>JACFXT010000002.1:0-4800000 GCA_018092615.1 Pestalotiopsis sp. CR013
CCTAACCCTAACCCCTAACCCTAACCCTAACCCTAACCCTAACCCTAACCCTAACCCTAACCCTAACCCTAACCCTAACCCTAACCCTAACCCTAACCCTAACCCTAACCCTAACCCTAACCCTAACCCTAACCCTAACCCTAAGCATTTAGTTACTAAGTGTAATTACGAGATTTACGATAAGGAGCTGCTAGCGATTATCCGTTGTTTCGAAGAATAAAAACCGGAACTAAAAGGGACGAGCTCCCCGATTAAAGTTATTATAAACCACCGGAACCTAAAATACTTTATAACGACGAAGTTACTAAACCGCCGCCAAGCTAAATAGTCCGAATTTTTGTCCCGCTTTAATTTTAAGATCATTTACCGACCCGGAAAATAAAAGGTAAAGCCCGATGTTTTGACTAAAAAGTTAAAAAACCTACCTAAAAAAGGGGATAAACGCTTGTTGCACTAAAGCTAAATAATATTAAAGAAAGCTAACCTTAACGATTTTTTGCAAATTAACAATAATTTTAAGCCACCGAACGAAAAATTAATAATTTATAAAAAACCCGAAAAGCAACCCGTTAAACTGCCGTTAACCCCGCTATAAACCCTTAAGATCCCGGATTTTGTATTTGCTATTATATTAAATACCGTACCAAGACTAGCCCGTCCCGCTAAGCGAGTGTAATTCGCGGACCCGATCCTAAAGCTATACCCGATTACCCGAAGCTAACTCCGAGGATTTAAAGCACCGGATTACTAGCCGTAACCTGATCGAGAACCGTTACGATTTATATTACCCGCCGAGAGGACCGCACCGCTGTTGCCGCCCTAAATATAAAGCTTGTTCGACTTAGGATATAATATAAACGAAGAACTTAAGTCGATCGTCCTAGTATTAAAAAAGAAGAAACCCCGGCACCGTAAAATATTTTTAGCCGAGTGCGAATTGTCCGGAGGATATTTATATTACCGCGAACGCCTATACGTCTTAGCCTACAAAGAATTATATGCCGAATTGCTGCGTTTATATTATGCTAGCCCCGTCGCCGGCTATATAAGCCGAGCCCGCACTTACGAAGTTTTGTCCCGAGAATATTACTGGCCCGGTATGCTTTTTTATATCGAACGATAGGTTCGGAACTGCTATATTTATAAAAGAACGACTGCTTTTAGGGAAGCCCGCCAAGGAATATTAAAACTACTTCCGATTCCCTAAAAAGCCTAGCAAAATATTTCGATGGATTTTATTATATACCTGCTTAATAATTACGGCTACGACGCTATTTTGGTGATAGTCGACCGCCTAACCAAAATAAAGTATTTTATTTATTATAAAAAAACCTACGATTCCGAAGAAATTGCCCGTTTATACGTTAAATATATTTAGAAGCTATACGGCCTGCCGAGAATTATTGTGTCCGACCGAGGACCCTAGTTTGTATCCGATTTCTGGAAATACCTAATTAAACGCCTGGGAATTACCGCATTATTATCGACCGCGTACCACCCCGAAACCGACGGATAAACCGAAATCGCCAACTTTTTCCTAGAGTAATACTTAAAAGGCTATATATCTTACCTGCAAAATGACTAGGTACGTTGGCTACTTTTAGCCGAGTTCGCGATTAATAATACCCTAAACGAAAGCTTAAAAACTATACCGTTTTTCGCGAATTATAAATACTACCCGCGCTTTAAATTCGAACCTGCCTTACCCGGACGTCGTCTTGCTGCCAAGGACGCTAAGGAAGTTGTTTTAAAAATGGCTATTATATATAAATACCTAAAATTTAAAATTTGTATCGCATAAGCCCGTTACGAGGAATACGCTAACCGGAAACGCTAGCCCGCCCGCAGATTTTACGTCGATTAAAAGGTTTGGCTAAACGCCCGGAATATTAAAACCGTCCGCCCCTAAAAAAAGCTTGATTAAAAAAACCTTAAGCCTTAAAAAATCACTAAAGTTATTAGCCCGTACGCCTACCGCCTAAAATTACCCGCGTTTATAAAAATATATCTTATTTTTTACGTAAATTTGTTGCGCCCCGATTTTACCGACCCCCCGCCTAAATAACGTTAGGATCCGCCACTTTCCGTCGAGGTAAATAGTATAGAAAAATAAAACGTCGAAAAGATATTAAATTCCCGCTAAAATCGACGAGGCCGCGGAGGAAGGCCTAACCTAAAATATACTATTAAATAAGAAGGTTACGACGAACCTACGGAATACTTTATTGCCTAGCTTAAGAATACCTAAAAGGTTGTAAATAACTTTTACCGCCGGTACCCGAACAAACTTAGTCCCGACTAACTTTTATTATAAAGTTAAATTAAACTTTATTACCGATACCGTCCCGTCCGGTAAACCTTTTATTATAAAGCTAAACTAGATTTTGCTAGTATTATTAACCTATTTGTTGGAACCTTTATTATAAGGCTAAATTGGAACCTGCTAGCATACCGATTTAATTGCTGCGAACCTTTATTATAAGGCTAAACTAAACTTTGCTAGTATTGTTAATTTACCTGCTAAACCCTCCGTTATAAGGCTAAACTAGATTTTGCCAACGACTTGTTGTTAGATTTTGTTTGTGCTGATTATAAAACCTAAACCGAGACTAGAAAAACGTATATTTATATAAAGTTACGTAAAAGGAAAACCTGTTAGAGCTACGTACCCGGAGTTACGTAAAAGGGAATCGGAGCTACGCATTTAAAGCTACGTAAAAGGAGTATTAAAGCTGCGTATATTAATACGGAGCTACGAAAAAAAAGAGAAAAAGCTAAAGTGCGTCGCAAAAGCTCCGTTTTAAAAAGGGGAGTATTGTCACGGCGCTAGACCTTGCCTATAGGCAGGAAGTAGATAAACCCCGGGCGCCAGCTGTGGGCGGCCCGGGTGGACCGATGTGGACCCGCAGACTAACGATATCTTCATTGTCCCTACCCGAACCGAAGATGTAGCTCTTCGAGCTACGTCCTATTAATAAAATTACTTATAACCCTGCCAAAACCGTAAAGAATAAACTGTTATACGACCGCCTATACTGCCTATACCTGCCGACCGTAACATAACTTATAATAATAATAATAATAATAAAGGTAAATAACAATAAAAATAATAAAAAAATATTATTATTTTAAGGTAAATAATAAAAAAAAACGGTAAACTAACAGCTAATAGCAGTATTTAAAAAACAACACTAAAACTAAAATAATAAATTTTATAACGGCTATCGTATTTATTTTTATTAAGGCATTACACCTAAAATAAATTATTACACCTATTATTTTTATTACGATTAATAAATATTACTATACTTAAAATAAACCATTATAATTAATAAATACCATTATAATTAATAAATACTATTATAATTAATAAATATTATTATACTTAAAATAAACCATTATAATTAATAAATGCTACTACGATTAATAAATATTATTATAATTAATAAATACCACTACACCTAAAATAAACCACTATAATTAATAAATACTATTATAATTAATAAATGCTATTATAATTAATAAATATTATTACATTTAAAATAAACTAATAATAAACGGCGCTAAAGCGAATCGAATAAATCTCACAGCGCTATATGCTAAAATAGGCTATATTTAAAATAAACCACTACGGTTAATAAATATTATTACGATTAATAAATATTATTATAATTAATAGATATTATTACGATTAATAAATGCTATTATAGTTAATAAATATTATTATAATTAATAAATATTATTACGATTAATAAATGTTATTATAATTAATAAATATTATTATACTTAAAATAAATTATTATAATTAATAAAAATGCCATTATAATTAATAAATGCTATTATATTTAAAATAAACTAATAATAAACGGCGCTAAAGCGAATCGAATAAATCTTATAGCGCTATATATTAAAATAGGCTGCATTTAAAATAAATTATTACGATTAATAAATATTATTATACTTAAAATAAATTATTGCGATTAATAAATGCTATTATACCTAAAATAAATTATTACGATTAATAAATGCCATTATAATTAATAAATACCACTGCGATTAATAGATGCCACTGTAATTAATAAATGCCACTATACCTAAATGAACCATTGCACCAATAATGGTAGATAACGCTAAAGCGAATCGAGTAAATCTCACGTTTATAAGGAAGTGTGGGGATAGCAATAGCCTAACCTTAACGTTATATATATTGTGTGAAGCAACGGTCATTCGAGAGCAGGACGAAGAATCAGACCGTCTCATGGAGAGGCTTGATGCGTTTATGTCTTTAATCAAGGAGATGATAAAGGCTGACCTTTGGGGTCAATGAAAATTGAAGACTGGGCTTAGATATCTTGCTGCAGTAGAGTAGTGACATCGTAATTGAAATGATTCACATGGCCTACCAACCATCTAGTATCAACTTTTGGGAGAACAATGGCTTGATAGATTTTGGTAGGAACAGAAACGCCATCGCCTTCCCGAGAGAATACTGGCGACAAGCACTCGGGCGAAGCTGCCCGGGGCAAGACCAACGAGTCCCTGGTAGCCGCCAGTCCCATGGACTCTGCCCCAGAGAACATTCGGGACAAGGACGCGGCCGAGACGCGGCCAAGGAGATCATCAAGTCCGTCAACTCCAAAGGCTCTGTCCAAGAGAGTATACAGGAGAAGGCTGCCAGGTTGTGGGCGGACCGGTCGGAAGGCCCGCGATCTACAGCACCGAATTTGGTCCCTATGCGACGCTCTCCGCTCGACGGTCTTCAAATAAGCGAAGATGAGGTATACCGTATTTGCCATAAGAGCGGCAAAGTTAGCTTTTGGAACCTCGCCCAATCTCAGCGGTCCTCTCGGCCGTTATAATAAGGATACGTGTGAGGAAATGCTGGACAACGAGGAGTTTAGGGACTTGGCTGCTGGCTTTGCAGAGACCGCGTTGGTTGACATGGTACATACCTAGACTTTAAATTTCAAATGATATAACACCTATGCAAGATTCCTGCGCCGTAGAGTAAATGTGATTGTGTCTTGGAAGGTCGCCATGGCCAGAAAATAAGCAAATTCCATCGAGTCAATCCACTCAGCCTCCCCTCCTCTGAGGTGTGATGGTTTGTTGTGGTGGGATGGTGTGGTGTTCAATGTGCAAGGTGAAGGCATCTGTCTAGGTCGTGCCTTGAAGCTCGTTGCTCTGGAGCTCGATACATTGGTTGGAACCGAGTCTGCAGTGCATATTCGATTTCGATGAGCGAAAATGCCATTGTTTCATGTCTATTTGGGCACTACTCGACCAGAAAAGCTTTCCAAGCTTCCGAGCTTCCAAGCTCCCAGTCCGCAACACTTTCACCATCCGACTGTAATCGAACCATTCGACATGACCATCAAAATGCCTCAACACAGCACGCTTTCCGATGCTCCGTTTTGGACTTTGCTTTGATCCAAGTCAAGAGTCACGACGATCCAGCCGACTATCCCAAACGAGTCGTTGGTATCATGGCTGCCATTTCGTCAGCCTCCTACCACGATGCAACCAACGCCGAACGCTCGGTCTCGGACGACGAGGGATGGGCACCTAGCGCAAATCAATGCAAACACGCTGGTCCATGTGAGCTCATGTCCGAACCGCTGTCCAGTCAGCTTTTCAATCAAAGCTTGCTGGGGGAGTCGTCATCTTTCCAGATATTAGGGAAGGCACATCCGGAGTCGGAGGATACGGGAGCGCCAGGGAGAGTCCCGCAGTCAGCTCTAGCATGCCAACTTGCCTCACTTTCCATCCCTGGGAGTCTCTCGATTGTCATCGTACTGAACGATGCTTTCGCTTGCCCGATTGTCATTGTCAAGCGCCGCAGAGACCATGCACATTTCGGCTGGCAGACTTATCGGCAAGACTCGACAACCGCGCAGCCCTTCAACAGTCCCTTTGCCTTCAAGGCGGCATTCAAGCACTCATTCCATCCGAGTAGCGCCCAAAAGGTCAGTTGCATTGGCCTGTCGCATGAATACAAACCATTGGAGAGTAATAGCTAATGACGGATTCCACAGATCCCATCCCATCTTGTGCCGTACAAACTTCAACCCGCCCTCCAAACTTTCCCATCGAAAATATCCTTGGAAGCATTGTTTGCAAGATCCTTTAAGCCATAGACGCTCAACAATACCGAGCATCACCGATGATAGCTCATATCACCCTCCTGGTCTGCGCCGCCAGAAAATGCATGATTGTCTGCAATTTCGTCTGAATTTCTTCTTGAGCTTTCGATACAGAATAACCACCGAGATTGTTCTTCGGATGGTGATTTCATCCGGTGATGAAAAAGTTTCGAAAGATAGAACAGCCAGAGAGATTTCCATTGCAACGATTGGACGATTTCCGGACAGGTCGCTCGTATCAAGATACAAGAACGGCCTTCGAGTCGAAGAAGTAAGAGGCGAGACAGCTATCCCACGAGACAATCAAGCTCCGAGCCACTATCGACAGATTGAACATGCAGGCGCAGCGCTCGCAGGAGGAGATCGCAGCCAAGGATCTGAACCTACAGAGACGCCGCAAGTCTGGCGATACATTCAAGAAGTCCACGAATAATATCGTGGACGAGATCAAGAAGGAGACGAACAGGATCATCGAGGAGGTCAACAAGGAAGACATTGGGGCCATCGAGGAGATCAAAACGGAGATCGAGAAGGTCCAGCGGGAGCTTCGAGATGAGATCACGAAGCTCCGAGATGAGATCACGAAGCTTCGGTGTAGAGAAGTCGATTCCAGGCTAGCAATCCATCGACTCCTGAGAGTGATTCGAGACACGGCTCTCGGATCACTTTGCAAGGTCATGAACGACCAAGTTGGCATTGCCCTCCCTCCCTCGATAACGATCCCGACAACCAAAACTTCGAGGCTCATGACGACAACAACACACTCAGAGTGAACAATCAAGATACAAAAGACACCAGGCTGTGACCGGACACCTACTGGGAGCCACTCCAGAAGACCCTCGAAGAGTCGTACCAGAAGATTGTGGGATCGCAGTCCGAAGTCATTCTAGAATTCCAGAATCAGCTCGAGGGGCCATGCGATGTCAGTCGGCGCCCGCTCTGCACAACTCGCCTGCATCCTCGGGCACTCCCGGACTGACCAAGATGCTAGACACCCACCTGATGCCGCTGCTACAGGCTCATGAGAAGTGCTACGAAGAAAGTGTGACATCGCAAACAGACGCCATCGTGGCACTCATAAATCAGCACGAGATGTCTTCCCAATCAGAGGCCACTCTAGGAATGAAGAACGAGCTATAAGAATTACACCAAGAGACCATGGGATCGCAGTCTCAGATCAAAGCATCCGGGACTTGATCGCCAGTTGTATCCTAGAAAATACTCGATCAATTACAATTCGGATGATCTTGACTTGGGATAGAAACAGGTTTTGAGCGCATGCTCTATATGTCAAATCGAGATCTAATATTCAGATGAATACTTTGTCTCATCACCTATGATACCTATAAGCCACCAGGGCCGTTCCACAACGCAGCAATACCGAGGAAAAGATGGCAAAAGCAGGAAGAGTTTGAAAGACTTAGACCACTAGATACCAGGGCCGAAATGGAGCCTACATCAAAGTAGCCCATGGCGCCGGAAAGAGCAGTGGTCTCCTGGTTCATGCCCTGGGTAGAGTTGAATGTAAACATCACAGTCACCTAGATCGCTGCGGAAGACGCACATCGGGACTTTGTCAATGACTACATGGCACCTCATGTCATCAGGCGGGAGGTCAGAGTGGCAATGGATGAGTCAATAACTAGTAACGCATCAAAAGACTGACAGTCAGTCTGACTCCTTATAGCAACAGTTCTCTGGCCACGAAGTCTGCAGAGGAACAGTCGCCATGACTCAATTGATCGCTTGTGCAACTGTGCCATCCATGTCGCGATTCGCAAACTTCACGTTGACCGTTATTTAAGAGAGTCTTGCAGTGCCTGGTCCAATTCCTTAAGCTCTTCTCGTTCTTACCATCTCTTGCTCGGTGCTGTTGGGGGCCGGGGAGGCCTTGGCCGGGACCAACGATAGCCGGCTTGGTCCCGAACCCCGAGCCTCCGTGTTCTTAATGTCGCGCCGAACTGTTGTCACGAGCCTCAAAGTTTTGGTTGCTGGCATCGTTCTGGAATCTTCGTAATATAGAGTATTTGCGCAGAGGAGACTCGACAGACTGTAGGATGCGTATTACACCTTGAAGTACATTAAAAGTGCCGAGAGATATTGGAAGAGATGATATTTGCAGCGCTTGACGCAGTGGTCAAGTTCAAGGTAGCAGAAAAACCACACCATGATCAGAAGATGGCCGTATTTAAGTTTTACTTGACCGCGCAAATCATACAGGAAGCTGGGGCTCTAAGAGTCATAGTACTCGGCCGAGACTCGCGATTGCCGTGGAGATGGAAGTACGCCTGGAGGCTGACAGGAGACTGGCAGCTGCAGCCCTGGGGATCAAAACATTGGGAGATTGGGACCCGGGACACCCTTTTACGTGTTGACACCCACTTCTAGACAATTCCACTTCAATTTTTTTCTAGGAATCTCCCGTTACCAGACGCCTTGACTAATCACTCTTATTTCTGATTCAATCCTGCATTATCATGTCGGATATTACAGAGTCATCCACTATTGAATCGGCCACCAAGGATTGTCTGCCAGAGTGCTTGGCGCAGTGGACAAGAGTGATCGAGCGCCTACAACATAGACCAAAGATTCCCTGGGCAGCTCCGCCTGCTCGAAGGACTATCGAACAGAGTCAAACACCACCAGCGAGGCAATCCCGCAAGCTGCAACGCTTCGAGAGCGCATAGCGGTATTTGTTACGATAATTGACCCGCAATCGTCTTTGGCCTGGGCAATGAAGCGACCACTGGAGGCCTGGGACCAAGTACAAGCAGCGATCACAGCCAGACGTTCGAGAAAAATACAGCCAGAAAATCAGCACGAGAAGTCTTACCAGGAGATCATGTGTTCCCACTTGGAGGCCACTCTGATGATCAAGAACGAACTAGAAGAATTACACCAACAGACCGCCGACTCGCGAGCCGGCCTGGTTCAGAGATTAGAGATGCATCTCTCGAGCCGGCCTGGTTCAGAGACTAGAAATGCATCTCTCCACCATGACCAAGAACAGGGACGAATGCTTGAAGGAGATGTATCTCCAAAAACAAGAGCTAAAGCTCGCCGAGGTCACGAATCAAACGCGACCAGGGTTAGGAAACGGCACCACGAGCCTTCTCTGTTCAGCCCACCAAAGCGCTCCAAGGTTGACAGTAGGAGTGGAAATGAAAGGTACATACACCGCGGACGGTGTGCTTTCGACCATCACTGCCAGTACCAAACAAACGATGGAACAGCAAAAAGCTGCCGAGAAGGACGACATTCCAATGGCGTTTAAAGCCATGGAGATGAGGTGGCGCTGGGTCAAGGGTTTGGACTTGGAAGTGTTATCGAATAAGGTACAGCTGCTCTGCTAGAAATGCCAACCAAGATGGCGGGTCAGGAATTTGGCATCGCAATGAAATAGCTCAGATGATCTCCAGATGATTCCTATTATAGTTCAAGTAAAAGTTTATTCAAATGGTTATTTCATCCAAAGAAATATAAACTCTGCAGAATTTAATCGAGCGGCGACAGATAAAATGGCTGTCGCATCAGCGGTCGCAAATACAATGCTCTACTGGAGCGCCGCAGGAATGCGACCGCGTATGTCATGGCCCGGCTCGACAAGTTGTCCTTCAATATCATCTATGACTGGCTGGAACGCAAGGAGAATGGGTTCCCGCAAGCTACATTGATCTCGGCACCGCGGACGATCATCAGAGACGGTTCCAGCACCTATATAACGGTGCCCACCATAGCTCAATTTGCCTCGGGCATAGAGGAATCCACGTCCTGCCTTGAAGAACAATCTGTGCCAAGAAGCCGACTTGACAGGAATACCTCTACATCGGGAGAGGACCCCCGCAGATTTAAACGGACAATTACGACCGTAAGGCTAAGCGGGAGAGTGCTGGCATTGACAAGCCAGCCGAAGACTAGGAAGACAGTGACGAGTCACGAGGCATGAAACTCACTAGAGGATCTGGATACACAAGACAGTGGAAGAGAAGCGAGGATGCCGAGAATCCAGACGCCGGCTCCTGTATCAATGGCCGCTCCCGTAACCAAGTTGCTTCGAGTCGGAGTGCGTCCTTGATACAAGTTCATGCACAGCGTTAATCAGCTGCAAGATGAACATGACGAGGACTACGGGAACCATATCATCTTAGACTAGAGATTAAATTGAAAAGATATTTCCTGAGGTCCCGAGCTTACTTCCGAGAAGATGGTCCCGACCCGACCTTCCGGTGGTGATGGCCGGAAGCGCGCTGCTCCGAAGACCCGCTCGTCCAGGAACCACGGTCTGCCTCAGACTGAGGAGAGCGGTGTGGTGGAAGAGCAAAGCTGAGCTGCCTCTTCCGCCAAGCGACCTCGCATCGGGGCTTTCCTCAATACGGGCGATTCCGCTGACATGGACCTTGTTGGCCACGGTGGCTTCACATCCTCCATGGTCACTGCCAGGACCGCCGAGGACTTTGCTACTGCCATGAATGGTATCATCGAGGAAAATCTGCGCAACAATGGCAGATTTGAGGAAGTGTCATGGGTGGTTAAAAAGCTGACCAAGAAGGATCGGGAGGAGGCCCATAGAGTCTACCAGAGACGCCGTCTTCCATTGGGGCTCCGGTATGGGCAGGACGGGCAGTGTCGCCGTGCCACTAAGCAGTATGCTCCTGCTACTACTGAAAAGCCAGTTGAATATAAGACTAGTGCTGATTATCAGCAAATGGACCTCGACGACTTGGATACCGAGATGTAGAGATAGCGCCGAGAGAACATTAATGCCTAAAAGATGTGATCGCTATAGACGTTATTCGTCGCGCCGTCTATGCTTTAAACTTTAGGTGAAATTACAACAATTGAAGCTCCGTAGAGCTGAATCTTTTGGCTATTTACTCGATGCTTTTGTCCAGTTTTCTTCATCTTGTTTATGATTCTGTCCGTTTACCCATGTGGCCTGTTTTCGGCGCCTTTGCAGCTCCAGGCCTTTTCCCGTCTCTTGGTCTCGTCGATAACCTTGTTGGCCTCTTTCCTGAAAAGTGCTGTGCGTGTGCAAACGGCTTCCAAGCCAAGTGGCACAAAGTCAACCCAAACTCTGCATCGACAATCACACTCTCTGGAGGCGGCGCGCGGCTCCTGTACATGCTGCTTGAGTTCCCGGAACTCGGCTTGGTGGCTTTATTTCTTCCAGACTAACCACCGAACTCATCGTCTGTCGCGCCGACGTAGCGGATTAACAGCGAAAAGCGGCTTGGATGCATGCCCTACCCCACGAACTGCTTGTATGGGGGCGGCTCCTGATACAAATGCTCCTCCTCCGCCGACTCCCATTGTTGTCTCTCTAACTCTTGCTTATCCAACTTCTCTTCTTCAATTCGCTGTAAGGAAGATATTGGCGCAAGGGCAGCTGGGATGCCGCTGTTGCTCCCTTAAACACTGGCACCGCTGGCTGTTTTTCGGGCAGGTTTGTATGGTGATGTCAACAAACACAACCCAAACAGCTCTCATAGTCACTGGTAAATAGTTGATGACTCATACTTATGTTCATTGATAATGTCCGTATGCCTTATTAAGCAAGGACTCGTATCATCCTTTAATTCTTCTTGCCAATTTACAAGACATGCCTTATCCCTACATCCCGCTTATAAACAGCCTATAAAACATCCAGTTATCTCTTCCTAGCCGGTCCTACCAGCATATCTTTTATACTTGCACACTACATCATAGCTATGCACCCCCATACATATTCTTCAGCTGCCCCGCTTTCCGCGGGACGGCCCGCCTTGGACCCGCAGCTGGCAATGACCCCACCTTGCAACTTCCTGGTACTGCCCCACCTTGCGTCTTCTTGGCGCTAGTTCCCTGCCAGCCCCACCTTGCAACTTCCTGGTACTGCCCCACCTTGCGTCTTCTTGGCGCTAGTTCCCTGCCAGCCCCACCTAAGCATCTTTCTGGTGCTAATGTCTGGTACGGTAGTCCCTTGCTTTCCTTTTTTTCTGCTCACCACCACCAAATTTGCAGTCATCTTCTTGCAAAGCCCACAATCACCATTGCGATCTCAATTGCATCATCAGATTCGCCACTACATTTGCCCACACATCTCCAGTAGTCCTGCGCCTACATTTGACCCGTCACCTGTCAGACCCGCGACTACAGCGAGCTGCGTACCTCACGATCCAACACCAATCTTACCTTGCGACTACAGCGAGCTGCCTTACGATCCTGTCAGACTCGCGACTACAGCGAGCTGCGTTCCTCACGATCCAACACCTGTCAGACCCGCGACTACAGCGAGCTGCGTTCCTCACGATTCAACACCTGTTAGCCTCGCGACTACAGCGAGCTGCCTACCTCACGATCCAACATCAGTCTTACTCCTACGACTACAGCGAACTTCATCACGATCCTGTCAGACTCGCGACTACAGCGAGCTGCCTCACGATCCAACACCTGTCAGACTCGCGACTACAGCGAGCTGCCTACCTTACGATCCAACACCTGTTAGCCTCGCGACTACAAAAGCGTACGCGCATCAGATCTCTATCCTCCAGGTTGGCCAACCCTTCACTCTCAAGACATGACAGTAAGCTAACCACGTTCAAGACAAGAACCATGTCTTCTCGACAGTCTCGTCGCAATGCCGACGTAAGTATTCCTAGAACACCGGACACCACGCACTTAGCTGACATGTTCCTTCGCAGTCCGGTCACCCTGCGGGCGCCTAGAACGTACCAGGGGCCGAGAGCCGCCATTCAATCCGACAGCCGTCGACTCCGGGAGGTTGCCGACATGACCCTTTCATTATCGATGATAATGACGACGACAGGCCTTCTCCCCAGACCCCCAGCCGCTCGCGCCGAAGTGCTCCTGCACCCCGTACACCACGGGCATCCGCTCGCGTCGGCCCGTATCCCATCAGAAGCCCAGCAACCCTTCGAGTCTTGGAACGCAGTTCCTTCGCTGGCAACGTATCCGTGTTCGTTGGATGGAACAGACACCAGTTGCAGCACCTTGCTGCTGTACCCGGTCGCCTTGACTGGGCAGGTACACAGCACAGCGACCAGCGCGCGGCAGTCATTGCGTGCATTACACACTCCGGTAGTGTCACTTTCCGGATGACGACCTACGACGTCGAAAACCTCGCCATGCAGGAAATCGTCGGTCATGCAGGTCGCGCTATACCAGCTACATACCGAACATCCAGCTCCAATACCGCCGTAGTCGCCTACACCAACCTCGTTCTGGCCGGCCCATTGGAGGGTATGACCCAAGGAGAGCTTAGGAGCGAGGTGGCAAGACTGTCTCTTTTGCCTGCTGGAGAACGATTTCCCGAGACTTGGTATCTCACACCTCACGGTTGGGAGGACAATTAGGCTTGGACAGACAGGAACCAAACGACGTGGTTTTGATATAGGATGGGTCTTTGTGAGGATTGGTTTGGTTACAGCATGTGCAAGGATTGGTTATAACAGCATGTGCAAGGATTGGTTACAACAGCATGCAAGGATTGGATATAACAGCATGCAAGGATTGGATATAACAGCATGCAAGGATTGGATGTGACAGGATGGGTCACGATAGAGCATATCTTGGTATCGTTCCGGTTTTTCTCGCGACAGAGTTGTTCCCGGGATGCAGATCAATACAATCTGGCAAATGCGTACCAACACAAAGACTTGTTGTTCTTCGTGATCTTATACTAATCTTAATTACCGGCTTTGTTAATACAAGATCACCACAAGACATTTATTTGCTTCCACTCTGACTCCGGCTCTTGCTCATCCGACTCCCCTTCTGCTCTTCGCTGTGAGAAAGACGGCGCAGGACAGCTAGGATGCTGCTATTGCTCCTTAAAACAGTGGCACCGCCGGCAGTTGTCCATGCGGTCGTATGCCTCTCTTTTGTATAACTTGAATCAGTGGGCAAAGTCCTTCAAATCCCGTCCATGGTAAAAGCTTCAACACCTCAAGATCAATTGCCGTTCAGCAGCCACTTGTACCCGTCACAGCTTCTAAACCAGCCAGTCCTCGGTTCAACACGAGAACGAAAAGCAGAGGTAACAGAATGATGAGTTTAATTCTTTTCTTACGAATGGCCAGTTCTGGCATTGCAGCATATCGACGTCTAGAGTAAGTGACATGAGCAAGGTTCAGCGCTGCATTCTGGCGCATACCTAGCACGTGGTACGTGATTGTATGTTGGGGTACGGTTCGGCCATGTTGACTATCTCCGCACATGACTTGGGTATATGAAAGCTGTCCTTCTGTACAGTCTCCGATTTCTAAAATCCTTCGGCCACTCAAGCTTCTACCCTTGCAGCCTCTTGAACAGAAAGCAGCCATCTTGATCCAGTCTCAAGTCAATCACAATGTGGGGCATGAAGCCGACCGAGAGTGCGAAAAGTGGCCGCATCGTCAAGGTGGGAATTATAGGGTAAATCCAGGGCAATCAAGACTTTCGGAATGCTTTACTAAACGTTATAGATGCGGTCTCGTCACACAAGCCGTTCATGTACCTTGTATGAACTCATTGACCCACCTCTTCCAAGTCACATACCTTTACGATGTCTCCGAGGATGCCATGAAACATGGTCTGGAAAAGCTCGCTGGCAAACTCCAAGCCCAAGACCACCAGCAGCATACAAGAATTGTGCAGTGCGTCCGAAGTCGATCTGGTTTTAATCGCAAGCCATCACGCTTTCCACGCATCCCATGCATTACTCGCGCTGCAAGCCAACAAGCATGTCTTTATTGAAAAGCCCATCGCCTTGACTTTGCAAGACACGGATCACATCATAAGTGCGGACACGGCTGCAGGTGGTGGTAAAGTCATGATTGGATACATGAGGAGATATGCTGCAGCATTTGTCGATGCAGTAAAAGAGGTTGGTAGCATTGATCAGATACGTTATGCTCGCGTTCGAGACATCATCGGACCCAATTCCATCTTTGTTGGACAGTCTGGCACTTTTCCAAGAACCTTTGATGATTACCGAGAGGAGGATTCAGAAGCACTACGCCAGAAAACGACACAAGACATTGAACAAGCTCTTCAAACCGAGCTTGGACTCACCGTCACCAAAGAGACAGACTTGATGTGGCACACCCTTTCCATGCTCGGGTCTCACGATTTGAGCGCTATGCGAGAGATTCTTGGCATGCCAAAAGGTGTTATAGGATTCTCTCCCTGTGCTACTACTGGCTCGCCATTCTGGAGGTAATATTTCAACACTCGAGCCAAATCACAAAGCTGACATGACAGTGCGATATTTCAATACCCCAGCTTTGCCGTGGCGTATGAGTCTGGGGTCGACCAGGTGGCACGATTCGACGCATCCATTGAGATTTTTGGCGACACAAAGACTGTCAAAGTATGCATAGATACACCATTTGTAAGAGGTCTTCCAACAACCATGATTGTCAAGGAGACTCTACCGGACGGGTCGTATCGAGAGGCTACCATTCGACGGACTTATGAAGACCCTTTCCTACTCGAGCTACAAGAAATGTATAGATGGGTCACGGAAGGAAAAGTTCCAAAGACAACTCCAAGTGACGCCCGGCAGGATCTCGAGATCTTGGGAATGCTGGTGAAAGCTATTGCGCCACGGAAAGAATAAGGTAGAGCCGTGTTACATTGACGTTGACTTGACTGTACCGCTCGACCATGATAGTCTGAGCAATACACTTGCGATCTTCAATACAACTGCGCGGGGTCATGCTTGTCAATATCAAATTCTTCAGGCGAGTTTCCTAGATTTCGAGATTGTCAAGCCTATAACAGCACCCAAAGTCGCAAGGAACCCAACAGACCCGCATCGCTCATCTGAACAGTGGTCTCCTAAAATCATAAACTCGCTTTTCTATGCGACCGAGAGATTAGTTCCATGGGACGCTCAACTATTCTGTACCATCCTCCGACTTGGCGGTATGTTGTCCGTGTCCTTCTTATTGGTATTCTGTAGGCGATAAAGTCCTCCCTTGGAGCTCGAGTGTACGGGCCTGTGATTCTTGTGTATGCTGCTTGACAGTTTGGTGCTTGACTCTGGCAAACTTTGAAGGCTGTTGAATTGTGCTTCAAGAGATTCAGCAATCTCAGGCTAACTATCTGCGGGTACAGTGCTTGAGGTAACCGTGGTATAGGGCAGTGAGCACTGTAATGGCACCGCGCCTGGCCTATTGCTCCCTAAATCACAGACATCGCGGCTGTTTGCTTTCAGGTGGGGTTGCGTACTCTGTACATCTCCCTGCCGTTCTACATATCAAATTGCTTTGATTCTAGAATAAACAACATTAGATGAAAGATGATTCCAACACTTTCTCGATCGCGCACTTGTGAAATTTGCTCAAGATCATCTCCACGCTTCTGAGCTTTAGCGGGGCAGAGCATCTTTCCGTCCGACATCCAGACTTTGACAACGCAACTGCAATACATCAACATCAACACCAACATGTCGACATTCAACGGAATTGTACATGAATTCCCCGAAATCGCCATTGACTTTTTCAGACTCGGTCCAGGTCGTCCTCCACCACTGGCATGCTTTCTCAGTCACGTCCACAGCGACCACCTTGCTGGGCTTGATTCACTAAGATCACCTTTCGTCTATTGCTCGGCCGCCACGCGCGCGATACTTTTGGAACTGCAGAAACGAGCAAATCGCGTAGACTGCGCAAATGGCCTCCGCGAAGCACCGGTCCGTACTTACAAGCATCTCAAGACTGTTCTGAGGCCAATTCCACTCGAGACACCCACACCTTTAGAATTGCAACCCGGCAATCACATCCAGGTGACCCTCTTTGATGCCAATCATTGCCCTGGGGCTGTCATGTTCTGTAGGTCTATTTCCATCATGTCTGCAACCAACTAACGTGACCAGTGATTGAAGGACATGGAAAAGCGGTTCTCTACACTGGAGACATACGAAGCGAGGCATGGTGGGTCAATAGTATCGTCAGAAATCCGTGTCTATTAGAATACACCTCTGGTTTGAAAATTCTTGACCGCATTTATCTCGATACTTCCATGCTTGATGACTACACATTACAGACCAAGGCAGAAGGTCTACAACATCTCTTGTCTCAAGTCGTACGATATCCCAAGGACACCATCTTTTGTATGCAAGCATGGACGTATGGATATGAAGAGGTCTGGATCGCCTTGTCCAAGGTACTTCAGTCCAAGGTAATTCATAAGCACTACTAGTCTTTCTTTCATTGCTGACCTTGACAGATCCATGTAGACAATTACAAGATGCGAGTCTACCGGTCACTTGTCACGAGATCATCCGAGGAACGATTCCCATCTCTGTCTCATCACAGCAAGGAAGCACCATTCCTTGTCGGCTTCAACAGCGGCAAGAGACAGTTCGCGGGGTGTTTGACTCGTGACGAAAATGTCCGAATACATTCATGCGAAAAGGGTACACCATGTGCTGTGATGAACAGTAAACCCATTGTTTGGATTCAGCCAGTCGTGGCACATTTCCCAAACGGTGAGGATATAAGTGAAGTCGGTCTAGGAGGTGGAGGAGATGATTTGGAACAGGATGTCGAACTTGCAAAAGTCGCCACTGACAATATGGAGGCTCTATTTCAAGTGTAAGTACGGTCGCTGGCGTACTGTCTATTTCGCTGACCCGAGCAGTATCCAAGAGTCTCCCGGTATATCGAAAGAAAGGAGAAAACAACTCAGGTCATTATTGTTGGCTCTGATGGACAAGGAACATTCTCAACACGAATCAGCGGTTGACGCCTTGGCGGAAGATGTTCAAACCAGGGTTGAAAGCATTCTCTGTTCCATGATTCGCTTGGTCGATGCACGTCAGAGACAGGCCAATGTCCAAAATCGAGATCCGTCCCTGCCAAACAAGATCACCTTTCCGTATGCAAGACATTCAGCATATCCTGAACTTCGACATCTTGTTGAAACATTTCGACCAAAGGATGTGTGGCCCTGTACTGTGGATGTATCCCAATGGGAGGAGCGAGACATAACGATGCAAAAGCTATTCGGCAATTCTTGTTCTGGTGATACGTTTCAACATGATTTGGTCATGAAGGAGATTTGCGAGCTGCGCAAGATGGAAAACATTGCTACAGACGATCAGGACACCCAGGGTACTACGAGTTCCACTCAAGTATTGTCAAGTCCAGCCATGGTTAACCAGGGATACGCATATCCACCCGTCGAACAGAATATTTTGGAGCCCATCATTCCCTCGCAATCGTCCAACAGAGATGTATCACGAAAGCGCCGGTTCGAAGAATCCCAGGATAACGACCAGAACACAACACAATCAGACTCTCAAGAATCTCTCAGTGGCACACGTCAACAAGCATTCCAATCCATGACTCAAAATTTGAGTCAAGGGTGGCGACCTATTCATTTGATATCAACCACGGATCATCACACGGAATTGGAGGAAGAGCTAGGGCAATCATAATCACAACAGTATCGGCTCGTACTTTGATCCATTTATCAGTATCCTTGGATCTATGAAAACCTCTTCTCAACCTTGACAAGTATAACACCTTCGCTTGCCACACCATGCTGATTCATAAACTTGATGAACCGATAACCACTTCTCAACCTGTCAAGACGAATACATGCCCATGCAGCCAAATCATCCTTGCCAATCTCGTCATCTTTAATCAGGAAACGCACAAATGCGAGCTCAGGTGTCACTCCTGGAACCTGTTTGAACTCGAGAAGTTCTCCCTTGTAATCAGGGTCAATACCCTTCATCGTCTTGGTCTTGGCCTTGTATTCTCCTTCTTTTGCCTTTCCAGACTGGTGAAGCTGAAGAGTATGATGAGGCTCGGCGTGAAGCTCAACCTTGAGATATGGTTTGAACTTGGCAGGGTTGTGATCATCTTCTGGCAGGGGAATGTTTTGCGCCGCCAGGACTGTTATGTGCAGATCCAAGGTTTGCCCAGATATTTGCGTCTGACCAGGAGGTGCTGTAATGATTTCTCCAGTCGTGAGAGGAGCCGGCTTCTCATCAGTCGTCGCCAGAGGCTTCTTCCCACGGTACCCATCAGGTTTGAGCACATAACCTCCCGTGCCTGCAAACATGCCTTCATTGATCATCATACCCTCATCCCACTTTTGCCAATTCAATGCCACAATCTGAATACCCTTTCTCCAGAATTCCGGAGGGTCGAGGTTGGACGAACCAATGCGCATGCCAGAGGGGTACGTTCGCATCATGTAGTTTTGGTTGTGCTTGAATAGATCGGGTGCCTGCTTTTCGTGGACCTCTAGGACGCCATTCTCTGACAGGGAAAAGATGTGAGAAGGCATCTCGGCTTCAGGTTGGCTCAGCGACTTGAAAGAGACGCCGCGAGTATAGATTCCCAGCTGACTCAAAGCCTCGATAATCTTTGATGGCTTCTTCTTCTTCTTCACAGTTGTGGCCGTACTGCTGGTCGACTGAGCCTCGGGAGGCAGCCGAGACGCGTCTGGCGCCGTGGTCCCTCCAGTGTGTCCTGGTGGAGCATACTTGACCTTGACCAGAATCTTCTTGCAAAGCTGATTTGGCGAAGGTAGAATCTTGGCGTCGGCAGGCGGAGGTGACAAGAGATACTCGGACCAGACGTGGTTCATGATATTGACCATGGCTTCTTGTTGCGGTGCGGAACAGTGTACCTCGAGACTGACAATGAGAGGCAGGTCAGACACGGTAAAGGCATTATCTCTGATAGCCTCGCAGACGGATCGAAAAGAGACCTCCTTGGTCAGAGTGTATCCATGAAGAACTCTAGGCTCGATTGCGACTGCTTGCGGGTTAGACGTGGTCGCTTTCAATGACGTGTCGGATCCCTTGGCCTGACTCTGTACCGATGCAGAGTCTGTACTGGCAGTATCCGAATGTTTCTCGCTGCTGGTGTACTTTTCTAGCTTCTTGCCAAGCGACGTGTGTTCTAGCCTGCTCGTGATGGATCCGGGAATCCTCTTGGCCAGTTTTTCCTTGCGGCTAGCCTTTTTGATTGCCTTCTTCTCCGAGTACTCCTCATCGCTGCTTTCGCTGTCCGAGGATTCAGAATCAGAGTCATCGCCATCCCAGACGTCAATTTCTATGCATCGACAGCCGCGGAGAAGGACATTCTTGTAGGCGTCTGTGCTGGAATCGCTGTACAGCTGGTTGCCAGTCAGATACGTATTGTGGCTAGAGCTGATAAAGTAGCTGCTCAGAGGCCAGGAGAAGTCTTCATCCAGTGGCGGGGCCAGCGCGTTTGCTGCATCAGAGGTCATGTACTGCAGAAAGCCATTCCAGTCCAATTCCTAGATAAAATCAATACGGTCGGTCATGCAGGCTTCACCTGTAGTGCAACGAACCTCTCTGGTTGCTATGTCTCCCGAAGGATCATTCACCCTATCAGCTTGGACATGGTGCAAAAAGGCAATGACTTGATCCTTGGTCCATGTCTTTCGAGGACCAGCGTGCCGGTTAAACACCTGTTCAAGATGTTTAAGGAGGGAAGGGTTTAAATTCGATATGGTCTGTTTCTCTCCGCTTGGTTGACCGCCGCCGGCTTGGTGAACAGAGGCGCTGATGGGAAGAGGGGTAGTGGGGGGAGCGGCGTCGGCCATGTTTACGAGGTAGTCGTCGAGAACCTCTTCCTCTAGATGAGAACGCTGTTGCAGGAAAAGAAAGGGAAGAAATGCAAACTTGGACAAGAAGCAGAATCAAGATTTCCGACGCTCCGTGAACCAGAACCATTTCAAGGGGTCGCCAACTCATGTCACGCCTATCCCCAATCGCTTAAAACAGGAGACCCGCTTGGTGTACGTCTGGTACCTTGCGTTGTACCGTACCTACCAAGATACCTTACTTGGTACAGCAATGGTCCACAATGACGAAGCCGCCCAACTTCATCATGGTCACTACCTTTTACCATGGAATCGATCAATTCTACCAAGCCTGGGACTTTATTCCGCAGCGCATTTTACTCACAGGTGTGTTTGCTCTCGTATCATCACGTAGCTGTATGAATCACTTGATTTGTTATCATGACACCTAAACCATGTCTCCTCAAGTCCCGCCACATGTTTCGTAACAACAGGCTTTGCACGAGCTCTAATCTCGTGGACCTCGTTGGAAAACAATCTTGAGAGCAAGCTGATATCTAGCAACTTGATGGAGTGTGTTCAGTTCAAGATGCACATCGATTCCATGCACGACGTCACTGTAAAGATCGACCATCTCTGTAGAGCATGTTCAGCTCCGACTGGACATTGAGCACGGTCAACGTGGCGGTGGACAAGTGGTCTGTCTTTCTAGTGTACGATACAACATCGCAACCACTAAACTGCCCCTCCAGCTGAAAACCAGGGACCAGGCCCGCTCTTGAAGCTAGCGACAGGATTTGCACAGTGACAATAATGCAGTTCATGTTCAGCCACAGTACCCTCGCGTTGTCCGTGGTCAGCCACATCTGGGCATTGCAAACTCGTGATTATACTGACAAGTACCATGTCACCGGCTCTCTAACGAGCTTATACATTGTATGCAATCTCGTGACAATAGCAGGGTTCGCGACCTTGAATTTCTCGAGTCCCTCCAGCAATTTGGGCATTATATGCTTTCGTCAATACAGAGTACATGCTGGCGACAGTATCACGTCTGACGAGCCAAGCATTCTCGGATCATAGCGCGCGGAGCGGAATATTGCACAAAACACCAAGTTTTGACATTAACTGGCAATGAAAATGCTCTTTACTTTGTATGAAAATGCTCTTTACTTTGTATATCCATACTGATGTCCACAGCTTCTATGGCGTTCAAGCTCCTGGCTTGATCATTGAACTCAATTTGCGAGTAGGTGCTCAGGTATGTTTTCCAAGTTGCTAAACATTCCTCAAAAGCCCGCCACAAACATTAAATACTTCAGTACTTGCCAGTCATATTGCTTGCAACCTTTCATGAAACGTCCCCTCTGAAAGCTTCCATAATCGTTCTCCTAGCTCTTCATCCATGCCCTGACTGCTGACATCTGTCACTTTGCGATCCGGCACGATATACTGTCCATCAATGTTCTCCTCCACCACGGCTGGACTCGTTGATGCAAACAACATGGAACGGCATCCATCATCGACTGGATCTTTCATGAATGGTCTGGCAGCCTTGACACCAATCTTTCCAAGTAGTCCATATGCCTCAACAGCCTGCTCCTGCTGATCTGTGACGACTCCGCCTGGATGCGTCGCATTGATGAATGGTGCGAGCCCAGGTTGCATACCCAGCTCTCCTCTCTGTTTCCTTTGATGGAATGCGCGGCAGAGGAGAACCCCGGCAAGTTTGGAGCGCGCATATAATGTACTTGGTCCAATATCTTGATTAATCTCGTTCATGTCCCGAAAGTGAACATTGCTTGTTCCGATGCGGTGGTATTCCGATGATTGAATACACAACCGACTTTCCGGCGTGGATACAAGTCGTGGAAGTAAAGCCATGGCCAACAGGTGCTGGGCGAAAACGTTGACTTGCATATGACTATCAAAGCCATCCTTGGTCAAGGAGAACGGACCGACACCAAGACCAGCGTTGAGAATCAATGCATCAAGCCGTTGAAGACTAGACGCCAGTTGAGAAGCGACTGTGGCAGTCTGCTGCAAATCTCCAAGGTCAACCTGGACAAGCTCGACTCTGGATGTGTCTCCATACTTTTTCAATCCCTTCTCTGCTTCTGCCAAATGCTCTTCTTTCCTGCCGAGTAGATAGAGCTTTTCGCATCCATGTTGAAGAATATGTGCTGATATCCCGTAGCCGATGCCTGCGCTGCCGCCGGTAATGACATAGACCTTGCCGGAGAGGTCGGGAACGTCGTTGTTGGGATCAAATGAATTCGTCTTTCCAAACATCTTGACTTTGTTGAGTTTGAAGAGTACTCATTTCGAAAATCTGTAGACTGGAGATTTACAACATGATCTTTCAGAGATTATGACGTCAAGAGACGCGTCGAGACGTCAAGATAGCGTCAGTATCCATGAGATCTAGCAGCACGCTACGTGATTGTCCACTACAACCACGAAGCATTTGAGCAGACTGTAATTCATATTTCCTTGAAAATTCATCGCAGCGTAGTAGAATAATGATGGGTCATGTCTGAATTGTCGCATCTGGAATTTGACGGGATGTAACGTCTTCGTCTCACTGCACGGCCATGGCAGACTTGTTTGGATCGGACTTTGGCGAACAGTCCAGTTGGCAAGGAATGAGTATGCATCTCAAAAACAATAAGCGCCTGGAACATGCTGCGATTGTTATGAACGAGGTCCTCATCTCACCACATCTTAGTTGTAGCTTCTCGGACAGGTGGGGGCGGAGCCGGACTCATAGTATGGAGAAGCGCCTGGGGAAGCCTGCACTCTGGGGAAGACTCACGGGCACTCGGTAGTTCCACTCTCATCTCGAACCGAAAAGACATCCGAGCTGAACAGTCGGTGCACCGGCTTGTTAGCACCGAGATTGATTAACAACTCACGATCAAAGATTCCATCGTCCGATGAACCGAGTTCTCAATTGATCGAGTCATGCCGGACACTCCTCCATACAGTCCATCTGCACCTGGTACTCAGAGTGACGGATACAGACGTAAACGAATCCGCCTTTCTCTTGCCTGCAATCAGGTGAGTCAATCCCGGATCCGATGCAGATGCCCCTATTGACGCGCATGATCCTAGTGTCGTAAACGCAAAGTACGATGCGATACGACATTACCTAAATGTCGCAACTGCATCCTGCGTAATGAGCATTGCGAGACAACAGATCCGAGAAACCCAGGAAAAGGGCCAAGTGTTCGGACTATAGCTGCGAAAGAGCAGTCGCTTCATTCAGAGCCTACCTCGGGAGCTACTCGTTTTGAGCCTGACAACACGTTTTTCGGGAGAGACCCTGAGGCCGGCACACCTCCCGAGTCGAATGGACAATCTGAATTGTCTCCCCAGTCTCAGGGTATGGGAGCGCCAGCTAGAGACAACAACCCTTCTTGGCTTGAACGGGCTTACCAAGAAAACACTGCGACCCATGAGAACAAGCAGCTCTCAGTAGCAACGCCAGATCTCGTGGTGAATACAGACGAGACATCCCATCGGGTCAAAGTGTGCACTCATTCCGGGCGAGATAAAATCCATGACTGACGCATTTCTAGTACCTCGGTGGCAGCAGTATCCAATGCCTCTGTCGATTCGTAGATATCCATCTAGCGCACAAGGGCTTGGAACCCGCGAGCTCGCGTTTCAAAAATGGCATGAGCCAGAGTGAGGAGATTGCATTGGCATTATTTCCTTCCCTTCCAGATTTGCCTCCACCAGAAGAGCTCGGATCCTGCGTCGACTGCTTCTTTGACCGAGTTTGGCCGTTGTTCCCTATAATAGACCGTGACATGCTTCAAGCAGACTTGGATCATCTGTGTGACCCGCACATGGCACGGCTTGGACCATTATCCAGCCGCATAAGTATCAGTCAGGTACCGTCACTGGTGATTATATACGCCATCATCAGTATCGGCGCGGACGAGGTCAATACGCGGCTGTCAGAGACAAGCACGAGGTACCTGACCGCAGCTTACTCGCTCTATGCGCATCTTGTTGCAGCTCCCTACGTCAGCAGTGTTCAAGCCCTGGCCCTACTGGCACTTGCCCTTCGAGCGCAGGTAAAAGATGGACAGGCCTGGCACGTCATAGGTCAGGCCGTTCGAGCAGCACACTCCATCGGTCTTCACAAGCCAGCCATTCGACGCAATCTGGATGGATCAGGCGATGCACATTCGGCCGTTGATGGACAAAGATCTCGCCCGTTGGCTGAGAGGATATGGTGGTCATTGTACAGCCTCGAAAAGCTTACGCAACTGGAAAGTGGACGCCCATCGATTATTGACGACCGCGATGAAGAGCAGGCGCCGTCGATACAAGTTCCCACAACGGGATCACAGTCCGATTACTTTACAGCTTGGGTGTCGCTAGCTCGGATTATGGGTCAGATCTCCGAGTTCATGTACTCAAAGAGGCCAGCAAGCTCTCTAGATCTTTTCACCAAGATGTCGAAACTGGATACAGCGCTTGTAGAATGGGATCGATCACTGTCAGACAGTCTAAAGCTGGGTCAAAATGCAGGCACAATTCGAGATGAAGCAAGCAACCAACATCTTTCCAGTTTCCTTTCATTACAATTCTACTATGTAAGTTTAATGGCCCACCATGTTCGATGTATCTCTAACAGTCAGTATAGGCACACATCACATTGCTACGCCCAACAGTCATCTTTCCACAGAGCAGCTACAGAACAGAAATATCCAAGCACGCTCAAGTCCTTCCATCATATTCAAGAATTGTCAATGGAGGAGCAATCTGTGCTTCTGCGGCTCGAGCGACCGTGACGCAGATGCTCAATCTCGCAGACCAGGGTGTACGTTCAGTCATGCTCGGAGCTACACCACTCTATCTGGCAGCAGTAGTTCTAGCATTGAGTATCTTGCGCCAACCGGCCCGCAGGCTTGCGCGGGCGGATCTGGAGCTTCTCAACCTGGCAACAGAACAGGTCGAAGACTATTTCTCCAGATGGATCTCCAACAAGGAATTCATTCGAGGCTGTTCACTGTTACGAGAACAAGTGGGCACAGCATTCCATCAGTTTGCTGCCGACTCGAGACTTGGAGGCGCACAAAGAGCACGAGACTCGTCTGCGATTCTGCTTGACCGGCATGAAGATGCAGGTGCGACTACGACCACTGTACAGGCGCAACCGGATGATTGGCCAGAGGAATTATTTGAAGGGCTACCATTTGATGAACTCTGGGATATCATGGGGTCGGACTTTTTGATGGGAAATGGTCAGATCTCTATATGATTATCAATACGTGAAACTTGTTTATAGACCTACTCCCAAAATACAGCCTCCAGATTATACTCTAATCCAAGTCTACGTGATCATCGAGTTCATCACTTGAAAGACTCCATCCACTACGCCACAACCCGGATTGCGGGGTGCTTGGAGATGCGGGGGTAAACGATTTGGATTGGACTGGTCCCTGAATATGGTATGGTCGATCATTTATAGCGGACGATTATAGCGCTTCCAACACGCCTGTCTTCCGAACCGAACCGAGTCGGGTCGGATCAGTCATGCATGCTTGACTTTAATATCTTATAATTCATCGTGAGACCTCGAACTGCAGAGACCCCTGACTACCTCAACCGAGTGTCATACAGAAGCACGACTTCAGTATATCCTCAATTGTCGCAAAAGTATAACGACCAGACAAAATGGGTAGCCTTTCGGAAGAAACTCTCAGTATCATCATTGTTGGTGGCGGCATTGGTGGCCTGGCGACTGTAAGTGAAACCTGACGGACGGGTTGAATATCACCGCAGATCGTGTCCTAATCATTGAGAAGGCCATTGCTCTTCGTGCACCAAATCGAAGAATCACGATACTGGAGCGCTCGCGTATGCTGCGTGAGACTGGCGCACTCATCTCGCTCCAGCCAAATGCATCCAAGATTGTCAATACCTGGGGTATAGATTCGTTTCTGTCATCGTGCAAACCCATGACCGACAAGGCGTTCAGGCTCTTTGACATCACCGGCAAGCTGGTAAACGAGGTCAAGCTGGATACGTCCATGTTTGGTGCCGACCGGGTTCTCTATCACCGGCAAGATTTACACAGTGCTCTCCTGGCGGCAGCCACCTCATCAAAACTCCCTGGCCTTCCAATCGAGGTGCGCACTGGGACAAGAGTCGTATCTTGTGATCCTGAAGAGGGCACCGTTTCAATAGAGGCTGGAGAGAATTTGTCAGCCGACATAATCGTTGGCGCTGATGGGATACATTCCGTCATTCGAACTGCAGTTCTGGGCGAGGAGCAGGGAGCGATTCCGACTGGCATTTCCGCCTACCGCATGTTGCTACCAGCAGAACTGTTAAAGGACATCAATATACCACAAGACGTCCTCGATCCAGCAGACCCAGTCACGACCATGGTAGTAGGCCACGATCGAAGGGTGATAATGGGACCAGGAAGAGGAGCCGAAATGTTTGGCATCGTCGCATTGGTACCGGATGAAAAGAGTCGCGAGCAGTCGGCAACCGACTCTTGGGTCGCCGAGGGATCCATCGGGGCACTTCTCGAGGTGTTTAGAGACTTTCCGGACTGGATGCTGGAGATTTTCAAGCGTGCTCCGGATGTGGCGCTGTGGCAGCTGCGAGATATTGACCCGCTGCTTCGCTGGGTCCGAGGACGTGCCATATTGATTGGAGATGCGGCACACTCGATGCTTCCGACACAGGGTCAGGGTGCGTCACAGAGTATCGAGGACGCAGAAGCATTACAAGCTTTCCTGGCTGATTTACCGGCACGCCCAACGGTCGATCAAGTCCAGCACGCATTGAACAACGTCTTTCAATCGCGGTTTGAACGTGCCAGTCTCATACAAAAGTACAGTCGCCAACAGGCACGACCAGGAACCGACGCCAAGTCCAACACGGTCAAGCTGAATCCAGGCGAGTTCATGAAGTATAATTGTGACTATCATGGTGCAAAGGAGTGGTTGTCGAGATCGACCCATACGGTATGAGACAGTCACCAAAGAATGGGTGCCGGAAAGTATAGTGCTCTGGACAGGATAGACAGGTATTATCTGAATACATTATCAAGTTATACATTTGCTTACAAGCCTGCGTACAAGCCATACACTGCTCAACATAAAATTACGCCTACACTACAACATGGCAAGGGTCATCTGAGCAGCTATCTTTAGCTTGTTGCGTGCTGCATCGATATCTCGTTGCGAAGGTGGTAGACCCGTCATGCTGTGAGGGCCAGGCTGACCGGATAGCTTTGCCTGTAATAAATCCTTGAGAAGCTGGGCCGCAGCGATATATCCATCAGTCGAATTCATCAACTTGTTCATGTCTTGACGCTCCTCATCGAGTGGTACAGGCGCCATGACAGCATTGGTGAAGATGCCAGTGGCCTGAGCTGGCGCCACAGGTGCGGGCTCCTCTTCGCTCTCTGCGTCGTCCTCATCAAACTCGTCTTGCTCGAGTAATGGCTGGTAGTCGTGTTGAGCATCATCGTCAACATTATGACCGTCTACGTTGTGGTCTAGTCCCTCGGAAAAGGTCACGCCATCCATGGACAAGTACTCTGCATCTTCGTCGCTTGACTCGCTGTCGTCGTTGGCGAAATCGTCCCTAATGGCAGTACCTTCAGACACGCGACCGGGACGTAGAGTCCGCGGTACGGCAGACACATCCGCCGTGATCTCCTCGCTATCGTTGTCGCTCGAGTCGGCATCATCGCCTGCTGCGAGCAGTTCTGGGTCCACCGCATAAGGGTCAACCCCGCCAGTCGAACGTCGTCCAGAAGCCCTTGTTTGTGGCCGGCGTGTGGACTTTGCCTTGGGCTCCTTGGGTTGCGGTGCGTCGTCGCCCATGAGCTGGTACGCAACATCGCGCCTCATCTGCTGTATGGCTGACTCGTTCATCTTTTCCTTGACCCATTCATCGGGATTCTCCAGTACCAGCTCTCTTGCGTAGTTCTGGAATTCCTCCAACTGCAGCTGCCGTGCCTTGCGACGGGCCAGATATCGCTTGTTCTTGACGCGGGATTCCGCAGTACCTCGGAGCTGCCAAACTGTCTGAAGCCGTGCAATGGTGCTGGATCCCTTCTTGAGCTCCATTCCGCGCCCCGTCATGATCCGGGCAATCTCTTCCGAGCTGAGACCTTGTTGGGTCATGCGAGTAATGTCGGCCTTGAATCTGGACTGCCATATCTTCTTGGTACTGATGCGTTGGTCTTTCGGCTTTGGTGGCTTTGATTGCTTCCTGACAGCCTACAGACTCCAAAGTCAGTACACCGAAGGATTTTATACCTGGACATCACAAGAGTGGTACATACCCTCTTTCGAAACCCCCATAGAATCCTCCATCGACCGACACTCTTGGCTGTGACCTGAGCGCCTTGAGCAATGAGCGCGTCGGCAATCTGTTCACAGCTTTCACCATTCCGAGTGCGTTCTTCGACTTCGGCTCGAAAATCCTCAGCGTGGGCACGACGCTTTTTTCCGCTCTCGTCTAGTCGATAGATTGCCGACGTACGCCCAAAGCCCTTGGGGCCAGGCAGAGGCCTTTCACCAGTCGCAGGTGTTCCATCGTTGCCTTCTGCGTCGATACTACGAACTCCGGCGCGAGTGTTTTGCTGTGGGGTACGGATGAGAGTCGACTTTGGAGCTGGAGTTGGAACGGGAGCTTGAACCGGGGCTTGAGCTGGAGCCGGAGCTGGAGCGACAAGTTGAGCTTGGCCTAAATGACGGCTAGGATTGTATTGAATGGCTGGGTGGTGATTTTGTGTCTGGAGGTGATGTCCAGCATACGGCGACGGCGTGCCGAAAGTCGGTGGAGGATAGGTCGGCAACGGTATGGGAGTATACTGCTGGGGAGTATAATAGTCGGGTACGTTTGACCTGAGGGGGTCCATCCTGGTTGCGATCGAGTTTATGACCGGTGGGCTCGATGTTTATCTCACTCTCATTCAGACGTTGGCATTTGGGTCGGTGATGGAGGTAAGCTCAGACTGCTCAGCAAGCTTGCTTGAATGGAGCGTTCAGTGGGTAAGCAGGCGCTAGTCTAATTCCACACTAGACTGGATATTCGCAGCAGCCGGACAGCTTGCCATCTGATGCGTACGAATTAGGTACGACCTTGACACACATGCATGGCACATCATAGTCGAAGCTCTCTGCTATTCGTTGTACACAGATTGAATAGACAGCGTCCTGGTACTTGAATAACAGTATTTCCGTAATGGGATAGTAGTGCATGTAATTTGTTGTTATTTTTCGTCATAACGTGGCCTTGAGCCTTGATGCTCAGACATTCAGACTACTTCTGACTCCGAGAGTTAGCAGAATCGCCGGGCAGATGTTGATGCATCGCACATGTAGCCAGGATGCACCGACTAATCGACATCAACCATCGAAGAGCAGTTTTGGGAGCTTGCTTTCGTATACTTGGAATTTTGAGATCTTAGAATACAAACTCGACCATCGAATACCCCTTCATGTAGCTGGAAATGGAGCTGCCCACTTACCGAATAGCGGTCTCAGGTTTACAATGGATGCGGTCATGGCGTCGGCGGTCGTGATTTACAATAAGAGGTCAGGACCCAGATTATATTGCCACGATGCCCTCTGGTGCTCGCGCCGCTCAGCTTATTCCTGGTCGGTCTGATGGGCTTCTCTTGGCAAGTCATCCTATTCAGAGACACGCTCGTAGGATCGCTACTTTGAGCTGGAAAGTCTCTTAGGTATACTCTCGGGCCCCGAGTACAAGACGAGACCAGTACAAACTCAAGTTGACAAGTTGCAGAATACTAGAGTTTCCATCACATTGACAGATTACACCAAACGACAGCTTTCATATTTGATTGGCTGCCACCGATTGAACAAAGTTGGGCGGTCTATAAACATTCAAGGCACGTCATGATGCACTTTTGCTGTCATTAGTGCCAAGTGAACATCGACTTGGTAAGCCTTATAACATACCTGCGGCTGAACCAGAATCGATAGACCATAGATTCAAACGATGTAATATACCTATCTAGCCTCGGCAAAAGACATGAAAAGTATAGCCACTGGATTCATAAAAGTATTCCAACTCTCGTCTGATCTGTATACGAGACCATGTTTCATAAACAATGAAAGAGGGACTGGTTGCATCACCATGAACCTTCAATTTCATATTAGCGTTTGCCAAGATGGCACCAGGGTTGCCCACCCAAACAGACGATCTCAATCACGTCAAAGGAATACGGGATAATTAAAAGGTAGACAGTCCGTCTGATCTGATGTCAGATGGTGACCGGCTCAGGCTTTAACATTCGTAGAGGCTTGCCAAGGCTAAGCACCACGACTCCTTCAAGAGTCCGCGCCTGCCTCGATACCAATGCAGAGGATTCCCAATTGGTAGACAAGTCTCGCAGCTATTGACATTTCATGGACCAAGTCTACTTGGCGTCAGATTACACGGGTTATAACGTGACAAAATATCTTGTCTCGAAGAAAACGGCATCAGAACATTCTCAGGCTTGTCCATACACCAGATCAGCTTGCTTGGAACATCTATAAATGCTCAAACTTCTGCATATTTCCAACTGAACTTTCGAGCACCTTTCGACTCAACCCGGAATATTCCTTTTCCAAGACAGAAATCTACCCAGACACGGAGAATCTACAAAAATGTTCGCTCTCAAGATCGTCAGCCTTACTGCTATGCTTTTGGGCTTGTCCCAGGCTGCGCCCGCCGTCAAAGCTCGCCAGGACATCCAGTTGTTGCTCCTGTGCAACGACCCGAATCAAGTTGACTGCCTCGACTTTCAGACCACCCCAGATCAGTGCTGTAAGTATTTCCAAGCGAGAGACGGGCGTCCATACTGATTTCCATGAAAGCCAATATTCCCGGAGACTGGAACGACAATGTGAGCTCAATCAACACGTATAGTGACTCGAGCATTTGCACTTTCTACAAGTAAGTACTCTGTTATGACTAGTATGGGAGGTTTAACTAATAAATTTCAGCAACCCGGATTGTGATGAGGGTGCAGGATCTATTGCTCTTGGTGGCACGCAGAACAGTCTTCCGTCCGGCTTTGACAATACTCTGAGTTCACTCAAATGCCATGTCTGCTTCCTGCCCGAGGGTTGCTCTTGAATGATGTGACTTGGACGGCAGTTACACATCGCTCGGGCCATGCATAGCTTTCGAATACCAGGGTCTCGGTTTAGCTATACGTTCTGGGTACACTCCATAGGAATGTTTACGCATCATACTCAAATTGACTGAAATTCACACAATCAAATTTCATATCACTGTATATTTCGGCTCAAGCAAAGCTCAATGTTTCTTGTCACTAATCTCGCCCCAATTCATCTAGCCGGCCTTTTCCCCTGCCTTCTCATGTTCTAAAGATATGCTCGAGCTCGTGGTGACTGGTTTCGCAAACCTGGCCTTCAACTTGCTCACTGCATCTCGCATATTTCGCCTCAGCTTGACAACACTAACTTCTGGCCCCTCGTCTCCTCCCACAAATCTCCTCACTAGAATGTTGTACAAGCCTCCAAATGCAAGGGCAATCGCTGTGCTCGTAAAGATGATGACATTGTAAGGCATGGAGAAATCGGGAGTCGGGAGATTGAGGAGCAAACTCGTGGTCCTCAAGTTACTCGTCTTTCCCGTCGGGGGCATAATGGTAATGACGGCGGCAGCAACATCAAAACCACGATTGGCGTCGGGAGGATACTCGGTGTATCGTAGAATCGTCTTTTCAAAGTCATATGTCATGAAGACGGTGCTGGCCGGTGGGATGCGCATCCTCAGTTCGAGCTGCGTTCCTCTCTCACGGTCGAGGAAAGGTCGGTAATAGATTTCTTGAATAACATTGTTTTCCTCGGTGAGTGCCTTGCCCTTGTCTGCACCCGTCTTGTGGGAGATGCGAGCTTGAAGTGTATGCAGATATATCCGCATGAACCAGGGCAAGCTCTCCAGGTAGATGAATTCGACCTCGGCGTCTGGGCTGGGATTGGTAAAGATGGTCTGAACACCACCCCGCTGCTGCCCATGCCCAGTGAAACTTCTCTCGGCATACAAGAGGGGACGTTCCGGCTTGACGAATTCTTCAGTGGAGGATCCTTCCTGATCATCGTGCTGCATGTGTGGGAGGACCAGCTCAAACTCATCCTCTGGAGGTACAAAGTAGCACCTTTCAGTGTCCTTGACCTTGTGCTCGGTAACTCCAGACGATGTAAAGACATGACGGCCGTGGGGTGCCTGAACGCAGACTGGCGCCACGTTGGGGTCGGCCAGCGGACAAGTACCCTTCATGGACTTGCCAAACACCTGCGAAATGGTCCAATCCTGAGGCGAGAGAGTTTCGGTAGGAAAACATGTATCTCCGCCGTGATACTCCTTGCTTGTATCGCACTTGAGCTCGTGACTGGGTGGTGGCCGAGGGATGGGGTTGCCTGGGCTTTGTTAGTGCTGGTACTCTCGAGAATCGAGCTGGTGGTCTCACCTCTGGGTCTCTTTGAACGTTCAATATCCAGAACCATGTCAATGGTTTGTTCGATTTCGAGAACGCAGGATTCTCCGGTACATGCCGGCCGCACGTCAATTGCCATGCTCTGCCACGATGCATCAAACAGCTTGTGGCCGTCGAGTAGAGTGGAAATTCCAGCCTTGCCCTTGCACGGGAGGAGCTTGAGAAAAGGCGTCAAGTTCTCCGTACACACGACTTCTCGAGGTAGGACGCCATGTAGCAAGTGCATATTTGCGAGCGTGGCATTCGGGTGGTCGCCCTCGGGTCGGAAAGACATGACTGGTCGGATCGTCCTCGTAGAATCGATGAAGTTGAGCGAGGCGCAGAAGAGACCAGACAGCGCATTGGTCAGAGTCAGCCATTTGTGGTCAGCTCTAGAACTCCAGTCAGTAACTTCCAATGTCGAGTATGGCTTCGTCAAGGCTCCTTACTCCTCACTCGTCTCGGCTTCCAGCCAGGCCCAAAGCTCGACGCCTGTGCCCCCTTCCTTGGTGCCGTCCCATGGTCTTGCTCCCCATGTCTCTGCATCCCATCGTCCGAGACTAAATCTCAGGTGAAGCTCTCGTGTGCCGGCATATTGTAGAATCTGCCCCAGTGATCGAGGAAAGAATTGAAAGTTGTGCGCTTCAAACGCTTCAACAGACGTGTTCGACTTGAAGTTGAAGCTGGCAAGGAGGGAGTTTTGAGGCAGTGGCTTTAGCACCAACTGCTCATGGTAGTCCGAGGCAGAGGCAGTAGCCAGTAGAAATGAGAACAACAAGGTAAACAGAAAAGAATCAAAGAAAAGCATCGTTGTCGGCTGTAACGACCCAATCGCATGAAGCTCGAATCGGAGTCGTGGACGATTGCCTGGAATAGAGTTGACAGATGGTCCATGTCGTTATGGATGCACTGAAATTGGAGCTTCAGCGCGACGCCGGGGGCTACGTTAGCTTGCCGCGATGCTGCAAGGGTTGGGCCGTCCACTGAATGATCCCCGCAAAAAGAAGCTTCTTCAGGTACCTCCAGGTACGCGAAAAGGTAGCCGCAACTCCAAGCCAGACGTCTCGTCAATTTTTAGGTAACATTGAACATCTTCTACCAACACTCCGATTCACCGAAAGCGACTGCGCGCAGATACCACGAGACATCCCATGATCACATCTCCACGGCCGCTCTTCGATTAACTGTCTACAACCATCGGTACGACTCTACCAACAAGATGGCGGCGGAACAGCGCAAGCTCCTCGAGCAGCTGATGGGCAATCCCATTTCGTCGCGCTCATCACAACTTTCTCTTACCGATCCCAAAGTCTGCCGCTCTTACCTCGTCGGTACGTGTCCGCACGATCTCTTCACCAATACCAAGCAAGACTTGGGACCCTGCCCCAAGGTACACTCCGAGGGCCTCAAGACAGAATACGAAAATTTGCCTCCACCACAGAAGCAGCGCCACAATTTCGAATGGGATTACATGCGCGACCTGCAAAAGTACATAGACGAATGCAATCGGCGTATTGATTCGGCGCAGCGAAGACTCGAAAAGACACCAGACGAGATCAGACAGACCAATGTTTTGCTCAAGTCAATTGCCGATCTCTCAGCAACCATCAATGTCGGACTTGGGGAGATTGAGGTCCTGGGCGATTTGGGCGAGGTTTCCCGCGCATATGACGAGTTCTACAAGGTCCGACTGGCCGTGGCGCAAAAGGCAGAGCGGGAGAGGGAACTCAAGGCTCTGAGTGACACGAGCGGACCCTCTGGCCACCAGAAACTGCAGGTCTGCGACGTCTGCGGTGCTTACCTGTCGAGACTAGACAATGACAGGCGCCTGGCGGATCACTTTTACGGCAAAATGCACTTGGGATATGCTCAGATGCGACGGACTTATGATGCATTCCCAAAAGAGATGCGCGGCGGACGGCCGCCTCGGGGGCCTGGCATGGATGATGGTCCTCGTGGTGATGACGGAGACTGGAAGGGTCCCCGAGGACCGAGAAGAGGAGGTTATGGTGGTGGTGGAGGTCGTGGAAGGGGATACCGTGGTGGCTGGTAGACGACGAAGGTGCCGATACTAGAGCCAATCTCGACGAGATCATGAGAGAAGATATGACATTGTCAACACTGGCGATGACTGCGACTATCCAGATCATACTGGACTGCTTTGTGGGTTACACATTCGAGTCGTCCTGCGTTACAGTAAGTCGCGTCTATCCAAGACATGTTTGGACTCAAGTGTATTAAGAGACTGGGGGAAAGAACAGACACCAAACCTAGAGACGACGAGTCTGGAGATGACGAGTCTGGACCGTGGGACCTTGCTGGCCTACCTACAGGTCAATAATAGGCACCTTTATTGGATGCCGTATACCGCCGTTGAAGGCACGACAAATATAACAGGATGGGAATGCAGTCGAGCGTTATCCAGTCTGAGAGACGTACCTTTAAAGTAGGTAGCGAATACTGCAAACTATAACATGATTTGATCAGTGCCGCGGGAACAAGAAGGCGAGAATACTATGTCAACTGTATAGTATGGAATTGACAGACGAGAACTCGTTGATACACTTCCAATCTTGATACAGACGTCTACAATCATATGCAGACTTCTGATGAACCATGTCTCGCTTGTATTGATTTCAAATTGATCTAATGATCGCTTTTTACCCCTTGTGGGTATCAGGGCAGAAAACGATAACCTCTTCGTAACAGTACGTTATACGCAAAGACAAAATATGCTCGTCAAGTACATTTCCAGTAGTCTCTTCCACCAGGTCTCGACGGTATATTTACGCGTCGTTATTCCAACGATGCACCAATTTGACGACGTCTGGCCTCCAGGAAGCCCAGGACCCCTCTCCGCTACCTATTCCAGGAGTTTCGACGTGACTTAGCCAGTCACAGACGGAATTGCAAACGCGAAACCGTCTTCTGTACTAGCCGGTGGGTTGCGCATTTTGCTGGGACTGGTTTTCCCGCTGATCATCGAGATCGGCCATTTCATCATCCCACTTGCCTACAAGCGGAGATTGCAGACTTGGAGGGAGTATTGGGAGATCGGTGGCCTTGATGGCAGGACCCTTGTCGACTGTATCGCTCTTGGGCTGTGGCGGCAGAGACGGAAAGTCTTCGGGCTTGGGCGGAGACTCTGTAGGCTTCGCGGGCGTGCTGTTGCCGTTGCGCTCCGAGCCCTGGGTGCGTCCGCCACGTTCACCTCGCGGTGTGCCTCGGCCCCTTCCTCTTCCGCGGCCACGACCTTCACCCGTGCCGGATTCTCTCGAACTCTGAGTCGGTTGGTCACGGCCTGCGTCGTAGTCGGCAAACCGGCTGCCTCCGAGACCGCCTCTCCGCTCGCCGCGGATTCCACCCTGGGCACTCCGAAAGCTTCTCTTCTCGGGCTCCTCTGTAACAACCTTTTGCTGGTCCCAGAGACCCTGCGACTTGAGCTTCCTCTCGCGGTTGCGCTCACGCTCGTCTTCCAGCTTTTTGCGGTCCTCGTCGCTGCGCTTCTTGCGCTCTGCTTCCTCGGCTCTGCGCTTGCGCGCCTCCTCTTGGCCCTTTTTCAGCGCGAGATCGTGCGACTGCTCGTCCAGAGTGGCCTGTTGAAATTTGCGCGTTCTTTCAGCATTGGCGACCCTCATATCGGCCATCTTTTGGTCCAACTGGGCAGCCGACAGCTTGGTCCGCGGGTTGGCGCCGCTGAGATACCGGTTAGGGCCTGCAGTGGCCGGGCCAGTGGCAGCAGCAGCTGGTCCTTTCGGCGCATTTGTAGGTGCTGTGGTGGCCGGCTCAGAAGGTTGCGATGAGCCATTTGTTGACTCTGTGCTTGGCGTTGCTGTGCCGGTCTGGGCTGACTCGGACGGCTTGCTCGATGTTCCAGCGGTAGTTGATTTCGAGGGACGGTTTTTCTGGACATTGTGTCGCGACTGCGAGAGAGAACCTGGTTTGCTGCGGGTTGAAGAGGACTCGGGCTTGGGGACAGGTGTTGTGGAGGTGTTGGGTATGGGTGTTGCTTCGGGTGCTACTTCGATCGCTTCTTCGGGCGCAGGTTCGGGCGCTGGAGTCGGGACCGGTGCAGGCTCTACATATGTCTGCTCGACGGGTTCAAAGTCATCCGCGAAGAGATCGTCGTCGGTGCGGCCGTTGAACTGATCGTCCATGGTCTCTGCTTTCGCTCGGCGTGCTGCTTGGTGATGCTAGAAACGAGCGAAGGAATTGTGCTAGCAGCTACAAATAAGAGGACTAGTCAAGAGAAGCAGGAAGCTTGAATCAAAAACTAGATCGTCCACTGTTTATGACAGGTGATACTGTAGCCAAGATGAAGCAATGAAGTTTTGTGCACATACGATAAAGAAGTTTGTTAAGGTTGATAGTAAGCGTATGGATCGCAGCTTGAGAACGTTCTTACCTTAGCGCAGTGCCACCACATCGGTTGGCAGGTGGACAAGGTTCAGCTTTCCCGGTCGGTGGGCTGTGGGAGCTCCCCGGGTGTGATCGTGCCGGTCAGAGCCCCATGGGCTGGTTAGCAGTCACACTACGGCCATGTCAGGCACTGGGGATAGCCCGTCGGTGGACACTGGGACTGCGTGGGGTAATGGACAGTTCGAAATGTTCGGTGTTTAGGTAGGTCATTAGAGGGCATCGTCGTTAGTTAATCGTGCTGTGCGCGGCAGGCAATCTTCAGACCCTGCGTCGATGTTGCCGCCGTGTCATGATTTATTGAGAGTCGCGCCAATATAACATGTAAAACGGAATCTCGAGGATATTGATCAAGGCACTGGCAGGTGTCAAAAGGCATGCGAAAGAGGAAGACAGCAACAAGGAGTCGAAAGAGCAGTCTCAACATTTGACGGTAATGCCGAAGCAGGACCAAGGATCATCGCCGTTGATGGACGGTCGACCTAGTTGTGTATCAAATGTTGCTGTGAAGCCATTCAGAAAGGGATATGAGATGAAGACTGCTGCTCCACGCTGGTGACGCCAATAGGAGGAGGGGTATAACAAAACTCCAAGAATCGACGTTGGATCTTGCAAGAAGGCTTTCTCTTGGACACTTTGGACTGCTTGGGGGCGGTTTCAACTGTGATTTTTTATCATGAAAGCAAAAGCTCTCAGTATTGGTAGATGCTTTTGTCCAATGATGATACCGACTATGATCTCCCATGCTCTAGCGTCTCCTTAAAGCTCCCTAACCTAGGTACTTCGTATAGTCCTTGGAAAGTATACTGCAAGGCTTCCATTATCATTGAGAGGGCACAAAGTACTGCTGGTGACGAGAAAGACTCATTACTCAAAGGGGAGTAGAACCCAGTCACTTGCACCCTTCCGCCTAATGCTTGAATCTACATGCTATGCAACTATTACCAAGACTGTGTCAGGGCATTTCTAGGTATCCTTCAGATCGACCGAGATAGAATCCCGTCATTCATGTAAGTAACATTCGGTGAGCATGTAATGTTTTCCCACCAATGAGTTATGCAGGTAGGTGGAACGATGTCGACGTCCGTCAGATATCTGCGGATCTGTAAGCGCATCATTGGGCCTATGCGATGCGACGTTGGACACTATGCCGAGTATGCGTAGTGCTATGGTTTTCGAGAGCCTCATAAAGTCTGTTGCCAGCAAACAAGGCCATTCGCGACAGCTGGCAGAGAAGCCGTGATCGCTAATTCTTTGAGGCACTAATAATATCATACAAACTTCGAGCTACCATATTTGCCACGTTCTGTAGACGGTCTTTGCGTTGATTATCATCGAGGAATTGTTCAAGCAGTTCCTCCACATTGCGGTAGCTCAAGAAGTCATCTCTGTCTGCACGTTGTCCCAAGCACTTGCGATGCAGTACCCATGGACTTCTTCTCCATGAACGTTTTGACTTGCCAGGCCAATTATGATCATGACTCAAGATAAATTCCATTTTGACATACGTCTGCGGTATGATAAGGCTGGAAATACTCCGTGCTTGGGTTGTCTTGGGCTGCCTGGATGCCGCATCCGTCAATTAGCTCAATCTACGATACTGGTCCCGATTTACCCGGAACTGAGGCAAGGAACTCCGGACCCAAATAGGTCTAGATGATGGAATCCTTGTCCACACGAGCTATTGTCGCTTGCATTGACGATCATATTCAGGTCGAGTACTCTCTGCTCGATGTGGCATGATCTGTAAGAGCAGGTTGACATGAAGCTATGCTTGTTGCTGCTATTCTAAGCTGGAGGTCGATACATCCCCAGGTTGGGCATTCACTTGCATTGCAATGCCCGTCGGACTGCTGGGTCATGATCGAGTACTCTGTAAGAGCACAGCACTTTGAATCACTTCAGTGCTCGCCTCCAACACCATGAGTCTACTCGCTGATAATCAAGATTGGCATTGTTCAATTCGCATCGGCCTGTTTGACACATGGGTGGATCAAAGTAATCCACTAATAAAATAGGCTCTACTCGGCAGCGGCCACACTGAAAATACAGCCCGTGTTTGGTTTCTCCGGTGAATATTGAGGTAGCTCTGGTTGCAGCATCAATATCTCATGTGCCATCCGGAACCAAAGACCATCTGGGCCATCAAAAGAGTGGCTGAATTCATGACATTTCACGGAGAATTTACGGCAAGTATTCCCGACCAATCATGCTGGTTGTGGTGACTAGTCTTGATGCGCCGAACAATATCGACACGCTTCAAGCCTATTCTATGACGGTAGGCGAGACGGGAATCGGGCTGACAGATCTAATATGCATCAAGTCTTGACCAGGGAACTGAGGAGAACAAAAGTAACCAAGCGAGAGCTTGAGATGCAATGCGAGATATTGAACGTTGGATACATGCTCTCTACCAAGGTAACTAGGCTGTAGGAGGAATAAGCCGAATCAATTAAAAGCAGGTCCACCTGTCCGGGCCGGGCTGCCGCTGCGAATCCCCTCCACACTCAATCCCCAGCTCTACTATATGGGCAGCACCCAATCTCTCTGGGGCACCGTCCCGGGGGTCAGCCACGGCTCGGTTTGTCCAACGTCCAACACCTTGCAAGCCTGTCGTATTTAGACCCTGCACAACCCCGCGGGCGCTGCGCGTCTGCGTCTGGAGAGAGTGGGAGGAACGGAATCTGAATGGCCGAGCCCAGGCAACACATTGTAGAAGCAGGTGATCAGACGACAGGCCACCGAGCTGAGGTTTAGCTGGCCACCTACAGAAAGCCCCCTCTACGGAGTTGTTCCCTTCGGTCTGTCCCGCAAAGGGCAAAAGGCAGTCATGTCCACGGCGGAAGTGGTCGCAAGGCGCAGTGCCGCGCTCCCCGCACTCGCAACCGTTGTGAGCAGCGGCAGTGGCAGCATGTCGAAACCATTGTCTACAACATCGTCTTCGACGACATCAACTTCTGCCCCGTCCGCTGTCGCCCTCGAAAAGATACAGGCCAAGTTTGCTACCTCGAGACAAAAACGAGTCAGGAGTCCCGGTCTCAACAAGGACGAGAGGGAAGAGCGAACTCCAAAACAACGGCAGCGCAGTTTTACCAAGACCATGGATCCCCCTGTCCTCTCCTTCTATGGCGAGAAGCCCGTCCCGCTACCATCGCGATTCGGCCACCTCAAGCGAAGATTGGTGGCTGGACACGAATCCGCTCTCGAAGCGTCTTGGGCCCGCCTCTTGATTGCGCTCCGTGAGGAAATTGAGCATATCGAAGCTGGTGGGACAGACCTTATACCATCGATTGATTTCGGCGACATTAAAAGCTCGGCGACAGTCAGGCATTTCAGCGACAAAGTCAAGCGCTATGGTATCGGCGTCGTCCGGGGCGTGGTCGCAAAGTCTGACGCTGAAGCCTGGGTCGAGGAGACAAAAAAGTATCTGGAAACCAAGCACGAATTCAAACCACCTCCAGCACAGGACCCGACATGTTTTGACTTTTTCTGGTCGCCGTGCCAGGTCCGCTCCCGGGCGCATCCAAACGTGCTGAGCGCGCAGAAGTTTGCCATGTCCATATGGGAGACGAGCGACGATGACAGGCTCGCCACTAGATTTCCAATCTGCTACGCGGATCGAATCCGTATAGACACAAACACCACAAGCGACCTCAACGTAGGCAGCGGCTCCAACGGAGAGGAAACTCTGCCGTCCGCAAGCTCGACCTTGATCGCGCAGGTGGACAATGGAAGTCTAGAGCGGTGGGAAGTCGACGGCTACGGTCACAGTGGGTGCTACGATGCCATCTGGAGAGGCGACTGGGAAGAGTATAACCCTTGGGATCCCACTGGCCGCATCAATGCCACGACTGATCTATACAATGGAGCTGGTGCTTGTAGCATGTTCCGCATGTTTCAGGGCATTCTTGCGTTGACTACTGTTGAGCCGGGCATGGTGAGGCTGCTCCCGTCGCCCAAGCTCTCGACGGCATACTTTTTGCTGCGTCCCTTCTTCAAGCCAAAGTCGCCGGCTCCCGAAGACCACGCCGACGTCGAGTCCTGGGATGCATACATGGACCCGTCCAACTGGCAGGTGGAAAAGGACCAGACGACCATAATCCATGGAGCCGTCCCGGGCCATGCGCAGCGCGTGACCGACACTTGGCATCCGCATCTCAGGTTGAATGCGAGTCTAGTAGCACCACCGACGCTGAACCCTGGCGACTACATCATCTGGCACCCTGACCAGCCATACGCCTTTGAAAAGCCCCCTCCGAGCCTATCCATGCTGGTGTATACTCCCGCCGCTCCACTCACGCAGACGAATGCGCTTTTCCTAGCCCGTCAACGGAAGGCCTTCCTCCGAGGTCACCCGGGCCCGGATTTTGACAGCACAGGGAGTGGCTTGGGTAGTGAAGCCCCTCATACAGGACGTCTTGATGAAAAGGACATTGCTGATGTCGGGGGCCAAGAAGCGCTGCAAGCAATGGGACTGGCGCCGTGGATCTTGGACAAGTCAATGATTGAGGAATCAAAATTGTGCACCCCAGCCGAGTCCAAGTCTGGCACGCCGACCGAGGAGGTCAAGCCCGCCCTGCTGAATGGATATCTCAATGACAACAAGTCTGACGGCAAAATCTCGGCGACCGAAGCTGATGTCGCGCGGATTGCCAACATGGTGTTATTTCCCGAGAGGTTCGACTTTTGGATGCCCAGCAGGGTGGCCACTCCATCATTAGAAGGAGGCAAGGGTAAAGAAGCAGAGCTGAAGAAGACGTAGACGCGCATATCATCCTCATGATAGAGTCCAAGATGTCAATGTGGTTGTCAAAGTAGACCTTGGAATAGTTACAAAGTCTAAGTGGAAATACTTTTCAGCTTGAGCATATCCTGATCTCTTCCCTTAGTGGACATTTTCGTCGAGAAGCATATGAGGTTCAATCTCTGAGCTTTCGAGACTCCAACTGCAGCACGTATGAACTTTTCATTGAAATGGTACCCAAGTCACGCCACGTTGCGCATTGTGTTTCCAACATGATTGCGACTGCCGGTGGATGCTCTACCACTGCGATCTATAGAAAATGGTGCTCAGCACTGTCGCCGAGCATTGACCAAAGACTAAATGTGGCTATGCAGAATGACTTCCCAACAAACGAAATCATTTGCGTCAAAGCTTTACGAAAATGCAAACTTCAGCTTCGAGGCATTTCGTCCAAGTCAAATTAACAGGGGCTCATGGTAGCCACGCACTGAAGAACTGGTTATGAACTAAATCAGAGCGAATGCCTGGCCAGTCTTTGAAGGGTGGTCTTTTCTCAACATGCGCTTACAGCAGAAACACTGGCGTACTGTGAGTGGCAGAGCTAATCCACACAATTGAGGTTCTTCTGGGGCCCCTTTCTTCTTTGGGCCTAATATTTGCTCCTAGAACGTTTTGCCGACAATGAAAGCTTGGTGCCTAGAGATCAGTCAGGCAGGAGAGTGTACTCTGTATGTGATGACCATACTCGGCAAGCATTTGAGGTCATTAGTGTTCTTGATTTGATCAGCTGGCTTTTCCTACGAACGAAACCGAAATCGCATCAATCCTACCTCTGGGGAATTTCGTAGCATATCAAGAAGCATGCATCTTTAATATCTCTGGTCGATTCGTTATTTCCACGGAAATCGTCAATTCAGCCACTGACACCTGCTCCAGGGCCTACAGAGCTAACAAGCCACCGAGGTTAGCTGCGTACACCATTGCTTCTAGCGCAAATTCAATACCTACATCTTTCGTGATGGTACAGCCAAACGTCGGGACGAATTCGTTAATCAGGCATTACTACACTTGGAGTTTTCCAAATAATCAATCCGTAGTCGTTGTTTAGTCTCTTTCGGATCTTTTCGGTATATTCGTGACAGCTCTCTTGTAGCTAGGAGCGTGCTCGTTTGATGATACGTCCATGACTTGAGACGAACGATAGTCATGAGCCATTTTGGTTTGGAGGCCCAAGGGTTCCTTTCCCGGATAATACGGCCACGGTATGAAGTAAGAACAAGCTTTTTGCACAGACAATATATGAGGACTCCCGGCACTGACGGCTCTTGGCATCCATGGTCGAATACGAAGCGGGACTCATTTTAGACCAGATCTGCTCGGATTCACTTTAGCGACGTGCCTTATTTACGACATGGCCAATTGGAACAGCCTTGAAGCCCCATTTCTCCGTTCAGCAGGATATCAGTCAGCAGTTTATGAGATGCCTGTGCTGGTCAACTCAGGGGCGAGGTCTCTTCATTTTAATGGCAAACACTGATGCTGTGCTCAGCCACTAGCCATGTCGGCCTGGTTATGGCGCCAGTAACAGTCTACCCCCGAGTATAATATCCAGATGTCTTCTTCCCTCCAGGCCGACATTCTCGACCATCTTTAGCTCAAAACCGCTCCTCGACTTCACTTTCACAATGGCGCCTATGATTTATTCCTCAGAGAACGACCATTTACGTCTACAATCTGACCAACTCGACGACGTATCGCTGGATTTCTTGGACGATGAATCGATAACAAAAACTCTTAAATCTCAACAACCATTACCAACAACATATTTGCTTGCTCTATCTCGATCCCAGCAGGAGCGGGCTGGTCGTCGCAAAACACCGCTTGGCGACTCGATAATTGAGAGACCTCAACCGGAAGACAATGCCAGGCAATGTATGGGAATAGGCATGGGGCTCTCTGACTCGGTCATGACACCTTTGACGGCACAGGTAAATATCTGATCAATTCAATAACTGGCGGATGGACGAATCAAATGCATGATGTAGTCATGGCAGGAATCATCTCGCAAAAACCGATCTTTGATAGCCGAGTTGAACTAATTTGTTGCTTACAGGATGGACCCATGCTTATAGTACTGATAAGCATGATATTTTCCATAGTGTTTGTTGTAGAAATGTATGAAATATGGCAGCGACGAGCAAGGCGGATCTATCTGTGAATGAAATAGATAGACGAGCGAATTAACATCACGATTGCTTTGATTATGAATAAAACTGCTGTATAAGCGACATGAGCCAGTGCACATAACTGGAGGCTACCAAAGGTCGTGTATGATAATGTTTTGCACTGATCACGACTAATACCGAGACTTGATTATATCGCTAGCCTTTTCGGCAATCATAAACATGGTAGCCTGAAGATGCGCTCCTGGCAAGACGGGCATGATACTAGCATCAATAATGCTCAATTTCTGAATGCCATAAACTTGCAAATCAGGGCTGACAACGCCTCCGAGCTCTCGTGGTAGCATGGGACAGCTACAGCTAGGATGAGCAAAGGTGGGCTTAAGCCAACCAACGTCAATCATGGCTTGTAGGGCAGCCTCCTCTGTAGTGGCATTGGCACCGGGCCATACCTCTATAGGCTCGAGGGGTGCGACTGCAGACGTATTCTGTAGCTTTCTGGTGTATTCGAGCGAACGGAACAAAATGGTCCGATCGAATGGGTTGGCGAGCATGTTGTAAAATACTACAGGCTCTCCATATACGTCACTGGAGTTTAGGTGAACAGTACCACGGCTCAAAGGTTTCTGAAGTGAATTGAGCAGGCCTCCGTTGCCGCCGATTGGAAGCTCGATTGCTGATACTGAGCCGTTGCCCAGTTGTGCTGCTAGGAGCTGCTTCTGTACCTCATAGCCAGCAATCAGCTCAGGTGATGAGGTGTAAATGTCGGGAAGGTATGCTCCCTCGGTTTGATTCAAGAGATGGGCAATCATTGTCTTGGAATCATCGGCAATTGTTGTAAGGGCAGGAAAAGCAATGTAATTTGCTTGAGCTTTCGTCAAAGGGCCCGTGAGATTGTTGTGGTATAGATCGACTGCTTCATCCCAAAAGGTGGCATTGGAAGTCAATTCATCCGCTCTGGGAAAGGTGGCATTTCCAACTATTCTTTTATCAGTATTTTGAATGTGTCATCATTGGATTCGAAAGGTCTTGCACTCACGATTCCATGAATAGTACGCCGTAGCATGATCTTGAAAGTTACTACCGACTGCCGGCAAGTCTAGCTTCGTAGCAATACCGCTAGATTCGAGGATCGACTTGGGCCCGATGCCACTCCATTGGAGAAGCTGCGGCGTGTATACGGCACCAGCAGCAAGTATGACCTCTTTGCTTGCCGTGAATGATATGGTCTCGTTGGTTTCTCGATTGAGTGCCTTGATACCAGACGCAATCAGGTCGCCTTTGGTATCATTACCGAATAATATCTCCCTGACTTGATGCATCAATAAAAGTTTCAAATTACTCCTGCTTGATACCTTGTCGTAATAAGCATACAGCGTAGATGCACGAGTCATTGTGTTGGGATCGATGGCGGAAGGCACAAAGTACCGTCCCCCTGCATTGTTTCCTTTTGCTTGCTCCTGGACTGGCGGTACGTCTCCGAGCTCATCAAAAGCAGCAATATACCTGTCTACATAAATTTAGTCAATCACTCCATTGTTCAATGCGCTGATCACCTACACATGTCAGGATATTGGAACTCGGGAAATGAGCTCTGTGCATATGCCTCGGTGGCATACGCAGAAGCATCATACGAATAATTGTACAATGCGTCAACCTCGGGCTTGGGTACCGTGAATTGAACGTCCTAGATTGATTCAGCATACCACGGTCAACGAGGCGGGTAGAATGATAAACCTTTGTCACGTAAGATGAAAGGTTGTTCCATGCCCATCCCGGATTGCCCAGTACCTCCCATGCATCATAGTCTCCGGCTGATCCATAGTTCCATGCCATACCGTTTACTTGAGAGCCGCCGCCGGCAACTTGGGAAACCAAGACTGAAAACGTTTGATTTCCGGCTTGGGGTTCCGGGACCGATGTCAGGGGCCGCAGCGACGGTGTGTTCAGGGTGGTGGCATAGTAAGGGATCTTTGTGATATTGCTACGGTCTTCTGTGCCATATTCCAAGACCAATACGGAGACTTTACTTGTGTTAGTGACAGAATGCCGTGAAGGTGATGATCTTAGATTGTATACCATTTGGGTCTTTGCTAAGTCTGGTAGCAGCGACTAGCCCAGTGAGCCCACCGCCGACAATAACATAATCGTATTGGCTGGTTGCGCTGTTGATCGCCAGGTCATCAATGTCCCCTGTTGGAGTAGCCCCAGCAGAGAGCGTCAACGCTGCCGCAGTCAAGAGACCCTTGGCAATACTGTGGAGGGCCATTATTAGGTGTCACTTTTCGATGACTTTGAATTGATCGAACGATGAAAAATCAAGAGAAATCGACCATGACAACGGCGGATTGCGAATATTTACAAAGATATTGTCCGCCTAGTTACGTTGCACAAGAACGGTCAATAGCATGAGAATAGTCTAGTCTAGCAACCATCAGCCCGCCTTTCATTATACTTGGTTGCTTGGATACGGCGAGCCTCGTATGTACCATGAAATATCTGTAGATGGGCCAATAGCCAAGCACAGAATTGCAGGTAGCTAGCTAAGCGAGCGGGATTTTGCGCGCGGTGACATATGGCGGTTGAAGTACCTTGGTAAAGTCACAGTAGTTGGAATTAATTGGCTCGGTCTCGAACAACGTCGGTCTCGCACAAAATCGTGCATGCTTTAGAATTCTGGGCAGGAGAAACCTATCGATAAGAAATCTTGAGATCATATAAGGGTGCTGCGCCGAGATATTCTGCAGCACTGGTCTGCGCTGTTAGTCCCTCGTTGATGTCGATTTGGGACACATGCGAATCTTGGATCATTAGCCATGGGAAGAAACCGATTCCATCATGTGCAATGCCAGAGCCTAGCTATTTGAAGACACTCCATCATTCCAGAAGAACACGAGAGTCTTCACTCAAATACGCTGACATTCTGGTTCCAACAAGGGCTCCCCATCGCTTATTTCAGTGTGGCTCTTTCAAGGATACACCCTAGGTAATGCAAAGCGGTGAACTTGATGACCAGGATACAGTGAGTCCATCTACATTGGGAGAGCGTCTTTTATGAGACACCAAGCTTTCGAGCAATATATAAGATGACCTGCTGCTGAATAACGAATTATCACCCGTTGCGTACTTGATCTGCTAAATCCCTTCAAAGCAGGTTGTCTGGTCTCTGGTGCCTGGTGCGAGGTGCATGATACTAACAAACGCCTACCGGGTTATTGACGACCGACCAACCATATGAACCCACGATCGCTGCAGCAGATATGACGCTACTGCTACCATTAGTCAAGACCCTGACTCGCTTCAAATCCCGCAGCTTGTTCCGTATTAGATATCATGCCATGATCTCCCTCGCGTACTTGGCCTACCGGGTGGACGAACACTACCGAGTCCAGTCTATTGCATGGAAAGGCAATTGAGCCTCATCCTTGGCGATTATCATATACCAGTCGACCCCAATCTTTACAACGACATGTCTGCTTGGCATTCTCGATATGCTGCGACGACATTCTGACTGCCGACTTAGACCGCTTTTACCAGGACGCTGGACAACAGACGAGAACCCACCAGATATACACATTCTCTTCGCATTGGTGCGTTTATATTTGGTTCCGCTCATGGCCCATCTTTCTTATCGCTAGAGTGTTACCCCGGAGTGGAGATGTCTCTCCATCATTTTTCCTGGAGTAAGACGATTTCTCAACGCTTTACGCTTTCTTGAGGGGTTTTGATGGATCCCCCCACGTTCCCCGTGTCGCCTCGCTTGGAGTTCCTCCACGAAGATCCACATCTTAGCTCCCGTCTGCCCTGGATTGGCCCTCTGGATGGACGCTCCTCGAGTCGAGGTCCTGAGAATTGTATCAACGGAAAAACTCGGTAATAAGAGCTGTCATTCAGTGGCCGGCTGGTCATAACACCCCGCAGAACTGCCGTGAGCCGACATGACGATGTCTTATATTAAGCAGGACCTATGTAAGGTGTCTTGACTCTTGGACTTTTACCGTGTCAAGCCAATTCCAACTCCTCTGTCCAGAGCTGTGAGTCAACATGGCGTCGAGCTTTTTCCAAAATCGGAGGGTCTACCTCTTGACGGCAGTTGCCTACATGGGCGCTCTACTCTTTGGTTTCGATACCGGTGTCATGGGCTCCGTCCTGGCTCTCGACTCTTTCAAGGCCGACTTTGGATTGCCCATAGGAGGATCTGGTTTTGCCAGCGAGCAGAATGCTTCCGTATCGTCCAATGTTGTTTCTCTACTCACAGCTGGCGCCTTCTTTGGAGCCATCATAGGGGCAATCGTCAATGATATGCTCGGTCGTCGCTCCACCCTGTTTCTATTCGCGACAGTCTTCATGGTCGGCGCCGCTATTCAAACAGGAGCTTCTCACGACATTGCATACATTTACGCAGGTCGCGTAGTGGCAGGGCTGGGAATCGGTGGCCTGAGTGGTGTCATGTCCGTTTATGTTACCGAGAATGCCCCTCCCAAGATTCGTGGCCGCATCGCTGGACTATTCCAAGAGTTACTCGTCATTGGCTCGACATTTGCCTACTGGCTAGACTATGGTGTAGACAAGCACATACCTACCAGCACCAAGCAATGGCGTGTTCCAGTCGCGGTCCAACTCATTCCCGGCGGCCTCATGATGATTGGGCTTTGTTTTCTCAAGGAAAGTCCGAGATGGCTGGCCAAAAAGGGTCGACACGAAAAGGCTCACATTGCGTTGGCACATGTCCGATGCAGGTCCATGGATGATCCCGAAGTACTCGAAGAACTGGCAGAGATCAAGGCAGCCATTGAGGAGGAGAACCACGCAATGGAAGGGCTATCTTGGAAAGAAGTGTTTGCTCCAGCGAACCGGTTCGTCTCACCTTGCAATACCGCTAAACACAACCCGCTAACCACGTTCTAGAAAGCGATTCATTCTGGCATTCTTCATCATGATGTGGCAACAATTCAGTGGCACAAACTCCATTGGCTACTATGCCCCGCAGATTTTCCAGACCATTGGCATTTCCTCTAGCGACTCGTCTCTGTTTGCCACGGGTGTATACGGCACGGTCAAGGTCGTTGCCACGGGCGCATTTCTGTTGGTTGGTATCGACAAATGGGGACGCAGAAACTCGCTTCTCGGTGGTGCGGCGTGGATGACATCCATGATGCTCATTATTGGCATTCTCCTGGTCAAGTTTCCTCCGGACCCCAACGCCAGTGGTGTGAGTAGCGCAAGCATTGCCATGGCTGTCATGATTTATTTATACGTCATTGGATACTCTGCCTCTTGGGGCCCGACGCCTTGGGTCTTTGTGTCCGAAATCTTTCCCACCCGACTTCGAGCATATGGAGTTGGACTTGCTGGTGAGTACCAATCTTGAATCAAGAGAGATTTTTCGCTAACATGATCTCAACAGCTGCCACTCAATGGCTTTTCAATTTCATCGTAACAAAGATTACACCATTGGCCATTAACAGCGTGGGTTGGCGTACATTCATCATGTTTGCTGTATTCTGCCTGGCCATGGGTATTTTTGTATTTCTTTTTGTGCCAGAAACCAAGCAGTGCACACTCGAGGAGATTGACGTTATATTTGGTGGTGTGGATGCAGAAACACGTCGGCGAGACGTCGAAGAAGCACTTGGGGCTGAACGCAAGGAAGCCGATTTGGAACAAGACGAGCGTGTCGAGTCTGCCCGTGTCTGAATAGAGATGATCAAATAGATAAAGACTTGGATAGTAAAAAATTACAGTCGAGCCAGATTCTGTACGTAAACGGTGGAGTCGCATCGTGAACCATGACCTGTCTTGCATTTGGGGTTTTGGTAGACCTCTTGGCGCCATGTGCTTCCTTCTTGGCATTCAGCTATATCGAGTATTCTCTGCCCACGTCAAGATTGTCTTTGAACTAATTTTGCGCTCAAATGTGAGAAAACAATAGACTCATGCAAGATTATCTCTCAAGATGATCAAGTAGGAAACGTTCTTGTTCAGCCGTTGTTGAAAGTATCAAAAGAAAAGTCGACACGAGCTCGCCTCATCAGCGCAAATGTCCCCACCGAACCCATTCCGACCCAGTCATTGGCCACGTTCCGCCGAGACTCTTCAGCTATTCAGCTGTATAGAGTATCATACCCCTGTCTTTGCATGCCGGAACCACAAGATAACATTGTAGGAACATAGTACACATGTATGAATCGAAAGAAACCTTGCCATATCAAGCCCAACGCAACCCACTAGATGCAGGTAAGCTTCTCTTGGGCGATCTCATTTCTGTAAGAAGCAAAGGCGCATGCTTGATTGCATCATGTCGGCAAGGGAGCTGTTTTCTTGACATCGTCATGAATTTTTCAGCCGCGAACAATGGCTACATATAGGGACCCAGGTAACCTTCCAGGGAACTTTTCCTGGTCGCTCGACTTCAGCAGACTCATCTTTTATTGTTTCAAGCACCAAGATGAAGTTCCCAAGATTCCTGACGCTGTCAGTCTTTGCGACTCTGAGCGCCAGTGCTGCGTCTTCTGCGCCGCCACTGGGCTTTGAGCGACGCGCTCTGCTTCGTGACTTTCCCCATCAGAAGCGCGACGACAATTGCACCAATTGCGCAATCTATGACTCAGCCCCAGTCACCTCGGCTCCCAGGCCCAACATCTGGGGTTCCGTCTCGGTGGAAGACAATGTCGCAGTGTGGCAACTGCTCCATGATCCGGCTTCTGGGTTGAACTTGACCGATGTGTCAATCGCCGGTATCAACGACAACTACCTCTTCTACATCGACACGGTCCCGCTGAACAAATCCGATGTCATTGAATACTTGGACAAGTCTGGCCCAAAGCCTGCCCAATACGCCAGGGCAATCATCTTCGAGGGTGGCAAGGAGGAGCCAGTATCACAAGAGTACATGGTCGGGCCCCTTCCCGTCAGCAACGAGACGACAATCCAAAAGCTGGATTACATCTACAATGGCGGAACAGGAGGCTCTATTCCCTTCAACGGTCGCACGTTTGATGCTCTGCGTACAGCGGCATCCGATCCTCTCCTGATAGAAGTCATGTCGAATATCACTGACATTACGACGGAGCTGCTCGGCGGCGTTTGGTACGGCGATTACAATGAGAGCTCGACCCTCATGTCCACCACCACCTCTCCAACTTCCTTCAACGGAACCTCGGCGTTCCGCATTGTGGTGTTCAAGTTCCCTGGCCCTGCCAACTATCTGCGCATGCTCGACTTTTACCTCATCATTGACGTCACGGGAACCGATACCACTCTGTACAAGTTGAAGGGTATCGTCACCAATAGCCGCTTCTTTCCTACCATTGAGGACTTGCGTGCTGCATTCGATGCGGGAGAGCTCACAGAAGAGTTCCACGTCCCCGAGGACTACGACTGGGCTCTGGTGAACTACGACGAGGCAATGGGCAAGCGGGACCTCGAGGAGAAGTTTGCGCCCCAGAGCATTGAGATTGGTGGAAAGCGATATAAACTCGACGCCGAGCAAAAGTATGTGGAATACATGGGATGGTCATTCTATGTTGCCCACACCCTCAGCCTGGGTGTCATGTTTTTCGATATTCGCTTCAAAGGTGAACGTATCCTCTACGAGCTGTCCATGCAAGAGGCTGCAGCTCAGTACGGAGGATTCACGCCCAAGTCCTCGACGACTCTCTATCACGATACCTACTATCAGCTCGGCGGTGACCTATACCCGCTCGTAGAGGGTTTCGACTGTCCGTTTGGTTCTACCTTTTGGAACATTAGTGCCCACGATGGCAACAACACCATTGTCAGCCCAGACGCGATTTGCATCTTCGAGTCCGATCCTGGATTCCCCTTGTCGCGTCACCGCGCGGCAGGAGGCACAACCCTGTTTGGCTTTGAGGATCTCGGCGTGGTCAAGGCCTCGCAATTGACCTTGCGCTCCATTGCCACTGTGGGCAACTACGATTATTTGTTTGATTACGTTTTCCACATTGACGGTTCTCTCGAGGTCATTGTGCGCGCTTCTGGCTATCTGCAGTCTTCCTTTTACTACCCAGACCAAGGAAACTGGGGTCCTCGCATTCAAGAAGCAGTACAGGGGTCTCTTCATGACCACGTCTTGACATGGAAGGCAGACTTTGATATTTTGGATTCCACAAACAGCCTCGAAGCAACCGAGCTGCGTGCGGCTCTCACTGAGCAGCCGTGGTGGCCAGAGCTGGGGGCGTTTGAGCAGATTGAGCTGAATCGGTACAACCTCGAGACAGAGCAGCAGTTCAACTGGCCGGAAAATGGTCAGATCATGTACTGTGTCAACCATGCCAATGCGACCAACAAATGGGGCACCAAGAGAGGGTATCGCATCGTACCGGGACGCAACAATGTCCACTTGAGCACGCTCAACTCTCCTTTCAGCAGAAACAACTCTCAATTCTCCAAGACGCACTTGGCCGTGACAAGACAACACGACAACGAACCATTCGCCAACAGCGTGCAGAATCTCAACATGCCTTGGAAGCCTCAACAGGACTTTTCAAAGTTCTTTGACGATGAGAGTATCGAAGGGGAAGATCTCGTGGTTTGGTTCAACCTTGGTATGCATCACTACACGAGATCAGAGGATGTTCCCGTCACGCTTTACAATGAGGCCGTCAGCAGTATCATGTTTGCGCCCCAGAACTTCTTTGACCGGGCGCAGGACGGAGATATTCTAAATCGCCGATGGATTACCCCGTCGGAGAATTCGACAACGGGACTGGATTATGATACTTTCGGCATTGAACTTCCACAATGCAAGGTTAGCTTGAAGGAGGGACAAGTCAAGCCTCTGGAGATCATATAAGTGGATCCTTGACCTGTCTTTCTGGGTAGTGAAATATACATACATATTACCTTGTCTGATTCGGAGCCGAAAATATGAGATCATGCAACTCGCGCAACCCATGTGAATTTATATCAGCTGACTAGGACCCTTATCTGTACAGCGGCATGTTAAACGACGTGCATCGTTGAGCAGTGGTTACCGGCTGAAGCATATTCGTCCAGGGTCGCGTTGCCTTATGTGCTGTACCGATGCGATGTCGTGTGCCGAATTACGAATGAGTAGTCCCTAGTCGACAGGGCCTTTTTGGAAGCGCAACTTGCGGCAATGAAGATAATGTTCATCAACGTATTTGTGTAGAATCGAGAGGAATTCGCAGTCCTCAAAGGTCGAGCGGCTTGACGATCAAGCCTTTTCATGGTGGATATTAGTCTTGTTTTCCGCTCCACCGCGCGGACTCCTCTCCGCCGGCCCTGCCCATGATGGCTTTGCTCGGATTTTCCGGCCCATGCACCTGGGCATCTCAGGTACCCACGACGGTTACAAAGTCACCAATCACAAAAAGCTGTAGCTCGTACCCGTATTACAAGCAGTCATCAGGGAGCAATAAGGATTATAAAACTCGTAGTCCTTGTCCAACACTACACCAGATCAATCTAGAGTCTGCGCGTCGAGTCCATATTTCTTACCAATCTGGTGAACAAGCCGATGCGAATCGATCAGGGAGGCATTGCTTCTTTTTAGCGCTAGAATAGTTTAATCGGCTGTAGATCTAAGGCTGATATCACCAAGTTTGATAGCGTTTACTACTAAAGTACCGAATCATGTTTATGCTATTTGAAAGGGGCTAACAGCACTGACGAGTTACTGTGTAATAAGAAGCTGACTAACCCAGTCAATAAGGATGAAACACCGAGGCAAGTGATTTTGATGCTGCGGCACGGCGATGCCAGACTAGATGGAAAGAATTTGCACATCCACTTCTGATATCCAACCCCAGACAAAAGTATATACGACGCGTGATCCCCAAAGAACCCGGGGCGTCTTATCAAAGACGAGGATATCCGACGCTGAGCCATCATCGGTATCATGGTCTTGACGACGCTTCTTACGAGTCGTTAAAATTCATCGAACAAGATGGATTAGACTGGCCGGTTGGTTGCATGAGGGTTTTCGCGGCCCTATCTAGCACCCAGTAGTCCAACGGCGACTCCCGTCAACTAACTCATCCTAGTCAGGTACGCCCCTGCCGGCACTTTGACTGCTGAGGACCGGGGTGCTGGGTTACATCTGGAAAATCCATTCGAGATATTAGGTAATGTGTAGAAAGTCTGTAGACAAACTTGGACTCGACATCTCTGATGGTGCCCCGAATGGCATTATCTTTCGACAGACATGTACTAGAGTCCGTCGGCAGAGACTTTCCTCTCGCGCTGATCAAGTCCCGGCTGTGCGGCCCATTCAAAGCGTCTTGGCATATTTCTTTCACTACCCACTCCGGCCCCGTAGAATGAGGCGGTCCAAGGCGAGAACCAATACGTTCATCGTTGAGCCCAATTATATTCACGGTCTGGCCGGTATGGCTTAGATATCCATCATTTCATGCAATGCAAACGTAATCCAGTCTGCATCCCTATATCTATCCACGTTATCTTGTTTGAATGCCTCCGAGAGCCGGTACGCGTTCGTGGGAATATCTTGGAAGTATCCCCGTTGGATGGAGACTGACTCTACTTGCGAGCTAATCTTTCGGGAAAGGGTCTTGAAAATAGGCAAAATCTTTGCAGGGGTCACACGAGTAGACTCGAGTACAAATATCTAGCTTTTCCATCTGATGGGAATCGGATCTTGCACTAATCACGAGTCAAGACTTGAGATCAGCGTGAGCTAGCCACGAAAAGATGAAGCCCTCCATGATACTCCCGCTTGGCGGGCTGGTTCTAGCCTCTGCCACTCCACTGAGTCTCCGGAACACAACGTTGACCAATGGTACTTGTACATCATTGAACCAACGAAAGGCTTGGTATGTCTTTGAGCGCTTGGTCCCATTCATCTGCTAACCTTGTGGTCCAGGCATACTCTGGAGGACAAGGAGAAATCCGACTACATCTCGGCTGTCAAATGCTTGATGAACTCGCCTCCAGTCACAGGCATTACCGGAGCCAAGAACCGATGGGATGAACTGCACTACTGTCATATTCAACAGTCCAACTTCATTCACGGCGTCGGGTAAGAAGCATCCCTCTATAGTCAAACTGCAGGGCTTATAACTTCACAGCGCTTTTCTTCCCTGGCACCGCTTGTTCATCCATTTACAAGAGAAGCTCTTGCAAGATGAATGTGGTTACACGGGCGCTGTGCCATATTGGCATGAGCAGCGCGATCTTGAGCTCTACGGAACGATTGACAAGGCTTCCATTTGGGGCTCTGATGATCTCAGCTTTGGCACAAACGGTACAGGACCAGACGGATGTGTAATGGATGGTCCTTTTGCCAACACGACACTACACATCGACCAGGTTCGTACTCTGTTACCCAAGAACTGTCGGTATCCTGAATACTAAGTGATTTGCAGATTTGGGGCGTCGATTATTATGACGACTATTGTCTGGCACGATCATGGAACCAGACGGCCTACTTGACTGCGAACCAGTCCTATGTAGACATTTGCCGCGCCAAGGATAACTACAATGACGCCAACTTTTGCTATGTCGACAACCCTCATAGCTGTGGTCACTTGGCTACTGGTGGTACTGTAAGTTCAAGTCCCTCTTGTCCTGACACCTCTGCAAAAGGTTTCTGTCTCTATCGACATGACTGACAATATCTACAGATGGAAGACCAAAACGCCAGTCCTGGTGATCCAGTCTTTTTCCTACACCACGCCAATCTGGATCGCCTATGGTGGCTCTGGCAAAAGGACAACCTGACAGCGCGTCTCACCGATATGAGTGGATCCATCATTCCCCCAGACTCCATCATGCAACAAAATCGCTGGCTGTACCCATCAGCAGCCTTTATCGACTACGACGGTGATGCTGGGAACGACACCACTTTGAACCACGTCTTATGGATGGCCAATATTATCCCAAATGTCACAATCGCCGAGGTCATGGATCTGAACGGTGATATGATCTGCGCCGAGTATATTGAACCAGATGAGTAATCAAGGTTGTGTTCAGGGTGGATCATGGGACGTCTGGGTTGGTGGCGTACAAGATTGTATCATAGGATTTGTGTTGAGCCTACGAGATGCTTCTAGACATGGTTATCAAAGGTTCTGCCCAGGATTCACCTTTTAAATACTATCAGTGTACATGGTGTTATGAAATGGCATTGCTACAGTATACATGAACCATGGTACTAGACGTCTGCAATTGATCATCTTCCACATCAACCTCTCAGAGCGATTGAATTCACAACGACAACCCTTGATGTGTGCACCTTCTCTTTTCGAGGTTTGGCATGATCTGGCTTAGTCGCCAGGTCATAGGTCATAACAACAAATAACGCAAAGCGGGCGAGGCTAGAGAGTGCTCTGCCGCGTATTTCTTTCTCTTCTTCCATTGTCCAGTCTTCCTATATTCTTTGTCGGTGCCATTCCAGTACCCACGTCTTTTTGCTCATGGCGTCCAATCAATTGTCGCAGGCCAGGTTGGCATCAGTCCTGATGGCTGTTGGCAGGGTGTTCTCAGTGCAAAGGCTACCTCTCATACACATTCCATGTCAAAGTGGCAAGCATGCACAAATGCATCGACTTCCTTTCATAAAGCCAGAGTAGAACGTCACTTGTTGACGTCCCAATTTCGCAACAAATCAGATATTGGAGACATTACGATGGGCTCAAGTAGACCTAGAGAAAGGATTCAGCTCACCGGGGTAGAGCAGACTCTGCTTCCCATGGTCCTGTTAAGGCTCGAGACGTTGATAAATATGCTGAGCAGCTATTGGATTGCACCTCGTACGTAAATGTGAGTTTCTACAGTGATGAACAATAAAGGCATTGTGTGTAATTGGTTTTGAATATCCATAAAGCTATTGTTTTTACCACGTCATTCAACTCATCTGAACAAGTCTTTGCGATAATTCTTCAACATATACACATGCTTTGTCTTGACAAGTCGTAGGCACACGTCTCCAGAGCATATATAGCCAGGCAATCTTCCAAGATGACAGGAAACAACACCACAACCATCAGACTCAACAGGATTGACTCTACCCCAAACCATCGACGAACCAAAGCACGACATCATAAATTTTCCAAACTTTCAGACATGGCATCTACCACAACAAGGCCAACGCGCACAGTCACCCATGCCTTTATCGGGTTTGGTCCACGCAACGCAACGCTTTTCAAGCACGCAGTCGTTGCATACGTTTCGGAGCGTGCATTATTCCAAAAGATGGGTCTTGAACTGGCCTTTTACATCTTTGATGAAGCTCAACAGGAGTCTTTCGCACAGGGTAAAGCCTGGACAACGGCATCGGAAGGTAATGCCAACAGCGGTATACCAATAAGTGCCCCTTTGAGAGGAGTCGAGAAAATTCAAGAAGACTGGATGCACATACTAAAGCAGACCATCAACTTTGAGGAACCGGCTGGTCGCGATTTGCACACGTATATCGACAATTTGGCGGACCAATACAAGAGAATCAACCCAGCAGCGTACGCACTGCTCCGAGAAAGTACCCTCCCAGGATCCGTTGACACCACAGCACCATGGGGAACGAGAGCATCGATTGGGCTTCTTCTTCAGAAGAGCGTTGTGGATGTGATTGAATTCGTGCGCATCCACATCCCCGAGATCCAGATTCACACCAATTGGGGAGTTCAGCTCTTCGGCATCAATGTAGAGAACCCACAACGGCCAGCTCTCGCTATGGGTTTCGAACCGGGAGACACGATGGCATTCGATTATGTGCACGTCGCTCAAGGCATAACCAAATACCCAAGTTTCAACGGAAGGATGACGGGTCATCCACATTGGTCACAATTTATACACCTCGCACCAGCAAATTACGACGGCCTCTTGGCGCGCTTGCAGCTACGAGGACTTCTCATGCAAAATAGAAACATGATTGAACCAAAGACGAAGATTGCCATTGCTGGGCTGAGCTTGTCAGCCTACGACTATGTCCCGATACTCATGCAGTTCACGGATATCCTCGAGTTGACGGAGGAAGGGTGGCGGATCAACTTGACCAACGCGCGCAAGTATCAGGGACTCCTGACGTTTATTGCCCCCAACGGGCGCGTTGCACCTCCGTGTCATTACCGCGATCGCACGAACCCGAGCGGCAGTAATTATTGGCCTCGGGAGAATTCCCTGATCAGCACGGAGGAACTTCATGCGCTGCATATGCAACGAGATTTCGACTGGATGACGGTGGCCCTGCCGTTGTTGAGAGCGAGCGTGTGTCTGGAATTGGATATACCTCTTGACCTGACCGACCCAGCTTTGAGACAAACGCCACTGGAACAGATGCGGGACTATCGGGCGCAGAATGAGAGGTATCAAGACGGCCAACAGACCGAGATAGGACTTCTTCGACTTGGCCAGCAATTATTTTTCGAAGGCCACGGACTGGAGCGGTATCCCGCCGACGCAAACGCTGCACTGCTAGCAAAAGCGCCATTCACCCACGTGTCTGGACCCATGGCACGAAAAGCTTTACTCTCGGAGATGTCTCTGCTTAATGTCGCCAAAAAGAGTGCGAGGGGCAACCGGGACATGTGGAAGTATTTCAAGACGCTAGATTCGGCTTCTCCAGTCCAGGTTCAGGACTTGGTTGCCCGGCTCTTTGAGCTGGGGGTTGCAGTGTACAAACAGGGCGAGATGGAGCAATTGAAACCAGCCCGAGGCGACCGTCACCTTGCTTTGGATAATGAACACTGGTTTCAACTCGTAATCGCTCCGCCGACAGACACGAGGCCCTCTTGGTTGGATAGGATAGACGCAGGCATTCATCCCGATGATGTCGTCCTCAAGGAAGATCCAGACAACGTTAGCTCGGCCCCAGCGGTGATGAAAGGTCGGTTCTGGCTTGATACCAGAACTACGACTGAGATACACGTGATAGATGCCGGAAGTGGAACCGCAGGCCATCTCATGTCTACGGGGGATATAGAGGATGGCTGGATCGTGGGTGCACGAGACAGCGACAACGACACTCTTACCGGCATATTCGACTGGGCCCCTACGGCGGCCAAATTTCTGGTATTGCTCAGCGTTCTGACAGCGGGCGGCGCACCCAGGCCTCCTAGATACGTGTTGATGTCCTTGGACAAGACGCTTCCGAGAGATGCCGATTTCATACGCGAGACAGCCCAATTCCAAGGCGCTTGGAACGAAGTCGTCCAGAAATACGCCTTTGTCGATTTTTGCCACAGTCTGAAAGGAAGAATTCCGCCCAACCTGTTCCATAGCGCCTACGATCCTTATCGACGAGAGGCGGCTATAGAAGAGATCAACCGCTTGCTTCCTGGATCTAGATTCTATTACGATCACCGCGTTGCTCAACTGGGGCCGCATAACCCAGTCAGTTGGAATGACTATTTCAACCGCTTTATTGATCCCACGCCAGACCAGATGGACGAGGCGTGGCTTGCCATTCTCAACGAAGTGAGGGCAGGATACGCAACCTCGTAAAAAGTGTCGACCGAGACGGAACTATCCCGGCTTCAGATCTAGGGCAGTGATGACAGAGCAGAGATGCATTCGTTGGTAGGTATTGTTATTACAGTAGAACAAGTTCGAGTATCAAGATGAAAATGAAAATAATTCCGTGATCAAGTGGCTTGACGCCATTTCGCCCGACAGTGAGAACCCGTCCGTATTGCAACCGTTATTCAATACGCATGGGGAAAGGACTGACCAGGTTTAGACCAGGATCTAATCTAGGCCGTCAAAATGACTGAAGATACGTGTTGACTCCATTTCCATCCATACCAGGTACAACTCCAATCCATGTTTAGAGTCCGTTGTTGTTATCTGCCCCACGCGGGGAACCATCGGCTCGGCCGTCCAGACAGGCATCATTGCTCCCAAGTCGCCTGGCCAGATATATTCGGCACTTAGCTCCTTCTTACATTTTCCTTTCAACTTGATGTCCAGTGAGTTCAAGAAATCATCCGCCATTTTTCGGGGCCGAAAGCATTCAATAAACAACATTCTGGGCCGAACCATCTGTCGGATGACCCGAGGCTCGAGAACCTGGACAACAGTGTTGATTGTGCATGGACACCACTCCAACCATGTCTCTAGCGAAGCCTATTCAATCGCGGGCAGGAACGGCAGCTGGCTCGATGGAAGATTGGATATCAATTGAATTGCTCTCTATTTCAGACTCGGCTGAGCATATGACCGACCGGATCATGCGCGTACAGGCCGATCTCCAAGAATTAGCTGCATTCTACAAGGTCGAGACTTCGCCTTCTCGGTATGCACGCTTCCGCAGCTATTACGACGATGAATTGGGATCTCTAAGTCAAGCACCATTCGATACCTATTCTCAGGATGAGAAGGCAGACTTTGTCCTTCTCAAGAACCATCTCACTCGTGCGCGACGCCAACTTGAGCTCGGAAAAGCACGCGACGAAGAGTTTGCCCCCTTGTTCGAACCGTATGCTGCCGACATAAGAGACTGGTTAGAGGCTCGAATGCGTGTCGCCAAGATCGTACCCCAGGAGGTGGCATCTAGTTTCCATGCCTTGGTAGACAAGGTGACCGAATGCGAATCGGTGGCCGCCAAAGATGCGACTTCCAAGTTCTCCAAGGCGGCAGGATACCGCGCGGTCAAGATGATAGCCAAATTATGCGAGCATCTCAAGGAAATGTACGACTTTTACAATGGCTATGAGCCTTTGTGGGACTGGTGGGTGCGCGAACCATACGCCAGACTCGAGGCGGCGCTCACCCAAATGACCACCACTCTCAATAACGTGATTGTTGGGATCAAGCCTGGTGATGATGATGCCATTGTTGGGGAGCCGATTGGGAGGGAGGGTCTCTTTGCAGAGCTGCAAGCAGAAATGATGCCGTATACACCGGAAGAGCTCATTCGAATCGCGGAAAACGAATACAAATGGTGCGAGTCTGAGATGATCAAGGCGTCCAAGGAGCTTGGCTTTGGCAGTGAGTGGCGTAACGCGCTGGAACATGTCAAAGACCTCATCGAGCCTCCGGGGTCGCAGCCAGTGTTTATCAAATCCTTGGTCGACGACGGGACCAACTACGTTAAAAAGCACGACCTTGTCACGATCCCGCGAGTAGCGGAAGAGGCCATACGCATGGTCATGATCCCACCACGCCAACAAAAGGTTTCGCCATTCTTTCTCGGTGGTCCTGTCCTCTATGTGTCGTATCCTACGGCGGACATGGCTCATGCCGACAAGATGATGAGCATGCGCGGAAACAATCGTCACTTTTCCAAGGCCACTGCATTTCACGAGATGATCCCCGGTCATCACCTACAACTATTTGTTGCTGAGCGGTCCAAGCCGCACCGTCAATTGTTCGAGACCCCATTCTACATTGAGGGATGGGCATTGTACTGGGAATTGGTCTTTTGGGCGCGCGGAGACTTCTTCACGAGTCCTGAAGATCGAGTTGGGACACTTTTTTGGCGAATGCATAGATGTGCTCGCATCATCTTCAGTCTCAAGTTTCACCTAGGACAAATGACCCCAGCCGAGTGCATCGATCTGCTCGTCAACTGGGTAGGCCATGAGCGAGCCACAGCCGAAGGCGAGGTTCGGCGAAGCTTTAATGGCGATTACGGCCCACTGTACCAAGCAGGATATCTCCTGGGGGCTCTTCAACTGTGGAAGCTAAGACAGGAAGTGGTAGATGGTGGGATCTTGAAGGAAAAGGTATTCCACGATCGGATTCTCAGGGCAAACATGATGCCAATTGAAGTCTTGCGGGCTTTGATACTTGAGGAGGAGCTGCCCAAGGATTTTGAAAGCAAGTGGCGATTTTATGGCGATATTTGAGGTCTTGGGCGTGATGGTACAGTATTACAGATGCGATATTGTTATTGCACGCCTAGTATTAGACGAGTTGATTGCATCGGTCCGAGCGATGGCCCATCAAGTAGACTGGACGAGAGGTAAACTAGTAGCGACTGCTTACCACAGACAATTGGAGATTCAACAGCTGCCTTGAGCATGCGACTTGTGACATTCAGACATTGTGCACTTCAGGTGTCTTCGGACGTCCTACAGTAAATCTGCCAATACTTATCTGTCCGCACTGACCGGAGGGACCCGAGTCGACCTGCAGCGATATCGGATCACCTGAAAAGGCAGGTGGGTAAGAAGGTACGAAGTACATGCTCGGAGGTATGTCGCGCGGGCGGAGGACTCGAGTCGCAGGTTAGAGAACTGAGTCGGTATCGAGGAGACATTTACAGTAGAGGACTCCAGATCTATTATCGGCATTGGCATATTCATAAACACCAAAGACATAGAAGCATTACCGTTGAAATGGAGTTCAAGTCGCAGAATGTATCCGCCTCGCCCCGCTTGATTATTCACGGCGGTGCCGGCAACATACGGCCCATGCCACAGCAAAAGTATGCCCAGTATCGCGACGCGCTGCTAGATATTGTAAGTCACCTGATAGCTTGTGCCTTGAGACCCTGATGAATGCCAAGACTGACTGCTTCAGATAACCAAAACAAATGCGTACATGACTACTCCTGCGCCACCTAAGCAGGCTGTTTGTGCAACGACGACAGGATACCCTTCAGCGTTGGACATTGCGACTCATGCAGTTGTACTGCTAGAGAATAATCCGCTCTTCAACTCTGGTCATGGCGCCGTGTTCACTCGAGATGGCATCAACGAGCTGGAAGCATCAGTCATGGTGTCGAGGGGGTTTGCGAAGCGGGGCGTTGGAGTGACCGGCCTCCGACGAGTCAGAAATCCAATCTTGCTGGCTCGAAAAATGCTAGAACATGGAGAGGACGACCTGAGAGGACTTTCTGATCTTGCTTCAGGCGCGGAAAATGGGTCAGGCGAAAACTTGGATATCCCTTCCGCCCAAGGACACACGCTGGTCCATGGCCCCAGTGCCGAGGTTCTGGCCACACAGTATGGCATGGAACTGGTAGAGCCCAGCTACTTTTTCACGCAAACACGATGGGACGAGCATGTGAGAGCTTTGGAGCGCGAAAAAGCAGCATACCAGGCAGATATAAAATCATGGCCCACGGCTACTTGGAGCGCAGATGAATATCTCCCTCAAGGCACATGCGGTGCAGTTGCCCTTGATGCCGATGGAGTCATTTGCTGTGCCACCAGCACTGGAGGTATGACCAACAAGCTGACGGGTCGCATCGGAGACACTCCTTCAATAGGCGCTGGTTTCTGGGCGGAAGAGTGGAACGAGATTACCGATCCGGCATCACGATCCGACTCTTTGTCTTGGACAGCATGGAGAAAGCGACTCGTCGAACAAAGTCCGATAGTGGAGTTGAGCGCAGGTCTGAGAGGCATGATTGCGCAATGTCTCCCCACTCCATTTATTTATCAGCCCGTTGCGCAAGATAAAAGGCTCGTGACTACAAGATCAGCCGCTCTTTCTGGTACAGGGAACGGTGATTCGTTTCTTCGCGTGGCTGCCGTGAGGACTGTCGTTGGTATAGCTCGCTGGACGGGTGTTTCGACTGCCGAGGCTTTGAAGCGCGTGGCTGGCCGGGACGGTGAGTTGCAGAGGAGCGCGGGCGATCGTTGGGGAAAGACTGGAGAAGGCGAAGGAGGCATGATCGGAATCGAGGCAGTCATCGTAAGAGATGCGACCAGCGGCGACATTGTCGAGATTCGACACGAGATCTTGCAGGATTTCAACTGCGGAGGCATGTTCAGGGCATGGTTGGACGAAAATGGCCGCCCGATGATGAGAATCTTTGACGGTACCAAAGATGGCGATTATAGGTTCGAGTGTTAGGCTTCTTCGAGGACAAGTCCCAAAATCTATTCGTACCGACGTGATCGTTCCTGGTCATCTCGAGAAAGCCGAGACCTTGCACACCTTTGGGGATTTGGCCGACATTCCTGTGCTGCAGAGTGAGTGTAAGTTTTCAGAAATGTAATACGACGTCGGTACCAATAACGCTGCGACTGTTGTCATTAATTTCTTTATTGTGATCGTAGATGCTTTCCTGTTCGCCGCGTGCTGGCTAGTCCCCCAAACTCCAGTTGTACAATGGGACGCATGCCAACATCCGAGAACCGTCTATTTTTACAATTGAAAAAAACTCCCCCAATGACGAGTACATTGACAGACAAATCGAGAATAAGGAGTCTGGCGTGATGCGAAACAGTAGAGTGGCGAGGGAAGTGATCGGGTATTCTTTTGTGAAATGGCCTAGGCGAGGGCCGTCTCGTTGCTGGGTGGAGGCTGCGGGACCTGTATTGTTTGCAGTCAGTGACAATTCTCAATGGAAATCCTGGGCTGCGATGTTTTGCCAGTCGAGCTAGCAGCTTGCGATCGAAAGAGACATACCTCGAGCTTTGTGCTTCCTGCTAGCATTCTCTGGAAACCGATACCGACACCCTCAATAACGGCCAGCAATACTGCACAACCAATGGCACCGTTTCTTGCAGCCTTGTAACCACCTCTTACGGCTAGGGAGCCACCAGTGAAGAAACCTGCAATGATGGCGTTCCAGGGATCCTCTTTCCTGCGAACACCCTTGACGGCGCAGTCGAATGTCGAGAAAAGTCCACCCCAGACACCAAAGTTTCCTCCGAGCACGGGAGCTCTAGCCTTGATTGCTGTGATTGCGCCTATCCGTCGCTCGCCGTAAGGACTGTTGCGAAAGCCCTTGATGCCGTGCCAGATCGTACCACCGATGGCCTAGAGGGAATCAGTCAGTTGATGCGACCGCATGACAGAGGTGACAAACTCACTCCCATGGCAAAGGCACCACCGAAATCGTTAAGGACAACCCAAGGGCAAGGGTCGCGCGTGTGATCCATTTTGATGTTTTTGAGTTCAAGGTGCGGGATGCGTAAAGAGGTTTCGGTCGAGGTCGCCTAGGCACTGAATCTCAGGCTACTGAGGTCTGCTGTGGTTCGCTTGTGGAATGTATCTCGAATGGATTAGTATTACAGTGTCGTGGAGGTCGAGGAGTTGATTCTTGAGTCTGGTCGCAAAAGATGCTGCTTTGCCTCCTGCTGCCCCGGCTACCTACGTGATGGCAGCGATAGCGTGAAAAAGTTGCTGAGCACTGACCATCCATGAGCTAATCATCGGCGCGTGCGGCCCTAGCTCTTCCGAGGCTTGGCGCGGTTTTCCGGCCAGGTGGCAGGCAAGGACCTTGGATTCTACTGGTCCACCCGGACACCGACTCAAATCTGTACGCGGTACCAGATAAAGAAATGCATTCAAATGTTCTTCATTTGACGAAGTCCCTTGTGCTGTTGAAGAGATTCTATTTGGCCACCTATATTCCTTGAGGGACATGATGGATAGTGGGACATGATAAAGCGAGTAGTCGTCCGACGAGCGGAGTGGTCTACTCTGGGTTCGACGTGCACACTACACAATGTGCAGTCATTCATCAAGGACCGTCTCGCTTAATTCCGTTACGAGGACATCCGAAAGTACGTTCACTCGACGATCCTCAATCTAGCCGTTTGGAGCTCATGTGCTTCACACGATGCGGCCCTCGGCCACGTCGAGACATATATCATCTGGGAGAACATTGGGAAACGCAAATGTAATTTTGTGGTATCTCTTGATGCTCAACGCCATCCCGTGAAGTTCGGGGATTCGTTATCCCATATGCAACGCCTGGTTCCATGCAAACTTGTAAAAATACATAATCAAGGGGTCGATTCAGCAGTTTCGACATTTGCCTTTGGATAAATAGCCTCGACGCCCAGCGTGGCGGCCTTCAACACGTCCTTTTCTTCGTTTCCACTATTGTCTCCAAAGACCTCATCCATTTGTTCAAGTGATTTGCCCTGGTTCATGCGTTAATAAAAGGTACAACAAGTGAGCTGGGAATTTCAATACGAACCTTGGTTTCAGGGACAAACCACCAAGCCCAAACAGCAGCAAGGAAACACCAGACGGCAAAAAAGACGTAGGTACCGAATCCAATCTGCTCAATCATGGGAGGAGTAGCAACACCGACGATAAAGTTGCTCAGCCAGCAAACAGCAGTCGACAATGCAACACCCTTGGCTCTGGTAGAGCTGGGGAAGACCTCGGAAGGCAGGGCCCAGCCGAGTGGCGAGTAGGAGACTCCGTAGACAAGAACGAAAATAAAGGCCATGGCTACAGCTGCCCATCCAGCAGCCGTGTGTCCAGGCCAGTCGCTAGAGTAGAGGCCAACCAGGATTGCCATGATTGCCCAGGCAATACCGCCACCAAGGGCGCCATAGATAGCCAAGGGTCTTCGGCCAAGCTTGTCAATGATGAAGAAGCAAATGCCTACTGCCACAAGCTGCAAGATGTTGAAAACTCCAGACATGATGAGAGCCATGTCTGCTGATTGTCCGATCGATTCGAATAGGGTAGGAGCGTAGTAGATGAAGGCGTTGATCTGGGGTCACAAGAAGTTAGCCTGTGATTGGATTTTTCGGATCGAATACAAGCCCCAAGTCTTCTAAAGAGGGCGGAATGGAAAGCATTCGTTGACTACTTACACCGGAAAACTATCAACTGTTAGTCATTTCTCTTAACGATCACTCGAAATATCAGCACGAACCTGTTGGAAAAACATGACACCCAAACCAACAACAAGGCGTCGCCATGTCTTCTTGCTAAAGAGGTCGGTCCAGCTCAAGAGCTCCTTGCGGAATCCCTTGACGCCGGGGTGTCGAATCTCTTGCATTCTCTTTTGAAATTCAGCCTCGACCAAGATTCCACGCAGCTCAATCTGTACACGTTCGTCCGACTCTGGGAGTCTTCGAAGCTTGGCCAAATCCCGGAGAGCATCGTGAGGTCGACCGACGAGAGCCAGCCATCGGGGCGAGTATGGAAAAAAGTTGATGAGGACGCCAAGCAGAGTTGGGCAAACCATTTGCAGGCCGAGGGGAAGACGAAAGGATATTTCGCCATCAAGCTCTCGTGTGCCATATGTAATCCAGAAGGAAATGACAACACCAGTCACAATGGACACTGACTCCAAGACTAGTAGAGTGCCTCGTAGATTCGGGGGCGAAATCTCGGAAATGTACAATGGAGCGCCCTGGAAATGTTAACAAAGACTGTGCGTGTTATAGTGGACGTGACTTACCAAGGCAAGTGTTCCGACACCGACACCTCCAATCGTTCGGCCAGCCACCAGCATACCATAGTTGACAGCCGCCGTCTGCAGAATGGCTCCAATGTTAAATATTACAACCACTACAACAAGGGCTCTCTTTCTGGAAATCTTGTCGGCCAGCCAGGGCATGAAGAAGCAACCCAAAAAGGCACCCAACTCCAGCATACCAGTCATGAAACCCTTGCCGAAGCCAGTGGCCGCGAAAGGATATACTTCATGAAACTGGTCCATGACATTGATGATGGAGATGACACCTTGATCGTAACCAAAGGAGAAACCACCCAGAGACGCTACAAACGCAGCAAACAGGATGTAGGGGGAGCTGATGATGCCCCGAACACCACTGGGTCCGTAGGCGACATCTTCGGCGACCTTGGTGGGAAGGTCTTTGGTCTTGACGGTGGACAGGTCGGCAAATTCAGCATGTTCGTTTTGATTTTTCGGCCCTGCCGCACCGGGATCAATTGTTACCGTCGGCATGTTGATAATCTGAAAAGCAAAGCCCAGTCTGGTGATGATACAAGAGGGAATGGAAAGAGTTCTCGCTGACCAGCTGACCAGACACAAGCTCTCTATAACGGCGGCATCCCCGAGACTTAAGTATACCCGCCCTCTCGCCAAGCCACATCCAGCAGAACCGTTGGAAGGGATACTAACGCAACACCATGGTGGAGAAAACTGCCGGATTCATGGTAGTGGCCTCCCCTTGTGCTGACTCGAAAGTGTACTTTGTAGTGTAGAGACTAATTCCCCCAGAGCGGATACACAGTTGAATAAGCCCCATGGGGAACTGTGACGTCAGTACGCTCCTTGTGCCCTGGAGTCCCCAGACCCACACGGACGGATCGGTCAGCTGATGCTTGTGCCCATGCATGTACGTATGTACAGCGCAGAGACGCGCGCATCGTGGACCTCGTTGGCGCCTTGTTTGTTGGTGGTTTGGCTTTTCTGTTGCAATGCTCCCATTACGTCACTCTTGTTCAGAAGTTATGGTCATGATTCTAGATATACGTTTCCGGATTGTCAATTTTCTTATAACAATGAAGATGGAAATCCTCTTGAATTTCTGTACAATTCTATTCAAAAATTCAAGATGCCTGACAATTCCCGAATCGATATGCAGTGTGCGGCAGCTATATGCCGATCATACTCGGCATTCGTGTACTCTTGAGGGATATAATAGAATAAGGAAACATGTTGCTTGGATGGTCGAGACAACTGGCCCAATCTGGTCGACATGTCAACTGTTAAGTGCAATCCGACTTGTTCCGTTCGAGGGGATTATGCCGGAAATCATCTCCGGAAGTCTGATGGATGCGACTAAAAGTCTAGCGGCAGGCATCCCACGCGGGTTCAAGTCTCGAGTGTGGAAACAAGCCTGGATGGTTCTCATTGGGTCCAAGTAGCGAATCCAATAAAGGGCAAAATCGGCGAGAGCCCAAACCTGCCCAGAGTCTCTTGATTAGGGAATAATGGTATTGAAGCTCCCGCCCTGAGGCTGAAGATTCAACGAACATGACGTCGCCTAGTGGGAATCATCCTGTCGGGGGGTATTTCCGGGGTCCCCACCATTTCAGTCGGCAACGAGCTGCGAGCAGGGCAAGTATTCAACAAAGAGGGTCGCCTTGTTTCCAATCTTGACAATCATTGGAAGGTGGAAGATGGCCAAGACCCTGGCATGTAAAATAATGGTGCTCATTGGCTGTACGTACTTGAGTTTCTCTGCATCTGCAATGCTCTTCTTATGGTCGCGTGCCAAGTACCTCGTATCTTCTTTCAATGGTCGTGCGCAACTTGCCTACTTCGTCAGGGCTGCCGTTGAACTTGCACCAGTGCCTGAAAGTTCTCCCGAGAAGGTTTTAGAACGCGACGCGGCTCGAGGATTTGCATTAATTGTAAACTAATCGACACCACATTCAAAGTATTTGGCTAGTATGGAGCAGATCCTGTGTCCAAGTGTATCGTATCAACGAATCCAGCATGAGTGAACAAGGTGTAGTTTCCAACCAGCTGTCTCTTTTCGTACATTCTGAACGATGTGCCCCAGGTGCCCGTTGAATCTGGAGTCCATAAAACATTAAAGTCTGTCTGATGGGTCTAAAGTCGCCCAGGACTGACCGAGATACCGCCGTGGATTTTCAAGGGACCCGTGCTGAATTCTTGGCTTCCACTTACCATACATAGCACCCTTGCTCCAACATCAGCTCAAGAATATCAAGTTCTCGGCATCTGATATATGCACCACGTGAGCCCCATGATTTGTGTTACAAGGTCTTTGCCGAGTCCATTTGTATTTTTTCGAAAGCTTTCGTCAAGGCTATCCATTTCTTCTTGCTTTTGAAATCATGGGGAGCCTCTTTTCAAGCAGATCCGCCATGTCGCTCATACTGTATGCAGTATGGCTGCCGGCCCAGTAATAGAGGAGACAACTACCAATCGGACTTTCATCAAATAATTCTACTTTATAGAATGTGCTAAAATTGGAGCTCACTGTTCGGCCCTGGTTCAAGGTATGAGTTGTACGTATCATCCTCAAGTCTCGACTGTACGAACTCTGGAGTATTCTTTGTCGAGCTAACACGTCGACCAGGGCCAAGTTGCTCATCTCGGTATCTCTGTCATGGTCCAACAAGTCAGAGCACCTCAGTGTAAGCCACTTTCACCCTGATCAGTGACAACACTACGTCAATGCCAAATTCCCAGCTGAGAGCCTCAACACGTTGTGCAAGTTGCAACCAGAGCACTTTGCTGTAATTAATGACGACCAACGGGGCTGTCAGACTCACTTCGAGTCACGCAGCACTGCATAATCAAACATTTGCTTCCGTGCCGTCCAAAGGGAGATATTAGGTTAGTTTCTGCGTTCCATGGTCGTACCGCAGATAGGTTACGAAAAGTCTTGCCCTATCAGTCATTGGACTCCTCAACAAAAGGTCACCGGATTTCTGCCATTATTCTGTCTTTATCTACCAAGTTATTCCTCTATAAACTCTGAAGCATCACATCATACGGTCACGATTGGCGTAGACCTAAAAGGTCAGGTATCTGTCTGGCCTCGGTATTTTCATACCATTGAGGAATGTGATTGATAGCAAAAGAAATCATACGCCTAAAACGCCTAGGTGTAAGTCGGTCACGGATCGTTGAGGACACTTTGCACTGGATGATGCCACCAAACACGATATCGCGTCATTGTCAAGGTAATCACGTCGAACAGCCTCGGAAAGCCGACCCCCGTGTTGCGAAAAAAATACCAAAATTTTGATTATTTATTCGAATAGAGTCAGAGAGGAAAACTGAGAACTCGACGCCAGATTTGTTCTAGATTCAGTCAGGATCCAATGGCTGTCGCAGCAAAATCCAGAAGAGTCTCCGATTGTGGAGGATGTCGCAAGATCCAGGAAGATGAAGATACCAAAGCCATTAGAACAACAGTGGTCCAGGTTGCAATTGAGAATGAAAGCCAAGGTAAGCAATTAGTTTTCCCGAGTATTTCATCTTCTTTCATCTCTCCCTCCAATCATGTCCAATTTGGAAAGCCTCGAACGCAGAGGAAACCTTTCATGTTGAATCAAGCACAGCTTGATGTAGTCTCCAGTACCCCGGATCCGCAGGTGCAGCACTCCACAGACTGGTAGCTTGAACCCCTGGCGGCATATATTTTTAGTGGATGCCACCGATTGTTAGGTCAGGTCGCTGCACCTCGCGTCATCCCGCTGCATCGATTTCCATCACTCACCACACGGGCGTCAGGAGACGAGTTTTCACCACGCTGTTTCCCAGCCATGCGTATGCGCACCTATTGACCTGCAAGCAAAGTAGAAACTATGCCCTCCGCAACAACCCACTGCGCGCCGTCGCCCATAATAGGAGCCCCGCCACATACGACACCCGATCTGGACCACGTCCTCAAGCACGAGAGCTCGGTGCTCGCCCTCGCCGTTGGCACTGACAGCATCTACGCCGGAACACAAGATGGAGAGATTGTGGTCTGGTCGTTGGGGACCTTCCAGCAGAAGAATCGAATCCAGGCACACAAGCGCAGTGTCATGTGCTTGTTCCTGTCCGATGACGGTTCTCTCCTTTTCTCCAGCGCGAGCGATCCCATCGTCAACGTATGGTGCCCACGGACCATGACACGCCTCTACGAGATTTACAGTACATACGACTCCTTTGGCGACATATTCTCGGTAGCATATTCCTCTCAGCACGAGACCCTGTACTATGGAGCTCAGAACACCACCATTCAATGGGCCGGCTTGAAAGATTCGGGCTGTAGGGTCAGCCAGAACTCGCAAAGTCACCCCGATCGCAGGAACCACCGGTTCTTCGACTCCCGGGCCGTCGGCGGCGCATCCACCCCCAGACCGACCGACGAACGATACGATTTGATCCCGCGTTCACATACCGTGTTGGAGACCGACAGACGCTGCATCAAGCAATACGCCCACTATGGATATGTATTCTGCATGCTGATGGCCAAGGGCGTTACTGGATCTGTCGATCCAGAAGATGACGTTCTCATTTCTGGCGGAGGAGACGGCACCATCAAGATCTGGAAGCTTGGCGGAAAAGAAGTTGGCCCGGACGGTATCGAAAATGGACTACAAGAGATCATGACATTGGGAGAAGACAATGCCGAGTCCGTCATGTCGTTGGCCATTGATGGCTCATTTCTCTACAGCGGCAAGATTAAGGGCATTATTGAGTTGTGGGATCTCGACACCAGGCAGAAGCTCCGAGTAATTAAGGCTCACAGGGGCGACGTCATGGCCTTGCAGATGGGTAGCGGCTATCTCTGGAGTGCTGGGTCGACCGGAACCGCCAGCGTAAGTATCTCTGCAACCGCTGTTGAACTCGACTGATCGTAATTTTGTCCTACAGAAACACAGCACCGTGCACTACGGAGAATATCAACCCAATGCTGCCCAAAACGTCAGCCAGAAATACCAACTTCTTACCCAATTCAAGGCTCATGAGGGCAAGATCCTCGCCTCGGCCGTCACCAACCATGATGGACGCCAGCTGTTCATAACGGGTGCAAACGACAACAACGTGGCCGTCTGGGTGGTTGAAAACCCGCCATCCAGCGAGCAGTCTCTTCCCGAGAGCGATGAAGACATGATGGTCTCGAGTTTGCGAGAGTTCGTATCCTTCAAGACCATTTCGTCCCGTCCAGAGTTTGCCGAAGACTGTCGCCGTGGGGCCACGTTTCTCCGCACTCTCTTCCGAAAACTCGGCGCCGATGTACAAATGCTGAGCACGGACAATAACAACCATCATCCGGTTGTATTTGCCAAGTTTACGGGGAAGCTTGCCCCGGCCGAGAAGCGCAAGAGGATTCTCTTCTACGGCCACTACGATGTCGTTCCTGCCGATGCCAAGAACAGCAAGTGGAACTCGGATCCGTTCCAACTCAAGGGTACCAATGGATATCTGTACGGCAGAGGCGTCAGCGACAACAAGGGACCCATCATGGCCGCCCTCTATGCCGTCACAGATTTGATGCAGGCAAAGGCCCTGGACTCGGACATAATCTTTTTAATCGAGGGTGAAGAAGAGTCTGGCTCTCGTGGGTTCAGGGAGACCATTCGCCAGAACAAGGACCGTATCGGCAACATTGATTACATCCTTTTAGCTAACAGCTACTGGCTCAATGACGAAACTCCGTGCTTGACCTATGGGCTGCGAGGCGTTCTCCACGCTACCGTCTGCATCGAGTCGAAGAGTCCAGATCTCCATTCCGGAGTGGACGGCAGCTACTTGATGAACGAGCCGCTCACCGACTTGACCACGCTCATGGCGAGACTCAAGGGACCAAAGAACCGTGTTCTCATACCTGGCTTTTACGATGGAGTTTTGCCATTGAAGCCAGAGGAAGAGGCCCGATACGACGATATTGTCTCGGTGCTCGTGAACCAGGAGCCGGGAAAAATGACCGAGACTGATCTCAAGAAATCTCTCATGGCTCGTTGGCGCGAGCCGAACCTGACCATTCATCGATTCAAGGTATCGGGGCCGGATGGAAGTCTGGTTAGCAGTCATGCAAGCTCGCACATTAGTTTCCGACTGGTCCCAGGCCAAGAGGTTGACCAGGTCATTGAGTCCCTGACGGCCTATTTGAACAAGGAATTCCAGCTGTTGGAAAGTGAAAACATTATGCGTTTTGACGTCGACAACAAGGCGGAACCTTGGCTCGGTGACCCTGACAACTACATCTTCAGGACGCTCGAGGAAGCCATCATGACGGCTTGGGCACCTCTTTTTGCAAGCAAAGATGCAACAACAGAAGAGATCGACACCGATGATGGCGCCACGGCCCAGCGCCCGAGCTTGGACGAGCTGAGCGCTCGAGAATCACACCGTCTGACATTTGGAGACTCATCAATCAAGAATCTCCACCTTCCGGGCAACTCATTGACGCCTCTGACCAAACCCCGAAAGCCGCTCTACATTCGGGAAGGCGGATCGATTCCGGCTATCCGATTTCTGGAAAAGGAGTTCGATGCCCCAGCAGCCCATCTACCATGTGGTCAAGCCAGCGATTCTGCTCATTTAGATAATGAGCGTCTTCGAGTGACCAACTTGATCAAAAGTAGGGAGATTATTGGGCATGTTTTTAGAAAGTTGTAGGATGGCCAGAGCATGGGATTTACCGCCTTTCCTACAATTTTTCCAACAGGGGAAATCGGTGTATCGGCGTTTACGGAATACATGGCAGACGAGACAGGATTAGACAGGTGTTTGGACGATGATTATGTACATGAGATACCCTGTATTGTGCATCAGATTGGGCGAAAGAACTCAAGCTGGACCTAGACAGAAAAATAGACTGAATAGATGATGACTCCTTGCATGGTCCTTGCGGTAATTGAAGGTGCCAAGAATATGGCACGTTTGGATAAAGAACATTCCATCCTACCGACTCCACAATGCGGCTCTTTGTACAAAGTAGGAGGAATCCTGCGATGGCCCGCATGTACAAACCAACATGCTCGCTTCGTTGAATAGACTCAGTTTCGGAACGTCGGCTGTCGATAGTATTTTCTCAATGGGCCCATGTCAAATTATTTAAGCGCATTGCCAAGGATATATAGAAAGGAGGCTCATTTGTCCCACATCATTCGTGCGAATTCTGTCAGCCGCTCGGAAGCAAGCGATTCTGGGAAGTGGAGAAGGCCCACGCTACTCCATGTCCCTTTTTAATCAAGATCAGACGAATTCGCCTAGGCGCATCCTGGGATACTATCACTCTGCTCATTTCCTCTCAACGTTCACGATTTGACGCTCCCCGGACGCGCTGCCTCCTTCCTTTGTTTGAAACGGAGCGTCTATGGCCTCGGCGGACCGTGTTTCAATGACAATGCTACAGTACTCAGGTTCAGGTGGAAACGAATCTGGCCGTGGCGGCTTGCCCCATGTAATGTACCCGAGCCAGCAGCATGAATGATGAATGGATACGTGATCCTCGCCAAAAGGGTGACTGACTTAAAGACATCCTGCCCGGCTCGTCCTTCCAACAGGTTGGCAGCTTCTGTGAGACTTCTAATCTGTTCATTGCAAGTTCTTCAGCCGGCTGGTCGGTCGTTTCCATTCATTCATTTAACATTTTCCCTCTTTATACTCCCATTTTCTCAAGATGAAGTTGTCTCCTCTCGTCCCCGGCGTCGCCTCGCTGGTCAGCGTCGCCAGTGCTGGTACTGTTCTCTGGGATGGCCGTTTCAACGACTTGTCGTCGGCCTCGGATCTCGATGACTGGTCATGGTCGAACCAGGTCGGTCCTTACCAGTGGTACATTCACGGTGATGGCGAGACCACCGAGTATGTCAACCTGTCGAGCGACTACAAGAACCCGGCCGACACTGCTTCCACCCAGGGTGCCAAGATCTCCCTGACAGATACCGCCTACTGGAACGGCCAGACGATGAGAAGGACGGAGCTGATTCCCCAGACGAGCGCTGCCATCAATGCGGGCACCGTCTACTACCACTTTAGCATCAAGCGCTCTGATGTCAATCCTCCGGCGCAGACTCGCGAGCACCAGATCATGTTCTTCGAGTCCCACTTCACCGAGCTCAAGGCCGGCTGGCTTTCGGGAGCCTCGGGAACCACCGATGCCAACTTGCGCTGGATGGCCAACAGCCAGTCCCAGTGGAACGTCACCTGGGAGGCCGACGTGTGGCACAACATTGCCTACGAGATCGACTTTGACGGTCAGACTGTTGCTTTCTGGCACTCGACTGGAAGTGATGCCCTTACTCAGGTCGTCGCCCCCGTCTCCGTGAGCGCCTCCAGCAACGGTGCCGACTTCCACGTCGGCGTCTTGGAGTTGCCTCGTGATGGCTATGCCGACGCGGACGAGGACATTTACGTCTCGGGCGTCTACATTGAGAGCGGCGATCTCACCACCGAGATTGGCAGCGGAGACGCTTCGTCTGGATCCTCGTCGAGCGCCGCAACCTCTGCCGCCTCGACCTCGGCTGCCACTTCGACCGTTGCTTCCACTTCGACCGTCGCTGCTACCACGAGCGTCGCCACCACGAGCGTTGCCACCACCTCGACCCTTGCTACCTCCACCTTGTCCACGTCCACCTTGGCTACATCGACCGTTGCTGCAACCACCTCGGTCGCCTCGACCCCAGCTACCACGACCACGACCGCGACGGCCTCGGCAACAGCGTAAGTGACCAGATTCTTTTTTGCAGCCTCTGGGCGGCCAGTGATGGGAAAGACTAACACATGGAATTCAGTAAGGCGGCTTGCAAGCGCCGTAAGCGCCGCAGCGCGTAAACGGGCGGGCTTGAGATATTCTTCTTCTTTCTTGTTTCCTTCTCATGGATTCATTGAGGAAAAGTCACTAATACTCGCGCAAAACAGCGTAGGTCAGACGCTCTACGGCCAATGTGGCGGTAGCGGCTGGACGGGTGCCACCGTCTGTGCCAGTGGTACTTGTTCCGTTCTCAACGACTACTACTACCAGTGCCTCTCGTAGGCGCCTTGTACACCTAGGTGGCCTGGCATCCCTTGCTCACTGGTTCCACACGTGCATTCTTGGTCCGTGAGAATGGTGAGACACAATTTCTTGTAAATATTTGCATGTCATCATCCGCTTAGCCGGATTATTGGCCAGATTATATATGAAGTTATCATTGTTCTATCTTTTTTGATCTCGTGCCGCCACATTAGCCCCCTGTTCATGACACTGCTCCCCTCAATTGAGTGTTGCCACTCGTGATTACAACTGGGTAACGGGGTAGCTCTGATCCGGCGTGACAACGGCCCCTCCGGCAAGCTGCTTGTCGGTGTAGGCAGGCCAGACAATCTTCTTCTGGGTGTTGTCGACGACGGAAAGCGTGGTGAAGCCGTTGCCAGGCCCAAACTGTCCGCTCCACCCGCTGGTGACGGTGTAAACGCCACAGGTTGCTCCGGTCCCCGAGGTCTGGCTGGCAGGCTTGCCCTTGACGGTAAAGGTGCAGGGCGTGGCAGCAGACAGGTGAGTGTCGACGGAGAATGACCAGGTGCAAGACGTGTCGGCCGCATCGCAGACACGCTTCATGCCGACAATGGTCCATTGCGGAGCGGTAGCTCTGGTATCAAGGGCCGGAGCTGCGAGAGCAGTGGCAGCAAAGGCTGCAAAGAGGCCGGTAGTGATTTGCATTTTGGCGGTATAGATTCAATTCGTGATGATGCTGAGAGTGGTGTCGAACGATGGAAGATGGAAATCAGTAGTCGATGGTGTTCCTAGTAATTCTTCAGGTTCTCGTCGGCAATGTCTGCCCTTTATACTTGCTGAAGCATTTGCGAGCCTCAATTCTGCAGCGACATCATCGTATTGACCGTCTTGAGACATGATCATATTGGAAGGTCGAGCGGTGATGTCAGCCTGGATACCTGAAAATATGTTCAATTTTGGTGAATACGGACGAGTTGAGAAACAATTACGTATCGTCGCAGAATGAGACTGGTCCCATTGAGGCCGTCTTATGCCGGTCAGTTCGTATTAGCTATGTCAAAAAGAGAACACGAATTTTGAATCATCACGGGATGGACTCAGCTATTCAATAGTCTCATTTTCCCCGCCGCGCCACGGATGATTTGGAGTCAATATGCTGACACGATGCAACGTGGCATAGAAGCTATCGTCCATCGCTCCAGCTTATGGTCAGACGAATTGCTGCGGAGAATTGAATATTTTATGTAATAAGGTATCATAGAAAGACAAATAAGTATAATCATTCCAAAATTAGGTTAAATTTATGCTTAAAGCCTGTGGTCAAGTATAATTCGAACAAATCAGAGGCTAGTCAATCATTGTCCATCATTGGCATTAGGTATAATAATCTTACACAATTCTCCGTACCTAGGCCACGCCGGCAGGACGTACTTTTTCTTTTTACGACAATATAAAGAATGAGATTATCTATAAAAATAGCACCAAAAGATTCGGACGAATTTTTATGTTCTCAAGATTCATCCGAATTCAATAATTTTTTTCTTTGAGCGGTAGATTTGCGATCTTCGGACAAAGCACATTCCGCAGTCCGTACGGAGACTTTTGTGAATATAGTATAATTGACCTACCCAGGAGTAAATCCGAGCAACAACTCTACCGCATTGGTCAATTGCTGCGACACTGCCATCTCCTTGACTACCCTTGTTCTCAAGTAGGTGTCTCTTTCCATAATGAACGGCTCGGCCAAGATCTTTCGTCGTTGGCAGTATGTTACGGCCTCGTCCAGCGAGGTTTTGCTTCGTGGACCTTGCGCAAACGACGGCCCTGCGAAAGAGTGATTCAACTTTGACAGTATCTTGTCCCGTTTTCTGACGTGTACCCGTAGGGCCTTGTCATGGACTTCTTGCCAAGTCAATTTCCGACTTACCCGTTTCTGGAAGATCTCATAAGGCGAGCACTCGAGTGCAATAGGAATGTTTACCTTTTTGCTACACCTGACCCGTGCCTTGAAGTCGGGTATACCAGCGTGAAACGGTTCTTTCGGATATTGCTTATACGCATTCCTTGCCAATTGTCGACGAATGTCACCTAGTGTCGGAATAGTCAAGTCCCATGCGGAAACAATGTCGAGGCGGGCCTTGGCTTTATCGCGCGAAGCTTTGTCAGAATCCCTCTGTTTGTTATGCACTGACTCGACCGAAGGAGTCGGTGCAGGCATCTCGTGGTTCGAACTGTCGCTGTCCTCACCACTGTCGAAAAGATCATCTGTCCAGTCTGCATCGGAAGTGCTCTCATGTTCTAGTCGAAGCTCCTCGAGACAGCCAGACTCTGCCACTTTGACGACGCCGCACCTGTCCGGATCTCTTCTGCCAAAGAAGTTTTGTTGGGACTGATTCCACATCAGAAATGCATCATCCCATGTCAAATCGTGTCGTGCCCGCATGACATGATCGGCCTTGCGGTATTCGCGTGGAGTTAGACGTGCGCATGGACTGATGGCATGTCGTATACAATCCGGTTGTAATGCCCAGTCTTCAAGCCCAGCACGGTGTATTGCGAGCAGAGTCGAGAATTCAAACTATCCTGTACATCAATCGCCTACACCTTACTGTCCTCCGAGCTTTGACGTCATCTTTAGATTGTGAAATGAAACATCAAAGCACATTGACGCTGACCGAGGCTGTACATAACAAAGCATGTATATTGCTACGTGAGTTTCATCAATACATGGAATACATAGGTCCTACACCACAGCCACTTCACCATTAAAAGTTTGAACCAGCCGTGACCGACGTATCACTGGCGACGCTGACGCCCTTGACAGTGATGGATTTTCCATTGGTGCTCGTGACCTTGACGTCGACCGTGTCAGTACCGAATCCGCTGCTGTTCTCGAAAAAGTTGTAGTCGCGTCGGGTGGTGCTCTGCCAGGTCGAGCCGCCGTTGGTCGAAACCTCGAGCTTGGAGATGGGCTGGTTGTGATTGACGACTTGCATGCTGAACCAGTGACTGCTGGTGCCGCTCTTGTTATGCAGGCTGAATGCCGACGTGATGCCGCAGGCGACCTGGGTGTACGATGTTGCGATCTTGCCGGCGCTGATGTTGCCGAGCTTGGCAAAGGCGTCCTGGAACAAGTCGAGATGACCTTGCTCGCACTCATTGCACTGGTCTACGACCTTTTCCGCCCATATCAGCTGTCAGTGCCTCGAAAGAATTACGCCAAAAATATGCTTACCATGACTCTGATGGTGTTCTTGTTCGGGCCCGTAACATCCAGGCACGTACCGCAAGCACCACCACTGTTCCAGAGGGACCCCGAAAAGGCTGTCCCATAGATACCAGAGGGAAGGGATCCCATGGTTGTGAAGCTGCAGGTGCCGCCACTCAGGTTTCCTCCATAGAAAGTAGAAGTCCCTGTCACGGCGCGAGGTGAGATGGGTGCAGCTGGGCTACCAAGGACCGATGGCAGAGCCGCCAAGGCCATCAAAGTCGCGTATGGAAACATTCTGAGTTTGTAGGAGAGTCTGTCGTCGATCCGAGTCGTCTACGATATTGAATATTAAAAGCTGTTGCAGAGTTCCGCGGGACAGGTCTTTAAATACTCATCTTTGCTGTCCATGAGCCATATAGCTTCGCTGCACAAATTATAGTTGAAGTCCCGGCTGTGAAACTTGACAACTGCATCAGACGTCTTCCATTTAGATTCTTGACATCTACTTGAGTGCATGGTGGCGGCATGCGCATACATGAAAGCCTCATCACTGCACGAGCAAGTACAGCCGTGCAGCGTTCTTTGGCGGACTTTGACTTCTCGACGTCCAATGTAATCAACTTCAGGTCGTGATTCATTTCGGGCGGTAGCCTCCATCCTCGTAGGAACAGTCAAACTTGGAATCTAGCCATCAACATCGAGCGGCCAATGTCGTACGGGTGGCTGCAGACATCAATGAGAGACTTGCTTGGAAGCGACTGTAGAGTTGAGAGCATAATTGCTTTTTGCTGTTTGGGAATAACCACTGGCGTTCTGAAAGGTTTCACACGTCATACCACTCGAATAGCTGAAGCCATCACGGCCAATGACAGTGAGAATAGGACATCATATTCATTGCTTTTGGAAGTAGTACACGGAGGGAAGAATTAGGCTAACGCTTTCTGTCACGGAGCTCGCAGAAGCAGTCGACTATAACGCGCGTACGGAAGCTTGATGCGACAAAGATTTCTGACCATGGCGTTGATTTGGTTATTTGATAATTTACACGGTCAGCTATCTAGTGATGAAATGCGTTCTACTGCCTCATTCCTCAGGACCCGCACTCGCCAGGAATGCATGTTTTTGATGCGTACATGGTTCCTTTCTACTGTGTCATCCATGGATCGACGGTCGGACGATACGTTGGGCTGGTAGGACTTGCAGTGCGGCATTCCAGAGGCATCCATGATTCGCCCGGCCAAAGGCATCATTGGCCCAGAAGGGAGATGCAGCCGCTTTTGGTACTTTGTCTCCCCTGGGGCGGCACTGGATTGCTCAAAGCCTTCAACCTCGACGCGACGGAGCTTTCTAGAAGCGCTGCCAGGGGTATATCGGGTTGGGTTTATACCACCAATTCAAACGTGACTGCATCCTCTTATTATAGCGCCATCAGGGCCCGTGCGGTGTTGATTTGCACCTCAGCGTTCTTTAGGTAACTGTTTTGCTTGCACCTCCACGGAATATCATCCATGCGGTCACATGCTGCTGGGATCTTCGGTACTGAATCCTCCTCGAGCCTTGACGATTGAAGATCATGTGCTAGTCCGTGAGTCCATCGTCCAGGGCCAGCATCTATCCAGACATCGAGTACCGAAGTCCTAGGTAATCCCGCCATGATTGCCCGCCGCCTGCCGTGATGGCCCGCGATAATGGTCGGACGCTAGGTCCCAGATTCTAATACCGTACAATTCCTCCGCATCTACAAGTACGATACATGATCAAACAATGACCGAGTTCATGCTGGATTTCCATGATCCAGCCCGGCGTCTAATAGGCATTCATATCGTTATCTCGAATCTTTGCGTGTCGAAACAGATTCTCGTGTCTGCTCCTGTTGCCCCAGATGCGGTTATCAGCCACTAATCCGCTTCAGGGTCTCAGGGCCGTGGGGGTGCCATTCCCCCTTGGCAGTAACTCCAACGCCGGCATCATTCCCCCTCCCGTCGGACGTTCAGGTCAGGGTCGAATGCTCCCCACGTACCGCAGCCTCTCGGCCTCTCTGGCTGGTAAAGTGGTGGTCCAGCTGCGAGAGTAAGGTACTTGGGCCGGTCGTTTACTAGCTGCCATGGTGCAAAAGAGCAGCGCCCTGGCCTGTGATCGTGTGCTGGCAGGGGAGATTTGACGTATTGCCTTGGGACCTCCACCCCCCAGTTCTCCAATCGTCGGCTAGATGCGCAGCTCTACACAGTAGGAGCGAGAGGTCTAAGTGACAGCCTGCCTGGATCGACGACGGCTTCCAGCTCGCTTGTTGCCTTAGCCTCCTGGAGGGGGGCCGTGAGGGAAAGTTGTAGAACAATATTTCCACAAACTCGAATCACATCCCTTCTACTCCTTGCTCCTCTCCCAGTGATACCATCACCAATCTTGGGCGCCCACCAAGGCGGGCCTCGAGTCCCTTCTCGTGATCTGCCCTCATCACCATCAGCATCACTACAAACATCACCATGGCCAACGCACCCAACACGAAGCCGCCTCCGGGGGGAGGCACATGGGCGACGCCTCACGACTGGGCGACGCACCGCGCCACCATTACAGCTCTCTATGAGGGCCAGAACATGACTCTGAAGAGGATCATGCAGACCATGGAGGCTGACCACAAGTTCTTTGCAACGTGAGTTTTATTTTCTTCTAGAATTTTCCTTGCCTCGATCGCGTCTTCTGCACCTCGGCCTTCCCGCTTGGCATGGCCTACCTTCCTAATGGAGGCCGTGTGTGGCTCCCGAAACAGTAACTAGCATCTAGTCTAGAGAACGTTGCAAGTCTTCTAGAAGCTGACCGGCTGCGAATGAAGTGAGAGGATGTACAAGTCCCGGCTCAAGCAGTGGGGCCTCCGAAAGAACTACAGGTATGAAGAGGTCAACGAGATCATTCGTCAACAGAATACCCGTCCGTCTGGGGCAAGATCTGCCGCCCGCCCGGTGGTGGCCGCGGTAGGGTCCCGCGTTCGGAAGGGATATTACCGCCGGGTTCGGCCGTATCGTAAACAGCCGGACAACACGCCCGAACCTATCATAGTGAGATACGGCGAAAAGGTCAGGAGGCCAAGCGCCGTGGGATTGCTGCAGCGACTCACACCACCGCCACAAGGCGTCAGCTGCCGTGTCCCCTCGTCTCCAGGAGAGCCCGAGATTTCCTTTCTGTTTCCTCTGACACCTCCAGCCGATATCTTGTACCCCGAGGAGTGCAGTTTCCATATTCAGAGATACTGCGCCGGCGCCTTTGAAAATGGGATATGGGCTCTCGAGGCCCCGGGCTGGCTCAACAGCAACCGCAGCGTGGTGGACTGGTTCAACAGGATGGCTCTCGCCAGAGGTGCCCTCAGCGGTGGCCATACCCGGCAGGGCTTCAAGCTCTTGCAGCTCTGTTTTGACGAGTACAAGGACATGATACTGACACAGGACCCTCGGCTGATGCTCTACACCACTGTCGCCTTGTTCCTACTGGTTGGGTACCCAGAAGTCGTCAGCATGTTGATGAAATACATTACACGACTTTCCAAGATCTTGCAAGGGCCTTTTCATCCCCTTCACCAAATCATGGCGGCGCTCGATCAGATGGGACTCGACAAGATGCAAGACAATGCGCGGCTCATCTTTGACGCGCAGATCTCCGAGTTTGAGAGATATCTACCTCCAGAGAATGAGGTCCTACAGAGCATGGCAGTCTTTTCGATACGGAATCTGGCAGTGACTGGTCTGATTGACACGGACGTGGCCCAGGCCAAACTGCAGGCCCTGCCTCGGAATGCCGACAATGGACGCATATCCATGGCCACGGCACAAGTGCTGATGATGGGAGGCCGCTACAAGGATGCTCGATACACTGTCGAAGAGCTGCTAGCCTCTGGAACGGATCGGTCTCGCACCATTGCAGGCGCTTTTGACACACTGTTCCTCATCTGCCGATATGAAGGAGAGGAGAGACTCATCCGGGATGCCTCCAACAGGCGGATCAACTTTTGTCTAAAAACGTTTGGCGCAGACAATGACTGGACGGTGGACGCGTGTTCCGACTACGAGACATATCTACGGGAGATTGGCGACAAAGAGGGTGCCGACAGGGTGTTTTCAGACTTTGGGGTTCGTATGGAAAATCTCACCAAAGGAGTGGCGGAGCTCGAAATCAAATAAACAGGTCTCAACAGGAACGGGCCGGATCATGTCAAAAGGGGTTTGGGTATACCGAGCAATGGCTTTTTTCCAGGAATGGCATGTACAAAAGTTTGACATCAATAACAGAAACCAGAACAAGTGATGTATTTTCACACGCATAACGACACTGTTTCGTCGACATCTCGTGCCCCAAACCCAACGCCAGTCATGATTTCCTGTCCATGGAATATGGATACATGTTCGGTTCCTTAAACGGCGGCGTATCCACCGCGGCTGCCGCTCCCTTGTACTGTACTAATCACTCTCCTCGTCCAGTCCTTCATAAGGTAGGGAATATCCCGAATCGTATCACCATGAGGTAGAAGATCCCAGCCACGAGCTCCATATCGGTTGTAGTTGAGCCACGAGCCAAAGATCAGGTAGGAGGCGGTACCGAGAAAGACGCTGCGTATATGGATTAGTGTTGCATATTCATGCTCGATCAAGAGGGCCACTCACAGAATGACAAACCACGTAAAGAAACCCCAGTGGCTGCTTGGCTGATCTCCAACGGGCTTGTCGTCTCCAGCACCGCCGTCCCGTTTCTGGCAAGCATATTTCGTCTTCCATGTCAACCGCAGAACATCAATATTCGTGTCGGTGTCTAGCGGGCCGTATGAGTTGAAGATGAGAGCTGCCGTTCCGTTGGTCAGCTGCACCGGCTTGTCTTCCTTCTCTTTCTTGTCATCGCCGTCTTCCTCGGCGGCTTCGTAGAGCAAGGGGTCGGCCAAGCTTCTTTCCTCCTTGTCGTCATCACCCGGGACATATTCATCCTCGGGCTTGTATTCGCCCTCGGTGCCCTCCAATTTCTCGTCGCAAATGAACTCGATGATGGCCCGCTGCTGTCTCTTCTGTCCGTTCATTTCATGCCATCCGCCCTTTACGATCAATCTGACTCCATCCTTTTCCGAGTCCGAGTTGGAGTCGCTCGTGGGCAGGTAGATGGCCTCGTTGTCGAGTGGGTATCCGCCGTATTGCTGAAGATTGCCGGCAATAGGCCATGCCTCGTTGAAATCGTCAAACTTGTCGTCGCCTCTTTTCCCAATGATTCGTTCAATGGCGCAGATGCGCGTGCTGTGTGGGCATTGCTCCTCCTTGGCCACGTCATTCTTGCGCTTCAAGTTGTAGCAAATGTCCGTCGTGAATGTGGTATTGTGAAAGTTGGGCCCGACTTGATGGCTCACGGTGACCGAGTGTGGTCCGCCGAGCTTGGAGAAGTCGTATTTCCGTGACGAGGCCACAATGTTGTCGCAGCTGAGGAGCAGCCCAGCGGCGGGAGAAGCCAGCAGGATAGCTGCCGACTGTATCTGGGAGACCTTCATGATTCTAGCTGTGTCGGCGGGGCGCCCAGGAGAAGCCAAGAATTATGACGATGTTGTTACAAATGATTTGTCTCCGGCAAGCACGGCGTCGATGATGATGTGGCAGCTGTGCCTCGATGGAGTGTGGCCAAGTCTGTCAGTATCGTGGAAGTATCGGCACGGGAAGGTCGGATACGTGAGCCAGTCAATGCTATAGATCGAAGGATTGTCACGAAAATGATGTCTTATTTTGAAGCTGGCGATAGAAAACTTGAGAAAGTAACAAGAAATGAGCCGGCTGCAAGTTCACGACTGTCAATAGCTCATGTGCTGCGTGAAGCAAGGTTGGCGGGAAGGTCCTGGCCTATTGGAAGCGCGCCACTTTTTTTAGGGCGTCTTTGGGACTGGACTGGCATGACCTGACCTGAACACCGGACCTTATTTAGCGGGTGGATGAGATACCAGTGCCCGTCAGCCTGCCAATGCAGCCCCAGCGCTCACTAACAAGTACATACAAACTTGCTACTTTGCACCTACAAACCAAGGTACCTCACCCTGCAGGAAATGGTCATTCATATTGTAATGTCAAGTCATGAGCAGGCTCTCTTCTGCTTGGTCAGCTTGACTCATGTCCAGCTTCCTCCCATTCACAACTAAGATGCAATGATATCACAGTGGAACAAACAGTGATTTGACAGCATTTTATATCACTAACGCCCGAGACAAAGCTCGCTGGTAACTACTGTAACAATACTCGAACAAAGGTTGCAATATCTCATCCACGAACGCAAAGACATCGACCGGTTGCGTAGACAGGATAGACCGTACGACCAACATCTTTTTGAACAAGAAACTCCCAAAACTCGAGGCTGCCACACTGTACGGTGTACCTTCCACGTACTCCAGTCGTTGGTGTTATGCAGAGGTTTCCGTACATATCGCCTGACACTGTCCGGATCCATCATTAAACCAAATGTGTGCCGTCACACTGCCTGAACTCCTTCCTCTCTGGCAAAGTCGAAGATTGTGCCAAGTTGCTCAACATGCATATAAAACAAAACCATATAGTCTGGGGTATAGAGAGCCGGAAACCCTTGAAAACCCGTGACTCCCAAAAGACACAAGTCGTGGGAACAAGTATCAACCACGCCTTGTGTTCGGGCTCGTAAGAAACAATCCACAACTCCGAAAACTCCATAATGTTTTCCCGCTTGAACAATAGTCGCTCAAGCACCGTATCTCGATCCAGTAAAACTCGGATCAAGCCTCGCCGAGTCTCTTCGATCACCTCCATCCATCACAACTGAAATCCTCGCATTTCTTCATGTGAGGAACTTGCATCTTTGACCATGGGACTACATGCCCATACCTCCATTCATGCCATTTTGCATTTGTTGCAACATGGCCTGCTGGGCCTGCTGCCGCTGCTGCTGTTGGTTGCGCATAAGCTCCTGAATCTGCTGTACGGCTTTTTGCTGGCAGTTGAGCTGGAATTGTTGATGAAGCTCTGGCGGTATGTTCTGGACGCCACCATACTTGGATGCCAACGCCCCAATGTTCGATTGATAGATCAATTGCCGTCTGCTGTGTACAGCAGCCTGCAACTGTGGGGTTCTGCCCATCTGCGGCTGTTGTCCATTCTGCTGTTGGGCATGATGCTGAGCTTGTTGCTGCTGTTGCTGTTGGAAATGGATCTGCTGTTGGAGGGCTGCTACTTGAGCAGGCGACATTCCATTCATACCAGCCATTGCATTGTTCATACCATTGGCGCCCATCATGTTGACATTGCCCATCTGCCCTTGCATTTGCTGTTGCTGCTGGAGCTGCCGCTGCATCTGCTGCATCTGGGCCATCTGCTGGGCGTTGCCACCCATCATCTGAGTATTGTTTGCGTTCATCATCTGCTGCTGCAAAAGCCTCTGTTGCATGGCCAAGTTGTGCTGCATTTGTGACGGGTTCTGTCCCGGCATCATACCACCTTGCATGGCTGCCATGTGCTGCTGCTGCTGCTGTTGCTGGATACGCTGTCTTTGCTGTTGCTCCAGCATTCGTGCTGCTGCCATGTTGGTATTGCCCATGATGTTCTGACCACCCATGAGCATAGCTGCCGCCTGTGGTTGCGACATCTGCCCGGCCATGGACATTTGGGATCCTTGCTGCATCATCACAGGCGGGGAATTGGCTTGTGGCATGCGAGGCGTCTGCAATGGGCGGTTGATGGGCGTTCCATGAGGCATTTGCGGCGTGGCACTCGGCATCCTGGGAGTGCCAGCAGGATGGCTCTGCTGACTTCCTCTAGCAGACATGCTGGCGGCCATGGGCGCTGACATTGGGTGGTTCTGCACCACCGAGGTAGGTCGTGCAGGACTTCCACCCATGGCAGAGTTGGTCTGCTGCATGGGCACGTTGCCCACCATAGGCGACGACATGTTCTGCGGAGTACTTTGCCGGATGACGGGAGACGAGGCCGATGCCTGCGAGACACCCTGGGGAAAGCGGTGCTGTGGCAATGCATTTGGCATGGTACCGGGCGTGGGATGACCATGAGATGCTTGAGAGAGCTGCTGCTGCATGTTAGGTGGTGACTGTGCCGCGGTGACCTGGCTCTGAGCCTGGGCACCTGCTTGGGCCTGAGCTTGAGCCTGAGCCTGGGCTTGCTGCTGAGCTTGTGACTGTGCCATGGCGCGACGCTGTGCTTCTTGTTGCTGCTGCTGACGAGCTCGCTGCTGGCGTTCGGCTTCATCCCTACGGGCCTTCTCGGCGGCAGCAGCTTCCTGCTGCCGACTAGCCACGAGTTGCGCCTGCTCAGCCTGTTGCTGTTGCTTCTGAAGGGCAAGCTTGCGCTCCTGCTCTGCTTGGCGGAGCTTCTCTTGCTCCTTCTTTTCGGCATGTTCACGCTTGATTTCCTCAATGACCTTGAAGCGCTCGAAACGAACATCGGCCGGACCGAGTTGACTAGAGGCCGCGGCACCATCAGCACCACCTTGGGCAGCGCCACTGGTTGATGAGAGGCGCTCGTCAAAGGCAAGCATGAACTTCTCGTGGTCTGCTTGGGCAGCCTCATCGGCAGCACGTTCTGCCACAGTTCGCTTGCGCATCTTTGGCAGGGGTGGAGCCTCGGAGTGATTCGGGTCTGCCATACGATCTAGGAGAGAAATCAGCTCTTCCTTGTTCTTGGTGAGTCCTAGGTAGATGGGCTCTGCTGTTGCAAGAATAATTTGACCCTCCACAGAGTGTATGTTCTTCCCATCAATTTCCATGTGCTCCTTCTTCTGCCTTTTAGCTGGGGGCGGCATAGTTGCTGCTGTCGGAGTAGGCGGCATGGCTGTAATGGGCGTCGGGGGTACATTGCCATCGGCAGCTCCTTGTGGCGTTGTTGCCTTGAGCATCAAATCTGTGTGCAAACTCTGGGGCGTTGGATGAAGAACGACAGTGCAGACTTTGGGTTTCATCGGGCCTTTACTCTTTTGCGCATCAGGAACCGCCGGCGCCGGCATATTGTCCTTGTCCTTGCCCTTTCCGCCATCGTCATCAGCGGCCTTGGCGTTGTCTGACGTGGCCGAGTTCTGCATAGCATCGGTGTTCTCTTTCGGATACGGGGCATAGGGCGATGGCGTGATGTAGGGGTTGTAGTTGTGTATAGAGAATGGCGTGTCCTTGCTGGAAGCCGAGATTGGCCTAGCGACATCTTTTGATTCTGCTGGTGACTTGTGGTCATGAATCTGGACAATGAGGCGGCCATCGTAAAAAGTTACGTTCGATTCGACGAAATAGGGAAGTAGGTCATGCGGCAGAGTTCTTGTCCGGACGTGGTCAAGAAATATGCCCATGGGTGACTTGTACGGGAAAATGCTGTCCTGCTTATCGAATCGGAAGTGGGTTTGGTGAAGATGTACGATAAGTGACGGCGGGCTGCCGTTGTGCTTCTCGAGGATATACTTGGTGGTGATGACTGTAATGAGGGTCAGTAGCATGATCGGCACAGACATTGTGTTCCAAACATACCATCCGGACGAGGCCCCAGCGAATGACCCGGCATGCCATCAGCAGTGAGGCTTGCTGACCGCAGCGCGTTTGATCTTCCATTCCGCTGGCCAGCTGCGCCTGCCTGTAGAGATTGCTCACGGCGTTGTCGGATTGATGCGCTGCGGGGGGGAGCATTTGCGGACGCAGAGTTAGGAGTCGGTTGGGCTTTGTTACCGCCCGTCGGTGTTCGCTTGGCCGACATGGATGGAGACATGGATGGCGACGACCTTGAAGACGCAGCGCCATTTGTTTGAATTCCTGGAGGAGGCGGGCGCTTGATCTTAGCAGCGGCCGTATTGAGAGAATGGTTGGGCACGGGAATCGGAGTAGCTGTCGCGACAGGAGCCATGATGCCGGTCTAGGTTGCGAGGCAGACGGCCTCGCCTCCGATGGTGGGTTGAACGGATAACCAGCGCACTTGATATGTCGTAGACCGAGCCTCGGACTAGCACGAAATGTTTGTTCCCTCAATCATTGAATTGCTGGTGATTGTCGCGTTCGAAAGGATGATGATGAGCCTCGGGTGGGTCACAAAGGCCGAGGCGCGCAGCAGCACGATAGGTTTTGTGGGACGTCAAGCTTGGACCCAAGGATCACCACGACAATGTCGCGCGTCGTCGAGCCTGGTGAGAGAGCGGCCTATCGATTGAGTGATGCGTCGGGCGATGGGAGGACGAGGGTATTGAGGTATTGGCGATGCGATTCCCCGGATCGCTGATGGATGAGATGTCGTCGGTGGTTTGAGTGGGGGTATGTTTTACGCGGAAATCTGAGTGCGGCTCGAGTGATTTCACAGACGACAAGGGGGCATGGGGTCAACCAGCAGTGCGCTAGTGACAGACAGGCTAGGCCTTTTAGGCTCCTACCTCGCTGTGGAGAATTTTCGAGGTACTTTGTACTTGATCCCCAAACTTTCTCCATGTTCAACATGATCAATGCTATCCACCATTCTTCATCCACGTGACAACCATATCCTGTACTTTGCAAATCCGGGGTAACTAGGTGAATAATTCCACTCTAAATGCACTGGGCATTGGTCAGAAGTCACCAAAATGAAAAGAAAGCAAACGCATAATGTGGTATTCCAAGGTATGTACTATTTACTCATCAAGGCAAGATATTCAGCCGAAATCCCGATTTCATATCCCATTTCATGTTCCATTTCATATTTCCATGCTTCAATAACAGGTTGTTGCACAAGGACGGTTCCTGGCACTTGAGGAAACAAGAGGCCAGCTTTACTCCTTGCCTTGCACTCTGCGTGCCCAGTCATCACTGACCCTGAGGCTGTCCACAACGACAACGCCCCTGCCTCTCCCAACCCTGTCCTCTCGTTGCCACCACTTTTCAGAACCATCATGCCTCTCAGCTTCTGATTCACTGTCGGCAAGGCCTCCGTGTCCGCCATCAGCTCCTACGATGAGAATAACGTCATATCTGAGCCATGTCTGCAGACGAGTGATGTGATTTCCACTGTCGCCAGCTAGTGACTCTTGCAAGTACACAATCTCTGGCTGTAGATGGTGTAGAATGTGTACGTAGCCGTCTCTTGTTGAGAATGGAAGGATCATGGATTCTTTTTCGACCAGACTAAGGGCCTGCGAGTATACGGCATTGAATGCAGCATCCCCATTTGATTTCAGTCTAGGTTGAGGTCAGTGATTGTACCCCATAAATCATCTGGGAGGTAACATACAAGGGACTCTTGTTCTCATCTCCAGGAGTCTGAGCCTGGTTGTGACTAATGTTTGAGAATGAAGAACTTAGAGACGCTGGAGGCAGGTTACTTGCCGGCGTTTCAATGGCACTATCCTTGAGACCTGGCGAGTAGATTAAAATAAACAGCTTGATTCTCGAAAAGTCCGTGTTTCGGGGTATATGCGACAAGATGGACTGTTGGGTGGATTAGTCAAAGCGCAAGCAGAGGTGCAAATGTCATGCTGCTCGTACCGCGTGCTCATGAAAGTTGGCCTCGTCAAAGTCTCCAATGTTCGAGTCTGCCGAGACGACAACAGCCACTGCTTTCCTGAGCTTGCTCGGATCGCGCGATTGCGTCGAAATCGAAATGTCCTTTTCTCTTCTAGAGGATGCCTCTTCTGACCAGGTTTCGTGGTCTGCATAAGCAACGTTATCTTCTCTGATGGAAGCTAGGGCACTCCCCATGGCGGCGCCAACAGCACCGACACCAGCCGTGACAGCCTTACCGGCATTGCTGAGGAATTGTTGCGGGCTCGGTGTTCGGCGCAAGGCCCCGGACATGGAGTTTCCCCATCCCGCGTTCTGTTGTGCCTCGAGGTGTGGGTCGGTGACACCGTACGTAGCGCTCTCGGCCTTGGAGTACTGGTGACTGCGATCAGCCCCGTAGGCTGGGTTATCGCCGTAGTCTGCGGTATTATAGTCGAGGCCGGCCGGCGGAGATTCCTCCTCATCTTCCTCCTCATCGTCGGCCTGGCGCTGGCTCCATGCCCAAGCGGCGATGCCGACAGTCGCAACGGTTACGGTGACGGCGAGTGGAACCCAGTGGCTCCAGACGCCATGCCGGCGGGATCTTGAATCGGACGACATTTGAGGAGGATTTTCAAGTCGATCTCATGGCATGGAACGTCATCTGTCCAAAAGGCACAGGTTTGGAGACGTAGGTGAATCAGAAATGGTTCACTCGAGATGCTGTAGCATCAGGAAAGACCCTAAAACTCGTGGGCTGGGGTTGCAAGCAGCTTGTAGCTCTGATGCGCCCGAGATCAAGTTGGTGGCTGGTCAAGCTAACCGACAAGGCTGATGGATCCCATCATGCGCAGCTTAACGAGTCGGACAAGAAGCCGAGGTCGATCTGGGTAGCGGGGCAACGGTGAGATGTCAGCTGTCAGCAACTGCCTTGAAGTGACTCGCCCAACTGCCTCCAACTAAACAAAATCACAAGATTTTCCGATTTATTTTACATGACCAAATGTCATCGATACGACTCAAATCAATGATTGAATTGCTTTCTTGACGCTGATTGTCTGTATGAGCATGTACGAATTGAAAGCAGTGGTGAATGTAACTCGTTGCTACACGGAGCCTGATTGGTTGTGTCCCGGGGTTTGCCCCACTAAGCACCCAGCTACAGTGGGCATTTGGCGATGACTCTTCATAGAATTTCGCGGTACTGTGGCAGCTGGTTTCGCCCAAGACTTTCGTTTTAGCAGCATCACTTCTCTCGGAGCAAAGAAGTAGACAATCAACGAGCCAAGCCAGCCTTGAGAAACAACAAGTGCCTGCCTTGAATCCCCATCACATCCCACGACTCTGACTTTGCAGGACTGAACACGAGCGCAAATTCTACGCCGGGTTTCGCACCCTACTAACCATTCAACACGCCGCCTTGACGGCCCAAACACAAGACAGTCATGCCGCACGCAGTTTCGATGCCCTCGCCTGGGCTACAGGCCATCATTCTGTGTGGTCCAGGCTCTTCGTTTCCGACTTTCACAGCCAACCCTGACCAAAACCCAAAGGCATTGTTACCTATCGCAAACCGACCCATGGTATGGTATCCTTTGGACTTTTGTTACCGAACCGGTATCACCGGTACGTAGTGGTTCCTTTAATTCGTGCAAGAAGAACTGTCACCAAATGGTCGGCGGGTTATGTTAGACCACCTGCTTTCGGTCGATGAATAGTCTTGTGGAATATTTGAGGCCTTCCTTCTCACCATCGATATCAAATTTCCAGCTCAAAATTAATCAAATATCAGACATCACACTTATATGCCCACCCTCGGCTGCCACGGCCATCAGGACGGCTTTGAACACCAACCCGTTCCTGACGGGACTTCCACACCCCCATCCAGACCTTCTAGCACCAGAGGATCTAGACCTCACAACGGGCACAGCCGAGATTCTTCGACTGCCTCAAGTCAAGAAGATTCTGACTTCCGACTTTGTTGTCCTTCCCTGTGATCTCGTCTGCGAGTTGGGAGGAGACAAGCTGCTCCAAGCATGGATGGTTCGTGCTGCTGCTCCCTATGCAGAGCCTCCCCAATTCAGTGGAGGACTTGGTGTATGGTACGAGACAAAGACTGCCACTCCGATCAAGGGCGAGGAGACGGACTTTATTGCCACCACACCGGTCGCTAAGCCCACAGTTCCAACTCCCAAGGACTCGCTGCTCTCGCAACTCTCAAACCTGGCACTTTCCATGCCGACCGATTCCTTGAAAGACTTGACAGAGGAGAAGAAGGGCTTTCCTATTCGCCACGGATTATTGCGCAAGCACCCCAGGCTTCGGATGTTGACTTCCTACCGTGATGCGCACATCTATGTCCTTCCCCACTGGGTACTGGACTTTATTTCAAAGAACCCACGTCTGGAGACTCTTGGAGAGGACGTCATTGGATGGTGGGCCAAGTCGACGTGGCAGGATGGACTGTCAGAAAAGCTTGGTTTCCCAGAGATCTTGAAATCGTCAGAGGGTGATGGCAAGGGCATAGTCAGCCCATTCAGCGAGGGGGATGTGTCTCCTACCAATGACCTCCACTCGCCCGATCGAGCATCGCATGTCAAAGCCCAAGGCCCTGTGGTCCCTCCGATTCTCGCATACATACAACCCTCGGATCCGGCAGCTCCCTTGATCCGTCGAGTTGACACGGCACAGATTCTACTTGCTGTCTCCTTGCAACTGGCCAAGCTTCCATCTATCGAGGAAGCCGGCGCAGAGGCATCTGTGCTGGCCCACGCTCGCAAGGTAGCCTACCCCGAGGGTGTCAAGTCGCGAACGACCATTACAAAACAAGACTCCCTACTTGCCGACAACGTCACCGTAGAGGAGAAGACATCCATCAAGGAGTGTGTCATTGGTTCCAACTGCCAGATTAAGGAAGGCGCCAAGTTGTTCCAATGTGTACTGATGGACGGTGTGGTGGTCGGAAAGGGTTGCAAGTTGACTCGCTGCATCCTGGGAAAGAGGAGTGATATCGGAGAGGGTTCCACCTTGACAGAGTGCGAGGTACAGGAGAACCTCCTGGTTGAGCCAAAGAGTAAGTTGAAATATCCCTTGTTCCGCTCACAATACCATTTGAACATATCTAACTGACTGTGCTAGCCGAGGACAAGGACAACAAGTTCATGAGTAGCGAGGGTCTCGAGGCTACAGAGGAAGAGATGCAGGATGCTCTCATGGCCGATGATGGTGGTGACGATCTAATGGGTTAGTCACAAGTGGTATCATGCAAAGAACACGCAATGAAGCGAATCCACAAGCACCAGATCATTGTGATCAAAGCAGGCCGGTAGATTGTCTTGCCTACGAAAATGAAATCCAGCTCCTGCTAGTTGTTTCCAAGACGCTTCAACAAAATCGAGCCACTCCATATAGTAAGCCTCTTCACAAATAGATTACTTTTAGATCCAAGCCTCTGGTTTGCCAAAAGTTTCTTCCATGTGCACATTGGTTCTTGCAATCATGCATTATGCACCGCTCGACTCTTTCATTTCATCCCCGGGAAATGTGAATAATGTCAAACTGTGACATGCAGAAGCGATTCTCGAGATCCCATTCGCCTGAATTTGCTAAAGTTTCCATCCGTGATCCAAGCCAAATACCACAGCTAGCTGAGATCTTGCCTTTGATGCGAATCGAACCACACAAAATGTAAAAAGTATGATAAATCGGGCGGCTGCATGTTTGCTTTTCAGACGTGGTCACATCGGTGGGCCATACTTCATGTTCCCATCAAGTTCATCAAGCGCGCTTGACGACGGGGTCCAACATCCCTGATAGTTGCTGCATGATCTCAAGTCCAATCATGAGATGCATCGGTTCAACATACAGCATTGTATCCCCATACTGCAGGAGTAATGGGAAGTCGAGATCCACTTGTGTGCCTCCTCCCTTTGGTACTACGTAACCTAATTTGTCATGTCTCCTTCCGATTGCAGCCGTTCTGTCACATTATCTGCATGCCTGGACCAGTCATAATCCACGGAGCCATGCCGTCAGTCGTCACTCGGGACAATAAAAATGTTTAAATGACATTGCCGCAAGATCATCGAGAGCAGTTCTCTTTGCAAATTGTATGCTGCGACATGAATGCGACGAGTAATGAAGTACACACCGACGATGCCCTCCTCTGAGTGAAAACACGGCCTCAAGACTACATCGATATGCAAGTTCTCAAGCCAAGCCAAACATATCTTGGCATGTACGCATCCCAAAGAGTCAGGATTAGAAGATTGACAATCCATATGCGTGCATACGAACTATTCCTGCAATTCCGGCGACCCGTATCCTGGGCTCAGCAGAGGGGAAGGCTGACACTGCTGTGCTACGCCGGTTGTCCCCTGCCTGCGGCCGGCATGAAGCAAGCTTACAGCGCCGATGACCAAACAGAGCCTTGACTTGACGGAATATTTGACAAAATGGAAAAGAATTCAGTAGCTGTCACGATGAAAGTTCTTTTCTGGTCCACCTCGCATTATTTGGAATCTTCAAGGGCAACAAAGACAAGATAATCAGCAAATTCTGGTAGAAAACTATCGAGTCGTGCAGAAGACCCCACGCGAGTCTCCATTATGAAATGCGGCTCATTTAAAGTTGTACGATGCATATAGGGCTGATCACGACTAAATTCCCGACAGAAGAGTATATTGAAGTAAGCATGCTTGTATTGACACTCAATCACCATTACCACCGGCGATAGTCCACTGTTTTTCTTCTCTGTGAATGTAATCCATCTACCCTGAACTCATGTCGGCATCCAAGTCACTCCACAACGTCTAACAGCTCTCCACGAGACTCTCACATGCAACTACTTGGTCTTGTTGGCGGCTACGTAGAACATTTCGTGTTAGCATGTGTTGGTATCATGGAAGAGGCCGAAAAGGACCACGTACCTGCACCCCTCGGCTTGTGACCTTTCTTTGGGCATAGTTCTTCAACGAAACTCTCCTGTCTGATTGCTCCGCCGTTGCTTTCGTCTGTCCCGTTGAAGTCAGGGTTCTTGCACTTTCCATATTTTTTGAACTCATCACAGCGTTTGCGGTTTACACTTGCATAGCAAGCGGCGTCGCAGTCGTGCAGACCGACTCTGTTGTAGCACATGTTGATTTGGTGAGTAGATGTTTGTGAAGATTGATGAGTGTAAAGATGCGTGCTTCAAGGCATGATGAACTCGGTGGCATCCCAAGAAGAGATCCAAGTTATTTATACCAAGAAGCCTCGTAGTTGAAATACTTCTGGGTTCTATTCTACCATTGATGCTGCCGCTGTAGCCTCGGACATAGGTTTGTTTGCCTTCTTGACCGGTCCTGCAGTCCGCCGTGCGAGATATGCGTAGATACAAAATAACATTGCCATCCAGGACGATGAAAGACGATCTTCTTGCCAAGAGTCCATGTTGGGGGAATCTTTCAAGCTCAGCGATGGCGGATTCGCCCCGATTGGACTCCCTCGAGTTCTGCTGCGCAGTGCAATGAAAGAATCGAGACTATAGGCTCGCGCATGCTGCAATGTCTCTTACCATGCCCACACACGATCCAATAAGACGCTCCAGTCTCGAGCAGGCTGACAGGCAAGAGACTGGAGTGGCAAGCCGAGGGTATGTCGCTACCCGTGAGCGTGGTAGGCCCGGCGGCTTCGCGACCCGGAACGATTCAAGCGCCGCCAAGTGATACAAGATCCTGCAGTATTCGCCGCGTCCGATGTGACTTGAACGCTTTGGTAATTAGTCATCCTAGCATCGTACAAAGTTGCAAACTTGAATAAAGACGGATTACATGTCATCCTTGCAGTAGTTTGCGGGTTAACATGACGGAAGCACCAATTGTATAAGATTGGAGTCCACTCAGTGGTCGCCCGAGTGGTATATCAGATTGTAAGATCATGCCGGCCTGATCCGGCAATGAGCGACACGACTGCATTACCCAGACGTTGGATCAGGCCCATCCCCTTGGCACTCCTGTCAGCTTTGGATTGCTCGAGTGCATGATCTGGGATCCGCGAGGGTCTAATCACTTTCTGATTCCTGGAAATAGTCCCACTCTGTCCGGCTCCGGAATTGTAGATGAACTAGGGACACCGTTTATGACAGGTGACATATTGAGCTGGATTGGGTGTGCAAGAATATGCAGATTCTGCGGGCGACTTTTGCTTCTTGAGCTCGACCCCTCACGAGCTGTTGGGTCTTGAACTGCCAGATTGTCCAAAGTTGGAAGATCTGTACCAATTTGGTATGGCATGATTCCTTAAGTTCATCCTCGAGCGAGTTGAACCAGTAGAAGGTGGCTGGCTACCTTGAGACTCGGTAGAATGTCCATTGTCCAAAGACAATTATGGTGCAGTTGAATCAAGTGCAGCACCCCCGACAACTACTTGGTTGATTGCTTGATCTAACATGAGGCCAGCCTCGGTCGATATGAACGAGTCGTAGATCTAGATTGACAAGGACTACCTAGACCGGGAATGGTATTGTCTCTCTTGGCCCAGCCCGTTGACTCTCCACATGGCTTCTGGAGTGCTGGGCAAACCTTGCCCTGAGAAGACTCAAGTCCCCTGCAGGAGTCAACGGCCGGTCTCCCGATCTTACGATGTATCCAGGGCACATCCTCATTCGAAAGCCGTTGGCTCTGTCCTGGTTTCGTGGCCGGGATTTTACTAGTCGCAGGGTCGAGGTATCCTTTTGACGCGATCGCAACTGTGCCTCCGAGCTGCGTGGCGTCATGCTTGTATGCAACCTTGAGCTGTTCATTATGAGATGGCCACACTAGTGCTGCTGTTGTAGGCCTGGAAATCAAAGCGGTTGGCTTCCTGCCTGCATGTACGTACGCAAGTAGGTAGGCAACCCACGTAGATAGTAAAGCTGGGGATCCTGCTGGACACGTACGGTAGCTAACCGGTCATGTACTGATAACATGGCGGCGTACTCGAGGCTTATCCAATCACCAACAGGTAAACATTTACGGGCCGAAGACGCGTCGGTTTCTTCTTCTCGCGTCAGGAAGAGCGTTGGCATGTCAGTGTGCTCAGTTGTGGCAAGCGAGATTGGCATGGAGGTCTTTGATCATGGCGATATTGCAACTCCTACGAATACCAACTGTCCACCAAAGTGTGGGAGCAACATGTAAATGTTAGCGCTTTTGAACGCCCATGTGCCGCTAAAGTGACGGAGTCGAAAGCCTAGCCCAGGGTTCTAATGCAAAGAGCTTGGGCCTGGTGCTGGCCTTGTGGTGCTGCCACTTTGGGGGCGGGATGATCTCCACAGCCAGGATTTTTTGTAATTTCTTCTACGATAGTGGCCTGCTTCGCCATGTTTGCTTCTCATATCGGACTGCCGTTTTCTTGGGGGCTCTTTGTACTCCGTGACACAAGTCTAACTGTTGCCTCGCCTCATTGGACTCGGCCACCCATTCAGGTTGATGAGATCGGGCCGTGCACCTCTGGCTCTCAGCCCGTGGCTTGCAGCCCATTAACGCCAACAAAAGATGATCCGCATGAACGTGTTCGCAATTACAGTGCTGACAGCGGAAAGAAGAGACAAGATATAGGGACAGGACAGGATAGTATCTACCATCTAGTAGATACTGGGTCTAGCTGTCAAGCCCAGGAGAAAAGGCGTAAAAAGGAAGACACTTCCCACTTCCCCGTTCCGGACCTAGGAATCTACCTACCTCCCAACTCTTAAGCGGCCGGCACGGCAGGCAGGCAGACTGGAGTCTGGCAGACTGATCTCTCGAATATGTGACCCATTGAATAGATGCACTTGTTGTTTGGGATCAACCAGGGCATCTCAAGAGCCGGAAATACCCAAGTTCCCCCACGCTTTTCTTACCTACATGGCTCTGATCATGCGCAACGAGCAAACATTCAAACAGCTGGGATCTGCCCCATACCATTGGAGTCGTCTCTTTATGTTGTCCGTCATCGATAATGGTGATTGTCGTTTACGAGCAAACGCATCATGATTGCATGTCTGACTTGGTTTCTTTCGGCGCGGTCCCTCTCGAGTCTGGTCTATTTACCGCATTCCTGTCCTCATTCCTGACCAGCCGGTAGACTATAGAAAAACAGTCCTCCTTGTGGCAATTATTAAAAAGAGTCTCCAACGAGTCTGTCTCAAACAGTTCCTCCTTGGAGGATGAGTGTTGGCGAGAAAAAAAAAACCTAGTGTTGGATTGCTTTTCATGGGAAAGCCGTTCGGTACTCCGCCCTGGAGACCACATCCGATTTTGAAAATACCATCATATTTTCTAATTATAATGTACACACATATAGCAGCACTGCTTACCTTGCCGGGACATTTGGCCAAAATGGACCGGGGTGAGCAAGCCATGTCCTCGCATATGAGCTGTTGGTTCTGCTTGCTTGCGGTCATCCTGGTCTACCAAGCCATCGGGTCTTGACCGCGCATTGAATTGGTTCGGAGTTGTGAGGAAGAGGAGACTTTTTTTACTGCCAACCAAAAAATCCTTTGCTGCCCACGGCTTGATGATCGAGCCTTTTTCTGTTCACTGCCGAATTGCACAAGGTACAGGGCGCATCACAGTCCTCCATGCTAAACCTGGAGACGCCACACAGCGCGACTTTTTTTTTTCTTCTTTCTCCTCCCAAGCAGCATTCCTCTTAGGGACTCCGCCCGTGTCTTTGCAAATCTTTCCATTTCAAACTCGACTATTCCCGCTTGGGCTTTTGATGAGACTTATCGAGGCGTCAAGGGAGGTGTGCCTGTCCATGTCAATAGTGTTGGACCTCTTCCCTGTTGTATTTCTATTGTCTACCTTCCTCATTCCTCGAGCATACCCCACGAGCTTTCTCAACCGGGTCAAGAAGTGTTTGTTCAAGTCGTTTCTTTCAGGACCGAATTCAAACCCATCAACTTTGGACGTGCCATGATGGAACATTACAACGTGGACATAACATTGGAGTATGACGAGGAAGACTTCAACAATAGCTTCGGAAGCCAGCTCTCGAGTGCTTCATCCGCTCGCAGTTACTCAACTGCACCTTCCTGTGTACCCATCACACCGCAGTCTGGACGGTCTAGTCCTTCACAGCGCACTGCTTCCATGAGCTTTACCTCTATATCAGACTACAGCTTCACCCCTCCTGGCTCTTCCATGGATGGGTATTTCCCGTCCACTATCAAGCTCGAGTTTCATCCACACGACACTGTACCATCAACTCCAAGCAAGAAGTCTACAATATCACCATACAACATGAACTTTGAACAGTCCACCTTGATGAGCTCGACGCTGCCATCATACGACCACATGATGGAGTTTGCACCACCGGGCTTGGACTATTCATTCTCGGATCATCTGCCAACGTCGCCATTCAATCACCCTCAGTCTACATATCCAGCAGCACATCACTCTGACACTTCATCACTCTGGGCATGGCCCTCACAAAGCTCCTCCGGCTACTCTGAGAGGTCGGATTCTCCCGAGTCGACGACTCTCTGCCTCAAGAACCTCTGCCTGCAAGAAGCAAGCACGCTGCCCCCGCCCTACGTGCACAGCAGCCTCCGGAGGCAGGTATCCATCAACGACGTGCAACAAAAGTCCAGCATTCTACACCATGTCCAAAATGGTGGACGAGTTGCCAAGAAGAGCAAAGGCAATAGCAGCATGTGTTCTCTCATCACCAAGATATCTCCTGGACAGTTCAAGTGCACGTACCCGGAATGTGCAGACAAGAAAAAAGGCTACAAGAGAGCCGAGCACCTCAAGCGGCATTGGGATTCGTAAGTCTTGTAGCATCCACGCCCCACTACCAACTTGATGTCCTGACCCGTTATTATAGACACCACAATCCAGACAAGATATGGGATCGATGTCCATTCTGCCCGCGCAGCTTCAACAGGTCAGACAACTACATCTCACATCTGAAGCTACACAAAGACCCTGAAAAGACTGGGCCAAAGCGGACAGAATGGCACCCCGATGCCCAGCGAGTCTACGATGAAGAGATGCAGCGAAAGAAGAGGCGAGACGGGGGAAAGAAACGGTCGGACTGGGAGAGGAGTTCTTGTGTAGCCGACGATGGCTCCGTCATGGACGACTAGAAAGTGTATACACCACTTGGAAAACGTCACGAGATCAACACATTTCAGCACTGGCATAAAGAGCTCAACGCTCTTACTCGGAGTTCTACTTTGGCATGGGGAAACGGGCGGTAATTTTTCTGACTTGAAGAAGCAATCGCATAGGGATAATGTACAGGAAGCCAGTAATCAAGGCTAGTACATGGATGGAAACCGGAAGGATACAAATTGCGTCACCAAAAAAAGGATGACCACGGAGCTCAATGGCGTTTCACCTGCTAGTTCACTGTACTATACAATGATATTACGACTCGCTGAATCACGACTAATGTGCCAACACGCCACTTATCTTGTCGGCCGAGTTGTGTGTGATCGGCGGTAATGATTATCGTGGACGGAATGAACATTGCATCGTATGCATGCTTGCCTACTGCCTCGTCCGCCACAACTAGTGGTGTCTCAGATCTGACGTGCTTCCCGCGGGACCTGGCAGATATGCTTTCTTGCCATGAACCAGGAATGACCATGACCATGTACTAGATGCCATGTCTGTCTTGGGTCCTGACAATCATGCAGGACATCAGTATTAGAAAAGCCGAGACGGTGTAGACAGATTCAAGGTATCGGAGTTTATGACATAGAAACCGTACTGGCTGATCCCAAACCACAATATCGACTTGCATTCTCTTGAATTTGGTAGAGAAGCCGTCTGTCTTCTCCTTGATGCAGTGTGATGTGCTGAGCTGTATACTCTGCAGTGACTCCGTACTTCTGATGGTCATCAGGAGAGATCTTCAAAGTTGATAATCAAAGTCAGCCAGCATTCAAGCAGCATTAGACGCTATCACGGCTGATTCCGAAGAAGCAAATACCATGTTTCGTACGGCACGATCAAGGATAGATTACAATGCTTGTTGGCTGCATCTGCTGCCGTGCACTAGTCCCGAGTAATAGACGGCCTGCACCAATTTCCCGTTTCAGACTCTTTCCATAACCACCGTTTTCAGACGGCAGCTCTATCTTGATCGATTCGCACCCCTCCTCATGTCCTGCCAAGAATAAAAATTATCAGCTGTTGCAACAAAAATTAGCTGCAGATGTGAAATAATTTTGTTTGCATTTATTTGCTTCTTGCTTTGTAACTGTCGATGGATTCGCACCAAAAATCCAATCATACGTTTCAACCGGTCAGTCCTATTCAAGTCCAACGTTTGTAAGGAATGATGATCTCGGAGACCTGATGGCTGACCTACGACCACGATCCTTCAGATACAGCAGTAGCGCGACTTAGGGCTTAATGGAGACTAGTGGTTGGCTGTGGAATATGGTGGTCATGGATTCCCAGATCCGGCCCATCAGGCCAAACCAGTTGATATGCAAACATCTGCCACCCTGCCTAAAATAAACCCCAGTCAATGGCTCTACGCGTGCCTTTTGGACCCTGGCCGATGCGACAAGATCTTAGGACGGCAGCCTCGGTGGTATGAGGCTCACCTTGCGCCAGCCTTTCGTGTAGAAATGTGATTGTCGGCCGCTTTGCTGTCAGACCCACTAGATCTTGCTTGCTTGCTTGCCAGTATCAGGTAGATACTACCTTCTACGTAGCTAGGTGGCATACATAGATGTTCCGTGCTACGTGCCTCGATGTCCGCTTGGACTGCAGCCTGGTCCTTCATTATGCTCTCGTCGTCAGTGTCGGACTGGAGCACAAAGTCTTCTCGAGCCACACCATTGATGCTGTCGCCAGTCTAGTCTGGTCCTGTTTTGACTAGTCAAGAATACAATCGCGTCCAGTACGCATGTAGACGTGCACAGGTTCGTTGCAAGTCCAGCAAAAGTGTCCAAGCATTGCACTCTCGTGGGAATCAGATCTGGCGTCAAAAATCATGTCATCACACGTTCACCGAGCGCCTGCGATGACGAGTTCGGGGAAAATTCGACACAACAGTGTCCAGTATCGATTATCCACGCGTCAGATCAATTGTGTAGAATGAGCGAACCTGGGTATCAAACTCGAACCACAAAGCTTCCAACTCCCCACGTCGCGTGACGCCCCCATCTTCTTGCTCTTGCCGTAAACTTGTCCATCGGGTTCGATCGAGAATCGCGGTACACGTGGGCGTCGAGAGATCAAAATGTTCGAGATCGAGTCGTGGGTCGTTTTTTTGGTGTTGGTATTTGCAAGCATGTTTATCGAGCACCTATCTCCTTTTTGGCACCAACGGTCCACGCAATGCATCACGGAAAACGTTTCGTTACATCCATTTTGTTCTGCCACCCATGCCATCAGGCCAAACTTCCAGGCCGACTGAAGATACAAAGCCATGTCCATCAACGCCCAGTCATGATGTCTCGTTGTGTGTTTTCGCCCTCGCCCGAAGATTAAATCATTTATTTGTCCTTCTTGGCCTTGGCACCCTTCACCTTGGCGGTACCACGGAGGGTCTTCTGGCGGTTCTTGCGCTGCTTGCCTGTGGGGGTTGTTGGTTATTGCACGACTTTGGTTCGGGAGATTTGGCTGGTACGTACGCTGCTGGCGGGAGGCTCTCTCGGCCTTGGTGGCGAGACCAACACGGACCTGCAAAATTATCGTTAACCCTCTGCGCCATAAATATCGCGTCCCTCCAGGATTCCCAACATACCAGGCGGTATTGGGGCTCGAACTTCTTCATAGCCTCGGGCGAGTCGTAGATCAGGGCGAAACCGGTGGTCTTGCCACCACCGAAGTGGGTGCGCAGACCGAAAACATTGACCTGCTCGGTGGTAGCCTTGTACAGGCTGGAGAGCTGCTCGCGGAGGGTAGTCTTGGAGATGCCGGCCTTTCCAGGGTGGAGGATGTCACTGAAAATATTGGTTAGCTGCGCGGTCGGGGAGGAGGGGAAATCGCGAAAACTTGCACCACCATCTGCTTCTACAACCAAAATGTTAGCATTTGCGCCTGCGCATGAGAAAGTTGCAAACATACTCTACCCAGCAGAGGGTTGCGGATGAACTTCCGCGTGCGAATCGTGACGGCATCCATGGTGATGGCTGGTTGTCGACGGTGTGGTTGGGTGGATGGGAAAGTGGGAGGTTGCAAAGTCTGGAGTTTCGAACTTGCAATTGATTGACAAGGCAGACAAAATCTTTTCAGATCGTGCGGCAGCTGGGTTAGTGTCATGCCAGCTGGCAGACCTGGCCGGGCAGTTCTTCGGCCCACCCCGATAATTAGAGCCGGCCTATGGTGGGGTCCTGGGTTCCTTCCCGCACCCACACCTCGGCGTGCGTAGGGGCCTGGAGCTTTCATTACGGAGTGGGGGCGTGCTAAACTGGTGATCCGTTTTCAACACGCAGGGATTCGTTCATACACAGGACATGATCTTGTCCGAGGACGGATATATCATCAGATTTGCATTAGATTCGTGGCAAAGCGTGCGCCGGAGCAGCTATGGAGTCTGGACGTGAAGTCGTTAGGTGGTACTACATGTACCATGTCCGTCCTCTTGACTGTTCTTTCCATGAACACCAGAAATGCTAATCATCATTCTGGCATCTACTTGTAAGTTGTACTCTTGAGTATTGATCTCAGTTGAGATCCTCCTAACTCTCCAACAACGTGATATGAACACTGAATGGCCTTTGTCATCAACAAGGTCTTTCCTGGCCACTGTCTACATAGGTAGGAACGCATCACTTGGTTCCAACTTCAATGGAAATGGATGCTTCCGTGGTCGACTTGGATGAGCCTCGGAATTTCCGCCGATTTTAGAGTTTGCGAAGGTCGGGCCAATATCTGTTCGACTTCATCCATGCCACACTGACAGATGTTGATCTTTCCCATTACCTTTGTAACACGAATTCCATCACGCCCTCCTCTTTTCGATCTTGGCATAACTCTATTCCTTGTTGAGGATTATGTGTGATTGTATTCACAGTCTGCTTGTACTTCAGAATCGCAGCGTACCCGCAGTCCACCTGGGTAGTCACTCACCGCCAGTCTTTTCTACGCAATCTCCACTTCATGTAACCATATCCGGTTCATATTCCATGTCTCCTGGTCGAGAGCGACAGAGTACCGGGCCGAGCTCCATGGATACAGGATGCGGCTAAGCACCAACCAACGCAGCCAAAAGGATCACCGGAAATGACAAGTAGGACATTGCAATATGCTTGCTTCTAACCTGGATAACATACCCATGATCGACGTTTTGATGCCATGAGCGGAGTTCGGATTCGGAGTTCGAAACACAAACATAACAACAAACTTTCTGTGCCACCTTCCCGTCTGGTAGAGGCGCGCATAACACGACTAGGAACATCTATGTCTATCCATGTCAGATGCTGTCACTATCAAAATGTTATTCTACCAATGTTCTTGATCCGTCGATCGTGATGGCTCGGTCATACAAGCCCAGTCAATATGGATGGATCACCGACAGGCTATGAGTTGATAATTCATAATGAAGGACCAAAGATAACAACGCGCTAGAGTCATCAACCGGAGCCAGCACAAAGCAACATCCAACAGATGGGTTTCACAAGATGGGCGAAGCGAAGGCAGTGTCGTCCGCATCGGCTCTAGTTCAAATAATCTGGAAATAGAAACAGGAACGATTAGTCTACCGGCGATGCTTTCAGTCATCTAGGAATGGACACCGAACGGCTGATCTCACATATTCGGACCATATTGGTAATTTACGATTTACTATTGAAACCACAGCCAAATAGTTCGCTGCGACACTATTTACGGAGATCTTAAAGCAATTTGAATTATACATGGCAATCACCGACTCTCCGACACGAGATATGTTCTGGCATTCTTTCTAGTCCTTCATAATCTGGATAATCATCGAGAATTTCAACTTTGACGTTGATGGAAGCACTGTGTCTGTCACCAAACAATAAAAATCTTCTGATCAATTTTTTCAAGCGATCAGTATGCTTCTGATTGTCACAGATTCCAAAAGGGGATCTTATACGAACATGACATTATGTCTAGAAGTCTTGATTGAAACTCTATAAAATGCACAAGGTAATCAGCAGACCTTCGTCGCATTGACATCATCAAATTCGAGTTATATATAACTTCTTGATGGCGCTGGTCAAGTGAATAGAAACCAATTCGCTGGATGGCTTCGCTTCAATGAGCTTATAGGCGCCAGAGCAGTGGGCTCCAGCTGCATCCAGTTGGGGCTAAATCCTCTGTGCGGGTAACTGCTTACTTGACTTTGCGCTCTTGCACTGCCACGCAACCATTCCAAGTACTCCACCACCTTGGGTATGCGATAGTGGAAAGCGCCTCACCTTCCTGGCATCTCATCATGATCGAATGGAATGCAAACGGCAGTTTGTCGCCAGAAATTACTTGATGTACCCATTAGTCGTTTGTCTTCTCCGAACATAAGGTCCTGCAATGGACGGCCTCCCGTCATACCAAGAGGCGACAACTGCGCCGCATTGGCTTCAGCTGGCAGTTCCATATGTGCGCATGACTGACTGGCGGCGCTGCTGCCTCGTCAACTCGCTATTTCACGAACAATTTGCTGCCAGACTATGGCTCGACCCGCTTATTACAGCAAGAGCGTATGGTCTACACCCTAATGATGGTAAGCAAGATATATCATCGGTTGGCGACCTCGGTCTATCCCCACACTTACAATACCGCACTACATTGCGATGATGGACTGGCCTTGATGCTGATATTTGACAGACCTTTCCTGGTATCGAAGATTCATCAATGTTCATTTAAAGTCGGCGAGACCGAGCATACGAGCATTGGTACGATCACTCGATTTCCGTGATTTTGCCGTTATTACCTCTGGGCTCTATTCATCAGATGCAAGTGAGAGGGTCATTTCCGAGAGTTTCAAAGGTTTGCCGACGCTATTTCCAGGTTTGATATGCTTGCTCATTGGCGGACACCCTGAAATCAATCCCGAGTTTCTCTCAACACATGCGGAAGAAGGCAAAGGTCAGCTTCAGGCGGCGCTGCAAATGCTCGATCTCGCTGGTTGCCTGCACCCGATTACAAGTCGCATGTTTCGTTCTCCATATCTTAGAGATCTCGTTTACCTGGACATATCCTCCCTTCCTGGATCTGTAGGTCCTCTGGTGCAGATGTCCCTGAACCCCGAGTTTGTACCAGGACTGCGAATACTCAAAGTGAAGAGTCGAGAGATGGATGATGCCACGGCTCTTCTTTTACTTGAACGCTTTGGCAGACAGCTGTGGAGCCTGGATATCTCTGGCAACAAATTGACCGATGTCACTATTGAATCCCTGATTGAACACTCCTTTTCATCACCTACATATCGGTCAGATGCTCATTTCGAGACCGAGGGCAAGCTTCGAAACGATCGTCAGTGGGGTACCAAGCAATTCGGGCCCTTTGAGTCGATATTGGAATCAAACGAAAGCGCTTCATACGCTCATCCTCTACGATATGTGCCGGACGCGCCACCGTACAATCGCCATGCAGGACAGCAGGACTTGCAGGAATGGCAAGTTGTACGTTTGACTGGCATTGAGGTTGGGAGTAATGACAGTGCTGCGGGAATTCGAAAATGTCTGCTCGACGATGCTCTAGAGCCAATACCCGAGGCAAGGGGAGCTGCATCCACCATTCGTGATGGCAGAGGTGGGCTTACGCATCTCTACCTCAATGGCAACCGTTTCACTTCGGCGGGAATCCAAAAGCTGCTTCGATGTGTCAAGGGAAACTTGCACCACTTTGAATGCGATTCGTCACGGTCCCCCTGTTTTGTTCCCGAGTCTCGTTCCTTGCCACAGGTTCATGGCCTCTTCGGGCTCTCGCATTTGTTTCGACCAGTCTTTTCGTCAAATCTCCGATCTCTACGAATTCATCACTCGGCTGTCACACATGTACCGAGACTACACGCAGAATGGCTTCCCGAACGTGAAGCTATAGTGCAGGCAGAAACGGTTTTTCATCAGTGCATTCGAATGGCGCATCCGTGCGCACTTGTGCCGGATATGAACCCGCGCCTCACATCCCTAACGCTGACTCAAATCCCGGCGCGCTCTTCTGGGCCGCTCATTCAGGCAATCACAAGCTTTCTTAATCTCGCGTCTGATCAACAAATTGCAGTGCAAAAGTCAACATCCAAGGCAAGCCGACGCGGTACCGCGAGTTTGCCAGGCCTTCGTCACATTCGATTGGAATTGTTGCATGATCAAGCTGAAGATCTGACGAGTGTCTTGTCAGATGACGACATCAACTTTGATCAACTTCTTGATCCTGTCGCTCCGGGCGAGGGACAGAACGAAGCATTCTGGTGGGACCGTCCCAGGCAGAAGATCCTGGAAAACAGTTCCTCTCCAGCTGAAGCAGTCGGCGACATGAATAACAGCCGAATGACAGACGACAGTAGCCCATCCAGTGCCATTTGGCACGACAAAGACCAGGAACACGTACATTGTAGAATCGACGCTGCCGAGTCATGGACTGGAAATTTGTTCACGGTCCCAGTCTGGGTCGGCAGTGGTGTCGTCGGACGATCCCCGGCCATTAATGAGTACATGTCCAACTTGCTCGACCCCAGATACCGAAACACTATTGGGCCAGCCATGCCCGACCACGTCGTTGCTGGAGTGCCACCAGGCTCCTACATATTCCATGACGCCTGGAACGCGATGATTGTACCAACGAGTCTTCGAAAGCTGGACAAGAACGTAAAACATGATATGAAGTCTGTTGCTACAGGGATCAAGGAATATCGGCAAAAGACAAAAGGAACGAATAGGCACTGGACAGGAAGACTTGAGCTGTTGAGGGTGGCGCAGAACAATTGAAACTCCAGTATAGTAGGTCATGAGCGTTCAGTTCGAGTTTTTTTATGTATTCGCAGCATTCAAGCACATTACGACATCCGTGGTACTGACGATATTGAATCCTGATGCTTTTACTCCTCGTGGATTCATCAGATATTCTCCATAATACTATGTTATACCCATCCAGGCTTAGTGCATGTTCGAGTTCCGGGGTCTGACAGACACCTCGGCTCGTGAGATCACTTCCCCACACTAGAGCTCGCCTGGCGAGGTAAGGAGCGGGAACTTCCCCAGACTCTGGGAAGCACAGGCTGGTTGGATAGAAAGCTGGAAGCTGGAACTTCTTAGCCGCTCGTCAGATCACAGTTCTGACTGTACCTAATACTTTGCCATTTATAGTATCAAACATCTTTCAAGGATACCAAAATGTCGGAAAAGGCCAGACAACGTGTAGAAGCACTGGGCAAGCAGCTTGCGCCAGTCCGCAAAGTCGCTGGCGCATCGAGCGGGCCACGGCTACAAGGCAAGGTCGCCATCATCACGGGTTAGCTACACCGAGAGAGCGCACTCGATCACGGCGCAATTTCTTGATCATGGCGTTATATGCTGATATACTGTCATTGCAGGCACAAACTCGGTGTTGGGTATTGGCCGTGCGACAGGTCATCAGTTTGCTGAGAATGGGGCCAAAGCAATTTACCTCTGCGACTTTGACAGCAGCAACCTGGAATCGCACAAGCGGGAAATCAATGCAGCTTTCCCCGACGTCGAGGTTCACGTGCGACAGTTTGACGCAGGGAACGAAGAGGCCGTCAAGGAAGTAGTCGATCATGCCATCAAGACTTATGGCAGGCTCGATGTCTTCTTTGCAAATGCCGGTATCGTGGGCAAGCCGGTACATTTCAAGGATGTCGAAAAGAGTGAGTTTATGAAGGTCATGGAGACCAATGCTGCCAGGTACGTTCGCTTCCGACACCTCTCTCATTCTTATTGCTGACTGAGCTTTGTCACAGTGTCTGGCTGGCCGCCAAGTACGCCGCTCCGGCCATGATGAAAACCTCGAATGAGAAGCCTGCGTCTTGGGGAAGCATCATCGGCACCGCTTCTGTCGCCGGCATACGATCGAATGCTGGTCCCACGGCGTACTCGGCAGCCAAGGCGGCAGTAGTATCGATTGCGCAGACGTGTGCATATCAGCTGGCTGGAACCAATATTCGTGTCAACTCGATATGTCCTGGACTGATCGAGACGGGTATGACGGCGCCTACGTTTGAGACGGCCAGGGCTCGCGGCACGGAGAAGAAGATTGGCCAGCTCAACCCCCTCAAGAGAGGCGGCAACGCTGATGAGATTGCACGCGTTGCCCTGTTTCTAGCCAGCGACGAGGCGAGCTATGTCAATGGACAGGCATGGGCAGTGGATGGCGGGCTCAGCGCAGGTCACCCTTTCGTGCCTGGTAAGATTGCATAGAAAAGAGAATGATGAGCAGTAATTGAGGGATTGGAGCCAACTCTATCTGCGGATGAACTCGGACCATGCCAGAGTGAGCGCCAGTGAGTGCCAGTGACCGCCAGTGACCGCCAGTGACCACCGCTTGTGAGCAGGCATTTCCTACTCGAGTCTCGACTTCTCTACCACTGTCCGTGTATCAATGAAGTCTCGACCAAAATGAACATGATGCATCGCTTTCTGCATTTCAGTCGTCATGCTTCATCTATCTCCATCCGATACTCTTGGAAGCTCCATTTCCACGTACCCGCACGTATGAAGACCCTCGCTTTTTCTCTCGTGCGTTTGCCTTGCTTGGTTGGACGCATTCACATGTTGACTTTTTACAGGCTGCTTGAACTTGAAATGTCCTAATGTCAACCAGGGCTCACAAATACAGCGTCCATGATTGGATTTCATCATGTCTTGGCAATGAGATCGCCGTTTTTGATTCCCTAGGTCTCCAACAGGACGCGCAAGAAAGAACATGGGCCATGAGTGTTCTGGACTCTGCATGAGATGAGACGGAAAGCACTGCCGGAGTGGCTATCCCACAATAGCACAGACATTATGCACGGTGCCGGGGAGGACTCTGGGCGCTCTGAGTTTTTGTATTCACACTGCAACTTGGCAAGTAAGTGAAACTGCGGCTACACAGCCAAGAAACATGCCCCCTGGAGTCCCGCGAGTCCCAGTCCAATCCGGAGAGTCGCCGAGGAGGACTGCCGGTCGAGTTGCGGCTCTTGTACCGGTGCCTCAGCCTTGGCGTTTACTCTATCCCCGGAAACTAAGGTAAGCCGCGTAAGCTCTCCCACTTTCCTTTGATCATTGCAACTGTATTTCAACGACAGCCTCAGGGTCTGCCGGACGCCAACCCCGGAGCCCTCTAGGCCCTCCGGTCGATTCGTCCACCAATCGCTGAGGCATTGCCAATGTTATTTCCAAAACCTAATACCTTATTGGTGAGCTAAGTCTCCCCAGATTCCTCCAAAGGGGTCATCTTGTGCTCAGTTCACTCCATAATGCCAACCCTTTTCAGTGGATCATTCCATATGTCGCCTACAGAGGGCCGCGCAGACCCATGTGTGAATCCTATGCCATCATGAGAATCTGTTTTGACAATCGTCATTAAACATTTCCTTGCGATTGCAGGATTATGAATGGCGTCTAGCAATATGCAACCACGGCGGCTGTGGTACCGAGGACTCACATGGTGGAATATCCCGATGTTGGTGGCGCCAGCGGAAACAAGTTGCATGGTTGATGCCGAGCAGAACAAGTCACGATAATGATCATGGTCGAGGGTTCGAGTATAAAGTGAACATGCTTCGCACGAACTTGATGGACTTTTGTTTCTCAACCCATCCAACACTGGTTCCTCATTCTTTTCTTCTCTCTTCACCCTCGCTCATCCAGCAACATGGTCAACTTCCGCAACTTTGCCGCCTCTCTGGCAGCCGCCTCCGCCATCGGCTCCGCGGTCGCTCACCCCGGCGAGGTTCACACCCCCGAGGAGATCAAGCGCGAGATCGCTGCCCACAAGGCTCAGCAAGTCAAGGCTCGCCGCTCATTGGCTGAGTGTGCCAGCTCTCCTGCGGCTATTGCCCTCAAGGAGCGCGCTGTTGCCCGCCGTGCTGCCATTGCTCAGCAGCTCCGTGAGCAGCGTGGACTTACCAAGAGTCAGTATACCCATCTGTTGAAGGCATTCATCCTAACATGATTCAGAGTCTCTCCAGTCCAAGCGTGATCAGACCGCTTTGGAGGAGTGGAGCGCTCTCGACCACGACGTTTCCACCACTGGTTACACCTTGGACACTCCCCTGGCCACCATCTTTGACTCCAACTCGACCTGCTCTCTGGTCCCAGAAGTCACCATTGGACCGTACTTTGTGTCTGGCGAACTGATCCGGACCGACATTACTGATGGCGAGTCTGGTGTTCCTCTGCACCTCGACCTTCAGTTTGTCGATACCTCGAGCTGCACTGCCGTCGAGGATCTCCTGATCGACATCTGGCACTGCAACGCCACTGGCGTTTACTCTGGAGTCTCTGCCAGTGGTCAGGGCGGCCTCGACACAACCAGCTTCCGTGGTGTTCAGGCCACCGACACCGATGGTGTTGCTCAATTTGACACCATTGTCCCTGGTCACTACACTGGCCGTGCTGTTCACATCCAGTAAGAATAATCATCCTTCTCCTAGATATTGTGTTTCGACTTGCTAACAACTTTTGTAGCCTTCTGGCCAGTGCCGACGACACGATCCTCTCCAACGAGACTTACACGGTCGGCTCTGTCCGCCACATTGGCCAGCTGTTCTTTGACCAGTCCCTCATCACCGAGGTCGAGGCCACCTCGCCGTACAACACCAATACTCAGTCCCTGACCGAGAACACCAGCGACGGCATCGCCGCCGAGGAGGCCACCTCGGCCTACGACCCTTACGTCGACTACGTCCGCCTCGGCGACTCCATCGAGGACGGTCTCCTGGGCTTCATCACCGTCGGCATCGACACCTCGGCCGACTACATTGACAACTACACTCCTGCCGCCAACTACCAGGAGGGAGGCGGCGTCGACACTGGCAACAGCGGTGGTGGCGGCGGTGGCGGCCCTCCTTCTCGCAAGTAAGCGATGAGCCCAGCGTCGGTTCACAACAACCTGATCGTGGCGGGAGATTGTAAATAGGTGGTGGGAGATACGAAGTGGAAAAGTGTATATTCGCCTTTTTGTCTATAGCTCTTGAAGCAATACTGTCGTTACCGATGACCAACTGCCACTACGTTGAGATATCGTGAAGTGACTGCAGAAGTTTGGTCTTTGGAGTCAGTATCGACAGATCTACATGACGTCAGCCTCAATCATCTCTGATAAAGGTTTTGAGGCAACCACCTGTAAAGTATTCTAGCCCTTTTTGACCGACCATGGTCTCCAATTCATTCCGTGGTTCCTATTTGGGATAATATGTGGAGTGTATAGTCACGGGTTAAGCGAATCCCGGCCTTTATTCCACGAATCAGCATTATTATAGCCAACTCATCTCAAATCATACACCATGATTCAGCCTTACGAGGAGCCAGAGAAATCGGCAGTGGCCATGTAGGGCTAGCTCTGCATGTTGGCTTTGTAGAGTCAGTTCTACTCTTTTATGTGCGAGACCTAGATTTGTCTCAAGATTCGACTTACGCATCCTGAACTTGAAACAGTACCACGCCGCCTTGGCAACAACCCGAATGAAAATGTTGGTTCTTCATACCTTGCTCGCCTTTGGCTATGTGGCCGGGATCGCATCAGCAGTACATCCTCTAGCCCGGCAAGACTCAGAGCCCTCGCTCCCGAACCGCCAACCATTTGGCTTCGCGGAGCAGGTGACAGGCGGCGGAGATGGGACCGTGTACATCGTGGAGGACATGATGAGTCTCCGGACAGCTCTGACGGCCACGGAGCCGCGGACCGTCTACGTCATGGGCGAGATCAAGGGAAATCAGATCAACGAGTCGACCTATGGAGATTGCCAAATGTACATCGACACGAGCAGCGCCCCCAACTACAACTTTACTCTGTACATTATGGCTCTGAACTTGACTTATACGGACGCTGTCGCGGCTGCTGCGGCGGCAAACGAGACCTTTGAAGGACAGAATGCCACCGAGTACCTATCACTCCTGAACAGACAGAATGTGAGCAAGCATGATTCTGGGTAGTATGAAGAATCTATTCACCATTCTAAATTCTAGGGCTGGCGGGGTACGGCGCAAAACGTGCAAAAGTTTTGGGAATCCATCGACGTCCAGGGAAACCTCACATTGATCGGCTGGGACTCGGACGCATATCTGAATGGCGTCTCGCTGGTCTTCAATGTCAGGTCCAACGTCATCATCCGAAACCTGCGCCTGACGTCGCCCCGCGACTGCTTCCCGGCGCCGGAGACGTACCCGAACAGCTGGAACGCGCGATACGACGCCATCAGCGTTGTGACTTGCAACCTCATGTGGATCGACGGCAACATTTTCGAAGATGGCTCCTCGGCCGTGGCCCCGGACGAGTTCATCTGGGGCTGGCAGGTCGATCGGTACGACGGCCTGGTCGACGTCGAGGATGGAACGGACAACATTACCTTTTCCCACAACGTTGTCGCCAACCACCACAAGAGCCTGCTGTGGGGAGGAGGAGAGAAGGAGGGATCGCGAGACATTGGCAAGATGCATTTCACCGTCTTCGGCAATCACTTTGTCAACTCTCTCAGCCGTAATCCCCTGATGAGGTTTGGGACCTTTTACATTATCAACAACGTCTTTAGCAATTATAACAACAAGGCGCCGCTGTTTGACTACGAGAGTACATCATCGATACCGTTACTTCGAAGAAACGACACTTATACGCCCGACTTTCAATACAACATGGGTATCTACAACATGTAAGTAAAGGAGGTAATACTCGGTAGGGTCCACACTGATGAGAGACAGGTCCTCCGTCTTAGTATCTGGAAACTATTTTGACCAGTCCGGCTCGGATCCGGACGACCACACGCGCATTTTTACTTTCAGCGACCTCGCCACGCCCGACCTTCCGGCTACCTTTTGTTCGCCGCCAGACTTGTCCGCCGACCAAGCTGCACTCTACCCACAACTGGGTAATCTGACGCAGCTTGCCTCGTCGTCCAATGGCCAGCCCGTGAACCTTACGGATAATGTTTTTCAAACGTTCAAATACTATATCAGCTCAAAGACGGACTCGGTCGAGGGCGGTTTGGTAGAGGGATGTGCCAGCTTCGAGGCACAAGCTCTGCCTCGGACTTTTGCGACTTCGGATGAGGTCTTGGATTATGTGACGAGCAACGCTGGTCAGCTGGGTCGCACGACGCCTTGACAGATTTGATTTCATCATTTGCAAGCAGTTGCCATAGCCTGACAACAACATAACAGACACATTCCGTAGTCGTAGTACATCTGCCAGCGCAATTGTCAGTTCTGTCACAGGCGGAGGTCACTGCACAACACTTGTTTACTCAATATTGGAATAACCAGATCTATTGTACAACCTCCAGAAAGAAGTGCCTCCCTTCAACTGCTTCTAGGCTGTGATTCTATGCTCTATGCATGGAAGCTACGTGGAGATGGTGGAATATCTTCCAAACCCCCGGCAAAAACTCTAGAGGCGCATACAACGCTTGCAGGAGAGAAGCCTGCAAACCCATCCGGCGCCCAAGTCTAAATGCATCAACGAAACAAAGCAAAGCCTCCTCGTAAAGCAGCCTGACCGTTATGCTGCCGTCCGTGAATTGAAGCCGGCGGTGACGCTTGGCAATCCTAGCGCCTTGTTCATATCAGGCGCATCGAAAGGTCGTCGTATTATCTTATCACCCAATTACATCCTTTCCACCGTTGCGTCTCCCCAGCGATTTCATTGAAATCGCTTATTTGCCAATCTCAACACCGCCAGTGGCACCAAGAGCCTTCTTGATGTCACCGTAAATGGCGAACTGACCGGCGGTCAGGGTACCAACCATGACCAGACGGGCACCGATACCACCGTACGAGCCCTTGAGACCAAGCTCCTTGGCGATCTTGATCAGACGGCTGGTGGTGCCCTCACCGGGCAGACCCTTGGTCTTGTTGATCTTGGAAAGCATGGTGTCGGCGGGCTGGGAGACAGCGGCGGCGGCGAAACCGGCAATCAGACCGGCGCCAAGGTTGGCAACGGTCTGCTGGCCGTCGGAGAGGGACTCCTTGGGGTACTTGCGGAAGATGGCCTCGGCGACCTTCTCGTACACGACGAACTTGGCCATGGTGTAGGGGATCCTAGGGCAGAGTTAATTTTGTTTTGCTTTCATATTTGGGCTCTTTAGACGTACTGCTTGAACAGAATGGGACCGAATCCGGCGTAGAAGGCACCGACACCCTCGTTCTTCAGCATCTTGCCGAAGCCAGAGACGAGACCGCTGGCGTAGGTGGGCTCGGAAACGAGACGGATACGGGTGGCCTCGAGAGGGCAGAGGGCAATGTCGGCGAAGAACTCGGCGCAGGCGGAGGAACCGAGGTAGATGAGAGTGCGGTTGTTGGAGGCAGCCTCGTAGCCAAAGGTGTTGATGGCCTGCTGCTTGAACAGCTCGTAACCTCCGAACTTGAAGGCACCTTGGAGGAAGTAACCGGCAAAGGTGGGACCGGCACCGGTCAGGAGAGCGCCAGCACCCTCATTCTTGATGACCTGCTTGAAGCCACCGATCATACCCTTGTTGTAGGTCTGGGGGTCCAGCTGGATTCTCGTCTTGACGCTGTGGAAAGAGTCATGTTAGCAATGTCATCTTGCGAAATGCGATTGTGAGAATTGAGATGAGTCGGCTGCTTCGGCGAGCGGAATTGTTGTCAAGCCTTGCGACCGACCCGTGAGTTGACGCACGCGTCGGCTTGGCAAGATAACAAGGCCGCTCGTGAAATCTCGGCCTCGACCTCAAGGTCGTATGCGAATGGCAAGCACGATTGCTTGCGCGCAAGATTGAAATCAGAAATACACGTACACATCGACGGGAGTGAGACCACCGTGGGTCAAGGAACAGCAGATGGCACCGGCAAGGGCGAATCTGGAGTAGAGGGCGAGACCGGTAGGCGTCTCGGGGGTGTTGGCCTTGACGGTCTCAACGGCAGCTTCAATCTTGCCAGACATTTTGACAGATCTGATTGATGGAACTGGGGAAAGAAAAAGGATGGAGTGGAGAGATGGCGACAGGAAAAGATGTCGTCGACGATGCAGACGCAAGGGAAACAAGAGGATGGCTCAATGGACAAGAATCCTTGAGATGAGATAGTATGTAGAAACTTTTTTTAAGCTGCGGCTTTTTGAAGGAGAACAGACGGGCAGGTCCAGTCAGTTCGCACTGGTTTCGGCTCCAGCAGCTAAACCTGTCCTGACCTGGCTCGGGCTCTCGGGAGAAGGCGGGAACCAGGAAAAATCTCGCTGCCATTGGGCCGTTTTAGCAGCAGATCCACCCCTGAGCTCGCGCACCGCAACTTGTGCAACTCGCTCTCTGGCCAACGCCGCCAACCACCTCGACCACCCCGACAGGGGCTTTCAACTGGGCCAATGACCGCCAACGCGAATTCGCCGGGATCCATGATTCAAGTCCCACCCGCCCGTCCTCTCTGTCGTCAGCCTGCCTGTCGAGCTGCAAAATTGGGCACTCTGTGGTCTCGTCTCGATGCTGTCCCTTGTATCCGATGCCAATGTTTGGTTGAGCAATGACGAGACCGCGCTTTGCTATCCACCAGAGGCTGACCCACGTTGCTCAATGCCGCCCGTGCCTATTGGCTGTCTTGGATTTCTCATTATTTTATATCTTCAGTCTCAGTCCCTTTGATTTTGAGCTGAGCCATGTTCTTGCTCACTGCCATTTCAAGCAGGACAGGAGATACATGATTGTCAGGGCATACACTAGCTTTCTCTACGCAGGACCGTTTCCGCGCCGACTCGTTCAACGCTCTGCACCGCCTTTTCAGTCTTGGTGTCGTTAATACGCCAATCTGTGACGCGAAACTCAATCTCGACGATTCAGCGACCGGCTGATCAGTCCTGCCTCAACATCGGCCTTGCCACGTGCCCAAAGTCGCAGCGCAACAGAACTGGCATGGCTTGAACGAGTTGCAAATTCGTATTCAGCAACAGCGCATCGCCGCCATGGTTATACTTGAAGATCCGGACTTTTCTTGATAACGCATGTTCAACAGATTTACTTTCTGGTCTGCAGGTACAAGAAACCCAGAATGCCAACGATCGCCACAATCCCCTGCTTACTCTGTACACTCAATTCGCCCATTCTTTGAGTTCTGCCGGGGTGGCCGATACTCGACTTTTAGCTCCAGCCGAAGCATGCCGGCACTCTCAAAAGAATGCAACACCTCTTCCGCTTGATTGACTTGTAGGTAGCACTTCGACGATGGCATCCGATTATAACATGAAAACTGGCCGCTCTACCATCTTGCTTGTGTCCCCGCGTCCTCGAATCTCTGGTTGTAGGCCGTTAGTCCTTATCTTCTAGTGAGGCTCTTCCTATCCGTTGCAGGTCTTCCGACATGAGGGGTTCTTTCTCGAACCCATTTGCAACTTGTTGGAGCATACCCGCGGCAATCTCGGTGAGCAACAGACTGGGGAGGACATTTGTGACGCGCAAGAATCCGCCCAGAACCGTGTGTAGTAGACTATCACCTATGATCAAGCCGGGTTTCGCAACTGCCGCCTCCCAACCGTTCTTTGCGGCATACTCAAGGACCATGTTTTCAGTTTGACCCTGATATTATATACGTCAGTGTCCAGTCTGTATACCAGCAGTGCAGAGGGTTATCATACACGCATCAACCCATAGTCGGCCATGAAAAGAGGTCTTTTGGTCTGATCCCTTGGTGCCGCCACGCCGCTCATGTAGAGAAAGCGGAACGGCTTGCTGACACCGGCCTCGTGCAAAGCTTCCATGCCCGTCAACGTATTGCTCTGGCAGACTCGCTTCACCTCGTCCCATGGCAGTGCTTTGGACCTCATGGGTGTGATGGCGACCGTCCTGTCATGCAGCAAGATCAGTATCGCAATCCATCCCGATGCTATGTGATTGTTACCCACCAGATACAGCCGTCGGCGCCTGCAAGCTCCTTCTTTACATCTTCTGGGTATTCGCCATAGTCCTTGACAATGACATTCTTTAGCTTGGTCTGATCAATGCCGTCCTCAACTTTCAAGGGTTGTCGAGATACTGCGACAATGGTTGTAAACTGCTTCGATTGCAGGGCTCGGCGGACCACTGCGGAGCCAACCAGACCGGTCGCGCCAGTGATGATGAGCTTCATGTTTGGCAGAGCGGCTCGATCCTAAGTTGGCCGGCTGGATATTTAGGTCAGGCAGACTGGATACCGCGGGACGACAATCAAAGTATAAAGCCAGAACCCCAGGATTTCGACTCGAGTTTGCAGTGTTCGACTTGTCTCGGAGGCTGGTGCTTACATTTATACCTGTACTGATTGTCGGTGCTTATGGTGCTTCCCTTAGCTCCGTCGAGCTGAGCCCGGACGGGCTCCGGTGTTAAAAGGATTCCAATTCTGGCGGAGGGACAATTGGGCCGTTGCTGCGGCACGGAAAAGGCGAGACGCGAGCAACATCGGCTACACACAATATTGAAAAGGATCATTGTTGTTTTATATGATGAATTAAAAACACAAAATCAATGTATCGTCGTTCTCTGCAGCAGCATGTACTACATCCCATCTTCCACTTACTTCATACTGTTACTGTGAGTCTTCTTTGTGTCATCGACCGGTATATCTTTCAATCCCTTGGTTCCTGGAATGTTTGTGCTCTTGTTGTCAATACCAACATTGCTAAAACCCGAATCCGATGCCACCGGTGCCTCGCCGGGCACGTGGGGCTCCGTGTGTCCGGGGGCATTGTCGGCTCCGAGACCTTGAGCTGTCTACAGTGTCGGTCACAACACAATCGAATATTGTATCTAGGATTATACGTACTTTCAGCTTGTTTCTTGAGGAACTTGTCGCTGGCAGCGTTTTTCTGGCCCGGTGTCTTTGAGTGTCCCATTTTTAGACGAGTGTGAATTTTCTGATAAGTCTTTTTGCAATAGAACTGGATAAGCAATGTGAGGGACAAACTAACAGATGTTTAGGTTAGGTGATACTACTCGAACTCCTAGCTTCTTATAAATATTTGAAAGTGCTCTTCTGTTGAGGATGCCGTGGTCATCATGCCGTCAATGAGCATGAGTGACATCACCAGTACAAGATTACCCCACGCCAAAGTCAATGCATGCCAGAATAGCCTGAGACATTTGAGAGTTTTCTACCGAGTTTGCGATTTCTAGAAATAAAAGTAACACTGGAAGTAAATTCTCTACATAAAAAATGTCTTGTTTAGTCGGTAAGTCTACAGCTCCCAGCCAGCAGACTTGGCAATTCTGCCCAACAAACGATGAGTTCTCGTTGCTGATTCGAAATTTGCCTCTAGGCCTTGGCCGTGGGCGAAGCTTTGGTATAGCCTGGCAGTGTTGGTTCCAGGCTGCTCTACCAGAGAAGCAGGCGAAGTGTCAAGACCCGTCAGACTGATGTCCTGACAATCGCTTTCATTGCCCTTCTTCAGCTTCATGGACCACCCCTCCGATTTTCCGTGCACTCCAAACTGCCAGTGTCTTTCTGGTGCCGTGAGAACAAGCTCACCATCAGTGCCCGTTATGACCCAGCGGAATCCAATGCCCTCAGCGGCGGCCTTGGCTTTTCTCAGGGAGATGGAAGCCACAGCGCCATTGAGCAACGTGCCTTGGACAAAAATGTGATCGGGAGACGACTTGGGATGGGCTGGATTAATCACCTGGCCACTCGAGGTGTCGACTATAGGCACGGTGGTGTACTGCGACTTGAGCAGACTCTGGACATTCTCAAAGTCTCCCAGTAGGTGAACAAAGGTGTCAAGGACTAGTAAGTGGGACTATTAGCTGATGACTCTGGACTGGGAGCTGAGCTTGGGCAAATCTTACCATGTCCGAAGAAAATGGTAAACTCATTACCGCCGCTCTTGAAGTCGAGATAATATTCGGCTCCTTTGGGCCACATGTCGACCGGTATGGTGGCGGTGCTGACTGACATAGTCGAGCTGACGATTCTCCCCAGCTCCTTGGAAGCAAGGACCTCCTGGAGTTTCAAAATGGCAGGGTCGGCTCGTGCTTGTAGACCAACCATGGTCCGAACATTGTTGACCGTTGCAAGTCTTGTCAGCTCCTCCGCCTCGGCTACTGACGCACCAAGCGGCCACTCCACAAAGACGTCCTTGCCTTTCTCCAGGGCAGGCTTGGCAAGGTGGAAGTGCTTTGCGACATTGACGCTGACGACGACGAGGTCGACATTGGGATCGGCTGCGATATCCCCGGGCGAACCATATGCTTTGGTCTCGGCGGGCAAGCCATGATGCTCAATGGATCTTCTGGCCGAGTCTGCGGTGGAATTTGCAACGGCAACAATTTCATATTCCGCGAGAGCTTGGATTGGTCGAAGATGAGCTGTCACTCCCCAAGTGCCGGCAGTCATGCGTTCTGAGCTTGTGCCTAGTCCTATAAGACCGACGCGGATTTTCGCCATGGTTACGACTGTTATGGTGTGTTGATATATGGAGGTGAGTGTATGAGACTGGGAACGTGCAGAATTGGATTGAGATTTCGTCGTTGTGAGCTCATCTTATATATCCATCGAGTCTCTCCAGATCATCAGCTACCTACAGAGCTGTACGAATGAAACTGGCATCTTACACAAGTCCGCGCAATTCCGCTGGTAGCTCTACACTGCTCCGGATCATGTCATCAGCATGAGCGCTCAAACATGATCACTGAATCGTTGCATCTGCACGGAGATCCCATCTCTACAGCTATTGGGAAAAGCACTACATTAGATTTCTGCGTCGTGAATGCATTTTGATGAGTGATTCCGTATTATTCAACACGGCCGCTGATGCAATCATATCATGGTCGGGATCCACTTGAACTCCGGCGCTACTCCAGGAGTTCCGGCTGCTTAGAAATCGGAACACGATAACCTGGAGAACACTGACTTTGGTTTTGGACTTGTCAGTACACCTACAACTGAGCACTGCGACTTGTTGAGAACTTCTTCGAAATGCCTATATCTCGACAGAAGTCATGCTTGGCTTGCCGTGCTGCCAAGGCTCGCTGTAGCCGCGATCACAGTTGCTCCCGGTGTGTGGAGCGTGGATTGGTTTGCGATTATGGCCATCGTTTATCCCGACCCACTCCATATTCTCGGCCAATAGAGCAGGTGCTCCGGACCGGTCACTCTGGTACGGAGAATGTGGACCCCGTTCCTGAACGTATTGGAGACTTCATACCTGCTGACAAGGAACCGCGCGGGCGCATTCCATCCCCAGATCCCCTTCGAGAAAGTTCATCAAAAGACACGAGTTTTCCAATATTTGGTCGTGGTTCAGTCCAAGAACCATGGCAGAGTGCCGACTGGTTGACAAATGACCAACTTGGATTGAATGCGGATGTGTGGCCAGAGATTCTGCTTCCAGAGAGCTCCGAGGATGTATCTGAGAGAATTACTACACGTCAATGGGCCGAGACTCCGGACAACGCGCCCGATATCCAATCCGGGCCGTCTATAAACCTTGATGATTGCAGCCAACACCACTCAAACCCGTTCGCCCGCTTGAGCACTACGGAAATGGAAGAGTCGAGTTTTGGTCGCAATCGTGTATTCACAATACTGGGAAGCAGGTATCGCACGGTTTCCGGCACCCAGTTCGACGTACTGGCCAAGCCAAAGAGGGCAATCACCAGCTCCTCTTTCCTGACGACACAAGTACTGCTGAGTCAGGTCAGAGAGTTCCCGAACATGCTGCTGAAGGAGATATTGCCTCCGTTTATATATCCTAATTGCGTGTTGGATGACCAGCGCACCGGAGCCTGCGTTGAAAACGAGATGCACACCTGTTTGCCCGAGTGCTTGGCCATCTGTGCCACCGTGGTACGACTATCACTGGCTAGAAACATACAAAATAGTTCCTTCGTCACCAAAATCATTTTGCAGGAACAAAGACGTCTGATCGATGATGTAAGTGCACCCACCACCACTCTCCGTGTTGAGCGGACAGAGGCTGATGAATCCTCTAGCTAGAATCATACGACAACTCAGCTCTCTTGGCCGCAAGCCAAGCCAGCTTGATCTACGTTCTTCTCCAAGCCCAGAGTGCCTCCTCCGCTTCCCGTGATGAGCTTTATTTCATGATTACATGTCTTGTCGTGAGTCCTCTTGCCTGACACCTTTCAAGTCCTTTTGAGATGATAACGACTGCTTCGTAGGATCTCATGGCTCGTTTACATGATCGCAGCCTATACCAAGCCGACATCTATTCGATCACTCCGTTGAGTCATCGAGATTGGGCATTGCTCGAAAGCACTAGAAGGTATGAACCGGCCTGTTCAGATCAATTACTTCACTGATTCATGTTGTGATCACAGGGTAGCGTGCTTGCTATTTGTCATTGAGACAGTCCTTGGTGTAGTTTTTGGTCGGCGCGATACATCACATTGTCCGGGCTTTTCAAACATCCCCTTGCCTTGTCCGAGAAGTTTGTGGGACTACGAAAGCCGGACAGCCTGGTCATGGAGACTTGAGAAGTACAAGCAATCCGGGCTAGGTGGAAGCATCCTGACCTTGAGTGACCTTGTCTCTGCTTCAAATGCAAGTACGGATCTAGAGACAATAGGTCGGGAGGACCAGGTCTTTGGACAGGTGGCTAAGTGGTGCCAGACTCTAGACGAGTTTGGCACTCTGATCTGGATGGCCGTGATGCTGGATAAATGAGCTGTCGTCGAGTTGAACAGAGTCCTGGAGGAGCCCATCTGTAAGCTGTCATCTTTTCTTTCGCCGTTTTCCCATTTCGATCAAGCCTTGAGTATGATATCTTTCAATAATCTGGAATTTCAAAGTTCTACCCTAGTACACTTCTAATCCTGTAATGCTAATGGATCCCCGCCAGCACCAAAAATGTCAAACGCTGCCAATATCCAAAAACATGACCATTTAGTCAAACACATCCGTTGCATAGCGGACATTTCTCAATTCCGTCCACCACTGGCGCGCTTCCTCTTCCGGTAGCGTGATGCCCTCCAACTCGGCGCCTCTGATGCGCAGCTTGACGGCAACCTCCTCGACGGCCGCGCCGACCTTTCTGGATCCGCACACGAACAACTTGGCATTGTTCTTCCACATTTCCGCAATCTCGACTCTGTCGTCCCACATGACATCCTGGACGTACTTGTGTCCGTTGCTCTTGTCCGGCGTGCGGGAATAGGCCTGCTTGACGGAGACTGCGCCAATCTTCTCCCACTGTGCCAGCTCCTCGGGATACAGGTCGTCGCGACCTGGCTCGCGGCATCCAAAGTACAGCTTCAGAGGCGCTATTTTGCGGCCAGCCTCGATCAATGCTGCACGCTCCTGGATGAAGCCGCGGAAGGGGGCCAAGCCTGTGCCGGCTGCGACGCAGATCACGGGCGTAGTCTCTGGGTCTTGCGGGAGGTGGAATGATGAGTGAGACGGCTTGACCGAGACGTGAAGCTTGTCGCCAGGCTGAAGGCTGTTCAGGTACGATGTGGCAACACCGACGTGCTTGCCTTGGCCAGACTTGGAAGGCTCCTCGAGCAATGAGAATGTGAGCGTGATGTTGCGGGAGTTCCATAATGGGGACGAAGAAATAGAGCTGGGCATTGTTAGCAGGGACTGGATTATTCATTTGCCTGACCAGGACTTACTATTGTCGAACACGCATGGGCGGCAGCATGGCCAGGAATGAACCCAGTGGCAGCTTGACAGATGGGTACTGCTCGAGCAGATCCAGGATAGACAACCTCTTATTCGAGACTTCATCATCAAATGACTCGGTAGCGAGCTTCTTAAGCGCAGACTTGTCATTTGCATCAGTGGTAGCTTCGGAGAGGGCAAGAATGTTCTGCAACTTGGGTCAGTACAAGCAAATCCAGTAGATTATGGAAGACGTACTCTCTTAGTCGCAGGCTGGGCCAATTCAACGTAAGCACCAAAGATGACGCTCGCCGGAAGGGATGCATTGGTTGGCAGAGGAACGTGGCTTCCAGCCTCGATGGTGAGATGAGAGTCCCAGGGAAGCTCAAACTTCCTCAGAACACGCGACACCGTCTCTCGCGGGTTGATGGGCAGCACGGCCAGATAGTCTCCTGCCCGATATGAAGTTTCGGAAGGGAGTTGAATCTCAATGTGCCTCTTCAGGGGCTCTCCCTCTGCAGTCAGCACGCGGGTAGAGACGACCTCGGCCTCTTCTACATCGGCACGGAGAGCTGAAGTGCGAGGAGTCGTCACCGATACCTTGAGCGAGATGCCTTGGTTGCCAGACTCTTGGTCAGTCGTGGTACCGTATTCCTTGGTCAGTGCGGGCCATAGAACGTTGTCTTCCCAGGTCTCGAAAGCGACAAACATGTCACCTTCGCCAGCATCAGCAGTGCCCATCTTTGCCAGGCGACGACCACCATTCTCTTCAATCTTTTCGTCGACCAGATTTGGGATGCGGTAAAATGTCTAGAGATGAGGTTAATCTTCCGCACAACTTGACATAGCGGTAGCAATTCCACTTACAGATGCCCAGTCACGGTGACCGCATCCAAAGACGGCATAGGAGACGCCCTTCAATGCCGACTTGTCCTCGAGACTCTCGAGGTACGAGATCAAGTGTCGCGCATTGTCCGGTGGCTGACCCTCGTACGAAGCCGTGACGATAACAACTGGCTGGTCTGTGGGCAGGTTTCCATTGGCTGCAGTATCCATGCAATCAAGAGTCGTTGCGCTAAAGCCGTGCTGGGAGGCGTCGGCGGCGATCCTTGTGGCCATTGCCTCGCAGGTGCCACTGTTGGATCCGTACAAGACCGTCATGGGCTTGCCTTGACCAGCACCCTGAGCGCCTGCCGTAGGCTTGGCATCTGCCTGGCGATCCTCAGGGCCATGTCCGGCGAGTCTCTTCTCCAGTGTCGTAGGTGTCAGGCCATCGCGGAGGATGGCTCTCATGTGGAAACCCAGAGGCTTGATCGTCAAGGTCTGCTTGTAGGCGAGATTGTAACTGGGGTCATCCATGACAAAGTTGAAGTTCTGGAGGAGCATGGCCATGACCAGCAGAGCCTCTTGCCATGCAAAAGGACGACCGATGCAGCCTCGAACGCCGTTTCCAAAAGGCTTCCAGGCATTCTTTGGGAGCTTCTCAAACTTGCCATCCAGCATGCGCTCGGGCTTGAATTCGAGAGCGTCGTCGCCGTAGATCTTTGGATCCAGGTGCGACTTCTTGACCAGCATGGCAATCTGCTCGTCCTTTGCCACTGCATACTTTCCTCCGAGGAGAGTATCCTCGATTGGGCTGACTGCAATCATAGTAATGGGCGATTGCAGACGAAGAGTCTCGCGCAGGATCTATATTTCATCAGCAACAAGACTCAATTGTAGGCTTGATGTACTTACCGCAGAGATATATGGTAGCTTGGACATGTGCTCGACCTTGATCGGTCCCTTTCCAACGACATTGTCAACCTCTTGCTGAGCCTTGCGATACTCAGTCGGGTTTCTCAACAACTCGTAGAATGCAAATGACAAAAGCCCAGACGTTGTCTCGTGTCCGGCAATGAGGAAAGTGATCAAGTTGTCGACAATGGACTGGTCAGTCATGTGGACCCCTGATCGTGGGTCGGTTCCCTTTAGCATGGCTGCAAGCAAGTCTTTTCGGTCGCTATCCCCAGCCTTTCTCTCCTCGAGCACTTCAAAAGCCGTCTTGCGAAGAACCTCGATATCTTCGTTGAACTTGGTCTCCTGGTTCTTGTAAAACCACGCCGGCAGAGGAGGCCGGCGCGTTCTTGTGCCGGCCTCTGTGAGAAAGTCGCCCATGGCGTCGATGAATGGGTGGAGCTTTTCGTTGGTGTAGAAGCTGTTGAACCGGAAGCCCATGGCGCACAGCGCTAACGTGTCGAGGGTCAATCTGGTGAAATCGTCCGTTACCATGAGCGGCGTCGTTGGGCCATACCGAGCCCACTTCATGGTCAACTGGGTAGCAATGTCATGCATCTCATCGTACATGCCGCGAATGCTCAGAGGACCAAAGGCCGGCATGAGGACTCGGTGGGCAATGCCCCAGTTGGGCTCCTCGAGCTCGGCAGTGAAGAGGCCGTCATTGACACCATTTCTGATCTGCCTCAGAACGCTGCCGGGGATCTTTTTGAATCGCTTCTCGTCGCACACCTCGTCGATGAGGGCATGCGTCGACACGACTGTGAATCTGGACGTCGGGAACTGAAGACGGTAAATCTCGCCATATTTATCTGCAAGGCTCATAAACGAGCCAAGGGGAAACTCTGTGTCGACTGTGCCAATGTGGCCAATCAATGGGTAGGCCGGCGGCTCAGGAATAGGTACAGTCTCTGACATGGCTGTTATAAATGTGATGTTGTTTTAACTGTATCAACCAGCAAGGTGAAGCTGAAGATGTTTGAAAGCGGCGACCTCGCGTATTAATATACTTGCAGCAACGTCCTCTGTTATGTTTTAGTTGACCTCATCAGCGGCTGAAAAGAGTGGGACGCCGAGGATGATCGGTCGAGGCGGAAGCCGGCAGTACCAGGTAGTATGCAGGCCCTAATTAATGCCGTCCACGGCATTGGCTGGCGCCTGGGGCATATGATAGATAGGGGTTCTTTCAATGGTCTGATTAAGCAACAGCACTACATTCTGCTTCTGGCCCTCTCTGCCCTCGCTTCTCGCCATTTGGTCACCTTCCGATTTCCATATTCTCAAACGGGGACGGAGTGATGGAACAAACCTAGTTGCCTGGCCAAGCAAGCACTTGGGGGAACGGGGTAATCTAGGAGTTGCTGACACCCGTCTTGGTCCTCTGGTGTTGTGGCTGTACTACTTCTAAGTTTCCTTCCAGGACAAGTTGGCAAATACAGGTTAGCACACAACGGCAGTGGCTGATCAGCAAGACTACCTTAAAACTTAGTGCCCGTTAGTGGCCAGGGAGTCGCTGCCCATAGTGGACCTACAAGGCGTCGCTGCCGAGGCTCTTCTCGTTGACACGTACTTGTGCAGGCAATATTGTAATAGAGAGAGATTACCTATAGTTTGGGTGCGGCGAGACTTGATACAAGATGTAACCTGACAGATGTGTGAAGAGCATCTCAGTGATAGCTGTTGATCAATCCCATCACTCGAGACAACACACAGCATCGAGCATGAGCGTCGGATATGTAACCGCGAACGGGTCCGTGTATTGCCCGGGCCGTGTATCTAGACTATAACAAATCGACGATTCTCAAAGTGACTACACGTAATCTCTGCAAAGGAAGCATGCTGATCTTCTAGAAGAAAATCCGAGAGACGTCAGGTCAGCATAGTTGTAGACACTTGATTCGTCCTGAAATCCGCATTTCGGGTTTCGGACGTCGGTTATCAAGTTCAATCTTGGCTGCAGAATAGGCGGATACCTTATTACTCCATAATAGGTGCTAGTAATTGACCTAGCGGTGCGATACCGAACAGGGCTCAAGTGCTAAGTTACCTGCTGTCAGTACCTATACGGATGTTCATGCCTTTTCGCAGGTCGCATTCCATGGTATACTTCGCATTTCGGTTTCCATTCAGAGAACTGAGTCATCTTGGCGGCCGGATACGAAGGAGACCACGAGAATGCCATACTTCAACGTCAAGCGGCCTTTGTGATCAATACCGTATACCTGTATGACTGGGAGACGCGTGTCGGTGCGCCCGAAGACTTGGTAGTAGGCATCTATAATGCACTTCATGTAATGTAACGTGTAATGTAATGGTGTCCTAGACGGTCAGATGTTAAAAATGCTCAAATCCCTGTTCTTTCAACATTTAGGCGAGAGCGACGGTGTTTTCTAGCGCACGTTGTAGGCGATTGACCCGTCTCTCCGCCCCGACAAACTCCGTCGGAGCTTATAAGCGGCGTGAATGATGCCGGCCAAAAATACCACGGCAGGCAATCGGCAAGCATTTCAGAATCACTAATCTGCATATCATTGCACCCTGAAACGATTTTCTCAAGGGACTGCATGGCCCTGCCTTGCTCGTCGCATTCGCGTATCGTCTATATTCATTCTGCATCTTTGACAAGTCGCCTAGCCCCAGCTCACCTGCATTGCCGCATCTAGCCCTGTGGGTATCATCGAAGGGGCTGTCCCGACAAGCAAGCGTATCATTCGACTACATAGCCTAAATATGGCAGTATGACCAAGTGTTCAAGAGTATGAATAAGCATCAATTCTCGGTCCCTTCATCTAGTCTGACAGAAACGTCGTATTGTCAATTGTTGGCTATCCTGGTGTTGCTCTCTGCCAGTGTATCCGCCTTCAGCGCAGGCCGATCTGATTTCCCAGCGGTCGTCTATGATAAAAATTAGTGCGCCGTCAGTTATGGGAGTCAGTGGTATGATTGCGCAATGGGCCACTCACGCCGCCGTCTACGGGCATGATAAGTCCAGTTATCCATTTAGCTTCCTTGCTACACAGGAACAGGATCGCTATCAAGAACAGTCAGTAAAGCTACAAACCAAGTATTCTGGCCTGTTAACATACCGTATCCTACGTCCCACTACATTGTTCAAGTCAACAGTGCGTTCCGGTATTAGTGGGTGGATATGTTACACAATGACTTACAGCTGTCCCCTCTTGCTTCAACAAATTCTGATTGATCCGCTGATTCAAGTTAGAAATGAAACCAGTCTTTGATCACGACTCCATAGAAACATACAGCTTGTCGCATCTCGTCAGTCATACCTCGGCCCCTCACCATTGGCGTATACACCATTCCAGGGGCAACGCAGTTGACGCGAATGTTTTCAGGCCCGTGCTGAGCTGCCATGGCTCGTGTCATTTGAATCACGGCCCCTTTGCTTGTGGGATAAAGCAGTGACGGGTTTCCCCCAAGCACTGAAGAACGGGGGCAATCAACATCAGCAAGTTGCCGTGGCCAGTCTTTGGAAAGTAACTTACAGCCACTGACAGAGCTCATGTTGACAATGGCTCCTCTACCATTCTTCCTCATGACTGGGATAACATGGCGGGACATGAGCATCATACTGGTAACATTGATGCGAAAGTCTCTCTCCCAGGCATCGACATTGAGCTCGACGGCGCTCCCCATTGCACCACCGACTCCGACTGGCAACAGTAAAGTTCGAGTTAGCCGTGGACGAGTCGATCATCTTGCCACATACCAATATTGACCAGAATGTGGACTGTCTCGAACAATTCCACGGTTCGAGCCACAGCTGCCTTGCAACTTTCCTCCACAGTCACGTCTGCTTGGATGACTTCGGCAATGCCTCCATCTTCATCAATCATTCGCTTGGTCTCCTGTGCCCAATTAAGATTCAAGTCTATCAACGCCACGCGGGCTCCTTGCCTCGCAAGAAGTATGGCTGTAGCCCGGCCGTTGCCAATCTCACCTAACAAGTTACACATTAGATGGTTCTGTCGACGATATATGACCAGGTATACCCACCGTCCATGCGTGAGCCCGCGCCTGTCACAATGGCGACTTCCCCAGAAAATTCGAAAGCTCTAGGAAAAGACATATTCGATTTACAGTTCAAATTTGAAAATGGCAAAGAAGTTCTCTGTTACACGTAGTCTATTCTGTGCTTTGCACTCACGTACGTCATGTTTACCTGACGGCCTTGAAGATCTCCTCGCACAGCTACCAATGAATGACCTGCAAATAATGTAGGCATCCAGACAAATCAAATTTGTCTGCATATGAACCTCACGGATAATTGGATCACTTTCCAGTGTGACTCGTGTCAGCAACGGTCAATTGCCACGGAGCATCGCCGTTTTCCTTTGCAGACCGGCCCCGCATCGGCCATGAGAGCTCCAAATCTCCCAATAGAGCCAGGCCGGCCCCGCATCCATTACGCACTGTGAAGGTTGTGGTATGATGACGAGGACGAGGAATTGATTTGCTCAAAGTTGCCAAAGTCTGGGCCAACTCATGGAATTTCGTCCTATCACAAATACGAGTCATGACGCCCGAGTATGGTGGTGGTGTGGAAGGGGCGCATAGGCACGACGATTCCTCAATAAGTTGTTCCGCGCCCTCATGCGAGTATTCTTTCCTGATTGCAGCCAGAACTTCTAAAATCTATAATTCTGTCTTGTTGAGAATCACAATGCACATTTATCAGGTTTGACCCGGCCCTTGATCCCAGATTCTCCGCATCCGTCACTGTGCTAACCAAAAGTTGAACCATTCTATTATTCCTTGCAAGCTTTGTTCTTTGACCCAGCCTGTGATCATGTTAGCCATGGACCTTCATGGACATGCTAAGTCTTCATACGTTCATACGGATCATCTGGGTTTCCTCGCAAGGCAAAACCGTGCTCGACACCAGAGAAGAGTTGCAAGTGATACTTTTTGTGCCCGGCATTCAGAATGTCTATCGCACGGTTTCTGGCTTCTGTCGGAAATGTGTGGTCTATCTCGGAACAGGAAAGAAACAGTGGCTCTGTGATTCTGTCAGATACACTCATATACGATTTGCTTACCATACTGACTGCTCAGGTTCGTGAAGTGACTCTCTTTCAGGAATGCTGGGTGAGCAAATGCTCCCACCGAACAGCTGCCGCCTTCTGCAAGCTCATTGCAAACATATGGAGCACCGAAGCAATAACTGACTGGTATAAGCCCGGTCACTTGATAAGAAGCAGACGATGATACTCACCCAACACAAACAAACTTGGTCTGCGGCTTTCCATACGTCTCTCGTACGGCCTTGACCCATTGAGGGACTGCTTGATCCGAGAACCTCGTGTGCTTGAGTTTCCATGCTTCAAAGTCAAAATCGGGCTCCGTCGCTGTATCATGCCGGTCCCTTCTATGTTTGGTGACGGGATCCTAGATACGTTAGCTCATCTGATGATAGAAGAATAAATCCAACAACTAGGGCTTACTCCTCTAAAATAGTCTGGACTGAGAACCAGGAACCCAGCATCCGCGAATCCATCCATAATGAGCAGACCATTGGTAGCCATACCCCAGACATCAGGAAAATAAAGAAGAATGTGGCCATTCACCTTGCCCTCTGGCGGCTCCGAAAGGTATGTCTCCATTTCTGCAATCGTCACAAACCTTCCCTTGGGCTCTCCTTTGTGGATTGTACCCTTGAGGCAGCACGCCCCAGAGGGCTGGGCCAGATATATGTCGCTCATCTGGAACACTATCACCAAGCACGGGCAATGGAAAAATGATTCTCGAAATGAAAGTGGTTTGATTATTGACGAAAAAAACTTACATAGACAGCCATCAAATCTCGGGTTCCCTTTCTGGAAAAGATTTCGATTGCAAATGATAGTGAGATCATCTGAGCAGACAGAGTCCGCGTCATCTATTGTCCTGCTGTGATACCCGATCCGGCTCCTTCTCCACACCATCAACGGCGGTCACTGCGGGGAGCGGCCGCCGGATTGGAAGTAAATAGACAGTGCCTAGATCTAGACATGGATACTGTGACAATCACAGCTGCATCCCAGGATCGTGTTGTGGGCTGGCCGAGAACAGGTTCTTCCCCAACCAATGGTAACCTATCAAAATCGAGACAACTTGGGGTATTCTCTCTTCCCTGGAATCCATGTACCCGGTCACGAGGATCTTCGAGGGCCAGTGCTTACCCGCCTCAATGCTCATGTAATACATGAGCATCAATGAGGACTCCGCTCCTCGTGGGGATTGTGTCCTTCAAAGGCATTTAATGTTTTTCGAATAAACGCATCTGTACGTCCTGGCATAGCGAAACCAAGATGCCAGAAAAGGACCTCGAAGCTGTGGCCCCGGCCCTGGCCCCGCAGGAGAGCACCATACCCGAGGAGCCCTTGTCCAAGCTAGACACGGCTGGAGAGGTATGTTGAACAACTGTCGCGTCCGAGGCTCGCATATACTCAGCCGCTACTAGAACGATGCTGTTGGCTACCGCGAATATCTCGAGGGCCGGGACTTGGAGGTCTCGGATAGAGAGTTTCGCAAAGTCCGCTGGAAGATTGATCTCATTGTCCTACCAATCTTCCTAGTCACCCAGGCGCTCCAGTTCATGGACCGGACTGCGTTGAATTATGCCAACCTCTTTGGATACCAGCAGGCCTTGGGCCTGAAAGGTCAACAGTTTAATTATCTATCAGCAAGTATGCGCAATGCACCAACGGAGCGCAATTGCTCAAAACTAACATTTCGTCAGTTGTCTATGCTGGATATTTCTTTGGACAGTACCCTTGTGGGTGGCTTGTTGGTCGATATCCTGCGCAGAGGGTCATATCCGTGGCCACGCTCATATGGGGCCTCGCCGTGGTGCTTCTCACCCAGTGCAGGACCTTTTCGAGTGCAATGGCTCTGCGTTTCATCATGGGCCTATTCGAAGCCGCCGTCACCCCGGGATTGACGTTGATGACTGGTTTCTGGTGGACCCGACGCGAGATCCCCCTCCGCCAGTGCATATGGTACTCGGCATTGGGATGGGGAGGGATCGTCGGCTCATACATATCCATGGGAATCTCCACCTTGCCGGCGGACAATTCTCCAGAACGGTGGACGTTGGTATTTTTCATCCTGGGTGGCTTCACAATGCTGTGGTCAGCAGTCATTTACTTTCTCCTTCCAGATGCGCCGTCCAACGCCAGGTTTTTCAGCCACCGAGAGCGCATAGTCGCAGTCAAGCGAGTGGCCGGCAATGAAACCGGCATCAAGAATAAGTCGTTCAAGAAGGAGCAGTTCTTGGTAGCCATCCGAGATCCCAAAACCGTTATACTGTTTATTTCCGTCATAGCAGCTGCTATTCCAAACGGCGTCGTGAGTGCCTTCTCCACCGTCATAATCCGCGACATGGGCTTCTCGACCACCAAGACAACTGAGCTCAAGTCCGTTGGCGACGCTGTTCAAGTTGTCTCCCTGTTCATCGGTGGTTTAATCACGTTGAACGTACCAAACAGTCGGCTGCTGACCTCTACGGCGGCAAACATTCTGTGTACCGTTGCGGCGGCATGCATGGGATACCTGCCAAGATCCAATACTTGGGGACGGCTGGTTAGCTTCTGGCTTGTCAATGCGCAGTCCGTCGGTTTTACGGTATCCCTGACGACCATCTCGTCCAACATGGCTGGCTATACGCACCGGTCATTTGCCAGCGCCGCCATATTTACCGGGTATTGTTGGGGAAACTTTGCTGGTGTCTTTGTCGTCAAGGAATCCCAGGCACCGTACTATAGTGGCGCCACCATCGGCCTCCTCGTCGGTTATGCAATAAAGCTTGGCTGCCATTTGCTACTTCTTGGTAAGTTTATATCTACGTCTTCTGGTCCTTGCAGCTCCTAGAACGTTCCATGCATTCATGCTCATCATCGAATCAGGTTACATGTTTTACAACAACCGCAGAAGAGATAGAGTCTACGGGCCGGCGAATAAGGAAAAATCCGATGAGGCAGGTATGCAAGATAAGACCGAGTTTGAGAACAAGGATTTCCGTTATGTGTTGTGATCTGATTACATCAAAGTATAGTCTCTATGAAGTTTGCAGGCATATTATCATCTGGCGTTTTGATACGCTATAGTAATCTGAATAATGCCAAAGTTGACATTGCTCTGAAAATTAGTATTCAGCGTTCAGAAAGAAATGCTTTGGTCGAGTTTGAAGAAGCTCTTGTTACTTTTGCGGCGCGAAGCTGCAATGCTGGTGAAGCTTCGGGTACACGGCCAAGTTTGTCAATCCATCAAACCAGAACCTACTTACATCAACGTGCCAAACACAGCACATGAAATTCATCGCGTGATCATCTCAAGTCTCGTGTATAACCAATACGAGGTGACATCGTCGTGTTATCCCAGAATCGTCCCAGGATTGCTTTAAGCTTAACGCTGTCCAGACCGACGACCACCGGAGCAGGGCGGGCCATCCCAGAGCCTCGTCGCTTAGCTCTTGCCATCGTGTAAGCATTTTTTCCGAGTAGCATCAAACCGTTTGCCAAGTCTTGATAAGGTCGGTAATACGGCAATCGATGCAACCAGTCGATTATGCGCCCAACTCAATAAGCTCTTGCTTGGCGGCTCAAACAGTTCTAGACGCCTCAGACATCCATGGAGAAGGACAGGGGCAGATGCTCTTATGTGCCAGAGATATCCATACAGCCAAGCCCGGTTGTTATGCCCCCGGCAACCAAATGGCTGTTCCCATAGGAGTTGTTCTTATTTCTTCCGTTATCGTGGATAAATCCAAAAGGCTTGGTTCGTAGGGTATCGTAGCATTTTGACTGTAGGTCTGGCTTGGCAGCCTGGGCAACGTTCATGACCTGTTGTGAAAATGGACATTTTGCAAAATAATTCTAGATAAATATGGCAGGTGTCAGTTGTTTTGAGGCTCGGCAATGTGACTATATACAGTCCCTGGTGATCTAGAATTCTAGCCCATACGCGCCGTGACAGCATCGTTGTTGATGGCAGACGGCTCCATGGCAGACTACATTTACCTCGCCTGTTCGCACCGAAAGTCGTGATTCCTTTGTTCAGAGCATCTTTTCATCGGTCTCCTGTCCAAATCTGCCTGGAATTACCAAAATGTACTTCTCAGCGAGTCTCTTGTCCATGGCGGCTATCGCCAGTGCCGCTTCGGTCAACCTCGACCGCCGCGCCACCTCATTGGACGTGAAGCTTGAGATGACCGGAAACACAGCGGTCAAAGCCATCATTGCCAACAACGGAGCGGACGACCTCAAGATCTTCAAGACCGGAACGTTGCTGGAGGACATTCCAACTGAGAAGATCAATGTCTTCCAGGCTGGTGAGATTGCCATCTCCAAAATGTATATTCTGTACTCACAAATTAGCAGATTCCAAGGTCGGCTTTGAAGGTATCCGTCTCCGCGTCTCGACTGCTGCTCTCGACGAAGACGCTTTCCAGACGATTCGTGCTGGCGAGTTCGTCGAGAAAGACTTTGACATTGCCCACATGCACGACCTCAGCACCGGAGGCGCCTTTGACATTGTGGCCAGCGGAGCCATGTCTTTTGCCCATGCCAACAGCACCGAGCTCGAGGGCACCGTTCCCCTGAGCAGCAACACGCTCTCGATCCAGGTCGACGGCACCCAGGCAGAGGCCGCCAGGACCTCCTTCCTGGAGAGGCGCACGGCCGTGCAGTCTGACTGCACCAGCACCAAGAAGACCACCATCACCACGGCCATTGGCAACTGCGCGTCGTGGGCGACCAAGGCGCGGACCGCGGCCACCGCCGGCACCAAGCTGACCGAGTACTTCAAGAGCAGCTCCTCGTCCGTCGTCTCGACCGTCTCGGGCGTGTTCCAGAAGATGGCGTCCGAGTGCGGCAGCACCACGTCGGGCAACTCCAAGACGTACTGCTCCGACGTCTACGGGGCCTGCTCCTCGGGCGTCCTGGCCTACACCCTGCCGTCGGGGAGCTACATTGCCTACTGCAACCTGTTCTTCACGGCCCTGTCGCCCGTCACCTCGGCCTGCCACGCTCAGGACCAGGCCGGCACGGTCGTCCACGAGACGACTCACCTGTCGCAGATCAAGGGCACTCAGGACTATGGTGTGTACGGATACTCGGCAGTTCAATCTCTCTCGGCTGCTCAGAACCTCAACCACGCCGATACGTACGCTCTTTACGCTCAAGGCAAGTATTTGAAACCCATGAGTCTAACATCTTCGCTAACTGATAGAAATTTAGCTGTCGTGCTGAACTGTTAAGCGTTGTTCACAAGAATCAACGGAACTGATGTGCCGGACCGTTGTGATCGTGGTTTGATGATCGAGAGGAACTAAAGAAGGATCTAAACCAAGTGTAGGAACCCGGTATGCGAACCGGCACCGGGACGATTTACATAGATAGTATGCACGAGTTGCGAGACTAGCCATCAGCGCCTTATGTATGTCCACCAATTGGTCTTCCGCACCGCTCGGTGTTTCCGTGATGTTCGCCGCTGCAGTAATTCGAGTGACAAAAATGTATTATGGCTAGATGACGTGACATAAGTCATCCACACTGTATCGGCAGCCGCTATCCGCAGGCCTGATACCCCACAAGATGGATGAATCCATGCGGGACAAATGCCGGTCAGTCTTGCAGTATACTATCTGATAGATGTTGACCGTCGTGCGCGGGGTAGTTATAGGGCTTGTGAGCTCGTAAGCCGAAGCCTTCTTCGGCGTTGTACGGATACAAACCGGACTAGACGATGATAGTCGAGGGGCCATCAAGTGCTCCAAAATCTGACATCATGACAAAGACATGGTTAAAATTATTGTTAATTTTTGAGTTCATTTTATAGTAAAAGAAGCTTGATAATTAATAACACTGAACGTCAGTAGTATACTCGTTTGAATTACCGACGCATGAACCATTCTTGGATATAGTCAAACCCTCTGCAATGGCTACCTTGGCACTAGCCTCCTGGGCGACAAACCTGACGTATAGCGATCTCACAACTTCAGTGGTAGATTCGGCCGTCAAGAGTGTATACAACTGGGCGGGCTGCGCAATCGGCGGGTATGGCCAGGACGCACCGGAGATTGCGCAGGCGACGACACAGGCCTTCTTCGGCGGCCCGCCGACATCCAGCATTCTCGGTTCCAACGGGTCCATCGGGGAGACGTACGCAGACGCCCAGCTGGCTGCTCTGATAAACGGCATCGCGTCGCACATTGACGACTACGACGACACGCATCTCGAGACTATTATACACCCCACCGGAGTGGTGGCCAGCGCGCTGCTGGCGGTGGCAGAATGGCAGGGGCCCGTGACGGGCCAGGATTTCATCACGGCCCTGGTCGCGGGCGTCGAGGCCGAGTGCAAGTTGGGGCTGAGCGTCTACCCCCAGCATTACGACGTGGGCTGGCACATTACCAGCACGACGGGCTCGATCGGCGCTGCGGTCGCGGTAGGAAAGCTCATCGGGCTCAACACGACGCAAATGCAGCACGCCATCGGTGTCGCGTCCACGCAGGTCGTCGGCATGCAGGTCTTCTTTGGGTCGATGACCAAGTCGTTCCACGTCGGGCGGGCCACCCAGGGCGGGATGCTGGGGGCGCTCCTCGCCAAGAATGGGTACACGAGCGCCCTTGATGCCCTTGAGGCCCAGTACGGGTGGCTGCACGTCGTGAGCACGAGGGAAAATGCCACGTCCTACTTTGACCAGCTGGGCAAGATCTGGGAGATTGAGAAGAATACTTTCAAACCCTTCCCTTGTGGCATCGTCATGCATCCGACCATTGACGGCGCCATCCAGATACACAACGAGTCGGCGAGCCAGGGGAAACCCATCTCTTCCATCAAGAGCGTCAACCTAGTGGTCAACTCGCAAGTCTTGGTCCTGACGGGGAAAACAGCACCGACGACGGGCTTGGAGGGCAAGTTCAGCATCTACCACGCGGCAGCTGTAGGACTCCTGTATGGTGCAGCGACGCCCAGCCAGTTCACCGACGACGTTGTCAATAACAAGACCGTCGTGGACATGCGGCAAAAGGTCAATGTCACCACCAACGACGCCGACTACAACACGGCACAGGCCCTGGTGACTGTCGAGTTCGAGGACGGGAGCACGATCGAGAAGAATATTGTCCACGCGATCGGCAGTCTGCAGAATCCCATGACAGAGGCTGATCTCAAGAACAAGTTCATGGACCAAGTGACCAAGCAGATAGGTGCATTGAGGGCTGAGAAGGCGTACGAAGCATTTACCAACATAGGAAATATGACGGACATAGGTGCGCTACGGACGCTCTATTAGGCGCTCTATTAGGGGGCCGTCGGGCCTCTAAAGACATAGTCTCCGGCGCCATACGAGTCGTACTTTATGTCCGTGGTCCACTGCAGATAAGGCCGAAAGAACCTGGAAAGTCTACAAGCTGAGGACCATATGGCGGCGGGGAGGGTTTTAATACCTGATTATAGCAGGATAGCAACAGAAATAGCGATAATATTATTTCAACGGGTAATGGAGCTTATCATGGGAGAAGAGCATCACCCCCTTGAAGAAGAGGTTGTAGTTGTGCTAAGATGGTGGCATCTTGGTAAGAATGGGTGATCGTGCGGCTCACGTAGACTTCTGCGCCGGAAGTACTCCGTACAGAGTAAATACTAGAAGACTGGCCAATCCAGACGACACAACCATGCCGATACTCTGCAGCGCTTGTCGCTATCACATTCTGCTATTTCTTATATCGCAGAAGCGGTGAGTATCTTGTTGACAGGGGAATGTCAGAGATCTTGCAGCGTGCTTGACTCGAGCGCAATGCCTCCAAGGTGCCGGAAACCATACCTTGTTGACTCGTCCCCGGATGCCCGAGATAGAGGCTCGGCAAGGCACTTTATCGGTAGCATCGGGCAGTCGATCATACAGATATTTTGCAGAGTCACTTCTGTAGGATTTGGCCGCCTCAATGCATAGTAATCTCTCCCTTGGTGCCGCCCAAAGCAATTGGGCATAATGACAGTCAAAGTCAGAGCTTCTCGCAATGCATATGCGTGTCTACTACCAACGCAGAGTCCAGGCCCTGTTGATTACCAATAGCTCTAGTATTTCCCCCGAATCTCGAATGAGGCTGACGATCATTCTCCACGGGGCTGCCGAGTCTACACCACATGGCACAACGCATTGAGGGGTGAAGTATTCTCCACGACGGCGGGCAGGTCAAAAAGACTGGAGTTTCTAAAAGTCGGTAGAGCCGGAGTGCTTTCCAGAACCGTCCGTGTCCGCTGCGGAATCTCTGCCGCACCAGTGGAGCTACAGAGCAGACCGAGGCAGGATGAATGGCAAATGGAACCGATGGGAATTTTCTTTAGCAAAGGACATGTCGAATTACTAATGCACACTGCCCACGTCATGGAGACCACTCCTTTTTGGTATACAGGTCCGAGTCCTTTATAAGAAGGACTTGGAAGCCTTTGAGAACATGTAGAGAGCGTTGATATTGTTGTCCTATTCATCCAACACATCCATCTTGAACCCCACTTGCCACGTTTTTCTCTGCACCAAAGAGGCACGTCAGCACTTTAAAATCCGCCAAGAAATTCCATTCAAGCTAGACTGCATCCGGAAGACAGATATTCAAGATGGTTCAGAACAAGACCCTCATCTTCAAGAAGTCCCCGGTCAACTACCCCGTCGCCGGCGAGCACCTGGTGATCGAGGACCGCGGCTTCGACGCCGAGGCCGCCGCCCCCAATGGCGGTATCACCATCGAGGTCCTGTCGGCCTCGTTCGACCCGTACCTGCGCGGCCGCATGCGCGACGCCAGGATCGAGAGCTACATGCCCGCCTTTGAGATGAACGGCCCCGTGGTCAACAACGTCGCCGCCCGCGTGCTCAAGTCGGACAGCGCCAACTTCAAGGCCGGCGACCTGGTCGTCGCCTTCACCGCCATTGCCGAGTACAACGTCATCCCCGAGGCCGCCATCGGCTCCGTGAGGAAGATCAACAACCCGCACAACCTGCCCCTGGACCTGTTCCTCGGACCCCTGGGCATGCCCGGCCTGACCGCCTGGGCCGGCCTGTACAAGATCGGCAAGCCCAAGAAGGGCGAGACCATCTTTGTCAGCTCAGCCGCCGGCGCCGTCGGCCAGGTCGTCGGCCAGATCGCCAAACACGAGGGCCTCCGCGTCGTCGGCTCCGTCGGCAGCGACGAGAAGCTCGACTTCATCACCAAGGAGCTCGGCTTCGACGCCGGCTTCAACTACAAGAAGGAGAAGCCCGCCGACGGCCTCAAGCGCGTCGCCCCCGAGGGCATCCACATCTACTTTGAGAACGTCGGCGGCGAGCACCTCGAGGCCGCCCTCGACCACATCCACAAGGGCGGCCGCATCCCCACCTGCGGCATGATCGGCGACTACAACACCCCCCAGGACCAGCGGTACGGCGTCCGGAACATGTTCCACGTCGTCGCCAAGACCCTCGAGATGGTCGGCTTCCTCGTCGGCAAGCCCGGCTACGGCGACGTCTACTTCCAGGACCACCAGGACAAGATGCAGCAGTGGCTCGCCGAGGGCACCTTCAAGCCCAAAATGCACGTCACCGAGGGCATCGACAACGCCGCCGAGGGCCTCATTGGCATCTTCAAGGGCGAGAACTTTGGCAAGGCCGTTGTCAAGATCAAGGACCTGTAAGAGAAGTCGCACGATCTTCATGAAGCATATTGCATTGGGCCGGCGTTTATTGTAACATTTTGAATACTTGAGAGAAATAGGAGTCTGACGCCATCATGACCACCAAAATAAATCATTAAACATGAACATGATGCCTCATTTGCTACAGATGACGTGACCGTGCAAAGACACTTGTAACCATTTGATAAGAGCTCTCATGGCGGATATCAGAGAATGAGATGCATCTTCTGCCCATGGGTTAAAACTCGAGGGTTGTAGACAGTTTGCAGCTCGTCGGACTTGATTGCATCTTTTAAAAGCATAACAATTCAAACAGTTCAGGTTCGGGTATGAAAACAAATCATATATTCGCTGGTACTTGAGAAACCATATTCGCCTTTCAAACCCTCCCAAAATGCAAACATTTCTCATGTGTGCGCTGTTCTGAAAACAAAATGTTTTTGAGCGCGACGAAAGGCGGTTGCTTCCTCGCTACAAACACGACTCCTAGTCAATTCATCACAGGAAATGCTGTGCTTCTAGATGATACAGAAGTCGCACGGCAGGGGACACGGAATGCAGAAGCAGAAGCGTCCGGGACAGCATCCGCCTCGGTCGCCACCGCGGAGTCCCATCTGCGAATCCTCGTGCGGGGCCTCTGGGTCTGGAACTTTGGGTCAGCAAGTTGCCGCCAATGCGCGCTGGAGTGACGAAGAGGGAGGAACAAGAGAAGATAATTTCAATTTTTGGAAAGGTCGGGACATACTCATGGGTTGCGAGGCCATGGGCTGGAGAGCAATCTCCTCCATTGGCGATGTGTTCTGCGACTGGCGCTCGGCGCCGGATGGGGCGGCGGCCTCCACGTCGAAGGTGTCAGACTGAGTGGGCGACATGATTGAGTGGGTAGTGGGTATTGATGGTTCGATTTTGACTTCAAGAATATGAGAGATGATTAGAGAGTATCGGCGAATGCCAAGCTCTTTAAGTAGTAGTGTACGGGTGGTTTGCCGTCGAGTATGTTTCTGGAAACTTGGTTGCAAGAGTTTAAAAAGGCTTCGAGCGGGATTACAGAGGGAGATTGGCACTAATTAAAGTGGTGATGATAAATAAGGCGCTGCAGTCGAAAGCTTGGAATCACTGGCAGTCAATGAATCAATGCGGCAGCAGGTTTGTTTTCTAAACAAGAGAGAGTGAGTGAGAGCTTAGACTGGAACTTGGACTGAGTTGACGCTAGATACCGACTTCCACGTCAACGGTCATGTGACGTCACCAGCTTTCGTGGCCAAAAGAGGCTGTGCAGTGCTGCGCAGTGGCTGTCTTTTTCGTTACGACTCTTGGCTGTCATTCCAACGCCGATCGCCCGTAAGAAGATGCAGCTGCGAAGCTTCCTCTTACGGACCTGAATAAGCATGTGAACCAGCAGTAAAGAAAGGTTAGAACGGATCTGAAGGAATTCATATCATATCGTTGTGTTCGCATGCTGTCACTATGCCCTGGTTACGCAATGAGAAGTATCAACTATATTGCTTCAACATCATTCTTGTATTCATTTCCTGTTGAAATTCCTGATTTTTGTGAGTACCGCCATTTCGGTAGTCGCTGCTGTTGTCGCTGCAATGAAATTGCCAAAATGCCACTTTGCCTCCCCTCGATCACCAAGCATAGATTGTCAACTAGTAACACATGTGTTGGAATTCCACGCTCATCCATAGAACTCCTTCATCCATTGAAACTCCAGTCCATATGCCCCAGTGATATCCCACACATACCTCATGTTATCCACAGACAGCACGGGTCAGTATACCCCGTCGTGTGCTGTCTCTCCATTTTGATAGAAACCCAGATCCAAACACCAAGTCGCTTATGATTCAATAAATCGAGAGGCCTCCATCGTATATTTCGCCAGGCACCATCGAATAACCAGAGGAAAAAGAACTTCGAGAAGAAAACATTTCAAACAAGAAAACTGGCTCGAAGTCCGCCCAGCCTAGCACTCCAAACCTTCATTGGATCAGAAGCAAGCTTGCTGAATCCTATTGTCCCATGTAGGACCCTTCATACAGGTCATTGATGAGTTCGCTGGGTGCCCAATTGCCAAGCCAGCTGGCCATCTCTGCCGTCTCAAAGCTGTTGAGGGCCGGTCCGAAATCCGTCTGGTTATCAAACGTCATGAGATCCAGTCCTTGGCCCGTCGACTCGAGATAGGTAAATGTTCCCGATGCCAACCCATTCTGCGCAAAGCTCGATGTGGTCATATCTCCAGAGTATGTCGTGACAGATGTGTTGCTCGAGTTGACGTTGGTTCCGCCATGGGGCTGGGTCACCGTCATGTCCGTCATTGTGCTCATCGGCGACGCTCCTGTTTGGAAGTTAGACGATTCGTGTCCCGAAGACGCGTGTGATGACGGAGTTTGAGGTTCTTGCGGATGCATACAAGCAGGAGGCAGTGAAGGGGTTTCAATCTGGAAGCTGTTCGCGTCCGGGGCAGTCGGTGCTTGGGGTGCATCATCATGGGGCTTGCCATCAAATCGAAGCCATGGTTTGCTCTGATCGGAAGCACCTGACGTACCTGACAGTTGACGCGAATGAGCTTGGGTCATGGAATGCCGCAACGCCGAGGTATTGGGCTGCGGGTAGGCAGGGGGATACATTTGCGCTGTTTCGGGCAGGCTCTGGCGGATGGGATCGTAAATCATATTCCCAGGAGGTGTTGGTGCGGACTGAGGTTGCGAAGGGGCCTGAACCGGCGGAGGGATAAGAGTCGTGGCGTTGGAACTGTTTGGGGGAAACAGTAGAGTCAGACTTGGACCTGGCGTGTTGAGTGTGCCCGTCAAGGACCAGGCCAAGGGCGGAGCCCCTGGTTGCGGCGTAGGAGAGGCACACTGCTCGGCCTTTGCCGCCATGAGCCGCTGGATAGAGCTGCCTCGACGAGGCAATCTAGCGCTCTCATACTCCTCACGCGTGTAAGTTTCACAATCCCAAATACCCTCGGATTTCTGGTCCAAAGCTGTCAGTATGTATCTTACGCCACCCCAGTAGGTGTGCATGTGCTGTAGAGCCTTGTAGCAGGCCTGATAGTTTTGGTTTGCGGCCGACGCAAGCAAGAAGTGCCGTGTCGAGGGCGGTCCATCTCTTTGGTCCTGTAATCGAGAAGTGGCCCACGAGCCTCGATCTGCATGGGGCGATGGAGCTCGCGAAACAGGCTGCGAGGAGGCATGCGTCTTCTCCGACTCGACCAGAAAGGCGCACGCCGCTATGTATATTGGCTGCGACGTGAAAGGATTACCGATGAAGCTCTTGGCATCAATGAGATTAGCAAACGCCAGTATATCCGCAATCGTCTTGGCACTAGACATGGATATTTCACGGCTCTGAGATCCCAACTCTCGACCCTGATCAAACTGAATCAATGGCGCCAGAAGTGCAGGCTGGTGTAGTACGATGATCATTGCGTGGAACCAGAGATGCAGCAAGATAAAGCTCACTCCCTGTGCGGTCTGAACGTATGTTTGGAAATGCTCCGCGTTGAACTGCAGATTTGGATGTTGTTTCCGGTGCAATCGTGTGAGCTCATTCTCCAAGACAATCAGCTTGTTCATTCTCTCGTCCGTGAGATCATTCGGCTTGACTATCTCATTGAGAACATCCGAGACCCGGCCATATAGGTGTATCATCTGTATGAGTGTCGGGAACGGGTCGGGGTGAGTGTTTTCTGGGTTTGCAGAGATGCTGGGGAGGTCGAGCTCGAAATCCACATCCCGAAGAGTGACTGGCCTGCCGGTGCCCGACGAAATCACCCTGTCGAGCATGAAGACAGTCCACAGGGTGTCCATCCTCTCCTGTTCCAACTCCCGCTGCTCTTGGAAGCTGAGAGTGTCCTCGTTACTGGGCTTGCTCAAGCTCGCGACCTGGTCATGCTCATCTGTCTGGCGACTGTAGGCTCGGGTGTACCAGGCATCCTTTTCACCCTGATACTTGACGCCATCCTTCTTGTGGAGGCCAAGATCGACAGCCATGCGTATAGCCAGGCCGAGATACATCCACAACGCACTGTCCTGATCAGCCCCAAAGCCCTCATAGGCCATGAGCAGACAGGCTTGTACGGCAGCTACAGAAGGGCAGGGAAACGTGTCCACCGTAGCCGCCTTTGCTCGCTGGGCAAAGACATGTCCATTGTCGGCTTTCGAGGTCTTTTTCCCATTCGACCTGTTGAGGATGGGAGAATCTGAGAACCGGGCGGCCAGGGCACACACTGCATCGACGAGGATAGGCTCAACCCTCTTCTCCTTGACCCACCGAGTAAACTTTTCTTCACGCAAGAACGGATAATTGCAACCGAGATGGGAGAAGAATACGCTGATCAGTTTGAGGATAAGGGGGTGAACCGGGCCACTGTCGTGAGGATCGTAAGCAGGAACATCGTCCAGCTGCTCATACTCGTGCTCCGACTGTATTGATTTTATACTGGGAAACGAGATACCAGAGCCGGGAGAAGTGGCCGACATGGAGCTTCGCCGTCTGTCGTGCACCTTGACCACCATCTGCTTGAAGCCAGGGACAATGGCCGTCGGCCCAAAGTACCTAAAATACGGGACGCGGTAGCTTTCGGTATGCGCGTGGTTGTGATGCATGGTCGGAGACCGTACACTCGGGCTACGTCCATCTTGCGTAGAGAATGATGAGTGTCGTGCATATGTTGTCGGCCTTCGTGGTAGCTTACCGGATCCATGTCCATGTTGGGCAAAAGACTGCGACTCGTCCCAGTCTACAGTCTCCGACTTGAGCCGCACGGATGGCTGCTGTGCGGATTCGGATAGCCGGCGTGAGGACGTCGAGCTTTCTTCGGTATCGCGGCGTCCTAGGCCATTTCTGGTTTGTTTCCAGTGCTCATGTCTCTGGAGGCCGGGCAGTTCATCGTCGGAATACTCTGCATCGTTGTGGTCAATCACGGCGACTTCGGGGCTGGCAGCAGGACCCGGATCCCTCTTGAGCGCCTTCTCCGGGACATCGGAGTATCCGAGACATTTGTGGCCGTTTTTGACACAAGTTGAGCACTCGGGATGTTCGCCGGCACATCTCGTCTTTCGTCTTCGGCATGTCAAGCATCTATTCGGAATGACAAGCGATCAGCCAAATTCCATGCAAGCGATTTCTTCAGTGTTCAAAAACAGGTCGGTATATTGGTCGACGGAACCTCGCGTGCCCCTCCTCAACTGCACGGAGCACTGGTGGGTCTCGAGATGCAAGAGCCAGGAGCTTTCTCAACTACAGGCGATAGTTGCAGGCGATTGCTTGCCAAAAACAACATCCCACTCGCTCTCTGAGCCGTAAATACGTACTTGACTGCAAGTAAAGAATTGACAATGCCAGGAAAATCACATTGACCATACCAGATATAATGCTTCTGAGTAGACAAGAAAGTTGGGCAACTTACGCTGCATTGATTCTCCTTCGCTTCTGTGGAGGTTGGCCCTGGTTGTTGACAAAGCGTATCGTCTTCGGCTGCAGTGGTGCATCATTTGGAGCGGTCGCCATGGTGTTCGGGCGGTAGCTGAAGTTTGGGATCTTCTTGGTCTCTTTAGGGAGAGGCCTAGTCACATCACCATGATGCTAAGGGCCGGATGTAGGTGACCCTAAAGCTAGAGCCGGACGTTAAAAGGTTCCAAGAGGCGGGAGCGGAATCCGTATCTGGGATCCGGTGGGCAGAGAGAAGCTGTACTGCAGTGCGGCCTTGCACTATAAGCTGGGGCAGCGGGGGATTACCGTATTGACCGAGTCGTTCGCCTGTTGGTTGTGTCTGTCAATTCGCGGGGAAGGGAGAGTCACGGATCTATCTTGGGCAGAGACGGAAAGAGATATAGAATCTTTGTGCGTCGCTCCGTGTGTCTGGTTTGGCTGTAGGGAGTACTGGCGACAGCTTGCCCGGCCCAGTCGCCTTCTCGCTAAACCGAACGCTGATCCGTGGCTCGCTGGCGTCGTGCGAGAGCAACCCTGGTGCAGTGGTGCTCAAAGAGAGAGGGAAAAATCTAGGGTGTTCCAGCCGTCCCTCCTGTCCTGTCCTGTCCTGTCAGATGGCGCGGAGGTTCCTGAGGGGCTAAAGTCCCCGGGACAATGAGGAGAGGAGGATTCCCCAGGTCTTGGTACGGATGGTAGTAATCGAAATCATGGCCGCTAGGTATGGGAAAGTTTGAAATGTCTAGTGGGCGTAATGCGGTGAGATCGGCAAAGCAAGCAAGAGGCGTTTTCCTGCTTGCGGAGGGTGGTAAGTATACCTTATGTATTGAGCGACGGGACGGGGCCTGCTTGTGGTAGGATGGATGGATTGGATTGACTGAGGGCCTCGAGTCAAAACATGCTGGGGCGGCCTAGGTGGTAACGTATGTACCTACGGTAATGCATGCAGCTGGGCAGTCAATCATACATGGCCATTAGATGGGAGTGTACAAATAATCATGTACGCCTAGCGTTGTCGTCATCCAATTTACGCTGTGAGTTGGGACAGACAGACACATACAAAGTGGGCGTCAAACCATGGTGCAGTAATAAGCCACCGCCGGCTCGGGTACAAGAGGCATGATAAGTACAGTAGAGAAAGAATGCCGTTGGTTTCTCACGAGAGGAACAGACGAGAAATCACCCAAAGACCAAAGCACTTTTCAGCAGTGGGTGTCGGAAAGAAAGAAAAAAGTTGCAGGACCCGGGACGACTCCCTTCAGGGCCTATCGCAACTCGGGTGGTGGGACGGTGACGGTGACGGGAAGAGCCCTTGTACAATATAGCGTATGAGAGTTAGCGAGGGAATGCAGAGTCAAGGGCCAAAATGCTGGGGCCGCGACTCGGGCAGAGGAGAGGAGAGGGGGCGCTCCGCCATCTAACTCCGTCATTTAGCTTCCGTCAAATAAAGGTATTATGATCAGTCTACAGGTTGTCAAGTCTTATTAACAACTGAGAATGTGAGAATGCAAAAAATAAAGTTGGAAGAAATCATTTTCATAGTGCAGCTCGATGGTTCGAACTTGGAATAAATCATCTATTGTACGATATTGTCATAGTATATCTATCCGTATTGTTTTCCCATCATGTTCCATTGCTATAGCGCCGGTGTGCAGACCTGGGCCTCTCGCTGTACCTGATCACATTACCCCCTGGTATGAACACAGACAGCGACCCAACGAAGATCATTGAATTTGCACTTCATGTAAGGCGGCCACGGACCGTGGCTAGATTGGCTGCACTAATGTCTACTTGCTGCACGAAACTCCCGAGCTATATAACACAGCAGATAATAATATTAAGGTCCTAGCGAGCGCATTCTCGGACCCCAGTCAATATCCCGCGCTCACGATAATTGCCATGTTACCTTGAGTGGTGTTGACATGGCCCTAGCGATTGTCTGCAGAGTCTAGCGGCTACAGCGTACGAGACTGGCTGAGCAGACTTGCTGAACTTTTCTCATGGTAACTGTTGCCGGATGTTTCTGCAAGTAAATCGCTTCTCTGAGATGTCGGCAACTCAAAGACGTCTGGTCCCTGGTTTTAGGGAGTGTTATTTTCTGAATAAGTATCAGATAGGCAGCAGAGTCCTCAGCGACGCCTCGAGCAATTGGAACCTTAACTTTATGTGGCAAGGGTGGTAATATAACATGTAATATGTAATAGCAAATCCTTTTGGGGGTGGCAGTTGAACCCCGCGCTGTGAACTTAGGGCTCGCCGCGACACTTGATAATACAGTCGACAAATTGCTTCAATGTTGCCATTGCACCAATTATCGGTACGGGACGTACAAGATTCTCATCGTCAACGGGATAGATCAGCAAATCGTCCATTGACTTGCGACCGAACTACTGCTGTCGAGGAGGTTCCCTCGGGTCATGAGGTGACATGATCCGCATCTTGGTCTGACAACTATCAACAAAGCACTCCCGAGCCATTCAGTCACATCTGAATCTTATCTCTTGACTGACTCTTATGCGCCCGGCATATCGATGGTGGTGGTGGGCGCCGGCATGGTAGATTGCCCGAATGATACCTCCTGGGCGATGGCTAGCTCACGGCCACTGCTTGTACTCGTATATTGCGTGTGGCCATGGGTTTGAGAGGACAAGAAGCCCAGAACATGGTCACATTCTTACATGATACCAAGCCGACCCCCCGTTGGAGTGCTCTGGCTACACGGGTCAACATTACTGTACATGCCCAGCCCAGCCTATGCGATTTTCTTTTCCCCATGGCCAAGGCGCAGTCTAATCAAGTTCATTTAGACGTTTTTTTGTGGTTGAGTCCTGACCCTACTTGTACGGTATAGTCGCTGCATGGCGACATGCCACTGCTTGGTGGGTAAGATGCCACCTCGCCCCCATAGTCTCCAGGCTTGTCTGGACATGCCCAGGCCTAGGACGACATCGCGTGCGATCCTGAGCAACCAATCACTTCCGCAGCCAACCTCCCTGGGTTATGTACGGATACTTGTCAGCTCCCAAGGTTCACAACACAATCCGAATCCCCTGTAGCTCATGCAGTTTGTTCCAGCGCTTTGTACCTTCCGTGAGGGATCAGACGGGTATCGAGAGGAGGCGGGTGACGATAGGTAAAACGGGCATAAATCTTCCGGTAAAATATCTTCAGCCCAGAAACTGCCAACCGAGAATGAAACTTAGAGCCCCCTCGTTGGTGGAACGTTGTCTAATTATACTATTAGCCTAGGTATACCACTTTGCTTCTTCTGGGCTCTCCTACTTTACTTCAGCCATTTATCTGGTCTTTTGGCAATGCAGTTCTGGCCTAGAAGCCAATAGTATGCCCGTTCCTGCATGTAATTTTTCACAGCTTTGAGTGTTCGCAAACCATGCTTCGACTTGTCATTATTCTGTAATTAGGTATTTTGTTATAGCCTCCCACCAGAAACGCCCCGATCAATGCCACATTTAGAGAGTTCGCCTAGAATTATCAGCCCAGAACAACACTGATTCCCATCTCCTTGCTGACCCGCCGCCATAGATCAGCATCTTTGGAGCCGTATGGGGTCACGCTGAGAAGATCGTGCTGCTTCCAGACTTCTCGAACAACGCCCCATGCGTTGTCAATGTTCGTCATGCCCTGGTGTGTATCGTATTCGCCAAATGTCCTCTCGGCCGATGTTCTATCTTCGGTGGTGATTGCTTCGCACGCCGCCACGAACAGCGGCCATAGCAGAGCGCCCATCGGCCCCTTGAAGGCGACACATCGCGAACAGTAGATCAGCGAGTCGTGTACATGCCTCTGAACTAGTGCATGATCAGGACTGTATCCTTGAATCGACCGGTACAGATAGACGAAGGCGCTGGAGCGGTAGGCTAGCGCGTTGTGCAGGATCGAGTTGAGTAGGTCGCGCTCTGGAATTTCTGCCCCGTCAATCGATCCGAGACGACCATCCTGGAGAACGATACCCGGGGGTAGGCTTGGCTGCCAGCGACCGAGGGCCACTTGGATAGCCTGCGATGTGGTCTCGAATTCCGTTCGAAGTACTGCCGCTTTCGAGTTTTGGTGGTTCTTGACAGCATTATCCAGCTCGTTCTTCAAGGAGAAAAGATTTGAGAGCCGGTGCATGATTGGCCAGAGTGTGGTGGCCATGCCGAGCAAGGTATCAACATTGCTCAGAGGCGACGCCACGGAGGCGTCCAGAGGTGGTAATGGGATCAAGCAGCCAGCAGCTGGAGCCGTTGCGATTGGTGCGGTTCCCAGGGACAGTGCTGTGATTACATCATAAAAGCGAAACGCCTGGATCGTCATTAGCCTTCTGCGCAAATGATATGAAGATGTGCATTATTTTCTTACTCGTTCCAAAAAGATGCTGGTGGGACTGGAATCTCCCGGGGATGATTCCATGATGGTGAGCGCGCCACGGAGGTGACCGTCAACAATGTTAGAGCGCCCTTTTTGCACCAGCTATAAAGAATTGTCAGTACTGGTCAATGACGGCGTCGCATGAGTCGATACTTACGACTTCGTAATACACCAATAGCATAATGGCAGCCAAAAGTTCGTTTTTGTGGTTTGCTTTGCCTCCGCCTTCAATCAGGTGTGCCAGACCCTGGATGGCCTCGTTGTGAAAGTAGAGTGATTTCTCTCCAGTCGAGACGCCTCGATACTCGAGGTGAGCGCTGGCTAGAGCGTAGATGGCATTCATGACTGGAGAGCTGTTGTATGAGAGTGGTAGCACCAGCTGCTGAAAAGGATTACCGGATTCCTCCCGAAACACTATGAGGTGGGATAAAACGTTGCAAAAGTGATCAACAAGAGCACGGCGGCCTGGTCGATCCGAAAATTCGTTGAAAGCCGGTATACAAAAGTCCAACGTCGGCGAACCCAGTGGGCATGGCGCAATCAAGGCCAAGTCCGGAGGTAGACACAGCGGATTCGAGGCGATACTGTAGTCTGAGCTCCTTCGCACCAGAGATCCGAGCTGGTGCCCCTTGATATCATCGTCGCTGAAGCTAAACACGCTTGTGGCTGTTGGTGACAAGAGGGACTCTGAGCCTGCTGCCGATAGTCCATCTAGTATGCTCTCACCAAGACTCACGCAGTCATCTCTGTGTATCTCTTCCACGTCCTCCTTGAGATGCCAGTGATCGTCTCGGATGTGTTGCTCGATTTCGTCTTGTTGTTCAATATCCGCTAGCAGTCCAGCATCGGAGCGCTTCCTGCGTTGGCGCGGTTTTACTGCTTCGTACGTGCATGGTAGAGATCTCTCAGCGCAGCGAGCGCATTGCGGTCGGGTTTCGTCGCATTTCTTCTTCTGTAATGACAAAGGGTGTAAGCTGGGCCATGTCGTGTAACAGATTCAGTATTTCGGCCTTCAACTAACCTTGTCCTTACTTCAAGACTATTAGTGACGCTGTTTACGCAGAGTAGTCTGATCAAAGTGCAACGGCATCAAATAGCAAGTATCACTCACCAAGATGTACAGCCTATAATGGGGGATCACCGTATTAGCGAAGCGATTCACTGCGAGTCAGCAGCAACGAGAACCCCGCTCTCGGCGCGCTGCGAACAAGATGTGTACCAACCTGCACGGGACCGTCTTTTGGGCGCCTTTGGGGCTGCGACTCTGCTATAAAGTAGCATCTCGTATGCTTATCCGTAGTCCAAACCGCACTGAATCAACGCCGCCGTTCTCTCCATTCACGCAGACACAAAAGCTGCCATGCAACAGCTCGCAAGCACGATTACGGGGTCAGAAGCGATATATGGTTCCCCGTTGTTTCTGGATTGGGCGTTCGGTTGGGTGTGCGCAAAATCGGCTCGGGGACAAGTTCTCGTGGCACTGGACTCGAAAAGTATGCGATTGAGAAGAAATCAACGGCGCAGTAGATGATGGCTGGAGTCTCGAATATGTTGTGGAATTCTTCACGGGCGGCTAACGAAGTCGTCGTATCAATGTTGGAACCAATATTGGAACGAGCAGGTCAAGTGAAAATGTAGACAGACGGCAGAGGCGGCAGAGTGGGCTCGAGTGCTCTTTACGAGCCCTTATTACATGGGCCAGAACGCCAATGACAAGAGCCGTCGGCCTCGTTCAACATCGTGACCACATTAAGCGTCGCGGTCAGGCCCATCTTGGACAAGCTGCAAGGGCCTCCAAGACCTGGGGTGAGGGGAACGGCGGGCGCTGGTCGATCTTGTGGGAGAACGCTCCGAAGACAGGCGCGGAGAATCCGCATGCGAGCCTATCACAGGCCAGAAGACGATGGCGACGGCCGGGGTCCAAGGTGAAGTTGGATTCGACCGGGTTTCGCTAGAGAGCTTAGCAGGAGCCTAGCCGGCACCACTGGCGAAAGTCCGCAGTGCCTTGCACCTGGGGTTGCATCTCCAAACGTGGAGGAGATTGCATTATGCTTGGGCCCTCCGCATTCTCCAGGAATTCTTTTGTGATTAAGCAGAGGCGAATCTAATCAGCAGGGACGCGTCGCTCACAAGTCGCACCAATAGACTGGCTTTGTCAGAGATCCTCGAGGATGAGTAAGTCAACCGGTCGGCAAGTATAGGTCGACAAACCTTGACCTGCTTCTGGTACACTTCTAGAAGGATTCCTACCTACACCAGCGTCAACTCTAAATACGAAGTGCCTGGGTAGATTGAGCACAGACGGAAACTAGAGTTCATCATCAGAGGACCGTGTATAACTTGACTCGTAGCAGCTGAATCAGGTGTGGCCACGATATTGATTGGGAATCAATGCTTTGTTGCCAAATGAATGAACATTCCTCGAAAAAACGATGGAGAAGAGCACAACGGTTATGACGGTGGAGGAAGCACCGCAAACGATATCCGGTGGGGTAACGTCCGGGCATCACCACCGCTAAAAGCGACTATACTGGATTGTGAAATGCTCAACCAGCAGCGATTCCATCTTATCTGATCTTTGCATTCAGGGGAAATGGACGGTCAGGTACAATTCGAGTTCCGTACTCGTCATGATATAGCTTACAGACTACCTGATTGACCTCGAGGTGGATTATACCTGACTTTCAACGGAATGAGCAAGAGTATCGTGCCAATTTTAGCACCTGCTTAAGCACTCGAGCACCCGGAGAATCAATTCAGGGTTTCTCCACAGGTTCGCAAATCAATGCTGGCTTCCCCTGGAACCGATCCACGCTGCCGGATCTCCCTCTAGACTTCCCTTTACGAAAAGTGACGGGCAGACCGAATGCAAGACTGATTTGTTTGGCTTGATTGGTGGTCAGACTTGGATGTCACCCACTTGCTGATCTTTTCTTCTCGGAACCGAAGAGACAATATTTCGAGTATGCGACAGCAAGTGTGGCATGTAAGGCTGCCTTACTCTGGTCAGGGTTGAGATGTAGAACGTCAGGATATCATGGCTCTCTCGCTGCGATTCACTCGCAATGCCTTTTCCATGCGTGTATCAACGGGATCATGAACGAGCTAGCAAGAACTATATTTAGCTGATGTTATGGCAGTTGACGGGCTGTAGTCGACTGCTGGATCGTTAGACCCTCGCTCAAGCTTTTCGGGGGCCATTCTACACTGTAGTGGCGAGTCCCACAGCTATTGCAACCGCCAGCAGCGGCACAGCGATTCACACGCGCATCGCCATGCTGATGACCTGCATATTCTGCCGAATGCACAAGAGTTTCTCGCCACTGTCCGCGCCTGCATGAAGGAGGGGATCGCCAGCCGAGTACTCTGCACTGCGGTACTCGTCATATCTGATGGGATTAGAAGAGCAATCAATGTACGGGGTTTTCGGCTCGTTGTGCTACCCGCTGTCTCTCAGCCCACGACAAGTCATTGTGTTGTCCAAGCCCAAAAATCCCCCAACCGGAGCACGAGGGTCATCAGCCTTATTCGATTGTGTCTCTCCGCGTGCCACACAGATGTGAGCACTTAAAAGAAGCGAGCCAATGGGGCTGCCACTCGGCCGCTGACACGGCGGACGGAGCTGCCTACCATTGGTGACGATTCCGATGCAACATGTATGGCAATCCTGGGGGCTGAACATACGGATTGGAGAGTCTTGTCTGCTGTTGGTCAGGTCGCACTCTTGTGCAGGCATCTCTGTGCACCACCAGAGACAACCTGCTGCGGCCACAGGGTCGGACTCGTCGATCTGCCCACCCCCAAAAGGTCCCCTTCCCAAGATGTCTATCCTGTTCAAGAGAATGCCGTCTTCTGGAGACTGCGATTTCACCGGAAAGACGAACATAGCGGCGAACAACATCACATCTCTGCGATAAAGCCATCCGGCTTCTCCAGCATCGGCCATCCTATACACGATCCGAAATCTTACACCAGTTGGATCGTGTTATCCCTTGCATTGGACATAACGATCAGCGACACAGTGCTATCTGTCAGCATATCCTTGGGCTCGCTCTGCAGCCGGTCGCGAGAAAGATTTCTCGCATTCCGGGCCGACAACATTGTCGAAGTGAATCCTCTTCTGGGTCACTGTCGAGCAACCAAATTATACGGTTGTATAGAAAACACGGGCGTTAATGGAATGCTCGACCGCTTGGGCTCAAGTTACTCTGCATATATGTAAAGAGTCGGCTGCCTGCAGCTAATCAGCAGAAATGCACACCTCCTGGAAGTCGTGGAGTTGCGCCGGAGTTGTGCTCGGCGCATTCGCACAGGTCGGCCTCGCCCACCAGGACAACATTCGACATATTCGCCGCCTCGAAAAGGATCATCAAGTACTCCGCGGCCGCGACAGCACATGCAGTTCGGGCTGGTCGCTCTGCGCTGCCTCGGACGGCGGCGACTGTTGCCCCGACGGCTACGAATGCGGCCCGACGTATTGCTACGCGGCAGATCCTAGCACGATTTCCGCGTGTGGCAAGGCCGGCTTCATTGCATGCGGTGCTGAAATGCCAGGTAATTTGAAGACCTCACGCTTTTACGGGCTATACTAATCGGTGGTGCAGGACAATGTTGTCAGGCAGGATGGGCTTGTAGCGGCGGCACTTGTGTACCACCTGCTGGACAAACTTCGACGTCCAGCTGTGATGTCGGCTACTTCATGTGCGCAGCTTCTCTCGGCGGAGGCTGCTGTGCAGATGGTATGGGTTGTCAAAGTAATGGCTGTTATAGAACAGCTTCGAGTACCTACACTATCTCTTTGGAAGTCACTACAACAAACTCGGCCGGAAGTAGCATTACGTCTGTAATGACATACACAACCACCGAGGCACCATCTCATGCTACACAAGCCAGCGCTGTACCCGTACCGGCAGCGGTTCAAAGCACCGTGTCAAAAATGGCAGCCATTGAAACCTCGGCAAGCAGTGGAGGTCTAAACCATGCGCAACTCGGTGGAGTTGTCGGCGGGGTTGTGGCCGTCTTCGTGGCAGTCTTCATTGCGGCCTTCCTCATAATCCGCCGCCTGAGGAAGCAAAATGCCAGCATCATGGCGGAGTCGAAACGTGGCTCTTCGGTTGCAAATCAGACAACGACTTCGTCCAAACGCGGCGGAGCAGTAACAACAACCATTACCGAGATTGGCGATACTCACGACATTGACCCTCTCGCTTTGAACGACCACTTTGACCGGCCCAGACATTTGCGTGCCGCATCTGACTCGAGCACCGCGGGAAAATATGATTCGCCAGCCCGAAGTCCTGCATTAAGCTCTGGTCGAGCAACTCCTCCGGCTTGGCCCGGCCAGTATCAGCCAGTGCACAACCCCGAGAACAAAGCACAGCAGTCGAGCATATACTCGTCTGCCGACGGCTACGATGATGCAGAGCGTCAGTTCCAAGTATCCAGGGCCTCGGAAAGCCGCGCCAGCTACGATTCCCAGACGTCAAATATGCGCAGTCGACACTATAGCAACGTCAGCGAAGTCAGCGGGAGCTTGGACGGTCAGCATGGCACGTCGGAGCTCGAAGACACCACGGCGGATAACCCGAGGCGCCGCTCGAGCAGTGGTGCTACGAGGCCGGCGCCCACTTATACACGCCGGACTAGCGACGCTCACCAGCGTGGCCGAAGTGACAGCTCAGCACCGGTCCTTGCTCCACTCAGCGAGATCAATGAGGCTCTTCACGGCTACTATGGGCCCTCGGACCGTCAGGTTGGGCAGACTGCAGCCAGGCTCAAGGCTGGCAACTCGCCAACCACACCCGAGAAGTAGAAATCTGGAGCGCAGATCCAGTTTCAAGTAGGTGTCTTCGGGCCGAGGCGAGACCTTTTTTTCCAACAAATTCATCATGTACATGTTTGGGCGGCGCTATGTTTATACTCTGCGTTCATCGGTGCTTCTGAGTTGTTTGGCTCCACAATGAGTTTCTACAATACCGAGGTATCTTGTAATTCCTTCCCCGATTGGGTCGACTATAAGGGGTGAAGGGAAAACGGCGACTTTTATATATTGGTTGGAGTTGGGGTGATAATACACATGCAGCGGACTTCACCTATACGGTCTTGTCCCCCTCTAAGCAACGGGGTGCGGTAGGACCTGTATTTATGCACGCGTTCTAGATGCTATCGATCAAGTTTCCGACTTTTGGAATACAATGATAAATGGCGGTGAACTATCAGCCATTGATGTGTACCTGAAAAAGAGCCAGATATGGTCGAGGTTTTGCATCGACCCACGGCAAATCAAACTATTGGCTTACGAATGACTTTTCTCGTAGTTCTATTCTCCCTTCCGTAATTCCAGCTCAATAAGAGGTCATGAACATATTACCATCATGTGTTCGAATGTTTCAAGCGCCAGGCCTCAATTCCGGACGATCCTCCTCCTCTGGGCCTGTTCCATCGCGCATGCATGTTTCCGGATCATTGCTGTACAGCACACAGAGTGAAATGCAGCAGAAACTCGGCTAGGCAGGGCAGTTCCCTCGCTTGTGACGTTGCAAAAAGCCGCCCGCCCCCGCGCAGCCCATTGGACCAGGTTCTCCTCCTGCTCCTACTTGGTGAACAAGGTGAGGCTCAAAGCCGAACAGCCTGGGCACCCTTCCTTCCCTTCTCTCTGCCAATAATTGGATGGATCATCAAAGGGTCGTTGCTTTTTGATTATATAGGTGTGGCTCTGCCTGATAACGGCAACAGTCTCCGCGAAGAACGTTGCTTTTGGTTGACCCAGAGAACAGGACAGGATCCAAGGACTTGCACGAGCCGTGGAGACACACAGAAAAAGTCGTTATGCATCTAGGTGGGCCGCCAGTCAGCTCGGAGTGGTCCCCGAGGAACCCTGGGACCCTTGCGCGTGCGCTTTGGGGAGGGCAGCAGCAAGTTGGCAGGCGTGGTATGCAGCGCTGCCGCGGTATTTTAGCTGGGGATCCCGTCGGATGACTTCAAAACGCCTTGCTTCTGCGGGCCATGGAATTAAAAAATTTCCCTGTGCGCCTTGACTCACGCCAAGCGGGCCACGGCCGGCTCGCCCACGACGCTGCAGCACGTTGGATGAGGGAAACGTGGAGGGCGAGTCTATACTCGAATGGGAACAACCAACATGCCACCGCGGAAAACATCTGTTTCTCTGCCCTCTGCCTGGCTGCTCACCTACATACGTGGATGACAGACAACATAGGCTCAGGTCCCGCAGTGTCGCCGCCAACGGACCAACAGTGTCTTCGCATCGACGATCTGTCAGATCAGGTGCAGTCGCGGAAAGGGCTAGCATGACGCTGCTGCTGCTGCTTTCGGCAGACCAGCAGGCGGTCTCAAGGTACAGTATCTGCCCAGGCAGACATGACAGGTCAGGGTGGCCATGCTTCTTTCTTTGCACAACGAATAGGCATAAGAATGCGAGGGGCTTCCTTTCTTTACATACCTAGTTTAAGTTTCCGACTTTGGGTAGCCGAGCAGCAGGCGGACTCGCATCTCGCATCTGTCGCGTGACATACTGCCTTCCCCTTCTACCGGAGAAATCAAGTTTGCATAATCACCTTACAGCTACCCTACATACATACCTACATACGTACGTAGGTACAGCAGATCCTCGAAGACGCAGGGACCTTGCTTCGTCTCTGCATCATGTCGCCATTTCTCATGGCCACTCCCTCACCGGAGTCCACGACGTCGCAGGAGAGCACACCGGAGTTTGACAAGATCAAAGGCGGCGCCCCGAATGCGCCATCGTCGTTGACGTTTCTAAGGTCCGACGTTTTGGATCGGTTCCAGCTGTCGCCGAGGGAATACATGCGCCAGGGCAAGCTCAGGACGGACCAGCTGGTCGCCGCGACCATAGTCACACACGGTGACAAGATCCTCCTGGTGCAGCGCAGCGCGCACGACTTTGGCGGCCTCTGTTGGGAGGTCCCCGGCGGCTCCTGCGACGACGACGACCTGAGCGTCATGGGCGCGGCCTGCCGGGAGCTGTGGGAGGAGGCCGGGCTGCGCGCCACGGCCGTCGTGGACTTTATCGACGACGTCCACCTCCCGTCGTCGGACGGCCTCATCTGGAGAAAGATGACGTTCCTGGTCGACGTTGACAGGACCGGGCCGCAGGAGCCCCATGTCAAACTGGACCCCGAAGAACACCAGGCTTTCCTCTGGGCCACCGAAGAGGACCTGCTCGTGAACCGCCACGGCGATATCACATTGACTTGGATGAGCGAAGACCAAAGGCAGACCATCCTGAAGGCTTTCAAGATGCTGAAAAGACCGACGGTGAAGATTTGATTTTGGAATCCATGATAAAAACATCAACGTCCGTGGTGGCTTCGAACAGATACCAACGCTACCATATCGATTGACTTGGTGGATAACGTTCAATCTCCTAGGGGCCTGATTGATTGAATTTTGGACATGAGGACCGTCTCGTCACCAGTGCCCTGGAGCGTCCGTCGGGCCATACTGATTATAGGGTGGCTTTGATCTAGATACTATCCCCTACATTTTCACGAGCACATATTTAACTGTTTTGATTCCCCTTTCAATGAACTATCCTTCATCTACTTGATAGCTATTGCCTTGATTCTCAGTGTCCTCTTGTATTTACTCTCTTATCTATTCGCCAATTAGCAGACTTTCCTGTGCTGCCGGAGAGTGCGCGGCAATAGGTATCTCTGCTGGCAGAGAACATCGGAATGAACCTACCTTGCTTGCCGTGTACATGCGTCAAGAATGGGCCCTCATGTCATGGGTCAACATCCCAAACTGGCAGGGTTTCCTGTTCTGAATACCAACGGGGGCAGCAGCTACGAGGCACAAGGCCCGATATTGAAGCGGCAGTTGCTGGTCAGGTCATATGGCATGGAACTGAGACACGAGTCACCGTTTTCAGTGCAGGACTGAAGCAGTCTACCCAATCTCTGATATGATCCTAAGAGTAGGGTTTCCGGCTATAGGTTCCGACACATCAAGGGAACCTGGGGCGAAGGATTCAAGTCTCACAGCAACTCGTTTTCTGTACAAATCCAGGATGTTACGAAGCCTTTGCCGTATCTTCTGCCCAGAGAAAAACGTTACATGCTCAATAGACATCGCACCGAAAAAGGTTACTGCCAGGAATACGAGGAAACTGGGATAGACAGCCAGAGATGATCGCGTGTAAGTGCTTGTAGACCCACTTATAAAAACCACCGAGTATCCTGTCAAATATGTAGTGTAAGCCGAGAAGCCATGCATGATCCTTCCAGGTAGTATCACGACACCTGCACGTGGCTCGCGTGGGAAGTGATGACGTTTGAGGGGGAAACGTTGGAAACAATTATATCCATCACATGTTTCATTCAGATGAATACAAGTAGATACAGCATATCAAGCAAAAGGGACTCGTTATAGTTACCTGGTCGGCGGATTTGCCACGAGGGACGATCAAACACAATACCTGACTCAGACTGCCCGACTCAGGTGTTATTATACTACTACCCCCCATATGCAGAACATGCCTTCGTATGCAACTCCGCACTGCTCGCACAGTTGCCATAAGCCTGCATGCAGCATCGGCCCTCTTCTACTTCACATGCTCTGCCTCGGAACCCTTGACAGCAGCCTTGTCATCTGCAATAATACCTCCGTCCGCAGTCTCAATGTCGTCCTGGTGACCCGCGAGCCCAATCTCCGTGGTCGAGAAGGCGTCGGCGGGGTTTCTATAGGCGGGGATGAAGTTGACGGCGAGGGCGTACGTCTCGGCGGCGACGAAGAACATGAGGGGCACCACCATGGCCATGGGGGTGCCGTGGCGGTCCGCAGCGACGCCCGTGAGCGGCGGGACGATGGCGCCGCCGACGACGCCGCCGACGATCCACCCGGAGCCCCTCTTGGTGTGGCGGCCGAGGCCGCGCATGCCGAGGGCCACGATGGTCGGGAAGCAGATGGACTCGAAGAAGAGCACGACGTAGAGCATCGACATACCCGTGACGCCCCGCTGCGTGATGGACGGCGCGGCAAACACGATGCACATGGTCAGGAAGGCGAGGAAGACCCAGCGCGGCCGCACGTACTTCATGACGAAGACGCCGCCGAACCGCCCGATCGTGAAGGCGGCCTGTGCGCCGGAGAGATACTTGGAGCCCACAGCGGACTGGTCAGTTGTGCCGTTTTCTGTCACGTAGTTGATAAAATAGCTTCAAGCGGTGTTAGTTTCTTGAAAAATCCTCATAGAGCTCACACGCGGGAGAGAGAACGTACCTCGCCACGGCAATTTGAGCACCCGTATAGCAAAATTGAGCAAACGCAGCATGAAATAGACGGTATTGTCTCCAGAAAGGCTTATCATCGGCGTTTGCGTGTGTTTCGTCGGCTTGGAATGCCATGTCTGCGTCCGTGATCTCCGGTATGGTGGAGAGAAAAAAGGTTATAGCCAAGATGAAGACAAAGATGGCAATAGCGACATAGACCCACTGGACATTTCGCAGCGCGTCCGCGTCGCTAAAGTTGAAGAAGACATATGATCCGAGGACTGGCGCGATCACGGTCCCTATCCCGTTGAAGGCCTGGGAAAAGTTGATGCGGATCTCGGCATATTTTGGCGGCCCGCAAACGGTTATGTATGGGTTCGCGGCCGTCTCTAGTGATCCCAGACCGTTTCCAACGATGAAGATGGAGGCGCAGAAGCCGCCAAAGGATCGGGCTTGGATGCAGGGAAAGGCGATGAGGGCACCGACGCCATAGAGGAAGAGACCCCAGATAAATGTCGCACGGTAGCCATAGTGTCGGAGAATCCAGTTCGCATGGCCAAGAGATGCAATTGGGTATGCGCTGCAGGCAGACAAATGGTTGAGTCAGCGGTACTGTCTTTTGTATACTCGGGCTGTTGTCGTAGCCGCTAGCCAAGCTCGGGCATGGTATAGAGAGCACATACCCGAAATATGCTGCTTGTAATCCACTCGATCTCGTCTTGTCGATCCCGAGAGTGTTCTGAAAGTGCCTGTATTGAGTCCGTCAGACTTTTCGGGCATCTTGAAGTCCATGTAGACGCAAGTGATCGGGTTCTGTTGAGCATCTGTACAACGGTCGGCACTCACTTGTTCAGGGTATCCAGTAAACCATAACTGAAGCCCCACAAGAAGAACAGTATAGTGACTAGACAGATGGGATACAAGGACTGTCTCAGTGTCAACTCGGCAGCCTTGGTCCTCCTATCGTCCCTGGCGCGCAGGGACCGATTCCTGATAAACTGGGAGAATGTCATTGTGTGTTCTGAAGGATACCGCTTTCCAACAAGACGGCTGAAGCGAAACGATCAATTGATCCTTCTTCAGAGCACCAACTTGCGAAGGCGATACTGTGAAAGCATTAATCGCAAGCATGAAAGCTGACCAGAACTTATAAACTACCGACGGAGGTGCACATCGATGCCTTTTATGTAGGTAGGTCGGCATCTTGGTCTGCGCCAGACGATCCTGGTCTGTCCAATTGGTATCATTCAGTGCCTTGGCCAGTGTCATCAGACTTTCCGGCGGCATATCCATTGACACTTGAATCCCTGGACGACCAAGGTTTCTCCATCTCATCTGCACCTCCCTACAGGCTACATGGTAGGGCCTACGGATTGTCAATTACCGATATTTTGGAGATTTCAACATGATCAGTGATCGCCGCCACTGTGGAACGCGGGGAAAGACTGAACAAACGTGGGGTTTTCTTAGCGAGATGCGGGGGACTAGGTCATACTTGACAGGGGAATGCCGGTTACGATTCTTACGTCGAAACTCTGTACTCTCATATGTATTAAGACCTTCTAGTAAACACCTTTGCTGCTCGACAATCAAATTCCAAAAATATCCATTGAATTGAGTCATGATTGATTTATCAGAAAGTCTTTCCGAGCTTCCTATATTCTTCAAAGGGGGCTGTCGTTTTTGCAGTGACGACACAGAGATAGCGCCATTCTTCCAAAATTTCCATTTACCTGGTATTTTCAATGTCAAATACTCTCATATTTCGGAGTCAACAATAGAAAATCATCTCTTGCACAGTATCTGCCATATCTAAGTCTGATTGACCATCAAAGCAGATGTACCTAGTCACCAATAATAAGAGCCACCGTGAAGTGAAACCATACAACGGTTCACTTCGTGGTACAAGAACCTCGAGATCTTCTATCAGGGTGGGGTACTGTAAGATGGACGACTTGACTGCAGAATTTCCCACCACCCACACTTTTTGCAGAACGTTTGCTTCGGCATTTTCGGTGAACCATTGCGCGACCACATGAGCTGACGTGAAAGCGGCTCTAATTGTGGGTTGTTCAACCTCATCGAGAAAAACGGAACACATCCCATTTCAATTCAGCATCCATCCTGCACGTAAACCATACGCCAAGAGTAGATAAGGGTTCAAGAGGTAACAATGTGTCCCCATGGTCGGAGTGTTTCAAACGCCATCTCGAAAATACTTGCCAGTTGATCAATTCGCCTCGACCTTCTGGCGCAACATTAAAGAAAGAGGCACCAAGATGAGGATACTGACAAAGACGAACTTGAATGAAAATCGGTATCTTTCTTGAGTTCTTCTTCTCACAGTATTTGTCGTCACGAATTGCCTCGGAACGTGTCTCGCTCAACCCACCACGGGTCGATCGGAAAACATCTCCCCACGGTCATACATGTGCATGTGCTGGTTCACTACACCACACGAATGCCAAAGCGGCTTAAGATATCCGAGAATAACCTATAATAAGCTCGAGAGGAAACACTTCGGGCCCATTTCACAAGCTCCCGATCAATGTAGCAAAGTGTCTGCAGGAAGCAAACACAATGTCAAAATCCGCTCTCGTCTTTGGTGCCAGTGGTGTCACCGGCTGGGCATTCGTCAATGAGATACTCCACGACTACCCGAAGAAGGGCATCTGGAGCCGCGTCCACGCTCTCACGAATAGGCCCCTCGCGCGAGAAGCCTCGCTGTGGCCCGATGATGCGAGGTTGAATATCGCATCCGGTATCGATCTGCTCGCGGGCTCACAGCAAGATCTAGAGAATACCCTCCAAGAAAACATTCCTGATATCGAATCGGCTACACACGTCTTCTATCTAGGTAAGGACAGCGATGTACATGATTGGCCGCAGAAGTATTGACGCAACATGTTTGCAGCGTACAAGGCACAAGGCGACGTCGATGCCGAGCTCGAGGAGAACGTGGCCATGTTCAGACGGGCGACGACGGCATTGGACCACCTCTCGCCCGCGCTCGAGTTCGTCTCCCTCCAGACGGGCGCCAAGCACTACGGGTGCCATCTACTCGAGAATCACCCCACGGACGACATCCACGTGCCTCTCGCTGAGTCCATGCCCAGGTTGAAGCAGCCTCACCACGACAAGCTCTTCTACTACCCGCAATTGGACTGGCTGAAGGACTACGCGGCGGACAAGAAGTGGTACTGGAACGACACGCGGCCAGATATCATCATCGGCTTCGTTCCGAATCAGAACTTTTACTCTCTAGGTACGGTTCTTGGCGTCTACCTCAGCTTGTGGCGGGAGCTGCACGGTAAGGGAGCTGAATGTCCGTTTCCGGGAACAACTCAAAGCTGGAAGGCACTGTCGATTGACTCATCGTCTGATATGATAGCGCGACAGACGCTCCACGTGACTCTGACTCCCCCTTGGAGTGAGCGCAAGGGCGAGGCGTTTAACGTTGCCGATGCGCGGACTCCATCGAGCTGGGAGACCAAGTGGCCGGCGCTCTGCTCTTACTTTGGATTGAAGAGCATCAAACTCGAGGAAGACAATCCGGTCGAGGTTCGATCATTCATCAAGGCGAATCTAGGAATATGGGAAACTATGGAGAAGAAGTACAAACTGCCGTCTGGTCATGCAGACAACCCCCGCACCGTTCCTGGGTTTGAATACTTTCTTCTGACACAGTTCGACTTTGATCGTCAATACGACATGTCAAAGATGTATGGCACAGGGTTCACAGAAGAAAGGAGTACATCGCAAGCCTGGGGATGCGTCTTTGACAGAATGCGCGAGGCAAAGATTATCCCAGCGAATTTTACATAGTTTCTGGTATCGCGACTCATTGGAAGACTAGCTTCATAGTATCGGCCATGATGCCGGCTCGGTTGGCAATTCAGAGGGACCTCTCCCTGTCCTTGTCATGACATCTGACAACATTGAAGCCATTCAACCCTGAAGTGTCGCATCACGGTGGAGTTACCCCGGCGTGAAAGGACTGGCCAACCGTTTCCAATCCGATTTGAAAGCAAGTATATTAGTAAACTATAGGAAAAATTAAGCGAAAATGTGTTCCGAGGTCTCCGCTGGACCAGGAAGTGCCAAGATGCATAGATTGGTCAGTTCGATAGCAACAATATATAGTGGATGGAGACGACAAGTGTCAGCCGCAAAATAGTCAAAGCGTATGGCCGACACCGGAACAGCACAGGCAGCTACTTTCACGCCAAGCAAGAGACACCTGAATAACATGTTGATGGTGATGCTGCAAACTCGTGTTGCGACCAGATAATGGCAATCCAGACGGTGCCCTCCCAGGGAGGACTGCAAGCCGAACAATTTGTTGCTAAGCATTCTACGACGTACAATACCCACTCGGAATCTGGTCTCTACAGCGAACTGTGCGTTTGCTATTACAAGGATTTTATAGGTCAAAACATTTGAGGTATTCTGAATAGGATCTCGAGTATGATTCCCAGCGTTGTTCGGGCCCAAATGGCGTCAATACCACACAGCACTGCCGGCATGGTCTCACTGTACATCATCAGACATGGTAAACAAGGCGCATCTAGCATAGCCATTATAACTAGACAAAACAAATCAATTGAATTGAAATAAACGCCTTTTCCCCCTGAGTACTAGAAAATCAAGTGAGCAGTTAACAAACACTCTGCTGCCATATACATATTTTCTTCCCTAGTAAAGAAACCCCCACCCCTTGATGTGGTTCTGATCAATCTCTATGATATTACTGCTGCTAATAAAATACCAAGAAAAGCACTGGGTATCAATTGCTCGCCGCTGTCCGTTTCCAACCAAAGTTCGATAACATGGCGGCGTGTCGAGGAAACTCCTCCCATCACATCCTGGTCTCGGCAAGGACCTTGAACGCGAAGACGGTATCTGCCCTCGCTTGCTGCCTTGAGGCTGATTTGCTCGAAGATGCGGTTGGTGACGGAGGGGCTGGCTTTGCTGTCTTCGCGTCCGAAGACAGCTTTGCCTTGACTTTGGAAAAGATCGAAGTCTTTGGTGAGGATGCGGTTTGTTGTTCGGCTTTCGCTGCTGCTATTTCGTCGTCCGAGTCTAGGCCAAAGAAATACTGTGATTAGTCCAACGGTTCTCACATTGCCGTACCTCCAGTTGCGAAGCTAGGAACTCACCATAATCGTAATCATGGGACACCTTAGCACGTTCAGTGGCAGTTGCCGCCTTTGGCGATTTTGATGATGTTGTCATTCCGACGAGAGGCGAAGAGCCAGACAATTGGGCGAATTCTGAAGCGGGCATCTTGATGGTGAATTGTGTTCTAGCAACTGTATTTCGAAAAATGGTGGTATTTTGTTGACTTGTTTTGTTGACTCGAATTTGGTTATATCAAATTGATGCTGGTACAAGGGCAGGTAGACCTCGAAGATTTCCAAGTTGGGAAGTGACCTTGGGGATGATGATGTAGATGACTGAGGCAGGAACGAGATACTTGGCAACGGAACTCTTGAATACTTATATCCATTTAGCAGGTCCCTAAAATATCAGCTTTATAATCTCACCCGCGCAGCTAGGGAAAATAGTATCAACAGCATCACGGGCGGCTTCGGCATCACCACATCAGACCATGTCACTTTTTGAGTCACTTGCATCAGGAAAATTCAAAAAATACTTCAACTACCTGGGTACGCGAAGCTCAAGCCGCGCTACTAAATTGAAGCTGAACTTTTGACCGCTGCGGTCCCACCAAGAGGGCGCGTTTGAAGCCTGCACAAGTTCATCAAAGTATCCGGCAGGCAGCAGACCAGCTAAGCCGCCCTAGGAGGTTGCCAGGGTTCTATTCCCGATCGACTTTGCATCGTTGAAGCGCCTCCATGCAGAATCCGGAGTTTGGCGCCGTGCCGAACTAAGACCCCTTAAGGCTGACTCACTGCCCTAAAAGCCAACTCACGCGTCTTGCATGGGACCTTGATGGGCTTTCCGTCAGACGGGCAGGAACATTTCAGGCTCGGTCTGACTCAAAAACAGCCTACGCAACATGATGTCGGAAATGCAGATATAAGCAACCAAGCCGCTGCAAGCCAAGGAGCACTTTCGCATCGTTGGTCAACTGCTATTGCGTAACCTCAAAAATGCCTGCGCACTTTCGACAAGACGCAAGAGTTTGCGGCGGTGACGATTCCACAGCAACAGTCAACCCGAATGGCATGATCCGCAGCGTTACGGGGCCCTTCCGCGAATACCCCAGAAACCCCAGTAACCCGATTCAGCTTCAAGACATGTCGGCTTGTGGAGGCTTCGTGGCCGAGTTAGTCATCCCGAGCCCCTCTAACCGATTGGATCCTGGTGGGAAGAGAAAAATAGTGACCACTCACATGTTCTCAGATTAGTCAGTATGAGGATTCAAGCCGAAGCCGAGACCGTGACTTCGGCTTAACGCAATCCCAATATCCAAGTATTGGCTGCGAAACTTATTCACCATGATCCGTAGTGATTCACTCTTGGATTGATTTTGGACAGATCAGGCTCGCCATTCCGAACCTCTACAAATTGGTAGCCGCAATGAGCACTCCAGCAACGCCCGTGCTGCGACGTCTCAATGGCCGTCTTCAGGCGTGTGATCCATGCCGAAGCCGAAAGGTAAGTATACGGATTCAAACAGATTATATATATGGTTAATACGATGAGCTAAGCGTTACTACCTAGGTGGCCTGTGATCATACAAGACCCGTCTGTTTGCGATGCAGAAAGCGGAAGCAAGACCGGCATTGTGTTTATACCGTTTCTTCCACGACAATTGGATCAGGCGTAGCTGCACCGCGGTCGCCCTCGGTCTCGGCTCCGACAAGAGCCACCCAGATACGTGAGGTCGACAACGTGCCAGCCTTGACTCCAGCCACAAGTAGAGCGAGCAACTTGGGCAGTCCCACGAGTGCACGCGTACCGTCCTCGAAAACACTGGGTTATATGGGTTATACAAGTTACTCGACTGTGATTGATGAAACATTGTGTATCCTCAATGATCTCCGCGCAGAGAATCCCCAGAGCCCTTGCATGGATGACTGTCCCATCGCCATATCTTCCAAGACTCTTGCCCTTGGTGTCACCGTCTTGCGGCACGTTCCACTGCCGGAAGATGCGCAACGACTATTCCGCAGGGAAATCACTGTCAAAGACTTTTGGATGCGCCTTGTAGCCCAACACATACTCGAGACATTGTACGAGGAATGGGGGAGGCATCTTGGACGCGGTCGCTCGGTCTCGAAGCTGGAGGAGATGGCTCGCCGAATATGCGTCAACACAGCCCAGCCGATTGTGAACAAGGGCAATGGGGTGGAGTGGTTGGAGCAATTCCGAGGTCCAAACCTGAGATGGGAAACTCTAGGTTGGTCAAGACGGCCAGCGATCAATGCAACAACGTCATTAACGAGAATTTCAGGGCTCATATTCTATTGCTGGGACATTGTCGATGAATCGCGAAAAACCCAACTGATGGGCACCATGCCTTCATCTTTCAAATTCCATGCGCCACCGGTACAGGAGTTCATTACACTCTGCCTAGAATTGTCTCAAGAGTTCTCTGACGGGAACCTCTTCACCGTGTACTTGGAGTTCAAGCGAACCGTATTGGAGTCTCTGATATCGGGCGATGCCAGTATGTGCACTTGAAACGATCCATGACCATAGCCACGGGCAATATTCCTAATTATTAACGTATCTTTAGGCCGCCAAACATGCAGATATCTCGCGGATACCGTAGCCAGCTTGACATTTCTCGGAATGCATGCCGAGCCTTGTCCTGACGAACCCTATCAACCGACATTCTACGCCGAGGCCAGCCGCAGGGTACTACTATCGATCTTTACTATCGATAAAGTGTAAGTCGTGTACCGTACCTCATTAGAGGGCTCGTATCATGCCGCGAAGAATCAGGCCCATTTCTAGTTGCAAAAGATTTATTCGGGGGAATGGCTGATCTCATGCTAGTGGTGATATAGGCAACTTGCATTCACTGGGCGACCTCCTTTGTTGTTCAGAAAATTCGTCACAACACCGATGCCATTGGACATAAGTGATCAAGATCTCTTCTTGGATCAGGAAGATCTGCTCAAAAAGATTGAAAGTTCAGTCGACAGCAGGGGTTGGAGCACCAGCGGTGAATTCTTCTCGAGCACCATCATCCGAGCGCGGTACATGGTCGCACAGATAAGAGAGCACATTGCAGAGATAGCACTCGGACATGACTCGCAAATCTCGGCAGATGAATTACAGTGAGTTCAAATCTTGACTGGAGACCAACCCCACATATCTGTGCTCACATCTTTATAGTCGCATCAAGCAAAAACAGGATGCCGTCGAGGCGGAATTCCCATCCAGTATACGCTGGAGACAAGAAGACATGGAAGACACTGAAACAGATGTCCATGTCGTATTCTGTAGATTGCTGCTAAGATTGGACAGCCTGCAGAATGACTTCTTCCTTTATCGACTCTTGGTGAGGACAAGCCAGGGCCAACCCGACGAGGGCTGTCTATTGGCAACGAGCTTTCGCTTGGTGTCAATGGTGTTGCTGCTGTGGACGAACATGGATCGGTTCCAAGTCATGAGACCTGATTTCGGGTGGCTGGTAAGTCCAATATATTAGGATCTGTCGTAGTGTTTCGGAAGACTAATGGTGTCCTTGTTGGAAAGCTCATGGGATATGGCGCTTCACCCGGTGGTATACTCTGTAAGTGCCTGCTAAAGTCACAAACGAGCCAAGTCCATCCAGGTGAACCCGAGATCACGCGCTCTGCCGTTATCCAAAAGTTGTCTCTGCTGGTAGGATTTCTGGACTGGGTGAGTCCCACGGCGCCCAATGCAGACCTGTGCAAAGATTGCAAATCGGTGATCGAGCGCGTGCTTGACCAGGCGTTGAACTTTGTGCCCGGCAACGCACCAGCTTTCGAGGCCAGCACAAACTGGGATTTCTCGACGCAGCTGGACTTCAACTTTGACCTCATGGACACCTTCGACTGGCTGAGGTCGGATTGATCGCCCGCATCACTTTCGCATGTCGCGGGCCAATTTACCGCGATAGAAACAAAAAATGATGAAAAGATGGGATGACCGAACAACACGGGCTCTCTGTAGCATAATGAGTTATTATAAAACAATCTTGTCATATTTGCTGCATTACTACTTATCAAGTATAGCAAATTTGTCTCATCTGATCTCTTCACCTGTGCTCATAGCCGTCAACCCTATTAAGATGAGTCTGGCCCTGACTAGAGCTCATCAAGACAAGATGAACCAATGCACATCGAAAGACATCTGCGGCGACGGTTGATCTGGGCAGAGTGGTCTGATGTTGATAGCCGCCAGAAGAATAAAGATATCAAGAAAGAACCACTTGGCATGCGGTGCGCGGCGCCGTTCAAGTCGACGGTGTCTGTGACCTGAACGGCGCCTCTTTGCCTGTCTCGCATTAATCCGTAGTCCCCGTCTGGACTCTGTTGGTGAGTATAATAGTCGGGTCCGATGCAGAAAGGGCCGTACTTCTGTTGCCGCCGTCCAAGCTCCGCGCGACCTCCAATTGAGTTAAGCTTTACCTTTTTCACGCCGCTGTCATCTCAAATGCGTTCATCGCGTTAGTACGGGAACCAATCGAGCGCACCAACCTGCTAGAGTCCCGGGCCATACGAACCGTGTCCGGGCGATCACAGCGCTAGCGGCACTGGCGAAACGTGACAGCCCTGGGGAGATTGAGAGGGCAGCCATGCCTCTATCGCGGCGTGGTGGTTGAAACGCGCGGATCACGGCAGCAAGGCTGACGATGGCCGTGTTGGTTAGTGAGGGCATCGACTTCAGCCCGTCACGTTTCTTTTGAGGGTATTCTGGACCTGCAAAGGGAACGACGGCAGTAGGTTTGTCACAGCCAAATTCGATCTGCGCAATGTCCCACAACTTCCAAGATTTATTTGAGTGGTGGTTGGTGGGTTCAACCCAGAAATACTGATACAGGAGAGAATTAGGCCTCGAGAAAGAAGATCATTAGCATGCGTTCTTTAAGCACGCAAAAAATGACTGGGCACATGCAGTGGTCGGGGCCCGTGAGTGGTGTTCCTGAGTGATCGTCATCGTTTACGATGGAGACTGATCAACGACTTCTGACTGCTCATTTTGAGTGCATCGGGATACTCCGTTCCAATTCATCTTGCTGGAGTCAAGGCTTGGGACTGCGATCCTTGCAACTCCCATGCAATGTTAAAGTGTGGGGATGTACATGATCCACCACTATCATTATACACTTCCCACTACGGCATTGACCAACGTCTCAAGGAGGGATTGAAACCACCATGGCAGCGGTTGCCCTGAATAATGGAGCTGGCTTTTGCTTTTCTTCGTGATGATCACTCGTGTCTATAAAGCATCACGTTGATCACCAGCTGTAGATCTATTCTACTTCTTCATCACAATCACCATCTCTTCTTCACTCGCTTTCTCTTCTCACCTTTCTCAACCACTTCTTTCTTCATTCCACCACTCGTTCTTTTGGTTTCTACAACCAACCACATTCATTCACTCCAAACCAACTCAGAAAGACAGGTCTCTTCACCCCGACACTCATTCAAAATGCGTTTCTCCACCATCGCCTCGACGGCTCTTCTCGCCTTCTCCCCCGCTGCCTTTGCCGCAGTCACTCCCGTCAAGAACGTGGACGTCGTTGCCAAGCGCACCGACTCTTCTTGCTCCTCCGGATCCGGTCTGCTGTCCGGTCTCCTCGGTGGTCTCGGCTCGGTCACCGGTGGCCTTGATATCACCGGCGAGCTTACCTCTGCCATCTCTAGCCTCACCGGCGGATCCAGCTCCGAGTAAGTCATCTAGATGAACATCAAACATGTAAACCGGATTACACTAACAAGATGACCCAGCTCCACCCAGATCCTCAACACCGTCCTCTCCGAGGTCGAGACCCTTGGCGGCAAACTGATCAGCGCCGTCACCACCGACGGCGCCACCATCTCCGGCGTCGCTGGCGAGCTCACCTCGACCCTCCAGTCCCTCAACGGCACCTTTGGCGCCAGCGCCAACGCCACCGCCGCCATCTCCCTGGGCATCAACGTCGTCGGCGAGATCGAGGGTCTCCTCAACGGCTTCGTCTCGGGCAACGTGTCCGCCTCGGCCGCCGTCTCCGTCGTCTCCAACATCCTCGGCGAGGTCGAGTCCGCGGTCGGCAGCCTGGCCGGCGGCGCCGTCGGCAGCACCGACGCCGCGACCTACGCCAAGTCCCTGACCTCGATCTGCTCCACCCTCAAGAGCGTCCTGTCCGGCTTCGCCAGCGGCTCCGGCAACGTCTCCGTCTCCGACACCCTGAGCGGCCTCACCTCCATCTACAGCCTGCTCTCCACCCTCGGCGGCAACCTCGGCTTCGACGTCAGCGGCTCCGGCTCCGGATCGCTCGACCTCTCCAGCCTCATCAGCATGGCTGTCAGCTTCCTCAACAAATAAGCCGCCCACTTCAGATCGGGTTGGATACACCATGGACACGAGGATGTCAGAGATGGAAAACTCTTCTGAATCAATGCAGGTCCGCTACATGGCGGGATCCTGGCCCGGGACCAAAAATCTTTTCTTTCTTTCCTTTCTTTGGATCGCATGGAGCTGTTGAGCGTTCATGCTTCCGAGCACAAGCTCTTTTTTGATATCAGGTGGTGAATGGAGAGTAGTGATTTTGAAATGACTCATGATATTGTCTACATTCTATGGAACAAATCTTCAAGTTGTGAATGTGAATACATTATGCTATCAACTGCATCAAATCAATGATGAAAACTGACGAGTATATTGCAAAGGCACTAGTATAAGTCGATATATGACATGTAGTTTATTTGTGTTACAGTGAATGTGGACCGTGGTGGGACGGATCTCATATATCTATGCAGTCTGTGGAACATGTTCCATTATTCTACTATAAGGATGCAACTCTGACTAAGTTTAATCGGAACAAATGGATAAGTCAGCTGCGGAGACAAAGCGCTTATATAAATCCCAACTCGTGAGGTCCGCTGAATGGTCTATAGAACCGAAAGTCGATAAGCCGTGTGCTCATCTTCTTCGCAGGGAAAATCATGCTTCCGGAAGGTTTCCCGGGTTCACATCGGAACTGTTCGCAGCAGCCAGAGACGCAACCTCGAAGCCAAAGGCCCAGGCTTTGGCAATATTCCGAGTATTGGTAATGTTGAGCAGGGGATTCGAATTCAGCATGAGCACATCCGCGCGCTGACCAACCGCCACGGAGCCCCTGTCTGGAACGCGATGCCACTTGGCGGCCTCGCGGGTAGCGGCGTTGATGGCCTCTGCTGGGGACATGCCTACAATGTTGACAAAGTTCTCCATCTCGTAGTGCAGCGTCAGCCCCCAGGGGACCGAGACCGAAGTGCCGTTCTGGACGAGCGTGCCGACCGAGTCGGTGCCGGCGATGAGGGGCACCCCGGCCTGGTAGAGGAGCCGGACGTTGGTCTCGACGTGCTCGAGCGTCCGGTTGCTCCCAGCCGAGACGCCAAAGTACTGCTGTAGAGCCGGGGTTCTGTATGCATACTCGAACACGTTGAGGGTTGGCGTGACGAACTGGCCCTGGGCGAGGATGGCCTGGATCGTGGTATTGTCCAGAATGCCGTCGTCTGGTAGATGCTGAATTCCGTCCGTCTTGGAAGCCACCGCCTGCTGGTACGACATGACTGCGGACGCATGTGTCATGGTCTGGGCCCGGTACTTGGAGTGGGTGTGCTCGACAATTTGGACCTGCTGTTCTGTTGAGGGACCGTTGACTTCGGCAGTGATCTTCATAAAGTTGCTGCCGTTACCGAATTGCCAGTCCGTCCACTGGACGACGTCCGTGTTGGGGCATATGAGTGTGTCTTTTGGTCGTGTAGGATCCGTCTTCTCGTGGGAACTGTTCTTGCCGACGGCCGATCTTCCTGCGTGCACAAAGTTGGCCAAGCCGGGCAGGTCCTCCATGGCCTTGCACTGTGTAGAGTTTCCACAGTTCATGTGCATTGCCGTGGTCAAACCATAGGAGGTGACGTCCTCAAGCGACTGTACATCGCTCAAGTGGAGGTGACTATCAATCAACCCCGGGATCAAGAACTTTCCGATTCCATCGACGGTGGTCTCTGCGTCGCTACATCCATCCAAATTGGTAATGTAGCCGCCATCTAGGCACACTGTCGAGGGCGTCTCGAAATCCACACCATTGAAGATGCGCACGTTTTCGATGGCCGTCTTGGTGACTTCGTTTGGAGTGGATCGTCTTTCATTGTTGATGATTTGAGAATGGCTTGTATCTGCTAGATGGAAGGGACAAGCTTGAATATTGACTGTATGTTGCAGTAGAGCAAGCAAAGAAAAAAGCTTTGTCTGCCTCATGTTGAATAAATGGTGAAATTGGATGACTTATAGAATGAGTTGTAGATGAAGATGGTTATTGACTTGTATTTGTATAGGGTTCTGAATGATTCTGCCAGAAATGCGATTCTACTCGACGGAAATACTCTAATATATAGAAATTTTAATTCTTTTTGAAAATTGGCACCATCATACGGCTTGGTATAGGCGGTGCCGACATCACCGATCGGGGACTTCTATTGACCGTGGCATTATTCGCGAATCTTCACCGCGGATCCTCTACATCGCTTACTTCATAGTCATCAATTGTTCAACAAAGGCGGTGCTGTTGGATCAGCAGAGGCTATGCGAAACGCGCTCCCAGCATATTCGTCATAGTATAGAGCTGTTAGTGCGCTATCCATGGTCTTGGCCAATCGCAGCTTGCGTTCTCGGAACCGGTCACGCATAATCTCATCTGCTCGTACTCTTTACCAAGGTCGGCTTAGTTTACGGTTGGCGTCTGACCTGGGCAGATCTACAACCCCGGACTTTTATAGTCACTCGGATTTGGACATGATTTCAACTCTTATCCCGTCGACTTTCCGCATCGCCGAATTATCGGTTACCACAGTCCCCGTAAATCGTCATGCGCAACTGGTCGGCGGCCTTTGATCATACTAAGGGACAAGGAGTGGCTCCAGTATGCTTGATGTCAAAACGAACTGAACAACAGTTTTTTGTTGTGTGTCGGTTCGAAACGATTCAAGTTATGTACTACGACTTGTGTTATCATGAGATGTTAAATAACATGTTCCCGTACGTATGCTAATATGAAGCTATTGCAAAATTCACAGAAACATCATGAAGAGGTATATGTATCTTTGCAAATTAGGCTGTGCAGAATATAATTTACCGTCCCATTCTTATAATAGCATTGTGTCAAAGATTGTCGAGCTTGTCATACGTCTTCTTTTGTGTTGACAGACTAAGACATCATCTGCGAACGGCATTCCGTGCCGCATTGCTTTGGAATGCTATTGGGGGACCAAAACACCTCCGACAGCAAACATTACCAAACTCTTCCCTCAGTCGAAGAATATTGAAACCCTCGATTGCTTCCCATCCAGCGATGCAGATTTGAGTCATCATGTCGAGATCAGGAAGTTACAGCTCGGGGTCGCGCACACCAAGCTATTCTCGGGGCTCATCGTCTCAATATCCGCCTGGTACCCCAGACTTTGATCGATACTCGCGCTCATCATATTCGAGATCAGGTGGCGACTCTCCCGAATACGACCAGTACTCGCAAACCCCGTCGGTCGCCAATAGTAGATATGCCGCATCGGAGTCGACGAGATCATCATACAGCAAAGTGTCGAGTAGACATGGCAACGAGTCGCCAGGACATTCGTCGGTCGGAAGCAGCCAGCGATCTCATACCGGCTCGCTCCGTCGCAGCAGCCGTTTGAGCGAAAACAACGGCGCAACTCCGGGCAAGACTGTCAGCTTCGATCCCGATCTGTCTCCGGCGAGTGAAGATGAGGAACCCACGTCAAAGTCTCCCCGAAGCTCAGAAACACCCAAGCCGAGTCGGGGTAGCAGGACGGGTGGAACACCGTCTGCACTCAAGCGAGCCTCAGATATGGTCACTGAGAAGTTTGAGCAAGCGCGGGACTCGTTAAGCGAATTATACGACAAATGGAGCACGCCTGTATTGGTGGTGCTCGTGCTTTTAATAGCTTTGTACTTTGGGCGCGGAACAATATCCAACTTGGCTGGCGGGGCTGGTAGGGAGGTGGCCTCGGAAATTCGACAAGGGACCAAACTTCCAGCATTTAACTTGGCCGGCCGGCTCGAATCCATATGGGAACGATACACCAAGATTCTAGATACTACGGAATACGAGGAGTGGTTTGACGATGCGCGAGATGCCGAGGATGTAATCCTGACCATGTGGAACGGGTTTCCCGCAAACGACTACAGGACAGCCAATGCGACACAGAAGAACATTGTAATGAAGGGCTACATCGATTACCGAATGGCCATGCGCAAGAGGGCTGAGGTCAACCTGGAGAACTTTCTTCTGACTCGCCGCCTTGTGGCTAGTCAAATTCTTCATTTGAGCAACTTATGGGGCCGATACATATATGCATCACTGGACTCGAGCAGCCCAAATGCAGTGACATTGGATGCAAAAGAACAAGAGCGATTCTCGGAGTACGGCTTTCTGTATCAGCCAGTTGCAGGAAACGATCAAGCGCAAAACACAAGTACAGCTGGAAACACAACTGCACAAATTCTTGACCACGCAACAGAGCGTCTCTTGGTTAACATGCTTCGGCTACATGATAACCTTTTGATCAGTCGCCAGCCACATCGGGAAGCAAAGAAAGCGGGTATACTTTTCAATACAACTACGAACAACTCGACAGTCGAGGTAGATCAGTGGATGCAGAGATCCATTGCGCTCAGTGATGTCAAGTTTGCTCGAGAGCTTGAGCAAAAGTTCATTCAGGATCTCGTTGCAAGAAGTCCATATGCAGACTTGTGGGACAATGGGAAGAGTCACTCGACCAGCCTGCAGACACTCGAAGAAAGACTAGCAGCCCTGCAATTTCAATTGTACGAGATCAGGCAAATGATTGTCGCTCTACTAGGCCATGTGTCTATTGATCCTGCTAGCAACATCCCCAACCAAGACGGCCAAGTGGTATACAAACCGAAGCATACCTGGTCTCAGGATGTGGATGCGTTACTCGCTGCATACAGCAAGATTCTCAAGAGGGTAGACGAGTCCAGAACCCGCGGGGAGATACGCTATGCCATGCTTAAGACAGCCACGGAGAAGAATGAGAGGCGCAAAGAGGTGATGAGCTGGCGTAGCGAGAACTGTGGCGATGCAACATGTTTTGAACCGGCACCCGAGGGTGCTTGGGGCCGCTTCATCGGTGTTGCCCAGCAAGGCTTGAGCCTTGTTGGCCAAGGAGAGTCAAAAAAGTCACTTGCCAAGCGGCCCTTATATGGGGAAAATGCTGAAAAGAAGGATGGTGAGACGGCCGAGTCATACAATGCGGAACAACACGAAAAGGAGTGCTGTGGAGAGTCGCGGGAGAATATTTGGATAGATCATCTCAGGTTTGGTGCCAAAGAGCTGGTATTCTTGGACCCATACAGAAGTAGGGGATTTCCCTTGACGAGAAAGTCGTAGAGCTGGACGAGAAGAAGCAGTGGGGAATTGGGACACGCAAAGAGCTTAGGTGTAACTCAATAATCTATCAAGAGGCGTTTCTTTGCCGCAAAAGTCATCCCAAATACTCAGTGAATACCATCCACAAGTCCATCTATCTCGTTCATCAATCCACGGCAAAACAGAATCAACATAGGCCATCCCACACAATATCCACCACAGGCGACATCTCACACAAACAATCCCATCTCTCCTAGCGGCCCGATTTCTTTGCCTTCTTTCCCTTCTTGGGTGAGTGTCTGCGGACGGTGTTGTTGCTGATCTCAGAAAGGCGATCCTCGCGCTCCTCGAGTCCAAAAGGGACAGGCTTTTGCTTCTCCTTGCCACGTCTGGGCTCTTGCTTCTTCTCGCCCGGCTTTGTTCTGTCATGACCTTCCTCGGCCTGGACCTCAAGCTGGATGATCTCGCAACGCAGCTCTGTGAGATCGAAGAATATCTCGACGGGACACTGCTCGCCATCGGCGTATGATCGGGCCATGAGCACGGTGCCAGAACCCTTGGGCGCCAGTGTCAGCTTCAGGTCCTCGATGCTTGCCGCCTGGGGGGCGACGGCCATGTAGAAGTGTGGCCACGGGGTGTCGGCACGCCAGCGGTTGTGGCTGTAGTCTACGACCGGAAAGCTGATGTGCGCAGCCGTTCGGGGGGTGACGTAGATCTGGGGGTATGACATGAAAGCCGGGTCGAGCTCGGGAGCACCTTGAGCCGTGCTGCCGACCGACTCGGATCTTGTGGATGGCTCGGGCGACGCCTCCTGCTGTGTGTAGTGTGGACCGTCATGTTGTTCTCGAACAGGAGAGGCGGAGCTCATTGGAGATCTATCAGTCCAAAAGCTCCAGGTCGGCGAGTGATAGTATCTGTTCGGGTCCTCTTCGTTGATGACTTGAGGTGAGACGCTTCTCGGAGCCTGACAGTCACGGCATTGGCAGTCTTCATTTGGAAATGGTCTGGGGAGGGCACTGGTCATCATGATCTCGGGCGAGCTGTCAAACCTGGGATCGGCCTGCCCAGGTTCCATCTTGACGATCTGAATGATTGGTGACGATGGAGGAGTTTCTGGACTTGGTGCTTTGGGAGTATGGTGTAGAATCCGGTATGGACGAGACTACTCTCACAGTGCTGTTTGGGTTGCCCGGTTGATTCTGTTTCATTTTCCTCCAGCGACCACGGTTCTTATATGACCTGGTTTCCGTTTCTGCCTGTTGTTGCTCCCGCCCAAGGCAAGACAAGGGAAAACACATCGCGCCATGAATGGTCTCTCGAAGCCTTAGCCATGATTATGGTCCCCTCCTGAGGCATCCGAATCTTTAGTTCTCGAGACTTTGCGACATGTGGGAGTGAAGTATGACAATAAACCAGGGGGATGTGCTGCAATTGCTTTCATGTAAGTGTATACAGGTGAAAGGAGGCTGAGGCTCACTTTGCATCTGTTGATCACATCTTGTTCCGGGTATATGCCTGTGAATTTCTTACAAAGATGCAAACAATTGGGTGCTTCTGGTCTGTGGCATTCAAGTTTCTTAGAATGGGAATATAAGCCAGCATTGTGCGAACAACTTGGGTAGCCGTCGCCCTGCCTGGGGGCTTGTTACCAGTCCGTAAGTACCCTAAGTTACACTGGGGGAGGGTGTTATTCTCTTTCTTCTCAAAGCCACACTGCTCTCGCGTTGGTAAAAGGCAGCCGTGAATTACTAGCAGATGAGTTCCTCAGAGGCTGAAACAGGCCATCGTGCTCGGCAGTGAATAAGAAGAAAGACAGGACGTTTCACCAAGGGATGATGTCCATGATACTGATCGGTTTGAGGACACGGGTGTTGTACTGTGAATTCGACAGAGACCAGAGTAGGCAGCTATAGCAATCTGCTGATAACGACGATGTATCAATATCTGCCCTGGGTCTTGCTATTTGGTGATGGCTGCTGTAAATTAAACTATCATGGAGTTTGGCTAGCGATAAGAACCTGGAAAGTTTAGCGTACCTCCCTGCACATTGGCGACCGTGTTCAATTGCTGGCCGATGTGCGGCGAGGCCTCTGCGGCTTGTGCCGATTGGTCCAGCTGCACGCCAATTGGGCTAGGCCGCCGCATTTTACGCAATCTTTCCAGCTCAGCAACAAATTTCCCCTGCTCGGATTCCATCTTTCTCCATTGCCTTCCTGTCGCGAATCTTCAAAATCCCACGCCTCCCATAATAAGCGCAGCTCGTGTCGCAACAGTCCTCCGTTGTTCCTGCAACTTGTTCACCTCCTGACCCCTTCCATCCATTTCTCTACGCCATCAGCACAAGAACAGTCGCAACAATGGCCGGCCTCAGCCCCCAGGTGTAAGTGCAGTCCTTGTTCTGGCCTCAGCTCCAGCCTGGCCTGTTCGTGCGATTACCGTCGTGTGCAGACGAGCTGACCAATACGTGCTTCACAGTACCAACATTGTCATCATTCTTGGAATGATGCAAGTGTCCAAGCGAATTCCCTTCGATGATCCCAACACCCTCAACATCGTACGCGCCCTCTACATTGCCAGCAACCTGATAATCGCCGCCATCTACCTGTACACCCAGATCCAGATCAACAAGAAGAAGGGTATGTCTACCACACGACGCCAAGGATGCAGAGCATTTGCGCATGTCACGGAAATGAACAAGAAAGCTAACAAGATGCCCAGATCTGACGACCCTCAAGTATGTCGAGCCGGCACCCATGGGTTCTACTGAGGAGGGCAAGCTCGTGACCACCACCATCCACGCCTACGATTCCGCCCAGGTTAAGCAGCTCTTCCGCTCCCAGCTCATGGGTGTTGGCATGATGGCCTTCATGCACCTGTACCTCAAGTACACCAACCCGCTCCTGATCCAATCCATCATCCCCCTCAAGAGCGCCCTCGAGTCCAACTTGGTCAAGATCCACGTCTTTGGCCAGCCTGCCGCCGGCGACCTCAAGCGCCCCTTCAAGGCAGCTGCTGGTTTCATGCAGGGACTCCAGAGCGGTCCTGCTCAGAGCGACAAGAAGGCCGTCGAGGCTGCCGAGCGATCTGGCCGTGGCGGTGCCAAGGAGGAGTAAGATGGCTCTGAGTAGCATGTAGGATGAGCACATGGTGATATCTACTGTCCAGCAACGGGACTTATCTCAATATCAGTAGTATGAGACAGGCTCGTAATAGGAAAGATTACTGTCAGTGTTTCATAGCTTTGATTCGCCCTCGCCGCCTGCTGTGTAAACTCGCTTTACCTCGATCCATACACGATGGACCATTTGCATGCTGCCGGGAGAAAAAAAAAAATTCCCTACGATCTGCGGTAAGGCGATCACAACTATATCGAAAAATGCCCGGTCGTAAGATGTCGGGCGTGACGAATCTAATCTTTGGAGCAATTCATGGATGGCGTTTTCCACGTCCCATGTGCTTTGAACTTTCAGGGTCTAGGTGGGTGACCATGACCCAGATCGGAGTTTAGATAGCTTGAAGTTCCGACGTCACCACCCATAACCACTTACAACGCCCGCTCAACTTTTTATTTCTGGCTCGTTTTCTTTGTCGCAAACCAAGAACGACTTCCGCACTGCAGAAAAACTTTGATCTAGACGTTCTCTCGTATTTGGCAGCACTGCGCTGGTCTTCGAAGTTCATCATTCTCACCTAGATCCCTAGAGATGCCGCGCCCTTCTACGCCACCTCGAGCAGCGGAGCCCACCAAGGCAGCCGTCTCGCCTCCAACGCCCGAGGTGACTCGTCGCATCGTGAGTCGCAAGAGCGTCTTTTCGCAAATCGATCTCCAAGACCTTGTTAACACTTGGATAGGAAGAGAATCGACTGAAAGCCAAAGCACGTCGTGCCCAATACGATGCCGACCTAAAAGCAGCTGGAGGTCCGTCGCTGCCTCGGACTTCTTCCGGCTTTGTGCCCACCGACGATATCCACATTCCAAACACGCGCAAAAGAACACACGATGAGATAGCGTCGGTTCGCAATACTCCAGCAATCAGTCGCGACGGACGGATCAATGGTGCATCCCCAGCAAAGACGGGTGCCGCACAGCCGGAGAGCGCGGATCCGGGCGCAATACAGCCTGCAAAGAAGTTCACCAAGTTTGTGGACTACGACTTTGACAAGATCACAGACACGAAAGGTGGTTTCTTGAGTGCCGAAGATGATCCCTGGAATAAGGCAATGAGCGGCGGCCCGGCCACTGCCGCAATGGGCGCGAAGCCTGGACAGCCTGCCGACGGGGCTCAAGAAAAACCAAAAGGCATGACAGAGGCAGAATGGGAGCGGCTGCAGATACTACGCAAACTACGTAGGCAGAAAGCCGGACCCTACGAACCGGGTCTCAGTGTCATCAACGCCACGGAGCGCAAGAAATGCCGGGAATGCAACAGCATGGAGATTGACTTTGTCTGGGACGAGGTCTTCAGCATATCCGTGTGCAACAAGTGCAAGGAGGCGATGCCGGAAAAGTACAGCTTGTTGACCAAGACGGAGGCCAAGGAGGACTATTTGCTTACGGACCCGGAACTGCGAGACGATGAGCTGTTGCCCCACCTGAGCCGGCCGAACCCTCACAAGAGTCACTGGCACGACATGATGTTGTTTCTGCGATGTCAGGTTGAGGAGTATGCTTTTTCGGACAAGAAATGGGGCAGTGCCGAGGCTTTGGACGCCGAATTCGAGAAGAGGGAAATCGAGAAGAAGAGAAGGAAGGAGGAAAAGTTCAAGTCGAAGCTGCTGGACCTGAAGAAGAGGACTCGAACAGAGGCGTACAGGAGAGAGCACGGCAAGCTTGGGTCCGGTGCAGGCATTGGTAGGAGGACGGATGGTGAAAAGGCCAAGTTCGGCGACCACGTGCCAAACATGGGAAGACACGTACACGAATGGGGCAGAGAAATCGTGAACGAGGAGGGCATGACAGTGAGGACATGTACGTCATGTGGCATGGAGGTTGAGGAGTTGGAGTTTTGATGAGCTTCAATGCATGGGAACGCCTTGCATAGGCTAGGAGTGTATTGTGTTTTTGATACCCAAAGAGATTTACGAATTTTGATGCTACCATGATTCTTATTTGATATCCGTTTTCCAGAGGGATGATATATTGTATTATAAGAGCATGATTTGATTGCCGGCATTAGCACTTCCAACTGCGTGCTCCTGCTTTTCTCCCCCGGATTCAAGCTATAATGCCCCCGTCCCTGCCAAACGAGGGATACATCATGCCGGTCTAATGTCGAACACATAGCTGCAGTACATGCATGATTTGCTGTTCAGCTCATTCAAATCAAGATGGTGACATCAAATAAGGTTTGGGTATATAAGCATGTAGACAGCCTTTCAGGAAAAAGAATAACAGTATAAGATGATGCATGTTCCCAGAATATGAATCTTGGTAGCAGATACACGGGAAGTGTTTTGTAGTAATACGGTAAACAAGTGGATGGTATGTCAAAGAAAATCGAAATTTTTCCACTCCTGGTGACTTGTTTTGATACATGCCAGAGTCTTGAGGCATGATCAGCTGGAGGTTTGATAAAGACAGTTGTATTTGGACAAGAAGCCTGAACGGTGAAGAAATAAAATCCGGATAGTCTATTACACGCAAAGCTAACATGTAATATCCATGATGAATACTCGAAAAGACAACTGTAGGTGTATTCCAGATAGCTAGATACCTATCAATATTCAAGCACCTAGACTCTTTAGGTGTTGATCGGTCTTTTGCTCCGGCTTTGCTAGGCAGTACTCCGTTGCGCGTTGTCTTCCGATCCGAACCACCAAGTAAGGTAGCGTCAGTGGAGTATCTACTAACTATAGGTACCCTGTTAGTATCCATTTTATATTGTTCCGGGGGCATGCTTTTGTAATCACTATTAAGTTTCCGGTTGAGTATAGTCTTAGAAAACGTACGGCAACTTGTTTATAGACTACTCAACTGTTAGAAAAAGAAACACAGTATGGAGGTGAAACTGAGAAGACTCCAATCGTTTAAGATAGGGTCAGATGTAGTACAGCAGAACACCTCCCACGGAGTACACCGTACCTTCCTGACGCCCGCAATCATTGATGCTGACCCCCGGCTTAGTCGGATGCGCTGCCGTATTGACGTGCCTGGGGCCTGGGCAACTGGAAGCGGATAAGGCTGCTCTGCGCTATTACCTGGCGACGGGGCTCATCACTGCAAGGGAGAGTAGTGGGCTGCTGCTGCTAGGCAGGTGGGATTGCCTAACGTTTAGGTAGGCCGTACCTTAAGGTAGGTACCCAAGTACCGGCAGGCGCAAGGTTCAGTGCTTAGAACACAACAATTTTTTTTTTTTTTTTTTGACGTCGTTTGGCACCTGCAATTGGCCAAAGCTCCCGCATCAACGCAACCTTTGGTGAAGTCACACTGGAGCAACCGAACCTTTAGCTCTCCATCAGACTCTCTCACCACTCTCTCCATCTGATTTCTTCACACCTCCAACAATCACCCGCCTTCCACGAGACACGGTGACATATTGACCTGCACATCACCACACTCTCACCACCCCGAAAGCTACGAAATCTTTTTTTGCACACGCGGTTCCCAAGTTCTGGAACCAAAAAGGACCCCGCGGCAACCTGCACAACTGCCTCGGGAGCCTTGGATGGACCTCTGAAGCTTCGGCTTTCGCGTGCTGCCACTGAACTTCGTACCGTTCGCCAAGCCAACGCGCAACAACCGATATTCTCACCATCAAGACATCCATTTCCCCGACCGAATCTATTCTCCATATCCGACCCCGCTATTCGCGACCGGAGACCGACCAGCTTATCCCGCTGGTCTCCACGACCTTCGTCACAACATTTCGCAAGGCTGACGGACAGTGACGACAAGGCTCCACGTTTCGTCATTCACAAGCTTCCTCCGACTTTGCGCATCCGCAATTCCTTCCGCAGGCATCGGCGTTTTTCGAGAGGTCTGCTAGGGAGCTGTCCACCTGCTCGGACGCTCCGGTGTAAACAAGGTCAAGCTGTCACCAACAGCTGTCAGACCGTCGGTAGTGGAGGGGGAGCTCGTTCTTTGATTTTATGCGGCTCTGCCGCCCCCAGTCTTCACCATGGGCAAGATAACGAAGACCCTTCAACAGAAGCACAAGGAGTCCAATGTATGTTACCTCGCCTTCCATGGCCAACTCTCCCCGGCAGCATAACTGACTGTTGTGCAGACTCCTTGGCTTCAAGATTTTGTCCAGAATGCATCTACTATTGCTCTACCGCAGCTTCCGGGCCTTCTCGACAGTTTTCCCACGCGATGGCCCTTTCCCAGAGGTGATCTTTACCATTGGATTCCTCTGCTCAACAAGTTCGATACCGTTCTAGAGTCATTTGTGACAACATACCGTCTGAACTATGGCTTGCAGACGAAGGATTTCGGCTCCGAAGTCATGCTTCGTTTCGACGGTGACGAGCAGGCTTCGAGTGGAAAGATCGATGTGAGCCATGATTCAGATACAAAGTTGGTCTTGGCGATCCTCCAGTTCACTGAGATGCTGCTGCATCACTGCGGAAACAGGAGCATCTATGCCAGCAGCGCCCATCTCAACGACTTGCTCAACAGCACTGATCTCGTCATCGTCTGTGCCTCCCTGCGTGTTGGTGTAGAGCTTGCGAAACGCTACCAGGCATCCGTCAAACGTCTTAGGAACTCGAGCGTGTCTGTGACGTCAGCTTTGTTGCTCAACCACTACAACATTGATTTACACAAGGTCCATCAGATTGCTCAGCCATTTGTAAAGACACCGATTATCAAGCCTCCAGCGGAGCAGCACAGCCTGTCGACACCGACGACCAGCAAGGGCAGATCTCATGGCACTAAGACTGTCACGTCAATGTACGCCAATGACTTGGTCGCGATCACCAAGGAGTCCTATGAGACTCGCTGGCACGACTGGGGCGATATTCGTGTCTCTTACTATCCAACATCCAGCAGCTCGGAAACGAAGGAGCGACAACCTGCCCCAGAGCGTCCCACAAACTCGTCGACACCTTCCACGCCAACACCTTTGCGCCGTGCAAACTCTGCAAATGTGGCTCAGTCTACTCCGCGTGCCTCGAGGCAGAATATGTCAGACGACAGCCCGTCCCCAAGTTACCGAGCTGGCACATCGAACAGCGGTGATCCACCGGCATTTCTGCAGAAGTCTGTCGATATTCCTCAGTTTACTCTTGTGTCTTCCCCGGTGTATCAGCTGCTCGCGCGAGCGCCTTCAGACCTGCCAAAGGAAAATCATTACGAGTTCCTGAACCGTGTTCGTGTCGCCAAGGCATTGACAGGTGATACCGCATCCAGGCAGGAGGCTCTCAAGGCACGACTTCTTGCCATTGAGAATCTAGCCTACATTCACCAGGAGAATGCCTTCATTGACAAGGCGCTGAAGCAGGATAACGATGAACCCCGTCGATTCCAGCTGATATACCAATTGGCAGAACTGATTCGTCCATCAACGGACGGCTCCACTGAGATTTCTCTAGACGTGCAGGCCAGAGCTTTATCACTCTTGGACGTCCTCACCACAAATGTCCACAGCAAAGTCCCTGACATATTTTCGGCCCTCAACGCAACTGTCAACCACGGAGTCCTCCTGTACGTCGTTCGGAAAGCAGTAGCAGAGATGAAGGAAGATGACGTTGGCGAGATGCACACGGTACAGGACGAGTGGCGGGACAATCTTTTCTCCTTGACGCATCATGTCACGCTGGCCATGGCCAACAGCACGACACGGGGCTCGCCCGAGATCATCTCCGCAGGCTTGCTGGATATCATGGTTGAGATCCTTGCGATCAGGTCGAACATTGCAGAGCGGATGTATTCGACGTTGCTCTCGAATTTGGATAGTTTGATCACATACATGCAGACTCCTCTCACCATCGTCAATGCGGAAGGACTGGACGCTATCACTGATCTCATCATCCATGAGGTCGATCTCGCCCGACGACTTGTAGCAGAAGGTCGAGGTACGCCACAGAGCTGGCGCTCACAGATCGTGGATTATGATATTCCATTCTGGCAACAGCAGAATTTGAAGTTTCTCTTAAAGTTCATTCACCACCTTATGAGCAACGCCTATGCTTTTGGTGGCAACACCGACAGACTGCTGAGGAACTTGGTGGACAAGTCCGCTCTACTGCGCAGCCTCCGTGAGATCACTACCAATGCTGACGTCTTTGGGTCGCTTGTTTGGACCAGCACTGCCAACGGCCTTACCGACTTTCTGAACAACGACCCTACGAGCTTTGCAGCCATCTCCGAGGCCGGCTTGGTGCAAAGTTTCCTGGAAGCGATTACTGGACGCCCAGTCCCCGTAGAATCTACACCTGGTGCAACCGACGGGAGCCAGGACAGCCCATCCTCCACTCTTGAAGAAGACGACAGGCCGCACCCCCCAACTCAAGAAGTACTGGAGGCTCGTCGTTCAGTGCCCTTGGCCCGCGGTATTAGGCCCACCCCTGAGGCCATCACCGCTGTACCGCTCGTCCTCAATGCCATCTCCTTGAACAACCAGGGTATCAAAATGGTTGCATCATCGCGAGCTTTTGAGAGCTACTTTGAGATATTCGAGAGCCATGAGCATGTGCGCATCATGTCTGCGATCGATCCTGAGCTCGCTGCACAAATTGGTAACTCCTTTGATGAGCTTGCCCGTCATCATCCGGCCCTGCGTTCGTCAATTACCAACGCTGTGGTCGACATGATAGCTAGAGTCGTTCATCTATCTAAAGCAAAGGCGGCCGAATCAGGTCTTGGGGCCAAGCTTGCCACCAGCAGCCAAAGCGACGATTCTATGGCCACCGACTCCGGCGACATAAGCGTAGAGGCATCGGGCACGGCACAAGCAGCTACCGACTCGAATGGCATAGAGTGGGATTCGGAAGGCATTCACTTGAGGCTCGGCCCTGAGATGTCTCCTCCCCAGAGATCTGTTCTCCCCTACATCTATGCAGCTGCATCATTTTTGCTGCAGTACGTTGGCAATCAACATCTTCGACAGAGTCTGGTGCAGAAGGGCGTCATCGAGAATTTGCTGGACCTCTCTACTTCCCCAAGTTTACCTCACCGCTTCGGCGAATCAGGGGCTGCCCGTACGTTGCACCAAGTTGTTGCTCAGCTCATCGAGACTTCTCCTGTCTTGGGCCTTCCGTCTCTACTCAGGCGAATCCAGACAAGTATCGAAGCTTTACAGCCTCTGACGAGCCATTCCAACTCTGAGTCCTACTTCGCACAATTCTTGGCCGAGCCGACAAAGTCAGAAGACGCTTCTGATGACATGGCCGCTGTAGCAAGTGGCAACTCCGTTGTGAAGGAGCTTCTCAATATTCAATCGCTTGTGAAGGCATTGACTCACTGCTTCCCACTCACCAATCGCTTGGCAACTCCTACATATCCTAGCGTCAACGCATACGACTACTACCATGCGTTGATCACCGCTCTCGGACCTCTGTTGCGGTCCGTAGTATCCCAGGATGAACTAGCTGTGCGTTGTGTTCCCCGGAGCTGGATTCAACCACCCAAGAAGCAGCAAGAGAACCCCGAGGCTGCAACTGGAGTGGACGAGGCTGCCCCCCGCACGATTGCCGAAGATGAGGCAGCTTTGTCGTCAATGCTACTGCCCAACCAATATCGCGTGGGCTGGGATCAGCTGAGACCATCAAACAAGACGGAATATTCCAGCTTGAGGTACCGGAACTTTGATACAGTCAACGCCGTTCTCCATGCATCCGTATCTGCCATTTTGCCCCTGCTTCAGACCTGTGGAAAGGCCCTGCTTTCGCGACGAACCGAACGCAACAGCAGTCCTGAGCGCGATAATTACATCAAGGCTCACCACGTGCAACTTGCTCACGAGCTGGCTGATCTTTTGCACGACCAATTGACTTTCCCCGAGAGTCCAAAGACCCCCAGCCAATTTCACTACTGGATCATCATGATCCAAGCAGTACACGATGTGCTCTTTGATCGGAGAATGGACCCACGAGCTGAGCGAAACAGTTCCCAAGTTTCCGCTCCCATACTGGTCGCTTTCATGCAAAAGGGCGGGTTCGACAAGATCAACACAATCTTGCGCATCTTCTCTGAAGAGATCAGCAACGAGTCAAGCACGGGAGAAGAATCGCCTTTGTGCAGGTTGGCGACCATTGGTGCAAAGAGAATTCTGAATTTGTACGCTCTCTTGGCAAATGGCAAGACAATTACAGATGCCGTGACACAGACATCATTCCTCAGGAACACGAGCCGTGCGATCGAGAACCAGGTTGCACCCTGCGTAGTGGTCAAACTTCGGATGACTCTACTGCCAGTAATCCAACACCTGTGGAAGTCTCCACTGATGGAGAAGGAGTCGAAAGACTCTGAAGAAATTGTGGCCAAGGTCATCGATATCCTGAAAACCATCTCGAGTGGTGGCGATGCAACTGAAAACGGTGCCTATAAACGGTCCGAGAAGAATTTGCCGCCTGTCCTTCTGAAGCAAGAGGAAGTGAAATTCCCATGGTTGGCTTTCACGGCATCTTTGCATCAATTGAAGAGTGACGGTGTCGATGAGGATCTGGCCCTCGAAGCTATCTACAGGGTCATTGGTGACCGTTCTCGGGCCAATGATTACTGCAAGGCTCACAAGGCTGGTCTCGCTGGCGATCGCAACCCCATCCCCACTGTCGATGCCCCCGGACCGGATCTGGACGAAACCAAATCCACTACAAGCGAGTCGAGTGATGGGCGTCCATCAGCTGAGGGGCGTCCGTTTCCTTCTAGTCTCACTGACGACCAGATGATGGATGTTGATCTACATGCCGACTTGTCAGCCGCCCTCCCAGAGGGCCAGAACAATGCGGACCGACTCCCTAGTTTTGGGGATGTGCCCGTCCCAAATCTGCCCGACCTGCCCATTCCAGATCTGGGAGGCTCGATTTCGCAGCTAGGAACGCAGCAATCCTCCAGGCCTGGCACGAATGCTGCATCAGCGTCTGCGAATGCTGAAGCGCCTCCCAACAGCGTCGTCCCCAAGGAGGACTTGGATGCTGCCCGCTCTGCCCTCCGCGAGAACTTGATTGACAGGTGTCTGGATGTGATCAGAGCCCATCCCAGCAGTACCTACGAGATTTCGGAGCTCATCAACAATGCAGTTATTCGCTCCTCTGCTGATGACTCTACGAAACAGGAGATTGGTGAGACCCTCGTCAATGCTCTAATCTCGTTTGTCGCCGAAGATGACCTGAAACCAAATGGACGAAGCATATCTGCCTATGCTCATCTACTGTCCTTGCTTCTTCAAAACCGAGGCTTCTTCTCGGCCACTTCGGGTGCTTTGAGAGACAATGTGACCGAATTCCTGCGCTTCCTTCGCATATCCTCGCCATCAGCCGAGGAGGTGGACCCTTGGATCCCTTACATTCTCCTGATCTTTGAGATCCTGCTCAGCGACGACGAGCAACCAAGTGATATCAAGTGGAAAGCGCCTGCCAATGAAGATGATCCCATCGAGCCACTCCAGTGGGCTCCTAAGGATCTGATCGTCAAGGAAGAGGACCGAAGCAGCCTTCTTGGATCCATCATGGAGATACTGCCAAAGGTCAACAAGGCAGAGTCTCTGGCCATATCTGTTCTCCGCATTCTTGTCATTCTGACGCGAGACAAGCCTACCGCTAGCACAGTGGGCGACAAGAAGAATCTGCAGCGGCTATTTGTGATGATGAAGCAGCTTTCCGGATCAGGTTCATCTCGTCTTAGCGACACACGCATTTCCTCGTATCTGCTGACTGTCCTACGCCACATCATTGAAGACGACGACATCATTCGACAGCTCATGCGCAGTGAGATCAAGTCATACTTTGATAATACACGCCAGCGACAAGTCGACATTGGCAGTTATCTTAGGTCGAACTCCCTTGTGGCACTTCGCGATCCACGTCTCTTTGTTGACGTTTCGAACTCGATGATCCGGCTGAGTCAGTGGAATGGCGCAGATGCTCCTTCTTCCCACCGACAAATCGTGGTTCTTCAAAAGCCTGAACTCGCCAAGGATGACGTTACACCTACAGTTCGGGCAACTGAAGATTTGTCAATCAACGATGTGAAGCCATCAACAGAAAGCACGGACAAGCCCACAGTGGATCCTGCTAAATCCGTCGTGCAAGACTCGAAGAGACCCATCCTTGAGAACCCCGATGGTGTCATCCACTTCCTCCTCTGCGAATTGCTCAACTACAAGGAGGTTGAGGATAAAGAGCCTTCGCAACCCAAGGATGCAAAGGACTCGAGAGATGCAACGGCCTCGGATGCATCAGACGTCAATGCTACTGGAGATTCTTCTGACAGCAAGGACAAGAAGAAACCCGTCTTCAAGCCGGAAGAACACCCGATTTTCATCTACCGCTGCATGATCCTGCGTTGTCTTACCGAGCTGCTTCAGAGCTACAACCAGACCAAGATTGAGTTCATCAACTTCAAGAGGAGTGCTCCCATGCAGACCAACACTCCTATCAAGCCACGAAGCAGTGTCCTGAACTACTTGCTCACAGACCTCCTTAGCGTTACGCCTCTTGAGGCTTCGTCAGACACTCTGGCCGACAAGAAGAAGGCCGCGACATCTGTTCAAGCCGAGAATCTTCTGGTTGCACTGATGGCGCGCACCAGTGAGAAGCCAGTGGACAGAAACTGTGAAAAGTTTGATTATGACGAGGACGCCGACCTACTATTTGTGCGGCGTTTCGTGCTTGACACTATCCTCCGCGCTTACAAGGACGCCGCCAGCTCGAATGAGGCTTTCGACGTGCGCTACGGTAGAATGCTTACTCTGGCCGATGTTATGCACCAGATTACCGGCGCCGACAAAGATAGAGATTCGCCCTCTTCGCGGCATCAACATGGGTACACACCTGGGCAATCGAGTTCGCATGCTCAGATTCGGCGCCTCATGTATGAGAAGGGCTATCTCAACACCTTGACCTCCTCAATTGCCGACATCGACTTGGCATTCCCTCCTGTCAGGAAGACGGTCAAGCAAATTCTCAGAGTCCTGCGCGTGCTCACCAGCACTGCAATTCATCTAAGCAATGCCAACATCCTACCTGCGGCCTCGACCGCACAAGAAGTAGAGGATGACATCGTGTCTGCCACTTCGCTGTCCGATATTGAAGATGACAGAGAAGAAACTCCTGATCTCTATCGGAACTCGGCGCTTGGCATGCTCGAGCCAGGCCGCGACCCCGAAGACGACTACAATTCGGGATCCGAGGATGACGATGAAGAGATGTACGATGATGAGTATGGCGACGAAATGGAGTACGAAGAGGAGGCCTCTTATGATGGCGAGGAGGACGTCAGCGATGAAGATGAAGATGTCGAAGGCATGGAAGACATGGGTCACATTGAGGGTCTGCCTGGAGAGCTCGGCGTTGTCGAAGTCACAATGGATGACGAGGAAGACGATGATGAAGACGAAGACATGGACGAGCATGACCATGAGATGGACGACGAAGACGATGTAGATGTCGACGAGTTGGACGAAATGGATGATCAGATCGAAATCGTCGACGATGAGGGCGAGATCGAGGACGATGGCGTCTCGGGTTGGGGCGGGAGTGAAACCGACGACCCGGAGGAACTCGACGAAGATGAGGAGCATGACTATGAAGCTGAGGCACAGGAGATGTTGGAGCAAGCTCAACACGGCCTCGGCGGATTTGGTGGCCTTGTTCCCGCTATGGATGAGGAAGACGACTACGGAGATGGCGACGAGGTCAACATCCATCCTTACCCAGATGGAGATGACGAAGACGGTATGTGACGGCATTTGAGTGACAGTGTCATGAATTGGAGAAATGGCTAACAAATCGCAGATGATGACGACGAGGAAGATGATGAAGAGTTGGATGATGAAGAACTCGCATTCGAACCATTCCTCGGTAAGTTGTGCATTGACGCCCCTTGAAATCATGGGATCTGACCACTGACATGTGCTCTGTGCAGACGACGGTCCTCCCGCTCACGCTCTTTCCGGCAGTATGGGTTGGGATGTGTTTGATGAAGGTCTTGGAGGAGGCCACAATCATCGACACCGACACGGTTTCAGAGGTCCCTTCCCTCCGATGCCTTTAATCATGGGCGGATCACGAGATCCCCTGTTGGCCGGCGGTATGTCTGCACCCGCGCGCCCTCGCCGCACGGATCGTCAAATGCTTGCTGCTGATCTGCTGAACGGTGTTCCGGACGAAGCTTGGATTATGATGGCGGAGGAACTGTATGCTAACGCGCCCACTTCAGCAATGCGTAATACGTTCATGCGTACCGGACGCAACGATCGACCGAATGCAAACGACGACGGCCTCAACCCACTCCTCCGACGCGCCAACGACACCGGTCGTGACGCATCCCCTCGGCCGCATGGATCTATCGCTCGAATTCTGCGTCATCACGCTGGAACACCGCTTGCGCTTATCAATGACCTGATTGCTTCTAGTATGCCTGGACTGAGTGGCCATCCACTGCAGTTCCACATAAGCGCCGCGGGCGCAAACGGCGAGATCCAAGAGATCACCGTTCCTCTACCTCATTCGCGTGATCCACTGACTGAGAATCGAACAGCGGTTCAGGATCCGGCACAGGCTACATCTTTCCTTACAGAAAGCACAACGAGCCGATGGCATGAAGAAGCTAAAATGGTGTTTGGACAGACTCATGCTGAAAAGGCCATCAGACTTCTCCCCGCTGTACTCTACTACCTCGTTCCACCCGCCATCCAGCGTCACAAGGAGCAGAAGGCCCAAGCGGCTGAAATGAAGCGCATGCTCGAGGAACAGAAGAAGAAGCGTGATGAGGAGGAACGCAAGGCCAGAGAAGCCAGAGAGGCCGAGGAAAAGGCTGCACGAGAGAAGGCAGAGGCAGAAGAACGAGAGCGCGCCGAAGCCGAAGCTGCTGCCCAAGCCGCTGCCAATCCTGTTGCTCCCACTGACAAGTCCGCGCAAGTGGATGAAGTCGGCGAGGCAATGGAAGGTGTGGAGACTGGCGATGATACCGATAACGCTGAAACTTCGCCCGATCAGCCTAGAGTCATGACTACGATTCGTGGAGAGGAGGTCGATGTTACTGAGCTTGGTATCGATCCAGAATACCTAGAGGCACTGCCCGAGGAATTTCGCGAAGAAGTCATTGCCCAAACTGTCAGCCAACGACGATCTCAAGCTCGCGAGACACCTCGTACCGGAGAGCAGACCGAGGTATTCCAAGAATTCCTTGATGCTTTACCCGACGACATTCGACAAGAGATTGTACAGCAGGAGCGTGCTGAGCAACGACGTCGCGATCGTGAAGAAGCACGCCGCCAGCAAGCCTCTGCTCCGGGTCACAACGCTACGACAGCCGCCGCCGCCGCCGCTGCTCAAGAAATGGACACGGCCAGCATACTAATGACATTCCCACCCGATCTTCGTGAACAAGTTTTATTGGATCAGGGTGCAGACCTCATGGATTCTTTACCTCCCCACATGGCTGATGAGGCTCGACGCTTAGTCCGAAACCACCCTGCCATCGCACATCGACCTAGAGACGAGCTTGTCGGCCCAGGTCGAAATGCGGAACATGGCCAAGCTGGTGGCAGCGGAAGCCTGATCAAGCCCGAGCGCAAGACTATTGTGCAAATGTTGGACAAGTCTGGTGTTGCCACATTGCTTCGGCTCATGTTCATCAACGTCAAGAGCAGCACGATGGAAAATCCTCTGAAGCACGTCATCAAAGACATTTGCCAGAACAGACAAACCCGACTCGACGTTGTTAGTACCGTGCTTCAGATTCTGCAGGATGGCACGGCAGACCTTGAAGCAGTCGAGCGTAGCTTCAACCAGCTCTCGATCAAGGCACGACAAGCAACCAAGGACAAGGACAGCAGAACCCCCCAGTCTCTCAAGCGATCGCTGACCAATACCGCCCATGCCACTCCTACAATAACCAGTTCTGAGACATCGCCTGTGGTTATTGTACAGCAATGCCTGGATCTGCTTTCCTTCCTCGCGGAAGAGGATGTGCATATTCCAGCCCTATTCTTGAGCGAGCACGAAACTGTCGGTTCCTCTCTCAAGCGCAGTCTGAGCCGCAAGAGCAAGGGTAAAAGTCCTGACCTGAAGACGCACAAGTATGCGATCAATTCTCTGTTGGCATTGCTCGACCGCGATCTCGTGATTGAGAGCTCGAGCATCATGGACAGCCTCTCTCAGCTCCTCAGTCGAGTCACACTTCCCCTCCTCGGTCTAGATCGCAAGTTGAAGGAGGCGGATGACAACATCCAAAGGGCCGATGCAGAAATTGAGTTGCTGGAAGCTGCCATTGCAGAGAAATCGACAGCTGAGGGTACCTCCGTCACCGAGCAGAAGGCAAGCGATGTATCAGACCCGACGACAACCACCAAAGCAGCAACCGAAAATACTGCAGATGCCAGGGCCGATGCAGAAGGTCCCTCTGAGGATTCCGTGGAGAGATTGAAGGAGGATCTCACCAAAACCAAGGAGCAGCGGGATGCGCTGCAGAAGCGGGTCAAGACATATGTGCCCCCTCAGATACCCGTCCACAACCTGACCATGGTCATCAACATCTTTGTTGCTCGTGAGTGCAGCTCCAAGACATTCAAAGAGACTCTCTCGGCGATCAAGAATCTTTCTGTCATTCCCAACGCTATGGACGTTTTTGGCGAGGAGCTGGCACGCCAAGCACGTGTTCTGAGCGAAAAGATTGTTGTCCATCTCGACGAGCTTCTCCCGCACATTGAGAAAGCTTCCACTGGTACAGAGATTCAAGGCGTTGCATTGGCAAAGTTCTCTCCTGGCGCGGCTGATCAGAACAAATTGTTGCGCATTCTGACAGCTTTGGACCACTTGTTCTCCCAGAAGAAGGCCGACTCGGCCCCCGAGTCCGAACCCAGCAATGCGACTAAGAAGCAGGACCTGCTGGCCACCCTCTATCGCAACCGCACATTCCACGCACTCTGGGAGAGACTGAGCGCATGTCTCAGTGCTATCCGTCAGCGTGAGAGCCTGATGAGCGTGGCCACAATCCTTCTTCCCCTGATTGAGGCCCTCATGGTTGTTTGCAAGGATACGACTACTCTGGAGCCGGCACTGGCTCAAACTCAGGTCTCCATCACAAGCCCAACACCCGAGTCTCCCATGACCAATCTCTTCCTCAACTTTACGGAAGAGCATCGTCGCATTCTGAATGAGCTCGTCCGCACCAACCCCGCGCTCATGAAAGGCACTTTCCAGAATCTCGTCAAGAACCCCAAGGTTCTCGAGTTTGACAACAAGCGCAACTGGTTTACTCGAAGTGTCCATAACCGAAACCAGATCCGCGACGGACGGTCTTTCCCCTCGCTTCAGCTTAATGTCCGCCGCGACCAGGTCTTCCATGACTCGTTCAAGTCGCTCTACTTCAAGAGTGGCGATGAGATGAAGTTTGGCAAGTTGAACATTCGCTTCCATGGTGAAGAGGGTGTTGATGCCGGTGGTGTTACCCGAGAGTGGTTCCAAGTACTGTCCCGGCAGATGTTCGATCCCAACTATGCCCTGTTCGTACCTGTGTCCAGCGACCGAACCACATTCCACCCCAACAAGCTCAGTGGTATCAACGACGAGCATCTCATGTTCTTCAAGTTTATTGGCCGTGTCATTGGCAAGGCTCTATACGAGGGCCGCGTCCTTGACTGTTACTTCAGCCGTGCAGTCTACAAGCGAATCCTTGGAAAGACTGTGTCAGTCAAGGATATGGAGTCATTCGACCCTGACTATTACAAGTCACTCGTCTGGATGCTGGAGAATGACATCACGGATATCATCACTGAAACATTTTCGGTTGAGACGGACGAGTTTGGTGTCACAAAGGTCGAGGACCTGTGCGAAAATGGCCGCAACATCCCGGTGACTGAAGACAACAAGCAGGACTATGTCCGTCTTGTTGTGGAGCACAAGCTACTGAGCTCAGTCAAGGAACAGATGGAGCACTTTTTGAAGGGTAAGTTGCAACACGGCGGTACCCCAAACCACCGAATGAATGCTAATGTTATGTTAGGCTTCCACGAAATCATCCCTGCCGAGTTGGTGTCCATCTTCACGGAGCAAGAGCTCGAACTTCTCATCTCTGGTCTACCCGACATTGATGTGGACGACTGGAAGAGCAACACGGAGTACCAGAACTACTCGCCCTCGAGCCAGCAGATCCAATGGTTCTGGCGTGCTGTTCGCTCATTCGACAAGGAAGAGCTCGCCAAGCTCTTGCAGTTCGTGACGGGAACCAGCAAGGTCCCCCTGAACGGATTCAAGGAGCTTGAGGGCATGAACGGCATCAACCGTTTCAACATTCACCGTGACTACGGCAACAAGGATCGGTTGCCCAGCTCGCATACATGTTTCAATCGTAAGTCCTTCTTTCCAGTCGATATTAGTGATGCTTATACTAACATGTCATGACAGAGCTTGACCTTCCCGAGTATGAGAGTTACGAGACTCTCCGAACACAGATTCTCAAGGCCATCACTGCTGGTAGCGACTACTTTGGTTTCGCTTAGGCGAACCAAGCAAAGCAACAAACAGACAGAAGGGATTCCGCACCTTTCTTGTCACGACGATGACGAGCTGGTTTGTACGATGAACGCGGTCACCAATTAGGGGTTGGCGAATGGAGACAGTTGGCATTGCATGGCATGGCACGGCATGGTTATGATATTATTAGTCCTTTTTTGTCCACTTGCCCTTGAGATGATTTAGCAGTGGTTTGTGTTATTTCGCGCACGTTCATGCCCTTCTTTTTGGGATTCTTGGTCTGCCTATGGCACAAAGTACGAGGCATGAGGGATGGATGTATCTAGTGGCAGGCCAGATACAGGTCACGCCGAGCGGAGTGCAGGCTGCTCGACGTTGGTCAGGATCTCGGTATTGTCGCGAGGAACGATCCTCCCTAAGCATGCAATCAGTAGAATAGGACCTGAAGCATGCAGACCAAGGATAATAGAGATAAATAGATGGCAAACGAAAATATTTAGGAAGGCCGACAGTTGCACAGGCTCATGTTATACGTGCTGCAACAGTAAGCACGAGCGAAGGTGATACGCGTGTTACTGACGGGCTCGCTTCGTTCATACATGAGCCGACCGCGACGTGGCCACCAGAGCCAGAAGATGCACAGCGCACGCGCAGGCCAAGTTTAAAAATGATTTAATCAAGCATGGCTCAATGATCCAGCAGTATCAAAGTCTGACTTGCTTGCAAAGGTTGTGTTATTTTTGGTATGACGACATGTATAATCAGGGGACGGAAATGGAAAGAGGTTACGAAAGGCTTATCGATAATTGGCGGCACATACTCCTCCGTACTCTGGTAGCATTACCCCGCGATGTGGTTGATACATGGGTATTTTCATAGGTCTCAATTTGAAGACACTGCAGAGACAATTCGTAGGGGAGTACCAGAGAATATACAAAGGGCAGGATCAGTGTGAATCACATGATCTATGGACTGACATGACCTATTCGTTCTCATTGTCATTCTTGAAACGACTTCCCCCACATTCTTGGGGAACATTAGCGAGGAAGAAAAAGGTTTGGGGCGGGCTGATGAGTTGAGTAAGGCAGGGCGGGCTTTCAGCGGCCAACAGCGGGAGCCCAGCTAATAACCTAGCCCACCAGCCAACCAGCGGCCTCGGAAGCTCCAGCAAAAACTTTTTGTCACCCGCGATAAGATTCAGGCTCACGTCTGTCACTTTTACCTGGGGCTTCGCCAACACCTTTATTTGATTCGTACAGACGAGGAAATCCACAAGAAGGGCACAACCTGTTCTGATCTCCCCAGCTAACACCATTCTTGAATTTCTACTATCGCTGCCATCAGGACTAGAAGGAAGGAAGAAAGAAGACGCTCCTCCATCCGGCCGACAGAGACCCCGAACCGGAACCCCTCCACTTGTCTACCTCAGCAGCATAGCACAGCACAGCAAGCAGAGCCCCATTGGAAGGCCGTCGCACAACCTTTCTCTACCTCTCTCTGCTCGACCTCCAATAGGATCTATCGCATACGCTCCTACTTGGAAAGCTCGTGTCACCCGGCTTTTTGCAGAACGAATTGCAGAACGAAAACGAGGCGCCTATCCCCGGCTGTACTACAGGGCCCTCTACCGAGAAAAATTGCTTCTTCTTGGGCGGCAACACACCTTAATTAACCGGCCCAATCTCGCTCACCCTGTTGGCAACTCTTCATCATGGGCGACATGGCGAACGAAATCAAATTGCTCTCGGGCAACAGCCATCCGAGCTTGGCCAAGGCCGTAGCTGATCGGTAGGTCTACGTCCCCCGTTTGTTTTGCGCAAGCAAGCCAGCAAGCAATCACCATGCCCTTGTATGCGATGCGCGAGTGCTTTCGATTGCGCGAGACGAAAGACGTTGCAGCAGCCTCGGCGAAAGTACGCTTCGCTGGCTGCGGCCGGATCGAGAAGAGCTGCTTCTTTTGTACAGCTTCAATTGCGCACAGCAGGGAGCGGTATCATGTTGGAATGCTATTAGGAAAAATGCTCAAAACGTGCGGAAAGCTGAAATGAACCTCTCTCTACCTCCAGGCTCGGCATCGAGATCGCAAAGACCATGTGCCTGAACTACTCGAATCAGGAAACCTCAGTCACAGTCGGCGAGTCGGTTCGAGATGAAGACGTCTTCATCCTGCAGTCGACGGCCCCCAACAACATCAACGACGGCCTGATGGAGCTTCTCATCATGATCCACGCCTGCCGTACCGCCAGCGCCCGCCGCATCACCGCCGTCCTTCCCAACTTCCCTTATGCCAGACAAGACAAGAAGGACAAGAGCAGAGCGCCCATATCCGCCAAGCTCATCGCAAACATGCTGGTCACCGCCGGATGCAACCACGTCATCACCATGGACCTGCACGCCAGCCAGATCCAGGGTTTCTTCAACGTGCCCGTCGACAACCTGTACGCCGAGCCCAGCGTCCTGCGATGGATCAAGGAGAACCTGGGCAACGAGGACATTGTCATTGTCAGTCCCGACGCCGGCGGTGCCAAGAGGGCGACTTCGATAGCCGACCGCCTCGACAAGGGCTTTGCGCTCATCCACAAGGAGCGCCCCCGCCCCAACGTCGTCGGCCGCATGGTGCTGGTGGGAGACGTCAGAGACAAGGTCGCCATCCTCGTGGACGACATGGCCGACACCTGCGGCACCCTCGCCAAGGCCGCGCAGGTCCTCTCGGAGAACGGAGCCGCCGAGGTCGTGGCCATTGTCACCCACGGCATCCTCAGCGGCGACGCCATCAACATCCTCAACAACAGCGTCCTCTCGCGGATCGTCGTCACAAACACCGTCCCCCTGGGCGAGAAGGAGCAGCAGTGCAAGAAGCTGAAAGTCATTGACGTCTCCCCGACCCTCGCCGAGGCCATCCGCAGGACGCACAACGGCGAGAGTGTCAGTTTCCTGTTCACGCATGCGCCTGTCTAGTTATCTGGTACCGTTTCGTGGAAAAGGGCAAGGGGCACCGCCGAGAGGTGCCCCGTACAGGCGCAAGGGTGATCTTGTCTTTTTTCTTCTCAGTGGAGTTTTGGTTGTTTAAAAACGTGTGTGAAAAAAAAACAGGAAAAAGAATCATCCACTTGCCTGACCTAGTTTTCCCCTTTTCTTTTGCTCTCCAACGTAGACATGATGTTCGGTCATATTGGTATTATTGCTATTATAGAAAGCCTAGTTGGAATTTTGAGGTGGGTGAAAGATCTGATTTCATGGTATTCCTACTTCATGCTCCTTCTTCATGCGTCATCACGATTGCATGTCTTCAGGCCTGCTATTCTAGAGCATGTTACAAATATGCGAAGAGACAATGGAGTTTAGATTATGACAGCAATACCTGCAAAGATGACTCCTCACTATGGTGTAAGTCTCGACAACGAGTGGTTTCCGTGTCGTATTATCACCATCTGCAAGACAACTCTCAAGCAGTGCCTAGCTCGTAGAAGACTCACTAACTTCTTGACAGATTGCTTGAGGCAGACAGGATTTCCAGTGTGTAATTGTGAACAACCTTCTACAAAAATTCAAGCTCCATGACAACAGCAGTTGACGATGTATTTTTGCTCGGAAATACGTAGATTATTAGAAAGCTAGCTCTTGGCACAGGTTGGCGACGTTCCGGTTCTTGCCTCATTTGGACGAATTTGAGGGTCACGAAGCTCAGCGAAAACACGAAGGGTCCGCCAGAGGCGAAAGTGCATATTTCACTGCAACTTTAAGCCACACAAAGGGCAGCTCCTCTGTCGTTACACATGCAAGGGGATTCCATGGGGTAAGCAAGATTAGGGCCTGCTCCTTCACTGCAACTCTAGTATACTCGAAGGGAAGCCATCAGGTGCCCAGCCAGGCGCCACCGGTCTCCAAATTCTATGAGTTGGTGTGCTCGGGATCATATGTAACTTCCGAATCAGTGCAGACAATTCGAGACCAAACAAAGGGGATGGATGTATCGGCTCTGTTCACATGGGGTGACGACGGAGCTCGAATGACATAGCCATCAAGCGCCTGTCGCCTGAGAGACCGATGACGAAGCAAATACATAGACAGCCAGTGTTGAAGCACCAAGACCTTCGCTGCCTACAGCCACAAGAGCAAAAACAGCCTGATATGGGCATTGTATTCATGAATCCATGAGGACAATCTGGATCTTTTCTGGCGGCGTATCAATCGATGTTGGCCTGCTTTGAGCGGAGGGCTACCTAGAGTCCTAGAGACACGACCAGGACTGTTATTGGCATGATTGCCACCCGGAATCGTGCCGTAGATCTTTCACTGCAAATTTAATACACTCAAAGGCAAGGCGCCAGGTGCCTGAACTGGTGTCATCGAATCTCGGGACTGTCATGAGCTTTATGTGCTTGGGATCACACTCTCAATTCATATCAGGGCGTGTCCTTATATTACTGTAAACAGATTACAGTCCAATTTAAGCACAATTTGGCCATGATCACAATAAAAACAATAGACTGAAGTGGGCATCATCGGGAATCATCAACCTTAATTTTTGTGCCGAGAAATTACATCTTTTCTCATGATCTAGCTATCGGGGTACTTTAACCATACCTGAAGTCATGGTACCCATTAGACAAGCCATGCCGACAAAACCTTTTTTTTCCGTTTTGTCATGATACGTCATTTCCCTTTCCGCAATGCAAGAGAACCAGAAGGAAGCGAGACACCTAACCCAACGCCTGTAGAGAGATATCTTACTTGCGCATGGAAGAGGCACGTCTCTTACGGCTCTCGACCTTCTGGGCGCGGGCCTCGGAGACACGCTTGGCAAGGAGGGCAGAGTACTCAGCCTGGACATGTTGTTAGTCACTAGCCACATATTCATTCACAGGAGGAATTCAACGTACAGCCTCATCCTTGACCTTCTCGGACTGGCGGCGCTTGAGTGCGACTCTGTGGCGCTTGTGCTGGAGACGCTGGGGAGTGACAAGTCTCTGGATCTTGGGGGCCTTGGTGTAAGGCTTCTTGCCCTCACCCTTGGGCTGGACCTCACGGCGAATGACGTACTTGCGGACCTAGAAATTGGAAATCTCCATTAGCACAGCTTCTTTGCGAATCCTTTGTACATCACCTCGCATCTCAGACTCTGCCCGGTGGTATCATTGCAAAGGATTCGTCTCTCTCATCCTGCAGCAGCAACGACCGGGCAGGCGATGACGAGCTGTTGTGGTGGACGGCGGTCACTCACATCGTCATCCTTGCTGAGGGAGAAGAAGCGGCGGATCTTGGTGGCACGCTTGGGTCCGAGACGCTTGGGGTGGACAACGTCGGTCAGGCCGGGGATGTCGGCATCACCCTGCTTGACGACGGCGAGGGCGAGGACGGACAGATCCATGCCGACGATGCAGCCACGGACGGACTTCCTCTTGCGCTCGCCAGTGCGGCGGGGGCGGTAGCAGGAGTGACCCTCGGAGAGCAGGAGTCTGACACGGGTAGGGTGCATGACACCCTGCTTCATGGGGAAACCCTGCTTGTCGTTGCCACCAGTGATGCGGAAGATGTAGCCCTTGAACTCATCGCCAAGGTTGTCGCCGGGGACCTCAGCGCCCATCTGTGGATATTTGGTCAGTATTGTTGATCGACATGTCTCGTCTCTGAAAACCGATCCGTCACGGGTGCTGCCATTGCGCCTGCCGTCCTGCGCTTTGCCATCTCGATATGCGAGCCCGATGTATGCTTTTCTGATCTTGTTCCTTCCAAGTGGGTATCCACCTCTTGCAAAAGCATGGGCGCAGTCGGTAGTCTCTCGAGTATTCATTCGTCATATCGCAGAATTCGATCTCGACTGATTGATTGAATGATTGATCGGTTGACTGGCGTACAGGTGTACAGGCGGCAGGGCAAGTATTGGCGTTGGCGATGGGTGCCTTCGTTGACAGGCTCGACCCCCCGTGACGGTACGAAATTCTTTTTGACTGGTTGTTTGAACAAGGACAAAAAAACGTACGCGCTTCTCCATGAAGTCCCGGAGCTTACGCTCGTCCTCAATCTCGACCAGCTTCTGGCTGCCATTGGCAGGGTAGGAAATGTTCAACTTCATCTTGACGGAAGCTGTGGGTGCGGCGACTTGCTGTTGGGTTAGTCGGGTGGTGCTTGTCGAGAAGTGCGAAAAGGTCGGGAGGTGTATCACGAAAAAGCTGGGCCTGAGAGAAATCAGAATTGTGTGGGCTCTATTTTTCGGGCCTGGTCTGTGCTTCAGGGTTTTTTTCTCTAGCCGCTGCAGTGCACCTTGAAGAGGTACGTACCTCACCCAGCAACAAGTGGGGCACAGCTGCTGGTTCAAGTCGCCCTTGAATGGCCAGTGCTCTCTAATCGGCTCCTCTTATCCTTAATCTTAGTGGATCATTGGCTCTTATCGGTTCGCTGCTCTTTCCATCGCCTCTATTCACGGCTGAGGCCCGGACTTTCACCGATCGGCATAGAGTCTGGACTCTGGGGTATCAATAGAGAATCGCAATTCGTTGTACAACGCCAATCTCAACCGGCTACAAGGAAGTTCAGAGTGCACGGGAATACGCAAAATTGACGCAAAACCCAAGATCAGAGACCAGAGTCATTTGCGGCCATCCTACCAGAAAAGAGCAATACAAACTCGCTCAACACCAACAATCTCCTAGAGTGCAAGCCATGGCTTCTTCCGTCAAGCTTCACCCCCGTCCAGCGGGTGCAACCAGTTCCGCCTCAAATCCTCTACCTCAACTCTTGCAAACGCCATGTGGATTGGCACTGTTGGAACTTCAAGGTACCATCAATCTTCCGCAGACAGATCCCGAACAGGAGGGACAAGCACCAGAGATTCCCATTGGCCGTATCACCTTTCCGGACTACAACCCCAACGCCTTGGATCCTTCCAACTCGTCGTGGATGAGACGCGTTCATCTCTACGTTGGCCAGCACCAGAGACTCACTGGGGAAGTGAAGAAGCTGCCCAAAGCCATGGCCATTATACGCAGACGTGCCAGTGACGAAGCCGCCGGTGCAGCAGCAGCGGAGGACAAAATCGAGGATCTCGAGGTGGTGGAGATTGTCAAGCACAAAATCATCTTCTCCTCGCGGCCGGAGCCGGTCGGTACAAGCTGAGTGTCGACATGTTTTATGACATACCTAGATTGTGCCCGAGACCGGCTTGTTCTGAGTGCAACATTCGACGTTCCGATCTGTGTGGCCACTATTCGATTTACTCGAAATTGTTGATTGGACAAGCGATCGTCAAGTTCTTACTCACTAAAGCATGACAACGACTGTCAGTAGCAACGTTTACACTTCGAGTCATATCGGCGATCATCCATGCGAAGTCTGTCCTGTTCACAGACAGACATGAAAGGCATATATGCCCGCTCAGTTCGACGGTGGTGAGTTATGCTTAATATTCACCACCAGGGCTCACTTGCTTGGCCACGAGATGTGCGAAATTCCCAACTCATCAATATCTTGGCTTCGACTTGATATCGGTAGGAACTCCCATCCAACCACGCCACTATACCAAGAATAAAGAGAAATCATGGGAAACTCGACATATGATACGCGCCATCATCATCAAGTCTGCAGTCTATGCATCTGTTGGCCTATAAAATGAAGTCTGCTATGCTGGAGAATTGCAGCGTCAATATGGATCAAAACCCATGAACTACCTGCAACTCTTGGTATAAAGTTGTGCCCACAATTTAATGGAGCACGAGATAAGGCATATGATTCCGTGACTTACACGACTTGAGCTTTCAGTACCTGAAATGCGTTTTCCTTTGCCGCTCATCTCAAAATCACTCTCGAAATTCTTGAAGATCCGAACAAATATCGGTTTTCCATTGTCTCGCATCATTGCCAAATAACTTGCGCGTTGGACAATATTTGGGCAATCGCAACGTCCATGAGGTCAAGTTACCTTGTATGGTCCCATATAAGAGACGGTCAAATAAGAATCATATGCACTTCTTTATCTCCGCCCGTATCGCTACCATGTTGTCGGATCCCGGCCGTGCCTTTGGAGATATCAAATCATCGACCACCTATGCCGAGGTTTCTTGCAATAGCCCTTGCAGAAGCATGCTGGCGGGAACATCAGAATATCTCTACAATCAATAAAATGACAAACAAAAAGAAACGAAATACTGTCATACTCAGGTTGCCCATGTAAGCACGCCTTTGGTAATCCTCGCTTATGAGTATGCACTCCACCAACTCATCGGAAGAGAGGCGCCGAGGCGAGCTCAACATCTCCGGCATCTGGCCCGCTAAAATGAGGAGAGCCTTGAAGCAACACGGCAGCGACCATGTCAGTCAACAGGGTATTCCTCTCTGGAGGTTGTCTCTCCTGGCAACTGGCCAATCTCTGGCCGTAGATGACGTGCTGTCACCCCTGCTATCGCATGCGATTGCAAGCTCACGCAGAGTCGTATACTCTTGGCCTAGCCCGGTCTTGGGTCTTTCCCCACCAAATGCATGCAGGCAAGGTACCGTGCTCGAGGTATCGGGCGTTGCTCTCTGCGCCGCTCGGTGCTTTTATCTATCATGAGATGTGACCTCTTCGGCTTTGTGTCCTGAGAACTATCTTGATCTTGGGTATTGTTCTTTGGTAGTCGGTAAAAATGGCAGACGTGACGGAAGAGAAGCCCAGGAGATCAGTAAGTCATGGTTTGATCGTATACTCGTTGATACGGCACAGTATTCTAATGGCTGTCTAGTTCCGCTCCTTTATCTGGGACAACGATACCCATCTAAAGAGTCCGGAAGAGAGGAAACTTTTGAGAAAGTTGGACTGGTCTATATTGACGATCGGCTGCTTTGGATTCTTTGTACGTATATACAGGCTTACGAGCAGTCCGTTCTATGACCACTGGTCTAACATGCCAACCAGCTTAAATACTTGGACCAAAGCAACATTACCAATGCCTACGTCAGGTGAGTCTTGAAGCATCAAGTTGTATCTGAGCAGTGTATCGGAGAGATACTGACATGACCATGGCTTCCCACAGCGGAATGCAGGAGGACCTACAAATGCTCGGCAACGAGTACACGTACGCGCAGACGGCTTATACCTGCGCCTACGCCATCATGCAGATCCCCAGCACCCTGATCATCCAGCGCGTCCGGCCCAGCTGGTGGCTCGCCTTCATGGAGATCGGCTGGGGCTGCTTCACGTTTGCTCAGGCCGGGCTGCGCACACACACGCAGCTCTACGTCTTCCGGTTCATGGTCGGCTTCTTTGAGAGCTCCTGGTTCCCGTGTATGCTATTCGTTCTCGGTAGTTGGTACACCAAGACGGAACTAGGTATGTTCGATGTCATTGTAGAACGGAACTTGGGCACATCATACTGACTTGCATCACACAGCTAAGAGGGTTGCCATACTACACATGACGGCGCCCGTAGGCACAGCTTTCAGCGGATATCTGGTAAGACCACCTCCCCTCCCTTACCGAGGCAAACGAACAACTGCTGACAGACCAACACAGCAAGCAGCAGTATACGAGGGCCTCGACGGCGTGCACGGCATGTCCGGCTGGCGGTGGCTCTACATCATCTGCGGCGTCATGACCCTGCCCGTGGGACTCGTGACGGCGCTCTTCTTCCCGGACACGCCGCACACGACCCGGGCCTTCTTCCTGACCGGCGAGGAGAAGGAGCTTGGTTTGAAGAGGGCGCTCAACGCCGGCAAGGCCGCACCGGCGCCACTGACGTTGAAGAGAATCGCCAAGGTGCTGAAGGGATGGCGTACGTGTTCCAAAAACTCTACAGGACATGTTGGCTAGGTGAGCTAACCATGAATAATAACAGGTTGGTGGTTGCTTGTGCTCGGGTACGTGGTAAGTAAAAACACGCCCTGCCTCCTCGCTTCTTTTGCTAACTCCATATCTCCAGCTCTACGGTACAAGCTGTCAAAACAGTAGCTATTTCTCCATCTGGCTCAAAGCCGAGGGATTATCCGTCGAGCTGCGGAATATCATTCCCACGGGCACGAGTCTGATTTCGGGCTTCTGTGTTGTCATGGTGAGTGTTTGTCTTATTACTGTTCGAATACAGCCCGGCGATTATATATACTAACACCCGGTCAGTGGGGATTTCTATCTGATTACACGGGCTCTCGGTTCGCCTTTGTCGTTGGTCCTCTCGTGAGTCTCCTCTGCAACGCCCCCATTCCCCCAAGTATCAGCCACTGACGATACATGACAAGATCTTTGGGCTCCTGCCTACAGGTATTCTGGCATTCTGGCCAGCCAGTGTCCAACTCAAGGAATTCGCCTTTCTGACGAGCGGAGTCCAGCTCATGACGGCCATATTGTAAGTCTCATTCTCTACTCTCTAGTGCGATCCAGCAACACTAACAGATCCTCGATGAACAGCTACACCTGGGCCAACGAGATCTGCGCCGACAACAACGAGGAGCGGGCCCTGACCATCAGCTCCATGAACGGCTTCCAGTACGCCGTCGCCGCCTGGCTGCCCATCCTCATCTTCCCGCAGGTCGAGGGCCCGACGTTCCGCAAGGGGTTCCCCTCGACGTTTGGCTTCACCATTGCCGCCATCGCCTGCGTCGTCGCGATACAGTGCTTCGCGACTTGGGAGGCCAGGAGGAAGGCTGCTGCCGTCGAGCGGGATAGCGTCGAGGGCTCGCTCGCCGGCGGCGACGTGGAGAAGCTCGGGGTCGCGGATGCAAAGGCCGAGGAGCTCAAGGCGGGTCACGTCGCCTAAATACATGAATCACCGATCTGACCTCGTTTGGCTTGAGCAGCGTCACTGAGACGCCGGCGGATCGAGTTCAGTGCCAAGCGCAGAGCAGCGTGAAAGTGGTGGGATGATGTACAGTCAGATGCAGTTAAGCCTGCCGAGAGGGCGACTATACTGGAATCCCCGGATGTTTACGTAGTCAATATTGAACCAGAAATACATCTCCACGGCTATATCGGGTGGCCTACTCATCCTTGTCTTACTACTTGGCTTGGCTATCATGAATGCATGGATCGGTAGCCAGTCGCCTGACTTTGTATAATCCACACACACCTGCACAGCGAACAGTCACGGTTGGTACACACAGAAGAGAAGTCATTTGCAATATATTGTCATTGCTCGGCCTAGCCGTGGGGATATCATCAAAGCAATAATTATCGCCTGCCGCCTGAAATGTCTGTGTCCTTCTCCCGGTTCACCTGGTCTTCATCAGGCACCGCACCGCAAGTTTCCGAGCGCCATCCGCATCAGTAACGTTGTCATGATGCTCTGACCAGAGCTGGCTTGATGATCCTGAAAATATCGAGGCTCCGTTAGCCCATACCATTGGGAAGGATTTGCGCATCCCCTGAACTATACAACCGTAACCACATATAGTACATTCATAAATCCAGTGAACCAAGTGTTGGCGGAGGCGAAAAGCTGGATGTACGAAGAAATTATTGGTATCAGTATCGTCAGAGTCGTTAATAATATACATTCGTAAAGAAAAAAGGTATGTTCGAACGATGCGTCGAGTGGCTCGAATGATGGACTGTCCAGTCGCATGGGCTTCCAAATTCGTAGTCATGTTCATCCTGGGCCGTTCGCCAGGGGTTCGGAAGCTTGTATCAGTTCCCTTACGGGCGTGAACTTCTCGTCGTCTAGGCGTATAACCTTTCGCAGGATTTTCAGTGTGATGCCCACAACGTCCTCCGAGGCCGACCAGGGGCCAAGCTGGTCAATGAGCCTGGCCACCACACCGCCGTCATCTCCACCATGTGCGTCTTCAAGTCGTCTTCTAGCATCGTTCGCAGACTTCCACATCTGCTCTTGCTCCTTTTGGTTTTGGAACAGCTCTCTAGCATTGTTGGCATTTTCTGCGCCCAATGCTACAATGCTTCGACCCCACCACAGGAGCGCGATGCAGTGCAGTCGCAAGATCAATGCAGCAAGCGGGCTCGAGTGATTGCAATCCCCTCTGTATACTCTCATGAGAGGTACCAGGCTCCTCCATATCAGCGGATCTCGCAATTTGCGCTCAGCATCTCGCATGTCGTCCAAGGCCTTGAACGCGGCCATGTAAGCTACGAGTGACTGGAGATCGGTAGCCATAAGGGCATGGCGCTCCCGCTGAGTCGGATGCGTTGACAGAACGCCATTGGGTTTGATGATGCGATCTCTTTGGTGCTTGAGTTTCGTTCCGAGGGCGCTCAGAGTGGCATGCTTCTCCTTGAGCTTGCCTGCCCGCTCAGGATCTACAGAGGAAGACCGACGATCGAGGACGGGAGGCGCTGGTGTGAGATTCGTGGTGGCACCAGGTGTTCCGGCCTGCGAGCTGCTGGAAGCCACCCGTTGCATGGCTATGCTATGTTTCGAGGGCGTGGAAGGCTGGGCAATCTCCGAGGTTCTGGGCCGCTTCATCGCAGCGGGCGGGTGGTCGCCCGCGTCTGTAGCCGTACGGGGACGCTTGCGGGCCGTTGCCGTGGATGGTGGCTCTGCGCTCTCGGAACGCTCCCGGCCGGTACGCTCGTCTTTCCTTGGCGGCTCCAACAAGTCTCTCTTCGATGTGTCGGGTTTCTTCTTTGGTGCCAGGGCCAGCAGTCGAGAGATGGTCTTGGCAATTCTCTTGGGATATTTTAATCTCACAATCTTTGATCGCTCTTCCTCTCTTCCTTCATCGTCTCTGTCCAATTTTGCTGGTGCCTTCTTGGCACTGCCGGGTGACTCGGTGAGACTGCCTGTCTTTTGGCTAGAGTCCTTGCTGAGGCTGCTGAACTTCTTCTCTGCTATCGCCTGCGCTTCTCTCACGACAGGTGGTAGAGTTGGGGATAGAAGTGGCGGCAGGTCAAATTTGCTCTTCTTGGGCGTTGAGGTTTTTTCGGGCTCATCGCGCACGCGCCTGCTTTGCACTTTTGTATCCCTCTCCTTCTCCCCAGCCTTGGCCCTCGGACTAGAATCGTAGCCTGGTATCATGGAACCTAGCTCTGGACCGAGGGGTGACAACATGGGGATGGATTTGACGTCCTTGTTGCCCGAGCTTGTTTTCTCCTTCCTGGGTGTGCTGTCCTTGCTGGCGGCCGACTTTTGCGACGAGCCGTTGGTTTGACTGCTGGGCCGCGGCGAGGGGCCGCGCGTGCTTGTGCTGCTGCCGAGGGCGGATCTACCGTTCGTGGCAGGCATCGGGGAAGGCTTCAGCTCCTTGGATGGCTTCTTGTCATGGAGGCTGGATTTATCGGCGGTCCGACTGTGCGTGTCCGACTTGGACGGGACACGGATTAATCCATTAGGGGTGCCCTCGAGCTTGGTGCGTTTTATCGGTCGCTCCTCGTTCGCGTCTGAAGGTCGCGGCTTCTTCCTCTCAGGAGAGGGCTCGGCACCGGGGCGACGCACATCGGGTTTGGGAGGTAGGCTGGGGTGCGGCTTCTTCAAAGTCGTCTGTTTCAACATGCTGTCGACGGATGGGGACTCCTCCTTTTTGACAGCAGGCGCTCGCTCCTTTTCGACAGGCTTGGGCGCGGACGGCCTGGGGGTCGGCGTGTTGCTGTCGGCTTCTTGCTTCTTTCTCTTGTAGTCCTGCAGGGACACTTTGGTCTTTGGTTTGTTGGGATCCTGCGGCGGCGGCTTGGATGGCTTGGGCGCATAGCTCTCCTCGTCGCGTATGTCGGAATAGGCTCTGGTGAGCAGAATGCCTCGGTCGATGCCGAACAGATAGGTCATGTACTGGAGGGGCCTAATTGCATCTTCCTCCAGGCGCGCGTCGTTGGGTGGGTGTTGGTAGCGCGTATCGGGCGAGATGGACAGCTGATGGGGGCGGTCGGGCAAGACGCTGACTAGACTGTGGATGGACTTGGCTGCCGCCTCCATGGTCATCTCTTTGTCCTCATGCAAGCTCGACAAGCTGCGCGCGGTGGTGGAACGGTTTCATCAAATATGCGGCAGGTGGACGAATTGCAGTTGTTTCTTTATGTAGGGAGCTGAGTCGAAGCAGGACAAAGAGGTCGCCGTTGGGCGGGTGGAGAGATAGAAGGGGAATATCTGACTTTAGAGTTTAGCGGCAGTGTTTCTCATTCTTTTTGGAATTGGATTTATAGATGAGCTGCATGGTCCAGTAAAACAGGGCGAAAGGGGAGGAGGTATGGGTTGGCAGAGGATGGAGGGCTGCGTTCTATCAATCTGGGCAGGACGAGAGCGCAGATACGTTTGAAGTTGCAGCGATATCTCACGACGCGGTGTGGTATATAGGTACCCGGCAGGAGAGGATGGGATATAATGGGATGGGATGGGATAGGACAGGACAGGGAGCGGTAAAATGCGGGCCAAGAGAACTGACCTCTGATGCTTGCTCGCAAGACGGATGGGAGCGAACAACAAAAAGCGACGCGACTGCAAGCCGATGGGGAATTTGACAACAGCAGCAATACGAGGCTGTTGCGCCGATGCAGTCCCAAAAATGCAGCACGCCTTTGTCGGGCAGAGAGCAAGCAAGCAAGCAGCAATTCGCGCCTTATCGTGGGTGGCCGCGTCGTGTCGGGACCGTCCCTCCTCTGCTCTGTTTCTGTCTCGTCGCGTATTCGACTGCCGGCTGCTGACTTATCCAAACCTCCCAATGCTGTGCCCTTTGCGACAATGGAGTGCGCGAGCGCATCAACCCATCCAGAGTTTCGGGTAGTGGTATCGGTCGCGTCGAGAATGGGGGGTGGGAGGTATGTAACAATAGGGATAATAGCAGGATAAGAAAAAAAAGTTATTGTGTATGCGGTGGGCAGCGTAAGGTATCGCGGACAATGTGCCTGTGTGTGCTTGTGCTCGTCCGATTTGTCTCAAATGGCCGGGAGAGAGGTCAAGTCAATAGCAGGAACGGGGTAGATCCAGTCCCAATTGAGAGCTGAAGATGGACAAGGGCGGGCGGCGGGCTGAGCGATTCCCACTTGGTTGATTTGATCCGCGACTGGGTCCTCCTGGTCAGGCCGTGGTGGTGGTGGTCTTGGTCCTAGATTGCCTTTTAGGCCAGGCTGTTAGGCGAGGGGGACTGGAGTTGGGGGAGAGGGTTCGATGAGTAAAAGTTGCTTGGGCAGTAAGAAAAGGTACTGTAGAATATTCGGGGCGTTCTTTTTCTCTCTCTTTCGGCTGGGAATCGGTGCTTGTTTTTACAACACTGCCTACGAAGTATATGGGCGCCGATGTCGAGCAGACCAAGCGACAGATGGACAAGCCAGACAAACTCAAAAATGCACAGGTGTTATTCACTTGCACCCAGAGAGGAAAACAAGCAGGATACCAAAAGGAGGGGGTAGACAGGTAGGCAATCAGGGTATCTACCTATCTATCACGCAGGTTTGACAAGCATGATGATAGGTTTTGAACAAATGATAGAGCAAGCCGCTGTAAGAGGTCACTCTGTCAGTTATAGTGCCGACAGAAAACCCCCCAGATCGGGTTTGGTGCAGACAAAGTCATGTATGTGCCGGTCGATCTAAAGGATGTTCCCGGCCTCTTCTGGCTGTGTCAATCTGATTGCTGACTTGCATGTGAACCCATTGACCTGGGTAGTGTAAGCAAGTCTACGCGCAATGGTAGATCTCAAGTGTTTCTATCAATGTTAACAAAATAGGAGACGAGCAACAAATCATGGTGTATAAATGGTTACGATCAAGTGGATTCTTTCTCCGAAGGCTACAATGCCGAGCAGAACTCTGTTATTAGGTAGAGCAGATTCGCTTCTAGTACACCGTATAGGGGTACTATGTACGAGGTAGCTCGGAGACAGGCCCGTCGAAACTTGGCACCAGGGCAGAGACGACCAATACCTGATGATCATTCTTGTAGTTGATTTTGTTTTCAGGTTTCGTGATTCTCTTGGCATGTAGCAATGTCGCGTTACTGTAGAGTAAATAGTTACTATACGACCACAGCGCTGATCGCGACACAGAAGCATGAGCGTTGGAACGGCGGCCAGGAAAATAGATTGATAGACGTGCGGCTCATTAGGTACAGCGTGCGATGGAACCTTGTCGCAGGGGAAAAAAGTGTCCGTCTCTTTTTTGAGACGTTCCAGAACGGACGGGCGCATTGGCAATGGCTACTATGTGACGTGGGGTCCGCGCCTAGCTAGGGGGCCTTCTTTTTCTTTTCGTCCCTTGTTTCCAACGCCTACCTAGCTTACCTTATAGCGATCTAGCTTCCCGAGCTCCCTACTACACTAGAACAGATCCAGGTTTTAGTTCAGCATTTCAAAAAAGTGAGCCGCATCACCATCATCCCGCCGGCAACGACTACCAACGCCCAATTCGTTCGACCCGAGCGTCCAAAAGCTCAGGACACCTAGTCGAGGTTCTTCATCGGAATTGAATACCCAGAGATTTCCAAATAAACACAACCGCAAACATGTCCTTCCACGAGAAGCCAGGCTTCAGCTTCACGCCGACGGCCATGCTGCTGTCGACCAGCATCGTCGCCTTTCTGTCCGGCTTCTTCATGGGCGTCTACTCGATCCGCGGCTACTTCTTCGCCAGCCCCGAGCTGATTGAGGAGCGCCGCCGCAACCTCAACGACCCCGTCGAGAGCGACGAGTCCGACGTCGACGAGGACGACACCATCCTCGACCACGCCCCCAACTGGACCAACTCGGCCGCCGCCGACCAGAGGGACGGTTTGCGGGAACGCTTTGCGCAAAAGCCCAAGACGCCTGCCGCGGAGGCCGCGCTCACTGGAAACCCCAACGAGGAGTGCAAGCTGGTCTTGGTGGTGCGGACGGATCTGGGCATGACGAAAGGTATGGGCTTGATCGTCCTCCGCCCTTGAAGCAATGCTATTCATATGCTAACCTACACACCTCTTTGCACAGGCAAGATCGCAGCTCAGTGCTCACACGCAACCCTCGCCTGCTACAAGAAACTCGCGGCCGCCGACCCCAACTCCCCCCTTGGCCGGATCCTGCGACGCTGGGAGCGCAACGGCCAGGCCAAGATCGCCGTCCAGGTCAAGTCGCAGGAGGAGCTGCTGGACCTCAAGAACCGCGCCCGCGCCATCGGCCTGACCGCCGAGTACATACAGGACGCCGGCCGCACCCAGATCGAGGCCGGCAGCATGACGGTGCTCGGCGTCGGCCCCGCCCCCAAGAGCCTCGTCGACCAGGTCACTGGTGGCCTGAAGCTGCTGTAAGAGAAGATGACGGGGAAATGCGTCGAGCAGATATCTAGTCCTGGCCGCGGGCGGAAACCAAAACAACGATTGGAGTGCTTTACATATGGTGTGACACATAGTCGATACGCCATAGGCACCAATGAACCACTCACGTCGTATGTACGGACCGCATGCATATTTGAGAGGGAAAAGCGTTTGATAAAAAAGTTCATAGACATAGATATGGGCGAGATGGTAACATGGGAAAACACTGGCCAAATTGGCAAGTACGCATATACGCAATCAATTACGATCTGGTCAAGTACCAAGACCACATTACTGTACAATATGAATTACAGGTCACATACCTAGGTGTATACAGTGTCCTCAGCACAAGGTTCTAATTCATGGCCCAAATCATCACCAACATCAAAGTGTCATCAACGATAGCTTCGAGGTTGTATTCACATGTCTTTATTATTTATGCTGCACTCTGCAACCGTACAGTCACGGTATACTCGCTCAAGAGATCAATAGTGCCCTCATGCTCCTTTGTACACTGTCAAATCGAATGTGTGTGGGTATCCTTAGCAATGTGAAATGACGAAAACAAACGCAAACATTTTGTCCACAGGCAATGCTAGGCAAATCATGCCTCCAACATGAGTGCTTGATGATGGCCCTGCGAGGCCATTCAGCATGTGGACGCCAAAATATACAAGGGAGATCGAGGCTCGCCGGCCTGTCGTATCACCATCAGGAGATTCGTGGATTATTGCAAAGCCATCAAATCGTGCGCAACTCTCCAGGAGCAGCAGCCGTGACAAGTTGTTGTGGTTCTGGCTGTCTAGGAGAAAACGAGATGGTTTCTGGTCCCCCCATTAACAACGCTACCAATGTTTACTTAGAGAGATCGCCTCAAAATGATGGACCAAACTGAAATGGAAGTTGCGGCGATCGAATAGGTTGTCTCTGCTGTGGTGGCGCCGATGCAGAGGCGACGATGCCATTTGGTTCGACTCGTCTTCTCTTACTTGCTGCATCAGGTTCCAGAGAACCTGGTCTCTTGCCAGATGCGTCCTGAACGTTGGGGCTGGGTCGGGATCGGCTAATAATACCCTCGAAGCGTTGATCCATTCGGTCAAGCCGAGCGTTTACCAGATCAAATCGAGGTGTCAACCTCGTGGTATACGAGTCTAACTCGCTCAGAATCGTTTGCGCCATGCCCCTCGTGTGCATGTTATTGAAGTGACTGTTCAGATTCTGAAACTGCATCTCTTGTTGGTCAAGTTGACCACGCAGTTGGTTGCCGAGTTCTGTCAAGGCAGTGTTCAGACCTTGTACTGTTCCCCTTGCCTTCTCAAATTCCGCATTCTTAAATGCCTGAATCTGGCTGCACTGTTGCATGTGTTGATCCAGCCGGGAAACAAGTTGAGTGACAGTCGCTCCTAGGTCCGCGTCCTCAATTGCTTTGATCCTGTCGGCGAGCTGGGAGTCGACAGTCCCGGGACTGCCGCGAGAGTCGTGTTGCGGTGTTGGCGCCGGGGTTCTAGCCTGGATGCCCTTCGACTCAAGTATTCCAACACGAGCGGCAATGGCTTTGGTAGTATCGACTACCGCGTCGATCTCGGAAGCCATCATCTCGCTGCCTTGCACCACCGTGTTCTGCACCTTCTCCAGAAGGGACTTCTCACCCTCGGAGACGGATTTCTCTAGAGACGATATCTTCTGACGCAGAGATGATACTTCTTGGCGCACATCGTCCCACTTGCGTTCTAGCGCCTCCGTTGCTGCTGTCGAAAGAATCTGCTGTCTAGGCTCCATTGAGGATGGTCGAGAGAGTTTGCCCTGCTCTTGAAAGTGGCCGTCCAGTGACCTCGAGGCCTTGACCGAATCGAAATCCGCCTGCAACTTTCCTAGCCAGCGCTTGGACTCCAGGACGGTGTTACCTAGATCATGGTGCGTCCAGTGGTCCATGATCTTTTCGATCCGTTCAGGGTCCATATCTTCCAAGGCGCCCTGTAGAGTGGACAGTCCACTACCGAGTGCGGCAATCTTTGCGCTCATGTCACCAACAGCTTCAAGCATTTGCTCGTGCTTGCCAACATCCGTTCGCAACTCTCCCAGTAGATGCTTGAATTCCAATATCATGTTGCCGGTGTCGTTGTGGTTCCAATGGTCCACAATCATCTCGATCCGCCCGGGGTCCATGTCGTCAAAAGCGCCTTGTAGGGTAGATAATCCGTCATCGAGTTTGGCAACCTTTGTGTTCAAGTCACCAACGGCCTGGAGCTTGCTCTCGTGTTTGTCTAGAGCTCGAGTGTGCGCCTCGACGCGCTTCTCAAGCTGTTCCACGTTTTTCAGACCTTTCTCTGACGCGGAGTTCTCCCTCTCCAGAGAAGCAGCACGGCGTTGCAGCGCGTCAATGTTGCGGTGTACGCCGGGCAACTCTTTCTCGACTCTTGCATTTCCGTCTTGGAGTGATTTGAACCCCTTTTGCAGCTCGTCGACGTTCTGCCGCAAGTTCTCTTGTGTTGCGTTGTGTTTGACAGCATTCACGTCCCTGCCAAGCGCGTCGGTCTGTTCTTCGAGCTTCGTCGTCCTTCCTTCTTGTTTGTGAAGGCGCTTTCTGACACCTTCAAGCTCCTTCCGAGTAAGCTCGTCTGTCGACTCCTTTTTGGAAAGTCCTTCAATAAGAGCCTCCAGATCCTTCATCTCCTGATCGGCAGTTCCTCGGCTAGACTCGAGCTCCTTGATCTTGAGATTGGCGGCAACTCGGTTGGCCTCTAGCTCTTTGATCTTGATATCCGCAGCCTTTCGTTCTTGCTGGAGTATTTCGACCTCCTTCGTCGACTTTTCGCACTGTCTCTCCAGAACGGCGAATCTTCCTTCCAAGGATGCAATCATTGGAGCTGGATCTGAGAAAGTAGGAGCTGCTAGTCTCGCAGGCTCATTGACAACGGAAGCCGACTGAGCCTTGACAAGCTCGGCGACCGTGTCGACAAAGGTTGATGCTCTCTCAGAGAATTTGTTGCGGTATTGCTTCCATTTTTGGTGTGTCTCGTTCCGCTCCGTAGCGGCCTTGTCTCTTCTCTCCTGAAGAACCTTTTCCTGTTGGGGGAACGGAGTTTTAACGTCCTTCCACTTTTTCAGTTCTTGGTCGTGCGCCCTCAGATTTTTGTCCTTTTGATTGGTCTCGCTTTGGTACTTGCACTTCCACTGGTAATCTTCGAGGAGCTTCCATAGGGCGTCTAGGGCAGCCTGTTGGCTAGAGTCCTGTGCTTTTGGAGGCGGCATGTTGTTGTTACTTGGACTAGAAGGACGGACAGCGGTAGCCGGCTTTGAGGTGCTGGGGGCTGTTATAAATTGATGTTCATTAGCAATATTCCCAAAGGTTGTGAAGGTTTCACGAAACCAGGAACTCACTTGAAAAGCAGCTGGAAGACGCCATTGGAGTTCCTGGGCCGCCACGAGAAACGACTGGCGAATTATTTCCCGACGAAGGTGCTGAGCTCCGTAAACCCGTGGGCATGTTGAGAACTGATGTGTCAATTTTTGTAAGATTTTTGCTCCTGGACCTGGAATCATCGTCCTTGCCTTGATCAAAGGAAGAAGTGCGTCGGCTTGGAGGGCTCTTGCCGCGTTTGTCATCGCGCCTGTCACGGTCGCGGTTTCCGTCCCTATCTCTGTCTCTTTCTCGATCACGGTCCCTATCTCGGTCTCGATCTCTGTCTCGATCCCGGTCTCGATCCCGGTCTCGATCTCGGTCTCGGTCCTTTATTTCATTTGGTCGGTAAGTGTCGGCGGTGTGGTTTGCTGAAGGGCGACGGCGCTCATCGTCGAATCCAATCTGCCGATGCGACGACATTGTGCCGTGTGAACATGCTTCTGCGCAGGTGGTGTCCGTCTTTCCTTGTCCACGAGATCGGTGTGCGACTCGGGAAGAGTCTCAACTAAGTAGCTGCCCAGGCGGTGTCCTCGATAACGCTATAGAGTGAGACCCAGACAAACGCTGATGGCACAAGTGGATTGGTCAAGGAAATGCCCAGTCTCCTCCCAACGGCCCGCGGCCGTTTGTGCGCATGTCCTGGTCTCAGACCGCGTCGAGAGTCCTGTGTGATGATATTCGCCTTTGGATTGTGGTGGCGCCTAGGTAGGCGTTTGCGGATTTGATCGCGACTGGCCGCGTCCGCACAGAGTTCGTGATAGCTCGACCCCTCTCAGCGAACGTTTAGCGGCTGGCTGACTGGGGCTGGATCTGGGGTTGGCGTCGATTCCGTAGGGCTAGAACGTGACGAGTCCTGCGCGTTTGAGCCGAGCCGAATAGAGAAGATTCTCGATGATTGATATGTCAGATTCCGATTGAACAGCGCCGTCGCGTTCTGACAGGATTGAGATGGGAGAAAGAAAACACTAAAGGCTTGAAACCCCAGACGAGTGGGCGTCCGTTTGCTGAAGACCCTCAACTGTTCAGTAGATACTGAACTAATTGATAGATAGGCAGGTGACCAGGGTGTATGCTTGTCGCGGGTTGTGGTCTCCACTTGACCACTCAACTCTAAGGCTTGCTCACTCCAGACTTGAAAGCTGAGGCGTAGCTTGTAGGTACATATGCGGCGACCAGGTTGCAGACGCAGACAGAAGAGACTGGGAGATGGTGTGTTTTGTGTGTGACACCAATTTTGTGGTGGTGTGGAATGTATGTCAACCCAGAGATGACTGTTGTGACGAGGCCTGAGGAACGAATATCAAGTAGGATGGTAGGGCCCGAGAAGTCGTGTTGTTTTCGAGCATCAGTCATAAGTTTGGGATGGAGGTTGGAGCAAACCCAAATAATAAATAAGAGTCTTGTCGTCTCTACAATTGACCAGACGACGGATCGCTTGGCTGCCTTCGAGAGCAGCATGGCTGCGAAACAACGACCCTGTCAAGCCTGTAATTCAGCACGCCAGGTTGCCAAGAGAGTGTGTGAATGCTGGACTGACTCCCTTCCCTTGCATCGGCGCAGTAACGACATTTGATGAAGTGACCGGCGACAGAAGCAATTCATTCACCGTTGGTCCATTGAAAGTTGCAGAGCAGAGAAGAAAAAGCAATTCAACCCCCCTTTTACATGATCCGTCCAGCTGCATGGAAAATATAATAAATTACGCTTCCCCGACATTTAAAGTATTAGTGAGAGTATACTGGATAGAGCACCGATTTATCGTACTATTCTTCTCGTATCAATAAAAGGTTCATCGTTCATATAAAGACCACGTTCAGTCATGATACCTCTGCGTTCTTGCCCACCTGAAAAATCTTTCCAAGCATGATTGAGACAGCTTATATTGCTATTCCAACGCTTCGATGAAGGTAATGTAGTCACAAACCAACAAGCGCTAACCTAGGTTACTGCGTCTCTCATGCACTTGGGCATGAAAAGAAATCAATACCAAGATGGGAAAAAAAACAAAATAAATGAAGGATTTTTCACTTGCCCATGCACGTGTAGAACAGGCACAATATGGGGCTGTACGTACACATGTCTAACTACGGCAATTTATTTCGAAAGACATTCGGCACAGAGAATATACAGAGTACTCTGTAGTATACTCAGTGCCAGCCACATCTTGGCCATTACACTAAAAGCTGAGCTGCTAAACGCTGGGGCGCCACAGACGGGGTACCTGGCAGTGGGCCTTATCGCACAGCGCGAGGCTGAACCGCCCCGGCGCGTTGCTGCAAGTGCTTTGGTAGTGCTGCGTTGCTTGCAACAACTGCGCCAGCGAAATTTCCCCAGTCGCATTCTCATTGATTGAAGCTCCCATCATCGGCCTGTCGGGAAAGCTTTCTGATTCAATATTTTGCACCACCCATCCAACCACCCATCTTCTGCTCCATCACAACCCCCAGAATCACTCAAGATGGCGGCTGTAAGTTTATTCTGCTGTCAATCAGAATTGTGCCATTTTTATGCATGCTGATGGAATCATTTGCAGCCCGTAATGACCGTCTCCGAGACCAAGGACCTGCGCGGTCTCAACCTCATCGCGGCGCACTCCCACATCCGCGGCCTGGGCGTCGATGCAGACACGTTAGAGCCCCGGTCGAACTCGCAAGGCCTCGTCGGCCAGGAGAAGGCCAGAAAGGCAGCTGCGGTCATTCTCGAGATGATCAAGGTCGGAAAGATTGCAGGCAGAGCAGTGTTGATTGCCGGACCGCCTAGGTGAGATTACCCATGCCGACAGAAGGAGAGGAAGAGAGGAAGCGAATCGCAACGCGAGACTAACTTGAGATTCGCGCATGCAGCACAGGAAAGACCGCCATTGCCATGGGCATGGCCCAATCGCTCGGACCCGACGTTCCCTTCACCTCGCTCGCATCGTCCGAGATCTTCTCGCTCGAGATGTCCAAGACCGAGGCCCTGACGCAGGCCTTCCGCAAGTCGATCGGCGTGCGGATCAAGGAGGAGTCGGAGATCATGGAGGGCGAGGTGGTCGAGATCCAGATCGACCGCAGCGTCACGGGCGGCGCCAAGCAGGGCAAGCTGACCATCAAGACGACCGACATGGAGGCCGTCTATGACATGGGCGCCAAGATGATCGACGCCATGACCAAGGAGCGCGTCATGGCTGGCGACATCATCAGCATCGACAAGAGCAGCGGCAAGATCACCAAGCTCGGCCGCAGCTACGCCCGGAGCAGAGACTACGACGCTATGGGCGCCGACACAAAGTTCCTCCAGTGCCCCGACGGCGAGCTGCAGAAGCGCAAGGAGGTCGTCCACACGGTGACGCTACACGAGATCGATGTCATCAACTCCCGGACGCAAGGCTTCCTCGCCCTCTTCAGCGGCGACACGGGCGAGATCCGCAGCGAGATTCGCGACCAGATCGACACCAAGGTCGCCGAGTGGAAAGAGGAGGGCAAGGCAGAGATCGTGCCCGGTGTCCTCTTTATTGACGAGGTGCACATGCTCGATATCGAGTGCTTCAGCTACGTCAACCGCGCCCTCGAGGTCGACCTGGCTCCCGTCGTCATCATGGCCAGCAACCGGGGCAACACCAAGATCCGGGGCACAGATTACCGCAGCCCGCACGGCCTACCCCTCGACTTCCTTGACAGAGTCGTCATTATTCAGACCAATGCCTATGGCCCCGAGGACATTGGCAAGATTCTTTCCATCCGCGCACAAGAAGAGGAGGTCGAGGTTACGCCCGATGCTCTGGCACTGTTGACCAAGATTGGACAAGAGGCCGGCCTACGGTATGCCAGCAACCTGATCACCACATCACAGCTCGTGGCAAAGAAGCGAAAGGCATCAAAGGTCGACGTGGCCGATGTGCAGCGTAGCTTCTCGCTCTTCTACGATCCCAACCGGAGCGTCAGCTTCGTGACGGCTTCCGAGAAGAGACTGATTGGCAACGACGGAGCTGTGGATTTTACAGTCACGAACGGCCATGGAGAGGCGATGGACATCACGGCTTGAGAAGGATACAACATAGCCAGCAATGGTTAGAAGTGCTCTAGGGATTGTAATACTGTTTTGTTGATACCGGCGTTTTCAGGAGGCTTCAAAAGCGGACATGACAAAGAACGATACTGAATGGAACCGATAGAATATTTTTTTTTCTGTTTTCACTATCAAGTGGATTCGGGTGTAGGATCTATGTCATTGATTCATACCATCACAGGTTTTGTTCGTATGCCTTCATAATGATCCCCTCTTTTCCCCATGTACCAAATCTTGCGGCCCATGGAAGTCTCAAGTATTTTATAGCTTGGACTCCCCAATTCATGCGCGACCGTCAGCCTTGGCAACGTAGGCAAGGAGGTCCAGGACACGGCGGGAGTAACCCCACTCGTTGTCGTACCAGGAGACCAGCTTGACGAAGTTGTTGTTCAGGGAGATACCAGCCTTGGCATCGAAGATGGAGGAGTTGGTGTTGCCAATCATGTCAGTGGAGACAACCTCGTCCTCGGTGTAAGCGAGAATGCCTGTGTGAAGAAAGTAAGTTAGCATGATACTACTGATGGATATCGTAACTTGTGTGGCTTACCCTTGAGGGGACCGTTGGCGGCCTCCTTGATGGCCTCCTTGATCTCGTCGTAGCTGGCACCCTTCTCAATGCGGGCAGTCAGGTCGACAACGGAGACGTTGGCGGTAGGGACACGCATGGACATGCCGGTAAGCTTGCCGTTGAGGTCGGGGATGACCTTGCCGACGGCCTTGGCGGCACCGGTGCTGCTGGGGATGATGTTCTGAGCAGCGGTACGGCCACCACGCCAGTCCTTGGCGGAAGGACCGTCGACGGTCTTCTGGGTGGCAGTGTAGGAGTGGACGGTGGTCATGAGACCCTCGACAATGGTGAACTTGTCGTGGATGACCTTGGCGAGGGGAGCCAAGCAGTTGGTGGTGCAAGAGGCGTTGGAGATGACATCGGCCTTGCCGTCGTAGGTCTTCTCGTTGACACCCATCACGTACATGGGGGCATCGGCAGAGGGGGCAGAGATGATGACCTTCTTGGCACCACCCTTCAAGTGAGCGCTGGCCTTGTCGGTGGTGGTGAAGACACCGGTAGACTCGACAATGTACTCAGCACCAGTGTCCTTCCAGGGGATGGCAGAGGGGTCACGCTCAGTGTAGAACTTGACGGTCTTGCCGTTGATGGACAGGTCGGAGCCCTCGACCTTGATGTCACCCTTGAACTGACCGTGGGTGGAGTCGTACTTGAGCATGTACTCGGCGTACTTGGGCTCAATGAAGGGGTCGTTGACGGCAACGATCTCGATCTCAGGGTGCTCGACGGCGTTGCGGAAGACGATACGACCAATGCGGCCGAAACCGTTGATACCGACCTTGACAACCATGATGGCGGTGTTTGGAGGGGTTGGTTATGTGATATGTGTAAATGAGGTCTTGGGTTGAGGGGCAGAGACTACAGCAAAGTAGGCTCAGATACTCTTTTTTGGATTGGAAAAAGAAAGATGAGAAGTGAAGCCTCTTTCAGAAATGGGTGCGGGAAGCTGGGTGCTCACTAGATTTAATAGCTTGAGCTGGGAGAGGGATGACGGTGGGATGGCCATGGTGGGGTGGTGACATCCCAGCGAGCGGACTGACAAAAAGGTTGGGCAACAGCAACACGGAAGGAGGGGCAACTGGCCGTGCGGGTTCTTGGGGGGGAACCTCGCTGGGACTGGCGGCACGGGCTGGACCAGATGGGAGCTACCTGAGAGGTACTTTGGCAAGCTGCCCCTCCAAAGCTTCGAGAGTCGAGCTTGCATTGCCATGGCTGCGAGAGTGAATTGCTTCTTCCGTTGGAAAGGGTCGGTTTGATCTCCTTCGTGTCTCTATATCATCGGTCTGGTCTTCCTGCTGCCATTGCCAGAAAGATTGAAGACAAACAAGCCATGGGAAGGACCATCCACAGTGCTCAGCCAATTGTGCTCCAATGGAGTTCTGCTTACTTGAAGCCTCACCCAGTTCCCCAGGACCCCGCAGTCGAGGTAGACTCGCAGATCCGCCTAACACTGAGCTTCCAGGACAGTGCGCGGTCAGTCTCTGGAATCTGGATGCTCCTGGGCCGGTACAAATTTTACACCTATTTCGGAGGCCGATAACTCAATGCTTTTGATTAAATCACTCATCCATGAAACGATATTATGACAGATAATCCCCGGCCAAACGTCTCTGGAGCAACCATGAAGCTTCGAGATGGCCTCAGATAGCTCTAGACAGCTTCTAAACAATGCGTATGCCCAGGTATCCGTCAGGTACCGCGTCCTACCGAGCGCATCCTCGTTACCCCAGATCCACGAAAACCAGTCGGGCGCCCTTGCGGGATCTCGGTTCTTCCAGGACGAAAAGTAAAACGATTCGACCCGAGAATAGCTCGGGTAGGTATCTAGACATGACCCGGTGCCGTATGCTCGGGTATATCAATGGGCAGACATCGCATTGTTTCCTGCTCCGGCTTTTTTCCCTCGTCGTTGTGATTGTCTTACGTTGTCCGGAACCTTTCGTGACGGCCTCAAATCCCGGACAACCAAAGCTTATCTTCCGCACCTGTCTACACCCGGGCCTCGCCAAGTCCGGTCATGCTACACGTATTGCACCACAATCAAATACCTCTTCGGCCCTTTGTTTCCTGTTTCTAAGAAATACGACAAACACGGCAAGTCCATGATCAACATCCTGTCTGCTGTTCGCCTGCTGCTTGCTACATTCTCGCTCCAGGCCGTGGCTACATAATCATCCTACGGGGGCGCCCAATCATCCATGGAGATGCCATAATCGCTATCGGCCACCCATCGGTCCACGACCACAATGAGTCAAGACCAGGTCTCTCCATCGGTGGGCTGCCCAGCAACCCTCGTGCTTGGCCCGCCGAGCTCGCAAGTCGATGCAACTCGATTACGGACCATGTGCGGCGACAAGACTGGGTCGTCTCGAAAAGGACCGAAGTGCTGTCACGGCCAATTGCAGTCGAGAACGTCTGGGCGTGTCTAGTGTTCTGCTGTCAACCATTGCTCAGGCTAAGACAACCGCTACGGCCAACAAATGATGCGTCCATGTTTTCACTGCGCATATCCAGATCCAAAGGGCGTCCCGGCATTACTAATCATGCGCAAGATTCACAGCGTAAAGGATATATCGAAACTCTCGTCCTTGCTCCATGCAATAAGAAAGGCATTGAGAGCAGTCACCATATGACGAGAAGTCAGGTCAGCATGGTCCGTATCTTATCTAATACTAGCTGCCCGTATCGTCTCCAAGGACCCTGGCAAGCCTGGCGCGGTGCACCGCATTACGTAGGGCTGAGAATATCGGCCGGTACCTGCCTATAGGCCACGATCAGGAGATCTGCAGGGTTTTTCTCACGTCTCCGCTCCGGATTACGCGGGAATATATGAACAAACACCTGACATCTTGCGGAATGGGCAGGTCAATACCTGATCATTGATCAGCGGCTTTAAATTTGACAAGGCGTGCAAATCAAGGCAATTCATGTCGTGAGAAGGGCGCGATGGCAAAACGCTAGGTAAGCTTGCGGCCACTCTCTCACCTATCAGGGTAAACCGCCTCCTGAGCGGACGTAAAAAGCGCATCGATGGCTTCTGCTCTACCTTTCTTGACTTGAATTACAATATTGAATTTCTGCTGCTTCTCAAAATGTGGAGACGACTTTTCCTAGAAGTGCTGTTAAGCGTAGCTATATTTGCTGACTGTCGGCAGAGTATACTCATTATGCCAACTGACCAATCCAAGCTCTCGGAAATTTTTATACAACCTTGATTGGTCGAGGTACAAAATAACATAATCATGACATGGTCTGCGAGGGCTGCCATGCTGGTTATGCTGACCATGTTCACGCATGAGCTGTATGACACTCTGTTTCAACTTGTGACTCTAGTTTTATCAGCCAATTTCCTTTGGGTCAGCGATGATCCTGAGATACAAACATAGCACATGGAGCACATGCAATGCGAATCGGATACTCAAGAGCAAACCACTCATCTACCCCATGGGTAACCGCTATTAGCGACAAGGATGGTCTCAGTTGGCTTCGGATGGTCATACTCTAAGTAGTGGACCTGCCTCAGGCCGCGGCGACGTGAGCGAAGAGAAAAGGCCCTTGGTCCGGCTGCGACGTGGAATACCCGCCGGGCCGATCGACCGAAATTTCCGGGGCTGCGGGCGCCCTGCCTCACGACCCCGGCCGCTACTGTCAGACGAAATGCTTCCGAGGCTACCGCACTACACTCGGCACAGAAGCGGCAGAGTTTATGTGCGATTTACCGATTGCAGACCGTCGATAGGAATTCCATCGACTATGACATGGTCCTACCTCCAAGGTCGAGCCACATACAGTACACAGTACGGCACTGCACGGCTGAACGATGCGTAGGTAGTCATGAGAGTCACTGTGGTGCAAGTCACTTCAGAGAGCACATGCCATAATCGACGTGTTCCGAACTCGATGAGGGTCGAGAGGTGCCTGTCTTGTGTGAACCAATACAATCTGTTTCAATGGGTGTAGAAGCCACTCTTCCTCTAGCATCACAAATAGTTTTGCGGCTACGTCGGGCAATACCTGGCACGCAATGCGATGGTTCGTTACTAGAGAAGCAAGCGGCTGCAGTATGTCGGCTTTGTGAGGAACCATGGGAAGAATCTGGCGTACATGATCCGGCTTGCATTAGGGATACTCGAGTTGATTTAATATTACACTGTCGTGTCAGCCACAAGAGATCTTGCTTGAGAACTGAGGAGTTAGGTCCATATCCACGACAGCCTGGAGCATGGTCCAGGGGGACTGTGCAGTGTTGCGTGTGCTTGTGGTGGACTTGCTTGAAATCGAGACTAAGGGAAATACTCTAGACCTTGACGAGACCGAAAGTAATATTTATAGTCTCGAGAAGCAGACGTACCATATTATCAAGCTAGACCCGGCAATGTATTCAGCTCCATAGTGCACCCTGAAGTCTATGATCGGCTTATGGGGCCGACAGCACTCGTCTTGTTTAGCTGACTTATAAGGTGCTCATGACCTGCTGATCGGCGAGTGGGGGTTCGGGAGAATTTATACTATTACTGATATCTCGGTATGATGCCAAATTGCACGAGTTATGGGGGCTATTTGGGCCAATATACTTCAAAACATCTAGTTTGGATTTTTGGGTCTTCGTTAAAAGGTAGCCAGAGAAGTACAACCCTGGTGCCCGTGAGACTGATAGCAATACCGAGCTCAGCATTATAGTCGGTCGTATGTTCCGAGCTCGGCGTCCTGACCGGCGGCGCCCCACTCTTGGCTTATGTCCATGGTCCCGCGCGGAGAGTTTCCATAACGTTGGCCGGCCGATAACCAATATATATCTCTCGAGTAATCCTTGAAAGGTAGATGAATGTTGTTTTTAAGGTCTTTTTGATACATAACTCACAAACAGAAGGTCCTCAAGGTTAGAGGAGGGCCATTGAATCACAACCGACATAATGGCGTTTACAGTCCTCTCCGACAACGATGTCAAGCACATACTGAGAACTCTCACTCAGGAGGACACGGCCGGTCTTGTCCAGGCGCTGCAAGATGCCATGGTTACCTATTCCTGTAAAGATGAGCAGCAGCACCAACCACACCGCGCCGTGGTCACCCGGCCCGACGGCCAAGTCAGCCTGTTCATGCCCGCTACGACGGAGCAGTCGGTTGGTGTCAAGATCGTCGGCGTCGCTCCGGCCTCGAAGCTGAAGACCTCGGATCCCAGCGCAGCTCCACCGCCCGCCCTGCGTAGCGCCCTCACTCTATGTGACGCCGAGGGCCAGGCCATTGGCGTCCTCAATGCCGCCGAGCTCACGGCGTTCCGCACGGCGCTGGGTTCCATGCTGCTCTTCAGACTCCGGAGTCATGCCGAGAACATTGTCGTCTTTGGCGCCGGAAAGCAGGCTCTTTGGCATATTCGTCTGGCCGTGATCCTGCAGGGCGACAAGATCAAGAAGATTACCGTCGTCAACCGGTCACAGCAAAGGACAAAAGAGCTGTTCGATAGCCTCCGCGGCGCGCCCGACGCCCCGTGGCCCTCGCATATCAACCTCAACGCTTTCGACGAAGGGAAAGGTGACCTTCAAGGTCTGGTGCAGGAGGCAGACGCCTTGTTCTGCACCACGCCGGCTACGTCGCCCCTGTTCCCGGCAAGCTTCCTGTCGTCCGAGGAAGCGCGGAGCAAAACGAGGTTCATATCCGCCATCGGCTCATACCGTCTAGACATGGCCGAGATCGACCCAGAACTCCTCAAGGACGTCGTCGATAGCTCGGGCTCTTTCACAAAACAGGTCTGGGAGGGCCACATTACCGTCGACAGCCGCGATGGATGCCTGCACGAGGCCGGAGAGCTTGTCAGCGCCGGCATCGACCCCAAGAAGATGCTCGAGGTCGGACACATCTTTGAGGAGGGCAAGCTTTCGGCGGCTCAAAAGGAGTGGCTCGAGTCGGGGTTCGTCATTTACAAGAGCGTCGGCGTCGGCGTCATGGATATCGCCATTGGCAAGGCACTACTGCAACTCGCTCAGTCGAAAAATGTCGGAGTGAGCTTGGAAAGCTTTTAAGAATATATATCAATAATGCATTTGAAAATCCCAAGGAGGCGTAAAATAATTATTTATATGATTACCTGCTTTCACTGAGCACATTGAGATCACAATGCTACGATTTCCGACTCACAATCTATATCGTGAAAAACGATGCCTGGCAAAACTGTCTTGCTCGATTGCGTGTCTCGCCTTTAGTCTTCGATGGCAGATAATCTACCTCTATTCAGTCCAAGCCAAACCACCTAATCTATGGAACCATTTATTGTACGTGAGGTATCACCAGCCGCTCTATGGTACGGGAAGAAGTGATCAGCACATGGTAGCATTCATCGAGTCGTCTCGGCACGCGGAAATCGAACCAATTGGCATTGCTGAAGAGCAAGTTCTTGCAGACTGATCCTCCAATAGATTTTCGTAAACTTCTGTTCTTAGTCAAAACGTTTACTTCGCTTACACTTCCTCACTCCGGTGCTCCTGGCACATTTCTTCGGGTTGCCGGAACGGGGCGTCCCGGGCAGGCACTTGCTCAGACGAGAGTAAACGAGGTCTCGCTTGCGCTTGAAGACGTAAATGATTATGCACGACGAACATGACGATGCACCGAGGCATGTATAGACTCTTGGAAGACCCGCTCGGTTGGCTCTCGGCTCAGCTTCAAGCAGAAAAAAACTGGTTGGTAACAACCTCCACGTCATGAGCTGTATTTGTAGACAAGCGGACAATGGCTCGCCAGGCCAAGAACTGTTCTGGTGGCACGATGCTAGCCGATGGGTATCCGGGATAATTTTGAAGGAGATGACGGACTAGATAGATTGTCACCCTATCTTTGTATAATCCCAAGCTGAAAGTGAGTGAATTCAAATGTTTCAAGACTCGAATACCGTATTCTTAAACACAGCCAGTCTTAGTAATCTGTTCTCTCAACTTTCCTCCAACCCCGAGCCGATATTTTATCAGAATGATTGAAGTACATATTCCAGGAGAAGTCACACTTCCGATGCTACGGAAAATTTACGAGGGCAAAGGCTCCCTGGTCTTGGATTCCTCCCAGCTCGAGCCGCGCATACAATTCGCCGCGGACTGCGTTGCCGGCTCTGTAAGACATGACACCCAAGCATACTACGCCATGACGACGGGAGTCGGAAAATTGGCCAACATTCGGGTAGCCGCCGAGGACGCAGAAAATCTGCAGAGAAATCTGATCCTGTCACATTGCTGTGGCGTTGGCTCTCCCCTGCCTGATGAAATCGTGCGGCTCGCCATGACTCTCAAGATCATGTCGCTCAGCCAGGGTGCTTCTGGGGTGCGGGTCGAAGTTATAAGACTTTTGGCGAAAATGCTGGACGAGAATATACTGCCAATTATTCCTGAAAAGGGATCAGTGGGAGCTTCAGGCGACCTTGCTCCCTTGTCCCATATGGTAGCCGCCACGATGGGTGTAGGCGTTGTCAAAGTCAAGGGAAATCAAACAGTCCCTGCCACCGATGCCTTAGAGGGGATTGGAATGTCACCGATATCACTCAAGGCCAAGGAGGGAGTTGCTCTCATCAACGGCACGCAAGTATCGACCGCCATTGCCCTCGCCGGACTGTTCCGCGCCCACCGAGGGCTCGTGTCCTCCATCGTCTCCGGGGCTTTATCGACGGACGCCGCCATGGGGTCGACATCTCCTTTCCACCCAGAGATCCACGTCCTGCGAGGCCATAAGAGCCAGATGGACGTTGCCTTTGCGCTGGATACTCTCCTGCAGGGATCCGAGATACGGGCCAGCCATGTAGTCGGAGACGCACGCGTTCAAGATCCGTACTGTCTCCGCTGTCAACCTCAGATCGCGGGCGCATGCCTCGGTCTGCTTCGCCAGGCGGCCGAGACGCTCAGGATAGAAGCCACAGGGGTGACGGACAACCCGCTCGTCCTGTCGGACGGGACCATTATATCGGGCGGCAACTTCCACGCCAAGCCCGTCGCCTTCGCGGCCGACCAGATCGCCCTGGCCGTCTGCGAGATCGGGGCCGTGGCGCAACGCCGAGTGGCCCTCCTCGTGGACCCCAGCCTGAGCCACGGGCTGCCGGCCTTTCTGACCCCGGCGCCGGGCGTGCACTCGGGCTTCATGACGGCCGAGGTCACGGCGGCGGCGCTCATGTCGGAGAACAAGCAGATGGCGCACCCGGCGTCCGTCGACTCGACGCCCACGTCGGCGAACCAGGAGGATCACGTCTCGATGGCCTGCCACGGCGCCAGAAGGCTCTTGCAGATGACGGGCAATCTTTTTCACATCATTGGCATCGAGGCTCTAGTTGCTGCCCAAGGAATCGACTTTCGGGAGCCTCTCAGGACAGGCAGTCGGTTGGTGCCTGCTTATGATCTTATCCGTGCGGCTGTCCCGCGACTGGTGGAGGATCGTTACATGGCTGATGATCTCGCAATCGCTGCGGATATCGTCTCTTCGGGTAGTTTTGCAGTGGCTGTTGAACCTTTGATTCTCAATAGATTGGATTTTTAGTTAAAACGATTGTTGTTCAAGTGCTTGCTGTTTGAGCTCTGCTCGGATGTCAAGCACACCTATATCATTTATCACCGTGTGAAGCTGTCTAGATGACGGAGAGCTAGGAAATCCGCTTAAAAGTCGTGCCCAAACATCAAACCAAAGGTCTACAATGCAAACAGACATGCTCGATTCCAGGACTATGCATGTACTTGACAGGATCCCCACTCGGAAGAAAACAAAACTGACGTCCCCAGAAATCTGCTGCCATAGCCTGGTCAATGGCCGAGATACAGTGTAGAGAGCATGAGCATTAGAGTATTTTCTGCTTTCCAGCCTGGTGAGACACATTTAGACAATCAGAAAACGAGTGATGCTGCAGCTTAAGAAACTACTGAGTTTCTGGTCAGTTATCGAGTCAACAACGTTTTTATTGGCCTCTACTAATGCCTAAAACAATCCATGTCCTTCGTAGTATTTTCTGTTTGTCTTTTTCGTGTTCCTTCCTCCATCAAATTGCTCTGCCATTGCCTTTAATCCATTGCGTTCCTGCCTCCTCCGCCATCTACTGCATGTCCAGGTCGATCTGAGTAGGACCGCGGTACTCAATATCGGTGTGCTGGGTGCCGTCCTCCTCGTAGTAGGGGACGAGGACAAAGTCGGTCTCGGGGAACCAGTGGGTGCCAGAGAACTGCTTATCGTAGGTGACGTTGAGCTCGGCGCCCAGGTAGATGCCGCCGGGGCCGGTGGGCAGAAGGAAGTCGAAGACGAAGCCGACGCGCTCGCAGGGCTGGTGGGTGACGTTGGGGAGGCCGAGGACCTCGAGGCCGACGTAGGTGGCAGAGCAGTGGCCGTTGCCCTCCAGGCTGGGGACGTTCAGGTCGAACTCGAGGCTGTGAATTGAAGAGTCAGTACCTGCCTGAGAAGATGGAGATCATGTAGTGGCGGCGGCGAGATGCTTACGTGGCAGTCTTGTCGTTCTCCCAGCGGTAGGAGGCATCGAAGCCATTGACGGTCCAAGTCTCATTGTTCTGAGCGAGGGCGGGGCGGGCAAGGCCCATCACGGCCAGACCGGCGGCGGCGAGTTGGGAGTTGGTGAACATCATTGTGATTTGGTTAAACAAGTCTGTTATTACTTGTCTGTTGTGCTGTGAAGGTAGAAGAGATCGACTTGTTGCTGAGGGCAGTGATGGATGATTTGAAGTTGAGAAGTAATTGTTGTTTGTTTAAACTCGAGAAGGCAGGTCAGGAATGGAGGAGTGGCCTGTGTTTATACCTGGGCAGTCGATAGGACGAAACAATACTCAACCCGTTACGCATACGTCCGTTAATAACGGCATGCCCGTCGATTCACGGTTGGCCACATCTAGCATTGTTGTGAAGAAAGTCCGTGCCGATTGTTCTCATCATGGCGAATCACACATTCTCTCGCCGCCCAAGCTCTTACGCAACTCTCAGCACAATGGCCCAAGTTTGACTGTTTACTTTGGTGTCAATTGTACAACAGCTCCTGCCGCAGCCGTGTCCTATATCTACATTGCGCCTCGGCATGCTGTAGGGTAGTGATACATGGCCCTCTTGTGAGCCTTTTGATGGTGTAATTCATTCTCCTCCTGACGCCGCCCATGAACATCATACCGTGCCACCTGACGATGATTATTGGTTGGCCAGTCTGATGGCCTCGGCCTCCTCCTTGGCCCTCGCGACCATCCTCTCCTCGGCCCGCTTGGCGTCGAACCACTTCTTGACAATGGCGCGGTCGATAACCGCCTTCTCCCTGCGCTCCTCGACCTGCACCATCTCGGACCTCTCTTCCACCGTGGGATGTACCAGGGTGGCACCCGTCTTGTGCAAAAACTCGGCCAGGATGGCGTCCGAATGCTGGTTCTTCATCTCAATGGTGACGATGCGCTCGCCCTCCTCAGCAGGCGGCGCGGGCGTCTCGTTGCTCACGCTCGAGTGAGGCTGCTGGGCGAGCGGCAGCGGGTTGGTTCTCGATGCCGCAGTGGCTGCGCTCTGACGGAAGTAGATGGACATGACTGCCGGGCCCGACTGGTTGGCGTGTCGATTTAACAGCATGGGAACGGCGGGGTTCCAAAACTTCAGCCGTGGTAGACATTGCTTCCAGAATTTCCTGCCAGCCTCTTGTTAACTGACTGTCCCAGACTACAACACATGGCATCGAGTGGGTCGTACCTTGGGCCAAAGTGACCCTCGTTCCACCTCATCGCAAAGTCCATGTGTATCTTGGTGATCTCCGGGGGGAGAATGGCCGCACCGGGGCCATGCCGTAACTCGAGGAGCTGTATCGTGGGTCAGAAGATGGAGGTCTCCTCCGGCCCAGCAAAGGGGCGCATCGTCGGGAGTCAATTACCTTCTGCAAAGCGAGGTTAGTCCTTGGCCTGGAATGGGAGCGACAATGCTGAATGTATCAGACTTACGGCTTTTAATATGTTCATGCGCTTTCCCGGGTTCACCATCTTGACGGTTGGCGAGCTTCAATGCCCAGGAAATGGAATGGGAAATACTGCCGATTTAGAGCTGAGGCTGTCGCGTATCGTATCGTACCGCACCCGCGCCCCGGTATCCTACCTACTGCCAGTAGCACATGCACTGGAAATTTCGAGGCCTGTAGTCGATACGGCCCGAAGATTATTCCTTATCGCGGGTAGATGACCCCTGTTAGTTCTTCTTTAGCGGCTCCAGCTTGCCTTATCGGGGCCGCTAGCTTCAGAATTTCTGGACTTTTCCATGCCGCTGGAGCTCTGCAGAGTCGAGAGTCGAGACTTTGAACTTTTTGTATGGGGCAAAAAGCGATCAAGAAGTTGCCCATTTACAACGACTGTTTCCATGCACTGGCAACGATGCATCGCAGCTTTTCCAGAAGTTGGCTAAATACTGCACTTCGCACGAGAGAAGTCTCGGCAGCTCTGGAATTGCCAGTATTTCTGTGCCCTTCACTTGCTGCTCACAATACTGCCAGGACTCGAGTGCCCCGGAATCAGGTACTTCACAGTCGCTCGCCATGGAGAGTCCCGTCTCGTAGCTTGCACGTGCCTACCAGCACATTTTCGGCCACGGACAATGTCGAGGATCACTCTCACGACTTGAAGCCTGTTCGGAAGCTCCCTGGTCAATGTACGGGCTGTGGTGCACTGTCTCAGACCTCGCATCCCGAGCAGCCTGGTTATTTTGACCTGGGCAGAAAGGTCGTTCGTCGGTATATAGGCTTGGAACAGCCCCAACAGTGGCGGCCCAAGGCCCAGGACCGTGAGGAGGATGAGATCTTCCGCAGGACGATCGAATCCGTAAACTTGGAAGAGTTGAAGGCGCAGGGACTCGATGTAGAAGATATTGCGCCGACCTTGGCTCCTCCACCAGATTCAGTTCAACAACCGGAAGCACCGCTCAAGACGCCTCTTTGCGACAGATGCCACACGTTGCTACACCATCAGACCGGCGTGTCCATTTACCATCCCACGATTGACTCTTTGAGGGACACACTCGAGGAGTCGCCCTACAAGTACAATCATGTCTACCACGTCCTCGATGCTGCCGACTTTCCCATGTCGCTGCTGCCCAAGATCCATTCGCTGCTGCACCTCATGCCAATCCGGTCCAAGAACCGGCGCTCGAGAGGTGGCAAGTTCTTCCACGGCCAAAAGACGGAGATGAGCTTCATCATTACGAGATCTGACCTCCTGGCCGCGACCAAGCCTCAGGTCGACCGTCTGGTCCCGTACCTCCGCGAGGTCTTGCGCGACGCCCTAGGTCGGGCAGGCGATGACTTGCGACTGGGCAATATCAGATGCGTCAGCGCAAAGCGGAGCTGGTGGACCAAGGAGCTTAAGGAGGACATCTGGAACCGCGGCGGCGCAGGCTGGCTTGTCGGAAAGGTCAACGTCGGCAAGAGTCAGCTTTTCGAGGCCGTCTTTCCCAAGGGGCGAATGGACTGGGACCCATCGAGGCACCAGATCAAGGTCGACATGTATTCCCAAGAAGGCGCAGACCCGAAACCAGCAGATCTCCGCGAGGCGCTCGAGGAGATTCGGGAGGACAATGAAGACGACGGCCACATTGCCAAGCTGGAGGCGGACGCGGCGGCCACGGCAGACGACTACTCCCTGCTCCCACCGGCACCGACTGAGACTCAGTACCCCGACATGCCTCTGGTCTCGGATCTCCCTGGCACCACGGCATCGCCCATCCGAGTGCCCTTCGGCAGCGGCAGGGGAGAGCTCATCGACCTGCCCGGGCTGGAGCGGACGGGCCTGGAAAAGTACGTCAAGGAGGGACACCAGACGTCGCTGGTGCTGCGGTCGCGCGTGGTCCCGGAGCAGATGGTCGTCAAGCAGGGCAAGTCGGTGCTGCTGGGCGGCCTGATCCGCATCACGCCGCGCGTGCCCGGCCCTATCGTCATGACGTACGCCTTCACGCCGCTCGAGCCGCACCTCACGGACACGGACAAGGCCGTCGGCATCCAGGCCCAGACGAGCACCCTCAACGTCGACAGCCTCGCCGCCCCGGGCACCGGCGACAAGATCCAGCACGCCGGGTCCTATGCGCTCAAGTGGGACGTGACCAGGGAGCGCGCCGGCCCCATCACGGCCAAGCACTCCGTCAACATCAAGGTCGAGCGTCTGCCCTATCGCGTGCTCGCCGCCGATATCCTCATCGAGGGCGTTGGCTGGGTCGAGGTGGTGGCGCAGGTACGAACGAGAGACCTGTACGAAAGGCCCGCAATCACTGAAGCGGTAGACGCCGAGTCCTCTCCCTCTCCCTCCAAACCCGAGGCAGAGCTCACGGCCCTCGAACGACTCGACGCCCTGGCCGAGGATCCCCAGCAGAAGAAGTCTTCTCCTCCCGCCCGGAGACAACAAACCAACGACGAGCCCAACTGGCCCGTGGTCGACGTCTACAGCCCCGAGGGCAAGTTCGTCGGCGTGCGGCAGCCCATGAACGGGTGGCTGCTGAACAAGCCCAAGGTGTCGGCGGCGTCGAAGCGGTCGCGCCCGCGCAAGAGCATGAAGGGCGCCAAGAAGCTGGACAAACAGCGGCGTAGGGCGGCCGAGGCATAATCGACGTTTGAGTGCGCCAGAAGTTTCATCTCGGCAAAGAGGGAAAATGTACAGCACAAGAGGATTCTTAAGACAGTCCGTGTATATCAAAACTTGTATAATATCCTGAGATACCCCCCAACCTTTGAAAAATCAGAATTACATACTTGAACGAAGCAAATATTTCAACGCCCGTGAATTTCGAGTCTGGTGTCGTGGGATCTGGTTTAACTCAAGGACAAGTATCTGAAATCATGATTTCTTGGCCCAATACATTCATCTCACATTCATCACGAACTGCTACTTTGATTAAAAGATATAATTCATTGCTCATTCTGCGATTACGTTAAATATACATCGACAGGGCTTTCGCCCCCAAATACGATGAGGAATTAATACTAATTAAAGCGTCATGTCATTTCCCGTTGCCTGTGAATTTTTTCCAATGCGCTCCTCGCCCCAGCGCGAAGCCGACTCCTGCATAATCAAAATCAAACCGAAGGAGTTGAAACTACCGATAATCAGTGTTTAGACTTCAGTCTCGACATCTGGTTGTCTTCCGCTGAGCGAGCCCAGCTTGGTGACACGCCTGACTGCGAACTTGGCCTCGTCCTTGGCAAACTGAAGGTTGCGCATAGGACGCCACTGCATCAGACCTCTGTGCTGGCGGTGCAGATCACGGCTTCGCGACTTGTAGTCTTTGTATGCTGCCATGGGGTTCTTGCTGCTCTTACTCTCTTTGGAACCGGCGCTACCGTTTGTGGTGGTCTGCGTGATGCCGGTGTCGACACTCTTACGTGGATCCGACATGCCGTCGACGCTGCTGCGGCCGTCCGACATGGGAGCGTTGGACCCGTCCTGAATGCCAAGGTCGGTCTTTGGGTGGCGCAGCCTCTGAGGCGAGCTCGCAGCACTGCTTCCGCCCAATGCCGACTCTTCCTCCGACTCGTACTGGTCCTCGTCGTCCGAGTCTTCATCGTTGCGACCACTCATGATCGAAGCTGGGTCCTGGCCAAATGCACCGGTCCAGTCAGTGCCGTCCTTGGCCAACCACTTTTGCTTCTCCTCCTCAGAGGCAGTAGCCAAGACATCGCGGCCTTGAGTGAGAGAGGCATCGTGCAGTTCTTGGATGACGGTAGGAACTTCCTTAGAGACCGACTCCTGGCGGACACCCTCGGCAAAACACGCCTCCCACGTCTCGATCGTCTCTCTCGAGTCGTTGTCAGAAACAAAGCGGAGGTGGTCGCGGTCGGTACCGGCCTTGAAGCGACCGGTGAATCGCAAGCGACCAACCACTTCCAGCTTGAGATCCGGGATGTTCTTGAAGTTCTCTTCTGTGATGTAGTTCTGCGACAGGCGCTGACTGTTATTGCAGCGCCAGACAGGGACATCAAAGTCCTTCTCCTCATTGTCGTTTAGCTCCAAAAGCCAGATAGCAGCAAAGGCTTCAGCGTGTCGCTTGCCGCTAGCATGGAACTCGAAGAAAATGGGTGACCGGAATCTGTACCGTACAGGCAAGCGGGGACGCCTGAACTTTTCGCTGTCACTGATGGTCCAGGTCAATTGGCCATTCTCAGCTGTGCACTGTTCGCGCTTGATGGCGCCGGAACTGCCACCCGTTCGCATGCGAAGCTTGTAGCTATCCTTCTCTGCAAAGGTAGAGGTAATAGTATCGGACGTGAACTCAAACGTGCCGACGTCCCAGCCTAGCTGTGGCGGAGGCAGTCTCAGCTCGACCGACCTGAACAGGAGCGAGATGCGAACACGGCCAAATCCAATACCGCCATCCAAGGGATACCATCTGGTTGCCTGTCACACGAGTTAGTTGCTGAGCTTGGTTTTCGTCACATTCGTTACACATACCTGACTAGACGTTTGCAGAATATCCGAGAGCTTTAGAGGTACAACACCAATGATGGGGTCGTGCTGTCTGTTCCTCGAGTCACGCACAGCTACCGTTACGATGGCTGATCTCCAGTCGCGAACAAAACGTTCTGTACCGGCGTTGTAGATGGGCTTGGACGAGACAACCTTGGTACGCGTCTTGTAGACCAATTCGTCATTCAGAAGAATGGCACAGTAGGCGCTGGGTAACTTCTTGCTTGCCTCCTCCTTGACCTCACCGGCATCGAGGCGAGCTGGTTCGTACTCCTTGCCTCCCTTGCGCTTGCCACCTTCGCTGCCCTTCATGTTCTCCAATTCAAGGTTGACGATTTGGTGAACAACAATGGACAGGACACCCGATGGCCAGAGGGGATCGGGAGGCGTATGGGTGACGGCATCTTCTTGGGCATTGTCGATGGCGCCCTTGTCATCCTGAAGCTCCTTCTTGTCGCGAAGCTCAGGGGGAAGACTGAGGTCCTTACCATCGGTGCGTAGAGCAGCGCGGAATTGAGTCTTTCCAAAGAAGCCGACTTCCCAGTGAAGCTCACCAGGCATCTCGCTCTCAGCCTTGACGCCTCTGAGCTTGGAGATCTGCTGGTACATCTTTCCGGGGTGTTGAATGAGCTTTTGCATAGACAATTCGACTTTGCCCACCACATCGTCGGCACTGGACCGGTCACTGTCCCACAGTTCCATGGATAGCTGTTCATCAGCCTTGATGAGATCCGTCGTAACCATAAGCGCGCAGGTCTCTTCAAAGACGGGGTTGAGATCATCCTGAATGACACGGGTACAGTACATGGGCTTGCCAAACTTGGAGAAGCTGACGGTGATGTAAGGGTCGCTGCCACCACCTTCTGAGCCGCGACGATCCTGCTTAGACAGACCGACTGCCTTGTGGATACGAATGAAGATAACACCAAGAGCCTCGGTTTCCTTCTGGATATCATCGCCCTGGAGCATCTTGCCGAGATCCAAAGTCATGCTCTTGGGTGCCACATACATGCTTGCCGCGGCCTTGATAGCCCAGTTGACAAAGTTCGAGATGACAGGCAGGTTCAGGATATTGACGCCACGTTCAATCATCGGCGTGCAACCAGCCTGAACCTTGGGGACTCCCATGAGAGTAAAGGTCACGGCCTTGAGGAAAGGCGGCTGAGGCGACATCTGTAGTCTGATTCTGACAGTTCCAACCAATCCGATGAGTTCGACCCAAATCGGGAGTGGCACGCCGAACAGGCCCTTGATGCCAAGATAGAAGATCAACTGCATGCCCATGTTGGCAGCTTTACTGGAGACTGTTCCCTCACTGGGCTTGGCGTGGTAGGCGAAAGAAACCTCTAGGTTGTAATAGTCACCGCCCTCTTCATCGGCAGCAAGTTCCTGAGGATCCTTGATCTTTTCATTCTCCTTGTGCATCTCATCCTTGACATCCTTCATGTGGTCGTCTGGGAGCGCTCGCATACTGAGGATACGGATTGGGTTGTTGCCCTGAGAAATATCGGCCACCTTGACGTTCTCGATGACGCCGGGGACTGATGCCTGCATAACGTCTTCGAGTGTGTCGGCAACGGCAGCGAACATGTCGGGGTTGACAAGTCCCCAGACAATTCCGAGCAGAGTGTTCATCCATTCGACAGATTCGGGGATCAGGTTGACCGTAGCCATTTCGCCACGCTTCTGCTCGCTGGACCACTCAATGTCTCTGCCTTGTCTGACGAGGTCCTTCATCCAGAGGAAGACACCAGAAGCAATGCACGCACCGAGAGGGATCAGACCCAGCAGCCGGCCACCGAAGAACTTTCCAATGAGGACGATCGCGATGAATATGCCTGCGCACAGAATCGTGGCCTTGTGTTCAATGATTTCAAACATCGGCTCATAGCTGACGGAAGGGGTCGGGTGGAACAAGACGTTGGTCTTTTCGCCACGGATGGGGACATCTGACGTCGATCCGGTCGCAACCGGGTCAGGGGGAGCCGTCACATCTTGATTGTGTCTGTATTCCTCGCCCGACTGTGTAGCCTCTGTCTTGACAGTCGTGTCCTTGCCGAGATTGGCATTTGGCACGGACAAAAGAGGGTTGTCGGCGGCACTCTCAAAGTCGAGGTCGGCATCGGCAATCTCGACCTGTTTGCCGGTGACGGGATCACTGACGGTCTTGCCCGTGGTATGTCTCTGCTCCGGCTGGTGCTCTTGCACCCCTTGGCCGTTGGTCTTGTTCGCCTTCTGGCTGGCGTCGATTTGGGCATCTCTCTCCTTCTTGTCGCGGTCCAAACTGGCAACGAATTGCTGGATGTTCGGGATCCGGTTACGGCCCGAGTAGTGACCTCCAGGGGCGTGTTGCTGCTGCGGCTGCGGCTGTGCCGGCTCTGACTGGTAGTCATCCATGATGGCAGATTGGGATCAGAGCATATGTCAGAGGTCGGTACTAAAGGGAATGTCTTGGAGGCTAGTCGTGTAAGCCAGCTGCAACAATGCCGACAAAAAAAGACTCGAGTCACAAAGAAGATGATGTGATGTTCGTGGAGAGTCCCTCCAAGGTGCTGGGGATCGGCCGTTGCAACCTTTTGCAGCAAAAGGTCTCGCGAGCACCCAGATCGTTTCAGGAAATGGGAAACAAAAAGTAGGGAGAGGTGGTAATCAAGGACGAGGAGGGCTCAGGGGGGATAAAGAATATGTACGAGCTACTCCTATTGTTGGACAAGAACTGCAGCGACCAGCGCGCATCTGTGTTCGCGAATCACTTATGTATGACGTAGGTGTGTCAACGGCAGCAGAGCTATCTAAGTTATGGAAGGGATAGCGTCAGCCTGGCTTCCATACCAATTCTTGGAACCTCCTGCATGTGAATTGCTGTTTTCAACCCTGTCTTCCGTTCAATAGACTTTTCAATTTTTCTTCTCTCGTCCGTGAACTGCTCCATATTTGCGATTGCAGTATATCTCCGTTGTCTGTACTCAATCCCCGTCGGTCTCGATTCATTCATAAACAGAGAGGCCTCTGAGATTCTGAATGTGACGCTGGATCGATCGCTCTAGATTCAATACTTCGAGCTGCCGATTAGCGGGGACCCAAGCTCCCTCCCTTCTGGACCCGCCCTCTATAACCCCACAAGCCTTCCGCTTCTATTCATGTAATGCAGCGGCCATAGCTCCAAACTCCAGTGGGCTTTTAGGCGCCTCGAGGCTTAAAAACAGGTTTCTGTAACCGTCCGGCGGCAGAGTGTTTGAGATTCAGTAGACGGTCGCACCGCAGCCTCAATCGCAGGAAGAGCCAGCAATTCCCTCGAAAAGAATGTTTTTGCTTACGCGGAACATCGTTTGATCGATCGATTTTGCGCATATGGTGGGCACAGCTCCTTGTTTTCAGCTCGTTGCCAATCCCTGGTGCTTGACTGTCAATCAGCCTCAGTTTCGGGGTTTAGGGTCTGGACCTTGGGTCGAGATAGCCGCAAAGATCTACGACCGGGATGCCAATCAGTATGGCCTTGCGTCATGGTGGCTGGCGATCCTGGTGCGAACCGAAACCAAACCTTTTGAATCGTAATTGATACTGCATGATAGATACCTACCAATTAATTCAGATTGACAATTCAAGGGGTTTATGGATAATGTTTGACTCTGCATCATGTAGTTATGGTAGTTTGTACTCATTAGTGCAAGGACCTAGGTTAGTTCTGAACACTCATCCAGTCGGGCAATTGAATCACGTAGATAGGTAGGTACCTACTATAGTCCAACTAACCCCCCATAAATGTTTTGCTTTGGCACACCCTTATGCTACAAAACACTTGAAATAGAACACCAAAATGATGTATAGTGTGCCAGTGATATATGTTCCTCATACTCACTCATTGAGCTACCTCGTCATAGGATCGTATCACCAAGTCTGATACTGGTACTAATAATGTTCATTGACAATTTGTACGTGAAAGTTGTATCGTTCCATCATGTCTCGTAAAAGTTTAGCCTTTCCTAAATCTAATACAAGATAAAAATGCAATGGTATTCGCCTAATCCATGATGCGCCCGTGGCAACGCTCCCAATGTTCCCTCGCAGTATGCATATAATTACAATAAATGACCAAATATCTCCATGAGTATTAACGACCACAAAGTCCAAGACTACTGGCGTCCTTGGTCAGGTTCACCTTAGTTGCTGGCGACCAGATCAGGCGGGATGGGCGTGTCTCTGCGGGATCCAGTCTCTGAGTTGAAAAGATCCGTGGAGCCGAGCCGTGATGCTTGCAACGAAGCAATATCCAGCACAGAGAGGGTGGGCGTCTTGGTGTCCATGTCGCCAGTCAGGGGTGTGGTCGCCCTGCTGCTGGACACAACACTACTGGCATCTGACATCTCCACATCCAACTGGGTGTCTGCTTGCGCCTCGACACTGCTGTGAACCGCAGTCAGTGGCTCAGTAGCGGAGATCAAGGCCGGCACGACGACCCTCGGTGTCGACGCCTCTGCTGCAGCGTGAAGTGCCGCCATGGAGCCGCTGTCCTCTTCCTCGGCGTCTTGGCCGATCGTCCAGACCCATCTCCTCTTCTTCTCCTTCTTCTTCTTCCGGATGCCCCCGGGGCGCGGCGACGATCCGGCGTTCTCGGAACCCAAGCCGGCCATCCGTCTCCTCATCTCCTCAAACGGCCCGGGTGTCTGGCCGCCGTCACGGGTCTCGTCTCCCGTGTACGCCATGGTGTGATCCAGGACCATCTCGGAGTCTTCTGTCGTCGGTGTCGCTGGATAAGGCGACGCATCCTCGCTGAGCAGATCGACGTGCGACTTGGTGTACCTCTCGGTGATGATGGTCTGAGTGAGGGGGCTTTCGTATCCCACCCTCCTCGCAGCCTTCTCCTGGAGCCGCAGGGACTGCCGCCGCGGCGAAATGGGCGACCTGTCACTCGCGGGTGGGAGTGGAGAGTTCCTCAGTATACTGTGAAGGGAGCGAGGGTGTGTATACGGCAGCTTGGCAGCTGGGACGTTGAACACCTTTCTGCGGTTTAGTGCCGGTGAGACGGGTGCTGCCTGAGTGGGGATATCCCCGCGGTCGAATGTGAATACCCTGGCTCCTGTGTTCTCCACGGGTCCTGCTGATAGCGGCGGCGTGGCAGTCATGGTGCTCGGGTATGGGATCTCTATTTGCATGGGCGACTTTGGGTTCGCAGACAGCGGAGTGTCGGGATATGCGGCCGTGTATGGAGTGTGCGTCCTCTGCTGTTCCCTGAGAGCCTCCGGATCCGTCTGTATCTTGAGCGTGTGAAGAAGGTTTATAGCCGTGACCGGTGTCGACTGGACCGGCGTCGACCTCTCAATGGCTGTGACGTATACATTGGAAAGTGTGTTGAATGCAGTTGGCGATTTGATGTCGGTATGGAGACCCAATGTGCTCTTTGACCTGGTCCGGCTGGCTGCTGCTGTCGAGGTCTGAAGAGACAGCCGCGGTCTCTTGGAGGTGTTTGTGCTCGACATTCTTGCTGATTTTATGAAAGACAGCCTGCTGTGAGGATATGATAATAAGATAAGTAATGGGGCTCTGGGCTGTCCAGGTGGGATATAGTATAGCCAGCCCACTCAAATGGTGCCACAGGCAATAGGAAGGATTATGAGCAGCTTTCCCAGCTGGGCCGGATAGTCGAACGCCAAAGAGGACAAGCGATTAGGATGGCAGCCTTGGATGAAGGGAGACAAGCGGCGGATAGTGTATAATATAATTTCGAATCCAGGCCCTGGCAACCGAGAGAGGGAAAGAGCTAATGCAATGTGATGCAGTTCTAAACGCGAGGAGATAGGTCGAGAGGGTGAGCAAAGGGAGGGGGAATCAGACGAGTAGAAAAGGAGCTGGGAAAAGGTCGAGAATGGTTGAGGCTAATGCAGTTGCTCACGATCAGGATACATGCTGGTTGGCTATAAAAAGAGAAAGAGGAGCAGGGGGTTGTAAACGGCGCTTGTCACATCCCTCTACCCACACAGCACATGGGTGAGACGAGCCAATCAGTCAGATCCTTAGTCGGCTGTCGCAGTTGGTCCCATGCTTGCACGGCGTCTAATTTGGGCCATTCCAACGAACAACAATCCATCGCTTAACTGCGGGGCATCCTTCGTTGCTAATCCATGAGTCCAGCTTGGACGAGTGTGTAAGTCGAGGTTGAGCGGTCAAGGAAATAAGGAAAACGGCCCCTTCGAATCTGGTAGTTTGTTCGTTGCCAGCAGCCATACACATGCAAATATGATCATACAGAGAGAACCACATCCAGCAGCCTAATGAAGAGAAACCATCTCTTGTCCATGTTCGCCTCGTGATCTCCTCTCCCCAGCTGTGCGAAGTACCATGCTTACGGTTCGACCATAGAACAGTCGCCTCGTCACGTTCTGCGGGACTGGACGTGTACACATTACAGTACGCTACTTTCCCATTATGGTAATGTTTTAGGTGTTCGGATCCGTACATGGATCATACAATCTAATTAGCAGAAATATATCTATAGAACCAACTAAGAACCCCGCCATGGACTAGTGAGTTAACGTACGCGTTCCTTCTTCCAAGTCTGTCGGCACGGTCAAGTCGGACTATGCGGAGGATGATGCGATCATTCCAGAGCAAACTCCGTACACAATCCAGTCGGCTCAGTCCAACTTGCCAAGCAGTCCCAGGTTGGGAAAATATGGGGGAATTGTCCGACGGCCGAACAGACCAGCGTGGCAATGGTCCATTGCGCCAGCTCATCCGGGAGGCGGAACCCCCGATCGGCGGGTCTGTGCAGGGCCCTAATACACTGGAATACACTATAAATGGAATACCACGAGTGCTCGGATCCATGCGGAATAGTCAGTCGTTGAAAGACAGGGGCTCTCCTGAGTTACCAATGCCCTGGGTACGCTCTATTGTACGGAGTAATAAATGATAGAATGAGTTGCCGCTTGTGGATATTTCGACTGCCAAGGAACAAAAATCGAAGGATGTGTTTGTTTGACGTGGCTTCGAGAAAAGCAAGGGATATATCAGTTATTTCTCGGTATGTGTTTCCCAACCTGAAATCCAATGTTCCGATCTGTCGGGTTCTCATTCTCTGCTCGGTCTTTTCGGACAAGTGACCATCAGCCGAAGAGCGAGCATACATACTATTTGTGAAAAAAGGGCTGAGAATGGGAATGGGCCGATGCAACTCAACTGCTTGCTGCTGGCTGACACAAGGAACCATTGAAACGAAGACCGCTCTTACTGTAGGCGGCTAAAGTGAGAGAGGCACGGACCATTTTGGCCTGACTGGGGTAATCAAGAGCGGCTGGCCACTGCGTCGAAACAACTGTTTGGGTGCCCCAGGATCAATAAAAAATGGATTAATCGATTCATCCTTGGTCAGCGTCCTTTCATAACCAGTGTGATCCGCCTTTGACATTACTTTGTGCACCGCCATAACCTAGGAATCACCCACCAGCACCTTGATCCATTCATTGTTTCGCTGCCTGGGATCCAGTCGGCTTACGTACCTCTGACACATTACTCAGCGTGCTCCTGTCGAGATCTCTTACACGCTCTTCGAGATCTTCTCTTTCTTGGCCAGTGTCGTGAGATAGTCTGGTGCAAAAGTACTGGATCGCCTCTCCTGCCAGACGCGTCTTCTGATGGAGCCAATGACCGACAGCAATCTTCTCCGGACCCGAGAACGCACTGCGCAACATGACCCCTGAGCCGACTGCGGCTACCATGTTCCCGGGAACTAAAAATTTGCAAGCACGAGATACCATCAGCCTCTCGGAACCGAAGGACCGTATCATATTGCATTTTGTAAGAAAGAATCCCGCACTATTGTGTAGCCGCATTCCTGTTGGGCTCGTGGGGCTGAACTAGCAGCTGGCAGGATTACGATTGCTTCTACGCCAGCGTCTTTGAGAATGAGAATCCTTCGCTGCGATCCCTGCCCCTGGGCATCAAGCAGAAGAGCATACTGGCGACCTGCAATTATGTTGCACGTGCCAGGGGTGTCAAGAAGTTGATGCTCATCTCGGATGCTCAGAAACTATGTCCTGATCTGGTCCTGATGAACGGTGAAGACCTAACGCGGTTCCGCGCTGCGTCCAAGAAGCTCTGGGCTTTTCTCAGGGCGCACTCTTGGAACAAGCGCGTCGAACGCCTGGGACTCGACGAGGTGTTCCTGGACGTGTCCGATATTATTTCCTATAACCAGCAAATTATCAACCCAAATGCGTTAGCGCAGTCCTTCTTTCAGCTTTCGGGTGAAGATCCCGAGAAGGGTTTCCCATTTGATGCCACTTCATTCTTCGGATGCACATATCCTAAGGAACACAAGAGCTGGGCCGATACTGAACAGGACCCGCTGCAACTTCGTTTGATACTGGCGTCGCACCTGGCTGGGTATCTTCGACACAAGTTGGAAGAAGACTTTGGTTATACTTCGACATGCGGCGTTGCCATCAACAAAGTCCTTGCCAAGCTGACAGGAACGCAGAACAAGCCCAAGAATCAGACTTGCCTCATTAGTCTCCAGGACCAAGATGTCCAGAGCTTCATGGACGCACATCAGATCAGAAAAGTACCTGGCTTGGGTCACCAAACATCTCATCTGGTTCAAAACCATGTGCTCTCTCGTGACTTGCAAGATATCCCACACAGTGAGGAGCATTCGGCCAAGATTACGGTGAAGGAAGTGCTTGCCCACGAGAACATGTCTCCAGAGCTACTTGAAAGAATCCTGAGTAGATCGGGCGCAGAAAGAGGCATTGGACTCAAAGTCTGGAGACTGCTTCACGGGTTTGACGAATCTCCTGTCAAGGAGGCCAGCGACGTCCCCACGCAAATCAGCATCGAAGACACATACATGTCGAAACCGCTCAACACACCTTCTGAGATTATGCGTGAGCTCCGAGCTCTCACAACTTCACTGGTCCGGAGAATGTATGTCGATCTGCTCGACGAGAGCGTTGGCCAGGAGACAAGCGGCCGCAAGTGGCTCGCTTATCCCAAGACACTACGTCTATCCACACGAACTAAAAATAGGCTCACCACAGAGGCTCAACAATCATTCAGTCGAAATTCGAGAAGTCAACCGCTTCCGAATTTTGTTTTCCAACTCAAAGACAGCCAAGATAGCATTGTGGAGCGCCTGGTCAACGAGGCCATACTGCCTCTATTCAGACGTCTCCACAGTGAGCGACAGGGGTGGAATCTCGCCTTGATCAACATTTGTGTGACCAACATGGTCCTGACAGGAAACGAAGAGGGCACGGGCGGCGGACGCGACATTTCGTTCATGTTCAAGACGCAAGATACAAGGTTCAAAGAGTTTACGGTGTACGACCAATCGGACCCAGGCACTTTCTCCAAGCCGGATGACGATACGAGCATTGTGCCGGACAGCGCCCCTCACGATCAAGAGGGAATGGACGAGTGGGTTGAAGAAGAAGCGGAGGACTTTCTACGATGCCCGGAGTGCGGTTGTGCCATACCCACATTTGCCATGGCGGCTCACGAGAGGTTCCATATCATGGGAGACTGATACATGTACGCGTACAGTAACTACTCTGTAGATTCGCCATCTCAGCGATCTGGGTAGATTCTATTTCTGTCAACTTTCGCCTCAAAATGCGTTCTTCGACAAAGATGGCAAAGAAGATGAATGAGGAGCAAAGACATTTTTTTGATTCGTTCGCTTACGGTTTCGTCAACAGATCCCACCTCTTGTGTGTGTGCTGGTTCTGGTCCACTCTCGTACGGGGTCTACCCCGTCGACGGAGCTATACAGTGTACTGTTTACCAAGTGGTCCGTGATGGCCAGAGTCTAGTATTCCGTAGCGTACTGCGCCACTAGATGGGTGCGTACGAACTGTGGCAATCGGGGACAATGCTTCGGTTTCGGTCTTCAGCCTCTATGCTTCTAGTGTCTGGTCTATGATATGACTGTCGTCGCCTTGTCTAAAAATAATCAACTCTAATGAAGCTGTCGGGATTCTGAAAGTGTCAATGCTTTCGGGGTCTAATTAGGATGTCAGTCGGCGATATCTGCGCTTCATAATCACGATCTTGATTGTTTAATACATTCTGCTGTGCCACAAATATGTATAGCTTCTTGCCACCAAGTTCTGTGTTTAAAATGCGATTGAGATTGATGGCCGGTTGGTGGATCTATATGTTTAGGTAGGTAACGTTAAATGCTTGTGTTCGCTGATGGACCAATCAAGAACATAAGCGTGTATAAAACATTATATCCGATTCACATAGCACCTATAAAGTACCGGTCAAACTAGAAAAAGATTTTGATTCTGGAATAGATAGTTAGGACCTAAAGAGTATTGCAGCTGTCTTATGAAAGTGGTTCAAGTCAGTGGGACCCTGCCCTCTTGATTATCGAAGGCATACAAACCCAAATAAGGTCCAAAATGAATAGCCTTGAACACAATATAAATACAAACCAGGAGCTTTCACAAACCTGTATCAGCAAATAGTAAAAACTTTTTGAAGGCAATATTAGTCTTGGACGAGGATTTACTCAGCCAGCCCAGTCAAGCGGGTGCGAAATCAAGTGAGGATAAGTACGAGGTGAGCGTATCATCTGATCGTCACGATTGATATTTAGATAAATTCTATAGAATAAGTACAAAATCCAACTAAGAGCAAACGTATCATTTTTTTTTGTTGCGCAATCACTTTCTCGTTCACTCGCTTGCCAGTCAAAGGGCTGCGTGCGTTTATAACATGCTATATTGCATTTTGTAGTATATTTATCTGCTCAGACGGATCATCACTTGGTTGACACAATGACGCCAATCGGAGCACGAGACTCCAAAATCATTTCACGGCTCCGAGTCCGGAGCTGGTCCGGGCCTACTCAGGTCCCACTTTCGGCGAGCGCGGGGTTGATGCAGGTTCAACCGGATCGGTGATAAAACACCATCCCACCTCAGCTTCCTCGCATCAAACCCCCGTGTCTAAACAAAAAAAGCCAGAGCCCAGACGTTTCACCATGCTGATCAAGGAGAGCCATGCCGATGTGCAAATAAAGGTGGATGGAAAGGAGACCTCGATGAGTATGCTACCTCAAGATACTGTAGCTTGAAGCAGACCAATTGACCATTTTCCCAAGGGATCTTTCTTTTCCACCCCACCATCCCTGGATATCCCAATGCGTATGTCACCTCTGGTGCTGTGTGGTGGTGAAAGATGCACATGCTGATATCTAGATAGGAAATTCCCTGGAGTCGGTCTTTTCAGCGAGATTTACCAAGGTATTTTGGCCTCCCTCTGTGGAGTGACATCCCGTCACCTACCACTGTCTACAGACCAGGTCGACTAACGACAAGAAGTGACTGGACCGGTGGCCCGATTCGCTCGTCAGATTGCAGGACAGGGCTACATCGTCGCGGCTCCGTCTTCGTACCACGACTTTACTGGACCAGAGCCTCTTGCCTACGATGTCCCCGGCACCGACGCCGGCAACGAATGGAAGGTGAAGAAGGTATGCTGGACCTCGCAGACTGGCTCGTTTCCATGTTGACACATCTTGCGCCACCCACAGACACTTCAGTCCTACGATGAAGACTCGTACAAGACAGTGGACTACCTCCTCAGCCTGCCCACCTGCAGCGGACGCATCGGTGTCACTGGCATGTGCCTGGGCGGCCACCTAGCTCTCCGAGCAGCGGTACGAAAGCCTCTCCTCTGGAACCGGTGACCCCAAAATAACTGACCTCACAAGCAGCTGGACCCCCGAGTACACGCCTGCACGGCGTACTTTGCGACCGACGTGCACAGCCGGACGCTGGGCCCGTACGAGAGCGCCAACACGTCGGCCACGGCGCCGGCGGGCAGCAACCACACGATCGACAAGCTGGGCGAGCTCAAGGGCGAGGTGGCCATGATCTTCGGGCTCAAGGACACGCACGTACCCGATGCCGGGCGCGACCTAATCCGGCTCAAGCTGCGCGAGGCCGGCGCCGTCTTCAGCTTCTACGAGTTCGCCTGGGCCCAGCACGCCTTCATCCGCGACGAGCTCAGCAAAGGCCGCTACGACCCGGCCATCACAAAGGTCTGCTTCGAGGTCCTGCTCGAGCTGTTTGGCCGCGCGCTCAAGACCGACCTGGGCCCCAAGGACGGTACGCCTGAGAAGATTGAGCACGTATGCTAGGGTGGAAGCTCCTGGGTCGATAATTAAGACCACGACGAACATCAATAGATGAGGTAGTCATTAATTGCAGTTTACGTTTCCGTGGTTACTATTTTCATCTTTCAGTGCTATAGTGCCCAGTCTGGAATGTGGTCTGCCGTTCCGGATTCGTGTAGCTTGCGTCGCAGAGCATTCCTACGGACGCTGCCCTTGTCATTGTGATTCGCGTTGCCATGGTTTGCTCGAGTTGTCTTATCCCGAGTCTGTCCAGTAGTATAGCATGATAGCCATGCAAGTCTTGGTGTAATAAGCTGGAATTCAAGGTTTCTGCTAGTCAAACTGCAGGGTACTAGCTGCCCGAGCTGCCCAGCACTTGAGATGCGATGCAGAGGACTGCAATGTCACCATCGATGTTCCTTCAATCCTTGCCTGGCTTCAATAAGATCTAGATCTATCTGGAAAGAAGAAGCTGCAGACGCGATGGCATGACGTAGTATCCAATAGAATAATAGGAAATCGATGGACAAAATGACTCGATATGGAATGACGAGAATGATGCGTTCCTATTCGAAATCCTGCGACACTATTCTACGGCAGTCGATCAGACAGTTGAATTTTCCACTCTGATTTGCCCCTCCAATCGTATGCGACGGAGGTGGGAGAGGCGCCAGTTGCCAGGCGCCCGGCGCTGCGGACAAAAAAAGCCTGTCCCAGGGCCCCGGCCCAGGTTTCGATAGGTTGCCAGGTCGATGCAGAGGCGGAGAGTGGGGCCCAGCCAAGAACGAAGGTAGAAGTGGGTTTTTGGGCTAACTGCTTAGTTCCCTAGGTAAGACGTCACCGCCCGGGCCCATGGCGGGGTCGTGGATGGTTCTACGACACTCTGTGGAAAGCTCTCTGTCCGTCGCATAGCTGTCAGCAGAAGGGCACTGGGAAATTCAGCAGGCAAGGCGGCAATTGGGAGGACAAAATGCAAGGGCCAAAGAGATGCAGTGAATCAGGTAGAATCAGTAGAAAATTCAAGAATGCTTTAGCTGTTTCTGGAAGTCTGTAGACCCGAATGGGCGCCTCTGGCCGTTTCTGATTCAATGGCATCTTCTAGATTCTGGAAGATTCTCCATCCGCAATGCCTCAGGTGGGGCAATCTTTTCCTGCCTACTTATGAAGAGCCTGACTGCAGCGCTGAACTTCTTTCCCTCATTCTCACTTTTCAATCATCCATCAAACAAACAAACGCAAGTTTAAAATTGTCCTCCTGTCACAAGGACTTTTTTCCCATTCACACATTTTTCTACATTTTCCACACTTTCCCACGCATTCGCCTAAGCATCAAGGCGCACCTCTAATTTTCTTGAACATACCCAACCACCCACCACACATCATACAACAACCGCCAAAATGGTTGCAGCAGTCGGAATCGACTTGGGTACCACCTACTCTTGCGTCGGTGTCTTCCGTGACGACCGCATCGAGATCATCGCCAACGGTAAGTTCCACATCTTCCCCGGATCTCCATCCATCCAAGTACCTGCCCGCTAACTATCCCATCAGACCAGGGTAACCGCACCACTCCCTCGTTCGTCGCTTTCACAGACACCGAGCGACTGATCGGAGATGCTGCCAAGAACCAAGTCGCCATGAACCCGAACAACACGGTCTTCGACGCCAAGCGTCTGATTGGCCGCAAGTTCGCTGATGCCGAGGTTCAGGCTGACATGAAGCACTTCCCCTTCAAGGTTATCGACAAGGCCGGCAAGCCCAACGTCGAGGTCGAGTACAAGGGCGAGAGCAAGACCTTCACACCCGAGGAGATCTCGTCCATGATCCTGATCAAGATGCGTGAGACCGCCGAGTCTTACCTCGGTGGCACCGTTACCAACGCTGTCATCACCGTCCCCGCCTACTTCAACGACTCGCAACGTCAGGCTACCAAGGACGCCGGTCTCATCTCCGGTCTCAACGTCCTCCGTATTATCAACGAGCCCACCGCCGCTGCCATTGCCTACGGTCTCGACAAGAAGGCCGAGGGTGAGCGCAACGTCCTGATCTTCGATCTGGGTGGTGGTACTTTCGATGTCTCTCTCCTCACTATCGAGGAGGGTATCTTCGAGGTCAAGTCTACCGCCGGTGACACTCACTTGGGTGGTGAGGACTTCGACAACCGCCTGGTCAACCACTTCGTGAACGAATTCAAGAGGAGTAATTTTGAGCCCTTCCCTTCATCGATTCTAGATAACATGCTAACATAATGTCACAGAGAACAAGAAGGACCTGTCCTCCAACGCCCGCGCTCTGCGCCGTCTCCGCACTGCTTGCGAGCGTGCCAAGCGTACCCTTTCTTCGTCTGCCCAGACCTCCATTGAGATCGACTCTCTCTTCGAGGGTGTCGACTTCTACACTTCCATCACCCGTGCCCGCTTCGAGGAGCTGTGCCAGGACCTGTTCCGCTCTACCCTTCAGCCCGTCGACCGTGTCTTGGCCGACGCCAAGATCGACAAGAGCCAGGTCCACGAGATCGTTCTTGTCGGAGGTTCCACCCGTATCCCCCGTGTCCAGAAGCTCATTACCGACTACTTCAACGGGAAGGAGCCCAACAAGTCCATCAACCCCGATGAGGCTGTTGCCTACGGTGCTGCCGTCCAGGCCGCCATCCTGTCTGGTGACACCTCCAACAAGTCGACCAACGAGATCCTCCTGCTCGATGTCGCGCCTCTTTCCCTCGGTATTGAGACCGCTGGTGGTATGATGACCAAGCTCATTCCCCGCAACACCACCATCCCCACCAAGAAGTCTGAGGTCTTCTCTACCTTCTCCGACAACCAGCCTGGTGTCCTTATTCAGGTCTACGAGGGTGAGCGTCAGCGCACCAAGGACAACAACCTGCTCGGAAAGTTCGAGCTTACCGGCATTCCCCCTGCCCCTCGTGGTGTTCCCCAGATCGAGGTCACCTTCGACCTGGATGCCAACGGTATCATGAACGTCTCTGCCGTCGAGAAGGGTACTGGCAAGTCCAACAAGATTGTCATTACCAACGACAAGGGTCGTCTGTCCAAGGAGGAGATTGAGCGCATGCTCAGCGAGGCTGAGAAATACAAGGAGGAGGATGAGGCTGAGGGCCAGCGTGTCTCTGCCAAGAACGGCCTCGAGTCGTACGCCTACTCTCTCCGCAACACCCTCTCCGACCCCAAGGTCGAGGAGGCCCTTGACGCTTCCGACAAGGAGACCCTCAAGGCTGAGATTGACAAGTGCGTCGCCTGGTTGGACGACAGCCAGCAGGCCACTCGTGAGGAGTACGAGGAGCACCAGAAGGAGCTTGAGGGTATTGCCAACCCCATCATGATGAAGTTCTACGGTGCCAACGGTGGTGCTCCCCCCGGAGCTGGTGGTGCCCCTGGTGGTTTCCCCGGTGCCGGTGGTCCCGCCCCCGGTGCTGGTGGCGACGACGGTCCCACCGTCGAGGAGGTCGACTAAACTTCCTGTCCCCATTATACCCTCTCTGCTTTCAGTTTTGGCGTTCTTCCGGTGTTTTCGACACAATGGATGGAAATGGCATTTGCTTTAGAGTTTTCACGTAATGATGATACAGGAACAAAAGTTGCGACATGATGCATGGATGTTGTTAGATGAGCATCCGACGAATAATACAAACAGTTCATAAACCTTTCATGTTCCAAAGCTATTGTGTGACCTTGATGAATGATCAACTCAATTTAAGCCTTGGCCTCTGTGCCTTTGCCTTGCACCTTTTTCCGTTTCTTGTTTCTGTTATACTCTATCTTATCTTGGTGTCTTGGCCGCAACATGGACATGGTGTCTTTACAATATAAAAAGTTTCGATAGCTATTTCTCGAATTCCATCCGAAGTAGTATTTCTATTGCTCTGATTTTATATTATTACACCTGTCCATCCCACAGTACTTGTGTGAAATTGCTGTGGCGTTTACACATACAGCCATGGAGGTAGTCGTAATACAGAGTCCAAGTATGCAAAGTAGAATGTCACCAAGGTATACCTCAAAACGACTTGGTCATGGTAGTGGTGATGGGTCTTTTGTTTTACACTTTGTCTATTTCTTGTCTGGTAATATCCTAAGTACGCTTCTCCGCAGCCAAGGCCTCTTGCACCGCTCTTCTCCTGCGAATCTCCATGGCCCACCACTCCTCGTCACTCAGCGTGGGCGCCTCGTACCGCGCGGTAAAGGCCGTGCCGGGCTCCACCTTTTGGTCGCGGCTCTCCCAGACGTCGGTGCTGCTGGGCTTGCCGGCGTACTTGGCCAGCTCCTTGGCGCGGTAGTGGTCCCGGATGGCGTCCTCCTTGACCTTGCCGCTCATGGGTCGGGTGCGCATGCAGAAGAAGAGGTCGTCCCAGTGCTGGGAGCAGGAGCGCACGCCGCCCTCGCGGTAGACGGCGTTCCACTGGCCGCCGGGGGACTGGCAGTAGAAGGCGGCATCGAGGGCGTTGCGGCACGACATGGTGGTCGGCAGGAGGGACTCGGAGATGGGGTCAAGCTGATCGGGGTGCTGCCGCGGCCGCACGGCGTCGCGCTCTGCCCTCGTGTTAGTAGTGTGCGGCGAGCCCGACGACGGGGAGGGCTCGGTCTCGGACTGTGCGGCGGGCCCCCAGAGGGAGCGCCAGGGTGAGTCTGATGTAGGTGGTGGTGCCGCCGCCGCCTGTCTCGATAGGCTCTGCTCGGGTCGGGAGGGTCGCTCTGGTTCAGGCTCGCTGCCGAACTCGGATTGAATCTGTGCCATGAACTTGGCGATCTCGGGGTCGCTGTACTTGGGTTCGGGTTGTGTCGGTGCCGCCGGAGCAGCTGTCGTGGTCTCGTCGCCGGAGCCTTTGGTGGCCGGAGCCGATGATGACCATAGCCAGCCCATTTTGTCGGTGGTGTGTGTGTGGATTGGTCGCCGAGAGAAGCGGTGGTATAGAATGATCGAGAGGAGAGCGACTCTCAATGGGAGCAAGCAGTCTCCAAGATATTTGTATGACCCGAGGGAAACCTCTTGTTCAGGAGGGGAAAGCCGGTCGGCGAGGGGTAGAATTGGCTTTCCAGAAACACAAGCCCAGGTCTCGTGATTTGGATGCAGCGTTGCGCCGTGATTGACAGTATCCGGGCCAATAGCAGTAAGAAGACGGGAGTCCTTGCAGGTGATGCGACCAGCTGTGCTGCAGAGAGGTCGATTGTGGCAATGAAGTCTTGATGGCGTTCCTCAGTGAGTGTGTGTCGCGACGAGAAAGTGTACAGTTCGTCTCAATGATGTTTTTTGATCCTGGGTATACAAGATCATACAATGTTCATGTCGACTTCGTCTGGGCGCCGATATAGCTGTGAAATCCTCGCGATAAGCCAAAAGTTCCCACGTTTTCCAGAAGCATGTGGCGCTGAATCAATCTGTGGCGCCCCAAGCTCCTTGCCAAAAAAGCACGGGCCCCGGTCGCGACTCTCTTTCTCTCTATGTGTGGAAACCGCGTTCGACATCCCGCCAATGACCTCATATCTTACCTAGTCGGTTAGCAAGTCGCAAATTGGAGCTAAGATCGATCCACGGCAAGGACTGGAATTGCCAACTCAGCGGCCCCAGAAGTATATTATGCAGCTGAACACACTCATTTCTCCCAAAGAAAAAAATAAATAAGAACAACCAGACCATGGGCGTTGTCGTGAAGGTCTCGCAATGATTTCGAGACACGTTGGCCTTGGCCGTCATGGCCTGCCTGGAGTCCAGAGGCACCGCATAGCCTCTGCCTCTGCCTACAATGTTGCAACATGTCGGTTGCGTCCCACGATCGCTGCCGGGATCCCTTGCGCCAGATTCGAGTCCACAACCACCACGACACCCGAGGATACCACTGGTCATATCTCCGCCGCCTCCAATGAGTCCATTATCTGGATCGACAGTGAGTTGGACTGATTTCATATCATATAGACTTCCTCTTATGAAGCTACCGTGAAGACGAGTCATCGCGTCCAAACCACGCAGCGTCAATGTGGACCAGTGCTCAGTGGACCGATCAAACAGCCCGTAATACCTGGGGTCAATCTAATATATTACAGATCTATTTCCACTCAAGCTCACGAGTATACTACGAGCACCATGGCAAAGCCCGGACAAAGACGTCTCGCAGCTGCTGAAGCGATTCCACAACTCCAGTCTCGGCATCATGGATCCCATCAACATGGTCAAACGGGCTATACCAGATAGTCTCCCCGTCACTGTCACGGAAATTCTGCCAAGGCTCAAGGACGGCGGAGCTTTTGTCAAGTTTTCCCACCCCCAAGGTCTGCCAGCCAAGGAAATTGAAGGAACCATCTCCAAGCGCCTCCAGGACAGTCCGATCAGACCGTTTTTCAGTCCGTTTAGAGGCATTTCTGCCGGTCTTGTCAAAGGTGTGCCATGGCTTGAGGATCTGCATCGATTCCCTTATTCCCGGATCAAGGTTGAATTCGTGGCTCCGACCCCCGGGGAGGAAGCGGTCGAGCTGTCGCAGGAAGATCTTTATGTTATCTTCCGCAAGTATGGCAAGATTGCCGAGATAACTTCACAACCGTTCGACTCCAAGGTCCTGCCCAAGTACGCCTATGTCGACTTTGCCTTTGTGAGGGACGCCATCATGGCCCGCAACTGTCTCCATGGTTTTGTCTGCCCGTCCAGTTTGGGTGGCGGCAAAACTGGCACAAAACTACGCATGTCGTACGAGGAGAAGATCAAGGCACACAACATCTGGAATTGGATCACGAATCACCCCAGAATCGTCATTCCCGTTCTGGTCGCTCTTCTCACTGGTCTTACCGTTGTCGTTTTCGATCCCATACGGTCCTTCTTCGTCAAGGCTCACGTGCAGAAGAAATTCCGCCTGAGCAACAGCAAGTTGTACAGATGGCTGAGACGCCAGACTTCGGATATTTTCTCGTTCCGGTCCGGTCACAAGGGAGAGCAAGCCGGCCTGAACGCTATTTGGAGTCACCGCAAGGATGTCATTGAGCAAATCCAGAAATGGTTGATGGAGACGGCCGAAACTTTCATTGTTATCCAAGGTCCCCGAGGCTCTGGTAAAAAGGAACTGGTCTTGGACCAAGCACTCAAAGGCCGGAGGAATATCCTGGTCATTGACTGTAAATCCATCGTCGAAGCCCGAGGTGAATCCGCTACCATAAAGAGAATGGCCGCTCAGGTGGGATACCGTCCCATCTTTTCGTGGGCAAACAGTGTGAGCAGCATGGTCGACCTTGCTGTTCAGAGTACCACTGGAGTCAAGGCCGGTTTCTCGGAAACCTTGGAGGCTCAACTGCAAAAGATTCTGCAGACGACCGCCGAGGCACTGGGTGAGATTGACATCTCTACTCGCAAGAAGGACGACGTTGATGCCTCTCTGCCCGTTGATGCTTGGCTCGAGGGCCACCCCGAGAAGCGTTCCATCGTGGTGATTGACAACTTCCTTCACAAGAATGGCGAGGGCAACACGATCGTTTATGATAAGATTGCTGAGTGGGCTGCTGCGCTGGTTCAGTCGAATGTTGCCCATGTCATTTTCCTCACGAATGATTCTTCCTACTCCAAGTCCCTCTCAAAGTCTCTCCCCGACAGAGTCTTCCGCCAGGTAGCTCTCGGTGATCTCTCACCCGATGTGGCCAAGCGCTTCGTCATCAGCCATCTCGAGGGCAACGATGAGCCTTTGGAGGAGATTGAGGCCGACGATGGCGAGGAGAAACCCGCGCCGAAGCCCGTGAAGCACAATCTGAAGGGACTTGATCAATGTATTGGAACTCTCGGAGGACGACTGACTGATCTGGAATTCCTGGCAAGACGCCTCAAGGCTGGCCAGACGCCGACGCAGGCCGTCGAGGAAATTACTGGTGAGTGTCGAATTTAATTGCTAAAATACGGAGAAATAGCACACTGACAAACATTTTGCCATAGATCAATCGGCTTCCGAGCTCTTGAAGATGTTCCTCTTGGCAGGAAAGACAGCAGCCGACGGCACCGGCAAGGTATGGTCTGTGGAACAGGCTTGGTATCTTGTCAAGGCGCTTGCTTCGAGCGAAAAGGACGATCTCCGTTACCATGAAGTCTTGCGATCCGATACATTTTCCTCATCCACGAGCGTTTCCGATGGCGAGGCCGCTTTGGAAGGCCTGGCCAACTCGGAACTAATTACCGTCAAGAGCAACAATGGCCGCCCGGAGAAGATCGCGCCTGGCAAGCCTGTGTACCAGGCCGCCTTCAAGAAGCTTACGGGTGACAAGGTGCTCTCGGCTGCCATGGATTTGAATGTTCTCACCGAGTTGTGCAAGGTGGAGGGCAAGACCATTGAAAAGGTTGAGAACGAACTGGCCCTGCTTGGCAGCCTGCCCAGACAGCCCGCGCAAACGGCTGGCAGAATCAACTACCTCTTGACCAAGCTTGATAGCAGCCAGAAGAAGGTCGAGGCTTACGAGAAGGAGATGGCTCCTCTCAAGAAGACGCTTGCTACGGAATACTAGTCCGGCTCATGTATGGACGGACTTGTCCAATGTAACAATATTGGCGATGGTGGAACAGCACACGAGCTCGGTGGCCGGCAAAGGAGGTCGCTGGAGCATGATTCGCAGTACATATGGGCATTGATACCCTTCTCAATTTTCTTGAATACAATCGATATCAACTTCATAACTGGTTCGCATAGGCTCAAGTGATATGCTACATGACTAGAGATTTCACTCGTCACAGGAGTAAAGTGTAAGGGACCAGCTCATCAGTGCAAATACGCTTGTCATACGAAATACATATGCTTGGTTGATGGATTTGAAATGTCGCCGACCAAAAGAAACGGCCGGTCAAGTGGTATCATTCATACTGCGTTAAAAATGCAATTCGTCGTTCAAGGTCTCGGTGACAAGGCGACAGAGAAAGTCTACATCTCCCCAAATCCGACAAGTGCCTATCCAGAAGTTTCTTTCGAATATATACACCTCATCAAATTCCCTCGCATATCAAAGATAGCTCGTTGGTACTCCGCACATCGTAGCCTTTTCGAACCAAGTAGCGCAGCACCGTGTCGAGCTTGGATGCTTCCCAATGGCGGGGTTTCCATGATCGAGGTGATGGAAAAGCAAAGCAGAGCAGCAATGCGGCAGTCGTCTCTACAGACGTTCCTTCAAAAGGCTGCTTCCTGATCTTCGAAAAGTATGGTGTTGTGCCTTGCATCACCTGTACAGATTATTTTCTGTTTGCCAACTACATTTCTTGGCTCTCTGGATTTGGCGCTGACATCTCGCAACCTTGGCAGAAGAACAGCCGTGCGGCCCTGTCTGTATCGTTCAGAATACTGTAGTGATTCCCTGTTTCAGAGTTAGCACACAGCTCTCGTTAATATCTTTCGTCGCGTATTTCCGAATCATTGCAACACGTACCTCTTGGCACAAAAAAGGTACCGCCCTTTGAGATCCTGAATGTCGTCGATGCCACCGTAACCTCGACGTTGCCGTAGTGCACAAAGAAGACCATTTGCATCTTGCGCGCGTTCTTGGTACGCTTTTCAGACTGGGGCGGCAAGTCCACAATACCGGACCCGAAGAAGGGCAGAGTCAAGGTCTTGGCGAATCGGAATGTCGCGTCCTTGATGTCCTTCATCTGGATTGCCGATTGTGATATGGCAAGCTCCTCTTCCGCGACCTCGACCTGATCGTCGTCGTGTGGTGGGTTGAATTCCATGTCTGGTGTCCAGTAAATACACTCGCCCACCATACGTCCTGGCTCATCTTCCCACTCCTCGACGTCTTCGTCTTGTTCGACCTCGGAAACGCGCTTCTTGCGACGGCCAGGTCCGGCCGTAGACGCTGGCCGTCCGCCACGATTCGTCTTGCGCTTCTCCTTTTCTTCGTACTCGACGCGCACGACGCCTCTAATCTTGGGACCAATCTTGATGCGACGGCCTTGTTTGTCTTCGATGACCTCATCCTCTTCCTCGTCGTAATCATAGTGCTCACCTCGCCAGAATTCCAATGGCTTCGTAGAGACTCTGCCAGACCTGGTCGTCCTGACCTCGAATTCATCGCGTCTTTGACTGACCAGACTGCGTCTCTTTGGCATCGGTGGGCGGCGCGGTGGATCCTCCGATTCCACGGCTGCGGCTGCGGCCTTCGGTTTCCGACCAGGCTTGGCTTTTCCTGCTGGTGCTGCTTTAGAAGGCTTTGCCTTGCTCTCCACTGGCTTGGGGGCTGCCTTTGCTGGTTTGGAATTGCGCGCCCCGGCAGCACTCGTTTCGCCTTGGTCAGGACTGGCTTGCTTCTTGGTCAAAGATGGTCTCCCTCTCGGCTTCTTCGCTGGCTTAGCGGGTTCGGCCTCTTCCGCCAGAGGTCTCTTGCCAGGTCGGCCACGCTTCTTGGCGGGTACCTCGGGCTCCTCTGAGGGCTCGCGTGATGGTTCCGGTTCCGGTTCCGGCTCGGATTCTTCTTCTACAGGCGGCGGCGGTGAGACGGCTTTGGGCTTGCGACCGCGCTTCTTGGGTTGAGGTTTCTGGACCGGCACAGGCTCTTCTTCCGGCTCCTCGTCCTCTGATGGCTGGGGTTCTGCATCGTCTTCCTCCCCAGCCGACTCTTCGCCTGCTGATCCCAGCTCAACATCGTCTCCATCAGCGTTGAGAAAGTCCATGGGCTCATCTTCCTCCTCTTCCTCCTCTTCTTCTTCGGACTCGTCACGCGCGTATCCATTCACCTTTGTTGGCTTTGTACCCAGAGACTTGGCAGCCTGGCTTGCCGACTTGGCGAGCTGGCTGAAACTCTTTACTGGTGGGTGTCCATTGGTGGCAGGCTTCATCTTGGGGTCTTTGGAGAAGTCCAACCGCCTCTTTGGAGATTTGGCCGGGCTCGGGTGCTCCTCCTCTTCCTCGGCGGCATAGCTGCCACGGACTGGCGAAGACGCTTGCTGCGCGACGTGTGCGCTGCGGCGGGCCGGCGATTTCAATACGGTCTTGCCTGGCGATCGCATCGGCGACCGGGCCTTGGGGATCGAAAGTCTTTCCTTTCTCATGCGGGCCACGGTCGCGGGGCCAATGGTAGAAGCTGGAATGCATTAGCCAGTCCGAGAATCCGGAAACATAAATAACTGCGATCAAGTTGCGCCATACCCTCATCTATATCCATGTCTTGTTCGTCCTCGGACTCGGCTTCCGAGGAGAACAATTTGTCTGCTGGCTCCATTCCGTATTCATCGCGCTCGCCAGTATCCGCCACTGTTACGCCGGTTTTCCTATATGGAGAGTTGAAAAGTCAGCAGTGTCGCCGGGTATGGCGCGATGAGGTCGCGATTGAGGTGGCACACACCTTCCTTGAACACCAAGCTCATAGACCTGATCATTTTGCGACGCCTGCGGGTTGCGCCGGTTTATTTGGGGGCGAGGCGGCATGTTGGGAGGATGGCTGGAATTGGTCGTTTTGATGTAAATAATTATGCCACTTTCAAATTATCAGCCCAGGGTCGATGCGCGACAGAATTGTCATCGAATGCGCTGCCTTGACACGCGATTTCTGGCGATAATGGAAGCTTCCCTCTAACGCGTCTCGTCCAGGAGCTGCAGCATGAATGTGATGTGTAGAAAGGTGGGGAGGCGCCTTCCCATGTTTATTTTAGCGACCGACCCGTTGATGGGGCAAAGCCGACTCGAGTCGCACCTGCTAGCAACTTCTAATTGGTCAGATGCAGCCTAAGCTGGGACCCACTTCGAGATCCAAGACAGAACGCGTGAAAGTCGAACCAAGACGCGTCCCACTTAGAGTGGTTGCACGCATGTGCCTAGGTCTTTTACATGTTCTATTTCCTTGTTTCCATGTTGGCGACATTGTGAGGAACTCACTCGAAATATCTTGTTGGAATAATTCTGACAAAGTCATTCATTTCCCAAGGGTTATTCCAGCGCAGTCTCTCCCGAGGCTCCCATTGGATAATCTATACTATTCGACTATACTCTGGTGACCACTGGGCGATACCATAGAACGCATTGGAAAGCAGTTGGTCTTTCTGGCCTGCAGAGCTTCGAGCACAGCCGGCCCATCATGGAGGACACACAAATGACCGACGACGCGCCCAACCTCGCCCTCGAGACCCCCATCTCCGACGTCTTCGTTCCTCCCTCGATCCACCGAGACGAGCTCCTCGGCGGCGAGTCCTACGAGCACTACTCGCCAGTGCCGCCGTCCCTGCGGCCCTCGGGCCCCGACAACAGCACCCCCGGTGAGCCTTGCTGCCTGGGCGTCGACGAGGCCGGCCGCGGCCCCGTCCTGGGCCCCATGGTCTACGGCGTCTTCTACCTGCCGCTGCCGCTGTCGGACCCGCTGCTCAAGACGACGCACCACTTTGACGACTCCAAGGTGCTCACGCCGGCGGTGCGGTCGGACCTGATGGAGGCGCTGTGCACGCCCGGGACGGACCTGTACGCCTCGTGCGGCTGGGCGACCAGCTCGCTGTCGGCGCGCGACATTGGCGCCGGCATGCTCCGCCCCACGACCATGTACAACCTCAACGCCCAGGCCATGGACGCCACCGTCGCCCTGATCCGCGGCGTCCTCGCCCGCGGCGTCAACGTCCGCGAGATCTACGTCGACACCATCGGCCAGCCCGCCGCCTACCAGAAGAAGCTCGAGCGCGTCTTCCCCACCACCAAGATCACCGTCGCCAAAAAGGCCGACTCGCTGTACCCCAGCGTCAGCGCCGCCTCCGTCTGCGCCAAAGTCACGAGGGACGCTGCGCTCGAGGTCCTGTACGAGGCCCGCGGCGCGGCGGACGGCTTGGGAGAGGACAAGGAGGAAGTCGAAGAGGAGACCACAAAGTCTTCCTCCAAGAGCAAAAAGGCCAAGAAGGACGACGGAATGGCGTGGGGGTCTGGGTACCCGTCTGATGCGCGCTGTGTCACTTGGCTACGAGCGAATATGCACCCAGTCTTTGGCTGGGGTCCCGAGTGCAGGTTTAGCTGGGGCACCGCAAAGGACATGCTCGATAGCAAGGGCGGCGTCAAAGTCGACTGGCCGATGGACGAGGAAGAAGGCACGAGCCGTATGACAGACTTCTTCGTGGAGAGCGACGCGAAAGAAAAGGACGCCGATGAATTGGGTACATGGTTTGGCACTCCTGTTGGCCAGGAAGCCTTTTGAGGCAGCACAAGTCACAGGATACAATGTTTTAGAAAAAAGGCAGCATGGGAACTTGGCGCAAGGCGTTGGGGGTCGGAGATTTGTGATTTTTATCTATTCCTGTGAAGACAGAGGATTGACTTGTCATACAATTGACATTGATATAAACTGCTTCCTCGTCGTATAAATATCCTGCATGCGCTTTACCATTTCATCGTTGACTAGCTTTTTGTAATCAGATCTCGTCGTCATCGTCTGCAGCGCTTCCTGCAGTCACTCTTCGCTCAGCCTTTCTGCCACGGCTATCGAGCGTATCCAAACTAATCGAGTCGGTATCGCGGCGAGCGGGCATTGCGATAGCAGCACGAGCTGTTTCGTTGCTCTCGAGGAATTCGCGGAGTTTCTGCTTGCCAATCTCGAGACCCTGTCCCCAGGCCGCGTTGCTCATTTGCATCATGGGGCCGAGCAGGTTGAGTGTGTAAGCCACATATGTACCTCCAGCAAGAATGATGAGGAGCAAGAAGAGCATCGGGTTGCGGAGAACTAGTAAGATGTCAGTATTGTAGAAAGGTTGGGGAATAAATGCTTCAAAGACTTACCTGTAACCAGCTCGTTCCAGCCCAGCGCCAACAAGATACCATAGAAATAGAGCGGCACTTGTGCGACGCCACCAATCGCACTGCGCTTTGCCTCGACGTAGACACCATCTGCCGTCTTCTTGAATCGGACCACGAGATCCTGGCGCTTGCTCTCGCTGAGAACTGTCATTTCTTCTTCGAGGCTCTTGCCATCTTCCTCATCAACTCCGCCGATCGGATGAAGGTCATCCTCGTCTTCCGTTTCAGCCCCTGCCGGCTGGGTTCCGATAAACTCGGGAAGCTCGGGAGGGCCATAGGTTGCAGATAGCCTGAACCTGGAGAGCAAGGGAATGAGAGCTAGAGTCGACTCTCGGGCCTTGGTATAAATCCCTTCAATGTCGTCCGTTGGGCGCCAGATTCGCGGAACACCAGCCTCGTCGTAGCGGAACTTGTCCTCAAAGTTCTCACGAAGCTTGAGCAAAATGTTGCCCTCCATGACCTCTTCCTCAATCTTCTCTCGGAGGGCAACCCAACTCTTGCGACGCAGGCGCCATAGTCCAACGTCAACCTCGCCCTGGCTAGCCTCAAAGCTCTTTGCCCTGTCGGCGAAGCGCGTCTCGGCTTCCTTGACAACGGAGACGAAGACAGTCCAGATGCGGTCCCAAAGATCCTTCTCTGTCTCCGGTTTCTCGCCCGACTCAGGCGCACCAGTACCTGCTCGCCCAGATCCAAGTTTGTTGAACTCCAATCCGACCGCGTCGCCGAGGCGGGATTTGACCCAGCGTTCGACTCTGGTCGCAAGTCTGCGCATCTCCTCTTTCCTGAGCTTGGCGCTGACTTCATCGAGTTCCTTCTCAAACAACAAGTATTGTGGTTTGAAGTTTGTCCAGGGCACGCCTTGGATGGCCAGGCTCTGCGCTTCGTTCTTGAAAAAGTCCAAAGTCTTGGTCTTTTGCGTATCAACAATTTCGGCAAACTCGTATGCTCCTCCAGACTTTTGACCAGCCTTGACAGCACTCGATACATTGTCGCTGAACGAGGCAACTCCGGATTTGTGGATGGCCGAGATCTGACCCTGGTAGAGAGTCTTCAAGCGCTGATCAACCTTGGTCTCGAGTTCCTGGTGCTTTCGCTTAAAAACGCCCTTGTGATATCTACCAGCCGAGATTTCGAACGATTTTAAGCACTTGTCTCTTGCCTCGCTTCCAGATTGGCCGAGACTTGGCAGAACAAAGGGCTTCCCGGCACGAGCGGCCTCGGCTTGCTGCTCCTCAAGTGGAGTGATGACTTCGTCGAAAGCTATGAGCGATTCTCTGGAGATCTCGTCGCATCGGAATTGCGCCAGCAGCTCTTGCTGGGTTGGGAGATCGAGATCCTTGTTGTTGACGATCTGGTCCCAGATACCCTCGGCGTAGACCGAGAAACCATCGGCAGGGATCCTTCGGTGGTATTCGGGCAGGAACACACCGCCAGCAAGCTCTTGTTCACCGTGTTGGCCAGGAGTCTTGCTGCCGCGACTCGCGGCAACAAATCTCTGTCCCAGCTTGTTGGTCTCGGCCACGAACTGCTCGGGTTGCAGAATCTTGTGCGGCAAAGCCGAGAAGGCAAAGTCAAAGTAGTCTTCGATGCGCGAGTTCTCGAGTCCCTGAGGCTTGGAAATAGACGACCAGAGCTTCGACAGGTCTTGTAGGATCGTATTTTGGAGGTTTGCCAGAGGCGTGTTGCCAATGTGGTCTCGAATCACAAAAAAGAGCAGGGATCGCGGAGTAGATCTAAATTAGTAAAGAGTCAGTAAAGCAATCCAGAGCTGCGTCATTCGGGGTAAAGCGTTACGTACTGCTTGTCCTTGAGGAAAAGCTGCATGTTAACCTCGAATACGGTCTTCAAGAGGCCCATGTTGGCTCCCTGGTATAAGCCGACTTGGTGCTCCCAGATGTTCACGATCAAGACCTCGCTGGTTGCCAGGGCAAAGAGTGCGCTCTTTCTCTCAAAGTCTTGGTCTTCACCGCGCTCGCGACCGTCGGTACCCTCGACGTCCATGACGAGCACGTTGTCGGCCATGGATCCCTTTCTGTTCTTTGACATCCATATTCCTTTCGTGGTCTGTCGGCGTTCCGTCTCGGACATGACATTGAACTCGGTACCAAAGAGGTGGTTCAGCAAGGTGGACTTGCCAGTCGACTGCGATCCGAAGACGGATATGAGGTGGTAGTTGAAGCCGGCATGGGCGACGTCGGTAGCTTGGAGATAGGAGCTGATCTTGGAGCTGCGAGGGAGTACTGATTAGTGACACTCGTTCCAGCTTTGAGCGGAAGATCGGGTTTCTGCGCAGAGCTGTTACTTACTTGAAGACCTTGTCCTCGTCGATGACTTGGACGCCATGCTCGTACTGGGCCGCAGACGGCTCCTCGCCGACCGAGGCAAAGTGTCCATTCATTGTTGGGGGTGGGGTGTAGTATGGAAAGCAGCAGCAAGAGGAAACAAATCAGAGGCGGACAACAAAAAAATATGTGAGAGGCCGATCAAGGTCAAGCTGCCATTTCAATCAATGCCTGCCGGAAAGGGGGGTGCGGGCGGCTCAGCAGTGGCCGGTGACAATGGAGATGGGACCAGATGACGGCTCTAACGAATGGTTCTCGAAGTTGTGTACAGATGACGATAGCAGGGACGGCCCTGGTCAGTTGTCCGCCGAGAATCCACTCACGCGGTGCTGTGCTTTAATCCGGACCCGCTGTCACTTTGGAGGTTGGCAACTTGGAACCCGTCGTCACATGCGCTTTGGCCAACCAACAAGAGAAAAGATGGGGGGCGGTTGGTTGTCTTTATTTTAGGACGAGGAGCTTTGTCCGTCTTGCGAAACCCCCAAACCCACCAAGAAGTCCAGCCTCTTACCTAGAGTTCGTTCTTTGACGCTGGTTACATCTACTGCAAGCAGTGAATAATTACCCCCAAGCTATGCTGCAGGTCTAAGATATTGGTGCAGCCCTGGGGGTTCTATTGCTGCGGAGCTCTCCAATGACTCGGACGGCCCATCGCTACATTACATTAGCCCAGATGCGCCGCCGCCACCTAGCAACGATCAATGTTGGCGATTGTGCCAGATGCATGTTGCAAACTCTAAAATAACGGCAGGCTACAGGATGTAACTATAATCGGTGAACTACATCAGGCACTTCAAGATTATGGTCCTTACATTTAATACTTCAAGTTGATTATACTAGGGCTGTTTTGATTATGATGCTTCCCCAAATAACGTGGCCCCCTTGCTGATGAAATTCAGCCCAACAGATTTCTTCTCATCTAAACTAGATGCAATAGCGAAGCTACCAAACCTAGTGGTTTGTCTACTTCTGACCCGGCAATCGACACCATCCTGTAACCATGTGTATTAGTCAAGTCAATATTGACTTTCCTGACATGTAGTATCTTCTTTTGGCAAGAGTCACCAACATGTTTTCTGAAGAATGTGTGCCATAGTAGGAACTCCCAATGGACCCCCAAAGGGACCCCAAGAAGAGCCCCGAAGGAAGGCGTCGTATCTCCGGAACCCGCTGCCGATTTCCCCAGGAAACCTTCGTCATGGTGGGCCGATTTGCATGACCAAGCCCGCATCGGTCGCAGCAACTGCGGGTATTTCAGCTTCGGAATGGCAAGTCCTCAGGGTTTTGTAGTCACATAACCCCTCTAATCACTGATAGATTTCAATCATTGAATCGCTGCAATTCGTTCTTGCAATGTGACAACTATTTCAGCAGTCATTGCTTTTCTCATTTTAGACGGCGCGATACAGGTTATTACACCTTTGTGGTTTACCACCAACAGATCAAAGCGAGATATTATCACTCGATTCACATGTCGTCGGAAACGTCCAGGCCGCCAAGTGAGGAGAAGGAGGGAAGCCGCGTTGAGCCGATCGCCCTGCCTCTCCATCACGGCCGCAGGAACAAAGTCCTCCTCTTATCCTACGAGGAGATTCCAGAATGGTATCAAGACAACCCTTGGGTCCGCCACGGATACCGTCCCGTGTCCAATTCGGCAAGATCATGTCTTCGCAGCTGGGCTCGCTTACACAATGAACTGGTCAACATACATTCTCACCTGTTTGCCGCCGTGGCCTTTCTCTTTGCCGAAGCCTACATTCTCGAGCCGCTCCATCGCAAGTACTCGTCCGTCTCTGGCGGCGATTATGCCGTCTTGAGCATTTTTCTGCTCGCCGCAACTGTCTGTTTCGGCCTGTCGGCAACCTACCACACATTGATCAGCCATTCGCAAAAAGTCGAGTCGATATGGCTTCGCCTGGATTTTGTTGGCATCATTTTCCTCATCGTGGGGTCTTTTATTCCTGGCATCTACGTTGGCTTCTGGTGCGAGCAGTTTGAGAGAACCATTTACTTTGGCATGGTAAGTCTGCTTTCCAAACGGGTCGCTGCGATTGCGTGAATCAGCGCTCAAAACTCATTTACAATAGACTGGTGGCCTTGGTGTTATCTCCATCGTCGTGATGCTCCATCCGAAATTCCAAGGACTCAAATGGAGAACATTCCGCCTTCTGACCCTTATTTGCACTGGTCTGTCGGGCGTCGCGCCCGTTGCCCATGGAATCTACAAGTTTGGGTTCAATCAAATGGCCCTTCAATCAGGACTACCATACTACTTGGCAGAAGGAGGCCTATTCCTGCTCGGCGCGGTCATATATGCAGTGAGTGAAGCTGCCCACTCATGTTGCCGGTTATGCTAACTTGATTCCCCAAAGACCCGGTTCCCAGAACGTATAAAACCAGGAAGATTCGACATTTGGGGATCATCGCATCAGATCTTTCATGTACTCGTGGTCTTCGCTACCATCGTACATCTGGTTGGTGTCTTGACTGCATTCGACTACAACTACGCGAATCGACATTGTGCGGTCCACGGCGGCGGATGAGTTGCGGGCTTTGCAATTGTCTTCAACTGAGAGTTTGGCAGTCGAGTCTCGAAACCATTACCGGGAAAAGCAGGACTGCAGGTACTCATCTTGCTGAGCACCATTCATCATGCGTGGTCCCACGTTGATACATTTAATACCTTGAATCAGTACATGATCCAATTCCTGCGGGATATTTCGTAGGCCATGTATCGATACTTGATTTTACTTCACTTATGATGATTCGACCGAGAGATAAGACCCATAAGCCTCCGTCACTGGGAGTTGATAAGCCGCGGCGGTTATTGTTGGTTCCTTATCTACCAAGATCCAGGGTCCGTAGATCTCGATTGCATCACGATTTTCTGATCAGCCTCCATCCTACATTGAGTCACAAATATTTGCTGCATTCGCTGGAGGAGGAAAAACAGGCTGGCCCTTAAGAGAGAATCTATGGTCAGCACACCTGTTCCTTCAAGGACTGTACATGCAGTTCTTTCGAGCCTCACGGAGCGGAATAATATTTCCGGGGCTAGAATGGCGCACATTCGTTCTGCCTGGCAGGAATGGTTGGATTCTTCCAAAGTCCAATTGCAAGTTTATGCTAATATACAGATAATCATCCATATAAATTTCACTTACTTCTTGCCTTTTCAAAATAACAATTACGTGCAATAGGAAAAGTGGTTTAGAATCTTGGATCTGCGATTCAGTGGTGCATGTGGGGTCATTAAGGTGTATACTACTGCTGCTACAAATCCACGGCTTGATTGGCTGAAAATGGATCACCCCACCGACCCCGTCACAGGTACCGCGGTACCTCTGCTTGGGTTCAGTCGGCGGCTCAATGGCTTCCACAATTGGACTTCAATGTTCACCTTCTTCACTATCAAACAATCAAAAACCACCCAACTCTTTCATCTGTACTGGATCTTTATCGGGAGATCAACACGCAGATTGATCAAGGACATAGCGCGAAGACTTCCGGCCCCTTCAGAGACCCGAATTCATCGATCCGACAGTTTGGTGCCCATCTTTGCTTACATCAGCCAAGACGCCCGTCGCGCGCGCCTTGCACGACTTGAGCCTGCGCGAGAAGCTCTCCCAGGATCGCCGTTCCACACCCCACATCCACAACCGCGACCATGGCCAGCCAACCGGTAGAGAACAGCGAAGTCCCTCCTGCGAGCCAGGAGGTGCAGAAGAATGCCGATGAGGAGGAGGAGGTCAACCCGGAGCCGCAAGAAGCCAAGATGCCGACACGCAAGGATGTCTCTCTGAAGGAGTTCCTGAACAAGATGGACGACTATGCGCCCATCGTGAGTTTTCTACACTGGGCAATGACCAGGCGCTCTCTCCCCGCGCACGCGCCCGCCTGCTCCATTGCTGTTAGCTGACGAGTTATTCTTCCACCCAGATTCCTGACGCAGTCACCAATTTCTATCTCGCCAAGGCAGGTCTTCCGCCGCCGCCCCAGACCGACCAGCGCCTCGCCCGCCTGCTGGCGTTGGCCACCCAGAAGTTCATTGCCGACATCGCCGCGGACGCCTACCAGTACAGCCGCATCCGCGCCTCCAACACAAGCGCCAACAACCCCATGGGCAACCTGGGTGCCGCCGCCGGCATACCCATCCCCGGCCAGGCGCAACCCAACGCAAAGGACCAGGGCCGCGGCGGGCCCTTGGGAGTACAGCGTGCCGGCTACGGCGGCGGTGGACAGGGCGGCAGTCAGAACCGCACCGTGCTCACCATGGAGGATCTCGGTATGGCGGTCGGCGAGTACGGCGTCAACGTCAAGCGCAGCGAGTTCTATCGATAAAGCGAGTGGAGGCAATGATCACAAGTTTCTACATCATTTTTGGCGCACTAGGATGGCTCAAGTTTTCGACCATGGACTGGCGTTCAGGGCGCGGTACGGATTGATTTTTGATTACTCGAGATGGCAGTGGAATGTTTCTTCCGCAGCACAAGACGGGTTGCACAAGCAGCCACTAGACAGCTCGCTATGTTGCAATATACAACTTTAGATGTTTCTGAAGAGACGATCACTATACAGCAGCGTCCAAGGGCTACTCGGCTCCTGGAACGCGACCCAGCACTGAGTGACCAAGCATGATGGCTCTCTCCTGATGCCGTGTAGGTCGAGACAACCCTCTCGTATTTGATATCAAAGTGTCGATTCAGAAGTAAGCTCCGAGGCGATTTGTTCTAATGTACAATTCGGTTTTGTACACGGCGCGAATATATTTCCCCCCAACAGTTTCCCAATAACGCCAGAAAATGCGCAAAAGACCTTTGGCAGTCGAATTATTTTCCTCTTGCCCAGACGAACGGCTTCCTCGTCCTGTATATGGTATCTTGTCAGCGGGTTCCAGACTTGGGTGCGTTGGTGTTGCAAGACCGAGGGAGGGAACAACATACGCCGAGAATTCGCCGAGCTTGTGTCCGACCATGTCTTCCGTTATCGTGACCTCGTTGTAGACCTTGCCGTTGTGCACGGCGAACTTGAGGCCGACGAAGCTGGGCAGGATGGTGGCGGATCGCGCCTGGGTCTTGATGGGCTTGACCCACTCGCCGGGCTTGGGGCGGACGATGGGGAGACTGGAAGCAAGAAAGTCATTCGTTAGGCCAAGAGTCGAGGAGGTCAATGTATCTCTGCTGCCATCGTGGAGACGGCGCGGGAATCGAGAGGGTGGCTTACGGAACGATGTGAGGTCCTGCATGTGATGGAATTGTCAGTTTTTTTCTCTTTATTTTTCCAGCGCAATCAATTGGGAAACAGAGGGTCGCGTACCTTTCCACACGGAGCGACCCTTGAGCAGGCTGCCTGTAGGCCTCATCTTGAAGTATCTGGAGGGGGTTGAATGTCGGGACCAACGCTTCGGGGCCTGTCGCAATTGTTTCGGGCGTGCTTGGGGAGTCGGGTCGGGGTGCTGAGCATTCCACAATCGCTGGACGGGGCCGGGATCAACAAAACTTCCGCACTGGCACTCACTGGAGAACTGGAGAGTCGGGACTGGACTGGACCCACAGCTCCGGCATGGAGAAGTAACCCCAATTAGCGGCATCCCGAATATCATCCCGCTGCCTACCTTGTACTTCTCGTAGAGATTTCGAAAATAATGCAATGGGAATGGCGGTTTCTCTTCAAAAATATTTTCACCGCATCATCACTGCAGCAGAAGTGTCATTGCTGGTACAGTCTAACGACGAGGACTTCAAAGCGGTGTCTGCCAGCGCGACAGGTCGATCAATCCTGGGCCTGATGAGCATGCAGCTTTTTACAGAACACCAGGTACGAGGTACACTTTGAGTGTTTGACTCCTCTTACGGTCTCGCCTACCTAGCGTCCCTCGTCCGACGAGGTATATGTAGCAGCGAAAGCGTACTTCGCATGATAGGTGGTCTTCATCGGCTAACTGCTTTAGCCTTTGGCTCTCCGTAATTCTTAGTTGTATCGAATATTCATAACCATCATATCATTCATTCATTATCATCATATCATACCTGTTTCCAGGCCATTGCGTAATGTCATCCCTTGATTATACTCAACGGTCAATCCTGGGTCATGAAAGAGATCCATGATACCACGGCTGACTCGAGCCAGACTGTCCTTTCGGATGAAATCAATTGTTCCTCGAGTTTTCTTTTCTTCTCCTTCTTCTCTCTAAATACTACTGTCTCTCTAAAGGAACCTACAGACTTGGATCCAAGACACTCCCCCTCCTCAATGCTACGGTACACTCGATGGCTGCATGCTAGGCAAAGGCCAAGGCCCAAGGCTCGCCATTACATGGTGCCACAGACACAACCCTCCAATCGCTTCGTCACGTTAAGGTGAAGCTTAGTATGCAAATAGTATGCAGTGTCACCTAGATCATGATATGCTCTATTCAGCCCGCATGGGAAATTCAGTCCCGGGGGACCGTAATAAGGGTCGCCCCGGCCCCGTTCAAGATGGCTTGCGAGTGTCATTGCTTTCGTGTCGAGTCAATCGACTGGATACAGACCTACACGTAGTATACAACTGAGAATCAAGATAGCACAGCACAAAACAGGAACAATGCCACCGCTCCACCTCTGGACCCTGCTGCTCTTGAGCGCCCGCGCGCGCTGCGAGACCTTTGACTATGTCATCGCCGGCGGCGGCACCGCCGGCATGGTGCTCGCGAACCGGCTGTCCCAGGACCCCGGCGTCCGCGTGGCCGTCGTCGAGGCGGGCGCCGACGCCCGCGCCTACCCCAACGTGACGCGCATCGACCTCGACGGCCTCAACTACATCAACGCCTCGGTCGACTGGGCGTACACGTCGGTCCCGCAGCCGGGCATTGGAAATCGGTCGCTGCTGTACCACGCCGGCAAGGCGCTGGGCGGCACGAGCAACATCAATGGTCAGTTCTGCTCGTTGTAAACGCAGTCGGCGGGAATGTTCTGGAGAGTTGACCCTGATTCTTGAAAGGTATGGTCTACCTCCGCGGAGACGAGGCCCAATTCGACGCATGGGAGACACTGGGCAACGAGGGCTGGAACTGGCGCACCCTGCTCGAGTACTACAAGCGGTCCGAGAACTTCACCATCCCCTCGGCGGCGCAGACCGTCGCGGGCGTCACGTTCGAGGAGCAGTTCCACGGGCGGGACGGGTTCCTCACGACGGGGATGCCCAACGGGCTCGACAACAGCACGTTCCCGGCCGACTACCTGCGGGCCTGGAACGAGCTCGGGGTGCCGCACAACGCGGACCCCGAGAGCGGCGTGACCGAGGGATTTGCGATTCACCCCCAGACGCTCGATCGGGACGCCGGCGTCAGGGAGACGGCGGCTCGTGCTTATTACACGCCAGTCGAGGGCAGGCCGAATCTCAAGGTGATTCGGGGTACGGTCAGCAGGTTGGTTTGGGCCGACACGTATGGCGAGGGAATTGTGGCGTCGGGCGTCGAGTACCTGGATACTTCAGGTGTCCTGTCAACTGTGACAGTCGCAAAGGAGGTGATCGTTTCCGCGGGCACACTGCGAAGCCCACTTGTACTTGAGGCGTCTGGAATCGGAAACCCTAGGTGAGTCCAAGGATGATGATGCTGAGAAGGGAAAGACCTGACTTTTGTATGAATCAGTATCCTGTCGTCATACGGCATCGACGTTCAAGTTAATCTGCCCGGCGTGGGCGAGGGAAGTAAGTATATCAACGCTCCATGTCGATGACACTGATTGCTCTGCCATCACGACAGTCTCTTTCAGAGACTACGATGAATTGTGTTCTTCGAAAAGTGTTCAAAGACGGGTTTAATTCAATAAGTTTCAAAAAACTTTGCTGATATAAAACTGCAGTGTCCGATCAACAACTCGTCGGCCTCGTGTACGACACAAGCGAAAACATTCCGGGTTTCCACCCCTTTGTCACCTTTGTCAACGCCCAGGACCTCTTTGGAAACGAGACGGCTTCCACAGCCGAGTCCACGGCCGCCAAGATAGCGACGTGGGCACAAGCCGTGTCCGAGTCCAGCAACGGCGCCCTCAGCCCGGAAGCCCTGGAGGCGAGATTCCAGCTCCAGCACGACCTGATCTTCAAGGCCAACGTCAGCGTGGTCGAGGTCATGCCGTACGTGTCCGCGGGCACCATCGCGTCCGTGGTCTGGGTCCTCATACCCTTCTCGTGGGGCAGCGCGCACCTGAGCACGCCAAGCGCCGCCGACGGTCCCATCATCGACCCGCGGTACATCTCGGTGGACTTTGACATCGACGTGCTGGCCGCGGCCGGCCGCCTGTCGCAGCGGCTCTACGAGACGGAGCCCGTGGCCCGGTGGGTGGCGGGGCCGCGGGATCCCGGGGGCGTCCCGGCGCTCGGCGCAGCCGACGACGTCTGGAGGGACTTTATCTTGGACACGGGTACGTACAACGTCATCACGGTTTCCAAAACGTAACTTATTTCTCCACTGTATGCCCGGACACTAACGAGTATGCTTAAAAACAAAAACAGTCGGCACGGCGTATCACGAGATAGGAACGTGCGCCATGCTGCCGAGGGAGCTCGGGGGCGTGGTGGACTCGAGGCTGAAGGTCTACGGGACGCGAAACGTCAGAGTCGTCGACGCGTCGGCCCTGCCTCTGCAGATGAGCGGCAATCCCAGCGGCACCGTCTACGCCTTTGCAGAGAGGGCCGCTGATATCATCAAGGCGGCAGCAGCAGTGGGCTGAGACGAGGAAGCCTAACAGTGGGCGGAGGAAGGGCGACGGCTCCATATATTGAATCCCCCGTACGGGATAAGTTGCCGGGGCGGGCAGAGAGGTTGTACGTATACAAACACCACTACATACGCAGTATGATCCCTGCATGGGCAGGCTCTATTGCAAATAAGCATGAGGGGCGCCGTCGTGAACCTGTCAGCATCTCGGAACTTCGGCTCTGGACTGCTCGTGTTGGGGGTCTTGGCAGCTCGCAATATCAAACCCCAGGAACGGAGTTACAAGTTCCATAAGGCTGGCTGACGGTGAGCAATCTCGATGCGAGTGAATGTTGGTCTCGTGAGTACGTCCGTATCTGCATAACTTGTAAGCTGCCAAGCCAGTTCACTTTCCAAGAGTGGATATATTTATAGACGACGTCATAATGGTTTCTGTGTTGGACACAAATGTGCATGGAATGCGTCTGGTTGAAGTATGTATAAGCAAACATTTGCTATGGAAAATCGGCAGTCCGGGTTATTCATGTGTAACATTTGGTGGTTACAGGAGACGGTTGTTTGTCATTTTGTGTTGGAACACGCGAGTATTCCGTATATGTTCCCAGACAAAGGTGACCGACCAAGACGAATATCAAACGTGGAGGTCGACAATCCGAAATCATAAATACGTACCTACTTTGACTTTCGTGTGTTGGGCAGGAATTGTTTATATTTAGTATACAATGCCCCAGATCAATACGTATGTACAAGTCACAAAACGAAACTTTCTCCATCTTCGAGAGAGGCAGAGCTAGCAGGAGGAGTGAAATCACAAGTGATCGACAAGGGATGTTCTGGTAGTGGGAGTTGGTTTCACAAAGACGGTCAGGTACGTCGTCGTTTCGGTGATAGCCAACGGGAAGCCCTTGCAGTATTATTTCCATATTTCCCAGGCGGTTTGGCGGGGTGGAGACGGCACGGTACGGGGCACTGTGCTGAATATCCACTGCCGCGTAGCCGTCCCCCCAAGACAGATTGGATTGGAACGAGGAAAGAATCTTCCAATAATCCCCCACAAGGATCGCGACTGGCGGTCTTGGCAGTCATCCTTTTGCGTCTTGGCAATCGCCCCATTGGCAACCCCCGAATTGATTGATTGGGACCTTCAGTTCGGTGGGCTCGGGCTGATCAGTCCCCTTTTCTTCGCAGTGTGTGACGGCTTCTTGGCTTGCATCGACCATAACGGCGTCTTGCTTTCAATGGAGAAGGTGAGCACACGACAGCTGCCGTGAGCACGCGACCAGTCAACGAGAGGAAGCAGACACGAAATGATGAACTACGTGGTTGCGCCAACATTCGAGGTTCAAGATGATGGTATCAACATAGCACAGCCGCAACTTCGCTGCCAAATGGCAGATCATTCTACTGTGGTAATAGCCCAGAGACTCTTGCGCCACGCTTATACTTGTCCTGCCTTGGCAATCGGTTGGACGGCATTCCAGTTTCAGCTTATGCGTTGATCGTGAGCATGCATACAGCCAAGCAGTTGCCAACGAGTCGAGGTAGAACGAGCAACTGGGAACTCGCGAGTTGAGGATTCCACCGTTTTATGTCTGAGAGTCTCGAGCAATGGCTGTTGTAGCAAGGCCAAAGCAGGAAACCAAAGGACGGTCTGGACCTGACTGACGAACACAGACACGAACCCGACTCCAGTGTTTGCGAATAACGCTGACGTTGACAGAGATCCCCAATAAAATACACCGCAGAGCCGGGATCCCCTGGTGGCTTGATTGAATTGCTTGGCGATCTTGGCATGTGGTATTCAATCTAAAAGGAAAGCTTATGCGACTTTTTATCTTTCAGCATGGTCGCATGCCGCAAAGGAACATGGCGCTCCCTTATCAGGTCACAGGAAGGCTGAGCGGCTGAAGATCAAGATATCCTCAATTTTTTGGTTTCTGCTATGCATTTCTGCATGCATACCTCGAAAATGCCTAAACACAAGGCTTTGTTTGTGACGTGAGGCGGCGAGTCATTTGGCATCCCAGGATGGGGCTTTCATTCGGATGACATGTCAATTCCAAACCGCCTATAAACAGGAGCGTGGCCAAAACCAGAGGTAGCCAATAGAAATCGAGTGACGGCGGTCTACTGGCTTCGGCTTCGCATACGATGGTATACGCGGCTGTCAATTCGTATTTGGCCAACGAAGGAATTCATTTTGGGAACCAAGTCGGGTTCTATATTACTCCTGACGCTAGAAGGAGACAGATCGTCAACCTGGGCACGTCGGTCGTTGCGACCTCTCCCCAGCCGGCGCATATGTCCCTGTGTATTTTCGGAAGCGTTTCGGCAAACCAAGACCCCGTACCTATCCTCCGCGCCAAAACATCCCATCCCATCCCCCAGAAGTTTCGTTGGTTCGTGACCACGCGGTGGGATATGGGCCGGCTGCTCTGGGCCGCGCGTCCCCGACTGATCAATCATTAGAAACGCCGCTCCTTCTTACACGCAGAATATAGATTAAATCCGAGACTCGAGCGGCGAGAAGAGCGACAGTACACAGCCTCTTGGGGGATCCTCCCGCATATGATCTAGTAGCCATTAAGCAATTCGCAAAGCGAACACATGGAACCCAGATCCGGATACCTTGCACGTGTGGTAGTAATTGTCTGCATCTACCAGCATCAACTACGTACATGACATTGAACCCCCGCCTCTGCTGCTTCGGGGGTTCTCCGCAATCCAGTATTTACACTATTATTAAGAAAATACGGAATGCCACTGCTTAAAAGTTGAAATATGGGGTTGGAAGTCTGGAGAGATGTCGATCGGTCATTGTGCAGCAGCGCAAACTCTTACCAGTCGGTAACATGCTTCAGCCCGACCTTGTGGCGCGCAGCGAGTATGCGCACGAGACCATGGTTGCTGTTGCGCCTTGAATCGGCATGGCTCCAATCTCTAGTCCTTCCCAGGCCTTGCTTGCAAGTTCCAAGAAACGGTCGGTCTGCGGGAACAGCCTTGGATGGGACGAGATGGCTGTGGCTGCTGCAAGTCTTCAGTTCAGGCCTTTTCGACCTTCGGACGAAGGCCAGCAATACTAAGCTGCTTGCTTCTGATCACACCAGGCGAGGAGGATATGATCAATGCCGTAATACAAACATCAGCATAACAAGGCCAGGTCACACTCAAACGTCGTTTCTTTGTTCATTCTCTTGTCTTCTTCTCGTCTCGCCCGTTGCTGCAAAGTTCCGTCAACCTATCTGGAGGGGCTCAATTGATTGAAACTGAATTGCCCCTTTCCATGATGGCGTTGAGTCATCTTTGAATCTTAAAAATAATAATATCAATCTTTTTTTTTTTTTTTTTTTTTTTTTTTTTGTTTTTTTTGCTTTGCTTGACTTGACTCTAGACTATTATGTGCCGTTTCTCTATCTGGCCCTGCGCCTTTAAGTACGCGCACACCAATTCATTCAACTCTACCTCCGCTCGGCGCTAGGTTCTGCTCCGACACAAGGAGTACGTAAGTCTTGCCAAACGCAGATCGACATTGGGGTGTCTCACACTTGTATTTCCCCTACCTACCTACCTACCTACCCGTTGGGAGTTACCTGTCTTGTGCGATCCCATCATCCCATCTTATACTCAGTCGACTTGACTATTCTAGGAAACCAGCTGATGGCAGGATTTGTATCTTATCTTTTGTGAATGGAGGGGGAGGATTGTATAGATGCAACGGTCGCATACCAAAGGAGCAGCTGCAACAACCGTCTTCCCACGTCTGACATCATACCCAGTTTCGGGGTTATTAACGGTAGGGCCGGGACTGCTCGCTCTCATTAATCTGTGTATGGAAACTAAGTACAGACCGACGGGCAATGCAAGCCTCACGCGGGCGGCTACAGCACTACTTTATTAGGCATGGACTGGGCGACAGGGATGTGTCTTATACACTATTTCCAGTTCTTGCTGGACTGCTTTTCTTGCCAAGCTTGTCCGGCTGCTTCTGCTATCTATCAAATAACAAAAAAAAATCCCATCTCATCAAATGGATGCTTGATGCTGGGCTCAGTCGTGTGTGCGTGTACACTACCCAGCAAGTTAGGTGGCCCACCCAACCCCCCCCTGTCCACAGTGTGTGCCATGGACGTACGTATGCTCGCGTGCTCAACTTCGTCCGCCGCAGGGGTTTATCGTCCAGCCGACCAATGAAGCCTCTCATCTCTCCCAAAGCCCCGTTATCCAGACTGAAAGGACATGCGAGGACGCTCGGGTTTACTCGCACAAGAGGATAGCGAAAGCAGCAAAGCCACCCGCCAACCCGCGAGCCGCAAGCATTGAACCCCCAAGCCTGTCTGATGTGTGCTCGTGCTCTTTCAACCTGGACCAGGTACGGGTAGTAGTATGTACGTATGTATGCTATGTACCTTGCTGATCCATGATTGATACTGGAGACCGGCTCCTCTCTTTTTCGAGTAAAAAAAGGCTGTCTTGTCTTGGCAAGAGGGTCGGCTCGGTCTCGTTGAATAAAACCAAACCGACGCGGCCTTCTCGTCGACTCTTTCCTCCCTCCACAACAAGAGACATCGTCCATCTCCTTATTGCCTGCGTCTGCAAACCCTCCTTTGGAATATTCTGTGTTTGCAAATTCCCGCCTGCCCACAGAGTATAGGTCGCACCGCCGGCAGAGAAAGAATAGGGTTGTCTTTCTCATCTCGTCACTATTGCTTTTTGCCAACGTTAATCGCAAAAGTCCCCCCAAGAGCCGCCACCCTTTCGTCTGCCGCCCACCCCACGTGCCTCATTACCTCGACGAGACAGCTGCCAAAGCATTCTGCATTTAGACTTGCGACAAGACACAATAATCTTGCTCTGCTAGTCAGGGGAATTTCTGCGGCCTGAAAGTTTGCCTGTAGAGATCCCGGGGGCCTCTTTTTCCTGTGCGAACCGTCGGGTCACTAGGAACTGAATCAAACTCAGCCAACTCGAGCTTGCCGTGCCTATCTCAACCTCCCAACGACGAGCCGCTTTTCTTAGTCTTCTCCTCACTTGGGATCCGGAACAGCTTGGCTTCAAAACTCATCGAGGTTCTCTCGTTGGATTTGTTTGCTGCTTGTTTGTAATCTGCGGATTGCAAACCACCTCACAACCATGCGTTTCTTCCAGTCGATATTATTGGCCGTCATGGCCGTGGCTCCCATCACTGCCTTGTCGAGTGAGATGGACAGGAGGATAATCGGCAGGAATCGGCCACAGAAGAAGCCCGACACGAAATACTTCCACGAGCCTGGTGGCGACAATGAGCTGGGCCACTATGATATCCGGTACTTCAAGAAGAAGGTGCCGTATGAGGAGCACCGACCGGCCCTGGAGCACCTGATCAAGTCGTACCTCACCACCTTCCGCGCTCTGGGCGTCGAGACGTGGTTGGCGCACGGCACCCTGCTGGGATGGTGGTGGAACGGGCGCATCATGCCCTGGGATTACGACCTCGACGTTCAGGTCTCGGCCGCGACTCTGCACTACCTGGGCAAGAATCTCAACCGCACGCACCACGATTACACCTACACGGACCCCAGCACGGGAGCGACGCTGAAGAAGGAGTATCTGCTCGATATCAACCCGCACCACAGCGACATTGGCCGTGGCGATGGCCAGAACGTGATTGACGCGCGGTGGATCGATCTCAGCAACGGCATGTTCATCGACATCACCGGCCTGGCCGAGCGGGAACCCAGCAGACAGCCCGGCGTCTGGAGCTGCAAGAACTACCACAGATACCGCACGACGGAGCTGTACCCCATGCGCCAGACCGAGTTCGAGGGTGTCCCAGCTACCATTCCGTATTCGTTTGATCGTATCCTGGTGGATGAGTACGGCTCCAAGAGTTTGGTGACCACCGAATGGGAAGGGTGAGTGATTGATTTCTCCGCTGTTCATCTCCTTTGATGTCGTGTTTTCCACCGAAAATATACTGACTAGATAATCACAGACATCAGTGGAAACCCGAGCTCAAGGAATGGGTGAAGAAGCCCAAGCCCGAGGGACAGCAACTTATCGGCAAGCCACAACAGCAGCAAGGAAAGACCGGCCAGTAGAACTCTCCCGCCATGGCACCCCAATAGATGTTCTCTCGGCGATGGCGCAGCTGCAGTGCTGCGATGGAATTCGAAACCATAGACAGGCTGAGCGAACCATCCTCGGAGCAGTACACGTCAGCCTCGACAGCCCGATCCGCACATCGGAATTGTCTATTCCTACTCGGCGAGCGCTGCGAGAGGAATATCACGACTGAAATGAGAGCCACGAAACATTATAAAAGCGTGGCCGTCTAGTCACATCATATCCCCTCATGAAAAGAGCCGCAACTTACAGTCCGGCGCAACGAATCCCAAGGGCTGGCTCGGCATTGGGGAAAAGCCTATACCCAACAACGCCGACGCTATCCCGAAATCATACAACTCCCAATCGCGTGACCGGCTGTGGCGTTTGCGCCGCCGCCTTTCTAGAAACCACGGAACAACATTCTCCAGCATCAGCATACCACGAAAGAAAAAAATCATATCATGCTTGATTGAAAGCCTCACCATCTGCATCGTCACGGCGTTTTCCAGTATTCAAGACGGACTCATATCCCGAACATCTCCGGATGAATAGTCCTTGGATCTTTCTCACTTTTTTGTTCCTTTTTCATCCTTGTCCTGTGCTGTATTTTTCCTCGTTGCACATGCGAGCATAAAATGTGCCCGTCCCCCCGATAGCGAGAGGATGAGACCGGGGACGAATCACTTGTATATACGTCTTGTCATATCGCGTCGAAACATGGGCGGAGCATTAGATACCCCTCGAACGGAATCGATGTACATTGTCTTGAGAGCGCATGAATACATATCTGTCACATGACCAATTTTCTACTCCGAGTACTTGATATCCATGCTGTGCAAGAATTAAAGTGTTTCTAATGTGACTGACTGTCCACGTTGGCCAGTACCCATGGTCAGTGTGAAACGTAAATACAGAAACGCAACGACCATACACACCAGTGCTGTAAGGAGGTACATGCCCGAGAAAAGATCACGACGCTTGCTGCTCAACTATGAATGTAAAAATGCCTGATGACACTGTAAACGAAGTGCCCTCCTGATGCGCCTGCCATATGCTAATAAAACAGAGTGTGAATCATCCTCCACGGGTTACCCTTCTCTTCCAACATTCACATCATCATCGTTCCTGACTCGACATCCAGAGACTACTGATTCTCGCCCGGATCAGGCTCGTCGTTTTGCCTCCTCGCCCCGCCCGCCCTCCGTAACCTCTCCTCGGCAGCCTCGGCCAGTACATCTCGTATACTCCGGCCCCCCGCCGCCCTGCTGCCGGCCGGACCGCTGCCGAGGACGAACTCGCCGCCGGTCCAGCCGCCGTGGTCGTACGCGACCTCCTCACTGGGCTCGTAAACATCACTATCGGCCACGGCCCGGCCGCTCGACTTCCAGTCGGCCTGGGCGACCTCCTTCTCGATCTGGTGGCACAGGTCCCAGAACTTGCGGTCGTGGTCGCCGTGCACGTTGTGCGTGAGCTCGTGGCACAGCGTCTTCCGGATGGTCTTGTAGTCGCGGTAGCCGTCGTAGGCGTCGGTGCGCAGGCGCAGCTCGATGACCTGGCCGCGGTTGCGGTTCAGCCCCAGCAGCCGCGTAGTGCCCTCGTGGCTGGACTCCGTGTTGGACAGCGGGTCCATCTCCGTCAGCAGGCCGACGGCGAACTCGCGCCGGCGCATCACCGCCCGGATCCCCGGGTCCGCCTTGAGCCGCTCCAGGAACGCCCGCGACCGCTCCGGGTTGGGCAGGTACGGCAGCGGCTCGACCCGCTGGAATGTGTAGCGCGCCTCGTCCTGGCGCTGCTGCGACGTCTTGGAGCTGTATAGTTTGGGCTGCGCCCGGCGCTGGGCGGCGTACACTGCGTCGCGGGCCGCGGCGGCGTCGAGGGTCTTGTTCAGGTCGTCCACCGCGCCTGCCGTCGTGCCCATCAGCTTGATGGGCTTGCGGTTGTCGAGCCGCGCGACGGGCAGGTCGGGGTCCTTGAACGGCGCCTTGAGCAGGCCGAGCTTGGGGACGAGGAACTTTTGGTTGCCGACGGGGATGGAGAGCTGCGCCTCGACGGCGTTTGCGAGGTCGGTGATGGTCGCATCGTGGTCGAGTTGGAATTCGTGTACTTGGCCGTCGTGGCTCAGGGTTATGGTGACTGTTTCGGCGGTTGGCGCATCGGGAGTCGAGTCGGCCATGATGCCACTATCACCACCCTCTATGGAGTACGGTAGATTATCACTGGGTTGTTTGGGGAGGTTGAAAGCACAGGACTCCTTTCCATGTGGACCACAAGAAGTTGAGATTGAAATGATATTCTTATTAATATAATTTTCGCAAAAGCAGTTGCAAAGGCAGAAGAAAAAGGTCGAAAGGATTGATTACCGGCGTTAAGAAACATGTGCTGTATTCAATCATCACTCGAAGCTTCTAAGGCAGCTTTGTAATACGTCAGAGAGGGACTATCGCCGCTATCGTCTGGCACACCCGTTGCCGCCAAGCCTGGAAATCCACGGGTCCGGATACGCTGCAACTTACCTACATATGTAGGTAGCTAGGAATCAGTTGTTACAAGTGATACATAGCGGATGTAATGACTTTGTTACAAGATATCGACCCAGATGATCAAAATATATAAATTAAAAATAGGGCGCACAGCGCATGATGCATTCCAGCAAGGTCATAGACAATAAAAATGCGGAATAGAACATTGAAGGAGAACATTGACGGTATGACACAGCCCCTGTAAGCTGTAGATACTTGCACGGCGCAGGATTAGGGCGATCGACCCAGGGCTGCTGCAAGTCTAGGGGAATTGCCAGTGCTAGCCCCGGGACCTGGAGCTCAATGGCCCTGCAATGAACCCCCCTGATGTGGCTCACAACCTCTGATAACTTGTACCCAATGCCAGCTGGCCAGCCACAACCTAAACCGGGATTATCCAATCAAAGGTGAATCGCGTTCGTGTCCTTTCTGTAACAACCAAGTACGACGACAAACAAAGTGTCTTTTTTAGCATCTTTGCTCTGGCATAGCTAACACGACCGCCATCGCTGCCAAGTCCGCCTACAAATCGACTCAGGCCGCGTGGGAAACATCACGACGACCCGAGAGATAACGACGCCGACTCAATTGGCAGCTGCAATTCATTCAAAACTGTCCATCACATCTTGCCGCACACGTCGCCAAGCTTCGCCGACGCCATCATCTGGAATACAGCCAAAAAAAAAAACGACAAGAAAGAGAGACAGCAGCTAGCTGCACAATACCGCCATCATGTTAAACCTCTTCAGAATCCTGGCAGATTTCTCCCATCTGGCCTCCATCTTCATCTTGCTGCACAAGATGACAGAGTTGAACGTACGAGCTTCTGTACATGTCGAATCGAGCTCTCGATAGCTTTACTGACAACCGAAAAATAGGGCTGCGCCGGCATCTCGTTCAAATCTCAAGCTCTCTATTTCATCGTCTATATCACACGATACCTTGATCTGTTCAACACTGAGTCGATTTACAACATCATCTTCAAGATTCTGTTCATCGGCAGCCAGGGCTACATCATCTACCTGATGACCACCAAGTACAAGGCGACGACCGACCCGAACCTCGATACCTTTCGCGTCCAGTATCTCCTGGGAGGAGCCGCTGTCCTTGCCATCGTGCTTCCCTACAAGTACACATTCAACGAGATTCTCTGGGCCTTTTCCATCTGGCTCGAGTCGGTTGCCATTCTGCCCCAGCTCTTCATGCTGCAGCGCACAGGCTCTGCCGAAACCATTACAACGCACTACCTGTTCGCCCTCGGTGCCTACCGTGCCTTGTACATCCCCAACTGGCTCTGGAGATACTTTACCGAGCCCAAGCACCATGTCGACTGGATTGCCGTCATTGCTGGCCTCGTCCAGACTGTCCTCTACTCGGACTTTTTCTGGATCTACTACAACAAGGTCATCAAGGGCATGAAGTTCAAGCTTCCCGTCTAAAACGCTTTCTCAGGAGAAAGAGCTCCATACTCTGAGAACTGGTGCAAATGCATATTTTCAAGAGGTTATGCTAGATCAGATTCTTTCCCTTGGATTCTTGACTTGCACAAAGATGCCAGTCTCAGGGGTGGAAAATGTGCAAATTAGGTGGCATTTTGCCGCCCTTTTGTCTTGAACTCAAATTTACACCTTACGAACCTTGAAACCTGTTTCGAAAAGGACTAGGGGGTTTACCCAACGGCGAAGCTGCGCAGAACTTGGCGAAGACTTCACAGGGCGTTGATGCATGACTTGGGATCGATATCAGGTGCATTTGGATTGGCGTTGAGATACCTGTGTTATGATCATGGTCGCCTCATGACTGTACAATAGCAGCACGAAAAAGACGTGCTACCTACGAGAGAAGAGAAGCATGCTGTCTCGCGGCAAGACTTTGCAGATTAGACTTTGCCTTCACAATGTATATAGTGGAATGAAACGAAATGCACATCCAAGGACGAATGTCCATGACAGCACACATGAAGGAGTGTTACACTGCAAGGCATATTGGCCGATATGGTACAAGGATTGTCATTATCATATATCGTTTCCACTAGTGGTTACTTTGGTGGCCTATAGCGACCACCCATGGGTTTCCCTTTCACATCGCCATTGATGAGCCTCGGGAAATCTACTCAGTAGCGTTCTTCGAGTCTATCTAATAGCGAGACCGAGTCCTGCCCTTTCATCCAATCCATGCTCGTACTCGGCATTGCCCGTACTTCGGCTCTTGCCATGACTGAGGCCCGACGGACTCAGGGGCGCAGCAGCGACGGGTACGACAGGCCTGGGGGCATTGCCGCCGTCCGTCCGGGGGAACAGGGTGAACCGCGGGCCGGGCGCGCCGACGTAGATGCCGCCGGCCGTCAGCTGCTCGGGCGGGATCTCGATGCGGCCGAGGCTGCTGCTCCGCCTCTTGCGGAGGGGCGGCGGCACGATCGACGCCGAGGGCCCTCCCCACGGGCTCGTCGGCGTCAGGCTGCGCCGGCTGTCGGGCGTGTGCCCGCTCGACGACAGGAATGTGAACCGGCCCCCGCCGCCGTTGAGGTTCGTGTTGGTCGTGTTGGTCGACCGGAGACTCGACGCACGGCTCAGGCGCCCGGTGCTGCTGCCCGCGCCCGTCGTCGTTGTCGTCGCCGTCGTGGTTATGTCGGTCTGCGACGCCGGCGCCGGGTCCGACGACATGACCTCTGCTATGTTGAAGCCCCCGATGTTGAGGTCTAGGCCGGCGGTCGCCTGCGCGAGGCCCACGGCGCCCAGCTCGCCCGAGCTGCGGCTCAGCCTGCGCAAGGGCTGCGGGGCTCCGGACCTCCTATTGGTATTTGTGTTGGGCTCTGCCCCGTCGCTGCTCAGCGGCGACACGTTGTGCTGGTCCCGCAGCTCCCGGTCCGACTTGGTCAGGCGCACGACGGTTCGCAGCGGCGACTTGGGCGGTGGAGAGAGCGGCGACATGTACGCCGGCGACGCCAGCGGCACCTCGAACGTCGAGCTGTACGGGCTGCCGCCCGAGATCCCGGAGAGGTGGTTGTACGGCCGCGTCGGCTGCGGCGTGGACAGGTAGTCGCTGGAGATCTGATTGGCGGCGCCGAGGCCGCCGTTGGCTGTCTGGCTGTTGTAGCCTGGCTGGGCTCGCTGCGGGAGACTTGTCGCCGAGCCCTGCTGCTGCTGCTGTAGCAGGAAGCCGATGGTGTCCTGTCCGCTGTCTGGCGCGTACTGCGGCTTCGAGGCTAGGTTTCCATACGGTGAGTACGGATAATCCGGCTGTGTGGGCACGTTGATGCTCGGGACGGGCGGCGGCCGCGAGGGCGTCTCGGCGCCCCAGGATCCCCACGTGAAATCAGACGCCGAGCGCGATACCGTCGTTGGGTTGAGGGCCAACGGCGAGACGCGATCGCCCCGGCCGCGCGGCAGGGTGTCCGATGACGGTGTCCGGTCTAGAGGCGGACGGTGGTAGCGAGACGATACCTGCGCGGCTGGCCCCGTGAAGTAAGGGTTCACGACTGTCGAGTTCCTCGACGGTCTGATCGGTCCCTGCGTGCTGGTGCTTCCCACCCTGGCGACTGCGATTCTCTGGCTGCCGCCTTTGCTTCGCCGCTTCATAAGAGACAGCTTGACTGGTGCTGGTTCCTCTGGCATGCCCGGTGTTTGCTCCGATGCGTAGGTCATGGGATGGAAGTCGAGGCCGTTGGGGCCGCGTTCTTCAGGCGGATACAAGTTGAACTGATCCGAGACCCTAGGACTCTCTTCGGGCAGTGGGGGTAGGCTCGGGCGGTGAGATGTCAATGGGCCCTTTTGTTGTGTATTGCTGGGCATGTGAGGTGCTCTGTCCGGTCTCGTCTGCGCGGACCATTTGGCGCGCTGCTTCTCATCCCGGCTCGAGTAGCCCTCGGCCCGCCCGGTTTCGTCGTCGTGGTCCATGGCGGTGAGGGTGATGTGGTCATGGTCCTTGTTTCCTCCGCGGCGCAGGCCCTCCAGGTACTTCTTCTCCCGCTTCTGGCGGCACAGCATGACTCCGTAGACCACCAGCAGGGTGAATATTGCGGTCCCCACGATGGTGCCAATCACAATGGCGGCGATCTGGCTCGGGGTCACCACGAGAGCGCCCGCGTCATCTGTGCCGCCCGAGGAATTGGGCTGCACAAGATTATTGCTCACGTCCTGTGGCTGCAGTTAGTCGGGATGCTCAGATCCAATTGGAGTTTCTGGTACGTACAGCAGTGGCGGTCGGCATCGTGGCAGAGGGCATCAGGACCGAGGCCTCTGACGACAGACTCGCCTGTGCCGCGATCACAGCACTCATGGCGCTCGCAGCGGCGCTCGAAGAGGCTGCTGCCACGGCACTGCTCGCGCTCGAAGCCGCGCTCGAACTGGCTGCCGCAATGGCACTGCTCGCACTCGCATTCAGCTTGTCGGTGCTCGCATCCGCTGAAGCGGCGGCTGATGACGCCGACGCTGACGCCGCGGCCAGAGCAGACGATGCCGAGGCGGACGCGGCCCCGGACGCCGCCGCCACGTCGGCAGAGGACTGGGACGACAGCGCTGTTAGCTGGCCCTGGAAACTGGCCGAGACCGAGGCGAGGGCCGAGGCTGCGCTGCTCGTCAGCGACGCGCTCACCGACGCCAGCGGGCCCAGCGTCGTCGCTGTCGTCTGGGCCGGGTCGTTGCCGGGCGGCGTGGGAGCGGCGGGCGGCGCTGCTGCCGCTGGCTCGTTTGATCCTGCCTTGCCAGCCTGCCGCCTTTGTGAAAATACGACACTTTCTGAGGCTATTTCGGGTTGAGCCTTCTCGGCCGCCTCTGAAGCGGCTCTCCTCGCCAGATTCACGAGTCCTTGGAGCCGCCTGCTGCCCGCTGTATCCCTCTCGATCATATTACTCCCCCCACCGTCACCTGCCGAAGAAGCCGCCGTCGAAGCTAGCAGTAGGAGACATGTTATTACACCAGCGCGGACCATCTCGATTCATTATCGGTTGTTTGAGAGAAACATGAACCGTGTATACTTCCGAAGGAAACGTGCCGTTTGCGGTCCCACCTAGAAGTGATCCATGAGGTAGTCGTCGAGGTTCGGCAGGATTGTTTTGGCAAATTAGACAAGTCGGCAGAAGCCAGAAGGGTAGTAGTCGGGGGACTAAATTAAGGACAACGGGAAAATAAAAAGGGTTCCAAGAATAGAGATGGTATAGTAAGTATTGGGTATCAGCTGGAAAAAGAGTAGCGCAAAGAAAGGGGACCAGGAGATCTCGGCACCTTGCCACGGGTCTGTCCCGCGAATGCTGCGATGAGATGATTATAAGACTACAAGGCGGGAAGAGACTGTCCTACACTGTTGGATGGGCAGGTCGGTCTGATGAGAATCCAGCCGTGCTGCAGTGTCCCCAGGAGAGAGTCGAATGGGCACGAGCAATGCACAGTCAAGGGTCCTGAGTTCTTTGGGAAAAATAAGCTCCCACTTCTGAGAAGACAAGTCAACCAGGTAGCCAAGCAGACCAAGCAAGTGTCAGCAGCAATGACATTTGGTATGTCTCTCACAGTCCTTTCCCACGCATGTGCCGCGCTGTGTTTAAGTTACCGAAGAAGAGGAAAAAGAAAGGGCAAGAGTATTTCTTCAATGGAACTGTCCCGCGTCCTCCCCGCGAAACCGAAGCTCGTGCGACACACATGGGAGGCGGACCCATTGCTTGTTGGACATTGGCTGGTGCTGGCTGACATTCTTTTTTTCTCTTTCCTGGAATGATTCATGTTCAACTCTTCTTGCACCAATCATGGTTTAGACTGACCACATACTCGATCCGGGCTTTTGTTGTCGTTGTCGAAAAAGCCATTTCAAACCCGGGTAGTCGGGCACTGGCCCTTGTTTTCGACACTGACGTCTGGCGGCTCACGGTCGTCGTTCTGGAAGGTGGATGGGCGGAGCTGCATCGCGCAGCCTCCGGATTCGGGTATAGTCCCATCATCCGATTTCCTGATTCGGCAACCGCCAAAGGACGGACCCTGGCCCTCAAACGCGGGTTAGAAGAGAAAAGGAGCTTCTGGTGTGTGGAGCACGAGACTATTATGATTGAAGCAGAGAATAACGAAGACGAGAAGAAGAAGGAAAAGGATTCATCTCAAATGAGAGACACCAATTTTCCCGATGCAGAACAAGTTGGGCATCTGTGCAAAAGCACCCGACACGACTGAGCCACCTCGTCGTGTTTGGCCTCAACTCGAGATAGGGCTCAAACCTTGCCTCCTTGCAGCTATGAAACAGTCCTGTTTAATAGCTGATGTGATGCTGCTCACACGTGCTATTAAGAAAGCAGCCGTCTGTTTTTTGCTGTCGTACAGTATCCCGCTCGAAACTGTGAACACATGTCCAGATTGCAAGCGTACTTTTTATACTTCTCCACGGAAGAAGCAAAGACGAGATCTGCGCAAGGGTAATTTGACCAGGCGTACCAGGAAACTTTCCAATAGTACGCTCTTTCCTTTGCCTGGTTATCTGCAACGCCAATGCATTATTGAGATTCGCAGTATATGCTCGCCTCGCTGGAAAAAGCCGACACAACCGAAGCAGTATAGCAGAAAAATATCGTTGATGAACTTTTCATCTGCGTTGGTATAAAACCCAGACTTCATCGAGAGGATCCCGCGGGAGATCCCGCTCATCGACCACACTGCAAGCGACCTTGGCGTTGGGTCTTGGAGGATGGGGGCCTGGTCAATTCGGTCCTATATTCTTTCCATATATCGACAGCAGCATACCGCGATAGGCAGCTAATCATAGAAGGCGGCTCTTAAGCTATAGGCGACGACAAGTAAAGTGTTCCTGTGCTCGTGATGTGTTCGCCTCACAACAACCGAGAACAACGGCCAAGGGGATATTGTGTGATGATTTATGTTCCACGCCACTGATTAAGTACACATGTCATTTCAGTGCTGCGCTGGAGATTTAATCGCCCCTCGTAGCCAGTTGCAGACTGCGACTTGTTTCCATTTGCATGCCGCTGCATGAACCGATGCACCTCCTGCCAGCCGTGCCGTTGACAATGCATCAGCTGTACAATTGAGAAAGACATGTGCGGCACACGCAATGGTACTGCTATTTTCCAAAATGAATGATATAATCCGGGCTTACAAGTCCTCTTGATCGCTGTCAAACATTGTATAAACAAATTTTGCAAATCATGGGCAAATCTCCCACAAAACGCGGGATCCTTGCCAAGATCACGACATCTAGACACTCGAGAGACTGAGTAAGTATCCGCTGAATGCCGGGGTCCACCCCGAAAGCTCCCTCTTGACTGCGACGCTGGTGGCGCCAGCGGCTCAACAACGAGACGCCGGCATTTGTCGGCTGCGACGTTGTGCAAGTAGACATTGGGAATACTTCTTGTCGAGATGTGTCTGGGGCGAAGATGTCGTTGGTGCCAGCGGGTCTCTTCCGCGATCTTATATCCTCTTGAAACGACAGGCGTCTGTGTGACTTCTTCCGACGTTGGCGCAGTCTTCTCGTACACCACAGCTCTCAAGACTGGCGACGTGAAGGATCATAGTTGAGAAGCCCAACGTGTTCTTGTGAACAAATTGGTAGTGACTCCCGGCAAACTGTTCTTGCTTGGCCGTGTCAAATTTCACGTTACTGATCGCTTAAACTGTTTCGCTGCTTCCCAGGAAAAATCAGAAAATCGAAACAACTTTAGGTCCGGATGTTGGTTATGATCTTGATGATTTGTCTCGTCGGCTCCAAGGTGTACACAGTAAGTAGGATCTTACTGTTTGACTAGTCCATATGCCAAGATCCCGGGTCCGGCTGCTTGTGGCCGGCCCCGCTCAAACCCTGTTCCCACTCTAAATCGCAACTCATGGCGGCGCCGCTCACGCACAACCATTATAGTGCTAATTTTATCCCCCCCCAACATCCAATCATTCAATGAATGATAGTAACTTCTGGGGATGTGGTCTAGTGGTATGACGTTTCCTTAGCATGCTTCGCAGCATGGAAAAGGTTCTGGGTTCGATTCCCAGCCTCTCCACATTTTTGACTTATTTCTGCTTGTATTTCATGTATTTTTTGCTATGCTGAATTCTTGTGATTTTCTTACCAGAGAAGCGGCTTCGACGGATTACAGGATAGTTAACCTGGTTTGATGATTTATTTTTGCCCATTATGTAGATTGGACAATGAATTGTATTCTGCTTTTATGATATTCGCTTCACATCATCATGCCAGGCCGTCAAGCTCCTTCCTTTCGTACACATCATGCCCACCTGAGTTGTCTTCTGCTCACATACTTCATGACATTTGTGTTCAGCCCTTGAAACGATCGATAATGCCAGTCATCCGCAGTTCCAGTTTCACGCATAGCAATTGATCTCACCATGATAGTGTCCTGAATGATCTGTTACCTTTAGACCGGCACCAATTGATTGCTCTTCGATACTCGCATTCGTAGCGGCGGGCAGGCACTATAGCCGCGAAATGCCATCTGCTGCCAGCTGGTGATCTGGCCCCGCTAGCACAAGTTCAGCCCCGCCAAAAAATCAACTTTGGCTGCCAGAGTGGAGCAATGCCCTTTTGACGCTCGGGCCACACTTTTCCCAAGCCCACAGAAAGTGCAACAAATTCGATATCTCGAACTTTTGCCTTTTCTCTTTTGATCTATTCCGCTCCTTCGACACCCAACGCCCAACGACCAAACCCGTTTCGATTGCCTGGTAGAGTAGTCAAAACACCAGGTGAGTACTGAGCAGCAAGAATCATTTTGCTTTTATCGGTCATTCCCTTTTCTCTCGCATTTTTCAAGAGACCTCCAGTCCCGAGGAATCTGCGATTGAAATATTTTCTTCCCACGCACAAACCAGCAAGACCAGCCCAGCTAACCACCAACCCGCCTCCCACAGAAAACAGCAATCATGGGTATCTCTCGCGATTCTCGTCACAAGCGATCCGCCTCCGGTGCCAAGCGCGCTTACTACCGTACGTCTCCTTGAAGAAAAATACCAGAAGAAGGACCTCTTGTGTGTCAGAAATGGCCTGGAGACCTTGCCTCTCTCGCATACATATACATATCCTCGTTGTGATCGGGGGCAGGAGATGATCTCTTGGTTGAGATTATTTCCTGCCCTCTTGATCCCTCGAAAACCCGTATGCATTTTGCATTGTCTTAATCATACGTTCTGACCTTTGTCAACAGGGAAGAAGCGCGTTTTCGAGTCTGGCCGCCAGGAGGCCAACACCCGTATCGGCCCCAAGCGCATCCACACCGTCCGCACCCGCGGCGGCAACCAGAAGTTCCGCGCCCTCCGTCTCGACTCGGGTAACTTCTCGTGGGCCTCCGAGGGCATCACCCGCAAGACCCGTGTCATCGTCGTCGCCTACCACCCCTCCAACAACGAGCTGGTCCGCACCAACACCCTGACCAAGTCCGCCATCGTCCAGATCGATGCCGCCCCCTTCCGTCAGTGGTACGAGGCCCACTACGGCCAGGCCCTTGGCCGCCGCCGACAGCAGAAGCAGGGCAAGGAGGAGGAGCCCGTGAAGAAGAGCTCGTCCGTCGAGAAGAAGCAGGCCGCCCGCTTCTCCGCCTCGGGCAAGGTCGACTCCGCCATCGAGAAGCAGTTCGAGGCCGGTCGCCTGTTCGCCGTCATCGCCTCGCGCCCCGGCCAGTCCGGCCGCTGCGACGGTTACATCCTCGAGGGTGAGGAGCTCGCCTTCTACCAGCGCAAGCTCCACAAGTAGATTGCCCGCTGAGCTACGGCTGGGGTCAGCTACTTCTTCTACGCATCTACAAGCCTGCGTACGATACCTCTTTTGGCGAGTGGGATAAAAGAAATGATGACAATTCGACGAAGGGAAAAAAGACACGTCAAAGTCACACACAGGACGTTCACAACAGCATTGCACTTTTGGTAAATAGGTGTTCATGGATTATGCTCTCTGTCTTTTCGGCAAGGATATGGGTTCATTGAGACTAGGGTCAGGTCAAATAAAAGATCAACCAAAAGTGCTTGCCATTTGACAACTACCTCGTCATCTCTTCTCCTACTCTTCGGAACTGAATGGTACAAAGTGTAGATGCCTAGGACAATTGATAATGTGAACAAGACTGTGAAATCTACATCTCGACAACCCTCATCTATTCCAGGTCGCTGTGATATGTGCGTGTTTAGACTCATCCTTTTGTCCACAGTCCGCTCCCGCCGCGCAGAGCCAGTTGCTACGATGACCTTCTGCGAGGCCAACGAAAAACTTTTCGAGTGGAATTCGGTCCAAGCCACTAGTCTCGAAAGTACATGGAGTACATGTACCTCATCCCGACACACGCACCGTTGTACACTACCTAGATGCTCCGTACATGGTGGATCTTGTTCAGGATGGACAGACATGTCTCCATCTCTTCTCACACCGACATATGGCTTCGAGCAGCAGCATGAAAGCAAAAACATGGGGGAAAACTCCAAGCACCAGCATAGTCACACATGCATTCAGCTACATCCAAGCACGTAGATAATATCATCAGTCATGAATTGACGCTGATTGATTGGTATATCCTCCAGCTCCGTTATCCATTTGAGGCTTTGGACCTCCAAAGGCTTGTTGTGTGCACTATGGTCTATACAATACTTTGACTGTCTTCCTCTTTCCACCAAAACCTGGCAACACCAAGGTGGGGATGATCACGCCTGCTTCTCGCAATATTCGTTTTATCACCCATGAGTAGACGCCATTCCCATCTATATCGAACAGTGCGCCCTGGCAAAAATACAAAGAACCACTGCAGCACGGGCAGCGCAAGATTCGCGATCTACCTGTTAGCCAGACCAGCTGCGGTTCCAGACCAAGCGTCAACAGAGACAATAAATCTCGCTTCGCTTGTAACGATTTCCTCGTGCTGACAAACTCCCTCTCCAAATGCGATACAACATGGTGGATGCAATGTACAAGATGACGGTTGAGGAATGTGATGTTGCTCGCGGACACTGAACAATCTAGTTGAATTGTTTCTTGAGATCGGCCCATTTCCTCTGCAATGTTTCATACTGAGAGTTGATCTGCAATCATGTTAGCATGGTGTCGGCGTGGATGAATACTAGAAATGTTGACTTACCTCTGCATACCGCATCTTGGTCTGCACCAGTTCCTCCTCGAGCTCGCTCATCTCCTTCTCAACCTTCTGGTTCTCCTCGTGGACCTTCTCATTTCGCTTCATGAGACTGTCCCGTTCCTCCTTCCATGCGTTTTCAAGCTCGAGGGGTTGCTTCTCAATGACGTTGCGCAGCTCCTTCACCTGACCCTTGAGACTCTCGTTCTCATCCTTGAGCTCTTCATTCTCAATCTTGGTGTGAACGAGCTCGTTGGCCATATTGGTTGACTCGGTGTCGGTTGATTGTAATCTTTCCTCGAGCTTTCGAACCCTAATAGCGTAGCTCGTGTTGGACTGCTTCAGGTGCTCCATCTCCTCCTCACGCTGCTTCTCCGCCCGGGTCTTCTCCTCCCACTCAGTGGTGTATGCCTTGAGCAGCTCCGGCGTGATTTTGATATCGCATGCATCGCGGACGAGCTGATCAGCGCGGTAGACTTCCTTGTCAATGCTTGACGAACTGCTTCCAAAGAAGCCATTCTCAAGGATGCTGCCGCTGCTCGGAGCCTGATCAATGTACACGTCAAAGAGTCTGTCCCTCAAGAACACCGTCAGCTGTGCCATGTCTGTCATGCCGAGAAGCGTGGAAGCGTTCTTTTGCATCAGGACAATGCCAAACTTGAGTAGAGCAGACAGGCCTTCGGAAAGAATGAGATCATAAATTCTCATAACCAGTTGTAAAGGGAATCGGTACGCAAAGAGGGTAAGGAACCACTGTGTCGCGTATAAATGGGGCGAGATGCCGCGTCGGTTCAGGTGGCAGTAGACTGCAGGCTCGTGATCCTCCAGTAGCCGCTCAAACAAGAACAGGTGCATGTGCAGACCAGGCATGTTCTCGACAAACAGGTCCCTGAGCTTGTAATGGTTCATGAGTCGTACCAGCAAGCAGAAAGCCTCGTCCTCTGGCATGCTGAACAGCAGAGGCATGATCAAAAAGTTCATGCCCTGAGCGTAGCCGACACTCTCATCAAAGAGCGCATAAGCTTTGCAGACTCCAAACAAGCCCTCCTGCAGCCCTGCTGCTTGTGCGTGCTTGGAATAGCTTGTCCTAGATCCCAGGTCACGTCGAATAGTCTTTTCGAGTTTTGAGATCATAGCTGCATCCTCCTTGTCCTTCTTCTTGCGCTCGGTGGCCGCCAACGCTTGTGCCTTCAGGATGGCCTCGGTCTCCTTCTCTGAAGGAGGCGACTTGCTGCCATTGGCGCCCGCCACTTCGTCTGAATGGACAGAGGAGGAAGAGGATGCCACGGTTCCCTTGTCAATGCTCAGACCGTTGCTAAGGGAGCTGATGGAGGTACCGGCGCTGTCCCTCGAAACATCCCGCTCAGTACCTCGTGCTGCCAGCTCTCTGTAGACTTGCTCCAAATCCTCGTTTTTACTTTGTGCTAGCACTTGCCATACGACGCCTCGGATGACAGTTGGAATACCAGTCGCGATGGCCTTGTTGAGCTCCTCTGGGCTGGTCTTGGCAACAGCGGATGGTCCCTCGTAGACAACGGATTGCCAAAGATCCCAGTCAACTTGTGCATCTGCATCCGCGGGCCCAGCAGACACGCCCGAGGCCGTGCCAGGTCTGAGTTCAAGATCGGCATCTGTTGGGAGAGGGCTTGTTGGCCCTTCGATCGGGCTCTTGATTCCCAAGACGGATGCTGCTTTGGCGGTGGCAGCACTTGCCTGGTCCTTGTCGTCTTCGAGGTCCACTTCGAACGAGATACCGGCCTCCTCCCTCATGCGCACCATCTTGAACCTGTCCTTCAGGCTGTGTCTAGCTGGCCTTCCCGGGACGCCCTCGTCTCCCTCATCCAGCTTGCCTAGCATCTCTGGATTACTAGTCAGAGTTGCAACGGAGCTAGCTGTGTCTCTTCTTGGAGAGCGGACGGGACCAGATGGCGGTGATACAACGGGTTCTTTGCTGGTGGAACTCCTCGACAACCACGAGAAGGGGCTTGAAAGCTTGCTACGCGAGGTCGAAGTTCGGTCAGGAGCAGGGGGCTTCTCTGGGACCGGTGGGCCAGAGGACGGGCTGGTCTTTGGAGGAGATTCGGTTGCTGGAGGCGACCAAGGCATGGCTGGCAAGGAATTTGCGATATTGCTCAGGGAAAGCTTCTTGGAGACCTGTTTCGGAGGAACAGGGGGTGCTACTTCTGTGCAACCTGGTATTAGCCGGCTGCAAGGATGTGAAGAACGAAAGCTTTATGGCCCTAGTCTTACCTTTCTCCTGAGCTGCGTCCGTGGGCGGATCGTCATCCAGACTGACGACATCCATATTGGAATGAGACACCCGACTCGACGCAGTCGTAGCTCTACTCGCTGGGCGAACCTCGGGCTCTGCTTTTGACTCGATCTCTGCCACGGTTTCTGTCTCCTTCTCGAGCTCTGGTTCGGGCACTGGCTCTACCTCTGTCTTTTTCTCGGGCGCTGGCACCGACTCTGACTCTGTCTCTTTCTCTTTCTCGGGCTCTGCGACTGCCTCTGCCTTTGTCTCTGGCACAGGCTCCGGCACAGGCTCCGACTTGGCTTCGAACTTTGCCTCTGTTGCATCGTGTAACTCGACCTCTGATTCGGTGTCTGAGTCGTCTCTTTCGGTAATACTCTCTGCGGGCTCCTTGAACTCGTCGGCATCGTCCTTCTCAACGGTCGAGTCGGAACCAGAGCTCGTAGGTCTGGCGGCAGTCTGAGAAACGATTGACTTGCTGGCTGTGAGGGACCTGACTGAGCTGGCATCAACAGCATCTTCAAAGGTGTCCTGTAAGTGACCATATGTCAGTGACAACTCGGGTTCAAGGGCACAGGTTCGTCTGCTGTTTTCGGGCGTCTCCCTGGTAAAGAAAGTAGACACCGCCGTATCCACGTACTGTTTCCTTGTCTGAAGCCACATGCGAATCGTCCACCTCGTGGTGAGCCTCAACAGACTGCGGCTGCGCGTGGTCCGCCATGGCTACCAAAGCTCAGGGGTCGAACTAGCACAATTATGGTTTATTTGGGTCGTGGTTGGCGTTTGTGGTGAAAATACAACGGCTCTGCGCAACCTCTGGGAGAAGATCTCTTGGGGTCGACAACTAGTGAATGAAAACAAACGTGTCAAGGTTGAAGCCCCGGGGGGTGGCCGTTTGACCGTTTGGTTGATTGATGCTTGTACGCAACGTTGGCAAGTACTCGAGCTGTCCTTTGTTCCGGGCTGGCGACCAAAAAGTAGGTAAAGGAGAGCGGGCGGAATGATTGGTTAGTGTACACTACTGTATTGTCTGCCGGGCTGTTTGTCAGAAGCAAATGACTTCATCCATTCATGCACGGGTGAAGGATGAATGGGCGCTGGGGGAAGGAAGTGATTCAGGCTTGGCAGAAGCTGTGAAACAGGTCTACTGCCGAATTATGAACCCTTTTGAAAACGAATTGTTGGAAAATGTCGAAGTCTCCTGAGCCTCGAGGGAAAGTGAATGGATGTATGTTTCGTTTGCTGCAGCAGGTGGGAGACTGGAGTAGGAGAGAGCAGCGATCGGTTCTCACCCAAAAAGACCTAAAAGCTACCACACATAAAGCGCGCCGGGGTGGACTGCGCAGCTTTAGCGCCTGGACCCTTCCGAGCGGTAGCAAGGATGCCCGGGTTCAGTTGGCTGTGGGCTGTGGGTAGGCTTCTACGGTCGGCTTCTACCAGTTCGCTAGTGGCTTCGAACAGTGGGCTTGAGCCTGGGACGATGACTTGTTCTTTTTCCTGCCCTGCAAAGTTCCGTGACCGCGATTCCTTATTGCGGGCTGATTTTCCATTTGCAATACAAACCCAGCAGGTGAGACAGACTACGGCCACGATGCTTGTTTTTCTCGCTCTCTACAATGGCAAGAGGGAAAGTAAAAGCTGGTGGTTGGCAGCCTTGATCGCACTGCTCTTCCCGTCTACCCGGTCCGGGAGGGTTGCCTCTTCTTGACCGTTTGCGTGTCCTCGAGTTCTACGGAATGTCTACAAATCAAATCGACCTTCTGAGTTGATTGCTGAGATGCAACCTACAAAGATGCAGCTCTCAGGGTACCTTGCAAGCCCAGGTCTGGTACTTGGATCTCAACCGCTAGCACTATGCAAGGCCCGCTGCGACCTGAGCGAATCGTGGCGCCGGGCCCAACCAGATCCCCACCGTCCTGTCGGTCAGGGGGGCACAGATGGTTCGAGTTTAAGGGGGGCAACACGGTTTTCTGGATCTCAACGCCATGCACAAACAGCAGAGCAGAAAAAAGGTGAGTTGCTTCTGTGCAACTGTGTCAGTCTGGGAAATGACGTGAAACAAAAGACCAGTAGCGATTCAAATCATGCAGTTAAAATATGTATCAGAGTTTCTCGGGGAGCTCTTGACTCCATCACTGAAACGAGGACTGCTGTGGAGGGGAAGGGGGAGAGAGAAAAACAAGGCCAGCAGCATGTCAAGCTCGATTCCCTTCAAGGCTCGGCAGACACATGCCATGAGCTGGCTAGCGGCCATTCCATCACAACACCCCGCCTCGCTTTTTTTGACTTTGTCGACCGTCTACGAAGTACTACAGAAAAAAAAGGCAGCATCCATAAACGGCCGGCGACCTGCCAGTCATAGTGCCCAGTCATAGCATCCCCCAGCCCCTGAGACGGTGCAGGTACGCCGTGCGCTAGAAATACCGCGTCGCGAGCGGTGCGGAAGGGGCTCACCTCCTACTATTACCCATTCATCATCCCCACCAAAATGTCGACCGACACTTCATATTGACTCCTGATAACGTTCTCGTCGAGTGCTGACCAGTCCTCGAAGGAGTTCCAAATTCCGCCATATACGGAGTCGGAGTAGGTTGGAGAAAACATGGCTCACGTGATACCCCTAACGACATACATCCACGCCGGGCCCCTTTAAATACGTCCAGACGTTCACTATAGAGCATGAATCAATTGGCATGTCAGTCTAGCAAAGACGCGCTTTTCGTCCCTGTCGATCCTCTTTTAAATTCTAATGCTAGTTGTCTCTCGCTTCCCCAGATCTGGGGCTCAATGTGATGTTCTTGTGATGAACTGGAAGGCGTAAGTAGGAACAAATCGTTCGAGATGTCACCCCCCAGACAGCAAAAGGCCAAGGCATAGTAGTCCGCGAGACCTTTCCTATAGCATATTCCATACTTTGAGTCGAGGCATAGATTGTAGCGCATGTGAGTCATGATGATTACGACTGGATCGCGCTGAACTTGCAATGATCTTCAGCATATCGCGACGGGCCGGATTGCAGACGGGCCATCCATCCGTTCGACACCCGCCGGCATAATTTCTCTTTTTGGGACTCAATATGTCCTCGTAACTCTGATTTGTGAATCCAGTGATAAGCTTTGCGGATCAATCGTGCCAAAGTGCGGCAGTCCTGCCATTGTCATTGCTGTTCGTGTTGTCGAAGTCGTCCTCTCTTCATCTAGGTGGCATACGAAACAAAATGACTCGTCCTGAGTTCGCCAGATTGCACAGACTGGTGCTCGAACTCGCGGTCTTGCTGTGTAATATCAGGCAGTGGAACCGGAGTTCAACGCCCTCGTACAGGCCCAGACAGAAGCAGTCCCAGAGCGAATAGTCGCGGGTGTGCGTTGTTCATATTGATTGTTATAAGTCTAGCCATAGCTTTGTGCTTTTTCGCATTTTAGTGAGTAGCCTAATTCCCGTTGCTCTGTCTTGTGACGTTGGTAAATGCATAAGTTCGTTATGTAGACCAGCTGGGTTGCATCATTGAAGAGTTAGCCAAAAAAATAAAATAAAAAAAAATCGCCGTCTCCAGGTTGCTTAGGGTTTCGTCGCTTTCAGTCAGCAGCGTAGCAAAGCTCCCTGACTGCGCGGATGGTTACCAACACTACAGCACGAGAAGACGCTGTCTTCCTTGAAGTATTTCCTCACGAAGCAGACGGAGAGTTTGATATCCCGTCGGCCACGCAACACAGCGTCTCTGTGGGTAAATACCAAAGAGGTTCATATCCTGAATACTAGACAGGAGGTTAGCCTTGAAATCCGGCTTCACCGGGCTAGGGAAGCTGGAGATGTTCTCAATAATTCAATGAAGCACTGGAGTGATTATGCAGGCAGGAGCTTTCCATGCGTAAGGAGCAGTTATCTTTGGGCTGGCTGTTGAAGTAGGAGAGTGAAACCAGAAGAAAAGCATGAACGGAAGAGGAATTACCTTGTTTTGTTCTTTTCTGATATTGATATACAAAATTTAGGATATATATAGAATAACAACACGATAACGCGTGAAGTCGTTGAATATTTATTTAGGTCCTTGATGAATTGTGCAAGGAAACGTGGACTTGTAAGGGCTGCCCTGGGTTATCTCCAAGGAATGACCTATTTACGAAACACTGGCGATATCTTAATGCTATCTGGTGATTTGAAGCAGGAATGCTCCATCTTTAATTATGGGAAGATATCGACTTACTATTGTTTTCGTCGCGGCAAACTCTTATCTCCTTGTTACTCATAGTTGGAAAACGCTTGTCCGTGGCTTGCATCAGATTGGACTTTCCCAGCAAAAAGAATCATCGGGGATAATTTGCGCGAGCTCCAGGTGAGTTCGGGCAATAAAATCTATGGAGCTTTCCATTTCATTAATGCTGGTGATGTATCATACACGATTTGGTAACAGTCTGAATCAAGTCATGTCACTTGATAAGTCACGATGCATCTGGAAATCTTTGATCAGGCAACCTGAAATGACAGCAACTGATTGCAAGAAACCGATGATAGCCATTCGAGATCAAACAGAGATCCTATCGGAGCTGTAAACGGTCTCGTATAAGCGCCGAAGGAAACCTTAAGGAGGACGCTGCCGAAACATAGTCTATCAAATGACGGCATTAGGTCTGATCGCCCGGAGCCATCTTTTTCTCAAGCTCGCAGCCAATACAATGCTAATAAGTGGATATGGATGTCCACTTTGTAGACGCCCCACCAAGATAGAGGAAATACGGGTGAATGGCTGAGTGAATTTCCTATACTCTTGCCGCCAGCCCGTTTGTTGTCCGCCCCCGTCTGCACGGAGAGGATGGTTCACAAACTCGAAACTGTTGGAGAACATGAGGTGTTCTGGCAAGACCGTCACTACAAGGACGACAGACAACAACCCGCGCGTCATGCACTCAAGACTTTGGTCAGGCTCGGTTTTGACTAAATTTTCGCAAATGAATCTTGGCATATCTTGTCAATCTTGAATCTCACGAGGCTGATAAGCCCGTCACAACGGCTCAAGAGGGAAAGTAGATGCAAACAGCACCGCAGACGGAGGCTTGGGTGAATACCTTCACCATGCCAAGTCTCGAGCATAACATGTCGGAAGTTCGCTGCGGCCGAACGGCCTGTGGCAGCTGCATTGTCGACTGCTCTGACCGTCCGATCAAAGATATAGAAGACCTGGACAAGGTACAACTGTTGGAGCTGCTCCGATCCAAGGACAGGGAGCTCAAGCGCACCAAGATTGCCCTCGGAGACGCGCAGGAGCAAATGGACAAGCTTTCCGGTTCTTCCGAGTCCATACACTCTGAAAAGCCTCTCCGATCTGCCAACTGGTTCGGCCGGAAAGAAGACCCCGGCATGACGGCCCTGTACGTGGAGAGGTACTTGAACTATGGCTATACTAGAGAAGAGCTCTGTTCCGGCAGGCCCATTATCGGCATCGCCCAGTCCGGTTCGGATCTGGCGCCGTGCAACCGGCATCACATAGAACTCGCAAAGAGGGTGCGGGAGGGCATCCGCTCGGCCGGGGCCATCGCCTTTGAGTTTCCGACGCACCCCATACAGGAGACGGGAAAGCGGCCGACCGCCGCTATCGACAGAAACCTGGCGGCGTTGGCACTGGCCGAGGTACTGGCGGGCTACCCGCTCGACGGCGTGGTGCTGCTGACGGGGTGCGACAAGACGACGCCCGCCTTTCTGATGGCGGCGTCGCAGGTCAACATTCCGGCCGTCTGCCTCAACGTCGGGCCCATGCTGAACGGCTGGTCGCAGGGCGCGCGGATCGGGTCGGGCAGCGTGCTCTGGAGAGCGCGGGAATTGCATGCGGCAGGGGAGATTGACGACGAAAAGGTCGTCGACATGGTCGCTGCCGGGACGCCCTCTGCCGGACACTGCAACACCATGGGGACGGCCCTCACCATGAACACGCTGGCCGAGGCCCTGGGCATGGCTCTGCCGGGCTCGGCGGCCATCCCGGCACCGTACCGGCAACGCTCCCACGCCGCTTACGAGACCGGCCTCCGGATCGTCGAAATGGTCCGTCGGGATATCCGACCCCGGGACATTATGACGCGCGAGGCTTTCGAGAATGCCATTGTGGTGAACAGTGCGATCGGAGGGAGTACGAACGCGCCCATCCACCTCAAGGCCGTTGCTGCCCATCTTGATATCAAGCTCGATCTGGACGACTGGGACAACCTCGGGTACCACGTCCCCTTGATACTCAACATGCAGCCGGCGGGCGAGAAGCTGAGCGAGGATTACTACCACGCCGGCGGACTGCCGGCCATCCTCGCCGAGCTGATCGAGGCCGGGAAGCTCCCGCACCCGGACTGCATGACCGTCAACGGCAAGACCATAGGCCAGAACGCCGCCGGCAAGACGACCTGGGACCGGCAGACGATCGCGACCGTGGCGGACCCGATCAAGCACGACGCCGGGTTCCTGCACCTGCGGGGCAACCTGTTCGACTCGGCCATCATGAAGATGTCGGTCGTGGAGCACGAGTTCCGCGAGGAGTTCCTCGAGGACCCGCGCGATCCCAACGCCTTCCAGTGCCGGGTCGCCGTATTCGACGGCCCCGAGGACTACAAGGCGCGGCTCGACACGGCCGATATTGACAAGCACTCGATCCTGATCATGCGCGGCGTCGGCCCGCTCGGGTACCCGGGCGCGGCCGAGGTCGTCAACATGCACCCGCCCGGCAGCCTGCTGAAGCAAGGCGTCAAGGTGCTGCCGTGCATCGGGGACGGGCGGCAGTCGGGCACGTCCGGGTCGCCGTCGATACTAAACGCCAGCCCCGAGGCCGCGGCCGGCGGCAACCTGGCCCTGGTCCGAGACGGAGACATGGTCCGGGTGGACTTGAACAAACGCCGGGTCGATCTTCTGGTCTCGGACGAGGAGCTGAGCGTCCGGAGGGAGGCCCTCGAGTCTCAGGGCGGCTACCGGATCCCGCCGAGCCAGACGTACTGGCAGGACGTCCACCGCCGAGAGGTGGCGGGGCTGAGCGAGGGCATGGTAATGAAGCGATCGTTGATGTTCCAGAATATTGCAGAGAGATACCCGGCCCCGCGTGACAATCACTAGAGGAAACTACTTACTATACACATGAGATAATTTGCTTTACGATAGACCCAGAGACGGAAAATTACGATAGACGATAGACGATAGATACGAATTAATGCATGATATTCACTGACAGAAAGTCTGCGTGAAATTGGCTCTTGTTCCCTGTAGGTTTGGGGTTTGGAATCCCTAGGTCGCCCGTTCTAGGCTACCCAGAGATGATCTGAGGATGCGCCAGGCGTTTTCGACAGACGGCGGCACATCTACATGGGAGATGAACCCTTTGCCTCTTGGCCCGTAGCCATCGACGGTGTCCCGCAAACGTGGTATCTCACCCATGATGAGATCGGCGAAGCGCGGCATCTCCCACAAGTCGTCAGGATCCGGTCCGCTCATGGGTGTCGTCTGAAACGTTAATTGGCTGAGAGATCCACTGCTCGCAACGGTTTGGGCCTCTACCATGGTGACTCGTGGTACAAAAGTCGGCCAGCAGAGGATCTGCGGTCGGGATTCTGCATCTGCTTCGTACAGCTTCTCAAATGACGCTGCGGTGCGCAGACACATGGTAGGGTCTTGAGCAACAATGATACTACGGGGGTTGTGGATGCCATGCCTGGCCAGCAAACCCTTTGTCATTGAAGCATTGGCGCCGCAGTTGGTAGACTGGTCTTCAACCAGGACGGTCAAACTTTCTTCTATGGCGTCTGTTGGGCGTGATTTCTGGGCCTCATTTGCTGTCTGGTCGCTAACGACGAGTCCGAAGAACTCCTCGGCAATCGCTTGTAATACACGTGCTTCTGGGTGCCCGCGCACTTTGTCTGCAATGACATGATACCGAGGGTGACGGGCCAGTGCCTCGTGCATGTAATGCGTAGAGTGCCCAGTACCGCCGCACAGAACAAGGACGATACGATGCTGAGATGGCGAGGAAGAGAGCTGTTGTCGTTGTGCTTCTGTGCGCCACATGATCAATCAGCCATGTCCTGTTACTTTTGTATGGGGTTTTAGATGCAAACGCTCTACACTGCCCATGCTCAAAATGTGTCTTGTTGACTCACCCCTCTTTCTCTTCACCTCATTGACAGAAGCAAATACGATGTCAGCAGTATATAGAACCGCAGAGGCACAGAAAGTGATGACATCGACCTGAGTGCCGCCATTTGAGTCGGGCACGAGGCATTTGTCCAGATCTGTGGCGTCGCGAACCTGTTCGAGAGCCAAATATGTCGAGATCTCATTTACGGCTGCGGCGATCTCATCGAGTCTCGCATGCTCTGCTGAAACCATACCGTATATGTGGTCAGTCTTGCTTCGTTACGAGTTTGTGTTGCTGGAAGGAAACTATGGGTACCTAAACAGCTCTGCTCCACAGCCCAGGTCACTGGTGCGAGCCACTGCAAAGCCACGGCTGCAGGTTGAATGTCTTCCCGTCCTTTTTTACGCGAATGACAGACCGTACCTACCTACATTTGCCAGCGATTCAACCATAACTTCACTCAACATGGATATTGCGTGGGAGAGTATTCATGATTGAATACCAATATAAAACTGTCCAAGTTTAGCAATAGCCATTCTTTCTTTGTCGCTTTCTGGGCGTACATGTGATCTTGAACGTAAATAGGGACATATTGATATGAGAAGGACAACCCGCGGTAGTGGTTGGTAAAAATTTGGAACGTTTCAATTTGGTTATACGATCAAGTATATCTCCGTGGTGTCGAGTAGCATAATCATATGACTGTGTCGGAGACTCTGGGGCCCCTTCCGGGCTCGGCGGGGCTCGGTTCGGAGTCTGGCACTCATCGGAACTGTATACTCCGGTGGTACCTATACATATTGAGTCTTGGGCGCATTTAATGGGCTAGTCAGAGTCGGGTATTGATCTATACATAGTCATATATTTTCTCTTCATCTACTGTCAACTACTTTAGTAACAATGCAGTTGTCATTCCAGGCAAGGGTGTCAAGCACGCCAACCCAGAATGACCCCTTCGCATCTGCGGCGCCGGGACTTCTCACAGTCCCCAACAATCTCTTTGATGATCTGAAGGTTCTACAACAGAGCGAAAAAAAATTGAGTTCAGCCAACACGTAGGAGCGCACGTCGTCACTTGGTACGATGATATTGTCCAAATTCTCGACGACCCGGATACATTCTCATCTCAGCCAACAATCCCCCCCCCCCGGGCAGATTTCATACTGGCCAGACTGGAGAACAAGTGCCCAATGCGAGGAACGCTGCTCGGTCTTGACAACCCGGATCACGACCGTCTGCGGCGCAGTGTGGCTTCCTTCTTTGTACCACGCCGGCTCAAACGATTTCAGCCCATGACAGAGAAGCTCGCCAATGAGCTCATCGACGGCTTCGTAGACAAGGGTCAGACTGACATCAAGTCCTCATTCGCATTGCCCTTGCCCTTGAAGGTCATCAGCACCGTTGCCGGTCTGGACCCAGAAAGGCGGCAGTGGGTCGGGCAATCACTAGCACTGTTTGGCGGACACACGGACATGAACGTGGGATCGCCAGAAGACAAGATCGTGGGCATCATTGCTCTCCACGAGCATGTGGCCGCCCTCATCCAGCAGCGAAAAGCCGACCACAGAGACGACCTCATCAGCCATATCTGGAACGAGCGGGACAGTGGAAGTGTCGTCATGACCGACTTTGAGCACCTGTCCATGATACCGGGACTGCTTCTGGCCGGCCACGAAACCACGACCAACGTGCTCTCCATGGGGCTGTCGCATCTGCTTCACAATGGTCTCTGGTCTGCTGCGACGAGGGACGATCAGAGTGCGGAAGAGGCTATCGAGGAGCTTGTGCGTTACGAGTGTGCCATCACGGGCATGAGACGGCTGGTCACTCGGCCCGTCAGAATTGGCAGCACAAGTTTTCATCCAGGAGATACTCTTTTTGTCGCCTACAACGCCGGAAGTCGAGACCCCCAGCATTTCGACCATCCCGGCGGCCTTGATCTGGGACGGAAAGGCAGGAGCCAACATCTTGGTTTCGGTCGTGGCATACATGCGTGTCTCGGGGCACCCTTGGCTAGGCTGCTCCTGCGGGTAGAGATGCGGACGCTTGCGAGGAGACTACCAGGACTGCGACTGGTGACTCCCTACAGTGATCGTGTATACCACACAGTCAGCGAAGGGCGGGGGGATTGACGGACTGGTTCTCGGCTGGGACTCCGGTGTTGCGGTCAAGTTGGACATGCGCGAGGCTCCAGTCATTGACACCCCCGGCCAGTCACTCAGAGATGAAGTTGTCTATGTCATGATTGAAGATGTTCTCCCCGCCGCGCTCGATATTATCGAGGTAAACTTCATTCCAGTACCCGGTTCCACTCTGCCTGAATGGGCCCCGGGTGCTCACGTAAATGTTCCCGGGGGCGATAAGGGATTCCGGCAGTACTCGCTCTGCTCTGGACCAGAAGATCGTGGGAGATGGCGAATCGCCGTTCTAGAGGAAGAAAAGGGCCAAGGTGGCTCCGAATACATTCATCGCGTCTTCACGAAAGGACAAGACCTTGGACTTCGAGGACCAAGAAACCATTTCGCACTCAAGAAATCCAACAAGTACATCTTCATTGCGGGCGGCATCAGCATCAATCCCATTCGCGCCATGATCGAAGAAGTCGACGCTCAGCAGTCCGACTACGAGGTCCTTTACCTAGGGAGTGAAAAGCACAAAATGGCGTATGCTGACGAGCTCATGGAGAATCCAAGGGTAGAAATATGGATAAGGCCAGTCAGGGACCATGTGATCTTGAGCAAGTCTTCGCTGGAAGAGACTTTGCGGAATCACGGGTATACTACTGCGGACCGGAAAAGCTCATGCTAGCCGTTGAACGACTATTCGACGGTCGCCTCCCGAGTAGTGCGGTCCACGTCGAGAGGTTCACCAATGCACTCGCATCGTCGGATCAACCGAATCAGCCGCTTGACGTGACACTTGCCAAGAATGACAGGACCTTACATGTCCCAAATAATCGGAGTGTTCTGGAAGTCCTCCACGAAAATGGTGTACATATCTTGTCCACGTGCGCCAAAGGCACCTGCGGCCTGCGGGACGTGTGAGGTCGGCGTCTTGGACGGCGTCCCGGATCATCGGGACACTGTCTTGACTCGGGAAGAGAAGGTGGCCAATAAGTCTATGATGGTTTGCGTATCGAGATGCAAGGGTAGCAAGCTTACTCTGGATCTTTGGTGAGGCTGTGTATACAGTGCTTCTTCTGTGTCAGAAAGCTTAGTGATAAAAGATGAGCGATGTCTCGTAAGGCTCAACGATTCTCGCTTCGTGTGCCATCGACTCGCTCAAAACGCGGCATCCCAATTTCTATCTCCGTGTTCAAAGGTTCCAATAAGCCCTCCCAAGATTACCGCAGTCAACAGGTCTGTATCTGATACACAATATTGATCAGCTTGGCGTGAAGGCTCGGGTTATTATCTACCTACCAAGCACTTGACTATTGGTGAAGTCATGGCTTCCCCGGATTTGGCAAGTTCAGCTGTTCACTCGGCGATGGCTTTTGAAGGCGGCACGGCCGACCCAAAAGACCTCTCATGAGAAAGCTCAGACAAAACCCCTTCATATATGCCAAGATGCGGCCTGGCAACCCAGATACGGCATCCATTGGTCTTTTAGGGCAACACGGCACATCATTCCAAGCTGTTCTCATTTCGTCAATTTCATATCAACCTAAATTCAGGAGAAGGACCTTTAGCTCCCCAAAGCCCAAGTTTGTGCATCTGTCATCGATATTTGATGACTTAAAAATCAAATTCAATGGGATTCCTATCTGGGTAAGCCTCAAACATCAATTCTCTATAGATTTGATCTCTGTGCCAACTTTATTGGCAACTATATAAGATAAGAGTTCCCTCTATGAGAGTAACTCATTTGGCACCGCAGCTCCAACCAACATTGTTCATATTTAAGAGTTGTCCTACATCTTTCTGAAGCAAATTCCCAGCGATAACATCAATGCACAAATCAATAGCACTCGCCGTTGCCGCGGCGTCCATTGTCAATGCGAACCCTGTCCAAGAGCATCGCAGGGACGACTTTCCCCAAGATTTCGACGCCGACTTTGATGATCTTGTGGTTCGAGGCTCTGGTCATCCGATCGGTCATTACAAAGGACTCAGTTTCTCTAATCTGTGTAAGAGCTTTTGCTTTTACTTCGCTCATATTTTGTCCCAACACACATGGCTAATGATGTTACAATAGATGTCCAAGACGCCAGCGATCTAGATGGGGGGCAATCATACAGAGCCCGGCCACTTTCTGGAAATAATGTTGCAGTCTTCCAGGATCCAGCTGGTCGAGGTGCTCCATTGCCGTTCATTAGAGCACAGCACCGAGGAGGTGTGACCGACACTTTTGATCTCAAGTCCCTTAATTGGGGATGTGCCACGAGCTCTGTTCCATGCGAGCTTGTAGTGACGGGCCATCGAGACGGCAAGAAGGTGGCCAGTGCTACATTCAGTGTTACCACCGACAATCAGGGGTCAGTCAGACAAGCCGTCTTTGACAATGACTTCTCGGGCATCGACAAGGTGAAATTCCACCCGCATCACTCTGGATCTGCTCGCCGGGCGACCGCGGAGGCGGGAGTCACCTGGCTCGACGATATTGAGTACACCGTGTACCAAGGTGATGATGTACCGGTCGGCTATGGATCCAATCCTCTCCCGACGACATCAGAAACTGTGTCAAGCATCGAAATAATCACAGACCTGCCGGAACCTACTAATACATGCTTTGGTGATGTCTGCTTCGACGGGATCGATGACTGCGGCCAGACCTTTGGCGGATGTTTCGACGCCTGCATCACCCCATGGCCCGTATTCACGCCGCCCAACGAGTGCCTCAGCACCAGCGGCGGCCCATTGACGATCACCATCGACAGCAGCAGCACGGACATAACCACGACGTCGTCGTCTGTGCCCACGTCTATCGGCTCTGGCTCATCTCTACCCACGGAAACCGGAACGCTTCCAATTGTAAGCAACCAAAAAAAAAAAAAAAAGGTCTTCTCCCCACTTAAGATGATTCTATGCTCACTTTCTATTCCAGGACCACTCTTTCCCCCTCAGCACCAACGGCCGCTGTGGCGACGACATCTTCTCAGACGTCCCGTTCAACGAGCGGTGCTCCGACGACGTCTGCTGCTCTATATATGGGTGGTGCGGCGGCGCAAACGACCACGATAGCCCGTGGTGCACGGAGTGCCAGCCCGGTTTCGGGTTTTGCGCCCCGTAGCACGGCGCCAATGGGCCTTTTGCGGATCTCAAGTTTGCGAGGTTGAGGAACTCGACTGGGAGTTCTTGAGTTTGCATCATGGGATGGTATTATTGTCATCCCGAGTCGTTAGTCTACTAGGGCTTCTATTTGTGCTGCTCATTCTGGGGCCAGGTTCGGAGGAATGAAAAATGACTACCAGGCAGTTGCCTTGGGACGAAAATAGTCTAAAACTTATGATTCGATTTTTACAGGACATATGCTCTGAAAAAGCCGTCAAGCTTTCTACTGCCTGAAACGAGCAACACTACACTATAACAAGTCTTTGAGCTCCTTCTTTGGCCACACTGTCAGATGTGAAGGATCCGGCAGCTCACGATCCCAAGCCCACCTGGTCTTCCACTCAGGGGGCAGTGTATCGTCCAGCATGTGCAACACATATTTCCCCAGAACCGGAAAGAACTTCCAGCCGTGGAACGAGCCACACGTTGCAATGGACAGTTGACCAGCAGCTGGATGTCTCGAAATGATAAAGTCTTCGCTGGGCGTCAGAGCCTCCCTGACACAATCAATCAGCCCACGTGAATTTTTGAAGCAGTTGTCATGATTCTCATGCCTACTCACCAGCAGATACGGTGTTGCTCCAGCTCCCATGACTCGCCCTTCCTTCCCGAGGTCACTTTGGTGGCGAATCTGATATCGTCCTTCAGTGAGTCGGGAACCTCCCATTCGGCGTAGTCGGGCTTGTCCGGCGGCGCGGATATCGAGCGGCCTTTTACCACTTCTTGTGTGTTCTTGAAGATATACTGGCCCCACCACTTGATTTGTGAATCCTTGTTCGGAGGCAACATGCCATTGCTTGCACCTTGTACTGGTCAGCTCATCTTGATCAGGTTGAACATTGCCGGTGGCATCTCACCTCGCTCTGGAGGGTTCTCTTGTATGCAGACAGGCATCCCAGAATACGTTTTCCTGTCTTGGTCGTTCAAGTGAGTCAACCCAGTCGTCACTCCGGCGGATATGATCCGCTCCCCTGCTCGGAGCCCTTCGATGCCACCCACTTCCGCGCTCCTCTCCAACAACTTCGGCGTAAAAGAACCGCTGCACAAAATCGTATGGGTCGCCTTTAGGACATCTCCGCTAGTAGTACGCACGCCTCGACAAGTTCCCTCGTCATCAATCTCGAGCGACGCCACCTCGGCCACGACGTACTCGACCCCCTGCTCCACTGAATTCTCAATAACCTTCCTCAGAGCATCGCGGGCGTCGGCCCAGCCGCTGGTATTATTAATAAGCACCTCTTTCACGCCGTCGTAATCCGCCTCGTCAAAAATGCCGCCGTGCAGCCTCCTCGCCTCCGCGACGGGCAGACTGTACAGATCCGCCTGCCGGCCGAGCTTCTTGTAGTTATCCAAGACCTTTTGCGAGAACCCCGTGCGGCTGATCCAGTAGATGCCGCTCTCGTGGTAAAAGGGCCGCCAGAGCGGGTCGGACCGCCAGACGTCCTGCGCCTCGAGCGCCAGCGCGCAGTACCCGATGTCCGCGTAGTCGGCCCGGACGACCTTGTTCCAGTCCCAGGACGCGGCGACGCGGGAGGGGGCGTCGTAGTGGTCGCGGTCCACGAGCGTCACTACGGCGTCGGGGTGTCGCTGGATCAGGTGGTAGGCGGTCGAGGCGCCGAAGACGCCGGCTCCAATGATGAGATATGAGGGTGCTTGTGAGCCCATCTTGTGTGCAATGGTTACTCTGAAGAATTTGGGATCATTCTAATTTGGAAGAGAATGAAGATAAAAAGTACGTGTGTCCAATATTGAAATGGAAGAGCTCCCATCATCATGAGCTTTCCGATGCGGGGTTGGTGATTATAGTGGTTCATGCATCTTACTATCTGTAGAGCAGTGATCACCATATATCTGATATGTACCTCAATAAGTCAGTCACATTGCTCGTGTCTACTTTGTTGCAATTTCCGTTGAATGATTGAACCTCGTGTGTTAATCAAAGACTGATTTGCTAAATCCTATCTACCTACATGTATCTACCTAAGATTATATACATGTGTATAGCTAGTCCTCTCGGTTTGATGTTATCCCCCGTTGCCGTCTTGTGTGTTCTGCGTATTTGCTGAAAATCTGCCAGTGCGCCATGTACCCTAAGTAATTGATGTGTGTTTTGAAAATTGATATCGTACAGCTCCTGTCGTAGCAGATCTTCGCTTCCCTGAGTGGACTAGCCAGCCATTGTTGTAATAAGCTTCCATCCATCCAAGTACTGGTCCCTTGCGCCGCGTAGAGGCGACTGCTGTTGCTCGGGTAATTTTTTTCTGGTTTTCTTTCGGTTTTATTCGTCGTCGTAATTATTATAATCCAGTACACGCGACCGCCTCTCACCCGAGTAGTTGTTGGGATCCTGCCAGGAGGAGCCGGCGACAACACCGAGCGGCGGTGTTGGCAGCTCCCCTGCTGGATCTCCATGACACATGCGGTCGAATTGGTCGTCCCATTCGGCTCGGTTGTTGCACCATTGATATATACCGACGGACAAATCGACCTGGCCCGGAGACGATGGAGAATCTCCTGGGGGGCCAGGGGCTTGGGCGCGTAGTTGCAAGGCCGTCAAGCTGTTCGAGTTGTCCCGTGACAATACCCGAGGTGAGAGCCCTGCCGGCTCCCGCCTCTCTACAGCTCCATCTGCAGCAGCAGCTTTGTCGATGGATCCTCCTCCTGCATCCTCGCCGGACTCCCTGTTCGCCGGCGCCTCGCGGCACCAACAGGTGGGAGTCATCTGGTTGGGAGGACGACTGGAGGCTAGATTATGCGCCCGACTTGTGTGAATTGAGAACCATTTCATATTGGTTAAACTTGGTGGTTGCCTTGTTGTGTCCGCTATTTTGAAAGTTGTGGGTTTGAGAATTGTGAAAGTTGTTATTTTGTGATCTTTGCGACCACGGGTAATCGTCTCGCCAGTCTTATTTGCCAATATGCTGACTTATTGTGTTTGGGATCAAAAAAGTACTTGGTGAGGATATGAAAAAAGAAGTCAGGCAAAGACGGGAGGAAGAAGGCAGCTATATAGACCAACAGCTTCAGGTATATGGCAGCCTAGTGCAATTACTAATAGCATGTACCAATTACTAATAATATGGCTGGCAGGGTACCTCTCTGCCTACAGGGTGCACATGGTGGGTCTGTAGTGTAGAAATTCGTTCACCGCACCGTAGACGCAGCAGCTTTCCTTCACTGCAGCTGCAGCATGATAGCACTGGTGAAAATGATCTGCAGGCTCAGCCTCTGTCGGCTGTTGGCCCTCAAGCCACCGGCGGCAGCCAGCCGTTTTCCTTGACCGGACCGCAGTGAGGCACAGTGCATAAGACCCCAATAGCTCCCTCCTGCCCACCCTCTACACCAAGTTCGGAGGCGCCATCTGACAGAACTCGAAGGATTTGGGGGCTGAGGACGTCGCTAACTGCCGCTAATGGGCAATGGACACCGATGCTTGAACAGCTGAGGGACGCCCCCCATGTTGGTTTTGAAACGCTGAGACCACAACTGCAAGGCCTCAGTGTCAATTGACCAAACATATTCCACAATTAGACATGCAAAAGAACAAGTGCTTACATTTTGGACTGGAGACAGTGTAACAGAAGACAGGATGGTGGGCATGGGCTAGGCCTCCGAGAGGCCCTCGTACGCAGTTCCCTTAGCGTGCCCATTGTTACAACCTGGAAACACCCACCGGATGCTCACCGAGGGCTTACACAGCCACTGAATTTAGGGCCCTCAATTCAAGCTTGTTTCTTCTAGCTGTACCATATGAAGGTAAGGGTAGGCTGCTAACCTGCGATTCCTCCACCACACGTCACTTATTACTCGGTATCAGCGTCGTCATTGGGGTTTGACTCCAATTGAGGCACTCCATGATGGCCTCAATGCCGCAGTCAGAAGTTTCATGACCATGACGGTATCCAGGCTACAGCTTCGTGCTTGAGCGACAGAAGCGGCCTAGAACGAACGTCGCGACCTCCAGAGCTGGCAGGTCCAACCGGAGTACGGAGCACATATGGAAAGCCCCACGTAAGATTTATGACGCTTCAGTGAACTGCTTGGACAGGCAGACTCTCATGAACTTCCAAAGGCTCATGGCATCGCGGCCCGCTCGACTCAGATGACCATGGCGGAGAGCAAGGATGGCGGGAGGAAGAAGAGGCATCAGCAGCATATGAAAGACAAGAGCAAAGCTGAAAAGCGACGACAAGCGGAACGAAACCAAATATTCGAGTTGAGGTCATGTCATTGCGCGATTCGTTGCTCGTCGACTACCACCGACTTCTGTCATATATATGCAGAACTTCCGCTTTTGCTGAACCCCGTGGCCGGCCGTTCGAAGAAGTCGGCGGCATTCTCCGTCCGTCTCATCAGATTGAAGCCGGGCGGTGCTGATGATCCTCTCGAGTGCGACCTCTTCTACGCCGCGTCGTTGGACGGCGTGCGCTTCATTGCCCTGTCGTATGTATGGGGAAACTACCACGACAGGATTGCTGTCCGCGTGAATGGGCGCGACGTCAGCATCACACGAAGTTTGCAGAACGCACTATTTCACTTGCGCCATCCATCAACAGAGACCATCCTATGGGCGGACGCGATCTGCATCAATCAAGGAGATTTGCTCGAAAGAAGCTCCCAAGTAGAGCACATGCCGCAGATCTATAGTGCCGCAGCAGAGGTCGTCGCCTGGCTTGGAGAGGGAGCCAGCGGCAGCGAACAGGCCATGGACTACATGAACAGTTTCGTCGAGGCCACGGATCCCAGCTCATGTCAGCATCAGGACTCAATTCTCCGCGCGCAACTCAAGTCCCTATGGTCCAGGCCATATTGGGGTCGCGTCTGGGTTGTACAAGAGCTCGCGTCAGCTCATCGATCCAATGGCAAATGCTCCATTAGATGCGGCCATCAATCCGTGTCTTTTGCCCAATTTCGCCACTTTCTAAGTAAATTTCTAGCCGAGCAGCTTTACACTAAAGATGACAGCGTGCTCGGGCCCAAACATCTCACCAATCTGAGTGTCGCACACGAGGAAAAGTCTTTCTTGGAGATTTTGTCCGAGTCGGCCTCTCTTCAATCTACAGACCCTCGGGACAGAATCTACGGCATCAGGGGCATTTTGCCTGAATTTTATCGGCATAAAATCAAAGTGGACTACCAGCTCGAGTTTCAGGATTTATGTAAATCGGTCATCTCGACATACATCAAGAAGGAAAGGAACCTTGGTATTCTGTGCCAGTTCAAGAGTTTTCATCGCCATGATGGCTACCCCTCTTGGGTACGGGACTTGAGCAGCATCATCAGAGGGATATCACCCTCCATATATTTTGCTTCGGCTGGTAGTGAATCGAGCCTGGCCGTTGATGATGTAACCCTCCACGCAAGAGGTAGATGCATCGGCAGGGTCAATCTTTTGAGAGGTCCTTTCAATTTTCCACAACAACTTCCATTGGACAAGCCGTGGCCTGAGATGCCCAATCTAGGGAGGATCAAGAGTTTTGTTACATCAGCACTAGGCCAACACCACAGTGAAATGGTGCTTGCAGACCTCGAATGCCGCTTCATGAACATAGTCTCAGGAGATAGATGGCGAGGTGCGACAGCACATGATTCGCGGATCCCTCTGGATGCACAGGAGATCTGGAGCTCCATCAGTCGCCACAATACTTCCTCGATAGTCGACGAACAGACGCAGCTGACGTACAAGTACTTCAACGTCATCTTTAGCCCGCTGATCGGACGTACGCTTTTCACAACCGTCGGTGGAAGCGTTGGCGTCGGACCACCAGACATGCAAAAGGACGACATTATATGCGTGCTTCATGGATGCAGTTACTGTGCTGTTCTGCGAAGGCTGAAGAAGCGGCATTATATCTTCATCGGGCCGGCCTATGTCGACGGCTCCATGAGCGGAGAGTATATACGTCAGGATTGTGACGATGAGGGCAAGGAGATGGTCGAAGAAATGTTCCATATACGTTGAAGTGCGCGAGCTTCTAGATTTGAGCCTATCGTCGACCCAACATATCTTAATATTGTTGTTGTACACCATACCTTCTCTCAGGCAAGCCACGGAGTCATCCAACTAATTGTACAAAATGTGATATACAAATTGATATATACAGTACGAGCGTATACTCATGATTGGGAATCCTCGAAATGTCGAATGTTGAATGAAAATGCAGTTCCATCTTAACGATACACCCGGGGCGGCTCGGTGATCTTTGTCGTCGGTGGGACAACATAGGGAACTCCTCCGCCCCTCACTCGCACTACTGACGGCGACGACGTTGTAGTTGAAGAGCGCGAGGAGTAGCTCCTACCACGCCTGCCACGCCTGGGCTCGGGATAATAAGGTCTCCTGCGTCCTCGTCGTCGGAACGGCAGAGAGCAGCACAGGAGGAGTAGCAGGGCCAAGAGGACGATGAATAAGACGCAGCCGACGACGATGCCGGCGATGGCTCCTCCACCTAGCCCCCACCCATAGTAGCCGTTGTTGTAGCCGTTATAGTATTGTCGGGGCAAAATCTGGAAGGAATTTTGTTAGGGGCATCTGAGTTGATCTGATATATTGCAATTTACTGACCATGTTGACAACGTTTGGCTCGAAAAGCACGCCTATGCAAGACAGAGCAGGTGTGACTGGGATGATTTCTGGTTTATCGTACAGATCTCTGAACGCGATCCATGGATGTAAAATTCAAAATGTTGGAATCAAGGTCATGCTGACCGAGACTACTTTCTTTCGATAGATATACCAGATCTGTTGCTTCCTGACTACGTGCCCACCTTATGTCCGATCAAAGCTTGAATAGTGTCGTTGCCTGACACAGCCGCCCTCCGGTAATAAAGTGGCAGACACAAGCTCTATGCAAGCCAATCAGCGTTGCCTCAGCTTCTCATAGAGGCAATGCCAACTTTTCGCCCTCATCGATGCTGCGTTTCAGTGAAAGACTCGTTGGTTGATGGGTGCTCACGATTCGTTTCAACATGCCAAGCCATCTCTGCCAAGGCAATCCAGTGCCTCTTCTCTCGTGCTGTCAATACCACGTTCATGTTCTAGAATTGGCTTTGGGCGATGGTTCATCCAACCCCTCTCTCCTCTTGTGCCAAGATTTTATACTTTATTTATGACGGAAGCAAGATCTCGGGCTGCACCTCATCAAGCCGCGGTCTAGCCACAAAGGACGGGCGAGTTTGGCGAGTAGAAGTAAAGGAAAAAAGAAGCTTCAAGCTACTGCAGCAAAGCAATCATTATCTGGGAAGCCGGGAAGATCCAGCATAACGTATCCGTGCTATCATCCACCACCCCCATGCCCCATACACTGACCGTCCACACCCAGCTGGAGAAATGTCAGACGTCGAATCCGTCATGGTGATGCGGAGAGCGGCGGCAGCCAATCAGAGTTTAGCCCGGCCAACGTTGAATTGAGGAAGCCGGCCGGGACGAAGCTTTGCAGCAGACATGCTGTACCCAGTTTCCAAGAAGCATCTATGCTTCGGAAAATTTCCCCGCATGTTTACCTGATTCTTGACGTCCAATTACTCGCTGGGATATCTCCCCGCCCGCGCTCGAGAGCCTGATTCGCGGGATGGGCAGTCCACGTCTATGCCGGGCAGAACCTAACCCTGTTCTCCCTTGCCTTCACCCGCAATGTTGATCCTGTCTGAAAAGAACAGGAAAACAAACGTGAGGCAGCCGATTCTCGTTGAAAACACGGCACTAGCCACAGTTCAAGCTACCGACACCATCAGTCTGATTACTCATAGGAAAATTGTGCAAGCTTGAGGGGAAATACTGCATATCTCCTATTGATCGTGATGGCGGGATGAGCTACAGTACAGGACGTCATTCCCTTGACGGGCCTGGATGACTGCGGGAAATCGTGTCTAGAATTTCCCATGTGAGAATGCCATGGGTTGTCATGACGTCTGAACAGCGCAATGTCTTCCGCATCTCGGTTGAAAGCAGTATCATATAAGGTGATTGTTCTTCCACTATAGACGTTGATGGAGAACAGTTCTCAAGCCCGATCTAATCAACATTTCGACATCATCATAAATCAACCTAAAGTAACATTTCAACAAAATCTGTCAATATGGCCGGAGAACTCCCCAGCGGTATTTTTAGCAAGATGGGCGAGACCCTCAAGGGCTACGTCGCACCGACCGAGGAAGACACCACTAGCACGAGTAAGACGGGCGGTCTCCAGGACTCCGCCGGGGGCCGGACCGCCGGCGGCAGCAACAAGATGACTAACGAGGGCGCCACCACGATCCACAAGACCAAGGCGCCGGCCGTCGAGCACGAGACGGTCAAGCCGCGGGAGCACGAGCAGGTCAACACCGAGGTCGACAAGGACATCCACCAGGACCACTACCACCGCACCGTCCAGCCCGTCAAGGATCGCAAAGTCCAGCCCACCAAGCACACCTACAAGGAGGACCAGGACAGCCGCCAGGTCGACCACAGAGACGACACCGCCGCCAACGCCTTCCAGGCCGAGGGCGCCAAATTCAAGAACCTGCGCGAGGTTGAGGGTACCAGGCGCACCCAGGAGTCCGCGCCCGCCAAGGAGCGGGAGAACATTCATCAGTAAGCCGTTCAATTCCAGCCCTGTATATGAGGAAAGCAGAATTGACAAGATCATCATAGCCATGTCCATGAGACTGTGCAGCCCGTAATCAACCGGGAGACCATCCAGCCCGAGGTTGTCCACACGACTCACCACATCAATGAGACTCACCATCTCAATGCGCAGCATCACGGCGCGACCACTGCGCCGGAGATTGACATGGCGACCTATGAGGGTGGCGCCGGCGCCGGAAAGAAGAGAGGCAAGAAGGCTGGCCTCGGATCCAGCTATGATAATGAGATGAGCGGCAACCAGCGGGGTCTGTAACCGGGCCCATGACCCTGGAGACATAAGATTAAAAAGTCTTGACTTCACTTATATATCAATTTCTAAATACCATTAATGTTGTCCACAAAATTTCCGGGTGTGTGACTGACATTTTCCACTGACTCTTATTGAAGTGTGAGCCATGCCCCGTCGGGAAACAACACCGCGGTTCATTGGGTGTCGAGTGTACAGCATAGCCACCACGCATTAACACTGCCTCACAGCACAGCAACATGTGCGCTTGACAAGGCCTCCAAAAAAGTTCCCCGCGCTTCTTGGCGCGCACTTACTGTGTTATGATATTTCTCATAAGAGTCTCAATTGCACGTACAAGTAAAATGAACCATCCGATAACCCTTGCCTTTCCTATGACCCCCCATCTAATCATTCGCCATGGACAGTGGTATTTCGGCCGCGGAGTCCCCTCAGCAGGTCAGCGGCCAATCTGCCTTCTGGATCCTGGTGACTCTGGCCACGGCAGCGGTCACTCAACCTTCGACGTGCAGCCGCCGCAAAGGGCGCGACGTCTTTGGGGGGACGATTGATCTTCTGCGATGCGTTCCGCTCCTCTGTCTCTTCGACGGCATCGTCGATCTCGTAGTGCTGGACCGAGCAATTCGTCGCGAAGTCTCGTTGAGAACCGGCCATGCTGATCAGGAGCGGCGACGCCTGCCGCCGCTCAAGCCGAACATGGCCGCAGTCATGCTGGCCATATCCATTCTTACCGTACTTCCTCAGACGATCAAGGTGGTCAGCATGCGAGGGGTCCCGTGGACTCAGCTCTGTGCATCGCTCTACTTCTTTGCCATCATGACAAAACTCGTGATCGAGTTCAGTCGACTAGAGACCGATGGCGATTACCCTGATCTTGAAGTCATATCTACCCTCTTGGAACTCCTCCACTGCTCGGGCCAACTTATCATGGAAGTAGCCATATGGTACAACATGACTCTTTCGGTAATGGCCTTACTGCCTCTAGACGACCTGAGTCCTTGGAAATTCATGCTCATAAGCGCTGGCGTCATGACGGCGTTCATGTACGATCTGGTCTTCCTGACACCGGAAAAAGTACTGGAACTTCTCAGCTTTACGGGTTCCATTGTGTTTGCGCTCTCATGTGGGCTCTTTTCATCCTCCCTCGGTTTTAGCAGCATGACAAAGTACTTTCAAATCGAGCGGATGGATGGTCACGAAGCGCGCATCAAGAATTCACCGTCGCCGGCTCGACGTCTGGGTTACGCAATTTGTCTCATCATCTGCGTGGGGTTTGTGAGCATTTTGGTCGCCAATACAATCAGCGCAGTTGGCCATTTGATTGCATCGAGCGGAAAAGTACAAACACCAAGCTCAGACACGAGGGCAGGTCCCGTGCCTGAGCCGATCACTTCATCGTCTGTTGGCCAGCCGGGAGAGTCCGACGCAACGGGATTGAGCACAGCACACCACGAGTCCCGCTCTCGCCCTGAATCCGACGGCAGTACTATCGTTGCCATAACGATATTCAATCTCATAACCACCGTTTGCTACTACCTCGTATGGTTCGACGGCACTGGGACTTTCAGTCCTGACTGGGTCAGCATTCTAGGTTGAACTATAAGCATGGTCTCTACACATCTGAGTGGGATACAATATAGCATTAGAACGACGCGCTCCCATATTCGTATGCAGGCTTAGCACAAGAGGGGTTCTACACTTTTAACATGACTATGGGGTATCTCATTTATCATTAATCGCTCATGCTCGCTCTCGCATCCTCCAATATCGTCGCCAAGCTGCCAGCACTGCCCACGAGATTCGAGAGCTCGGGCCCGCTGAAATTGGCCAACACGTACGCCGACACGGCAGAAGGCTCCCTCGATCCTCCCGGAGGACGGCCGATGCCGATGCCGACCTTGATGAACTTGATCCCCCCGCCTGCGCCGGGCTCCGTCAACTTGGCCATCAGCCCCGCTGACTGCAGGCCCTGCTGCACCGACCTGATGCCGTTGTGCCCCTTTGCGCTCATGTTGCCGTTGCGCGACTTGAGCAGGCCGGGCGCCGTCTCCATCTCGTCGTGCAGGACCACGAGGCCGGGCAGGCCAGGATTTCCTCCCGTTCGCGTGTCTGCGGCGAACTGCCTGTACGCCTTGAGCAGGTGCTTGCCCGATTCGTTCATGTAGCCGGGGGACTGCCACAGAGTGTACTCTGGGCGTCCGACGTCGGCGCCGGCGGAGATGAGGCCGCCGGCCTTGGACTTCCTGAGCGGCGGCAGCCGCAGGTGTGACTGCAGCGCCCGGAGGAGCACGTGGCCCGCCGAGTGCCGGGTCGACTGGTACGGCGCCGGGTTGCCGAGGGAGGCGACGAAGAGCCGGGTCGAGCTCATCGTGGCCGTGTTATTTGTGGCGATGCTGCTGATGCTCTGCTCCGGAGACAGAGGTGGGCTCAGCGGGAGGGCGATTGGAGTGGCGTCAGAAGACGGCGCCTTGACTGATGTGACGGTGACGTCCAAAGTGGTCTCCTCTAATATTTGCGCCAAGTCTGATACTGTGTCGACTGAATCTCTTGATGCGTGCTCTTTCAAGCAGTCGCTCCCCTCGAACCCCTCGAATTGCGCCTCTGTTTCCTCCACGTGCTTGACGGGCTTCTGCTTTGAATTCCGCCCTCTCTTGTTGTTCTTTGCGTTAGCCATTTTGACGTGATTGAATCGTTGTGTGTGTATGTGTATTTTGATGAGGAAAGACAACAACAGAAATTGGGAGACAAACTCACATTTTTCAGTTCTCGTCTCGGGCCTTCGTTGTCTATATCCTCATCGAGCGGTCACTCAGCCTCCTTTCAACACCCTCTGAGTCAACGGCGAACAACAGTGCAGCACACAAAGCCACTCCCGTCCCTCTGGGTTTTTTTTCTTGGTGTCGATGCGATCTGGGCTTAACCTTACCGGGATTAGTGTGGCTGTCGGCGAGCCCGAAAGGGTAAGTTGACAAGTCTTGGCAATCTGCGATCTTATTCGGTGTTGGACGAATTGTGAGGAGGAGAACATAGAAAAGAGGTGGAAAGCATAAGAGATGCATCAGAATTGTTCCTATAGTATTGAGGTACATAGGTCTGTTAGTACATACATGCAAATGGATAAGATCAAATATGATGGAGCCCGAGGTAAATAGCCCGTGACAGACTACAGTCATTGATCGCGGCATGATAAAACGGCATCCGGGACACCTTAAAAGATACCCTGCAGGTCACAGTCAGGGAGCCAAACCCGAGCTGGATGGCGAAAGGGCCATGTTGAGCGAGCTCCATCAAAGGGTTCCATCGACTGGAGCCCAGGAATTAGAGGCACCAGGACGTTCGTAGAGAAGTATAAGACTCAAATCGATATAATCTCCAAATATGTTGCTATGATTTCAAGTTGAAAAAGCTGGCTCAAAAGCGAATCGTGGGCCAAAATGGCAGAACTCACGTATTAGACAGGGATCCTTTCGATTTCCGTACAGTTGATTCGCCCAGTGTCGGCACTGCAGAATCCTTCTGCGGAGTCGCCAATAGCAATGACACCTTTATCGATCCGATCCGGCAAGCAGGGATCTTTCTGGAAGCACCCTGCCGATATCCCGATTGATCAGAGCTGTGCCTCTTCGACGAATGCTTACGCTTTCGATATCGTGGTGGATTGTATGCCTCATGAACCATCTTCGCGGCTCATACCGTCGATCGATACTCATCAGCCGCGGATAGTGCACCAACTCAATACAAACGACGCAGGAACAGCTCCTGTCAATAATGTGCCACCCAGTATATGGGCTATAATAAAACATTATGATTTCTGAGCTTGCCACGGCCCGGGCGGATGAGACTGCACGCGGCGGAAGCCACTCGCCGGCAGGAAACACGACATCAGCAGCGGTAAACAGTAATCGGACTTCTGCCGCGGGATTTGATCAGCTCCAAAAGAGTTTCACAGTGTGGGAGAACGAGTCTGTAGGTCTGGTGTACAGATCACTGGATCGCTGGGAAGAACGGAAACATGAGATCGAGCACATCTATCTTGAGGAAAACAAGACTCTCAAAGAGACTAGAAAGATTATGAAAGAGCGAGGCTTTGAGGCCAGGTACGCCAACTATAGCATTACGCTCTACTCACTGCTTAATCTAACATGACTACCTATACAGTGAAAAAGTATACAAGTCGTATTTCAAAAAGTGGAATTTCACCAAGTACAAGCGCTCTACGAAGCCGACAGGGATACAAGCTATACTTGAAGAGGTCCTTCCCATCCAAGAACAGACTAAAATACAGCCGCTCCGAAAGCCTTTCATGCATGGTACTCACAGAGACGACCCGTATACCAGAACAGATGGCTCCATTGGGCTTTTCACGCACTACGGTGTCCCAGACCCGAAGGCACCCCAGCCGCATTGCATCAGTCTCCAGAAACGCATAAGCACGCCTGGCAACATGCTTTTACAGGAGCTCCTGTCCTACTGCATGAAGACCAATGACACGTTCCCGCGAGTCCGTGCAAAAGAAATGTACCAGGTATCGTGCGACCTGACCATGGCACACGGATTATTCCTCCGGGGGTTGCACCAGCTCGGAGGAACCTACTGCGAGAGAGCCTTCACGTCTATACACTTGTTGACAGAGGGCACCTCTGAGCCCAATCTACTGGTCCTGTTGACCACACAGGTGATGTGTCCCAACAGGGAACTAGCCGTGGCAACGTGGAAATATCTCGCCGCCTTCTCCGCGTCTAGATCAGTCATACCCGAGTCGTCCAGGCGGCTATTTCGGGAACTCTACAACTACCTGAACAGCCAAAGCTTTGACTCCTATTTAGACCTTGTCGCGGATCGTATCGAAACCGAGTTGCGCAGAGAGAAACAATATTCCAGCGACCGGTTCCCATTCTTTCCGACGCACTACCTCGAGTCGGCGAGGAAAGAGCTGCACAACGTCCGGCAGTCCCGGGAATACAACCTCATGGCCCGCTTCACACTGGCGCTGCAGGACAAGATCGGAGCCTCGTCGCATGATAACCGGGGGCGCCTGATCGCGTATTGTTGGAACTTGTTGATCAGATTACATGCGATTGGGGACGAGACGGCCTGGAAGCATGAATATGTGCTGCTCTGCGCCACGGATCTACTCGACCGAGCCCTCTCTCTCGAGAGCGATGGTGTTTACTTTGAGATCGCGGCAACGGCGGCAATTGCCGCGAATCACAGGGCCAGATGGAATGGGCCGACGGCGAGCGGGGATACGAGGCACAGCCTGGCCGTGATGTACTTGGAGCGGTCGGTAGATGTGGCATCCAGACACCAGGAGTACATGGGCTCGTCGTTTTTGGAGAATCTGGAAGTTCTAGAGCAGTGGTACCGAGAGGTTGGAGATGTGTATCAGGCCGAAGCAACGATTTTACGGCAGCAACAGTGGATGCAATTCGCAGTTTGACCGCGGATAAATTATTGCGAGATTGGACACTCATTGCTTTACCTAGGCAGGTCACTACTGTCACAATACTATATTGCGGAAGCAAGATGAGACGAAGTTTTCAGGTCTTGGTCTACGGAGATATCTTTTCAATGCGAAACCTCAACCCCCGAGGCCTCAAAGTCAGGGCCGGATTCTCCACCGTGAACGGCCCCTCGACACTAACAAAGCGGTAGTGAAGAACCATGTGGAAGAGCATAATCTTGAGCTCGAGCTGCGCAAAGGACTTGCCGATGCAGATGCGCGGGCCGTTGGAGAAGACATTGTTCGACCACGTGGCGAGCTGCTCGCCGGTCGCCGCGTTCCAGCGGTCCGGCTTGACCTCGCGGGCGTCGGCGCCCCAGATCAGCGGGTTCATCGACGTGACGGCCGGCGCGAGGTCGAGGAGCGAGCCCTTGGGGATGAAGACCCCTTGGATCGTCAGGTCTGATGCGGCTTGTCGGTGCATGGTCGTTCCTAGAATGCAAAACCGTCAACCTTGGAAGCAAGTATATATCGACTCGAGTATAACTTACCTGGCGGGTAAACGCGAAGACACTCGCGATAGAAGTTGTTCAGATATGGGAGAGCTTCAATGTCTGCGGAGCTCGGTTCGGGATGTCGCGAAACAAGGTCGAGGACTTCGGCGCGCAGGCGATCTTGAATATCATGACGAGTGGCCAAGATATGAGTGCTCCAGGAAGTCATGTCGGCCGAGGAGTCGTGGCCGGCGCCCAAGAAAACAAGGAGCTTGAGAGTACCGTCAGTACTGTGAAACTGCATCGCGAATGTAGATAAGGGAACCCACATGATCTGCAATGTGCTTGTCCGAAATACCAGCCGCCGTGCCGCCAGGCAGACTCTCCTCAATCAGGAAAGATAGCAAGTCGCGGGACTGTTTGTCGTATTTGCTGGCGGCGATAGCCTCTGTGATCTTCTGGCGTCTCTCTCGTACCAGTTTGCTAAGCGTCTCGTTTAGCCATTTGCTGGCAAACATGAACTTTCGGTTCGCCTCGAGTGGCAACCAGCGAATCGGAACGAACGCGTTGAGCGCAAAGAGGACCTTGCCGATCGTATCAGGGGCAAAGATATCCTCATAGGCGTCGGGAAAGCTGTAGTTTTCATTACTTTTCCGGACTAGTCCTGCGTTCCGAGTTTGAGCGAGATCCACGCCGAAGATGCCAACCCCGACAGCGTCAAGAGTAGCTCTCGAGTAGGTGTGAGTGCAGTCAATAACTCCCGTCTTGCCATCATTGGACTCGATGGCCACGTCAAACATATTCTGCAACTCCTTTGATTTCGCCACGAAAATGGGAGCGAGTCGCTTGATGTTGGCCGGCGAAAATATACCGGCGAGCATCTTGCGATGTTGGCGATGCTCGCCAAACTCGAGCAGGGCTAGGCTCTTTTCGCCGACAAACTGCTTGATCATCTTTCGGAGCCGCTCCGTCTTGGTGAAGGAGTAGCACTTGGACTGCAGGACTTCGCGGTGCGCGCTAGGACTGTTCACGAGCAGCACCTCACTGTTGCCGAGCGACATATAGCGGATGAACGGAGCATCGGGATTGCGTTCCATCCACTCGACGAAGAGAGATACGGGAGTATCAGCCTTGAATATATTGCCGGCTTGGCCTAGTAGAAATTGGTTTCCCTGAATCCTATTTAGTCCAAACCACTCACAGATAGGCTACTGTTGCTAAGACTTACAGAAGGAGTTGGAAGATGTCGCCATGGCGAGAAGTACTTTGGATACAAGAACAAGCGATACCATTTTAAGACAATGTATTGTATGAAAAAGGCGACAAAGGAGAATTTTTGGGACCCGACATTGATCTCAAGACCCAACAAGTCGAGTGCTACAGACTCAACCACAGCCAAGGCAGCACACCAGAGTATGTCCATTGTCATTTCGAGGAGGTCGTACATAGAAATGATTGGACATTTGCGAGAATGCCGGCGCGCTGAAGTTTGCATACAGAAGCAAAAGGACAATTCTTGGAAACGATCTTCTCCCCAAGGCCATGCCCTCTGGATTACTCATCCCACTCACGAATTCATAGACCCTAGCAAGATGCACAATCATATGTGTGTACAGGGTCCGGGTAGAGAGGGGTACTCGTGTGACCAATAGCAGACCGTTCAATACCTGCCCATCTATCCACCTAAAATACATATCATATGAGGTCTGCATCTCAGGTCTTTTATCTGCGTGTCAACCGTCTATCCGGAGAAACTCATTAGTTGTGGCGCGCTAGTTGTGGTTGCTCAAAGTATTGCAATGCTAATTTGATGCGCCTCCACGAGTCGTGTGGCAGTACTCCGTAAGCCTGCGAACTATTCTGAAAGTCCTACTAGAACCGACTGCTAAGTGGATAAAATTGTGATTGTAGCAGCGGTGCGTAATGTCTCCGTTGTTCAGCTGAAATGTGGCAAGTCAAGATCGTATATAAATGCCCGCCTGATCTTACACAATGCATAGATAGGCAGTACGGGTGATGAGGGCATACAATCAGAGCAGTCGATATCGAACCAAGTCCAGACCAGTTTGTGATAACTGATTGACAGGGCTTGGCAGCTTACACAATGAAACTGAAAGGCGCATCTGCCATGCTCTCTGCTACTCCGTGGTAAGCACTATAAAACACCCTCAGGGTATAGGCTATCCATCTGTACCCGGTCAGGATGGCACGAGCCACTATCATATGATAATTCTGTAGCAGTCCAGGGACCACATGCGAATTCGCGCTTGCTGACGAGATCCGCATTGATAAGAAGCGGGTATTTTCGTCTTATACGGCTCATTTATTTAATTCGCAATTTTCCTTCTAGTAAGTATATCAGGATGTGCAGCTTCCCCGATTGATGCCGGAGCTTTCACATATATCTCAGCTGATTATCTAAACGGAGGAGATAACTTGCCGTCTGAGGCTATAAACTTCGAAGATCCGGGGGCAGAGATACAGGTGGACCATCGACCGACTAGGTTACATATATCAGGCAAGCAGCTCGCATAACTACGCGTTGACGAACATTGGTCGATACACAGTCCGCAACATGTCGGACCCAAAACGCATCCTGTTCTTGACAAACAGCGAGTACGGACAGGCCAACGTGGTGTTGGCCGTAGCACACGCTCTAATCCAGGCAGACGCAGATGTCGAGATCCACATCGCATCTTTCAAAGTCCTGGAAGACGCCGTGCGACTCTTGTCAGATTATGCACTCAAGACGGCACCGGAAACGCAAAGATCTAAGAAGAGCATCGTGTTCCACGAGGTCCACGGCCAGCCGTACGCCCGGACGCCGCTCACGAGGGAGACGTTTGACCTGACGCCCAGTCTCTACAACACGGCGCGTGTCATCTTGGCGTTCCCCGAGGTCATGTCGCCGTGGGAGCCGGCAGAGTTTGTCGGGCTCTGCGAGGAAGTCGAGCGCATCATCGACGAGGTGCAGCCGGAGCTGACGGTCGTGGAGCCCATGTTCAACCCGGGACTGACCATCTGCCATCACCGTCGCATGAAGTGGATGGTCCTGGCTCCGAATACCATCAAGGACTTTGCCGTGCCTATGCAACCAGGACTTGCAGTTCTGTGGAAATATCCCATGTGAGATTTTGATGCCGCCTCTTCAAAATGAGTTGTGACTTTCTGCTAACCATGGCATTCTCGCCAGTGTCTGTTCCGCATTGCCATTTCCACTACCATGGCACTTGATTCCATACAACATCGCGCTGAACCTGGTAGCCGGCTACATGGTCCTCACCGACAAGCGGATAGCCGCAGTAGTCGCCCATCTCCGGCGCCGCTACGGGCCCGCCGTCCAGCTCATGACGCCCAACGAGCTCGGCGTCCTCAAGGCGCCACCCGCGGGCCTGCGCCTGCTCGCGGCCAACAGCCCCGAGCTGGACTACCCGTTCGCCCGCCTCCCGGAGCACATCATCCCGGTTGGGCCCGTCGTCCGGGCGTCCAGGGCCCTCGCGGACGTCGATCCCGGTCTGCACGCGTGGCTGCAGCGCGGGCCCGCGGTGTATGTGAATCTGGGGACGTACCTGACAGCCACGGCAGACGAGGCGGCCGAGCTCGCGGGCGCGCTGCACGATCTGCTCGCGGCAGCCGACAAGGCGGGCTACGGGGCGGAGACGGTTCCGCTCCGCGTGGTCTGGAAGCTGGGACGCAAGGATTCGGCCACCGGGAGCGACCGTCCTGTGCAGTTCAGCGGCGAGCAGGACTGGACGGGTCCCTGGGCCAAGGTCGCTGATCTGTTGAGGAGCGAGATGGACGCGGACCGTGTCCGAATCACCGGCTGGTTTACTGCGGAGCCAAAGTCCATCATCGAGTCCAAGAATATTGTCTGCTCGGTTCATCACGGTGGAGCCAGCTCTTTTAATGAAGCTCTTTGGTAAGTGTTCTGGTGATATCTGCATTTGGTATTTCTACGAATGCATAAAATCGTATACTAACCATGTCTATTCCAGTGCTGGTGTGCCCCAAGTATTGCTGGCCCCATGGGCAGATTGCTACGACTTTGCCAACAGGGCCGAGCTCCTCGGCATAGGAGTATGGGGGAACAAACAGGCCAGACCGAGATGGAAGCGCGACGAGCTGGCTTCGGCGCTGGTGGGTGTTGTTTTGGGTCCTGATGCTGAGAAGACGAGAGCCAGAGCGGCCGAGCTGGCTAGCAAGTACCCAGAAAATTCCGGTAGGGATAGAGCGGCGGAAGAGATACTGAAGAGTCTTTGATTATACATAGTTCGGCTCATTCAGTAGATGAATTACAAGCTCATAATGATTTGAAATGGCTCGACACGTAGACTTGTTCGGTATGTCTCTTTTCACTTCATCCATTTAGTTTATTAAAACTAATTGAATCGTGCAAAGGCTACCGCTAATTGCCACAATTTCCAACGTTCGTGAGGTCTAACTGATGCATCATGCCATGAAATTCCTGAAACCCCCAGATACTCGCAAAAAGTCTTACGGCCTTTCACTTTAGTGGCGTAAAGGGAAGAATCAGCGAACTCGGGTGGTCCCCGCCAAAATGTACTGCGTGGGATCCCCTGTTGAGTTCATGCTCGGGACGCGGTTCGGAAAAGCTCTTGTACTCTGCGATGCTGGGGAATTGTCCGCCAACCTGGATGAACGTTAGTCTACTGAAATATAATACTGGGGTAAGTTTATAGTGTGGCCATACCCTGAGACTGATGCCCTCGCCGGCCTGGAAGTCGACGCCCATGGCCCAAATGCCGATTTCCAACCGCACAATGGTACCTGGTTGGATCTTCTCCTGCTTCTCGTGGGGGTGGAACGGGAATTGCGGATGTATGCTCTTGGTCTTGTCAATGGCGCGTTGTGACGCCCTCAGGATGCCCATCGAGCCCAAGTGGAGGTTCAGACTGGCCTGGTCTTTTTCCGGAATCTCCTCGATCGTCTTGACCGGGGTCGCGTGGAAGGGAAAGTTGAGGTGCTTGAGATTCTTACCGTCCTTGTCCTTTTTGCGCAGGATTGTGAAGACGGTAAAGTCGTCGCGACTGTCACACGAGACGTACAGAATGGCCTTGGGAAGCCCAATGAGCCTGGCTGGCTCGGTGAAAGTATAGGTAAAGTCTGCAAAGCTTCTGTGGTCTTCTGAGTCATACACGGCACTCCCCGTCGAGGGCAATTTTTCGCTGAGCAGCCGGTTCTCAGGAGACAAGAACAATTCGCGGTAGTCGGTATTTGGCACGGGGAAGTCCTCGAGCACGATATTGTCAATGGCCTCTCGGTTGCCAAACTGCAAGGCCGACCACCGGACCTTGGGGGTCTTGTCCTCCCAGCCGTTCTTCTCGTCCTTGAGATACCGGTCAAAGAACACGGCAAGCTCGTCCATGGACTCGGGCTCGCTGTAGAGCTCATACCATTCCTGCTTGCTGCTCCAGTGGATCCACTTCTGCTCATGGGGGATCTCGAGCCAGCCGCGGATGCAGCCCATGGTGTGTATACTGCTGACGTCGGAGCCGCGGATGTAGGCTGGGCACTTGATCTTGGTCATGTCGACCCTCTTGTCTTTCCAGTAGTCGTTTTGGGTGGGCGATCTCCGGTACATCTCGGCCCAGTCCTCGAGGCCCGAGTTGGGCTGGCCCCGGACGATGGCCTTGGTGATGAGGTCAAAATTGCTCATGGAGAACCAGCCGCCGCGGCAGAACTGCTCGCGGTACATGTCGGCCATGCCCTCCCACGGCGCGATAGCCTTGAGCGACGGAGGCTGCTGCGCCGCGATGAACCACTGCGCAATGGCCAGGGCCGAATTGCCCGCCATGCCAATGGACCCGTTGCACCAGTCCATCTTGGCCACGGCCTCGACAACATCGTACCCGTCCTCGGCGTCCTGGGATCCCATGACGCAGATTTGACCGTCGCTGTTGCCAGCACCACGTGTGTCGACGCTGACGATAGCGTACCCCTTGGGACACCAGTACTGGGGGTCCAGTCCTTCGAATTTCTCTAGTCCACTCAGGTCGCTCCGCGGCACGCAGCAGTTCCAGACGCAGATGGGTAGCATGTCTAGAGCGCTGTACTTCTTTCCGTAGAAAGACCAGCTGAGCACGGCGGGCACCTTCTCGGTGGAGCCAGCAGGGCGGTAGACGTCAATGTAGAGGCGCGCTCCGTCACGGACGACGATCTCAACATCATGGTCGATCTGGATATCGCTCTTCAGGGGTTTGGCGTCAAAGGGATTTGAGCCGCTCTTGAGCACCTCTGACTTTCCAGGTTGGAAGCCGGCGTAGCCATTCTCTCCCACCTTCGGCGTCTCGATACGCTTGGTGGCAACTTGAACAGGGTTGGGCATTTTCAAGACTGGGACTGTAGAGAAAGAATTACTTAGGTACATGGAATAAGACAGATAACAACACATCCATCTACACTGGCGGCCACTTCTATACTCTACTTAAACGTCACCTACTCCGGAGCTCACGATGCTGTGGATACCATCATCCTTCGGTCTACCGAGATGGTTGCCAAGTTTTCGAATTGCTGGTCTGGTTATGTTTGGCACTAGAGAGGAGTTGCATTCCCTTGAGTGAGGAGAGCCCAGATGACTGCAGACTATAGAGAATCGATCAACATATTCGTTGCCGAACCGAACCGAGCCGGATCCAATGTTCAGATGACGGCCTGCTGATCTGAGGGGAACAAGTACTCTTCGTTTCAGCCGCTAGCTAATTTATAATCCGGCAATCAGATTGGTTCAAGACGGCGAAATCAATACAAGTATGGTGCGGGGACCCCGGATTCCGATTTGCGGGGTGCATGATAAGTGCAGTATACCCCAAGACGCCCCCTGACTATAGCTCCAGTTGCCATTCCGAGCCAACTGATCCGGAGGAGGGCCGAATCGAGCCGATGGCACCTGGGGCGCGATCCCGGCTCGTCGGAATCTTACAGGTGAGTGATCGCCACGGTGCGATGTTATTTTCATGTTGAGTCGAAGTATAAGTGATCTATGATGGTTGAGTCTTGAATGTCTATGAGAAGAAGAGCATAGCAGAGAAGCTTGGAGTCAAGTCTCAAAACTACAAAAACACAATGGCAACCACTACCGCAACACAGATGGCGTTCCAGCCTGAGCAGCAAAGGACATTCGCCGCCAAGTTCGAGACCAAGGATCTCGTCACATTCGATGAGACCGAAGTCTACAACGACTGGCGCGACGAGTTTCACAAGAACGGATGCGTCGTGATCAAGAACGTCATCAGCCCAGAGAGGGCCAAGTACTATGCCGACAAGCAGATTGAGTGGCTCAAAAAGTTCGATCTGGGCTTTGACGAGAATGACTCTTCCACTTGGACTGCTGACCATCTACCGGTGAGCTTCAAGGGAGGGTGAGTGCCATCAACATTTCCAAGCATGGCTGCGACCTGACTGACGCTTTTTCAGCATGTACTTTGCCTACGGTTCAACTCACGAGAAGATGGCATGGGAGGCACGCACCGAGCCCGCCATTATCGAGATCTTTGAGAAGCTCTGGGGAACCAGGGAGCTCATCACTTCCTTTGACGGCATGAACATCTCCATGCCCAACCGGACGGACATCCAGTGGTCGCCGTGGCCTCACTGCGACCAGAACCAGAGGCGGAAAGGGTGAGTTACCACCACTCAGCTTTTCAAGACTTAGTGGGCTAAAACCTTCACAGCATGCAAGCCGTCCAAGGCCTGCTCAACTACGCCCCCAACGGCCCCAAGGACGGCGGCCTGATGCTGATGAAGGGCTCGTCCAAGCTCTTTGACGAGTTCTTCTCGCAGAAGCGCGAGGCGGCCGACCACGAGGACGCGCCGCCGCCCGAGCTCGAGTTCATGGATCTCTTCCTCTTCAGCAAGAAGGACGTCCAGTGGTTCGAGGACCGCGGCTGCGAGCTCGTCAAGGTCGACATGGAGCCCGGCGACTTTGTCCTGTGGGACTCGCGCACCATGCACTACGCCCGGTTCCCCGAGGGCGAGCAGATCCGCCACGTCCAGTACATCTGCATGACGCCGCGCAAGTTTGCCGAGCCCGACGCCCTCGAGGCCAAGAAGTACTGCTTCGAGAACTACATGGGCACGACCCACTGGCCGCACTGGTGAGTGAACTGCTTACGAAGAAATACCTATTGCCAGTGCTAATTAATTCTCAGCAATGTGCGCCTTACAAAGGAAAAGCCCATGAGGGGCAGCGAGGTTTGCCCAAAATACAGGACGGAACCTTTTGAGAAGCCCGAGATTAACGATACTATTCTCAAACTCGCCGGAGTAAAGGCATATTAGACTTTCGGTAGTCTGGTACTGGGTTCGGAATATTGTAGCTGTGTGTCGTTTATACAACATATAACAATAAATTGCTTAAAGATCACACAATCATACCGTTTCCCTTGTAAATAGTGCGACGTGAATAAGTAAGGCCACAAAGTCGTGAAATTGGTGATACACTCAATAGAAATCTCTGCCCAGATGTGAAAAGAAGCTGAAGGCATGTGGCAATGACAACCCGGCTGTTATGCAGTGGAGCTGTGTTGGCTCTTGAGGAACTCGAAATCTCACGAATAATATTGCAGTGACTTGTCACCTATAAATGGTAGGTATGGAAACGCCGTTTCGTCAAGATCAGCACGATATGTTCCTCGAACACGTCACGGTAATATGGAACAAATTTTGATCAATTCATGATAATTGCATCGAGGAATGAAAGCGTTATTTGACAGTATTCAATGACGAAGCAGCTATGACTACATTGTCAAGCCATTTGGAGACACTCTATGTTCCAACACGTAATCCTATCCCAGTATTCCAGACACCAGTCGTCAGTCCGACTTATCCTTGGAGTACCTTCCAGTGAACTGGCGAATGCGCTTCCCGTAGAAATACACGGGGACTCCCAACAACCCCATTGCGCCAGTCAGACCGCCAAACGTGCCAAAGGTGCCGGCATACCCGTGGCTCTCGATGAACGGGCTGATACCGTAGCTGACGCCGAACGAGATGATGCCGCGAAATGCGCAGATGACGATGAGCATGGGCCCGGCGCGCGCCGGGTAGCTGTCGAGCAGATACGTAATGGCGACGATGTTGGCACCGACAAAGGCAAAGTAGTAGGCGGCCACGCCCCAGACGTAGACGAACCAGTGGAAGCGGTCCGGGTGCGCGGCGCCTAGGCCATAGAGCATGGCCGTGACGACGCCGACGACGGTGGGAAAGATCAGCGGGATGATGCGCGTCTCGGGCTCGTGCAGCCCGCCGCGCCGGTCCGCGAACCACCGGATCATCTTGTCGGAGCCGTGGCCGAAAAAAGGCAGCGCGATCAGCGCCGTCACGATCTGCCCGCAGTTGACGTAGCTCGCCGACGACTGCGGCCAGTTGTACGGCGGGCTCGTCACGATGGTGCCGTACGTGGTCCCGATGGCGATGTTGCAGCCGAGAGTCAGGCCGTTGAGGCACAGGGCCCAGAACACGTTGGGGAAGAGGATGAGCTGGAATGCCTGGATGAACGTCTGCCAGCCCTTTTTCCACTCGGGCTCGCCGACCCACAGCCGCATGTCCGACCTCCAGGTCCGCGGCGCAAAGTTAACGAGGTCGAGCGCAACGCGCTGGGTGCTCCTCTGTGGCTTGTCGATCTCATCCGAGCTGCTGGAGGCTTCTTGGAAGGCTGAGGCGGACCGATGGTATTTGGTCTCTGGCAAGAGGAAGATGGACAGGATCAACTGCAAACCAGCTAGTCCGGCTCCCAGGCCGTACCACCCTTGAGGTGTAATGGCCTCGGCAATGGGCCCGGCAAAGAGCACCACTACTGCTGTCAGGATCACCTGTACTGTCTGCTGAACCATCAAGCCTCTGCTTCTCTCGTGAAGAAAGAAGATCTCCTGTCATGATGTTAGTGACAAAGTTGACACGGCGTCAAGAGTCAAGACAAACGCACCTGTGTGATCAATGGCACGAGTGCCTCGCTCTGACCTGCAGCAAGGCCCAATAACATCCTCGCAGACAGGTGCCACTCGTAGTTCTGAGCTTTGGCACATAGTACTGCGCCAACTATAACTATTATGGTCGAGAAGAGAAAGACGATTCGTCGGCCGACTGCATATGCGATGGGCATGCCGATTAGATTTCCAATGCCCCTGTGATCGAGTCAATTAGCTTGAGTTCTTTGCCAAGTTTCGAGGTATTGCTTACATGAACAGCGTCGGATATGTCATGAGATGTGTTATGTCTGCATAGTCTTTGCCCACGGCCGAGTACTCGGGAATGTAGAAGCCGAGAAGGCCACCGAAGCCGGAGACAAGGGCTAGACCGAGGGTCGAGACTGGACAAAGGCGTTTTTGATTAGCACGAGCTCAACTCCGTGTCCAAGATATAAGCAACGATGATGGTCTCTTACAAATGGAGATAATTATGATGACAGCATATTTGTGCCAAGTCGTCATGTTGAGAGGATCTAGCTCGTGTCAGCGGACGGGCAGCCAAAAGACTTGCATGAGGATTCAACACCTACCCTGGGGATCAGCACTTGGAGTTGGGACATATACAATATCGCCGTCTGTCAGTTTGACAGTGCCCATGACGGCTACTTCTTCCTGTACAAAATCGACATCATTGTCACTGGGAAGAGCATGACTCTCCAGGTGAGTGACCTCGGCCTTGTCGTCCATCATTTTCCTTCGGCGAAAAAGTAAGTGCATACACGGTAACGTTCAAAGCACCAAGACGAGCAGGCCGGTGATGATCTGGAAAGTCTCGAGATACACAATGCGATCAGGAGCGACTCTGCCCTGTTTTAAGAACAATACTCCCCCTACTGAACAACCATGGTGCCCCAAGCCCGGGACATGGCTTCCTGGTGTCCAAACAACCATATCGCCTTGATTGGTCGATACATCAGCTCTGGGGACCAGAGAGCACTAGTGAACCGAGGAAGACAAGTGAGACAAGTATATAAGCTCCAATAGTATACGACACGCAATAGGTATAGTTGCAACAGGCTGAGGGCCCCGTGGGGTATCAAGAGTGCGGGGACCCCAGATTCTGGGCGCTGGCGGGGCCGGAGGGATTCGGTTCGCAGCAATATCATAATATTGGAGTAGTGTATGTTAGGATTGGAGATTCGTCTTTCCGAGAGGACTCAAGTGCTTTTGTGCTTCTCCTTGCCATGGTTATTCCTATTCATCAGGAACGGCCATCAGCGCCCAGCCATCGTCCGGTATGATCAACACTCGGTTCGGGCCCTGTTGCATCGACTGAATGTAGCTTCAAGTGTATTAAAATCTTCGTCTACCGAGATGTCTTCTTTAGGTGTGGCAGCCGGCGTGACTATTGTTCCATGAATGTATAAACCCCTGCCAGCTCGGGTCGGCAGCCGCATAAAGACGGTTTGTATTTCGGGGTAATATGACCTTCGAAGATGGGACCCGAACGTAGTCCGAACCGATTTGAGATCGCCAACAGGGTACAACTGTTTTCCGGGTCGCAAACAACAAGCGCCTATCATTTCAACCAAGAGTACCTCGTATGCCATATATTGACACTTCACAAAGCCCGCTGACGTGGCCGTCTCGGCCGTCTACCTGTGGAGAGTAGAAAGACAGATGAGAAAGTGTTGCTTCCGTTTGTCAAAAGCCCCCGGCATTCAGAATACTCCCGGGGTGGATGTGACGGCAACGATCATGTAAAGGTACCGCCGGTCTGGCGGCTGAAGATGCCTCTTAGGTAAGCTCTTATATACTGCATCTGTTATACTAGTATGGGAGTTTCGATACAAAGGCATATACTAAAATACGGTTTTATAGATGTATACATGTGTGATTTAGAAGCAAGGAAAGTTTCTAGTATGGGAAACTATAAAAAAATCCGTGTCCTTGTCACAAAGTGGAGTGACACTTTTTGGGACTTTGTAGCTATTGCCCAGCGACATGGATTTGAGTCAGCAAGCCTACTAAGCTGGGATAACTTACTTGCTTGGATTATTCGAAGATGTTGTTGCTCTTGATTTTCTGTACTGTATGAGATTCAACGTTGGGTGAACTATGTAGGCGGTTTGCGACTGGCAGATACCCAAGTTAAAGGAATGAGACCTGTTTAACATGCAGGAACATGAAAGGATATGTTGGTGACTGAGTCGACAAAAAACTTACATGTCATCGGCCAGGCAAGTTTTCACGAATGAAATGTTTCATTTCATTAATGATTCAACAGGGGGTCTGAAGCTAGATGGGTGTGGCCCGAAAAAACAAACAATGCCATATGGTTGTGAAGCAGCCACGATATTGACGATTGATTATATACTGTGTCTTCGAGCGTGATACTAGCCCAAAACCCAAAAGCCCAATATCAATTCTGCTGAGCGGATGAAGTAATAATGGGTCTTGCAGAGTCCAGTCATTACATAAATCAAGAATTGGCTCACATATTCCTAATATTAAATCACAGCCGGATCTGCCGTATCAAATTGCAATTTTCGAAAATTATCACATGCAAACTGTCAGACTCCCTTTTGTTTCTAGAAAAGGGTCCCATAAAAAAGCGTTCACCGGTGTCATCCCTGTACTAGCAGTAATCGCGTCACACGATTGGCTGTAGCTCTGCAAATGGCATCCCCACCCCAATTGTTGACTGGGGAAACCACCACCAAACCACGCCTCGGCTGCCGTCGATAGATATCCCAATTAAGTTTTTTTGTCCCTTTTAACCCCTTGCTTCAAGCTCCCCCCGTCACCCTGATTTCTTCAGCCTCGTTGAAGAATATCACGAGTTTAACCAAGATGGCGGACATCACCATCAAGCTCGAGCAGCGCTGTAAGTATTCGAATTGAAACGTCTTTTTACAGCCTATATCGCAACCTAGATCACAACTGACACTCGTCTCTCCCGGCAGCTCCCAAGCAGCCCATCAAGCGCCTCCCGGCTTCGCTCGAGCTGTCTTCGACCGCGACCGTTGAAGATGCCAAGGCCATCATCGCCCGCAAGGTTGGCCTGTCCGACCACCACCGCGTCGGCCTCTTCGACCCGGCCACCAAGAAGACCCTGAAGGACCGCAAGGCCGTCCTGTCGACCCTGTCGTACTCGGAGCTGCTCGTCAAGGACCTCGGGCCCCAGCTCGACTGGCGCACCGTCTTCGTCATCGAGTACTTTGGCCCGATCCTCTTCCACCCGCTCTTCGCCGCCGTCCGCACCTACCTCTACCCGGCCGTCTACCCGTTCCTCAAGGACTTCGTGCCCGAGCCCAACGCCTTCGACGGGGCCCTGAGCTGGAACCAGAAGCTCACCTTTGCCTGCATCATGGCCCACTTCCTCAAGCGCGAGTACGAGACCGTCTTCGTCCACAGGTTCTCGGCCTCGACCATGCCCGTCTGGAACGTCTTCCGCAACTCCTTCTTCTATTGGGCCGTCGCCGGCGTCCAGGCCGCCCTCGAGGTCTACGCCCCCTTCAGCTTCACCGCCAAGGCCGACAACCTCGCCATCGACGCCCTCGGCTTCGCCCTCTTCCTCTTTGGCGAGCTCGCCAACCTCCGCGTCCACGCCTACCTGGCCACCCTGCGCAGCCCCGGCGGCACCGAGCGCCAGATCCCCCGCGGCCACGGCTTCGGCCTCGTCACCTGCCCCAACTACATGTTTGAGGTCATCGCCTGGGTCGGCATGATCCTCATTAGCAGGAGCCCCTCGGTCGCTCTCTTCATCACCATCGGATGCACATACATGTTCAGCTGGGGCGTGGGCAAGGAGAGGGCCTACCGCAAGGAGTTTGGCGACAAGTACAAGAAGAAGCGATATGTCATGCTGCCCGGTCTTCTGTAAGGAAGGACCTGCTATCTTCCAATTTTGGGAGTAGGAACAAACTACCAACCCGGCGCCGGGTGAGGTCTCTTCTGATTCGAACACTGGCGGCTGAGGGATAGCCATAACTTTACATACACTGCATAAGCTACGAAGATCTACGAAGTTCTAAAGATGTGTAGTGCTTAGCAACGGCTTCTACCAAGATTATCGCAGTGCTACGAACACTGTCTGATGGAAACGTAAAGAAAAATCTAGAGACTTGAAAGCGCGGCCATGGCCAATCTAGTCAAAAGAAATATAATAATGAACACAATACCAATCCGTCAGGTGTAGCTTTCGACAAGCGACCAACCTCGTTCAAATTCTATCATACACTCCTCCCCGAGAGCTGGTGGCATGAAAGATAGAGTTTATGAGATTTACCATTGACACTTGCAATATACTAATACGAAGGACGACAAGTGCAAATCACGGCAAAATCGATATATACTATATATGCTCATCAAGTCGTAATCTCGTGTCTACCAAAACCGGAACTGCCTCACGAAACATTACGCCGTACTCTCCTTGGCTTCTCTTGCGGGCACAGGGTCGTCTTTCATCTGTTCTGGATCTTGTGATTCCGGTCCTGCTACAGTGACGAACTGAGTCTCCTCAGATGGCTCATCGATATCCATCATATCCTCGACCTCATCCGTGACACTGGTTGCTGGCAATTCTGAAGGGCGAAGATCATGCTCCATCACGTCGAGGAGCGTCTTGTCCGCATGCTCTGATTGCCGGGCTGCTTCTTCTGCCTGCTCAGCCTGCAGCATCAAACCCGCAACATCCAGGCCCGCGACCTCCCTATCCTCCAACGTGGGAGACCCGTCAAAATCTACCTCCTTTCGGCGGTCGTCGTCGTACTCCTCGTCCAGCTCCATGAGCGACGAGGAGCTCGCCGTCACGTCGCCCGTCGAAAAGACGCCCTTGCCCTTATCCTGGCCGCCGTCGGCGTTGACCACCGTCGTGGACCCTGACGGGAGTATGGAGGACCCGGACTCGGTGGCCGACGAGGCCGACGGCAGCAGCGCCGGCCGGTCCGAGATGCTGCTCGCCATGGCCTCGCTGATGCTCGCGGCGATGGCGTTGTTCACGGACGCAAAGGAGCCGTCCTGCCCCGTGAATAGCTTGGCAGGTTCGCCGGCATCAATGCCCTCGGCCTTGAGATCATCATCTCGGTGACCATTCGTCGTCGACACCACCAGATCCTCGACGCCCTTGCCCTTGCCCGGCGACCCGTCCGCATTTCCACCATCACCACCGAGACTGCCCCTTCGGCTCGGCGTCCTCGACCCGCTCCAGCTGCTGCCCGAGGAGCACGAGCAGCCGCTGCAGTCGGGGTCGCTGCACCCGCCGCTACCTCTACGGACCTGGCGCAGCGTGTCCTCGAGGACCAGGAAGTCCCGCTCGAGCACCTCGGCCCAGTTCTGCACGTCGCCGGCCTCGCGCACCTTTTCGCTGCCCTGCTTGACCACCTTGACGAGCTTGTCCGTCTCTCTCCTCAGTGCCTCGGTGGCCTGGAAACAACATGTGTCAGTCGAGAAGCAAAACTACATGGGGAAAGGAACGGAAAGGAAGAGTCCGAAAACAGATAAACAAAGAAGATCGCAAACTCACCTTGACGACATCCCTCTCCTGCCCCTCGAGCGCCTTGGCGTTGGCGTGCAACAAGCTCGCCCGGCCCTGCAGCTCCGAGTCCAGCAGGTTGCTGATGGTGCCGACGAGCGCGGCCCGGGCCTGCGCCGTCTGCTCGGGGCTCGACGGCGGGCTGGGCAGGTTCGGGTGTATGACGTGCGTGCTGCCCGTCGTCATGACCGACGTCGACGCCGTCGTCGGCACGGCGCGCGGGCTCGGCTGCGACGGCGGCGTAGGGTGGTGGCTGCTGCTGCCGCCGCTGTTGCTCATGGCCAGGTTCCGCGCGAACTGCGACGACGAGGACGTCGTCGGCGTCGCCGTGTTGGGGAACGAGGGCGACGACGGCGACAGGCTGCTCGTCGGTCTCGTGCCGTGGTTGGATCCGTGGGATGCTAGTCCAGGGCCCGGGCTGCCGGACAGCGAGGATGGCGGTGATGCGCCGGACGACTGGCCCGGACCGGGCGCGGCCGAGGAAGGACCCGCGACCGTTGACATGGTTCTATCGGTTGAACGGGTAGGCGTTGCAACGGGCATGCAGTCGCCTTTGTTTTTTTACGTTCCGAGATGCAGCTGTCAGGTTCGGGGTTGCACAACGATGGGCCGAGGCGAGTGTTGCTAAAGAAACGAAATATAGATGAAACGTCTGTCACGCGGTCTCTAGCATCGTCATTCACCACCAGATACCATCGCTGGTTGGATTTGCGGGGTGCTCCGTCGTGATTGGAGGTGACACTCACATAGATGCAGGTGATAATGAGACGAAGGAGTCTAGCTGCTGCAGGCGAGACCCTGCGAAACCGTTAGTGGAGCTGCTCAGCTGAGCCGCATCGTATACTTGTTCATGCAAAAGTCGACTTGTATCCGTCGTCTTCACATGTACACGGCTTGACAAAATCCCGTTACAATTTGATTGACATTCCATGTTTGGCCCTCATCTATTGGCCTCGTCCTACCAAGTGTGAGCTCCTCATTGTGGTACACAAATTAGAGCGGGTATCCTAAGGGCATTTCATCTCGACCTCTCAACCAGTATATGATTGGCAGAGTACAACAAATATTGCCCACCAATCCTTGCCAGAACATGACAACTCCTAGAAAATGCTGTGCCAATGTGAAAATGATCCCTTAGCTACAACCAAGAACGCCTCTTTCGCCAAACAATCCAGATTACAAACGTCTAGTCCATATATGCAGAATGAAACAGTACAATAAACAAATACAATGCCACGTTGAGAGTTGGACAATCTGAAGAGACATTGCCTCGCAGAAGTTCCATGCTCTTTCCAGTGTGCTCATGTAATCCAACAGTAGTTGTACAGCTCAAGATACTTGAGCGAAGATGGTTGTTGATTACAGGTGTATGTGGCGAAAAAGAAGTTGCCAATATCAAATCTGTTCCGAGTCGGGGCAGAATGGTAGACAAACACGCTGGGCCCCTCAGTAGGGTGGCTGTGGTTTGCCTCCACCATTGCGTCGAAAGGGAATCGCTCCTGCTCCATTGTTCGGACTCAGCAACGATTCGGGGCCACGTTCGTCTTGTGCCGAGGTCATGGAGGAAATCGAATTGAATGAGCTGTGGTTGGAGCTCGTCATAGTTCCACTTCGAGACATTGAGAGACCGCCCATGGAAATCAGAGCGTCGGCCCGTTCAAACACATTTCCGGAAAAGGCATTTGCAAAAGACGCGCTTTGTGGCGTAGAAGGAACAGTTGCTTGTACAGCAGGGCCCAGGGCAGCGCTCTGAGGCGTGACTGGGAGCTGCGCTTGCGTAGAATTAGAATTCGACGCGTAGTGGCCCTGCGGATAGTAGTTCATTCCGTCCTGGAACTGGCCTTGGTATTGGCCAGCGTGGCGGAACAGGTTGGCCCAGGGCGAAGCGTATATGAGCTGAGTCGTCTCCTTGACGCTCAGCTGAATAGGACGCAAACGCGTCTTGATATCCAAAGAGAGAGATATCTGATCCATAGCAAACCGGAGCATATTGCCAAACTCAGCCCACGAATCAACAAAACTCTTACAGAGAGCCCAAAAGCCGGGATCTGTCCGAATACCAGGCTCCTTAAACTTGATAGCCGAAAGACGTCCCTTCAACAGATCTGTCTGGTAGATGGATTGGCTGCATCTGTTGATCAGAGCTCTCCAGCACTGCAAAGCATTTTCCGGCTGTCGCTGGGCTCTAGCCTCGCGAAGACTGTTGTTGAATTGCTGGTTGAACATGGGGAGCGTGCGCATGAGCAGTTCCGTGGACTTGGACATGGACAGGAAAATCTTCTCAAAGTGGCGCTCCTCGCCAGGTATATCTGTTCCGTAGCGCCCACCGTCGCTCGAGGCAAAGGACTCGCCAGAGCGAGGTGTCGCAGAAGTAATGGGCGCAGTTCTTCCAGCACCATTCAGGTAAGGCATCGAAACATCAGTCGCCACTCTCAAGTTGCTCGGATTGTGACTCTGCTGGCCGCCGCGGTATCTCGGGCCCATGTTAGCTCTATCAACGTTGGCTCTATCAACAGTTGGCGTGGCCGAACTATCACGAGAGTGCGGCTTGAGCGTGCCTCCGGGTCCAATTCTGCGGGGCGTTCGAGCGCGCGCGTTGTTATTGCTGGCGTTGTTGTTGCTGTTGGAGCCCGGCATGCCCATCAGGCTCTGGTTTGCTGTCACACGAAGCTCTGTGATGCTGTTGTAGAGACACAGCATGAGCGTTCGAATGTATCGCGGGTCGCCGTTGGCGACAATGGTGTCCATGTTGCTCATGAGAATGGAGCAGATATGACCATAAGCATTGATCAAAGTCAGAACCGCTCTCTGCACATTCTCGTTCTCCTTCGGGGCCTGACCGTCTTGGGCCAGCGATTCGTGTTTCATGATCTCCTGCTCGAGCTCTTCTACGTGCATGTTGGTATTGAAAAAGACAATCTCGAGGCTGGAGCGCTTAGCCGTTCCGTCGTTTGTCAATCTCGTGAACAGTTGAATCATCGGATGAATCTGGAAGATGGCGTAGAGAATGCCCTTGGCAGACTCAAGGATAGGATCCACCATTTTTGATTCGCGGCGTTGCTCCGGTAGGACTGAGAGGCGACGAACGTAGTTGGGTCTCTGCAACAGTGGTTCCGCAGGACTGTTGGGGCTGATGACGTTCGCTTGGGGATTGCCGGTCATCGAAGATCCGTGGCTGAGGCCGCGGTAGTGACTGAACCTGTTGTTTGCTTGTGTCTCGTCGAGTGTGCTGAGCTCGTTAGTGCGCTTGGACATTAGCCGTCTCGGACGTTCTGCCGAACGATCCATACGTGATCCTTGCAGTATGGTTTCGCTGTTCGATCGAAGACGTTCGTTCGGGTTGCCGATGGTCAAGGGCATCACGCCGGGTTTTCTGACTGTCGTGTTCTGCTGTGACAAGCCGCGCGCGTGGTTGCGGTTGGGTATCGGTGGGGGTCGCGCAACAATCGGTGAGCGCATGTCAGGAGCATCGACGCCGTTGACCTTGATGGGAAATCGACCGCTGACTACTCGCTTCAGGGGGAATCTCGGCGTCTCGCTTCCATCATTTCCATCATCGCCGTTGCCGTTTTCAAAATCCATCCTCTTCTCTGCCTCGAGCTTTTCGGCCGTCTTTTGTTTCAGGAATTTCTTGATGTGTGCCGTCACTGTGACTTCGGTGACTTCGCTCTCCTTCAAAAACCCCTCGTTTGGTGGGCTGCTAGCTTGGACCTGCAGAATTTCCCGCGGCGGAAATGTTATGGCGTTTCCATCCAGCTTGAGAGCCTGCAGTGAAACCATGTCTCCCAGGCACAGAGGGAGCTCCTCTATCCGATTCTTCTGTACGGCAAGCACTTTAAGGGATGCCAGCTTAGCAATGTCGGGGGGGAGAACCTTAATCTTGTTTCTACCAAGATCGAGAATTTCCAAAGATTTGAGGTTGCATAGCTGCAGGAACAGAGTCAGCTTTGCCTTTACAAGGGATGCGTTTTATAGAAGTTGTAATTTACCGGCAAAGGGAACTCCTTCATGTAGTTGTTCCTGACGTTGAGGTATCGCAGAGATGTGCATTCTGAGAATCTGGCAGGAAATGATGAAAGCTTATTGTGGGACAATGCAAGCCTGAATACCTAGTTGTCAGCAAAAGACATTCCCGAGGCAGCGTTTTTTTGAGTCGCGGGAAAGAAAACCCACCGTTCCAATTCATTCTTGATAATATCCACGACTTCGTCCGGAAGCTGCTGAATGTTCCTGCGGCTCAAGTCTACCGTGACTCCTGGTTTAAGTTCCGTACTCACACCGCTCGCTTCCGCTGCTTGCGATTCATTGTCGCGAATGGCGCTTCTCATGGCCTCCCGAGCCAAGGCGATGACCTGGGACGCCGACATGGGGCCAGAGGCAGAGAGACTCGAGCTGGAGGACTGCGAGTACTTCTCTGGTATGGGCGGCGGCGGCGGCATGTTGGCTATCGACGTCGGTAGTCTTCGCATTCCTTGAAGGCCTTGGGCCGGATTCGTTGGCAAGCCTCTCGAGGACGACGAGGACTGTGACGGAATGATGGTAGCTCCGTTGGCGCCCAATGGCATCATGGAGGAAGACATGCCGTAAGAGCCAGCCACTACTGGCGGATTTGTTTCCTTGGCCACGAATGATGCGCGTGACCCCTTATCGATCGAGTTGTGGTTCGTAATGAAATGGACCGACGGATCGTCCTGATACGAGGCAAAAGAAGGGTTGAGTCGATCCCCGGTTTCAGTCAGGGTAGCTGCTTGTCGGCGACGGGCGGATGACCAAGCCAGGGTAGAATCAGGCCAATCGAGTCTGGTGTTGCTGGGAAATCGGCTGGGCACACGAGTTCGTCATCGCTGGCGATGCCGTCTATCGTTGAATTGTCCTCCTTTGCATCGAAGAGAGGAGGGAGGACGACGGTGGCAGTGAACTTGCGATGGGCGTTTCGACGTGCAGCGCCGAGTGCAGTGCGTGCAATGCAGTGCGGTGCGGTCCGGCTCGATTGCGCGCCAGAGAGGGACCGGACGGACTCAGCGCTCGGGGAGACAAGCAGCAGGTCTGGTAGCGTACAGCTCGTCTGGTGTTTCAGGTTTCAACGACCAAGGGAGAGAAAGTGGTGTTGGAGGCAAGGTAGTAGGGAGGGGAAACGCAGGAGTCGTTTCTCGGGCTGCTATCTGCTGGTCGAAACGCAGCTGCACGCTCAATTGAGGCTAGCCATGTCTGCCTTTGTGCGATTGATGTTCTTCTTCAAAAACTCTTGAGAATGCTCCATCAACAAAAAGACTGAGATGGGCGGTAGAACAAAAGATAGCGAGCGATACTACCAGACTACTACTAGAAACTGGGGCCCGAAGAATGGGCCGGTCGGTTGATGGAAGGACTCGAAGAACGAACGGGGCACTCCCTACTCGCGTGCAGGGTCCCTTGGAATTTTAGCGGCCTGGGAGCGCTGCGCTGACCATGCCTTGGCGCCAGCGCTGCCCGTTGCTGGCCCTTGACGGTGGACACCACCTGAAATGCCAGTATTGGGTTGTGTCCGGATTACCCCTAAAGTCCCCAGGTAATGAACAGCACCTTGACAGACAGCCACTCAGAGTCACATTGCCCTACAATATCACAATAATGGGCGGATCCAGACAAGGGAGAAGGGCAAGGTAAGACTCAAATAGGGGCGTTGCACATATAAAAATTCAAAAAGCCTGGACACTGAGTCTGGTCTGATGTCCATGGTTTGCAGCAAGGTTAGGTCGCGTAGCAGAGGCCTCTCTCTCTCTCTGTCCTCGATGGTGGGGGTGTCCTTATTAGGGGCCAGCCGCTGAATGTGTAGACTCTGTAGAGGCTTCCAGTGAACCCCCACTGTGCATGGGACGTCGAGAAGGACATGTTGGAACCCCTCGAGTCCTTGGCCTGAGTGGCTCAGAGGTTTGGAATGGCTTCGTATCCATCGGCTCGTCTGTCTACCTGCTTGCATACCTCAAAAGCAGACGGGAGATCGACCGGTGACTTGATTTATTGGTGGCCATGTCGTCTCTGTGCATAGGCTGTCGCCGTGAGATTTCGTGATTGGACTGTTTTCTGTCAAAAGACGTGCACTCGCGCCCGGCATCACAGCTCATGGTTGGCTGCGGATGCTGTCATCATGCGCATGGGAGAGTGCTTGTCTTGTCAGCGTCGCTTTCCTCGCAAATAATCTTCCATTCTCTTCTTTCCTTCTGAGCGAATCGTTCTCTCGTCCCTGGCAGGGTGTGATGCTAATCAAGGCACCGCAGAGGAAAAACAAGCCAATCCTTCTTCTTTCTCAAGCGCCACAGCAACCTTCGGGGGACAGGGCTTGCGGCTCGGGACCCCCCTTGTTCTCTGCAATCATCACATTAACCTACCAACCTAGCTAAGCTGCAAGGCACTGCACGTTCTTTCCACGCGATAGCGGAGTCAAAAGCAGCCATTTTATCATTCCTCCCAACTTTCTTTTCCTCTCCAGGCCCGAGAATACGGAGTTACACGAGTGTTTACACTCGTATGACGTGACAAGTTTGAGAGAGTATCAATAGTAGCGAAGATCACCAGCTGCTGTATTTCCAATCATTGCACAATTACGAGACTCGGTGCTGCCCTCGATTTGATCTGGCGCATCTTCTTTTTCCAGCCTCGTCGTCAGCCCTATTGCGGCTTTCTGTTTGCACACCACCTGTCTCTCCTCCGGCTCCGAGTATGTTGGGTGTGATTTAGAGTTTCTGCCCAAGACGTCGACCTGCATGAAATTGCTTTGGGACCGCTCCCGTTCAAACTAAACTATTCTTTTGCCGTAAACTATTCATGCAAGCCGAGAGGACTTTTCGGTTCCTTGAAATCTTGATCAGGACTCGCAGACTGCTATAGTATCTCGTACTCCAAAAGCAACACGGGCGCGCTTGCCATTTAGTTGTCGTAGTACTGATCTAGCGAAATGTTCAACGAGAGTTGTGGTTTGCGATTGAGAGCTACGATCGATCCTGCCTGGCTTATCTCATTCAACGCTCCTTCCCGGGGCCTGAGGCCAATCAGGGCCGCCACTTTGACAACGAGCTACATATGACTAAGGTAGGTAACCTTAGTCGATAATTCAAGCATGGGACAGAACAACCCGGACAGCTTCAAGACAATTTTCAATCCAACATCCACGCCTTCCGTCTTGGGGTCCTCTTGCAACTCAACGCGTGCGTATGGTGCCGCATAGCCGACGTGTCTAACACGCGTCAACGCCTTTGCGTCAAATCTCTCGTGTCTTGGACTCTGTCAACTCTCTCGCGTTTTGAGTTTGCATATGCTCTATTAAATCTGGGATCAAATAATATTGACCCAACCGGAGCGATGCCTCCGCTTAGGAGAACCAACTCGTATGTCACACCGGACCTGGACTTTACCCTCCGACGACAATTCAACCGGCCAAGCTTCAGGCCTCAACAGAGGGAAATCATACAGGCTTCTCTCGACGGGAATGATGTTTTTGTCCAAGCGGCCACATCTTTCGGGAAGAGTTTGTGCTTCCAGCTCCCGGCGGTGGTGGACCACGGAAGTGAGTAGTCCTCGATGTGAAACTCCTGAGTGAAGACACGTGGCTGATCCCCTAAAGTTACCATTGTCATCTCGCCATTATTGAGTCTCATGATGAATCAGGTGGAATCTTTGCGCGCAGCCGGTATCAACGCTAGCACGCTGAATAGCAACACACCTTTGGCGGAGAAGGATCGTATCTACAGGGATCTTCAGACTGGCCACCCTCTCACGCGGCTACTTTACGTGACTCCTGAGCTGTGCGCTCTCGACCGATTCAGGGAGCGTCTGAGAGTTGTTCATGAACAGAGGGAACTGGCCAGGGTCGCCATTGACGAGGCACACTGCATCTCGGAATGGGGCCACGACTTTCGCAAGGATTTCAAACGTCTCTCCTGGTTTCGTGAGAGCTTTCCGGACGTCCCCATCATGTGTCTGACGGCAACCGCCAATAAGAAAGTCCGCCATGATGTGTTGTCCACACTTGGTCTGGACGAGAAATCGGATCGCTTCAAGACATTTATCATGACAGCACATCGGCCAAACCTTCACCTCGAGATTCGTTTCACTTCTGATGAAGACGACCAACGCCTGTCGGACTTTATACGATGGATCAAAGGCGTTTACAAGCGCCGGGCTGAGGAACCTCGAAGGAGTGAGCTCCCGCCCGATGAGCGAGTAGACAATGTGCCCGGCATCATATATACGATATCACGCGATGAGTGCGAGAGCCTAGCTGCCTCGCTCCGTGCTGAGGGAATCGGAGCTCAACCCTTTCATGCTAAGCTGTCCAAGGATGCCAAGGAGCAAACCCTGGCGAACTGGGTTGGTAACGTGCCCGGCTATGATATCATTGTGGCGACGACAGCCTTCGGCATGGGTATCGACAAGCTCAATGTGCGTTTTGTTGTGCACTGGCGCCTTCCCAAGTCGTTTGAGGGTTACTACCAGGAAGCTGGGCGAGCGGGACGTGACGGTCAGGCCGCCTACTGCTTCCTGTACTACAGCCGCGAGGACCGCGATCGAGTATCCAACCTCGTGATCCGCGATGCTCAACGAAGTGGCAACTCCAAAAACTTCCAAGCCCGCGCCGAAAGCCTGCAAAAGCTAGCTAATTACTGCGAAAGCACCAGCGCTTGTCGCCACGCCCTGTTATGCCGCTACTTTGGCGAGGACAAGATGCCACAATGCGACTACGCGTGCGACTGGCATAAGGATGCGGCCGACCTTCAGAAGAGATGGCTCAGGGGGCTGGCTTCTGAGGAGTTCGTCAGCACACAGGCACAAGAGGGACGCTTCAACGTTGATTGGGATGACTGAGCGAACAAATGGCACAAATTCCCGCTTTTTACCTAGGCTTCATGTTGTGTTGAGGCCGGTTATACATGTTTGAAATGAGGAAATCTCATTCTCAAGCAGCAAAAGCTCAGACTTGCCTAGACTGAGCAAGTCGCTGTGACTTTCATAGTAGCGACACGCTTAACTATTTCAAGGAAATATCACTGCGGTTTAACAAGATTGCAGACACGGTAGTGCCATCCCAAGGCTTCACCTACATATATATTACCCCTTCTTCAAGTAGATAGTCACAAAAGCCGCACTTCACAATATATCCCTGATCGGTCAAAAGCAAGAAAAAGAAACACCATAACCTTTTACTGGAAAATCCGTGTGGCTCACGTCATGTCCTTGCTCTCTATCTCGCACGTTCCTTTCTCTTCGGGTCGACTTCCAGGCGGATATAAAAAGTCCATAAGGGGCTGCCACTTGTAGCACACGACCGACGTGATGAGCGTCAAAGGGATAGCAAACGCCCAATACAACCAAAACTGCGCCGACATGGACCACCCCGTCGACTGATCGTAGTTGAAGAAGGACATGCTAAAGATGGCGCATATAAAGGTCGGCGGCAGGAACGCCAGGGTCAGCAGGGAGATGGTCTTCATGGCGGCGCTGTCGATCTTGGCCGCCTCGCCGATCTTGACCGACAGGCCCGAGTCGTACTGCGCCACCGTGTTGAAGGCGAGCGCGATCTCGTTCTGCAGCCGCTTCTCGTTGGACACGGACCGATACCGCAGGCTGTCGACGAGCTGCTTGTGGAAGAGCAGTCGCTGCCGGACGTGCGTCCACGCCCTGCGGTCGATGTTTAAGGCAGATCGCAGGTCGTGGTGCTGCGCGTTGAGCGCCTCCAGCGTTCGCGCCGCCACGTCCAAGCTTTCGCTCACGTGGATCGCGTGCCGGGCTAGGTCGTGCAGGCGGCGGTACTCGGGCTCCGGTTTTCCTTTCGGGGTCCTCTGCGTCTCGTCCCGTGTTTCGATGCTCCGGACGTGGTTCCGGATTGCCCACACAGCCTCGTCCTGCAATCGGGCGAGCTCGCCGGACAGCTCTGTATAAGGCCAGAAGGGATCGGCCAGGCAGTCTGGGCGTACATGCGTCAAGGCTTTGACGAGCCTGTTCATTACATCTGTGTCTAGGTCGAATAGGACCAGCAGTGTCTGTTTGGTCGCTGCTTTCCACTGGGAGAAGACGTTGATCTTCAACCATTGATATCGGGAGGCCTCTGTCAAATGTTTGGTCTCGAAGAATGCCCAAGTTTCTTGATATTTATTAGCTACCGAGTCATGTTTGGTTCCGCTGGTGCATCAACTTACTTGTTGTTGTGTTTTCGTCCTGGTCTACATCATGCTCAGCACCGAAATATCCGTTAGAGTTGCGGCAATGATTGAACCACCATTCATCAGGCATGCTGAATGTCGCACTGAATATTTGTTTGCATTTTGGGCACAGCCGAGTTTGGTTGGCGCTTGCAAGGCTTCTCTTGTTAGTATAGAGTATAGTGATGTGTATAATGGTTCCAAGCTTACACTATGCAGACCTGTGATCCCTCCGTGATTTGATCCCATATTTTCCCAGTCTCATGCAAGTCGGCAGATGTGATTTCGTCCTTTTCCCAGCCTGTTTCTGGAGCTGGGATGGCGTTAGCCTGCTGTATTGGGCCTTGTGCGACGATGCTCGGCAGTCCCACCGTTTGTGTGCCATAAGGCTATTGACAACGCATCATTTGAACAAGTGCTCTCTGTCGACACTTCCTGTTCACTCTTTTCGAGTGGGGACCATGCTCTGCTCATCATGCTAGGTTGAATATTTCTTTGAGATGTCTCGAGTGATTGACGGTCGTAGATGCCTTGGCGACCTGGAGGTCCAATATATTCATGATGGGGAAGGTCCAGTTCAGCCTTATGCCGGTCGGCTCGACATTCCGCCGTCAACCACTCATGTCGGGCTGCCATGTGATGCCTTCCCCAACTTTGCAGATTTACGGGCGCAGCTGAGCTGGCGTCGTACTTTCCTTCTTCAATTCTGCCTTGCTCCACAACATAGCCTCAAGGCACCACACCAGCAATCCACGTCTCGATCGATGAGCATAAACTATATGAACTTTCTTCTTTCATTTGAGGCGATCATTCTGAACCACCACCGATCGAGAATGTAGCGCATCGTCCCAGAAAAGATCTACACCATATAGCCGGGCGGCTGAGCATTCGGCCACGCTCCCAAAATGCATCAACACAAAGACTACACTGTTGGGTGGATATGCGCACTTCCGAAAGAGCAGACGGCGGCCATCGCCATGCTCGACGAACGACATAAGAGACTGCCTAAGCCATCGTCTGATTCTAACACGTATACCTTGGGTAAGTAATCAAGATATTCAATACTTTTATCCCATCGTTGTGCCTCTCCCGCTTCGCGAGTATGCTAGTTCGGATGGTTCTTGTGAAATTCTTCCTTTCTTTTTCGATCTTGCTGTTTTCGAGCTATGGTTTGGATGACTTTTATGAAATTATACTTCTTCTTTTTCTCAATCTCGCCTTCTTCGAGGTATTGAGTGTTAATGTCAATCCATTAGGCTCAATTGACGAGCACAACATCGTCATTACATGCCTACCAATGGGCAGATATGGCACGGTTCCCGCAGCGACGGTAGCTGCAAATATGACGAGCACATTCCCGGCCATCAGATTTGGTCTGATGGTGGGTATCGGAGGTGGTATTCCTCCCAACGTCAGCTTGGGAGACGTTGTCGTGAGCGTGCCGCAGAATAGGACCCCGGGGGTCGTGCAGTGGGATATGGGCAAAGCAGAGCAAGGTGGCATGTTCAGAAGGACCGGAGCACTGAATAATCCACCAACGTCGCTGCTGACTGCTTTAGCACTACTCGAATCGGATCGAGAACTCGGCATTTCCGAGATTCCACGGTATCTCGAGGAACTTCGGATGAAATTTCCGTCTTTAGAAGAAAAATATCTCAAGTCAGATCTTGAGGACGTTCTTTTCGAGGCAAATTATTCTCATAATGGCGAAGCAAGTGATTGCAAGAATTGTGCAAAAGATCGGATGATTGAGAGAACACCCAGAAAGTTCACGGTTCATTATGGAATCATCGCATCCGGTAATCAGGTCATCAAGGATGCGATATTCCGAGACTCGCTTGTCAAGGCTCTGGGTGGCAACGTTCTCTGCATTGAGATGGAGGCCGCTGGACTAATGAACAACTTCCCCTGCATTGCCATCCGTGGGATCTGCGATTACGCAGATTCACACAAGAACAAAGCTTGGCAGGAGCATGCCGCGGCTATGGCAGCTGCATTCGCAAAAGAGTTGTTGGGTTATGTGATGGTCAACGAGGTCGCAGCAGAGAAACCAGCCAAAGACGTGCTTTCCCAGAGTAAGTCATTCTGTTCCTTGGAGACCATTTGGGCTTGCTTGTATTATTACTGATTATTGTCGTGTACTACAGTCAGCGAGATCGTGACAAGTATTGATGCAGCCACAACAGAGACGCGGCAGCATCTCGGAAGAAAGGCAGATGCCGATGTCCTAAACTGGATTTCCACAGACTATTACGGCTCTGAGCAGAGTGATGCGTTGAAACGTTGGCATCCAAAGACATGCCAATGGTTCCTGTGCTCACAAGAGTACCAAGACTGGCTACTCGCAAGAGGAAAGACGTTGTACTGCCCAGGAATCCCTGGAGCTGGCAAGACGATCATGAGCGCTGCCGTGATCCATGATATCAGCGCCCATTTCCCAACCGATACGAATGTCGGACTAGCTTATGTCTATTTCGCATTTTCCAGACAACGCGAGCAGACAATTGAGCATGTGCTAGCGAGTCTCTTGGTACAATTTTTACGCAGACAAATTTCTATACCAGACTTTGTACGCGATATGCATGAGGATCATGCGAAAGCTGGCACGCGAGCTATGCGCAGAGAGCTTTTTAATGCACTAGGTTGTCTGATACCTCGATTCCACCGAGCATATATCGTGCTAGATGCTCTGGATGAATGTACGACAGAAAACAGGTGCAGAAAAGAAGTGCTGTCGGATATCATTGCTCTTCAAGACTCAACTGGTTTGTGTATTCTTGCTACGTCTCGCATACATGAAGAAATCGCGTCTCTCTTCATTCATGGAGATGGTTTCACTTCCATATTACCAATACGGGCGCAGGATAAAGATTTGAATGTTTTTCTATACAGTCACTTGGAAGCACAAGATGCAGATGTCTTCAATGGCCCTATCTGCAGTTTGGTAGTTTCCAGAGTCACTTGGGCGGTACAAGGGATGTGAGTATACCCCCACCCCGCAGTTGTCTCTGACAACGACTGATTGACTCTCAAAAGGTTTCTTCTCGCGCGGCTTCACATAAACACGCTCATCGAAATGCCCACGAAAAAGAAAGTCAAGATTGCGCTAGAAGGCCTCACCACAGGGCCGGATGGACTTCATGATGTCTACGAACAAACGATGAAAAGGATCCAAAGCCAGGGACGAGGCAGAAAAGACTTGGCAGAATTGGTTCTGTTATGGATCGTGCATGCTCGCAGGCCACTCTCTGTCAGGGAATTGCAACAAGCACTCGGCGTGGAGCCCGGCTCTGCGCAGGTCGACGAAGATAATATCCCGAGTACCAGAATCCTCAAGTCTGTCTGTGCTGGCTTAGTCCAAGTCGAGGAAGGAAGCAACATGATTGGATTGATCCATTACACGACACAAGAGTATTTCGAAAAGACTCGAAGTAAATGGTTCCCTGATGCGCAGCGATATATCACGCAGACTTGTGTGGCATATCTTTCTCTTCCGAGCCTTGGCGGATACTGTGCTGAACCGAAATTCGAAGAGCGACGTAGAACCCATCCATTTTACGACTATGCAGCGCACGAATGGGGTCACCATGCGCGGGTGATTTTGGCGGAACCACAAGTCATCGATTTCCTGCAGCGAAAAGAGGCAGTTGAAGGAGCAACCCAAGCTCTGTTCGTGGACAATGACTTGCGGAATTATCGCTCGAGTTCGCGGGATAAGCCTTGGCACGAGCAGTTCCCAAGGGGCATAAACGGTTTGCACCTCGCTGCACTTCTCGGATTACACATGGTGGCTCAGACGTTGGTCAACATCTTTGATGTCAATGACCACGACAGCTGGCACCGAACACCACTAGCAGTCGCAGCTGAAGAGGGGCACTCGGAAGTGGTAAAACTGCTTCTTGGAACTGGAAGTGCAGATGTGAACAAGAGTGACTGCTATGGCCGGACTGCACTATTGCTTGCCGCTGGAAGGGGCCATGCGGCCATCGTTGAAATGCTCATCGACACGGGAAACGTGGACATCAACAGCACTGATATACGTGGCAGAACACCGCTAGACGCAGCAGCGGATGGAGGGCACGTAGCTGTGGCCAAACTTCTCATCGAGACGGGGAAGACGGATGTAAATGCCGCCGAGTATGGCCAAACACCCTTGATATTGGCAGCCAAACATGGGTACTCGAACATCGTCAAACTACTTATTGAGACAGGGGTCGCGAACGTCAACAGTGCTAACGCATTTGGCGAAATAGCGCTCCTGGAGGCAGTCAAAGGAAGGCATTTAGGGGCGGCCAAGCTCCTGATTGAGACTGGTGAAGTTGACATCAATGTTGCCCCGGATGGTCTAACACCATTAATACTGGCAGCCGGGGACGGACACTTTGATATGGTCAAATTGCTTATCGAAGCTGAAAATCTTGATCGGGATGGGAAGAAGAAAGGCATGCGAGTCGCCTTATTCGAGGCTATGAACTTCCCGCATGGACATTGGGATGTCCAAGGACTTCTGGAAATCGAGCAGGGTCAGTACGGCCATTTTGCGGTCATAGAAGCTGCAAGACATGGATCTTTGGAAGCAACCATACTCCTGACCGGACCAGGAAAGCTGGATGTGAATGGGCCAGACGAAGATGGGCGGACGGCCCTGGTCTATGCCGCAAGGCATGGGCGCTGGCATATCGTCAGGCACCTGGTCGAAACCACGGAGGCAGAGGTGGACAGGGGAGACGAAAACGGCCGGACCGCTCTGATGTACGCCGCTAGATACAAACGCTTGGATATGGCCAGACTCCTCGTTGAGACGGGAAAGGTAGGTATGGACAAGAGAGACGAGTCCGGTCAAACGCCTCTGATTCATGCAGTCCAACATGGAGCCGCGGCCATCGTTTGTCTCCTGCTGGACAGCGGCGCAGATGCCGGCATGGTTGACGATTTTGGATACAGCGCCTTGGACTATGCAATGGCCCACAAGCACAGGGTCATTGAAGAGATTCTGGGTTGGGCCATTGGATGTGAGCAGTGCCAGACGACACCGGGGAGCTATACAGAATTAGAGTCTGAGCTATGAAGATATCTTTGCGATTATTATCAACTCATAATATTTGCACTTTTTCTTTTCTTTTCCTTTTCTCCTTTGAAAAGGCTCTCACAAACAGGCTTTTCAATGAATTATATATGTTTTACTGAGGGCTTGGATAAAACTAACAATTCGTCGATGAGCTCTGTTTTTGATGAGAGTACGATCTGATAAGTACGTGTTTATAGGTCTTGGTTCAGGCACTGTATTTGACACGTTAAAAAATATCGAAAATACATTGGAAGTTTATATGATTTCTAACATTGAACCTTGCTCTATTTACAGTGGATTCCTCGATCCAAAAACTCCTCGCTTTGATACATTCATCTATTTCAGAGTTACCAGCTCCTCGGCGCTCGTAGGGTGGATAGCGACGCAAGAGTCGAAGTCCTTCTTGGTGGCGCCCATCTTCATGGCGACACCGAAACCCTGCAGCATCTCGCCAGAGCCGAGACCCATGATGTGCAGACCGACGACCTTCTCCTCGGGACCGGCGCAGATGAGCTTGTACTTGGTGGGGCCCTTCTCCTCGGGGTCCATCATCGAGTAGTACATGGCCGTGAAGTTGGTCGAGTAGATCTTGAGGTTCTCCTTGCCGTACTTCTCCTCAGCCTCGGGCTGGGTCAGACCGATTGAGCCAACCTCGGGGTGGGCGAACACGACCGAGGGAATGTTGCTGTAGTTGAGGTGGGCGGTGCGGAACTGCTCCGGGCCAAAGAGACGCTCGGAGAGCCTGCGGCCGGCAGCAATGGCCACCGGGGTCAGCTCGGCCTTGCCGCACACGTCACCGAGGGCGTAAATGTTGTCGACGTTGGTGTTCTGGTAGTCGTCGGCGATGATGTGGCCCTTCTCGTTGGCCTCGACGCCAGCCTTGTCCAGTCCGAGGTCCTTGGTGGCGGGTGTGCGGCCGATAGCCCAGATCAGGTGGTCGACACCCTCGAGCTTGCCCTCGCCGTTGCTGTCCTTGTAGTGGATCGTGAGCTTGCCGTTGGCGTCCTTCTCAACCTTGGACTGGGTCGAGTTCTTGTGAAGCTTGACACCCAGGCGCTCGTACTCGTTCGTGACACCCTCCTGGATGACAGGGTCAAAGGTGCGCAGGAAGTGCTCGTGGCGAATGAAGAGGTGGGTCTCCGTGCCGAGCGCATTGAACATGCCGGCGAACTCGACGGCGATGTAGCCACCACCAACGAGGGCGACCTTCTTGGGCAGGGTGTCGATGTCGAAGAAGCCGTCGCTGTTGATGCCGAGCTCGGAGCCCTCAATGTTGGAGGGAGGCGGGGTCGGGTTGCCGCCGACGGCGATGAGGATCTTCTTTGCGCGGACGGTCTCCTTGGTGCCATCATTCATGGTGACCTCGACCTCGTTCTTGCTGATGAGCTTGGCCCAGCCGGCGACGTATTCAACCTTGTCATTGTTCAGATTCCTCTCGTAGATGCCATTGAGGCGCTTGATGTAGGCGTCGCGCTTGTTCTTGAACGAGGTGAAATCAAAGGGCTTCTTCTCCTCGACGGAGAAGCCGTACGCTTTCGAATCGTGGATGGCTTCGGAGATGGCGGCGGCGTTGAAGGTGATCTTCTTTGGTACGCAACTGTGAGTTTCGTGTTAGCCTAGAGTATTGCCAGAGGTTGCGCGCATTCGATATGACCTACCCAACGTTGACACAAGTACCACCCAGCCGGCTGCCCTCTATTATCATGGCCTTGGCGCCAAACTTGCCGGCGGCCATGCGCGCCGAGGCGAGGCCACCGCTGCCACCGCCGATGACGAGGTAGTCTGTCTCTTTCGATATGGGAGCCATGATGCGGGCTGTGGAGGAGAACTGTCTGGAGAGGGTAAAGAGTCGCTGTGAAGCTGTTCTAGGGTTGGCTACTGCAATGCGGCCAAGAGCTCCAAGAGGTGGCATATGGAAACGATGTCTAATATATATTTTACAGCCCCACGAAGGAGGAAAGAGAGGGAAGGTCGGAGCCGGGGGGGAGTTTTATCAAAGGAGGGGAGCCGCTTCGGAATGTCGCTGGGCGGTGGTGGGGCAACTCGGGGATGACGTCTTATACAATAGGTACAGAAACCAAAAATGGCAGCCAGTGAGAGGGAGACTTTTCGGGACCTGGATTAGGAATCAACCGTGCAGAAGGGCAGTCGGCCAGAGAACAATTTCACACGTGCACCGCCTTGGTCAGCTCGAGACCGGCGTGGATCGAACTCGGAAGTATATGATCACGCCAAAGATACCATGTAGGCGAGGTGACAAGTGTGTTGACAGGGTGTGTAAGGCGCAATCGTTCACCAATTGGATGTTTCGATGGACAGGAATTCCAAAAAGAAAGAGGAAAAAAGTTTTGTAAGCACGGAAGCTCAGACTCATCGCAGGTCCCTGGAGCTAGGTCCCGCACCGTCCGCATTGCGGAGTGGTAATCAACGAGCCGGGGTCGTCGATAGAGGGGCGCTAGAGGACAAAATGATTCCAGAACAGCGCAGTAGCACACCTGTATCAGTGGACGCCGAGGCCTAAGCATCTGCACGACACGAACAATGACAGCTACGCATACAAGGGGCTTCAAAAAGTTAATTGTCATCATTCTTCCATCCATCTCACTCATCTGTCAATCTAGGGTCGCATCAGCTATTATTGGATACCGACAATCACGTCTCCAACTTTGCCATCTGCTTGGGACTTCTATACAATACCTACTCGAGGTAGGCACATGCAGACGACCAGAATGTAAAAGATGGGACTTTGACCTCGGAATACACGATCAGAGGTTGACAAATCATCAATACCTCTTTTGAGACTTCATCTCATCTCCTGTATTGGTATCATTCATTGCGTACTTTACACTCCGTAGAGGCGGACTCTCGGGGTATACCACAGACCTTGCATTATGATCTGTTTTTTAGTGTATCGGGTATACAAACTACCAGTTTATTACAGTACGCCCCACCTTGGTCAAAGTTCAAACCGTAAACAACCTCCACGTTCCCACTTTCAACATACACATTGAATACTACTGCAAGGACCACGTGCATTATCCAACAAACAGGTCAAAGTCGCGTGTCAAAGAGTTGCTCTAGCCGAACTCATGCACCGGCGTCGGTCCCTGCTCTCCTTTTCTCACGCGCCATGGTATCTGCGGACACGCTGACCCAGACGCTGAAATCGGCTCAACTGAAGAGGCTCGCGGTAGCTTGTGGTGTAGCTTCCTCGGGAAGCAAGCCTCTAGTGGCCCGGCGACTCGAAGCGACGGCACATACCTTGGTGCAGAGGGAGACGTCCTCTGCCTCCTCCAAGGATGGCGTACTCTCCATTGATATTGGGATCCGGAATCTGGCATTTGCCTATCTGACTCCGCCTCGGACCCGGGACAAGCGCGTCCACGCGGGGCCGAACACGCCTCCCGCCGGCGTGGGTGTAAAGTTTTGGGATCGCATCGTGCTTGCAGACCCACTTGAGGAACCAGACGAGTCCTCGAACATCGTCAAATGGAGCCCCAGCTACATGGCCGACATGACATTCAATCTAGTGCAAGACGTGCTCTTGGGGTTTGAGAAACCACCAACACGCATCTTGATAGAGCGGCAAAGGTTCAGAAGCGGAGGCGGCTCGGCAGTACAGGAATGGACACTCAGAGTCAACACTCTCGAAGCCATGATCTACTCGACATTGAGGACACTCAAATCCTGTGGCAAGTGGAGGGGCGAGGTCATTCCGATTTTACCCCAACGGGTCGGACCATTCTGGCTAGAAGGGCTTGAGCCAGTCGAAATTTCCAACCTTGACGGCGACAAGGCGCCGTCGAGCACCGCAGCAAAGAACAAGAAGGCGAAACAGAAAAAGGCCAAGATCGATCTCGTGGGGAAATGGCTGCAGGAAGGCATGATTGCCCCGTCTGGTCAGGCCCAGACTACTGCAGAGTCGTACATGGACCGCTGGAACGGTAAACGTACCAAGAAGTCTCTAGGCGCGGCTGAACCCGCAAGTGAACGTCTAAAGAAGCTCGATGATCTTGCCGACTCCTTATTACAAGGTCTAGCTTGGCTCCAATGGCAGGACAACTTACGAGAACTGAGTCAGTGTGGCCCAGATGGTATCCTGGCTGCGTCGCCGCTATAGGCTCTTCATACCCGCTGCAAACTATGATTTGCTCGATGTGACATGACCTATGATTAGAAAGGGCATTCTATAGACATTTCTATCTCCGTTTATAGCCCAGGAGGATTGGGGTTATAGAACTTTTTGAAAGGTCGGAGTACCAGACGAAAATATAACCTTAAAAGTAGTTGGAGTATAAGCCCCGTATAAAACTTTTGTGGTGAGGGCACCCACGATATATTATTTTAGGTCTTGTCAACAAAACAACTGGTTTGAACTAGATCAGTACCAAAAGTCACGTATCATCAGTTCCTATATAACAAAGGCCTGGCCCGTCTCTACAGTCAGAACCTCGTCTCACTTTCTCTTTCTTCATCCACTTTTTCGAACGATATTTCTCGCACGATTCACTCAACACTGTCAACCAGACAATTTCATCAACTGTACAACAGAGCACACTACTTGCTCTCAAGAAATCATCTCAACTACTTCTCCTGCTGATCAAATTCCGACACTTTTACTTAAGCAATTTCTTAAGTAAACAAACACCACCCGCTCACACCCACACTCACGCTCACACCCACACGCACACTCAACCCACCATCACAACAATGTCGACATCCGACAGAATCAAGACCATGGAGCCTCGCACCAGCTTCAAGCTCGGCCGAAGCGCTACCATAAAGTTGGACAAGCCCAAGCGCGCCCTCCGGGCCGCCCGCAAGAAGGCGGTAGAAATCTTCTACAACGTCAAGGAGCGGCTCCAACCCGAGCAGTCGCTCTGGCTGCCCAACGATCGTAAGTGGACTTCCGACGATATTTTTATCTTTCCGCTCTGGGTTATCTCATGAGCACATTATTATTCCAACAAAAACAAGAACTGACACGCTTCGTGGTTATAGTCCAGGCGCAGTACAACGAGGAGTGGTACGGCTCCCGACGGGCCCGCCCCAGAGACGTGCACTTTGGCAGGCACCGCGACAGCCTCGAGGTCTCCAGGCCCGAGGCCGTCAACAAGGCCCTCCGAGAGAGATTCGAGGCCGAGTGTCGCAACACGCTGCTCCTCGAGATGGAGGGCACGCGCGGGGGAATGTTCGCGCTGTATTAAGACGGAAAACTCGTCTGAATTTGGGATGGAGTTTAGGTTATTGTTCGGATAAAGAGCGTGCATTTGGAATCAAGCGGGGCGTTATGAGGGCATCATGAAAGCATTGGGAGGAGCAACAGATTGGACATTTTCACTTTCGGGGTTAGGGCCAGGGCAGAATGCTGCACCTTAAACGCATGAACAAATCACGTGTATCAAAACTACAGAGACAACAGAGCAAATTAATGGTATCAATCTATACAGTATTCGCTATATTCTCCTACTTCTGACTCTCAAATATTTTTCTACGAAGACTTGGGAGGCACGGTCAGACCGCCCTTGTCGCTCTTCTTGCCCAGGCGGCCCTGGGAGACGTAGTTTTCGCGCAGCCAGTCGACGGTGAGGGCGCCGTCGAGGCCGCGCTCCCGGATGTAGTTGTCCTCGATGAAGGCGACCGTGTCGAGGCCGACCTGGTCCATGAAGGCGCACGGCGCCACCTTGGCCTGGAACATGTGCCGCCACAGCTTGTCGATCTGCTCCGCGTCGCTGACGCCCTCGGCCATGATCATGAGCGCCTCGCGCTTGACGGCGGCCCAGAGGCGGTTGAAGATGAATCTATAACCATATTTATCAGTACAAGTCTTGTTGGGAAACGACAGGGTGCCTGTCAAGACTTACCCGGTAGATTCCTTCTGCGCAGTGGCGGGCAACATGCCAGTCCTCTCGAGCACCGCCGTCAGGAACGGGAAGATGCCCTCCTCGGTCTCGCCGTCGGTCATGAGCTCCACGGTGCGAATGTCCATGGGCATGGTGTAGTGGACGTTCAGGATGAGCTTGCGGCGCTCGGCCGAGACCTTGTCGAGCATGAGACTGCTGCGGTAGCTCGAGCTGTTGGATCCGATGATGCAGTCGCGCGGCGCCGACCGGTCCAGGATCTCCATGGTGTCGATCTTGAGCTCGAGCTTCTCGGGCACGGCCTCGATGACCAGCCACGCATTTTTCACCGCCGACTCAATGTCCTCGTGCGCCGCGTACGTGCCGAACTGGCCCGGCGCCGGCGGGCTGCAGTGCTCCGCAAAAGCCGCCTTGTTCTCCTCGATGAAGGCGAGGGCGTCGGCCCGCGCGGTCGGCGATGGGTCCCGCACCGTCACGTTGTAGCCGCCGGCCACGTACGAGGTGGCGATGCGCCGACCCAGGACGCCGCCGCCGAGCACGGCGACGGGGCGGGATCCAATCTCTGGTGCTTGCCAAGTCATTTTTGTAAATGTTTATGTGAAGATAATTATATAGTGGAAGAAGTTACAAGAGTATCTTATTGATTTCTGTTGTGAGCTGTTTGAGTGGTTGTTATGAATTGATATGGTCATAGAGGACATCACCAATACGAAGGGGAGATCATGGCAGCTATATACACTCGCCCCGGAGGACTAGGAGTTTAGAAGCCACGATGTCATGTTTATCGCCGGAGCCTCAAAATAATGACGCTCTTCCGAACTAGCAGCTCGCGAATCAATGCGAAGAGAATAGTCGAGACTCGAGAAAGAAGGAAAAGAGCCTCGCTCGGCCTCGCCGCCAATGGGAGCAAAAACGAGTGCCGACGCGGCATCCACTTATAGGGCTGTAACAAGGCTCGATTCGGAAGGGACGAAACCCAAGCGTCGCCGTCTAGCCTCGCGCGAGGTTCGGGCGAGATATCTCCAGCCAGTCTTATAGGACGGATTGGTCTCCTTATTCCTGCCTTTCTGGGATGTCGGCACTATGCAAGAGCCACAATGATCCACTTGCTCGACGCGAAAAGAGAGCCTGTCCTCGCTGTCGCACATCTCATTCTTCCTCACCGCCCCAAGAGTGTTCCAACGTTGTCGGTTGCTGTGGGGATCTTCCTTCTTCCTTTTCTTCTTCGCTTCTTCTCTCATGCTTCTAAACTCACGGACTAGGGCACTAGGCGGCTCTTCCCGCCCCCCGGGGCGAGACAAGCCTTTCTAAATCTGAAAATCATAGTGTGTAACCTAGACTGGGCGATCTCTCCGGAGTTGATGGGAGACCAGGATTTTCTTTCTTAGTGGAGCTTTCTTCTGGTCTTCGCTTGCGCATCAATCTCGGGGGCGGGTTATTGTCCTACTAAGTTTTCTTGTTTCGCATCATTTACGTAAAAGGATCTAACACAAGGGGTAGATTGAATGCTAGATTGTTCGAAGGCCTGACCAGTGACTTGGCGGCGACGTGTTCGATGACAGCCTCAATTCGGTCGTCCGGCTTTACAGCTACTGTCGCGGTTGAGTTGAACCCTTTTCCCCGACTACCACGTCAATCTCTCTCGAGACGCGAGTCGTCAACATGCGACGAAAAAGCCTCAGTCCGATCATGCCGTAGGAACATCGTGAATACTACGACTATTGGCTGTGGCAAATATACAGAGTCGAACAAGGAACAACGAACCCTTCAGTCTTAATAGGCAAGTCGAATATGATCATGAATCATCTCTCATACTCATCCAGCTAACAGTCTCAGCAGTAGTGGTCTTCTCAGAATTGAAAACGAATGATTGTGAAAATGGCTTGACTTGATATCACTTCTATCATTAAATTTAAACCCAACAAAGTAGCTCATACAATCAACGATCAAGTAGTTCCAAATCATCCACATAACCTCCTTTTTCCCATCTCCCAATATGCGCCAACTCCCTCTATCCCAAACACCAATTATCCAACCCCTCCAGACTGCGTTTAGAACAAGAAGACCTGATCAGTAGCCTTGGAAATAGCGCCGGGCGCAGCAAAGCCCAGCGCGGCCAGGTTCTTCTTGGTAGCCTCGATCATGGGCGGGGGCCCGCAGAGCAGGACCTTGGAGTCGGCGTCGGCCTTTGGCAGGTACTTGGCGATCATGTCCTTGGTCACGAAGCCCGACTCGCCGGTCCAGCCGTCTTGAGGCGGCCGCGACAATACGTACGTCACCTTGAACTTGCCCGGACACTGCGCCGCGAAGCCCTCGAGCTCCTCGCGCATCAGGATGTCCTCCTCCGTGTTGTTGGCGTACAGCAGGTCGATCTGCGTCGGGTCCGACTCGTCCTCGCAGATGGCTCGGATGAGCTGGTACACTAGGGGAAGAAATCCATGTTAGTCCTATTTATTTCCATATTTTTATTTTCAAGTTGAAAACCTACTGGGTGTGATACCCGATCCACCAGCAATCATGCCTATCCTCTTGGCGTAGGCGGCCGAGTACTGCATGGAGCCCTTGGGGCCGCGGATGTCAATGGTCTCGCCGATCTTCATGGCCGCCAGGTGCTGCGTCATCAGGCCCTGCGGGTACACCTTAATGAGCAGCTCGATGCGGCCCAGGTCGCTGTTGTTGGAGATGGGCGTGTACGAGCGGGCGACGTTCTTGCCGCCGGGGCCGAGGGGCGCCTGCAGAGCGATGTGCTGGCCCGTCGGCAGGCCCAGCACCGCGTCCGGGTACGGCAGCGCGTAGATGAGGCGGTATACGCCGGGGGCCACCAGCGTCTTGCGCACCAGCTTGAACGGCCGATACTGCTTGGCGTCGAGGACGCTGGACACGGCGCGCGAGGGCGTGATGGCGGTGCCGGCGGGCTTGCGACGGACCACGACGTAGCGGTCGGGGCGCGCGGCCCGGCGCGGCTGGAAGCGCGACAGGCCGCTGTGAATATCCATCTTGGACCAGAGGTAGGCGACCAGACCCAGGGACGCCGACGCCTGCACGGCCGTCGCGACGGCGATGCCCACCCACATGTTGCCTCCGCCCGACTTGGGCGGCGAGAACTGGATCTGCCTCAGGATCGGGGCCCAGTCAATGTGCGGCGCCCGCCTCTGCAGGACCACCCAGGCGGCGGCGCCGACGGCTCCCGTGAGCCCGAGCTTTCCGATCGTGGCGAGGGAGCCTCCGGACTTGCGCGTCGACACGATCTCCGTCTCTCGCGAGACCTGCTCGAACGTGGGGCGGTAGATTTCGACTTCCTCGGCGAGTTCCTATAAACACCCATCGTTAGCTCGGGACGTCAGAGCTGAGATGGAGACATGACCCTTCTTACCTCTTCCGGCAGGTCGCCCAGGTAGAGACCCTCGAGGTGCTCGTTGGCCTCATCAGAGTGCCCGACGTCCTCGTACTCCTGCGTCGCGTCCTTGCCGGCCACCTCCTGCAGGATGGCGCTGCCGCCGGGGTGCTCCTCGAGGTACTTGGTCACATCGTAGACCTTGTTGTGGACGACGAACCAGACGTCGTCGGGCTTGTTGTGTTCTGCGACCTGAGCTAGGGAGATCGTCGGCATGGCTGCGGTGTGTGTGTGTATGAGCGTGTGTGGAACTGATCGTTATAATCAAGAGAATAAATCCGGTTTTGTCGTTCCTATAAGAGTGCAGAGGGGATATTATATATTCGCTTTGGTGCAAGTGACGCACGATTGCCTCGCTGGATTCGGATGACGAAGGTTCGCAACTTTGACACGGCAGATGTTGGAAATGATCACAAGTCCAAAGATCCGAGAAATCTGTTTATAGATATGTAAACCTGATAATTGCTTCCGCAGCCAGTTGCTCGGCAGGAATTACAAAACCCGTGGATCGCAACCACGGTCGATCCTTGCCAGTGAGGCTCTATTGTGGAGCAGCACGCCCCGGGGATTGTTCGCGCGAGGTTCGCGCGAGATACGAACTCCACTCGTTGACCGAAACATTGCTCTCTTCCCCCATGGTATAAGTGGAACTTCGCGAATCGCTGCTAGGCTGTATCTAATCGGACAGAGCAATGCCCAAGGGTTCCCGTGAGGCGAGACCCAGATCTCGGTTCTCTTTTTTAGTTTGTGCATGCTTCGAAGAGTATATATCTGATCTCTCGTCTTCGACCAAGAGAGCGGGTTATTGGAGTCCCTCATCCAGATCAACACACAAACCACATACCCAAAATACATAATGTCATCACAGAAGTTCTACCTCGTCGGCGACTCGTCGTCGACCGCCAAAGACATTCCAGCAGAGCCGGCATGGAAACTTGAGACTCTGAAGAAGGCGGTTGCTCAGGCATTCAATGTTGCCGTACCAGCAGGTAAATACTCCTGCTTTAATCGCAAAGTTCTCTAGTTTCACATGTTCATGAATGCTAACACATCCCTCAAGGCATCACATTCCACTCCCTAGACTCGAAAAACGAGCTCGAGGACACCGAGGCCGTCCTCTCATGTCCCGAGCCGGTCGGCATGCGCATCGACGGCTCGGCGGTGGCGGCGCCCGGCGGCCCCGAGGGCCTCCCGATCGTCGGCTCCTTCTACGAGATCTTCCCGGACCACCTGGGCAACCACTGGCGGCTGTTCCGCAAGTACGGCCACGTCATCAAGACGACCAACATGGGCAAGACGACGTACCTGACCGACTCGCCCGAGGTGGCGCAGGTGGCCCTGATGGAGTCGCCCTTCTTCACCAAGCTCATCAACGAGAACCACCCGCTGCGGGGCATCAAGGACAACACGGCCATCTTCCTGGGCGACACCGAGACCGACAACTGGCGCCTCGCCCACAAGTTCGTGCCGCCGGCCATGGGCCCCAAGGCCGTCCGCCACTACACGCCGCTCATGCAGAGCTGCGTGCGGAGCAGCTTCAAGGTGTTCGACGAGATGGACTCGCGGGGCGAGGCCTGGAACGTGTACCAGTACATGGTCAAGCTGGCGTCGCAGACGATCGGCAAGTTCGCCCTGGGCATGGACTTTGGCCACATGGACGGCGTCGACGCGCCCACCCACCCGCTCGTCTCCAACATTGTTAACCTGCTCAGCCTGAACAAGAAGGTCACCACCCGCGGCGAGTGGTACAAGGCCCTGCCCTGGGGCGACGCCGCCAAGCTCAAGGAGGTCCAGCGGGTCACGTACGGCATGCTCGAGGAGGCCATCGCCAAGGCCCCCAGCGCCGGCGGCATGGACGGCCTCTCGCTCAACGACGCGGCGCTGCGGGCCTCGTGCGTCGCCGACTACCTCAACCACGCCGTCGACGAGACGGGCCAGCACTTCCCCAAGGGCCTCGTCCTGTCCAACATGCTCGTCGTCACCGCCGCCGGCTACACGACCACGTCGTCCATGCTGTCGTGGATGGTCTACTGCCTCGTGACCTACCCTGAGATCCAGGACAAGCTGGTGCAGGAGCTGGTCAACTACGACATAAGCAACGAGACGACCTGGACGCCCGACCTAGCGCACAGCCTGCCGTACCTCGACAAGGTCATCAAGGAGGCGCAGAGGCTGCACAACGCCTCGTTCCAGCCGGGCCGTACCACCAAGCAGGAGGTCGTCCTGCCGGGCGGCTTCCGCCTGCCCAAGGACAGCACCGTCATCCCCGCCCTCTACGCCATCCACACCAACCCCGAGGTCTGGAGGGACCCCATGCGCTTCGACCCCGACCGCTGGGACACGGAGGAGGTCAAGAACCGCCACCGCGCCGCCTACATCCCCTTCGCCACCGGCCCCAGAGGATGCATCGGCTTCAACTTTGCCCTGCTCGAGATCAAGATCCTGCTCTCCGAGCTCGTCTACCGCTACGAGTTCTCCAGGGAGGGCATGGAGGCCGTCGAGTACGACCCCGAGTTCCAGCTCATCCGGCCCCTGAACCTGTACGTGACGGCACAGAGGAGGACGAGCTGGCCGGCCAAGGCCAGCAAATAAAGGTTGTTTTCAGCAAGAATAAGAAGATAAAAAAATTGTACATAATACTTGGAAATGCTTTGAAACGATTGGGTATAGAATAGGTAAATGAGAACCACATAACTTTTGCGCATCTTATACACTCTGCGGCAGTCCAAACGTCTCCTTTAGAGCCACAAGCGCCCTCGAGTACGGGCCGAAGCGGCGGACGTTGGTGTCCGAGTCGGTCCACTCGGACTTTTCCTGCTCCCTCTCGAGGACCCGGATGAGGCGCTGGGTGCACTGCTCAAAGTTGGCGTCCCAGGCCGGACCAGGGCTCCTGGACGGCCTGCTCATCAGGGCCTTGAGGGCAACGGCGGAGCTGACCACGTTGTGGATAAAGGCCGACGCCCTGCACGCGTTGGCCGACAGGCGGTGCATATCCAGAAAACTCTGCACCACCGTGGCCGCGTGGGCGCTGTACTCTAGCGTCCGAGACTCCCTGGTCGCCGGGTCCAGCGTGTTGTTCTCCAGGTACAGGCGGTAGATGCGGCACCGGGCGTACCCGACGTGGATCTGCAGCGCGAGTCTCTCCAGGTGCTCCTGCAGGCTCCTGCAATTGGCCTTGTCCTTGAGAAAAGGGGCCGAGTCCTCCAGGATAGCTGCTAGCCGTCCAGTGTAGTGCTCAAAGCGAGGCTGCGTATTGAGCTGACTCGAGTCCTCTCTCGAGCGGTCCAAAATGATCTTGATCACAGTCAAGGTTGCGTCGGCAAAGGAATGGCCCTCAGTGGACTCGTAGGGTATAGCGATGGTCTCCAGGCTCGTACTGGGCGGACGGTCATAGGTGAAGGATAAGAATGCGTCTTGCCATAACAGCATCCACCTTTTTGGCTCCCCAGGTCAGCCAGACCAATTCAGATCTCAAGTGATTTCAAAGAAGGGGGGTCTTACCACAGGCGTTTTCTTGTAAACGCTGGGCCTGGAGACTCTGCAGACCGAGCCTCCTCATGCAACCCTATGCTCTGCGCCAATCGTATTGTGAGTCCTATACGTATTAGCGTTAGAATGGATGGATCGGCGGAGCTTTTCGCTTCATCTCTTAGTCGAGGGGATCCATTCTCTTACCCATGACTATCCACGCAGTATTTGTATCCAGATTATTACGTAGACAATGGCCGATCAGCGCTAACGCCTGGATCGTATTCATGTCCGTATTGCTGAAGAGATTAGATATGCGCAGGCACTGGAACGAGGAGCAGACTAGTAGAAAAGGGGATGCCTTGTAAGTCAATCCGTTTCAAAAAGCAGAGCATCGTCTTTTTTCTCTTCTTCTCTGAACACTCACCAAAGACTTTGGATCTCAGCTCGCGCTCCTCGACGGGATCGTCGGAGAACTGAGCACCGCAGGCCAGAAGCGCAAACAAAAGGCCGAGCCATGTCGAGACCGTCTTGGCGCGTGCTTCGGCGCTGCGGTCCAGAAAGGCGAAGAGCGATACGCTGAACTCGTCCAGGCTCACAAGCGCCGGATAATAGGGGTACACGCAAGCCTGGTAGATCTGCCAATAGCTGTCGCCGTGTTTGACTGTCAGCATGCGGCGTACAATCTGAATATTTCACCCCTGCTTTGGATCATTACCGGCAAACAAGGGTAAGACGCACCGTATAATGTCGCGGTCCTCGGGCAGAGTCTTGCAGACCTCCTCAATGTCGATCTCGGGCGTCCAGAGGTTGGCAAAGGCATAGGTCCGCGGCGCCAGCCCGTCAAAGGCTGAGCTTGGGCCGAACAAGGGCATCAGACCCAACGCTGTCGGCGGGTCCGCGTGGCTCCCAAGAAAGATGGTGGCGCCCGTGTCGCGCTCGAGAAAGTGCTGACCCGCCGCCTTGGCCGGGCCTCGCGCAGATTCCCTGTCGTGGGCTGCCGCCTCGGCGGATCTGCTCTGCGCCTTAAGCTTGAGGTCGGCCTTGATCGAGGAGATTTGCTCCTCGATCTTCTCGAGCCGCTTGATCACGAGATCCGGGTCCTCATCGACCTGACCGCCTGCTCCTCCCAGCAGACTTGCTGCCTCTGCTCCTCCTCTGTCGGCGGTGGTGGCCGCAGCAGACCCAGCGCCGGAACTCGCGGTCGGTGCCGAGGGCTGAGGAGCCGGAGCAGCGGGCGCAGAAGCGGATATCCCGGCTTGGCGCTGGCAGAGTTCTGCGTGGCCGCGGGCGAGACAGCTCGAGCACGGCGATCCGCCATCGCAGCGCACGCGACGGTGCCGGCACGGGAAGCACGACTTGACCGCCCGGGCCTTGCGCTTGGATTTGAGCAGAGAGCTGACCGTCTCCTCGTCGCGCAGAGTCGAGCTCAACCCATCGTTTTGGGGTGCCATGTGCCTGGGTGGATCAATTGCTGATTCTGCTTTGCTGGACTTGCCCTGCTGCCTCTGTGGCCCGCCTTTCGGTTGATGAGTCGATCGTCGTTCGGCAGGCAGGTGGAAGAGAGAGGCCACGAGTATTCCAAAAACGGTGCGTCCGGTCCGAAGGGGGATTATTATTGAATCAATCCCATCGAGTCCAAAATAACTTCTTTCAAAAGGCTCCCAACTAAGTAAGGAGCTTGGTCACGGAGCGGCATCTGCTCGGGACTTGTGAATGTGGGTCATCATGAATCGCGGTTTCGTGATTCGACCAAGGCGACCTTTGTTCAGGGGACTGGGGTCGGGAGAAAAAACTGCGCTGCACCTTTTCGCCTGGTGCCATCATAGACGGGGGACTCGGGAGCCGGGACAGGGGAAAGTGGGAACGGGCAGAGAGAGGTACGTATATATTCTGGGATATGCCGTCACCAGTCATCTCGTGGTATGGAAAAGTTCTGTTCTCTGGAGAGCTGAGATCGTATACTCGACTCAAACAGGCAAGTTAAGGTAGGCTTCTATTCCAGGCATCGTGATAGAGATGCACGTCAGAATTCCGCCCCTGTGGTTAGCGAGGCGCTACGCCCTGAGCACTATGCCTTATTTGCCCCGTTCCGGAACTTTGATTCCAACGGCTTGGCCCCTCGGGAGAGCTGCTAATATATTTTTAGTGTCGAAGCGACGAGAAGGACGAGCATGGATGTTACGGTATTGTTAGCGCTCCAACCTAGCTGTGTTATTGAGTATTATCACCGATTATATCCATATTAATATTACATCGATTATTATCGTCGTAGCTATGCCATTCAGACTCACATATTTTCATCATTGAAGATGTACCATAAGGCGAGAAGAAGGAAGACGCATCTGTGCCAGTATCCATTTATGTTTAGTAGTTTCTGAGACTATCTGATGACAACCTGGCCTAAAGTGGTGTGTGTATTCCGTAGAATTAGTATTGCCCATTACAATGCTCTCATATTGGGACGCAGCGCTGATATATCTCTTTATCTGAATTTGACTGGTGACCACATAAGGAACTCCTTATGGCTTCTTTCGACCGGCACGTTGAATTTTGTCAATGTAATCCCTGGCTCTGGTCGACCATTTCCGATGCGACCCCCGCGAGTACCAGCTCTCGTCCTTGGCAATGGCAAAAACGGGCCTGATCTCGGGCATCGTCGCCAGCGCCTCCTTCTCCCACGCGCCTTTCAGATTCCAGTCGGAGACTTGCGTTCTGGAAAGCATGTTCCGCGGCCGGGGGCGGCTGCCCAGGCTGAGCTTCCCCTTGCGTCCCTCCTGGTGCCACTTGGAGTGCAGCCACTGGGCGCGCAGCGTGTTGAAGAGCTTGTGGAACTGCGTCTCGGTGCTGTTGATGTTGCAGAAGAGAAACTGCGCGATCCGCGCCGGCGACCGCTCGTCGTTTTCAATGTCGAAGTACTCGCGCATGGCCCCGACGGCTCTGTCGTCCCGCAGGTCAATCAGCTTGAAGTCGTCGTCCCAGAACAGCTTGTCCGTGACCGTTTCGGACTTGTGGATATATGGCTTTCCACAGAACAGAGCCTCTTGTATAGTGCTCGTGGGGATAAACACTGGAAGAAGAGAAGGCAGAAAGGTCAGCTGTTGGTTCTAGGAAAGTCTTGGGATTAGCGCATCGTTCAATAGAGGCTTGCTTACAGTTGACCAATTTGATTGTGTTTTCCGTCAGAGCGAGCGTCTGGAATGCTCGATACACTGCTGCCTCCCAATAGCCACGATGGATGTCGCAGGGGATGAGAATCTCCTCGATGCACCAATGTTTGACCATGTCGTGCAACTGAGGAAGGCTGTAGAGCATCGCGGACCTCGCCTCTGACCGTAAACGCGTAGACAGGGCAGGCCACATCTGCACCAGGGCGATATCGCGATGGCCAAACCACATCCGTCTGTAATTGGTACGCACGAGGCCTCGATATGGAATCGCGTGGATATGTCCGTGCTGGAGCGCAACATGTCGTGACTCTCGACACACGTGTGCTATCGCCGGCGGGCCATTCCACGTGCGATGTGGTGTCGAGAGGGATAACAAGTCTCTGGCGCAAAAGTCGCGGCCCACGAGCCTCCGACGCCTGGCCTCGACCTCCCATACCATCAGACGTATCTCTGCGGGCAGCCGTTGGAACTGGGGAAATGTTATCGTTTTAGTCCGCTCATTTCTGCTCTTCCTGCTGCTGAGAATTGGGCAGTTTGTATGCCCTGGGATAATCATCTCAATACGGGGGTTTCCTCGACCTTTGGTGGTTATAGGGCCGCGAGTTCGAATAGATGGGATGGAATTTTCTTTTACCCACGGTTGTGCTGAGCTGACAAGAAAGGATTTCAGATTCGTGGCCAATATTTCTGTTTATATATTTCAGAACTTTCAGCATAGCCGGAACTGTTTTGGATTTCTGGTCACAGTCAAACCTTGCGGGGCAGTCTTCTCCGGTTTGTTCTTTTCCCTTACCAATCGAAGCAAAAAGGGTAATAGGAAGGCGCTGGTGGCGTTTATTCTTGGTGGTTTCACACATAACCTTATTATGGGTGAACGTCCTTATGCCACGATTCTGATGGCACATACCTTATCAGTCGCTCGCAAGACATCCGTCTGGACACACGGATACTCCAATATGTTTCCCAGTCAAATCGACATCTTGCTATTTCATGATACACTGTTGGTGATTACTCGCAGCAGCTGGAAATGGCTTGACGTAACTTCTCTACAAACTTGAAGCGCAGTCAAGGTTCCAGCTACGTCACGAGGGACTACTGCAAGTAGGTATAATATCACATGATATGTGTACCTACCCACGTCTAGGCTTGGGTCAAAATGCTTATAGCCGCCTTGAAAGCCGAAAACACCGTCTCGGCCCGTAACTTGACCACTCGACAAGTCAAATGCCTCCATATCCGCAACCATCAACACCTAACCAAACGCCACGTCCTGCTGTTATAAGGAACATCGAGTTATCTTCTGCCGGCAGTAGCGGACCTTCGCCAGGCAGCCATTCGTTGCATAGCTTCTGGATATCACGGCTTTTCAGGGATAGGCACTGCCCTCGTCCAGATGATACGTGACCTGGAATATCGAATCCGAAAAATTGGCACAGAACACGATCAGGACATGAAAGTGGGTGAGAACATCAGAGAATCAATCTTGAATATCAATAATTTCAACAATCCCCTAAGAAGACGCCAATACGCCGAGGTCCCATGCTGTCGGGCCGACGCAATGCAGCTTGTAAAACGCTGATATCAAGCAGAAAAGAAGAAAGCTAAAATCCCGTTCTCCGAGGTATGTAGTACTAGAGCCACGATCACAAGGACCCAGCCCAGAGTCGTCAAAAAAAAAAAAAATCGCTTGAAACAAATGCTGTATGCTATTATTGTGCAATCAGTTCATCTGAAGCGCACTTGCCCCTCCCCCACGACCAACAAGTCTTACCCAACCTTACCCAAATCACGCAGCAGGCTCGTCCTCTGCCTTCTCTTTGCCCTTGGTATCGTCGACTTCCTCATCCTCTGCCTCCTCCACTTCCCCCGCCGCCTCGCCATCTTCATCATCGTCATCCTCAACGAGATCGTCTTCGTACTCTTCCTCATCATCCTCATCCTCTTCGCCCATATCCGCATCAGCTACAATACCATTCATCCTCTCCCAAACCTCACGTCTAATCTTGTCGTCCTTCGCCTTTCGCGCGCGCTCGACCTCTTCGAAGCCTCCGCTCTTCTTCAGCTTACCCTCTCCGACAAAGCTTGCCAGCTCCTTCTTCAGGGGGTTTTCTGATCTGGTCTCGAGCTCTTTTTGTCGAAGCCGCTCGGCTCTTTCGATCGCTTCAAGCCTGTCTTCGTGATTGGGCTGGAGAGCTCGTACCTCGCCGAGCACACCCTCCTTTGCAGCGCTTGGGTCCGAGGTGTTTCCAAGGTTATGTAGGCCCTTGGACAGCTGACGTGATGCGGGCGCGCTTTCCTTCATCTGCTCTTTGGTCGCCTGCTCTACGAGAGCAAACGTCTCGGAGGCCTTCTCAAGATCGTCTTGCAGGTCAACCATGAGGTCCTCCATGACCTTGAGCTCGTCACGGCCCTGACACACGTCTTCCAGTTCCTTCTCCCAGATCTTGGTCCATACGGGCTTTTCGCGCTTCATGTAGTCGCGAACCTTTGTGAGCTCGTTGGTAAGTGTCGAGATATCTTTGGAAACGTCTTCAAGCTGGCGAGGCATGGGTCGGACGCCACGGTGCACCACATCCTTCCGGAGATCCTCAACAAGATCCTGCAAATCATCCACCTTGGTGACGAGACGGTCCGAATCAGTGTTGAGTTGCTTGCGTCCCTGGTTGACATAGATGGGGCCAGAGCCATCATCCGCACCGGGCACAGAGGCCTTGGCCGCAGCCACTTTGACGGTGTTGGCCTTGCTTCGCAATGTAGACATGGAGCTCTGGATCTCGGTCTGGAAGTTGGAGTAGGTCTGGCGCATGACAGCCAGATCACGCTTGAGACCCTGCAGTTCTCTGAGCTGGTTCGGGTTGAGCTTGGGTCCAGGGCCAGTGGCTTTAGACCCCCCAGAGGTCTCAATGACTGTTGGGGGTGCGGATGCCAAACGGGCCATCTCTTTCGCCGTTTCCAATTGCCGATCCGACACTCTCTGCAGGGCCGTTCCATGGTCGTCGACGTTCTGCTTGACCTCATCCACAGCTTTCCGAAGAGCTCCAATACCCTCGTCAATGTGTTTCTTGACCTCGTCTAGGGGTTCAATATTCAAGGCAAGTACCGTTCGATCCTTGATGTCAAACAGATCCTCCAATTCATGACGAACTCCTGACACCGGATCCTGAATATAAATCTCAGGAAGATCGGAGCCATTGAGCGACGTGTTCCAAGAAAACTTTTCAATAAAAGCCAGCTGCAGCTTGCCAATTGTGAGGCCAGTATGGCCTTCTGGAAGAACAAACTTCTTGACTTTGGACTTGTATTGCAGAAATAGTGTTAGTTCCTTGTCGAGTGGCGGTGACTGCTCAATCAGGCCATTCGGTCGCTGCTTCTGCGGAGGCGTCTTTGGCCGCTCTTGAGGCTCAGGCTCTGGTTCGGTGATTTCGATGGGCGGCGCTGTAGTCTTTTCGGGAGATCCGGGACCGATGGGGTAGTCGTCCGACAATGGACCAGACACTGTCGCACTGGGTCTGAATTTCTCTTCTGGGGAGGATACCTGAGGCGACTCAAGACTGGATTTGTCCTGCCCGGTAGAGAAACTGCCTTCAGATACGGTGCTTGGTGTTTCAACAGAGAGGGCCTCGACTGCGGTCTTGGACTGGCTTGAACCACTCCGATTGTGCCTCATAGATTCTCTAACCTGGACGGCCCGGAGCGACTCACGCATCTCACCGCGCCCCCTATTTGGTATGGGAGTGTTCTGCGATGGAAGCATGGGCACGCCATTAGTGGGTGCGCCAAGGTGCTTCGAGATCTGGTATGCAGAGTAGCGCCTCGAGGCCCTCCTTTCTAGATCGCCTCCTCTTTGCAAGGCAGCGAGGGCGCTCTGCTGCGACTTGGGCGGCGGTGGCGGCGGCGGGAATGCGTCGATATCGATCTGAGGCGGAGGCGGCGGGCCTGTAGGAATAGTCGATTCATCGCCAGGGTATGGTGGGAGGACCGGTATATTTTGCATGGTGGTACTCGAAAGTGATGACTGGTCCGAGGATAGAGACGCCTGAGTCTGCTCCCTCGCTTGGATCTTGCGTGCAGGAGAGCCATTCGACACTGAAGGGCCAGATCCAGAACTGTCGCGTGTTCCATTGTAGCCATTCTCCAAGCCCTCGTTCAGCAAAGTGGTGAGGCCAGTGTTGCCGCTTCCCACGGTGCTGCTACTCATGGTCCGATTTATAGAATTCGTGTCCTCGGGTGAGGATGGGCCGCCTTCCTTCTCCCGCGCTTGTTTTTGCCGTAATTTCTGTTGTTTCCGCTTGAGGCCGTGGAGTAGATTGATGATGATATCACGTATCCGCGGGAGGTATTTTTCCAAGCTCTCGGTGCTTGCCTCTTGGCTCAGAGTCGACTCCAAAATGTGCCTGAGGTTTTCGGGAACATTTCCGAGGTCTGAGGTATCAACATTTATGGCCGTGAATGCACGACAAGCCATATTAAACTCGTAACCTAGCCTCACGTAGACGTCGGACACTTGTGTGTCTGTTGCCGAACCGCGTGACCATTGCGTCAACGTTTCGAGTAGTTGCTTTGTAGCGACGAGTAGGTGCGTGACACTTTTCTCTATCTGTGATAGCGGCATATTCGAGCTACTACTTCCAGATTGCTGTCGAGGGAGAAGAGTTAGCGATCGTCAACTTCTGCTACGATAGGGCCCTGAGAATTGAACCCATATCACCGGGCCTTCGACCCAACACTCGAGATGACCGAGCTTCTGCATCAGACGGGACATCTACTCACATTCCGTCTGGAGCTACCACTCCTGCTCGAGGCAGTAGATGTTCGCGGCTGCATCGCTGGCGACATTGGCCGCTGCGGTACACCGGATGGCGGAGGGGGGCCAGGAGGATCCATTCCCGGCGAGCGACGCTGCAGCCGGTGTTGCGCTGCGTTGGGATTCATCTTCAAGTTGAATCTTCCTTCAATACCGTTACTTCTGCGGGGCCGTCTCTTTGTGAACAATGTACGCGAGTCTCGTCGTTGTCGGTGTTCGATGTGGCGGATGAGATCTCCCTCGGCCGCCTTTGGAATGTTTCAGTAGCTGTCGCGGCCCAATCTATCCCGTCATATATACAATGGAAAAGGATCGTGGGTCGCCGAGAGAATTATCCGAGGTGAAAACGAAGCGAATGTGTCGAAAAGGGACGCTCGAATGCGTATCGTGATCCTGAGGTCCTTGTTGCGCACGCGACAACGGAATAGGGATCAGTGGAATCTGTTGAGGAGAGATTACGAATGAGTAATGTCGTTCAAAGGAAGTCGGGTGCAGCTCAGTGCAGGCTAGGCGTTGAGGGAGGTACGGTAGCGCAAACCGACGACGAGGTCCCGAAAAAAACTGGCCCTGCCAGCACTCCTCGTGCCAAAACGGGCCCGGGCAGCCTGGAGGTCTTGGGATCTTTGGTAAGCCGCAGGGCCTGCCTCTTGCTTGCCGCTGCTACACCTTAGGTAGGATTTGGGGCGCTGGGCGACGCTGGGGAAGTGGTGAACGGACCCCCTAGGCATGCAAGAAAACATGGCCGGGACCACAAAAGAGGAACAGTTGGGCTTGGAGTTAGCCGGAGCCAGGCACCAGAAACAGAACACATGGCAAGGGTATGTGCTGCTAGTCGCTGTTGCTGCTCCCCCCGAGCAGCCAAAAGCACGTGCATTCCTGCCACTAAGCCCAAGGGTACCCAAGGGTAAAGGGTAACCATAGCATCCAGAGGGTCGTGGTCCATCCACATTTGGCCATATTTCTTGAGCTAGGCGAGTATTCAAGAAACATTTAAAACATTGTTTCGGGTCTGTTTTAATGCGACCTCATGCGCTTTGAATACTGTCACATACCGGCCAGGCCACATGGTTTTTCAATGGGCATCCGGCCGAGATCCAGCTTACTGTGCGTCTGCCAATCTTGGCACGTTTGATCCTCCCCAGTTCAGCCTGAACATGTTTATCACCCATGTCAACCCAACGGCCCGATCGACAGGCTCATGTACAACTGACTAATAAGTAGATATTCTGATGTCCAGCCATGGTGATGCTCTGTCAAGTCGAAATACCACTTCTGCACTTGAAGTTCTTTTGCAATCATGGTTCATGCTGTCACTCTTACGTCTAGGCAAACAAGAGCCAACAGCTGATAGATAGCTTCTCTACAATGTGACACGACATGAACTGCTAGATATCAATCTCGCATTCACTCGGCTTCTCATGATTGGACATGCTTCAGACTCAAAATCTGAACCAGGTAAGCTTCGATGCATTCTAGTACATGCCAGAAAGCCTTCGTATTTATTACGCATGATCATAAAGTCATAATCCGATGTTGATCATGTCGCACTCCGCATCACTAATGACTGATCTAAGAGCACTAAATAATAATCCTTTACACTGCCACCATGACGTTCATTGAGGAAAGACGATCAGTATGACACGGCTGTCGCACATGCTGCCAACTGGATCCGACATTAGACAAATGACGAAAGGAGGTGCACAATTATGTATTGTATGCGAATGCGAAACCTGAAGCAACCATTGTCTATTTCGTAAGCATAAGTCTGCGAAAGTTGCCTCGTTGTCTGCCGAACACTTATAATAGATGTAGGAAATATGAGTCAAACAATAGAGGCATCTTTGAAAGGTAGGATGTTTCTTTAATGAGACCTTGCATCCATTATTTAAGCCAGTATCCAAGATTCTCTCCTTTTTGCACAGACTTCTGTTCAACCAGCCCAACTATTCTTCTAAGCCGAGCCGGATCCGAAGCGGCTGAGCGGAGCGGATACAATCCAAAAGGCCGCCTCTCCGTGTCGGACTGTGGATTGTGACTTCCAGTGAATACTCTCGCAATCGAAAAATATTGTACGTAAAGGATATTTAGTGCTCGGCCAACCAACCGGGAGATTCACGATTGCAACTTTCCCGGTCCCTAACATTATATACCTTCGCAAGAAGACAAAATCGAGGTGTTCTTACCATGAAACTATCTGTCAATAGTCACTTCATACATAATACATCGCAGGCGCTGCCATACCTTTAGATTACTTATTCGAATGCATTAACTACCATCATCACGAACACCCTACAATACCTTTACGAAGCTTAGTAACCTATAATATAATTCACCAACTCACATGGCCTCACTCAAAATTGCCATCATTGGAGCTGGGCCGGTAGGCTGCATGCTGGCCCGCATCCTCCACGTCACTGCTCCCTCAGTCTCAGTGACCATTTATGAGTCCGATGAGTCGCCAAACTTCCGGTCCCAAGGTGGTAGTCTCGATCTTCACCCGGAAAGCGGACTTGCAGCGATCAAGGACGCTGATCTGGAAGAAGAATTCGACAAATACGCCCGTCATGACGGCGACTACTACCTCTTCAGCAACAAGCACCTGAAGACCCTATATACATTTGGGCCCAACGTCAAGGGCAACGAGCGCCCGGAAATCGACCGTTCGGATCTGCGGGCTATGCTTGCCAGGTCCTTGCCTGAGGATATTATCAAATGGGGATTCCACCTCATCAACGTCGAATCCGATGGCAAGCGCCAAAAGCTCGTCTTCAGAAACGGCAACACAGCCGCTGGGTTCGATCTTGTCGTCGGCGCCGAGGGCGCTTGGAGTAAAGTCCGGTACTTCATGACGGGCGTTCATCCGTACTATACTGGAGTCGCGTACCACGCCTTCAGCATTCCCGATCCCAAGAGAGACGCACCAGACCTGGACAAAATCGTCAACGGCGGCAACCTTTTCGCCTCGGCCGAGCACCAGAGGCTCTCGGTCCAGCAGATGGGCGACGGCACCCTGCGCGTCGGCTACGCCATGGCGCGGCCCGAGGGCTGGCAGGATCCGGGCTCCAAGGAATGGTGCGGCTACAATGTGCACGACCTCGAAGCGACCCGGATGGCTATCCTGAACGAGATGGCGGACTGGGACGACCGCCTGAAGGAGGCGCTGCGCCAGGCCCGTGGAAACGTCGAGGCCAGGAGCTTGTATATGCTGCCGTCGGATTTCCGCTGGGAACACAAGGCCGGCGTGACGCTGATCGGCGACGCTGCCCACGTCATGACGCCGTTCGCCGGAGAGGGCGTCAACACGGGCTTCAAGGACGCGATGAGCTTGGCCGCGGCGATTTGCAAGAGCATAGACGTGGGCTCCCCGCTGGACGACGAGGTCGAGAGTTTCGAACAGGCCATGTTCCCGCGCATGAACAAGATCCAGAAACTCACCGAGACGATCATGAACCTGTGGTTCTTCACTGATGATGTATCGAGTGTGATGCCGAAGATCATGTTGGCGCATGTTTCCAAGGATATGCCCTGGTTCACACATCCTTTCCTGTCAGTTGCCATTCAGGGGTGGTGGGCGGCGAAGAATTTCAAGGAGAGCATTTTTGGACAGACTTCTATAGGTTGCGGGTGAAGCACGGATGTTAAAACAGCAAAATACCTAGAAGTAGTCTCCCAGAATTATGCCTTTTTTTCTCCGCAAACAGAATTCCTCGTGAATTTCGGCTATTTCAACAGTGATTTCGTTGTGGTTAAATATCAAAGATGGGAATTACAGTTGTCATATGCAGGTCAATAGGAATTCTGGGAATGTTGTTGTACCAGTTTCGATGAGGCACGAGTAATAAGTAGTATAAACTGCTGTTATAAGATATATATCAGTCACGATGATAGTTCGTCTGATAATGTAGATCATATAACTTCGTTATTTCCAATTAACAAGTCTGAATGGCTGGCAGTGGTCTCGAGTCATGGAAGCAGGTTTTCCATAGTATCGAGACACCCAGACTGTATTCTGTAACCTCAGTGTATTATTCACACTGCAGGTTAGCATTGAAATAATGTCAAAGGGGAGAAGAAGAATTTTTTTTCCGTTTCTCTTCTCAAACGAGGCGCCTCGGAGTTTATGGTGCAAAGTTGAAGTGCCGGTCGGAGCCACATCCGCTCTCCACATTTTCCAATAGGGATAGCGGCCGGGGTTTCACGCAGACAGCCGGTGCCGATCACCTGGTATAAACAGCAGGGCTGCCGAGACCAGACCTTTGATGTAACGCACGAGAATAAGTGTAAGGACAGCATCCTCAACTTGCGCTGTTTGCAGGCCACTTTGTCAACTGCTCTCTCCGCCGGGCGTTCGTTTTCGGATCATACATGGCTTTTCGGTGTGGCCCGTCCAATTGCTTGGCTGCGGCGGGGTTTGCAGGAACTCGACGTCTTGGCGGAAATCTGGGCGGGTGTACCTCGTACGTACGAGGTACCGTGGATGACATGCAGGCTGACAATGAAGGCGCAGAAGTGTGGGCTGGCTGTTAAGGCTGAGCCTCATTATTTTTGCTTGGAGACCACGTATCGAGTCCATGGTCTGGAATTGGAACATTCTGTTGGTGTGAAATTCTGCCGCAGTCCAGGAAGATATCTCCGCAAATAGTAAAGTCGTTCACTTTCGAAGCCTGACCAACAAGAACAACCTGGGAAAAAAAAAAGTAACGTCTGTTTGCCGATGTTCAAGCTGATTGGTAGACTATAATCGTATTTGGGAAACACCACGAATATGCGTCTCATTTCTTCTGTACTCTGGTCCATTATCACCATCATTGTCATTCCTCGTGAACACGAAGGAGGCGTTTGTATTGGCGGACCCTGAAATGTGACGGCGGGGCTAGAAGATATGATGATGCCGTTTGCGGTGCGAGGGCAGCTCGATAGCGTACATTCTCAAAGGAGGACCCTGGCGATCAAGGATCGTGGAGCTGGCAAGGATCAGGCACAAGTACCCGCACGCCGAGAACATTCCTTTGTACGTAAGTTGGATAGAGCTATCAGCAGCAGTTATTTGCCTTCGGCGAGAAGCTCTCCAGATTGATAAGTTGAGCCTGTAGAGCATGCAAGACAGTCAATATGGATCAATACTATGTCCAGGTTGTTGCTATTTGAAGTAAATCTTTCCAACGTAACACGTGCCCGAAAACTTCCAACAGCCGAAGTTTCAATCAGAAGAGCAGGGGACGGGAGCTCCCTGGGGACTAGGCTCATTTGGGTGACAGCCGAAAATCAGGGTCGGTTTGGTGGGTTTGCCCATTGTGAGCTGACAGCTTTCAAAGAAAAAAAAAATAGAGTTGCAATACTGGAGTAAAAAAACTGTTGATGCGGTCAAACGCAAAAAAAAAGAACCATGTCCGAGCACCTGCCCGGCCGTATTCTGCATGGCTTTCATGATCGTCTTAGATGCGTCACTCGAGATGGCGCTGTTTCTGCTGGGCTACATGTGGGAATGGTTTTGGACAGGTCAGAGGTTGTACAAATGTGCTTGTTGTAAGAATCAGGTTGTAGCACATTGGGCAAGTTTCTGCCTCTTGCCCTGCATATGGTTTCTTGGTGTTTGTACGGATCGGGTAGGCACGATACAGTGCGAAATGGGTTGAACAGCGCAGAAGCTCTTTACCTACCTGCTATTTGCAGACAAGCATGGCAAGAATATAGACAAAATTAAGAAACAAATGACGAAAAGCCGTGAGCATACACATGCTCGATGTTACTATGATGCGCACTTGAAGTGCCGGACAAGAATAGATAAGATGACAGCATACCGACTTTTCGGTATCATCTCCAGATGAATATGAAAAGGCTTAGTTCTCCACAGCTATTTCTAGGTCAGGTATACATCATAAGCACGTTGCAGAGTTATACCTATCAGATCGACTACCTTATTTGTTCTCTCATGAGAACGCGGTATTGGGATACTTGACTGATGAGGGTCTCAAGCGCGAGCATTTCAGATCAATTCACCTGCTGTTCGTCCAATTGATCCACAGATAGCTAACCTAGATCTGACTGCCTGGTTTTGAGCTTGTGGTTGTCAGACAGTCGAATTATCTCAACATCGTCCCAAAGGTAGCCGACAGGTTTGCATTCTGGTCACAATTTTCCTACTCTCCAGTCCATTTCAGACTGGATCCTTAAAGCCGAAGAGCCAAAAAAAGTAGTTGGTCTTACGTTTGAGAGAGCTTTTGCAAATGACAGGCACATAGAAAGAGGGGGCGACTTTCCACTACGTACACAAATCCATATTACGTATAGACTGTACAAGCTTTACCGAAGAGAGCCGCTCAACCAGCACTTCGGTGAATAATGGTAAGCCATCAAGCACAATGCCGCCTCGGCAGCACCTTGTCAACTTTCGTGGCTTCTGGCGGGTGCGTTGTTGCCCAGTCTGTTGGGTCATCTCTCCACATGGGGACAGAACACCCTAGAATAGAATATTCACGAGTCTAGAGAAAGTTCAACGAGCATGCCAACTTTCAGGAATGGAATTTTATAAATGCAGATCTTTTGTTAGAGCCTGAGCATTAAAGAGTTTCTTGATCCTCATATTATGAACTCGAGATTCGAGAATATTACACAGTGAGTCCATCTGCCTCGAACAAACGCTACCTACCCCGGAATGCGGTGCGCTAGAATCATGTTTAGGCCTAGCACTAGGTAGCCGCGCTGCTCTGTCAACCGTACATCAACCTACATTAGCTACAGGCACGCCCCAACTCTCCTTCTCGGGACGGTCCAGTCTTCGGTTCCCCTGCACTGGGTCCAGAAACCTTCAGGCATTGCGCTGCTGTGACGACGGCACTGTCAGGCGTGCGCCAACACCTACTGACTGGCTGTAACTGCTATTATACCTGGCAGCTGCAGTTGGTTGTTGGGGAGCAGGACTATACTTATAAGGTATACATCATGATTTCAACACCTAGTCTTCGAATTAGTCGTCAATATATGCCGTACCTAATGTAGCCCTCGCCACCTGCTGGCATCAGCCTCAAACGCCGTGAAAGCTGCCAATGTGCCAGCACGTTGTTCATTGCAGTCAAGCAAGAGTCAGAGGGCCAGACAATCGGACCCCACTTGAGATTCGTACACCCCCAAGCTCCGTCCTCTCTCCACACACCCTTTTGACCACTGACCTACCCGTATCCTGGCAAGCTGGGTCTCTCTTGCCAACAGCTTCGAGAGCTGTGACAGTTGAGAGCAAACGCGAAGAAGATAGGAGACACAGTATTTCATGGCGAGTTGAGAGTTCTATTTAATGTAATTCGTTCAAAAATATTATCGTGCAGGAAGTGAAACTTGATGAATAGAGAGACTGGAAGGCAGGGTCAGTCTTTTGGCGGAGGAGCGAGTAACCTACCTTACTATTTGTTCTGGCGCAACTCAAGGCGAGGGGCCCCCGAGGTGAGACACCACCTTAATGTACTGCCATACTGCCCTCAAACAGGTCCCCCAAAGAATCACAGACCCAGCAGCGGCCAGCCCAACCAGCCCAGCCCACCTCGAACATCAGTCCCGAGATTCCAAGACCAAAACGAAAGAAGCGGGCTTTGGATTCCCTTTCTCCCTTCCCCAAATCTGCCAATTCTGGGACCCGACCCTATCGCAGCCAAAACCGAAAGCTACCTACCTAGCAAGGACTCTGAGAGCTTGTCGAGTCGCCGTGCCCATCGTGGGAAGCAAACAAGTCGCCAGCCAGTCGTCGTCTATCGCAGAGGAGGCGGTAGGTTTCGGGGCACAAAAACACTAATAATAATAATAGTTTGGTACTTGGTACTGCCCACTCTCGCTCGCAGGTACACACTGCGCAGTGGTCGGCTTCCATTGTTGAGTGTCTCGCCTGTTGGCCTTGGTGTCTGCTGCTCCCAGCTGCGGCCACCCTTGCAATCGCGCCGTTGGTGATCCAGTGCTGCAGAGACGGTTCTGCTTGACACTTGCCATCTCCCGTCCGCTCGCGAGGAAGAGAGACGACACATACAGACAGACAGAGAAAGAGAGAGCACGAGGTCAGTTCTGTCGGCTCCCATTCCCATACCTGAACCTTACCTCCATTGCCTTTTTGTCTCCCCCGTCCCAAGGCCAGCCCCGGTCTACCTAATCCAATCCAATCCAATCCAGCCCAGTCCCCGGCCCAGGTGCAGCTGGAGACCACTTTTTTCCGGACTACCTCCCACCTCACACTAATCCAAGTGCACACATCGCACTACTACCTGTACGTTGCCTACCTCGAACTACTACCTGTTGACCTCCGTACAACTTCCCGCCCACTCGCCCTCTCCCTCTCCCCATCTCGGCGCTGGTCGTGTCAACAACACAACCTCAACCAGCAGCACCTTCCCATCTCTCGTCCGAGCTCGGTCACCTCTCCATCGGCCGTTCTGCTAGCCCGGTCCTGATCTCATCCTTCCCGTCTGCCGCCGCCTCCTTGACCCTCCGTCCCAATCCCTAGTAGCACCTGCTGCTACTGGCAACTTGGTTTCGGCTGTTGTCCTTCAGACGCTCATTGCGCGCTTGAGCGCATCCATCGCTGGCCTTCCTTTCTCCATGTACTGACGAACGAGGTTACCCTCCACAGCGTGCTGCTTCTCGAAAACGCTTGTCCGCACCGGTCTAGGATTCCGTCTTGCACCACGCCAAGCATCCACCTATCTACCTCCTCGAGGCCGGCAGGACGTAAATAACCTCCTGCAGTCCCAGTAAGTTTCCCCTTTCTGATTGCGCTGCGTCTCCCTCTACTTGCGATGTCCTCGCTTTCGTATCACGACCTTGTTTTGTGTACCCTCAACTTGTTCTTCCCCTCCTATCCGACGCGGGCCTTGTGGTGCTTAATGCTCTGGGTTGCTCTCTGCTTGGCATTGGACAACTTGGAGGCACTCAATGGCACTGGTACCGCACGAATTGAAACTGGTTACCCATCTTTCATCCGATTGATTCTGACATTGAAGCTCGCAGGGCACCTTCGGTTCCGACCTCAGCTTCTCGAACCTCGCAGGTCCGGACGAAACGTCTGCTCACTCTCTCATCACATTGAGTCCCGGTGATGGTGGCGTCCAAAAAAACGGCCCCGCCCATTCCCAACGGAAACAGCTCGAACGGCACTACGAATAGGAAGGATTCTCCAAGCCTGCCGCATTATCAGAAAAGAGACATGGCGGGCAAGGCAGATGGAAAGAGCCAAAATGGTAAGCCAACAGCGACATCTGTTTCGTGCCAGAATACTGACGTTGACCGATGCAGGCAATTTCCGAACCGACACAGCCATCTCGGGAAACCGTGCTGGCGGAGAGCGCGTCCTACAGAGATGGCAGCCCGACGCCCCGCCGTCGAGCGCTGATCACAGCCTAGAGAAGTCCACTGGTACTTGGAATCAGTTTGAGACAAATGAGCGCCTATTCGGCTTGAAGACCGACTACGACGAGAACATGTACACCACCCGGATCGACAAGAGCCATCCTAGATTTAAGGAGAGAATGGCCATTGCCGACAGGAAGGCCAAGGAGATTGAGGGAAGTGCAGCAAGCACATCCCATGTTGCAGAGGAGAGAGTAATGGACTTTGTCGGTGGAGATAATGGCGGTGATGAGGAAGACAAGTAAGTATCATTCAAGTCCAGACCTGAGCGTTCTCTTGCTGACAGATGTTCGCCATTGCAGGTACAGTGGTGTCAAGCGCCAACAGCAGAACGACTTCCCTCCTCTTCCGGGTGGAAGAGAGAACAAGTACACCCCGCCCGCGCGCAGAGCTCCTACCGGCTCGGCCACTGTCAAGGGAGCCCCATTTGACCCGGCCATCATTTCGTCACAGCTCAAGTCCAACAAGCCGCAGAATGCCTCCAAGCAAGCTGAGACTGCAGCCCCGGCTGCGTCGTCGAGCAAGGCGGCAGAGCCCAAGACGGAAGCAACGGCCGAGTCTTCGCAAAAGGCGGCGGATGTCAAGGCTGCACCTCAAGCGGCCGCACCCCTGAAGCCATCATCGGCTACGAGTCGAACCATTTCTCCCCAGGGCAAGGATGCTGGCCCCGTTCCCAACGCCACGTCGACTGTTGAGCGCGACGTTTTGGTTTCCTTCAAAGCCTTTGCTAACCAGCAGAGAACCACTGCCGAAAAGCAGCGAGTCACCAAGGCTCGAGCCGACAAGGAGATCAAGTTGACTGAGCTGAAGAAATTCGCAGCTAGTTTCAAGCTGCCCACTCCTGTGCCTCAGGATCTTATTGGCATCATCGCCAAGGATCCCGCCAAACAGCAGGCCATCCAGCAGAAGGCTGCCCGGGATGTCGAAGAGTGCGAGCGACAGAAGATTGAGAACAAGGCAGTGTCGCAGCAGCAGAAGAAGCAGACGCCGACACCGAAAGATGGCCAGGCCAGCACGTCTTTCCAGGGTAATCAACCTCGCACCAGTGGCGCACCACAGTCGACGTCCGCTGCAGCCACAGCCCGACACCCGATGAACAACCGTGCAAGCTTTGTTCCCCAACCCTACCCGCCTTTTCGAAATGGCAACCAACAAATGGGACCTCCTGGCGGTCGACAATCTCAAGGACTGGCTGCTCGTATTCAGAATCAGAAGATGGGTGATGTGCGCCAGCCGCCGACTGGCCCTGCCAATGTTGATCCATCATTTGGCCGCCGCGGACCCATGCCAGCTCACATGAATAAGCTGAATCCCAACAGTCACGAGTTCAGACCGAGCCCATTCGCTGCAGCCTTCAACCCCAATGGTCATCCAAGCGCAGGCTCAAGCCCCAAGTCGGCCCTGAACAACGCAGTCAGTCCAAACGCCGCATCGACTCAAGTCGTAGATGCATCCTTCAACTTCCGAAAGAAGACGGTCCCGAAGCCGGAGAAGTGCAACATCTTGGCCAATGTCAAGAGCCAGAAGAAGCCTGAGGGCAAGAACTGGGCAGACAATGACGGCTACAAACCACCGTTCGATACTGCACCCGCCTGGCGCCTTGCGAAGGAGGATGGAAGTGAGAAGTCGGACTCGACAATGTTGCTCTCGTACACGCAATACTTTGAACGCCAACCATTCACAACGAAGCCTACGCCCAACACTACTCATTCCATGCCCCATCAGTACCAACTGCCCTTGCACTTGCAACAGGGCGCCCACAATGTCGGACCCCGTGTATCGCCCCATGTTCCACCCGTCACGATGCACCCCGGACAGCATGGCCCAATGGCCCACGGACCTTACAACGGAGCGGATGATCATAGAATGATGCATTCCAACTCGTCGCAGTCCTACTCCTCCGCACGTGCGGCCCAGATCCCGGCACAGTACCCTCCCAACATGAACACTCCGGGCCAGATGCCTTACGTGCAGAATGGTGGTATGCCTTTCATGGTGGGAAACCCTCAGCAGATGGGTTACAATCCTCGGAGCTTTTCGAACAATCCTGGATACATGCCTCCCCAAGGAGTGCCCATGGGAAACCCCGCGATGCCACAGTTCATGGCGCCCCAGGGTATGCCCGCTGGCCAGATGCAGATGTACGGTGGTCCACCTTTCATGCCCCCGGGTGCTGTTGCACCACAGCCCATGCCTGGTGCCAACGGCTACCCGAGTCCCGGCCGACCCGCCGCATCGATGATGGTGCCCCAGGGTTCTCAATCGGGACAACCCATGTACGGAATGAGTCCTGGCATGCAGTACGGACAACCAGTGTTTCCTCAACAGCAACAACAAGGTCAAGGTAGGAACTCAAGCTACCAAACGAGGCACTCGCCATATAACTGATCATCTATCCTCCAGTGAACAACATGCGAGGTTACAGTAACCCGGGTTACCAGCAGTACGGATCCAGTCCGCAGATGCACAACAACTACTCCCAGCAGCATCGCAATGGTAACAACAACTACAACAAGAACTTTCAGGGCAACAACCACCACCAACCGCCTCAGGCTGGCCACTCGGGCCCGTCGGCGCCCCATGGACGGACTCCCGAAGGCACCGACGAGGCCAAGTGAGCAATGTCTGCACCGGTGGCAACTGAAGTCGGCGCCGCGCTGTGGCGTCTCCCATCTCTTCACTCGATTCACAATTACATATCGGCACCCTTGACAGATGGCATCACTGCCGGGCAGCAAGATTACTAGCACGATCTTAGCCACTTGTTGTGGCGATCTAGAATACCTTGCGTGTCCATGAGCATGAGCAGGCTAGATGGCAGAGATTTGGAAAGGATGAGCATGAACCATTCTTTGCAGATGTCTCTAGCATGTTATCTGACTGGATGCTGGAGTGAATACTTGAGAACTAGCGACGCACGAGCGGCTTTAATGAACAGTTGGCCTACAAGGCCATGGCTGATCAGGGGCCACAGCCAGGAGCGCCGAAGCAATCCTGAACACGGCCGACACGTGGGGAGTCATGGAGAGTCGGCGGAGGGGCCTCTGCAATCAGTGTTGGCGATTAGCTGGTGGGGTTGCAGATGAAGAGCAGAAGGCGGAGAAGAGGTTGCCATGTGGTGGCTTTGTCCTTGCAGACCATCAGAGACAAGTCAAAAGTAATGAGGTACAGACAGGGGGGTAGTTGAAGTCTGGGGAGAGTACCATGACGGACACTTGTCGGTGCCACCTGGAACAGCAGGCTCTCTGGCACAGTTAGCGTGTACTCAGATCAGGACTTTACTCATGCCAAGTTTGTCTGATATGGATTTAAGTCATGGAATTTGTGAATGTCATTGGCGAAAAAAGAAAGAAGCAGGAGCAAGCATGGCAGTCAGGCCGATCCTCATGTACCTAGTATCAGATGGTTGCAAAGAACAAGAGGCCACCAGCTACACTGTAGCAGTCCTTGTCAATGAAAATATCGGCTTTGCGGCACCATGGTGTTTGTATGTCAAGTCCGGGGTTCCTTTTCTTCAAGGAAAACCAAAACGAAAAAAGTGCCTTGGGAGTTGCCTCGATCGTAGCATGTTGAAGAACGCATGAATCAACCCCACTCTTGAGCTGGTCAAGAGAGAGTCGAGCGACCCCCATGCACAGCTGAGCCTCCGACCTGTCAGGTCAATCGTCAGCTCCTAACCTAGGCCCCTTGGCTTCCTCCCAAGCTCCCTCCGGATGGGAAGCCGAGAGGGGTGGATCGTTTGGCAAGGTGGAGTTGGCAGAGTGGAGCAGGAAAGGAAATCCCAGGTCGGAGTCCTTGGCCAGTTTGATTTATGCTTGTCAGTTGTGAGTTGTCTACGAAGTACACTACGCACGCGTGTATGATGGAAAGTGTGGTGTGGCGAGTCGTGTATGTACGAGCCATTAAAACTTGCAGGATGAGCTGGAGGAATTGACCACCTACCCATCTGCCTATAGTATATGTAAAAGTAATGTCTTGGCAAGTTGTCTCATGAGTAAACGTGGTTCATTCAAGTAGATACTAACGGGGAACCAGAAAGCAGTGTAGTCAAATGAGCAGGAAACAGTCGTGCAAATATCATGTTATTGCTTGGGAGATTCATGAAGCGACAGGATGAAAGATCTTGTTCGCGATGCCCGAGTTCCAGGTCGCCTCCCTGTTTCTCCTACAGCTCCTTCTTGAATTGGGAAGAGAGGAAGGGACATGATCAGCCTCGGCATTACAAGTCATAGTGACGAACACAATGTCAGGTCACTGTTAGGACGGAAGCTCGATCCCGTGGGCGTGTCTTGTTCGTATATGTCAGCGTACATGGATGGGAAGAAAAGGCATCACGGCCGTGTTTCCTCCTGCTCGTCTGTCCACGCACGTAAATCCTTGGGTGTGATCATCCGGGAGATCCACACTTTTTGTTTCTCTGTTCCAAACAGTTGTTGGGATCCTTGGTGATGGTGACCAGTAGAGGCACTGCCGTCGGTCTTATTATACAGGATATACTCGGAAGAGCGCAAGGTTGCCGAGGTGGGCATGTGCTGGCCAACAGTCATCAGTCAAGGCAGAAGAATAAGGATAGGCCAGGACGTAACCGTTCGGGCCGCTATAGCCCACGCGGAAAATAAAGATGGTCTGTTTCAGAAGGGAGAGGGCTGTGTCCAATCAGGCCTCCGATCAGGCCTCTGGACGATGCGTGGATAGGGGGAGTCGCCGGCGGTGGGTGTGATGTTTCATGTTTCCCATCTGGCTACTCTTTGGACGGTTAAAATGGGGCCATGGGCGCATACGTGTAGTAGCGCCAGCCAGGCGTTGTTCTTTCGGGTTTGCCCAACTGGGGAATCGACAATTGCTGCGGTTAAGTATTAGCGCCTGTCCTCTAGTGACTGCCGAGAAGAGCCCCTGCTTTGGCCTGCTACTCGTATAGTGCCTTGACCACCTGCCACCTAGTGGTAATGTATCATGGCGAAGAGATGAATGAACTTGACCTCTGGCATCAGTTCACTCTGACGTATACCAAGAAGCGATATCATGAACATGACTAGAAATTCAAGAGCTCTGCAAGTCAGAGGCAAGGAGAGAAGAGACAACGAGTAGAAAGAAAAGCAGGACCGAGGTGCTTGGCAGTCCCTGTTCTTGTCAGGTACGCGGGGTGGGATTGAAGATTGATTGGGCGGGAGCCGCCGCCACTTGGGGGCTCGAAACTCGTTAGCAGCAGTCGGCTGCTTCTTTTGGGTTGGTAAAAGGTCGCGGCGCCATGTACCTTGCATACTGCAGTGACTATTACCTAGGTAGACTTATTCGCATGCTCTATCCGCCATTAGACGTCACGTTACTTGGCTTGAACAGTCGGTGCTCTTTTGCTTGAGTTGAGCATCTTGTATTATTCTATGAGCGACAGGTTTATGCTTGAATATACTGTACACCTCCTGTCTCTGCCTCTAGAACATCCTGTTGCTACCCTACAGGATACTACCTCAATGCGCTTGTCCGGCTTGTTCCTTTTGGGGCTCTTCCATCCAACCCTTTTAGCGGAGGGCGCCCACCATGAGAGAGACAGATCGGACTAAACAGGCGTCTCCCCCACAATGCATGACCCCTGGCCCTGCATTGCGATCCCCTTCTGGCCAATGAATTCATGCGAACAGGCTGTGTTTGCCGCCAAGGGGCTCGACGTGGTACCGAGTATGCGCGCACCTTGACGCCAGTCTTTTGGTGGAAAGAAAGAAGGAGAGAAAGAAAGGATGGATGCGAGGATGCCAGGCCGGCCCGTTTTGCTCTTTGCCCCCTCGTATCCAACCAGAACAGGAAGAAGCAGCACCTTTACCCTGGTGATGCCTGTTGATCTGGGCGATCGTCTGGTCATTATGGAGTGCACACTATAATCCCCAGGCCGCTAAGGCAGGGGTGCACGTCAATCACCGTAACTATGCTTCTTTCTCGTCTTGGTGATAGGTGATAGTCAGGCACACAGCTACCTCGATTCTCCACCATATTGAGTAAGTCAGTAAGGTAGGTAGGTTAGGCAATAGACATGCGATGTGGTAGACCCGCTTCGTGCGCACCATCTGGTTGCCACGAGGGGTCGCCGGCAAGAAGGCCAGGCCCGGGCCAGGCCAATAGGAAAGGAACCTTTGACCAAACGGAATGCATATAACCTCTCTTTGTTCTACCTCGCATTCTTCTCTCCTCTCCCCTTCCCTCTTCTCCATCAACTCTTCACTCCTTCAAGAAGTGCCAAGTTCCGGGCTCTGGATTCTCCTCCTTCAGACCCTTTTTTTTTTCTTCTCTGCATCTTTTTCTGTACAACTCTTGTTCCATTCTCCCGAGTTGGCTGGTCTCATTGTCCGTCTGTTGTCCCGGTGACTAAGGAAACAATCAATCTTCACATCCCAACCCACCGCGCGGCCTTTGCCAGACTCTTCATTGTCCATCCACCTCGACCACACAATCCTTACAAAGATATTGTCGAGGGGCCTATTGTCTGGGACAATCGATTTGTTTCGACCTTTCTTCGCCTTTTTATAGCCATCTTGCCGTGCAAGTCTATAAAAGGCTCCCACATTTTCCCGAATCTCTGGTTTGAGGAAGCAATCCAAACAGTCAACCCAACCACCACCCCAGAGTTTCATCTCAAAACGCTGAGGCAGAACACATTCCTGAGATCACCAAAAAGAGCTACTGGCTAGCTTCTTCACAACTTCTCTTCCGCATCAGACAAGCACTTCTGCAATTTCCAATTCCAACTTTCAAGATGCAGTTCTCAACCACCAGCTTCGCCGTTCTGGCTCTGGCAGCCACGGTCTCGGCACACATGAACATGTACGACCCGACACCCCTCAAGTACAAGGGCAACCCGAACGCCAAGACCGTCGACGACGACATCAAGTCGCCCAACACGGCCTCCACCTTCCCTTGCAAGGGCGCTCTGGACGTCTTTGACACCGACGAGGGTGCCTCTGTCGCCACCTGGGCCGCCGGCTCCCAGCAGACCATCAAGATCGAGGGTGGTGCCGCCCACGATGGAGGTTCTTGCCAGGCTTCTCTGAGTTACAACAGTGGAGCCAACTGGACTGTCATCTACTCCAAGGAGGGTGACTGCCCTACCACTCCCGAGCTCGACTTCACTGTTCCCTCGGACACTCCTGCTGGCGACAAGGTCCTGCTCGCCTGGTCCTGGGTCAACCACACCGGAAACCGAGAGTACTACATGAACTGCGCCTCCATCACCATCACTGCCGCCTCTTCTAAGAAGCGTGATGAGGAGGAGATCGAGGAGGAGAAGCGCGACCAGCCCGAGCTGGCTTCCATGCCCGTCAAGCGCGATGGCACTGCCTTTGCCGACCGCCCTGCCCTGTTCGTCGCCAACCTCGACGGCCTCTCCGACTACTGCGTTCCCGAGGGTGTCGATGCTCAGTACCCTGAGCCCGGCCCTGATGTCGACTCCACTGGCTCTTCTCTCGGTCCCGTCACCTACTGCAGCTCGGGTGCTGACGTCCCCATCGATGCTGCTGGTGGCTCCAGCTCTGGTGGCTCCGCTTCTGGTTCCTCGGCCGCTGGTGGCTCCGCAACGACTGCTACTGCTGCCGCCGGAACGACTGCCGCCGCCGAGACAACTGCTGCCGCCACCACCTCGGCTGCCTCCATGTATGTTCCATCATCATCCTCCCCAGCCAGTTCATCTGTGCCCCTTGCCTCGGCCAACAGCACGTTTGTGGTGTCCACCGTGGTGTCCGTTCCGACGGGCCTCACCATTGTGCCGATTACCGCCACCAAGACCGAGAGCAGTGTGCTAACGCAATCCTCCTCTAGTTCTGGTGGCGTGTTCATCACCTCGCCCGCCGGCGCCGAGTCGTCGACTGCCGCCCAGCAGACCACCCTGACGACCAAGACGGCCAGCGGTGCCGCCACGACCACCAAGGCCACTACGACCAAGACGGCCAGCTCGGCTGCCGCTGCTTCCAGCGGAGCCTCGTCTGCCGGCGCCCAGTCGGGTACCTGCACCGACGACGGAGCCTGGGCCTGCGCCTCGGACGGTGCCAGCTTCCAGCGCTGCGCCAGTGGATCGTGGAGCGCTGCCATCCCCATGGCTGCCGGTACCTCTTGCACGCCCGGCATCTCGGACACCCTGAGCATGGCCCGCCGCAACATTGGCCGCCGCGCCCGCCGCGGCTACGGAGCCAGCAACTACGACCAGATCATCTAAGAAGGACGTCTTGTCTCTCTGTTCGCCTGATACGAAAGATCCACTCATTTCGATCTCTTCTCTTCCAAGGCCTGGGGCCTTAACTTTTATTCTTCTTCTCTTGGTCTTTGGACCAAGACCTTTTTGTATTCCGTACATAGATTTTTTCGTTCGCACTTGGATTTTTCATTCGGCTTGTACAAAGCTTGGAGAGGAGAGAGAGATGAAGCCGCACACCAAACACAATGGCATTTACGAATGGCGTTCTTCGAGCATGATTTGCATTTTCATGGGGATCTGAACTCACGAACTGGACCGAAAAAAGGGGAGACCCGAAAGAGACAGAACTTACGATAGGAGAAATATGATATACATCGTCTCATGCAAGATTACTGTGCCTTGATTATACTTGTTTTGTGATACACTATTTCCCGTCATCGAAGAGACTGCTGAATCTCAGTAGCTGCCACATAATCTCACACAATCAAGGACTGATTAAAGATGAAAGTTCATTGGACATTCCGAACATACTAATAATAATAACCCTTTACACCACAGGTTAACATCCTCCACATCTTACTCTTCCCCCTTGACCCAGCCCTCCTCCTCATTCTGCTTCTTACTCCTCTGCGACCACTCGGGCGCCTCATCAATCCCGTCCTCCTCCTCCTTATCGCCCTGCTCCTTGGTCTTGTGCACGCTCGTCGGCTTGTGCTCGGCCGGGCTGTACACGGTATACAGCAGCAGCGGCGTGGGGCCGGTGTTGACGAACTGGTGCCTGGTCCCCGCGGGCACGACGACGAGGTCGCCGGCCTTGACGTCTTTCTCGTCGCCGCCGACCTGGGCCAGCGCCGTGCCCGACGTGAACGTCAGGATCTGGTCCACCGTGTGCACCTCCTCGCCGATGTCGCCGCCGGGCGGGATCGTCATGAGCACCAGCTGCGAGTACAGGCCCGTCCAGAGCACGCGCCGGAACTCGGAGGACTGCGAGGGCAGCGCCGAGAGCATGTCCGGGAAGTGCTGCATCTTGTTGGCGGGCCGGTCGCTCGATGGCGTCGGGAAGGTGCGGGATGAAGATGATGGCATTTTGGGGGTCGGGGATGTGCTGAATGGTCTTGTTATTCTGATTGGTGCTGGTGGTGTGATGTGAGAGGGATGTGTGGTGAGACGGCGCGATGTGTTTCCCACGATGGTAAATGATGATTTGGACAACATTTTCTATGTGAACTGGGCCTCGACTACAGAGAGAATATATATATGCGTGAAAGCGACCGGGGATACTGCTTAATGATGACGACAACGTTGGCGATTTACCACGGGCAGTCTTCTCGATGTGGAATCATGCGTGTACATGCTCCAAAAGATGAGGAAACAGGCACTGCCAATACTCTATTTAACATCCAATCAATACCATTTCTACATCTCATTCGACAAGGTGCTCAGTGGTCATGCCATTTGCGGGCATCTGGTGGGAGGTGAGTAAGCGTCACCAAACGTCATACACTTTGTTCCTCTCGCCAAACTTTCGGGATCGGCGCCAGGGGTAGGAAAGTATCATATTATTGGAGATCAACGACATGTGGAATCATGAGCATGTTCTCCGTTTTCTGCACTCAGTACAGTGATATCCGACATGGATGTATTCATGTCACATCCTGATCCTTAGTGCGATATGTTTAGATGTGTCATTCTCTGCCCTGATGGGATATGGTACTCTGTATACTAGTTAGTAGTCATACCGAATGTAGTATAAGTACGGGATGCGGAGCGGACACTTCGGGCGAATGTGGGTCTTGGTATTTGACAGGCGGATCTGATAGTTATAACAGTCCTCACCGAGAATACGGCGACGTCATTTGTTTTTATTCTGTCTGCAGTTGCCATGTCTGACAGAGTCAATTCGGCTCATGATCCTGCTATATCTATAGCGATTGTGCTATTAACGAGCCGTTTTGCTTTAAATACGAACCCCTACTATCGGCAGACGGATATAGATTGTATTATAACACCTTGAGGAAAGTAATTTCGAATTAGACAAATTTCAATACCTCTTGGTGAAATCATTCTGTTTTTCTGCTAGTACACCAAAATAACCTTCCTGACAATCAATCGACCACACATTCAGACCGATATGCTCCCTCACGCCGGCGTAGCAGAGCCCCCACCAGCCAAAGCCACAGTCTCGCCGCCGAGCCACTCGTTGAGACTCGCATTGTAGTACAGGGTAAACCCAGCACTATCGATGTTGCCAAGGGACGCGTCGGCGTCGGTCAGGTTCTGCACCGTCGAGTCGGCCGTCAGCGTCCAGTTGGAGTCGGCCGACAGCCCGACGTCGACGAGCCCGACGCCGTAGCCCGAGTACGCGGCTCCCGTCCACGCGCTGTGCTCCTGCAGGACAAAGGAGATGGTGCTGCCGTTGTAGACCACCAGGTCGCCCGAGAGGCTCGACTCGGACACCACGGCCGATACCTCGGCCGGCAGCAGGTTGTTGTTGTCGGCGTAGCCGCCGTAGTAGTCAAAGTCTGGGGACGTCGCGACGTGTTAGCTTGCAGTCGTTTTTCGTCTGCGTATGGGAGAAGGGACAGCAAAAAAGAACAACTAGGTAACCCACCCTGGGTAATGGCCGAGTAGTTCGCCACGATGAGGACCCCCGACGGCGAGATGACCTGGGAGCTGTTGATGACGACGTCGACGATGGTGTTGCCGAACCAGAGCCCGGGGACGTCGTCGCCGACGGTCGTGATCTTGGAGTCGACGAGCTCGAGGCGGCCGCCCGCGAGCCGGGTCTGGGAGCTGAACAGGGCGACGCCCCCCAACAAGCCGGCCGTGGCGTCGCAGTTGATCAGCGTCGCCGTCTGCACGCCGTCCATGAAGACGACGGGGCCCTGCTCGGACACGGAGACGACGTTCTCCGCGTAAATGGTGCCCAGCGCGTAGTAGGTCGCGCTGCCGATGCCGGCGGCGTGCGCCACGCTGTCGTAGATGTACACGTAGCCCGCCGGGTTGTCGCCGCTGAACGACGACGACCGGTACCCGCCGCTGTAGTGCTGCAGGTTGCGGCCGACGACGGTGCCGTTGCCGGACGCGTACATGCCGTGGCTCACCGGCCCGCTGCTGTACAGCCACGAGTTCTCGACCGTGACCACCGTGTCGCTGCCGTACGAGTACACGTTGGCGCCGCCGTTGTGCACCGTGATGTTGACGTGGTCCAGGTTGGCGGTCGAGGCGTTGGCCTGTTGCACAGTGAGGGTGTTGTTAACGAACGGCCGACCAGCAGACAATCGGTGCCCTCGACTCGCGAAGACGACTTACCACATTGACGGCCGCGTTGAAGCCCCAGAAGCTGGCGTACAGGAGATTCGAGCTGTATCCCTCCTTGAGAATGTCCAGATAGGACCCGTTGAAGCTGGCGCCCTCGGCGACCAAGATCACGCTCGTGTCATTGGCGTCGACGGAAAAGGACTCGTGGTCGATGGAGACGGTCTCGGATACGTATGATGTTCCCGCGACGACTGCAAATATGGATTCAGCACCTAGCTACCGAACGACTTGACGCAGGGTCTTTCATGCACGTACTGTCTGACGGCTGGGTATCGGGAAAGGGCACGTTGTAGTCGGCGTCCAGAGCATTGTCGGCCGCCCAGTCCGCAGGGTCAATCACGTCTGATGGGTCCTCGATGGTAATCGAGGCCAGACTGGCGCCGGCGAGGACGAGGCCCAGGAGGCTCTTGGAGAAACTCATTCTTATTACTGTTCACTAGCAACGAATCTTGGAAGCAATAGACCCAATCGAACGATTTGTCCAAGGGGATCTGGATTGAGCCACGGAGATTAATTTGACTCGAATATCACAATCGCCGTCCGAGGTGCGCAAACTCTCGAGGCTACAGACAAGAGCATACCCGAAGCATTTATAGTCGGATACGAACCGCTCACCGACCCTCCACCATCCACTGCTCCCGCGAATCTTTGCCCTGCCGGATGCACGACCGGCCAGGGGTCCACGCGGCCGTTGATCTGCTCTTCCCGACAGCTGTGTGATTACTTTTTTCTTCTTCTTCTTCTTTCCGTGACGGGACGCGATGGACACCGCCCGGGTCGTGAGTGGCCGGTATTCGTCAATGTAAATTACAAGGTTACTCCGCATTCTTGTTCTACCCCTGCCCTGCCTTTGGCTCCCCCCTTGCAAAGCAAGCACCACTGCCGGTAGACCCCTACCGCCGTCCATCCAAACTCATACAAGGAAGTGATAGGTAGTACCTTGCCATGAGCTGCACGTGTGTGTTTGTCAAATACTGCAAATCGCTACCAATACATGTGGTGTCAGGCGCGTCGGATGTGGTCCTCTTCCCGGGGAGAAGCTTTAAGCAAGGAAAAGAGAGTTTCGTGCCCCTCACTTGTGTATATGCATGTCCAACGAGCACGAGTTGACATCAAGCCGGGGCTAAACCTAAGTTTGGCTGACCTTGGGGAAAAATGATACAATCGGGGACATGTCTTCCTCAGACGAGAAATCATGGCGCTGAATGGGACTATACTATAAAAACCTATCAACACTAAGTGGGTTACAAGCGGATTTGCAAGTAATCCAGTCGGGCAATCGATCAATAATAACACTCATACTAACATGAATGACGGCATGGTACCTGGTGCTGTAAATCCTTACGCTGCACCGAGCCAAGGTAGGCAGGTCTCTCATCCACTCGACCAAGTTCAACATCGAGTCATTGTCAATACCATCCATCCAGCCTACTCCAAAAGGACCCGAGCCCTACGAACGACACGAACAAACAAACACGACGCTTTGAAAAGCCCAGCCCATCGTCCCGACGAGAAGACTGACTACTCCAACGGGCCGCCCACTATCCCATCGTCCATCCTGTGATCCCCAGAAATTTTGGAGTCTTCCCCTTCTGCAGCGATGATTACCCGAACGACACTACAAATATCTAGACAGCGGAATCGAGCCGTTGTTCTCCCACATCGCATCCCACATCCCGTATACAACCAGACCTGACCGACGACCGTCCACCATGAATTGGGATATTTTTGCGTCGTCATCTTCGCTTGTGGCTAGCTGTGAGACGTCAAGCTTTGTCATCTTAGTCACACTCATGCATGTTTAAGCGAAATCGGTAACGCCAAACGCCGTATTACGACTATGCAATGGCAGACAGGATCCATCCCGTTCTGTTCTGCCCCCGCTCCGGGTCCGCCGCGGCCCCACCTTCTGCTGTAATTGTATAGACGGCCGCCATCTTCCCCGGATATCAGGGTTGCTGCTGATCTATTGTCCGAGATGGGAACATGACTGCGGCCCCTGGCTTTGCTGCACGTAACATTGGAACAAGAAGAATACGTCAGCCTCGAGAAACTACTCCAACAAGACCTGGAGCTTGGACACGCTTGCATATGTCATTATCAGCTGTGCTGTTTACCAAACTACTCTCATCTCATTCATCTCCCTTATCCAGAGTAGCATATACATACAATGATCAATGTTTAAACTATACATTACTACTCCACAGCTCATTTGTTCCCCCCTCACAGTCACGCGAAGATGCCGGAGAATGAGTCCCGGGTGACTGACAAAATCGACCATCGAATTTGTCAAGACGAAAAAACAAAACAAGTGCTGAAAATGGTCTCGCCAACGACGGTATGAAATCATGAAACGAACGGTCTCGCCATCTATGCACCAGCAGAGTATATATAGTTGGCCCCAAAAGAGCCCGCCACCTCGATTCAGATCACCGGCTGGCAAGAATATGTGCCCTCTACTTCCGTCAAGGCATCACGTCAAGCCTCACGACTGGCTCGCAAGATAGTTGGCGGCCTGTCAAGTTTATTAGTCACTTTTCCATCTTTGCTTTGGCCTTAGGAGTCGAGGCTTTTCCTGGTGGTACTCACACGTTCGAGGTTGTAGTCATATATCTCCAGAGCATTAACTGCATCGGTTCTGGAGTATCCCATGCCCGTGAGGTTCTTCAGAATCGGATCGTCGTGAACGCCCTCCTGGGTCAGTGCCCTGCCGGCGTCTTGTAAGCTTGGTCGGCCAGGATCTAGGCCTTTGGGAGCCTCATCATCGGTGGTGACTGCTTCCGTACCAGGTTTGTCCAGGTCTGCAAACATGGCGTCCCAATCGTGGCTATCGCCTCCCTTGGCGCCGGTACCATTGGTGTCTGCAGCAGTTGCAGCTCCAGCTGCTGGCTGAGATGACCCCGCCGGAGGAGTAGAGACATTGCCAAAGTCATAGCTGCTGTCCATTCCAAACGCCTGAGAAACGTTGGTAGTCTCCTTCTTTGGCTGGGACGGTGGGGGGCTGCCGTCGAAAACCGAGTTGAAGTCATCAAGGTTGGAGCGAGAGACGTTGGCGAACTCATCGTCGGCCGAGCCCTCCTTGGCGTCCTCAAGACCATCAAAGTCGTCGTCGAGATCGTCAAAGGCGTTCTTGGCGGGAGGGGCAGTGTTGGTCACGGTACCCGGAGCAGGCGCGAAATCAGACGCGGGCTTGAACGGATCATCGGCATGGGATGTAGCAGGTGGCATCGGGAACGATGACGAGAAGTCACTTGCGAATTGGTCAGTATTAGAACAGGCCGCAGGGAGAGTGTGATACAAGCCAGAAAAGATTGTTTCTTACGTTGATGGCTGGTTAGCAGTAGCGGCACCCTCAGCTGCTGGGACATTGGGAATAGCGGCCGACTTGCTGGTCGCAACGGGCGACGAAGGTGCTTTGGGAGTCTCCTTGCCCTCTGTCTTGACGGGCGGCGAAGAGGGCGCAAAGTCATCGTCGAATCCATTACCTTCACTATCCGAGTCCGAATCGTCGTCGTGCTGTAGTTCTGAGATGGGAGGGAACTCGCTGGCAAAGCCGCCACCGCCAAAGGCATTGCCTGCATCTTGTGGCTTGTCCTGAGGCTTGCTGGACGAACCAAAGCTAGCAAAAGCCGAATCGAAATCATCCTTTGCATTGAGCGGGTCCTTCTTCAAGCCTTCGAAGATTTCACTGTCACGGTTACCGGCGAACGAGGGAGTTGCTGCTCCAGCTTCCGCGCGCGGTGTGTCCTCGGGGAACGCACCGGGGATGGTTCCATTGCTCGCCGCCGAACCCGGGACATCATCTTCGGCTGGAGCTGCAGCTCTGGAAGTATCGTGGCCGGAGAGGGCGCTGTTCCCGGTAGCGGTCGCCTCAAGAGGTGCGGGCGCTAGAGATCCGGTGACGGGGGTGCCATTGTCGCCAGCTCGGCTCAGTGGTGGAGATGCCTGTCGTGAAGAGGTTAGAGATTCGCTCATGTTTCCAAAGGGTAGATAGCTGGAGCTGATTTGTCTAGAAGCAGGGGGAGGTGGTGGGTCGCCAAAAGCAAGATGCGCAGCTCGACTGACATTTCCGGGAGTGGACGCGGCAGGGGTGGCAAAGGATCCTACACTTGCGGTGGAAGCGCCCGTGTTCTGCGCCTTGAAGGACGTCATGGGTGGCGGCGTGCTGGTTGAACCGCCGAAGCCGCCAAAAATATCATCGAATGACTTGTCATTGTAAGACTTTGCCGCAGGCGAGGCAAAGGCTCCCATCATATCGGTGCTCCCGGTCCGCTTGAAGAAGGGATTGTTACCGCTAGCAGTAGATCCCGTTGGGCTTGCTACTTGGGCCGGGGCAGTCGGTGGTGGCGAGCTCGTGTTTATCTGGCGGCTGCTCTCTTCGTTGCTCCTGGTTAGGTCCTCGGCTTCAGTCTTTAGCTTGTCACGTTCTCCCTCAACGGTAGATAGTTGTTTCTTGTTGATGGCAACCATGCCCTTCTGCTGGCGAGCATCAGACTTGAGTTTCTCAATCTGAGGCTTCAGCTGAGCAACCTCGGCGTTGACTGCAGCAATCTTCTGCTTCAAGCTCTGGTTCTCCTGCTGGTCGGTTTGCAGAGCGGCCACAAGCTGCTGGTGCTGAGTCTGAATTTCACGGTAGCTGCCATCGAGAGTACCCATCTCCATCATCAACTTTTGCGTCTCACTTCGGGACTTTTGCAGCTGATCCTTGAGATCCGCAACCTCCTTGGCCTCCTTTTCGTAGAGTGCTCTAAGCTGGGCAAGGCGATCTTCAAAGTTCTTCTTTTGCTGGCCGGTTTGGCCGACCTCTCTCTGCGTTGTAGCGCGCTGGCCTTGAACCGTCTGCATCTCATTGGACAACGAGTTGATCTGGTTGGACAGATTGGCGAGTTCAGTGGTTTCATTCGTCAGCTTACTGCTGATCTCGGGATCATTATCGCCAAGAAGGTCGTCCACTGCCGAAGGTTTCGAAGCGCCAGAACCGCCAGTGTCATGGGTTTGAAGTGTTCGACCAAAAGACGACGACGGAATGAAAGGCTTGAATTGGTTAGTAATTGGCGAGGCGCGAGCAGGGGAGCCTGGCGCCACGGGAGAAGCATTTGCAAAGGGGTCTTTTGCGGCAGAACCGCCAGTGGCCATTGGAGCCAAAGCAGGAGCAGCCGGCGCATCGAGACCGAATAGATCATCGATGGCTGACTTTGGAGCTGGCGGAGGTTGGGGCCTCGGGGGTTCGGGTGCAGGAGCATCAAATGGCGAAGCCACTGCGGTCGCCGGACGCGACTGGATACGAAGAGATGGGGGAATCAAGTTTGCCGGCAGAGAGGTTGGCAAAGCCGTGGAACCACCATCACGCCTGGTGCGTTGCTGTCTGATGAGGTACATGGCCACGGCAAAGGTATCTCTGGTCAGGTGTCCCTGGGAGTTGATATCGGCCAAGTCCCATACCTGAGCCAAAGCATCCTCGGACAGACCCGACTGACTCAGAAAAGGCACTGCCTCTTCTCCCGTGATGAACCCCTTATTTGTCTTGTCAAGATCAGCGTAGAATTGGTCGAAGCGAGCCTTGTCCGCCGAGCTGATAGCCCAGTCCGATCCGGTAGTCTGCGGTTGCAGGCCCGTAGCCTGAGCTGAGAGGGGCGCACGTCCAAGAGGGCTTGCCTGTCGCAACGGTGCCTGGCCACTCAACTGGCGAGGAATGGCAGACAGCGGAGGTCCTGTTGTCGTCGGGCTCTGTCTCGACATGGAGCCTCGTCTCGTTGCCGCCTCGTACAGCCCGGCCGGCAGAACATTGGGCAGGCCCCTGAGCTGTCCAGTCTTCAGCGAGGTGAGCAGGTGCATGGCAATGACAAATTCGGTCAGCACGAGGGCGCCCCTCTGCTCAGTGTCCGCCAATTGCCATATCCTGCCCAGTGTCTCGTTGGCCAAGCTCGATTTCTCAAAGATGACCCTGGCCTGATCGCCCGGCAGCAGGTTTCCAGGTAGCAGGTTCTGCCTCTCAAATAGCCCGGCATATTGCGATACCTTTTCCGGCGTCAGCGGAGGGATACGAATCGGCACACCACCAGTTCCTTGTGCCTGGAGAGGCTGCGGCGTCGGAGGAGCGGCGGCGGTGGGCGTCGGGTTGAACCCCTCAAAACGAGGGACGGGGCCCGGCTGAAGAGCAAGCTCGTAGGTAGGTTCGCGGCCGGCCTGAGCATGGCCGATGAGACGGAGCACGATGCTAAAGCCTGCTGGAGTCAAGAATCCGCGGTTCTCTCGGTCTGCCAATTGCCAGATCTACAATGGGAAAGCATCGTGTTAGCGTCGCCGTACGCGTCTTGTCAACGGCGTGCTTTCTTGCTGCCTGCCGGGCACGTTGCCCGCACAACTGTAAATGATACGCACCTCTCCAAGTATCCGGGAATCTAGCCTCGTCTTCTCAAAGAACTTGACAGCCACCTCACCGGTGACGACTCCGACATTATCGGTGTCGGCCTGGCGAAACAGTTGGCCAAAGACCCGCTTCTCGTCCGGGCTCAGATTGAGGTTCGGGCCTGTCAGACGTCAACATCGCGAGTTCCGGCACGAATAATGCTATTTTCTTCTTGTCGCAATCTGCTGTGCTGAAACCTCCGCCACGGGATGGGGGACAAACTCACCAGCCTCGGCGCCCGTTTCGACCGACATCGTTATGTGGCCAGGGTCGTAAGATAATCGGTTGTAGCGGGAGCTCGGCTGAGCTTCAGGGGGTGAGAGGGCAAGTCAACAATGCGAGAAAATGTGCCGTCGACAGTGGTCGCAACTTTGTGCAAAATGATGGATGCAATGTGGCGATCTCTTCAGCTCTGACTAGGACTGAGAGATGCAATGTCGTTATTGAAAGCAAGTCACCAACGATCGGGCGCTTGGGGGGAGGCTGGCGAGCTGGACTGAAATGGACGTCAATGTCGCTAAAGTGGTGGAGTTAAGGTAGGGGGGTGAGGCCCGTAAAATTGGCCCGGGGTGTACAGTGTAACGGAACTCAATTTCAGGCTGGTACCGGGCCCAGTGGTCAATAGATGGGATGGACAGCCCATGGGTCAACCAGCAAACAGTCTTCTAAATGCAATGATTCAACCCTTGTTGGAAATGCGCTGCGTACGTTAAGGGTATAAAGATGAAAGAGACTGAAACTACCTATTGTAATAGAAAAGACCTCTTGTCTCACCCAACTTGGCTGTGGACAGGCTACAACTTACAAGCTACGTACAGTACAGCAACTTACTACAGATTCCACCATGGCAGCCACGGACCCCGGGCCCCATACGATTTCCCCTAGGGTGGCCTATCAGATCCCACCTGAAGCTCTTCGGGCGTCATTGACCCAGATGGACATGTTATTACTCAACCAGACGTGAACCGCGCGTGACAGTCGAGACTGCCACTAGTAGATCTGTATAATAAGCCTGCAAAAATTAGAAATTGAGCCGGGGGAAATGGGTAAAATGGTTTACATTTGACCAATTCATGTGCCGGGCATCGTTCTCTTGGTTTTCCGATCAAAATCATTGGAGGTTTGGGGATCATGAGAATCAAGTAGCGCAATGCACCTTGTATGCAACCCCATGCTCCGCAAACCCTCATTGCATGGTCCCATTGGAGACAGACAATTCATATGCCTGCAGTTGGGTGCATCTGCATCCATTGGGCATCCTGCGCGCTGCACGTCGTCGCAATGCAGCACAAGATGAATTTGAGCCATTCCAGATAGGAGATGTAGTCGCATCATAGAAAGATCATGTCAATCAATCAGAGTCATGCCGCACAATGGAAGAGAAAACATGTTGGTCACTGATGCCTTCGTGCTATTAAACGGATTTACAAAGTGTAGTATACTACTCCCCCATCGCCTGGCTCTGCATGAAAATCAAACTGACAGACGGCCGAGCTTTTGGTTCTTCCCACAACTCTCAACTGAAATGAATTGCATCTATACGCTCGCAGAGTCGCAAAATGTGTGCTTCTAGGACAACCAGCTGATCGTCACAAAAAAGGCCTCCATAGAAGCACTTCTGCATGGGTCTTGGTGCAATCGCGTCGGCTTTCCTAAGCCTCTGGTGGTATATTCATCTCTCCGCTTAGTACTCGGCCTCGAGATCGCCCTCAGCCTCAAGAGAGTCCGTAGCCACCTCCTCGTAATCGCGCTCGAGGGCAGCCAAGTCCTCGCGAGCCTCGGAGAATTCACCTTCCTCCATACCTTCACCAACGTACCAGTGAACGAAGGCACGCTTGGAGTACATGAGATCGAACTTGGTCGAGAGAGCGGACCAGGCCTCGGCAATGGCGGTTGTGTTGGAAAGCATGCACACGGCACGGTCGACCTTGGCCAAGTCGCCGTTGGGCACGTACTGAGGAGCCTGGAAGCAGATACCCAGCTTGAAACCAGTTGGGCACCAGTCGACGAACTGGATGGTGCGCTTGGTCTTGAGGGTGGCGACGGCACCGTGGGCGTCCTTGGGGACGACATCACCACGGTACAGCAAGCAGGTGGCCATGTACTTTCCGTGGCGGGGATCGCACTTGACCATCTGGTTGTAGGGCTCAAAGCAGGACATGGTCATCTCCTGGACAGAGTTGGCCTCGTGGGAGGCCTTGGCGGCCGAGACCACGGGTGCGTAGGCGACCAGCGGGAAGTGGATACGAGGGTAAGGGACCAAGTTGGTCTGGAACTCGTTCAAGTCGACGTTGAGCGAACCGTCGAAACGGAGAGAGGCGGTGATGGAAGAGACAACTGCGAAATTGGTCAGCATACACGATTTTCCCTTCGTCGCTCTACGAGCCGCTATGAATATTACATACCCTGGGCGATCAGGCGGTTGAGGTTCTCGTAGTTGGGGCGCTCAACACCGAGGTTGCGGCGGCAGATGTCGTAAATGGCCTCGTTGTCGACCATGAAGGAACAGTCGGAGTGCTCCAGGGTGGTGTGGGTGGTAAGGATGGAGTTGTAGGGCTCAACGACCGAGGTGGCGGTCTGAGGAGCGGGATACACACAGAACTCCAGCTTGCTCTTCTTGCCGTAGTCGACGGACAGACGCTCCATCAGGAGAGCACCAAAACCGGAACCGGTACCACCACCGAAAGAGTGGAAGACCAAGAATCCCTGAAGACCAGCGCAGCTGTCGGCAACGCGGCGCACCTTGTCCAAAACGGAGTCAATAAGCTCCTTGCCGACAGTGTAATGGCCACGAGCGTAGTTGTTGGAGGCATCCTCCTTGCCGGTGATCATTTGCTCGGGGTGGAAAAGGCTTCGGTAGGTGCCGGTGCGAACCTCGTCGACAACGTTGGGCTCGAGATCGCAGTAAATTGTGCGAGGGACATACTTGCCCTGACCTGCACACCAAATATGGTCAGATCACATCCTGCGCGTCACGTCTCGGTTGTATTGTAGCATACCAGTCTCGGAGAAGAAAGTGCTGAAGCCATGGTCGGGATCGGCGGCCTTGCGCTCCTCGGTCAGGTATCCATCGGGCTGTAGAGATGATTTTTCAGCTTCACGATTCGAGTAAATAGGTCTTTTGGGTGACAACCTACCTGAATACCGTGCTCCAGACAGTAGAGCTAAGAGTAGAGAGAATCATGTCAGTTCTGAAATCCCAAGGTCCCTTGCCTTGCTTGCAGGGGTCAAATAGACTCAGTTTAAGGGACGTTGCCGCGAGGCGCCGTCCACTGATACCAAGCGCCGTTGGAGCCGTTGAAACTTACCTCCCAGCAGGAGTTGGCGATTTGACAACCGGCCTGGCCGACTAGATGAAGGCAAAGAGAGTCAGCGACTGTTTCATCGGAAGTCCAAGGATGGGGGGCGGCTCCCGGTCGGGATCACGGATCATGCGGTGAGGGCAGAAACGCGGTGCGGGCGGCGAGCTAGGGTCAACAACGCCAGGTCGCAAGGGGCAGAATGAACATACCGTTGATGCTGATGATCTCACGCATTCTGGACGGCGATACAAGTGAGGTTGAGGTGTAGGGATGGTGGAACGAAGATCAAGAGGAGGAAGAGTCGCAAAGATGGAGCAGCCAAGGGTGCAGCTGTCTCTGGCGGCGGAAATTGTCGAAAGATATCGGGGAGAGGAGGTCAACAGTCGAAGATGAATTTAGTGGGGGGAGACGAGCATGGGCATTTGTTGATAATCCAATACACCCAGCCCGCTTTGGGGCAAGCGCGTCCCATTGGAAGAGCGCGCCTGGTCACCAGTAAACGAAAAAAGCAGGGGCCAATGCCCAATAGTGGCCCCCGCCATCAGGGGATTCATTGGCGCCAGCGCGGGAGACGAGCAGCGGCGGCGGCGCCCGATTATGAAAGGTTGGGACACCTGAGAAAGAGGCAAGCAATCCTTTATTATTGCGATTCGCACGAGCAAATGGTGGATACGACTTGAACCACAGCCATGGCACGAGTTATGCCTCTCTGCACTTGTATGCAACAAATATCGAAGCTGTAATGAATATTTCCTCGTTCCAAAGGATACCTCTTGTACCGAGGATTTCTAATGACACCATAGAGGCAAACACTCGAGATTCTGCACCATATGCTTACATATTTATAATACTGCCGCTTTTTCTCTGTCCGAATCCCGCTCCCGTCACCGACTGCACAGATCCAAGCTATTCAGGGTCCTCAAGTGACCATGTATCCGTACATATCCGTCACAATTCATCAGAAATCTTGAATACCACCAGATGGGGTTACAGAAAAAGACCTAAAACACAAAACATTGTCTAGGCAGCCGAATTCTTTATTGCATCACTACTCAAGTTTTATACCTTGAGGCCTGGTATTTCGGCAGGAAACTCGACACCATGTGGAAACGCGTCTGCCTGGCGGCCGGCCTCCTCGTTGCCACGGCACTGGCGAACACGGAGAAAGCCATCTTCCTGGGCCCCGAGACCGTCAACATACCGCCGACTCATCCGAACCTGCAGGACCTGCACATTGATACGCTAACGCCGGCTCAATGGGCTGTCCGCACACATCTCGATGCTCAGTTCCCGACCGACGGGGCCAGGTTCGGCAGAGCCACGTGGCTGGCCCTGGATGAGTTGACCGAAGGTCAGCGGTATGAAGTACGGGTCTGCTGGGCTGCGACTGTACGTTCGTTTACTCACTCATCTCATCTATCGAGTCGCAGGTGATCGATGGTGAATTTTCGGCGTGTGCTAAAGCAGGACTCAGCAACCCACGGAGTTCCGTCTCAATACATATGAGCTGAACACCGTCTTTGAAACCCCTGAATTGATCTCAGAGCTATCCGAGTACTCTTGGTCCCGGCAACCAAAAGACGGTGATCATTCTGAGAATGCCGAGGCTCACAAGCCAGCCTCCAAGAAGGAAAGACAAGCTTCAATTCTCTTGTTGCAAATTTTGGCAGCTGCAGATTATTTCACCACAAACCAGACGTTGATGGCCGAGGTTCCACCAGTACTCGTGGATATCATCCTAGACCCTTACATCGTCAACGTGCTTCCGCGCTCGCTGGTGCCAACTGTAGGCTATATTGTCATCATTGCCGTCTTTTCCTGGTTCCTAGCAAGCCGCATTTCGACCTGGATTCGAGGACTGGCTACTTCACAGCAGAGTCCAACAAAGAAGGACCAGTAGGGCTGTGGAGGTTTCTAAAGCTTATGTATTGAGCCAAGGCCTAACCTGAACGTCGTCTAAATCCTACGGAATATACAGGTCGCCAAGCAACGGATCATCATTCGTCAACATATATGCCAGAAAACACCCGGCAACACTTTATGCAGTTCCCGCGTCCCGCCCCGTTTGTTCGAGACGATGGTTGATTGCCCAGTAATGTGGGCTTTATAAGTCGCAATGGCGGATATGAACATGGCTGAACCAGGAAAAGGAAATAAGTTTAGCGTCTACCTAGCGATGTGCTTGTACGATGTTGTGTGGAAGAATCAAGCTTGCGATTGCTACCATTGGCCAGGGTAGCCTCCGTGGTGTCCAGCGTGCTGGCCAGCGTGTTGACCAGCATGTTGGCCATGTTGTTGGCCATGTTGGCCGTATGATGGGTGGCTGCCAGTGGGCACAGGAGGTCCGCTCTGGTGGCCGTATGAATGCTGTCCCTGACCGCCGTACGCGGAAGGTCCGCCTTGCGAAGTGGCCGGCATCTGGCCATACTGTGACTGGCCGTAGCTAGGTTGCGACTGCGGGTATGCTTGGTGCTGACCACCGTATGTTGGCTGCTGAGGTGCGTGCTGGGCTGGCGCCGTCGAGGCGTAGGATGGTTGGTGGGCTTTAGAGGGTCAGTTATGAGGTTCATGTGCATGCTTAACAACATGACTTACAATAATGTTGTCCCTGCGGAGCGGGGCTATGTTGGCCATATCCTGAATGCTGTTGAGCCGGACCCGGGCTGCTGTATGATGCGCTGTGCTGACTCGTCGGCGTAGGATACGACGGGGTAGCATGCTGTTGGTGCGCCGGCGCGCCGTAGGAGGAAGACGCGCTGTGCTGGGAAGAATGCTGAGAGTGCTGACCGGTTGGAGGAGGTGAACTATACGCGGCACTGGGCTGTCCGCTCGGCTGGTATGATGTCGGGGGCGCCTGGCCACTGTAGCCTCCCGACTGACCGGTGTTCGAGTAGCCATAGTTTTGGGACTTTTGAGATATCAGCATATTGCACGATCATGATTATCTGCTCCCCGGGCAAGATGTGTGACATACCGATTGACCCTGAGCATTTCCGCCAAACATGTTTGCGACACCACCCATTACCGAGCCGGCAAAGCCGCCAGACTGTTGAGGTGCGGATGATTGCCCGCCATGGTAATTCTGAGATTGTTGATGCTCGTTCTTCCCACTGCTGAAGAGGCTCGACGCCAACGCGCCGACAAGTTTGCCAGCGCCGCTGTTGCCGCTACTGCTGCTGCCGCCATGTGATTGCTTTCCGCCCGAGAGCTGGTTCATGAGCAGGTTTGAGGCAAAGCTCTATTCGGGAATTATATGATCAGCCGCGAGAACTTGACACCAGAACGAATGCCACAAGGCCGAATGTGCTTACCCCAATCGATCTGTCACCCGTCTCGCCTCCGACGCCTCTTGTGCCATTGCCTGGAGGCAGGACCGGCTCCATACGGCCGTCGGCGTGCCTAACAGTCTGCGTACCGTCTGGATGGGTGATGAGTTCGGGCTTGGGAACGCCGAATGGATGCTCCTGCTGCTGCGCCGGGGTGCCTCCCGGGGCAGCCTGGGTCGGGGTTTCCCACTGAGAGACGCCAGTCGAGATGGAGACGAAATAATACTTCTTGCTCGTGCCGTCCCATTGCGCGATCCATCCAGGAGGCAGTTGCGGCGGCTCGAACGTGGGGCCTTCGGTGCCCGGGGAGGCGGGGCCAGCCATTGCGACGGAGGGGTCTTTTCTGTCCTCGGTTGTGCTATCGAGGGGTTGACGTGAGTAGAGACGTTCGCGTTTTTTGGGAGGGGAGGAGGGGCGAGGGCGTCGATGGAGCAGGGGAGTTGTAGATGTCGCCTGCGGGTGAGATAAGTGTCAGAAAAGACGATCTCGTGACAATGTGGGGGGACGAGAAGAGAGAGGGAAGAGAGAGAAAAAAATGATCAACTGCCCGCAAGCCGTCGATCAGCAAAAGTGCAAGGCGGTTGCACTTACTTGCGTAAGGTAGCCACTCTTGGGCGAGGTGAAAGAAAGGCGATGAAAGAGAGAGTTCCACATGCAGCAGATGGCGAGGAAGCTTGGTCACTCTCAAAAACAATGTCGTAACACCCCGACTCGATCGGCCCCAAGACCCAAGACCAAAAGAGTGCCACCCACCTGCCACCAGACAGACAGACGACCACTACAGAAGACCTGCCTGAGAACTTGGATGGACCCTTTCTGGGAAGAGAAAGTTTGCACCGCCTCACTTGCTCAGCTGGATTTTTGCCCAATCCAATTTAACGTATTAATTCCAATTTTCGTCGTCCCTCTCTCATGTCTCTCTCTGTCTCTTTTTAGCTGTGCTCTTTAGGTTAGGTATGTACCTAAGGTTTGGCTCGATGCACTAATTAATCACTGGCATTTGCAAGTCAGCAGCCACAACGTGGCGCCGGGTGCACCGATTGTAGGTAATAAGTCGGTAGTGGGAGGCCGCAGTAAGTCGAGTGATCTGAACCACCGATCGCGTACGGATGCGGAGTTCAGCGAGAAACAGAATGTGCCAGAGTACCACCACCACATGAGACCAGTATAGCCATGTTACGATTCCGTCAGGACACTGCGCATGGTCTTGAACTGGAATGGAATGGAAAGCCATTTGGTGATTATCAATATGCTGTTGGGACGCATTGGGCACCATGAAATGGAATTTTGATTACAAGCAGAAATGGATCAGACCTTTGGGCAAAGTCACCAAAGAGCAAGGGCCAATTCCTAGGGAATTTATTACAATCCCCACCTCGCCATTGATAGAGGCCTGATTGAGCCTCAAATGATCATGCGCATTGCGTCTTATCATTCTGCGATTGAATACCATGGTCGATACTATCCCAGGTGAAGTTGATTGACTACTCCCGGCCGATGACGTATGCCCAAGGGACCCTCGATGCATTTGTTAGTGGCTCGTGGCTAAAATCCCATGCGTGCGCACAATCTGACTGTGCCAATGGCGTGAAGACGCAGACTATCCAGGGAGATGCCAAGAGTCAGATGAAAGACACAGGGGCGTAGTTTGTGGCTCCCGGACGTTCACTGCACATATATCACCGACATGATTGGGTATGTTATTCATTGGATGTGCCATTGGGTGTGTCGTGCTTACGGAAGAGCGAACACTGTAACTACCAACCATAAAGTCGCAGATAAAAAAATGCAACATTTCATAGAATGGTTGTCGTAGGATGGACTTATCCAAGATAGGTAGTGCTACACGTCGTTGTAAGGTTGTTTGTTATATATCTAGGTAAAGAACAAAAACAGATGAGTTCAGCATTGTGTGAGAATGCGAAAAGGGCAAAAAAAGAAGTTCCCAGGTTGTACCTGGGGGAAGTGATGAGAGTGGGACTTGAACCCACGCACGTTTCCGTACCAGGAAGTAGGTGTTAAGGTGACCTTAACCTGGCGCCATAACCAACTCGGCCATCTCACCGGAGGTTGTTGAAGAATTCTGTTTATCGACCATTATTACATGTGGACAGACCGAAAACTTTGACTGGGTGGGCGACAATCCTGTGGATACAAGAAGCTATCATGAATTCTAGACGTAAGCGTTAGGTACATGGCAGCCAGGCGCTGGTTTCGAAAGATCGCGGCGGGTTGGCGACGAGTGGGCTTGATTCAGGTCCAAAGTTGTGGTTGATGGAGTGGGTCAACACCAAGCATCATATGGTACTGCCAAGACAGATATAGAACTTGTTTATATCGTCAAGATCTTTATAGTATGTCGTAATTGTTTCTAGTCTTTCGCTTCCACCAGTTATTTGCTGAATTTGCAAGGTAGCCCGCATGGTCAGTAACACGCCACAGTACAACGTGTTACGCCAACAACTTCACTGCGTAGATTGACATCTCATATGCTATGTATTGACATCCTCAGAGAGCATATTCCGGCAGACAGTGTGCTCAATCCCAGCTCCAGATACACGCCAAGTTGCATCTTTAATTCTTTGTCATGTTCGCACATGTTTGAGAGATGCCGTTGGTTGCTTTGTCTTGAAAAATGTCGTTTTCGTATATGTTTCACTTCCACGGACCATTGCAGTAGCAGTTGTCATGAATCGACATGCCAGACTGCCAACGAATTACTGTCACTTTTTGCAGTCGGCTGAATCAATTGACAAGCTTTGTTCACCGGTATGCATTCGGTGGGTTGCGCAGCATTGGAAAAACTTGTGACCATCTTGGCAATGGGGCCAAATCTGCATGTATGTAACACAACATGAAGAGTTCCTCTTTCAGCAGCATTGGCCGTAGTTCAGGAATCCGAGCCTCGCCGCTTATCTAGTCCTCATTTCGTGTATTTGGCCATATTCCCTCATTCTTCCTGATCCAGAAGAGTCCCGCGTACACAATGGCCGGGTACGATCCATCACAGGCGCGTATCGACGGCCACTTGGAAAACAGTGCGGCTGGCCTATACTCTTACCATTCCCCTTGTGCGCCCCTCAGCAACGATCGAATGAACCCAGACGATGAGGTGGACCTAGGAAACCGCGACGAATATCACCCGGCTGGCCCATCTATGCGCCCATCATTCAGTTTCCATGGAGATCAAGAATCAGTGTTCTCGCGCTTCAGCCAAACGCCACAAATGGCTGGCGGCGGTGTCGGCAGCGGTATGGCGCGGGAGAGCAAGTTCAGGGAAATGTTCAGATCAATGTCGACTTCGATAAAACGCGGCGCCATATCCATGTCACAGCGTCGACGGAATGGAGTTGGCACCTCTGTAGACAAAGGCCACGGACCGCAAAGCAGGATGGAGATGGATGAGTTAGCCCAGAAATACGGTAACGGAGGCTAGAATCAATGATCGCCAAATCTCTCATAATACTTACTATGGTATAGGTTATGTCCCGAGAGATTGCCGTGCTACAGACGATGCTCATCTCAACCGCGTCTCCCGGCTCTATCTCGCACAAGCTTTCATGTCCTTTCTAGCCACTGGTGGAAGTGCTGTATTGTTCTTCTTCGCTGTCAAGCATTGGGAATGGGGGCCTTCGATGAACAAAAATCTCTTGAGCCGGTCCAATTGGGGCTACAAAGCAATTGAGGTCGTGTTCGCAGGGGTGTATGTCACGTTCTTGGGACAGATACTTACACGGCGGGCGTTCTCGAAGACATCAAAGGCGTTCAACATTGCTGAAATGACCATGAGGAACTGGGTCATCCAGCCTGGCTCTCTCGTGTTGCATCCAGAAGGTTTCCAGTACGCTGGTGTATCACTCCTAGGTGGCCTCACCGTTCTGGCCACACTGAGCGTTCTTTCTTGGACTCCGGCATGCAATGCTCTAATAACACCTAAGATACTATGGTCGAATTGGAAAGACAGCAAAGTAATATCCACGTTTGTGAGATCGTCGTATGCCAATATCAACTTCATAAAATCAGAGTGTCCCTCGATCGACACTGCGGCCAACGATGAGGAATACGGTGCCTCATGTATCATCATGAGGGCCAATGGGGAGTCCTACCGGACACTGCTCGCCTATCTAGGCGAATGGGAGCACCAGAATTACAGTGCCAACCCCATAGAACAAACGGGACGCCCTGGTGCCAAATCCATCGTTTTCGGGAACACAACACTGCAGTCGGCATGGGTACAGACAGACGAGTTTCCAACAGTTGCAGAAGTAGACGGACGGTTGATCAACAATGTAACCCTGGCTATGCCCCATGCCGGCCTTGTCTCCATGTACTCGCATGCCTATAACCTCGAAGAGAATATTCGACAACCTGGGAGTGACGTCGACTTTGGCGAATATGACGTGGTGGCCAGTGTTGTTACTCCATCCATCAACGTCCTGTGCGCCACGGCTCAAGAGTCCGAAGTCAAGCCATTGCTAGGTCAAAAAGACGATAAAGCAAAGGAATCTCCTCTCGATGACGTGTTTTATTGGGGGAAGAAGCACAATGGACGATATCGGCCGACCTTCGAAACTGTAAGAAACAGTTGTACTCCATTTTTGTCGCACTTACCAATCTAACCTGTATAGTTGGCACCTGACTATCAATTCGTCACTGACCCTAGGGATACCATTGATGGAGCTGACTCCATTTACACTATGGGCAAGGCCGGTGGAAGTTCCGAATACACTGTCTGCCAGCTTCGGTCGATCCTCACAAGCACCTGCGTGTCACGCTTCCAAGTAACAAACTCTTCCGGATCTATTACCGCTTCCTGTGGCCAAGACGTAACTGCTCAAGGCTTCCGATCTTACAAGGAGGTTTATGATATGCAAGAGGACAGCTTTGATGTACCAGGGTGGCGAGATCTAGCTGTGCAATGGAATATTGCTTGTAAGTGAATACCTATACGAAGAACGGTAATACTTCAGACATACTAACTATATTTACCACAGTGGGACTCAACAACGGCGTCATCAATGCAAGTTCTGCCAACGTTCGCCTCCTGAGCGGCACGATCCTGTCGAAACCCGAGCTCCAGGAGAACGTGCCCTCGCTGGCAGAAATGCTCGCCGTGTTCGCCAGCCCTCTCCTCGTTGACAGCTCGTCCGGCGCGACGTACTCGCACGAGTGGCGCCACGGGGACGCCAACGACACCTTTCCCGCCCCGGGCCAGCCCGAGGACATCGTCACGACTTACCGCTTCCAGACGTACATATCCGGGTGGGCCGTCGACGAGCCGATGACTGCCGGCCACGTATACTTCTTCTTCGTCCTAGCGACGCTTTGCGTGATCAGTTCCATCTGCCTGGTTCACCATCTCTGTCGCATGGGTATGGTGACCGACTACACGGAGCCGCAGAACCTTTTCACGCTTGCCATCAACTCTCCTCCCAGCCAGGAGCTACAGGTAACTGTTGAAAACATGGCGCATATGTTTCATAAGATTAATATGGTATTAGGGCGCATGTGGCCGCGGACCAAACACCAAGGACCTGGGTGTATGCTTCCGCGTGGGCTATGCCGAGACGGCAAATCACTATTACTTTGAAGACGCACGAGATGCGCCCGCCCGCTCGGCTGCGAAGAGAGTCTCAAAGCTACGAGAGAAGAGGTCTTCACGCATTTTATTCGGCGCTCTCTCTGAAGAGAGCCAGACCAATCTTCTTGTTGCTGACGGGGCGTATTCGGAGAATTACAAGAGACTCAGCGCCAAGAGTCCTCTGCTATAATGAGAACAGGGGTCCCCGATAAGCTTTTGAGGGAAAAGCACCTTGGTATGTCATAGGTGCGCCTCTGTAATGTCTTATGATTGGCAAATACGAAGGAGTATTACCATGTTGAGCTAGCCAGGTTACCTAGATCAAATACCTTCATAATGCGCCACGTTGATTGCCAGTCAATATATACCGAGCACCTCAAATAGCAATAGATCGTCGTTTGGTGGTGATCGGGTCGATCCGGACTGTAGTTAGCAAAAAGCCTATTCGTGTAAAAATTTATCGAAAATCCAACAGTCCCATCGTCGTCTCCTCTGCTCGTATCATGAACCATCACCGGCGCCTCCACAATGCTACGTTAACAACAAACGTTCGCGGGGCCCGGCATATGCTTATCGCATTTTACCCCGCGAATGTAACATGAAGAACCGTGACGAAGCGATCGTATATTTACGCAGAATGCCGACCGATCGTATTTCGCGCGATGCGGGGCCATGTCCATCTTTTCTTCAAAAGTGACTTCATCAGATCTGGTGGATTGTAGGTATAAGAAGATAACGCATCAAAAGCATGGTTCGCGATATCGTGATCACTGCCATCTTGGCAGCCTGCTCTCTTGGCCAAGCACAACAGATACCAGAACAGCGTTTCTTGCAGAAGGACACGGACTCTCCATGTCAGTTCATGGAATTCATTGAATCGTCGTCTGCAAGTGCTTACCAGAATTCTAGTTGTCCAGCCCGTATACCAACCTCTCAAATTGGGAGCCGTTCAGCCCCAAGGATGGCTTCTGGATCAGCTTCAACTGGAAGCCAGCGGACTGGCTGGCGACATGTTTGATTTCTACCGCTTCGTCAACGACTCGAAATGGATTGGCGGCGCAACCGAGTACTCCATTCTGGATGAGGCGTCGCCGTACTGGTTCAACGGCATCGTGCCGCTCGCGTTTGGCCTCAACGACACCAGACTGAAGGGTCAAGTAAAGTACTACCTCGACTACGTGATTGACCACCAGCAGAGCGACGGCTGGCTCGGATTCGAGACCACGCATCAAACCCGTGGACTTTGGGCTCGTTGCCTGCTTCTTTTGGGATTAGTGGTGAGTACAAAGGTCATCTTGTACAATTCTGGTTCTGATGTCTCTCTAGCAATACGCCGAGGCGGATCCTACAGAAACTGACAGGATCGTGGACGCCATGCATCGATACGTTGAGCTCGCACATAGCATGCTCCAGGATAACTATACTGGATTACTCGTAAGCTCAATCTCGATTCAGAGAAGATGCTCGGGGTATCATCTAATCCGGGCACTCAGGTCCATGGCGACGACGTATTTGACACTGCTGGGTTCGGCGTCGGACGCACTCACGAGTACCATATTCCCTTGCAGTGGTTGTACGAGAACTACCCCCGCAACAATTCGCAGGTCATCTGGGAGACTATGGAGCTCATGATCGACGGCGGAGTGCTCTGGGGCGCGGATTGGCGGACCTACTTTGTCGAGGGGGTGTACCCGGAAGTTTACTACGATGGCATCACGCCTTGGAACCTCAGCTGGGTCTTTTTGCACGGGGTCAATCACGCCGAGGGTAATGAATCATCATACTCGTCTCGAGATGCGCACTGCTGATACATACGCAGGTCTACGATACCCGCTGGCTATTTACCGAATGACGCACGAAGAGGCACTCAAGACGCAGACCCGGACGGCGGTAGATTTGCTTGCCCAGTATCACAAATCCCTGGCGGGGACCATTATTGCGGACGAGTACATTACGGATCTCAACCCGAACAGGGGAGCCGAACTGTGTACGGCGGCAGAGATGATCTTTTCTCTGTCGTGGATTTATCAGTATCTCGCCGACAACGATCTGTAGGTCCACTCACCTCGAATGATTTATAATAATAGAGCTAACATACATCAGAGCGGACTGGGCAGAGCAAGTCGCGTTCAACGCGCTACCGGCATCGATTGCCTCGGACTGGTACAGCCATCAGTATGTCCAGCAGGAGAACCAACCTTGGTCTCGCAACCTCACAGACGGCTCCGCCATGTGGGTTGACGTCAACTCGTATTCGAACGTCTTTGGACTAGAGCCCAACTATGTGAGTCGTATTCGAGTGCTTATTTCGAGTATCATCTGACAAATGGTAGCCTTGTTGCACGGTCAATTTCCCTCAAGGGTATCCCAAGTTTCTGGCAAACTCCTTCGTGGGCACCAGCGACAGCGGAATCGCTCATGTATATCTGACACCCGGTGACGTCTCTACGACTATAGGCGACAATGTCGTTTCGATATCTGCGAGCGGTACCTATCCCTTCGGCCTGAGTCTGAGCTACTCCATCTCTGCCACTGAACCGTTCTCATTCTACGTCCGCATTCCGACCTGGGCAAGCAATCTCAGCACCATCACGGGGCCAACGGATGCCTCCAGTAAGCCCGTCACCCCATCGGACAAGGGTCTCCAGATGATTGCGATCCCGGCCGGCGACAATACGACTTTTACAATCGACCTGGACACACAGCCGCGCGTGGAGACGAGAGCCAACAACACGGCGGGGATATACTACGGCGCACTCCTCTACAGCCTGGCCATCGATTCCAACGTGACCGAGACAGTCTCCATCAGCTACCGGACCGAGGCGGTGCTCCCGGCCAATACGACCAACGGCCACACGCACGACCACATCATGGTGCCGACGAGCCTGTGGAACATCGCCATCGACCCGACGCAGATCGAAGTCGTACAGAGCAAGGACGCGGCGGCGGATATTGCCAGCCCCGTCTGGGCGCTCGGTGCGCCGCCCGTCGAGCTGCGCGTCGCCGCTGTCGAGATCGACTGGCCCCTGCTGCACGACACGCCCGACATTCCGCCCGTCGACCCCGTGGCCAAGGGCGAGCCGTTCAGCGCGCGCTTCGTCCCGTATGCGAGCGCCAAGCTGCACATGGCACACCTTCCAGCGGTTTCTTTACCGAAAATCGATTTGTCGTGATCACTGCGAATGAGTGGTAGCATGAATAGGAATGATTATTTTGAGCATTGAGTAATTTGACTACGTCCCGTGATTAAACTGAATCGAGTTGCTTGAGTCCCTGTAGTCTTTCCGTTACAACTCCGTCACAGAATGTCGCCAAATCATCATAATAACCCACGCCATGATTGGAACAAGAAAAACAGGCCGTGAAAACTGACGCAAGCCCACCGTGACGAACCGTTTAGCGCTTGGCTGAAGCAGTTTGGTCACGGAGAGGAGCCCGACAAACCAGACAACTGTAATATACTCAAAACGCTTGCTTAGGGACTCCTGGGTGATGTTAGCGGTAGGCTTAAGCAGCCAGGAAATCAATATCTTGATCCACTCCTGGACTTTCCCTGCGTGAAGTCTTAGTATTTGTATTAGACTATGGTGATCAATTGACTCACGGTAAGCTCTGTGGAGCGGCCGCAACGGCTGTTCAGTGCCTACATCGGGGATCCTTGGTACAGGTACCTCTTCGCCACGGCTTCTGAGAGTCTCGCGAAGTAACTCAAGCATTACTTCATCTGTATCCTCTGAGACGGAAGCAGATTTGCCATATGCGCCTCAACCATATTCATAGACCAGTCTAGGATGGTCGCCTTGAGCGTTTCTTTCAGCAAGCTGAAACGATGAAATTCCATATGGTGTCTGACTGGTGATTTGCGCCCCCTCATCGAGCAAAAGCTTGACTATTAAGACCATACCGCTGCCCGATGCCACCATCAACGGCGTGAATCCCATTTCATCCAGTGACACTCCCAAGGCATCAACGACTCTCTCCTTTGGAACATACTCGATGCCAGACCTAAAGCATTCCGTAGATAAAAGGCGTTGTAGTATACGGCCATTCCGACGCAATTTTTGACCACTCCAAGGATGCACGGGAAAAGCCACATCCCGCGAGACGACGTAGACAAACGACCGCAAGTCCTTTGGAAAGCGGAAATTCCTGGATTCGTACCGCGAGATACACCCGTCGATCAGCAATGATACGTACAACGGTATCTCGTCAGTTTTATCTTGCGATGCGTTGCGCATCTCCCCTTCTATCAGGAGCTCACCCAATGGACTGTACTCGGAACCCATTAGGGCAACTTCGTCGTCTCCATCGTCACTGAAGCTGAATGCCAAGATATCGATGAGCTTCGCTCTGAAAGCAGAGTCCTTACAGATCCGATCAGAAATGTGGTTGACATGTAGCGCGCTTATTAAATCTTTAGTGGAACTCCATTTAGTATCCTTGTCGAGGAGGCAGTCGAGTATTTGATCATCCGCCCTACCAACAGCCATATTTATCATCATTGCTGCATCAAAGCCCTCGAGCACAAGGCGTCTGACTGTGTCGGAATGCCCGTATGCAGTTAGATACCCGATCAGAGTATGGAGCTCGAGACTGCCGTGCCGCTCTTGCATCTCTTGAAGGACTGCGTCAAAATTGAATGCTGGGCCAAGTTTGTGATCCCCCTGGGTGAGCAAAGACAACAGATGCCTGAGCCATGGCCTGCTGTGACTCATCATGACAAGGAGATAGCGGTCGAACCATAGGTTACTAGCCAGTTCCTCGAGTCCACCTATGCTGCTGATCATTTCCATTATCTCTGTAGAACAGGATCTGTAAGGCAGTAAATGGCCTAAATACGAGCGGCAGTCAAGGGGGACTGGTCCTCCCATCGAAGAGAATATGTGACAATCCAATGGTCGATGCTTGCGTAACTTGATGTGGTCCAGAGGTATGTGGTCGCCGACCACGGATAGAAGCAGTCTTGGGGCCGAGTTCGACATGAATTGGTCAGTCTTTGCGAACTCAGTATGTACATCCATGATGTGACACCTGTAAGCGACGACCTCTGTCATCAACCTGGCTCGTGTTAGCACAGCGCTATCATTCACTTCGATGAATCTGCTGACCCGAACCAACCCTTTCTGTCGAGTTGACAGCCTGCCTCTCGCACCAACACAGAAAGAGCATCATAATACTCCAGGTATGATGTCTCCAGATTGTTCCAATCGAACGAACTTTCTTTGGATGGCCTTCTTGCACAGGCGTACCGGTGTCTGGACCCATAGTTTCGCTCCATCAAATCTATCGCGGCGGAGCATTGATATGCACCAGAAGGTAAATGCGAATATTCAATTTTGGTTCTGCAAGGTTCATGGCTTTGAATGAACCTAGTCGTTGTTTAACACTTGTTGCATCCTCAAATTGATATTATTCACGTACAGCTTTAGGATGCTTGTTGTGACTCCCTTTTTGACTTCTACCACGTCAGCCGGTGTGAACCGCCGTTGATCCAGCAGGCGCATCAGTTTGCTTGCGTTGGGTGTTTTTGTTGTGTGGGGGCAGACCCGTTGGCCTGGATACCTCAGCTGAAGAGTACAAATATCACAAGAATTCGCAGTAATAAAGCCAAGTGCATCGATCACATCAAGGTCATCACAGACCCTTCCCACGTTGCACCACATTGACATCAATGGTCCGCTTCGACTCGTTTTTATGACGCATTTCCAGTCGATGACAGTCTGAGAAAAGGCCTTATAGGGAAGAAACCTAATGAAATATGACGTTCTCGTCTTCTCCCGGCTGTGGCGATCGCTATCGGTGCTGACAAGAACACATAGTCTGCCAAATGGCGTTTTGTGGGTTCTCGCAACATCAGTTTGCCGTAAGTATGATGGTATTTGGCCAGTCTTGGCTGAATCATCGAACCCATCAGTGCGCTCTTGGATACGCTCCTGGATACGCTCGCGAGAGCTTCGTCGGCCAAGTGGAGCAATGCCACGCCCACTCCGACAAAGCTCAGCCGTGAGCAATTGCGCTATCGGTAGGAACTGGCTCTCTATATTTTCCTGCATGCTCTGCAGTGTCGACTGGTGGGAGCGTTGTACCATCTGCATCTCGCGATGATTCTCTTCCGTGGTCCGCACGAGGGTGGTCATAGCTGCGTCCACTGATGAATGCATAGACATGGCTTGTTTCTGCGAAGTCTCGATCAAGTTTGCCACTGCAGTCCATTTGTCCGCTATACTGTCAAGTGCCGACGTTATCTCTTCATGAGTGGCTAATAAATTGAATTTGTCTTGAAGGGATGACCGAGTAGATGAGTGCATGTTTATGTCTTCGGCATGGTGTTGGGTCATGGATGATTCAATGGCTCGGAAAGACTCGTCGGTAAATGATCTAACATACGGCTTTGTCAGTGGCTACCTTAGGCGGGATGGTCGTAAAGAAGTTTCACCTGTGTGCTCTGTCGATGAAGATTTGGAGTTGCACGGTCCGATCCAGGAGTGTCGATTTCTGTTTCTGGACATCGTCCTCGCTGAAGTACATTCGAGCTCCAGCTTCCAGCTTCTGCAAGCCTTTGATCCTAGTCCTGGTCTTGGACGCTTTCTCCAAGACCTCTTTGTAGTGCTTCACATCTTCTTGGCAGTCTTGGAGGCAGCGAACAAAATCAGCGCGTTCTTCGACAGAGACGCATGCGTTGTATCTTGTATCGTATTCGGCTTGAAGCTCTGATATCATCAAATGAGTTCTGAAATCACCTATATAATGTGTTCAGGACGTACTTGGAAGAAATGCGGCATGTTGATCCAGCCTTCGATGCGCCATTTCGAGATCGTACGGGCCATCGTGGATAGCTCCTATGAAGTCACGCAGTTCCTTCAGGCCGCTGACGGCGCTGCCGAGCAGTCCAACTCCAGCTCCGGCAGCACCAAAAGCTTCCATACTGATCCGACAACAAATGAAAGATGTAGGGCACTGTTTGTGGTCTGGTGAGTCGCAGAAGAGGGTGAGGAATAAGAGGGGTATTCTACCGATGGCGCGAGGCTCTGGCGGTCAAGTAACCCAGATGGCTGGTGTGATGGGCCGACTCTTTCATACCTAGGTACGCATGACGGAGCTCAGCCCCAATATGCGCATCTGCCTACCATCAAATTGTGCCTTGGAGTCTGCCACTTCATAACTGATCTGCCTTCCAAAACCTGCATGGCCAGCACAGCACACTGGTTAGCCAATGGGAATAAATGTGCACGTTGCTACAGATGACTGGTTCTCCTGATGAGGTGCAGCTGTACCCGTGCGAGATGAAACTAATTTGCTAATGAGAGGAAATTATAGCTATCGCCTTCCGGTTATATGATCCACCATCTTTGGTCAGAGACTTCGATTGTGAAGCGCACAAAGTTATTACCAGCTCAAACCCCTTGGTACTTTAGTCTTCTGAAGGGTTATGTCCTCATTTCTCGATGAGGGTATATGTATTGGGACTAGAGAGGTGCTGACCGGGGTGCGATGCGCTGAGGAAGGGTCAAATTTAAGCGAGTCTGGGACGTGTTACTTGCAAACAATAGTAATTTAGGGTATCCCCCATCAGCTGCGTGCTGTAAGGGAAACATGTAGCGTATACGAAATGCTAATCGGCAATCAAAATCAACCTATGTACGGCTCCGTAGATTCCTTGGAAGTTGGGGCAGAGATATTCGTGGTCCAGTAGAAGTGTGTGCTCAGATATAGAAATAGAGCCTCTATGGTCCTTGCACGTATACTTTCGGGTAATAACCTACGCCATGTGACCACGCGGCTGCGCATAACGAAGCAGCTCCTCGTCCTGCAGCAGACGATCGTGACAAGACTCCTCCAGACAGACAATAACCTCGAGGCCCTCGTCGGGCGCGTCGGCCTTGACGCCGGCGCGGCTCGGGAGGACGAACACGTAGCCCTCGAACTGGGGGTGCGGCCAGCGCAGCGCCCGCGGCAGGCCGAAGCCGAAGTCGTGGTCCTGGTACGGCGTCATGGCCTGCCAGCTGGTCGCGGCCAGGTCCATGCCGAGGAAGGAGTTCATGTTGACGGCGATCCAGCGGCGGTCCTCGAGCCCGGCGACCCAGGCGCTGACGCCGGCGACGTACGCCCCGTCGATGGACTGCGTCGCGCCGCGCACCGCGAGCGCAATATCCGGCAGGCCGCCGTCGGCCAGGATCGCCCGGATCGGCCGCGGCTCCGTCGACGGCAGCGCCACCACGTTGCCCAGGTAGGCGTCGGGCAGGGGCGGGTCCATGCGGGACCGCACGTTCATGCCGTAGGCCAGGATGGCCGGCGCATCAAGGTCCGGCTGGAGAAGGGGTATCTTGGACCGCGTTACCGTCTTCCACAGCAGCGCAATCACGGCGTCGTAGGTCGAGATCCAGGCGTCCGTGCCTAGCCCGGCGCCAATGTCCTGCTTGAGCCGCGCGGCGCTGCTCTTGGGGAAGTGCCACAGCCGGATCTTCATCGGGGGCATCTTGAAGTCGGCGGGAGGCGGCGGCGGCGGACCGCCGAGGTCCTTGAGGATGGGAAATCTTCCGTCCAGCGCCTTCCATGTAGCCGGGTCGGGCTTTGGCGCGCTCAGTCTCTCTCTGTTCAGGGCGTCTTTGTCAATGGGCTTGAATGGTGCTCCAGTCCTCGCTGCTGCTGAGCTCTGCGCCCACGTCGTCAGGAAACCATTGCAGCCGGTTCCGTCTGAGCAGTTGTGATGAATTGCAGCTGCCAGGATGACACCGCTGCGTAGAAAGTTTATCTGAAAGGTAGACGTGATAGTCTGATCGTCCGCATTGACTCCCAGTGGAGAAAAGAGCTGCTTCTCTGTGACGACCTTGGGCAAGAGGCGATGCCCATCCAGTAGGTGTACCGGGAAGTCGTGCTGGTTAAGGTAGTCGAAAGTTGGGAGGCCGCCGTCGTCGCCGTCTGCATTTTTGACGTAGAGGCCAACACTGCTGTCCTTCCTCTTGGTCACCCACATGCGACCATTCTGATCATCCATATGAATCGTTCCGGCAAGCGCAGGGAACTGGCTGAGGGCGAACTCAAGACCCTTGGACACGCTGTCGATGATGATTTGCTTGTCCGATCCTTGTGGCAGCTCGAAGATCTCGGCAATCTGGCAATAAATCTTGGGCATGGTGTGATCCATGTCGGAGAGCTCGAAGCGCTCGCTGTCGGGGGCATCTTGCCAGCCGAGCGGCTTGATGCGAATCTCTGTCGAAGACATTGTGAGTCTGTTCCTAGAATTCGTAATAGTATCCTCGTTGAAATGTTTCCAGGTTGTATTCCTATCCGTCATGAAGCATGAAGGATTGGAAACCAGGCGACCGCATCCGGATTAAGTAACCTTCTGGAATATATATGGTCGGCCGCATCTGTATCTTCAACTACCAGCCTGCATCAAGCCCCTTGCAATATGGAGCCGACATGTGCCTCTCAGACACGTGTTGAAGAAATGCAGACCCAGATCGACGGGTCCGGAGGTTCTCTCCAGTCCATCCTGTCTTGCCTGTGGTCTGGGTAGGAGTGGTAGGATTTCACTCTTCTTGCGGCTTGCAAACCCGAAGAGACGGGTCTCATGTTCCGGATATTCGACGGACGCGTCCGCCAGCTGTGCCTTCGGGGACAAATAGCCGCTGTTCCCGTATGGGTTATCTGGAGGGTGCGGTCCGCCAATTGTGGATGCAATATATTGCCCATTATGTCCATCTTGTCTAAACTCGTCCCAGACCCAGCGGGCGGTGGATGGATACTAAATACTCCATACTGCCAACCCGTTCCTTTGGGCCCGGTTGGAGAGATTGTATAACCCGGCCGGGACCAGGTCAAAATCCTATGAGTGGGCCGTTGGAGTTGGTTTCCAAATGCCTCTCGTACGACGACCTCTTATCCACGGTTGTCGGTTGCAAGTATCCGATGTCTTATATTTCCCAGAGAAGCTATTCATCAGATCATTGCCAGTCACTGAACGCATACTATTCCCTATACCCGGGTTTGTACTTCACATGGTTTGTACCTCCCATGGCGAATCAAGTCGTAATCCTCCTGATGATCCAATTCTGCTCGTGGGTCTCGAAGAAGCACGAGAAATGAACTGGAAAGAGTTGGCGAGCCAGCCACTTCCACACCTCCGGATTTGAGTAGAGAAGAAAAATAGAAAGAATAGAAGGATGGCAGAGTAACGACTTCCCGGCGTATTGGTTTCACAGATCCCGGGACGAATCCTGGAACATCGAGTGGCCGGCATAGCTGCCGGTCGGCATTATGGCCTCTCCCTTGACTATGCCAACAAGGAATGATGGCAACTTAGCTATATGTATTCTCTGAGTCAGCCAGCCCAGGTAAACGTCTTGGTTCCCTAGGAAAGCTGGACGCATGCAACAAATTCGCACAACCTTGTTATCTCGATATTCGTTCTGTATGATCGAGTAAGGAAAGAAGAGAATTATGGAGTCGATATTGAGGAGAGGTGTTGTTCTCGAGAACATGCAGCCGGTCGTTTGGGCCGTCACGATCCCCTTTGCGATCCTCTGCCTTGCGTCATGCATTATCCGCCTCTACTCGAGACATATGATTGCAAAGTCATTCGGTCCCGATGACTGGCTCATGTTCGCCGGAACATTCGTATGGATCGGTCAGCAGTACATTGCCTGGATGTGGACGATTCTTGGCGGTGGTCTGTAAGTATTGGAAGACACGGCAACTTGTTAAGGAGGAATCTTGATGCTAACTCAATCTCACGTCGTCTAGACACGTCGACCAGGTATCAGCCGACAATCAATTCAGAATCAGCGTCGTACGAAATTTTCGGTTCCCTACGGCTACAATTTTCCGCTAACGCGGCAGACAGTATTTGTTCGTCGAAGAATTCTGGTACTTGTTGCTTCAGTTCATCATCAAGACGTCGTTTCTATTTTTCTACCGCCGGACGATCTGCACGAGCAATCGATTCCGAACGACAATATACGTTGTCATGACGATTGTAGCCTGCCAAACTGTTGGTACATGGCTCTTCTATGGCTTGCAGGTAAGAAATTATGATAATTATCCTTGCTCGATCAGGTCGCCACATCAAAGAATATAACCGTTTCTGTCATCCGACATGGCTATTCGACCACAACGCCAAAGAAAAAAGAATTGCTAGAAACCCTTCACTCCGGTAGATCAGCTGGCCGGATAACCTCGTGTTGGTAAATTAGCTACCGGATAACCCTCGAGAGTAAATCAGTAGCCGGATAACCAGAGGTAAATCAGCGTTGCCGGGTAACACGGGGGCCAAACCGAGCTCGAACCCTACGCTGTTCGAGGCCTGTCGCTGGAGGAGTGCTTTGTACCGCTGCGCCAGCTAGCCTGCCCAGGAATCTGAGCTGTTGGTTGATTAACAGAAGGCTGGTCATTGGCATCTATACGGTCTCCCCTCCAGACTGCAAATGCAGGTTGTTTGGTTGGCCACTACTCAAAGAGCGAGACCCTGAACAAGCCATCTTGGAATCTATCATACAACCGAAAAGGAAATGCTGACGTCGGAATTTGTAGTGCATTCCCATTCAAGCGTACTTTCACCCTGAACTATATCCGGATGCCAAATGCGTGGCAACAAAGTTATCATACTACCTGCCTTCCGCCGTCGTAAGTTTCTTCCATTCTTCGTCACGACTCTTCCACCGTCGCTCTGAAACGACCAGTCCTAACAGTTCAAAGAACGTATCCGTGGACGTCATAATATACGTCCTGCCCATCTTCCCCCTGTGGCGGCTGCAGACCTCGCGGCGGCGGCGCGTCGAGCTGATCGCCATCTTCACCGCGGGCGGCGGCGCCGTGCTCGTGTCGCTGCTGCGCTTCATCGTGCTCCACCAGCTGAGCAGCACGGCCGAGACGACCTACGTCTTCGGCTCCGTGACCATCGTCACGTCCGTCGAGTTCGCCGTCGCCATGATCACCAACAACCTGCCGGGCGTGGCGGCCTTCTGCCAGAACTGGCGCGGCAGGAACAAGGCCAGCCAGGGCGGCGGTCACTCGTCGGGCACGCACGCCCGGAGCTTCGAGCTCGGCCACCTGGCGACCATCGGCGGGTCGGGGCAGCAGCAGCGGAGCAAAGCGGAGGGCTACAGGGTTTCGTCGAAAGAGGACGAAGAAGAAGAGTCCTACCGCGGCACCGAGAGCGAGGAGGAGCTGAACCCGCGGCACGCTCGGGACAGGCGGACGCTGCAAAAGATCATGGAGGGCTCCGGGGAGGTGAGGGTCGAGACCAATGTGGTCGTGTCGCACGGCCCGGTCCGGTCGTCGTTTGAGAGGAGTCCCGACAAGGTGGCCGGGGATTATTTCAAATTTGGATGACGTGCATTGCTTATTGCCAAAGTGATCAGCGAGATATTGCGTTACGCTCATCGTCGCAGATTCGAATCAGCAATTTTTACTTATTCATTGGTCAACACAATGAGCCTCAATCTTGATATCTGCTTGTGTCCACTTCGGAAGTGACAGTTCCCACTTGACACGGTCGCTATCGAGTCGATGATGAAGGGAGTGAACTTGACTAGGCACAAATCGCCGCCCTCTTGAATATATACCGAGGTTGAAGTACTCCCCTTTGAAGTATGTTTCCTCCACCGCATAGGGAACTAACCATGCCTCCCTCACGAGTCCCCATTAGACAAAATGAAAGGGACGGTGCGGTCAGGTGTAGCGTGGCATATTGTGTAGATCCCATCCAGCGATATATTCCAAGGCCATTTCAGGGACATTGTTTGACAAGTCGTGGCTGTTGGAAGAAAAGCTTGGCCTTCTGTACTTCGGTCTTTGTGCTCGTCTATAGTCTGATATATCTATGTATACATTGTCTACTGATGCTTTAACAGTTCCTATTGTTATGAAACCAGCTAGTAAATCATTCACTCACCCATGCATATCGTTTACTCTCAAGATTTCAGGCATATACGCCAATACCCAGATGAACAGGATAATTCCGGTGGCGAGAGGTCCCTGCTTAGACACGCTCAGATGTCCCTGTGGTCATTTGGACCCATCGAGGTGCGCGTCCGAGGTTCAATCGCTCAGGGAATTCTCCAATCAGTTGTACGTGGGCGGTCTGAGATCATCGAGCCGGAAGAAAGATGGCTCAATTGTACGGAGACATATCTCTCAGCAGATCCATCACATCGGAGGTGTTAGTGTAGTTGGTGATGACATCAGTATCCCGAAATGCGCAGTATTGAGTGACAGGCAGACCGGCTCTCGAAGACTTCACAAGTCGTACCTGCAGGTGTAGTTGCCTCGTCAGTGGCGGCTTTCGTTGGCCGACTGCTTCGGCCAAATGGAGAGCGCAGGACGCCTGGTACAAGTCTTGGGGGATTATGTGCTCAGTATTCTGTCCCGACCGCGTCTTCACACTGCTTGGATATACTTTGCCTGGATCAGCAGGACGAATCGAAGGCTGGCGAGACGGGATGGCCTTGAAGATATCGTTTCGCCGCTGAATCTTTGACGATCTGCGGCAACCCGGATGATGACTAAGTCTTCCGAGGAAATTTTGTTCTATGAATAGGATGTGTAAGAAGCACTGTTGGTGACATATCCTGTTCTCAGATCGCTCGTAGTATCGCAATGATCATCGTTTGTCTCTGCTTATCCCGTATGCAGGTGTTGTTCTTCAAGTTCGAATACGACGACGCGACGACGGCGACGGCGGTGTAGTATCGTAATTGCAAGGACCGGAAAGAATCGTGGGGACGCGTAGCGATAATGAAGAGCCATTTCTCGTACCAGCCACATGATACAGCAATTGATCCAGTGCGATCACTGATGAAAGGTGTTCAGGAAGCCGCTCGGGGTCGGCTCCTTCTCAGCACTCGGGCGTCGAGGATAGGAATAAGGGAATCATAGGGGTTACTCGGAGTGTCGTCTACTGGGGGTTCCGGTCGGCGTGGGGTCGACATCGGACTCGTCTGGGAGAGAATAGGCCTGGGACATTTGCAGTAAGAGACTTCCAGCCTTGACTTGGCCGACGATGACGGCCACATCGGAACCGGATCTCAACTTCTGCAGCACGGTTTGCGCTTCCTGGTCGGGCAGAGACCTCAGCAGGTCGATGAGCTCCGTGTGTGTGGTCTCTTGGTGCCGCAAGGTCTCGTAGTTTCGTTTGAGGGCTTGGGAAGAAGTCTCTCCCGGTTGTGAGACGTATTGACAGTCGAGGCTTCGCCTCGCACAGCGGCCACAGACTGGCCTTTCACCCGAGCACTGCAAGAGAGGGGGGGTTGCAAGTTACCACACGGCGCTTTGTGCACTTGTGTCTTTGTCTTCCAGTCAGGGGATGAAGTACCTTGATCTTCTGCTGGCGACAGCAGTCGCAGGCGGTAGGGACGTTTGGTTGTTTAGGGGCCCGCTTGGGCATTGGTGAGGCAATCGTCGATGCCGTGCTGGGCGCTGGAAGTAAACGTCGCAAATGTTGGGCGTTCCTGGTCGTGTTTAGATCAGACATGGCGCCAGGATGTCGTCGAGACTCGTGGAGTTGGCTTCGCGATGTTGTTCTTGTTCATTACGCTGGCACAGGGATAACACGTTGTCGGTGTTTTTGGACTGAAAGGCATTCGACTGGTATTGTTGACGCGAATCCGGGGCAAGATGGAGGGTTAGGCAGTGCTGGACCGGATTGGCACGGCACTGGCCCGGGATCAGGAGAGAAGGGTAGGAGTGAGAGAGAGTATAGCGTCAAGTAGAAGTCAGGAAATGTGTACCTAAGCATGTCTTGTGTAATGTAGTCACGTTCGGGTCGGTTTTGACTGGGATTCGGTTGAGAGCCCCCTCTCTTTTCGGTCTGCCGTCCACTGTCTGGCTATTTTTTGCGTCGCCTATGCGTACCTAATTCCCACACAATCCCATGTTTCCCAGACCGGGTTCCGCCCGGTCCACTGATTGGTTAACCAGTTTTCGGTCGAGGTCCAGCTGATACGGGTGGTCATTGGCTTTTGCACCGGTCGCATTATGAGTGCACTGTTTCTCTATCATAAATATGGATATGATGACCGACCGTGACCGTGGTTCGAATACTGCTCGTTGGACTCTTGAGTCGCTTATTACAGTGACTTCATTCGCACGTGAGCGTGCGGGGGGGAGGGGGCGTGAGACAAGCTTTGGCTCAACTTCACGTACAAGTATCACGGTCTTCATGCCACTGTCGCCGAATTCCGTGGAGAATCCGACTATATCGTCTTTTCCACCACGATACTCAAGGAATAGTGGTATAAATGAATATTCGCGTGACTATGTCGCCGTCTCTGCTTTGCCATTGATCAGCTGTTCTGCTCAAGGGCGCTGTACTCCAACACCGGCCGCTGGCCATCAATAGTCGTTGATTTGTACCCGAGGGCTCAGATTACGCCCTCCCTGCTGCCGTACATAGTTTGGTCGCTTGGTGGACTGGTATAAGTACAATCCAGAAGCCAATGGTTCGCCTGAAGCAAACCGTTGGAGAGGCCGAGAAGCTTTTCTTGGAGCTTTCACTCCGTCCTAGTTTCGCGGGGCGGGCGATCCACCATATACGTACTTAGAGTTTGGTCCATTTCTGGGCTATTTTGCAGGCCAACCGGCCACTTTTGCCACGCTTGAAGGGATGGCTGCAAGCTTATTAGGTTGTCCTTTGTGCCATTAGATGCTTGAGTGTACCGTTCTTTTTCTCAGAGTCTGGGTCTTGGAAGCCCTGCTGGCTTCTCGGCAGTTTGAAGGCAATATACCTACGGCGAAGAGCAACAGTGGCGAAGCGAGGAATTAGCAAGTCATTAGTGCTTGCTATCCTAGAACCAGCCAAGTGGCACTCAGTATAGATAGATCAACACGTCAAATCTTCAAGCCAATTATATAATTCGGGCCCTAATATGGGTCACGCTACCGATGCAAGCTCTTCCATAAATGCTCCAAACGGTGCGATGATCTGATAGCCTGTAGCTCGATCAGCTCCCGTCTGCGTACATACAAGCGATAGCTTCATGATCGAGATGATGCTCTCCGATACTACAATTTCAACGTGAACGGAAGTATACATACTAATTGGTGCCTTATCGGCATATGATACATGATCACCTACCTACTTTAACCTAGATTGTACTTCATCCCAGTTGACACCGCTGCAATCGACGTCATCAGCTTGCATGCTCCCGAAGCCGAAGCTGACAACAAGACTGAGACTCTCAACCAGCAGCAAGGCGGGCTATTAGTGATCAGGGGTCCAATCACTTAGTAAGGATCTCGATCATGGCCTTTACGCCCGCTGAGACTCTCTGGCCGAACAAACACCAAACTCAACAAACACGATCCGACTTGGTGCGCACTTTATTATTGCATTCCCGACCATGTGAGCTCTCGAGATACGGAAACAGCAAAGCAAGTACACGAATCCGGAGACGAGCGGGCCTGCGCGCTCGAACCAGCAAGCTGGCGCAGCGGACCTTCGCCACCAGACCCGTCCGCGTTCGCTACCTAAAGCATAGCCAGACCGGATAGACGCCGAAGCCCGAGCCGAAGACCCGTATGTACAAGAAGAAGGTCGCGGCGACCGAGTCGAGCAGCTCCGGGATAGAGCGTGTCTATTGTCGGGCGGAGAAGGAAGCTCGTCAGAAGAGGCGGGAGGAAGAGCAGGATTAGAATGTGGAAAGGGGCAAGCGAGGAGGTTTTATCAACTAGTCGGCCAGCGATGTATTTCGCTCAGTTACTGCAAGCCAGTTTCGCTAAAAAGAAGATCTTGCGACAAATACTGGGCGCTTGTCATGAACGCGAAATTCCCGGGGGAAAACAATAGATGGAACCCATCGGCCACCACATTACGTGCTGGCCGAAAGTTTTTGTAAGATGAAAGAACCCCAACGCATACGTTTTTCTCGCCGATGCCCGATGTTGCTCGCACGACGCGCGTGGCAAAGGCTCACTGTTTGGACAAGCCACGACGTCCGACAAAGCCTGAGGCTACCCAGAGTCTGCGATCCGGTCGGCTCCGTTCGAGATTCCCTCTTTTCCGTCCGCATGGTGCAAGAATGAGGATTGAATGGAGTAAATGTGATAATCTGTTGAAATCGTGGAGGCAGCATCCAGCTCAGTTTCGACAGGTCATGACCCTTCATCCAGGGGCTGTGGCATATTTCTTGTTATTAGGATCTTTGATACGATACCAGTCTTTCGCTGCCATCCTTGCCAACATATTGGTGGGCAAGCATAAACCCATCGGTGTAAACGCTTCAGGAACTACACGCATCAGGCATCCCATATTCGGAAGCACGGCCACACATTTGGATCAAACATTATTGTATTGATTTGGTGGAAGCAATCGTGCTTCAGGGGTTCTCTCTCCATCATTATTCTGTTGCCTCTCTCCTGGATCTGCAACCGGTCACTGAACCGAAACGCCGCTATATACTCGGATAGGTATTTTTCAGAGGGCCAAGAAGTCGACACCATCAAACCTCACACGTCAAAAGCAGCAAATCGAATTTCATCGTACGAATCACATAATCGATACTCCCAACGCCTGGCCAATATGCTCCTGCTCATCCCGTAGCTCCCTTTATAACCGTCGTGTGACAGGGATCCTTATAATGCAAAACCCTCGTTTGAAAACGCCGCCTTCCGTCTATGCCAGATAGTTTCTGTTTCATTCCTTCATAGTCGCGCGTGCCTGTCCGGATCACTCAGCCTTCGCGGCAGATTCAGGTTGCTGCCGGTACCGGTACTGGTACCGCTGCCGCCGCCGTCCTGGCTCCCGGCCATGGAACTCGTCATGCCCGACGAGGACGGGGCGACGCGGCCGCGCTCCTGGAGGCGGAAGTTCATGAGCCACCGGACGTGCATGCCCAGGACGCCCAGGGTGCTGCGGATCTCGGTGAGCTGGTCCTTGATCTGCATGGTCTCGTGGATCATGTGCAACGAGTGCCGGCCGTCGACCTCCTGCAGGCCTGTCGAGAGCCGCTCCACCTTGTGCTCGATGGTCTCGAAGAGCTGCAAAAAGTATTGGTCCCGCGACTCGTACGGCGGCCTGCTCTCCGCCGTCGCCGTGCTGCTGCTGCTCGAGGTCTCGGGGGCCAGGTTCATCTCCGTCATGGCTTGCTGCTCCGACGCGCTCGCCGCCGTCGGCATGCTGAAGCCCTTGTTCTCGAGGAATTTGATCCTCCTGTCCTTGAGGCGGTCCTTTTCCTGCAGCGCGACGAGCTCCGACCTCAGCTCCACGATCTGCTGCCCGACGGGGCCGACGACACGGTACTCGCACCCGGCGGCGTGGTCCTCCAGCAGCTTGCGCGCCGTCCTTGTCGCGCACCCAAACGGCGCAAACCGGCACTCCGTCTCGGCCTCGGGGCACTCCTGGGTGTGCTCGTCGTGCTTGTTCCGGAGAAAGTCGGCGCCGCAGCGCTCGCATTGCGCCTCGCGGTTCGGGCACTCGTGGTCCTGGTGCTCCTCGAGGTCCGCCCTGAGCATGGCGCCCTTGCAGTACTCGCACCGGACGTCGTAGTGCAGGCAGCCCTTGGCGGCGTCCCTGCGGGCGACGGTGTTGGCGCAGCCCGGGTGGGGGCAGGGGACCATGGTCTTGTCGCAGTACCGCGAGACGTGGTTCTCGACCAGGCTGCGGGCGACGACGAGGTCGCAGCCGCGGTCGTGGTTCGGGCACTTGACGCGCAGGCTGTCGAGCTGGTTCGTGATGATCTTGGGCGCCGAGAAGAGTTCCTCGCTGTCGAGGGGCTGGCGGTCGATGGGGCAGTTGGGGCTCAGGGCATGGGCTTGGCCGAGGCAGCGCCAGCAGAAGACGTGGTCGCAGGCAGTGATTACGGGGTCGACGAGGGCAACGCGGCAGATGGGGCAGATGAGGTTCTCGTCGACGGCGTCTACATAGTCGACTGTCCGCAGGTCGACAATGCACGCCACCGGATTCGTCTCTGTTGCTGCTGCGTCGCTGGGCGTCGACATTGCGCCGAGCGTTCGGGGTTGGGGACGGGTTCGGAGGGGCAGTTGCGCTGTCGTGACTGGGATCGTCGTCGTCGTCGTCGTCTCGCTGCTATCGGAGGAATCGAGCTCGCCTTCCTCTGGCGTGTTTGGTGGTGGCATGGTGTTAGGGTTTCACGACATTGGAGTCGCAGGTCGATGAGTTTATAGGTATTTTCCTCCACGAAGAAGCCGCAAAGAGAGTTCAGGAACCAGATGAGTGAATGGCGGTTAAGGTGCAGCTAAGGGAAGCCCATTCCCGCCTTGTTTATTAGAGAGCCGAGGCGTGGGGGGTGATCGACGGGCGGATTCGGCCCCGCAATTCCCCCAAGTGCCGCCCCGGACGGACGGACCTTTAGCACCTTATTTGAGCCAGGTGAAATGCAGCGTCCAGCTCACCGATATCACCTCAAACATGATAGTTACTGACCACATTTCCAGGTTGCCGACTAGGATTTATATGTTCATGTTTTTGTCCTTCGTATTAGTTATTATACGTTTTCCCAGAGCATTGCGATCAACCAACCCTTATCTTTTCCTTTTTATCACTTTAATGCAGCATCAGCCGTTGGGTAAGATACCGAAAACCTACACAACTGTGGCTTTTTTTTCTCGGCCATTTGTCAAAAGATGGCACTTGAAAAATTTGAGCGCGTTGCTGCCTGTTGACAGAATCGGGCGAGTGTATATTTAATGTCCTCGGGCCTCGAATTCTCGACCTGACTGGTGAGTATTCAAAGTCGACCCAAACTCCCAATGTTCGCACCACTCAAACAAAATGAGAACAGACGACAGTATGGTAACTACACGAATGCTGTTTCGTTCCCGAATCAACCTAGAAGAAATAGAGCGCATGTATCAGGGCTACAGGCAACCAGTTGGTAATGGCGCCGTGTCCGGCTTTGAAGCGAAGCTGCAAAATGTCAGCGCAGCCGAAGAGAGCACAGCACAAGAGAGCACAGCACAAAAGAGCACAGCACAAAAGAGTACAGCACGAGAGACTGCCGTCGCCCAGCTGCCCGGACTGGCGACATTCCGCTTCGAGCTGGCCAGGTCCCAGTGGCTGCGCGGATCCGACAACTACCACATGTACATAAAGAAGCTGACGGCGGCCAAGTTGGCGGTTGGGTGGACACAAGGCGCGCCTCTCCACCCGGCCGACGATGCCCTGATCGGTTTCTGGATCCTGACGACCGTTTGTAGAGGGCCGCCCGAAGACGCCGTCGAGGACTGTCAGACTGGGTCGGAAATGGAACAGGCCCTGATGCGCGCGTTCGATCCCGCCTCGTACTGGAATGCCCAGGCGAAGCTGAGCGGCGTCCGGCACGCCAGCTTGACCAAGTTCCGCTGGGACGTGTGGCAGGAGTGGAACAGCTTCGAGTATGCCGGCGGCGACCCGAGCCTGTTCAACCGCCAGTGGAACAGCAAGCTGCGCAAGATCGAGGAGGTCGGACACGAGAATATTCCCTGCGCAGCCGCAGCCGCCGCCACGTATCTCGTTGCCATCGAGCGCAACGCGGTGGTGTGCCATAACGATTGCAGAGACATGTTCTCGTGGTTCGGGGACGACCAGAGGCTCGGCTGGATGCAGCGTTGGCTCGAGGTGTGGCACGTCTGGGCCGCGGAGCTCAGGCAAGACGAGAGCTGGACCAACAAGGAAGGAAAGCGAGCCGATGCTTTCCAAGACAGTGCCAAGCGCCAATCCTGGAATTGTGACAAAGTGGCTTTCAGGGGAATGAGTGAGCGAAAGTGGTGGGGACCAATATATTCGGAAGCAGATGAAGACTGCCAAGAGAAGCGACCACGGACCAATCCTTTTTGGTTCTTGTAGTCGTCAGAAGAGGACAGACACCATCACCAACCACATTTCGTGCAAGATTCCGTGAAACTCCTGGCATTGGGACATATTTCGAGAGTTTGCAACTCACGACAATGAAACAGGCTGGAATGATTTCGTGGCAATTCGATATATATCCGCACTAGTCTGGTTGAGTACCAAGTTCTTACTTTTGTAATATGCTGCAGCGGTATATCGCAACAGCTTTTTTTTCTTCAAGGGAGTTTTAGACATACCATAAACTAGTCAGTGGGCATCGTACTTATCGAGCGCAGTTCTGAGCCTCAAGTATTCACGGGAATATCAAGTGCACTTTTTCCCAATCTGACCGTGTTCGGGAGAGACGAAGAGGGCAAGCCGGAAGCTGGAACCGAAAGCGTCTGCTTGTCACTTGAATTATATCAAGGTAGTCAACACGTCGAATTCTCCGACTTGTCTTTTCCTACAGTGACTGGACCAAGTTTCCCTAATGAAAATGCGGCTCAACTGAGACAAACACATTTATTTAAGCTTTGCATGGGCGGCGGGCTCTATACTCGCAGGCTAGTTTCGTGCCAAGACCGTTCCCGTGGAACCAACCTTGCTTATACACTGACATGGGACTAGAAGTGTCAAAGGTCACGAGTGGAGAAGGAAACATCATTCTTTCTTCCAAGCGTAGAGCTTGCAAATTTATTAGGTTGAGCCGGTGCCGTTTAGTTAATCGCTTAAATTTGTGCTATAGAAAGCTTCACGATGGGTTCTCTATTGCGTTGACATTTGCATGTGGCAGAGTCCCTGCTTGCTTGCTGCGAGTTGGTCCTTCTATATTCATTGTTCCAATGCATATACTTGAATACATGCGTAGAGTATCGCCAAACCACAACTACTGCTCAATTCAACAGGTTCAGTGCTGTGCCGATTTATGTGATAAATGGCGGTTTTCTCTAGAATTTGCTCATCACGATACCAGGGCCACCGTTCGGGACCTCGGATCTGACATCCAGATCTCAAGGCCCGGAAAAGCAGGGGCACGGCGTCATCCGTGATCGTCGTGTTGCGTCATCGTCTGGCTGGACTTGTCACTCGGTCGCTCTGATTGCGGCATCTTCCAGCTCGGCTCAGTGGGATCTCTGCTCCCAGACTGTGATGTTTGCTTTCTTCGGCCGAGTGCTTGCCGGTCGGTATCGTGCGCCTTTTTATTTTTGATGATTGAAATCCTTCGCTGTCACATCTGGCTTTCAATCTGGCAGCTTCCATTCGTCGCTCTGGCTCTTGCACGTCGCATCCATCGCCTTTGCAAATTTGACGGCTCGGTCCACCATCCACCCAGATACGACGCGCTCCTCGGCCTTTGTGTGTCTGTCTTGCTTTTCGCCGAGCTTGACAGTGGCGGATGTCTTGCAGCTCGAGTCGGTAGGGTTGTACATGAACTGGAAGCACTCTAAATCGTCTTGGCAGGCCTGTCGGCAGTCTGCAAATGTTTCTTTGGTGCCTTCTTCATCTTCGGACTGGTTGTCCCAGTTTTCAATCCTGGGATAGAGCTGGGGCTGTACCAATTGGCGGAAGACGTCGCTGTAGCGGATCGGCTTCGTGTGCTGAAGATTGTTAGTCAGCACTTGTATTTTATATATCGAGTGAACGGAAGACCCGGATTCAAAGATATTTACCTCTAGTCCCCATTTCTGGTCCAGGCGGTACGCCTCGTTAATACCATGAGGGGAAATGTGGTGATACGCATTGACGTAGTAACACCAAAAGTTGCGCTTGGGAGATCCTCCAAACGTGGCGTTGTAATCCATATTGTAGGGAGACTCTCCCGGCAAGTTCGCGTGCTGCCAGGACAGCTTCACGCCAGCATCGTCCAGGGCCTTGCCGAGGACGCAGTCTCCGGCCCAGTGCCCGGCGGTGAACTCCTCGTAGACGCCGGGCTTGGTCGCGACAAAGTCGAGCAGCTGCTTGACGCCGGGGTTCGAGATGACGTAGCCGGAGCCGCCGTGGGCAAAGATGACATCTCCTATCTGCATCTCGTGGCCCAGGTACAGCGGCTTCGAGGCGTCCATCTTGGAGAGCCACAGGAGCAGGTTCCGCCAGCTGAGGTACGTGTCGCCCTCGGCGAAGACGTACCACTTGGCGTCGGGCCGCTGGCGGTAGGCCTTTTCGACGACGGGCAGGAACTTCCACTTGTCGAGCTTCCAGCCGGGGGTGTCGCGGCCAGATGCGCCGTTGGGTGCCGTGGCCCACTCGTCCAGCTCCTCGGCGGAGAAGGCGCCGCGGCCCTTTTCCTGCAGGTGCTTGTAGTACTCAAAGTCCGGGTGGCCGTCGACAATCTCCTGGGGGATCCGGTCGAGGGCGTTCATGACGTGGTGGCCGCCGACCATCTCCTCGTAGTCGGACCATATGCCGTAGCCGCCCGGGGACAGGCAGCGCAGCGTCGTGTTGAAGTGGACGGGCAGCTTCTCGAGGGCCTCGTTGGCGCCCGTCCTCAGCACCAGGAACACGTCCTCGAGCCCCTTGAGCGAGTCGCACGGCAGCTGCGGCTCCTTATGTGCGCTCCCGGCAGAGGGCGCACCCGAGGCAGCCGCACCAGCCGGATTTTGTTGCTGTTCGAGGCGTTGCACCTCGTCATATCCGCTGTGGGACCTGAGACTGAGAAAGTGCCAAAACAGGAGAGCGGCAATGATGAAGCCGCCGATGCGCACCGAATTGCGCGACGACGAGCGAAACATTTCTGGGTCAATAGCGAGGTGGGAAGGACCAAGGAAAGAAAAAAGAATGCAAGAACCCCACGCAACGCTATGATCCAGAAGATTGCAACACCGCTCAAGAAAATAGGAAATAGAAAAATACTAGGTCGGGTTTATGAAAAGAATGACGGCAGTGAGGTTGTTTGTAGTATTTTTAGAGGGGGAGGAAATGTAGAGAAAGAGAAAAAAGAGCCAAGAGATCTGGGGATCTGCTGCTGCCTCAGCTCAGCTCTCTTTCAGGGCGCGAATACTAGCACCAAGTAGCAATTCCCTGGGGTAAAGCAGTGCGATCGACATGACGCAGTGGGCAAGCCTGACGAATTGGTGTGGGAATGGCAAGGGGATTTCCCATCCTCACTCATCAGCCCCCCGTTATGGTGGATCCACTGCACTACTACAACAAGGCCGGAGAGAGTTGGAACTAGGACCGGTGGACTGGAAAGCATTGTTTAGGGGTCTGGACTCAAGATGGAGGGCGGCCAGAGGTATGTAACCACACAGGACACGAACAAAGAGGGTACATAGCAAATCGATGCGACACGGGTCTTCGGGAGTCGCTTTGTACCCCGTCCAGTCCGGATCAGGCCACCCAACATAGATCCGATCCTTGGATGCAAGAGGGGGTAGGGGTTGGTAGACATGGGGAGAGCAGAGAGAAACAAATAAGCATGAATTGAACCGACGAGTCAAAATGGCGCCGGTGGTGACGGGAGCGACGGGGATTGATTTGCATTTTGAGAAGCGCGTTACAAGTTTTTGCACGTTCATAGGCGGCTAGCCAGATGTGTCTGTTGGCCTGTTTGTCCTCGGAAGGATGCGTCAAAGGCACCGGTTATGGTCTAACCGGGCGGATAGCCAACGTCTTTTTTTTCCCCCTTACAATAGCGTAGTATCATATGATGATCGCATTCAATTCTCAGGCTCCCAAATTCTGTATTTAGAGTATGCGGCAGGGATCATTTGCGGCGCAGTCAATTCCAACTCCAAGGCCAACGACGAGAGCCAAGGTCCTTTTCTGCCTGTAAGCAAACCCCTGCATTGATCGAGTCGGCGCCCCATTTACTTTCTCAGCCCGGAAAAGACATGGTCGAGCGTTTGTTGTGTCACCTCGCCTAATGGTAGAAGCCCTAAGCAGTATATGCTCTGGTCCGAGGCTATACTAGAGACAGTCTACCTGCTGTACTGTGTATAGGAAGGATTCTTCAATCTCCCACCACCCCGGCCACTTCCGTAACCTTAAATAGGTAGGACTTCTTGGCCAAAGCGGATATGACTCGAAATAATAGCTGTAAAGGTAGTAAGTAGTGTACGAGCACTCAGCATACTATCGCCGTCACGGAACGGATCCAAGCAGATTTTTATTTTCTGCATATGCTTCTATTCACGCTGTATATCCCTTTGCCTGCTCGCGAGATGATGGAGTCATTGTGGTTTGACACTCGAGCCCTTAGTCATGAAGGGCCGTTGGCAAGCTCCAACACTCAACATCTCATGCAAAGGCAGACATACTTATAATCGAGTAATGTTGGGATTTCAATTGAGGCAATGAACATCAATGGTATTCTATTATGGCTGCTCCAGTCTCTCCCATCATACAACCTCGAATGACACAGCCTCGCGAATTTGACTTGAAACATTGGCAATCAACCCATGGGCTCTGGCTGAACGTCTTCGCCCCTGGCACCAATCCTCTGTGCTCAAGGCATTAATTATATTCGTCTCAATGATTCGCGACGAGAGAATCCTTCGTGTCTCTGCTGCAGAGCCGCCTAGCAGTCCGACTCGCTGGGTGAGCACTAGCTGGGTTTAACTGCCAGGGCCCCGGCAACATGAACGGTTTGAGGCCCGAAGCGAGAGGCGATAAGATATTGTTCATTAGAAGCGGCCGTGGAGGACCATGAGGAGTCGGGCTCTGGCAGGATTTTTCTCTAATTCTCGACATGGCCAGACTGGTTCACGTCTCCATAAGTCCTAGTCGCCATTGGTGATAGGTAGTTGCGCGTAGCCCAGGCTTGTGTTTCCTTCCTTCTATTGACTACCTGCTCAGTGTCTGCTTTCTTCATATTATTCTTATTTTCTTTTCTCATTCATATTTCATTGCTCGGAAGGCATTTGGAGGGTATCGGTTCTCCTTGCCTCCAAAGAGTACTCAACAATGAGTGTCTCACGGCTTTTTACGGCGCTGGCCTGCTTGATAGCAGTCACTTATGCCTGTCTTACCCCCGGAGAGGATGCCCCCGGGTACACGGACGGCTCTTTCACGATACCGTCAGGCAACACGCCGACGTACACAGCAGGGACCAAGATGAACATCTCGTGGACGACGGACTTTCAGAGCTCGACGCTCTGGCTCATCACCGGGTGCGACTTTGCCGCGCCCACCAAGAGCATCGTCGTGGGCTCGTCTCAGACGTGGACCGAGTGGGAAGTCGACACCGCGTCCACCAACAACTCCGAGATCTACCTGTTCCGCGTCGTCGACTCCCTGGGCAGCACCTCGGAGCAGCAGAACGGGGGCTTCCTGAGCGCCGGGTTCTACATCTCGGGCGGGCCGACGTCGTCCTCGTCGAGCTCATCTTTGAAGACGACCTCTTCGGCTACATCCGGCTCCTCGTTCACTGCTCTGGCTTCACCCACATCGGCGGCCGGGAAGTCTGTGTCTGCAACGGGGACAGAAGCTGGGACGTCACAGACGAGCCCTGGTATGTGGCCCACCTTGCCCAGAATCCGATGATTCAATTTAAAAATCAAGACTAACCTATTGAAAAAAGCAGAAAACACGGCAAATTCATCGACTCAAGCGTCGACGTCATCCTCAGAGTTGACAACAGGAGCCAAGGCTGGCATCGGAGTGGGCATCAGCGTCGGCGTCATTGGCGTGGCCGCACTCGTCGCCGCGTTCCTGATGAGGAGGAAGTCGAAACACGAGGCCGTGCCGAACCCGGCGCTGCAGGAGACCATGCGGCAGCAGGAATGGAAAGACAGCCAACAACAACAACAACCTTATCCGGGAGGGTACCAGACCGGCCAGAACAGCATGTACGACGGGCAGTACAGCGAGATGCACGGGACGCCGGTGCCGTATCGAGACGGCCCTCCGCAAGTTTCTGAGCTTCCTAATCGTCACAATCCCCAGCAACCACATCAAGGCCCGGTTTATGAAATGTAGAGTGATGAAGTAGCGGGGTTACACTGCTTTAAGGTCACATGCGCTATGGAATTCTCTTTAGGATAGAATACTATTAATAAGACACCGCGAGTATGGACCCAGGGGTACATTGACCCTAAAACTCTGGTTTCCATGGCTATCATAAATGAAAATCGAATGTGGTTCGAGTTGTCATGAATGTTTCGCAAACTTGGATATCCCGCCGGCTCAAAAACCATCCACATCATCAGCCTCTCACATCCTTCGTTGAGATGACGGTTGGTGTCTTGATACTAAGACATTTTGTTCCCACCTCATAGGAATTATCAAATGCCATAATCAATGAACATGTATGCTGAATAATAGCACATTAAATCCATTGAGGTTGATGCACAGCCAGCCGAGAACCTTCCGTGGCCAACCCGTCTACCATCACGCCCGAGGCGCAGACGCGCAAACGCCGCCACGCACCTAACAGTCGACAAACGGAGGACAAAGAAACCACGGTTTCAGACAGCCGCGGAGACTACTTGAGTCCCAAAAAGACGTGTTCCATCACCGCAGCCGGGGGAAGAGGGCAGGCACCCTGTGCCAGAGTTGTATTGCACGCTCGCGATGATGAGTTGGGTGCCAGGAGAATCGACGTTTCTGCCCCAAACTGCCGGGATAACTCTGCCCCGGAAGCAAGCAGACTAAGGTTCAGTGTTCGGCCCCCGTAGCCCCCCGGGTCGAGCCTGAGCCTGAACTGTTTTGCCACTTTTACAGTCCTTTTTTCCTTGTTTATTTTTTGCTGAATGCTTTTGTGTTATTTTTTTGCTATTGTTCTTTTATTCTATTGGTCGGTTACCTACAGGGGCAACAACTCGCATAACTCCTACGAGGCTTGCTGTAATGGCAGACATTGCGACCACGAACCCATACGACATTTCTGATTTCTTGTTCCTTTAACGCTCATCTTGAACCTATTTTTGTTTTCCTTAAATCCCGGCAGTCCGGGGCAGAAACGTCGATTCTCCTGGCACCCAACTCATCATCGCGAGCGTGCAATACATGTCAGTAGGCGAAGCGCTGAGCGGGAATATGTTCTCGCCGTGAGGCAACGCCGATTCCCATCGCATGTTGCTATGATCTCCGTTATCGTTACTGTCACTTTTCTCGTCCGACTCCTGGCCCGGCGACTCGTTTGGCGGCACGAGCCCTTGAGATTTCATTCAGGAGCATTCTCAGCCTGTCTGTTTCCCTCTGTACTCTCATCGTCGAAGCGTAAAGCTTACCTTCAGACACAGTCACCACGATCAGCGAGCAGCCCGCCGGTCTAAATCCAGCAGCAGCGCTGTCAAAGGTGGCAGATATTCGACCCTCAGAATCTCGACAGCACCCGGCATGGGTATCTGGGAAGGCATCGCTGTGCCAGAACTCCAAGTCGGCGCGACCGGCGGCGAGCTGATTACGCATGGAGAGGTTTCTCAGACTCTGGGGTGTCAATTCGTCGAGCATGGAACCGTGGACAGGCTGTATCGAGAAAGTCAAATCGTTCTGAGGGATGCTGGAGGGCCCGAGAATATGGGAGTGTTTTCTGCGTGGAAATATGCCATTTTCCCATACGAAGAGAACTGTTTTGCGCACCAAGAGGACTGCTGTGTACACCATATGAATTGTTATACAGGCAACGGCGAAGAGTGCACACATGAATTGAAAAGCCGAGATGTGTTGGGCGCGGCGATACCTGAGCATTGTGATGTATTCGGCAGAGGGTGAAGTAGTGGAGAGGATCAAAACCATACCGCGAAAGTCGAGAACAGCCGTGGTGGGAGAAAGAAGAAGTTTGTATTCCTTCTTGATTTCTTCTTCGATCTTTTCTTGTATTATTATGTCCCGTTTATCCAAAAGACTGTGCTAAAAGTTTCCGTGGCTGCATGTCTCAAACATGCCGCTCTCAAGTCAGCCGGTAAGGCTGATTTGAAGTATCTAGGTAGGCACTTTGGTAAGTCAGGAGTGACGAGGCTACTCTAGCTTGAAGCAAGGGACGATCCAATATAAAAAGCAATGATATTTTGAATCCAGGCAGATTTTGTTGTTTAATGCTGGCATGTTTACCTTGAGTGACAGTGAGGAGTCTTGGATTGTTCCAGCCACGTTCACGATCAACTCGGATTAATTATATATGGCAAGATTTGACCCGGTCGCTATTTGTCTCTCTGGCAGAAAATCACTACGGGTCAAAGGCCTTTTATAGCTCTCGAGGAGTGGCGTGCCATGACGAACCAATCAAGCTAAAGCCTCTTGAGCTTCACCCCGGAATACATTTTGATAAACTCGTATAGAGGTTATGCTGATATAATCCAGAGCATTTCGTATAGCAACGAAACCCAAAGACTCTACACAGTACGCCTGCATAACAACGTAAAGGGGGAGGGGAGAAGCAGGTGTTGTAGCTTATTATCGTTGACTTCATTGGGTCAGACCATGGGCAAGATTCTATCCTACGCTAAAGTTTTCGAGAAGAAATTCTTCATCTTTGGCTTCGCTCTCACATCACTCCTGTGTGAGTATTTCGAGCAATGCGGAATCACTAGGCCTCCTCCTCCTCATTGATTGGACAGTCGGACCACCAGACCATGTGGAGAAGGTCCCAGACGCCGTAGAGCCAAATACTAGGCAGCTCCTCCATCCTTCCCGCGGCCTCACTATCGTAGTCATCACCCATGACCATCTTCTCCAGACTCGACTCCATGCTGTCAACTTCGGGAGCTATCTCCTCGTAGGCTCCACCCACGTACGGGTGCTCGGGACACCAATGCCATGCCCATTCGATGTGGACAAAGAATTGCGCCATGTGACGCAGATCCTTTAGAGGAACCAAAAGCTCTCCATGGGCGCGAATGATAGATGATCGATTCACTTCCGAGAGAGGTAGTTCGTAATGAGTCAAGAGGTGGTCCCCTTGGATTAATGAATCGGCCGTGGTTAGGTTTACGACGATCTTTAATCGATCGATGTTGGCATATGATTTTAGGTGGCTGACAGCAAAACACCAGTCAAGATAGTAGGGCTCGCCGGGGGGGTTGACACGTTGAGGGTCGACGTTTGGAAATATAATTTCGAGCTCGCGAAGGCTGCGGAGGACATCCGGCCACATGTGTCGTGTGATGAATCTGGACACGTCAAGACGCCTTGTTCTGTTGGCATATTTCGGTCTGGACCGTCGTTCATCCGATAGGCAAACGATGACGCGGTTACAAGAGTAAAGTACATGTATGGCCTCCCGGTACAGCGCATGACTGACCGTAAACATGGACTGCGGGGGGCGCCAGCAAGGGCAACCAGGAGAACACATTTCTCGGGCCCGGAAGTCAGTAGGGTACGGAGACGTGGGCCTGCACCAGCGAAATTGACAACCGCGGTGCATTTGAGGATCGCACTCGTCCTCGCCGTAACATCCGAGTCTGCAACACGAGATGTTGAAACCTTTACGTTGGCTCCAGTAGACTTCATTATGGGGCGTGACTAGATCCGTGTGCTCGAGGATATGTCGTCGGATCTCCACAGGAAGGTCAAATAGACGGAAGGGCCGAGCCGTCAGGCCAGGACCGAGCCCATGAACACGAGCCCGTTCCGGCAAATCAAGCAGGCCGTCCATGGTGCTCTGTCAAACGGTCTGAAACTGGGGGTTTGGCTTGTATCGGTGCGTGCGGTATGTTGTGGGCGAATTCTGTATACGAGACAGTCTCTGCCGACGTCTTGGATTTAATTAGAGGTCTCTCAGTAAGAAAGCACCCGCATGCGTTCGTTGTCACGGCCGCCGTACCACGCCGATTACACGCAGGCACCAGCTAATGTACCTAGGTAGGCAGTTGGTGGCGGTGACGTAATGAGGCCCGCCCAGCCTTAGATCTTCCGTTATGGTGACTGCCTTGATCGTCTCTGCTCGGAGCCTTGGAGGGCTGGAGGGGAGAGACGGAGTGTAACAAAACCTCGTGTGCTTGACGTCCACCTGGAGATCCGGCTGGAGAAAAAGACAAATCTCGGGCCCGCGGCACCGCGATTGGCCATCGATATGAGGCCTCTGTGTGACGTACAAAATCAGCCTTGCGGCCCCTAGAGGATCCTCCTTTGGCTGCTTTTTGGTGAATAAATCGTAAGGCAAGGACTTGTGCCAAAGCTTGGGTTGATTTCCAGGCTCGAAGATGAGCATTTGTTGCTGGCAGCCTGAGCCTGGCCTCTCACACCCTTCTGGCCGGCAGGTATTTATTTGACCGCGCCGCGCCCCACTTTGTTTGGGAGGATCATAAAGCCTAGGTGACATTATGCTTCGTACATGATAACTACCTAGCAATGGGGCATCTATCAGTCCAGCCAATAATAACCCAGTGCCAACAGCACAGCTAATTATAACATAGCCAGAAGATGTAGCCATTAGGTTTCGCAAGATCCCATATGCCAGGCCGAGGCAACTGGAAGATCCATTGCCGGTCATTCCAGACTCATCATGCTCGCAGAGTCAAGGCAATTTTAAGATATCTGACAAAATATTTAAGTAGAATATAACTGATTTTGTTCAGACGTTGTCCTTCAGACTGAGTTGGTGATGATAGTTGCCGAACAATATTGGAAAGATCCCATCAAAACTTGGTAGTTTGGATTAAGTGGCAGAGTTGCACTTTCTCAACGTAAAATCAAAGCCGAAGCACGATTAATCATAAACTCGGGAGAAAAATCATAGAATAAGCGTGGGCGGCGCTCGGATTGGTCGGTAACACACGGCTAGGACCTGTGGTAATATCCTTCTTAGAAAAGTGATACAATATTCTGTGGAGCTGATATGAACCTCGAGGACAGGATTTCCGTTAAGAGCATTATGGCCTCGGCTCAGTTCAGCTTACTCCTATAAGCGATCAATCTATGAAAGTCCCATTCCAAGTTGCCCCTTACGATATGGATCGTTAGTAGGCTGGTGTAGGCACAGGCTCTACCAAGCTTGTTTGAATGCCAACACAACTCTTACCAACTCTTTACATCACTCACCAATTCCTTCAAGAACATCATGGAAAATTCACTCACTAATTTACTACCCGCCTCTTGCTGAAGCCACCATTCCCTGTGACGTTATTTCCACAGCCTATTTTAGAAGCACATCTATCTATTATGGAGGGATTATTTTACCCCTGAAAAGACCGTGATGGAACTTCCTTCGATCAGCAACTGTGTCCTACACGACGCCAACGACTCAATACGATTAACGCATTGTAATATTTCTGACGTCTGTTGTGATATTTTAATACTATGACCCGAATCTCGAAAGAGAAGGTTTACCTAAGCTAATACACCAGTCTCCCGCCCAAAGACACCAAGCGCGCTGTTCCAGCAACCGATACGCCGCCGCCGCCTGTCCCGACCATTACGCCTCCAGCCACTCTTGACCAACGAGACCTGACCATCACGAAGGATCCTGGACCGGCTACGGCGGATATGAAGAACTGTCAAGTCTGCACTCCCGTCGTGATCAACGAGGACTCGTGCACCAGTATCGAAAACTGCATCAAGCAGACTGGGCAGGTGACCATCGAGGCTGGGAGATCGTCCGTCCACGTCGGCACGCTGGGCGGGACAGCTCTCTACACGAGCGTGCAGAGACCTGCCCAACACCGACTGACTCAGGCTTTACCAGCTGCGAGACCGACACCGTCGCGATCGGGAACATTCCCTACCTGCGCGACGAGTACCTCGCAAAAGACGGGGAACTGCTGGTCACGGTGGAGAGCAGCACGTACAAAGTGACATCGATACGGAATGCGCTGATCATGGCGGCGGCGGCGGCGGCGGCACAACAGGCCGCCACTAGCAAGAACTACTACGATGAGGATTACCTGGCTGGGTTTCTTGCCAAGCGGAGCTGGACATCATGGCTCTCGACGTGGCTCCCTGGGGTTTCACCAAGAGGCGACATAATTCCACCACAAAAAGTGACGGAAACATGGTGCAACACGATTGGTGAGTATTACCGAAGCTCCTTACATGACTTGAAGAGAAGACGAATTCTTTGTTTGGACTCTTCTCTAACGTGTAAACGACAGGTTTCTCGGGCCCACAATATTACAACCCATACTGGAGACTTCAGGAGAACCCAGGTGCGAGTAATTATTTGGACGTGCATTTTGAGTTCCACGAGCACAGTGGCGGAGACTTCGAGTGTGAAATCCTCGAGGGGGCCGTCGGCCTGCTGGCATTCCTCGGTCCCGAGTTCGCTGTTGCGGATGTCGAAGTGGATGAGGCCATCGGTGTGTTGTGTGAAGACGTAAAAGCATCCCTGAGAGGCCGGGATATTAACTCGACCTTGCTGGACATGTCTTACCAAAAGCACTTTTAGTGTATTCAGGCGTCGTTTGAGGCCACGAAAGGGAATACAAGCGGGACTGGCACACACGGACTGAGCAACATATACATGGTGTGTGGTATACAAATGACACTGGGTGGCGGATGGAAGATCAGCAGATATCAACAGGCAGGAGCTGGAAATGTAACGTCCAGACATAGTTTCATAGTCAATCATAAAATCTATACAGTTACTCATATTTTGGTCACTCAGCCTATTATCTGATGGGTGCGACTTGCCTTTGATATGAACCGCTCAAGCTGTCATCTTGTCTAGGTATATTGCTTTTATCTAACACCCTCTCCGTATCACCATGAAGGCATCTTGCAGAGATCATATCAGGTCAGACGTTCTAACGAATATACCCGCAGCGAATTCGAAGGTCCATATCTTCCGTTAACGTATTCAAGATACATGGACTAAGGCCAATTAATTATTCAAGATCTTTGCCATCTTGGCATATAAAGAGCTATAAGTCTCCCACCGTTTCTGTTCCTAAGAAAATGACAAATCAAGTTAACATGGTCTGTATTCATTCTTCCATAAGCCTGCTGGAAGAAGTAGACAATATCATCAAGAAGATATAAGCCGATTTCCCCATACTTGCATACATCCGATCTCCCCCGAGTGCAGGTCAAGCCGTAGCCAAGAGACAGATGAGTATCTCAAAACATCATGTATATTTGAGACATATTCAATTCCAATGACGCACTGGAGCAGAACCAAAGATCTACATAGCTGCGGGGTGATATGCATGCTGCAAGGGATAGTGTGTAGCTTCAACCAACAACTAAGTTTTGGTGGGGTCACGAAAAGATGTTGGTTGCTGACACGCGACGACTGCCATCTTCCTTTTTTTCTTAAACAACATATGCTTCTTCATATCATCTGAGCTGGACCTGTACGCGATGAAGAAAGGTCCTCATTCTTGATTAGCAATATGGCTTTCATTTCACTGCGCTGGCTCCTGGGTTCGGGAGCATTATTCCTAGCACTGCTCGCTGTCGCCCTCGACTCTTTTCAGGCATTTATACTCCACGAATACGACTTCAACCTACCCAAAGCTGTATTCCCAGCGCCCGTGGTGACAGACCCACATCACAACGTCACATACAAGGGCAGCCTGGCCCCCGGCGTCGAGCACTTCCAGAACATCTTTTACGCAGAGGACACCTCGGGCCAGAACCGCTTCGCCCGGCCGGTCCCGCGCAGATATGCCCCGGGCACCGTCGTCGACGCCACAGCCCCGGGCGCCTGGTGTCCGCAGGGCCTCGGCGATGTACTCCCGTTCACGAGCCGGGTGAGAAACATCAGTGAGGACTGCTTGAGCCTGCGGATCGCCCGGCCGCGAGGTATTATTACAGGTCCTGATGCGAAATTGCCCGTCATGGTGTGGCTGCATAGCGGCGGGCACGCCCTCGGGTCCGCGTATGAGGTTCTGTACACGCCGGACGGCCTCGTCCGGCAGGCTGCGGCCGATGGCCATCCTATCATCTTCGTCGCCGTCAACTACCGCCTCGGCATCTTCGGGTTCGCGAGCAGTGAGGCATTGACCGCGGCCGGGCAGACCAACGTCGGGCTGCGGGATCAGCGCGCCGCGCTCGAGTGGGTGCGCGACAACATCGAAGTGTTCGGCGGCGATCCGGCGCAGGTCACGGCCATCGGGCACAGCGTGGGCGCCAGCGACATTGGTCTGCACTTGACCTCGTACGGGGGCGCCAAGGGCGTGCCGTTCCAGCGCGCCGTCATGATGTCCGGGTCGCCGGGCGTCAACTTCAATACCATGTCCGACCTCGTGGTGAACAACACGGCCGACGTTGCCCGCAAGGTTGACTGCGTCAGAGTCGACAATGGCAGCCAGTCCCCCGAGACGCTGGCCTGTCTGCGCAATGTCCCCTTTGAAATACTGGCCAACGTCTCGGTTCTTGCTGCCCGGAAAGCAAGACCCGTGTTTGGTGAAGGCTTCTTCCATCCCACGTATGATGGCGACTTTATCCTTGATCGAGCCTCGCAGCTCATTCGCTCCGGAAAGGTCGTCAAGGGTGTCCCGGTCATCGCGTCCTGGACGACCAACGACGGCGCCTGGTACCCGTCGCCCACGACATCGACGGACGAAGAGGTGCTCTCGAGTTTCGGCATATGGCTGATCGGTCTATCCGACGCCACGAAGAAGAAATTGTTGGAGCTCTACCCGCTCGAGGACTTTGAGAACATGGTCCGGCCAGACCACGACGGCGACGTCTCGCCGCAGTACTACCGCGCCGCGCAGCTCAGCCGCGATCTCTGGTTCACATGCCCCGTGATCGACTTTGCGTGGCAGTACTTCAAGCACGGCGACCTGTCAGATCCATCACAGATGCGCCTGTACGAACACAACATGACGCGGTTCGCGCCCGTCTACGAGCACATTATGAAGGTGCCCATGTGGCGCGTCTCCCACCTGAGTGACATACCGTACGTGCTCAACGTCCAGAAGCTGGCGTATGCGGACAACAGCCGCCCGCAGCTGGAGAGGGCCAGAGAGGTGAGCCGGCGGATTTTAAAATTCGTGACGTCGGGGAGTGTAGATGGAGACTGGCCTGCAGCTTTTGGTGGTGTCACGGAGACTGAGCTGAAGAGGGAGTCACCCTCGAGAATCTCATTGGAGATGTTCGCACCCCCTGGGTCTTTGCCAGTAACAGCATCCAGGGGCCAGGATCACTCTGCTGCCACTGAAGCTGAACTGGCATTGAAGAAATTGTTCCAGAGGTGTGACTTTATCAACAGCGATCAAGCCCGGAAGGAGATGAGTGTATAAGAGGCTGTAGAATACCGTGGTCCAATAGAATATTTGATACCGTCCACAGCATGTACGAGGTAGTGGTGCTTTCTTTCGCAGAGCTATCTGCTGCAAGTCACTTGCCTGCCTGCAGATATGCAGGTCCTCCCGCCTCATTAGGCCTCCATCGAGCTTTCACTGCGAATTTGACCCACACGAAGGGCATCTGAGCCTGTTCGATCTGAACCAACCAGACCTTTCGCGGGGTATCTGCTGCAAGTCATCTGCCTAACTACATTTGACTTTCCTCGCATACGACTTTCACTGCAAATTTAGCCCTCACGAAGGGCATATCTCTGTTCTAGCCGAACATATCAGATCTTTCAAATTAAACTGACGCGCCTGACTTACATGGACCGTACGATTTCTTTAGTGATGGAAATCTTTTCTTCTTGGAAGAGTCTAGGATGGTTAACGGCAGAAAACTTCTAATTATTCAGCAGGGTATTCAAGTTATTTCCTACCGAGATACCAATCGTGCCATACCAGTCTTTAAATGTCAGGGCCGCCTGAGCATCATATGCACAAACACAGGGTCTGCGGTGGCCTTTCGATGGCCACAAGCCCCAATAGTGGCTTGACACCTAAGCATTCCGTGCCTGTAGGGAAAAGTCATCATACAGTTCTTTTGAACTCTACAAGCAGTTTTCTAAATTCCTACATTTAAATCGACTTGAGCCGTTTGAAAGAGACACGAGTCTCTACCTAGGTAGTCAATGAAGTCGCGATTCAATCGAGTAAAGAGGCCACGACATGCACTTGAACGAAGCACTTTTGTAAAACTTTTGATTTATTCATTCATCAAACTCAACTCCCCACTGGCAACGGCTTCGTCCTGCCAAGACCCTCGCGAGCATAGTAATCCATGGGATACACCCCACCAGTCTTGGCCCAGTCCTCCCTCTCGTTCAGCGCAATAAGCGCCTCGTACGGCGTGAGCAAGGGGCGCGGAAACGCATACCCCCAGTCGATGCTGAGCCGCGGGCAGGCGACCTGGACCCAGCACTCGACGTCGGCCATGAGGGCCAGCTTGCCGGGGAAGATCTCGCTGAGCAGCAGGTTGACCCAGGGGATGCCGGCGGCGGCCAGCTTGGCCTCGATCAGGCCCATGGTGTGCGGGTTGCCCTGGCGGCCGAGCGAGCCAAGGATCAGCCCCCACTTGCGGGCGCCCTTGGCCGTGCCGATGGCCGCGCGCCGCAGGCCCTGCATCTCGTCGTGCCCGTACGTCTCGCGCGTCAGCTTGCGTGAGTACGGGTCGTACCGGTACGCCGGGATGGCCGGGTTGTGGATCATGATGCTCTCGAGGTGGAAGCGGCCGTCGCCGAGGTAGAGGATGAGGTCGACGCCCTCCGAGTCGGGCAGGCGCGGCGACGTGCAGCCGAGGATCTCGCCCTTGGACAGGGGCGCGATCTGCGGGACCAGGACGCGGAAGCCGGCGCGCTCGAGGGCCGACCGGGCGCCGTGGATGGTGGCGTTGAACTGGATGGTGCCGACGATGGCGACGGTCTTGGGCGCGGCAAAGTTGCGCTCCAGCGTCGCGAGCAGGTGCGCCGTGTCGATGCTGATGTCGACAAAGACGTAGAGCGTCTTGATCTTGGTCACGTCGACGGGGATGAGGCAGCTGTGCGCATAGTGCACCAGCAGGTCGCACCCGAGCGCCCGCGCCGTGTAGTCGTCGATGCAGCAGGCGCCGTACGTCACGTCGCCCATGATGAGCGTCTCGATGCCGGGGCAGAACTCGGTCAGGATGTCCGAGATGGTCGTCGCGAACAGGAGCAGGCCCTCAGGCATCTGCAGCGCCACCTTTTTGGAGCCCGACGACCGGATGCGGTGGACCGTCTTGGGGATCTCGAACGAGTAGTTTGACGGGAGGAGGCTCATGGCCTCGTTGAGCGCCGGATCATTCAGGATCTCTGGCGGCACCTGGTTCAGCAGCCTCGGTGCTCTCCGCGGTTGTGCCACTACACAGATTTCATCAGCACGTGGAAATCGCCCTCCATGTCCTCCTCCTGGAGGACAAGAGGCGCGGACTGACCTTGAATGGCCCCGCTGTCTTCGACTGATGGTGCGCCTCCATTGCGCGCTCCCTCGGCAGCTTTGCGCCTGCCGACGAACCTCTTCTTTGGCTGTCTCTGCACCGGCTCGGGCGCCTGGGCTTCCTCGATATCGGCTGCAATGCCGAGATCTGTTTGCGCCCTGTCGTCCTCCATTTTTGAAAATCCGATATGACTCTTTTTCTTCTTGGTGCCCCACTTCCTGAGTGGTGTTGAGTCTTGACTCTTGAGTGCCCCTCGACTCTAAGAGTGCGCGCGGAACGATCGATTGCGCAAACTTCTCCAGAACGGCTGATCAGTCCCTAGAGAGTTTTAAAATAGTATCTCCAACAAAAAAGATGTATTGAGGCTTGATGGCTGATTGCTTGGGAAACTGCTGCCCAAGATAAAAATTTCACGTCGTGGTGTGCAGGCAAAGAAGTGGGATCCACTTGTGTGGTTCGAGCATGCAGTTGGATGCAGCAATCGGGTTTATGCATGTCAAGGTGCTCGCTCAGAGTATAGCCATCTTATAACCAATTTGGGCACAATTCTACAAGGCAACTACTAGACTGGCACTTGATCCGGTGATTTCTTCATGAGGCATATTGATCGGTCTGAATTATAATAGAGATTAATGTTTACATGGAACTAAATAAGTGTTCAAGAAGGATCATTGTATCGTTCCGTCTCATGTCTTATATATTCTTTTTTGTTTTAATTTCTTTTTTTCTTCATCGGTCGACTAGCTTGGAAACATTCGTCTCTCAAGAGCTCGTTCCGTTGATGCTAAAGACGTAGCTAGCCTGCAGGACGTAGGGGTCACCGCCGGGCGAGTAGATCTGCTTCTTCTCGCGCTGCCACTCGGGCTGGTTGATGGCGTCGATCCAGTCCTCGACCTCGAGCACGACGCAGCCGTACTTGGGGATGGTGCGCGGGAAGTCGGGGTTGTCGTTGAGCCCCTGCGTCGTCTTGAGCGCCACGCTGCCGTTCTGCCCGTTGCACGAGTACATCTGGAAGGCCTCCTGGTCCGAGTAGACGTCGAGCTGGATGCCCGACCACTTGGACGCCAGCTGCGCGACGTAGCCGTTGGTCCGCCAGTCGTAGGGGCCGTTCTGTTCCCTGTTCACGAGCCAGCAGGTGTCTGATTCACAATTAGCATCAGGCAATTGGCGAGATAGACTGAACAAGTAGCACAAAAACTTACCGTATCCAGTGCAGTTGAATCCACAGTTACCCTCGAGCTCGGGGTCGCCGAAGGACGCACCGATCTGCTTGGGACCACTCCAGAAGTCGTTGACAGAGCCCGGCTGGTTGGCAAGGATATCTCCCGTGGGAATGAGAATGTTGTCGACACCGACGCGTTGGCCGCTGTAGGGCAGGTAAAAGGTGTGGTTCAGGACCTCCTGGGTCTCGTTGTTGGCGAAGCCGTCGAGGTTCCAGTAGGTGTGGCTGCTGAGCATGATGGGCGTCGTCTTAGTGGTGGCTAGGGCGACCATCTTCAAGTCCCAGGTCCAGTCGTGGACGGTGTAGGTGATGTAGGAGACGACCTCGCCGGGGAAGCCCTCCTTGCCGTCCGGATCGACAATGGAGAAGGTGATGGAGTCGTCGGTGTAGGCGACGACGGTGAAGTTGCGGTAGTCCCAGCCGTCCGAGCCGCCGTGCAAGGTGTCCAGGCCGCCGTTCTCGTTGGCGTCGACGTGGTACGTCTCGCCGTCGATCTCAAAAGTGCTGTTCTTTATGCGGTTGGCATAGCGGCCCGGCACACCGCCAAAGTGGTTGTGCTGCTTGTCGATTCCGTAGTAGGTGGCATTGTCGAAGCCGGCCACGACATCGCGCTGGATGCCGTACTGGTCGTTGATGAACAAGTGGCTGATGGAAGCACCATAGGCAATGAACCCAGCCGTGAGGCCGTCGCTCTTGATCCAGTAGATGCCATTCTCATCCGGGCCCGTGGAATTGGACTGGGCCGAGGCAATTGGGAGGAGGGCAGCCCCCAGAGCCGCAATTCGCGATGTCAGCAGACGCATGTTGGGCGAGACACTTTCTTTTTGGGGGAACTATACGAGTCCGCCGCAAGAGAGTGAATTGGATGGATTGGTATAGTCAAGGGCGAACAGTCGGGGACAAACAACAAGAAGGCACGAATGCGACAACTGGGTACTTATATACACGCAGGACAAAATGTGTAAGCGAGACAAGTCACTCCCGCCAGCAAGGGAGAAGGCAAATCAAAACTTGGACAGAAGAGAGGACCGCCTACTTTTTTCTTTCGCTCTCTCCTTGGAAGAAGCAGCAGCAGAGTCAGCGCATATAACGAGCGACCAGGGTCCCTTAGTGTTGACTTTCTCACGAAAAAAGTCAAGCTTCTCCCCGGCGCGGTGCCATGCAGCTACTCCGCTCTGGAAAGTTGGGGTAAACGACGTAAAAGTCGGGCCCCATAGACCCAAAAGTACAAGGGGGTAAGCCAAGCGCACGACGATCACTGGTGCGTTTGTGGCAGCTTAGATTGGGGAAACATTGAGTGGTGCAACTGTGCAACCAGGGAACTGCACGAGCGAGGCTCGGACGTGGTATCGTCATATTTAATATGTACGTCTTATGTACCAGCCCTGGCCTGTGTACGTACGTGCGTATGTACGTGGTGTTGGAAGACGTAGGGATCGGAAAGCTGAGCCTGGTTGAGAGGGTACATGTATAGGAAGACTGAAAGAGACTCCAGAGATGCAGTCATGTCACGAACCCGGCCGCTTGTCTGACTGGCTCGTTTTCCGTTCCCATGATCAACATGAAAAAGTTGCGCGAGCCTGACCCATGGCCGTGGTACGGGAGCAAGTTCAAGCATGCAGCTCGCACCCGGCTGGCAGAACCAACGTGAACAAAAGTCCGCTCGGTCTACTCGGAGCCTCGCTCGCTTGCTCGTCTTCGCCGTTGTGACTTACAAGCAAAGTTGCCGTCCCCTTCTCGATACTCGAAAGGCGGTAGGCACACACGCTAGAATGTGTGGGGATCTAGGAATTGCCCCGGACTGCGCGAAGGAAGACGATCGTCATTCGAGATCCTAGTTTGGACTATTTGGTGCGCTCATGTGCTCTTTTCAAGTGCTCTATGCTGATCTCGAATTGCAGACGGTTTCTTACGTTTCATCCACTTGGAATTGTGTGCTAATAACTCAAAGACATGGCCAACATTGTTATGGCTTTTTAGTATAGTGCCATTGCTTCACTGAGCGGGCGCAGGTATTATACGAGCGTGCCGCCTTGTAAGTTTTCTCGACTTTCAGCTCGCGTACATTAGACGTACAAGCTGTAAGGGCTCGGCCGATGTCGTCAGATTCGAGCAGAGACATGCAGACACGCAGCAGACATCTATCTGAGCGTCTGGCGTACATATGTTCGGAACGTTGCACGGAAGGATTCCAGTACAATGAATTCATCACAACTCGACAGCCAGCCCACCCATGCAAGAACAATCTTATTCGGCTCTTTCTCCCATGCGGGGTTTGCTGCTTGCATTCCAATTGGCGCAGTAATCTGGACAAGCAGAAAAGCCCCCGGCACTGCGCATGTTCGCCCCATTTCTTTCCCCGCGTGGGCTTCCCAGAAGGTGGCTGGGCATAGCTGGGGCTGCTACTGGCCAAAACTGACCGAGCCGTTCGACGTCTTTTTGGAGACCGTCATCAATCGTCCTTGTTTTTGGTGCCTGTTACACCGAGGTTACCGAGAGAGAAACTCAACGTCGCTACAGGGTTTCTAGCCTTGTTGCCTATTTGCAAGTCCCTTGGGCTTCATTGGATTGACACATAGGGTACCCCAATTCCCTGGCTCTCCCCAACCCGGGTACGCTCTGCCGCCCGGTCCGAAAGGCAGGACTGCACATGTGTTGGCATCATCATGTGAGCCATGGTTATGGAAAGGGCCGAGTCATTTGAAGCATAAGTCCATTTTTAGCCCTTTATTATGCAACAGTCAAAAAACCCGACATGTGTGCTCTCAAACTGTATAAGTCGGTCTTCTTCCATAAATGGCAGACAATACAATAACCTCGTGATGTATCTGGCCGGGCCTCTTGTTCTCCCCCGGATTTAGGTTCATGGAATGGATCTGATCGACCATATGCTTGGAACAAACTCCAGTCATAACCTTGTTTCTTGGAGTTGTGTCAATTTCGAACGCTTGGTCTTGAATCGTAATGGCAAAAACATCAATTGAATCAACTCTCACAATGGCTCGTCCATCCTAGGTTATCGGTATACTGACTAATATGCTACACGTCTTTGCTTTATGCGTCAATGAGGTTCTCCTCTTGCTGGTCTTCCGGGTGCGTCTTCTTGGGCTCCTTGTTGTCCTTCTCCTTGCCCTTTCCTGCCGATCGCTGGTAGTATTCCTGGATGACCTTGGCAGGGATACGGTTGAGAAGCTCCTTGGGGTAGATTCTCAGCAGGCTCCATGCCAGGTCGAGTGACTCGTGAATGGAGCGCTGCTCGTAAGCGCCTTGTGCAACGAAGCTTCTCTCAAACTTCTCCAAGAACTCAAGCGACAGCTTGTCCTCGTTGGACAGAGCCTCCTCACCGACAACAGCCTTCATAGCAGCAGCGTCGCGACCAATGGCGTACTTGGCGTATAGCTGGTTGGAAACATCACCGTGGTCCTTGCGCGTCATGCCCTCACCAATGGCAGACTTCATCAGACGAGACAGGGACGGCAGGACGTTGATGGGCGGGTAGATACCACGGTTGTGCAGTTGTCTGTCGACGAAGATCTGACCCTCGGTAATGTATCCAGTCAAATCAGGGATAGGATGTGTGATATCGTCGTTGGGCATGGTCAGGATGGGAATCTGGGTGATGGAACCGTTGCGGCCCGTGACACGGCCAGCTCGTTCGTAGATGGTCGACAAATCAGTGTACATGTAACCGGGGAAACCACGACGTCCGGGAACTTCCTCTCGGGCGGCCGAAACCTCACGCAGAGCGTCACAGTAGGCTGACAGATCGGTAAGAATGACGAGGACGTGCTTCTCGAGCTGGTAGGCGTAGTATTCGGCGGTAGTAAGAGCGAGACGAGGCGTAATAATACGCTCAATGGTAGGATCGTTGGCCAAGTTGAGGAAAAGCGTGACACGCTCCAAACTGCCGTTCTCCTCGAAATCTCTGGTGAAGAATCTGGCCGTCTCCAAGTTGACACCCATGGCACCGAAGACGATGGAGAAGTTCTCCTCGTGGCCGTCGTGGGTTCCCTTGTTGGTGATGCCTTGCTGCTGCGCCTGCTTGACGAGGCCAGCCTGTCGACAAATCTGGGCGGCAATTTCGTTGTGCGGCAGACCAGCGGCAGAGAAGATGGGAATCTTTTGTCCTCTGGCAATCGAGTTCATCGTGTCGATGGTGGAGATACCAGTGGAGATCATCTCCTCGGGGTACTCTCGCGCGAACGGGTTGATGGGCTGACCGTTGATGTCGAGGTAGTCCTCGGCCAGGACCTTGGGGCCCTTGTCAATGGCTCTTCCTGATCCATCAAAGATACGACCCAACATATCCTCGGACACACCGAGCTTCAAGCTCTGGCCTGTGAACTCGACCTTTGTCTTCTTGACATCGATACCGGATGTGCCCTCGAACACCTGAACGACTGCGCGGTCACCTATCCGACGAGGAATCGTCAGTACGAGTGGTTCCTACAAATGACTTTCAAGTGCCATCAGCTTGATTCTACTGACCTCTGGCCTCCAGGACCTGACCAGACCGCTCTGTGCCGTCGGGCAGGGTGAGAGTGACGATCTCATTGTATCGCGGGAATTTAACACCCTCGAGGATGACCAGCGGACCGTTGACACCTCCGACGGTGTTGTACCGAATGCGCGGCAGGATGGAATAGGACGACGACTCGCGAGGGTCCGCCATGGCTGTAGGTAGTGGAGGATCTGACGGGTGGACGGGAAACGGGGATTGTAAATCGGTGAGCTCGAAGCTCAAGACGTCGTCGTCGGTGGAGGTTGGACTTAGGTTGACACTGATGGATAGCTGCTAGCTTGGAACTGTGCACGGGAGCTGCTTGGCTTGGCTTGGCTTTGGCCTGGGCCAACTGATGACTGACGTTGTTTTGGCACAGCCACCGCCCGCGCTAGAACCGTTCGGGGGTCGAGCTTGTGATAAGGCAAGCGCAAGCCACTGACGAGACTGAAACAGGAGCTTGATTTTATCTGTGATATATATATATCCAAAGATTGTATTGCATTTATTATCATTCAAGAATCTATCTTCCTTTTGTAATTGTCCTTGCTGTTTCATCTGCGGGAGAATGAATGGGTAAGAGTACGAAAGTCCGGTCAGCTCAGGTATGAAGCGGTGTACTCCGTACGCTACCAGCACTATTCTAGTGTGGATATACAGTATACAATGGTTTTGCGTCATCAGCAGGCATAATGTTTTGATCGATTATAAAACTTTGGATTGCTATCTTATTTGATTATTTCGAGTTGTGAATGCATGGTACAGAGTACATGTCCTTTCTGTGCATGTCCTTTCTGTGCAGGCATCGGCATGTCACTACCTTTGCCCATGATCACAGAAGACTACAGACCTACAATTTCGCCGTTGCCGCAGCGGAAGTATGACGAGCCCCAAGGACTGCTTTCCCGACTGCAGCATCGTTTGCCTTGCCGATCTGCCCAGTGATCCATTGACCAATATCGGAAATGGCATCCAGATCAACGCCAGTTTCCATGCCGAGACTCTCCAGGAAGTAGACCATGTTCTCTGTAGCAACATTGCCGGTGGCTCCAGGGCTGTACGGACAGCCTCCAAGGCCGCCTACCGCGCTGTCGAACGTCCTGATTCCATGTTCCAGGGAAATGGCAGTGTTGACAAGTGCTTGGCCATACGTGTCGTGGAAGTGCATGGCAATGTCTTCGTTTCGTATTCCAGCAGCAGTCATGCAGTTGAGTAGCTCCTTTGTTCGAGGAGCAGTTCCCATACCTGTCGTATCCCCAAGTGAGATCTCGTCAGCGCCCATCTCGAGCAACGATGTCGCAATCTCAGCGACCTTGTGCGGGTTCACATCGTAACCTTCGAAAGGGCAACCCAACACGACCGAGATATAGGCTCGGGCTCTGACTCCTGCATTCTTGGCGCCTTGTATAACATCTCGGAACCTCTCGAGCGATGTCGCAATGTCGCAGTTCAGGTTCTTCTTCGAGAAGCTCTCCGTCGCCGCGGCGAACACGGCCAGTTCGAGCGCGGGCTTACCGCTGTTATCTGTGCCGGCAATCGATTGAGCCTGCGTAATGTATGCCTCTGGGCTCTTCTGCAGGATTGCCGTGGCGTTCTCCACACCTTTCGCATTCGGTGCTAGGAAAGAGTATGTGATCGGAACGGGGGTTGGGGCTCGCAAAGCCAATACGTGCTCGAGTATCTCACTCGAGTTGCTCATCTACAATTCAGTGTGAGATTACCGCATCCTCTGTTCGTTGTAGACAACCCACCTGCGGGACCCATTTTGGCGACACAAACGAGCCTGCCTCGATGAAGGACAAGCCTGTCCTGGACAGCTTCTCTATGAGCTCCAGCTTGGTCGCCAAGGGTATGACCTTCTTCTCGTTCTGGAGGCCATCGCGCGGCCCGACTTCGACGATTCTCACGTACTTGTCGGACAAGTGCGGCGGGGTGTTGACGTCGGAAGCGGTCGCATACTTTCGGAGCTGTCGTGCTCGGAAGGCCGCTGGAGCTTGAGCAGGAGCTGCTCGGGTGCGGGCTAGTCGGATCATTGGTCGTATCGACGCCATCGTGGGCTCATTGCGGAGCAAACAGCGCCAGTCTGTCACTCACAAATCGGGCGAATTGGAATCGGCGAGATGGATTCGCTACGATGGTTTATTGAGGTTTGTAGTACTTGAATTGGAGAGGCACGGCGTCCGTTTCGCCAGAGGTGCGGGCGATCCCATCTAAGCGACTTATGGTGTTTAGATGCATGAGTGCTATCCTCCGTATCGCGCTTTGTATCGGCTGGCGATAGGTGCCTTGCCTCGGCTTAGTAGAGCGCACCAACGTTCGCTGGCTAGATGGAATCAGACAACGAGATAAATAAACGTATAATTCACACTGATATTACTGCTATCAATTATTGGAATACTTGACTTGGAATATCTTGAAAGATACAATATTTTTTTTTGGATTGCAAGTTTGGAATCTGGCCTCGACTCGTATAAGTCCTCTATTGGGAAGTATAATTAGTTGTAACTATGGTTGTATGCCATCTGAAGCAATGTATATACTTCTAGTTCTCAGGAATAAGACAGATTCTATGAGAATCGAATATTGATCGATCTTCCTCCCAGAGGAGTTTCTGAACCATCTTACTCGAATCTTAGGTTTCGACTTTTTAACCTCGGGAATGTAAGGTACCTTAAGTATCTATTGAATGTTGGGGTCGTGGACGTGGCATCAGGTGTGGGTTCCTACATACTTACTTACCACTGGCAATTGTAAATTTTCAGAGTTACAATATGCTCAACACAACGTATAATTCTTTGAGACTGTTTGCAAGCATTGCAGCATGTGGGTTTAAAGATGGCCGTTCACGTCTCACTATAGTAAGTTTACTGATCTGAAAACATAATTACTTTCCCTTGCGTGCTCAAGACTCTTACAGCAAAGTATCCTGGCCGGGGGAGAAGACAAAGCAGCTACTTACTTATTGAGCAGCCTTAATCCCAATTGTTCAAAAGGCGTTCAGTATACCTTTGTTTTTGGTTTATTGCAAACATGATCTTCTCACTATTGGCAGACTTTGAAAAGATGCACAATTAATGACCCATTATTTCTCAAAGCATGTATTGACACTTTTCGGTCTTCATGGTATGCTTTACATTGTAGATGACGAGATCAAGTCGCTGAATCCTGTGCTGTTGTGAACAGCCGTGCCTGTAAACAATCAATACCAAAAGCCGTGAAATTCCCTGAAGAGCATGTGACTCGGAGAAGGTGCAACTTTTCGTCTCCGGGTTCACAGAATCTGGCAAACCGGTCGCTGGTGATCGGGCAAATAAAGAGACGTCAGAAGTGGGAAAACATGTGCGCTGGACTGGCCCACCAATCCTGGCTGCAGTATGATCATGCAGAGCGAACCCTGGACCATGCAAGCGATCTCTCGACGCACCCACAGACGCTGCAACAAGTATTACGACAGCGTTGGCAGATTGAGGCGCAATGCAAGGGTTTGGTATGGCACATCCCCCACGTGTCCCTCGATCTTCGCAAATCTGTGATACTCTGTGAGTTTTGTTCTGGACCCAGATCGCAGAGGACAAATGGAGGATCATCCGGCCGTCTTTTATAGCTTTACCGGCATGGTCGAGGTACACAAAGGGCACTGCAGGCTTGTTCTTTCCACCGGCGGGCGAATGGACTGCTGAGCGGCACACTAACAAGAAAAGACCACTTTTGCCGTTCCGTCCTACCGGGAGTTGGTCCCGTTCAACGGAATACAACCACATCGACCCCGACTTCGTCAACGACAGCCCAATCGCATGAATTCGTGTCATATGTTGGGCCAATCTATAATAGATTGTTCGCAGGGCAGGCGAAATTTGTCACTCGGAGCCATGCCGCATAGGGAAGTCTTTAGCCTGAACCGGAATATGCAGCGATCTTCATCTTGCCCTTTTAGGCAGCTTGGCCTCGAGTATGGGACTTGCATCGAGTATTATCGACCCCTCGACCTTTAGCAGACGCCGACTATAGCAGCGCAATTTACAAACTCCTCGCCGCGTCAACGAACACACCCAAACCAGACAGCAATGAGTGGCACCAGCCGCAGGCCATGTGAGCCACCGCGGCTACACCCACCCATCCATCTTTCCATCCATCCACCCATGGTTCCGCGGTTTGAACTGGAATGGAACGAGCTTCCCGGACGATCAACCCAACCCAAACCCATTGATTAGATCCACGTTATTTACTCCTGCCCATCGATCCCGCAAGCCTCCCATGATCTCACACAGACCTATCATTCCTCGAGAATATTGATTGCTACGACGGGAGCCGCTGTAACTCTAATCTAAGCAGAAATCCCCGAGAAGGAAAACCAAGAACCCGGTCCTCCCTTGCATGGCCCGCTCCGCCACGTCCATCCCGCGGCTCAAGAGTCTTTTCTGAAGACATCACCAAGATTTCCAACACTCCTACGCGCCTGCACGTTGCCGGTCTATCTTCCAACGCACCGGACCTTGGCTCTTGCTTTTCTCCCTCCCGGACCATCAAAGTCGTTCCTCACCCCCTCAGCTACCTAGCCGGCGACCATGAACAGCCCACGCCTCGAGCTGCCTGACTTTGAAAAGTTCGCCGTGTCCTTTGACGAGCTCCTCCAGAAAGGCGTCGCCGTCAGGATCCAGAAGGGCGACCCGAAGCGGAGCAACCCGCACTTGATCTTGGACCCGGCCGCGTTCCGGCAGCGGTTCCCATGGACCGACATACCGTCGCCGTCGTCGGCCCAGGAGTCCTCCAAGGACCTCGAGGCGGCCGTCCCGCGGCCGCCCCTGTACAAGGACAGGAGGAGGCTCGTCGTCTTTGTCGGGCTGATGCTCGCCTGGTTGTTTGTACGTCGTCCGCTCTTGTTATCCGGTTGTGTGAGTTTGGCTGGCTGACACCACTACAGAAGGGATTCGATGATACTGTTATAAGTAAGCATGATCAAGCACATGAATTATTTCTATACAAACTAACTCGTGGTCCAGCGACGATTGTACCCGCCTTGTGTCGCAAATTTGACAGTCTTCCACAAATAGCTTGGTTTTCGGCAGCATACTTCTTGCCACAGGCTTGCTTGTACATTGGATTCGGAAAGTTGGCACAAGTGACAAACTTACGATGGATGGCCCTGTTGGACGGACTCGTCCTGACTAGTAAGCATATCCTGTCTAACCCCGAGACGTTTCGACTGACCCCGACATCAGTCGGCTCCGTGATATGCATCATAGCGAGCTCGGCGCCCGTCTTCATCATCGGCCGCGTGGTGACGGGCGTCGGCATCGCGGCGGGCGTGCCGCTCTGCGCGACGATCCTGATCGACATCACGAGCCCAGAGGAGCGCCCGACGTACATGGCGTCGTGCGTGGGCGTCGACGTCATCAGCCTGGCGTTCGGCGCCCTGCTCGGCGGCTACCTCGAGACGGAGATGGACTACCGGTGGGCGTTTGCCTTTACCATCTTCGGCGCCGTGCTGTCCGTGGGCCTCGTCGCCGCCGCGTACGAGCAGCCGCGCCGCGACACCGACGGGCTGCCCATGGCCGAGCACCTCCGGCGCTTCGACTTTTTCGGCTTCGGGTTTTTATCCTTGTTCAGCGTGCTCCTGCTCGTCGGCATCCAGCTGGCCGCGCAGAACAACGAGTGGGTCTCTGCGCCCGTCATCGCGTGCCTCGTCGTCTCGGTGCTCATGTTTGCCTGCTTCGTCGTCCAGCAGGCCAAGTACGACGACCCGGACAACAGGCTGCTCCCGCGCGGCTTGTTCAACCGCGACATTTCGCTGCTGATGGCGTTTGGTTTCTTTGTCATGTTTGCCATGTACGGCGTGTATTATTATCTGTCGACGTATTTTCAGGTAAGCTGGCACATTTATGACGACAGCATGATCTCGGGCTAACTGTAGACACAGACAGTGAAGGGACTATCATCATTCAACGCAGCCGTCTCCCTCCTCGCCTTCTTCCTGGCGTCGGGCTTCTCGAGCATCCTGACCGGCGTCTCCATGATGTGGCTGCCGTGGGCCAACATCATCATCCTCATCGCCTCGACCCTGGCCGTCGTCGGCACCTTTCTCCTCACCACGATGAACGAGTATACGGACCCGCTGCACGCGGGCCTGCTCAGCATCATCTCGGCCGTCGGGTTCGGGGCGTCGCAGACCCTAGCCATCGTCTTCTCGCAGAGCTGGGCCGCGCCCGAGCACCAGTCGTTCATCGTGTCCGTGGCCCTGATGGTACAGCTGTTCGGCGGCACGCTGGGCCTCGTCCTGGGCGGCTCGGTGCTGAACACGCAGATCCTGTACCGGGTCGACCAGCTCGACGGCAAGCTGACCGGGGACCAGATATCCGCCGTCACGCAGGCGCTGGCCATGCCCGATCGGATCCGGGAGTTTGTCCCCGACGACTTGATCGAGCCGCTCCTGGAGGTCTTTTCGTCGTCTATACAGACTGTCTTTTATGCGTGCGCCGCGGCTGTGAGTGTGGCGTGGATTCTGTCCGTGTGTATGAGATGGCACAGGATGAACAAGAAATAATTCGCTCCAAGCAAAAAGAAAAACTGTCGAGCGTATTTGAAAAAAAGAGCAAGTTGGAATGATCGGAATATTGACAGAATAGTCAGTACGAGGTAGTAATGGTAATACACTGGCATAGAACCAGATTCTAAAACTGATTGCTCCCAGACTCTAGATTTGTTACTGGCATTCCAAACTTCGAGATGCCAACGGTGTGCCGACTTGTCATTAATGACTTCTCTGATTATAGATTGCTTGTCTTTGGCGTTTTGCAATGCCTGATTAATTGACTCAATCAATATCACGCCTCCTTGTAAAGAATGGGCTTTTCAGACGGCATCAAAGAATTATTTGCATTTCGTATTCGGCACTCATCTGGTCGAGTGCTTTATGTAAGAGTAGAATGCGATATGAATACTCACCTAAGCTATGGATCTTTGTAACGCGTATGATGTTGAATCAAAGCATGTCTATAATATGCTATTGATAGAGTATCGTATCGTGGTAGATTGTTGGACTACTTGTCATGTAAGCAGTCGTATAATCCTAGCAACAGAGTGAGTATCCGCTAGGACAAGAAGCAATAGTACCGTTCGTCTGTTACTCGATCATATGCATCGTCACTCGTGACTCTTGCCAGATATGGACAGCCCACCAGGCTGTTTCATGAAGACGACTCCCTTGGTCAGATCAGGAGACACGGCTGGGATTATTCTCCATGTCCACGACGCGAGGCAGTGCCAACTGGGTCGGCCTCTTTTCTCGACGGCTTGGCATGGCCATGGCAGGTCTGCCTGGTAAACTGCGCCTTCATTTTGCAGTTGGGAGAGAAGAATGTTCATTAGGTTAGTGTATTTGCGGCTCCGAGCACACCGCAATTCATTCACTCGAGTCTTTTTACCTCGATCAGGGCGGTCAAATGGGGTTCTTTCCAGGGTCCCAAGATGTCAAAAAAAAAAAAAAAAAAAAAAAAAAGGTCCGTCTCATCCTGGTGTCGAGCCGCCGAAATGGAGTGATTGTCAACCTGGAACAGAGATGGAGCCCCCGTTATCCTTCGCGGGAACAGGCGAGCCTCGACATCGGGGTATTTCTTTCACTACCTGTTCATGAAACCTAAATCGTTTAGGGTCGGGCATTCGGAGATATGTGAAGAGAAGGGACCAGGACAAGGAGCTCTCTGCATTGATCGAGCCTCGTTGACTTTTTACACACTTGTGCCGAGTTGGGAACGGTCCGGTCCAGTGCAGTCGCTCTTCCGTTCCAGACCCGACTCCCGGCCGAGAGAGGGAGATGCTAAACATTTTATAAGTTAGCCTGTCAGTCGAGGACTCCTTCTACTGGTCTTAGTATGTTTCATGCATACAGAGAAGTGGTGGGAAAGAGAGCAAAGAAGCAGGGAAGTATTGTCGACGGTACGGAAAGTGGCATCACCAACTTGGAGTCGTGTTCCCTGCAGCCGTTGGTTGGGTCCAACATAGTAGGGAGAGAACCCAGGGCTAATGAGCTAGGTTCCCGTTGGTCGTCTTCCTTCCAATATTCACGATCTTTCCCAAGATGGCGAATTCCGCGGTGCGTGTTTAGCGGCCATGATGGGATGGGATAGCGCCAGTCTCAATGGCTAGCACCCAAAGATTGGGACGGGTACCACTCCGTAGTGGGTTGGCTAGGCCTCTGGCTGACCTCAAGCGCCCCAGAGACATGGCCCAGGGTGTCGGATAGTGGGGTCCACAGATATTCTTTTCACTTTCCCCCTCTCTGTCCAGTGTCGACGACTCTATTCCCGACTGGTTCTGGGGCCAATGAGTCCTTTGCCCCCTCCAACCAAACGTCTTTGTTACCAAATCCCTTTTTCTGCGTCTCTGTGCGCTCCCGCGATCCGCCCTGTGCGATTTCGATTGTCCCGCGGATCATCGCCGCTCCATTTTATGATATGGTCATCGTCTGATGGGGAATGCCCGAATATCAAACCCATCTACACAGCATATCGAGAGCCTCCGTGTGGGTACAGACCATGTACGAATACCCACGTAAAATCGTGCCACGCGGCTGGGGTCACGGGGCTTCTTGACTCTGGCATCCCAAGCATCGTAAACACTCGGCTGGGTCTCGCGAGTCGTGCGGTCGCTTACAGCCATCAAAGCTCACCACAGCCTGCAAAAGCTGCCAAGGGCCCTATAGTATCATCATACCATAACCCATGCTACGGTCTCAAGTAGGGGCAGACTCCCTGGATGGCAGATGGGCGCATTATGTCATTCGCGGATCATCTTCGCTTGAAGTACGAATCTTCAGGGTACCTACGATCCAGTTTGCTTGCCTGGATATCAAAAATCGTACCATTACTAATCACGCTTGGGACTATCGACTTGCCCTGGTGCAACCCCCCAAGAGATGATTGTGATACCAAGAGGGATGTCAAGCCCGGGAGCATCGAGTCAGTTGTTTGCTCGCCACTGCACGCGGCAGTTGTTTGTGTAGGGGTGTGCTTTATTAAACTAACCTGCTAACGTTGAGAGGGAGAGAATGCTGAGCTGACTGCATACGCCAAAAAGACTGGGATTCTCCCTCCCTCCCTCTCATTGCATGAATGAATGCCAGTTCCTGCCAGGTACGATGGTTCAGGTCGTGGCTCGAAGGCTTGCTCTCTGCGCGCTGAGACGATTTCGTACCGGATCAGCGCCGAGAGGCAGCGTGCCATCGTCGATGGGATCCCGGCTCCTCGCCACGCTCGCCAATCTATTCCGCGTGGGAGACATGTCCAATCTGTCCATCGAGAACCGGCTGCCGGGAGTCTCTGTCGTCTGTTGAAGTGTGCATATCAACAACCTGCCACCATTGCCCGTTTGTGGGCTCTTTTCGTCTGTTCGCCAACCCAGCATATTGGTTCTTGTTGGAAGGCTGGGCCCAGCGCCCGAGAGAGGAGAGAAAAGAAGCCCCATGCAGATGCAAGGGGGGCCAAGAAAAGACCACTTTCAGAACACTGGTCCGGAAATTGATCAACGCCAGCGATAGGACGACCCACTGATGAGAACGGTTGCAGGGCCCAGGATCCTTGGGGACCCATGCTGTTTGCTATATCCGCAAGGCTAGGAGGGCCCAGGTAGAGAGAGGGCTAGGAGGGTCGTCTTCCCAAAGGCTGGGCATTCTCACCTGCATGCTCAATCGGCCGCCCCGCGAGATGCAGAGAGAACTCAATGCTCCGGAAAATAAAGATGGGGTATAGGTAGGCGGAATGCTAGTATGTAAAATCCCATCATCCCGCAGCCGGCTCGCCCCCCTGGTGATCGATCTTCTTATCTTGTTCGTCTTGATGCTTCCACTTGCCGTCGCGCGGCAGCCTCAACCAGCCGGAATCGACAGCAACGCGTAGCAGCAACATCGACGACATACTCTGAGCCATGGCCATGTGATTTATTCATTTTCTAGCGGCAGCCTATCGAAGAAACCCGAGCTCTTCCCATGGCCGATAGGAATACTCTCATTGCCCTCCTGGGCGATTACGACAACTCGGGCGAGCCGACACCGAATTGGAATCACAAGGAGCTCATCGTTGGCCTGACTATTGGTTTCCTTGTGAGCCTAGAAAAATCCATCTTGTGCGGTCCGGAGATGTTCTAATTGGAAATATCAGACACTGTCGTGGATCTGTGTTGTGTCCCGGCTCTATACGAGACTCAAGATTATCTATGCCCCAGGATGGGACGATATACTTGTGCTAGTATTTCTCGTACGTGTTTTGACGGAAACCCTTTGCGCTCAAAAGATGGAACGCCGACTAATACTTCTCTTGCAGTTGTCTGGGACTGCGAATGCAGTGGGCATTTGTCTAGGTATGGTCTAGATCAAATTATGGGTTTTTATTTCATCTGCTGATGCGACATAGCCGCCGACTATGGACTGGGTAAACACCTTTTGGACCTGGAGGAGGATAATATGGTCGCATTTCTAAAGGTGAGCAAACATTATGCTCGAACAGAGTGGGATGCAATCTGACATGACTGTCATATCTTGTAGTCCTTTTATGTTTCGAATGCGTCCTACGCCATGTCGACGGCCCTGGTCAAGGCATCGCTTCTATTTCAGTACTTGAGGATATTCAAGAGCGGCTGGATACGCATCGTCTGCATCATCGTCCTCGTCGCCACTTGCCTCTGGGGCACCGCCTATACCGTCTTGACTTGGTTCCCATGCAAACCGGTCAGTGTTTACTGGAACTGGTCGGAAACTGGTGGTCACTGTTGGGCCTTTGCTTCTCTCAACGGTAACAAATTCTACGCGGCATATCTCAGCCATACGGTGACCAACATGGTCCTTGACTTTCTGGTGCTGGCTATACCGACGCCGCTGTACTTTCGCACCTCCACAACAGCGCCGACAAGACGGAGACTTTTGATGCTGTTCTGCGCTGGAACACTGTAGGCAGTTGCCGCAATATTGAGTCCGTTCTGAATTTGCTAACATGGGAACAGTGTGAGCGGCATCTCCATCTGGCGCCTGGCCGCCTGCATCGAACACAAGGCGGCAACCTATCCGGTTTTCGACCCGACCTGGTACGGGGTGCCTGTCATAGTGCTGGGCATGATGGAGGTCAACGCGGCGAGCGTGTGCGCGTGCGTGCCGGTGTTCTGGCCGGCGCTGACGGCGCGGATGGACCAGATCTTCGTGACGCAGGAGATCAAGATCACGAGGGAGCGGCGGTTCTCGGAGGACGGCGACGACGAGTTCGAGCTCCAGGACAGCCGCAGCCACAACAGCCGCACGCTGAGCATGTCGAGCCAGAAGAACCTCACCAAGAAGGAGATGCACTACATGGACGACTATGTCATGGAGCAGGTCGACCCGCTGCGGGACAAGACGCGCAACGTCGAGGTGTCGACCGAGCTGCCCTCCAAGACGGTAGGGAGGAAACAGTCAACGAGGAGCATGTACTGATTTTTTTGCCAAATATACATGAATGAATTCGAAGCCAAAAATAGTGGAAACGAGTAACCATTTCGTGTGTCTCTCGTGTTTTTCTCTGTGTGCCTCTCTGTGCAACATTACATAACCATACCTATGCATCATGTAACCCATGCACGAGCTTCAGCCACGAGCGACTCCTTCAGGATTCTCACCACCAATGCCTATTGGCCAGTCCTGAATTAGAATTAAGCGAGGAAGACAGAAAAGCTGAAATGAGGCTATTGCAAGCAACGGCAGAAATTTGTCGAGGCTTATCCCATCTCAGCTTAACCAGGGCCATTTGAGGCGCCTTACAGCCTTTGAGCCTTTTGGCTGCCTACGCTGGCCTAGGCTAAGGATGAGGTGTTACAGCTTACAGGCAGCAACTGTGGAGTCCCCAAGACTTATACAGGATACGGGAAGGAATCATATCATATTTAAGAACGGCCAACAACGCGATTGAAAATAATTGCATTGGGAACAATCTTGTTGTTCTCTTGCGGCTTTTTCTCTTGATCCTTATTATTCTCACGTTCGCTCAAAAAGAGAAACTTCTCCAAAGTCATCATCGTTACACGCTCATCCCTCTCTTATCCTCCATCAACCACTCCATCTAGAGTATATTCCTCCAGTATGGCCCGCGTAGATTTCGTCGACGCTCAATTCGGCGGCGCAGAGCCCAAGGAATCACCCTCCAAGAAACATGCCCCTCCACAGCCTCCGCCTCCGCCACGGGCCGGGCCTTCCTATTACACGTACTACGGGCCGCCCAGCGAGACGGACAAGTCGCTGCGCAAGGCGTCGGCCGTGGCCCTGGCCGTGCTGCTGTACAGCGCCGCCATCCCCTTCCACCCGGTCGGCTGGCTGCTCAACATGAACGGCGCGTTCCTGGCCGACAGCCTGTGCGCCGGCATCGTCCTGCTGTGCGCGTGCTACTTCCAGTGGCGCATCGCCGGCCTCGGCCACCCGCTCGACGTGTCCCTGCCGGTGGGCGGCGGCGGCACGACGATCCGCAACGGCCGCATCGAGTCGGCGCCCGCGAGCACGACCGTCTTCGTCTGGCTGCCCGGGCACTACTGGCCGGTCGCCGTCTGCGAGGCCGTCCTGCTCGGCCTGGCCGAGTTCGGCCCCAGCGAGATGCTGCGCCGCAGCGTCGTCGTCGGCGTTGTCGCCGGCCTGTGGCTCGTCGGCTGGCACGCCACCCCTCGGTCGTACAAGCAGTGGGCCTGGGGGCACATCAAGGCGCTGTGGTTCTGGATGGTCCTGGACCAGCTGCTGAATGTCGGGCGGCCTTCCATGGCGAGACGACAGCGCCGCTTCTAGAAGCTGGGCGGGCTCGGGTCATGGCGATTTTTGGTCGTGCGAATGGATCTACAGAGAGCAGGACCTGGGGAGGAGATTCGGAAATATGATACCAGAATAAGCAATCATGACGTTGCAGGAAATGCTTATCCGGGAAATCTATGAATACGGCTCATCTTGCGGTCATGATGTGCAGAAAAATCTAAAATAAAAGAGAAAAAACTTAGATACCACCAAAAGAGACGATAAAATGTTAAAGCATCACCAGAGTTGCGCGCAGTATGAACCAATTTACAATCAATTCCGAACACCTTCAAAAGATTGGGACAGGCGAAACCTGCCGAGGACCAGACGATCCGGTCCAATAGCTTCATTGCATCATGGCGATCTGCAACCAGATAACGGCTATTTCGATCAATCAGAATCAACTAAATACGACGATGCTTTGAATGGCCGAAATTCCAGCCATCTTAATTGTACTCGACCCACTCATTCCAACTGCTCAGGTGACGCACCATACCCGAGTCTTTCCAGTCTGATTCACATGCGTGTGTTTTATTGCAGCCTGAACCTCCGAGGGGCGAGTCATATTTACAGTAACAACACCAAGTAGCGCCCAATACTTTGGCAACAACGCTTGCTTCCCGCAACGGCCATGCATCGTGAAACTCAAATAGTCGAAGCAACATTATAGTCGCCCAACCTCGGAATTGTAATACACAGCGATATCTACCTACCTCACCCACGATAGTCGCGTATAGACCATCAACGAAATAAAAAAAGATGGCCCGCCTCATCTGGTCCCACGTCTTCCGGGACACGCGCGCCTCGCACCACCTCTGGCTCTTCCCGCTCGTCGCGGGCGGCGTCTGGTTCCTGACGCTGAGCACCCTGCTGATCCGGTGGTTCGCCATCGGCCAGCCGCGCTATCCGGGGCAGGTGAACCCGGACATACCGTTCATCAGCGACATTGCCGCGTTCACGTTCAAGCCCGTGTTCGTGACCGGTTGCAGCATCGTCGGCGTCGCGTTCGCCGGCACCGTCTTCGCCGTCCACCACGTCCGCTACAGCCCGGCGTTCTATGGGATGGTCGGGGACGCGCCCTGGCGCCAGGCCACCAGTTTTGCGGCGCTGGGGGCCGGCTTGGTGGCCGCGCTGAACTTGTTCTTTCTGAGCGTGTATGATACCGTCGATGCGCACGTGCGGCATCGATACTTGCTCATGGGTACGTTTGCCGGGCTGGGCCTGAGTGCGGTGCTCACGACGGCGGTGTGGTGGGATCAGATCTGGGGGCCGCCGCGCTGGGCCTGGTTGAGAAAGTGGTATGTTCCCGGGTTGATATAACATTATTAGCCGATTTTCTAATAGTGAACAGGTGCCTTTTTAACACGTTCCTGGTCGTCTGCCAATTGGGTATTGGCATATCCTTTGTTGTTTTCATGTACACGGGACGCTACAGGATTTCCGGCTTCCTGGAGTGGACTTTGACGTACCTGGGCTGCTTCTGGCTTCTTTCGTTTATAGGCTACACCAAGTAAGTTGATCATGGTTGGTCACCGTCGCGATTGCAGCTAATGACATGTTAGATTTCGAGAGGGTGAAGATCCGAAGCCTCCCACTGAAGCGGAAAGAAGACCCTTGTTGGCTTCCGAGGATTGAGTCGAATAAAAGTGTTTGTCTAGACGATTCACAGCGCGCTTATAGATCAAGACATATTTACATCAGAAGATTTGTGATTGATGCTGGTATCAACTGACTGAAGAGATCATGTAATGACTCGTGTGCATCTATCTCCCAGCGAGAAAGATTTGAACGCGGTGCTTGCCAGTCCTCAACAGAATGCTCTATTCTCTCCCCTTGCTTTGGCTCCAAGAAAAGGGCATCATCTTCCAATTGCGTTCCCTGTGCGAAATCACAAACGGCCCAGAAGCCAAAACAGTGCTCTCAAGATGCTCTGCACGATTTACTCTAGGAAATGGGACCATCTCTCCCCCAGCGACTTTCGAGGCAGTAATATTTTTGCAATCCCCGTGAACTTGGGGCAAGGGCCATCACTTGGGTGTGGATCAATATAATGACCGATATAAGCTTGACGATGAGGCCCTGAAGTTGGCAGCCCCCAGTTCTTGACCTCGGGATCGGGCCATGAAGTATTCCAGATGCAGACATTAGTTTTTTTTCCCTGCGGAAACTGGTTGGTGTACATAGAACCAAATGCCTCTTTGGGCGCAAATGCGTTTTGGACTATCGCCGACATGTGAACCGTCCCGTCAATATAGTCGTAGTCGTAAAACTCCCTGCCAGGATGCGCATGCGGGGCATATATGCTCCTCCTTATCGCCATTAGGGGTGGCTGGTGAGTGAGCATTCGTCTCCAAGATGCGTCTTCTCTGCTGAAAGCGTCCGCTCTATTCCTGAACGTAATCCACTCGGTCCAGTACAAGTGCCGCCCATAACCGCCCATACACATACAATGATGATAGAGCCTGGTGTTCGACGCCGCGATGCTTCTTTCTAATGTTTCACCTCTTGGTTTCTCAGGGAAGCAGAACGGGAAGATCTGTTGCAGAAGTTCATTTTCCGTGCTGACCATGGCATCGTAATCTGGAACCAAGAAGAGCTTCTTCTGCAGATCGGCGTTGCCAATGACGTTGTACCAGCGTTTATTGACTCTTTGTGCAGATACAAGGAGAGTTCGGACATCGAGATGCATGAGTACAGCTTCAAGAAGCTCCGTGACATGGAGCACTCGGCTCTGGGGAGATGGGGGCGCCGAGTCCGTCGACATTGTTGAGGCCATCGACATGGTCTTGAGATGCATCATGGTAAAGTCGTTGTGGGTTGTGTTTGTGTTTGTGTTCTGTTTGTTGTTGGTTATTCTTTACGCCCATCGCGTAATATTTAAACCTGCGTAATTATTATAAGTGATTAACTTATCCTGCATTAGGAGCAAGATCATGTACACCACTGTGAATAAGAAGAGCAAGGGATATTGCGTAACACGCCCCCCTCTTCCTCCTCCTCCTTTTTCTGTTTCTTCTTCTTTTTCAATATCACTAGAGCCATGATTCTCACGCCATATCTGTCCAGAAAATTGTCATTCAAGTTCTTAACTAAAACACTTCTCCAATTGGCAGGCACGCTTCGTGATTGCAAGCACGTTCCTTCCATCATTGAAGAGACAAAAGGCAAAGGGGAGCCCGCCAAATAAGCTCACGCGGACTACAAGAGAACGATATGCTTTATAAAGTGGGCAGACTATCTGGAAAATGGATAGATTTCAAATACGGCTGTCACTGGTCACATATCGTGATCATATTTTGATACAGCATTATATCGCATATGTACAAATCATATTCCCCAACAGGGTTTAACTATTTCAGTCTCGCCCCGCCAACGTCATCGGCCGCCGCGCGGGACATCCCACTTCACTTTACACATGGCCCAGTGAGGTACCCAAGCTGTGACTGACTGATTGCTACAACATAAAACACCCAAAATCTTTGAAGACTAGGCGAATCCTTGATACCCGAACGCGGACTATACTCGAGAATATCGCCTCAGGCACGCGACGACCATATTCAACGGCCTCCCTTCTCCTGCTGCCTAACGAACAATCTCCACCGTCGATACAGACCGACTCTCCCCTCCCAAAGAGCGAACAGACGAGAGAAAAGCCAGGCGCGGCGGAAAAGAGGAACCCAAGAGAAGCGCACAAACAACAAACACAGAAGACACGGAGACAATATGAATAGGCTATTCGGCAGCGGGTCCAAGGCGCCCAAGCCGACGCTCAACAGCGCCATCTCCAACATCGACGGGGGCATCGCCAAGCTGGACGTGCAGATCGCGCGGATCAACACGGAGCTGCGCGAGCTGACGGGCAAGATGAACCGGATGCCGCCCTCGGGCAAGGCGTTCGCCAAGAAGCGCGCGCGGGACCTGCTCACGCAGCGCCGCAAGTACGAGCAGCAGCGCGAGCAGCAGCAGCAGCAGGTCTGGAACATGGAGCAGGCGCAGATGATGCAGGACAACCTCAAGGGCGTCATGGCGACCGTCGACGCCATGAAGACCACCTCGAAGGAGCTCAAGAAGCAGTACGGCAAGGTCGACATCGACAAGATCGAGCGCCTCCAGGACGAGATGGCCGACCTCATGGACGTCGGCAACGAGATCCAGGAGTCCCTGTCTCGCGCCTACGACCTGCCCGACGACGTCGACGAGGACGAGCTCGACGCCGAGCTCGAGATGCTCGGCGCCGAGATGGAGATGGAGGCCCAGCAGGGCGTCGGCGCCGGCGAGGTCCCCGACTTTCTCAAGGACGAGGTGCCCGACTTCGTTGACGAGCCCGTCGAGCACGGCAAGGTCCAGGAGGCGGCGAGGTGACCGGGCTGTTGAATATTATTCTTCGTTTGGGTCGGTCGGTTCAAGATCACGGCGTTCTCTGGCGTTTTTGGACAAGGACATGCGCATGGGAGCAGGATTCAAAGACATCCCCTCATCTACTTTCCTTCTGTTGAAATTAGGAGCATAGTTTAAAGATTATAAGCACATTATGGAAAGAAGCGTTTTCGCCGTTGGGTCTGGAGACTGGCCAACTCGTGACTCCTGCTTTCCTCTGGGCGTGCTATCAGGAAGGGCATCACCCAGTATTGCAGACATAGACGACCGCGCGGCGCAGCTTCATTTCAGTACATTCTCAATCCATTACTCATCTCTCTATATAAGCCCTTTTCGTTTTGGGTTTGGTTTCATACTATACATTTCATGCAATGCAACGCTCCGTGTCATTAGTTTCGTCAGTCCCCCGTCGCCTGCTAGCCGCAGCCGTTATTCTCGAATCCATTCCTTAAATGCTCATGAACCAAATGAACAATGCTGCCATTTATCAAACTCCATGGCCAAATATGCGTTCGTGTGACAGCTCTCCAATCCATGCAATGGAGCAATGTGAACCCTAGATCTATGCCCGTGGTGGGAATGTCACGTTTCCCACTCCCCAAATGCACAATGAAGGTGTCACGCCCCATACCAAGTCTAGACGTCCAAAGCAGGCTCCATAGTCTAGACGCCGAAAACGGGCTCCGTAGTCTAGATGTCCAAAGCTGGTGTCTCTGTCTCTCTTTTTTTGTGTTTTTCTGTGCTTTTTTGTTTCTTCGTGTGAATCTTTACTCAATCGGAGCAAAGAAACGAGCGACGGCCTCAAGTTCGGGGTCGCCGTTGCAGAAATCCCAGCCTACAATCGTCGAAGTCTGACTGCAGCAGATGATCTTGTGTGCGTCAAATTGCAACTTGAAAACCCTCGGGGCCTGTTGATCGTTCTGAGGAATGTGCGGGTGGTGCACAGGCATTGGGGCCGGCGGAAGAGGGGGCGCCGACACTGCATTCAAAGCCTGGCCTTGCAACTGTGCTTGTTGTACCAGTTGTGCCTGTTGAGGGTGGTGGGGAGGATTGTTCGGCGGGCCAGCAGACATGTGCGCCGAACTTCCAGGTACGACCGTTGTGGCAGGACTTCCAGCAATAGACATGGGAGTGGCTGGGCCACCCGAATCCATCAATTGCGCAGCACTCGGAAGCGTCTGTCGGCCCGAAAGATTTCGAGACAGTGCACCGTTGTTTGGTCGAGAGGGATGTCTCGAGGGTCGGGGATAGGGATTCGGCTGGGCTCCCTGTGCTGGAGCTGCATAGCCTTGAGAGGAGGATCGTTCTGCCATCGGGGCTGTCATGGCTTGTTGTACGGACTCTCGAATCCGGCCTTGCTGCAACTGTGCTTGCTGGACGGCATTAGAAACAACCATTCTGAGTTCCGATCGAGTTGCGGCGTCGGGAACTCTGTCGATGGCATTTTGAATGTGCGAGTTGTATACCAGCATGGTGCTGTAGCATGACAAGGCATGCTGAAGAGCATGTGGTCCTTCTGCCACGCTCTCCTCGATCATGTTGGAATAAGAGATCGTGGTCTGCGGGGTGACAGTAGCGTGGATGGGATGCTCGACATGTGTCATGTTGGCGCCATTCTGCATGGCAGGCGGAGCGCTGGCTGGGGGAGCCGGGGGTGCCGGATGTCTTGCCAGAGGGCGCGCATTGTGATGAAGAGAAGGCAATGTCGAACTGCCACCATTTGGACCTGGCGAACGAGTTGGCGATGGCACCGGACCGAGGGCTGCCTGAGTCGAGGATCTCTTAGATCGTCGGTAAGCATTAGCAGCAGCCTCTGCTTGCTGAAGGATGTGGACATTCTTCCACTTTCCCTCCTTGTTACGACGCCAGATCATGACTGTTTGATCGTACGAGCCGGACACGATGCGTCCATAGGGTCCACCACCGCCACCGGGGGGCAGCTTTGCGCCATAAGCCGTGATGTCCTCGGGTCGGCGGCCACCCGCATTAGGGGCTTTGCCTCGGGTCTTCTGGGACTCGTCAAGAGCGCCATTCTTGATGGCGGCAAAATACTCGTCGTCAATAGCCTTTGCAGTTTTGCGATCTTCCTCCACACTGTAGGGTAGGTCGCCGAAGCCAGCCTGAACGGTGCGCACGAGATTAACGTGGCCACGTAGGGTAGCAACTTCGAGCCCGGTTTCACGATCAAACACCTTCACCTCGTTGTCGCTACTACCGCTAATGATGCGGCGTCCGTCGTATTGAACACAGGCGATCCCCTTATGATGTCCCAAGAATGTTCGTCGACAAATCTGTTGTGGCCAGTCCCAAACTTTGATGTGCCTATCACCACTAGCGGAAACGATCTCATCATTGTAGATTTGAACAGCGTTGACAGCGGCACCATGACCTTCGAGGCAGCCAATCTGAGTCCAGGCAGGCTTGATCGGTAACTGGCCCAGGAGGGTCTCATCGTGGCCGTAGTTCCTGAGTTCGATAGGCACAGGGCCAACAAGCTCCTCTACGTTTCCATAGCCCAGTTCGCCGGCCCGCAGAGGTCGCCGATTGAAGATCTTGATACTTTTATCTTTTGAACAAGTGACTAGGATGCGCTTGTCAAACTTGACGTTCAAGACGGACTCTGAGTGGGCACGGTTGAGAACCTGCAGCTTTTCTCCCGTGGAGAACTTCCAGATGATGACATCGGAGTCACTGCTACCTGACACTATCAGGTCTTCTTCCGGGTCGGCATCGAACTGCAGGCACAGGACAGAGCCGCGGTGGCCGATGAGTGGCTTCCGTGCAAGGCGGCGGGTCTGGAGGTTCCAGATTCGTATGGTCTTGTCACGACTTCCGCTGACTACGTAGTCAGGATCGTACTGCAGTGAGTACACACATTCCTTGTGACCCTCCTGAGGAAAGTCTGGGTGCGGCAGCTGAAAATTGGTATATTTTCCTGCCTCCCAGTTGTACTCCAGGCGACGGCGCATGGCATAGAGATACTGCCAGTTGATTCTATACCTATCGCTCAGGGAATCGTAGACCCACAGGGATGATTTGGCAAGTTCGGGCTGCACCACAGACGGGACAGGGCTTTCATAGATCTGCGTAGCTTTGCCCTTGCCTTTCTTGTCGACAGGCATGGGGCTCGGCGAGTCCACCATGAGATGTCCCAGATGCTGGACAACACTACCAGTCGTCTTGGAAGAAGACGTGCTGCCAGAGGGCTGCATGCCACCACCAAACAAGCTTGCGCCAGAGCCTGCCATCTCTGTATCATCGTCTCTGTCAATATCCATGGCGTCCTGTTGTGCTTCGTGAGCCGGGTCCGAGATGGCCCTCTTCTTATGAGCATGACCGTACTCGGATGATCGCAGCCGCTGAGGCTGTATTGTTCCGGCAATGCTCAGGCTTAAGCGATCGCCAGCCTTGTCATAGGCAATGTTGACTCGGTTCTCAGCAGACAGAATCTCCTTGGGGACGGCCTGCCATCCTTCGAGATAGAACAGGCGCTCCCACAACTTGTGGTCGAGCGCCAAGTTGTACCATTCCCGACAGCAGGTAGCGACATTGATGAGGGATCCGGGGTCGAGGTAACCAAAGATCTTGAGACAGATCTCGGCGGGAAGCTGCTGAACAAAGTCGATGAAGAGGCGTGGGTTCAGCTGCTTGAGCACGATATCCTGTATGTCGGTGGTGGGGAGTTCATTGAGGAGCGCCATGGCCAATTGTTTCTTCTGGGCAACAGACAAGGACGAGATTCGACCCGACATCCATGTTGCGAAAGCGGCCGAATCCTGCAGGTCGTTGCCGGCCAGGCTCACGGCATTCTCCAAGGACGAGGAGGATAGGGGATGCTCGCTGTAACCCTCGTCGGGCTGCTCTGTGGTAGGGAAAGACGCCATAGGCCCTGCAGAGGATCAGGGACCCAGGGGAGTGGTGAGAGGTACGTGGTGGTTCTTCGCGACAGGTCAGAAGCGTAGGTATTTGTGTGGTGTTTTGGCGGCGAGGCGTTGTTGGATACCCGGGGTGGGATACTCAGGTAGGTAAGCTCGCGTGGCGGCTGCGGCGTTGCGGCAGATGGTGGACGCCCGTTTGCGTTGACGCGCAGCCGAGTAGAAACTGAAATAGTCTTTGGAGAGAAAAGAAGGACCAGAGAAACGCCGGTTTCGTTTATGTACCGGGTCTCAGAGAATGTTGTTGGTCGCGCCGTTGACGCTGATGGATGATGAACCAAGGCAGCAAGAAAGCTCCGAAAACAGGTTAGAGATTGGGACCCCAGGCGCGCGTCGGGTTGGGTTGCTTGGTGCTTGGTGCTTGGTGGTGCTTGATGCTTGGTTGCTAGCCGCTAGCGCAGCTGGAGGCTCTGGGCTGGCGGCTTTAAGTGGGGTTAGATTGGCCCGCCGCCCGCAATGGTAAAAAGTGGGGTCGGCTGCCGTTGCAAGTTCTATTCTTATCACACCAAGGTTATTTCAATGTTTATTCCATTTTACCATCTTCCGATGCGCAAATGATGCACCGCTTCAGGTATTTAGCGATGCCAGCCCATTCACTCACATTCCGTGGCCATCCGTGGGCAATGAGAATTGCGCTTTCTCTCCAATGCAAGGAACCGTTGAGCTACGAAGACTTGCTTAATGAATGACTCGGGTTGACTCGTCTTCGTCGGCCTTCTGATTGGCCCGGGGTCGGCGACTCTCGACTCTTTTTTGCGTTTGGCGTTACTGCATCCCCAAGCACCACAATACTTGTTTTCGATCTACGGTGCATAGCACATGTCTCCATGCAGGAGTCTTGTTAAACCTAACTACACCATGGACTCGAGAATAAGCTCAGATGTCAGCACAGCCTCAAATTTCTGGGGCTTCTTTTGACTTCTCTGTGCTCCTGTTTGGTTCTATGACCCGTCCTTCTCCCTTCAAACGTTCGGCCTTCTACGAGGCTTGACATCTGGTCGAATTCCGAAATGATTGACTCTGTAGGTAATAATTGCCATTGAACGTACAGCCAGATTGTTTGTAGACCCTGCCGCCGCTGCAAGATATGGACTACATCTGCGTTCGTTTGTCCACGTGCCTTTGACTCGGCCAACCCTCATTGGCTATTGTTGTTTCGATATCGCGAAAGAATGAGATACTAATACAGGGAGTCACTCTATACGCATAGTCATTGGAGTCACTCAAGTCGCACTGTCGGCTGTAAGTGCTTCCATGCGTAGACGGGAGCCAGCATTTCATTTCCCATCACTGTCAAATATGACGCTGTAGATCCAGCCCCGAGAGAAGGCTGTGGACACAGTTGACAAAAGTATAGCTTAATATCACAATGGATGCCTCAATCTTCCAGATGACCAACTCAGAGGCCAGATTAAGTTTCGTCTGCAGTGTATGCATCGCTGTCATGCCGGTAGATCATTCTCCGCCCAGCCGCAGGTTTGCTGACCAAGCGAGACCCGATCCGAAAGGTATGTCGTAGCAATAACTCATAGCGCTGCTTAGGTCCTGATTCTGAGTCTGTGAAACGTTCCTTGAAAAAAAAAATTTGTAACTCTGCTCTAATCTGCTCAATAAAGCTCATCTCAGGTGTTAGTTGCAATATCTGGTAGTTCTGACCACAACAAGATTAAACACCTGGTTTCAAGTACCATTTTGTACAAGAATCTCTTCGAAATTGCAGAAGAGAAACCAAAGCTTTGTAAATCCGACGGGGCTAATGGAAGCAATATCAACACAGGAATGATGTGATCGAGGGGAGCTTGCCTTCTATTCACTTTATCTACGACCTGGTTCGATAAAGGTTTACTGGCCTTGTTCATTTCAAGGTATCGAGACAGAAAATGAATACCGTACATCGGTATCGTCAATTCCAAATACTGTGCAACCGTGAAACAACAAGCACATGAACGAGCACTACTGACAGTATAGCCCAAGAGTGCCCACCCACATGAGGCGTTCACCACATCTTCATATCTGACACATTATTGATACGATGGATTTGAGAAGTCATAAAAGCTTACAAGAACGACTGCTTGAAACAGGCTCTCCGGGACCAAGTTGTTGTAATCGTCCCGTAATGCTCCGCGTAGAAACGACAATCAATGTTCAGGCGGGCCGCGGTAAGATGTACAAACTATGGTCTCGCGCGGCAGCATCATTGTCACTATTCCACCGCTGCGGATGAGCGATGCCCGCAAGCAAACATCATGGCACCACATCGTCGATCCAAATCACGGCCAGTCAACATGTTTGCGACTGGCGGCGAAAATCGATGAGTAAAATGAGAAAGAGAGGGAAAAAAAAGTTGCTCAGCCTCGCTCCCTCGTATCGTCAGTTTTACATTATGGAGATCATCCAAGCTTGCCAATTTGGATTCCGAACATCCCGGCCCAGGACCGTTTCCTCGGCTTCGCGTTTCCTCCTGCCCTTGGGCGAGGCGCATAATAGCCGAGATGTTCAGGAGCTCCATCTTATCAGATCGCGATCAGCGGCCCCGATCCACATGTCACATTGACCAAGAACATGTCTCGCAAATCGGAATTGGTCCCCGGGGGTGGAACTTGACCGTTGTGCCGGTGGACGTCTGGCGAATGAACTGATGGTAATAGGTCCGTCCATACACACGTGGGAAACTTCAATGTGAGTCATTGAAAACCATCTGTCGTATAAAGTACTTTGGCATCATTCATCAGTGATGTTCGGTCAAAATTTGTTGCATCGTAAACAATTTGCAGTAACCATCTTCTGTGTCTAGATCACGTAATAATTCCTGCTTTTTGGTCCATTGCTGGCCGTATAAACAAAAGGGCAGAAGGACGGTAAGTGTAGATATGCCGCAATAGCCTCGCACTCACAATTGTCTACATTTCGTCTTCGTGTTGGTCATTACTATTCGGCATTTGCTATTTGGTATACTCAATCGACATGATTCCTTCCCAAGGATACAGCCTAGTGCTCTGCTGCCCGCATCCAATTGAAGCAGGTGAGTACAGCACGTTGAAGTTGTCTGGCACAGCATTGATTGGTAAAGTGAAGAGTCAAGCACCACGCTTCGTCGATGCTACTCTGTCTTGTTCTTCTCTGTAACGAACCAAGGTGACATAACTTAGACAATTTTGATTATTCTCAATCAAGTCGCCGTTGGAAGCCTAATCATATATGTATGCTTTAGGGCTGGTAAAGTATATCAAGAAGAAAAAGGCGTCAAGGTGAACCACTACGCCGGGACCAGAATGCCAATATGTACAGTATGTAGGCAACAAAGTCGCAAGTCGTTTTCTTCCAGCTTTGCAAGACGAGAGCTGAAAGCGGCACATGTGTAAGACTTTTGTATCACATGTTCGCTGCATGATAGAGGCCTAAAATCCACGAAACCTGGGAGCGAATAGCCGTGACAGGGGGGATAGACGGAGTGGGCCTTGCGAATGTATCCGTGTGCGAATACTAGACCCCTTGTCCATGCTGCTGCTGCCGCTGCCGTAGTGCTGTTACATGCTCATATTTCTCACTACTACAGTAACTGTTTCCAGAAGGCTTCTACGGCCATGCGTGCTCCTGGACTATCTAGCCAAGGCAGGCATCTATCGCAAAACGGTCGCATCTATTGGGCTTTTGGCTCGGGCTGTTGGGCGTTATCTAAAGTGCGTACAGATCGGCTCATGCAAGGCGGGCAGCTTTTCGTGGGGGTGGGCGTGACCCAATGCGGCCACCCTGCGACCACCAGTGAGTGCATTGTGGCGGGCTATGGGGGTTGGTAAGGTAGAAGGGAAGGTGAATTGTATGGATCTTGACTCCTTCTCTGCTTGGGGGGCCTACTTTTGAAACTTATATGAAAATATGACGCGAGGAATCCCCAGATATGACAAGATACCATGGTCAATGCCAGTATCTGATAAGGTCACCTAGCCTAATAGTGAGTGCTGGGCGGCCGGTGCCGTGGTAAGCCAGCGAGCGCCATTGTCGTTGCCGACGGCCAACCTGCCAAGTCCGCACGCAGGTTAGAGGTTGTCTCCAGTAGGATGCTCGCGTGGTGCCTGCAGCCAGCTTGACTCGCATGATGGCCTGTTTCAAAGACGACGAGTCGGGATGCATGGGGCAATCCCTTGTTGACGGGGCGGGCGCAAAAAAGTCGAGATGTGATTTGGGGAACTGTGAAAGCTTGACCACTCCATGGGACGGGTCTGCGATGCAAGAGAAGCGTCGAAGAACATTCTTTCTTCTCCCACTCCTACACCTCCACGGCAATGGGCTGCCACACTTTACTCACCAAGCTAATCGCTATTTGGCAAGCGTAGCTGATCGCCTGATCCATCTTATATTGGGCATCCTTTGTCGATATCTTACTACTTACTGGCGCTGAAGGTTCGTCTGCCTGAATGCTACCTGTTGCGTGGGACAGTCAGCTCACCTTTCAAGGTATTGGCGGCCACCATCATTTCAAAGACATCCCACAAGTCAAAAAGAGTGAGTGGTGCTCATTGGGACGGATGATCTCGACATGTTGACAAGGCCGGCCGAGTTTTAAGGAGTACCTCGTACGTACATCTCGGGGTAATAAGGAAGAGGCTCTTCCATGGTCTCTAGCGTGGCTGCGTCCGGTTGTATGGTCTTATGCTAGGGGGTCCTTTTCGGCAGATCATTAAGTCGAGCTGCCAGTCAAGGAGCTCGAAATCTGATGGTTCTTGATGTGGAATTACATCAAGTCCTGGGTGATGTGCTCCTAACTCCGAGACCGCGTAAGATCTAAACACTGGACCGCTCCCTGATCCAGACTATATCTTGAATTCATGACCGCGAAGCTGAATGAAGACGGAATTCTTGGTCATGCCGAGGTGGCATGATACCATCGCCCGTCTGCTTCGACGAGCCAGGGCATCTGTAAAATGTCGAAAGTTCCATGACCTGGCCAGGGTCGCGTTGCACCAGCTACGACGACTCCGACTCGGGGATGGGAGATCTTGGTGCGCTTGCCCCTGCTACTTTGGACAACTCATCTCAATCTATCCATCAGAGTTCATTTGAGTTTTCGCGGCCCGATACGCTTTTGGTTGCGCCGGCGCAGTCTAATGCTTCTAGTTGCTCGGGCCAAGTACATTCGTTCATGCGCCCAACGTTTGGCTACATGTCCAGATAGGGAGCTACAGTAGGTATTTGTAATGATTTTGCTTGAAGTCCCAAGTAATCGGCACAAGAGGGACCAGACAACCGGCAACGAAGACGTGTCGCGGCAACTATAACTGCGACCTAGATATGTAATGCAATGATCCGGCCCTAGGTCGATTACTACTCCATGTATGTAATATTCGGGGAACGGATACTGTGCTGCTCGTGGGACAAAATTCCTCCCATTCAACGCAAGGACAGTAGGGAAGGTGCAAAGAGGTAGCCTCGTAATATGTTCGTACAAGTCGATTGCACAGTTGCCTCAGTGAACAGCACTGACAGCACTGTACACGACATTGATATCAGTATCACCAACGAAAAAGTCCTAAGGAGTGAATGAACATTGGAGAGGATGTGACCTGTTCGTCCCACCGGAAAACTGTCGGTCCGTACAGCCCGAACGATCCTTGCCCTCGTCTGGGACTGCAAGCGATGGCGAATCTGGCTGGAAGGATGGATTGATGACCCAGGTGATGCAGCCACTATGTATTGTATTATGTGTGTGTGTTTGCCATGTGTTGAATCCCGTCAGAGCATTGAGCACATATTCCAGTTGTCTCGGGCGGATCCCAGGGATTTCCTTGGGATTTGAGTTGGAGTATGGAGGTTCGTAGTAATCGATGGATTCCTGCTTATGAATGGCCTTGTAATTTCGAAAGTGATTCGTGCGGTGTGGCATTATTAGCGCTGAAGAAGACGTTAGCTGCCATGTATGGACAAAGAAACAAAGTGTTCGTATGTCTCGACTTGAGCGAGAGGAAGCCACGATAACTCGGGCGCAGCGAGCAGCGCAGTCCAAATGAATTTGAAGAATTGTTGCTGCCATACCGCCATGATCCAGCCTAACATCTGACATATCAACAGTCTGACGGGGGCCAGAGGACCGACTGTTTGACGGGGAATGCGCAAAAAGGCCCCATTCCATTCCCTCTCGGAGCGGGCAACGAGGGGCGGCGGCGATCATGGTAGGTTTTTGGGTAGTCGGCTCGTGACGGGCGGTAGGCCGACCTAGGTAAAGCGCAGACACCCGCTAATTTGAAACAGGATAGACCCCATAACCATCAATGCCCAAGGAAGAATGCCCCGTACTCAGGGCTCTCTCTGCCTCTCTCATCAGTGTGCTTGCTGCTTCTCCCCGCCAGCCAGGCCTGGTGTGCCCCCTCCAAAAGAAAGTCCCTCGATTTTTCTCTCCCTGCCCCCTACCTGGTAGATCTGCGGAGAGGAGCGAGCAACACTGCGCACTGTGCTTAGTGAGGGGTTCCGTACCTTGCTGTCTTGGGCCGTTGTACTTGCAGTGTACTCTGCAGTCTTTCTTTATTGCGAGTATATCGTCGCATCTTCAACGGCGGAAATACCACCTCCAGCAGTCTTGAATAATGGGCGACGGATTCTCTCCATAAAGTCATGGTGCCTCGTCCTGACAGCGAGATCGTCTATACTTTTAACCAGCTGTTCAAGACGAGAGATTCGTCGGAAGGGGGCCGGCAGAGATTCATCTACATTGACCATATTAAACGTCATGGTTTTTTGTCATAGCTGGTCGCAAGTTTATGCTCTTTAGTGGCTCCCAACTGCACCACACAACGCCGATGCGCCACTGATTAATTGCATTATCTGTGATTGCCAACAGGAACAGAAGCCTCTCTGTCTGCTTTGTTTGTCATCGACTCTGGTGGACAATAAGGTGGGCATCGAGGTAATATATACTCGCCTTGTATGTAGAAGTTGGTTCACACAAACATTGGACGTTGGGCACATATCCGCTCACAGATCACATATCGGGACGGCCACGAATCACTTGCAGGCTACATTGCATTTACCTTGCTTGCAGTAGTGAGCGTCCAGAGCAGCCTCCATTCATGTTCATTCATTGTACATCCCACCTCCCAGCCAGTGGCCCAAACCCAACAAGCTGCAAAGTCCGGGGGGCCAATAAGCGGGTCACAGTGCCGAACACTTTTCATTGTTACTGCACCCTCCCTATGCAGCTGGTCGGCAGAAAGGCATTGGAGACACAAAGATACCTCCCGCCTTGGCCTAACGTAGGTCGGTCGGTCAGTCAGGCAGTCAGTCAGTCAGTCAGTCTGTCTGAACTCTGTCTGGTGCTCTCCTGCCTACCTACATACTACCTCTCTTTCAACCTCCTTCCCATACAACACCTTGGAAGTCGAAACCGCCGAATCAGCAGGCAAGAGCAGATCGTCGGCTGCACAACCCAGAGATCGCCTTCTCCATCTGCTGGTAGTAATTTAATTCCGTCCGTAGTACGCAGCTGCCCACTTTGAGAAGACCGTCCCAACGGTCTGCCAATTCCTCCGCCCCATCTCTCGTGGAGTCGTCCCGAGATTGGCCTCCTAACCGCCGCTCTCGGTCTTTGTTTCACCTCGCCTTATCGACCTCCCGTCTACAAAACAAAATCCCCAGCCTGGCGAGCCCCACGGATACCCGATCTCAGCTCCAACATTGTACCTGCTGAATCGTCGCGCGTCGGACCACGCCTGACCAGACCAGCATAGGGACGAGGGGCAGACGGCAGGAAAAGCAAGCAGCGCGCGCGCGGCGCCCGTCAACCCACCGAAAGGAAGCAAAGGTCTAGATACTCTACGACACTCCTGACGGCACGGTCGAGCGAGCAAACAGGAAGCCTTGCGAGTCATTCGACGTCGAGAGGATTCAAGAGGCTTAGGAAGTCGCAGCGCACAAAGTAGGAGCCCACACCAAGGTTCTAGGAAGAACAAGAGGACGCAGGCAGAGAAGCCGACGGAACGATAAAAGGAGACCTTCGCGACACGATAGCGACTCCATCAGATCACAACCACAGGAACGCCATTCATCAGTCCGCAAGTGACGTAACGAGCGTAAAAAGGTTGGCTTGACCAGGAGCTCACCGCTCCACGACACATTACCAACAAATTATCCCTTCTAACCAGAAATATCCCTTCGCGATCTAGACAAGCAACATTCCAACCCCTCATTTCTCGACCAAAAACCATCAGCCTGCGATATAGCACAGCGTCATCACAACTTGGCGGCGACTACTCGCTTGTTCAGACCCACCACATTCCAGCGAAGCCCGCAGAATCGAATGGGGTAGAGAGCTATGGCACACGCACCAGCGCTTCTCAGGACGAATACGGCCCCGGTGTTTGCAGCGGAGAGGAAGGTTAGCATGTCGGCTGCTTCAGGCATAGCAGGTCCCCGGGCGAGTCATCTCTCTGGCTCAACAATCTACGCATCTGCCTCAAACCCATCCTTGTCGTCCATGTCGACGGCCACGACTATAGGCGATGGCGGCAACGTCATTGCCACGGCCAATATCATAAACCAGAAAGCCGATGCATCAAGGTCTCTGTTCCAGATATGTTCATTATTAAAGCAAAGATTACAGCAGGTTCCCGGTTTTGACCGGTACCAGGAAGAGCTCGATGAGCTCACGGCAAAAAGCGAGGGAGGCGCAGTGGATGTCGTCTGGCAGTTATTGCGAACTGGACACCCCCTTTTGACAATTTTCAACACCCTCGAACCGGATAGACCTCTCACCGTTGACAACGTCCCCGGAAGTGCCGCCAAAGTGTCCAAGATCGCCGTGTTCAGGTTCGTGGAAGGTTGCCTGCAGCAGCTCGGTATGAAGAGCGACGAATGTTTCGTGATCAATGACCTCATGGGCAATGATACAACTGGATTTGTCAAGGTATTTTCGTCAAATTTACATGGTAATGTCATCAAAGCTAACCATGGCTCAAGGTCATCCAAGTAGTCAACAATGTCCTTGACATTGCGCAACTGCAATGTAAATTACTACAGCCCCGCCACGGATCCGTCGCCGACATAAGTGCAGTCGAGGGCACCGGCGCAAAAATGTCCTACCGCGACCACATCATTAAAGAAATGGTAGATACGGAGCGCAAATATGTCCAGGATCTCGAAAATCTTCACGATTTGAAGAAGGCCGTTGAGCAGCAAGGCGACATTCCAGGAGACATTGTTCACCACATCTTCTTGAACATCAACTCGATTCTCGACTTTCAAAGGCGATTTCTGATCAAGATTGAAACGACGAATTCTATGCCTGCTGAAGTACAGCACTGGGGCACACCTTTCGCCACGTACGAAGAAGGGTTCGCAATCTACCAGCCTTTCATTGCGAACCAGCGAAAGGCGGCTCAAGTGGCGCAACAGGTATTTGACTCGATCAAGGTCATTCAACACCCGGTGGCGTGCGATTTCAACACCCTCGACGGATTTCTTTTGAAACCAATGCAGAGACTTGTCAAGTACCCCTTACTTCTCAAGGTACGTGCTACATTGCTTTATATAAAAGTACTCTCCCTCTAACTGTGACCAGGATCTTATGAAGAAGAGTGAAGATGAAGCGATCAAGGAGGATCTTTCGACAGGTATCGCAGCTGCCGAGCGAGTCCTCTCCAAGGCCAACGAGGCAGTCAACCGCGATATGCTCGACGAAGCAGTTGAAGAATTGAACAAGAGAGTCGACGACTGGAAGAGTCACAAGATCGATCATTTCGGCAGTCTGCTCTTGCACGGCGTGTACACCGTCATCACGGGGCGAAGTGACCAGGAGAAAGATTATGAGATTTATCTCTTCGAGTCTATTTTGCTGTGCTGCAAGGAAGTTCTACCGAACAAGAGCAAGGACAAGAAGGACAAGACGAAATCAAACATCCCCAAGCCGCGCAACAAGAACAACAAGCTTCAGTTGAAAGGTAGAATCTTCATGACGAATGTGACAGAAGTCCTCTCGTTTGCGAAGCCTGGTAAGGACCAACGTTTACCACCCGCTTCTCGTTCTCGCCGCTAACAGTTTTCAGGGTCATACACGGTGCAGATCTGGTGGAAAGGAGATCCTGGCGTGGAGAACTTTGTCATCAAATTCGTCAATGAGGAGCAAATGAAGAAATGGGCAACTGGCTTGGACAATCAGCGAAAGCTCAACGCTACACCAACCAGCGCGGCTCCGGCCGAAACCACAACCGACTTTGCTTGGATGCGCAATGCCGAAGGGCTCGAGAATCCTTACAAGCAACAGGAAGAAAGTGACGACGAAGATGCCTTGCCTATCGCACCCAACCAGGTTGCATCCCCGAACATTGGCTTTGGGGCTATGCCACAATTGCCACAGTCGACAGGCGGCGTGATGACTCGCAACGCATCCAGCACCAGCTTGAGATCACGCTCTGCTACTGGCGAGAGTACTCAATCTATTGCCGGCATGTCTCGGGCGCCACCGCCAAGATTCCCTCTGCCAGCACCGCCGAATCAGCTGAGCTTGCAAACTGGAGCAGCACCACCGCAAGGAGCGAGCTCGCCGGGGCATCGTCCGGGAGATTCGTACTTTTCGCCAGCCACCGAGTCGCCCATTTCGACGCGAACAAGCGCTGCCAACAGCATGCAATTCGGCATGGGCTATCCTTTCCCCAAGTCGGCAACTCCTCTGGGCATGGAAGACAGCAACCGTTACACAGCTCCTGCGATGCCAAGGGCCCCTTCCCGAGATGGCTCATCTCCAGTCAACGCATATGCCATGGGAAGAAACCCTCGCGGCCCATCGATGCCAGTCATGGCTTCTCGAGAAAGTCTTGCTGCGCAGCAACGCAACCGGTCTTATAGCACTCCCGACATCAATGGCCAGCTCAACAGTGGTCGCAGATCCAACAGCGCCACCCCGGTCCCCGCTGTACCTGGCATCCCTTCTCATCTCGCCGGCCACGACTCTGGTGTCCCCCGATCGCAGAATGGGTCGCCCATGCCGGATATGCCTATTCGAACAAGCACCCAGAGTCCTGGTGCTCAACGTATGCACCAGTCACACGGCTCGCTCGGAGGCCAGATGGGCCAGTTTCCTGCCAAGCCTCTGTACCCGGGCCGCACGACGCCAGCACCCGGTGCGCAGGCAAGTGTGCCAACGCCACTGCAGCTCGACAACCGCACTGCCGTCTCTCCTGCGTTAGGGACCGCGGCAAGCTCTCTCTTCAGTCCCGGGCCAGATGCAATTCCCACTCAGCTCAAAGTCAAGGTGCACTGCGATAGCGGCAACTACATAACATTAGTCGTCGCCTTCAACATCACATACCAGTCCATGATCGACCGTATTGACGCGAAACTGTCTCGGTTCACCGACAGCTCGATTGGTAAGGGCAATCTGAAGCTTCGCTATCGCGACGAGGACGGAGACTTTGTCAGCATCGAGAGTGATGAGGACATACAAATTGCTTTCCTTGAGCATCGCGACGGCTCGAAGAACCAATACAACCTCGGCGGCGTCGGAGAAATAGAACTTTTCTGCGTCGGCGACATGTAATGTCACCAGCATTACTCTCTCCTTGCATACCACGGCATCATCACGGCTCAACCAACTTATTAGACCATATACAGTAACCGACGACTTTCGATTTCCGGACAGCATATACCATTTAACTTTTGCACGACATCGATCATGGCGTACAACCGATTGCATAGACAACCATTACCACTTTGATACCACAAACCCGTCTCGTTTTGTTTTGTTTTCCTCCTTTTCCCCCTCTTCCCGGGGCGTTTCTTGAGCTCCGGTAAACGAGAACACTCTCTTTATGACTAAACTTCTACGGAAATATTATGATACCAGATATTATGATTCCAGGCACTTCGGCGCATGTGGGCTGGACCGACGCTCTTTGTTCTTGTTCTTCAATTTCCTTTTTATCTTTTTATTTTTCTCCCTTCTCAAAAACCGGATCTATAGAACTCTGGTTCGACTTGGGAACGTGGTCGCATGACTTTGCTATGGGATAGTTGGAATGGAGAGGCTCCTTTGGATTCTTGAAATCTACGGAGCCTGATGCTTGGGACACATTGGAGAGACGACGGGGGACCTGGGGCAGTCGAGTTGAGGAAAGTCATTATTCGCATATAAGTTTCACGTTTTTGTGTCCTGCACATATCCGGCGCTAGTTATAGGCTTGACGGCGTCCATGGGATTTTCTTCTCGTATACGGGACTTGCGGAGGAGCTTCAGAGGGATGAGAGGATGGTGAAGAAGGCATATGGGATAGTAGTGCGTGTCCTTGTTTTTCTACATTGTGAAGCCAAGGTGGACCCCCAGATGCCCTTTGCGAAATATAATTAGCATAGGACGGCGAAATGCGACTCAATTATTCCACAAGTCTTGAATATTGGGGAACACTGCTTGTATTTGTGAGTTGAATGGGAGTCTTTTTTGGCGTATCGAGTATATTGGGCGGGGGCTGTCTTCCGTGAATTACCCTTTGCAGTTGAAAGACCCAAGTGAGGACCCCTTGCCTCCGTTCCAGGTCCCCGTCTACGTGACCCCGAACCGACATGATATAACGGATCCTTCCACCAAGAAAACCAAGTCATCTCTGGTCTCGATGACACCCGTATTGGTGCCCCGATTTTCCTACAACAGTAAGTAGCTCGATACACGTGCCCTTTTGTTTGCAATGTCTACAAGGTAGCTGACCGATGTCGAGAGACGGCCAGAAGCTGAGTAACTACTTAGACCGACATCATGTTCGCCGCCGCGGGAGTTGTCTTCTTTGCAGCCTTGGCCGCGGCCAAGTCGTACCAGATTCGAAGCGTGTCGGATCCGATATACCACCTCTACCTGCAGGCATACCCATCCGATCGTAAGTAGCAAAGCAGACCAAACCAACACCGGTAGAAAAACAAGGACGACGAAGTTTTCTTGGCAAACGAGCTCACGAACGCCTGTAGCCACCATTGCCGTCATGGGCCCCGAGTCGTCGTCTGAGTACTTTGACGTCGCCGGGACCATCGAGAGCGTCAACACGACGCGGTACCTCAACATCGACGCCGACGCGACGAGCTACAAGGCCGTGACGTTTGGCAACGCGTCGACCACGACAGGCTGGGGCCTCGAGGGCGATACCATCATCACCACGACGGCCAGCACCTGGGGGAGACGTGAGTTTGCTTCTCCTCTGCCTCCAATTGCTAACAGCAGCTGACCGAAGTCCTCCAGAGCTCAACTTCCTGGCTTGTCAGCTGGACGATACGTACTGGCAGGTTTACCTCCAGACGGGGAGCGACGTGCCGAGCGGGCCGACGTGTAGCAACTACCAGACCTTGCACCTGCCGTGCTTGTGCTGAAGCAAGATTCGAGTAGTTACAGAGGGGTTGAAGATCGATCGGGGAGCATCATATAGCAATGGAAGAACGAAATCATTGGATACTGGATTTGCTTCCGACCTCGTCTTCTCACGGCGCGTATAAACATCGGAACATGTTGTCTTATTTCTTTTTGTTTATTTTCCAATTCGTACAAGAATTTATACACGGTACGGTAAATGGAGCGAGGAGGTTTTCCGCCAAAGATATATGTCGGGATCTCCTCCGGTTTTGTCTTCAAATCAAATAACGCCCAAACCAATGCTTCCCGCCAGTAGTCTGTCGTTCCCCTTCGAAATATCGTACAATAATGGGGGCGGAATTGGGTCAGCCCAGGCGCAGCGGGGTTCGAGATGCCCTGCGTTTAGAGCGCAGCGACACAAGAATCATCGCGCTGATTTCCCGCGGCTGCTTGCTCTCGACCCTTTCTTTCTATATCGGGCCACCATCCCGTTTTGAATACAGCTTCTGCGCACCGCGTCCAGGCTTCTGTTTCATAGTCCTAGATACGTGCCGACATCTCCGTCCACTCGTATGCCACGCTCGTATCGCCAGGTCTCTCCTCTCATTACGGCTTCTTGACACCGGCGACTCTCGAGTGGAACCTCGACAAGTGGTAGTTGATCTCGCTCCTCCGTCCCGACGAGGGCTGCGGACCGTCCATGCATGCTCGCAGAGCTTGCTCCATCGCTGAGCAGCCGGCCGTGTTGTATCCCGACGAGGCCCAGCATGCTGTTGAGCGCAGGCACGAGTTAGCACATGTTTCCGAGCCGAGCAGAGCAAAGGGGGCACATGACAGAGGGACCCGCCATTCAATCCAATCCGTACAGCTCCGGTCTGGATAGAGAGGGTAGAGATTGACTCACCGAGAACAGAAGACATGATGGCCATGCACGGCTGCTCGCTCTGGCGGTTCGGGTTCTTGACGCGCAGGACCTTGAGCGGCGGGAGCCGCATGGGCTTGTGCGTGCCGGTCATGATGGGAGACTGATGATGATCTGTATGGCAGCTTTGGGGCGCAAGAGTTGATGCTACCGAGTGTCCGCGGGCAGTTTGAGCTGTGAGCAATTGGGCGGGCGGCTGCGATGTCTGCTGGCGGTCTCGAAAAGCTTCAAACAAAAATCTTAGCTCTTCGCGAGGCCGCTGCTGCAGGGAGTCCAGTGCCCAGTCCAGTCCCGGGCCGGGGAAGGGGAGTGGGCACTTGGGCGGCGCTGGTCTGTGCTTTTAGCACGGTAAAGGGCCCCCGAAGGGATCAATCATATCGAATCCTTTCTGGGTCGTTTTCTTGTAAGTCAGCAGTGTTTGTATGAATGCTGTGAATAAGACTCTACCAAAGAATCCAGTTTTGCCGAGTGAATAATTGATTACAGATGATACTATACGGTGTTCTTGGCAGATTGCTCACTTTGGTACATACATATCTACTTCGTACCTAACTTTTTGTTCAGTACCTGAAGGTAGTGAGTGCTACCAGAACTAATCCTCCGTACATGTGGTGAAGCAAGTACCTGCCTTACCTCTTGGAAACGTTGGGTGCCTGGCCAGTTTATGTGCAACACTTGACTTGAGGCTCTTAAACTGTGTAGTTGATTTCTCATGCTGTAATTTTATCAATACTGCTTGATGCTTCCTCCCGAATAAGTGCTTACTAAAAATAAGGTGTTGGTGACAGTGACAAGGAATGCCATCTTCCATTCTCCCTACCTTAATCTAGCCGCCTTAGGAGGCCGTGCATGCGACCCAAGGCGCCAGGGACCTGAATAAAAATATTGAGCTCCAAAATGACGACAAGCCCGCTCCAGTGTATTTTTTTTTCATATTTCTAAGAATCCCCAAAACAAAACAAAGGAAGACCCCAATCCATATCTGCGACCCCTTGAACTGCCATTTTACTTAACTCGCAGTTCCACGCACCTCACAGATACATACACGAAACACAAACAACATCTTTGCTTAAACCTGCGCCCGCCGCAAAGCTGGCGCCCCGTACGAAAATGTCAAGCGGGCTTGACTCCCAGAAGCTCAGCGCCGTCTTCAAGTCGAGGCCCGACATAATCAAGGGCATCCAGAAGGAAGCCGACACGCCGGGTCGAGTAAAACTCTTCAACGACATTGTCAGCTACGTGTACGAGAAGGCCGGCGACGAATCAGCAGAAGAGCAGCCTGCTCTCAAGCGGCGGCGGGTGGACATTGATCAGAATGGTAGTTCTTCTGCCTCCAACGGCGCTGCCGCCAGCGTAGACGTTGCGAGCGAGGACGTGCTGCTGGAGATCAAGGATATCTCGGTTTCCATTCCACAGCGCAAGAAGTTCGACCTATGCTTGACCGCACACCACATATACGCCAAAGCGTCCAACACCACAGCTCCGATCCCGACCATAACATACGCCTGGAAGGATTTCGAGTATGTCTTCTGCTTGCCCGTGCCCGAAAAGGCTCAGGTGCAGCATAACTACGTCCTCCTTCCCCGAGGCTCTGCGCTCGCATCGCTCTCCAAAGACAGCCCTTCCACGGCAGCCGAGCCCCTCGTCTTTACCATCGGTGCCACTGCGCCCAAGCCAGGCTCCATTGGGGGCAAGAATGCGGCTGCCGCACAGGCCGTCTCCGATTCCTACAAGCAGCTGTTCAATTGGGCACTCAAGATGTGCCTGAACGCCAGAGCACCGGACGTGCAGATCGTCGAGGCAGACCCGTCCAAGTTTCACAGCATGGTGAAGCAGGCACATCGGCCCAAGGAGAAGGCCGTCCATGTGGCGGCGCACCGGGGATCCAAGGACGGGTTCTTGTTCTTCTTGGAAAATGGCATTCTCTGGGCTTTCAAGAAGCCCCTGCTTTTCATCCCGGTGGACCGCATCGCCGCTATCAGCTACACGAGCGTCCTGCAGCGCACCTTCAACATGGTGGTGGAAATCCTCCCAAAAGAAGGCGACGACGAGGAGGCAACCGAAGAGGTTGAGTTCTCCATGTTGGACCAAGAGGACTACGGCGGCATCAACGAGAACTACGTGATGCGCAAGGGACTGCAGGATAGGAGTATGGCGGACCAGCGCAAAGCCAAGAAGGAGCTCGCCGAGAACGGCAAGGGCAAGAAAGGAGACGCCGAAGACGGTGACGAAGATGCCGGAGCCGAGGCTGGTGTTAGTCTGGCAGAGCTTGCCAAGGGTGGTGACATGTGGGGAGACGATGACGAGGAAGATGAAGAGGACTATGATCCAGGCACGGAAGGAGAGAGCGAAGGTTCCGGCAGTGACTCTGATGATGACTCTGATGACGACGACGACGATGATGCAGGAGAGGGTGGCGAAGATGATGAGGAAATGGACGAAGACGACGCGGCTGCAGATGAGGATTGAGTCGAGCGTAGACTCCTGCTAGACTGTATCATAGATGATAATGACTTTGGACGACCGGGGGAGAACTTGACATGAACATATTCCCATCTCGATTGGGGTAATCAATACAACATCAACTTGGTACATGGCAAGACGGTTGCCTTTTATTGAATCGACACAACAAGTTTTAACTCAAGCAAGTTTAGTGAGTACTCTGCTTCTCCAACTCTACCATTTGCCTTCCCATATCTTCAATAGTGGACTCGGGATCTCTAAACTCAAGGCCCAGGATTCGCTCAGCGTCGGCACTGCTGGCAGTGAACCTGCCCTCGGGCATCTTCCAGTCATCCGGATCTCCCCTAGGTACAACGTCACGCTTCTTCGGTAGTGCCTCGCGCAGGATATTTGCGATCCTCTGCATACTCATCTCGCCGGCGCAAATGACAAAGCGCCCGCCGCACGCCTCGGGGATTCTCGCAGCGAGGATATGAGCCCGCGCGGCATCACGCACGTCGACGTACAAGTGGGACTTTGTCGGCGGCACCGCGTCTGTGCTCTTGATACCGGGCGCGAGGAGCTGCGAGTAGATATTCCACGTGCTCTGGTTGAGATCGTGCGGCTCGGCGAGCTGTCCGGCGTCGACGAGCGGGCCGTAGATCATGGGCGGGCAGAGCGTCACGAGGTCGAAACGCGGTTTCTCGGTCTTCATGAACGCCCACGCCGCCCGCTCGGCAAACGTCTTGGACCCCTGGTACGCCCGGACGGCGTCGGCGGTCGCCAGCGCCTCCTCCCGCGCGATCGGGTTCCAGTCCCGCCCCGTGTAGACGCGCGCCGGATGCGTCACGGCTGGGACGCCCCGCTCCCAGTTGAACACGGCGGCCGTGGACGACGTGAGCACGACGCGGCGGACCCCCGGCGCCGCGCGCTGGACGCCCGCCAGGATCTCGAGCGTGCCCCGGAGGGCCGGGTCGAGGAAGTTGTCGGCGTTGCTGGCCTCGCCGCTCGCCTTGCGGTAGTTGAACGGCGACGCCGTGTGGACGACCCAGTCGAAGGGCGGCTGGTGCTGCAGCGCGGCGTCGAACGCCCCCGGTGCCGTCATGTCGGGCACCGTGGCCAGCTCGAGCTGCGCCGTCGCCGCGTACGGCGCGAAGGGCGGCGAGGACAGCAGCTGCGTCGCCTTGGACGGGCTACGGACCACGCCCCGGACCGAGTGCCCGGCCGCGAGGAGCTGCTGCAGGATGTGCTGGGCCAGGTAGCCGTTGGCTCCGGTCACGAGGACTCGCTTCGAGGTGGTAGAGGAAGACATTTCTTTTTGCTATCAGTCTGCTTGGGCAGAATCTCCTGGGTTGATGGTGCTCTGGTTGGTGTTATTCTGGCGAGCTTGTGAGATATATATATATATGACCCTTGGGCTACATGTAGAGTCGCTCCTTGGCCTGCACGATAGCATCCCCACTGTTTACATTGCTCCTCCGGGCCAGCAGTGAATATATCTCCTACTCAGCGATAATGGCTATTGCCGATGATACAGCCTTAGGAGGTATTAATGCTCGAGGTATGATAAGATGCCATAGGAGATTGGCGCGGCTGCTTGCGTACATAGCATTGTGTGTCAGGTAGTGGAACTGTCATACGAGTCAGTGCTATGGCCGAACGTATCATATTCCAGTCGTCCAATTTCGATGTCTCCTTTGAGATTATCTGCATTCAGTTTTAGGCGTTGAGCTAGGTAAAGGCCGATGGTCCATCAGCGCCCATGTTTTTGGAAGCGATCTCGACTTGTTATCGCCGATGGCGCCATCAACATATCAGACTCGGCGTTAACAGTCCGGCCTTTGTATACCAGCGGGTGCTCCTTATCTTGACCTTTTGCTGACAGATCTGTTTCAATATATATCCAACATGAAAAGCCGTATCATTACTGGCCCACCCTTCCTACTTTCCCACATGTATCGATTGGGTATGGCAGTACGATAGCAGGCCCTGCCTCCCCAGCTCTCCTCCGAGGCCACTGAGCTTTTGGCCGGCAAACCAGCCGGCATGATGCGGGCGCGCTGGTCGGTTGATGAAGACGGTGCCCGTCTCCAGCCGTCTGGCAATTGACTGCGCACGATCAAGGTCATTGGTGTACACGGACGCTCCCAGTCCAGCGTTGTCGATATTTGTCCGAGCAATCACATCATCTTCTTCGCTCCAGGACATGACTGGAATGATGGGGCCTGTGAATGTATCAGTCTGATGGTCTCGACTTATATGGTCAATATCTCCTTGCTGGCTTACCGAATTGTTCTTCTGCCACTAGGTATGAATCTTCAGGCGGTCGCTCGACAATCACCGGCGGGATCCAGAAGCCCTTTGTGCCAGAGACGAGCTCTCCAGTTGCGGTGACTTTCTGGCCATTCTTTCTGCTATCTTCCAAGATGCCTAGACAGCGCTCGTAGTTGGCCCGGTTCGACAGAGGACCGTATATAGTGGGGACCGCAGGGTCATCCGTGACGGTGTACTTCTTAGCCTCCTCCTTGAGCAGCTCCAGAAACCGGTCGTAGATGTCATCGTGGACGTAAATCCGCTTCGCCGCGACGCACACCTGGCCGGCGTGGAACAGACAGTCTTTGGCGACCTTGGCGGCCACGGCCGGCAGGTCGACGTCCGCGCAGACGATGCAGGCGTTGTTGCCCGCCAGCTCGAGGATGATCTTCTTGAGCTGGCCGGCGCACGCGGCCGCGATCCGCCGCCCCACGGCGATGGTGCCCGTGAAGCTGACGTGCGCGACGCCTGGGTGCAGCGTCAGCCGCTCGCCGACGTCGGCGCCGCCGCTGAGGGCCTGGTATACGCCGGACGGCGTGACGGCCTGCGCCAGCTCGCACGCCTTGAGGATGGCGTACGGCGTAAAGGGCGACGGCTTGATGACGACGCAGTTGCCCGTCGCCAGCGCCGACGCGATCTTGATGGTGCTGAGGATCAGCGGGAAGTTCCACGGCGAGATGGCCCCGACCACGCCGTACGGCACGTGCGTCGCGATGATCTTGACCTCGTCGTCCTCGTACTGCACCTCGTCTTCCAGTTGTTCGTGGGCTGTTCGACATGATCAGCACTGCGAACTTGGCTATGTGCGGACACTTGACTGGTCTACTCACCATAGTACTCGAAATGGGCAGCGGCTGTTTCCACCTCGATCTGTGCCATTAGTATGGACTTGCCAGTCTCCTTGGCGAGGATCTTGGTTAAGAGGTCGGCATTGTCCAGCAGGTTCTGGCGGATGGCCAGAAGCAGCGCGCGCCGCTCCGCGTTTGTGGTCTTCTTGAAAGATTTGAAGGCCTCGTGGCCTGCTGTTACTGCATCATCGAGGTCCTGGGTCGAGGCGACGGGGGCATCCCATAGCTCCTGCTCCGTTCGAGGATCGATCACCCTGTGGTATTCACCTGACGGGCGCGGTTTGCCGTTGATCACATTATAGAAGCCAATGGTGTCCTGGTCTTTCGTCATTGTGAAGAGCCTGCAACAAGCGACGCCTGGGGTATATGACTATCTGCGTGGCTGCGGTTCCCGTCCATGGCCATATGGATGGATCTTGATGGATCCCAGCCCACGGAAGAATATATATTCCAAAGAATTTTCCACAGCCAACTTGATATTTCCCGGCGATCTTGCCCCTCACATGCTTGGCGAGGGGTTATTCTACCGGAAGAGGGTATAAAACCACGGTATATATTCTCTGAGGACTAGTTATAAGTATGGCGGCAGGCATCGATGGCCAGACACGAATCAGAGAGCGTTGAGCCGGTCATGGTTTGTCCAGCTTCGATTTCCACTAGTCAGTGCCTCTAGATATGCTGTTACCTGTTACCTAGCTCTGCCATCCTTGGGGAATTGCAATGGGCGTCGCGATCAGTTTTTGCTTTTAAAGACGACGCAATTCTATATTCGGTGGACAACTGTGAAACTCATCTTTGCAGCAATGAGAGCCATTGCTTAGAACAAAGCAACAATCGGCGTAGACGCTCACAGAGACTCGAGTGTTGAAGAGATGACGCGCAACGGTGTGGCCCGCTGATGGATAGCGTCGGTAAATACCAACGGAGTACTATCGAGCAGCGCTATCGTCAAGATAGCATGTCGTCTCTGAGCATCTCAACACTGTCATGGTTGTATCTTGTCATTAACAAACATGAAAATATCTGCAACAAGATACTCGAGACGTTAATAACTCGATCCACATTCTCAGGAATCTTTCCGTGGACTGAAGAAGGTTTCGCATGCTGTCGCCTTGATCGGGAGCCTCAACCGACGACTGAGACACAGAGACGACGGAGCCGGCCGACACTTTTTGATGGTAACTTCCCCGCCACCGTCCGTGGTTGACCGCTGAACCTCTGCTGCATTCCACTGAATCACTGAACATCCCGGCCTGTTTACCTACAGTGCCCGCAGCCACAGCGCAGGTAAAGCGATGGGCCTCCCCCCACTCGAGCGTCGCTGCTCGAACTAGAACATCCCAAGATCCGTACAACCTTCCACTCCCAGTCCCCTAATCACCTATTCTCTGCCTCTGATTTGTCTGTCTTCTATCAGCCCTAGCTCTATTCGGCCTGGCACAATCGCTGGTCCCAGTTCTTGCCTCTCAGATCCGGACCTTAGCATCGTCTCCAGTTTCGGGACCTGGCGGTTGCAACCATGAAGCTTTAAGAAGTCCCTTGCCACACCCCACCGATAGCAACACTGATCCCCAATCCGTTGTGTAATTTTCGAGATATCTGTGAATACTGCCTTGACAAGTGGTCATTTCCATCCTATTTCTTTCATATTCCTCAAGTACGACCCCATTTCAACACTCGTCCCAACTTCTCGTCGCGTGACCTGACAAATCCAATACCGCCAGCGACCTGTGCCAAAGTCCGTCCATCTCTCGCCCGCTCGCGGAGATGACAAGCGGTATTCACTAGCGCTAGAAGATAAACCACGGCGTTTTACAGTTGGACAATGGCACCCATCGCCATCTCTCCCGAGCGGGATTCTGCCCCTTCTCTGAAGACGGTCTACAACGATACTCTCAGGTTCTTTCTCAATGGCACCCGCGTGGTCCTCGACGAGATTGACCCCGAGGTCACGTTGCTGGAGTATCTGCGAGGCATCGGTCTGACTGGAACTAAACTGTAAGCACGCTTGGCAGTGATACGCTGCTGACACGAATAACATGTGTGATATCACGAGGAAGAATCCTTCGCTGACTATAACCACAGAGGATGTGCCGAGGGTGGTTGTGGTGCTTGCACTGTTGTGGTCAGCCAATATAACCCGACTACCAAGCAGATATATCATGCCAGCGTCAATGCCTGTCTCGCCCCGCTTGCCAGTATCGATGGCAAGCATGTCATTACCATTGAGGGTATTGGAAACACCAAAAAGCCACACCCGACACAAGAGCGGATAGCCAAGAGCAATGGAAGCCAGTGTGGCTTCTGTACGCCGGGCATTGTCATGAGCTTGTACGCCCTGCTCAGGAACAATGATGCGCCAACAGACCATGATATTGAGGAGGCTTTCGATGGAAACTTGTGCCGCTGTACCGGATACAGACCCATCCTGGATGCCGCCCAGACTTTTAGTGTGGACAGAGGCTGTGGTAAAAGCAGCTCCAACGGCGGCAGCGGCTGTTGCATGGAAAACGGCAACGGCGCGAACGGCGGCGGCGGCTGCTGCAAGAGTAAGAGTCTTGACGATGGTCAGCCCATCAAGAGGTTTACGCCGCCCGGGTTCATCGAGTACAACCCCGATACGGAACTCATTTTCCCACCCACGCTCAAGAAGCACGAGTTCAGACCTCTTGCTTTTGGCAACAAGAGGAAAACGTGGTACCGACCAGTCACGCTATCGCAGCTCTTGGAGATCAAGAGTGTATATCCGGATGCCAAAATCATTGGCGGAAGCACTGAGACCCAAATCGAAGTCAAGTTCAAGGCCATGAAGTACCCGGTGTCGGTCTTTGTGGGTGATATTCCCGAGCTCCGACAGTATAGCTTCAACGACGACCACTTGGAGATTGGCGGCAACGTCATCTTGACAGACATGGAAAACATTTGCCAAGAGGCTATCAAGCATTATGGTCCTGCCCGCGGACAGGTCTTTGAGGCCATGTTCAAACAGCTCAAGTACTTTGCTGGGCGGCAGATCAGAAACGTGGGAACCCCTGCTGGTAACTTGGCGACTGCATCGCCAATCTCGGACTTGAACCCTTGCTTCATGGCCGCAAACTGTGTCTTGATCGCCAAGTCTCAAAGCAAGACGACTGAGATTCCCATGTCGGGCTTCTTCAAGGGCTACCGACGGACTGCTCTCGAGCCTGATGCGATCATTGCTTCCATCCGAATCCCCATTACCAAGGAGAAGGGCGACTTTTACCGTGCTTATAAACAGGCCAAGCGAAAGGATGATGACATTGCCATTGTCACTGCTGCGCTGCACGTCACTGTGGGTGAGAAGGGCACTGTCGAGGCTGCCAACTTGGTCTATGGTGGCATGGCTCCATTCACCGTCGCTGCCAAAAAGACCAATGAGTATCTCATTGGCAAGATGTTGGCTCACCCAGAAACCCTGGAGGGTGCCATGAACTCTCTTGAGCAAGATTTCAGCCTGGATTTCAGTGTGCCGGGAGGCATGGCCTCTTACAGACGGTCACTGGCACTGAGTTTCTTCTACAGATTCTATCACGAGGTGCTATCAGATCTCAAGGTGGAAAGCGCGCATGGCGACAGCCAGGCTGTGGAAGAACTCGAGCGAGAGTTGTCCAAGGGCTACGAGGACCGAGAAGCAACAGCAGAGTACGCCAAGGACACCATTGGCAAGCCTGCCAACCATGTGGCCGCTTTGAAGCAAGTGACGGGCGAGGCGCAATACACGGACGATATACCGCCTCTCAAGAACGAGCTATGCGCAGCAATCGTCTTTTCCACGCGACCGCACGCCAAGATTCTCTCGCGCGACTACTCGGCTGCCCTGGATATCCCAGGAGTCGTCGACGTTGTGGACAAGGACGATCTTCACCACCTGAGTGATAACAAATGGGGCGCCCCGAACTTTGATGATGTCTTCTTTGCCGAAGATGAGGTCTTCACTGCCGGCCAACCCATCGCAATCGTCCTGGCCACGTCCCAGGCAAAGGCGGCCGAGGGTGTGCGAGCAGTCAAGATCGAGTACGAGAACCTGCCAGCGGTGTTCACCATGGAAGAGGCCATTGAACAAGAGAGTTTCCACAAGTACTTTAGGTACATCAAGAAGGGTGACGTCGAGGAAGCCTTCAAGGATTGCGACTACACTTTCAGTGGTGTGGCCCGCATGGGTGGCCAAGAACACTTCTATCTGGAGACAAATGCATGCCTGGCGATCCCGCATCCTGAAGGTGAATTCGAAATCTGGACGAGTAGTCAAAACCCTACAGAGAGGTAAGTCAGGACTTCTGAGATTTTGTATATGAGCTCTTTGCTAATCGTGTTTCTAGTCAAATGTTTGCATCCAGGATCCTCCAGGTCCCAGCCAACAAGGTCGTTGCGCGTGTCAAACGTCTTGGTGGCGGTTTCGGCGGCAAGGAGACCAGATGCGTCTTGCTCAGTACCATTATTGCTCTCGCGGCCCAAAAGACCGGCCGACCGGTCAGATGCATGTTGAACCGAGACGAAGACATGGTCATGTCAGGTCAGCGTCATCCGTTCCTCGGCAAGTGGAAGGTCGGTGTCAACAAGGACGGCAAGTTGCAGGCATTAGACGTCGATGTGTTCAACAATGCCGGTTGGTCTTTTGACCTCAGTGCCGCTGTTTGTGAGCGCGCCATGACCCACATTGATGGCTGCTACAAGATCCCCAACGTTCATGTCCGTGGCCGACTCTGCAAGACAAACACAATGTCCAATACGGCATTCCGTGGATTTGGTGGTCCCCAGGGCATGTTCATCGCCGAGTCCTACATGTCCGAGGTGGCAGACAGGTTAGGAATGCCGGTGGAAGAGCTCCGAAGAATCAACTTTTACGAGGCAAACGAGCAAACACATTTCAATCAGGAGATCCAGGACTGGCACGTGCCGCTCATGTACAAGCAGGTACAAGAAGAGTCGGACTATGCCAACAGGCGAAAGGCCGTGACCGAGTTCAACGCAACACACAAGTGGCGTAAGCGAGGTCTGGCATTGATCCCCACCAAGTTCGGTATCTCATTCACCGCGCTTTGGTTCAACCAAGCTGGTGCTCTGGTACACATCTACCACGATGGTTCGGTCCTCGTTGCACACGGTGGTACGGAAATGGGACAGGGTCTGCACACAAAGATGTCCATGATTGCCGCGGAAGCCCTGCAAGTTCCCCTGGAGGACGTACACATTTCGGATACGTCCACCAACACGGTAGCAAACACATCGGCTACCGCTGCATCTGCCTCATCTGATCTCAACGGATATGCAATCTGGAATGCCTGCGAGCAGATCAATGCGCGCCTTGCACCGTATCGCGAGAAGCTCGGGCCCAAAGCCTCCATGAAGGACTTGGCACATGCCGCTTACTTTGACCGTGTCAACTTGAGCGCCAACGGGTTCTACAAGACACCTGAAATCGGCTACACCTGGGGCGAGAACGTCGGTAAGATGTTCTTCTACTTTACCCAAGGTGTAACCGCCGCCGAAGTCGAGATTGATTGTCTCACCGGAACATGGACATGTCTTCGGGCAGACATCAAGATGGACGTGGGAAGATCGATCAACCCCTCGATCGACTACGGTCAGATCGAAGGTGCTTTTGTCCAGGGTATGGGACTCTTCACGATGGAGGAGAGCTTGTGGCTTCGCAACGGACCCATGGCCGGCAACCTCTTTACCAAGGGACCCGGCGCCTACAAGATTCCTGGCTTCCGCGACATTCCACAAGAGTTCAATGTCCGCTTGTTGAAGGGAGTCACGTGGGAGAATCTCCGCACCATCCAGCGGAGTCGCGGTGTTGGCGAACCTCCTCTGTTCATGGGCAGTGCAGTCTTCTTTGCCATCCGCGATGCGCTCAAGTCTGCCCGTTCAGACTACGGCGTCGAGGCCAAGACGCTCTCGGAGGGCGGCGACGATGATGGTATTCTCAAGCTGGAGAGTCCCGCGACGCCAGAGAGGATCCGGTTGTCTTGTGTTGACCCCATCATGGAGAGGGCAAGAGTGCAGCCAAAGGAAGGAGAGAAGAACTTTTTCATTGCTATTTAGGACACACACATGATGAGATGGGCAACTTTGGGGGCATGAAACCTGGGATTCATTTGATAGAGTTGAGCGTTGGTTCGGGTTATGAAACAATTATACGTCTGTTATTTCTGCCTTGCTTCATGGCCGTCTTTGCCAGTGGCCCAGAATGGATCGATATACCTACCTATATCATCAAAGTCTGAAAATCCTCAAGGGATTTCAATATCTGGTCGTGTATAAGTCAAGTCGAATCCTTCAAATGTGATTGTGGGGTAGGTCCTAACGTAATTATGTGAGCTAGGTATGAATCATATCTCATCATAAACAATACGCAGAAGCTAAGTCCGAAATGGGATGCCTACCTTAGCAGTATCGCTTTCAATAAACAGGGATCCTATTTGGATTTAAAGGCGATTAATATGTTTGTTTCCCCTCCTCCAACGCCAGTCGATAAAGTTCAACAATTAGAATCGTCGTCCGATTGGCACACATGGCTGCCGCAACAAAATATGCTGAAGGGCCAATCCACCTATTCACTTCGCCACGGCCATCGACGGTGGTCAAGACACCACTGTCTATACTTGACGCAACATGTGCTCGCTTCTCGGACACAAGCGCCGTCTGGCTCTTTGAAGCACCCTCGAGCGGCAAAGTCGACGACGCCTTCGTAGCAAAGCTCAAGACGTCGTTTATCGAAACCCTCAACGCATTTCCCCAGTGGGCCGGGCAGCTCCACTGGGCGACGTTTCGGCAGAACGGGCACCACACGGAGAGGTTCAACCGCTCCATGGTCACGTACGGCAGCGAGGCCGACCCGGGCGTGGAGTGGACAGTCGTGCGGCACGACTACGAAATTACATCATTTGCGCCGACAACGGCGGAGAGCTTTTCTTCGGAAGGTCTGTGGGACGCCGGCGAAACGTTCCCGCAGAGAGACTTGGTGTCGCCGACGAGGCTGGCTCTCTACAACCTCAGGGATTTCCAGGGTATTCCGGCCATGTCGGTCCAGATCAGCCTGTTCTCGTGCGGCGGGTACGGAGTCGGCGTCAGGCTGGCCCACCAGCTCGGCGACGCCCAGTCCATGATGGTGTTCATGCACAAGTGGGCGGCCAACTCGCGGACCATTTTCACTGGTGGGCAGCCGAGCCAGAGCTTGTTCGACGAGCCCGTCTTTGATCCGCAGCAGCTCGACTCGAGGGCCGCGGGCGACATTGACGGGGAAGCCGCCGACAAAACTATCGCCGAGACGGCGCGCATGTTGCCGCTGCATCGCTTCAGCTGGTGGGACACGGACGAGCCGGGCTACTCGCCGTGGCTGGTGGCCTCGTCCAAGAACAGCATCCCGCCGGCCGAGGTACTCGCCAAGACAAACGTGTCGCCCTCGACGTTGGCGCCCTGGAAAACCTGGGACCTGGCGAGGCCAGTGTCCTGGGGCCTGGTGCACTTTACAGGCGACGAGCTGCTCGGGCTGCAGCGCGCCGCGCGGGAGGGCATCCCCGAGAGCGCCGTGCTGTCCCGGACGGACGCGCTCATGGCGTATCTCTTCCGTACGATCACGCGAGCGCGGTCGCGCGTACACGTCGACGACCGGAACGAGCCCGTCTACCTCAATGTGTCGATCGACTGCCGCCGCCGGGTCGCCCGCCCGCTGCCCGAGACGTTCCTCGGCTCGCCGCTGCTCATGACGCACATTGGCGCGGCGAGTTCGGCAGTCTGCGAGGCAACGCTGGGCGACCTGGCGCTGCGACTCCGAAATGCGCTGACGGCGTTCACGCCCGACGGACTCGCGGCGGTCCTGCACGACGCGGCGCACGAGGTCTCGCCGCAGCGCCTGTGGCTGGGCTTCATGGGCAGCAGGCACCTGATCGCGACATCGTGGCAGCGGCTGCGGGCGTACGAGGTGGACTTTGAGGGCGGCGTGAGGGGGCCGGCCTACGTGCACCCGGTCATGGAGAAGTGTGACGGGATCGTCGTGGTCGCGGACTCGCTGGTCCGGGACGGCGGCGTCGACGTCTCTTTGTACCTGGACGCCGAGGCCTGGGTGCACTTCAAGGAGGAGTTGAGCAGCAAGTCGAAGAGCATCGCGGGCTGATGAGTGCCGAAAGTCTGGTCCATCTTTTCCCCAACACCCAATAATATAAGCAATGCTGGAGAAAGAGCATGGGTCTTTTGCAAATGTCAATAAGAGAGAGCTCCATTGTCCAAGTCCGAGCGTATTTCCGACGATCAGTGGCACCTTTTGCTTACACGGCCTGACAATACTACTCTGTATATGTGTGTATATCATACGAGGGCCGATTACTCCCCGCTGCAGATGGCTTACCAAGGGATAAGTCATGTACAATCCTTGGCACATAAGACCGAAACAGGTAATTTTTAAAAGAATCGAACTAGGTCAGGGGACTATAGCACTCGAGCTACTGACAGAGCTACGGTTAAGCTGCTGTATAACTCGTACGTCGGCGTTAAGATGAATTCGCCCCCACTGATTGACGGGATTATCAAGCACTAAAACTCCAAGTGACGTGGGTTGATTATAGTGGGTTTATACTTAAGTTGCCAGATAAACATAGTCGAGGTCTATATAATTGAGTCCTGCTCAACGACAATAGGCACGACTGAGAATCTGACGTATTTGTTCTGCTTACTCAAGTAACTATAACTTGAAAATTATACATTATATCAAAATGCTAGCCATCATCGGAGCATCAGGAAAGCTGGGAGGCGCCACGCTGGCGGCGCTGCTGTCGTACAAGCTCGCAGAGCCCTCCAAGATCGTGGCCATCACATCCTCACAGCCCAGGTCCGGAACCTGGACTTCACTCGAGGCCAAGGGTGTCACTGTGCGCCACGGAACCTTTGACGACGAGGCGACGCTCGAGGCGGCCCTCCAGGGCTGCGACAAGTTCTTCCTCGTGTCGACGCCGCGCATCGAGCTCGACTACGGCGACGCGCCCGAGGGCCAGGGCCGCGAGAAGCACCACCGGGCCGCCATCGACGCCGCCGTGCGCGCCGGCGTCGCCCACATCTACTACTCATCGCTGGCCTTCGGCAGCCCGTCCAAGGCGGGCGTCATGCGCGCCCACCTCCGCACCGAGGCCTACCTGGCGTCTCTTTCTGGAAAAGTCGCCTCCACCGTCGTCCGCGAGGGCCTCTACAACGAGAGCTGGCCGCTCTACCTGGGCTACTACGACCCGGCGGCCGACGACCGCGGCGAGATCCCGCTCGCCGGCGACGGCCGCATCTGCTGGACGGCCATCGAGGACCTGGGCCTGGGCAGCGCGCTCGTGCTCGTCGCCCCCGGCGCTGAGTACGCCGGCAAGACGTTCTACCTGTCGACGCCGCCGGCCACGGCCAAGACGCTGGGCGAGGTGGCTGCGCTGGTGGCTGCGGGCCGCGGCCGCGACGTGTCGGTCAAGAAGGTCGACACCCTGGCCCACGAGAGCTACTACGTCGGGCAGCGGGGCATGGACGCGCTCTCGGTGCAGTGGTGGGTCGGCACGTACGACGCCCTCGAGGACGGCGAGTGCCTGATCGACGATCCCACCCTGTCGAGGCTGCTGGCGTCCCGGGGCAAGGTGCCCGTCTCCATGGAGGAGACGGTCCGGAGCATGGTGTCGGGGACGGAGAAGTGCGCTTGGTCGAAGATGTCGGAGAAGCAGGAGGGCAAATAAACTTGATTCGATTTCAACGGTATATATTTCCACCGGGGCAGATGAGGTACATTGAATATGAAGTATTCCGAGTTGCGAGATAAACATCTAGAGAGTGCCTGCCGACAAAAGCATGCCTACTTTGTTTCACCTAGTTTACAATCATCCAAAAAATTCTCGACCAGGTCCATGAAAAGAAGAGAAAGCATCATTTGCCATCTCACTCGGAGACGCTGGGCTGTACACACTCTAGTCTGAGTGACGCGATTTGAGAAATGTCCCAACAAGTCGACTTCGTGACCGGGATGCCCTTTTCGCCCGTACAGTTGCCCATTGACCACGGAATGACTGTCGTGGTGTAACAAGTAAGCAACGACTTCATGCTCTTCGAGCCAGTTTTGTGCGCGATATTATATGTGATGTATTACACACCTTGACAGTCAGGAGCACCGTTGGCCGGGTTCCTGGGAAAATCGATCCGAGCCGCCAGATAGGATGTCATCTCGCCGTCATTGTTCTTCCAGGTCGTCTCGTAGCACTTTTCGTCTACCCCGAGACTGCCGTAGGCCCACCTGCAGTCTTTGGAGCTCGGCGGCGCAAAATTGATAGTGGGACGCTGGGCGTTTTGCGCGGTCGCACAGGCAAAGAATATCACGATTGGAGCGAGTTTATACATTTTGGTGGTGGTCCGAAATCGTAGTGGCTTATTAGGGGGGTGATTATCACGAATGCCTTCAAATGGGACATGGCACGTTTGCTCCTCTGAAGACGTGAGCTCTGTCTTTTATATGTCAGTACCCTTGATAAGACAAGCTGTACTCCTGAATTGAATGATGTAGCCTGTATCACAGCTCAAAATCCAATGTCTCGGGGACCGGCACCAGACAGATCTGCTCACATACCAATATTCACATTATCGAAATACACTAGTTGGGAAAAGATAATGAAACATGTGCAATCCAGATCTGGCGTGAGTTCTGTACAACTACAAGTCATATGAGCACCGAGGAAGAGAAACTCGTCGACACATAAGCTAGTCCATCCTTGCCGACATGATGTCCCACAACGATGCTTTACCAACTCACCTTGAGCCCGAATCGCGTAAAAGGAGACGTGGTACTGTTTTCAAACCACACACCTCGACGCCCGACTTGGCTGGATCCCTTCTCGAAGATCGAGGCTTGCCACAAGACTAAATCTGGTGTGCCGTTCCTATCACAATGTTTAAAGCGGTCAAGCAATGATTCCCGGTGTGCACAGCGAGTCCACGTGTCTTCCTAGTCACGCGAACTTCGGGCTTCCCGGGTGAAGTGACAAGACAAGCTCAAACATACGATGTAGCTGACGTTCTAGCTTCTCCCCGCAGCACAAAGCACACATGTCACCCTGACCTGGCTGGCTTCACCACTATATGAGAAGATTAAATAGCAATGATTATCGATTTGTATGTACTACCCGCTAAAAGTTTAAACCATTAAAACAAATCATCCTCCTTGACGAGCACAGACCGGTTCAAATGCTTCTGAGACGAGGACGCGATGCCAGCTAGGTGTAGCGTCAACTCGAGATCGCCGAGCATGGACTTGAGCACATGAGAGGTCCCCTCCTCGCCGCCGAGCACCAGGCCGTAGATGTACGGCCGTCCGATGAGGCACATCTTGGCGCCCAGGGCGAGCGCCTTGGCGATGTCGGCGCCGCAGCGGATGCCCGAGTCGAAGAAGACCTCGAGCTTGTCGCCCACGGCGTCGACGATGCGCGGCAGCACGCCGAGGGAGCTGTTGCCGCCGTCGGTCTGGCGACCGCCGTGGTTGCTGACGACGATGCCCTGCACGCCGGCCTCAACGGCCTTCTGGGCGTCCTCGATCGACTGGATGCCCTTGAGCACGATCGGGCCGTCCCAGTGCTCCTGCAGGAACTTGATGTCCTCCCACGAGTGGCTCATGGTCGGGAACACGGTCCGCGTCCACTCGGCCACGGCGGCGCCCATGTCGTCCTCGACCTCGCAGCCGTGCTTGCCCTTGAAGTGCTCCCGGAAGACGGGGTCCGTCAGGCCGACGGCCACGCCGATCTGGTCCGACCGCAGGAACGGGTTGTACCCGTTGTCCATGTCGCTCGGCCGCCAGCCCAGGATGTACGTGTCCAGCGTCACGAACAGGGCCGAGAAGCCGGCCTTGCGCGCCCGCGCCAGGATCGACTTGGTGATGTCGTTGCGCTCGTTGGGCGGCCAGTACAGCTGGTACCAGCGCTCGCCGTCGCCGTTGGCCTTGGCGACGTCCTCGATGCTCGTGCTGGACGCCGTGCTCATGATGTACGGCACCCTCTCCTTGGCGGCCGCCGCGGCCGCGGCCACCTCGCCGTCGGGGTTGAAGATGCGCTGGACGCCGACGGGGGCGCAGGCGACGGGGAACGGGTGCCGCCTGCCGAACACGTCGGCCGACAGGTCGGGGAAGCCGTCCGTCTTGACCAGGCGGCGGGGCACGATGGACCAGCGGGCAAAGGCGGCGCGGTTCTTGCGCGCCGTCTCGCCCGTGCCGGCCGAGCCGACGACGTAGCCCTTGCTCTCGGCCGACATGCGCTCCTCGGCCAGCCGCTCCCAGTCCAGCGGCTTGAAGGTGAAGGGCGGCCGCTCGTACCGCAGGCCCCGCTGGTAGATGGTGTTTTCGTACTCGATGGGGTTGGGGTCCTTGTTCTTGGACATGTCTGGGCGCATGGCCACGTTTTCGTCCCCTTTCGATCCCATGGTGTAGGTGCTGTATGTGGTGTGGCTGTTGATTATTGTGAATTGAATCCTTCTTTGAGGCTTCGTGTAATAATGGGCTGCTTGCTACAGAAAAGCAAAATCTGCAAAGTCTAGAATATCTCGGATGCAAGTCTTATTATACTCGTCTGCATTGAACACAGGTGGATACTCGGGCAAGGTTGATGCCAAGAACGTCATTCTTATATACTACACGGATCCAGCCGGAAGCACTGGGGTTTTCTCTTCTCTTTGCGCACTTGCGTTTTCAACAGTATCCGGCACGTCTTGTTACACTAGAAACAGGGCTGGGCTCTCTCAGCCCAGCACTTGCTCGGATTCTAGATGCCGGGTCTTTACGAGAACGTCCGTGAGTCCCGTGACTCCCGTCTGGTCTTGTTTTGGATTCCCACCGTATAACGGGTCATTACAGTTGAGCTAGTGCCAAGCGACGTCATAGAGGACCTGAATAAGCGATGAAAGCCAAAAAATTCGGACCGTTAGAGAAGAAAACTTGACGCAACACTCTTGCGAGGTTTACATAAATGCAAAATGGAAATAAAACAGGGAAAGGAAAGAAAAAATGGTTCTAGATTGCTCTCTGTGTTTTTGGTTTCCATGGAGGATATGGTCCGCGATGATCGCGATGTTGAGAAGATCACGACGAACAACAAATGACAGATCACACAAGCAAATCAAATCTGTTATCGGGCTTAAATCACATGGCATTTGGCATATTCAATGATGCTAGTATAACTGGCGTAATTGCCATTAATACCTAGCCATAAGTGGTATCGCTACGCTTGGCCATGTGGTTATAACCGAAGACCGGAGTACTGAATTTTGAATAGCTTCCGCACATAAAAGATAAGATGCAGTCTCATTGCAAGCCAGCTACCAGGCGATACCTTACTACTAGAAATGACTTTGCTATGATATGTTACTCTTAGTAAAGCTGTACACCACGTTGTTAGTAAACAACTCGGTACCCGAAGGTTTGTGTTTTGGTATGTCATATCAAAAGAAGAAGAAAGATGCTTGGCTCAAATTTTGGTTTGTATCTGCGCCATGACAACAGTGCTGCTAATCGAGTCAGACTAAATAAATCTGATAAATTCGAGTCCATGATAGCTCTTTATGCGGAGAATGGACATATCACTTCTTTCACCTAAATAGATTTGTTTTTCATTTGCCACCAATCACGAGATACAAGTCTAATTGAACACAACCCTGCGCAAAAGTTGGTCCATTATATGAAATACAATCATAATCACAGCTATTTACAAGTCCGTATTGGTCGGGAAATTGCCCATTTATACCACGACGCCGTATTTTCACGAAATTTACGCACAACCCCGTCATGATACTCTGTGCGTGTATTAATTTATATCAGTAGTACATATCTGAGGAAGAAAATCCGGCATGCGGATGATAAGTTATCATGTGCTTGCACTTGGCCTTGATGAACTATCATTGCCAGAATGGTCTGGCGAGGGATGCCACAATTGATAGAATTGCACGTCGATTGTGTCAGCTTGCCGCAATCATGTAAGAGTTATGATTCATATCTTCTAGAACATACATTTATCATCCAGTATATACACACACGTGCTCGTCATATTCGAGTCTTGACCATAATTCGGAACAGCGTCTTCCCGCCTTGCGCCTGCCAGCTGGCCAACATTGGCGGTCTTGGCACCGCCACTCTTCGAAATTGCTGATGGCAGCTGCGAACAACCACATTGCAGCAATGGGCGGAGGCCCTTCACAATCTCCATTTGTCTTCTTTTCAACCGATGCCCTGTGCCGACGGACCACGTGAATCTACACAATCACAACCATAATACTTCTCTTGCAGTGCTCGCCTGCATCCTTGCTTTCAGTCTTGGTCATTCAGAGAAAACCAGCGCGTACAAATCGCCTCAGTTAGCGTTACGCTCTTGCCAACCACCGCGCCAGTTGCATCTAGCATCTTGCGCCCGGAAACCTCAGCGACATTCCTGGAGGCTGGCGGCTTTCTTGGGTGGTTGATTCTCCGGTACACCTATTCTTCTAGATTCCGTGTCCGACGGCGACATTGATCTTCAAGACAGGCCGACTCGGGGCCTCTTTGCTTCAGTCAATCGACTGTCTCCGCTGCATCTTTTGCATCTGTGGCTGCCATATGCTGTAAACGCCCCCGTCGCAGGACTACCTAAGCTGGCATCGATACAGGGAGAGAGACAAGATGCACGAGATTTTCATCACGTCTACCGTCAAAGACGGTGACTTGGAAAAAGCATGCGCGGTTCTGCAGGGCCTGAGCTGGATGTCGGTACGCCGCAATGTCTATCGGGTATCATATTTTGCAGGGCAGCCCAGGCCTAGGGGCCTACCCGCCCTCAAATCTATACCGACAATCCCTCGCCACCTGGCTACTTGGAATGAGCTGCATAAGGAGCTGTCTCGCCAGTCTCACGTTTTTAAGACAGTACACGAAGTCTTTCCAGACAAGGACTTTGGCTCGGGAGCTCCCGTGGACCTCAATGCTGTGGCGGGCACGGTGCGTTGGGAGGGCTTCCCTGACCCGGCGAGAGAAAAGGACCAATTGACGACGCACCGCAAGAAGATTGAGATTCCGGACCAGAAGCAATTGCTCGCAGTCTTGGCTAATAACGGGCAGGCGTAAGTATAGCCTTTTGTCATTTTCTTGGGCCTAGGTCAGCTCGGACTAATTGTTCTGGACAGATACAAGACGGAACTGATCCAGGAGACGTACACTTTCATCAGAGACAATGTGGAATTCATACTGAGCAGGAATTACTATCTGCCACCCTCGTCTGAGCAGCCGGGTCCATCAGCGGCACTCCCAGCCTGGTCGAACCTCACACCAGTAGATCCGGCGAGGAAATTAATGTTCCAGATCAAACGAGATGTGATCGAGGACAACAGCCCCGAGAAGATGAGGCAAGCACAAAAGGAGCTCCTGGAGGTCAAGGCTGAGCTGGAGCCCATCTTCACGTTTGTGCCCATCGACAGACGTGTCCTCGACCCGCGGATACCGCTGCCGCCAACTGTGCCTGGCCAGCACCCATGAGCCGCTTCGACAGCAAATTGATGCACACTGCTCTTCTGGCTAGAGCAATGACCGAGGTCAGCACAGTAGTAGCCGGGACGGACTCTGTGACAGGTTCATTGAATGCCTCGGAACAATGTCCGACAGCACATGAGATGCTACAGGTTACCCAATAGTAGAGAGAGGAAGGCTTTGATACCCTGCAATATACAGATTTACAGCAATATTGCATTTTGATGGGCCTGATGTTCTGATAACTCATCCTGATGACGCAACATAGTTACCACGGGCTCCATTGACACAAGCAGGTCTGTATTGCTTCAACATTGTACATCCTATAACGCACTCGAGTAAACCACAAAGCGACCCTGGCCCATAGACACTACTACATACTGCAAATTGTCTGTCTATCCATCCTCCTTCTCCGGATGGAGCTAGCTCAACGGCCGGCGTCACCGTGGTTCGGTGGTAATGCAGGGCCCGGAATCCGTCGACTTACTGTGCCGCATGGAGGATGGTTGCAGTTAGAAGGGACCACATACAAGCAGGTGGGGACAGAAAAGACCAGGACATGCTGCATGGATGAGTTAGTACTCGGCAGGTTTAGGCGTATATGTATGTGCGTCCAGCGGGCCATGCATATACTACTCACTCTCTATCCACTCCAACCAGGCTTGCAGAACCGTAAAATACCCAATGAGGGAAACAAAAAACTACTCATATAGGTAGGGCTCTTTCTCAGGTTACAGTGGTTTGACACTCTCTTCAGTGGAGACCCCAGGAAGCGGATCCTCGACGAGCACATTGGTGTTGATGACTTGGCGATCATGCAGCCCGCTTGTGACGTCGGCATGGCCGCTCAAATGTCTCGGCTCTTGAGAAACAAGGCTGCCAACATACCGAGACTGTCAAGCATCTACTCTGTTGGGTTCACGAGGCGGTTGCCCTCGGACACCCCTTCTCATGGGCCGCTTCTGTAGCAAGCCAAACCATGACAGAGAGGGAAAGATACCTTGTCTTGTGATCACAGACGGTGAAGACGACTTCCAACGCGGGCTACAGGAACTACAAAGCCACCACAGCCTATCTCTCCAGAGACACATGCCCATTTGCCGCAATCAATAATGATCGACTATGCACTCTGCCGACTATATGCCACAGGGACACTGCATATCATGTTTTTACTGGGGGCCGGAATGCTCCACGATACGTTACGGAGAACATTGTAATGCTCCGAGCCCGTGCCGTAAATGCACTGCAGAAGCGTCTCTCTGCCCTATATCACTACTATTGCCGGTGGTTGGCCAAGACCCCACAGAGACGTCTACATCCGAGCCAAGTACTGTATCGACCGAATGGTGTTCTCTCGCGTCTTTAAACACACGCTGGGGGCGTGGTTTGTTTTATCTGTAATAACTACTCTGGGGGACCAAGGGGCCGTGCTAGATGGAATACACTCATGTTGCAGATTATCCATGAGGGAACTGGATCCCAACGGACGGGCGGCAGGTTGCCGACGCTGGACGAGTGTAAAGGCAATGCATGTACGTCTGTCTGTTTGTAGGTAAGGTTAGTTGTACTTGCTCGACTACAAGCATCGAGGTGCCAGTGATGCATGTTATGTTGCTGGGGCAGGGCTTTGCAGCGATCCTTCGAGGCTTGGCGGAACTCACGTTCCGGGAGAGTTTCCTTGGAGGTATCGGAAGGGGGTCCTTTTCCTTTTTTTTTTCTTGCTTTGTTGCTTTGGGAATAGTGGAGGAGAGGTTTCTGTATTATTTTTTCGGTTGTAGGATTCGGACCCTTGAACTTTTTTGGATTCCCCAGTGATCGTGTCCCACTTTCGAGACCGAGAGACGAAAGCGAAGGAACACATTTTGCCCACTGTGAAAGAGAGCCGGGTCTATCGTAAGCACTTGTGCTCGACTAAACACCTGAGGAAAAGAAGCGTATAGTTTAGTCAGACTCCTGTGCCTCTTTTTATTCACGTCTTACACCCGCTGTAATAAATAGTGGTCCTCGTTTTCGGCTTCTGCCTGGGGACGAGTTCGAATGGGCGAATCATGTTTGTCTGAGAGCAGGCGGCCGTTCTCCGGATTTCCTTTTGCTGACATGCGCTTCCTCTACGGCGGAGCTGATCCAGTCCGTTGGGTCTGTCTTCCGTAGTGCCAGAAACAAGGGCTGACTAAAAGGCGGGAGGATGTGATGGACATGATACAGTTTTTGACTTCACTTGTTTGGTTTATTTTCTCTTATATTTCCGTCTTGGGGCAAGTCCCAGCCGCCCGGCGTCTGGGTCGAGATGTAGTTTGACGTACGAACACCCCCATGCTCACGTCCGAGATGTTCCAAAACGTCCATGTCGAAAGGGACCCCGTCTCACGTTTTTGCCCAGGATCCGGCAGGGCATGATCCCGATGCAAACCTCGGCTACCTGTACGGTACCTGCAAGTTGGGAGAAAGTGGCTTAGTTGGAAAAGGGAGAACGAGCGAAGGAGCAACAAGGTCGGAAGTCGTCCAAGCGATGGGGGATATAATAACGGAATCGATAAGACATGGCAGCGCAATGAATAGTACGCAGGTAGACCCAATTCCATGGGTACCAAGGACCAGCACATACCTGCCGACTTACCAAGCAAACAACTATCTATCAACTGGATGGTACGCTAATAAATTAAAGGTCCCAATTAATGATATTTGAAAAAGAAAGAGCTGATGAATATTGCGCTAAGATATAATTTAAGTGGGCGGTCTGCGAATCCTTCAGCGCGGGAAAGCCTAACGACAGCCCTGTAGGGCGAAACTCTTGTCTCTGTAACTCCGTATCTCTCGGGACCGAAGAAGCCATTGTCTGGACCCGCCAAGGCTCGTGAGATATGCCAAATCGGCGCCGGCGTTTTCTTCTCCTTCTCCCCTCCGTCGGAATGTGGATTTCCTGGGGGGGGGGGGGGGGGCAGGCTTTAATTAGTGCTTCCTTTTTGCCTGCCGGCCCTCTTCGATCTTGTCATCAGAAAAGCAAAAGACCCCGTCGGAAACCACAGTTCCTAGCTTGTGTGCGGCCGCAAGTTTTGACTTGGCACTATACAAGATGAAAGATGGTCGACCTACAAACTAGTTTATTCCCGGTAGGACGGTACCACCATGAGCTAACAACTGGCATTGGTTGTGGAGGAATTAGTAAACGTACGGAGTAGTCTTGAAATAAACCAAAGTACACCCAGACTAAAAGGAGAATGGGCGACTCTATGCTTTCCAGGTCTCAATTCCTTCCAATACACTAAGACACGCCTCGTCATAATATGGAAGCTTCCATTGCATTTGGCCCAGCAGGACCCTTTACGAATAGGCAAAGTCACAGATCGATGAAGAGCCTCTTCCTGGAGGATCGAGGGTAAAATACATCGAAACGGCTTCCTCTCTTGAGGGACCCTCCGTGCTTTTGAAGATTAGCATGTTCCTAAGGGCTCAAAGATTTAGTGCAATAGTACCCGAGATGAGCTGTGTTTGATGTCTTTGTTGCTATACTCTGCATTCTATATATAGATTCAGGTACAGCACTGTGTAGCCTCACATGGGACTCTCAATGGCATTGAATCCTCCCCACGCGCTGGTGTGCTGTGACAAAGGATACACTACATGAAGGAGGAAAAAGGGCGGCCAGAACAGCCACGAGGCTGTCCATTCATGAGTGTTGTTGACGGGCCGAGTCGAAGGCAGGGCAGTCATTTGCGAGGTATGTCGCAGCTGAAGGATTCGCTCTTGTGCTGCGACGGCGTACGCATTGATGTTGTGCAACGAGGGGATGTATTGTGCTTGTATCCTGAGACACACTCGCTCATGAACATGATTTACGTCCTTATCACTCATAACTGGCATCTGCTCCCAGCGCAAACAGAAGGGAGGGTTGAGCAGTGTCGAGTTCACGAGGCTGTCACCAAGCATCTTGTTGATTCCAGCAAACAGCTTGATTGAGTTATGACGCGATCACATGCCAGTATGGGAAGGATTCTGGTCCAGCAGCCATATTTTTTATTTTTTCTTTGGACGTGCCAAAGGGCCTGGCCAAGGCGCATATGGTTACCCAGGAAGGAGCCCGCGCAATCCCAGCCCACGTGTCTGGCTCGACGAAACGGGATGCCGATCCGGTGCCTGAAATAGACGCTTCGGAAGCGAACAAGTAGAGAAACCTACCTAGCAAAGAGCCTCAAGAGAGTGCGTCGGTCCTCAGAGAGATAGGGACAGGGAGAGAACAGCGCCGAGAAATCCTTCGAGATCACCAATAGTCATGTTCACATCGCGCCATTTCATATCGGATGGTGACGTTCCCTTCTCGGGGTCTGTTGGGCCTGTCTTTACTCGAGTTTGCTTCGTAAGGAGGCGAGATATGAGAAATAATCCTCGGTCCCGAGGCCAGGGGATGGAATGGAGGCATGTCCCGGATCCCCTCAGTACTGTTGGCCCCTATCTCAGGGACCAAGTACCATAGAGGTATACCTAAATATATATCTCGACCAGGTGTTTCTTCTACGTGATACCGGATTCCTTCCGGCAGCAGCTTGACAGTTGGTTGATGATGGACACTATTTGCAGATCAATTTTATCTACAGGGGATTCTGTGTCTGATTCCAGCCTCGATGGTTTGCTACTGATGCTGTCGCAAGCGACATGCTACAGGCTGCTGCTGTGTACTGCATTCAAGACTACATTGAAGAAGGATCGTCCTGTCGCCAGGAGAAGTCACGCCGAAGGTGGCAGTCATCGTCGAGACTGTCCAATAATGGATATGCCAGTGAGGAGAAGAAGATACAAGGACAAGACTAGACTACGACATGACTCTTTCGACAAGCAACGATGCCATGAAGTGATCACGCACAACAACATGAAGGACTCGACCAGACAATATCGAGACGAATCCGCCTCTGCGACGCAAACTTACAAATCACGCGAGGCTACGGTGTTTGATGAGTCGGTAGTTTGTCTGGTATTGTTCCTAAAGATACATGTCCACACAGCCGTAGGATTTGCCATCAAACAAGGTGCATTCAATATCTGATCCAATACACATCGACAACCATTCATATGTGCACGCAAGACGTATCACCCAAGGAAACACTTTGTACAAGTACCTCCAGGTTAATCATCCTGGGTATCACCTCGTGAATCCTATACATAGAAGATGTACACTGACTACCAGTTTCGTAAGTCCTCTGCTGACCGGGACAATCCCAAAAGACCGCCCATATCGCATCAGCCGTCGGCGCCGAACAGCCCTGCCACAACTCAGTCGAATGGGTAGACTCGACTCGGCCATGGACACGGCCGTCGAGCCCGAACGGACAAAGGCCGTCGGCTGGGTACACCGACAACTCTGAACCTTCGGCCCTCCCTCGCCGGGACGTTGTCTTGCATGTCTGCTGGGCCGCACGCCGTCATGTAGGGCTATACCAGCCGGCTCCGCTCTGTCTATACTTTGTGCCGTCGTCCTGTTTCCTCCATACACGCCCCGCGGCGGCACTGGGATGATCTGATCACATAACGGGTACGCCGCCCAAGCGAACGGCTCCATAGCAGAACTGTCCATTGGGCGAGATAGAGGATCACTTGGGAGTTAGTATCTTGCAACCAATGCAGACTCGAGAAGACGGACGGAAAAAGGGTCACGGTCCCAAGACATCAATTCATTTGGAGAGGGTCTCGTCACCGTCTTGTCTGTCTTCCCGACCGCCTGGCTTGACGTGTATGTAGTATGTAGGAGCGATACCCAGGCGTGGATCGGCCGATTGCCAGTCCAACCTACCTGGCCGTTGGGTACAGAGAAAGTGGACAGACGTTGAGGGCCCAGGTACAACACATGGTTCACCAAGCGGCACGTCTGATGAATTTCTTCTGTTCCTTTCCTGCGGATCAGACTTCATGGTCGGTGTCTTGTAAAAAGGGTCCAATGGCTCCGCAAGGGGGGGCTTTTACTCGATATCCAGGTACATGTCTGCACACTGAGAATCACTATACGGTGTACGTACGGCGGCCCGAGAGACAGCGGTTGCTGTATGTACTTTGCACACGACGTGATGACCACGCTTCCCTGGCCTTGCTTGCCTTTTTGCTCCTGCTGCGTACTCTCTCTTTCCTCGCGTCACAACGTCGGTGGAAAAACATACTGCCAGTCGCTCTCCTCGACTCATTCACTTGCGGCCGCCCGACCATCATCCCACGACATCCGCTGCCGTTGACCTAGGCAGTGTAGGGGTTCTCGGGGGATGCCTGCCTAGTAACTTACGACATTGGTATAATCCACCTCCCTGGCCCTGCCAATGTCACGATGTTACGTATTTTCTCTCTCTCTCGAGGAACTACCTTGTCTAAAGTAAACGTACCCTTCCCCCAGTTCCCAATTACTGAAAGGGGACTGACTACCTGGGCTATGGGACTGGGAAACTCGAATGACATTGCCTTGCTTTAGCGCCCACGGATATGGACGGACGGGGAGGGGGTTTCGAACAAGGGGAGGAGAGGAGGGGAGTAGGGATGTCGAATAGCCGCGATAGGGCTACTGTCTCTGCCCTTGATGCCTTGCCAGAAGCTGGTGGTTCTGTTACACCACTAAACTAGAACCCACGAGCGCAACGCGCCAGGCGCCTCCCAGGGCCCTGTCTCCTCACCGACGACGATGGAGCCCTGGCAGTTTTAGTTCCTAGCAGCCAGCAGTTCTGCAGTGTGTGAACAACGACGAGGGATCTCCGAGAAGGCGACGATCTGCATCAACTTTCTGCCCTTCAAGAATCCAACCCCCCATCTTGCTTTGGCCTTACCAGAATTTACCCTACGCAACAGAGCCTACTAGCGCTCCGCAACGAAGATCCCCAATGAGCGCGGATTAGACATGTGAAAATGAGCAAAGTAGTAGGAAGCCCATCTCAAGCCTGACGAGATAAGTCCCCCTCCCCCCAAAAGAGCATAAGAAACCAGGGTCTCGGAGAGATAGAAGTTCACAAATCTTCGACGTTCCCGCTTTCACATACCTGAACAAGCAGACACCCAGCAGCAAACAGCAAGGTGGCATGGCAGATACGGGGTCAACCGTTTTTACAGGGTCTCGTCTTTTTCTTTCTCTCGAGCTTCTTTTCTGCTGTTCCTCTCTGTCCTCGAGCCCAGCAGGGCCCAGGGATATTCTGTGTCTGGTGGTTACTAGTGGGCGGTCCCAAGCGAAGCGAGGCGCACAGTCCCTTTCTCGGCCCTGCCTTTCCTCATCCAGCCCCGAAAAGCGTTATTTATCAAGCGGGAATCGATGATGGGGGTAGAGAGAGAGAAGCAGCAGCAGCAGAGAGGAGGGGTCCTGCTGCAGCCCTGCCTTGTCTAATGTCGTCGGATGGACCCGTCTAGGGTGTGTCAGCATGGCTTGTGTGTGTTTTTTTCGCGGGGCTATCAGCTCTCTCTCTCAGCTCTGTGTCTTGTTTACTCCCTACTCCATGTGCGGATAGGGGTGGTCGATTTACTACTGCTGTTCTTCGGTCTGCCGTCGGCGTCGAGAGCCGAAAAACGACACGAGGGAGAGAAAAAAAAAACCGGGCATAATAATAAGACCACCGTTGAATGGTTAGGCGTGGTACGTAGTTTCACCCCCACACCCCATCTCCTCACTTGCCAAGCAGACTACTCCATTCGAGAACAAACACACACACAGACAGCGGAGAGAACCAAGAAAACAGGAGATGCATGGCATGTTTAAAATTGTCCGGACGAGGGCTTGCGAGATGATAATAGCGGATAACCAAGCCCATTCTCCAGTCTCTCTCCAAAAAAGCTAGCAGCCACATTCGACACGCCCCCGGACGATCAACGTGGGAAACTGCCACCCTTGTTTCTTGCCCTGGTATCTGTATCATTCAACGTCTTCTTCTTATTACTCATCATGTCGTAGTAGTCTTTCTTGGTAGGTGGAAAATGTGCAGCTGATAAGTGTCATGTATAGATGTAACGATTCATCGCAGGCTTTGTGTTTGGCAACGACGAGGTTGTGTTTCTGGCAGCAAAGCGGAATTATTATTATTCTTGTTATTTTGGTAATCCGCCACCCAGGAGAGGTTTTCCATGGGTGACGGTATCCCAAGATGGAGCAACAGCAGCACACCGCTCGAGCATCTGGCGTTCTGTCCATTGAAAGCAAAAAGTAGATAGTCTGCTCGACAGGTATCGATCTAACGCATAAGAATCGGACCATTTGATGTCAAGAGGAAACCTTGGCCCATTAGTGCAGGGACGAGAAAGACTACGGGTCGGTTGAGGACACCGAACTGCAACACTTGCTTTCATGTGTGTCTGTGTGCATCTATCTATAGTGACACCCTCAAAAAATGAGAAGAAGAAAGACTCGTGGCCAAGACGGCCCTGCCGAATTCAGAGAAAAGATGGCGCTAAGAATAACACTGCTTGTTCTGTCTTATCTCTGTGCCTCGGCGATCTTTTTCTTTTGGGTGTATTGTATGTAGTATCTCGGTCATAATCGATGGTGCTATTTAAAAGATGGCAAATGTCAATGTCACGTAGCAGTCGGAGCACCGCAACGGATGTGGAAATTTGCGGTTTCCAAAAAGAGATGATCAAGAGAAAGAGAGAGAACTTTGGTCGCAGTGTACGGAGTACCAGCACCCAATGAGAAGATGAATAAAGTGAGCCCACGTGTTTTCATTCCATGGACTTGAAGACATACAGACAATGTTCAATTAAGAACCAAGAGTGGTAACAGTCAATTTAATCGTCGTATCACCCGCTTGACACCCAGCAATACCGTTACCGCCAATTTGGGCGCTGGTAATGTAGGTTTGCCAATGGAGACCGGTCCGCAACGGCAGAAGGGCTTATTAGGGAGGGGACCCCAGCGCAATTCTTCCCTCCAGAGAGAGAGGGTGGATAAAGCAAAGGGAGCAGAAAAAAGAAAAAAAAAAGGTTTGTGCCTTGTCCCCACCCCCTCCCCGACCCGAGATTGGAAATGTTCTGGAATATTAACCTCGGCCTTCGTTGGACATGCCCCTTTGGGCAGGCTGACACGAGAGCTAGGCCAACTGGAGTCTGGGTGCGAGCAACATGCTTCAGACCTTGGAAACAGGACCATTGCGCTAGAGATGCTTTCTGACCAAGCAGCCCCCCCAAGGCTCAAGGCCCAATCTCGGCAGCCTACAACCAGACTCTCTGCTCTGAATCGTTTTCAACCGTATGATTCTACTTCTGGTCGCCAGTCATTTCCTTCTCCCCCAAGTTCCAGCAAAAGTAGGTTCCTGTCAATATGGTCTGATTGTGATTGACATGACTTTCAAATTCTAACAAAACATTGTGTGATGAGCCGCGCAACGGGTCCGGTGTGAGTGTAATATCCTCTTCATATTGAATCATACACTTTCCCGGTGACTCTTGGCAGACCTGCTTAAACAATCATCCGCTGCACTCAGCTCAGAACTTTCCAACCTAGGCACTTGCCAAATGAGTAGGTAAGCAGTAATCTGTACATTCGTATCAAATGTATGGAAGGCCAGTCGAAGGATGGTTGTTTTGCACTACTACGTGCGTAGGGCTGAATGAAACTACTACCTGTGACCCCTAAATGCGAGTCAGCATAGCATCTGTGCAAAGCATCGCGACACGCGTGTATATGGCGTGGTGTATGATGCATTGGCCTTCGGTGGGTTTTCTGTTGTATAGCGCTCGGAAAAGCCTCCGATCTACACGATTTTAGTAGTCGCCGAACAGAAATCGTGTCCAGTGAGGAAATCCCAGGCCCACAGTGAGGCGTATCTTTGCTCACGCGATGAACCACTCATTAGTTTGTCAACTACATTACGAGCCGCGCTCCCACATCTCGAAAAAGTACCGTGTCGATGATGAACATTATTTTCGGCCTGGCAGTTGATTAGAGTTAGCCGACGTTTTCAATCATGCATGGAAAAAGTCTCGCAACGGCTGACAGACGCGCGGTTTCGTAGCCATGGTCTATTCGACTGACTCGTGATGCTTGGCACGGTGCCGCCGGCAACAGCAACAGCCCCCCGTATGTACCGCTTTCTGCGACAAGATGCAAGATGTCGGAGATCGCCAGACTGCGAGCTAGGCCAGTTTTCATGGTAGTGATGACGAGCTGTCTTCCTCGCTATCCCTCAATAAATCAACACCAGACAAAGAAGGATTGCTGTTTGCGGGACCCAAGGCCCCGATGTCTATAGGTAAGCATTGCACCAGCTCTCTCGGTGAAGATCCGATCGCACTAGACCTTTGAGCCAAGAGTCCGGGAGTCATGGCACAGATGAACTCCGGATAAGTACAGTAAGCAAGGTGAAAGAGTGCACCACGAGACCGCGGATACGCCCCCCCTCGGATTTCCTCGGAAATCCCTCTCGCTTTCGGGTTTCTGGAACTGGTAGCCCGAACCGTCTCAGGCACGGAATAATTAGAACCAAAGAATAAGGAGAGTCATTGAAACTCTGATTTTGATGCCGGGACGGCTGAGATTGACGGCTGCGATGCTGCAGCATTGCCGCTTACGCAAAAAATTTCAATGTGTCCAGTCCAGTCGGCGGAAGAAATGCACGTCGCCCGATACGTAGGTCCAAGGGGCAGGGATTATTTGTCTCTCGCAAGAGCTCCAACATGGGCTTATTCAGCCTTGTAGGGTTTGACTCTGAGCCCTATAGGATTCTGCGGCTGTTACTGGCTGCGGTTAAAGTCTGTCCCCGCGCATCATCAGTGGCGTTCCTTGTGCGACGGCATGCTTTTTCCAGAGCGTTCTGCGGGTAGAGGAGGGCAGCAGGGCTCCCGGAATGCCCGTTATACCTGCTCCGAAAGGCTAGATGGACGTTTGCTTGACTGGATCACACGTTTTGCTGCCTGAGGAAGCTTTGGAACATTGTCTGGGCCGCTTGGACACATCCTGCACGCGATCGACACCTGTGTGCGGCCATTGGAGTCGCAAATAATGTGAGCTCTCCTCTGCAGGCCTCTGATACGCCGCTCGCGTGCCACGAGCGAGTGCAGCGGGTGCAAACACGGCGTCCAAGAGAGAGTCAGTGTGTAGTGTTGAAACAAGAGAGGCCTTCAGACTTGTATGACAGTTGCAGCTGGTTGGACGGACGAGCTGTCCGCTCCAATGCCTCTGTCGGCCAATAAAGCTCTCAGCTGAGATATTCCGAGTGCCACTGTGATGCCAGCCGCAAATACTTGCCCCGTGAATGCGGACATTACAGGCCGCCAATACAGGGAATTCTCATATGATAGAGCTCGCGGCTTGCAGGGACGTCTTTGCTACGGCATGCAAAATATCCACCACAATAGGACCGAGCAGTAGGGTTTGACCACACGGCCGTAAGAATATGACGAAAGAAATGATGCATCTTTGTGCCGAATGCCTGGGAAATGGTTGCGCCGTGGCGAGGTGTCTACACAGACAGTGGCGGTGTCATGAAGTAAGAATAGAACAGACAAGCCGGACTTGGCCCGGGGTCAGTACTCCGTACTCGAGGCTGGATGGAGTGCTTGCGACCTCAGAAAGAAGTTGCGCGGCCGGGCGGGCGGGCGGGCGGGCTGAGGAGATAGGTTCGGGGCTGAAACTGCGTGCATGCTTCCAGAATTTGTGCGAGCCTGCCCAAAGCAAAAATCATGACAGGTGTGCGGCCAAAGTACGAATACTCCCGGTAGGTATTGAGAAACGGCCGGCACTCACCACAGTGATGCTCAACTCCCGCATCCAATCCAGGTACGGTACAGAGTACATGTCAAGACACACATGTGATGCTCTCGGGCCCGATCTGGGCGCCCAAGGTCCCGTTCCTGTTCCTGTGGAGGGTCATGAATGATCAAATAAGATTAAAGAAGAGGCAAAGAAGTATGAAGGCACAAATGAGCTTCCCGGATATGGAAACCACAGGAAATCATGTTGTCTCTTTTGGCGTCGGGAGGTGCACTTGCACCGGCAACTACACCTGCCCGCGCGTCTGGACTCTGGACATCTCAGCCCAACTGCTCATCCACCAGGACAACTGACGATAATATTCCGACGTTATGCAGAGCCATGATAAGCGATGAAACAATAGCCTGGGAGATAGTCTGTGTACGTAAGGACGTCTAGAAGGCCGGAAGGTTCATTCCAAAATCCATCGCGACGCTGATCGCAGGGCCTCTGGGCATAGTGTGTGTAGTAAGTAGCTGGGGCGGTGAAAACAAGACGGGTGGGATGTTGAAGCTGTGGATATCAGGGTTTCGCTGATCTGTTGAAGAGAGACTTGGCTCTACGATTGCTGCCCTGGACCTTGCGCCCCATGCCGCGCCGGTGTCCTTCCTCCAAAATGATGGGCTCCTCGCTTAAGGTCGCATCGCAACAGGCTCAGGTGACATCGGGGGTTTGTAAAAGTCAAGAACGGCCGAAGGGTTCGCCGGCCATGAGTCGTGCTCGTGCTACTACCGGTGATGGAATGTCCGTTGGAATGTTCCAAGGTTTCCTTACTTCTGGTGTCGGAAAATGGTTTTGGGGGAAGGGGGGCCATGGGTTGACTGACTTGACTGCCGGGCAGCGCATACAATCTCGGAGAGGTAATCCCTAACGCCTTTCGGGCAGCGGCCATCCACCCTGCCCTGCGCTGCCTTGCCTTGGGCCCTGGCCAGTGCAGTGCAGTGCAGTGCAGTCAAGTGCCCTGCTCTTTTCCTGTCCTGCCTGCCTTCCAAGGTTGCCTCGAGCCAGCGACTCCAGGCCACTGGCTGGTTAGAGCAGCCACGGAAGAATGGATCATGGAATACAGAGACCAGCCCATACCTGTTCAATTCAAGACCGCGGGGCAAATGTGGGGGGGTAGGCTGATCTACGAAGACGAGATCCACCGGGTGCCAGGGGCTCTTCTCGCTTGGGACATGCGAACCGAGAGCATCTACCGAGAATCGACAAGAGACAGAGACAGGCGCCGGTTCAGGTACCTAGCAGCTAGGGGAGGTATACTTACAGTAGTGCGTCGCATCTTGCTCGGGATGCTATATACACACACTACCGCTGACTATCACCACTATTCGTCGCATCTGCCTTGGGGCCCGGACCCAAGCTTCGATCGATTGTTCTGGTGCTGTTTGTTAGTCAGGAGAGCATTCGCTATGTCCAAGGCAATGGCAAATTTGTGACCTGTCCAAACATGACTTGGGAGCGAATCGCTGGGCTTTCCGGCCCAGTAGGGCGCCACGCTATGACAAGGCCCAGGTGGAGGTGGCCCGAATACTCCATGTCTTGGCTCTGGTACGACGACCGCCCGTGATTGGCCGTGCGCGAAATTCCAATACTGGCAATGCTAGTATTATGCATATGATTGCTACCCAGTCAGAGAGAGTCCATACCTCGCATACTCTAGTAGCGGCAAGAGTAGTGGTGGCAGTCGGTTTGTCTTGCAGGCCAGCGAGAGCAACCAGAGACTACTACTACGAGTTACATATCACGATTTGCACAGCCACCCGGCACGTGGGTGGGACGCATGCACACGCGGGAGGGTTCGGGCGACGGGAAACATCATCGAAAGGGGAAAGGAGCTGCCTGTTGCAAATGGTAGCAGCAGTACGAGGTAGCATGCGTCCATAGCACGTAGCAGGTAGCAGCGGGGATCTACAATGCGCGCAGTATAACACGTTGTAGTACTCTGTAGTATGTGATGTTGGAGATGCGACAAATGTAACAGTGAGTGGGCAGGCAGAGAGTTGCCATGTATAATGATGGCCCCAAGATCTTACATCTCGAATCTCATCTCCATCTTTCAGCCCCGAAATGCGTTGTCTATCAGTGGACATGTCAGCATGTGTACGTAGTGTAGTATCCGTAAATCGCTGATGAACATCAGCATTGCCATGAACATTCACGAGAGAGCTGGCTCTCGGTTCTTCGGGGTATCTCAAGTCCTCTAGCTTATACGGTAGCCTGTTGTCGTCTGTTCTTTATTCGGCCCTATGTCAGGATGGCCTGTCGTGATGCCATGTGTGTGTGAGTGTAAATACAGACTAATGGTTTCATGGCTAGGTCTCGGCACTGCCATTTGGAACCATTGGGAACCATGGGATCGGAAAAAAGGTTGGTGTGTAGACGAGCCTCACCACAGAGAAGGCACTCTTTTTTCTTTTTCGATTTTACTTTAATTTTTCTTTTTCTGTGCCCTTGGTCGCCGATCGCAACTGGGGGGCTCTTCTGATTAAGTGTCAGTGGTGCAAATAGTAGCGATAGTTCAACTCCCGTCATTACGTTATCATGAACTCTATCACCCCTGGAAGCACGGCGGGGGCCCCACACGCCTCCACATGCCTAGCCCGGCGAGCGCGAGAGCGAAGCTGGTCGGGTTTGACTTGGTTTCTTTATGCGAAAAAAGACCGCGCCTCGTCCGTAGGGCTGGATGTGGTGATATTTTCTAGTAGGAGGAAAGAAAAAAACGTCGCCTCGGGCTTGCGGATGGCCAAAGTCATGTGTCGGCAGTTCCATTGCTGGCCTGCCGACGACCGTTGTCCCAATGGGCACGGAGAATTGCGTTTACTCTGCCCCTCGCAAACTGTTGTCGACATGTTGGTCCCGAGTATACGGTAGTATGGACACCATGACAATCAATCAACCCATGTGCCTGACAAGGCTGCCCGACTGCCGCTGTTGGGTCTGACGAGGCATGGACTTCCTCGTTCCAATGCCCATGCTGCTGCCATCTTGCATTTATTGGATCCTCCGTCCCGAAACCAACTCTCGGAGATGACAATGTTCAAAGCCTCAAAGACCCTGATAGACTCGATAGACACCCATGGCGGCGCCGCCTGCCGATAGCCATGTCCCTACCCAGGCACGGCTAGGTAGTAGGTAAATTGTGTGGTGTAAGTCAAGAACGTACCGTTTCCGCACCAGACCGCACCCCCCACCCATAAGTCTTTCCAAACTTTTCTGAAATGTCACAATTTCCCTGCAAAGATCCGGACATCTCACGAAAGCCGAAAAAAGAATCATGGAATATTGGTGGGGATGGATGGAATTTCCGCGGGCACATGGTTGATATCCATCACTGCGCACTGCTTGTAGGAGAAACCTACCTCGCTAAGCAGCCAGAATAGGGGACAGGCCATCCAGGGATCGCATGCAACAGAGCCCACGCCGTTTAGTTTTCGTGATCCTAGCAGACGAATGCATGAAAGACAGCAGCAGAGGCCCGTTCACTATAACTGCCGCGCATCATACCCGCAAATCGTCATGGCCGCGCGAATCGAAACGGCAAAGTGCATGTACGACTTACCTAGGATTTGAATAAGTCAGTCAAGGCCAGTCCACTCCCATGACATGATTACTGAACGGGAAATGAACCGTGCTAGACAGACATGATTCTCACCGATTGTTGCAATACTACTAGAGCCAGCAGCAGCGGTGCGTGCTTTGCTGCCTTGCTGGCACGGATGCTAGCTCCCCGGGGGCTAACGTAATGATGTGTGTTCATAGTCGCAACAATAGCGTAACTATTAATAAGAGGAGGTCGTCGTTTTGGAATGAATAGTACCATGAGAAAAGGGCTGACAGAGGGCTTCTCGAAGCAAATTGCCCTGCATGACAAGAGAAAGTGGTCGGCGAACCGTTTATTAGCCTGGGGGGATTCTAGCACCGGCTTGGTGGTAGCGGGCAGTAGCCCGGGAGGCTGTACCTCGGCCGTCGTGATGGTAGTTGAAATGGCTTGTAAGTAGACATGGTCAACGTCGTGCCCCAGGTTTCGCACCTTGGACCTCCGGACGGCAAGTTCCATTGATCTGGACTAAAAGTCGTGTTTTAAGCTCAAGAGCTATACTGTCTTTGGGTATAACTACGTCCCTACATTTGGTCGATCGGTATCGTGCATTGCGTTTGTCGCGTGTGTCTGGTGTGTCGTGCGTGTTTGATGCCTGGGTTGTTTTCCTCGATCCCTTCTTTTGATGCCCAGACCAGAGTCATTCGGGTGAGATCTGAGGTCGGGTCGTCGCATCACGTACTGCCGGTCAAGTGGGCCTTTGAATGCCGAGCAAAATTCTCTCAATTCGGGACGACAGGTGCGAGCACTACGGTACGGGTACATACAAAGTCCCAGATCTCGCGAGCGTGGACAGAGTGGGCAGCGACGATGCGGGCAGGGCAGTTTTCCCCCGTCGTCCGAACTCCGACTGCATACAGCAGACAGACGAAAGTATATTATGGAGCACAATACTGTACTCTTTTTGCTACGTAGCTGATGATGCACTGAAACGAGACGACTCCGACAAGGCTGGATCTTGCTTCAGGACTCCTCCATAGCCCCTCCTCAACCCTCGAGAATTGGACACAGCTGGAATGGACCGCAGCGCCAGAGCAAGCGAGCTAATCCACAGTGGACCGATTTCATATCTCTAGATTCCGAGCTGCCGAGAGATTGTGACTCCTTGCATAGTATAGTAGTGTGTACGTACACGCTCGTGCGGTGTGCAATCAATCACGCCGCCATGGCGCTTGCGCTTGACTCTATCTCCGATCTTAGTAAGGCTCTAGCTGTCCTGGGCGCCGTTGGCTCAGGAGCTGAATGTCCCTTTCGTCAGTTTACTCCGTACCTGATGGACCTATCCAATATAGGAGCCGCCTGGACGATGGCCTTTTTCGACACAGAGAATGAGAAGCGGCAGCGTCCCCCAGGGCGGCGCCCGCCGTGATGCGCTTCGATGCATCCGACGTGCCGCGATGGCACTAGGTAGGCGTCCCGATGGGCAACCCTACGATCTAGAACATGACAATTGCGGTTTGCCTGCACAGAACTTATTTCTTCTTTGCCAATAGACGGAGCGGTCTGCACTCCATGTCAATGCTGTGCTTGGGTTGTGTTGCACGCGAGGGGGCCAAACTCGATCTTTTGGCATTGCGCTACTTGGCGGCTTACACGTGAGCCTGCGCAGTATATGTTACGCCTTTTTGTCCTCTTGTTTGCTGATATGATCATGGTAGTTTGCTGCAAGGGAGTTTTGGCTCAGCGGAGTATGATGTGCATATACATAGCAAGTCTTGAGCCCTTGCCGTTCTCAGTAGCACCGCACAATCCGATACACAATATTGCTTGGGACCAAGGGACCGTTTGATTTTTTTCCTCCCCCCTGGCTGTCGGGCGAGTAATGACTGTACACTGATTTGACTGGCCAATGTGGCATGCAGATCCCTGCCTTGATGACGAAAGCCCATCAGATGCGGCGCGATTTAGCTTGCGACTTGGGCTGTAGGGCTGAGGAGGAAGGGGACCATAAGGTAGGGACGTGGGCGAGGCTGACCGAGAATGAACCCTGCCTTTAGGATATCTCCTTCTCGTTTCTTTTTCTTCCGTTTCTGACAATACATGCATATTGGATTTCGCGAACAGCCCCCTTGTGATCGTCCATGTCTGTTTGCAGAATACCAAAAGTCTATGACGATTAGATTCGAGGCACGTGGTAATTTTTCTTTTGGGAATTTCTACCTGTGCAAATTGGCAAACGATCGGTATCTTGGAGACCCGTGCCCAATCTCATCTCACGAAGCTTGTGTCTTTCTTCATTTGCAGCCAATGAATCCCGGGCCCATCTCATTGGGGCGCCTATTCCAACCATGATTCCATGATTCCAAAAAAGAGGCCGCCGTAGGCTGCTGGCTGCCTGCCCGTGCTATTATTGTAATGTCCAGAGTTCTCGCTATCGATCATCTTGCACCTACAAAACAATCAAGGTGATTACATGATTGCACTAAAAACATGATCGTCTTGAGGCCGTCGAATCTTAATGTGGCGGCATGACTGCCTTTCTGGGCCTGGTGTATGATGCTGAGAAACGAAGCGCCGCGCCGCAGAATGCGTAAGCCAATCGATTAATCAACAATTGAGTTTAACCCCTTTCCCGCGATCACCTCCGCGAAGAGTGCATCTCCGAAACCAGTAGCATGCTCCGGAAAAAGTGCTGAGCAAAGCGCACTGCGTTGCTGCTGCATCGCATGTATGTAGAGTTGCGGCCTATGGTATTTCAATCTGGGTAGGGGGAGGCGACTTTACCCAAGTCGGCACTTGTTGCGGGACTAGAGGGCGACTCACTCGACGACTTTCCATGCTGAATGCCGGCACCAGGAGGGAGGTGCATATGTAACATGCGCATGTGTGCGTAGCAGCAGTGTAGCCAGGCGGATCAACAAGAAGCAGCAGAGCCTTGGCGGATTTGCCCAGGAGGGTGATGCCGTCGTCGTAGTGGTGGCGCTGGTATCATGACCCTCTGGCTGGGATGTGTCAAGAGTATTACAACGAACGCCGTCCTGGGTGGCCTGCCAGACACTGTCACATACGGGCTGACATGATGCGAGCATGGCAAATACGTCTTCTTGTTTGAATGATACAGCCCAAAAGCTTACCGTCCGGCGCCAAGACTGATGATCGATCGCACCACACGAGGCTTTGTCTGGCGAAGTTGATACCCGGGGGGCAAAACAATCCAAGTATAGCAGCCTGCATACTCGAAGAGAAAAACGTGTCTGCCTCATGGAATCACGGGGCACCGTCATGCACCTCTCGATTAGGGCTGAACTTCGTTCGACACCTTGATCTGAAGTTATAGTGCCGCAGGATTACATACACAGGGTACGGTGTACGGTGGGGCAACCCAGGCAAGCAAGTGCAAGACAATCAGACTAGAATCTTGTGCCATTCAACGTTCAGTAGCGACATGGGTGACAGGTTAATAAGGTGCGAAATTCTGACCAGGAAATCTACCCAGTCGGTAGGGCGCAGGGCAGGCCCTACCAGTATTACTTTGCCAGCTCCCTGGAAACAAATACCAACCTACCGGTAAGGTTACATACAAGCGTTCACGCAACAGTGGAACGACTTCAACACTGAATTTCCGACCTGCGATACTCTGTGGTGAGCAGGCATTTGTGGGATGCCTCGGCTCGGAGAGAAAGACGAAAAGAAGTCCCTGAGGCTACTGCTACACTAGACTGGCCATGTTCGGCCCCTTTCTTCCAATCACGACGATTACAATAGATCGAATACGGGCAGCGAGATTCAAGAGAGGGACCTTTGACCAGACGAGCCGCAGCGGCAGCTCGACCGGACTGGCTTTTTTCTTTCTTGCTGGATTTATTTGCTCCACAGGCAGACAGATCGTAAGGAAAACTATGCGGATATTGTAGCCCGCAGCGGAACAAGTAGCGGAAGCTACGCGCCTAGTCGATGCGCCGGTGGGTGTTGGCTCGCGACGACGGGCCCGCAAGTGACGTTCCAGAGCCTGTTTATGTAAACTACTATACACGGACATGAGTAGAACGGTCTTGCTTGTGCAGAGCGGCGTCTCAACGCCCGCAGGTGCTATAGTCCTACCAAGACAAATAGTGCGGTTTGTATAGACTATGCATACTGCCCAACGTGGGCTCCCTCATCATGTGCACGAGAAACGGAGAGATGGACAAAGAGCAGAGGAAAAGAGAGAGAGAGACGATAGTATTTGCCTCAACAACGGCTCACGGCTGTCGCCAATATAGAGGTGCGTTTGTCACGTAACAGAAGCGCACAGGGCTGAGGAGGGGTTGGGTCGCTTTTCATTGCATTATGCGCATATATGGCAGGCATGGGATGTACGACGGACCATCGTGGGGAGGGTCCCGGCATCTTACTTCCTACACTCTGCTCACGTTTACACCACATTGCCATTAGGCACGCCGCAGCATACCATACATACATGCTCTCCGTCAACCGCCATTAACATTCGAGCTGGGCCAAGCCATGCCACCACGTGTATAAACAATGGATGACTGCATTATGGTACTTTTGGCAGCATGTTCGTGCCCGCAAGAGATTCATTCATTCATCATAGTTCCTTCTGCGTAGTATATGAATTATACTACGCTTGCCAACGGTCATGATAGAAGGAGAGACCTTTTCAGACTAGGCTACAAGACAGACATCTGGAGACAAAAGACGAGGTACATGGATCTCAAGTACACATTATAAGAGTTGCAGCAATTTGCACATACAAGCCAACGCGGTGAACATAAGTGGGCAAGTACACTGATGAGTTGCAAGGGGGAAGACGAGGGGGAGGGCAGAAAAGAAAGAGTTCAATTCGAGAATACATGCTCCAAGAAGACTAGGCGGGCGTCAAATGGGCATGGCATTGGCATCGCGTGCGAGCGTGCGGGCGGGCGGGCAAGGGTTGGGACAGAACAACGTGAGTTGAGCGTCGTCCCTGCAAAATGCAACTGCGACCTTGCCGTATGTACGTATTTAACCCACACCACGCCCGAGCTTGGAAAGCGAGACCCAGCGCCTATGTACTTGCACTATAATATTTACACCTACACCCGGCCGTGCCTTCTTTGACACGCATGTGGGCTCACGTAGGTACTTACCGCGGTACCGATATTACAATCTGTAGTGGTAGTGGCATGGAGCACTGAGAGAGGTGCGCTGCGGGACCACTCACTGAGTGCACTGCACCCCCCTCCTCGATCCGTTCCCCCCCATCCATTCCAATCCCATGCCATCCCATTCCCATCCCACCTCGCAGCCGACATACTGAATGACATTTTCCCACCCTACCTTGCCTGCCTACCTACCCATCGCCAGGGGGGCACGTCAGTGGAGCGATTTGAACTGAAGTGCAGCGCAGCATCATGTACCCAGCCCGGTACCCGCCTGGACTAGACTAGGCTGGACTAGTTTACTGAGATGCTGCTGGCCACATTACACGCTTCCCTGTAGGGCGCTAGTGCTAGTGAGCCGTCCGACCCCAGCCCATGCCCTTTCGAACCTGAGACCCTGCCGACATCGAGAAAAAGGGCTGAAAGTAGAGCAGCAGTCGAGTGGGCAGTGATGGACTTGAGTGGGCAGCAAGTCCCCCGAGGAGACCTTAGACTAACTGATATTATGGGCGCCGCCCCTCACCCTCCATACATAACATCAGTCCATACTCGGCCGCCAGAGCAGACATACATACATAGTCTCGTTGGACCTACTACTATGCGATCCGTCTACTGTTGACTTTGAAAAGACTTCTTTAACTGCTCGTCTGTACATCTTGGCTGCTGGACGCCCGAAACAGCAGCAATTCTTCTGGATCTCGTGGCTTTGAGTTTCTGTTACAAGTGTCTCGTCCCGGGTTGCCTCATATTACCGTCATCGCCTGTCCCGTTCAGCTGTGTGGGTTTCGCCCCGAGAAGTCAAGCTGTTAGTGAACCAGAAGTCTCAAATCTCAGGGAAGGAGCAAAAAAAAAAAAGAAGAAGGGAAAGGGAAAAGGACATACTCGCAAACCTTGGCCGTTCTTATTACTACTCTTTCCAAATCATCCTTGTCTTTTTTTTTTATCCGCCTGTCTAGTAATTTTCCCCAAAGGTTTTCCAGCATGAGCAATTCGCCCTCGCTCTAATACTTTTCCAATACACGGGGACCCCTCTGCAGCACAAAGGTTGACTGCGCCTCAAAAAAGCCCATGATACCGGAACCGCCGATGCGACCACTTCCACCAACAACTCCTTCAACATCTTTTCTCCTCGGAAACGGCACACGACGACATATACGAGTCGAACTTCTCCGTCCGAGGCAACCAACGAATACTCGTGCACCACTCGGATTGAGGTAGCAAAACTGCATGCGCTTCCCTCAACAGTGCGCCCACAGATTCCGCGAAAACACTCCAGACAGCGCCTACCTACCTCGGCTAGGCCTAAATTCAGCTGTTGACAACACAACAACGCAACAAGGCAAGCTGCTGCCGTGGCAAGTGGATCACTGAGCGGCTGGGAAGAACTATACCCTCTTCCGTACCACTACCAATCCAGGCACACGGCCGGAGCGGAGGAAGGAAAGAAAAATAAAAAAAACAACAACTACTATATAAGTCACAATGGCGATACCGGGATACTCGTCGAGGAGGCCTGGCGGCGGCATTGATACATACCCTGCCGACCCGATCTCCTTTGAAAGATATAGAGAGACCAGGGGAGCTCCTCAACCATTTTCTGCACCACATTTTGCCCCGGGTTCCATGGCACGGGATATCAGCAACCGGCGCGCACCAAGAGAAGACGATATCGCCCCTCCACCGCTGCCGCCTCCTCGATTCCTCGACCAGCCAAATCCTCTGGACGGCCATCCTCCATACCAAAGTTACCAGCAAGAGTTCAACTTCAGCAAGGGTGGCTTCAACAGTTACGACAGCCTCGACAATAGCCCAAGACACGACAGGCGGAATTATCCTCGCACCTTGGAACGGGACGAGGGCTACAGCAGCCTAATGTCGAATAATGTGTTGTAAGTCGTTTTCTCTCGAGGCTGCTTCAAACCAGCGATGTTGTCATAACTTGATTCTAATATACGTGCCTGTGTAGAGAGCACCCTCAAGTTGACGGTGCAAAGACCATGTTCATGTCTCACGACCAATTCAAATTCAAGCCCGCCAATGACCTGGACTCCTCAATGCTCAAGAAGTTTGACAGCCTCAGCCGGAGGACCTTGGATAATCGGTCACCACCAAGACGGGGCCCCTTCAGCTCGTCCATGAACGATGCTGCACCACGCCAGACCAGTTCCGAGCAATGCCCACCAATGTCGTTGCCAATTCGTCCTCTAGGTGACGGCCCGGCCATGCCAGCACGCAGCGCGTTGACCAGTGGTTTTGCCAATGGAGGTTTCCGGTCTCCGATCGAACCTGTTGACTCTGAGCGGTCCCCGCCTCACCGTTCAAGAAGGACTAACAGTGGATCTATAGCTGATGATGCTACTATTTCCACGCAAGGGAGCTATGAGAACACGGACGACACAGATTTCCACATGGAGGATGCACCCATGTCTGCATCGCAAATGGACTATCACACTACCGGACAGAAAAGGAGAGCATCCTCGCCGCTAGGCGATGAGCCCATGTCCCAAGTACTACCTGGCGCCGGCGAGTTGCTGCGTCGTAGAGAAGGTACTTCTCGAGCCTCGCCGACGCCCAGACTCACGATTCCTCAAAGTTCACTGTCGTCCTTCTCATCGCTTGGCCGCAGCGCCAACTCCTACATGCCATCGCTGCCCCTCACAGCCACAAGCACAACAAGCATGACCGGGTCATACGGCCGAAGGTCTCCCGGAGGACTGTCGCCAGGAGCAATGTCTCCCGTCGATGGCATCTGCAACTCGCCATTCAACACGCCAATCTCACTGACTCACTCGCCCCGGAGCGCCATCTCACGCATCCCTCACCAGCGCCAGCTTAGCGAAAGCCGACCCTTGTCCTCGCCGCGGAAACTGACTGAGCTGCCCAAAGCCAGCATCCCACGCATTCAAGGCTTCTACATGTGCGAATGCTGCCCAAAGAAGCCAAAGAAGTTTGAGACAGCCGAAGAGCTAAGGTAAGCTTTCCCATAGCCGCGTCCACTCCTATTATTACCGTGTCCCCCCGAGCCGCTGTGGGGACGGTCAATTTACCCCGATGTCAGTTTGCTGACATCCGCCTAGCGCTCACGCGGCTGAAAAGCAATATGAATGCTCCTTCTGCGGCAACCGCTTCAAGAATAAGAATGAGGCGGAACGCCACCAAAATAGTTTGCACGTTAGGCGGCATAGCTGGTCATGCTCAGCACTTCATCTCGCCGGGTACGACAAGGCTTTCCACGAGAGCACAAACCGCCCCGGTGAAGCTGACGCGTGCGGATACTGCGGTGAAGAGTTTGCACGCAGCGGTGGTGCTGGTCGTGCACGCCTTCCTACGGAGCAGGACTGGGACGATAGACTGCGCCATTTGCAAGAGGTGCACAAGTTCCGGGAGTGCAACTCGAGCAAGAAGTTCTTCCGTGCTGACCATTTCCGGCAACATCTCAAGCACAGTCACGCAGGAACGAGCGGCAAGTGGACAAATATGCTTGAGACAGCATGTATGATTGAAGAGGAGCCTCCTCAGCCTCGTTGAATTGGGGAAAACCACCATGCACTATCCGAGACAATACGTGTCCGGATTCTTTACCAAATACAGGCGCAATAGCCGCTCATATGTTAGTTACTGGCCACGAGCCAGTAGCAATTTGCGGGGAAGGGGAAGAAAAGCGAAGAAAAGAGCTTCGCATCAGATGTCGAAACGGACCCGGAAAAAAGTCCCGCACCTCCATCTTGGCCATTCGTATCAGTAGACGCAAGCGGGCGTCTCAGCAGCCAATATTACGAGCCATTGCAGCTGTGGTCAGCCAGCTTACACTGCACTTAATGGAGCGGAGAGCATCGTCAGCAGACGCAAAGTATTGTGCCGTAGAGGGACACACACAGGTTGCATATTGGGGGCCATGCGGTGGTATCCTCGGCAGATATCTACACGTTATGTTTACAAGAGAGGCTGCTCGTGGAGGGTACCAACGTGTCAACCACGACTGATCAGCGTTCTTGGCGCAGCTCTGAACTGTTGCAGATGCATCGTCGATTGAAAGGGTGGTGGTTCCGGCTCTTCAAAGAGTTTCGGTCCATCACCTGAGCCAGGGGAGAGAACAATGTAGTTGTAGATCGTACTGAAGCGTTCACGATACCCTCATACAATTGTTGATATATACATGTAGCATTAGGTTTGAAAAGGATGGGAATTGGGAAATGGGGACAAAAAAGCCATCAAAATTGATTTAAAAAAAAAAAAAACTTGAAATACATCCTGTCACAAGTCTTGAAGTTCTGCCTCTCAATCGTGCCTCCTCTCGGGATCCTTCCTTTCCAGAGACAAGACAAGGGGAAAGTAGAGGAATGAACAGCGAAGGGAATATCAAGTCCCAACTATCTCCAAAGAAATATTGCCATGAAACCTGCGTGTGGCCAAAACTCGTGACGACATACAATGAATGAGTGAGCACTTTGAGGGACTGGATGGTAATAGCTGGAACTGGTTCCCGGCTTCTCCAGCTCGCTAGCGCGTCACATGATAAATTCCAGCCCTATGAGCCAATTGGAGGGGCGACAACCAGAAACTTCAGAGTCAATCATCACAACTCCTTTGGAGTGAATCAGTGACAACCTCTTGACTGGATACTGCTGCTGTCGCTGTCGACAACCAGCAATTTCTGGTTGAATCACAACCAATGCGTTTCGGCCGCTGCCGAAAGATATAAAAACCGTTTGAGCTGCCTCTCAAATTTCCCTTTCAATATTTTTAGCTAGGTACAACCCATTTCTCCACATCTGCATTCACCTTACAGAACACTCACACCTACCTCAAAGAAAAGCAAACGCGATTGGTCAAATTCTGACACGGGGTTCAACATCAAATTCATTTGGTCACATGCCCAGGAGAGGAGAAGAGGATATAATCATGGCATTGGACAGAGTACCCGGAGACGAGGAGCTCTGGGTGGGCGGGTAAGTAGATCGCCATCTCTCACCCTCTCAGGAGGGGAGAAAGAAAAAAAATCGAGTACTGACGTTTTACTGTCAAAAGCATATTTGGCCTGCGGAAGCCGGAGCAGCTGGAGGAGAAGAACATCACCTCGGTCCTGTCGGTCCTCAAGTACTCGTTCGAGGGCTGGGGCGAGAAGGCCAAGGAGTTCAGGCACCTGAGCATCGACGTCGACGACATGGACGACGAGGACCTCCTGCGGCATCTGCCGTCGGCCGTGCGCTTCATCGAGAGGGGGCTGCGCGGCGACGGCGACGAGGAGCCCTCGAAGAAGGGCGGCGTCTACGTGCACTGCGCCATGGGCAAGTCGAGGTCCGTCACGTGCGTGGTCGCGTATCTGCTCTACCGGTACCCGCACCGCTACGGCGGGACGGCGGGGTCGTCCTCGACGGCGCAGCGCAGGCAGACAGCCAGGAAGGCCGTCGAGGGGGCCGTCGACACGGTCCGCGAGGCCCGCTCCATCGCCGAACCCAACCCGGGCTTCATGAGGCAGCTGCGGCTCTGGTGGGAGATGGGCTGCCCCGCCGGCAGCGACGACGCCGTCGAGAACCACCCCATCTACCAGAAGTGGCTGTACGAGAACAAGCTGCGCGAGGCCCGCGACGCCGGCATGGCGCCCGAGGCGGACTGGATCCGCTTCGAGGACGAGGCCGAGGACGACGGCGAGGAGGAGGAGAAGCAGAAAAAGAAGGCGTCGGAGAAGGAGCTCCGGTGCAAAAAGTGCCGCCGCGTGCTCGCCAACTCGCAGTTCGTCATCGAGCACAACAAGACGACGGAAGAAAAAGAAAACAACAAGAGCGGTCCCTGCCCCCACATCTTTGTCGAGACCCTGTCGTGGATGCGGCCGTACCTGGAGGAGGGGACGCTGGACGGGCGGCTGATCTGCCCCAACGACAAGTGCAGCGCCCTCGTCGGCCGCTTCGCCTGGCAGGGCTTCAAGTGCAGCTGCAGGGAGTGGGTGTGTCCCGCCTTCTCCCTGAACCGGAGCCGGGTGGACGAGGCCGAGGTCCGGCCGGCCGGCATGGGTATCCGCATGCCGCCCGGCCGCAGCGGCAACTTATAGTTTGAAGCGGGACGGGGCATTGCCTCCTGAGGGCCAGGGATGTGGCCAAGGAAAGACATCAGGTTTGCCATTTATCCGAGCGTGTATCTGCGTGCGTGGTCTCAGAACTACGGCTGATGTAAATGAATAAAACATGTCAAATGCCCGCATGATGCCGCCCACCATGTGCTCTTCTCATACAAGTCAAATATTCAGTATGCACAAAATACAGTACCAGGGTAGCTATCTTACCTAGCTAAGCTCTCGAGAGCTCCCAGGGAAGCAACATGACCAAGGTGGGTAGGTAGCGAGGGTGGCTTGCTGACGTTGGACCGGCTGCCCCCAAACAATCGCCGACGTGCATAATTATTTACCACCCACCCCCTAAATGGTTCGTTTGGCCTCCCGTGTATTTGGCCCTACCAAGTATTGGAAATATCGGGAAGCTTGTGTGGGATCGACGGTACGTCAAGCCACAAAGGTTCGGGGCGGGCAAGTCTGTGTAGCCTTTTCATGACGCCCATTTTTCTTGTCAGAATTCCTGTCATGAGGATTTCTCATGACATTCCTGAGAGTACATACTAGAGACTCGGCCGAGGTGCTCGTGTTGGCGAAAGTGAGGCTGAAAAGCCAATACCTCATGATCAATAGGTTTAGAATGATATTCATTATAATGGTCGCCTTTCAAAGGTCCCAGGTTCCATGATCACAAGTGGATTGCTGCACCACCACCACAAACTACATGACCACGAGATCGCCTCGTTGGGCCAATGTGTTGCCACAAGGTGCGGTCCTGGCCTTGCGAGCTGTGCGGTCCCGGGAAAACCAGAATTGAATTGGCCAGAGGCTCGGCTGACAGAAATGACATCCTCGAACATGTTGTGTAGGTTTTATTTCTCCTCTCTTTGGCAGCTCACCGAGAGTTACACTTTTTGCTATGCCGGTTCAAAGAATTCATTCATGTCTCGACTGTGCCTTATGCCACCTCTTTTCTCGGGCCCTGACCGTCATGATCCTGCCGCCATGTATACCTGATCCCTGTCTCGGCAAGGGAGATGTATTGCGCCCATATTCTCAGGATATCATGCTTGGTAATGTGAAAGCCAACATGTCATTCTTGCGTCTTTCGAGCTCCGAATCCCCCATCCGCCTGTTGTCCTTCTTCTTATGGGGCCATCATGATCTTATAGCAATGCGGCGCATGTGGCGGGGAAACAGCCTGGATTGTCATTGGTGTGTATACGGGAAAACGACAGAAAGCATGAGGCACAGAGGTGAACAAGTACCATGTATCAGTGCAACCCGCCAAAAGCACAACGCAAAGGATCCTTGTTGTTTAGATCTCGGCATGGAATTAGTTGGTATATCCGTGTGTATGAAGAATATACGGATACACCCCCCGACTCGAATATCCCAAAATCTTTTTTGCCCGATATATTGCAAGGGACCATTGATCTTTTTAGTTTCTTCAATTCACAGGCTTTTTGCCTGGGAGTATTCTTTATGCAGACCATAAAACATTCTCAAGGTCCTATTCAACAAGGGCCCCTTGAAGGCACCAAGTAGCGGCCCGCGGGAAGGACCTGATGATGGCCGTTGTGACCGTTGTGGGATTTTTCTTACCCGTCCCGCGGGATTCTTTCCCATGCTGTAGATCACCGCCTCTGGCAGTTTCCTGTGCTCCCGCTCGCCGCCATGATATGATGGACTTTTGGACTAGGGCTGATGCGCGTTTCTCTGGCCCGGCCGGCGGCCGCAGCCGCACCCAAATTTACCCACAATGACTGTATACGTGTGTGTGTATCTGGATCAACTCGGTCAATGGCCCCCGTTATCTGTACTGCATAGAAGAGAGTAGTGTTTAATAATCAGAGAAAAAAGTCCCTTGCAGCATGACAATACTAGATGAGCGGCGCGCATCTATCAAAATAGCATGGTCATACAGAAGAGAGAGAAACAAATTGAATCATGAATATTCCCTTTTTCACTGCCAAGAGATATGACCAGCCCCCAATTCAAGAAAGCAAAGAAGAATATCTTACCTAAGGTGAGAATCTCAAAGAGGAAACAACACATGTATCCCGTTCTGGAAAGTTTACTCTTTCCGGCACCTTGTGCGCTGCGCCGTACAGGCACATGTGCACATGCACAAACCCTTGAGACTCTTGGTCTGGGGGGAGCAAAGTGTCGTTTTATCACGCATACACGTCGAAGCAAAGAAGGATGAATAAGCTATTGGACCTTGCCGTTTATAGGCGACAGGTTCGAAAGAACCCAGAAATCCACCTTGGTGATATATGCACCTTCTAACGAACTACCAGAGACATCCATGTCTCCCTTTACGATGGCTATTATCTGATTCGCCAATGGAACAAAAGGCCACTGCAACATGCGTACTACGGAGTTCACCCCGGGACCACCCCCTTGTGCCGGTAAGGTGAGGACATGCCCGGGGTCCGGATCCTATTGCCCGCCACACCGGGAGCCGGGGAGTCGGTTTGTTTGCCCACGGAACAAAGTGGAGGCACGGGGGCGTTTTGTATGTCATGTATTTTGCCCTCTTTTTCGCATAATTTCCCAGAAACCGTACGTGCCGCACACGGCCAGAGTCCAAAGTATGATATGATATTCATGTCCCATCTATGTTGTCCGGTTGTGGCCCGGTGCATGTCGCATGTGCATGACCTCGTATACATACTCCACGCCTTTCGGCATATGTAGGACTATAGTTCCGCCTGGTTTGGGCTAGGGTCGGCGAGTGCAGTTCTGGGCCGGAAGAGGAAATACTCCTGCTGTTCACGGAGAATGTGATTGGTTGCTGTAGATGATCGATTTCACGACGAGTACAGAGGAGCATAATACTTTGTTGCTGCAGTGAAGACACTCAGTGGACGGGAAGAGGGAATGACCACTGCCAGTCAATGTTACGTTTATATCGAACTGACCGGCGCCGGCGAGAGGAGCTACTTGCACATCTGACCCTAGCCATGCGCAGTTACCAAAAGGCCCACCGAGAGTTTCTTGTATAGCTTGTCATGATAAGCCTTGATCTCCTCCTAGTAGTCCGTCTAGTCCATCTGCCATGGCCCCCCTAAAAGAACGCCAAAGTGTATTCATACAGGAGCTCTTACAAAGATCCATCGGCAGCGAAATATGATTACCAAGTAGGCCCCCTCAAGTACTTCGTGCTCCCTCAGGGATATTGATATTCCAAGCCACTCACCCAGCCCGTAGCGGAACGAACCAGCCAATAGCACAGACTGGAAAGGCGTGACTGCTTATCTATCATCCTACTAGAGAACGCGAACCCGACACCGAGAAAACCGGACCCCCAAGCTATGTTTGTTTAAATAATATAGTTCACGGGAATAGGGAATATCAGTCAGCCTCAATCAAGGCAGAGCTACCAATGAATAAAGGACTTTTGACGGCGGGGAAGGAGAGGAGCGGGAACTAAAACATTTTGACTCTGTCCAGTGTAGTGGAAACGCCTCTAGTACAAGCCAGGCTGACCGAATGTATAGTGTAGGGCGGAGGAGGATGTATGTGCATATTCGTCTTTGACTAGGTAGCTGGCAAGCTGGATATCTGAAATTTGTGTTACAGCGGTAGAGACTCTTCAGGTTGTACTATTGAGGAGACTTGTGATGTATTGACAGTCAGTCATACAACAAATAAAGGCGGCGGAGAAAGCGAATGGGGGTGTCAGTTTAGTATAATCATTGATCGAGTACGCTCATGTTGGTTGATATCCACCGGTTGCCTTGCAAGAAACAAGCTGTAAAGAGTTCTTCCTCGGCTGATGGAGCAAGTAAAAATGGCCTGAGAATGATGCTCTCTTGACCCTAACGGCAACTCTATTTGCTTCCAGGCAGCCATGACATCTCGGAGATCGGCATGGCTATGAGCTGACAGCCTCACGTAAAGGGACCAAGTTGACGTTGGGGCTAACAATGGAGGTCCGAGATACCATATAACGTGTTGAACTCCATAGAGCCGCTATGTCATGACACAACACTTAGTGATATCAGACGTTCTCCCTCGCCAGGGACGGCGCCACCAAGGGGCCAGGCGGACGGCTGCACTCGCAAAGGTGTGTGGCACAAAGATTCTCAATGCCGCGCGCCTCTCTGCCCTGATGCTAGGCTAGGCATCCAGGGGTAAGACAAAAAGACTTTGAGATCGTCGCCTGCAGATGGAGCTTGATGCACAAACAAACATTTGGTCTGGTTCAGCTGCCTGGCGGGTCTATCAGAGAGGTGGATCTCACATTCGAGATATACGGTGCAGGCAACCATATAACGTCCTGGGCAGAATTCAGAAATTTGTGGACCTTTCGGCAGATCTCGAATCGGGGGCTGGGAGAAGATATGATACATCAGAACCGTTGAGGCATCACAGTTCCTCCATACTGGGACTTCTGTGTTGAACTCTTGCTGGCAATGCAAGCACCATCTGTCGTTGCATTGCCAAGGCATAATCTTTGGGGACAAAGTCCGCAGGCGGCCGCATTGTGCCCTCGCCTTGGAGCAAATCCCTTCTCTTTTGTTGGACTGCATAAGATAGCAAAAAGGAAGAATTTCCAACTCTGGTCATATTACACACCGACTGTCTTGCAGGTCGAAGAGCTGGGTATCCGCAGTTGTTGAAAAAGCTCCGAGCCTAGGATACGACCTGGATTCCAGTCTTGTATTTCATGGTTTCCGGCACCTATGCTACAGCAAAGGTGCACGTAGCTACTGAAAAGGTCCAGGCGGCTGCCTGCGGCTTCTCCACGATATAAGCGGGAAGGATTGATTAGACAGGGACTTCCAAGATGGGACTGCCGGTGCCGTATGGAATATAGCCATTCTGTGCCGATAAAAAGGGCACACCTCGTGACGTCCGTCGTGTCAGACCAAAGGCGGATCGCTCTTTTAAGAGTCGGGTTGTGTACCACAATGATAGCTTCATGCCAGCTCGTAGGTATGTGGTTGTAAGCGAGGTAGCGCAATATACCTCTTGCAGATAACCCCGCAGCAACCGTGTGTAGGCATGGAGACCATTTGACTTCTGCCATTTCGTTGTTCTCGCATGGTAAGTAAGCACTAATCCGGTTCAGGGGTGCGACTATCACCACGGGGCTGATAGGCCGGCCTCTGTTGGGCAGTAATCCCCGGGATGGAAGCTTTGGAGGCCGGGTTGTCTTTTTTTTTTTTTTTTTCAATATCAAAAGAGACACAAGTTTCGGCGGCTGGCTCGGCTGATGGAGTTGAAGCTTAGCAAGTCGTGGAAGGGCCGGCCATCATAAGTCTGCCTGCCGCGTCGTCAGCGTTTCGAACCATCGCCCGGTAAGGCTGACAGGATGGCTGTAACACAGAACGATCTTGTCATCACCATCATGTGATCACCATAACCTAGTCCTGGACTGGTCAAGCAACTGGTAGTCGTTCGGGCCAACCCGCGGAGGATGTCTAAGCGGCTTCCCTTGGTTCTTTCTGTGCTGACTGCAGCTCGGAAGAGGCCCTGCCCACACTTACGAGAACGGGCGTGCCTGTATAGATGTACGAAATTCGAGAACAATTGCGGTATACCTGTTCCGGCTACATCGCGTTTGATGGTGTGTGGGCTTTTGGAGCCTATTGAACTTGCTGCTCGATATTTTTATGCAGGCACTTGCGAGACTTGCGCGAAATGCTATGCTGAAAGAGGTCAAAAGAAGTCCACTGCAGCCCTCGCGTCCAGGCCAAGACCTCGAGAGGTTGCAACGGGGTGGTGTATGGTTGTGTATGTCCATCTGATACAGCCAGCACCGGGAGTCAGCAAGCAGATGGGTACTTTTCATCAAAGTACCTCCCCGCCCGGCCCATGTCTCGTGGGTAAGGTAACATCGATCTTCGGCAGGGTGTGCCACAGCTGTCTGGAAGGTTGGTGGCCAGTTTCAAGCTGGTTTTTTGACCAGCGCGAATTATGAAAAGAAGTCGCAGGCCAGGGACGTCGATGCGGTTATGGTGCATCTCTGGGAACCGACGGAAAGAATCCCGGGGTCGCCATTCGCTCTCGGTTTCTTTTGGCCACCTCTGCCTGATGCTTCTTAGTGAGTCGACCTTGATAAAAGCTCCTTCGAAAGTTGTCAGCAAGATCTAGACAAACCCCGTGGCCACAATAGGTCTCTTACTTTGCGAGGGAGAACACTCGGGGTTCCTCCGGTTTTGGTGCTGAGGCTTCAGGCTTTTCCTGTTGGACATGGTTAGGAAGACACGGACATATCTGGTGAGCAGCATTGAAGACGAACCTCTTCTTTGGGTTTCGACTCGTCCTTTTTCTCGTCCTTCTTCTCGTCTGCCTTTGCGTCCTTGTCCTTGTCGTCAGACTTGGCCTTTTCCTCCTTCTTCTTCTGTTTCTCCTCGTACTCCTTCTTGACCCGCTCCAGCTCCTCGTCCAGCTCCTTCTTCCTCCTGGCGGCAGTGGCGACCTCGTCGAAGAACGGCGTGGCAAACCTGGTGTCTTTGAGGTGTACGGGACAGACGTAGAAGAAGTCCTGCTTCTCCGGCGTCACCAGGACGCTGGTGCTGGGCTTGTAGCATATATCACATCCTTTGGCGGCCGAGTCAGCCACCTTGCGGTGATGCCACACATTAGGGAACGACATTAGCGACAGCGTCTCCTGCCCGTGCAGAGTTTTCGTACTGTCCAATGATCCAGAGACTTTGAGACGGTTGGGGAACCAAGTAGCGAGTAAGCTGCGAGTGCTATTGCCAGTATATATCAGAAAAGCAAATGCTCGTTGTTTTATGTTTCCGTCTTCGATTCACCGATCAATGGAGCATTGAAAGTTGCCCGATGGAAAAGTGGGGAAGGAGTGCCAACGGCGATCGGAGTGGACTGTGGGGTCAAACAGTTGACAGAGTCGCTGTGGCTTGCTTGTTGAGGCTTATGACCTTATATATGTTTATCTGCTTCCAAGGATATAATCCATGATCAAATGGTAGAATTCACTCGATTTCGTAGGTCTGGGGTCCTTCTCGAATTATTTTATTATTTCCAACAAGTCTACACAGTTCAGGCTGCTTCGCAATGGTTGAAGAGTAGTAGTATACGTGCGACTTCAAATACCGAATCGTATGAATAGGGGTATCATATAATTCTGGCTATCCCCCAAATCAGTTCTAATAAAGCAAAAATCCTAAACGCCGCCGCTATGCTTTGTATTTGTTCAAAACAGGTCCTTTGTAGACTCCGAGCTCGCCGGGTCCACTTCATCTGTATCTCAGTGCTCGCCGGAAATCGTCCTCACGATACCGATGAGCAGACTCAGGAACACCCCGGCCCCGATCATGACCTTGACCCGGTCGCTGTGAATGCCATGCTGCCTCGTCAACCAGCCGAAACTGCCCATGGGCCAGAGGAAGCCAATTGTGACACCCCATATCATGGCGTCCAGCCAGCCCAGAAGCCCAACCTCGTCGCTGTCGAACCCGCCGCCGCTCCCCACGGCGCCCGTGCCCACGCTCGCGGTCGGCACGGCGGCGCCGTTGTCGTCGATCCACGAGTCCTCCATCCGGCGGAAGCTGTCGGGCGAGGGCAGCGTGTCGGGCGTGAAGCGCGAGCTGTGTATGGACCGGAACTGCAGGCGCAGCTGGTTGACCTCGGCGGCCGAGAAGCCGGCGTTGAGCAGACGGTCGAACCCTCTAGGCGTCGCCGCGGACGTTGTGCCCGGCGCGGGCGTGCCGGGGGCAGCCGGCGAGCGCACGGCCGGCGACTGGCTCGACCGCTGCTGCTGCAAAAACGCCTCGGACGCCGGGAGGCTCGCCGCCTCGGCCTCGGCCTTGAGCTCCTCGTCCGTCAGCGAGTCGCCGATGCTGCAGTTGACGTAGATCCTCTGCGACGGGAGGCGGTTCGCTACGGCCTTGCCCTTTCCGCGGGCATTGCTGTGCTCGTCGGCTACTGCGGCGCGCGGAGGGGGCGGAGGGGGCGCACGCAGGACGGAGCCGAGGGCGGCGGCGTCGGGGAGGATCTTGCCGCCCTGGATGAAGCGCAGGCGGCGCTGGGAGTTGGGCTCGGCCAGGCGGCCGCGGATCAGGTTCTTGAGGGAGACGACGGTGGTCTGCGACGGGTGCGGGATGTCGAGGTCCAGGTCGGGGACGCTGGCGCTGAACCGGATGGTCAGGGACAAGGGAGCCGCTGTCGTCGCTGTCGTCGCGAGCAGAGGAGGCGGCGGCTTGAGAGTCGTCATGTTGAATGCGGGTGGCTCGTCCTAGTGAGCCTCATCTCGTGCCAAAAAGAAAATGCAGGCGGCCGATGGTCTCGTCGAGGATGCACAAGAGAGAGAGGGTGGGACGTTTTTCATATGCAGGACAATCAATTGGATGCGCTGGCACTGCAAGATGAGAGACAGACAGACCTCTGACGACACTATGTTCGTACAACGAGCTACAGTGACAGACAGCTACCAATGCCGATGTACGCTACCTATTCCTGGCACACCAAGGTCCCTATATCCACTGCCCTGGATTTAAGCTACAGTGGGGGTCGGGCCCAAGCTTTTGCCCTTTTCAGAACAACCAATTGCGTGATTGACTCCGAATGCTGACCGATGACGGCCGCCGACATACTCTGAGTCTTTGAGGTCGCAGAGTACATAGAAAACCCGCATTTTGTTTGTATCTGTTACGAAGTCAATTCCAAGTCTCGCGAGCTTCTTTGTGGACTGGGAGCAACTCGAGCGAAGGGTTCGTTTGGTCGTAGGAAAATCGAATTATTTGGTGTCGACCGTGCTCAATGAAGTTATCACCACTATCGCGTCCTTATTACCTCGGCACAAGCATCCTTAGACGTTCTGTCATTCCAGCAAGATCACACATTCCGAGCCAGCGGTACTTTTCAGCGACCATGGCCACCGGGCTTTCAGAGAAGCTGAAGCCTGCCGCAAGAGTTGCCGGGCAGAGGCAAGATGTATGGTAAGAGGCAACGCAAATGCACTGTATTTCATAGTATCACCTGGGAATTCATACACGTCTTCTTGTGCAAGTCTTCACACGCTGACATGTCCAAAAAGGTCCATCATAAACGAGGCCGCGGCAGCCTCGCCAAAGCAGCCCATTGTGAACATGGGCCAGGGCTTCTTCGGGTACAACCCGCCGCCGTTTATCATTGACGCGGCCAAGCAGGCGCTGGACCGGGTCGAGTGCAACCAGTACAGCCCGACCAAGGGCCGGCCGCGGCTCAAGAAGGCCATCGCCGACGCCTACACGCCGCACTGGGGCCGGGCGCTGGACCCCGAGACCGAGGTCACCATCACCACGGGCGCCAACGAGGGCATGCTGAGCGCCTTCATGGCCTTCATCGAGCCCGGCGACGAGGTCATCGTCTTTGAGCCCTTCTTCGACCAGTACATCAGCAACATTGAGATGCCCGGCGGCAAGATCGTCTACGTGCCCATGCACCCGCCCGCCGATGGCGCGTCCAAGACGTCGTCGGCCGCCAACTGGACCATCGACTTTGACGAGCTCGAGAGGGCCATGACGCCCAAGACCAAGATGATCGTCATCAACACCCCGCGTACGTACTTCACCTGATACATGAAAAGTCCACATCTGACAAGAACGATTCCACAGACAACCCCGTCGGCAAGGTCTACTCCAAGGAGGAGCTGCAGAAGATCGGGGACCTGTGCGTCAAGCACGAGATCATCATCCTGTCGGACGAGGTCTACGACCGGCTGTACTACGTGCCCTTTACGCGCATCGCCACGCTCTCGCCCGAGATCGAGCGCCTCACCATCACCGTCGGCTCCGCCGGCAAGAACTTCTATGCTACCGGCTGGCGCGTCGGCTGGCTCATGGGCCCCGAGCACCTCATCAGGCACGTCTCGGCCGCCCACACGCGCATCTGCTACTCGTCCGTCTCGCCCCTGCAGGAGGCCTGCGCCATTGGTAAGTTTTCGAAGCTCCTTCCAGCCAGCCGCCAAATACTAATATCCGTCTGCCACAGGCTTCGAAAAGGCCGAGGCCGAAGGCTTCTGGGACCAGACGGTAGTAGACATGAAGTCCAAGATCGCGCGGTTCACGTCTGTCTTCGACGAGCTGGGCCTGCCGTACTCGGAGCCCGAGGGCGGCTACTTTGTCATGGTCAACATGGCCAAGGTCCAACTTCCCAAGGACTACCCGTTCCCGCCGCACGTCGCCTCCCGGCCCCGCGACTTCCAGCTCGCCTGGTTCCTGATCCACGAGGTCGGCGTCGCCGCCATCCCGCCCACCGAGTTCTACACGGACCCCAACGCCTGGATCGCCCAGGACTACATGCGCTTCGCCGTCTGCAAGGAGGACGAGGTCCTCGAGACCGCCAAGGAGCGGCTCAGGGGCTTAAAGAAGTACATAGAGGAATAGAGGAATAAATGGGACCCTTGAATCCCAAAGTATGGCTTACATTTGCCATCATGATCCAAACTTTCTCTCTCGATGAATTACTAAACATGTCACACTCGGACGAAAATGAAAAGACAAAATAACATGCAAGTCACGATGCAGAAGAGAACACAAAAATGCCCGGGTGCATCGTGCCAACCTAGCAGCGATGCCGGTGTGCTCTATCTAGTTTTACTACATGCTGAAGAGTGCCAAAAGGAGAACGACTACCGTCGCGGCCGTGGACAGGTGAAAAAAAGGCTAGGGCAAGACGAAGAACGTCATCTCATCAAGAAACAAGGGTCTCCTTACCTCGAGACCATGTGGTATTTTCCTATCCGAAACCCCCCAACTCCGAAACATATGCACGAAAGAGGTATCTGCAACAAGAAACATTCACGTGGGAATGCAACCCTACAGATACAGACTCTGCGCCGAGACGATATCGCGCCGGATCATCTTAAGACTCGTGTTGAACTTCTCGGCGAGCTCTTCACTGCCCATGACCTTGGCAGCTTCGGCCATCTGGCGCATCAGCTCCTCCAGGCGCCGGAAAAGGCGGATCAAGGAGCCCTCGTAGGCGTCGGTCATTTTGCTGTCGAGTGTTAGCCTGGGTTGTCCTGGAACCGTATGCTGCAACTGTGTACTTACCAAACTTCTGCGAAAGGCTTTCCTTGGGCCCAGGCGTAGACAGTCTCCATGAGCTGCCACTTGAGGGATTGGGCATACTCTTCCTCATTCATGTCTAGCTTGCTTTCCTGGCTGACCTTGGCGATGATCTTGGCCTGAGCCTGCACCTGCGAGTATGGCTTTTGCAGCTCGTCCTTGAGGGTGGCAGCCTCTACCTTTTCGTCAAAGATAAAGACACTCAGAACAGCGGCAATAATCTCAGGGGTGAGCTCGTTGAAGAAACGGTTGAACAGCAGCTCCGAGAGCAAGAGCTCGTGGCCCTCTGTGGACGAGATCTCACAGGCAACACGGGCCTTCATCTCGACAACCTCGGCGTCGTTGATGAAGCCAAGACGACGCAGGACTCGCTTCCGAGACTTCAATTCATCGAGCTGGGCAATGCTGTGGGCTTTGCCAATCTGCTTCTTCAAGCTCTTGATCTTTTCAGCCAGAGCCAGTTTCTTGGAGTATTGCTCCCATAGTCCGGGGAGCAGGGGCGAGCCATGAAGGGGATTGGCGAGGAGGCGTGACTCGAGAACCTCAATCTTGCGCAGCAACTTCTTGAACGAATCGTCCGTGATGCCCATGTTCTCGATAGGATCCAGGATAGGGACGCCATCTGGGAAACGACGAATGACCTCAGTCAGAGACTTGAGGGTGGTCTTCTTGACTTCGTCAATGTCCTCAAGTGTCTTGATGTCCTTGGGCATGAAGACTCGGATTTGGCTGATTGCCTTGATACAGGTGAACAGACACGGCACGACCTCGAATCCTGGTTCGGTGGATCCACTGGGAAGCACGCCGTTAGGCATTTCAGACGAAGGTTGGGTCAGAGAGGTGAACGCTTCGCTCTGTTTATCGATGTGGAGGAATACATCAACAAAGTAGGACTCTTGCGGCTCAAACGCCTTCTCTCCAAACTTGGGACCTCGGCGTTCGGTAAAGTTCGCAACAACACCCCAGCCAAAGTCTTGGCCAGTCTTGGGGTTCTGAATCTGGATCAGTCTGCCCGGCTGAAGGAAATCAATGCAGTGGGTCGGGTGCTGAATAACGTAGACCATGTCTTTGGTGTATGCCTCGATCTGCTGGCGCAGGCCGTGGTAGTCCTTGATGGTAGCCTCATCGGGAATGGCCATGCAATCCCTCTCCTTCTGGAGCTTCATGAGCTCTTGCTCCAGACCAGCGACGCTAGCAGTGTTCTGGAACTGGAAGAAACAGTTCTCCAACATGAACTCGGGAGAGATGGCCTCGATTCGGAGCAGGTTGAGAACCATGTTGTAGCCGAGGTGGAAGGCCGAGTTGAGGCGGTCTTGCTGACCGACAACAATCTCCTTGGCGGTCTCGGGCTCCAGCTTGTCGTCAATCATCATGATGACAATACCACGCTCGTCAAGACCTCTACGACCTGCTCTTCCGGCCATCTGGATGTACTCGGAAGAGGTCAGCGGCCTTCTCGAGACACCGTCAAACTTCTTGACTTGGGTGAACACAACTGTCTTGGCCGGCATGTTGAGACCGATGGAGAAGGTCTCGGTAGCGAAGAGGACCTTGATGAGTCCTTCTTGGAACAGAATCTCGATGGTCTCCTTCAAGATGGGCAAAAGTCCTGAATGATGCACACCGATACCCTTTTCGAGAAGCGGCAGAATGTTCGTAATTTGGGGCAGCTCACGGTCGGCTTCAGATAGAGACTCGATTGCACTTGAAAAGACCTTGCGCGTCATGGCCTTCTCGCTGTCGTCGTTGAAACTGAACTTGGAAGTGAAGAGCGCCATCATCTCGCACTCTCTCTTGCTGAAGTTGAACACGATAACAGGGTTGAAACCCTTGGACATGACCATCTTGACAATCTTCTGAATGTCGGCATTGGCATCGTCCTTGCCTCCCTTAAAAGGCTTCTTCTTCTGGCCTCTGCCGCGCATCTTAGCATCAGGATCGTTTGCTTCGCTGGCCTTCCTATCCTCGATCATCTGCATCGTTTTCTGGAAGTTGTTCTCTCTGAACACGCTCTTCTCGTCAACAACGAGGAAGATTCCGTTTCCACCGGAGGGAAAGAAGTAGTTCTGCAGAGGAGTGGGACGGAAATCGGTGTAGACAACGTGGCAAGCTTGTCTGTGAATCTTGGCTATCCACTCCGCAAATTGGAATGCGTTGGGAATGGTGGCAGACAAGAAGACATAGCGGACCTTGTCAGGAAGAAGAATGATGGTCTCTTCCCAAACGACACCTCGCGTCTTGTCTCTCATGTAGTGAATCTCGTCAAAGACAACCCAGGCGACTTCACGCATGATTTCTGAGCCCCTGTACAACATGGAACGCAGAATTTCCGTTGTCATGACAAGACAACTGGCGGTCGGGTTGATGGTGACATCACCAGTCATGAGACCGCAGTCGCCAAAAGCCTCGTTGAATTCACGGTACTTTTGGTTACTCAGGGCCTTGATGGGACTGGTATAGATGACACGGGTGTTCTTCTTGAGACACTGTGCGATTGCGTACTCTGCAACGACAGTCTTTCCGGCACTGGTATGGGCCGAGACCAGGACACTCTCGTCTCTCTCGATCGAAGAGATGGACAGGCGCTGGAAGGGATCGAGGGTGAAGGGCCAAACTCGCGCGGGATCGGCGGGGGCCTTGTGTTCCGAGAGGGGCACGTATTCGTAGTCCAGATCGGGCGGAAGGGCGACCTGGTGCTGAATGTTGTGAGAGAGGACCAAAGAAGACTCTTCGTCCTGGTTGGCCAAACCTGCAGCAGCAGCGAGCTCTCTCGATTCAGCCGTCTGGAACGAATCTGTGATGATTGGCTCTGCCTTGTCCTCCTTCTTGACGCGCTTCCTGTCCTGCTTGCCCTCGGAAACGGTCTGGCCGTCCTCTTCCATGTCGTCGGCGTCATCTTCGGGCGAGGTGGGCTCTACGTCGGCCATGTCTACGTCGGGCTCGGGGGCAGAACGGGTCTCGGCGTCGTGGTTGCCATTCTCCAAAGCGTCAACGGCCTTGCGCTTCTTGTTTTTCTTATTCTTCTTCGGCTTGGAGACGGGCGAGGACTGGGGCTCAGTCTGGACCCTGCCGGGCTGGTCCTCAAAGACGTCAAAAAGGTCGTCGTCCATGATATCTAGCTCTTATCGATTGCCACCCCACTGCGCCGGAGGAAGAAAAATGTCGATTCGAATTGCACTGCGCGCACGCTGAAAAATATCAGGAAATCGAGTGTATCCGAATGTGGGATTTGGAAAGGAAGAGAAAACAAGACTCCTCAATGGGAGAGGTCGACTGGTGCAGTAGTCTGCTGTCTGGCTGGCGCAGGTGGACTGCTTGCGATCGCCGATTTGCAAAGCGTCGATGCGACTGCTTTGGAAAAAAGTTGGCGGGCGGGCTGCAGCGATCGGTAGAGGGCCTCTGCAGCTTTGCGACGGCAGAAAAATCCCAAGTTGATCGAGGCCCGGGATTGGGGGTGAGAGTAGCCTATCCGGCAGGCGGTGGCTGGAACTCACCCGCCCCACTCTTTCGCCTAGAGCTGTCACTGTAGCGCTGACCATTCCAGTGGACTCTGCAGTCGGTTCAATGGGCGACTGCTCTGAGAGCCGAGAATCATCCGGCCATCGTTCGACCTGACGCATTCTCAGCCCGCTAGAACCTCATCTCGAAGTGCAAAGCTCAAGCAGCTCAACCCACGATACAAAGCATCTCCACCCAACACAACCGATACCAGTCGTCTCAATCAAGGTAGCTACGCGCTCGATACACCAGACCGAACCTCTGCTGACTCAATTGGCGCCCCAGATGTCTCCTCAGTCCATCCTCCGCGCCAGCCCGCGCATGGCCAACATCATGGGCCGCCGCATGTTCCACGCCACCCGCCCTCGCATGACCTCGCCCTACCACTACCCCGAGGGTCCCTACTCCAACTTGCCCTTCAACACCAAGACCAAGTTCTTCGCCGTCCGCTACTGGCTGTACATGATCACCGGCTTCTTCGCCCCCTTCGGCATTGCCGGTGCGTCATTTCCCCTTGTCCGCCGCGTTCCGGGCTGCCTCGGGAACGCGACAACCCTCGAGATCATATCAGCTAACATGTTTCCATAGTCTGGCAAACCTACAAGCCCAAGGCATAAGCGACTTGCTTGGGTTTTAGCGAGGATACGTCGAGGCTTCGTCGGGGCTGCTTGGTGATGATAGAATGGGCAAAGGCTACCCACGGACGGAAGCTGTACATATAAGAGGACAATAGAGCTCGAGGCCAATCGCCGCAAACGTATTCCATATGTCAACTTTCATCAAGACGATTAGAAAACGAATGTTTCTGGAGGTGCCGTTGTACATGCTCCAAATGGATTCGCAGCTCGATCAGCAAGTTATTGGAATGCCGGTGGAATACGACAGCAGTGATGCCACATCATCATACACCCGACCGTTCTTATCTAGGGCCTATTATCTCCATGCTTATCATGATCAGCTCGATCCATTGGTCACCAAATCGGCAGATCTAGCGTTCCATATACATCAGAGATGATGGCCATACCATGTCACCGGATACTCCCAGCTATCGGCCAAACTTCTGCCCTTTTGCTTTAACAATATTTATCACGAATCTCTACCGCTCGATCAACAAGTTTCTGCTGACGGGCGTATTCAAAAGAGTAATCCCGCGAAGCTCATCATGTTACCAAGTTACCTGTGGATTACTGACGGAGTCCCCCGTTGACTTCTGTCTACCAATTCATTCACACTACCTCGTACATGTCGACCGATTCGATCCGGCATTGGAGACTTGCTTTTTGGGCGTTAGACATTTTTCTTGTGTCTGGCCTGATTTATCCATTTTCTTATGATAGAATAATAGATCAACCAATCAAACCCTGCAGGTATTGCTCTATGCACTTTTTTTTTCATCATGCGCCTCTGGTTTGTTGTCATCTTGTTGTATCGTATTTTATGCATTCTCGTCACAAGTTACTACACAAGACTATTCACTTATACTTGTGGTATACGACCGGATACATTACCTGGTACTATACTCATATAGTAAACCGAACTCGTCACCCACCATCACATCTCTACGCTGCGACCTGGCGAAGCATGACCTATCCGGCATTATTTCGGTCGTCGCCTGCGCACAGTAGCTTAAGCACTCTTTTCTGGGCTGCCATCATCCAAGGTCGATTAGTGTAGTTGGTTATCACATCGGATTCTGATTTTCATCTGAATCTTCCGGTAACCGGGGTTCGAATCCCCGATTGACCTACTTTTTGCCTTTTGAAGGTTTTCAATGTTTTGTTTCAATCAACAACAATGCTGACAAACGTTTAATGAGGTTTGATTCTTTTTTATTTAGGTAGGCGATCGTAAGATAGTATAGTTATTTCCTTTTCGTGGCGTCCAGTAGTATATATCCTAGTGTTAGGAGCCACGAAATTGCCCCAACCGGTAATCCAACGTTTTGGAAAATATGATGGACTGAAAATTTAAAGTGTTATCCAAGTCGTAGATTTAGAACCGGTTCATATATACAGTGCCTTAGTGAAGATATGTCTGTATTGGTGAAGCCGCCCCGTGGTGCGGCTGTTCCGTTGGTGTGCCTGGAGTATAGGTGATAGGTAAACATGAGTACGGGTGGAAATCTACCAAGTTCATGTCAACTTTTGAAATGTCAGAATCTAAGCACGGTTCACAATGTCTATAAAAATTGACACGCGAGTCCGCTATTTCTCGTTGCTAAAAGTGAAGATCTGCCGAATCGTGATCCCAACACGGCAAGACACGGGCCTCCATGATCTGATCTGACATGATCTGATGCCGAAAAGCCCCATGCACTAAACATCCGGAGACACATCCGAACGAATCAAAATTTCATTCTGGCGTGAGCAAACCGATTATAGTGAGGTTAGCCAACCCTGTGGAACCTCTATATTTCGCATGTTCCACTGGTTTGGTACTTGGATCTCAACGACACGATGCAATATTTTGACTTTTATATCGCCATGTTGGAAGGGAGGCCTGGATATGAGGTTTTCGGCCTGCTTATGACGCGTTTTGATCTATACAAAGATGCCATATTCAGAACACTGGTGTATTGAAGATTGACAGTGAGGTATAGATAAAAAGGGAGCACTCAGGTCTGTCCACCTTACGAACGGTTACATAAATCAGTGATAGGAGCGGAGCACGTAAATTATGTTGTGTTCCTCCACAATTAAACACTATACAATTTCCCCGTGCCATAATAAAGCCAAAATCAGTGACCTATCCTCAACCAACTGTGCGAGTCCAGAAGGTCAGTGTTTAGAATCGGAATTTCTATAAGTTTTGTATTTGCGCAGGTTTTGAATCAACATCGGCTGCGTGAAGAGAAATGATTGGGTTTGGGAGCCGCCAAGTTACTCACTGACACCGAGGGTGTTCGAATCATAATGCCAGTCCACGATAATTCTCTGCCTTCCCTCGGGTTGTCAGTTATTCACTGACACCAAGTGAAATCAATCACAATGCCAATAAACAAGTATTCACTCACATTCTTCACCTCACTCCTAGATAGATATAAAACATGCCAGCAGAGGCAGAATGGAACCGGAACCAAGACTGTAAGTCAACATTGCAGCCACGACATCACGAAGTTGAAGCATCCCACCCAGACATCACGAACCCGAAGCATCACAGCAAAGACATCACGAACCCGAAGAACCACAGCAAAGAGATTGCGAAGTTGAAGCATCATGTCATCCTCATCGCGATATCAGAGAGTCGAGGACTTCGGCCTCACACGGACCCGACTTGAAATGGAGGACTACATTGCTGACCTTCCAGAACTCCTTGCAGGAATAGATCCCCGACCGACCCTCAGGCGTTACCAAATCACACGGAACGAAAGAACAGTACATGCATACAACATCAGCGTCCCCTCGAGAACGTATATCGTTACATCTGCCTTTCTCATGTACGGTGAAGCACAGAACAGCGGGCGAACCACGAGCATGCGGCTGCACCAGATGATCCTCTCCAACTTCGTCGCCAAGGGCGGCGAGCCGAGGAATCTTGCCAATATCGCCTTCACCGAGATCACAAACTCAGCCGTACAGCAAGCCATCAATCAAGACTATAGAGATCTGTGCCAAATGGACAATGTCCCTCCAACTTCGGAAGTGATTACTTTCGCGCCACACTATTTCACAGATTGGCAGGCACGCATCAACCGAAACCCGTTCCTCAAATGTGTCGTACACGTCCTCGAGGAGGTCAACCGCCGGAACCCAGGGCTCAACCATCAGATACGCGAGGTACGGTATTCAGCCGTAGACAAGTGGACTAACGTTGACTATGGATATCACATGGCCGTTTCACTGGGTCCGTCGACTGATTTGGCACCAATACGCCCGTCGGAGCGACAACAACAGCAAACGGCCCCTCCGTACTACGGACAAGGCTATCAAAACGACCCATACGACCAATACCAGGGCTATTCACAGCCAAGTTACGGCGGCGGCTATAATGTCGCTACGCAAAACTATAGCAACGTCACTTTTGGTCAATGGTACTAGAGAGAAATCCATAGACTGGACACGTAGCGGTGGATCATAATAAAAGCACCCTGGACCCTATGGAAAGATCAAGTTGAGATTCAACTCACGTAGACTCGGCTGGGCGTATCGACAAGAGTCGGTTGGTATTCGCTACTGTGGAAGTAACATCTAAGTTGACGAACGCGTAATATTATACAACGTCTAGACTTATAAATAATGAATGAAATGACTATGAACTAATTTGATAATAACAAGTTCCTGCAAGCCAAGAAATCCATGCTAGGTACTCTGTACAGAGTAATGACAACTCTTTCCGAGCCCCCACTTATCACGACGGAACAACCCATGTTGGTGCGGCAAATGAAATCTCCATCTCAATCACCCCCGACCCCCCGGCTCTCGTCTAAGCGGCACCCCAATGCCCTGCGCGATCAAGTACCGATGCATATGACAGACACCAACCAAAAAGACTCCCCTTGATCAACAGACAGGCCTTTCATTCTTTCTCTACTTTGCCCACTTACATTTTCTTGACCTCTTGAACGTTGGCCCATAGAGCGTAACCTCTCTCTCTCTTACCTCGTCAAGGAACGAACAACAAATCGTGGACCAAACCATTGAACGACACATTGCTCCTCAGTCGCCCAGAGCAGCTTCGGAAACGAAGCGCTGCTGTCTCGAGCGGGTACGACGCGGAGAGCGCCGGATCGCAAACACACAACGTGCTTCTCCCGCCCCCAAACCTTTAACCAACACATTCTTTTTCTACTGCAGATTGCCAAGCACCCGTTTTCCGCCTCATGTGCCGCCTGCCTATCGGGTACGCAGCGCCGGTGCTTTGACCGTACTTGATTGGGCGCGAGCAACTATGTACGAACCCCCTGTCTGGGGCCGCCGCGAGGATAGTATTTGGATCCTGCGGCCGTGATATCGGGAACAGTAATGGCGTGTAACGGCGACGGCGCTATGGCGCCGCGGGTGGTGCCGGGACCGCGGAAGGCCTACGCGACGTCCGAGGACTGGACCGCCCACCGGGATCTCATCACGAAGCTGTACTGGGACGAGGACCGGACGCTCAAGGCGGTTCGGGAGTATATGAAGTTGAACCATGGGTTTGATGCGACGTAAGTATGTTGTTCATGATTATGATTTTGTAATTTTTGTCGGCCATTGTTCTTTTCTCTTTTTTTACATTGGCTAGTATACTGACCTCGACACAGGGAAAAGATGTACAAGTGGCGTTTCAAGTCATGGGGACTGCACAAGAACCTTACCCGCAAGGACGCGACACAAATCGTCCACCACGCCTTCGGGGGGAAGGCCGCCGTCCTGCCCGTCATCAGGGGCCGCCAGGTCGGGCCCAAGAAGCTCAAGGACTACCTGTGCAAGATGACGGTCAACTGGGACGCCGCCTCTTCTTCGGTGAACAGATGCTCGCCCAGGTCGGCCGCGGCTCCAATCCCCCGGGCGCTCGGCTCGCCGGACCCGTGGAGGGTCTCGGACGAGGGCGGGCTGACGGACATGGTCGTCTACACGCAGCGCCGGATGCAGAACGACGCCTTCGGCTTCAAAGAGGTCCGGAATTACGACTGGAACGGCGACTGCCGAACCGTCTTCTGGGAGGACATGCGGCTGGCGGTGGCGAGTCTGAAGTCGTCGTCATCGTCGCCGCCACCCTCCGACATTCAGAGCGACAACGACGACTACGACTGCGACAAGATAACAAGTCCCACCGTCGGCCCGGACGACCATTTCCGCCTGCTCGACCGTGCCTTTAGCAACTACGCCCTCGCCCTGGACGGCGCGTTCTGGCCGGTCCTGATCTGGACGTCGATCCACTCGGTACTACTGCTCGGGCAGGCGGGCGCGCCGCTGGCCGAGTCGTTCGTGCGGTACGCGAGGGAGCTGTGCGCGATCAAGCTGGGGCCGACGCACGTCGTGACGAGGCTGTGGGCGCTGATCCGGTCGATGACGCTGGGCCAGTTCTGGCGCGCCGCGTACGCCATGCTCAACGCCTTCGTCACGGCGCTGCTGACGGGCCTGCCGCGCGAGGACGACATGGTGCGCGCGGCGGTGCTGCACGCGGCGCGGCAGCTGGCGGCCGCCGGGGCGCTGCCGTTCGCCTCCGCCGCCGAGGCCTTCCAGAGCATCATCGACGAGTTCCGCGGGACCGCCGCGACCTGGGTCCGGCACGAGTGGTACCTGTGGTCGCGCTGGTGGCACTGCCACGCCATGTTCCACCTGGGCCGGCTGGACGTGGCGCGGGACGGGCTCGCGGCCCTCGGGCCCCTGCTGCACGGCGGGTACCGCGACTTTGCGTACGGGCACGTGTACGACGGGGCGCCGCTGACCATGTACTACGCGCTGTGGGGCCGGCTGCACGCCGCCGTGGGCGAGCCCGAGCTCGCGACGTCGTACTACACGGGCGCGTACACGCTGGCCAAGCTGCGGCCGGGCTGGAACGCCAGGGAGTCGCTGCAGAGGACGTCGTCGGAGCTGAGGGAGCACTATATCAACATCGGAGACGTCGAGGCTGCGGAGAGGACGGAGCGCGAGGCGCAAGCTCACTGGGAAGCGCTCATCGGTGGCGTTTCATCGGCACGAGAAGCGGATGTTGTATCGGTGGATGAAATATAAGGGAACATTTTGTCTTGCCTTGCCTTCTCTTTTCTCCAGCATAGCACGCATAAAGACACGGATCGGCAAAGCGATTTGCGGTTTCTAGACTTTTTGATTTCTTAATCATCAGTATATAGTATAAGTATAAATATATTTACAAGGCGGCAGGATATCATTGCCTCGATGCCTTTGGCCCAGATTTCATGGTGGGCTTTTTTCTTCCTTCCACTTCTTGTTGTACACTCTACTTTTTGAACCCAACCCAAAAAAGACTCCTTGCAATGCTATGGTAATAAGGCGAGGTCTCTTGCTTGCAAACCACTCTTCAAAAGAAGGTGGTGCAGAAACTCCAACATGAAAGCGTCCGTCGCTTGATCCTCAGGCCATCTAACCCTGAGTTCCTCGTACACGGCCAAAACCTCTTCTCTTGATCCTGTGCATTTGGCGAACGCGCGGAGAATCCACATGGCCATCCACGTGTTGAGATACAAACTGTCCGCGCCACCATCAAAGGCGTCAAGGTAGGCGTGATACACATCCACAAGCCTCTTGACCGACCAAGCCGAGCCCACATGATCCCCATGCGCCGCGAACCCCTTAAACAAGGCCAGGAATACCGAACCGTGAAGAGGTACCCTAAAAAACTTCATCTCGTCCAGGAATGCGGCAACTTTGGACATTTGTCCTAGTCGCACTCCATAGTAATTCAAAAGAATTCGATAGGTGGAAAGATCAGGAGTCACCATACCGACAGATTGAAACGTCCGGCTGAGATCTGGATGTTTCCTGCCTACACCTCCAAACATGACAAGAACCTTGTTGATCATCTTGTTGAAGGTGTAGTCGCGGTGCGGTATGAGCTTGGACCTGTCATCCGCGGCCTTCATCTTCCTATAGACGTATTCGGCAGAGGCCTCTTCGCCGCATCGTAGCAAGCTCGCGATTACACAGTTGAGCACAATTGTGTCTACTACCTCGCCGTGTTGGACCATTTCCTTGTAAGCCGCACGCACGCCGCTGGAATCCATCTTCAGACCGAAGAAGTGGATCAGACTGGTGTGGTGATATCGATTGAATTGGAAGCCCCGGCTCGTCATCTCTTGATAGGTCATCTCTGCAAGCGCAAACTTGCCAGACTTGGCGGCAACATCAAAGAGGATGTTGAATGTGACTTCATTGCCCATGATCCCTGCGTCGTGCTCCATCTCCCTCCAAAGATGTAGCGCTGCCTCGGCCTCGGTCTGGCCCGAATTGCCCACGTAGCGGCTGGCAAAGGACACGGCCGTATTCCACTCAGTCCTCGAGAGAGCGAACCCCGCGCTCTTGACGTCGGCGACGACCGCAAAGTAGCGAAGCATGGATTTTGGATTCCTTCGATGCGTGATGGCAAGTACGGCGAGCAGCTTATGCCTCAGGGCACCTGTTAGGTAACTCATGCGAGGTTCGGGAAGGGAGCGATATAGGTCATAGATGTCGTCAATTTTCGTGCTGTTCGGGCGCAAGAGCTTGTTGAAGATGGCGGTTCGCAGGCGCGTCATAATCTCCCTGGTTTCCTGGTCCGGCTCGAGTACGTCGTCGGGCAGTGGCGCCAGAAGCTGATATTGATTCTCGGTTAGACTCAATTGCGGCGTGTCGGGAGAAGCATATCTTCTCCTGTACGGGTCCTTCAGGAATTCCAGCTGGTCCTCGACGGTGATGTCGTCATCGTAATAGTCTAGGAAAGCGAGCATTTCCTCGCGACTTCGTTGGGGTGGTGGCAAAGCTGCAAACGCTGGCAGGCTCTGCTTGACGGCGGCCGAGCTTGTATGATTTCTGTTGCGTTTTGAGGGTGCACATGAAGTGAAGTAGATAGGGCTCAAGGGTCGCCGGCCGCCGGGTGTTGCTACCGTCGAGTAGGTAGATCTCGAGCCCGTGGTGTTTCCGCGCCTGGAAGCTGTCCAACCACACCTCGTGCACCCGAGGTCCTGTGCTCGCCATGACAGACGCGAGCTGGCCGCAGCGGTGAGCTTACGATTGAGGCCATTTTCGCCCTGGGCGGCAGCAGACTGGATGATCGCTCGCGACACGGAGCTATGGGATCGTATGGCGCCGGATATCGACCCGTCAATTCGACCGAGGATTTTCATGAGCTGTCCCTGTCCCGCATTGTGTTCCAGTCATCACACATGCTTCTTCAAGCTCGAGACGACATGGGGCGACGCGGGCGAATATGTGGCGGGAGGGGATAAGATGATATGTCGTCGTCGTCGAGCTTTCGAGAGTTCGATATTGGCCCCAAAAAGTTAATCGCGATAGGGAATCAACTTTTTCGGAGAGCTGCACTTGGAGTTTAGCACCAGCGAATTAGGGATCCTGGCGAATCGAACCGTCGAATTGGAGAAGAGTCCCCACGCTAAAAAGGTCCCAAGTCCCTACCTGAGCTGCTGCAACTGATCCCCCCTGCCGCTACTGGACGGAGGATTGACGCCGCTAAAAAGTTCATCGGCCGGATCATTGACGCGCCCGGACAGCTCTGAATTTCCAGCGACAGCACACTTGGTGAGCTCCCGGATCAGCATACTCGTTGTCGGTGAGGTCACTCGGGACGGTCGCAGTCACCCAACTCACAGATCCGACAGAAACACCCCCCGTCACCAATTGGCTGAGCAGGTCGAATTGCCGCCGCCACCATGGTGCGAAAACCAGTCGTCCGGGCTGTCAAGCCCCAGCGCATCTACCAGACCGTGACCACCATGATGGATCACCGAATCTATCCCTCGCTCAAAGTCCAGCAGCCCGTCTGGTACAAGGTCGTCGAGAACATACCGCCTTCCGAGATCCTCACCCGGCCGCTGCCGCCCCAGCACAAGCACTACGACCCCAAGACGAGCAAGATCAGGAAAGCCAGCAAATTATTCCAGCCCCAGCGGCTAGTCTACGAGGAGGATGCGCTGCGGCACCGCTTCTACCAAGAGCATCCCTGGGAGCTCGCGAGGCCGCGCATGATCATTGAGATGGACGGAAAAGACCACCAACGGATAGACTGGAGTACCGGCCTCAGACAGCCCGGCATTCCCTTGAGCGGAGAATGGTGAGAGCACCCGAGCACCCGAGCACTGATATTGCCAGTGGAACCAAGTACTAATTGTTCTACAGTGTCGTCCAAAGACAACTTTGGCGTATGCACAACGTTCCCGGCATGACTACAGACCAGGCCTACGACATAACGCGGAAAGAGTTCTACCGCCTCCGCCACGAGGAGGACGTGGAGCGGAGAGTGGCCGTCGAGGAGGCGCGCATGGTGGGATCCTACTTCGGCAAGACGTATCTGCAAGTCGGTATGGAGCTCGAGGACAAGGAGCACGAGAGGTGGAAGAAGTGGGCCACCAAGGAGATCAACAAGATCCGCGGCGAGCAGGCCGACTCCCTCGCCAACCTGGCGGATGACTCTGCGGCGGACTCGGTCGATGCGGACCTGGATCAGCTCTCGGAAGCCGTCGAGAGCCTGGCAAGGTAGAGATCCAGCGCATGTATTATTATATCCAGTGTACAATTGTAAAAAAAAGCATGTACCATCTTGGCCACGACCAGATAGCATGGGCCTCTTCGGGCAGGGTATCATATAGATGGCACCCACAGAAAATAAGCAATGCATATAAGTGAACGATACATGACTTGTCGAATCAGGAGTGGCAAGGGATTGTTTGACGTGGTCGACCTGGGATCTGCATTGGGTTCCGCTTGTATATCTGACACTTGAGGTAGATTCAGAAGAACGTATTTTTCCCGACAGACCCAAGGAGGCAGGAGGAAATGAATGCCCTTCGTTGTGATAGCCTAGACGATACTCTGATCTTTTGTAATATCTTCTCGAACACATACTACTCAATTGCAGCAGTCTTGATTTAGTATCTAATCACTCGAACTGCACGAAACAAAATAAGAATAGTGCCATGAATGTAAGTGTAGCCAGTCCATTGTATCAAGCTGCTATGTGAGCTAATGGCATGTTTGGTTCGTAAATACTAATACTGCATTGACATTTACCAACACATACGGTAAGATCAGATGTGATTGTAATAGGATTTAGCAGACGTCAGCGAGGTCCTAACACATACCTGTCTACTATCCACCGAGGCAGGATACAATAAAGAGAAGCACTCGCAACTGCCAGTGTCAAGTGGCAACGCACATCATCAACAGATAAAGAGTTGCGTCACAGTATAGCGAAACAGGCGTGTGTAGATCTTCTGAAATTAACTTCCCGGCCATATGGATTACCTCGAATGGTTGATGGTGCACGCGTATCATGGTTTGGAATGGCCAAAATGGTACGGACACATTATGTATCGTACTTCGCTTACATATTTATACTCTGGCATAAGTAAATCCTCAATTCAACTTGGGAACTTTGCGAATCAAATAAGTATTCTAGCAGGTGTTCATTTTGTTGAGATTGTCTTTAGTGCAAGTGCCGATCTACCATACTGACCGTAAATTAGACATGGTAGCCGGAAGTCTCTTGTGACAGTCAGATGTAGAATGTGGGATCTAATCCCACATGGAGCTTGGGATGACCACCCATGTGCTCCAATCCCTGATCCCAAGGATGGGAGCAGGTGATCACGTTTCCCACGCTCCTCTGCAAGGGAGCAGTATAGAATCGGTCCTGCGCTCCCACCTTAGAATTAGATAGACTCAAGACAAGACATTCTACAATTTCTACTCCAGACTACCAAATGATCCTAGATCACTATATCCTTCCAGATCGTGACGGTTGTTGTTCAGCCATACTTGGGGATTATTCGCGTCTCTTGGGATGGATATGCAAAGAACTTTTTCGCTTTTATATAGAATCTTTTCTTACGATAAAGCAGTAGTAGCAAAATCATCCTATGTTGTGAAGAAATTTCACCACGATCAAGCAATAATAATAAAATCATCTCCAATTTATCTCTATCTGACACCGAGATCCCCTCGGTGGCTCCATCCCGGAGACTTTAAAAGCAAAAACAACAAACACCGGACGGCGTCTGGGCCTCACCACCCTTCATCCGCCGCCGCCGCCGTCCCCTACGTCCAGCCAAAGGGGAGCACGCCGGGGGTGTAGGCCCGCTGCACCAGCATCGGCTCGCAGACGACGTCGGGGTACACCTCCTCGACGCCGCGGTGCTGGACCACGAAGACGTCGGCAAGATCCAGGTAGTAGAAGATCTTGCCCGTCAGGCTCAGGCTGCAGACGCGGGCCACCGACTCTACGAAGAAGGTGACGCCGCGGTTGGTCGGCATCAAGCCGTACATGCGCATCAGGTGCGCGACGAGGACGAACATGGCCGAGGAGCCCGGACCGTTGCAGAGGATGATCTGCGGGAACTCGATCTGCGCGCCAGGGAGGGCGCCGGGGCGGGGGAGGTTGAGGATGCGGTAGCAGTCCCACAGACACCAGATGGCGGAGAAGGGGGTGGTCAGCCAGCTCTGGCCGACGTTGCGGGCGCGGGCGACGAAGACGATCTCGTAGGTGCCGGAGAAAAAGTTGCCGCACATGGCGAACCTCTGGGCGCGCTGGGTCTCGTACTCGTGGATCATGGCGCTCGAGCGTTGATCGCCCGAGGTGATGACGTAGCGGCGGCAAAGGGACTGGTCGTAGGGCTCCTTGAGCTTGAGCAGGCGGAGCATCTCGGTCGTGTGGCCTCCGGAACCGGCAAAGATGAGAACGTATTCGCCCTCGTTGTAGAACCACTCGCGCCAATCAGCTGCTCGGATGGATTTGAGGATATCTTTGCGATGGTCGGGGCGTTCCGAGATGATCTGAAGATGACGAGCCTAAGTTCGATATTAGTATTTTGCCGCGAGCGCATGGGATGAAAGCAACATACCAGACCGGACAGAGGCCAGTAGATGGACTGGACACCGCCGAAGCTGATGACGAAGAGGATGTAGGCGAACCAGGTGGGAATTCCAAGGACGAATCCATCGGTGGCAAAGACGATCAGGAAGAAGAACGTTGCGGCGGTCTTTTTAAGCTGTTAGTTTTGATACATCAAATATCAACGGGGACGCTGAATTGGGGGCGGAGGGCTTACCAAGAAACTGCTGACCAGATATAATTGCCACTGCAGCTTAAACAAGGTATCTAGTCTGCCTTGGTCGAAGGGAAGTCTGAACTCTTCTCTCTTCTCTTTGTACGTGAGGTGCTGGAAGGCGCGCAACTGGGGATCCGGTTAGCATCGTGCAAACGGGCGCCAGACGGGTCGCGGTGGGAGTGGGAGCTTACCTTGTGGAACTGGGCGATGACGATACCGGAGTGCGCGAGCATGCTCATAAGAACGTAGCCGGTGATCAGCAGGAGGACGGACAAGGCCCAGAGGAGGACGAAGGGAGTGAAGATCTCGCGTTGAGTGTAGAAGATGGGGCCGAAATAGTCAGCAGAGAGTTGGGCCTTGGACTGGTCGGAAGCCAGAGCGGCGACGACATCCTCGGTCGGGCCCATGGTGTCGTCTTGATCGGTTGGTTCGTTGTGGTGTAGTTCCTGTGTTGTTTGGGATGCGTGTGATGAGTTCGGAGGTGGAGGTGAAGAAGACGAAGCAGAGTTGGAATGGGTGCTTGCGTTGTTTGCGGTTGACCTGAGTCTCGGGGCAGTTGCGCCTTCAAGACCACTGGTGGAGCCCTGGACCGAGGGAGAAGCCCTCGTGGGCTTGTCCAAAATAGGAGCCATCTTGTCGGCGATGGTCGTTGGTACTCTAGAATGGGCGGGAACCTATGTGGACTTGGAACTGGTCACTGATGGGTAGTCGAGTCACCGAACCAATGATGCCCAGGTTGAGGCACCTGTTGGTGATATATGTAAGAGATAAGACTATATCTCTGACATGGGACAGTTTATAGGTCACTACTTTGACGATGGGTAGAGACGTCGTCCTCAGTATCCTGTGGCTTTCTGTATCTGTCTGCGAGGGCGTCGACTTCAGACGATCAAAGAGGTGGATACATCAACCAAGTACAGGACGTTTATAGCCGCCACCTTGAACTGGTGGGTCCGGACGGAGGTCGTTTTTCGTGGTCCAAGAACTTCAGAGTCTCACTCGGAAATCGTCTGATCGTGAGGCTGTTCTGTATAAAATGCCGGACTGGGTCTTTCTGTATGGATGACAGAAGTCGGACGAGACACACCATGCAGCGACTCCCGAGTGTCGGTGCTGACCTCGATGGCAGCTTCGCAGTGTGACTACTGCCGGCTCCAGAGAACGACTGGCTGCTTGGAAAAAAGAAAGGAAGAAAAAAGAAAGACGGCCAATTAAGGGCTTCGATTTGATAGTTCACAAATATGAACTGGTCGATGTCCGATTTCTCTCTTCATCGATTGTATGGCGGCCTGAAGCTTCCAGCAAACAGCTTGCTTTTGCTGTATGCATTTGCCAGCTCAACTGCCAGGACACACAATACTTGTTTCTGTGACATGATTAGCTGTGTGTCTTATAAACGGTAGAAAAGGTAAATGTTTAGGTACAGTGAGAGACGAGCTGGCACTTCCAGCACCAGTATTGGAATTCACGAAATGATCGACGACAAAAATGTCGGCACGTGAATGTGAGCTGTAGTCGGCGCCTTCAGGTATCAAATGCCCCTAATGGTGGTCGAGGTGAGGTGGTGTATAGACGGGAAACACCTGGATGACAAGTGGCAGGCAAGTGCGTGAACGCGTCGGCGAGAACAAGCCTGAATTAAAGTGCTTTGGCTTGGCGATTGATAGTCGCTGCAGGTGTGCATGGATCAGTGTTCTTTATTCCTTCTGCTCACAGCTCTCAACTCTCAGGCGCTGATCTGGCGACCGGGGGCCCCCCACTATCGATACGACCGATAGCGATAAAGACCTTAGAAAGTTGACCGACTAGCGCCAAGTCAACAACAATCAATCAATGCTGGAGCCCGATGGATTTGAGGGTCGTTCAGTTGGTCTTAGATCGCGTTTCTCGGCGCCTCGAATATTTTCGAGAAACTTACACCCACACACACACCCGCCTAGACTAGCTGTCGCATTCGCTGGATCGATCCAGCGCAGTCTTCTCGGCAGATTCCAAGTGACATCGCACCCGATGAAATACTCTACCGCCGTTTGAGAGAAAACAGGGCAGAACCCCCCCCCCCCCCCCCAAAAGTGTAGGGGGCTTGACGGAAGGAACCATGGTACCCACACTGCGCCCACGGCGGCAGAGGAATCTCAGCTGCTTCTACTGTGGCCGCCGATCAGATCTGGCATTCAACGGCCAGAGATCCTTTGAGTGTAGATATTGCGAGGCGAGGAATTGGCTCGACAAGGTGCGTCATCTTCGTTTGGAGAAGCCTCCATCGACAGAACGGAGACTGGTGGTCGCGCCGCGATAAAGTCTAGGGACGCGCAAAATTGCTGACAGGCCGTCGCGTACAGAATGGCGAAATCACAGATCCTCCGGCGTCGAGCACGGGACCAGATGTGCAGCCAGCTGCGCCCATGCGCATCGCGACGAGTCCGAACGCGTCCTTTTGCTTCGAGGAGCTAGGTTCGCCGCCCCCGGAATCAATGATGGAAATGTTCAGCTCGCCCTCGGTATTTTGCGCGACATGTCAACGGAATCAGGAGATACTCGCAAGAACGTTGAAGGAGTACGAGTTTCCGGATGACCCCAGCGATCCCGAATATGCCGTCCGCATGAGAGGTTACCGCACATGGAAGAGAGATCTCGAGGCGAGATACCCTCAGGTCTGCATCGACTGCGAGCCCAAGGTCGAGGCGCAGCTCAGAAAAGCAAGCTATACCGCAAAGACAGACCATATGCGACGCTTGATCGACCGCACGAAGCAGCGTCGGCAGCAGGCAAGAACGCGCACAACCCTAGACTATGTGGACATGGCAGGGAAATGGACTTGGCACATTGGCTTCCTGCTTCAGGCACTATGGCATGTGGTGGCACTCGGCGTCGTGTTTGTCGAACATCGCCAGGAAGGTGGCGACAACTTTGTGCTGGCTGTTCTCCGCGAAACCTGCGCCTGGATCCTCACCATAGTACCAAGGTCCGATCGCTTCATAAAATTGGCGATCAACACGAGTCTGGTAGCCTTTGCGTGGAACCCTCGGTTCAAGCAGACGATCAGGGGTTTCACCTCGCATATTCTGGGATTTCGACAGTGGTATACCTATCAGCTGGTCATCATCCTCATCAGATGCGCATGCCTGTTCTTGTCCCAGTACAACGATGTCGAGGAGCTCCCAGCAGTTGCGCAGCTGAGTGCTCACCTCATGATTGGCTCGCTGGTATTCCACGTAAGTATTGCCTCGAAAGTTGCAAAAGCTCTCATGCTAATATTGAATAAGGTATACAATGTCGCCGGTAAGGCTATCCGAACAGACAACAGCTCCTTGTTCGGCCTGTTTGGAACACGGCAGATCGCTTCTTTCCAGCAGAAATCTCCCAGGACTACAGAACCGCCACCGAGACCGTCCAATGACCTGGCCGGGGTTCTAGACGAGATTCTAGACGCCCCACCGGCAGCAGCAAGTAGTATTGATGCATCACCTGTGGGATCAAGCCCATACCAGCGGGCTGGGACGGGTGGAAGTCTCGTGCAAAATGGTTCCTTTGGCACGCCATCGCGCCGTGATCAGGGTCGAGGAGGCAGTGGATTCGGTGCGCTCAGTTTTTCCAGCCCTCCGATCAGCCCAGGGCTTCAAACTCAACCTACTACTACACGAGTCGGTGATGAGATGGACTGGTCACCCTCTGGCTCTCAACACAGGGCCTTTAGCACGCATAACCCATACAAGGTGAAGAACCCGAATCCAAGATTCAGCAACACGCCTCTGGGCTTCAATGACACGCCGGTTGATCCCAAACCTGGTGCATTCTGGTATAAAGTACCGCCAGCACCCACAAATCCAGCACAAAGGCTTCGAAATCCTGTCAAGCCCGTCATACGGGAGAGTCCCAAAGAGAAGAAGGACAGCTTTTTCAATACCCCCCGTAGGACACTCGACTTGGGTAGTACTCAGCGAAACGACTCTGGCTTCATTCTCAGAGACGCATCATTCCATGCGCCCGGACCTAAAGACGACCCTCGAGATGGGCTTTCGAATATGATGGGATCGTTCAGTATCAGTCCGGATCCAGAGGAACGGAAGGCCGCAGCGAGAAGGAGCGCGAATAACGTCATCATTGCCGCCGATGGCACTACGATCACCTTGCAGAGTAATAACAAGGAACGCATGGCCGAATTGGTTGTGCTCTTTGGCGCACTTTGGGCTTGGGTCACAGCCTTGGGAACCGACGAGTCGTACGGTCCCACACTGGGACTCGGTGCGATTTGCGCATGTCTCATCGTGTCCATAAGGCTGACGGCTGACTTGCTTGTCAATGCGCAGATCCGGCATGGAAAACGTCCTTCCGTCTTTTCCTTGTCGTGGTCCAACCTTGGATTTGCACAACTCCTGGGTGCGCTGGCGCTTGTTGGGAAGATATGGGCGACTGGCGGGCAGGACGTCAACTGCGGCATATATGGAAATGCATTATTGGGGGTCATGATTGCGCATCAGTTCTGGCACGTCTTCAGTTGAAGCGCGCACAAAAAGGTACATACATCTCTGCATGTATACGAAGGTCAAATGAGGTTCAAGGCATGGCCACAAGTACAGCACAAATGTACAGGGGCATAGTTTAGCATTGGGTGTGTCGGTTTGTTATTTTTTGATGCGCTGAGCATTTGAGAGAGCGTTGCATGGCATAGGCGTTGGTTACATTATGACTTGTTGGCATCTCGGATGGTGTCTGATCAGACCAAGAATACAAGAACAGAGCTTCCTCTATGGGGAGCATATAAGCCTGCGCGAGGCTGATGTTTGATACGGACCATGTTACTTACTTGGAACTGGGGACTTGTGACCAGCAACATTGAACAGCGACTATCAAGTACTTCATCCGAGGTAAATAGTTGGATACCTAGCGGGATACAAAGATCAATGATGCCTTTCAAGATCCTGCGCCCTTGTGATGTAGAGAGAACCGGGATTTGCTTTGATCATAATCTCCCCTGCGTCCATCTCGGGACCTTCGGCGTCCGTCAAAGATGACCGAAAAGCATCTCCTATCCATGGATGGGCTGTAAGCTGTCCGCTTAGGTAACAAAGTGCCAGGTTTCTCAACGTAGAATCGCTTTTACAGGGCGTTGCACGACAGTCAGGCCACTAAACGCGCCACGGCAGCGTGCATTTCCGCCGCGCTACAGAGTACATGGAGCGGTAGCGCCACTCTCTGTCGATCGTTGTCCGGCGTCCCTCCCTAAACCCCTAAAATCCACCTACCTAGATCTTTCTCAAATAAACAATCCCAAGGCGTTGGCTTTTTTCCTCTAATTCGCCTCCGCCGACCTTTTTTCCCCTTCTACTACGGTTCTAGACTTCTGACCTGAGTTTCCACTCCTTTTCAATCTCTCGCCAGCTCAGTCATTCTAGCATTCCTTGCCCCCAAGAACCTGAAGCGTCCCGTGGCAATTCCCATCGTCGATACTTTTTGGAAAAATAAACCCCTGTCGCTCGGATCGGAGGCTGCATAACCAAGCAAACAAAATCGCGACAATGCCGTCGCGCACTCTCCCAACCCTGACTCAGGCCGAGATCGAGTCGCATAACAGCAGCAAGTCTTGCTATGTGACTGTCGGCCAGAACGTCTACGATATCACCGACTTTCTCGAGGGTCATCCCGGCGGTCCCGAGCTCATCCTCGACTGGGCCGGCAAGGACATCACCGAGATCCTGAAGGACGAGGTCTCCCACACGCACTCGGATTCGGCCTACGAGATCCTCGACGAGTCCCTGGTCGGCTTCGTCGTCAATGACAAGATCGCGGTCGACCACGACCTGAACAAGAAGGTCGACGGCAACGATGTGCAGATCAACGAAAAGGTCACCCCCTTCGTCCACCCGCGAACGGGCATGAGCTGCGAGGAGGACCTTAGCAAGGACACCAACTACGACGTCGACTACAAGAAGCACAAGTTCATCGATCTCAACAAGCCCATGCTCCTGCAGGTCTGGAGGGGCGGCTTCACCAAGGAGTTCTACCTCGACCAGGTTCACCGCCCCAGGCACTACAAGGGAGGCGCCAGCGCGCCGCTGTTTGGAAACTTCCTCGAGCCTCTCAGTCTGACGCCCTGGTGGGTGGTGCCCATGGTCTGGGTGCCGCCAGTCGCCTACGGCACCTACATCTCCCACGAGGGACTCACTGGCTGGGGCCAGGTCGCGACGTGCTTTGGATTCGGACTGTTCCTGTGGTCCCTCGTGGAATATGTTCTGCACCGATTCTTGTTCCACCTTGACTAGTAAGTTGGCTTCCCGCGATATTCTTGTAGCATAACACTAATCACTTTATCTTAGCTACCTTCCCGACCACCGCGCCGGCCTTACACTGCACTTCCTTCTCCACGGCGTCCACCACTACCTGCCCATGGACAGGTATCGTCTCGTCATGCCCCCGACGCTATTCGTCGTGCTGGCGACGCCATTCTGGAAGCTCGCGCACGCCATCTTCTCCTGGAACTGGCACATGGCTACGGCCGTGTACTGCGGAGGTATCTTTGGATACATCTGCTACGATCTGACGCACTACTTCCTGCACCACCAGAACCTCCCTCTCTGGTACAAGGAGCTCAAGAAGTACCACCTCGCCCACCACTTCCTCGACTACGAGCTCGGCTTTGGCGTCACCAGCAAGTTCTGGGACCGCATCTTTGGCACCGAGCTGGTTACCGTCGTCAAGTCCTCCTAGACTCACTCTCTCGGGAGGGGCCATGAAGACGTACGTATGCAGGAAAAAACAAAACGAAATTCTTGTTATGCTCTTGTAATGAAAAAGAAAGAAATACGTGTACATATGACTAGGGTTGGCATGATACAGGGAGGCTACGACACGAGATGAAGATGCGGGTAGACGCCGAAGGGAGCAAAGGCAAAAGAATCTTTGGCATTAACGGGCGTCTTGGAGTAACGACAACCTTGGTTTTGGTGGGACATGATTCTGCATGTGTGGCAATACTCACCTACTCGACTAATAATACAACTAATTACATATATAATATATCACATACCCTTCTCGAAAATGTAATATGTACAGGCCTGCTGTTCCAATGAAAGCTTAGTTGAAGGAGCTGGATTATCATATGCCTTGCTTGAATCTTTTCGAATCTATCAAACGCCGCAAAAGCTGTATGCTCTCTTTAAGGTTTCACAGACACATGGCAATGCCCGTTCCCACGTGGAGACGGGTGGTTCCTGAAGGCAAAGTTCAATAATGCATTCTTTATTGTTACTTGAGCCTAATTCAACTCATGGACAGAACGATATACTGCACTCCGTCGAATAAGTCCCCGACACCACGTCTCATAGTGAGGTCTGCCACCTCAAGATCGCGCAAACCGTTACCTGTTGACTTCAGTTCAAGACTTTCATATCCCGTATCTGTACTGATTTCGAAATACTGCTCCAATCCGGGAGTTGGCAGCCTAGACCCTGACTGTCGGTCAAAGGCAACTCAAATAGACAGATGTGGCTGATAATTTCGAGTAACAATAATCCAGACGGGGCATTAGAACCATTCTTCAGCAGCGGCAGCAAGGATCCGATTCAAAAAGGTTCATGGTCCATTTCACGCTTCTTCGAGTCTAGCCAACATATACATCAGAGACACTTTCAGCTGTCAAACGGCCTCTGGCCCCAAACAACGTCGAGCGGCATACACGCATGAATCTGTTGCACCCAAAATGTCAGTCTCGTTCAAAGTCGCCTCCTCCAAGTAGGAGCGGAAAGGGGGAGGGGATAGGGTTTTCTTCTGCTTGATATTTACCGAAGAATCCATGAGCTCCCTCTTGCACTCGTCCAGGAACCCGTCGACCTCGTCCTCGGTGCCCTCGCCCATCATGACGAACAGCTTCTTGCTGATGCCGTCGATGCCCTCGTACAGGTCCTTGCGGCCCATCCAGCCTAGCCGTTTCTGCCGCCGGCCCTTGGCCCACGGCCCCAGGGGCGCCCGCAGGTGGACCTCTTCGACGCCCGCGAACCCGCGCGCCCGCAGCCGGTCCGGGTGCCGCAGGGCGCCCATCGAGTCGATGCCCAGCCGGCCGCAGACGCGCTGGATCGCGCGGCCCCATCTCCACAAGGCCCCATCCTCGCGCACCGAGCCGTCGGGCGACTCGATGGGGATGTGGAACTCCTGCAGCTCGAGGAATCCGCCGGGCTGGAGAAAGCGGTAGGCCTGGTCGACCAGCCGGTCCCAGTCGGCGATGCCCATGGTCAGGGCGCGCACGTGGACGTAGTCGAAGCGCTGGTGGAACGACCAGTCGCGGGCGGCGTCGTCGATGTAGAAGGTGCAGTTGGCGGGGACGAAGTCGGGCTGGATGGGCGACAGGTCCGTCCCGACGACCTGGACGTGCGGATGCAGGCCAGCAAAGTCGATGGCCCAATTGCCCGTGCCGCAGCCGACGTCGAGCACGTGGGTGACGTTTATCGTTTCGAGAGGCGCCAGGTTATAGCGCCCGCCGCAGAGCTCCAGCCATATCAGGTGTTGCAGCTCGAGGCGGTCCATTTCTTGCTGCGGATGTCATGACACAAGGTTAGGTCATCTTGTTCTTCTGTAATCACAGCTGGAGCGCGGCAATGAGGTACCGGCGTACAATGTCATTTGGCAAGTGATATGCATCGTTTGCACTTTGATATCTCCGCCCATGATGATATCGGAACTCATAATCTTCACTTCTCATGGACGTAGACATACTAGTACCGATATAAGCTGGCGCCTCTCATACTTAAGCATTCAGACTTACGAAGTGATGTCGGATCCAAGAGAAGAGTCATTGTCGGAACGATTTGAATCTACCTCGAGCTCACTGATGATTCCATCCTGGCCGCCATAGAGTGCAGAGGGAGACTCATTCTCTTGTAAGTCGCTCTCGGCCGGGACGTCGTTCGGAGCCGAGACATATGGTGCCGTGCCGGGAACGTTCGATACAGAATCCTCCATCATGAAGAGGGCATATTACCTGCCTACAAGTTGAGCAGAAACCCGAGCGACAGAGATCGGGTAAAGGAAAGAAAAGGATCTTTTTCTATGATCCTTCGGTGATGGATGGAAGGCTTGGTGGCGCCATATATGCAGGCAACCCTGTCTCACTAGCTCAGCGGTACAGATAGCTGACAGTCTTCCACCTAGCGGAGAGGCTCTCAAAAATGTATCATAGGAAAGGAGGGGGTCAGAGCACTTGACTCGTTTCCCATCACAAGACTGAAGTACAGGCTGGCCGCTGGAAGGTCGCCAAGTACAAGAAAGAAAAGCGATGGAGACCTTGACAGTCAGGTATACAATGCTTGGATTGAGGACGATAGTACAGACTCCAGAGTATTCCGTATGTCGTCAAGAATCCGACCTGATCTTCATTCTCCATCAGAGGGGAGAAGCAAACATTGCTCTCCAACTATGGTTAAGATAGAAAGGTAATGCCGCATTGATTCCAATCCACAGATCAGATCATCCAGGTACGTAGCGGGATTTGATACCTGCAGCCACTCGGCCAGAAGCAGCCGAGTTCTGCTGTTTAGATAGATAAAGACCAGATGCGCGACTGCATGAGCCATTCGTTGCTAGTCAAGGAAATGTTGTTGACGTGGCCAAGGGCATAAATTCTTTCAGTGACTGAAGTAGGAGTGACCATCAATTCTGGTTGGGTAAAATGCTTCACATTTCTCTGCAACATCTTGTTTCCATTGCTCGGACAAGGAGTTGAAGTGAAGGCCATGGGACATGAACAAGTGAACAGTGGGGCATTGAGAGTTGAGCGAGCTTAAGCAGCCATGGGCCCGTGCACCGATACCCCTCCAGCCACACCTCCTCAGCCACTTTTACGTAGCCAGGGCCGAGGCCGCCTTTCCTCTTTGAATTTGCAACCCACAAACGACCACCAGAAATTTTGATTTTGCGCCCCAGTCCCGAAATCTTGAGCCAGGCGCCTTTTTACTCTTTCCTCTCCTCGATCTCCGTGCCCGCCCCAAACCTTTTCGACTTTCAGTCTCCGTCAAACACCGCCGACTAACCCACAGCAAAAATGTCGAAGCACTCTGCATCCGGTATGACGACCCCAATTGATATCCCCCTCTGCTGCCGCTCTGGCGCGAGCTCAGCCCGCTGATACGAAATGTTTCTCTCTCCAGGTATCGCCAGCTCCCGACGCAAGTCGAGGAAGGCTCACTTCGGCGCCCCCTCGTCGGTCCGCCGCAACATCATGTCTGCCCCTCTCTCCAAGGAGCTCCGTGAGAAGTACAACGTAAGAACGATCCCCGAACCTGCCTGCAAGACGACCTCAGCACGAAAAGAAGAACACCCCGACCTCTAACATTCCGTCTCCCCCCTCCCACAGGTCCGCAGCATCCCCATCCGCAAGGACGACGAGGTCACCATCGTCCGTGGCTCCAACAAGGGCCGCGAGGGCAAGGTCACCTCGGTCTACCGCCTCAAGTACGTGATCCACGTTGAGCGCGTCACCCGCGACAAGGCCTCGGGCCAGTCCGTCCCCCTGGGCATCCACCCCTCCAAGGTCGTCGTCACCAAGCTCAAGCTCGACAAGGACCGCGAGTCCATCCTGGAGCGCATCAAGGTCGGCCGCGAGCTCCGCGCCAAGCAGCAGAAGGCTTAAATATTTGTCGAACATTCCAAATCAATTCGACAGATTTAATACCTTGCCCGACAATTACCTCACGAACAATACTCTCCACATCCGTACGAGCGAAACGGATGAAAGCAATGACACGAATTTCAAGCGACGAAACGGTGCAACGGAAAAACGAAAAAGGATTTTGACGGGACACCAATGACATGGAATTGGCCCATGGCATTTATACCGAGTCGATAAAGGGACGTCTGGCGTCTTGCGAATCAATTTCCAGCTTGGCTCTCGACAGAGGCCAAGTTTGGAACCGGGGGAAACTTGCTTGGGTTTCAGCATTTAGATGCCACGACTGCACTACACAAAAAGAGAAAACAGTTTCACGCACACAATGGCCATTTCGCTTGCTTCTCACCCAAGCTGTGAAATGCTCCATGGGAGGTCCATCCCGAAGCCCTTGCTTGACATGCGCATGCTCCCATTATCTCCCCTGCGTGATGATGATCAGCAGCTGTCCTCTCCCCCCTGAGGTACGAATGCACCATGGCCTCGCAAACTTCCTAGCTTCGAAGCCAGCATAGTACCATATTGAACACAATCCAGGTAAGGCTGATTGCATCCTCCCACATGTGACTCGTCTCCCTAAATCCCCTCCCTCCCAAAACAACCGCTAGGATATCTCCTCGTTAGCCACAAAACCCATGGATTTCGAGGTATACGACTGGCGAAGAGTAAACCAATGGGGAGCAATCATGAATCACCGCTCTCCTCTCGCCTGCAGACTTTCGCGGAATGTTTCATCGTGATGTTGAAAGTTTGATGGTGAGGCACATGTCTATGATGAATATGATTATTGTTTGATACATACGTACAAGCCATACTCTCTGCAGCCGAGCCTCAACTATCCTTTGCCGTAGCGACCGGAATTGATGAAATGACAAGTGTAGCGGTTATCAGGACCTACCTGGCGTCTGCCTGCTGAGTTCTGGCAACATTTGGCTCGGGACACAATGCTGGCGAATAAGTGAGACACATACGAGGTACAGTTCACCGAGATCTAATAGGAGTTTCGGCCTCTAGCTATCTGCGTCTTGCCTCAGATGTATTTTACCCGCCAGAGAATATGGAGTAGGCGAAAATGGCAACATTCTTTTTCGCTTCAGGACATCACGGTCTGGACACTGCGCACTTAATTACACTAAATGTATTCATCTACCTAAAGAAAGTATCCCATCCTTTCAAAGGGAGTCCTGTTCTTGCCATTCTTGACATCGGAATATTAAAAACACATACTGGGTACCATCTCGGTATTATGAGGTCGGTTGATGTCGGCACTTGGTCCCTTCTTAAAGATGAATCGCAGAAGAACAGTCGCATATCGTTGGCCCTTAAAACCTGTTTCCCTGGGTGGTACAGGTGAGGCTAAAACAAAGAATGATGAAGTATCAGATGAAGAACGGACGCAAGTCGACGTCGCACATGATAAAGATGAAAGTTGATGGATCATGGAGGGGAAGTCGTGTCACCCCTACTACCAGCCGCCGGGACCAATAACACCACGTCGCTCAGCATCGCGGATCATGCGCTTGTGGAGATCAGCAATGACTGACTCTGACTGACGAGGAGGGCGGTTCTCTCCCATCTTCTCCATCTTCGGCAGCTGAGTGGTGTTGTCATTCTCGCCCTTGAAACCAGGTGTGATGCAAAGCGAACTGTTGGCGTTTGTGATGGCAGGCGTCAGAGAAGCAGAAGCATGGCCGACATATTGCGGGAGATGGCCGTTGGCAGTCGTGGACGAGACAGAGCTGAGAGTGGCAGGTCCATTGGTCGGTCCCTTCTTCATCATGTTCTGCCACAGGTCATTGCTGGAACCCTTGCTGCTAATTATTAGTCTTGGCCAGCAAGGACGAGAAGAAGTCATGGTACCTTGATCGATCCAAGCCGCGGCGGCTGCCAAAGGTTGGCTTGCCCTCGCTAGCTGTTGCGACAGCTGGAGATGACAACTGTGGCTGCTCGCGAACAGTGTTGCGCAGCTTGTCTGCGCCCATGTCCCCACGAATGCCAACGCTCGGGGTAACCTTGACGTCGATGTCCTCACGAGCCATGGTCTGAGGATTGATGATCGGGACTGCGTGGCTAATCTTTCTGGTGTTCTTGGCGGATCGCGAACTCTCCATGGACTGAGCCATATTGAAAGGATCCTCCGACTTCTCGGCCTGGCGGATAGCATTCGACTTGGAAGCTGTGTCCGACTTCTCCCGCGACTTGACGGGCGAGGGAGGGTAGAAATCCTTGCCATCGAACTTCGGAAGACCAGAGCCCTTGACAGCAACGCCACCCCAGTAGACATGTCGAGCACGCTTCTCTTCGTCGCTCAGCTCTCTCAGGTAGGTGTAGTCAGATGAGCTGGCATTTGCAACACTCAAGCCCATAGGCAGCTGACCTACCAGATACGGAGTAGTCTGATCGGCTGGGAAAGCCTTGGGAAGTTCCCAAGGGGACTGGACAGCGGTATTGGTGCCCGTGGCAGAATCGAAGCCCATAGTCTCTTGCGACGGCAAAGAGGGGGTGGCACTCTTGGGCTCAAAGATGGGGGCCATAGCTGCTCGGGTGGGAATCGAATACTTCTTGGTCTTCAACAGATGTGCCTCCAGGGCTCCCAAGGCCTCACTGGTATCAGTACTTCTCGAGGAATTGATACCAACTCGCTGGCGTTTCTCGATGGCCGACTTTTGGCGAGCCTGGTCAATTGTTGACTGTAAGTACGTCTGCTGAGCAGGTCTCATCATGCCCATCTGCGAGGGGCTAACTCCAATGTTGTTACCAAAGCCTGGCGTCATGGGAGTCTTGACTTGGATCGGAGCCGAAGCCGGAGCCGGAACCAAGCTCTTCTCAAAGTCCTCACCGTCAGGGCGCATGTATTGCTCAAACTTGAGCTGTCTCTTGTAATTCTGCTCGAAGCTCTCAATGGTTCTGCGTAGCGATTGAACCTGATCCATCGTTGCCTTCTCATCGATTTGATGTCTGTTGTACTGAAGTTGATCCTCAAAATACTTGAGCTGCGCATGGAGGGTTGTCAATTGACTGCTGGTGATTTGGCTCGGCTTGATCGACGTCAAGTGAGGCTTTGTGGATGCACGAGGTGTTGCTGCAACAGACTTGGCCTCAGACTTGGGATCAGACTGGGGAGTGTTGGGAACTTCTGTACCCATGAGAGGGGCAAAAGCCGGCGACACGACTCCGTATGGGCTAGTCATCGGCATCATGGCGGATGGCTGTCCACCCGAGGCAACGCGAGCAACGGATGGATGAACGGGGAAACCTCCAACGTAGGGGCTGGGGGTCATCGGAGTTCCCTGAACCTGTGCGGAAAACTGAGCACTGCCAGGGTAGTGCACGTTGCCATTGAAGAAGTACGGTCGACTCTGATCAAACTGGTCAGGGGGCGAGATCTTGATGGGAGTCGGCTTAGATCTCTGGTCGACTTGCTCAGTTCCCGTCTTGGAAGTCTGGGGCTGGACTTCATCCTGCTTCTCAACACGAACCGAGAGGTTTCGAGTCTGCTGGACTTCGGGGCCAGGCTGCATCTGAGTTTGAGGCAGGCCATAAGGCATAGGAAGTCCATTGGTCATGTAGACCGGCACTTGTGCATACATGGGCGAGGCGCTGGTATACATCTGATGGGACATAGGCTGCAGCATCATGGGAGGAACAGTTGCGTATGCGTTCTGATCCTTGATGCCGGAGCTGGTCGTAGTCTCTGCCTGGGTAGCCTGTCGAGCAAAGTCGCTCGAGTCGCTGTCATGACCAGCTCTCTCTAGATCCCACTTGGCAGATGGAGAGGTTGATCCGCGAGTGTTGGGAACGATGCGACCTCCGGCTGTGACGCGCACATGAGTGGGAGAAACAACTGCCTTGTAGAAGCGCTGAAAGCCTTCACTCTTCTGAGCATCAAGACCAGTAGGGGCAGCAATGGGCTCGGTCGAATTGCGCTCGGAGGGAGTACGACCTCTATAGTGCCACTGGGTCTCACCGTCAAGGTTGTTGATGGGGTGACGAGACAGCTGTCTCTTGCCCTTGAAGACAATCTGCTCCTCGCTGTCGCTAGAAGACGAAAGATTTGCATCCGGGGCCCGCTTCTGGCGCTGGGATCTGGCAGTCAGGTTCTGTCTGACTACATCACCTAGTACAAGTCAGTCTTTGATCTTCGCCGCGTATTGTGATCAAGGTCTAGCCGTGAAAATTTCAGACTACTTACCGATCTCGGCATTACCATGCAGCTGATCCAGCATGGGTCGAGAGGCTTTGGAGCCTCTCAGCTCCAGCAGCTGGGCGATCGAGTACTTGCGGGAAGGCATGTAGACGTCGAGATAGGCGAACAAGCAGAAGCTTCTCTGAGTACCGTCGTCGACACCACGGAATAGAGTTGGGAATGCGCCCTGCGAATTGGAAAGATGCTGAGCGGCGAATCGGAGTATGGCACAAACCTGATCGGAAGGTCTGCCCGAGTTAGCAAAGTACTCCTGTGCATACAACTGTGACTGGAGGAATATGGGCAGGTCAGAGGGCAAGGTGCAGTCCTCGGTCAGTTGTGCTTCCGAGACCACGTCGACTCGAACTTGAGTACAAGCCGGGTGGTTTTTGAGGTAACGCTTGATTTGGGTCACTCTGGCCTTCTCCAGAACAGCATCCTGGTGCTGGTCATCCTTGAGACGTGGGTAAAAGTCCCGAATGAACTCTCTTCTTGTACCCATTTTGAAAGGTGGTGTGCTGAGAAAGAGTACAAGTATTGGAAAAGAGAATAGGCAAAGAAAAGACGAGATAATCGTCTGTTCAGAGTGTAAAATGAGCACAAGAGATGTATAGTGCAGAAGCCCAGGAAAAAAATTCCAAGACCGGATAGAGTAATGCGGAAGGAACAGTATTTTCCGGACGGAAACTGCCCAGATAATTCGAAAAGGGAGGGAACTCGAGGCTGTAAAATGTGTAGCAACGAAAAAATCGTCGGAAATCGAGCGCTATATGGTGACTTTAAGGTAGTGAAAGAATGGTATTGTGGAAGGTATCGTGATCTTGGATATCAACGATGAAGAGTTGATAGTGCGGTCTCTGGAAGTTGTGTCTGTCCTTGGGGCACAGTTTTGCTGGAGCTTGGAAGAGAAGGCAGGAGTAGTGATTGCCGAATGCGTGTTGTGAATGTGAGTGGTGAAGATGCTGATAGCGCGGTCTCTTGTGGTTGCGTCTGTCCGGGCACAGATGTGTTGGGTCTCGACAGAGAATGCGGAAGGAAGTGAATGTTGTGTTGATAGTGAGTGGTGAAAGACCGTGGATGCAGTCTCTTGTAGTTGTGTCTATCCTTGGGGCAGATGTGTTGGGTCTTGAAAGAGAATGCGGAAAGAAGTGAATGGTGGTGGTATGTTGTGGTGATAGTAAGGAGTGAAAGGCAGGAACTGCAGTCTCTTGTAGTTGTATCTATCTGTCCTTGGGGCACAGATGTGTTGGGCTTGGAAGAGAATGCAGAACAGTGTTGAAAATTGAATGTTGTGTTGTGAGTGTGGGTAGTGAAGAGGTTGAAGGTGTGGCCTTTTGTACTCGAACCTGTAGCTGGTGCACAGACCCGCCTCGTCGTGGGCAAAAGCGTGCAGGCGCGCAATGAAGGCATCGTGTAATGAAAACGTGAAGGCGCGCAATGAAGCCTTAGAGTCGTGCAGTGGGGCTCTCATCCGGAAAGAGGCGCACCACCCATGGAGCTGCCGCCAACAAGAAGGCGCGCAAAGACGGCGGGCCGGACAGAAGCACAAGACAATGATGATGGTCTCCGGGCGAAAAAAGGCCGATACGGACGATAGGTATGTGATGTATGCTCTGCAGAGATGAGGACTTACCCAAAAAAAGATTGGCGATCAGTACACGAAGCAACAAGCAACGGTATGCATACAAGATCCTACGATGGATGTCCGACGGAAGTCCGGTCTCAAAACTGGGATAGAGATTTCGGCAATGTGATCGCAGTGTGGTCGAGATGCACAACGATGGCGATGCGTGTTGTTTTGGTCGGTGGAGGGGAAGAGATCTGATGCGCGAGAGCTCCCGGCGTCGAAATGAGCCCGTCTGTCTCCAGCACACGGCCAACGGGCAAGTGCACACAGCGTCCTCGATGATGGAAAGCGTGATGGCCTTTAGGAAAAGATCAAGACTTCTGTCGGTCAATTGAGGGATGTCGAGGGGAGGCGTCGGTGTCGAGTTCGGGTTGAAGACGGCGGAGGGTGCGAGGCGTCCAAGCTCTGGGATGGAGATTGGAAGGTGAGGTTGTGGGATCGGGATGGAAATTTGACAGCAGGAAGGTGCCGAGCTAAAACGAGTACAATGGTGGCCAGGACTGCGGTTTCCAGCCCTGGCATCAGTTTGGCGATTGTGATTATTCCATCCTGCCACTATTCGATTATTCACTTCTGGAAGGGACTGCCCATTATGCCACTGACTGGCCGTTTGTCGTTTCGCCTGGTGGCACTAGCTGTCTACCTAGGTACCAGACTCACAATCAGTGCAGCCACAATCAATGATAGTCACTCTTCGTCATGGAGCTTTTGGGTCTCTGACGGCATTTCTCCATGAGCTGCATTGATATTTCCAGTGTTCAGTTGTGTTGATGACATTAGGAAGGTATGTAACTTGGACCAGGTTCCTGACAGCCTAGGCAATCGAGCTGGGCATGTTCTAACGATTCCGCTTGAAATGTTCCCGTCATGTCCAGCAATACGCTTGACTTCATGTTGATCGACAGTGCATACGTGCAGCAGTGTCAAAGAATTCACGTCTCGACGTCGATGAATTCGGCAGAGCCCAGACAGCGGGCTTGGAGAAAAGCAACAAAGTGTATGATGGATATAAAGTTTATTGGAATTATCCAAATCTTGTTGGACAAGGCTGCATGTTTACGAGAAGATGAGAGAAATCGGTCTTGCTTGCAGCATAAATCAGTAGTTGTCGTTGGACATGGCAGCAAAGCTGTGCAGCTGTCGACTCGATCAGAGCAAGGTATGTCTGCCTCTTAGGTTCAATGGACCAATGAAAGACTACATGGCTTCGACTTGTTATAAATTTCAAATGTGCATCTAATTCCGCCAGTTGGACAGCACAGCCAGGTAGATGACTAAAAGTCCTTCTCGAGTTGATGCGTGCCAATTGACATGGTCGATGCCAAGACCTATCCAGCTAACCTAGGCGCTTGTCCGTGTACAGCCACCACAAGAAGCCTCGAAGCAATGTTCGAGAATGTCCACTTTTGGAGCGTTATACTCCTCGCCCCACCAAGCGGCCATTGGCTGCCTGGAGGCTCCGAGTCTCATTGGCTCTGGAATTTAAGCCCGGTCGTAGTCTAATTTCTAGATCTTCTATGCACCAACATCGTGACTGTGGCTTAGTGGCAAAGTTGCACACCGTAGAAATGAAGAGAGAGACTAACAACAATCACAAATTCCAGATCACCGAGTAGAGAAAGCAATCAGTCAAGTTTGTGCACTGTCAGCTGGGCGGAGTTCCGTTAGGTCGTCAAGTTTGCTGCTCTCTCTTATGTCAGGTCATACGGCCGACCCATGCTCATGGAACAAAGACGAGCCATAGGATCAGAAATGTTTGATGTGCTGCGCCATCTTCCGCTAAGCGGTCCTACTTAGTTGCATCCATAAAAGAACCGTCTGCCCTTTGTCTTCGTTCGCGCCGCTGCGCTGGAATTTCTGTCACCAACAACATCACAAGCAATCACCCGGTTTGTTCATTCCAGACTACCTACAAATGGGCCGCCCGTGAATGAGAGCAAGCTTGCACCCGCTACACCGGCTGCCAGACATTCGAACAATGAATCAGAGCAACTCAAAACAGGAGGGTATCTCAGGAGATTGCCAAAATTATTTAAGGATGCGTTTTTGGCAAGAGGAAGCCATATCAACCAAACCGACAACCCGTTTCATTAGATCCGCCACGACTACACAACACCACATCATCAAGAGATCTGCCACGATCATCGCACCGCCACCATGACATCCGCAAACCAGAATGGAGCACACCAAGATGCAGACTTCAAGAACAAATGGTCCGAAATCGAGGATAATTACGGCTGCTTTTGGTCGCAGCCTAATGCAGTGGCCGACGTCGAAGCGTACTTGAGAAAGTACCAACACCATCAATACGACCAGGCTCCGCAGAAATGGGTCAAGGAGCGTTCGCATTTTCAGAGGGACAATCTGAACCCTACAGAGATACTTGCTAAGAACGACTACGCTGTCATTCTCGGAAACCGATCATCCTTTGACGCATCGCAGTATCCCGGGGCGCCTGGACAAGCTAGCATGTCATTTATACATGTACTTGGTCTCTCCAACAAGCAGATATTCAACGGCGTATCGCTGACCCAGCATAACTGCGTAATCATCGACCAGATCATTCAGCTTTTCGAGTCTTACTGGGAAGATCCCAACTCCGGTTATAAATTTCGGGACGAAGTCATTGATTATCAAAGGAAGATGTTCAAGAGCCAGGAAGCCAGGATAAGGGCACAGAAGCCCCATGACAGAGCCCCAAACCCAGCCGAATACCTTGATCGACTATCCAAGGAGGCCCTTGACCTCAAGGCAGAGGACTTCAACTATGGACTCCATCTGTGGCCCGAACAGAGCGTAGGTCATCTGCACATTCATATTGTTGCACGTCCGTGGAACATGCGCAAGTACTCAACACTTGATCATGACGCAAAGACTGTGGATGCACGAGACGTGCGAGAGTTCATAATGAAAAAGGGTCCAAAGTACTACGGGCCACCCTACGAGAAGTACGAAAAGGCCAAGCAAGCCTCCAATCGGAGCAACCGCCAAGCCTCGTAGTATTAAGGGTCACTATGGCTCTTTGGATACTCGTATACCGACTGAAAACATGAAAGATGAGGGAGAACACGAGGACCGAGCGACCATGTTCGTGGAAGGGGACGGAGCCAGAAGATATACCTCCGAGTTCAGAGTCCCTGACAGATATGAGCCAGTCCAGGAATTGAAGATCTCATTAATATGACCACGGTAGTATGGGTTAAACACTAATAATCGACAACCTATACCCTACGACTAGGACATCACATTGACCAATTTACGTGAAATGGCCAGAAGCAATATCAGCCTTGAATGTTTGAAAATAAGCGTTGAGATTGCAGATCAAGGATGATGCGAGATGAGATTGACGAAACATATATTAGTAAAGCAGCGGCCCGAGATCCCGACTGGCAATATAGGTGTGACATCGCGCAGATGGTGCGACCACGGCGAGGGCAACCTGCATAGTTGCCTGCAGGAACAAATCATTATAGCCTGCAGTCAACAGTGATGTCTGTTATTATTATATTCCGCCAACGATGATGCCGGCAGGACAAGCACAAGTCCGATATCGCACATTGCACCGAGAGATCATCGGTGAGTGCGTGTTCAACCTCCAGTGCGCTGTCCCGTACTTTGGGAGATTCGCCGTGCGCAGCAGCCTGCGCAACGATCGTCATCGAAGGACCGTCGAAGGATACCGCTGTTTTGCCCAGCTGCCAGTTGCCGCAGGTACGGCAACAGAGAGGTTGGGAAGTCTATTGGCCGGTCACATCACCGTCGAACTCGAGTGTTGCTAGTCACCAAGCAGTGACGCAAAGCGGACCCAATTTTTGACCAAGAATTCCCGAGATGGCCCATATGGAGAAACAAAGTCCACCGATCAGCACTGCCGCGCGACTGTGATTGAGTGGTCGGTTATGAGTTCATCGACGAAGCACCGTGGAAAGCCCTGAAGGGTAGCACCGGCACCGGGGCACCGGAGGCGTGGACGGTCGCAACGGGCACAGCTGCCGGCAGTCAGCCGGGGAGTTTTTGGGAGAAGCGAAATGGCATGTCTCCATTCTCACCGGCAGTGACGGGACGGGTCCCAGTAAACCAAACAAGCTGCAGCGACTCGTCTTCCTGGTTCCTGAACCTGAGAAATAAAAAGGAAAGAACGGAAACAGCCACACGCGCGTTCAGATGTAGATCGGACGAAGATCAGTCTCCCAACCACAGGTGCAGAAAGAAGCGGGCTTCACTCGTCGATCTGCTTAGCCATCTGCTGAGCTCAGCTGGCTTCGTCGTCTGCAGGCGTAAGCCTCTCCATTGATGTTCAGTCGACCCGAGACAACGACACCCAGTAATATGGGACGACGGCACGCACATGGCTCTGCGCCAAAGATGAAGGAGACGACACGGCCCAAGAGGGCGAGCGACGACGACGGCCACTTGAAACTGGCCCTGAGGACGAGCAAGGTGAAACACGGGATCTACAGGAGAATAGATATACTTAGCACCCGCCTAGGCACTGCTGGGCCGGGGTTGGCAATGAAGCAACTGAGTTTTCTGCGGGGAGATGGCAGAGTTAAGCCTCGTGGGCAAACAATAATAGCCATAGCAAGCCATAGCACCATGGCCCAGTGTCATGGCATGATGGTGTACGGCACCACATTGACGCAGGGCCGCGTCAGCCCGTTTTGGAGCCGCTTGCGCGTAGCCCAAAAAACCAAACCAGCCCGGCACCTGGTTCGTGGATCCGTCCAGTTGGGTGGGTTTTTTTGCCTTTGGCACGGCCGTTCTAGACTGGAATTTTACACCTCTTCCCTGACCTCGACCAGGGCTTTCTCTAAACAACATCGGCTCCACCCCAGCACTTGAGCTTGCGAGCCAGACAATTCAGCCAAAGCAACCAAAGACAGGCGAGGCACAGCCCAACATGTCGTCCCTTTGCTCGCCGTCCGCCAGGGCACGATGCGGACCGTGATGAGGCTGACTGGGACATCCCTGAGGTCCCTGGCCCTTAACCACGACTGCCGGCATCAATACCCACTCGAGTGTATCGATGGCGACAGCATCATGAGCTGTCTCTCGCTGCTCTCTGGGGCGAAGTCCACTCCGATTGAGGCATCCCAACCGGGTCTTGGCGGAGACCATGGAGAACGATCTGAGGAAGACTGAGCCCATACTCCAATGGTTCTTTGGCGCCCACGGAGCTGAAGCCGCCGAGTCGTCGTCACGCCTGTCTCTCCTCTGGCTGAGCGCTGACTGGGGACCGGGGACTGGACTGGGACTTCGCCCTCCACGCAGTCGCCTCTGCCCAGCGCCTGTCTGAGAACGGCGGAGCAACCCTTCTGCCGTCTAGAGTATATTGCAGACATGGAGGACCCACCGCTCACAGCTGGGGATGGTTTTGAGGCTAAGTATAACGTTATGATAATGACGAATGGAGCAAGTGGCTGGGGTCGTCCAAGAGTTGCTTGCGGCATCGTGAACAGCCATGACGAGAGTCACGGCTCAAATCACGTTGTCAATTCTGATTATAAGAAGACCCGAGAGTCCTCTCCTCTTCCCGATTCGAAATATTCTTCAGAGCATCAAACAACAGCTTGAATACCAATAAACAAAACAAAAAAAGCATACTTCTTCTTCATTGCTTCCATCGTTTCATCTTTTTTGATTTATAGCAGCCGGCTGCCACTCGTCGAAACAGCTTCCGCTGCTAAAGACATTCTTTTCTAACCGTCGACATGAAGTTCTACACTGCCGTGGCAGTTCTCGCTGCCTCCGCGGCTGCTGCCCCCTTCGACGTCGCAGCCCGCCAGGACAACAGCGTCGCTCCTCCCGAGTTCTCTGGTATTCCCACTGGACCTCCTCCTTCGGGGCCTGCTCCTACGGGACCTCCTCCTACGGGACCTCCTCCCTCGGATGCTCCCATTCCCACCGCCGTTGCCAGACGCCAGGACTCTTCGGATGTCCCGCCTCCTCCTCCTAGCGGCATTCCCAGTGGCCCTCCCCCAGACTTCTCGGGAATTCCCACTGGCCCACCTCCATCAGACCTTCCTGCTGTAAGCAACAATATCACGATATACTCTGATATGATCAACGATCAAAAGCTAACATTTCCATCTCATCAGCCCACGGCTGTAGCCAAGCGTCAGGACGCTTCGGACCTGCCACCACCCCCTAGTGGAGTCCCCAGCGGACCTCCTCCCTCTGGTCCTCCGCCATCTGGACCGGCCCCGACCGGCCCTCCTCCCTCGGACGCGCCAGTCCCTACTGCTGCGGCCAAGCGTCAGGAGTCGGAGCTGCCTCCTCCTCCTCCTTCCGGCGTCCCTAGCGGACCCCCTCCTTCCGGTCCGGCACCTACTGGACCTCCTCCCTCGGACGCGCCAGTCCCTACTGCCGCTGCCAAGCGCCAGGAGTCGGAACTGCCTCCTCCCCCCAGCGGTGCTCCTTCTGGACCCCCGCCTTCCGGCCCGGCTCCCTCTGGCCCGGTACCTACTGGACCTCCTCCTTCCGACGCACCGGTCCCTACTGCTGTGGCTAAGCGCCAGGAGTCTTCTGAGCTCCCTCCCCCTCCTCCCAGCGGTGTCCCCAGCGGTCCTCCTCCTTCTGGTCCTGCTCCCACTGGACCTCCTCCCTCGGACGCCCCTATTCCCACCGCCGTCGCCAAGCGCCAGGACTCTTCCGAGCTTCCTCCTCCTCCTCCTTCCGGCGTCCCCAGCGGCCCTCCCCCGTCTGGTCCGGCACCCACTGGTCCTCCTCCTTCTGACGCTCCTCGCCCTACTGCCGCCGCCAAGCGCCAGGACTCTTCTGAGCTCCCCCCCCCTCCTCCTAGCGGTGCTCCCTCTGGACCTCCTCCTTCCGGCCCGGCCCCTACCGGCCCTGCCCCGACCGGTCCTCCTCCTTCCGACGCTCCCGTCCCCACCGCCGTCGCCAAGCGCCAGGACTCCTCCGAGCTGCCCCCTCCTCCTCCCTCCGGCGTCCCCAGCGGCCCTCCACCGTCTGGCCCGGCTCCCACTGGACCTCCTCCTTCCGACGCTCCCCGTCCCACCGCCGCCGCCGCCAAGCGCCAGGACGAGCAGCCCTCGGGCCCTGCCCCCTCGGGCCCCGCTCCCACCGGTCCTCCCCCGTCCGGCGCCCCCACTGGCATCCCCCCGCCTCCTCCCAGCGGCACGCCTCCCTCCTCGACTCTGCAGGTCAAGGTCCGCCAGGAGCAGCCCTCCGGCCCGGCTCCCACCGGTCCTCCCCCGTCCGGAGTTCCCTCGGGCGTGCCCCCTCCTCCTCCTAGCGGCAGCGCCCCCGCCGGCCCTGTCCCCAGCAACTAAGTTTGCTGCTCGGTAGACTATCCATCGGAATAGGATGCTCAGCATGGGAGAGAGAGAGACTCGAGTCACTTCCTACGATGACTCCGAGTGTATAAAGCACTTTTTTTAACTTGTACTGTATTTTCAAAGGGCGAGAAACGCCACAGTTTATGGTTTTTGCATTTTGTTATGTATTTTGGAAAGAAGGAACGGGATCAGAGTTGACGGTTATACCTTACGCTCCTTTACATAGCCATGTAGAAGAAGAAGAAAATCGAAAGAAAAAAAGGGATGACACAGAAAAAAAGAACACGTTCTAAGTTGTGATACAGTGACTATACAGCAGTCTTGCAAGTGGTGAACAGAATATATGGTGACCGACCATAGTATCAGAACTGGAGCTCTTTACAACGAGCGATAGAACGCTACGCAGAGAGTCTTTGATGGTCTAGTTTAAATCCAGTCATCAACCTCGATGGCGACATAAGCATACCTGTCAAAACGAGAAGTGTTCGACTCACTTCCTTCTCTTTCCAGACGCAATTAGACAGCCTCATCTTCCCTGACAACTCAAAGCCAGAGATCTTCTCCCAAGCGCAGAAACAGATCATTGTCAGCCAGAATCCCAACACCGTCTCAAATGTTCATGTCCTTGGATGTACACTGAGACGACTTCAAACTACTCTTCGGGCGCCATTAGAACACCTTCACAGCAGGACCGTGGCGTTGCGGGGTTGAGCATGGGTCACTGCCTTGATCCGCAAGCATATAGCAAATGACTTCGTGTATTATATGCAAAACACGTGCTGCCGTTGACCAGAATAATGATACATGGTATAAATGAGAATCATGAAAAATCGCTCGAGCAACCCGCACCACATCACTGTGATCGTTCCAGGGACCAAGAAAAAACGGTCAAAGGTATCGGGAATGATGCAGTCGCTTTGTTATATACTACAGTCGGATTCGTGACATGTTCGTCGCTTGTGAGACTGTATACTCGGTCGGTTAGACGGGTCTTCATGGTTTGGGGTTAGGTCGCTTTACTGTGGAGCCCCGATCATACCGAGATTTGCTTGATGGTTTCCTCGTATACTCCCGACACCAAATCTTGCCAGTAGGAACCGAGGTCAAAAAGGGGCATGACGACGAGGATCCGGACGCGGAGGATCTGGCTCTGGTCGTGGTGGTGGCTTCGGGTTGTGGCTATCAATGACTTCAAAGGATTCTGGTCGCTTTGCAAAGTCGTACATGTCGTTGTCCCCGACGAAGATGAATGCCATGCTGTTCAACAGTAAGGCAGGGTGAGTAAAAGCTTGGTGTCGAGTGTGGCAAGGCCTTTCGCCGAGTGTTAGGACAGTCCAGCGAAGATGGGCTAAGTATAAATGATTGGCATGCTTGTGAGGACGGCCGCCTGGGCAAGTCACCGTAAAGAAGATGAGTTTATCTACTTGTCAGCACTGACAGTCCCCCCACACTTGGGTAGGTCAGGTTCGTTCGAGCTTAATTTGACAGGCGGATCAGATAACGAAGAAGTCTTCCGTTTATGGGGAGACTGTTTCATGCTCAGTGGTGCTCGGCGGCCAGTGAGAGGGCATATTGGACGGGTTGCCCATGTGGCTCCAATAGGCATGAAACCCTGTGATCGTTTGATCCTCGAACGGTAGGGTGGCGACACTATGTCTATGGCATCTTTCATTCACTTCGGATCATGATCGGTGGCCTCTGGACCAGGGAAGTTGGACGCGAGCAGGAGTGAGAAGAAGAAGAGAGTCGTAACCCGTGGCCTCAAGGCCGGCGAGTGCGGCCCAGCGCTCAGGCTTTCTCGAGAGTGTGGTCAGTCGTGGAGGAGGAACTGCGATGGGTTGATTGACCTGAGGTCATTGCGAGCAGGGATTTTCCAAACGAGAATCCGGGCCGTGCCTAGTGACCTGCTAGAAGGAGATGCTAAGATTGCGCAAATCTTCAGTAATGTAGATGTCACGCTGGCGGGCGGCGCATCTTCAATCTTGGTTGTGCCGTGTGCACGCGCCTCTCGAGACGTCGAAATGGGTATGCCTGGCGATTTCGATGGCCACGTTTTCGGGTAGCTGCCGCTTGGAAAGAATGACAGGTTACAAACAACCTTGTGGAGAGCCCGTCCAGTGCTACTCTGATGGAAATGTGGAGTGAGAGGACAGATGTGGAATATGAGATGAATGGGAGTCTGCATCACACGCAACCCAAGTATCCGTGGTGGTACGCAAAACATCTCTGGCCTGCTAAGATCTGACCATGTCTGTCAGTCATTCATCAAACCTGGTTGTGACCACGGCCCCCTGCCGCCGGTTGGGGATATTGCCGACACGATTTGCATACTCATTCGCTGCTGATTTGGTGTTTGTTCGTGGTTGATCCTATGATCTCGATTATTATTGCGGCAGATGTGAAGTGGTTAGGTAGGTAGATGCTAATGCGAGCCTAGGCCGGGTCAGTACTTGACATATTTAGCTTGTCTTTAAAGTAAGCTGCCGCGGCAGGCAGGCACGACTGTTGAAAGAGAGAAAAGTGAAGAGGGGCGGACCACTTCCGCCATTTTGTTTCCATAATGAAATCCAGAATATTCTAAGCGTCACGATCCAGCTCAATCAGTAGAAACCGCCAGCATTACCTGAGGGACAGAAGAGGAGCTTCGGCTGTACGTAACTGACATGGTTCTAGGAGATAGGCTCGCAGCTACTAGCTGAATCCTCCTGTCGCGGCAGCTGCCGTGGGCGAGGATGCTACTGTACCTCTAGTACCACGTACATACCAGTCGGCACCAGATCGAACGAATTTCACGAGCGGACATACCAGAAAAGCAAGCTTGAGCTCCTGGGGCTGTCGCAAAGTGGCATTCCGAAGTCGTGCTCCGGAGGTAAAGCAGCCTTTTGGGGAAGTCTGCCGGCAGAAAGAGGCCATCGCGAACGTTTCAAGTACACTGTCGACGGAGCCTGGGTCGTCGTCCGCCGCCACCGACCTTTGTCTGATCTCTGACCTCTTTTCGACTTGGGCCGCGCTATGATTGATTTTTTTTTGAGGCTTTTCCTCGTGACTTTGTTATTCTTCTCCTTTCGACAGGTTGCAAGTCGCAAACAAGGGTCCAGTTTTGTCTGAGCGCGCAGAGTCACCCATGTCCCTATGTCGCACATGCAGGGAGGGCAGTACGAGGCATCCGGCAAGCACAAGATACGCAAGGCACAATCACATCCTTGGTGGGAAAAACGCCCCATGTCGTGTGCAGGCCACAGGCTTCTATGCACGTCGAATCTTTCTCGAACCTTTCCAGGCTCTGTGCTTTAAGCACTCGGATCCGCGGGCGGGCGGCGCAGTGTTTGTTTTGCTTTCCCATTACACGAGATACGGAATACCTGTACCAAGTATGTTTGTTTCGCTTGCTCGGCTCCCATTGCCCATTGATAGTTCGCCCGAGAAGGAGGACAAGCGGTCGCTGAGGAGTGCGCCTCGCCTCTGCGTGACATTAGACGGATGGGCCCATAATCGACCGTCACCAACCCTGGATGATGCATTCTGCAAAACATGCTCATCGCACGGAGTACATACTTCGTACACTACACACATAGCCGCGGATGACTCGAGGGTCCAGCTCTGACTATTCGGCCCCCAGTGTATGCTGGTTGCCGAAGTGGGCGGTCTTGTCGCTCCTGATAGGGCAGATCATGTCACCAAGTCTGTCACTGTGGCTCCCTATGCCCATACCCCGCAGACGTTACCCCGAGCACATGGCATTTCTCGCTCAATTTTAGTCTCCAGTCCAGCCAAGCCAGACTGGACAGATGGAACAGCCGAATGGATGATGCCGAAGTGGGCAAATCAGGAGGGGTTTGGCATTTCTGAGATACCAGCTGAAGCAACTCCTTCAACTCTGTGCAACTTCGTTTGCTCATATGAAATCCCTCTATTCCTACCAGCCCCGACTTGAATCTATATCCAACACACAAGATCGTCCCTGTCACGCGGCCACCCACCTTTGCAACGACCATCAAAGACGGTTCCTCTCCACTGAAACATGTAAGTCTCCGGTAATTCAAAGCATGCGTACGTCTTGGCATTCGACTGAACAGCGACTCGGAAGAACATTGCCGTTTAGTACGCGAGAGCAAAAAAAAAAGCCAGCGATTCATCATCAACATGTCTTCTCCTTTGAAGCCCCATTGGAAACAGCCCTCTCACCCGGGTGTTCAGGAGGTGATCATCAACGATCATGAGTTCACCTCCAAGAGTCTGTCCAAGGTGACACTGCCGCCCTTCGGCCTGTTTGCCAAGATGGACTTCCCTCCGTGCACTTGGGCCGAGGAACCGACATATGCCACGGTTCAGGCGGGCAAGAACAGGCACCTCAACCTCAACAGCGATCTGCTCTATCTCAATCACTCTTGCGAGCCCTCACTAGTCAGTAGTTCCCTCGGCGGTCATCAATTGCTTCGACACGGCTCAGACCCTGCTTGAGAATGCGTCGCCTACCTGTTTCCTGCCCTGCTGAAAGGTCACATTCCCTGGAGACACTCCTGCATAGGACGGCTCGGACAGTAGAGGAACACGACCGTCGCTGACGGTGCATCCTTCACATGCCCGTATTCTTTGAATTGCCCACAACCAAGCAGGGCACGAGAACGCCGCACCGTCGTCATCACCATCAGAGCTAATATGTCATTAGATCTTCGATACCGCAAACTTCAACATCCTGGTGGGCCCCAAGGGCCTCCAGGTGGGTGAGGAACTGACCGTACGTCAACCCCAGACATGTATCACATGTTGTCCATGTTTTGCTCACATTTCATCCCAGTTCTTTTACCCATCTACCGAATGGGAGATGGCACAGCCCTTTGACTGTTTCTGCGGCAAGGCCACGTGCCGTGGACGGATTGCGGGCGCCAAGGACATGACGCCGGAGCAGCTGGAGGGCCTCTGGATTAATGGCCACATCCGTGAGCTAATTGAGCAAAAGGGCGGAACATTGTCTGAAAATGGCAATGCCGCCGCTGATGCCAGTAATGGCGAGGCCGCGATCGAAGATCCCACTGCACAGGCGCTGAAAGATGCTCTGAAGCAGGCGGAGAAGGTCGTGGAGGCTGCCAAATATGCCCTCACCGCATACAATGATTCTGTCCAATCCAACGGCAAAGGAAGATTTGCCAATGGCGGTAACGCTCCGGTCTCAGGCCCCAATGCCGGGTACGCCCACCGAGGACCGACTTCTCGAGAACTCAGTGGCGAGATGGGCGGTGATACTGCCATCGCCGCATAGACCTGAATGGGACTCGGGAGCCGATCTAGCATGATCGGCCTCGAGTCTCATTCTGGTGACTTGATTTCTTTGGATCTATCCTTCTCTTCTCCGACTACTTTACTCTTTTCAACACAAATATCAACATTTTGGCTTTCAACAGCCAATGAATTCAATCATTTTCAAGTACGAGATATATATATATATATGTATGTACTCTGTACCATACATGCAATCCCAGTAGTCATGGATCCATGTACCTGGAATACCCTTCGTTGGGTTCAGACTCTGAAATACGTCATGCCAGTGTGTGTGCCTCGTAGATCAACACCGTGCTGGCTTACATATAACCCGTCGTGGCTCCATCAACGCTATCGCTTTCGACGCAACTGCGTGCTGCCCGGACCATCAACCTGGGTGCTTATTCCCTCAGTCCTGCCATGATGTTGCTAATTATATCTTGGCCGCGACCGAGTGAACTAGAAATGATAGAATGAGAGTCTCATGGCTAACAAGTCAATGAAGCTATACTGCTCAGAAGTGTGAATCACATGGGAAACGCGGCATAGGGAATGTCTACCCACCGTCGACTTGGGATAGCCAATATCAGCTTGGACACGCCGGGCAGGAACCAGGAATTCCGTACGAGCAAAGCGCCCGAGCGATATTTCCGTACTTTTCAAGTCGGCAGTCGCTCGATAGAACAACATTGCTCGTCCCAATGGGCCTGCACAGCAACAGCTCTGCACACGATTTAAACCTCAACTCTTCTTTACTTGCACCGGGTGTCCAGCCAGCATGTGATTCACGAATTACTTTCAACGAATGTTTTTCAATTTTTTTCTATTGATCTTGATCGCAAACGCCCAGAACTCCATGCCTTTTGCGGAGAAACGAAATGCAAGAACTTATCCCCTCAGGTTTGTGGTACACCCAGTATCATGACATTCTATGTAGATGCGATCCATACATATGACCAAGCTCAACATGTTATAATATGCAAGAGCTTCTTTACTCGGACCAGCGACCCCAGCCACTGCCAGCTCGCTTGCTCTCCTTGTCGCTGCCGGCGCCTCCAGCGAAGCCCTTCTCTTCTTCTTCCCACTTGAGGCGCTCGACTCGCGATCTCGCCAGGAAGGCACGTGCGAATTTCCAGGCTTCCGTGTCCGCAAGGTTCCAGGCCTCGATGGCGTTGCGGAGAGAGATGGTGCCTGGTTCCTCGCTCTTGCCAATGTCGCGAGCTCTCTTCAGCAATTCGGGCTCTTGTTTGAGGTCGTCCTCGGTAGGAATTGGCCCGTCAGCTGGGTCATGCTCTGGCTTGGGTCGGCGCTCGGGACCGGGGACAGGCGTCTCGGATTTCCCATTGTCAGTGCCGTTGACAGGGAGGTTGAACCCAAAGTACCAGTCCAAATCGTTGGGAACTGCTTCCCGCTCAGCCGTAAGCCAGACCGAATGTGCGGTTGCGAAATCACCAGCCACAGCCTCCTTGAATGTCACGATACGCGCGCTGCCCGAGACGCCCGTGCCAGAGTGCTCCTTGGTAAGCTCGGCCAGCCACAAGTCTCGGTCCATCTTCCGGCGAACCCAGGGAATGTCAATGTCGCTCTTCAACGAGTTAAGAGAAGCAAGAGTGTAGGGATGCGGCACCGTTCCAATAGTGTACAACCCAGTCGTGTTCCGGTAACGAGAGGGAGTTGAGATCTTCATTGGGTGGGAAGACACACAGGGTGAGCACTTTGGAAGATTGGGCGGGCATGACGCTGGCATGGGCGTGTCAGGACATGAGGTGAGCCAAACGGCCAGATCCAAAGCAGGCTCAATCATGGTCGAGGTATGGCGAGGAAGAGGCTTCAGGACAGCAACTCCCTTGGGGAATGAATCTTGCCAGGCTACGTGGAGATGCGCATTGATGAGGTAGTTCAAGCTCTGCAGTCCAGTTGCGCGGTTGGCACCAAGCTGTTCCGCGACAATGGAATACTTGTTCTCGAGGTTCTTGACGTTGTAAAATGCCAGACCGTCGTGCTTGGGGTCGACATCAAACGTTTCGGCGGGGACGGCGGCGATGAAGTCCTTGGCGTCTTTCCGCTCCGGGTGCCTCAATGCGCTGGTGACAGCAACTGTGATTTCCGCCTTGGGTCCAGAGAACAGGCCGTCCTCGAACCCTTCCCATCGTGTGAGCTTCGGGTATTCGCCTCGCCTGAGGAAGGAAAGCAGCGGTTCGTCTCGAGCTGCCATGGGAAGCAAGAGATGGTGGGCCAGCAGACCGCCGCCCATGTTCTCCCATGCCAGCCAGCGCATCATGTCCGTCTTGAAAGTCGGCTCCAAGTTCATGGGCTGCAGCTCGTTATACAATGGGTTGTTCATGGCCTCGGCGGGACTGAGGATGATGGGCTTGAAACCCTGCGCCCACCACGCACGCCTCCACGTGAGCAACAAATCACTCTCTGCGTCCTTGGTCGCATCTTCCCTCGGGATGGTGGGATCGTAGTAGCAGTAGATGGGCGGGCGCTCCTTCAGCGGCGGGAGAAGCGATCGGTTCTCGTCGAGGGTTACGGACGAGGAAAACGGTGAGCGCCAGTTCCAATGCGAGTACCAGGAGCTCCCAGCGTACGTAGAGTTGGCCTGCTCCGGCGGCTTGTGCGCCGCCGGTCTGAATGGGTTCAAGATGCTCGAGGAGAAGGGGTTGTGGACCTTCGGTATAGGAATCTTGTGGTCGGCGAGTGTCTTGGAAATGCCTGTACCCTTGGGTATGGAGCTCGGCAGTGTGACAAAGAGAGTGAACAAGGCAAAGACACCCAGGCCGGCGAGCAGCAGTGGCAGCCGGCGCGGGGAAAGGCGTATCGGCATGTTGGATGAAGGAGCGTCGTCGAATCTTGGGTCGGATAAAGGGATATGTATGGCTTTTTGTTATCACGGACCGAGACAGGACCCTGAATGTCGTGGACGGCCCTGGCGACCAATTCGAAAGACGCAATTGAGAACGAAAAGAGAGGATAGAATGAATTATGCGCTTATCGCAGAGACAAGCTGTGAAAACACACGTATGAGAAGCCCTCCGTTATTTCGCCATCTATCAGGGATGACAGCAGTTCCCGGGTCGATCTATCGTCGCATCCGGAGCTTCTCCAACGTAGCAGAAAAGTTGAAGTTGAAGTCAAAACTTGGAGCTTCGCCCAATCTCAAGCACCGTGAGTAACGCGCAACGCCAGCTTGGTTAGGTGCCTGTCTAGTACGCTTGCGGCCAATATCAGCGGGGCATGTCTGCCTAGGCGTGCTAGGTGCCGCCTAATGCGTCTACTACACCTTCCCTCCAGGGGGCCACGTTACGCTATAATTTGAGCCACGCAGGATGTCAAGAGAGAAAAAAGAAAAAAAAGGGGTCAGCTTGAGAAGGGCCTATCAGGGCGGAACAGGCTGTGCATTATTATATCATGCTCCAGACGGAGACAGCCCTGTAAATAACAATATTGGAGGGCACAAATCTAAAGTCATTTCATGGAAAGGAATATCGCAATGGCTCACTATGCAATTGAAAAGTTGCAAAGACAATATACAAGCTCAAGAGGCCGAGTTATCGTTTGTGGCCAACGCCGGCTCAGCTCATCAGTTACCATCTTACGTGGTCTCACTTCGATACATCTATACACAGATGTTCCGTGGACTGCACACACATTTTTCATGATACTGACCAAGTATCTTGACAGAACTGGCAGCAATGATTTGGCACAAGTCGATAATCTGTGCAGTTTCCTATTGAAGTTGCAATAGGCAGGTAGTGGATGTCTTGGACAGGAGCATTTTGTTCATACAAACTTAGTTGCGACATCTCCCTTTAAGATTGCGCCAGATGGACTATACTCAAGACCATTTCCTCCTCGCAAGCGCTTTCCATAAGACCCTTTAACGCCTCAGATAGGATAATTATTATATGCAGCTTAAGACTCGTCGTCCGAGTCGGCTCTTAGGCAAGAGAACAGATAAGACGATAATTGATCTTGGCGCAGGAAGCAGGAGAAAGAAACCACAGCTCAAAATAAACATCAACTTTTGTTGCAAAACATGGAACATGAATACAGCAAGACCGCTAGTAGAGATAGAAGCATCACAATCCCAGATCTCTTGTGTCGGCCAACTGCGTCCCAGCTGCTGCCGGTCTGACGCCCCGGGCGAGGCCGGACCGGTTCCGAAATGGCGGTCCGGACGCCGGCCTCCAGCAACCATGCGCCGTATTTTGCCACATCTCCATCTCTCGGCCAACTGCTATAAGAACTATCCCTTGCACTGCGCAACTGCTCAAAGTTTCTTCCGACATAAAAGTAACCAGCCTCGAATTTTTCTTTCACATAATGATCACTGTTCTGACCATTTATCAGACGAGTACAAACAAAACAAACAAAACAATATATACCGTCTCGTCCGAGGTGTTCGGGCGGAGAAAGCGACCAATCCCGGGGTGAACCTCCGTGAAGACCCCGTCCACCGGTCAGTTCGACCCCTCCGTGCACTATCCGGCTTCTTTCCATGCATCGTGGGTCTTGTCGGCGCGTCATTGGGCAAAGCTGATTTAGTGCTAGAGAGCACCTTCCACTTTTGCGGAATTTGAAATCGCCACAGTTGATTGAAACCACACCAGACGACAATCTCGTCCGGAATTTTGCAACCATCATCACCCTCTTCCGGAGAGCTCAAGTCCTGTATTGCCAACTGCCCTCAACCAAAAGTCAAGTGTCCTCATCACACACAAGCACTGGGCTTTCCAAGATGGCCAAGACTGGAACACCCTTCATCTCGCTCCTCGAGCCTAGCAAGCTCGAGGGCTACGATCGATCCAAGCCCCACGACCAGCAGAAAGCCTCGATCCCCCGTGCCTTTATGGACGCCATGGAGGTCCGCGAGGAGGTCTTCGTCAGGGAGCAGGGCGTGCCCCTCGAGTTCGAGCACGACAAGGACGACGCCAAGTCCCTGCACTGGGTCATCTACACCAGCGTCAACCGCATCATCGACCACGAGATCAAGGACCCGAAGACCGGCGCCGTCATCCAGCCGAAGCGCTCCGAGACCCGCTCCGTCCCCATCGGCACGCTGCGCTGCGTCCCCTTCCCTCACCCTCCTCACCCCCAGCCTGGCGGCCGTTATGTGGATAATGTCCTGCAGAACGAAGAGGTCAACACTCTGGACGCCAAGCAGGTGGCCCGCAGGTGAGTACCCCAACTTCTCTCGTACAATGGCGTCTGGGCATGACCCTCGTCATTGCAAAGATCATTGGCGACAGACGCTGACCAGGGATCACAGAACATCGTCGCTGCCCTACGGACATGACGCCCCGACCTCGCTCCACGACGGCCAGGAGCCGTACATGAAGCTGGGCCGGCTAGCCGTGCTCAAGCCGTACCGTAAGATGAACGTGGGCGCGCAGCTCTGGGCCGCGGCCCGCCAGTACCTGATCGAGCACCCGGACTACTACAACCCGTCGGTGACCAAGCTCGGCCTCGACGCCCTCGACGCCCACGGCGTTAACGACATCCCGCGCTGGAAGGGCCTCGTCTGCGTCCACGCCCAGGACGGCGTCAAGGACGTCTGGGCCCGCTGGGGCTTCCAGGTCGACGACATCATGGGCGAGTGGTGGGAGGAGGGCATCCGCCACGTCGGCATGTTCCAGCGCCTGCCGCTGCCGCCCCGCCAGATCCAGATCGACGCCCAGGGCCCGCCTCCCCTTCGGCTCGCCTAGTAGGTCGAGTGAGAGAGATTCTCTCCACCCCGAAGAGGCAAGCATGGTCCCGGCATTGAGAGCCTCGTCGGTTGCCAGACAACGTGAGCGAGGACATTCATGACTTTTGAGGATTGTCATGAACCATCGCTATGAGAATGAACGATCTGCTCTGCTCTGCCCTACGCATGACATCAAAACATCCTCAGCTCATGCCTCACTTCTTCAGCTTGCGGCTTTACATGAAAACCAGCCTGCTGAACACTCTCTCATGAGTTATGCACAAGAATTCTCGATGCGGACCAAACTTGGTGTCATGACAGATGACCAGAAAGAGTCTCAAGCATGTTTTTGGGATCACGTTGCTTGTTGTTTGGCACCCGAGACGTACGCAATGGCAGCACGACGAAACGACGACATGGCATGACACGATGGGTGACTGGTCTGGTTCCCTACAAAAGGTATCACTTGTACCGTAGGTTCAATTAGCTAGCAATGAACTGAATGAGCACTGAACGACCAATTTCCTTGTGATATGCATAGCTCGCCAGAGTTCGATATATCTCACAAGCATGACAACGCTTGAGCCTGGCCATTCCAAGCCGACATTGAATCGACACAAGATGGGGGAAGCTGGTCATATTCGACACATCACGAGCTGAGGAGGGGGCCGTACAAAGTAGTTCCAAAATCATTGACTCCAATTTACAGGCTTTCAATGCGATACCGTCACATCCGAGTTTCTCTCAAAGACGTCATTTGGGTAGTCAGATCATTTTTTGCTCATCCCTGAGCCGAGCCTTTTTCTCTTATGAGCCCTATGTGACATGAATGTCGTAAATCCGCATCCCGCCCTTGACCATAACGCGCAAATGCAAGTGATCGGCAAATAAAAGCCCAGATTTCTTTCCACGCCTGTGAACCCCCATGCAAAGAAAACACTTTATCGGTTGGACTTGGCGACACGCTCCAGCTCGTCCTTCTTCTTGATGGCGTACGAGTTGCTGCTACCCTTGGCAGCGTTGATCAGCTCCTCAGCCAGGCACTCGGCAATCGACTTGATGTTGCGGAAAGAGGCCTCGCGGGCACCGGTGGTGAGCAGGGCAATGGCCTGGTTGACACGGCGGAGAGGAGAGACATCGACGGCCTGTCTGCGGACGGTACCGGCGGAACCGATTCTGGTGGAGTCCTCACGGGGACCGCAGTTGACAATGGCGTCAACGGCGATCTGGATGGGGTTCTGGTCGGTCATCAGGTGGATCTGGAGGGCGCGTTAGAACATCTGGCCACACGAGTTGCGCAACTTGCTTGCTGGGGGCGAGCTGAGCTCCGGCCCGGGGGGCTGTCTTACGATCTCGAAAGCGTGGGCGACAATGCGGACGGCCATCAGCTTCTTTCCGTTGTTGCGGCCGTGCATCATGAGCGAGTTGGTGAGACGCTCAATGATGGGGCAGTTGGCCTTGCGGAAGCGCTTGACGGCATAGCGACCAGCAGAGTGGGGGATGTAGACGGGAGATCGGATCTGGATGTAGTCGCTGCAAAAGTTCCGTTAGCCTCCAAGATGCTCTTTTGACATGGTGTATTTTTTTCCTGCCCGCGAAAACGAAACCCCCAAAAACTCCCCCGCCGGCTGGTGCAATGTCGTCCATTTGCGCAGGGCAAATGCAATCCAGCGCGGCGTCCAAAGAAAAAACAGGAAAGTTCGCAATGTCGGTTCGGAAGAGGGGCGCCCTTACGTCAAGGAGATGTCGCGGATCTCGACATCCTCGTAGGACCACTTGTTGAAGAGCTTGATCGAGCCGATCTCAGAGGTCACGTCCTTGGGGAGCACCGAGGACTGGACGGCCTCAACTTCGATTTCACCGTTGTCAGACATTTTGGCTGGGGGTTGGCGCTCGGAAATGTGTCTGACGGGTATTGTGACTGCGTAGTTAGTAAGGTCGGTGTTGTCGTTGAAGTCGGTCTCGAAGTTCTTAATTTTTTGGTGATTGCGGCCCTAGCCAGAATTTGGCGACAAAGGTGCGGCCGCCCCACTTTACGGCAAAATGCAGCCAATCAGACCGCGCTAGTCTAGGGTTGCGCTTGCCCGAAATTTTTGGTGTGGCCAGTAAACTCTTGAGTCTCATGTATTTCGACCCATCAGCATTATTCTGACTTGGAGACAACACACCTTTGGGACGATTGAACCAACACCAAAGTCAACACCACCGATCAATCGTCAAGATGGCTCCCGCTGCTACCGGTGCCAAGAAGCAGAAGAAGAAGTGGTCCAAGGGCAAGGGTGAGTTAACGCACTTTTCCCCCGGATCTTGTGGGCTTCATCGACGGCCTTAGCGAGGGGTTCGCCAGTGGTGGGAGAGGGCGGACTTGCGGCAGCGCAGGAAGGCGTTGATGATGCGTCATAAGGCAACATGTCCGTCGAACACTTTGACTGACCCGTTACTACAGTCAAGGACAAGGCCCAGCACGCCGTCCTCCTCGACAAGCAGACTTCCGAGAAGCTCTACAAGGATGTCCAGTCCTACCGTCTCGTCACAGTCGCCACCCTCGTCGACAGATTAAAGATCAACGGCTCCCTCGCACGCAAGTGCCTGCAGGACTTGGAGGAGAAGGGTCAGATCAAGCCTATTGTCACCCACAGCAAGATGAAGATCTACAGTATGTCAACCCGCGAATCAGGTTGCGCCCGCCAAACAGTTTGCTGACCCCAAGCCACAGCCCGCGCCGTTGGTGCTTCGGAATAAACCTCCCCACACAATTCACGATACCATGAAACGAACGTGACGTCGATCTCAAGCGGAACGGTTTGACGACCAGAAGATGGATCGAGGGAAAAAGGGAACTCGATGGTTCTGGGCATTTTGAACTCCGGCGTAGCATCATTAGGACTGGTTTCAGTTTTCAGTCAAGTCCGTCATTGCTTTCGACAGGGCGAGGTCAATATAAAGAAGTGTTGACCCTTCTGTACATGACATTATACCGTCTTGCTGTCCATTGTGAATCAAGAGTGACGTCTATTGCAGTCGCCTATATGGGGCAGACCCATCGCCAAGCACCACGTATCTCTCCAGTTGTAAAGATATCGAGCGGGAGCCCTATGACTGTAGAGCCAATTGCACTCTGCTCTTGCCTTCGGTTGCAAACGTGGCGCGAGCAACATGCTTCGCGGAAGCCATGAAATGCGGTCATCGTGTGGGTAGTCCCCGTTTGATGCTGCGAGTCTCTATTCTCAATGGCATGTCTCTGCAGACATTCGAGATGGCGTTTCGATATTTTGAAAGCTCAAAAACAGCCGAAAGAGGCGAGGGTAATCTGCTATGGTATCATTGACAGTTCGTGTCCAAATTCTTGTCTGCTAGACATGTCTCGTGACTCTTTCAGGTACTGCGTGCTGGACAAACTGCTTGAATGATATGATTTCAGCAGGGAGGATTAAACTTGCCAGTTTCATAAAGACAAATGGGCAATTAAGCCTTTCTCTCTATTGTGCGTTGGCAGACCTGAAGAAGCACCACGAACATGAGAGTTGGTATCAACCTGCTTACTGCTACGCCATGGAGATTACACACAATTATATAGCCGTCTGCGTGCATTCGTAAACTAGCGACCCGTTGTCGACACGCCTATAAAGCTTTATATGACCCTGCAGAGACCGTTCTTGTGGAAGAAATGACATAATTCCAGAATTGGCTAACAACCTCATCTCACTATCTTACCCGGCCGTCCAACCAAATGTCTATCAAGATTCTACATCTGGGGGAAATAATTTGTGTGCTAAAGATATGCATCTAACAGGAATGGAGACTCCGACAACGACCAACCGAGATGGCGAAAAAAAATCTTTACCTTGACTCGGGGACCCCTGAAACTGTAAGCTGGAGACGTGTTGGAGAGGACCGCGCAGAGACCCGCAAGGGCGCTAGGAAATGCCTACCCGAGATGGCTTGGAGGTCGACCGGGCAGGTTTGGCCACAGTGCACACGACACCAGAACCCCCAAAGGGACCTATGGGCGATTCGGTGAACCTCAGCAATGTTTTTTTTCTTGGGCGATAAGAACCCCCGGTAGATATCTCGGACTGGTAGAGAGACCCGTCCGGCATGAGCAATTTTTTTATTCTGAGTCTAGCATATGCACTTCGATAGAAAAGAAAAAGACGTCATGTGTGTTTGTCACTTGTCCTCCATCTTGAGTGATTTTGCCCAATGTTACAGCTCGGTTTCGTGAGAATGCGGGAAAAGCTGGCAACTAGAGAGGGCTGACTTGAGGCAGCGGAGCCCATGGAGGAGGCTGTTGTTGCGCTGTCATGATCGCGCATCCACACGAGCTGGCCTAGCTACCTTGTTAGCGATGCAAAGCAAGGACTGAGCGCGCATTTTCATGTGCCAGTGAGTTCAGGAGATCCACGAGTCGATCCAATAGTGAGGGCAGCAGCAGCTAGAGAAACCCATTCTGCGCCTAGAACCACTGGAACCACTGGAACCCAGGCCGCCTCTGTACCAGTAGAAGCATGTCCCGTTGCCCGGCCAGGGAGGCTCTTGCAGTGAACGGGGCCTTTGCTATTGCCGAATTGTGCTCCGGAAAATTCGCGCGCGCTGACTATCCTTGCGCTAGTTGGCAAGGCGCACGGGCCACGGGCCATAAAAAGAGTTTCGGAGGCCAGAATCAATTTTTCTGAGCTTCCAGTTCCTCCTCTCTACATCGCGAGCTCGACGTTTAGCACAGCGTCTTTTCCTTTCCTTCATCAACTCTCCACTCCTGAAATCAAAGGTTGTCTTTGAGAGTAAAAGCGTCACAATGTCGCAAGAGAAGCCTTACGTCCTGGGCATGCCGCGTACGTTTCCCCGATGAAAATCCCTCGTATCAATCAATCCTCGCAGCTTCTCGCGGCGCGTTCAATCAACCTCGAGTATGCTCGATATCAATCATCGCAATGGCCTCGGGCATCAATTGATCCATCAGAATCTCGAAGATGTTCTGTTGTGTCCCTCGCGAGGTTGATTTCGAGCAGGTTTGATGTTGTTGATCTCGCCGCTGCTACTGAGAAAATTTTCTGCCTCATGCAGGGTCTTGTCGGAAGCCAATGCTAACATCAATCTTCTATAGCTTTCGTGGCTGACTTCTTGAGTACGTCCATCCGCAATGCTCATTGAGCATCCTCCGTCCATCGCAGCTCGAACAGCGCCGATGCTGCTACTCTCGGACGAGCATTCCGCAACCTGTGATAAACATACTGACGTGAGTCAACAGTGGGTGGTGTTTCCGCCGCCGTCTCGAAGACTGCCGCTGCTCCCATCGAGCGTGTCAAGCTCCTCATCCAGAACCAGGTAAGCTTCCCTCTATCAACATCTCCCCCATCACCCGCTCAAACTCGGCTGCGCGATGGGCGGACACGTGTTCACAACAAACTTGCTCACAACTCCCTACAGGATGAGATGCTTAAGGTCGGTCGTCTCGACCGCAAGTACGACGGTATCGTCGAGTGCTTCAGCAGAACCGCCAAGGCCGAGGGTGTCATGTCCCTGTGGCGTGGTAACACTGCCAACGTCATCCGTTACTTCCCTACCCAGGCTCTGAACTTCGCTTTCCGTGACAAGTTCAAGGCCATGTTCGGTTACAAGAAGGACAAGGATGGCTACGCCAAGTGGATGGCTGGTAACCTGGCCTCCGGTGGTGTAAGTACCTCTGATATTTCTACAACGCCTTCGAATGTCTCTAACACATCTACAGGCTGCTGGTGCCACTTCCCTGCTCTTCGTCTACTCCCTCGACTACGCCCGTACTCGTCTGGCCAACGACGCCAAGAACGCCAAGGGTGGTGGTGACCGTCAGTTCAACGGTCTCGTAGACGTCTACCGCAAGACTCTTGCCTCTGACGGTATTGCTGGTCTGTACCGTGGTTTCGCTCCCTCCGTCGCCGGTATCGTTGTCTACCGTGGTCTGTACTTCGGTATGTACGACTCGCTGAAGCCCGTCGTCCTGGTCGGTCCCCTCGCAAACAACTTCTTGGCCTCGTTCGCTCTCGGTTGGGGTGTCACCACCGGTGCCGGTATCGCTTCCTACCCTCTTGACACTATCCGTCGTCGTATGATGATGACCTCTGGTGAGGCCGTCAAGTACAACGGTACTCTCGATGCTGCCCGCCAGATCGTCGCCAAGGAGGGTGTCAAGTCTCTCTTCAAGGGTGCTGGTGCCAACATCCTCCGTGGTGTCGCCGGTGCTGGTGTCCTGTCGATCTACGATCAGCTCCAGGTCATCCTCTTCGGCAAGGCCTTCAAGGGCGGTTCCGGTTAAATACCCTCCCAATACCCATATAGACGATTCAAGATCACTGGTGGGGATGATGTAATGATGAAACCCGAGGATCGAGGTTGATAAAAGTGTCATTTGGCGGTGGATGTTGCGGCGAAAAGGCTGTTACAGGCATCACATTTCTCGGTGGCGTTCTGGAACACGGAGGCCTTTCGCAGCATGGACGGCCTTGCGAAGAAGTCCAGCTGCTGTAATTTAGACTCTAGGCAATTCCTTTGATGTATTCTTTTTTCCGCAACTGCACATCTCCGGTTTCCTTCTCAGCTGCGTGGGGGTCCGTTTCTTTGGTTACGATCATAGACATACGATGCAATTGAGTTCGTGATGAGCATTGTCTATGAGACGCTTCGACTTGTAAAATGATATTGATCATCGATTCCACTGTCATTAGAAACCAATGTCAATAGAGCAACATGAGTTGATGTGTGGTGGTGATATGTTGAGGTTGTTCCATCTCAAGGACTTGGCAAGTGCGGCCAGCTGCAGCTTTTTGTAGACGCGCTTCAACGCGACACACCATTCCATGGCTGTACGTTTTCCTACGTCAGTCAAACAACACGCGACAAATAGTACCACCGAGATTTTTGCAGAACGAGAAGACATCACTCGGACACAGCAGCGCCCCAGTCGTCGTCGTCATGCCTCCGAACCAAACGAACACTGGCGCTCGCCGTGGACGTCCTCCTGGCGCTGCCAACAAGTCCAAAGCCGCGAGCAACTCGAGCTCAAATGCGCGAACCTCGGGTGGCTTCTCACGATCATCTGTCGGATCTGCCTCGGCGGCGCAAGAGGCGCGGAACCGCCAAGAGATGGAGGACGACTCGGAGCCCGACCCTTTCGCCGACTCGCAGGACGACGCCATGGACGTGGCCGGGGACTCTCCCGCAGCCAGCAAAAGTGCCCGTCGCGATAACGACGACGATGAGGACGATGCAGACGAGGACGATCCAAAGGCTACGATCCCGCCGGAGCTGCTCACGAGGCTGCTGCATGAGTTCTTTGAAAAGGACGGGTCGCGGATCAGCAAGGACGCCAACGAGGCGGTCGCAAAGTACATGGACATATTTGTGCGCGAGGCCATTGCCCGCGCCGCAGTGGAGAAGAGTGGTGGGTTCCTCGACGTCGACGACCTGGAGAAGATTGCACCGCAGCTGCTGCTGGATCTGTGAACGCTCGAGTTGCGCAGCCTGAAAACGAGACTGGCATGGGAGAATGAGACACCCAAGAGATACATTACCTGCCAGACATCGTACTCTCTTGGCCGATGGCAGTGTAGAAGCGTCGGCCAAAGCCGCTCTCGCTGCCATACGCGGGAAACTCTGAGCTGGTCCCTCAAAAGTCCAGCCGAGAGTGAGTAGATCGGCTGAGAACAAGACTTTGTCTTGAAGTATTGCCGGTATGATATCCCCAGCGGCATCATGACTGGCCTGGACCTACAGCTTCGTGCTGACTCGCGTCGAAGCACCTCCAGGACAGTCTGACTCTCCATGATTATATCGTCGACTTCACATCACAAGTGGTTGTGTTATACATGACAGTCAACCATGGCATCAACATTTCGTCGGAAAGAAGACAATCCATTGGCGCTTACGACACCAGTCTCGTCGACATATCTCGTCCGAGGATGACCTGGAGCATCGATCTTGCAAATCAACTATTACAAAGCGTTTGGGAAAGCAGATCATCCGGGCTGAATCTCGCTGGCTATGGCAGATCCGGTAGAGATCATGACTTTTACAATGGAGGCAGTCCCGATAAGCTCATGAGATGCACGATGTTAAAAAGTCCGATTTGGGAGTGCCGTTGCATATCAGGTTGCATAAGCCTGTCGTGTATCATGTCTTGGCACTGGAGGATTACAAGATCAGATGATGGGAAGCAGGACCATATTCACAGAGGATTATGTGCACGTGGGACAGGGCTTGAAAGCATAGGTCTGCGGATGAAACAGCAGCACTCACTGCCGCGGAATCAGTCCACCGAGAAACTACAAAAGTATTAGAGTTGTTGCACAGGTGATTTGACCCACCACCCACGAGGGATCAAGGACACATTTGGACCTGGGAATCCATCTCATCCAGTCCGTACTTTGCTCATGTGTCATTGTTTCAAGCTGATCGTTCTTGGCAAATCGGCTGGACGGCAAGCTGTAGCCTCGTGGTTGACGGAGGACACCAGGGCCCGAGTATTGAGCCTCGCCATCAGTATGCAGAGAATCGATTCAACGCAATCAACTCGAGTTCTTCAGTTGGTGACCTCGGCCAGTGCCCGAAGCGAGAACCTTTCATACCGAGCATGAATAGTGTAGATGCCCCCATCAGAATATACCTTGCCTGGGTACGGATATGTCGAGGTCCCGGCTGTGGTTCTGCCTACCTAGGTATGGCGGTCGCACAGCCTCGGAGGCCGTTGGCACAAACTAGATCCAGATGGTAGTCCGGGGTAGCCAAGCTTTGTCCTGTGTTTCCCGTGCGGCAGGAGTTGGGCTGGCGTGACAGCACCTCGTCCAGTCGGACTCGTGCGACGAGACCTCTGTCGGCAAAGGGGGCGTGCAAGCCCAACGGTCGACATGGCTCCGGAGAGGCATGGTCAAGGGCAGTGCAGCGGTTGCAGGTTGTGTAAATGACTGTATGAATGCAACCAGATCTGGGCTCTATTCTTTGATGGAGTTCTGCTGAGCCTATACCAGCCCGAGAAGCGCTGCCATTGGACGGGGACCCCATGTGTGCCTGTCCTACAAGCTACGAGATGCGACGACTGACATCCACCACTGGTTCATGTTGGCGCAGAAGAACCAGGAGGCTCTGAGAAGTGCTCCTTCTCCTCTGTCGCTTGCGGCACCAGATGCAGCCAAGCGCCGGACGAGCATCTCAGCCAAGTAACAAGTGCCCAAAGAGCCACTGCGACCTTTTCTTCTTTCCGTTGCGGCTCTGTGCTGCGCTGGGCTAAGCGGGCTGAGTTGAGGATGGGATGGAAACCAGCCGGGTTTCAGAAGGGCCAATATGCAACAATGCTGAAGCACGAACCCGTGCGGCTAACACCATTCCCACCCCCTGGGCCCCCCAAACCCCTACGCTGGAGAAGGGCCCCCCTGTAATTGCTTAACGCTCAACCTTAAATCAACCATACATTTTTGACATGGATACTACAGCACAATTCCACTGGAGGCTCCGTCTTTTCCGACTCTGCACCTCCAGCTTCTTTCTCCCAATGGGACCCAAGGTGAGGTAACAATAATCCGGGGGCGAGCAGAGCCGTGATTTGAGGCCCTGTCAATTCACCTAGGTTTCGCTGTCAGCACTGAGAGGCCGCCGCTGCTTCGGGGCTGGTTGTCGGCAGCACTGGAAGAGAGTGTCTGACTGGCTCTACTCTACCAATACAATCATCGCGCTAATAGAGGCGGCGACAGTATAGTGCTGGGGCATGACTAACAGGTGCCTCGCTTGGCTACGAGAAGCTGTGGTGATGCTTCCCTCAATATTCTGTGCATCTGGTATTCTCATCAATTGGACTATTATATTGATTTCCTTTACAGCGGCATGCTTCTTCACGTATCTGCCAAACATCTTGCATGCCACTATTTTTCAGTACATCGTGGGCCCACTCTCCAGCTTTCAGGCAGCTTGGCACTTATACTCGGAGTCAGGCTAGGAACACGATTGGTAATCTCGGGAGGGCAAACGCCCGTTGGATCCATTGAGCAGTGATATCCGCAGGGCTATATGTCATTCTCTCTTCCGAATAATATGTAGGTACTGACTGCATCTAGCTGGTCGCCCTGGCTGGCCAAAACGTGTTTCAAGGACCATCTCGCACCTCGTCCTCCTCTCACAACACCCCCCTGTCACCTCGGACCATCTTCAGACGTCCAAACCACCGGGGTCTGTCCTGTCCTGCCGGCTGCCCACCATGAGACGATCCTACAGCAGTTTCCGGTCTCTTATATTCATGCCCGCCCATCTCGTCCCTCTGGTGCTGGGGCCCTTTTCCGTTTCCCTTTTTCTTCTCTTTCTCTAGTTCCTTTCAGTAGTTACTCGAGACGTTCTCATTCTGTTCCGTCTGGAAGTTTTCCTTTCTTTCAATTCAGCTTCAACTTTTTGTAATCTTCTATACCTTCAAGGCCAGTCCTTCGAAGTCAACGCGCTAGTCGCTTTATTATACAACATCACGACACTCTCTCGCATCCGACCTATTTTACACCAATTTTTCCAACGACATTCTCTTGGGTTAATCGCCAGAAAATAAATATCTCGAAAAAATGCAGTTCTCAACACTAGCTCTGTCCGCCCTCCTGGGCCTGGCGTCGGCGCAGACGGTGCACGTCGTCTCCGTGTCCACGGCTAGCAACAACTCGCTCATCTTCACGCCCGACAACATCCAGGCGCCGGCGGGCGACATGGTGCAGTTCCAGTTCCGCGCGGGCAACCACAGCGTGGCGCAGTCGACGTTCGACGCGCCCTGCTCGCCCATCTCGGCGCACACCAACCAGACGGGCGCCTTCAGCGGCTTCATGCCCGTCGCCGCCAGTTCCTCCACCGGCATGATCCCCACCTGGACCATCATGGTCGCCAACACCAACCCCATGTGGTTCTACTGCGCCACCGCCAAGCACTGCCAGGCCGGCATGGTCATGGTCATCAACGAGAAGTGAGTCCCTTCTCCCAGACATATCTTATAAGAGAGTGATGGAGACTAACATGACCTCGCAGCACCGCCGCCAACGCCACCCGCTCCTTGGCCGAGTTCAAGAAGCTCGCCTCGGCCGCCACCGCCAACGTCGCGCCCTCGAGCAGCGGCACCACGACTGGCGGCACCACGGGCGGCACCACGGGCACCGGCAGCAACACCAACGCGGGCAACGCCGGCACCGGCTCCGGCTCTTCGACCACGGGCACCGGCTCCGCGGCCAGCACGTCGGCCGTCACCACCGCCGGCGCCGGTTCCCTGGTGGCCTCGACGTCGTTTACCCTGCTGCTCGGTGCCGCCGCCGCCTTCTTCGTGCTATAAGTGTCTCCAGCATGAAGTAGGGTTGTGGTTGGGTTTTCTTATTACCGGAGTTTTAATGATGTACGACGAAACAAAAATCTAAGTCAAGGCATACATACCAGTTGTCGGGCATGTTGGGTGTTAGACGACGACGGTTCAGTGAATCGTCGGAAAGTTATCACCTGCGGTGAGCTTTCTGGAGTGAGGTTAGACGAGACGAGATCAGCCACTTTTGTTTGGTGGTCTGCATCTGGCGGGATCTGGTGACTGTGTCGTTGTTGTTTTTCGAGAAAAAAAACTTATCATATACTCTTTTTTTGTTTGAGATATAATAATATACCCCAATTTTCAGACACTTCTTCTGCCATTGGTTGTGCCTGTTCCTTGCTCCGAGGACACTGTCGACTTGTTATGTGGGTGGGAATGAAGAGTTGATGGTTGTCTGCCTGGTACTTTCAAGTCTTGGATCTTTCGTCTCTTGCTAATGTAATTGTCCATGTCAACCAATCTTCCATGTGTTGGAGTAGTTAATGCACCGTGTTGGATGGGAATTACCGATAAATCCAAGATAGAAGATGATCACTTGACGGCCCAAGTACGTCGGGTCACTGGCATGTAAATTTGGTGGATATTTCTCGTGGGAGAAGCGAGGGCTTCAAAAGCCGAATTCGTTCAAATAAATAATTCGATTGACTGGCTGACTTTCTCGTCCCGTTGCGCCTTGTGTGATTGATCCCAAGATGGTCGGCTATTATAGCAAACCTTGGACCATGGCAATCCCGATTCTCCTTTTTGATGTTACAAACGAGCATGCCAGCCGCTTGCTGAGCTGACCTTCACTCTCTCCTATTTTTCCTTTCTTTTGTGAATTTGTTACCTCGTCTAGTTCGTCTCGGGGGCCTTTCTCTTGGGCCTACCCTTCTGGGCCTGCTCGCACAGGGGCCTCAGGGGCTCGTTCTCGGGCCAGCCGGGCTCGCGCTTGACCGTGCCGACGCGCGGGTACTTTGCGTTGCGGGCGAAGAAGTTGACCCAGTGGGAGAGCTGGTCGTGGATCTTCTGCTCGGCGGCGGCGCGCTCGGTGACCTTCAAGGCCTCGAGGTCGGCGGCGGGCCAGAGCCTGTCGACCTCGGGGTCGTCGCGCGGCAGGTGCATCTCCTCGATGCCGCGCAGGTCGGCGGTGCGGTCGTCGGCGAAGCAGCCCGTCACGAAGCCGCGCGCCGCGTCCACGCCCGCGAACACGTGGTACGACCCGCCGGGGCCGTACGTCCGCCGGTTGGCCGACACGTCGTAGACGGTCCCGTTGATCGCGAGGTAGATGGGCTTCTCCGGGTCGGTGCCGTCGTAGGCGGATAGCTCGGCCAGCGTGAGCTGGAGGGGTGTTTTCTGTAACAAAGGCTGTCAGCAAAGAAGCTTCCCTCTTCCATCTCCTCCTCGGGTCCTTCGGAAGACTCACAAACTGCTCCGTCCACCACTCCTTCCTCAGGTACTTGGGCGGGTTCTTGGGCAGGGCGACGGTGCCGTTGGAGACGAGGTAGGTCAGGGCGAAGCCGGCGAGGGCCAGGAAGCTGAGGACGCGCAGCACGTCGAGCCAGGGGCTGTAGGTCTCGTCGTCGTTCTTGACGCGCGCCTTGGGCGTCGGCTTCGGCCGGGGCTCCTGCTGCAGCGGGCCCGTACTCCCGTTCTTGATGAACTCCTCCTCGTCGTCGGACGTGTTGAGCTCGACGACGCGCGGCTCCGGGTCGGAGCGTCCGGCCGCCACCTTGCGCTGGCGCACCGAGCCGCGGGTTTCGGCGGGCATGGTTGGGAATTTCTTTTGTATGGTATTTGGTCCTGGAAACGATGGTCGAAAGGTGTAGCGGGAAAAGGAGGCTCGGAAAGCAAGGAGCAATTGATACAGAAAGGACGACAAATGTATGTGTTGGAAAGAAAGCAAGAAAGAATTGAAAGTGGTCTTTTCCCAAGACCCCGTAATTGGAGAAATCACCGGTATTTCGGGGGGTTCAAGATGGTCATTTACATGATGCGTGGTCTTCTTACAGCTCCCCTAGCTGCTACCACTGGGCCAAGCTGGGGGGCGCGCACCCCGATCCGGCAAGTGGATCACATCTCCGCCGTGCTTATTTCGGTTGGCCGCTGGTTCGTCGCTTTGATTATCGCCTACCACTGCGCTTATTCCCGTCTGCATTGGACCATGTGGCCTCTCGGGAATCTGGGGGCTACAACATACTGTTCATCAACACCTTTTTGATAATAATTTTAGACACCCATCAGGTCGTTGACAGGACTGAGCAAGATCGATCACAAAAACCTTACTAACGTCGCAGGACACAATATCCCGGAAGTCTGAGAATTCTTCAATTTTTACGGCGGGCTACCAGTAGTGACTTTGGTCATTTCAAGGATGTAAAATTATAAAACCATTCTCCGAAGAGCATGTCTATATGGCTACTCATCGCAAAAAGGGGGTATAGTTACAGCCGCTTCAATGCCATGATCTCTTATACAATATCTTTGTTCACACCTTTTCCGTGTGGATGCTCATTTCCGGATCATCTTCAGCAAGGGCGCTATTCGTGACTTCTTACTCAGACCAACACGATATGACATCTTGCCGGCTTGTGAGGGTGTGGCGGATTTGCTAATTGACTTGTCCGAATCTGAAATTGTTGACTGTGATCTGCCCAAGGCGTTGCGATCCGTCTCTTTTAGCGGAGACACGCTTATGTTGGCATTTTTGTCTTCATCCTTCTTCTCAACTTGTGCCGTCTCGTCATCTTCAATTGAGATGTCTGCCACCGGTTGTGTCTTGTCCCTCTTGGCCGCTTTTGTATCGTACTTGGCAGGCGCTTTTTCGGGTTGGACCTCATTTTCAGTCGGTACATCCGCTGGCTGCCCCTCATCAGCAGGCGGCTCGATCTGTACTTCAGCCTGTTGAGGGACGTCTGATTTCCTTGGCCTGCCTCGTTTCCTCTTCGGCTTTTCACCTGTCGTCTGCGTTTCCGGCAATACCGGAGCAGGGACTGTTAGGGGCTCGGCAATCTGGGCCTCATCGTCAAGAACAATGTCTTCACTGACGGGCTGCTTCTTCTTTCGCCCACGCTTTTTAGGTTCCTTTGCTGCTGGTGCGGCGCTCGCTGCTTTTGCTGGTTGCTTGGCCTTCTTCGCAGGCTTGCGGCCGGCTCTGTCATAATCCGAGTCCACATCACTGGATTGATGGTCTGAGAAAGTCCCGTCCAAGCCAAGTTCGTCGTCATCGTCCCTGACAACCGGTCTCTTCCTTTTTACGGATGACCGTCTCACTGGGCTCTGCTCTTCTTCCTCCTGAATGCCGCCGCCGACAGTGATGGCATCAGGAGAGGACAACGTCAGGTCAATAGAGGTACCCGCTTTGCTAGCTTCCACGGGCTGCTCAATTTCCCAAGGAGGGCGAGGCCCAGATGAAGCATATCTGCTCGGCGTCGAGACAGCGACAGTGGTCGCACAACTGGACTTGTGGTTTGATGGTGGCTGCATCTGACCAAGAGAGTCCGGTATCGATGTGTCCCCGGGGTGAGACTCTGAGACTTGAACCTTTTTATACTGACGCTTTTGGCTGGCTGACAACGTGCTCTGGGCCACATAGATTTTGGGCGAGTCGGCTGCAATCGGGCCAGACGACCTTGCGCTCTTCTTGCTCGAAGGCTTGGCCTCATCGCCGCTGCTCGGAATGTCCCATTCATCCTTTTCTGAGCTTTTCTTGGGGGTTGTGAGCTCCGTCGCATCACTCATTTGAGCCAGCTGACTCTTCCTGGGTCCTGGCTTGGTCCTTGGGGCAGGGCTCGTCACATTCGTGGCGGTGGAGCTCTCGTCTATGATGGACTTTCTGCCCCTGCCCTGTCCTTGGGCTGGCAAAGAGACATCTCCGCTGCTACGGCTCGCCTTCTGGCTCTGGCGTACAATGTTCTCGACGAGGCGAGACTGCTGTAAAGCCTTGCCCTGATGCTCGTCATAGACATTGGCAAAAAATGACGGACTCGTAGACTCCGACGTGTCATCTGGGGCATTGGCGCCAGGCGGGAAAGAGTGCTGTCGCTGGACTATTGGACTGGCCGGTTGGTGTTGAGGACTCAGCGGCTCCATCTCGGGCTGCGCATCTTGAATCCGAGGTTCCGGCACAGCGGCAGGCTTAATCGGGCTGAAATCATCGTCTTCATCATCAGAGTCGGCAATGACTCTTCTGGGAGCCATGATCCATGACCAGAGAGCTGAACGTCTTTGTATAAATAGTGTCGCAATAACAAAAGCTACAAAGACGTGTTTTGGGCGAGACGCGCTTGGAGGTAGATGCCGCGTTCGCGAAAGCACGTGGGGCGCTTGGTCCGTTTAACTCTAAATACCATGCCGGAATACAGATAGGTACCTGCACCATGCAAGATTCAATTGACTTTTATGAAAACAGTATTGCGGAAGGAGGTCAATTGCAATATTGTAATCGATTGATGATATTTAGTAATAGTAAAGGTATTCTACATGTCTCTTACAAAAGGGTTATTCTCTTCTTTGGCTAATGCGATCAACACAGTAGCAAATATCTTCGAAGTACCTGCCTAGCTATGAAGCTTGGTTGTGACTCGTACATACAATGTAGAAAGAAACATTTCCTTGATTATTGCTCATTACCGGCTCTGGGTTTTTTCGGCATTGGCATTACTTCCTTTCCACTTGCTTGAAACCTGTCTACCTAGGTACTCTTTACGTATCTCCGAAACTGTCCTTATTATCATTAGTTGACATGATGCATTGCAAAACAAACATGACTCCTTCGCAATCCAAATGTACTTGGGAATTCGCCGGACAGGGGTCGCTAGGCCCCTAGACGGCTTGGAAGCTTCTACCTATAGCCCACAGCCAATCACAAAACAGAAGGTGGCTTTTTAGGGGACGAAATCCAATCTGGCCTCTTACGAGCTCCCGCCGCTTGACGTTGAAAGTGGGTGATACCTCACAGAAAGTTAACAGACAGCTGGTCCTTTCTGACCTTGAGGCCAGATTCTTTTTACCTGCCCAACCAAGTATATACGCAAGGGCCTGCTTGTTCCAACTTCATCACTTGGCTGGCATCCGACGAACCTTGCTGTTTGTTCTGAGTTTCCTTTTTCCTTTCTGATACCCAGACAATTCTTCCTCCTCATAGATTTACCTGCGTTGCGCCGACTGGCAACCACCAACCCATAGACGGGCGAACGCATCGCCACATCCCGCACACAACAACCCGTCCACCATGACGCGGCTCTTCTCCCCCAGGTGGATAGTCGCCTGCGTGGTGCTTCTCTTTTCGACAAATGCCTTTGCCGTCCAGGCTGTCCTGGGTGTCGACCTCGGAACCGAATACATAAAAGCTGCCCTCGTGAAACCCGGCATCCCCCTCGAAATCGTCCTCACCAAGGACTCGAGGAGAAAGGAAACCTCTGCAGTCGCTTTCAAGCCCGAATCCGGCGGTCCCAAGGCCGGCGCATACCCCGAGAGGCTCTATGGCTCCGATGCCATGGCCATCTCTGCCAGATTCCCCAGTGATGTCTATCCCAACCTGAAGACGCTCCTCGGTCTCCCGGCGGATGATGCGACGGTCCAGGACTACCTCTCGAGGCATCCTGCACTGCAATCCGAGACCCACAAGCTGCGAAACACGGTTGCATTCAAGAGCAAGGCATTCACGGACGAACAAGATGCTTGGTTGGTTGAGGAATTGCTGGCCATGGAGCTCCAGAGCATTCAGCGCAATGCGGAGACGTTGGCCGGCGCCGACACCTCTGTCCGCTCCGTGGTCATTACCATCCCGCCTTTCTACACGATCGAGGAAAAGCGCGCTGTACAAACCGCTGCTGAGCTGGTCGGACTCAAGGTCTTGTCCCTCATTAGCGACGGCTTGGCCGTGGGCTTGAACTACGCCACGAGCCGACAGTTCCCAGTGATCAACGAAGGAGGCAAGCCCGAATACCACATGGTCTTCGATATGGGAGCTGGCTCTACCAGTGCGACCGTCATGAAGTTCCAGGGACGCACCGTCAAGGATGTTGGAAAGTTCAACAAGACCGTTCAAGAGGTACAGGTACTTGGCAGCGGCTGGGACAGAACTCTTGGTGGAGACTCTCTCAACTACCTTATCGTTGACGATATGGTCTCACAGTTCGTCGAGACCCCCGCTGCCAAGAAGGTCTCTGTTGCTGTCGAGGACATCCAGGGACATGGACGGGCCATGGCCAAGCTTCTCAAGGATGCCGAAAAGGTGCGACACGTTCTCAGTGCCAACCAAGAAACGTCCACTAGCTTTGAGGGTCTATATGACGACGTCAACTTCAAGTACAAGATCTCGAGAGCCGCTTTTGAAGCGCTGGCCGAGGAGCACGCCGCCAGAGTTACCGCAACGGTGCAAAAAGCTTTGGAAGTGGCCGAGTTGGACATCTCTCAACTTGATTCCATCGTCCTGCACGGTGGAGCTTCGAGAACGCCGTTTGTGCAAAAGGCTCTGGAGACGATTGCTGGAAGCGAGAAGCTCCGCAGCAATGTCAACTCTGACGAGTCTGCTGTGTTTGGTGCTGGCTTCAGGGCTGCTGACCTCAGCCCCAGCTTCCGTGTCAAGGAAATCAGGATCACGGACGGCTCCAACTATGCTGCTGGTTACAAGTGGACAGATGCCAACGGAAAGACTAGACAGCAGCGTCTGTGGACTGAAAGATCCTTGCTCGGCGCTGCCGCAAAGGAAGTCACTCTGAACAACCACGAAGATTTTACGGCTCAGTTCTACCAACAAGTTCCCTCTGCCGAGGGTCTTGTTGACCGGGACACCAAGACCTTTTCCACCAAGAACCTCACAGCCTCTGTTGCTCAACTCAAAGACACTCACCAGTGTGCCGAGTCAGACATTAGCCTGAAGCTCAGCCTCCGTCTGAGTGCCGAGGATGGCGAAGTCGAAGTGGCCAAGGCCTCTGTTGAGTGCGAGGCTGACGAAGTCGAGAAGGAGGGCTCAGTCATTGACGGTGTCAAGAACTTGTTTGGATTTGGCAAGAAGGACCAGCAACCCCTTGGTGAAGGCGAAGAGAGCACCGATTCCACCGAGTCCGTGTCTGCGACTGATTCTACGACTGCCTCTACCGATACGGCTACGACCTCGTCTGTAGAGTCGAGCACGACATCCACCGGATCTGAGACGACGGCATCCTCTGCTGATGCCGCCGAGAGCAGCGCTGTTGCCAAGAAGACTCTTGTTGTCATTCCTGTGGAGTTCACTCTTGAGAAGTCTGGTGTACCACAATTGCCCAAGGCCGACATGACCAAAGCCAAGGACCGTATCAAGGCTTTTGAGACTTCTGACAAGGCCCGCCGCCAGAGAGAAGAATCGCTCAACCAATTGGAGGGCTTCACCTACAAGGTCCGCGACCTGCTCGAGAGCGAAACTTTTGTCGCTGCTTCTACAGATGCTGAGCGGTCTACTTTGGAGCAAAAGGCCAGCTCCGTCAGTGAATGGCTTTACGATGACGGTGCAGATGCCCCCCGAGATGAGCTCAAGGCTCGCCTCAAGGAGCTCAAGGACATCGTGGCCCCAGTGGAGAAGAGAATCAAGGAGAATTCGGAGCGACCTGAACTGGTCAAGTCGCTTCGCAGCTCCCTGGATCAGACTTCTACATTCATTGACACCATCAAGCAGAAGATTGCCGATGCTGAAGCGTTCAGCGCCTCTACCAGCTCGGCAACAACTTCGGCCTCATCCACTATCACTGAAGCCGCCTCGGCCACTCCTGGAGACTTTGATGGACTGGAGGACGATGATTTCACTTCTTCCACCACCACGACCGCCGGCGTAGAGGATCGTGGCCCTGTCCCTTCTCTCTACACACTCGATGACCTGAAGGAAATCATCGAGCTGTCCGAGTCTACATTCAAGTGGCTGGAAGAGAAGCTGGCCGAGCAAGCCAAATTGGGCGAGAATGCCGACCCCGTTCTTCTCGTCAAGGACATTGCGGAGAAGACCAAGAAGCTGGAGAAGGTTGGCATGGATCTCGCCATGAAGGCTGTCAACAACTTTGACACCAAGAAGGGCAAGAAGAGCAGCTCCAAGAAGAGCTCGAAAACCAAGAAGTCGTCTTCCACCAAGACGAGCGGCTCCAAGTCCGACAAGACTATTGACCTTGATGACCTCAGGGCTGAAGATGGTTACATCAAGTTTGGAGCCAACGGCGAGCAACCAACGGCCGAGGAGATGGAAGAGCTGATCAAGAAGCTCACCAAAGACCGCGAAGACAAGGAGCCGGCCAAGGAGGAGGCGCCAAAGCGGGATGAGCTCTAGTGGATGACATAGTTGTTGTAGCCAAGCACATAAATTAGACTGTTTAGACATGCCATTGTGAAGCCATCGCGAACGCGAGATGCAAACCTGCCGGTTCGTGGCAGTGTTCAATCTGTGACTTTTTTCCTCGTTCTTCATCCCTCTGGAGCATGCGTCAACGTACGGAATTGTATCTTGGTACGGGAGCCACGAAGGACTCTTGTCAACGGGAAGCAGCCGCACTACAACCACTTGTCACACGGCACATCGCAACGATCCTTTTGGTAAGCCAAAGAATATCGAGAAGTCGGACGGACATCAGTATACCAAATATTGTCTCCCAAAAATTGTTTGTCTCCAGCAAACCCCTATTTCTGGCTGCTGGCAGAGTGTTGGAGGTGAAACTCGTAATAAATGTTCCCCTTCCCGCTCTGCTTGTGCTTGTGCTCATCTTGGCGCGTCCGGTAGGTGTTGAGTAACGTGGAAGCTCTGCATCTTTCCGTCTGTCGATCTATGCCTGGTCAATCCGTTGGCGAGCGTGGATCTTGCTTTCTTTGGGCGGCCCGGAGTAGTGCATTGGATAAATATGATACCCGTCATCAATGCACGTCGCGGCTGTTTCGGTGATCTCTCTCATCCCCGGATCGTCGAAGGCCGCCTTGTGCAAGTCCAGCCCAGGTGCATCTGATTTGTTTCCTACATTCGATCGAACCTTCCTTCTTTTGCTGGTCCTTGGCTGTGGTCCCGTGAGTTTGGCCGTGTTCAACTAGATACTGGCTGGAAAGAGCACCGCATCGGACCTCCCAATTGGAACGCAACATTAGCGATCTGGGCATGAACTCGTCATGTCATATTAGTACACGCCATCTTTCATTCGTTCGGCAATATGAGCCGGCCACGATGTGATGCAAGATGGAAACTGCGAAACTCTCAATACATAAAGAGCGTGGATAGACCTGCATCTGGGCAGATTCCATTATCATATGCCGACCCGATCGTATAAGTCAACTCCCGCCTTCTTCCAAGCCCACGAGGCCTGATCTAGATTAGAAAAGACCCCGACATCACACAGACATTTGAAGGGAAGAGCACCAAGAGCAGGTGCATTCATGACACTGCCACTTTTTCTCGATCACTAGTTTACAAGATCCAGTCCTGCCAGCGGCCGCCTTGGCGGCTTCCTTGCAACTCAACGGCCGTTACAAAGCTCCATTGGCTGCTCGCGTGTTTGATACCTGCTGGCTGGTCCACTCAAAGCCCTTCTTTGCAGCAAGCTGTTTCCTCACTCGAGCTCATTGCCGAGACATTATAAAGGTGCCAACCGGGTACAGCTTCTTGCTCCTTCCATTTTGTCCTCCCACCAAACCAAACAAACGAATTCCCCAAAAACCGGCAGCGGCGTTTGGTTTCTGTGGTTTGTACACGCTCTTTTTTCAAAAAGTTTTCTTCTACCGCGTTGGCATTCCTGACTCGACTTGTCAGTCAACCGACACTCATTCTACTTCCACATCCCAACGACGATTCTCTCGTCGACCTCTACGTTCTTCTCAGTCATTTTCCTGACAAGTCACTCCTCAGTCATCGAGCTGCAATTTGGTCCGTTGAAGACATCCATTACCCCTGACCGCCATCTTTTTCAAACCTCGCCCGACCTTTGAGCCGATGATGGTTGGCTTCAAGGTGTTCGGCCTTCTGGCCGCATTTCTTGCCCTGTTCCTCAACCTCGCCCTTGCCGTTCCCACCTCTGGCATGAATGGTCCAGTCCGTCAGATTCCCAACCAGATTGCCACCTTTCGTGCCGCCGATGGTTTGGCCAAGGGCAGACGCCATGGCCCTCTGGAATACCACCGCACCCTGTCCAAGTACAACATCCCCATTCCCAAGGGACTCCAGAATGCCGTCAATCGATATGCAGAGAAGCTGCCTGTCGGAGGTAGTAAGTTGCTGTGCAACCCAATTGAATATCATCCATGAGAGAAACATTACTGACGTGCGAATAAGCTGGTGGTGTCCCCGCTGCCTCACAGCAGGGCGATCTCGAGTGGCTTTCTCCAGCTGACATTGGCACTCCGCCCCAAAGACTTTCCCTTGACTTCGACACCGGTTCCGCTGATACGTAAGTTGACAATCGCCGCTGTCTTTTCGAATTTGTGCTAATGTATGATTGTTGGCAGCTGGGTCTTCACCAATGACACGGCCACCAAGAGCGTCAAGGGACAGACGATCTTCGATTTCAACAACTCGACTACTGCGATGCTGGTTCCTAACTGTACCTGGAACATCATGTATGGAGATTTCTCCAGCTCTTCTGGCATTGTCTACAAGGATACCTTTGCACTTGGAGACCTCGTCATTAAGAACATGACCATTGAGTCTGCCAAGCAGGTTTCGTCACAATTCTCCAACCAGAAGGAAATGTCAGGCTTAGTTGGTCTTGCCTTCAACAAGCTCATCGAGACCAAGCCCAAGCAGAGATCCTTGACCGATTTCCTGTCCGAGGTTCTGCAAGATCCCATCTTCACAACGGATCTTCGTCACAACAGCAGCGAGGGTACCTACAACTTTGGATTTATTGACCGCGAACTTCACAATTCCGATATCCAGTACGTTGAAGTCGACAGCACTGACGGTTATTGGGGTGTCTTGTTCAAGGGTTTCGCCGCCAAGGACAGTTCAGATTACTCTTATGAATTTGCTGAGCCGCCCACGGTCATCCTCGACACTGGTTCGACACTGTTCTATGCACCCGACGACGCTGTCACGTCCTTCTACAAGAATCACGTTCCCCTGGCCAACTTTTCGTACAGTGAATACGGCTGGATCCTCCCTTGCAACTCTACACCCCCGAGCTTCATTTGGGAGTTGACGGACAAGAGCGACAATGTCATCCAGGGCGAGGTTCCGGGAGACTACCTACCCTACGCGGTTCTCGACACCAAGGGGTCACCCGAAGGATACTGCTATTCTGGCCTTCAAAGCCTTGGCAGCTTTTCGGCACTCCAGGGCATCCTTGGAGATGTCTTCTTGAAGTCCAACTTCCAGGTTTGGAACGTCGCTGCAGGGCGTATCGGCTTCGCGCCCAAGCCACTGCCGCCCATGAAGTCAAGAAGTCTGACTGGAAATGGCAAGTGGTCGAGCACAAGCACGCTGAAGGAGATCTTGGACAGCAAGAACAAGAAGGTCATCCTATGAAGAACCCAAGTATTTGCTTGCGAGTATTCGCTTAGAGTCCATTGATTGCCTTATTGTCTCCTTTTGACGACAGCACAGTTGTAGGAAACTGGTACAATGCTGCCGTCCCTAATGTAGAAAGAGGCTTGCGAAACATACAATTGTTTAGTCCTAATAAATCAGTTGTTGGTAACGACTGCTTCCGCGTCCCGCTTCCGTTCATCCTTGCCAAGATCCAGAAATGGGATAATAATGACAGACCGTGGCGGACTAACAAGACCGTGTAAGTGCATCCGAGCAGACGATGAACCGAATGCTCTATACTAGAGACTGGGACCAGGTGCTGAAACCGTAGATCGATGCCACGAGACTGAGTCAAGCCTGCATAAGAGCAGACGTAGTGACGTGCTATGTGCTGCAGCCTCAAGGGAGAGCGAGGCCGCGAGTCAAGTCCCGACCTGGCAGATGCTATTCCAGCCTTGTTTCCAGCTGCGGAGCCACACTTTTGGTTCGTTCCAGTATAGAAACCCGATCCTGGGATCTAGGTTTGTTCTAGGCCCGCCTCCCCGAAGTTTCCGGCCAGCCGTGCAAGGCCGGGTTTCGGTCTCAGCACTTGAAAGCTTGCTTGGCTTGGCATGGCTTGGGAACTTGCGTCAGGAACGGCTGATTCGGAGGAGGAGGAGAATGGACCGTTTCGACCTGAGCAGTTCCTCGAAGAAAGGCGGCTCGCGGACTGACCCCTTTTAGGATCCAACCGAGTTTGCGTAGTTGGCCTAGTATAGGCCTCAACTGGATCGAGGGATAGATGTGAGTCCCGGCTTTCTTGCTCTCCTTTTCGAGGATAAATTTCTCTAGTGACTCTTGTAGGCATTGGCGTGAAATTGTCAGAATTGTATAGTGAAATTTTGACACGCATGAGCATACCATTTCCACTCAATTACCACCGCAAAATACGGGGTAGGTCACTCCAGAAAAGTCGTGAAAGGAGTACTTCTTCGGTCATCCATCCCAGAAGACTGAAATACTGAATGAGAAAAGCAGAGCCCAAGAAAAATCCAATGGTATATCATCTACATGACTTGACTGCCTTGAGACATAAAAAAATCAATTGCCGACCAAAATCGTCTGCCTCTGACTCATCATCCACCCTCGTGCTTCTTCATTGTTGCAGAGACCCCCTTCTGGTGAGCCCCGTCTTTTCCTGCGAATGCCATGCCAATGTCAATGCCGATGCAAGAAAATGATCCCTCCGCATCCATCGTTCATCTCTAAAATAAAATCGATAAATCATGTCAAATAGTCAGTTCCCTATGCGAGCCCGTCGAGAAATTTGGGGTTGACGCCATAAAACGCCGGAAGTCGGGAGGGGGATTCTTCTGTCCGCTTCCATCTCTAAACGAGGGTATCTATAGTTGCTCCCAATGCTGCGAGCTGATGTTGTTCTTGTTGTCTGGGAGATGCTCGTTTCCCCAGGTAATTCGTGTGGTGTATCTCGAGTGGTTTCGTGAGTCTCTAGCCAGTGTTTGCGTGGCTGGCAGTCTCGTGCGCCGTATGATAAAGAATCGATTTGTCCCGATCCGGAATTTTGCATCGCCTGGTGTTGTCGAATCTGTCAATTTCGGCATGTTGCACCTTAGCGCGCAAGCTCGTCGTCTTGGTTCCAGGTCGCAGGATGGGTTGCGCGGAGTTTTGGCTTGCGCGGCCGTATCTGATGTCCGGTGTGGGAATGGCACGATTACTTTCAGGCGGTTGTCCTTTGCACGAGAGCCGTGTAGCCACGGTGTCACGCTGGTAAGAATTTACGAGTCGTGATCACCATCTTTTGAGACAAGAACCATGTCAGCAAAACTTCGAGTCTCGAGGCCACTCTCAGAGTCATTGTAGGTATGGGTAGAGGAGGACATCAGGTTGTTGGGGTAGCTTGGCTCGGGGACGAGTTCGTATTCACCTTCGCTGGCTGTGGGAGTGGGCGGCATGGCGCCTCCATGGAGAGGAGCTTGCTGCTGGGCTTTGGCCGTACCTGGACGAGATGTTCTCTGGACAGAGGCCGGGCCTCCCTGTTGGACTGGTAGTCGCTGGGAGCCCGCGACGGCACTGGGAGCCGAGGGGGCCTTGTTACGGTTGAGGCGCTCCTCCATCTCGCGGATACGGCGCTCGAGAGCCTCCAGCTCAGACGTTTGCGAGGTAACCTCCTGCTTCCTGCAAGTTGCGAATTGGCGTTAGCTACGATTTTGGTAAAAATGCGAGGCTTTTGTTTTTCTTTCTTCTCGCAGTCGGTTTCGGGGTTCTCACTTCTTTTCCACCTGGTTGTCGAGGTCGGCAAGGCTGTTGTCAATGCGGAAGATGTCCATCAACTCTGCGCTAAAGGAGCGGGCAACTGTGCTGTTGGAGCCAATTGCTGGTTAGCCATGTGCGTCCCTGCATTGTCTCTCGAGGCTATACTCGGACCCCTGTCGCATTTCACTTTTGGAACGCAACGAGGATATCGGAGAGCAGAGGAGAGAGACAGGAATTGGTATTTCAGGGTGCGACTCACGACTGAGGACGGCGGCCGTTTGGCTTCCAGTCACGGTCCAGCTCCTCGTCGGACCGGTGCATGGGAGCGGTATCCTGGATTCGAGACATTTCGGAAGGGCGAGCGTCTTGGTCTGTGGGGTGAGAAGACGATGAAGGATGACGATGCAACGTAATGGATTTGAGTGGGAGCCGCAGGGCAGTGCAAGCAAGGAAGGACAAGGAGCAGCGAGAAGAAGAGAAAGGAGGAAGTAGAAGAAGAAGAAGAAGTCGGAGGCAGACGAGGAAAGAGTAATAGTAGTAGTGGTAGCGGTGGTGGGTGTGGTGAGTGACTGAGGTAGGAACTTCAGATGCGCCGGGGGCACGAAGGTGCTAGATGGAGACTTTGTTTGTTGGACTGGCTGGTCGTGGGGGGGAAGTACTTTAATGTTATGGAGCAGTAAGTCGGGAAGTAGTATGGGTTCCTGTCTAGAGGAAGGGGCTAGCAGGGCTAACGACGGAATGGTCGCAAGGAACTTAGGCCAAGCCGAAGAGAGAGAGAGAGAGAGCAAGCTAACCCGTCAGTCAGACAGGCCATTAATGGACCCCCCGAAAGAGAGGTAGCAGCAGCACCGGCAGCGCCCAACACCAGGCACGAAAGCAGCCGTTCAGAGGACCAGGGCAGAGCAGAGGCCAAGCAGCTGACCGACCCGGACGACCCTGGGGAAAAAAAAGGGGGGTGTCAGGCTCTTCAACTCCCCAATAGCAGCCGGCGTCAGATACCTCAAGCCAACTGGAACCCAAGTAGATTGATGCGGCAGGTAGACATGTGGGAACCTCGAGTCCTGGCTGGCCTGACTTGGAATACTCCAATTTCGGCGTCTGAAACAGATTGTGACAAGCTTTTTCCTTTCTTTCTTCTCTCACGAGTCACCAGTAAGAGGGAATGCTACAATCATGCGGGCATTATATTGAACTGGCTGCTGATGACTGTAGCTTTTCGTTTATTGTCAATCTACACGAGCAAACAGGAATTACCTAGGGCGATGTTGGGAAGTGTGTTATAGTATGACGGCAGGCTGACAAGTAACACCCGGGGACTCGTGACAATACTGCTTGCTGTCAAGAATCCACTCGCGGCTGGTGTATAACGAACCGTGACCTATTCGATCATACGCAGATGAGGTAGACACGGTGCAAGACACCATGCTCAGCTATGTATAATGTATAACAAACAGTCGGACGGAGGAATTCGAGCTCGTCGCTCATGGCTTGATCTGAAGTATGCTTTAAAAATGCTGGGTTGCTAGCCCCTGGAAACTCCCGGGGCCACGAACTTGCATCCTTACCTGGTATGTAATGTAGACAGCAAAATAGTACGTAGGTAGATTTCAGATTCAGATTCAGACATTTGACCTATCTGCCCGTATACCTACCAAACTTACTACTATTATGACCAGGCATGGCGCTAGATTCTTTTTAGCATATCGAAGGGTCCCGTTAATTGGAAATCGAAACATTCGAAATGAGCATAGTCCGCCGCTAGCTGAAGATGATCCAAATCAGCCAGAGGGAAGGGGAGGGAAGCACTGGGTTCGAGTTCGTGCCGGCTTTCCCTGCCCAATGGTATGGTATGGTAGCGGCGGCTGGCCAACGGGATGGGATAGGATAGACTTGGAAGTCCCTCAGTTCCACCCCATGCACCCATGCGACCATCCAAACTGAATTACTACCACTACTACTGCTTGACTTACATCGAGTTGACCATGATGGCTTCTTCAGTGGCCGATAGCCGAGCGGCAGACCAGGAAGAAAAGAGAAATATATGCCGTCCGGAGTTCCCAGCATGATTCGCCGGGTGTTTTAATGCCGTCATATTCGATCCCAGACTAACGCATGATAAAGTCAAGTTTGATTAATATCATCAGACAGGTATTCCACCGCAATGCGCTTGAGGGGGATCAGTCCCCGCTGCGGGCTGGCAGGTCCCCTGATTTTTGATGGAGCTCCCCGGCGCCTTTAATTGGCGACTTGAGATGGTTCGTGAATGAGCGTGTCCGCTTTCATTAATGTATACTACACCAGAAACAAAGATCGTAACCATGTTTTGCGATTTGTAAAATTCTCGCTTCTTCTCTTCTTTCTCCCTCTTCTATTCGTTCCGCTGTATACCAACTGCAAGTGTCATCAATTCCATCTCACACAATACAAAATCATTCGTGAACTGGAAAACTGCTGGGCACATCTTGTGACGCAGGATCCCCCCTCCTCTTGTGACCATGGGGCCTGACCGTAACAGCCAGCAGATCCCGCGTAAGCCCAAAACTGCATGCACGTGTTTTGGGCGGCCAGCGCTGCAAATGTAGTCAGCCGCACATGCTACATCGCCGTCCCTTGCCTGATGAATGGAGAGTCCTGGGGGCTAAAAATAAACTTCATGCTACTGGACATGTCGACACTCACAAGTTACGGCATACCACAGCATTCTGTCTGTATGAGGCAATCTCCTGTAGAAACCAGGCGTTGAGAGATGCCGCGATGCAACAACAGTACGTCACTGGAATATGGTGTTCGGTGTCCGATTCACCCCGGAAAATGACTGCCACTCATTTCATGTTACCTTGCATTGAATTTCTTGTCATACAGCTTACACAATTCTGAAAGATGCCAGTCGAATCATGCGTCAAACTTTCCCGCCCCCGTCAGAGTTCAAACCCCAGGCTTTCTCCAGGGACTTTGGATCTTGGACCTGTCTTTTACCCGGGCTTGTCAATGCATGTGAGAATGACGAAGCCGTAAGCTGCAAGCCACTTGCATGCGAGGGCGCAGTCTGTTTCAGCATCTTTCGGCCTCCGACGAATCTCTGGTCTTCGTGCTTCAAGGTATACACGGAATATAAATTGTGGTGAGCTCTATTAATATAGCACAAGAGAATCCCATCAGCTTAGATGTACGGCGTGGGTGGGATGACATTAGACGCCGAGGACGCCTGTGGGTTTCAGGCCACTCCAGTGGCTGTTTTTGGTGATTCCTTCATCCATATCTACCTTGTGTAGATGCAGGCGAACATGAGCCATTGTCCAATGAAGTTGCCGTCTGCCGCGCCGATCGTGGAAACCCCCAAGCGCTTGATCTGGGAAGAGAAGAGATGCAACTGGAGCGCGATGCGACCGCCGACCAGCCCTGGAAGAACCTCACTTCGGACGAAATAGATGGAATTCGCCCTGTCAAATGAACCATGGCGCGTGTCATCATTGGGTCCGGATGAAGCTGGTATTTTACACCAGGTGAGGCCATTTGCCATATACTCCGTAGAACGAACGTCGACATCACAGCCAATCTTGTCATCTTGACCAATGACTCGAGAGTACATGGCTTGTTGCCATGGCAGAGTGGAATAGTCGTTGTCATATGTACTTCGTACGATGGATGGAGATCGTACACTTGTCTGTGCATCCCTCAACCTTGACACGCCTGGGGACACCGACTGATCTGTCCATCTTGATGGATCATGGTCGGAGCTTTTTACAAGCATCTATCTTGTGGTGCATCTCGGACAGTTGATGAATGTTTCTGTCGCGATAATACCCCCACTTTGACTGAAAGCGCTTACACTGCTGTTGCCTTTTACAACACGATGACTGTACTACATCCTATGGCTTTTCATTCCACCCAGAATCAGTGCAATGTCAGTGGCTTTATTGGGTTGACATTGTCAAGAATGGCAAGTCTACACATATTTGCCGTGTAAGCCATCGATTCCCGGGTCCTCTTGCTAGGTCATTGCTGAGGTTGGTAGAAACAAGTGGATATGTGCCTGCCAATTCGTGTGTTTGGGTGAATGGAAGCACGACGGGAGTGTATTTTCTGAGCACCCACGCAAATGCTCATAGCACTATTGACTGGAACAATCGTCGACTTTTGTTGTACAGCTTCATTGACTTGACTGCTTCTTATCGTCAACCGTCATTACAAAATACACACCGACAATTGTTGATTTATTACAGTAAAGAGCACAGGCCACAGCCGAAGAGCTGCAAGTTAAACGCAGCTAACCTTGAATTGCATCACCCAGACAGCCCAGGGCACCATACAGCCTATGACAGCACCTAGCAACCAGTACCACTCCTGCCACTTGGCTTGTCGCAAGCTCGGCTTTTGGCTTTTTGGCTCAGCACGCTTTGGAAGCTCCCCCAACCCGGCCTAGCTCCAGGCTCTCTCTACGATTTGCATGGTCAACTCAACTCTCTGTCCCCGCGAAACACCGGATTCCTGACGCGCTTTTGAAAATTCTGCCATCCAGACACTGCGATCACGTGACGATTCTGCGACGACGCAAAGCAGCATCATCAACCTCATCGTCGATACGGTCCACTGCGACGCGATTTTCAACGGGGAAGTCATCGGATCAGGCTTAATAGTCCCCCGCGATTGCGATCCAACTCTTCAGTACGTCTTGCCCCCCGCGTTTCGTCGTGCTCCGATGATTTTTCCCTTCCCTTCCCTTCAATCAGGCACTGACCACGACTTGTAGACGTGGCGCCGGTTCACCTCCTACAACGACGCGACGGTCCTCCTGACCATTCGCGAGGTGGATTCCGTGGCATGAATCACACGGCGACCGCATATACGCCTCTCGAATCTCTATTCCTCTTCCAGTTACTCGCTAAGCACGGTCTGGTCGCCGAAGCCTTCCAGCGCATTTCCGACGAGCTCACACAAAACGCCTTCATCAAGCTACAAACGACGTACAATGTGGAAAGGTTAGGACCAGAGAAGCTCGAGCAGCTTGCGCGCCGCCTCTTCCGCGAGGACCAAGTGCGCGAGGCCGAGGCCGCCGAGAAGACCACCAATGGAGGAAATCTATCGCCGACGTCGAGGAAACGAAAGCTGCCGAGCCCATCCCTGCCATCGCTGAAAGAGCTGCAGGCCCATGCAGACAAGTTGCCACAGCTTGTCGACCGACTGCATGCGAATTACCAGGCGGACATAGTACGTCAGATACGTCTGGATGAGGAGTATCTCGAGAGGTTAGAGCGGGAGGTTACGGAACTGGAAGCACCACCACGACCGCTGCCGCCACCACCTGCATCAGTCGCATCAGCAACAGCAAGCCCAGTGTCCCGGCAAGAACCCATTGCTGCGAGGCAGAATGGTGCCCCGCCCCCGACGGAGACAAAATCGGTGCAACCTACCAGACCCAATGGGCATCCCAGTCACACGTCGGTGCCTCCCCCAGTTGCGCAGGCGCATGCCATTCCCAAACCCGGATCTACTCCGCAGCCTCAGTTGGCATCGCAGCCTCCTCTGGATCGCAAACCGTCTCAGGCATCCCCATCCCCGATTCCAGCCGTGGTGCGGCCACCGGGCGAGGTGCGCCAAGTAACGCCGGGTCCGAGGCCGAACAATATCAACAGACCTCCGTCTGCTCCTCCCTCAGGCCTACAGCATCCCCAAGCAGCGCCGGCATATGCGCTCACTCCACGTTCGGGGACTCCACAGCCTCCTACTCCGGATGGTCTTCAACGGCCTCATGGCATGCCCAAGAGTCAAAGCCCAGCACCGCATGCCTCTCCACAGCTCCAGCAGCCTCAAACACCTGGAAACTTCAAATGGGAGCCGCCATTCAATCCCCAGCATCCTCCATACAATGGTCAGCCTATCGCACGGCCGCCGTCGTATCAGAATCAACCACAACCAGGACCTCCTCACCCACACCCGCATAATCAGCCTCAGCATCCTCATCCCCAGCAGCACCCGCACCAACATCCTCAACACCCGCAGCATCCTCAGCATCCGCAGCAACCGCAGCACCCGCAACATGCTCAGTATCAACACCCTCAGCACCCTCAGCCCCAGTATGGCAACCGGCCGCCCTCGCAACCGCATATACAGCCTCATATGCAACCTGGGCGAACGCCCACTCCAGGCAGTGGTCCACACTCTCAACCTGTGTTGGTACCTCCCCAGGGACCTGTGCAAAATGCTAGTCAGACGCCTCCGCCACCTCGGCAACCTCATCAGGATGTGCCCATACAGCAGGCGCAGCCATATCGGCACCCAGCGGTTAATGCCAGCGGGCCTCCTGCTACGGCTGCGATCACTGCGCCCCAATATGCACACCAGCAGCCTCCATATCACCCAGGACAGCCTGGACCGCGGCAGCAAGTCTTGCCTTCACAGATGCAACCGGCTGGTCGTGGGTATCCCGTTGGTCCGCCGGTAGGGCATAGGCCTCCCTTGGCGGCTCCAGTACAGCCAGGACACCATCCGAACATGCAAGCCTCGCAATCGTTGCCGTCCACGCCAATTGCGCAGCGTCCGGCCCAGCCACCATACATCCAACAGCCGCAACACGGAGCACAAGTCGCAAGCACCCCACGGCAACAGCCACCAAGACCACTTGGTCAAATCGTACGGCCGCCGGCTTCGGTTGTTCAGCCGTCCCAAACGCTATCTCAACCTCAAACGCCGATATCAGCCAGTGTTTCCGCTCTCGTGATTAGAGGCCATGGTACGAAGTGGACATCGACACCTACGCCATCAACCCCTAGACTGGAGATAAGTGGCTACTTTGACCACCAGAGCCCAGCTTATGAACCTTTGAGCCCTACCAGCACATCTGCTCCGGTTCCGATTCCCAAGACCTCCCCGCAGGGCGGCAAAAAAGAGACACGGAAACCGAACGGAAAGGCTGATCCTACTATTCCCAAGGCACCAAGCAGACTGTCACGGAGCGTTCAGAAGCCATCGTCTCTCAAGGAGTCCACTGAGGAGCCGGATATTGGGCGTGTCATTAAGAATGAAGAGGCTACACCGAAACCCTTCGAAGACGCAGGCGACACCGAGGCAGACGAGAGCGGGCCAGGCAAGATGCGCACGACAAACAAGCGCAAAAGACAGGAAACTCCTGTCAACCGTGGTCCGCCAGCTCCTCCTACCCATGTGCTCTGGACTCGTTCTTTCAACAAAGTTAGTCAGTCTGCTTTGGAACAAGTCACGAGCCATCGCCATGCGAATATGTTTGCAGCTCCAATCAAGCCTAGAGATGCGCCAGGCTATCCGGACATCATCCTTCGCCCTCAAGATCTCAGAGGCATTCGCTCGGCGATCAACGGTGGTCAGAGAGCCGCACATGCCCTCGAAAAGACTCTTCCAGATCTCGATCCGAGTGCCATGAACGTATGGCTTCCCATCTCGGTCGACCTTATTCCTCCCAAGGGCATCATCAACATTGCGCAGCTGGAGCGAGAACTTGTTCACATGTTTGCAAATTCAATCATGTACAACCAAGATCCGGACCGCGGTGTTGGCCCCTCGTTTGTGAGGCCAGAGTCAGAGGACAACAACGATGATGCCGTTGGCTACGAAGTGGACGAAGACGGCATTGTCAAGGAAACTCGCAACATGTTCCTGGAGGTTGAGAAGCTATTGAGCGACCTTCGCAGCGAGATTGAACGCAACGCTCAGCCATCTACAGTGGGCCGCACAAGTGTCAGTCGCGGTGTTAGTGTTTCTGGCGGCGACGTGAGCAATGTCGAGGAAGACGTGGACCAGCAGACGGCCGACGCCGAGTCACAGAGTACTGCCAAGCGAAGACGTAAAGCCTAGCTGTCCAAACCCCGACAAGAAGACGAGGTGTCGCGTCAGTGTTCGCATTTACGCATGTAGGATTGTGTTTGATTTGAGGTATAGCCCAGGAGTTGGGGAGAATTGTAGGTTTTTGGTTCACAATGATGCCTCTCTAAGATCGAGGCTTAGCTTTAGTAGGCGCTCAAGCTTGGTTATTACAACCAGTCAAGCGTAAAATAATTGATGCAGACGACTTCGTCTGCCCAAACACGATACATGTTTATGATTATGAATGTGATGACTGTTACAAACTCAGGATCTTATGTGCCAATATATGTTGGACCCAAGACTTTTGAGGAGCGATGGGATCAGTTGTAGCAAATTTCTGACGAAGAAAATAAGTACAGCATAAACATAAAGGCAAAACAACTTCACTGTGTACCGCGATGTAATGGTGTGCTTGTATTCTAAGGAAATATAACCAATTGGTTAGATTTGGGATATTCTGGTGGATATACAAACGACTTTCATTGCTATGTCGTCAACCTGGAGTTGGGCACAGAGACTTGGAGAAGCCTTCCACGGAAACTCTTGGCATGAGCCACAGCGAGCGAAAAGTGAGCAGTCGTCACATTGCCAAGCACATTTCATGTCTTCTCGGCTAGATTTAGAGTACTTTTGATGGGGAGTGTGGTCGGTCGTATCAAGCGTTTCTGTATTGGCCCGGCTTCTGATGGTACACATTCTCTTACTGCCTACGTCGACATTTCCCAATGAAAGCGGGTGCTTTGGTGATGATACGGGACGTTGCACGACAGATGGCCAGGTGGCGTTGTTTGCTCTCTTTCTTCCTCTCGTAGTACTGGCTAATTTCCTAGAGTGACAGGCTCATGTGCTACGATAGTTCGGTTGTAATTGATTGAAAGAATTCGAAATATGAGGCATTCCGGTGAAAGTGTGAGGGCTTGGCAGTTGCCTCGTCGTGCAACTAGACATTGATTTCGAAAAGAGGTTGGCGTGTTGGTGCAACGCAGGAATGGAGGAACTGCAATCAACCATCGGCGTATGTCGCGTTGCCTTCATCATTGAGGTTCTCATAGCCTTTTCATTATCATTGCCTCTTGTGAAGCTTCGCCATAGCACCCTTCTCGCCTCCCAACTGGCTCGCACGAATTCAAGGACCATCGGCGCTCAGTCATGGGCCCCGACACTTGCCCAGACGACGTTTCGGTCTCCAGCCAGCAGGACATCGAGGAAGGGCCACTCGCAACCTGCGCCGGTCCGATAAACAACGTGATTATCACCAATTCGAGTGATGCGATGCTCGCAATTTCTACCTCACTACCCGTTAGAAACATCGCGATCCGAGACAATTTGGTTTTGCAGTCTATCTTGCTTCCGACCCTCGATCTTCCAGAAGGAGAGATTGGCCAAGTGGAGATCTCCGGAAACCCAGCCCTGGTGGACATCTTCACTTACTTTGAAGAGGACTCTCCTGTGAGGTTCAATGTGTCTGATATATATTATGGCAAGATTGATCTCAAGGATCAGCAAATATCACGGATATTTATGTGAATAACAGCATCACGTCAATCAGCAACGTTCATTCGATGAACTTATTAAAGGCAACAGGCACGGCTTTGAGCCTATTTGATGTCAATGGAATACAGACCATGGAATTTGAACATTATAATGCTGCAAGTTGGTCCTTCTATAACCTGGGAAAGGTTCATACAGCCAAATGGACAAATGTTTCGATCGGCTCCTGTACAACAGGAGACAACGAAACATACGCGGTCCTAGAAGATATGGTCGTAGGGCCCTCCCTGTTTGAATCGCCTCCACCGACTCTGACGACTTCTGACGGACATTCCTCCTCGATGCAGTTTGGTGGACTGAGTTCAATCGGACGGAACCTCAATATCACGCAGAACAACTTCGTCACTCTCGAATTCCCCGTCCTCAAAAGAATTAGCGGAGAATTGAGGATAGAGAACAACAAGAACTGCACTTTGCTCTTCAACAAGACCACCTCCATTGGATCGATATATGCCACCAACAGCCCAAACACTGCTTTGCCTGGATGGTTTCCCGAGCTTCAGGAGGTCGGCGACATTTATCTAAGTGGTTACATTGACCCGTAAGACTCCATGCCAGACTCGTAATTACACCTAACGTGACATTCAGGAGCTGTACTGACTGAGTCCATACACATGCATACAGCTCACCCTCTTTGAGCATTTTCCCCAATCTCAAGACTGTGGACAACAGCATTCGGATCGAGGTCTGGAACTCCGACTTTGACTGCAATAGTTTCCTGAGCAGGGCCAAGGACCTGGGCTACCAATCGCCGTCCGGCAACATCACAGTAGACAACGCGTCCGGCGGGTCGGCAGATGGTGGTCCTGGCGGCTCGGGCTGGGGCTCGGGCTCGGACTCGGGCGCTGTATCGGTATTCGGGCCGCATGGGCACCCTGACTCAACGATATCGCAAGGCCAATGGGCGGGAATCGGGACGGGTATTGCAGCATTTCTCATCAGCTGCTGTTTCACCGTCTACTTCATCGTGCGCCTGGTTGCGCTCAAGAAGCAGTTGCGGCAGCAGCAAGGAGAAGGAGCCGGGCAAGATAACGCCGGCAAAGGTCCCGCGGCGAACGGACCTGACCAAGAGGTGGCTGCCAAAAGAGAGGATATGCCGCATGAAGCAGACAGCGCGCAGGTCATGGAGGCTGCGGGCAGGGAGCTGGCTCCTCGGCCCAGAGAGTTGGGAAATACACCGGTCGTCGCGGAGATGTAGGCTCCGAATAGTGCAATTGTAGAGCTGCCATAGAGAGGGTTGGCCCCTGAGTATTACTTGCTTCTCCTATTCTCGTATTTGTATTGTATAAAGAAATGTTGGGGGAAATAAACCATCTCGTACAAGGAACAATATCTGGTCTGGATGAAGCTGTCATGTGCTTTGTTAACCTTGATCCCTCTGTGTCGTGTTGAGAGCGGATGAAGACAAACGAAAATTGTACTGATAGCATCTTCAGAAATACATAATATGGCAAGCGTTCATGATAGATGATAGGCCATCGATATACCACAATACGCCGATCTTGGTTTACCGATGTCTAGCGTTTGAAGTTTGAACCATAAGTAAGTTTGGGGTCGTCATCATCCTGTTGGCCATTTTGACCCAATGTGCAAAGATGGCCAAGAAGAACTAGAGTGATATTGTTTCTATCTTCTACCAATTTACATAACAATTTTATCAAGGGGGGGGGGGGGGGGGGGGGGGGAAGGGAAAAGAAAAGAACAAAATAACTCCTTGGCGGATGACCTAGGCACTTTTGACAACCTGAGCTGTGAATACTGTTACGACGTACGGATAGATGACATATATTATGGCAGATGGTACGATCAAATTTCCACAAATGTAAATCTATAATTCAATCAAGAATAAGAGACCTAATTCGTAGAAATTTTGTCTGGAATTATGCGTAAATCAGTCACCAGGGATATCATAGCTCTTTGGTACGTACCCCAGGTACCCCCGGAGAATATACAACAGTGCCCCACCTTCCCACCTTGACGCGTCCCCAGAAGCTCAACTCGCGTAAAGTGGTTCCCCAGAGCTGATGTAATTGTCTACCACCGAAACACCCTCAGGCACTTTCAATACAGCAAGCTTCAACAAAGCCACCTCGTTCGCTATATAACTCGGACAACTTCGCTGTTCTCTCAACCTTCCATCCCTCAAATGCAGTGACTACGCAAGGTCTCAATTGCACGCCTCTCCACAATGGCCACGCAGAAACGCAAGATCGACGCCCCGATTTCACCTCCTCCAGTGAAGCGCAAGGCCCAGAGCTCCATGACCAAGAGCTCCGTCGCCAACTTCTTCACGCCCACCTCGCAAAAGCCCAAGGAGCGGACACTATGGTCAGAACGATCGCCCGACGATGAATCACCAGCTACCTTGCTGGTCGGACGCTACGAGCCAGAGACCCCAGCCGCCCCCGAGCAAGATCGGAGGGTACGCAGAAAGGTCGCAGCATTTGATATGGTATGACTGGCAGCATTTATACAAGCCATTTATCTATATATACCGAACAACCGCTGACATACCTTCCCTCCAGGACTCGACATTGATCACGACGGCCTCGGGGAAACGCTTTGGAGACGATCCGGCAGATTGGAAGTGGTGGCACTCATCGGTGCCCTCCAAGCTCAGACAGCTATACGATGAGGATTACCGGGTGGTGATACTAAGCAACCAAGGTGGATTGGTATTACACCCCGACCCCAAGTCCAAGGGTCCGAAGGCTGGCGCCAAGGCCAAGGTAGACAAGTTCAAGCAAAAGTGCAGCGCCGTACTTACTCAGCTCGACCTACCGACGACGCTGTATGCGGCCACAGGCAAAGATATTTTCCGGAAACCGAGACCTGGCATGTGGAAGGAGCTATGTGACAACTACGATATCCCTCAGGACGAGGTGGACTTGGAGAACAGCATATTTGTCGGCGATGCTGGTGGGCGCATCGCCGTACTAAAGGGCAGCACTGCTGTCGCAAAGGATTTTAGCTGTTCAGATCGCAACTTTGCCCACAATGTGGGAGTCCCATATACCACGCCAGAGGAATTCTTTCTCGGCGAGGAGCCACGCGAATTCTCCCGGGATTTCGACGTGACAAAGCACCCGTACCCGGAAGAAGATGCGAACATCGTCTTCAAGAAAGAAAACGAGCAGGATATCGTCCTCTTTGTAGGACCTCCCGGCGCCGGAAAGAGTACGTTTTATTGGAGAAACCTGAAGCCGCTGGATTATGAGCGCATCAATCAAGATACCCTCAAGACTCGTGCCAAGTGTTTCAAGGCAGCGGCCGATGCCTTGTCCGATGGTGCGTCAGTGGCTATTGATAACACGAACCCCGACGTTGATGGTCGTGCCGAGTGGGTGGCTCTCGCAAAGAAGCACAACATACCCATTCGCTGCGTCTGGTTCAAGACGCCTCTCGAGCTCTGCAAACACAATGACACTGTCCGCGCTTTGAACAAACCCCTGAACCCCGAGGCCCGTACGGTGCTTCCTCAGCTCGCCTTTAGTGGCTTTGGATCGAGGTTCAAGGAGCCCAAAGTCAAGGAAGGGTTTCAAGATGTAACAGAGGTCGAGTTCAAGTTCAAGGGCACGAAAGAGGAACATGGCATATGGGGACGATACTGGACATGAAATTGCATTCAGCTTGAGCGGATTGAGTTGGCAACAATCAGATTATGCATTGTCATGTCTTCTTTGCTCCTGAGAGTCTAAATGCCGATGGAATGTTCCGCAGTGAATTGTCAGTTCGCTATAAAGATGCTTTGGTGGAGGACCCGTCCTTGCCTACGTTTCTCTCCACGCTCAGAATCATGGCAACGTGATGGCTCAATGCAATGATCTCTCCTTCCGTGTCTCTTATCAGTATGTCCAGGTCGAACCTCCCATCCTTGATCTGCTTTGAGGTTATCCGAACGGCCAGCCATTCAGTGCCCTGCTTGGGCAATGGAGACTTGACCTCCAAGTTCATGACCAGAGTGGGAAACCACAAGCTCGCGCGCTCCTCGTTCCTTTCTTTCAACTCCTTCTGCTGACCTCTTCTGGAATCGTCTGTCTCGCTCGGCTTCGCCAGTAAGAGTTGGCGCAGCTCCGGAGCGGCGAGGAACGTGTGCATATTGAACGGAAAAGAGTCTGCGATATAGGGTATCACCCCCTGGGTGATGTTTTCGCCGCTGTCTAGACGGATCCACATGTCGAGGACACCAGGCACGAGGGGCTCTTGACGCGGAAGGTAAAAGCGCCAATTCTGCAGCGAGCGCACGAATTTGGCCGCCGAGCTGGGGATCTGGGGCTCCTCCCATACCCCGTCCGTGCCAGAGGCACCTTTCAAGGCGTCAAAGTCTGGGAGATCCGGCAGTGCCGCGTCTGGGCGGCCCTCGTAGCCCGTCGGCAGCGATATGCCGCCAAAGGTCTGCAGGTCCGCGTGGGTGGTATACGCCAGTACGATGCGCCGCGAGGCAGATTGGTCGATCCACGGTGCCTGCGGGAGAAGGGCGCCTTGCCATAGCGTCAGGTGCAACGTCGAGAGCTGCTGGCCCAGCTTGACCTCCTCGACCGCGACGATGGCTGGACCGGTCGAGGCCCGATTCGGGTACTCGAAATGAGCTGTGAGAGTATCCGGCTGGCCGCGCGGGGAGAGGTGCAGCCTGGCTGCGGCGAGCATGCATGATGCTACATAGCCGCCGTTGGGCACTGGATGTGTTATATTCGAGGTTAGGGGAGATTGTTTTTGGTTCATATGCATATGTTAGGAAAGATGTACCTTTGCCGAGGCAGAATTCATCACGAAGATGGACTTTATACACGTGCGAGTCCAGCTTCGTAACGCCCGCAATAGCTTTTGAGATTGGTGTGCTCATATCGGGACTGGGAGGCATGTTTAACACCAACGGAGGGAAAGAGATCAGGGGATATAGCTTCTCCAGGCGTGTTAGTGGTGTGGAGTTGACATTGTTCAGATGTGAGTTGGGCGAGTCGCATACCTGAACTGGGTTGACGGGAATTAGATAAGATTCATCACGCCTGATCGGGAAGAAGCAAACGATATGTTCGTTTCTTCATTCCAAAATGTGTTGTCGGGCGCCTTTTGCCCACTCGTGGTTCCATCTTTGTGGATTTGGCCAAAGTTCCAACAATAACGCTGCAGGACGCCTAGTCTCGGATAAGCCTCATTGAGATTGCCGTGACTTTGCGAGACAGGTACCTTCTGTTACGACTTCTTCTTTCAAGTCTGAAATTCAAGGAACTTGATTCATTGACATGATTTTAAGACAGTGGCTTGCGTTGATGCTTTTCAAATAGTGAGTTGAATACTACACGGGAGAGTTACCAAGCTCATGTACATCGGCCTGGCGCGCCCCTGTCTCGATGCCAGTGTTCGTGTCCGACGTTTGCAGACTACCATGAGGCACGGGGGGTCCAAGAAAAATAATCTTGTTCCCGGGCACTTGTGCCGTCCCTTCGACTCCGTACGGTTCGGGCCTCGAGCGTAGACAAAAGAGCACAAACAACACCCTCGAGGCGAGTTGGCGCCAAGACTTCGCCGGCGGAACCATGTGGTACAGCACGGGGAGGCAGCAGCATAGCAAGGACGCGAACATTTGCACGCAGGTCCAGATGGAGACCATGCTGAATGAGTCTGAGGCGAGGATGGAAGAGTTAGCGACTACCCAGACACGGGCAAGGAGTTCAAATCAGCCTGTGGGATGAGAGGCATGCTTACAAAGAGCTTCGGTTGAGTAAGTAATGGCGATTTTGATAAAACCAATGATGCCCACCCTGTATTATTGAAATATGGTTAGCAAGCGAATCGATTCAAATATCTCGGCTACCGGAAAACTCACAGGGCGCCAATGCCGAACAAAAACTGGAGTCTCAGCTTCGTGCCAGCCGGCAGCTGTATCGGCCGGATCATGACCATGGCGTACGCGACCATGCCAAAGTCGACGAGCGAGTTGGGCATCTCGCCTCCGAGTATCACCTTGCCCTCGTCGGTGCAGGTCCCTGGCACCGAAAGATCCCAGTACCTGCTAATGGGTCTACATTGCAACGCCTGGAAGACACAGAATATCATGAAGAGAATTGTCTGGCTAGCGCCTAGCAGATAGATCCAGATCTTGCGCTCGCGGCGGATCTGGAAGATGCGGTGGTACAGGGCCAGGACGCTCAGCTTGACGGAGAGCGTGTGTGCGAAGTAGAAGTAGAGCCCGGCGATATCCCACTGCAACGGTTAGAGGTGATACAAGTTGTACTTTGTTATAGGAAACGCGATCATACCTTGCGCATGTTCTTGTAATCGTTGGGACTTTCGGCGACTTCGGCGGCTATATCGCGGCCGTTGAGGATGCTAGTAGCTAATCACACCGCAATGAGAAAAAGAAAAGAAGGAAAACATGTCAAGTGACGGATGGCAGAAGTGATGATGGACATACCGACAAGTCCGGCAACGTTTGTCATGACCGAGAACAACGCGGCCACCAGCGCCACCCAGTCCTCAAAGGCGACCTTGCGGGAACTGCGCCTGGTCGCCACGAAGCGCAGGACAGTCACGGCGACTCCGAGAGGCGAGAAGATGACGAGCACGATGAACTGCGCGTATTGCACCGAGTTCTTCCAGAGTTCAAATGTCATTATGGTAGTGATATATAAGTTCAAAACGAAATGTAACAGGACGCAAGCTTTGAATCAAGAGGTCGGTGGGCTGTGCAAGCATAGATACAGAATAGCATTGCATTTTCATGTCGTGCTACAACACCCTTCGGACTATCTTTTAATTTGTACTAGAGTCCGGCATATAGGGCCAAAAACTCTTGTAGGAACTTGGAAAACCTGATGATCTATATTTACCACGACCCATGTGGTGACATGTATAAGGAAACGCATAGTCACAGAGTCCAACGGCTCGCGCCTATTCGCCAGCACTATACACCCGTGTATTACAACGCCCCGCCTCTGCGAATCAGCAGACGCATGACACTGTTCCTATAACTATGATAAACATTCTACTGCAATTAATGGTCCAGGATTACTGGCATTTTGTTCTTGATGCAGATGGTATGTTGCATCTCGTTCCTACCAACCGAACACATGCATGACCTCCAGTTGCAACGGATGTGGGCCGAACAGTCGCTAAAGGCGCTTACACAATCTGTAAGAAATCGCCCACAAATCATCACATCAGTGATGGCTAGTATTTGTCAAATCGAAGTCGAACAATTCTCTTCGAGGCCGTAGATGATGAGGAAAAGGCCAGGATACATGGCCTCTTATAATCGATGCTACTTCAAACATATTGAGACTGGAACGTGAACAACCCTCGGAGGGGAAACAGAATCAGGTGTCATTTGGCGATCTGATTGATATGATTATGTCGTCCCCACTTTATCAATACGCACTTGAATGTTGGATATAATCCCTTTCAAACGTGCGGAATTGTCCCGACTAGCAATGGATTCTTGGGTCATGTATCAGAGTCAGTACTCGAGATATGGATATGATGGCTTTTCTAAAGAGAAAACGAGAAAACTCTTTTCCTCGATGACACGAAACAGGCACATGGTCATGCCAGTCGGCAACTGCTCGATAAAGCAATCGCCGACCTCGTGCTTCGGTGAGTACAGAGTAATGGCCAGAAGCAACAGCGCAGCTGATTCGGCTTACGTAGTTTGGGTGAACCGCAAATTGATATGCTGACGGGAGATACCAGCTCCACACCGAAATTTAAACTATTTGAATCGATGCGTTTTGGGTATTTGATTACTCGGAGTGTATAGCTCTACTGCGGTTACTGGATTATCTAGTGGAAAGCTATATATTGTAGCGACCATGGTGGCCAGACACGTAGCATCGTACATATCCCGGGCAAAACGAAAAGATTGAGTGGCGCATTCGCCTCACCTTTTGATTCAATGGTCTCTTTATGTTGCCTCTGGTAAGCCGTATAAGTCGGACTCCGGGTCGAGGGAATGCCTGATAGAGGAAGGCCGGTCAGCGAATCACAGCCCTCGATTGACTGACGAACAATTGCATATGAATTATGAATATGAATGTTGTCTAAGACTTGGGTTTCTCAAGTCATAGATGCATTAAGTGAAGAGTAAAGATATCGAATACAATTCGGTCAAAATAAAACAATAGTATACTCAGTATCTATTCAGAGTTTTTGTTTGCTTCGGGGATGTCCAATCTCAAAGATGGTGGGGCCGGCGACGCTTCAGTTGGCTGCTGACGCGCCGGTTCTGGACAGGACCCCTGAACTCCCGGTCCGCGAGCTTTTTGGCAACCCCGCCATGCGACTAAAATTAATTATCATTAGGGGGGATCCATTGACTAACACTATTGATTGACCCCAAGGTACGGTCCATGGCCAGCTTCTTACTTGTTGAGACTGGTTGACCGCCCAACCTTTGCACAGAGAAAAACATCGTGAACTTTTTTTTTCATTCTTCTCCTTCTTGTTCTCTTGCCGTCTGTCTGTCTGTCTGTTGTCTTGGTCTGGGAAAGCTTTCTAATCATAGCTCTTTTTTCTTGCGATACCCCCCGCCTCACGTTTGATTCTCCCCTCCCACCCGCCACCATGGTCGTCTACAGAGCCAGCACGACGGCCCCCGTCAACATCGCCGTCGTCAAGTACTGGGGCAAGCGAGACCCCAAGCTCAACCTGCCCACCAACTCGTCCCTCTCCGTGACCCTGTCCCAGGACGACCTGCGGACCCTGACCACCGCCTCCGCCTCCGAGGCCTACACCGAGGACGTCCTGCTGCTCAACGGCGCCCCCTCCGACCTGACGGGCGCCCGCACCCAGGCCTGCCTGCGCGAGCTGCGCGCCCTCCGCGCCGCCCTCGAGGACCAGAACCCCTCCCTGCCCAAGCTCGCCCAGCTCAAGCTCCTGCTCGTCTCCGAGAACAACTTCCCCACCGCCGCCGGCCTGGCCTCCTCCGCCGCCGGCTTCGCCGCCTTTGTCCGCGCCGTCGCCGACCTGTACGAGCTGCCCGCCTCGCCCACCGAGCTGTCCCTCATCGCCCGCCAGGGCTCCGGCTCCGCCTGCCGCAGCCTGTTCGGCGGCTACGTCGCCTGGCGCGCCGGCGACCGCGCCGACGGCCTCGACAGCAAGGCCGTCGAGGTCGCCCCCGCCTCGCACTGGCCCGACATGCGCGCCCTCATCCTCGTCGCCAGCGCCGCCAAGAAGGGCGTCAGCTCCACCAGCGGCATGCAGCAGACCGTCGCCACCTCGGGCCTGTTCCAGCAGCGCATCGCCACCGTCGTGCCCGCCAACATGGACCGCATGGAGCAGGCCGTCGCCGCCCGCGACTTTGCCGCCTTCGCCGAGGTCACCATGCGCGACTCCAACTCGTTCCACGCCACCTGCGCCGATACGTACCCGCCCATCTTCTACATGAACGACGTCTCGCGCGCCGCCGTCCGCGCCGTCGAGGCCATCAACCAGGCCGCCGGCAAGACCGTCGCCGCCTACACCTTTGACGCCGGCCCCAACGCCGTCGTCTACTACCTCGAGCAGGACAGCGAGGCTGTCCTGGGCACCTTTTACCCGCTCCTGCAGTCCACCGAGGGCTGGAAGCAGGGCACCAACTTCAAGTCCAACGTCCAGCTCGACGAGGCCGTCAGCGACTCGCTGAAGAGTGGCGTGAGCCGTGTCATCATGACCGGCGTTGGCGCTGGCCCGCAAAAGTCGGATGTCTACCTGGTGTCGGACGAAGGAAAGCCCCTTTCTACTAGCTCGTAGATCTGAGACATGGTTTTCCGATATCGAAGACATAATGAAACAAAATATAGATGCTAATGACATAGACGATTGGGATGAGCTTGTCGATTGTTTTTGAAGTGCAATTAGGTGAATGGCTAAATGATATGGATTTCGGGCAGGCTGCGCAATATTGACTACTTCCTGATATACTTGCGTGAGTCTGAATGCCCGGATGACAATTGTGACTAGTATGCCTATAAACCTATGCGTGATATGAGTTATACACGCTGTACATTGTTTCCATAATCGATGGCGAATGTCATCTTGCTTGCTGGAACATGCTGCCGCAGTATTGCGTTAATTGCTAATCATACAACCAGTCCAGGCTCTTTGCCGGTCACCTATAGCCTATGATGATATGCTTCCACGAATGGTTGACTTCAAGATGGTTATTGTGGTTTCACAATCCCATGCACAGGACTGCAGTTATGATCTCGAGGTCCAAGTTCAGATGATTTGGTTGCTCTATCGTATATATTTGGTTCTATTCCTTCGTGCAGACACTCTTCCTATCTTTCTTGTTTGGTCAGCAGCGATTTCTTATACTTCTGCAGGTGGTCGTGATGCTTTTCAAATGTTTGTAACAACTTTTGGTATGTCGCCACGGTTAGTTGGGCATGGTGTTGTAGTGCTTGACCCAAGAGTTTATAACTTTCGTTATCGCTGCGATTCGAGCAAACAACATGCCGACAGGTAAGCCCATATAAACTTCCAAGGTGACCACTCGACTGTATGTGTGCGCCGATCGTCCCTTGGATATGAGGATTCTGAAGGTGTGTCACCGGATAGCCCGGGTATGACAACATTGGCAACGTGAGGGTGTTTGTATTTGATGCCAGTAGTGATAGATAATGTGGCGATAGATCAATCCATACTAGGTCAAATTTTGACCTTTCACTACTCAAGGAATAGTTGATTCTTGGAACGATCTTCCATTGTTGACGGTGATTGGAAAGTACTCAAAGGGAACGAATGTAGCAGAGCTCCTCCGCCAAAATTGCTGTTGAAGTATGAGCGGGCCTGCTGGTTTGTGGTATTCAGGCGACCCCGGCCTCGCCTTGGACCCTTCGAAACTTAAGTTCGGTGTCAGATTTGGCTTTTATTGGATGAAAACCATCTGATGGTGTATTTTCGAGCACGCATAGCCTTTTTCTCTTTCTTGGAAAAGAAGTTGCCAGCAAATGATGTGATTGAGTCCTGGACCGTGAGCTGCAGTACGAGGTTCTAGCTTCCTAGAAAAACGGAAATGGGCGCAGGAGCTGGTCCAGGTAGCCACGTAAGGAGAGCCTAAGAGGTATCTATGTGAAGGATAGACTCGTATAGACTGATATGACTGTTAAGTTCTCAATACCGCGCAGAACCCTTTCACTCAGGGTCGAGAATGTAACTTCTGTCGATAGAGTTCCTTCTAAGGAGCCTGGTTTCTGTAAAAGTCAGGATGGGACAGACCATGACAGTGGACTTGTTGCGACTGATACACCCCTTGGGTTTTCGCCAATCCAAATCTGGATATTCATTAGTCTTGCTAGTAAGATATCTACGAAATGAAACATACCAGCTCATTTGCCTCCTGAAGGAGGCTTTTGCGGTCACCCTCGGAGTGTGAGAATGTGTCCAGTATTCCGCGGAAAGGCCAGTACTGCATACCTCTGTAGTCCCACCAGGTACTTTTCCGACGCTCAAGTCGTTGCTGGACTTTTACTTTCCCGAGTCGGATAATGAAACGTCAGAGTCCTCTCTCAAGAGAGGAGAAGTCCTCGTAGTCCGCGTAAGAGTTTATGATCAGTACTCCCATATCGGTGGGTGAACCGTGAACCATCAGAGTCCATCGTCAAAGCAAGCTTGTGACCCTTCATGGCCTTGAGTCTAGGGCCTTCGATGTCCCTCTTGGGTTTCATAGCGGTTCCATCTCCGATCGAGTGAGCGCTGGAGCAGATTTCGATTATGGCATTGACGTCTCAGAGCCATGGAAGGTCCAGGATGACGTGGGTGTTGTAGTCCGCTGCAGTTGCGTCCTAAGAGAAAAGTACCCAGACAGTTCGGGACACTCCTTTGATTGTTTCACTGGAGAACGCATACTCCATAGGTGGTGGACGCAGATATGGCAATATACAGTCTCTCCACGCCGAGGTCCGCAAGTATTCAGGTACTGGAGGAGCCACTCCTCTGTCGACTCCAGGTCAATGCCTGACTGGCCTTCGTTTCTGATGCGCTGTTGATGTCTACTGCAGGTGCAGCCATGACGGTGGATTTTTCAGCAAGTTAAAATGACCCAAGAATAGGGAAATTAAAATCCAATTCGCAGAACCACAAAGAATGGGAGATGATGTGGCGACCATGAGCAGTGTGTTCTCCATAGCGACGGTGATGGAGAGAGACATGGCCACAAGTATGAACGTCATGCTCCAGCTTGCTCATGGAAACTGCCAGGGTGCTGAAGGAAGTTTCTTTCAGACGACGGAATAGTTGCAGATTTGAAGCATCAATCGAAAGGTCTGGTTGAGGAACCTGAGGCCAACAAGACGGAGGTTTCCAACAACCACTAGGAGGATCTCCCTGGGCAATTTATGCGGCATGAAGCTTGAGTATTTCGTTGCCCATGAAGCTCTCCTTAGAAGCAATCACCCGATGCCAGCGGGAAATTTAGAACTGTCAAGGGTGTCACAGCCCCCTAGAACCCGTTTCATCGGACAATGAGGTTTGGGCTGGCCGCCGATGATCTTGATTCATTCTTCGATGCAATGGGGAAGTGAAGTTGGCGAAGTTGAATCGCGTATCTTGGGAGACTCTCGAATGGTTCCGACAACTGGACGCTGGCACACCATACAGGACCCATGAAAAAAGCGTGCCGTGTCAGAAAGCGTGTTGTCGCGCGCAATGCGTCCAGCCAGTGAGTTGTCTCTGCGCCATTTCCCTGAAAGACTGATGCAAAATCTCCACTCGGGCGAAGTTATCAGCTTGCCGGGTTTCTTGACCATCCGGGAGGCGTCCCTGAAACATTTTCTCAGCATTGATTCTTAGGGTATGGTCGTAGACCACCATCTCGAGACTTACCCAATCGAAGGACCTGCGAGAATAGCAAAGGTCTTGTAGCAGGTGTATAGTCTCCGGACTCGGAAACAGACAGGCAGCCAAAGCTTTTCATCCAGGCAAGCGTCAAAATAAGTCAAGTCGTTACAGATTTCTGAGTGGGTTTCCTTCTATCGAGTGGGTTTCCTGCTATCGCGGGCGCCGATAATTAGACTCCTTGCGAGGATGGTCCACTGTCTTGGGCACTTGAGCTGCGGATCGTGTCTGTGTTGATGGCTGGTGGCTGCCGGTGCGAATGTCAGCATGAGCGCCCACGCGGTCCTGACAAGTAGAAACAAACTCACTCACTGATGGCTATGGTCGGGTCATCGACTGTATGGTCCAACATGAAAAGACCCTTGGTATGAGATGCATCGAGTCTGACGCAAAAACCAGTGACAGCGTTGAAGAGCGTGGACGCCATGGTCCTGCAGCTCAGGTGGCTCGGTCGTGTGGCACATCGCACGACATGATGGTGATCCTCGACCTCACAGACTGAGATCCGGCTTATTGCTGAGGCTCAAATCGCCTTAGAAAGAAATATCAGGCATATCCTATGATTTCAGGGTTTGGGACGAAGATATAGAGCCTGAAAGAGAAAATTGAAGCTCAGAAGCACGAGCGATGCTGGGCGTTGTGGTATTGTTGCTTTCGTGTTTGTTGTTATTGTCGAGACTAGGTATGACCATGGAGCCAGCCAGGTCGATTTGGGAAGTTCAAATGGGTGGAAGGCAAGATGGGATGAATAGAAAGAAGGAGAGTTCTAGACCATGGGATCCGGCAGCTGCTCCTTCCTTACATACTATCTTGGCTTTACGTGGGTCGGCATATCAAGGTATTCAATTGATATCTTCAAGCCTAGACTTGCCCATCCATTGACGCCACTCACCGGAGAACGCTATCTTACTTGGAGAGGCGCCGCGGCTCGCTATTATTGAAGAAAAACATCAAAACTCAAAGAAGGTACACATGATGGTATTGAACACGTTTCCCATGGTACCGCTCTTCGCCTGTCGCTTCTCACCTCACTCCCTGCGGGCGACTCCTGGGTTATGGAAAACCTATACACATCTGTCTAAAAAGTTTTTCTATGACCTGATGACCTCTAAATTTGTATATCCTCAACGTATAGAAATACAAGTGGGGAAGGAAAAAATAAACAAAAATCAGGCCCACCGGGATTCGAACCCCAAAAATAATGTGTCTGGGAGGGGGCGTCCTCAGCCGGAAAGAGAGAGTTTTTGTTTTTAGGAACGGAGCGTTTAAACCACTACACCACTGTGTCCTGTGGTTTCGCGGAGTTTGTTAAAAGTATCTGCTTTATTTTGGGTTATAAAGGGCCATTTGAAATTGGGCAGGCTGTACACAGTCTGCCACTGATGCTGCGTACCCACGAAGTCGACGTTTACTTCGGTCTGATACCAGCATTCTTCAGATGAACCTGCCCTAGAAGCTCAACCAGTCCACTTATGCAATAATTTCTGTCTGAGAACACGGTGCCAACACAACTCGTGAGTCTACACTATTCTATTACGTAGGTCCGCCCAAAGGTTGTAGGCGCACCCACGTCTCCACGAAATGTCTTGTTGCAAATGCATGCTCAACAATTTATAGATATATGAAAAGCAGCAAGCATAATTACAGAGTGGCAGGTAAAGAGCCATGAGGCGAATGTATTGTATTACTTTATTTATTACTTGATGTACGTCAGAAGCCCTCTACGTGCCGATGCAACACTCCAAGTCTGTATTCCATTATAACCCCTAAGACTCCTCGCCACCGCTAGTCGCCGTGTAATCGCTGTAGATAAACCACTCATCCGAGGCGGTATCGTGCGTGACGTTGGTCAGCCCCAGCTGCCCATTCTTCAAACTACCGCTCGCAGCGACAGTCGCCACGGCCGACCCGTTCAGGCGGTGCAGGCGGTTCTCGCCCGGCAGGACGGTGAAGTTGGCCAGGGAGATCTCGTAGCCCTGCTTGACGGCCGTGGTCGGGATGCCGAAGAAGGAGGCGTTGAGCGACGAGTGGCTGACCGACAGCTCGTAGTAGCCGCGATAGTATAGGTCCTGCCACTGCAGCTCGCGGTTGGCACCCGTCAGCCACGCCGACGCGCCGTTGGCGCTCGCCAGGCTGACGTTCTGGCCGTACGGGCACGGCGACGAGACGGCCGACCCCGCGAACTCGACGCCCACGGACCCGGACCCCGTGTCCGCGTCGTACGCGTGCTCGTCCAGCCAGACCAGGTCCGAGACCCAGGACGCGTGCGAGTCACCGGCCAGGAACACCGTGTTGCTGATGTTGTTCTCGTACAGGGTCGAGAAGGTCCGGTTCCGGTTGGCCTGGTACCCGTCCCACGAGTCGCCGTTGAGGGGGTCCTCGTCGCCCAGCGCCAGGCTCTCGTTCATGCGGCTGAAGACGATCTGGTTGCCGACGATGCGCCACGTCGCCCCGCGCGCCGAGCTGTCCTTGAGCTTGCGGTAGAACCAGGCCTCCTGCCGGGCGCCCATCAGGCTGCGGCTGGCGTCATTGGCGATCTCGTGCACGTAGTGGGTGTTCCAGTACAAGTCGGTGATGGAGCGGTCGTACTGGCGCGTGTCGAGCATGACCAGGTCGAAGAGATCGCCAAAGCTGAAATCTCTCCAGATGCGCAGGTTGTCGTCCATTTCCACTTGGCGGATAGGCACTAGGTACCTGTTTAGCCACGGGCGAATTGACATGTTCATAATGAGTTGAACTTACTCCACTCGAAATACGCTCTGACAGCGTTCATCTTGCGCTGGTCGACCGATACGCCACCGTCGGAGATGAATGAGTCTTCAGTGTTGTTCAGCTCGGATGAACCGTCACGGTACGTGTTATCGGCGACCTCTGTACAATCGAATTAGCCAGAGCTTCATTCACTCTGTCGTTGGATATCTTACCATGGTCGTCCCAAACAGGAATCCATGGGAAATTTTGGTGGCTTGCAACCAGATCAAGATCCGTTCTGTACGTAGCAAGACGCTTTCTGTAGTCGTACAGACTGAGAGGACATGTCAATATATCATCATGATTAAAAGCCAGTGGATATAGTGACATACCTGTAAATCTCTTTGTCCGGGTACGGAATGCGGTCGTACGCATCTCCCCACCCGTATTCACCATTGCCGTACTCGTAGATATAGTCACCAAGGTGGATGACATAGTCGACCGAGTCCTTTCTCACAGGGTTTCCGTACGCATTGAAAAATCCAAAGGCTTCGGCCGGAACATGGTCAGCGTAAGCAGCGCGAATTTTATGAGCGAGGACCTACGATAGTTGCTGCAAGAGTAGACGGCTAGTCTGATGGCAGTATCGACGCTGGAATCCTTGGAGGGAATGGTCTTGGTTCTGCCCACAGGCGAGGCGTTTTCGGAACCACAGACATTGAATTGATAATAGTAGGTCGTGAAGGGAAGCAGCTTCTTTGCCTCGACCTTGACCGTGTAATCAATATCAGAGCTCGTGAACGCCGTGCCCTCGTCGGCGGTCTCGGCAAAATCATCGGTGGTGCTGATCTTCCAATCTACGCACACGGGAGCGGAACTCTGCGACACATAAAATTCCGTGTCGTGGTTGTAAAGACCGGCAGTTCCGGAGACGGTCACATTGCTCTGGTCGTTATCGCTAGAGGGGCTGATTCTAGTCCACAGGATGACGCTGTCCTCGTACGGGTCGCCGCTGGCCACGCCGTGGGTGAAGTTGAGCTGCGCGGGATCCCACGACGAGCCGGCAGAAGACCGTTTCGCTACCTTGTTGATAGAGACGCCCAGGCTGGGGTGGTGCAGCGAAGGGGAGAAGTAGTTGACGTTGCCCGTGTAGGCTGCGAGAGCCGTGGCAGTCAATGGCAGGACGTGAAGGGCACGAACCATGGTGGGCGAACTGGGAACGATTGTCTTGTTCAGATCTCACTGCCTCAGAATCAGTCGGTCCACAGACCAGAGCCTCGCAGCGGAGTGACGCTGCTTCTTATAACCAAGTTCTTCCGTGCGTAAGCAGAAGACCGGTTGTGGTATTGATCTCCAAGAACGTGTTGAATGGAGCCTCGTGGCACCCTAGGCGAAAACAATATTGCATATACCCATGCTATGCTCGTGTAAATGACTGATGTCACGATTGGCTCGTCTGATGTTTGCCCGGGAACGAACTTCTTCGGTATGATAGCGATTGGGCCCATTGGTAATCCTGGCGACGTGGTTTGACAGGGCCATCGAGGACTCTCCATTGATCGAGACTCGGGCTCCGAACCCATGTCGAAAAGAGGCCGGCGATCCGGATGCACCCATCTGCACGCGCAATGCTGCTCGGGAGGCCGCTACCAAGGTATTGGTCCGTCTCCTCATTGGCGGCTCGGCAGAGGGCAGCGGCCAATATACTCTGTTCGGCAATAGCCTCGTTTTCGATGAGGGTCAAGTAGTGAGTGTCTGGGCTTCGAGAACGATATGATGATGACAATGTGCATTCTAGCGATGGAGGGACCCTGGTTCAGAGGCCAGGGAAACTCAAAAACAAAAGCCGCTGGCATCCACCGCCCAATCGTGGCGGCCAAACCCGGCACGTTGTCGACTATTTGCATGGTGTGACCCCGCTCGATTGTGAGGGTTATCTCCGCTCCTTGCATGGCAATTGTGACTGACATGTCTGTTCATGCGCAGTTCTCTTTTGCCATGATACCGTGAATGATGAGCCAGGCTTCTTGGAAAGCCAGGGTACTTGGGATATGTGTTGCGCAGAACGAGGTTGTGACATTTTTGGTTGTACCACCTTTCCACGTGCGAAACCCGCCGAGTTTACTGGGTGGGGCGCTATAGGTTTCTTTCTATACTCGCCATATGGGAGGAAGCACAAGTATAATTAGAAGAATTCCAACTATAGATACCCATGTAACATGTCTGCATGGAATTTATGAATGTTCCTGACAATGGTTTATTTGACAATCCCAAACTTTTAAATCTAAGCCCCCCTGAACCCAATCCTCCAATTGAAGCCCAAGTCGGATTGGATCACTATAGTTCTAGACTTCTAGTAAAGTACTTATTTGAATTCAACAAAGTCAGTAGTATCAGAGGCTCTCTCAACCCCACGTAGTATACATATTCAGCCTCTCAGCTGCAAGATCCAGAAGTACATATATGCACTCCAACTTCAGTGGCCACATGAGGAAGAATTCTTAGATCACTGCCCGTCCTCGCTAAAGATGCGGTCAAATCTCCCAAAAGTCGTCCTCTCGTAAAAGCCAGCCAAACGATATGGGAACCCGCCATGCCAACTCAAGTAAGTTGAATCATGAAGATGCACCAGTGCGGGTCGGACGATCTAACACTGGAACTCTCTTTGACTATAATATGTATGTGGAATGGCGGGCCGGGGACAGTACTCCGTTTTATGAGACAAAGCCAAACATTGCGCCGAACATAACGCTAAATGCCCCCCGCAGTCATTGGTGTATGACCCGTATGCTCCGTAAGCATACTTGCTTATTATGATTTGTGCCATCTACGTGCTTCATGGTGTAATCTTCACAAACAAGTGTCCACGATGCCGACTCGCATGAAAGCTCTAGTCTTACACGGTCCCAACGACCTCCGACTCGAGCAAGTACCAAAGCCAGAGGCAGGGCCCGGCAGCGTGGTTGTCCAGGTCCTGTCAGCTCCGCTGTGGGATTACCTGGTGCGTACTCTACCTACCTGGTGTCATATCCAGTGGTCAAGATCGATACTGATAAGGGCTGCAGAAAGAAGTCGTCGACGGGAAGCGCCAATACCCTCTGGCGTTCCCGCTGGTGTTTGGAACTTGCTGCGTCGGGAGAGTCACAGAAGTCGGACCCGACGTCAAGGCATTACAGCCCGGGAGCCTGGTCTTTTGCGACTACATCGTGCATCTCAGAGATGCGCCCGAGGAGCGGATCGTGCTGGGTGAGTTGCACTCAGCTGTGTTCGACAAGGCGCATACTTCTAATAAACCACTAGGTTATCACGGCGGACAGACGGCCCTCGAGCAGAAAGTCTCGTCCGAGTACTGGAAGGACGGCTGCTTTGCCGAGTTCGCCCGCTTCCCTGCCGAGAATGTGCACGAGCTGGACCAGGAGGCCCTGGACCGGCACGGCATCGCGCCGCACCAGATGTCCGAGCTGGCCAGCATCATCCCCGGTATGGGCGCCGCCAACGCCATCGGCGTCAAGCCCGGCGAGACGGTTCTCGTGCTACCGGCCACTGGCTTCTTCAGCTCGAGCGCCATCGTCGCGGCGCTGGCGCAGGGCGCCGCCGTCGTCGCCGGCAGCCGCAGCAGGGAGAAGCTGGACGCGCTCATCGAGCACTTTGGCGACGACGGGAGGCGCATCACCCCCGTCGTGCTCACGGGCGATGTTCACCAGGACTGCACTGCGCTTCGCGCGGCGACGCCCGGCGGCAGGGGCGCCGACGCGTACATTGATTACTCGCCGCCCATGGCAGCTGGCACGACACATATCGAGGCTGGCCTGCTGGCGCTTAAACGACACGGAAGGTGAGTTGTATGAGATTTGTGTTTGATATTCCTTACCTGAAAACACTCTGGCTTACGGACGTCTAGATGCTGTTTCGCAGGCGTCATTGTCGACAAGGTGGCAATACCATATGCCGCCGTCATGGCGCAGTGCCTGACGATCAAGGGCCAATTTGCACAGAGCAGAGATGACGTGGCCCAAGTAATCAGGCTGATCGAGGCTGGAAACATGAAACTGAGAAAGGAAGTCATCGCGCAGCATCTACTCGAGGAATACGAGGAGGCTTTGACGCTGGCGGCCGGATCAGGAGGATGGAAGAGTCTCGTTCTCTTGACTCCAAATTAGGTCATCGACGCATTGAGAATGAAAGTCCATTCTGAACATGAACAGTGTATGAAGCAGATGATTTTTGAGGTCGATTGTTCATATCGGAGAGAGACCATCGCATTGTTATATGATGCCGTCACAGATAAGATAACCGCGTCACACTGTGACCACCCTAGCTCGATCTTGGCGGAGCGTTACTCGTCTGGGAATTACCTGGGTATTTACGGCAACCTCGTGCTTGAGCCATTGGCTCTCCTCGTATCTCCAACGTCGTCCTAATCAGAACCACGGTTACCGGCGCCGATTTGGCGGGGTAAAGCTTATAACCCATGCGTGTGTGTCCAGGTACACGATAATGACGGACCTTGGATCCGTCGAAAAGTCCCTGCCGGCGATGGATTGATCGGCGGCCCGAAGAAGAAACTGGCTTTCATGGCCACGTGCCCGTCTGTCCATGCAGGAAAGCTAAACAAATTCCCGGTCGCGATGCGCTCTTTGATTTCGTTGCTTGCTGCTTTTGCCGATTTGAGCCTCATCAATAACCAAACCTGCCGCTGCCATTCGCTGCCCATATTCCAGAGCAGTACGAGGTAGACTCTCGGTTATACCTCGAGGAAGAGAGATATACTGCACTTCTCTCCGCGATCATCCACAACATGGCACCAGCAGCCAATCCGGCGATCGACCTCGGCAGCGCCGAAAAGGGCGAGCCTCGTGCGCCTTCCGAAGATGTCGCGGCCGGCCAAAGCGAGGATATTCTCGGCCTGCAGGATCTCGACGTCGCTCTCAATAGCAAGATGCATCTGGTGAACGATGTGAGCAAGGCGCCGTATCATCCAGTGGAGCTGCCTACTTACTTACGCCGCCTTGTCTCCAGGCGATAGATGAGATAGGATGGACACCTTATCACTGGAAATTATTCTGCCTCAATGGCTTTGGGTGAGTTCTCGTGTGATCACGAGACCGGTCTGTAGACCAACGGCCGTCTGACCCTTTTCTAGCTACGCCGTGGACTCGCTCGTCCTGCTTCTCCAGTCGGTGATTGCGACGCAGGCCTTCAAGGAATTCGGCCTGGTCGGCTACTCGGCGGGCCTGACCGTCGCCGTCTACGGTATGATGCCGGCTCTGCCTCTATTACCTTGCAATCAGGTACACACGCGCTAACACCCGGTGTCTAGTTGGCATGTTGTGCGGTGCCATCTTCTGGGGCTTGAGCGCCGATATGATTGGCCGGAGGTGTAAGTCGAGTTTTCCGAAAGCCGTGAAAATGTGAATGATTCGGGGCTGGGCTGACAAAGGATCAAGGGGCGTTTAATATCTCGCTCTTTATATGCTCGGCCGCCGCGATAGTTGCTGGCGCCGCTCCCAGTTGGCCCTCGCTCGGCTTCTTCATCGCCATGGTCGGATTCGGCGGAGGCGGCAACCTCATATTGGATACCACCGTCTTCTTGGAATGTGAGTTTCTGGGCTGTTTCCAACTCTGGCATACTTGTAGCTTCAGTGGCTGACTTTCTCTTGCTCTCGCTATGAACTAGACCTGCCATCGCACAAGCAGTGGGTGCTGACTTTCCTGGCATGCTGGTGGGGATTCGGACAGGCCATCACGGGTTTCATCGCATGGGGCTTCCTGGGTAGGTCGAACTTGACTCTGATATATCCTCAACATGCGTGACTTGGACAGACTGCTCACTCTTCGCAACCAGTACCCGAGCGCTGGAACTGCGCCTCGGCAGATGACTGCCCGCGCGACTCCAACTGGGGCTGGCGGTACACCATGTTCACAGCCGGCGCGCTGGTCTTTGTCCTGTCGGTGCTGCGCGTGACCGTGATCCGGCTCAAGGAGACGCCCAAGTACCTGCTGGGGCGGGGCGAGGACGCGGCGCTGGTCGAGTCGCTGCGCAGCATCGCGGCGCGCTACGGCCGGCCGTGCTCCCTGACCGCCGAGCGGCTCGAGGCGTGCGGCCGGGTCAAGTCGGCCGACACCGCCGGCGGCTTCTCGGCGCGCCAGGCCCTCGTCCACCTCCGGGGCCTCTTCGCCACCCGCCAGCTCGCCGTGTCGACCTTGCTCATCTGGCTGTCCTGGACGCTCATCGGTCTGGCGTATCCGCTCTTCTACGTCTTCCTCAAGTGCGTCTCGCCTCGCTTTGTTTTAGTCTCCTCTTCCTGCTCCTCCTCCTCCTCCTCCTCCTCCTCCTCCCAAACCCAATACTAACCCGCCCTTCTCACAGCGCCTACCTCGAGACCCGGGGCGCCACGGCGGACGTGAGCACGTACGACACGTGGCGCAACTACGCGCTGACCAACGTGTCGGGTATCTTCGGCCCCGTGCTGGCGGCCTGGCTGTGCGAGCGGCCGGCGCTCGGCCGGCGGTACACCATGTCGGTCGGCGCGCTCGCGACCATGGCCTTCTTCTTCGCCTACACGGCCGTCCGCACCCCCGCCCAGAACGTCGGCTTCAGCTGCGCCATCGGCTTCTGCCTCAACATCTACTACGGCACGCTGTACGCGTACACGCCCGAGGTCCTGCCGGTGAGTCGTCTTTTTTTCCCTTTCCGAGTTTCTGTTCGGTGGGCCGTAAAGAGGCTGACCACAAGTCAAACGAAACAGAGCGCCCACCGCGCCACGGGCAATGGCGTTGCCGTCGCCTGCAACCGCGTCATGGGCATCATCTCAGCCGTCGTCGGCACCACGGCCAACACGGCCACGTCCGCGCCCATCTACGTGTGTGCCGCACTCTTTGTGGGGATGGCCATTGTCAGCGCCTCGTTCCCCTTTGAGCCGTATGGTCGTCGAAGCAGTTGAAAAGGCGGTTGGTGGATTGGGAAGAGAGAAGGTCGGGCTCGTACCGGTCCCATGGCTCCACGGCTAGTATACACAATGGATTATGGTCTATGTCATTCACCGCCGTGGGACGCTCTCCAACACAGGAAACATTATGAAATCATCACAATAAGTTGCGACTGGGCCATGTGTGTTTTTACTTGATTGATTTCTTTCATTTGTCTTTTTCAAGTACATACGGGGAGACTTGCTCGGTACTCCCTGAGTTCTCCTCGGCGTCTCTGAGACCCACTCGTCGGGAGTCTGAAACCGGAGGCTGTTGTCACTCACGATGACACAGCAGTTTGATCAACCACCACCATCATCTCTCATCCCCCATTTCTGCCCCAAAACCCCCACGTCTGCTGAATGCAATACATTGGTATACAGGCCTGAAAGTCCAGATTCTTCTCTGGCACCAAAAAACCCCCCCTTCTCGTTCCGCTTGTGCGCCAATAACGGTAAACACTAAGGATTACCATTGTCCAGTCCGGGAAAAAGCCTCTAAACGAAAAATCAACCGAATCTCTATGTGCGGAATTGCTTCGCTATACACAACACCGATCCCATGTCTAGAAAAAGGAGAGACCAGGGCCACCAGAGAGCCCATGATCGATGCAAGAACACCAAGCCCACATCTGGGGCAACTTTTTGTTTTTGATCGCGGCGGGGTATCCGTACACAAGCCGAATGTGACGCAAAGAAAATGCAGGCAAAACTGCGACGCCATGCTCATGCAGTGCAAGTAAATGCAGGGAGAACAAATTTTTAAACAGTAAACAGTTACGTCGCGCGGGGCAAAGTATCGTGAGCCTCTGGCGCAAAAAATGGATTATGTTGCCGTCAACATGTCGTGATTGTTGTGCGTAAAAGAGTGACTGTTTGTTGGATATCGGGTGGTGCGGACCAAAGTCAAAACACCAAAAAATCAAATCGCTATAACATAAGGAGCGTGTGTCATGCCGAAGTCGTAATCGTCATGATGACCTCGGGGTCGTAATATCGTAAAAAAAAGGGTGTGGCGGGCTTACTTGCGCAAGCCAACTCGACCAGCGAGTGTGCGCCAGAAGTTGGCATTTCTTCTGTCCATGGAATCGCCGGGGACAACCATGCACGCCTCGCGAATCATGGGCCCGACAATGTCCTCGTCGCCCCTCTCGGGGAACTTGCCCTCAGTGTCCATGTGAGGAACGGCCGTGGTGGTGTCCTCGTCAAACTTGGGTAGAGAGTCTGCTGCTCCACTGGCGACAATGAAGGCTGCGACCTGATCGTGGAAGCGACGCCATTGAGCCTGGGTCTCTGCCCACTTTTGCTCCGTGAGACTGTAGGTCTTGGAGGTCAACCCATAGTGTTCGCCAGTACGAGCCAGGTGCTTGGTGTAGTTGCATCGAGCTGTGGCCCAGTCGGCGCGGAGCTGGTACAACGTATCCAGGTGGACCAGGCTAGGCTTGTACGGCAATGGCAGAATGGTATAGTTTGCGTGACCCAAGAGGTTGCACCAAGTTTCATCTTCTTCCGGCATGCCTGGAAGCTCTCCGGACAGAGTCATGCGATGGAAAGAAGATACCGAAGGTCTCGAGCTCAGGGGAGGGGACATGACCAAGGGGGAGACGGGTTCCAGGACGGGCGAAGAAGCGACCTTGGGGGAGGCAAGAGGAGACGCCTGCGCTGTGTTGGCACCAGTGGACATCTCGTTCATGAAAGGCGGCAGGAGAGGCGTCGTGGCGAGAGCACGGTCTCGCTCAATATCGGCGGCATCGATGCTGAGTACCTTCTCGAGCTTATCCGCTACAGGCAGGGCAATGCTATCGCTGCTCTCATAGAAGGACAGAGCGGGCGTGGGCGGCAAGACTGGTTCGCCGCTTCGGTCCGGGAGATAACGCACTGATGCTGACACCGAAGAGGACCTGGAATCGGCTCTGGATGCCATCGATCGTTGGTCGAAGCCATATTCGGACACAGGAGACTGTGTGACACTGGCGCCCCTCTTCCTCCATGACGTGATGCCGGTGAATTTGGATCCAATGCGCTGCGTGATTCCGCTGAGCGGAGACTCGGCACCGCTGCGCGGCTTTCTTGAAGACCTGAGAGTCATGCTGAGGTCGCTGTCACTGAAGAAGCCATACTCGTATGCACTATCACCTCGAGAGTAGACGCCCGAGGAACTCCGAGCACCGTTATCTTGGTGGATGCATGGCTCGTCGCCTAGCATTGTTCGTTAGTATCGCCCAGCAAAGCTTCCTGGAGGGTGGTTACATACAAAGACAGCTGTAAAGGTCTTGGAATTCTCCATTCTCCAGAGCATCCAGGTCGTCGAAGGAGTCACGGTGGTGCTCATAAGGCTCCTCTTGGACGTCTGGTAGAATGTAAGAGCCTCGCTTGCCAGTGACCTGGGCAGGCGAAGAGGGAGGCTCGGAGCTGGCAGGCGTGGCAATCTCGAATGAAGATGTCGAACTGGCATACCGAAGGTGGCCACGCATGAAAGTAGGAGTTACGGGAGAGACGACATTGGAGCACATGTCCATGTCGAAATCATGGATTGTCTCACTATCGGCATCGGACAGCGAGTCTTCCAGCTTCTTGCGCTCCGCTACCAGGGCGGGCAGTCGTAATGGGCGTAGCCTAGGCGACATGGCGCGCAAATATGATTTTGGATTTTTGCTTCCGCGCAACACAAGTGAGTGACGCGACGGGGATGCGTATGAACAAGCTCTCAAGCTGTTCCTGGTGGGGTCGTCCCAAGTTGAGCAAGGGTGTTTCGCACGGGATGGATCTGAACTCTTGTTTCTAGCGGGAGAGAGATAGGGTTTCTGCGGCGCAACGGGAATCTCCAGGTTCGGGTTCCAAGTTACCTCAGCATTCTAATATAGAACCAAGGGAACGATGCGCTGTCTGGTGTTTTCGTCGATGGTCGGGATGGTGAGAGGTGCGATTGCAAGACCGTTGTTCATACGTGTACAGGAGCGTTTCTGGCCTGTGGTTGCTCGGCTAGGTGCACTTGGTCCACGTGTACCGGGGGGGTATGCGGCTTTTCAAGAATTACGGACGCCGTGGGGTTCTGCCGCGGGTTGCAGTTGGGCACCTTGGAGAACGAGAGAGAGAGATGGACGTATTGAGAGCGAGCGTAGGCAGAGAGTGGCCGGCCTGCTGTGTTGTTCCCAGGATGGTTACGTGGTTCGCCAATCAGGTCTCTCCCGGGGGCAGGTCGGTATGTAGGTTAGGTTATGTAGCGAGCGAACGCACGTGAGCGTAACCCAACGTGTGTGTAGAGTTGGCGTATCAAACTCGAAGCTTTTCGTCGGACGCAGTAGAGAGTACGGCAGCAACGCCTTTTGTGTCGGACAGTCCAACAACCAAGATCCAGATGGGGGTAAGAGGTCGGACGAGAGAGACGAGGTCGAGCAGAGAGATGTCGAACACAAACAACAATTGGTGGTCGAAGGTATATCCAGTTGTCGAATAGTGACACGCGCGAAGAGGGCGGGAAAGGGAAAATGCAGTGGTGGGAGGTTCTGGGTAGAAGTGGACGAACGAATGGGCTTGTACGTCGTTGGTAAGAAGCTTGCATCGACCAGTCAGTTGAAAGTGGGAGCCGAACAAGACTGGGGTGCGTGCCGTAGCGTAGTCAGTGAGCTGGTACCGCTGTACATCCAGACATGCGCGCACATTGAACTGCCTGTGATGGAATAATGAAGGGAATGGAATGGGGGAACTTGGACTAGCTGGGCGCCCATTCGATCCTCCATCGAATGGGACGAGATGCAAAAAGTGTGGGTTGTTTCGTTTAGTTTGGCTCTTGGGCAAGGACCCGCACCCACGCCGTTGACCGGGACCAGGGTCGCATCAGTCTCTATCCCACTGTGGTGCTCCTCGTCAAGCCGGGAAAGAAAAACAACAAGAGAAAAAAAACACCACTACCAGCTACCTAGAGAAAAGAACCCACGGCAGGCGAGCAGGGGGGGTGGTTGGGGCTTCTGCCCACCCCAAGAACCGCGCTTGGTACCGTGATCCATGGCACGACCTTAGTCGATCCCAGTGCCCCGTGAGATGGGTGGGTGGGGTCGTGGAACGCTTCCGAAGTGGCATGGTCCCTCTTCTTACTGTTTTTTTTTTTTCTCGAAAAGAACTGAAAATAATTACCTAGCAAGAAAAAAAATTTGTTCGACAGCCCACCACACATGCTGGGCTCGGGCTCCAACTCCCCTGCTATCCTCCCCCTAACCCCCCAAAAAAGCCATGGGTTCGCTGCCGTGGCGGAGGACAACCAGCCGCCAACAATAAAGAGGATTTTTATTCTTACTGTTCTGCTGAATGGAAGATGCTGCAGCAGCAACACCATAATGAAAAGGGAATCCAAGTGGCTGTTCCTAGTGACGAGATGCGAATGCACGGCTCCGAACCAAAGGAAGGGTTCATGTCATTCATTCATTCAATGTGCTGTGGCGTGGGTGGCTCGCGGCCCATGACCTGACTCTGTCCATGCCCCAGATGTTCGCCTTCCCTCTGGACGGTGCTTTTGGTGCTCTGCCACAGCGACCTATCCCGTCAACCCATCCAACCCTGGGCCTCTGCTTCTGGCCGCTAAAAGGCTTGGAGCGACATGGCGAAACGGTCCGCCGCCGGGCCTCTGTCAGCGGCGTTGCAGTCCTCGGACCCCAACTTGGCCATTCCCATCCTGTTTACCTCCTGGGCCGAGTTGTTTGTCAACATTAAAACAAGGACACGGCAGACCCAGCTGTGAACAGTGCCTCCATCACGAGTCAATCCAAATATGAGGTCCCTATATGCGCGCTATCGAAGCTTCTAGCTTGCTGCGCAAAGGGTTCAACTCCAACGGGCAATCGAGATGAGATAGGAGATCGAACTCTAGATATGGGACCAGATGGAACGCATGGCTACGGAAACCAGCTCGCCAGCCTGCCAGCTGCCAGCCTAAGCAGCCCTGCGTGCTCCTGCGCCACCTCGTTGCGAGCTGCACAGCCAGAGACAAAAGTCAACAGCGGAACAGCAGCCCTGCCACTGGCCGTGAATAATTATGGCGGATCTTGACGAATCTATTCTTGAGCAACATCAGTAACCAGGCCGATGCATGCAGCCATCGCTCGCTTCCTTCCTTCACCACGGACTCGTCGACAACTCTGCCGCGTACTCACATCATTCCCGCTGCCCACATGGTAGATGCCTCACAACGCACGGTATCGACAGCTTGAAGAAGGATGTCTTCCAGACTGCTACCCAATATCCACCTTTTGCAAGCCTGCGGAACTCGCCAGGAGTTGGTTCATGAGGCATAACAACGGCCCCAGTATCCAAGCACCCAAACACCCAAGCAACCCCAAAGCAACAGGCGATCAGTCGTCCTTTTGTGAGCCTGTTCCCTGCTGGCGATTGCACAATGTCCACAAACACCTTGAACACCTTTCCCATCTAGGCGGCCGTTGCTGTTTTGCTGCTTGCATGCTTTTCAAAGAACCCCCGCTCCCCGCCCAGTACCAGGGCTTTAGTGGATAGCGCGAACCTTTTTGTTCTTTTTCCCTTTTTTATTCCTCCGGTTTCTTCGAATGTCATCCCGGTACATATCAGCTAGACCTAATTGGGGTCTTGAGGCATCGGATCTGCTTCCCTGTCGTCCCGGCCATCATGGACTGGGACTCGCTCTCTCGGAAAACTGGGAGTGCTTCTACTGCTTTGGCATTGCTGGCCGCTGGGCATTGCTCAGTACAAAGTACTAAGGTACGGAGACATATTCATCAGTTCGTCCATGCACCTTTACGACACAACAGACATATCCTTGTGGACGATGGTGCAAACCAAGGCTGTTTGTCTTGATTGCTCGGAATTTCACTACACCATCATGATGCTACGTGATCAGGGTGTGAGACAGCATGTGTCAAAAAATGAACCCGAGTGAGTGACATGCAGTATCTCATGATACCAGTTCATGGTATGCAGGGAATGATGAACCCGCCCAGATTACCAGACAACGAAATCAACATCTCTTCCATCCCCACGGGTCTCCTATCTGGTGGTCGTGATGGAGCACGGCAGTGGGCTTTGGTTGTCCAGTGCGCGGCCGCTTTCATTACGGACAGCTCCGAGCAATCAAAGGAGCCGGAGTTCGAAACACGGCTTTACCGCCCAACTTCTTTTCCCAAATGTGCTATCGTCGAGTACGATATGTACGGAGCCTGCGTTGTGGGCAGGTATGTGCGTGCTCAGTGCTCGATTCTCAATATTTGATGCTATGCTGGCGATTCTCACCCAATCAAGGGCGGACTACCTTGTAGGTAGCTGCTGCCACGTACATACAGCAAAGCAATGGCCATGCTGTGGACGAATGGCGGCCGCCATTGTCGCAACCGAGGCGCCAGTCACTTCGATCCACCATGTCAGATGTGCAGCAGCAGCAGCAGCAGCAGTTCATTGTGATGCTGAGCTCGTGGACCTTGGAGGGAGAGTTTGGCAGTATAACTCGCCTATCTCTATTTCATGCATCGTCATTTCAAAGACTCGGTGCTTATAAGCGAGGCCTGCATGCTTGGTATGATTATAGACTGCTACACTACAGTCTGTAAACTACACAGCATGTGCGAGGAGAGCTCCTAGCCTGCCTAGTGGAAAATGATAGCAAAATAAAAGCAGCAAATATGTACAGTGCACACCATTCCTACTTGGGTTGCAGCCAGGGAGGATCCCGAGAGCATCGGGCCTCCACTTGGACAGAGGTCCAGATCAGTCCATGGGACCCCCCAGCCACGTAACGAATTGCCCATACGAGGCTAGCTCCTCCAAAGCTTCTCACAGCTTGAGGCCTATGACACAAGAAGTTTCTCCGGTTCGGCTGTCTGCCTGCCTATGACGGCATCGTCGGCTTCTTCCACAAGCCTCACCATTGGCGGCTCCGATCCAGTGCGGAAAAGATTGCAACGAAACGAGCCCAGTAGCCGGATTCGGGAGTTGGGATGATGTTGTTTTTTCTGCCTTTCTGACTTATCGTGAGCCGGATTTGTGTAAGCTCAATCAGATGCTATCTAACAGAATTTTCATTGAGCGTTGACGAGCCAACTCACAGCAAGCACGCAGGGTCTGTGGGGATGGGAACAAGAGACATCTGATCTGTACTCCCGGCAGGTTAGTAGAACTCAAATAAGGCGCAGGGCGCACGAGTTCGCGAGACACAACACAAACACCGAGTTGCTGAAACCGTGAAAGAAAACCACCAGCCTATGAAAGGACGGGAATACTGCGAATTGTAAGATATGCTGGTGCTGTTCAGATCTTCCCCCATCAGCAGAATATCAACGATTTAGCGTCTCTATCCCAGTTGATCCCAAAAGGTGCCGGCAGTTGGGCAGGAGCGATCATTCAGCCTGGCGAGATCTAGATTGACGATCAGTACTCGTCGTAGACGCGCCAGTGCCTTTGGGTTCTTGTGACTATATTCTTCCGTATAACAATACATCAAACACCTATACAACCATACTATTGTGATATTAGAGTTGTTCTCCCGTCCGACTATCTTGAACCACGGGATCGGGAACAGATAGAGTTATCTCTGGCCTGAACTTATGGTTGGGCGACTCGATAAGCTTCCTGCGCAGTGAGTTGTTGCAACCTAGACAAATTACCTGCTTACCACCTACAGTACAGGTGTTAGGTAGACGCGACCGGCCTAGCCAATCGTCTTCTGTTCCATGTTACCGTTCCAGTTACCCAGCACACCGGTCACTCCAAGAGATCGACAACTGGTTCGCAGCGAGCTTCCCCGTGTTCACCATCCCACCATTCATGTGCAACTACGTACGTCTTCGTGGCATCGCCGTCACCTGATTGTAGTCCTTCCTGTATGTTGGAATGTTTGTTGCCTCAGATCCTCGATTTTGTCATCCGATCTACCCTCCAGTCCACCCTCTCTCGTTCGCTGCTCACTCGACCCCCAATCTTACTCGGTTGCGACTATCCGCACGGCCCGTCTGCCGTGCTTATGGTCCAGTGTCACACCTTTTGGCTCGTCTGTCCATAGAGCGCTGCTTCTCTTCGTCTCGCCATCCTGACGCTACGAGTCAGCTGACGGCTCACATCTCACAGTTGTCCGTCGTTCGAGGGTTCGCGGGTATCTTCCCACAGATCTCTGTACGCTCGTCCAAGCTTTTCTCTCGGCGCACCTAGACCAAGAATCCCCCCGCGCGGCGAAACCACCATTTACTGGCAACTCGAATCGAGAAACGCCCCTGCTTCAGGTGACAGGCCGCTCCCGAAGTCAATGGATGACATCTGGGCCCTTCGGACGGCATGCGGTTCTTTGCGACCATTACTACTTTCATTCTATATTTGACAACGGCCGAGTCTAGTGTATCACGATGCACGAGCAAACTCATCAGCCATTTTTATGACTTTGCGCACAATAGGATCAAACCACTCCTGTGAGCTGCTCCGAGCAATCTACAATTCCACGCCACAGGCAGGATCGCGGTGCTTATTAGCCATGGGAACGCATGCACGCCATGATCATACCCAATCCAGGAACTACTGTGTAAGGGTCATACAAAGCCCGGGGTAGGTGGGGGAAATGGGCGTCACAGACGACGGTGCCACAACGTCCACCTTGGTGGCTGTTTACACCAGAGAGATACTGTCGTGCCAGCCAAGCTGCTGGAAGTTGTGTTCAGCTGTACTCTCCTCTCTGCAGTCTCGACGCCACGCCTTTCGGCTGCCACTGACAGCCCATCTGCGGCTGCTGTGATACTTGCAACGAAGCTGTAGTGACAGTATCAAGGACTGTACCCGGCCGGCTATTTCCTCGAGCTGCGACTCTTGACTCAGGCGGCCTCGGACACATCTTCTATTTTTTTTTCAGCCTCCTCTGCCATTCACTCGGGTAAATATGCCTATGATCAAAGCAGCCTCGAGGACTGCAGTCTCAGCCGAGCTGGCCGAGTATAGCATGTCCGGTATCCACATTTTTCCTACTTCCACTGTCCAGCCCTTGGGCCGCTAAAGTGAGCGGTCGTCAAGTAGGACTTTTCCACATGGTACACTACTCGCAAGATATCTTCTTCCGAGCAAAAGTCGGCCTTATTGGCCTGCAGCAAATCCTTGACTTTTCTACGTATGCGAGGATGCGTGAGGAGCAGTCATTAGCCATGATCAGCCACGTCTCCATTGTGCCACTGCAGATTTCAACATCCTTCTCCGAACAGAACCGTGGAAAATTCGGACGGGGTTTGCTGCTAAAAATTGCCCTCTGGTTTAATTAACAGCTTGCAGTATTTGGCATATTCCGCGAGGCCGGGAGAAAAGTTTAACGAGATCTCGCATCTTCCTGTTCACGCACGAGAATGGGGAATTAGACCCTGAGAACCCCTATATTCGGATTCGGCGAATCCTGCCCCCCTCGCCAAAAAGTGCATTGGCATCCCACGCTCCCACAGACCGTAAATAGGTAGCGGCGCGGCTGGTAAAGAGAGAAGCGAGCATGCGAATCCTCCTTGTCTATTATTACAAAGAACCAGCGGCCCTTGCCGGCCGGGGCCGCACAACGCGCAGTGTACATTTACATCTTGGCTGCGCCGCGAACTCGCAGATTTCGACATCTGCCGGCGTAATCCGGACGGCCGGAAATCTGCTCTGCTTTTTTGCTTACTGTGATCTTTATGGTGTATGTGCGCCACATGGCTCATTTCCAAAAGCCCATTTGCAGAAAAAGGAGTCGGGGCCGTACCTTGCATCAGGCCCGACAGACTTTTGATTATGATGATGACCACAGAGTTCAAGCATTCTTCATCACATCCCGTCTGACCATATGGGACTTTTGTGAAGAAAGAGGAGTCATGATGATCCCTTTCTTTCCACCGGCTCTCCGGACCTTCTGGTTCCTGGCGATCGGGGTCTCCACTCCGCACATCGAATCCCCACGGCTGACAGCTGGGATGCAGGAATCAGCTGACGGCGTGGGGAACCTTTGTCTGCCTCTGTGTCTCTGTCTGAGACCCTGAGGTCTGTCTGGTTCTCGGCGTCTGCGTTGTCCACCATGGGGAGCTGTTGGCGATACCCTCACCTCTCGTCGCGCGCGTTTACCGCCGTTTCGACTGACCGCCTGGGGTAAAGTGGGAACACGGCGAAATACTATTGGGCTTCGGGGGTCCGGGACGTGATGCGCGGTCACCGCTATCTTTTTACCTCTACCGAATCTGGAGTCTCTGCGGGCTGGCATCGAGACACAAGTAGTATAGTTGGCTGTTCATATGGTCCATGCCCCCTTTGGCGCAGCAGCATTATACTCGCCCACGTTGCAGAACCCCAGAAATGCCGTGGAGTGCTACAGTACGGCCGGGGAGTTTGTTTGGGAGAGACAGCTGGGCAACCTCTAGCCTCGACTCTCGTGCCCCATCCGGCCTGCGGTATGATAACGCACGCACAGCCGAATCTCGGACAGCCAAAAAGGCATCAGCTATCATTTTCATCAGATCTTGATCCAATCACGATACTGCCGAGACTGTCGCCGTTGTACATGAATTTTGGTTGCTGCGATGCCCTAAGAAAATACTACACGAATCGTGGACCCGCACAGAGACCTAACTGCAACTGCTATATAATTGGGTCATGAACGAATTCTGGTCCATATTAATTGTATCATAGGGATGCATGCAATAGAAAAACCGGAACTGTAGGAGGTTATAGAAACTAGACAGGTGCTCCAGCAATCCACATGGACCAACAAGGAAAGAAACATGAACGGAATAATAGTGCTGGTCGATATTCGAGCGAGAAAGAGCTGCCGCTGCATGCAGCATGACTCTTCACCATGTTGCTCAACCAACGTCCAATTACTCTGTAGTATATGTATTAGCAGAACCCCACGGCCTTCCGGACGTCCCCATATTCCACGAGTGACAATGCCGCGCGTCCAACAAAGTCGTTATGTTGTCTATCAAATGCCCAAAAATAGGATAAGAAGAGGCGTTCACAAAGTGGTGTGTTGGTGCTAAATGGCAAACCTACTAACTCGAGGTTAACGTCGTCATGTGAACGCACATCATACGCAGTGAGGCTGCGCATTTTCTTCCATGTAATATGTGAACGTATACTAATTGACTCCCACACACATACAGACAGGCGCGGGGCCAGAGGATAGTGTACAGTAGGCTTGCAAGAAAACAAAAGCCCTAGGTTCCACGGAGGCTCGTATACCCGTTTGCCCGCCCGTATACTTGATGTGCCCAGCCCGGCAAAGGTGGGCTCGCACTTGGGAGGGGCGGGCGCCAGAAAGGAGGGGGAAAAACGATGATCTTCGGCATTCTAGCCCTCGATTTCCGAACAACACGAGACTAATAAAGATGACGACAATTCGACAGCCTTCTTTTCTTTGATAACTCTGAGGTCATCAACTTGGGTTTTCCGCACGCACACACCTGACACACGGGGAGAAAGTATTGCAGCGTGGAGGCATTTGTAGAGTAGGAGCAAAAAAAAATTCAAAAGAGGTCAACGTCATTTGTCAGCCCGCTTCCAACAGGTTCGCGGACTAATGATAGGCGAGTGAAACTCTATGTTTGACAGGGTAGTATTCTTTTGGTTTGTTCCCGACCTGAGGAAGAGCAAGACTGGAGCAAGAGTATTTCCGCAAAACAAGACGGATGCAAGGAACAGGCCAGGAATGCCACGCGATCGCGAGACAATTATACCACGACGCTGTCATGGTAAAAGCGGCAGCGACCAACATGCAACATGCACACACGCACATGAATGCTCGGCTGGTTCCATATCATTATCTCTCTCTCGTCACATCATCATCACATTGCAATGCAGATGAAATATTAGGTTTCAGCACATCCCTATACTTTCTAGAGACCTGGGCAAGGCAATAATACATACCAGGGATGAAAACTCTTTCCAAGATTCCAGAAGATTGCATTCCCTCCATCGCTTAGCATGGACATGTCCATATTGGCGTAGGCGTTTCCCGCTGCTATTTCCACTGCATCCGGACCGTTCTCTGTCAGCGCTGACATGATTCCATTGCATACTACTGACATGGAGCAACAGGTAATAAGATCGATACCTCTGTCCCTCTTTTCCCTTCTTTTCCCGTGGAAGGAATTCCCTCTCCGAGTATCGTAGCCAAGTGTGGAAAACGATGATCCCGTCCCCTTGGCCTCGGACGTCGCAGCGCTAATGCAGGCACAAGAAGACGTGTGTCAGAGCCCCCGATTCGCAGCCCGATTCGCTTCTTCATTTTTCAGCCCTTCTCTCCTCTCAGCCTTTGCCAATTGGAGGTTCTCGGCCTTGCGCTCGCGACGTGATTGGGGAAGAGGCGCCGAGGGACCAATACCCGACGCGGGGGAAACAGTGAAAAACGCGTACAAGGATCTAATCGCAGTTGGTGACGAGGTTCCCAGGTACCGTACGTACATGCCTTGATTCTGCTCTGACAGCTCTCTCGACAGGGCCAGTTGGGAGTGATCGGAACGCCAAACGATACGGTACAGATTACTTGACATACAAGAAAGGCCCGCACATACACATACATATCGGTACATGACCTGCAGAGGACGCATATACATACCTACATACATGGCATCAATGCAACACCCGGTCCCCATCTCCCCGAGGCGCTCACATATGTACCTAGTCCGCGATCAGAGTTTTCTGTCTTTTCTCCCTCTCTTCCCGCTCCCCCTCCCTGGTTGCCGATTCCACCAAGCCGGTCGGTTCCTTGCGTCTGCCTACATTTGCTCGTCCCGGACTGTGGGAGGGGGAGGGGGAGGGAGGGTTCACACCCTCATTCTCTCTCACGTCGGCAGTGGTGAGAATGATTGGAATAGAATAGTCGGGCAAAGGCACAACCACGACTGGGAGGAAGCGGGACAGACAGACAGATTTTCGCGGGAGGCGCCCAATGATGTCAGATGTGCAGTGACAGGTCACATATTCTCTGTCTGGCGTATGGCTTGCCTTTGCCGCGGTGCCTCCTGCTGTCTGCTGTCAACTGCCAGACAGACGAAACCCAAAATGCTGACCTACCACACCATTTAGCAACCTCTCGCCTCGGCACCGTCCCTCCAAAGGTAGGGGTGGTCGCTAGAAGGTTGTTCCAGCCTAGAATGCAGACCAGAAGGACGTCCCGCGCGTGGGCAGCCACACCCTCCTTCTTGCCCTCCGCCTTCTGCCATCTACGTAAGATGGCGGATGTATGTAAGTCAGTATGTGGGATGGATGGGCGGCAGTGCAGAGCGTCAGCACTATCTTGGAGGGGTAAATGGATAGTTCCATGGATGACAGAAGTTTTTTTCTCTCATCCTTCAGCGTCTACATAGTATTTTCTGTGTGCCGAACTCGCCACATGCCGACCCCGAGGTTATTTGTCCGTTGAACGTCGGCCGTTTTACAACGAAGAAACGGTCTCTGGACTCGTTGCTTCATCGAGAGCGAATCGGATGGGAGAAGACGCAGGATTACATGACAGAGAGCTCAGAGCAGTCGTTTTAAGATTTGGACTATATCGCACATATGACGATAGTCTATACAACGGCAGATGATAGTGATAGATGGAATAGGGATGTACAGCATAGGACAGCTGGAAGAGAGCCAATCAGGATCGTAAGAGTATAGGCAACCTCGAATACTCCTCCCACTGCCGTGATCTCTAGTTGCTGCTTCTTACGGGAAGCACAGAGCCGCCCTCTTGTCCATTGTCGCATATGTGGCTTGGCGGCTTGGGTAGTCGCTTGCGAACAATTCTTTTTGACTCGCGCGACCGTTAGGCCGGCCTGCTTTGGTCTGGACCGGAGAGGATCTTTAGCAGCTTTTCTCTCGCTCGCGGAGTCTTGCCACCCGGTGCCAGAGCGAATTAGCTGAAATTCTAAAATACGGTAGAGGTCGAGTTTTAGCATGCTCAGGCAAAAGAATACCTACCTACGCACGAGTTATTACCAAACTGCTAGGGCGACGGGATCATCTTCCCCAGGGCAAGCTAGACGGACCGGAATAGTCATTAGCATCCCACCGGGATGTGATTTCCCTATTCCCCTAAAGGGAAGACTATCCTCCTCTCGGCGACCGCACCAGCTCTCTCCAAACCTTCATAGTCCAGTTAAAGAAAAGAAGAAGCGTACTTTTCCTCTTTTCACGTGCAGGGTCCAATCGCATCATCACCGGTAATTTTCTGCAACCCCGGGGATAGGCGTCCGGCGCGAAAGGAAAGAAACGGCGCCAAATGACGTGGGTTATTTTTCGCTGCCTTATGGGAGTCTAGAATCTGCAGGGCATTGCAGAGCAGTGAGAAAAATGAATTTCTCTCAATATACCGGCATGAATGGATATTGGCGAATCGGACATGGTCTGATTTTACTCCATGGCCTTGGGTCCATGTAATGCAGCATGTAATGTATGGTTTAAGTTTTTGCTAGCAAAAGGGTGAGATTCGGAGATAGAGGCATGTATAGTACTCTGCTTGCTGCTGCAGCAAGAAAAAAGGGCTGCGAACCTTGCAGCTGGGGATCAGCACATCCCCTGTTCCCGGTAAGCTCGGTGAAAGAAACGCAAGACTGGCACCTTGTTAGATGGGGTGACTTGGCCGGGGGGTCGGGCAAGGTTGGAGAAAGAGGGAGAATCGGTTCTGGGGTCTCCTTGGGTTCGCTCTCTCGTTGCACGACAGCTGCGCTTGCTGACGAGAAGAAATGACGCCCAAGAGAAAGACTGGCAGGTACTCTAGCCGCGACGTGGCGGGAAACGATGAGGAAAGAAATCAAGAACGTAGAAAGAGCGACGACAGGTATCGCATGTAGGGTTCCTGCAACGTGGCGAGCTTTGTCGGCCTTATTGATGCAAGACGAGCCTGGGCGCGACAGGGGCATACTCGCGACAGGTGTGTACTGTACACAGCTGGCAGTGCAGAAAATCTGCAGGCCGACGCGACGCGCTTGGAGATGAACCGCGGCCGTTGGGGACGACAAGATGAGATCGAGAACAGATGTATACAGCTTTGAGATCATGTGCAAAGGAAAAAGGCGCCTTGATTTTCTCTAGTCCATGACGAACTATAACACGATGGCGACTATAGCTCATGGTGAGTAGGAAATAATAGAACGTATCGTTGTGATGGTATGATTTTATGATTTGGAGTTGGAGTACAGGTGGATGCTGAGAGGTCATGTTTCAGGATATTGCTTTTTCTCTCCTCCAGCGGCAGCGGGATGGCCCTCTTGTTTTCACTTCCCCACAGCGGCCTGAGTTGATCGATCATGGAGAAAACTCCAACATGGTGGCATCTGGCTGCCAGGGCCCGATAGGGTTCATCTACATGAAGCAATGAGGCTGCGAGACAAGGCCACCTCCATGGAAAGCAGTATAGAACGAGCGGGGCCGGAATGTCTCACTATACTGGCACTCAGTCTTTTGCCAGTTTGGGAAACGTTACGATTGGGTAGATTGAGGCTATTTGTCGGTAGTCGAACCGAGTATTTTACATATCATAAACGATTGTCATCTGATCGTCTAGGCAAGACTTGCTACGTAGAGAAATGGACCCTGGTGGCTCGGTGTCTCCCGTCTTCTCGAAGCATCGATGACCGGGAGGACGACGATTATTCGCCCTGGAGGAATGCACTGACCTTCGTCTGAAAAGATCTGGATCGCATGCAGATGGGGAACCCGAGAGCCTGGACGAGCTTGATCACCCAGTGTATCATATTCGAGACCAATATGATTCTACTGCTCTACTTGCTCACGACACTCGGCCGCAACGGCTGATGACAGCCCACCCTCACTTCAAGCTGTGTGATCACCCCATATTCGTACAGCATATTTCTGATTACGAGGATTTCAAGACACGTGCGTCCGAGACATTTGAAGATAAATGACGCCGTGCTTTTCTCATGGCCGTGACTCGGGGGTGAAGAGAAGGCACATCTTCTCCCGACCCGCAGTGGCGGTAACACTTCCTCCAATGCATATTCCTGAGCCTCGCGATGGTGCCCGAATGTGATATGCTGATGAGGCTGTTGCCTCCGCGAGCCCAGTCATCTTTCAACGATGAGGCTGTCAAGCGATGATGAGACAACAAGTCAGAGCCTAAAATGCTGCACGTGTCCCTGAACGGCAGCCCGTTACAGCCTCAAACTGACCTCTCGAAATGTCGTCTGATGTCTTTTTCTAGAAGTTCACCTACCATATCTCGTGCCAATTGTTCCAAACCAAAACATTCCATGGTGGTGGTCCCAGCAGAATAGCTGAGACCGACAGTCTTGGGCTGCCTCCGCCTCCCTCCCGTGCTAAGATCTCATGATGCAAGATCTATCACTTTTTTCACCCTTCTACGATCAGATCCGTAGCCTGACCTTGGCAGAAGGAAACATTATCCGACGCTGGCCGTGGGGGCCTCTAGGACTTTAGACGGCCAACAAGTATCTTGTGTTTCTTCTTCTCTGTTTCGACCGCTTTTCCCTGTACTCGTGAGCACTTCGCTCCACAACAGTCAGAGTTTGTCGATCCGGGTCCTTCCTCCCTGAGAAGTGTACAAGGATCACCGCGGCAGAGATGCGTGAAGGGTCCATGGGCTGTGCTTCCCCTCTGTTGGTATGGGACTTGGTGTCAATGTTTCAAGTTCTCGTGTGTTTCGTGAGGCTACTGATGATATTTGGTGATCATCGTGTCTCTTAATTTGCTTCGACGATAATGGTCATTCGTGCTGTATCTTTGGCTGATGATTATGTGATGGCCTGGCTATTACTATACTGTTCATGTGTCACAAGAAATTTATTGTATGATCCAAAGATATGGTCATCAATGTTAGATCAAGCATGATCGTCTTTTGAGATATGCGCGGAAAGGGCTCAAATTGTGACCAGTCCTGGTTTTCCAACCGTCTCGTAAAGCGACAAAAGGTAGAGCAGGTCATATGCGAAAACTTTTTGTCCTGATTGGTAATGTAACAGGCATACATCTAGTACAGGTGATGCTTAATATTCTCTGCGACGAGGCTCTAGCATTTCTATATCAAGCAATGGAGAGCAAAAGAATGATGATCCAGTATGTAACTCTCTACTAAGTATGCCCACTTTATAATAAGCCTTTCCATATGCAAACTCCCTCGAATGCAAAATATGGATTGCCGTCCTGTGCCACAAAAGATGACTGATTCCCAAACGCAAGCAGATGCCCTGAACGCCATAAGTCATAACATTTTCCACGCACACTAGGCCGCCTTCCTGGCCATCGTCTCGCTGACCGCCGCCGCTTCAATGACTAGGAGATCTCTCGCAAACTCGTCCTCGCCCGCCAATATATCGCCAATAATGTCAATTGCCGACCTTACTTCAATCGAGCCCTCTCCTGACCCGGTGGCACCCGTCTCTACTTGAAGCTGAGGATTGGCCCCGTTTTCCAAAAGCACCGTCACAATGGAGACCCATCGCTGACGGTTCTGGTGTGTCGCCTGTCCTGGGGCGTTTGCTCCAACGCTGATCGACGTCAGATTCTTGTCGCGAAAGAAGTACCTCTGACCAGCTTGGAGGACACGCGCCCAAACGTCCTGGGCTTGTTGATGCCGTGGGCTGGCGCCACATTTGAGAAGCAAGCGAACAAATTTCGCGTCGGGCAAATCGTGGTGGAAGTCCTTGTAGCTTCCGGTCAGCGGTCCGCAGGACGAGACCATGGAAGCGCTGATTGATCCGACGTCACCCTCAGGGCACACGGCGTACTGGAGCAACGCCTGTGCTTCTGTCGCTCGATCGTCCTCATCAAGAAACATGAGTTTAGCAGAAACGTAATTCAAGAGATTCGCTTGGATGGCGAGGGCCAGAAAGTTGTGGCGCGACGGAGATGGACCAATGTCCATCGGTTCGAAACCAGCCCAGCTGCTGGATATGAGTCTCGCTCGTTCCTTGTTGGACCAGTCAGGATCAGCCGATGGAGGCGTATAGTCGCGGAGCACCCGTTCCCACCCCTCCTGGCAGGTCTCGTCGAGCTCGTTGAGCAAGTCCAGGTATGCTTTCAAGTCAAAAGGTTTATCGTCCACACGGTTGGCATAACGAAGAACATTGCCGATTATGAGCCACATATTCGGCTCGACCCGGAAACGTGGCCAGCCACCAGCAAACGACTGTGTGTCAATGAGATATCGGAGATGACGAACATTGGAGCTGACCAGTGAATAGTCAAGCTCGACGCCACTGGGCTTCGTCACCGAAAGCTTATCCCAGAAACCCGATTTGGACAGGAATTCCTTCGCTGTCAGGTGCATGAATCCAACACGATCACTGCCTTCCCGTTTCTCCAAAAGGCCAGCGCAACGCGTCATTAGTCGCTTCTCCATATATTCCGAGATTCTCGTCACATCGGAGGCGGTGATGGGAGTTACTTTGTCGTGTTGTATCAGAAGTTCTCCGACTTCTGGTCTTTGCTTCCGGAGCTCTTTCCTCGCCAAGTATCCCTCCTCGGCCAATGCCAGAGTAACCATATCCGGAGGATCACGGCATCTCATCGTGATCTCGATTATTCGACATGCTTCGCGCTGGTACGTGGGCGAAAGACTCTGGAGGATGCGGATGTATAACCCGTCGTGACCCATGAGGTGAGTCGGAAGAGTGTCAAGTGTGTGTTTGAGCGACCTGAGTGATCCCTCCATCAGGATGTTGATGACTAGTCGAGCCCAAAGGAAGTCGCCGTTAGAAAGACGAGCGACCTCGGCGCACAAATGTTGTTGTGAGGAGGAAAGTCCTGGAGCGACCTCGTCCAGGCGGTCTGCACAGTACTGAGAGATCATGTTCCGAGTTCTCGCATGGACTCGCAGACGGGGGAATTGCGAAAGGTTTTCCTCAAACACTGGGAGCTCTCTGCTCGAGATTACAAGCTTGACAGCGTCCGAGCATGACCATTCGCCGATCATGCGAGCTATTTCGTTGTGAGAGCTGGTGATCCACCCCCTTGAACCCAGTACTGAATTGTCGCTGTCCGAATCCATGGAATCTCCAGATATGCTCGCCCTCGCTGCGTATTCATCTGTCTCGGTCGAGCGAAATTCATCCAGAGCATCCATGAAGAAGACATACCGAAGCCCTCTGGCCTTGATGAGCAACTGCTGGAAGCCTTGATGAAGGTTCAAGGTGTTGTTAAAAGGAACGGGCGGCGGCCAGGGGCCATCCATGAAGCTGGGGAAGCAGATGGGGATCAAATCGGGCCGAGCACTGAGTATATGATAGAGGTAAGACCGGAGCATGCCCTCATAAGACTTTTGAATCTGTTCGCCACTCTCGCAGAGGTAGGTGGGTGCCATTATCACAGTATGCTTCTCACCAGCCCAATGCTCTAGATATCTCCGGGTCTCTGGATTATGGAATAAATGCTTCATGAGCGTCGTTTTACCGGAGCCTGCATTTCCACTGATCCAGAAGACGGGTCCTGGAGAACGACACCATTTATAGAAGCCCGACGGCGGCTGGTTGTCTGCGCCAGCAACGATAGACGCGCAAGACTGGTCGTAAGCCTCGTCGCCGGATTCCCGCTTGCCACGGTTTTCGAAATACAGAGTATCAAGAATTTCTGCCATGGTCAATCTCACCGATCAATGGTAAAAGACGTGCATCTCAACAACATACCTTTGTTGCGAATGACTCTGGCCTCGTTATCTGCTCGAAAATTAGTATGTATAATAATAACATTTGTAACCCAGGGAGTCGTACCGATGGATTGTGACTTTCGCGAGATTCTACTGAGATGCCCCACGAGCTGAAAATACCCCGGATCATGCCGATTTGAAAATCTAGCTATATCGAAATGGTCGGCCAGAATGTCGTCAGATACCACATTCAGCCCGTCATAGGTGGCACATGATTTCGGAATCATCTACGTGTCGTTTAGTTAGCAAGGGAGACCAAAGCGCTTGTTGCAGACTTACAGCTGACATGGTGGGAGTAGTAACTGGTATCAGCTCCCTCAAGCATACCACTGACAGATCCCGAGAGACGGCACGAAAGTCGTCTTTTGGGACTGCCCACTTATCCACAGTTCCCTTTATCAATTCCAAAAAGGCCTCATCTGGTCGTTTCATCTCTATTGCAGCAGCTTTGGCGAAAACATCTCCAAGCGCCAACCTTTCGGTTGCCCGGTGAGGTGTGCCAAGAAACAGGACACCAACTGTTCTGGCAAATATGCTGGCCGATTCTGAATATTTGCCGCCGTAGATCGCAGATATGGCAGTAGTGGAAAGGGCATCCTTGAGGATCACTTGCACGATTTTAGTATTTTTCCAACATTAGCGGCTACTTGGCGGGAGGGATTTAAATATCGAGACCTCAACTTTGAAGAACACGATGAACGACAGGGCATCACGAAACACTTGTCATCATCAAAATACTTCTATGACGCCGAGCTTTGATCACTTTGGAGAGATGCTAACTTACTGCCACCGAGACCGTGGGCCACGAACACGATTTGGCGATCCGACAAACGACCAACTGTGGCCAGGTCGGCCATTAGGGCATCGGCAATCGGACGCTCAAGGTAATCGTCGAAGTTGGAATCATCCAACATGGGAAGATTGTAGCCCCACTGCTCAGATCAGTAACTTGGACTTCATGATGCCGGAGCAGGCTCTGGCGCGGATTCCTTACAGTGAGGATTCTCGCGTGTGGGAACTCTCGGCCGAGAAGGTCGCGTGGCCAGCAGACACCATCTTTCGTCCACGAGCGGACACGACTGCCGCCGAGGCAGTGTATGAATATGATGTCCAGGCCTCTCTCATCTTCAATATCCTTGCCTTCCTGTAGAACGAGCAGTCCGGTGGCGTCTTCATCGACTGAGCTTTGTGACGTGGTTGCAGATAGCGTCAATCTTGGCTTCGAATCCGTCTTGGGCACTGTGCGCGAGATTCTCGCAATGTACTGCCTGATCCTCTTCATGGCGCTTTGGATCTGCCGAGAATGGCGACCTTCACAACAGCTTGACGAGCCTAAAAGCAAAGTCTGTACCGCTGGTGCGTGCTTTCATTTTTTGAAAACAATCTTTCCAGATGGCAGTGGCCTGATCGAGGACGACGAAGGCGTGGTGTCTTAAGCATTCTGCTGGCTCTCGCAACCTCGGCAGAACGATAATCTTGAGGCTCATGGGCACATGCCTCCCTTGCATGGGATCGCAAAGCCATTACGATAGTTGAAAGGAGTCACAATTTGTGCCAATCACGCCTGGTAGCGACGACCCAGCGAAATGGTCGACCAAGACAAACCCTGCGCTGGAGGCCCTGGTCACGACTCGCCGGCAGGAAGCCGAGTTCCATCTGTTACCAACCCGCATCAGATGGACCGATGGCCGAAGATTATGCCACAAGAGGGAAAGCAAACAAATTGGCAATCATCCGCACCCCGGACGGTTGGGCCGCTGAGACGCGAAGTGGCCGGCGCCGGGGAAGGGTTCCGATTCATTGGCAATCCCAGGCGGAGCCCATTCTGTACCCACACGAATCGCGAAATCCCCGACAGGACCCCTGAATGGCAAATCGCCAGTTTCGCACCTCTAGCAAACTCGTGGTCGCCGTTCAAGTGCCGTTGATCTGTCGGTCTAGAGTGTAGCAATAGACTGGAGGACGACACATTGGTGGAGCGAAGTGAGAAAAGAACCTGGTCGTCGTGGTCGTGGCCAGATGGTTCTGGTGCATGGCTCGCAGGTCACGACACTTTCCAAGGGTGCATAAATTCTGGGTCGCGGTGGATTCGTATTTGAAGCACCATAAAACAAAGTTTGCTTCATGCCGCGTCGACAGTCGTATTTTGCGAGCTACGTGTCGTCGGAGATGCACGATTGCATACAAACGAGCAAGTCCAAACCTGCTCATTGAGATTCTGACAAAAAGAGCGAGCAATCAAAGCTGTCGGCCTGTCTTTGGAAGGCACGTTGGTAGGCAGCAACTTTTTTTTTTTTTTTTTTTTTTTTCCCCGTCGACATGCCCCGATTTTTTCCCGTCTATGGCAAACATCCACGAACGCGCATCGCAGCTTCCATCATCCTGCCATCCAAGCAAAAGCAAAAGCACTTTACATTTGATCAAATCGGGAGACATTGATGCACCTGCCTTTGATCATGCATTATCGGCTCCTTCCCTCGGGAGCGTTATCGGGCCATACAAGGTATCAGAGAAACCGGCCCGTCACGAATCGGATGTAACAAGATATCTGAGCTGTGCCACATACAAGCAAGAACGATCAGAAATGACTTCGATGACAGGACAGAGGTGTCTTCGTTTTGATGCGCCACGGCGATGATTCAATTTCTGGTAAGCGACACCGCGACTTTTGACACCCCGAAAAGAGAATTCAGATGCGAGACCGGAACTCGGGACTCGGCTTTCGCCATCAGTCCAGTCCAGTCACTGGGCCCTCCGACCTGAACCGTTGAAGGAAGGACAGACATCGGCCAATGCAGAGAAGCGACGGCCATTACATTACATTCATTCCATAATGCTCATACAAAAAGCAGGCCTTGGCCGACAAGGCTATCATGCATGTATGCCAGAATCGTGCGAAAAGAGTCTTTCATTGATCCTCCAATGATTCGAGGCCAGGTCGCAGCGGCGTGCCAAGCATTGCGCAGCCACATGTGAGATCAAAGGGGGCTGCGGCATTCTGTGTCACTCTCTGGTCACGAAGTCATGTCCTACACAAATCACGGCTGCTGACTAGGCGATGCTATGCAGTTTGAAGGCGGGGTCTGCAGCCGACATGAATTACAACTGGCCACCATCTGAGTGCACAGCCTCGCTCTGAGGGGCTTGGGTCTTCAGAGCTGAGGCGGTTTCGCCCAGCCGATATGCCTACTTGCATGCCAACAGGCGCATTACGCCAGAAGGTGCCTTGACTGTAGCGGAAGTGGAAAAATACCAAACGACTTCGTTCACAACCGCCTATGTATGGGCGACCCACCTCCTCGCTGGGTCCAGCGACGGGGCGACGGTAAATGATCTTTTCTTTCAACGATATTGCTTGTTACGACACTTGGCGCTACTACAGTATTAGAGGCCATCATGAAATCCTTCCAGTATGACCCAATCATTCATGAAGAGCACGCCTTCCGTATTGTACGGCTCTTCGCAGGAACAGGACACGAGATCCAGGCAGAGATCATTCACGCATCCCTCGACGAAAGCGACATGGTCGAATATGAGGCAGTGTCTTATGTATGGGGTTCTTCGGAACTGGTCAGCTCGATCGATGTCGGAGGGAAGAGCTTGAAAATCAAAAAATAACTTGGAGTTGGTTCTTCGAGACCTTCGCCTTTTAGATCAAGATCGACTTCTTTGGATCGATGGTATTTGCATCGATCAAAACAAAGACAAGGAGAAGACACATCAAGTTCGCCAGATGAGGAATATATATCAACGTGCCGAACGAGTTCTGTTCCATATTGGCCCTTCGACGGAATTGACGCACATTCTACACGAGACCCTTATAACGATACAAAGGCAACAGAATCTTGAGTCGGGCACTCCAATTGATCTGGTCTGGAACAAAGTGGAAGAAAGCCTCGCTCTGCAGTACATCGACTTTGGGGAAAGAATCCGCAATTCAGTTGAATTGATTCTTTCAGCACCGTGGTTTCGGCGAGTTTGGATCGTACAGGAAGTAGCCAATGCTCGTAGAGCCTTGATCTACTGGGGTGGTACATCCTTTCAAGTTGCCGGGTTTGTCCATCTAGTGCGGCAATTGGAAATCAAGATGGACGATCAGCAAGCATCTATCTTATATATGATGCCCCAGAATCGGCGCTCTCAATCGCCATGGAGCCATCGACAAGATCTTTACAACCTATTAAGATGGTTCAAGCAAGCAAAAGCAACTCAGAATCACGACAGGATATTTGCTTTCTTAGGGATGTGCACAGGTGGAAAGGGTCATGGCACAATCACGGTAGACTACGAAAAAAGTGAAGATGTTGTAATCAGTGATGTTATCGCAAACATCTCTTTTTGCGAGAAAGAAGATTTGTCAGACTTTTGTTGTACTCTGAAAAGTGTGGACAGTCTTCTCGGATGTATTGACTCCTTGTTGCAGGATTTGGTTGTTTACATGGCAACAAACACCAGACTGGCAGGTCTAAGATCTTTACTTTCGAACCGAAAAGATGAAATCGTCATCACAGAAAATATCGTCAAAGCCATCGTCGGTGACACAAACACTGTACCTGAGGCTGTCGATATCTTGCTGGCCAATACCCCTAATCGAACTATATTATCAGTCGATATCTTGCACGACGCGGTCTCTGCGGCCAGTGCTGGAGGCAACCAAGATATCATCAACATCCTTCTGAATCATAATTCCAACGGAAAAACAGTGGACGAAGACTTGAGGTCTATACTTGTGACCAAGACAGACAACATCACCGATGGCGACGAAGAGACCATCCAAGACCTGCTGAACAACTCAACCATATTGTCCAGGCATCTATGCTTGGCTGCTCGCAACGGACATATAGACTTGGCCAGAAAATATCTTTCGGAAGGCGCAGATATCAATGCCATCGGCCTAGACGGCCTGACACCATTGGGAGGTGCAGCCGCAAATGGACAACGCCATATAATCGAGTTTTTGCTGGCGTCTAGTGCGCATATCGAGACCGGAGAGCAACCGCCGCTATCTTTGGCAGCAGAACATGGCCACAAGGATATCGTTCGACTCTTGCTGAATCGAGGCGCAGATATTGAACATTCTGACAGATATGGCCGAACGCCTCTTTCATTGGCAGCAAGCGGCGGAGGTCGGGCTATCTTGTCTCTTGGCCGCTCAGAGATCGAGCAGATAAGGCTCAGATCTCTCATGGAACGCAGCAACACACATAATTTGCAGCAAGAATTTAATCGCCTTGCTAAATCTAGCAGAGTTGTCGGACTCTATCGGAACGACGATGTGCGCACCTCTGGCCCTGGTGTCGCATCTCATCAGATCCCCAAGGTTTATTCCGAGATACTTGATTTACTAGTCAAAAAGGGTGCTGATTCGAAGACAAGGGATTGTCTTCGTGCAACTCCTTTATGGTGGGCCGCCAACTATGGACATGAACCCGCTGTTGATAGACTTCTGCAAGAGAGAGCCAATGCTCGAGTCTGGGACATTTATGGCATGAATCCATTGTCATGGGCAATAGAGAATGGCCACCAAGCCGTCGTGGAGCAATTATTCGATAATCGTTTCGAGCGATCTGTGAAACGGAAGCGAGACTCGGATACATTGGTTGATGGATAAAGCTCTCGACATAAAAAGCGGCGCAACTAAGAGTTGGGCTGCCTCGAGCGGTTATGCCCCAACCGTGAAACTCTGACTAGACATGGAAACCCCCATCGTAGTCTACGGCGAGCAGCCCACGCTTCCATTGGAAGCAGAACGCCAACTTAAATGCGACCCAGCACCACAAACACACAGGCTCTATTTTCCTCGGTTCGCAGAGGATATCAGAAAATCATTCGATTGCTTCTGGAGCATGGAGTTGATGCAGAGATATGCGATCTTCGCGGGGCAACGTCAACGTCATTGATAATGGCCTGTCGCTCAGGGGACGAACGATGTGTGAGACTTCTGCTCGAGCATAATGCCAAAGTCCACATTATGGATAAGGGAGGGCGTACGGCACTTGATCGGGCAGTTATTGGAGGCCACAGGTACATTGGGGAAAATAGGATAGAAGTCAATGACACAAGATTGGTTGTATGGTAGCACAGCAATGACTTTTTTGAACGGTGTATTCAAATGTTTCCCGAACATACAAGCAGTGTGAGGCCGCTTTTGAGGGTAAGACATAAATTCTAGAGCATATTCAAATTGGAGGCTGAGAGGAATCAATCTTTGGTCGGATTTTAACCGAAACACACGTTATATTCCAAGTCTCTCAGCTGGAAGCGGCTACCTATCGAATTGCCCACGATGTGACAAGGACGACACCACCCTGGTCTACAGTATAACATCTGATTAGTCCTGGTGTACCTAGGTACATATTCATGATAGTATTGCAAGAGACAGCATCCTGCGCTGCGAGTTGTGTCTATATCGAAGAGCTGAGACAAAAAATTTGCTTCTTGTCATCATTTGCTACGATGTCAATCGTATCAAATCTCGTAGCCACAGACTCTGGAAATTAAACTTTGCGACGAAGCTATTGCGTCTGGAACACGCACATGAGATGCCAGATGTGTTCGGTTGGACACGATGATACAACGGTAGTCCTGCAAGGATCCCTATGTTGACGTGTCGGATCCAGGTGTAAGTTTCTCCCTGCCGCAGCATCAGTCTTGCCGATGGACTTACAATGCTAGATAACCGGAAGTTCCTTTGGCACGGGCTGGCTAGCCACCACCCTGGTGATCGGATACTACCTCGTGGGCTTTGACCCAAACACCCAGCTCAAAGGCGCAAGCGTTCCAGGAGAGCCCGTGACCAAACTCGACTCGAGGATGTCCTCTGCCGGGTCGGAGTCGCCGTTGTCATTGTGCCTCAATCCTATAGACGAGATACTCCTGGCACTGTTTCACCACCCCACCAAGCCTATCCTGCTGTCCTGGTGCAGTGCTTCTACGGCCGGGCAACTGCCGTTGTTCCTCAGGATAATTCGGCTATGTGCTCGGGAGTATAGGACAAACCACCATGTAGCAAAACGGGGAGATTTGCCCAAAGCACCGCGCTACAGTCTGCCATCATTTCCGCCGTGGTGTTCGTATCGCGCTATACACTCAGAGGCATTCGTCTTTTTGAAGTCTTATGTTCAATCTTTCAGAAGCGGGTCAGGACCTCCCTTGCACGAGTCTACCGCGCCGGCGTTGCCGCTGTACAGAGCTGGAAGGTGCCCTGACGGCTCTTGGGAGGGCACCTATGGTCGGTGCTTGGACTCTACATATCTGGGCGATTGCTTGTAGACTTGATTTGGTTTACTTTTGCCGATGGTCGCCCAGATGCTTTGCTGTACGAGGCCTTGTCAATGGTGCTTTACTGTGCTAACTATTGTGAGACAGACCTGCTGGCTGTTCATATCGGCGTCTATCAAGACCATTTGATTGATCAATCCAGCAGGCCAGGGCGATGAAGGCGGGAAGACTTGGGCTTTTGGACAAATCATGTCGCCATCTCTCCTCCTTGGTTGCATCTTGATGTTGACCAACTACCATCATAACCAAAATGTGCACAATCGAAGAATCGAGTTACAAAAAATGAATTCGCCAATCGCAAATATTGATCATCAGCCAGTGCCACAAGGTCAATTATATAACACAGATCACCTGACATCCACCAACGAGCTCAGCCGGCTTTTCACGAGGGACTACTTCAACGATATGTTTGCATTAGGACGACCGCTATCCCACCGACCATCATACCAGTCCAGATACTGTCTCTGACCAGGAACAATTCCCTATCGGACGACTGGGCCAGCTTCATCATACTCATCCTGTCATGCCCCGAAATTCTTCACATGATGGCCACCTTTGGACTGGTCCTCGATGACTGAAAGTATCAGTCCAAGGCCGCATACGTGACCGGAATCATTCCGCTGTCTGTCCCGGCCGATGCGTTTGTGGGGGTCGATGAGAACTATGTGTTTGCCGAATTATTGATCGGTCCCATCTTGGCCCTGTCATTTGGGTCTATTCTCCTGTACTTGGTCTCGTGTCCGATGGTGGCGGGGTCTCTGGGGTGCATATCTCGCCTGAGGCCATCGAGGCAACGGGGTGGGTGAGTTAAGCTTGATCGGCTTTTCGGAAAGCTAGGCCTGTCATAGAAATATCATGCAACAAATCGACTGTCATCATCATAGTCACTGAACGGCGATATGAAACAAGTGATTTGTGATGGCCGTCACCATGTTAGGCTTTTCGGCTTGACTATATATTTTTCTATAAGGCCTTGGTAGGCTGGTATCACATTACTAATAAAAACAGCTCTGCCGAGCATAACTGAATTGAATCCCTTTTTATCCCAACGCCGTATTTCGCCAGGGGGGCACGCCTTTGTATGTAAAGACGCGCACACGCATAAAACGCACGCTCTCAAACAACTCCATGGACGTTATGTGTATAGTACTCGTCCTTCTCGGTGCCATGGCTATCCCGGACGTTGTTTTTTGACGACGCGGTGAGGTCCGTGGTGCTGTTGAAGGCGTCCTGGCCGCCGGGCGAGGCGCGGAGCTCGACAAAGTCGGTCTCGTCGCCGTGGACGGGGCGGGAGGAGAACTGGCTCTTGCCCTTGGAGCCCGTGTTGGCGTAGCCGGCCGACATGTTGGTCGACTTGCCGCCCTTGGTGGTGGCGAAGATGCGGGGCGCAAAGTGCGTCAGTAGGGTGCGGATGTAGGGGAAGCACGCGCACATGATGCCGACGTAGACCTCAACGTTGGACCAGACCGACGTGGCCGTGTAGTCGCGCGTGAAGTTGGACGTGGCGCTGAACTTGAGCAGGTAGACGATGCGGAGGACCTGGACGATGACGACGAACAGGCCCACGGCGAACATGAGCATGACGCCGATCTTGCGCCGGATCGACAGGTTGAGCGACCAGAGCTCCGTCATGGGCAGCATGATGGTGGCCAGGTCGAGGGCGATGGACACGATGGCACCCCAAAGCGCCTGCGTCATGACGTCGCGGCACGTGGCCTCGTACGTACCGTCCCACCGCAGCCACGCACCCGGGATGGGCGTGCACTGGAAGACGGTGATGGGGATAAAGGCGCACGCGGCGGCGGCAGTCAGGCCCATGATGACGTAGACACGCATCCGCAGCGACTTCTTGGGGAAGACGCGTAGGTAGAAGCACAAGATGGAGATCTTGGTGAGGAAGACGACGATGAGATACAGGATCTCAGAGTAGTAGTACATCTCGAGCACAAAGGTGATGTCGTCGAAAGACACCATCCACAAGTCCCTGCCGAGACCCTTGGCGGCGAACAGGTACGAAACGACGGTGAGTGGGATCGAGAAGATCACGGTGGCCGTCATGACCCAGTCGTCGGCACCCCATGTGATCATGAGGCCTTGCAGCGATCGTGCCCACACACGCAGGAGGAAGATCACGACGGCAAGCACACCAAACAGCGGCGTAATGATCTTGAGGCCAAGGGAGTCGTTGGTGACGGGCCAGTCACATGTCTCGGAATCGAACCTCTCCGTCACTATTTGCAAGGGCGGTCAGCTTTGAATGCGAAAAAGCATAGGGTCGAAGTCAACTCACACAAGGCATCTCGCTTGGAGCAGCCTGCCAGAACACATGCTGACATCTGCTCCGTGAGTTCCGCGTTGCTGCAGATACAGGTGATGTTGGTCGCTACGTGGCAAGCGGACGTTGGAAGGTATTCGATGAGACATTCTTTCTGTATACCGAGGTCTTCGTCAGCAAAGATGAAGAGTCGACAACTCAAAAAACAGCTGACTTACCGCACAGTCGGGCATCTCAGTCGCCACCACTGCCTTGAGCATCATGAGCAAGGCCAGTGCCCACCATCCTACTGACGGTGACCTCATTTTGATCTTTGTGTGTGTTTTCTTCTTCTTCCTTTTTCTTTATCCTCCAAATATAGGAAGTCGGCGTCACAACATAGGAGTGTCAACGACGAGAAGTTGAGACACTTGGAATTAAAAGGATTAAGAAGGATCTTTGGAAAGAAAGAAGGAGGAAAGAGTGGATAGAAGAACAACAGAAGATGTTGATATAAAAAAAGTAACGAATGGACTGGGTATAAAATGCCCTTGTTCTTCCCCTCAAGCGAGACCCCTAATGCCGGGTTTGAAGGTATAATACTCCAAGTTATAAGGTTATGTCCCTTGCTTGCGAGATTGAGGAGAAGGAATGGAAAGATACGAGGGAGAAAGAGTATCAAAGATGCACACGCACGCAGGACAGGACTGGGATATGACTGCTGGGTATGGAAGTCGGCAAACCCAACAATTGCTGGCAGTTTTTTCCAACAAAGTCATTATTAACTAACACGACCATCTACTAGTACATAGTAGTTCATGATAAGCAGCTAAAGCAGAGAGACTGGGCCGCTAAAGAATACTGCTTGTTGCACTAGAAAACCGTTGACCCACTGCCGGGGAAGGTCCCCGCGAATATACGAAGTACCGGTAGTTTATGATTCAATACTAGATGGATGGGAGCTCCAGAACTTTATGAGAGCTTTCGATCGTCATCAGCGCAATTTAGTTTAATATACTGCCACTACTACTTGTATAAGCACATCTCCCGCGCTTTTTTCGGCCACAATGGTGAATCGCGTCCGCATATTATAAGATATCCGATCGAAAGTAGAACGATACAGCTAGCAGATTATACCTAATTTCACTGCCCTGTTTGACAACCCTCATGAGATCCACTGCTGCCGCTCCGCTTTACAACCCCCATAATAATATTCTACAATCCCTTTCAGTCCCTTGCAGAGACGTGCTTCTCTCTTCCATTTTGCCTTGGCCAAATCCTGGTCGCGGAGCCTGGGTATGGGATATGGGGCCGGCGCTATACCGAGTACCGATTGACATAGGTACTGAAGAAGCCCTTGCACGCCATGGAAGCCCATAGCCGCACACATAAGACGGCAGGCATTGCCAGACAATCAGGGGTTTACCTAATACCACTGGGTCGAGGAGATGCGTACGAACTTCGAGAGAGTCAGCCAGCGGCTCCAGTCTTTCTCCCTTGCGCTCATGCTAAGTCCGGTAGTCCGCTACTGTGGTGCAGTCACTCGTACGTAGTACTGTACCGGGCCCGAGGTCTTGTCGCCTGTGCCTTGCTTGCTGACTGACAGGCCTTGCTGCCGGCTGTGCCCTTTTACTGCGCTCCCCCTCTCGCGCGGATGGATTTCGTGCGACACTGCGGAGCCGACATTGCGTAATATAGGCCAGGAGCCGCAAAAGGTGCCTGCCAAATCTTTCCACATCTCGGTACCTTTCAAAGCTTATCTGCCTTGGCTGGTCTTGGGTAGTGCTTGGGTCAACCTCGCGCGGCTTCGCGGTCGCGGGCCGGGAACTAGTAGAGACGGCGGGAAATGCGGAAGATTTCCACAAGTGTCGGAATGGCTCGATCACTAAACAAGACGAAGGAAGCTGGTTTGTTTTGCTAGTACTAGTAGTAGTTATTATTATTATGGTGCGGCTACGTTCTAATGTGATGGGCTTATGGCATCGTCGTCTTGGCATTTCCATACTCGCCAGAGTCTAGGCAAGGGAAATACTGGAGGGATTGTCACCGACTCTTGATCTCCTCTGCAGATGCATGCCTCTTTCTGCTGCAAAACCCTTGTTGTCCGGGTAGGACCTTCAGACGATCACGACGTCAAAGGCGTTGAACATCGCGAGTATCAGACTGTCAAAGTTTGGGTCTATCCCTTTGTTCGGGTCTCTATCCCTCGGGGGTTGTGGTTTTGCACAGACAAAACCTGCTTACGGAAGACGATGGCCCTTGTCTCGACGAGCATTTCGATACTCCATACAAGCCCATTCTATTCGTATGTGCCATACGTTGCACATGTCGCTCTAGTAAATCATCGTCGTGCCCTCTCATGTCCGTATTAGTGTGAAGAAGTCGTCGATCACGGTACACTTTGAGCCATTCCCCTTTACCAGCCCGCCCACAGGTTGGCAGAGCTGACCAACAATCATAACGCAGAATGGCCAGGGTGACCGCCGACAGGGGGCCTCGAAGGGGAAAAAAACCAGATATCGGGCACGGACCGTGTCGATCTCACTTCTAGCGACCGTTTCCTATTTGCTAGCGACCGTTGTCTCTGCTCCACAATAATACCTCGAGATAGCAGGGGTCTATACCTGTCAGGCTGAGAGGTATTGTCATCTACAGTGGCTCGTACGAGGCCCTTCGGAGGGTGTCAATGTTCTGCAGTGCTACCTTGTGGGGATTTTGACATTTCGCGGGGAGGAGACGCCGCACTCCCTAGAGATGCGACATATATCACGATCGGCACGACCTGGACATGGCTGTACGCCAGGCACGCCAGGTTATCCTGTCGGCCAACCCGACTACAGAGGTCGAGTGGATAGGCATCATGGAGACTCGGCCGAATCGAGCCAAGGGTCCTGAATGAAGGCCCCCGGGAGAGAAGGGAAGTTCCATGACAGAGGCTCAGATACCACAGAAAGACCACATAGGGGCGAGGCACCGGAGACGGGCAACATCCCGAAGTCCAGATGCAGGCAACACTAATAAGGCAAGGAGATGCACACGAGAATTGCTCTTTTTCGCCTTCTCTTTGCGTTTGTCTGTTCAACAGCAACTCTGAAGCCAGTCATTCTTTTACCAGTAGCCTAGCTACGCCAATACTCACGCTTCCCTGCTTTTCCAAAGCCTTGCTCTCACACACTCCCTCAACAACCAACCACTGTCATTCTTTTATTTTTATGGGGATATAATATTATACTAAGACTTAATTCACAATGCAACTGACGCACAAGCTCGCCATGAGCACTGCGCTCGCGCAGATGACGGCGGCTCTGGCCATGCCCGCTCACAACCCCTTCATCACCCAGAGGTCGTCCCAGTATGACCACGACTTTGTCAGCAACAGCACAACCGAGTACGACTTTGTGTGTATCGGAGGTGGACCCGGTGGTGGTCACATGTGCTCGAACCTGGCCATCGCCGGCTTCAAGACGCTCATCATCGAGGCCGGTGGCGACTCGGGCCTGGACCTCATCCAGCAGGTGCCGGCCATGAACATTGCCTCGACCGAGGACTGGAGCATGGAGTGGGCGTACTACATCCACAAGTACGACGACACGGAGCTGGACAAGCGGGACACCAAGATGGTGTACAACACCACCGACGGCCAGAAGTGGTCCTCGTACAACGCCACGGGCAACCTGGGCACGCCCGCCACCTCGGACCAGATCCCCGAGGGCGCCGAGCCGCTGGGTATCTACTACCCGCGTACCGGTGCTCTTGGCGGTTGCTCGCGCCACAACGCCCTCTTCAGCATGCAGCCCTACGAGATGGACTGGGAGGACATGGTCGAGCTGACGGGCGACAACTCGTACAACTCGACCAACATGCGCAAGTACTTCACCCGCATCACCGACGTCAGCTACGAGCCCCACGCCGCCGACTCCGGCACCTCGGGCTGGTACCCTCTGCAGGTCACCTCGCTCCTGACGGCCGCCACCGATCTCAAGATCGTCTCGGTCCTGGCCGGTGCCGCCACCGCCTTTGGCAAGACCATCCTCGACGAGGTCGTGGACGCCGCCACCTACCTCGCCCGTGTCCTCATCAGCGACATCAACGCCCCCGGCCAGACCATGGTGCCCCAGGTCTACCAGGTGCCCCTGGTGATGCGCGAGGACTCGCACCGCGGTGGTGTCTACGACCTGATCGTCGACACCGCCATGGCCACCAACGACGACGGTAGCCGCAAGTACCACCTCGACATCATGCTCGACACCCTGGCCACCAAGATCACCTTTGACACCACCGGCGACAAGCCCCGCGCCACCGGCGTCGACTACATGCAGGGCCAGGCTCTCTACCGCGCGGACCCCCGCAGCGGTGGCGCCCAGCCCACCGGCTCCGGCCACGTCAGCGTCGCCAAGGAGGTCATCGTCGCCGGCGGTGCCTACAACACCCCCCAGATCCTCAAGCTGTCCGGTGTCGGCCCCAAGGAGGAGCTCGAGAAGTTCGGCATCGACGTCGTCCTCGACCTCCCCGGTGTCGGAACCAACCTCCAGGACCGCTACGAGCAGACCATGGTCTCCAAGACCGAGACTCCCTTTGCTCTGACCGAGAAGTGCACCTGGCACCCCGACCCCGAGCTGGACCCCTGCATGAAGACCTTTGTCGAGGGCAACGACCAGTTCGGCCGCGGCGCCTACGCCTCCAACGGTATCGCCGTCGCCGTCATCCGCAACTCCACCACCTCTGCCCGCGGTGAGCCCGACATCATGGTGCTCGGAGGACCCGCCAACTTCACCGGTTACTACTCTGGCTGGTCGCAGGGCTGCACCGCCGACTCGCAGCACTGGGCCTGGATCATCCTCAAGTCCCACCAGCGCAACAACTACGGTACCGTCGAGCTGGCTTCCGCCGACCCCCGTGACATGCCCATCATCAACTTCCGCAAGTTCTACAACGACACCGAGGCCGCCCTCGACCTGACTGCCATCCGCGAGGCCTACGACTACGCCCGTGGCATCATGAGCGACGTCATCCCCATCGGCGGTCTCCTCTCCGGCAGCGACGGCTCCCTCCTCACCGGCCTGGACGAGGTCCTCAACGGTGCCTTCACCGAGGTCTGGCCCGGCGCCGACGTGCAGGGCGACGACCTGGACCAGTTCATCAAGGACGAGTCCTGGGGCCACCACGCCTCCTGCTCCGTCCCCATCGGTGCCGACGGCGACCCTATGGCCGCCCTCGACGGTGACCTCAAGGTCCGCGGCATCGACGGTCTCCGTGTCTCCGACCTGAGTGTCTGCAACAAGCTGCCTGGCTACTTCCCCATGATGTGGATCCACCAGCTCGTCGAGAAGGTCAGCGAGGTCGTCGTTGCCGACTACTCGTAAGAGAGTCGCCCATCCCCTCAAAACGACTAGAACCTTTCCCGCTGGCGGTGCTCCGTTGCAAAATCTTACGTATTATTTATACTTCTCCGTAATATATAAATATAGTCAATAACTTCAACCTACTTACAACACTATAAAATAATGAAAATCTGGCCGTTTTTTTTATTCTCACGGCCTCATCAAAAGTCTTTTCTTCTTCAAAATTAGCAGCATTTGTGATGAGCTCAAGGGCAAAATGAGGGAGTCGGTGCTTACAATTCGCGACAGCGGACTGGCCTGAACGATCGACAAAATTTCCACCATACTGCGATCGCCACGGGCCGTTGGTCAACCACTTTCCGTTATCACGGAGAAATAATATGAACCATTTTTCACCGGACTCGTTTGCATATGGGTCTTCATTTCTACCCTTGTCCCTGCCAGCTACAGAAAAAATAAAAATGGGAATAAGACGCTGCGGGTCATGAAAAAAGGTCCCAGACAGACCGGCGTCTCCATCAAATCAAAGGGGGGCCACGATGAACATCAGGAACATCATGCTCTCATGACTGTGCGTACCTGCATGGATTTTTTCTGGACTGAATCCTTTTCCCCCCTCTTCGCGTCTTCCTTGCTGGCCACTGCAACCCGCGCACCCGGGATCTTGAAACGTCGGTGTCCTCGATGCTGCTGAGATCATCGATGTCCTGACTCCCGACTCCTGACATGCACCCAACTGTGGATACAGATTTGTCGTCTTCTTCCAAGGCAGCAAGCATATTGCCAAGAAAAATCCTTCCATTTCGATTCCTTTCCTTCTCGAAGGCGAACCCATCGTAAAGCAAGAAAAAAACACGATGGAGACACCAGCCGAGTCGGGGCGGTTCCGCGTCGTTATTGTGGGCGGCGGCCCTGTCGGCCTGACGGCCGCGCACGCCCTGCTCCGGGCGGGCATCGACTTTGTCATGCTCGAGGCGCGCGACACGTGCATCCCCGAGGAGGGCGCCAGCCTGCTCGCCTACGCCTCGACGCATCGCGTCTGGCACCAGCTGGGCCTGTTCGATGCCATGGCGGCCGAGAGCGCCCCCATCGAGACCAGGACCATCCTGACGCACGCCGGTCGGGTGTACCGCAACGGCTCGCCGGCCCTCTTCCATCGCAAGCTCTTTGGCACGCCGCCGTGGAACTTCCACCGGCGAAACCTTGTCAGGGTGCTGTACGACTCGCTGCCTGCCGACGTGCGGGCCAATTGCATCCTGACGGGCAAGAAGGTCAGCGAGCTCGTGCCCGATGTCTCGGGCATCTCGATCCGCTGCGAGGACGGCACTGTGGAGCGCGGAACCATGGTTCTCGGTGTCGATGGCGTGCACAGCAAGACAAGGGGCATGATGCGGACCCTGGCCCTGAAAGCCGGTCCGGATACAGACTACATCAACCCGGAGCGGCCGTACCGGGCCGAGTACCGCTGTCTCTGGGGCACCTGTCCTCGTCCGGCGGCAATCCCGCCCAAGTCCAACTACGAGGCCCACGGCTCGGTGCGCAGTCTCATGTTCATGACGGCGCACGACCAGGCCTGGTTCTTCCTGTACGAGCAGCTCGAGAAGCCGACCGACGACGCGCGCCGCGACTACGCCGCGTCCGACCGGGAGCAGTTCGCGGCGCGCTTCGCCGGCATGCACGTCACGCCCGACCTCGTCTTTGGCGACGTCTGGCCGACGCGCACGGCCTACGGCATGGCGGACCAGCTCGAGGGCGTGCTCCCGCACTGGCGCCTGGCCCCGGCGGCGGGCGGCCGCGTCGTCCTCGCCGGCGACGCGGTCCACCGGTTCACGCCCAACTTTGGCTGGGGGTACAACTCGGGCGTCAACGACGTCGCCGTGCTGACGTCTTTGCTACACGCCGAGGTGATAGGAAAACAGGCCGCAATATCAGCGGAGGCCCTCGACGACGTTTTTGCGCGCTACCAGACGGCGCGCCAGGTCGACGACGACATTGCCAACGTCGCGGCCAACAGCGCCAAGGTGACGCGGCAGAGCGCGCGCCCGCGCCAGTGGCTGGCGGCGGCCCTGTTCTGGCTGCTCGAGCACGTGCTGCCTAACCTCATCCCGAATTTCGAGATGTTTGCGAGCAAAAAAGTCCTTGGCAAGATTATGCGCCGGGGCCGCGTTTTGGACTTTTTGCCCGAGGGCGCGTTTGCTCAGACCGATGCCCGCGTTTTTGGCGGCGAGCTTGGGTGGGACTTTCCGATCCCGGTCGTTGCTGCGGAGAAGGACGTCATGTCGGAGTAAAGGTGGGATGTATGAATGAGATGAACCGATCTGTATTATTTTTGTATGATATAGTGGCGTCCATACCGTTTCTTTCTTTGCGTATACGCCTTTGTATTTTCCAGCCCAGAACTTTACGTTTTAAGCCACATTAGGTAGTTGTAATCGATAATTTGTTGGTCATCTGAGAAAATGGTACTTATAGTCCGCTGTGCATCCCCGGCGCTTGCTAGGTTGTGAAAATGGCCTTTTGGGGGGCGATTAGGATATCAACAACATGAAACGAAAAGAAATTTGTATCAACTAACACAGCCAGTCTCATGGCTTGATACAGCATGCTAGAATTTGATGTCATGCATGTATGACATGGTACATACCACCATGTCTGCTCGAGGTGTACAGTAAATGCTGGCATAATGGCCTCAAATATGTTGTGTGCACCGCAAGCGCTGCTGCGCATAGCAAATTTGACCAGCTGCGGGGTTGATAAAGCAAGACCTTCTCCCTCTTTATTCCGACAATCTTTCTCAAGCATAAGTGATGCAGAGCATCTTTGCTTGACAGCGATCACATCACCAATTAATGGTCGTTTTGAGGCCACATCCACGGCAAGACGATATTCTCTGGCGCTGTGAACCGGCGCCGGCGCTTGCGCCATTCAACGGCAACCAGATCATCGTTCGACTTCGTCTTTCACAAGAATCGATTTCAATGAACAGCATGTCTGGTGGGCCTTCGGCACCGAGATTCTCTGCCCTAATTGTCAGTGTCATATCTTAACGATTTCGGAACACCTCTGTGGCTATCGCGACAATGCCTTTGTCGAACTGGGTTCCTTACCACGGCGTATCGAACAAGACCAGGCGTCAATCGACCCTAGAGTTCTCTTGTCAACCGAGCCACAAGATGTCCATTTTGACCCTGGAGTCGACATTCCGAGAGATCAACTTAATCATAACCAATTTTCTCCATCCTCCACAATCGTTCGTCAAAGTCCTTCGTCTCCAGCAACAAGCACAAGTGCTTCTCAAGTCTTTGGGTCAGCACCAAATACTGAACACTCACCCTTTCTCATGCCATATTTCATCGACTTGCCAATTGACGAACCGCTGGTTCCGTCAGCTGAGAACAAGGACTTAAGTGTGTCTCAACAAGATGCCAACCATTCAAGAGGGCCTGGTATGGAGACAGCTCCCGCCGCTGGGTCTCATTTCCATTGTCAAAAAGGATGTGGCTACGTCGCTACTTCAAGGAAAGACCGTGATAGACACCACGACAGCCGAAGGCACCGCCCCGAGCTGTACGAGCAGTCCATGCCGGCAGTTCGTGGTATTTTCCAATGTGCTTGTGGTTATGCGGCAGCGCGACGTGACAACTACTTGCGACACCTCTGGAAATGCAATGAACGGCCGGGATCCTGTTATCGGTGTGCGAAGGGCCATACCCAGGAATCGAAAGGAGAACACTTGAGACACTTGCAAGATACAAGTGAGTGTGGCAAGAAGCTCGGGCGCCCACCCAACGGGAGGCGCTGCTCTTTTGCCGCTATTGTTACGAAGACTTGAAGATGGGATCTGTGGCCACCAGTCCGGTCTTTTCATACCGTCTGTTTTCGAGTGGAAGTGTTGGGATGCTGGGGCAGGGGCGGTTGGACGACGTTCTTGAGGCGGCGGTCAGAATGAGCAGCAGGGGTTTTCCATAAATGATTACTGTTCCTGTAAATCATCTCTCTTGAATAAAAAGAAATAAATAAATAAAAATCTCAAACCCACTGATTCAAATAGTTTGCTCGCAAGAATGATATTTGTCGCAAGGCTGCGGAAGGACCAATGCTTGTGCTTGGAAAACGCTCGAAGATGATTGGCAAGCTGGGAGGATCATGTTGGTGATTGATATCTCTTTCGTCGAAAGAAGAACATAACTGTGTCGAAAATCTCTCTCCCCACGCAGCAGGAGGCAGCCATAATGAGATTGGAACAGGACGCCGGTATTGATCACGTTCTAAAAGCCAACGATCATATGCTACCAAGTTTTCGGTAATGCATTGGCGCTGTGCAAGTCATCCCGCCTGGAAACAAGTCCATGTTATGGTACCTGTCCAAGGCTCAGCCACTATTGCTGGTGAATCGCTGGTAACGGATCGAGCAATGCCAGCTATAAGGCCTCCCCAAGTTGCCCAGTGACCAGTGACCATACCACGTCTTGCATCAACTCCCATTCTTTTACGCGGGTTTATTGCATTCATTCGGGGTTCCCACCCTGGCCAGCACGCAGGCCGACGATGCAGCAGCTATGGAGTCCGCCATTCGCCATTTGCCCAGGGATACTATTACACTGGCCAAGCACGATGGCTTGCACTCTCGATTGCATTGCGAAACAACAAGAGACCGGCACTTTAGCAACAATATTCTGGGTGTCGAAGGGTATTCTATTCATCCTGCTCAAAGATTGTGAGTTTTTCACAAACCAAGTATGATCTCCTATCTAGGTAGATGCATACCTACATAACTGGGAAGACACTCTTTGATCATCCTCCTCCCATCGCTCTTTCTACAACGATCAATTGTCATCGTCCAAGACTTCTGATCTTGTCATCCGCAATCCTCACACCGGCTACAGACATGGCGCCGTCCACGTGTCTCGCGTAAGGCGCACCAGCCATGACTGTTTGTGAGGAAAGGAAACTTGGCGCTCCTTGTTGAACCCCTCCTTTTGCAGCAGGTTGATAAACCTTTGGATTATGATTAGTATTGGCTCGTGGCGTTATGGTAAGCAAGAAAACATACCTCTCATTGTCGATCCTCGGTTCGAGGCAGATGCTCATGGTCCGGTTATCCGACTGCCAAATCCAATGCGCTAGACTTGAGAGCCACTGTGGGACACGACCTCTCGCCCACTCTTCGCCGACGAACACATGAATGCCCCGGTCAAAGTCATCTGCATTGACACGCTTTCCCAGAATGTCCTCCTTGACCCAGTATATCTCAAAGTAGCCAAAGGGCACACCGTCCCACAAGCCAATCACCGGGAACGAGTGTTTCGACTTGAGCCCGTTGGATAAAAAGTCAGGCTGGTATGTGCCCCAGAACTTGGAGACACGTGGGTTCGACATCCACATCTCCAGCAAAGATGCATCGGAAAGGTTCGATAGACGGCTATGCTCCTGGAACGCCTCGTGGCTCTTTGGGCCCAAATATGGTACCGGGCTTTCGGACGATGATGCAACACGGAACGATAGGTACTTTCCTACACTGGGGACATATCTTGTGTAGAAGACCTCGCCCATCCGAGCCGGCTTTGGGCGCAGAGGGTGCCTTACGCCGTCGGTCGACACATACTGCAATGGCGGCGGTGGGTAATACGTGGGCATGTGCGATGCCGAGTAGTATGGCGTGATGGGGTGTGCCGGTAAGTTTGCGAGAGACATGGGGATAGGACCACCGGGTACATCAGCCGAGAGAAGGCCGTTCATGGAAATATGCGGAGAGTGACCCTTCCAACCATGTTCGTTCCTCATTGGAGACGTAGGCCTGCTGTTCTCAACAGGCGATCCGGGACGGGGAGAGCCGTGTCGTTTCGGCTCCAGCGTGAACAGAAACAGCCCAAAGGGAATCTGCCAGAAAGCCTGTTGAGTGACATACATGTGGTCCCAACCCTCGGTATTCTCATCCAAGCTCGTGCCGACAGCGGAATCAAGGGTCGAGATCAGTCCCATTCTCTCCAGCTTTGGGATCATATTCCGAGAGTGCAAAACGCCCTCACGCTTGATTCGAATCCTCCATTCGCCTTTTGGTTTGGCTTCGGGGGGTGTTTGCCGGGATTGTTCCGTCTCGATATGCGCTGATGGCTCCTGCTGGCTGAAATACCAATAGAGGGTAATATAGAGCATGAGGGCTACCTGGCGCGAGGGACTCTTGGCGGGCTCAAAGTCCTCGGACGACGGCGTCACAATGCTCGATATGAAAACGGTGTCGTTCTGGAGAGTCGGGGCCCTGAAGGCGTGGACCCGAGATCTCGTGGGAGAAGGAGAGTCCCTATCGTCGCTTACATGAGCATCAGACGACTTGCTTCCATTAGAGAGCTCTGGTAGCTCGTCATCCTCCGTGTGCAGCACGACTGTCCATCCTGGGGGGAAGGGCGAAGGTGCACGACCAAGGTTCAGGTCATTTGACTTGAACTGAACGCCCGAGAAGACGGGCTGTACAGTAAAAGTCTGGCCATCAGGCAGATAGATGATCGACGGCGCCATGATGAATGAGGCTTTCCGTCTGTAACAAGGTAGCTGCTCCGGGAGATGTGCGCAAGGAAGCGCTGGTAACGAGGTGAGGTAGTAAGTTGTTACAGTGGATATACTGCGGGGTTAACTCCCAAGACGGACAAGATGGGTCTGTGGCAGGTGTGAGATGAGCGAGTACCGTCTACAGCAGCTTCTGTAAGAGCAGAGACGGGGATATAAACAACTCTGCGCAGGCAAACTTGAGAGAGAAGGCAAGACCGTGAAAATTCGGAATAGCCACAAACAGCTCACGGTGGCCTGACGGCAAACAAGGTTTCCCGTCTCTGATCTCTGACCAGTAGGTGGTCAGGTATCTTTATAGACGTCACCCATGCATCAGCTCAGCAAGGCAAAGCAGCAGAGCCTGCCAACCCGCCCAACGTGGGGTCAGTTGGGTCGACTGGAAACATGTTTTGCATCGCGGCAGCAAATCAAAGCTTTGCGGTGATCATCAAGTATATCAGGACGCGACTTCGCGTACTCGTCCAAGAGACCCCTCATGCAGCCAATGGGAAGCGAGACATTGTCATCGAAGGAAAGAAATCATATAGTGGTATTGGCCAACTGGAAAGCAGCTTTGGCAGCGTCGAGCTACTATTTGAGCAAGTGGCAGCTCTTTGGAGGGGCAAGTTACAGGGTCTAGGTACCCCTCTCATGAGAAGAGGGTCGTTGGAGGGGTCCTGTACAACTCAAGCGGGGTGCAATCATTTATAATAAGAAAAAATTATGGTAACATTGCTTTGATTCATGTCATTGACATGGACCACGTTTCTGAGAAGATGAGAAAAAACATGGTTGACTCGACGTTAACTTTGAATCATCCAAAGGAGATGCTGTGATAGACGCCCCATAACAGAAGAATATCACTGGCAGCATAAATCACACTTAAAGCACAACTCTCTGTGAAAATATGATACATAATGCTTGAGCAACAGGCTTGTCCTGATTTGCTGCTTGTACTTTTTTCTTCCCTCTCTCGGCGGTTCTCATGCAGTTATGCGTGCTTTACCGTGGCTCTACCCGCCCTACCATGAAGCTAAGCCGGAACTAAAGTTTCATCAAATGGACAACATCGGAGCTGTTTCGCAGCTAACTGCTGCTGAATTCGTTCTCCGGTTGTGAGCCAATGATATCCAACCTAAACTCTGATATATAACAAATACTTGATTCGAGATCTGAGCTTGGTTCAATCTTGGATTTCTGGTAAGGCAGGCACAACCGTCGGCTCTGAGTAAACCATTTTTGCGTCTCACGTGTGCTTAAGTTCGAATATGGAGCGAGCTCAAGAAACCTCATACAGCCAAGACAAAATTTAAAATTTGAAATATATTACAGCATGGCGCAAATGCAAATGCTTCGCTTCTAACAAAAGAAATTGCCTGCGTGTACGGGTATATCCACCAGATTTAAGCGTCTACTGGTCCTTGTTCTATTCCTTCTTCTTATCCTGGCCGTTGCCCTTCTTGCCGTTGCCGTTGTTGTTGTTGTTCTTCTTCTTGTCCTTGTGGGCCTGCTCCTCTTCTTCCATCTCTTCATCGGCCTTGCCTCTCTCCTTCTTTTCCATTTCCTTGTCGAGAGTCTACAGACTTCTGGTCAGCCTTCTGTCATGCGAACGTAGAAGTGAGGTTCCAAGTTTCCACGACTACACGACTCCTAGTACCAGTGCCGCAGCATTGGCGGCGCACCTCGAGAAGGCACAATAAAGACTCATTTGGACTTACCTCTTGGACTTCTTCTCCACCGAGATCCTTCGTTTCGTCGTAGTCCACATCATATTCCTCAGCAATCATGTGGATTTCCTTCCGCAACGCATTGGCGTCGCTGATGAGACCGTCCCATCGTTGCGGGTCAAACCCGCGCGCCTGGTATAGCACGTTCTGGCGGCGCGTGACCGTGATGTTGAGGGCCGCGCGGTAGCTAAGATCTTTGCTGATAAAGAGGAACCAAAGATAACCGCCCATGATGGTTGTCAAACCAGCGAGGTACGTCACGGGCTCGACCAAGTCCCAGCCAGCGTCCGTATGGAATGTGACAAAGTAGACGACACCCCACCAACCGGACAGGGCAGCAAAGCCGGCCTTGGCGATACGCTGCGCCCCCCGGTGTGCCAGGAGGTCACACTCGCGCTTGATCTTGGACAACTCGTCGATCTTGCGCGACATACGCCGCAGCCGCACCCGCAGGTAGTATGTCCGGTCGTTGAAGCTCGGCACACCGACGCGCAGTTCCGTGTTGTGTCCATCGATGTCGATCGCGAACTCCCGGCCGCGGGCCGCATCCCGGATGAAGTCACCGATCTCGGTGCTGCTGCTCCAGCGCACCCAGTCCTTGTCCTTGTTGGGTGTGTCCGGGCCTTCCCTGCCCAGCCCCGACGCCGACGCAATGTTCTCACTGCTCTGTCTCTTCTCGCCCGATTCGTCCTTGTCTGAGGCCTCGGCACGGAAATACACGTTTGGCATCTTCTCGCGACCCTTGTCGTCATAAACAGGGGGGAGCTCGGCCTGGATCAGGCGCTCGAGGTAGGAGAGCGGTTGGTGAGGGTGCACCAAGAGAGCCAAGGGTTGGATGTCCTCATTCTGCGCAAGAGATCTGAACTCCCCCTTGTTGCCTTGTTCGTCGTGTGTCGCGTCGGCCGGGATGGGTATAATGAGCTTTAGCAGTCGCGTAGGTGTTGTCAACAGCTTTCCTGATTAGTTTCAAACATGTCAGTTGCTTGGCCATAACTTCCGTGACTGCGGTGGCACTCTACCTTTTGTCATGGCCTTGTTCAGCTTCTTCGCATCCAAGTCGGTCGGTGGCTTATCAGCCCCTTCGCGCTGCCATGGCCTCTTGATCTGCGCCTTGGTTGCAGCTTCTATGCCGGCCGTGACCTCCTCCTCGTGCGCATTTTGATCTCGCAGGTTAGTCTCCCTTGCAGTCTCTTCCTGTAGTTCCTTTTGGATTCGACTCGTGGTTCGAAATGATCGCGAAATCACGTTCTTGTGGCTCGCAAATGCAATCTGTCTACTGCTGGAAGTGACCGCTGGCGACGGCAAGCGCAAGGCCGCGCTGCTCAGCTGAGTGCAGCCGCGCCGAAACACATAGCTCATGTCGTCTGCTTGCTCTGCGCGCAAAAGAATAAATCGAAACAAGAATGAAGGCGAGGAAACAATTCGAATTACTGTCTAATCTCTCTCGTCGGTGTGGTCAAGAAAAGTAGAGAGCGTCGTCGCGGTTTCGTCGTTGTCTAAGAAGTCGCGGACCAATTGCTCCAGCAATCAAAGGGATGACGTCAGGGCCCCTGCTTGGCCACGCGAGTGAACTGACGTGGATTGAGGTCGAGACCTGGGTTCAGGTTCCAATCCATTGGGAATCTATGTAAAATCGACATTATGGTCCATTGTCCTCATCAAAGTCGTTGCATTTTTTTATGCTTTGCGTATTGTCTGGCATCCGGGGTTTGAGAGAATACGCCTCGACTATAATATTTCTGCATTCTTCGTTCCGGCCATGGAGGACGCTTCGTTATTTAGGGAGTCCCTTGGCGCCATGACGCTGGGAATCCACACACCTCCATACCAGCACCCAAGCAAGGATCTGACTATATCATCTTCAACTTAATCTTCGCCGTTGGGATGCAACCTTATTCGAACCATTTAAGAAGACGATTTACAGGGGTTTTGCGTCTCTGCTATCTGAATTTAGCTACCGGTTTGTAATATGCACGATAGTTTCCATCATTCCTGCTACTGCAGCCTTGGGGCTGTATCATACACTGGCGCAGCACTTTTTGGCTGCAACACTTGTTCATTATCGTGTCATATTTCAGTGGAAAGAGAACAGAGACAGATGGGATGGGCCATCGCGGCGCTATCCGCGGTGGTCTCCTTACAGGAGGTCAGTCTGATTGTAAGTGGGCGTGTTGTTGCTCGAGTATAAAGTGCTAACACATCGCAGCTAACAATTTCAAGCCAGCGACACACTGGCATTGTAATTCCAAGATATATCGAAGCGAACCTTTTCGAAACATCGAACAAGATGGAATCAAATAAGCTTACATTTCACCCGGCTGTGACCTGCTTTATGTACAATTTGAAGTTTCCGCCAAGACCTTCTGTATCAGGGTTGAGCTTCATCGCGCCAAGACCATTATAGGCAACTGCTCTGAACCCACGCATATTAAATCATTGCCTATGTAGCACTTGGAGTTAGCCAAGCGCGCGAATATTACTCTCTTCAGTCTTGAAATTTATTTCCCGCTGAGTCTCTGACCTCATGGAACGGTGTGTGCTCTAGTTCTGGGCAGGTCCACTGCACACTGCTCCTTCGCGTCTCCCTTTGTATAGCCATGACGGGATGAATGTCGCCTTCTAGAGGAATTAAAAAGCTTGGTCCCCCAGACTCATGGACAGATGTAAAGCTTGGCCTCTTGGCTTCTTGGCAGTATTTCCCGAAACATTGACTGACAGTCCAAGTTTCATCCCAACCATGAGCCGTCCGAACCACGTTGTCGGGCTTTTTGCCCTGGCCATGGCCGCTTCGGTCCAGGCGACAAACGTTTACAAGATCCCGATTCGAAACCGTGCAGCAACTGGAGTGAACGTCCCTGCCATCGACTGGTTCAACCGCGGTGATAATGAGGTGTGCAATGCAGGATCGCGGCTTTTCATACAGTGTATCGACGCATGCTGACCGGGAGGATAGTGGTATAGTACCATTCAAGTCGGCACTCCGCCACAGAATCTCACCGTGGCGTGGGACACCGGCTCGGTCGACCTGCTCCTGCCAGGGACCAACTGCACGACATGTAGCAATCACACACTTTTCGATCCGACCAAGTCGAGCACCTACTCACCGCTTCCTGGTCGGAAGACCAAGACCTACTACTCGACTGGTGTCGACTCCATCCCCTTCACTGTCCCTGAAGGCGAGGGCGGCGTCATCGTGCACGACAAGATCGGACTCGGGGATCTGGTTGTAGACAGCCAGGGCTTTATCCTTGTCGACGAGTCGGCAGCTGCCTTGAACAAGATGCCCGTCGACGGTATCCTGGGTCTGGGAGCACCCAACGTGACTGGTATCAACCAGACTCCGGTAAGGACTTTTAATGTTCATTACTCGAAGATATTGCTTAACCCATGACTTGCAGTGGTACTGGAACCTGTACTACAGCGGCCAGCTCGCGTCCCCGGTCTTCGCCTTCTACACGCCGGCGGGCGACATCGACGGGGCGGAGCTGACGCTGGGCGGCATCGACGAGACCAAGTACACGGGCGAGATTCCATACACCAAGCTCGAGAGCGCCCGCGGCGGGTACACGCTGCGGCAGAGCGGGCTGTACATTGACGGCGCCGTCTTCTCCAAGACGGGCACGGCGATCCTGGACACGGGCACGGCCTTTATGCAAACGCCCAACTACGCGACGGCCAAGAAGCTGTACGCGGCCATCTCGCCCAACATCACGCAGATCGACGCGGCGGGCGCGTGGGGCCTGCCGTGCGACGAGATCGACGCCGTCGCGCCCGAGTTCACCTTTACCTTTGGCCCCGTCGGCGGCGCGCTGAACCTCACCATCCCCAAGGAGGCCTTCAACCTCGGCGAGTACCCCGGCCAGCCGGGCATCTGCCAGACGCTGTTCAACAACCCGCTCGGGACCGTGTCCATCGGGGGTATCTGGTTGATCGGTTCGCCGCTGCTGAAGCAGTACTACACAATCTGGGATGGTGTCAATGAGGAGATCGGATGGGGTACCTTGAAGTCACCAACATCGTGATTCGGAAAGAGTCCACCTCTCCACGCGAGCGTATATAGCAATAGGGCGCATCTTTAAAGGTCCTTATATTAGTGATAAACAATTGATGTGGAAACCTATGATGCATGTTCGAAAGCTCATTATTTCCTCGTAATCATGTGGAATCATTGAATACAATACCAATCCGAGCATAGAATCCGTCATGTACCTTAAGACCCACAAGAATTTGTGCGATCGCATCTCCCACGTCTGTGTGGAGAGGACTATTGTCGTTGAAGTACGTGAAGGGACTAGACTATTGTATACTCCCTTATCAGGCATGGTTGTGGGAACCAGACTGAGTATACTGCGGCATAGATTGTGCTTGTGATGTAGACTTTGTCTGAGAGATTGGCATTTTTGATGCAATACGGGGTCTCTACGCGGCCTGCATCGATCCCAAGATGGCATGAGCTTTGAACCGCATTTTCCAGGGACCTGGAGCGCATCTACCACAAGCACTTGGGTTAGGGCCTGTAATACACAGAGTATCAACAGAATTTAGCCAAACTATTTCTTCGCATGGACATGCGTAATATAGAGCCTAGTCGTGCAGGGAAAATATAACCTACAGTAGAGCACATGCTAACTCAATTCGCAAGAAAACCAGTAGCATCATGTCCAGTGAATAAGGATTGACTATTCGCCTTAGTAATTTTGTTGCTTATCGTCACTGATTGTAGAAATGTAGCCAATCACGCAACTCTCGGATTCCAGCTCGAAAAGCAGGCGGCAGGCTATTGGACGAGCGAACTCGCGCTTTTTTTCTTCTCTCTTTTTTTTCCTGGTCGTAGGGCGCTGATGGGTGGCGCGTCATGCTAGGCGAACCGTGCTAGCAAAGGGTCCAACACGTGTTTTGCACCACACTAATTGGAATAGGCCGGCTCCGAGCTTGCATACCCCCAAGGCCAAGCGAACCGACAATCCGAGCCGTCGAGGATTAAATGGTTTCGTTGATCAGTTGCCGATCTCGCTCGGAGGAAAGAGACTGTCTTATGGTGCTCCTCTAGTGTAACTTGGTAGGGCGAAACGCTTGCACAAGGATGGACCAGGGACGCGGAATCTTCACAAGCCAATTTGGAGAATAGTCAATGGCAATGCGACTTTGAGAAAAGCAGACTGCATGGCCTGGTAGGAAGCCGAGCGTCCGCGGCTATAGTTGGGGTAGGACAACAGAAACGGTATGTATGCAAAAGCAGCCTTGTAGCACACCACTTCTCGTAAAGCAGGAGGGAGGCCATGGAGGCTCAGGCTCATCATGCCTGACGATCCGGAGGCTGAGGGCTGAGACATTGCCCGCGGATAGAATATCGCATAATGAGTGCGTGTACGCCGTCGAATCCCATAATCCTTTCTGGTGGACATTACATCATCGTTACTTGCAGGCCATGGCATGCGACTGCCATAGGTATTCGCTACAGGACTTGGACAAGTGTGACAAGACGATCGTAAGCACGAATATTCGTAGTACCGACCTACAAAGATCATCTGGCAAGCCTGGGAATAAGCTCGAAACAAGTCCCGGTTGGATGGCGACTACTTCCAAGCAGTGTCTTGCCAGAGTCAGCAATGCATTTCGCCCATGTCGTCTCCGTTCCCCCCGTTCCCCCGCGCTCGCCTTGGGCTTGGCACCAAGGCAAGCCGGGAGCATGGCCTGATATGGGCTATCTGGGCTGAGATTTGCAGCATGCGTGCTGCAATGTACCGAACCTTGCCAGGCCAATGGCTGAGTGAAACCATACTCCAATACGCGGGTGCACTCAGGGTCCAGACATGCCAGAGTTTTTGAAGGCCGTGTCGGGCCATGATCTTACGTTCTGGGCGCGTGGGGCAAAAAGCATGCAGCCAGCACCGGAAACCGTAGGCGAAGATATACTCAAAAAGCGCCCCGAGGAAATAATCGTCGGGGCGGCATTTCACTGATGCATGTGGGAGTGGAGCGATGAGTGCAGGACTGGCGAGGACGGGGTTGCCAATAGAGTGCTAGTACTACCGGAGGCACGTTAGGAATCCAGGAACTGACGTGATTTGTGATGAACCTGGAGCTCCTCCCACTCTCAGTCTCAAGTCTTGGAAATCCCCCAAAATCCTAACCCCGGAATCCCGAGGTCGGGGGTCGGGCAGCGAAAGCAGTCCGGCTCTTCCTGTCTCTTCTTGTCAGCTGCTTGCTCATCACTACTAATACTAGTACTTATCGACACAGAGATATACCATTTGAATTCTTGTTGTTGAGGCCGGCTTTAAAGAGTATCATCATGTATGCGAACAAGCGCAGAGACTAGGTTTGACCTGCTACCTCAGTGTCAAAGTGGACGTTCCTACACGAAGTCAACCTTAATCATGTACTTCACACTTTAAGCTTGACTTCCAAGCCTTCTGACCAAAATCTTGGTGACCTAGTGTAGTCCAGGCACCCGCCAACCATAAAGTCGATCATTCAACCATATGAACCACCGAGGCACAGACAGTTGTTGAGTTTGTATGTGTGTATGTATATCACTTGAGCCGATCAGTCTACACTCCCGACATATTCCGGCGGGGTGTCTCGTGAAGCAGAGGGAATATTCGGAGTACGTGTCACTTCAACAACAGTGCAATACTAGTAGTTCATATGAACACATGAGGTAATATGGTAGGAGGAGGATCATAGAGATCAGCAAATTTTCGTAATATTGTCTGCTCCAATAAACCAGGCCACAAATAAGAAGAGTTGAATATGGACGTCCAAAGTCCGATAACCGCAGCTCCAAAATCCATCCGTCGGATGCAAGCTTGGCAAGTGCACTGGCATTTGAATGCTGACAAGGGGGCTCCTGCAAGCCCCAAGCCCCAAGAAGTGCCCCCCGGCCAGCGGAGGTTGGAGCTAGGAGCAAGGGAGAATTGGATGATCAGCCAGTGGGATGCGCGCCTGCCCAAGAGACCCTAGAGGTTAGCAGTGAAGGAAAGTGCGTCGCTAGCGCCAGGTGGAATTCGGCGCGTTGAGTTTCCCTCTCCTCCACCTCCAGACTGGGCTCATCCCGCGCACAGGAAGAGAGGGACGCAGCCACGACGGGACCAACCTGGTAAATACCGTACGATTTTTCTGCAGCTTTTTTGGTGCTAGCCACAACTTGCCAGTGTGCCTGCTTGATACCTTACTGCAGACAAGACAAGACATACTACCACATACCTACATACAGACCTCGGCCGGCTCTTTCATAACTGCTCTCGACCCCCCCTCCCTCTCTCACCTTGTCTCTACTCTACTCTCTTCTTTTTGAAATTTCATCTCTTCCATTTCTTCTCCTGTGACAGATCCGACCAGATCCAAACAACCGATACACTCACTTTTTCAAATCACCTACCGCTTCACTGCCAAGCAAACTCCGGCACCAGCTTTCCGCACCAAGCACCCAATTTCCTCCCGGGATTTTCTCTTACGCCATCAGTCTACCATTACTACAGAGTCCGAGCTTGGCCCGCCTACCTTACCCGCCGAACCGACGTCTCTCCACTGAAACTTTCGAACCGGCCACCAAAGCGCGCAGCTTTCGTTCGTGAAAGGACCGTACGATTGATCACATTCACATAACCGCACACTTCGGTCGTCGCTTCTCCAGACAATTCAGTCCACCAAAACAAACACATCATCCAAAATGCAGTTCACCAGAGCCCTCCGCCAAGCTGCTCACGCTGCCCAGCGTACGCCTTTGATCAGATTCGTTGGCAGACACGAAATCCCAGGTAAGCCGCTGCCCCCAACCTGTCTCACCCAACCTGTCTCACTCGATCTCGTCACGTTCTCTTCCACCCCTCATGCCCGCATGAAATACCGTAAGAATCCAGAGCTGACTTGCCCTCCAGCCAAGATTGACCACAGCCCTCAGCCTCACCCTGCCTCGCCCACCGGCTCCCTGCCCGCTGGCTTCGGCGCTGGCGGTAACTCGCACACCTCTTTCAGCAGCTATCGCGACTCGGCACAGCAGCACGGCCCCCTGCGCAAGAGCGTCGGCCGCATTGGAGGTGCCCCTGGCTCTGCGCTGGGCCCCGTCGCCGCCCCCAAGGGCCAGTTCTTCGACCGCAGCGAGCTGCCTGCCCGCTTCAGAAGGGCACCCATCGACCTGGCCGAGATCGAGGCTGTCGAGAGCGGCGGTGCTGCTCTGTTCGGTTGAAGAGGGGAAGGACAACCCCTTCGTCTGATGAGGGGTTGAGATATGGGGAGAGAAGTGTCATGCAGATGACGAAAGAACTACGCTGCCGCCATGAGTAATGGCCGCGGTATCCACGTTGCGATGCCCCTGAGATGCTTTATGATCACGGACCCCAAGAGGAGTGCCACAGTCATATCATTAAGAGTCCCAGCACCGGAAACGGAGCTGAATAGCTGACCGTAAGCAATGTCTTGGGAGAAAAGGGCCGCATCGTGCCGAAAGGATTGGGAAAAGCAGGAATTCACAGCATTGCCATTGATGAGAAGAGCACTTTGCCTACTGAACAGGCACGCTCGCACGGCGTTCATTGATGTTTTACTACACGGCGGAAGAGAGCCTGCTGAGAAACCTTGGACAGATTTCTATACTCCCTCTCCCCTGCCCGCCACGGAGGGAGGCATTGGTATGCATATATAGTCACTGACGAGCCAGCGCTCGATAATTCAACACGTCGATTCACCAAAGATTATACCAAATGCTCAGTGATTGCGATTCTTGGACCGTGACCGGCTTAAATGTGTAGATGCAGCCCATGTCTACATAGGTAGGCAGCATTTCCAACGCCTGCAGATGAGTATGACCTAATCTTGATACTATATCGCGTGTGACTTCGGTCGGGACTTTGCTTCGTGTCTCGTCCCAACAGCTAACCACGCAATCAAACAGCACAAACAACAACCAGTGTCTTCCAATCGACCAGTGCTCATCATCACTCAATCTGGCAGCCTTCAGGGTTCGATGTTGACGACAATAGTTTGAATTTGGTACCACTCGGAAGATAATCCCGAGGTCAGGCCTCGGCGAATCATATTGATCCCCGACAGACCCGGCCGAAAACGAGCACGCCTCCCTGGTGTGGTTACACAAGAGTTATTATACCTGGATACCCGACTCCCGAGAGCATCGAATATTGCCCGCTATTTGACAGGTGTCTAAAGATGCATCGCCAACAATATTCTTTATATCTGGTCCGCGACTTCCGTCGGGGAACACATGCTATGACAGGCCCGACTTCAGAATCACGGTCAATTGGTTCTGCGACGCTGAAGGGCCAGGATAGTGGCGCGCTGGATTGGCCCCGTCGACGGCTATTGTCGTTCCCCGATGGCTGCAGGGAATGGTGGGCGCCGAGGCTCGATATAACCGGCGTGTGCAGGTGAAGGGCAATGAAAGACGAGGACATGGTATACCGAGCAGAGCCGGCGGGAGAGGTAAGCCAGCCCTATGGCACATGTCCTTGTGCGTCCCGACCCTTACATCCCGACTGGTTAAGGGGAAGATGATAAAGTGTCCATCCTATCCAATGATGAGAGCTGGCAGGCAGTCACCGTTATGATGAGTGCCGACGTTCATGTGCCATCTATGAACCAGTTACTGCAGCGTGCCACCGCCATGGGATGAAGAAGTGACAAAACAGAAATACGAAAAAATAAAGGCCGAGGCCGGGACTTGAACCCAGATCTTCTAATCACTTCGGCACTTTAGGCCTTCCTGGTGAAGAGACGCGTTCCATTACACCAACTCGGCGTTGGAGTGTTTGTTGGAGTAACCGGACACAATTCCGAATGATAAAGGGTTCGGTGGGCGACAAAGAAATCGAAAGGCTTGATGTTCGGCAAAACCTTGGGCAGGAAATTCCCAAAGCAGCCTACGTGTAGTCGGCCGATGTCTGGAGAGGGTACTTGGAGAGGCTGGACGACTTGGAGATCCGAATGAAGGCGTTGATTCAAGCCACCTCCAACTTGAAAAACCTCTTTGCGCTGGAGGTCTCTTGCCAGTGGTACCTAATGCGGCCCTGGATGAATGCCGCCGGTATGCTGCTTTCGGCCCGCTATTGGAAAATAGCATCATGATAGTCTAGGTCGTCGTCGAGGCCGACCCAGCGCTCAGCTCGTGTAGACAACTGGCAGTTCATGATGATGGATCAAGCAACGCGGAGCGGAAAACAACCCAACGCGAAAATTCCTATGCGCCGGTAATTTTATTTCGTTTTTCAACCTATCAGTACACATCTCTGCTCTGACACGTTGTCCCCGTCTTATCTGAGAGCAAATTGCCTTTCCTCAATGATGCTTCAAGCCTACGGGAATCGCTGCTCAGCAGCCGGGGAGCGCTGAGATACAGGCTCAAACACTTTGACAAACTAATCCTCATCTGATGAGATCTCGATTGGAGACTTGTCGTCCATTTCTTGACTTTTGGTGCCATCTGACCTGGCAGCAATATGCTTCTGCACTCGACACGGCTTGTCATCCTTCAGAGTAGTCTCGCAGCAGTGCCACATGAAGCCCTCGGGCCATTCTTCGCGTCGCCAGTCTGTATAGGGATCAATATTGCCATATGTTATTTCGTCGTCATCGACGAAGAAGTCATCGACGATATACAAGTAGCCTAGGATGTGTGTGAGCAAGGCCTCTCATTTGTCCGGGGCTAGCCACGACCGACCTCGATGTGTCCTGCAGGAGTCGTCGCGGTTGTCTGTGATATCAAAGATCTTTTTGCACGTGATGCACTTTTCGAACCTGGAGACAACCGTCATGGGCTTCTTGTTCGCCTCTCCCTCAGGGCTTCCATCGGCTTTTCGCTTATTCCCGACGCGCAGGAGGAGCCGTTCTGCGGCTACCTTGTGGCACTCCGCGGAGCTCCTGCACATGGACTGAAGCACCGACCGCAGGATTGTGAGGTCGGCCTTGTTGATGGCTTCCAACAAAGGCCCATCGGTCTCTCTGGCTTCCATGATTTGATAATTCTGACGTCGGTACTGATTTTTGCCGATTGTACAGTAGTGATTTGTAAAATAAGATTGTCAATGCTTTCTACGTGTCTTGTGTGAGAAGTTCGCGAAGATCACATTCAAACCCAGTTGGAAGTCGCGACTACCGATTTTTGTGGGGCTCTTTCCAGAGAGTGACATGGATACCCGATATCAACGGATTCTTTTCCTTCCCTCTTTTCCCTTCTTCGCTGTGTCGCTCTACAACCTCCATCAAAGAGAGGCTACTTGCCTATTTCGAGGTTCATATGCCTGTGTTGTTTCATTTTTTCCCCACAATTCTAATGGTCCTGCACAGAAGCTGCATCTGTAAATGACGACCTTCCGCCAACAAAAATCCATGACATCGCATTCCAACAGCCAATGATCGCTCAAGACTTCCCTGTTCATCTTGATACATCAATCCTCATTTGACGTGATCTCAATGGGGGACTCAGGTTCCGCTTTATACCTTTCTGCAAGCTCATCGAGATCTATACCCTCGTCTTTGGCCTTCTTGGCCTCTGCAGCGCTGAAATGCCTTTGGATCCTGCACGGCGTCTCTACGATGTTCCTCTCGCAACACTGCCAAATAAATCTCTCGGGAGTGTACTTGCGGCGCCAGTCCGTATATGGGTCAATGGCGCCGCCCTGAACCTCGTCGTCGTCAGGGAAGCAGTCCAATTCGACAGTGAGAAGGTCTGAAAATCGTGTCAGGAAAGATACATCCGCCCTCTACGCAGGGCGGAGATATCCTGATGCCGACTGACCATCATGTGTCCGGCACGCATCGTTGCGGTTACTCGTGACATCAAAAGTCTTTTCACACGTGACACATTTCTCGAACTTGGAGGTGGCCGCCGTCTTGGATTTCTTGCTGGCGTCCGCCTGCGCGTCCTGATCGGACTTGCGCTTGGCTCCTGCTGTCGCCGCGGGCACGACGGGGTGCTTGGCGGCCTGGTTGTAGCACTCCTCGGAGCCCTCGCACATCCACTTGAGAACCTGGCGCAGGATCACCGCATCGGCCTTGTCGATCGACTCATTGAGAAGCTTGATGTCGCCTTTGGTCGCCATTTTGTCGATTCTTCGTTATACTGCAACTAGGACAGCGATTCCGTGATCGATCAGTAAACTTGGTAAGTAAAATAAAAATCCCATGACGCGTCGCACCAGACGCGACCTTTGGCAGATCACATTTAAACCCCCAGTCCGAAGTCGCGACTAGCATTGGTTGTTGTGGGGCTCTTTCTTATAGTATAGCGACATGGATGTGTATATTGGTTTTCTTTCGCGGCGTCACAATACAACCTTGCAAACCAGATGGACTAGTCACAGACGGCATACACCTTGGGGGCCGTTTTCGATATGGACAGCTGGTGCCGAGATCAGTGCTGCACCTAGTGTGGCGTCCCTGGGAGATAGATTGGGACAGCCCATCGCACAGTCAAGAAGCTGTAGTCACATGTGTTCAGGCCCAGACATAATGAGGTCTCTGGTGTCAATAGGTCAACGAAAACCCGGGAACTGTCTCACTGGATACCAATAGATGCATTGACCTTGTGTTTATTTCTATTTATCTAGACCATGCAGCTGTTGTAATCGCTGTGTGTATAGAAGTTAAAAAGACGGCCCGGGGCACGTCAGCAGCTTTTGCCCTGCGAACACCCAGACTGCCTTTTCACCCTCGTCAAGTTCGGAGCACCGGAGCATGGCTTGAGCCACCAGCGCGGCCACAGATCCGAATCGACGACCGATGGGATGGTTTGGCTCATTAAAGAAGGCCTCGACATCCATAAACCACTGCTGGTGTTGTCGGTGCTTGTCGTTCAAACACTGCTTCCTCACTTGGTCAAGAGCATGCGGATCCTCCTCAACAACACCGAGGAGATTCCGGGCGACGCCGGGCAGGTCAATTTCCATGCAGCTTAGAGGCGGGTATTGTGCCACCATCTCTGGCGGTACTGCTGCCACATCCTTTAGGCCAACAATGCCCACGATTTTGAACTGATCATTGACCAATATGTTGTGTGCGCCAAGGTCTCGATGCGACGAAGGAAAGCCAGTTTCTGCGAATTCTCGCATGCTGTGTGTCTTTACGAGGTTGAAGAGCAACGCGGGAAGCTCATAAGAAGGGCTTCCCCCGTTGTCTGAGTAACCTTTATTTACGGCCTCCTCAATAAGTGCCTCGGTGAGGTGGCGATAATAGTTCTCAGAAGAATTCCATGGCCCAGATCCAGTGTAAACGTCGGGCCCAATGGTTAGACTTGGGTTTTCCTTTTCCCCCAAGCATGCTGGGCTGCTAACCACCGAACATTTGCAGCTGCTGATCCGCGCCTGAATTTCTGCCAATTTGTGGCGGAAATGATGATCTTGAGTGACGTCGCCATACATGCCGGCTTCGCATTGCTTGATTTCTGCCATTTTCTCCGCCGTTGTGCCGTGGATATAGTGCATGATTATCCAGGGTGACCCGATTGGGTTGGTCAAAGTCCGGTCGGCACAAAACGCATGTGGGAACAGACTCTCAGGGCATTGTCTAGGCTTAATTAGCAAGAACGGAAACATATCATGGCTCTTCCGGCTAGGACCGTTGTTGTGGTACTTACTCAAAAGTCTTCATGACAGCATACTCGACTGCCGTTGGCGAAGAGCCTTCCCCGGTTCCTTCTGGGTTGACATGCTCAAGTAGGCCAAAATTTCCACCACGAAATAACACCTCGGTTTGGACAGCAGGACAACGGACCTTGACGGCCATACAATACCCATCTTGGAAGTCGACTCTTCTGACCAAGCTGGAATTGCCCCTGGTGACTCGATCGTGCTAAGAACATGGAACGTCGGGCCTAAGACGCGAAGCGAAGAACAATAATTTTCCCCAATCAATCCACTCGAATTCGAGGCGGTCGTCGGCCTCCAAGTCTTCCACTCTGATCCAGAGATCACTGCCGACCGGTGTCGCCGGGACTGGTGGAGGTGGGCTCTCGGTGTCGGATCCTGACATTGCTCTTCCTTGAATATTTAATCAGCCTGTATTCCACGGTTTCTGTCTGGGCGATCCGGCTTCGACGACCAGACAAGCGGCCGGGGAAAACAAAATGGCGTTCAGAGGCGTGGATTGAAGACTTGACGCCAGGAACTTGGAATTGATATTGGAAAACCCAATGATAACAGAGAAAAGGTGCATCAATGGAATATGGCGATCTGATAAGAGTGAATGGTGTTGTACCTCATACTAGTGCTTGACTCTTGGATGAAAGTCGGTGGCCAGAAGATGTTCACGCACGAGCGCTAGACTTTTGGTACTTTAGAGGACGCCGGGATGATCCAATACGCAGGAGCGATCCTCAGATTTGTTATTGTTGAATTTGGTCGTCACTACCTTTGCAGTCAACAAACATTTGAACCGAGTTTCCCTCGTACCTACCCAACTTCGACTTGGCACCTGCACTTGATTGTATGTACAAGACCGGACAGACATTTGATTGGCTGGGAAAGTCGATTGTACACCTAAGAACAAAAAGATACATTTAATCCTTTCATGGCAGTTGGAATACCCATCGCGTCTGTCGAATATAATGTTATGTTTTTATTATGGGTACACATTCGCCCCCAGTATTTTCAATCCATGTTCTTGAAACGATGGGCTCCATGCTGTTCAAAGACCAAATATGTGGCAGTAAGTACGGGCTAATCATCTTCTCCCGATTTCACTCCTACTTGCTTCACCCGTTACAATGGACCCCTCGATTGTTGTTTGAGTTCAAGGCATTCTTGACACACGGCTTCAAGTTATTTACAATGATATACTAATGCTTTTCATAAAGTTGCCCGAGGGCGGACACCAAGGTGCTAGATAGAGTTTGGCCAGATGGCACTAACCTTACCAAGCTCTCAAGAAATCTTTCAACACCACCGCTCAATCGCCCCTGTCTTCACATAAATTAAAAGCCTATTCATCATGGAACATCTCGGTGCCTTTGATCCGCTTCTCAGCGCGAATCTTCACAATGAAATTCTGGCGATTGGGTGGGATTCCATGCAGCATGAGCTGACATTTGACCAGGCTGCTCCTGTTTGGTGGGATCGATATGGAGAGGAGTGTTTGGCCTCTGGATTGGCTGCACGACTGGCTCCCGGGATTATCGAGTTCCTGAAATTGGCTCGAAACATCGAGCCTGAGCTCCAAAGTATGGAAACCAGATATGAATACTTTTTCTACTATGTTATTTGCTTGGCGCCACCATCCAGCATGATCGACGATGACGTACAGTTTGGAGGGCGTCCGGACCAATTTCTGCGCCTGTATTATGTGACTGACCTGAAAAGTCATCCTTTCGGCGTCGTGTAAGTGTTCCTGTCGTCTCTAGCTGAAGAGCTCACAGTGTTAATAACGCCGTGGTTTTCAAGTTTCGACCAGGATTCTCTCAGAGTTCGGGCAATGTACTCGTTGACCATGGATGATGATCGAACCCCGTGGGTTCCTTTGCAATCTCTCCTCGGTGCATTTCTGGATATGATCCGGATTGGAAAGATCACGGCTGGCGAAGAATCCGACGACGATGATGAAGAGGACTCCGACTCTGATGAGGACGTAGATATGGAAATAGAGAAAGAATTCTCGATCGAGCCAAGACGCCCATGGATTCTTCACTCACACAGCGGACAGATCCTTGAACGGACAGTCGAAGCCTTCGCAATCCTCCTCAAGGCTATCCAAGACCGCATGCCCAGCAATGTAACGAGCCCAGGCGGTCCACCTGCAACGCCCGACTGTAAGCACAAGGCTCAACTGGCACGAGGTGTTACATACTGACATTCATTGAAAAGCCTTCAGTCAAGCTATATTACGATTGCTCTCCACCTCGCAGACGGGGCGGAGTACTTTCGCGATCAAATATCTCCAAAAGATTCAGAAGCACATAGCTTCCGCCCAACCGCACTTGCAGTTCATCGCGCCTGGGATACGCGTTCCACATCCGGACGATCTCGCGAAGCAGCCCTTTGAAGGAATCGATTTTCATTCGAGCCCGTACAACAACCCCATACTCATTTTTCCAGCCAAGGAAGACGATGGTGCGGATGTCAGCGTTCGGCTTGAGGGAAATCGCAACCCGTTCCCTCGACCTTATGACCAGAGCCGATCGCTGTATGCCTGCGGTGTCTGGATCAGTGAGTCCTATTTTGATGGTCCCGAGTTCGACGACCAATGCCGTCTCGTGCTGCCTGGGCTGCTTGCCGGTAGGGAGGACACCGTTCACTTTGCGCGGAGCACGGATGGTTTCTTGTTGGAGAGTAGGGGTGGGCTGGGCTTCAGCACAGGACTATATCAGACGGTTATCAACCCTTTCCTTGCCCACAATCACGGTGTGGAGCTCTTCCGTGTATTGGAGAACTGGGCGGAACTGGTTGAGAGTGGAATCTGGCAGGTCGACGAGCACGGAGTCGCAGGAGGAATTCACAAGTGGCGAGAAGCTGACCATGATGAGGCAAAGAGCGTGAGGTATCGAGTCCCACTGACTTGGTAACGTGATATAGAGTATCTTCGCGGTAACGAGATTTGTAGGATATGACGAGAAAAATCCCTGATACCAACACGCTAAAAATTTCTTTCTCGAACCGCTCACTTGGTCGTGCCTCATTCTTGTGTTGATAGGCAGACACCTGCCTAGAAGGCCCAGGAAGACGCGCAGATACTCTTGATATCTGTACACGCTCTCTTGAAATCAAAACGACGGAAAAGCAAATCTCAATCGGCTCAAACGCTTCACACTGCGATCGAACCCTTCGGCCTCCATTTGCGAGTCCCACATCGCATTTCTCATACTCGCTCGGATCGATCGCTCATGGTGAATGCTGGTGTTGTCCCATCAAACGGCATGTCATCTGGTTCCCGGAGGGCCGACCAGCTGGCGTCGCGCCCGTCCGCCCGATCCATTACTTTTGAGCTGTAGAACGTCGTCTTGACAATGGCCGGAGTCACCTGCGACTGTTTCTTGCGGCCAAATGAGTTCTCAAATAAGCGCGGGGTGTAAGGGGCACCGGCGACGATGAAGCCCATGCTTCACGGGCTCAATCCACCCAAAGCTGGCTCAGCGGTGGTATAGGCTGGCAGATGCAGAACTACCATCTACTAGATTTCGTCCGTCGATTAGGGAGCCCGGGTGTTTACCAAGTGCGTACCGTCGCCGCCTTACAAAGAAACAATCATCAGCATTGTTTCAGGACTATGGAAGCTGCCTGTGCGCTGTTAGATCATGTGCGCGCTTTGCAAGCCGATCCGGAGTAGCATTAGCGTACAGTGGCAAACAGAAGAACCCCTTTGGAAAGTCAGCCCAGGTCAGCGCATAAACCAAGATGAACTCACAGTCTTCCGAATTGAAGTATCCTATCTTGTACCGAACAAAGATGCGTATTGGAACAAATATAGAAACCACAACTAATGCGACGGATGATACAGCAACTCGAGAGTTTGCGCGCGAGACTGGGTCCACGAGGTTGGACTCCAAGCCCGGAGGCGCCTCCATCGCAGTGTATGATCGAAGTCCATACTGAGGTCTCTACAAAATCTCCTGAGAGGATGCTGTGATGCTCGGGCGTTGTGAGAGGGCACGGTACAGCCTCGCGTACTGGACGACTGAAGGACTGGGACAATATCTAAGGGAAAGTTGTGTGACAGATCAGTAATGAAAGACAATTCCAGTAGCCTCGATGAGCGGAAGGGTTGAGCGGTAAGAAGCGGAAGTGTGATCGCCAAGATTGGCCATCCCATGGCCTTGGATACGTAGCAGTGCATCGATGTAGGAGCAAGAAGGATTACGATGCAGACATGTGCTACACACCCAATCATACGATACAATATGAGCTTCCCGGTCCCCGAAGGATGGCTGGGATCCTAAAATGGATGTATCTTTAGAGGCACAACCGTTGGCGGTTCTCATGCAGCCTTATGCAAATGAGGGCATTGTTATCACGTCAGCAATTGTGTAGTGCATGCCAGTTCCAACCAACTGCAAGTAAAAGCACGAATAAAGCAAGACTTGCAGTGACGCGAAAACGTAAGAGGTCGCGTTGAGTTGTAGGACTGGCGACGCTGTGAGGCGGTTCTGGAATGAATCGCTTCTGATCCTGGCCGTGTTGCCTGAGTATGCAGGGAACTTACATACGGGTTCTAAGCCTTGCGTGTAAAAATTTGCAAAAGCCGAGCTGTTTCCAATCATATCTATCAATTTTTCCGCAATAGTTGATCACGAAATTGAAAATTTCTTTTCATTTCGGTATGCTAAATAGAACATTGCTGTTGCGGCTGCAGCTTGTGTTCGGTAACATTCACGAGGTGACCTGATAACTTCGGCAGCCTTAAGGTTGGTGATTCCTTGGGCCACGAACTAGGTCGCAGATTGCGTGTGAATGGAGCCCTACAACCTGACGGCGGCAGGCTGGGCCAAGACTGTAACCCTATAGAACATGAAGTAAGCACTAATCATGCACCTCTCGCAGATGGAAGGATGCATTCCGATTGTGCATACGGCCGAGGTTAAAAGAGTCGTTGGCGGCCCGGCGGCAGTTCCATGCTATCAACGCCCGATCATGCATATCATTGATATTGGATACGATACCTTGCAGGTACTTCTTTATAGGAACTGTTTAGTATACCTTGTACTGCAGCTGTTGGCGGGACACGGCCAAAATAGGCAATGCCGTAAGCGCTGGGCAGACTTCGGCACGCCACGGTTCGGGCCGCCCACGAGTTTCCTATGTATCAATTGACTACCTGATTTCCTCGGCAGGATGCGGCTGCATCCCGTGTGATGGATCTATAGCGCCAGGTTCGGGGGCAAATCATCTGTGAATATGAACTGCGTCGTTCGATCCCATCGCACAAACTCTTCGTATGCATGACCTATTTTTGATAGATATCCCTACTTCTGGCAGATATTGATGCTGTGCACAATATCAATCCGCGCAGCCGACAAGGGCGCAAATTACCTGCCCATCGGTGGTATCAGACAACTATCATATGAGCCTGCATGACGGATGTAGACGAAAGTAGTAGAAGTGTTGAATAAAGTAGTGACAATGACGACGATCTTTTGTGCCTATGGAGAGTGACTGCAGTGATGCTGCATACGTGATGTACCTAAGCTTACCTACGAACATATCCGGATTAGGTAGAGGCTGACCGCATTATACCCCCCAAGATTTCAGCCAAGATTCTAGCAACTCCTTCTTTATAGGCCCAAGCTCCACCCCAGAGACGGCTCGAGTCTGTTCGGTGACGAAGTTTAGAGAGTCTGTGCCTTTGCCCAGCAGCTCGTAGAATCCCAAAAGCCGAAGAGCAGGCAGTCGTGTCACGTCAGGAGCACCGGAGTCGGAGATCTTTCGGAGCCTATTAACCCATTCCGGCAAAGATACGACTTCTTTGATGTTTGTGGATTGTCGGATCACGTCGACCAGCAAGCTCCAGGACTGAGGCTCAGAGGCAATATTGTAGACTTGTGGTTCGTCCTTGGCGGGTGTGAGGGCAATGGAATGCAATATGCTGGCAACGGTGTCGACCGGAACCCAATCTATCGGAGCTACGGGGCTGGGAAAGCACTCAAGCGTTTTCGACGTTTGGATGATAGCGGAGATCCAGGGTTGGTCCGCCCACGTCTCAGCATCAGGACGGGAGGAGCCGCCAACCTGTCCTATGCGGACGACGGAAACAGGTGTGCCACTCTTCCGGTTGGCGGCTACCAGTATCTGTTCGGCAGCCAGCTTAGACTGACCGTAGCCCGTATTCATCGCAGCCAGAGGGTCCTCTACTGGCTTCTCGGGAACCACGGATGTGAGGGCCATGCTCTCAACTGAAGACGTTGAGCTGATGAAGATGATTCGTGTCTTGTTGTTACTGGCAGCAGATAACTCGACCAAGTCTCTTGTGGCTTGCAGGAATGGCTCGAACGAGCGAATTCCGATTTCAAAATCAAGACGCCATGCGTTGTAAACAATAGAATCGACTGTCTTTGCAATCTCCCCCCACTGGTCTTGGCCAAGACCTAGGCGCGGTGCACCAAGCTCCACCTTGAAGAAAGTGACCTTGCTTGACAGTGCAGCATGATCAAGATCCAGATCTTTCAGTGACTTCTCCTGTTTCACTGCTGCATCGTCGCTCCGGTTGAGGCAGTAAACCCGTGATATCTCAGGGTTCTTCAGAAAAGCCGCCAGCAGGTGCGAGCCGATATAGCCAGTCGAGCCGATTATGGCAACGCTTGAACCTGGCACAGTCCCGGTATCAGCACGAGAGTCCTGTCTCTGAGGGAGTTTCTCGATATGCCGGGCCACTGTTTCGCTTACAGCCAGGGCTCGGGTGGTGTCTGAATTGGTCTCAGGAACGATGTCGTTGTTCAGAAACTCTGATAGTACATTCGAAAGGGTTGCAAGCGTCGAGTTTTGAAAGATTGTACGGGGCGATATCCAAGCGATGGAAGAAGAAGTCAATTTCGCCAAATTGTGTTTCAGGTTGCCCGTGATCTCGAGTGTCTGTATGGAATCGAGCCCATGGGTGAAGAAATCTTCGTCTTCCCCGAAAGAGGACGCCGGTGCAAAGGACGCGGCAAAGACCTGCCGTAGGAAGCCAATGACTTTGGATTTCTCATAGACAGTCTTGGTTACGTTGGTTGCGTCCAAACCCACCGAGACAAAATTCTCTTCAAGCGATGGGGCGGAATATAGGTGCTCGATTTCCTGCTCATAGGCAGCCTCGGTCAACTTTCGGACGATGGTTCCTTTGCCAGTCCTGGCGAACGGCTTATCGGGCAGAGCACAGAGAACCATGCCTCGACCAACACGACCCTGACCGGAGACGAGAGCGTTGGCCTCCTCGATGCGCGGACGAAGTGTTTCCAGCAAATTCTTACGCCCTGCTTCATCTAGAGACTCTCGCGGCTCTACAATCAAAGCTGACTGGACGCGTTTATTGCCAACGAGCAAAACTCCCTTCAGCAGAGGGTCTCCTTGGACGTGTTGCTCCAAAGGAATCGGATTCAATTTTTCGCCGTTGGCAAAGACCAAGATATCGTCCCGACGTCCGTAGTACTTGAAGAGGTTTGGCTTGGTTGGGTGCTGCGTAAAGAGGTCCTTTGTGAAGAACGGGTTCTCGCCAGGAATATTGTGGTAGACAGGACACGAATCCGCGGAGGTATCGTCGGCAAGAATAACCAATTCAAAGGTCTCATCACCATAGGGCCGCATTTCGTGCTTGAGGTTTGGGTTGAACTCGTGGTACTGCCAGTCTTCGGGGCCCTTTTTCAGTTCAGGAAGGGGAAAGGTCTCTGTAGAACCGATGAAGATGAACATCTTGACAACTTTGGCAATCTGGTTCCCGACTGGACCCGGCAACGGAGCTCCAGCACAAGCCACGAATTCCAAGCCTTTCAGCAAGTCAAGGCCTGTCGGATCATGAAGAAGCTGCTCCAGAATAGCAGGCACAGTCATGATGGCTCTAAGCTTCTGTTGATGCGCGACCTCTTTGAGAAGCGCTGCATCTGGAGCCACATGCGCTGGTCCGAGCACGAGCGTCAAATTGTTGAGGAGGGCATGATCTAGAATTATTAGTTACGATAGAAAAAACCCAGGCTGTATTGTTACCTACCCATGAAAAAGACGAAGCCTCCAAGCTGTACATGGTCAGTATTGGTCTCGTATGGAAGGTTTAACGTATAGCTTACATGAAAAAATGGCAATATGACATATAGACGCCGATCGCTTCCATCGATAGTGAACACGGTCGAGTCTGATCTCTCGCGTCCAGCCGGAACTGGTAGGTTATGATCATTGTCGTGAGCGCCAATTGAGCCATGAGTGATGGTGATTGGTTTGGGCAATCCTGGAACTTGTCAGTTGCAGTCACTTGGCTAGTAGGCCGAGGAGCCCTACCAGTAGAACCGGAGGAATGCAAGACCACAATCGGATCATCCCTGGCTTGCTCGAAGCTCTTTTCGAATGCATATTTGGCTGGCCGGCTGTCAAGCATGGCTTGGAAAGAGGGCACAGCATAAAAAACGAATGATGTTGCCAGATCCTGGAGGGGCTTGATCAAGGGAGCAAGCTCTGCAGCATAAAGCACTTTAGTGCTGCCAGTCTGTTCCATCAAATGCGAGGTAACCGAAGCTGGGTTTCTCGGTGAAGGTACGAGAAGCTATTTCCATCAGCAAAGGTCATTTATAGGATACTCGTTCATACCTTGTATCCAACTTTGATGGATGCCAAGAGAGATGTAGGGCCTCGAAGATCAGAAAGCCCTATGTAAGTGATGGTCTCGAAGTTCTCACTTCGGCCGAACTTCTTGCCAAGCCACTTGGCCATGAAATCAACACAGCGCGAAAGATCGGCCACGGTCACGTCGCGAAACCCGTCCTTCACATCAGCCGTCTTGGGTATGGCGGCGTAGACCCTCTCCGGGTCCGTCTCCGCCAATTCATCCAGTACTCTAGGTACGAGCCTGCGTCCGTAAGCTGTCGCGCTTGGAGCCATGTTTGCTGAGGGCTTTGGGGATCTTGAAAATAGAAATGCGAGATGGTGAAGACCTTGAGGAAAATCTGTAAAGGCAAGCTGGATGGGGAACGAAACAGCACGGATGAAAAAATGTCTCGGTAGTCAGTGTGATGATATACAATTTCGAGCTCTTGCTAAGTTCAACAGCACACAAAAGATAGCATTGACCTCTTCAAGTCCTGGTTGTATCACCATGTGGGCGCCCGCATTCCGGTTGGTCTTCTGCCTGGAATGAGAGGGGCTGCAAAGGTACGTACATAATACACCTATACATACGAGTTACACTCGAGACCAAGCAGACGCGGCTGAGCCTCATGCTACTCGCGAGACAGCGATGCCGTGGTGTAAGCCGGCGGCACACGCGGCATTGTCCCTTTTTGGACGCTGAGAGAATGAGAAAGTCCTTGCATGGCGGGGCAACAAAAAAGGTCTGCAGAAGCTGGGTCACACAGAGAATAGAGAAGGAGGTGGAGTGGGCAAGTCCTGGACCAAAAAGTTATATGTACGTAAATACACCCTATTTTCGTTTCTATTTCTACATGCATGGTAGCTTTTTCTTCTTTTTTTTTTCTTTCTTCCAGCGACTACATACGTACTGGAAATGTATCTCGTAAATCTTGACCGGCTGCCAGGCTAGGTCGATACCTAAATGGTAGTAGCTGGGTAGGGCCTGTCCCTGTTATATGTAACATGTAACACGTACTAGCGTCCTAGGTAGGTAGTATCACAGGTGCGAGGCCCCAAAGTCTGCCTTTGATGTCTCAGCAAGCTGAGTTGTTGGTCACCTTTTGATCGAGTCATTTGCGTGATGCCCCCTACCCCCAACTCAAGTGTGCACTCGCAGTCTTCTCCTTCTTCGGACCAACTTACTGCTTGCCTGGCAGTAGACCCGGCATCAGATGCGAACGGTTTCGCGAATGCAACACTGCCAAGGCAGCCCTATCCGTTTGCACAAGCAAGTACTTGCGTGCCCCAAAAGTAGGTAGTATGCTGATAAGTTGATCAGTGCGGGGGATTGCAGATGCGCCACCCGGGCGAATCATGTATCGAAATCTGTCAATTTCCTAGAATATACTCAATATACTTGAGGATTCTCATGCATTAGGTACCTAGTACGTACCTCTCTGCCCTTGGGCCTGGGACTTTCCGCCCCCACCACCCAATTGAATCTCGCATTTCATGGAAAGTCAGGCTCGCGTGCGCATCGAAGTATATCCATGATAAGAAGCAATGTGATAACTAGGACCAACTGACACTGAGATCATCGTGGAATTGTCGGGATTCTAAGGTCATGAGGTTCGCCGAATAGGCGCGAAGAACGAGACTGAATTCACATCGGACCTCGGTACAGGGGCGGTCGCAGCGAGGCATTCTTGTGGTTGGTATGGGACTCACCGTTCTCACACCGTCCGTGAGGCTCACCCATTTCTTCTTTTGTTTCCTGGCTGATCATGTCATCCAGAATCGGAGTCGGAGGGCGCCCCATACAATTGTTCCCAGAAGAAGAATGAGTGCTGTTGTCGACAGCATCATAGATTGTTTTGGAAATCTGCGTCAGAACTTTGTTGAGATAGGAGCTGAGCCGCAGGTAGTATCTCGGTCTCATATACTCCACTCCGAATCTACACATATATAAACACATAGATTTCTGCCTCCTCTATGGGCTTTTGAACATACCTGATCAATTATCTGGTCATTCTACCACTTCTTGACTCTTTGGATTTAAGACACTCCACTGTGAAATTCTCACAGCTCTACCGATGATGGAATCCATCGCTATCTGTGGCATTAGCTTGCGCCTGCTAGGAGGCATATGCAATACTAATAATTACTGGAAGCTTCTCATCAATGGCCGTCACGCAAGGACCCCGGTCGACAAACCGCGTCCCAATCCTGAGGGATTCAGTGATTCTCTTGGCGGCAAATTAAGCATTCGAGACCAAAGTGGCTACTTTCTCCAGCAAGACCTTAGTCATTTCGATCCCTCCTTCTTCTCTCTGTCGCGCCAAGAAGCTGAGAGATGCGATCCCCAACAAAGGCTTCTGCTGGAGGTGACAAGAGAGTGCCTTGAGGATGCTGGGGCAACAGGATATCGAGGACGGCCAATTGGTTGCTACATAGGGTCATTTGGCTCGACTTGGCTCAGATTGCAGAACGTAGATCCTCAATTCCCTACAAATTACCAAATGAAAGGAGTAGAGGACTACATGCTGTCAAACCGTATTTCATACGAGTTCGACTTGACAGGCCCCAGGTGTGTCCAATACTTTTCCTTGATGGCCAAAGTCAATTGTATGAGATTTTAATAACAATTTGTTTAGCTTAACAATCAATACTGCTTGTTCTGCATCCTTGGCGGCACTCCATGAAGCGTGTAATGCGCTTCAAAACGGCACAATTGAGGGTGCCGTAGTAGGTGGTAGCTACCTACAATTAAGCCCCGTGTTGACAAAAATGATGACTGCCGAGGGCACCTTGTCTTCAGACGGAAGCTGCAAAGGCTTTGATTCAAGAGCTAATGGATTCGCACGAGCCGAGGGGATCACAGCTGTCTCCATCAAACGCCTGAGCGATGCCGTCCGAGATGGGAATCCTGTTCGATCGATCATTCGTGCATCTGGGAGTAACAGCGACGGCAATCGGGCTGGTTTAATGCAGCCACAAGCCCGAACCCAGGAGACGCTCATACGCCAGGTGTATGATAGAGCGCGATTGGATCCAGCTGAAACAGCATTCGTGGAGGTATGTCAAGTTTCTTCATCAAATCTTCCTTCACTGAAACAATTACCAGTGCCACGGGACCGGTACAGCAACGGGTGATCCCATCGAGACGAGAGCTATCGATAACGTCTTTGGCGACTATGGTGTGTATATTGGAGTGAGACATACGCTTCATCTTGTTGAATCCCGCCTGTGTATTGATCTAACAAAATACTTTGTTACCGTCACCAGAGTGTCAAACCCAACATCGGGCACACGGAGGGGGCTGCTGGCCTAGCCAGTCTGGTCAAGGCTGTATTAGCCCTTGAAAACGCCACCATCCCGCCCAACATCAAATTCGAAAACAGAAACCCAAAGACTACGTCAGAATTGAATCCCGTCAGGTCTTACTGAATCTAATGACTATCATTTTCGACAGTGCCTGGGGGCGACCGCCTTCTGATCCCTGTAGCGCCCACGCCATTCCCGTCTCACAAACAGCACCGAATCAGTGTCAACTCCTTTGGTATAGGGGGTTCCAACTCGCATGTAAGTCTCTATGGTTGAGCGCAAATTCAATCAGAATGAACATCGACCCAATTCGCTTTGAAGGTGGTCCTAGAATCGTATAATCCGATCACAAATGGGGTATCCAATGGCCACGATAATGGGCACGATACTGGAAGTACAGCTCAAAGCGATAATCACAACGCGTCGGCAACAATATCGGACTCCGCGAGGTTGCGCGACACGGGACCATCTCTCATGTTATTTTCTGCGAATACGGAACACTCTTTGCCGCGACAAATTGAGCTCTACACGATATATGTCCGCCAAACCCCGACCGAAGTTCCTGATGTCGCCCATACGCGTGCTTTACGCCGTGAGAAACTGTCCCAACGTGCATTTACCATCGTGGACTCCAAGGGCTGCACACTCAAAGTTTCCAACATGCTCAAGACATCTGACCAAGCCTCGGTGATAAAAGTAGCCATGGTATTCAGTGGGCAGGGCAGCCAATGGGCCGGTATGGGCAAAGAATTGTTATTGTCATCGCCTGGTTTCCGGACAGACCTGTCTGCTATGGATGCCGTGCTGAAGGCCTTGCCAGAAGCCCCGAGCTGGTCCCTGAGCGATGTCCTGTCCAACCACGCCGATATTGACAAGTTCAACTCGGCTGAGTTCTCTCAGCCACTATGTACGGCTCTCCAAATTGCGATTGTTCACCACTTGCGATGCGTGGGCGTATTACCTGCAGTGGTGATCGGCCACTCGAGTGGTGAGATCGCAGCCGCTTATACTGCGGGCCATATTTCACTGCAAATGGCAATCCGAGCAGCATTCTACCGGGGTTTGGTCACCAGGGAGGCTGACCGCAACGGAGCCATGGCTGCAGTCGGCTTGGGAAGCCAAGAAGCCGCCCAATTTCTGGCTGAAGGGGTTGTGGTGGCCTGCGAAAACAGCCCTTCGAGCTCAACGATCTCTGGTGATCGTGCTCTTGTAGTGCAATCGCTGGCTTCGATCAAGAGAGACAGACCCGATGTATTTGCGCGGCTGCTAAAGGTTGACATGGCTTACCACTCCTCCCACATGAATGCCCTAGGGGACAGGTACCTGCGGTTTTTAGAGGAGTATCAGCCCTCTAGAAATGACACCTTCTTCAAGCACGAGGCCATTTTCATCTCAAGCGTTACGGGCAGCAAAGCCAGTGCTGGAGAGGTGAGCTCTCCCGATTATTGGGTACAAAATCTTGTACAGCGTGTGAGGTTTTCGACTGCCATCCAAACAGCGCAATCAACTATTGTCGACCAGGTCCTGCTAGAGATCGGTCCCCATGCAACGCTAGGAGGGCCTCTGCGTCAAATCGGCCACTCCCACAGACCACTCAAGTATGTTGCAACGCAAAAGAGAGGAGAAGACTGCGATCAGGCAATGTTGGAAGCTCTTGGGCAGTTGTATCAACACGGCGTCCATGTCGATTTTCGGCCCCTCTTTCCAAATGGCAAAACTCTGCCAGGCCTGCCAACATACCCTTGGGACCATACGGGCCCATCTTTCTGGTACGAGAATCGGATTTCCAAGGCATCTCGGCTACGCCAATATCCACGACATTGCCTCCTTGGCCTGAGGACTCTGGACTCATCGGATACACAACCTGTTTGGCGTAATATCGTGGATCTTGATGACCTGCCTTGGCTCGCTGATCACAGAGTCGGCGGTGATGTAGTTTTCCCATTCGCTGGGTACATATCTCTAGCCGGCGAAGCCATCAGGCAAGTCCAATTGCTGCCTTTCACTTCCGGGTTCTCACTCCGACACGTTGTTGCCAAGGCGGCCCTGGTATTGAAACAGTCGCAATCCGTGGAGATTATCACATCGCTACGCCCGGGTCGGCTTACTGATGCAACCAAATCAGACTGGTTTCATTTCCAGATCCAGTCCCACGACGGCGAAAACTGGACCGAACATTGCGTTGGTGAAATCACGATCGCCTCTACGCCTCAGATTGAACAAGTCGACAGTTTTCCTGTCCTCCCACGCCAAGTTCCGAAGCAGACATTCTACAATGCCATGTCTCGAAATGGTCTCCACTACGGCCCCGAGTTCGCGCTCTTGCAAGACATCACTGCATCGGCTACAGATCATGCTGCGCAAGCACATATTGTGGACGCAGGCAGTCATTCGAATATTCCCTTTGTACTTCATCCAGCAGAAATTGACAGCTGCCTGCACTTGGTCTTTGCAGCAGCTACTCAAGGACTATGCCGACATCTCAACAAGTTGTACGTGCCAACCATGGTCGAGAACCTGGAGATATACAGCCCAAGGAAAAGTTTCATGAAGGTTCAGGCCAAGATGAACAAAGAGGATTATGGCAGTTGTCGAAGTGACTGCGTCGGATCCTCTGGGGAGGCCATATTTTCCCTCAAAGGTGTACAATTGGCGCCACTTGAGGATTCCACAGAGCTCAGCCAGGTGTCCCACAGACAATGTTGGCGCGATTGGAATGGCACCCAGCTTTCAATTTCTCTGAAGCTATCGAGACTCTCCAAGCACCTCCGCTTGACCGCGAGCATCTCGCCATCGAATACCAGCTCACCTTGCTCTGCATGATGGAAGAGCTTCACACAGTACGCAACATCACTGCATCCCAGTCCCACCTTTCAAACTTGCAACAGTGGATGAGCGACGAAGTTTCGAAAACACTCGAGACGGGAAACTTTCCTCTGGTCCGAGATACCAAGTGGTTAACGGAGCTGAGCCCGACTGCACGCCAGCATCTGATCGATGAGTACGTTGCAATACTGAGCAGCGGACCCCACGCGCCATTCGCCCGGGCTTGCAAGCGCGTTTGCGATCATGGGCCGTCCATATTCTCTGGCCAAGAAGACACCATTGACGTTCTGACACAAGACAACTTGCTCACTGAAGTCTACAATGTCAACAGCTACGCATACGGCAAATTCGTGAGCTCGTTATCTAAATCGCGCCCAAATCTACGCATCCTCGAGGTCGGAGCCGGCACTGGCGGCACCACCGAACTCGTGTTACGGGAGTTAGTAGGCGATGACGAGTCTTTGCCTCCCTACTCGCTCTACACATTCACAGACGTGTCAGCCGGCTTCTTCACCAAGGCAAGAGAAAGATTCTCACATGTGTCGAACATGGAGTACCGTACTTTTGACGCCTCCAAACCCTCTTCGGAGCAGGGCTTTGAAGACGCGCAAAACTCCTACGATCTGGTTATTGCAGCCAACGTCGTCCACGCCACGCCCTTCATCGGAAAGACCCTGACAAATATCCGTTCTATGTTGAAAGATGACGGGATTCTCCTCCTGACAGAGCCTCTGCCCACACTCAAGACTGTCAATTACATCTTCGGACACTTTGCTGGCTGGTGGCTCGGGGAAGCCGATGGCAGGCACGGTGGACCACTCGTTGGCGTGGACCGCTGGAATCGTGAGCTCAAAACGTCTGGTTTCTCTGGCGCAGACACGATCTCATTTGGTGCAGAAGAGCCGTACCGCCAGATCATGACTATCGTTGCCCGTGCCGCGTCCGACCAAGCCGCTGTCAGTAAGGATCCTCGTGGCGCGGTAACCCTTCTATGCGCGAATGCGACATCAAGCATTGTCGTCGCGCTGGAGGCACAGCTCAAGCAGTGCGGTTGGGCTGTGAAGGTCCACCAGCTCAGCGACGGTCTCCCACCAACTTCGCAGGTTTCGATCTCATGCGTCAATCTTGAAGATGGGGCCTTCAAGGGCGAGCTCTATGATCGAGGGAGGTTTGAACTCCTGAGAGAGACCCTCAGCTCTCTTGCTGAAAAGACTTTATGGCTCATGCCAACGGTGCAGACAGATGCCAGCGAAGACTACCATGCCGCACAGTTCCTCGGGTTTTCGCGCTCACTACGGGCAGAACTGGGTTCGCAGATATATACGCTCGAGGTTTCCGAGATGGACGCTCTTGCCCAGCCTCGACTCGTTGTGGATGTATTCGAGAAGGTCCTACGAGATGTTGACGTGGGCGCTCTGGCCCCCGACATGGAATACGCCATTCGGGATGCCGCAGTCTTGATCCCGCGTTTTCGCCACGTCACCCTAGAAGATGAGCTCGAAAGACTCGGCAACGAGTCAACAGCGCATGGCATCGCGGCTGAACTGCAAATTCGCAAAAAGGGCTTCTTGGATACCCTTTACTGGCAGCGAAAAGAAGTGGTGCCGCATCTTCCAGACGGCCATATCGAGGTAGAGATCCGTGCTGTCGGTCTCAACGCCTTCGATATATTTGCCGGCAAGGGCATCGTCCCCAGTCATACTGAAGCAGAGAATTTGCGATTTGGATGTGAAGCATCCGGCACTATCCGCAGGGTCGGGTCGGCGTGACAGGCTTGCAATTGGGCGACAGGGTCATGTTTTTCAACGATGGTCGCAGTTTTGCGACGCATGCAGTGATCCCTAGCGATCTGGCGCTGAAGATCCATGATTCCATGGCATACGAACAGGCTGCGACGATCCCAGTATGCTTTGGGACTGTGCTCTACAGTCTGGTTCATGTTGCGCGAGTTGAAAAGGGCCAGAGTGTGCTCATTCACTCAGCCTGTGGTGGAATTGGGCTGGCCGCCATCCAAGTCTGCCAGATGCTGGGCGCAGAGATATTTGCTACGGTGGGGAGCGGGCAAAAGGTGCAGTACCTGATCAATACCTTTGGCCTCCCACCGGAGCGGATCTTCTATTCTCGTGATGCAACGTTCGTAAGCGGCGTTATGCGAGAGACCAGTGGTATTGGCGTCGACGTCGTTCTGAATTCCCTGACAGGGGAGCTCCTCCACGAGTCTTGGAGGTGCGTCGCCGGGACTCTGATGGATCGGGACAACTGAATATGATGCCCTTTGGACATAATCGCTCCTATCACGGCGTTGAAGCGATCCAATTTACACGAAGACCCGCGGTCTTCAGGAGGTGAGTGCAAGATTCAGCCATTACTTGTGCACAGTACTGCGCAACAGGTACTTCTGACGAGAAGTCGAGCCGCTGCTGACCTATTACCATCAAGATTTTGCCACGAGTTTCTCCGTCATAACGAACAGGGAACTCTGCACACAATCCAGCCTCTAACGGTTGTTTCTGCCCACGACATAGAGAAGGCCTTCAGGATTCTTGACGACTCTGCGCACATTGGGAAGGTTGCCGTCACCATGACACCAGAGCCCACATTGAGTGCCGTGCCCTACATGAGGCGTGTCACATTTGACCCCAGTGGCGGTTACCTCCTTACTGGAGGCGTAGGGGGACTTGGGAGAGCCATCTCTACGTGGATGGTGGAGCGCGGAGCACGCCATCTCACTTTTCTTTCGAGGAGCTCCGGTATCAGCGAAGCCAGCAAGATGCTCTTGACTGAACTCGAGTCGATGGGATGCTCGGTGGTCTCGGTGGCGGGCTCTGCCGACAAACAAGAGGATGTCGAAGCGGCTATGGTGCAGTCCGCACATCCTATCAAGGGAGTGTTACATCTTGCAATGGTGCTACGCGTGAGTCAAAATGCCATGATCCGAGTATTCGCCCCTACTGACACAATCAGGATGTCTCCCTGATGGAAATGTCGTGGTCTCAATGGCACGAGGTCATTGATCCGAAAGTCGCTGGCGCTTGGAATCTCCATGCCTCTCTCTTGCGTCAGAAACAGACACCGGACTTCTTCTTCTTGGCTAGCTCCATCATCTCTGTTCTGGACGCCAGTGGCCAGGCCAACTACGTGGCAGCCAACGCCATGAATGAAGCATTCTGTCAATTCAGGCACAGTCTCGGGCTGCCCGCTTGCGTTCTCAACATCTGCCCCATCATCGATGCTGAGTTTGTAGCCGAGAATGAGTCTGCGGCACAGAGTTTGCAGGCCCAAGGTCTCCGCGGAGTCCACGAAAGTGAGTTCCTAGACTGTCTGGAGCTGGTCTTGCTACAAGGCGAAAAGCCCGACAGGAAGGCCAAGACGGGTACAACTCGCGGCTCTCGGTCGAATCGGCAGCAGATCGTGATGGGACTACACGTGAGCCAGGACTTGAATGACCTCACGAGCAGGTCTATATGGCGCCGGGACAGGCGCATGGGCGCCTACCACAACATGCCCCGACAGGCTTCCGCTGCCGCGGATAACAAGCAGGATGCACTGCGGGGCTTCCTCGCATCGCTCGACAAGAGCAATGCCGCAGAGCAACTTCTGGACAAAGCCACGATTCAATTCTTCGCGACTGAAATCGGCAAGAAGATATTCGAGTACCGTCTCCGGCCTGACGAAGAAGTCGATACGAAAGCGACAGTGGCGCGCATGGGTTTGGACTCTTTGCTCTCTGTGGAACTGGCTCGTTGGTTCAAGAGTGCTTTTGGCGTCAGAATGGGGGTGCTGGAGATTGTCGGAGGGGGGACTTTGGAGCAGCTCGCCGCCATGACCGCCGAGAAGCTTTGCAAACGCTACACGTAAATTCTTTAGCTACACCTCGGAGTTCTCATGTGGACAGAGGGATTACTACCTACCTGTGTATTTGTTTTTATTTTATTCAACTTTTATTCTTTTAATCGAACAAGCTTATCGAATCCGCCACGGCGTCCCGCATAAACTCCCATCATAAGCTGCTAGTATTGTGAACATGAATCGACAGGAACATCATGATGACTTTCGCAAACTTGTTGACTTGTTGCAGCTCGAAATTTGCTCCTCGCGACTGGGATTCCTGTCCAGAGCCATTCACACCTCCCGATCGGCACGCGGATGGAGATACAGGCCCGCAGCAAAGACCTCTCCCGACGTAGCACATAATAATCCGTGCCTCTCTGTCTGCCTCTTGCTTTTCGTTTGGGTATCAAGATTAAAAAATACTATTGGCCATATTTCAGTATGTCCCATTCTCCCCAGTCTTTCTGCGCCCGTCAGGCTCGATTCCAGCTGAAGAGATCACCGATGACTTCGGCTTACAGGTCTCAATTTGGGGTACGGATAACCATTCGGCCTTGCAATGCTACCACTTAGCGTATTTAGCGAGCCTCTGATGCTGCCGTAGCCAATCGTGTCCGCGGGAGGGTGACAATAAAAGATGGCGCTGCAGACCGGTCAGAGGCAAGGCAGCCCCCTCGAGCGGGCTATGGCGGACTGAACCATCAGCCCGGACCAATGTCATGCCCCAGAATCTGAAACAATTGGACAATGCATATATTATACAGCAGCCGATATAGCCTCCGTCCACAGAAGAAGCCTGCACCCACTGGCAGTGGCTGTCCTCATGCCCCCGAGCAGACAGAGAAAGCAGAGCCGCATTCATAGGATAGAGAAAGCAGGAGAGATATCTTGGCCCATAAATAAGCGGTGTGGCACTGCAAATACCTGCCACCAGAAGGGGGCCACCTACGCCATATTTGCCGCCGTCGCCCTGCTTCTATTGCGAAAAGAAAGGAACCGCCCAACGCCCGACTACTATAGACCCGTCGCCATGGTGTATGAGTATATCTCGAGCTACAACCTCACGCTAAGCAGTTTGGAGACATATTTGAGGAGGGTGTTCCCCGGGTCGTCCATTACTGTAAACGTACGCAACAAGCTGTGAGCGGAATCCGAGGGCCGGTGCTAAACCACATTGCAACAGTTGGCGACTCGGGATAGATACGTAGCAGAGCTGCCCAGCGCTCTCACAAGCGTGAGTCCCAATTGCCAGGATGACTTATCGTATCTGACTAATGAGTATTGTCACTTACTTCCATTATCCAGACTCACCAAGCGGAGATAAACCGACTTCGAAGGTCGCGTTAACTTGATGCGGCATGTTGTTTTTGGTTTTAAGCATTCAGAGGGCTTGTCGTTTGGACGGTCGATTAGTGGCACTGTCTTGCTGGCAGTTGAAGCATGGCGCGGTAGCAGTTGGGCTCAAGGCAGAATGACGAGATCTTGATTGTTTTGGATATTCCTGCATCCGTAAGACATCCGGAAGCCACCACGTTGAACTCTTCGAGGTCGTGTCCATGGCCAGCTCGCTGGTGGGTATCGCACAAGTCGGGTGGCCGCGGCTTGTAAATGTTGGGTAGCCGTGGCGAATATAACTTCATTAAACCCTAGCTTGATGAGGTTTTTCTCTCTCCCCTCAAGCTCATTCGCGTCTTGGTGCTGTAGTAGTACTCGAATGGCGACGGCCCCCGCAGAGTAGAGGGGTGACAGCAGGTACCCCCCGAGTGGCTGAGCAGCACACTACGGCGGGGCGAAATTTGAGGCAGACTTGTGGCCGCCATATCAACCGCAGTAAAATCCCACACCTGAATGTTGTTGTTTCACTCACGGGGGAAGAACCCGATTTTAGCAGCTCACTCTTCTCAAGAAGGACTTCGACAGCTTTGACCGGTCAAGGATACGTTGTGCCTTGAAGGCTTACTAAGTTCGGTCATGTCCAAGGGCTGTGAGATAGAAGGTTGCTTCACAATTGCTCAAGCGTCATCATCGAGAAATAAAGCCAGTAAGTGATCCGCCAAGTCCAGACTGATCAGACACTATAAGTCACCAAATCTTCATCGAGAACTCTACCAGAAAGTGTTTCGAGATATCCCTTCCAGATTACATCAACACCATGTCGGACCGATTCGATCTTTTCGTTCAAGTTTGTGGGCAATCACAAAATTGGCCGTCAACCCTCCTGCAGCCACAGGGACTCAAGTCGATGCTGGATCAATGCCGGGATAGGTTGGATCAAGAAAGTCAACGTCTATTCATTGATTCCAGTGAGAAATCCTATGTGGATGTCTGGCAAGCCGCAACAGGCGACCGGTGTATGTTTTGGTTCTGTTTACTCCATTGTACACATAGGGGTCCGGACATTTACTTACGAATCAGGCTATCAACAAAGTCAATGGAATTGTTTGGAGGACATAAAGGAGCGCATGGATAACTACCTCTTGCGTAAAGAAAAAGATCCTTGGATACGTCATGTGTAAGCAATCCATCTCGAGGCCGGCCAGACAACAAAAGCTAACAGACAGAGACAGGTTCCTTTCCGCCGACAACTCCTCCGCTCCGCTAGATTGTACTTACGACATGTTTCTATACCTTTGCACATATCATCAAATCCCTTCCGAATTTGTAGACTTGTTGTATTCGTTTGGACTTGACAATGGTGTGCCACGAGACTTTCATCATACCCATCTGTTTCAACAAATTGATCAGAGAAAATTGAGCGGCTTTGGCATACAAACACTGGGAAGGTCTGGGTATGAAGCCAGGATTGGATATGCGCTTTCCGCCATGGAAATGTCTGGCTCCTCCCAAAAATGGACGCTCCGACAAACGGTCATCTATCATTCTCTTGACCTCGGTACGGGAAGATCATTCTGGTTGACCACCAAGGCAAACAGCGTAGTCTCCAAGAGAATCATGGAAGCGGGCTCTGATGCTCATGATACGATTTCCAAAATTCCAAATACCCCACAAGCGGCTTTGTCGAATGCACTCCAGACGCATCTGATCACAACCGATTGGTGTTCTGAGGGCTGGAGATGGTACATTAGCAGCCTAGAATTGGAAGTGCGTAAGATCTTCGACAAGATCACAGCGGCACCCATCCCGGCTGAGGACACGACACTCGATCCCCTCCCAGGCTTAGTCCGGGGCTTATCGATGAAGACGAGCGATACCTTCACATCCCAGCAAGTATCGCAGCCATCATCTCCTGTTCAATCAGCTCGGACACGGTTTATGAACGGTACAGCAAGCTGGGGAAAGGGATCTTCAGCCTTTTCTCAATTGACAGAAGTTAAATCGAACGGGTTCGATATTCCCATGCAGGGCTTCGCAAATCGCAATGGACCAGATCGGACTAGCGAAGAACAAGTACAGCACACGATCAAAAGGCTCGATGTTCTGAGAGAGTTTTCGCTCAAAGAAATGCAGCAGCTGAGCTTCGTGAGCTCAAAATTAAGAGAGGCCAGAATGGTGATGGGCCTCAATATCGCAATTCTGAGAGACTTGAAGGAGTACTACATCAGCTTATTCGAGACACCAGACCTTCCGGCAGAAATCAAAGAAGGTTGCGCCGTCGAGATTCACGAGTTCAAGAGGCGTGTAAGTGCGCTCGAGCGGTTTATCGAATCAGAGTGTCTGAGATGTGATACTTTGATGAGTCAATTGGACGACGGCAAGATCATGGTAAGTTTTCTGAGCTCTTTCTGGGATATAAAGATGAAGAGCTGACTCAAATAACAGTACGGCCTCATTCTCGAGGCACAAAACAAAGAGACCGAAAAGCTATTCGCCATGAACTCCCACTATTCGACGGGGCGCATGGAAATATCATCAAAACGGATGGAGACTGTTACCAACAGTATGCACAGCATCGCTCTAGCCACAGAGCAGGACACTGCATCAATGCACATCATCACGTTTTTCACCCTCATTTTTCTTCCAGGAACATTCCTCGCTGTAAGACTATATTTCCATTTAAGTAAGTTACAACAGTCGGGCCTGACGCACAATCAGACCTTCTTCAGCACCCCGATATTTGGCGATGGCAACGGCACAACGATTGACACGAAGCTATTGTGGATTTTCTTTGTTATCTGCATTCCACTGATGCTGGTCACACTCTGCGCGTGGAAGCTTTACACATACCGCAAGACAAATAGAAGGAAGCAGATAGAGGAGGAGAGAGCACAGTCGTGGGTTTAGCCCTAAGTGTGTAAGGCTGTGATACAGGGTTGGATCCCAGTAGGATACTTTGCCCGCATTAGGGGAATTTTCAGACTATATTTGGAGATACCAGTTGCTGACAATGGTTCTTTCTGGGTTATGTAAACGTATAAGTGGCAAATTTATGATCGGCGTTCGGCAAGCAATTTTGACAGCAGTCCAAAAATCCCAGCATAGCCTTATGCAAGACATTCAAATTGGTAATCGTGGCGTTAGGCAGAGCGTGCGAACCACGAGGCGACGGCCACTCATCTTACGTCGCGGCCCTCCCATAATTGAATAAAGCTGATTGTTCAAGTCCGCCTGAGCAAGAAGAGCAGAAGAACCCAGCAGGTACGCTCAGCCTCTGGGCCCCAGCCCCGACACGACCGCGAGACTGTGACTGCGTTTCCAATTTCCACTTCATCCAGGCGTATGAGGGGCACAAGACGGTTTACCATTCCCATGGCCTGTTGTCGCAAGGCTTTTGCGGCATTCGCATATATATGCAAGCATAATGATATCATAACATCAATTCCAAAGACGAACATTCATTTCATTATGATGCGACAAACAATATAGCTGAGATCAAGACCTCTTCACTGGCCTAGGGTTTGTCGCCGCCGCAAGTCGCCTCCCACCGGTTCCCCTCTGTCGACGGCTAAGTGACAGGTTGCGCGACATACAAGGCCGAAACGAGCCAACAAGCAACAACGGACTCCATCTAGTTGCGGCGGTCATGGCGCAAATTATTAGCATGGCCGACTTAGAGAACAGGGACTGGGATACGTCCAAACTGTCCGTTGAATTTTCAACATTTGTGGCAGACCGGAAAGTAACGGGAAAAAATTGCGAGGGCAAAGACACGAAATATGTTCCCTTCTCCGCATTAGAGGAGTTTTGGACCGAAGAAAAGATCGATCAAATATTCCAATCTTCAGGCGAGTTCCTAATTGCGCCAGATGTGCGTAGAAATTACATACGCGTTCTCTCAACGCTGGTGTTGATTTCACAAGTCGCGAACAGAAATTTACTACATTATTTTCACAATATCAAAAGTCAGCAAAGAGACGACAGCAGCCTGCCCTGGCTCGAGGTTCCCCAGCAAGTATTCGAAGGCTCGCACGCGACGCGCATGTTCCGTCTCTTCTTCGAAAACCAATGGATGTTCTGCCCTGCGGTTCTGGACCAAAAAAATCGCATGTCAGATAGGAAATTACACCCTCACCATGTACTTCCCTTCACCACCGACACAGGAATCGAGATAGAGCACAACGGAAGGGATTCGACTTTAGCCGTGGTCAAGATCAGTGAGGAGGCACACTCTCATCTGAAAGGAAAGCGCAATGTAAGCATTTTGCAGCCTGAGACTGCCATAACTCTACTTTTGCGCCGCCAAGCTAACCACTCATTGGCGGTCTCATTTAGACACCGCCCCAACTTGCCGTCGTAAAAACCTACCAACAAAAGAAACGAGAGGTATACGAAGACGAGCGCCGAGCCTATGAGGCTCTGTGCGACAAGCACCCGAACATACTCCGATACCTTGGCAGTTTTCAAAGCAACCAGACATTGTCGATCCTACTCGAATATACCGAGCAAGGTACTCTGGAAGATTTGTTCGCCAGAAACAATACACCCTGCACCTACGATGAAGTTCGCGCGTTTTGGAAATCCTTCGTGGACTTAGTTGGAGGACTAGAAACGGTCCACAACACGGCGGCGGAACGCGGATACAGTGTGTCGGTCTCCCTCCAAACACGTAAAGACGTTCTTTCGCCGCTGACTTTCTTGTTCAGCGTTCATCAAGACCTGAAGCCATCGAACATCTTCGTTTTTAGGAACACCTCCCCCGGTGCTTCGCCATTCTCATACATACTGAAGATTGGAGACTTTGGAAATAGCCATGTCACATTCGCCAACCGATCCAGCAGAGCCCGAGATGGTCCACACAGGGGAGGCAGCAGAACCTACGGTAAGCAGGAAACACATGCTCCTCATGTAACAAACTTCTTCAGCTTCCCAAACTGACCTTCCTGTCGTTTCAGCCCCACCGGAGCTCCTGCGTGCCGACTCGATACACTACCAAGCCAGCAGCGATGTCGACATCTGGGCGATGGGATGCATGATCGTCGAAGCCGCCGTGTGGGTGGTATTTGGCGAACGAGGCCGCACCAAATTACGAGCAGACAGGCTACTGGAGACGCAACAGCTACCCGACCACAGAGATCTGGGTCATGGTGACTGTTTCCACGACGGACAAACGGTACTACAGTGCGTCGCGCAGGATGTAATCAAGAACATATCGAGAGACGGCCGCAGATCCGACACCATCACATCGGATATGGTGGATCTCATGGTACATCGCGCCTTGGCTGAAAAGGATGATAGGGACCGCGCGGGACAGCTTTTGACCAAAATGAAGAGAAAAGTCTTTACTAGGACTTTAGAGGTTGTCAGTTTGGGCTCAGTGCCATCACCTGGTCCTGTCGAAACGCCCTCACACCCACGGCTTCCTCTGGCGCCTTCGCCTCAGCAGCCGCTGGAGGAAGAGAGGCTGGAACCGACTACCGTCAGCCCTTCCTCAGGCGCAGCTATTGACACAGAGCCCTCAAACCCTACGGCTAGTCCGCGCCACCTAGGCAAAACACCGTTGATGCCCATCCCAGATATCCCAACACCGGAGGAACCATCGCCGAGCACGGATATGAAGGTTTTCTTTCCCAAAGTGACAATCTCAGAGCTTGTTCAGTGGAGGCAGAAGTTGAGAGAAGGCATCACCGAACAATTGCCCGGTTGGGACTCGGCCAAAGATCTACTGAACGGCCGGGACTTCGTGAGCATACATCTACTTTCTGTTCTCTGTACCAATTTACTGATCAAAAGACGCTGACGGTACCGATAGTTAATACTTGTCGATAACTCAAAGTTTATGCAAAGGGAACAAGCAGAGGTGATCAAGGTCGTCAAGGCCCTTTCGTATCTCCTGAAGCAACTCGATCCGGACGGCATCGAAGTCGTTTGTACATCATCACCCAACACCATGAAACGGTTGAAGACCGCCACAGATATCGAGGCTTTTATCGCCAAGGCTTTCCGCAAAGGCTACGATGCGAATTGTGCCATCGAAAACGCGCTCGATGTCGTCCTGACAAAGGTCCGAGCAAAATACCTTGAGCAGTCCAACACACCTAGGCTACTACGTGTCCCGACACTCTCTAGTCTAAGGCCGCCTTCGTTCAAGGCCATCAGTATCTTCGTCTTTACGAACGGGAAGTGGGACCATTCAGAGACCGGCACCTGCGGCGCCGAAAAGCCGATTCGGAGGCTCATCAGCGAGATGATTTCACAGCACGTGGCGCGGACTCGAATTTGCTTCCAGTTTGTCCGGTTCGGCGACTCGGAAATCGGCAGGCGTCGCCTGAAGTTTCTAGACGACGAGCTATCAGAGGAACAAAACTAGTGAGCATCATATCCTACCGGTAGAAGAGAGCACACCAAGGCTGACGCATCATCTTTAGTGACATTGTCGATTGCAAGTCAATCCAGTCCAGCATTTGGGATATCTTGGTCGGGCCACTTTCAGACGAGACGGATAAGACAGATGATCCATGATCGATTTCAAGCAGCATGCCACTAGATTACCGATGATACCCATTTTTATTATTTACTGGTTTGATTTGTTTGAGTTTTCTACCTACTTCCTCAATAGATCTCTGACTTTGGATGTATATAATGTTTGGGGTACATGAATCTTGAGATCCAATTCATTTGCTGCTTTGCCTGCTAAATGTATCGTCTATATGCTTGTGATATCTGCTAGAGGGTGTAACGTATGATGGGCCCACTGAGTGCGCACTAATACGCAGCTATAGCTAGATGCAACCTAGGTATGCAGGTGCCCACAAAGGGAAATTCCAAGTCCCTCAGCGGTGCGATTCTATTAGTAAAGAGGTGAAATCAAGTTAATCTGAATCTGGTGCCGAATATCGCGGCGCGCCTGTAATGTGACTCGAGCTCTTGTTTCAATGAAAGCGGACTCGAAGTCCACGACTGTCAGGCTTTGGGACACCCACGTCGCTGTCGTGGATCGGGACAATGTCCGACTCATCGCAATCCAAGCTCATCTTGTGACCGCCGGGCCGGAAAATGATAGCCAAGACGATGTACAACTCGGACCACGCAAGACTATAGATTTGTTATCAGACGACTTTCTCGGCAGCGGCAATTATCGAGGTGGGGTATCATACTTGAAACCTAAGCAATTCCGCGATCCCTTGACGAAGGGAACAAAGTTTCTGTTCACGCGAGGGTCGACATCGCCCATCCACCGCTCGGGGATGAACTTGTATGGCTCCGGATAGACATCCGGATCCATGTGTAGATGGCATACGGACATGCCAACTGGCGTCTGTTCGCGGGATCGTAAGACACGGCAAAAACAAAAACATGGCGACGAACCCAAGACTTACATTCTTCGGGATGACCCATTGCTTGTAGATGAGATCTTGGTCGGGTGAGATTCGAGGACTACGCCTCATGAAGCGTGCAAGGCTAGGGTGAACACCATATCAGCTCCGAGGTCGAGTATCATCGAATCACCTGACACATACCGGAGCCCTTCTTTGATACATCCTGCCAAGTAAGATATCTTTTCTAGGTCTGCCCATCGGGGAACCTCGGTGGGATATTTTGCAGTGGCTTCCCTCAAGTCCTCACGGAGCCGCTTCTCAACGCTTGGGTCCGCCAGGATAAAGTACACTATCAGGGTCAGTGTGCCGGCGGTGGTGATGGTTCCAGCGGCGAGGAGAGCGAATGCCTCTCTCTTCAGGCGGGGAGCGTCTTTTTCGGACGCGGGCAGATCGCTTCTGAGGATGTGGTGGAATATCGAAGTCTTCTCGTGGAACTCATCGTATTCCGTTTCCTTGGATATTTCATCCCTTATCTTCTCAACGCGCCCCTCGCTGATCTATGTCGCCCCATTAGTGACCTTGTCTACCAGACAGAGAGGGGAACAATAACAAACCAGATGAAACATCCTGAAGCCAGCAACATGGGGATTGATAGCCTTCAGCACGGCTACCGGAACCAGTGCAGCAATACTTGGACAGGCGTTAGTCTTATAGATTTCAAGATGGATATCAAAGTTCAATCACCTATTGATCCAAGGGAAGTTCCGCACGAATGGCACCATGGTCAATATCCCCGTCAGAGAATTGAACCTAAATTTCGGTCCTAAGTTTCACAGATTTGGGTATAATTCGGGAGGCAACTGACCATTCCGGATTGAAGTCGGGTTCCTCGAGTAGTTCCGGATTCTCGCCGCAGGCGAACTGCCCGGCGAGGTCTCCCGTCACGCACGCAAAGGCATGATCGAGGCGCACGATGGAGCCGGTGCCTGCGTAGCGGAGCAGCTTTTCGTCCAGGCTTCTTGCTTCAATATGAACTCTGGATTCTAGACGAGTGACGCTCTGTCTCGAGAAGAAGCCCTCGACAGCTTTTCTCCTCATGTGGTGTAGTTCATGGGGCACTGTAGTAGCAACCGCGTCTATCAATGATCGGTCAACCGTCATTCACTGCCAGCGGAAAGAAGTTTCAAAAACCTACCAGACATTCCGAGCCCGGCACGGTTTCCTGCGATCAGATTCGTTCGTCTCTTTCCACCTGGGACGTATAAATCCGTGTAATACTCGGCGTCCCTGATGGACAGCTCTGTAGGGCTCACTCGGACAATAGGGCCTTGGAACAAGTTAGCCTAGAAACTGCTTACCGGGGCGCGCATTGCGACTTTACCATAGCTATCGTGCAGATCCGACAGGACGTCGGGGAAGTTCTTGCTGCGCAAGTCGAAGAAGGCCTCATACCACGACGTTGCCGCGGCTAGCTTGGGACCGGGGAATTTCGCGAGGGGGGAGAAGAGGAGTCGGTAGGCCACCACGAGAGCCCGGTATACGACCAGCAAGGCAATGAGACCGCCCGCGAGGCTGCCGATACTCCCGCCGACCACGGGCATGGCTACTAACGCCTCAAGCTGGCCTCGCAGATTCTGGGCCATTGCGAATTTCCTCCAAGACGCGACAGGGTGATAGAATGCAAATATGTATCTTCAGCGATCTAATATACCTCCTTAAAAGAGTATATTCACAAGCTCAGATGGGAGGAATACACTGAATTTATGAGGGAATGGTGATAATGCAAGTTTCGAAAAGAAAAACTGCCCATGAAGGATTCAATTAGATATCTGACAGATAGGAACAAGGCAAGCGAGCCGAGTCCTGACTACATACTTCGCTTACCATCGCTGCCGCCATGCCATGCGCGTTGGGGTCGAAAAATGCAAGGAGTTACCTATAGTGTAACGCTGTCGGATGCAACTCGACGTCAGCTCCAGATCGTTTCATTGGGTAAACCCCCGAAGTCACTGTCTTGCAATATGCCGACTCTATCGATTCGGCATATTGAGCTGAAAATGGGAAACCGATAGGATTTATACGGTATTTGGCGAGTATGGGAGCTTTTTAAGTTTAATGATAAGAAAGACTGAGGGCCTGATCGGGTACCGACGTACATGTATTTATGGGTCCGTGGGGAGCGCGCGATTCGCTAGGACTGACTCGTGAGAATTATATCGTAATCGTATATCTCTCAACATATGATGGCATGCACCAAAACACCCTGAAGCAGCCAATATTAAATGCAATGTGCAGGAGGATAAGCTAACATCCACTCTTGTGGGGTTCGAGCGCGTATTTGCATGTGCAATAGGATAGAGGTCAGGGGTATTGTTCCAACGGTCGACGTGCAGGCTATTTGTAGCAAACAACTCTCGGCTCTCGTCAATGTACTGCCAGGCGGTGTACCGCAGCAACAACCACGCAATCATGGGGGAACGGCCAAGTATATAGCTCGCGGGTTTCGGTCTCTGATGGGTTGAATTATATCCTAGATCCTGGAATCGTGGCGTTTGTTGACTGCAAACAAAAGACATTCGACAATGGCGGAAAAATACAAGGCTCTCGTTTTCGATCTTGGCGGTGTTCTGCTGGATTGGGACAGGCACAGCGTCAGTGCCCTGACCCCCAGCCAGTTCCTACTTATAATGAACTCCAACACATGGCACAATCTCGATAGAGGGCACGTTACACTAGAGGAGGCTTGCAAGGTACGTCTTCCTATTGGTTCGACCCGAGCCTTGACAGGGTTAACCATAACGGCACAGGAATTTGGCAATATACTCGGCGTGGATGCATCCATCGTTGAGACGGCCCTAGAGCAGGCTCAGCTGTCGCTCAAGCCCAACGTGCAGCTGGTCGAGACGATCCTTGACCTCAAGGCGTCCAATCCCGGCTCCAAATTCTATGTCATGTCCAACATCTCACGGGTCAGTCATGCCGGTCCAACATGCCAAATAAATGAAATGGGGGCTTACAATTGTACAGGAGCATTTCGAACTGGTGAAAAGACTCGATATCCCTTGGTCGATATTTGAAAAATCATTTGCATCCGGGTATGAAGGCATGCGAAAGCCAGATCTGTGCTTTTTCGAACATGTCGTCAAAGAGACTGGATTCGATGCAAGCCAAACCATCATGATCGACGACACCGTCGAGAACATCTGTGCGGCACGGTCCCGAGGCATGCACGGTATACTCGTGGATAAGTCACTGCCCAATGTCTCCGTTGTGCTGCGGAACCTCCTCCTAGACCCACTGCAGCGAGCGCAATCCTTCCTGACGGCTAATGCCGGCATGCATCACTGCCTCGTCGAGGGGCACGAGGACGTCGTGCTGAAGGACAACTTTGCTCAGTTCATGATCTGGGAGCTCACTGGTGATGATGAGATTATCTACTTGAAGTGGCCCTATGGTAGGTTGCACGGAGTGCACCCCCCTGAAAATGGTGTTACCAACGGACATGCCATTGGTCACACCAACGGCTATACAAATGGCCATACCAACGGTCAAACTAACGGTCAAGCCAATGGCCACTCCAGCGGTAACGGTCAGACCAATGGTCATACAAATGGCCACACCAACGGTAATGGTCACACCAATGGTCATGCAAATGGCCATGAAAGTGGCAGAGCCGACACCACATCGAGCGACAAAGCTTTCGATACATCGGATGTCAACAACGGCCTGTGGAATTACTTCTTCGAGGCCCCGGTTCTCACAACTAAGCAATTCCCCCCGGATGCCGACACAACATCAACAGCTTACCTGAGTCTACCTCAGCAGTGGCTCTCCACCGTGGCCAACGCGGAGCTCGTCATGGAGAAGATGGCCGCCAACGTGGACTCGCACGGGATCATGCAGACGTACTTCGACGCCGAGCGGCCGCGCGTGACCCCCGAGGTGTGCTGCAACATCCTGAGGGTCTTCTACCGCTTCGGGCGCGGCGGCGACCCGCGCACCAGGGCGACGGTGGACTACGTCGTCGAGTGCCTCAACAACAACGCCTGCCTCCACGGCAACCGGCACTACTCGACGCCCGAGAGCTTCCTCTACTTCGTGGCCCGGCTGTACGTCGAGAGCAGGGACCCGTCGCTGCAGAAGCGGCTGGGCGCCATCAGGGCGCAGCTGCAGGACCGGCTCAACGTGCCCGTCAACCCCCTGGCCCTGGCCCTGCGCCTCTACGCCTGCCAGTGCGTCGGCGTCGACGCGCAGCTCTACAAGAAGGACCTGGAGAAGCTCGTGTCCTTGCAGGACGAGGACGGTGGGTGGCCGGCCGGGCACTTCTGCTGCATAGGCCGCACGGGCGCCCGGATCGGCAACCGAGGCTTGACGGCCGCTCTTGCCCTGAGGATACTTCAGCATGAGAAGTTGAGTGCTTAGAGTTCTACGTTCAACATATATATGGGCGGTAGAATAAATGATTTTCTCATTTTTTGTGGGCGTTTCCTTACATACAAATTGAGATAGATAGAGTACATACTGCCAAGCATTGATCGTGCTTGAGATAGAGTTGTACCTACAGACTGGATCATACATTTTCTTGGCTCATTGAATTGAGAGCACGTCTTGATGCTTTTCTCTGCTTTCGACTGAACACGTTCGTAGAATAAGCAGGTATTATACACAAGACACGGAGGTGAGCCCACTCATCCGTTGCATCAAGCATCGTCACTCTTACAGAAGAAACCCCCGATATGTCATTTTAGCTCCAGAGCATGACAGTCAGTCGGTGATATTCTGGTGCGACTTCCCATGTTGAAACATTGATGTCTCTGAGCACGAAAGGGAGTCTTGAATAACACGCAAAAACTTAATCCCAGTCACATAATAGCGCCATACAGCCGACGACAGATAACAGAATGTGTCCAGGCCATGGCATAGGACTCATGAGCTCCACGTGGTAATCAGGCTCACATCGCTTATGTTTCGCTCTCGTCAACCCAAAATTCGCTTCTTTGCTCGAATTCGCAAGGAGGATTCCGGACAATCCCGGACCCTTTACGCCGCCGCATCCGACCGTCGATGTCCAGCGCTCAGGCACCGATCATAATCACACATCCTGCAGGAAGGCTCTTTCTCGCATGCCGCTCTTCAAGAATTTGCGGGTCCAGCAAACAAACCCATCTTTTGGCAAATAACAATTGCTCTGTTTGTCTGACCTCTTAAACCCAACCGCTGATATCATATATCACTTATTCTGTATCACTTATTCTGGTATCGAAAAGGCGGTCATGCGGTGCACAAATCCGTAAACTGCCAAGGAATAATGCGTATGATAAAAGATAATGTAAGTCTGGACTTGCGCGCAGCGCTCAAGTCATACCGGGCGTTCGTGCAGGCGCACCCGACGGCCAACAACAGCGTCATCTTCATCGAGACGTTCGGGCAGGCGGGGGCGGGCTCTCCCGGACGACTCCTCGGCCTTCCCGCACCGGCAGTAGTTCAACAACGCCGTCGTCTTGTCCATGACGTACGGCGACGCGGGCACGGCGGGCGCCGCCGACGCCTGGGCGCTGCAGTGGCGCGACCACTTTGCCCGGCCGGCCGTCTCGGGGTACGACGACATGGTCATCTACCAGAACTACGCCCACGACGACGAGCCCCTGTCGGCCCTGTACGGGCGCGACGAGTGGCGGCACGAGCGCCTCAGCGCGCTCAAGAGGAGTCACGATCCGCATGGCCTTTTCAATGGCTACCATGCTGTCCCCGCGAACCTCGCAGACTGGTCTTGAGCCTGGGCGCCATGAGTTCGATAGTCAATCATCGTCATGTTCTTCTTCTTGCTATTATTACTTCGGTGGGGAGCCCGATCCTAGGGGGGCTTGTTAGTAGTGCGCTGTAGGATAACAGTATTGGTCTGGCAATTCATAGATTGGATAGATTATCATTTTAGTCATCGGGCTCCAGAAGCTGTGGCAGATCAACAATGCGATAAGATATATACTTATACATATATATTGTCTTGATGAATTGATGCGGTGAGATGACCTGTGTCAAGGGAGCCAGCTCACGGAACATAGTGTGTTGGAGAAAAAGAAGCTCGCCAGCCAGTAAAGCTAGCTGCCGGGCCAACTAACTACCCGCCAAGAAACAAACCACGTACCTAGGTAGGTAGGACCATAGTCTAGGTATGCATCAAGTAGTCATCTTAGAACCTGCCATTTACCATTGATTGAATTATTGCTTGTATATAGCCACTCTGTAATCTTATAGAACTCTCATACACATCTCGTTGCAGCAGGTTGGCCTTTCCCTTTCTAGCGGGTTCATATTTAGCCCCCACCTGCGTGCAGCAGAGTTGAGTGCTGACCATCGATTAAATAAGTCAAGTGTTGGGGACACTTATAATGTACCTACCCACCTAACCTAGGTAGGGTCAGTCTGCACCACCAGTTTATCTATACTTGATTATGTGCATGCTACAGCCATTTCAATGTTTGTAATCCAGGGGAAAATCAGTAGTGTTGGTGGGAAAGGCATCGTACAAACTATTTGCTATACAGGGGTAACAACGCCTACTTCGTATAAACATCAAGCTATCAAGTCTGCCTCCCGATCCGACCTACTTAGCAAGTCGGGCCTTACCTAGGTAGGTAGCACCCGAGTTCAATACCGACGGGATTTCCAATTCGGTACTATATGTCCCCAGTAACTTTATTTGACTGATTGCTACTAGCACTGTGCTGCTCGCTCGGGAGGCACATTAGGACGGTACATACTCTATCTATGCATCAAGGTAGTACCGTGGTAGTGGGGGTGCTCACTCGTTGGCCGCTGATGCCATGGAGATAATGCAGCCATGGGACTTAAGACATGACATATCCGGTGTCCTGCATATTTAAGGTCAAAGGGATCTCAATCCCGTCCTTTCAGGCCCGTGTAGTGTCTCGGCAGCAACGGCCTGTCAGCCCGTCGGCAGCCAACAGTGCTCAATGCTCCTCACTGCTCACGTGGACCTGTCCAAACAGGCCGACACTGGGTCTTGCCGCATTCCGTGCCAACCCGATCACATCAACCTTTGTGTCTTATGGAAGGAACTAAGTAACACAGTCAATGTTACTTTACCTAAGACGGGGTCTATCGCAGGAAACGTACATATTTTATGCAGCTCGGACTTAATGGTGGTAATTAAGCCGATGGAAGCTTGACTTTCCATTCTTATGAGACTGCTTCCAGCGTTCAACATTCTCGCTCTTTCACATGCATTTGCCGCGCAGCATATCGACAAACCTGAGAGGAAAAGCCACAACAAACTTGCGAGCTGTTGCAAAAAAAAGCTGTTAGATTATTAGAATTCCACCTTGAAGTCTGGATCAGAGGATCCATTCACCATGGAGGGCCCAAACACCAAGCCGTACAAGCTGCCCTCAGATGCCGTCTGGTTCAGTCAGTAGACCCTCACTCCTGTACCTATGATCCAGACATTGACTCTAACATTTTCTCAGTCACCGGGTGCTCTTCGGGAATAGGCCAGGCATTGGCTCAGCTCGCCGCTCAGACGTCGAACAGAGTCGTGGCAACCGCGCGCAAGCCATCCGCGCTGTCATCCATCCCAGACCACGACCGCGTCCTCAAACTTGCGCTGGACGTGACTTCAGCCAACTCCATCGAGGCCGCGCTTCAGGCGACCCTAGAAAAGTTTGGCCGCATCGACGTGGTCGTCAACAATGCCGGCTACACGCTGGCCGGCGACACGGAGAGCGCCGAGGACGGCGAGTCGCGGGCCGTCTTTGACACCAACTTCTGGGGCATGGTCGACGTCAGCAAGAAGGCACTGGGCATCTTCCGGGACGTCAACCCCACGACCGGCCAGCAGGGCGGCGTCATCGTCAACGTGAGCTCCGTCGGAGGCTGGTCGGGCTTCCCCGGCCAGGCCTTTTATCACGCGAGCAAGTTCGCTATGGAGGGCTGGACCGAGGCCGTGGCCAAGGAGGTACCTGCGTCATGGAACAGTACGTTGCATCCCGCTTTCTTTTTCTCTTCAATCCCCCATTGAGGTCCCTCCATATGAGTCGTCTGGTAGCATGTAGCCCGCTGTGAGCCTGCGGCCGAGCGACAGATCCTCGTGAGCCAGATGAGTACTGATTTGGGCCCTCTTATTTAGTCCATCTCACCAATATTGAGCCGGGTGGTGTCAAGACCAACTACGCGACCTCTTCCCTGAAGCCGATAGCCAAAAAGCACCCAGCCTACCGCGACCCTAGCGCCCCCACCAACCAGATGCTCAGCTACATCCAGAGCGAACAGGGCCGCGAGCTCTGGGCGGAGCCGAGTGCCCTGGCCGCCGCCATCTATCACGTAGTGGGCCGTGGATCCCGCATCCCCATCCGCGTCCCCCTGGGAGCCGACGCCTGGGGTCTGGTCGCCCAGGATATTGAGCAGATCAAGAAGGAACTAGTTGAACTGAAAGATATCAGCATGGGCGTCGGCGATCCGAAGCAGCTGGAGACGATTGACTTTTTGAAGTAATTTGAGCGTACAATACGCCTCCGTGACAAGCCTTCAAGCTGTGTTGCATCGGGCAATTGTGGCGAAATAGATTCGAGATCGCGTCAAATGGGTGGTTGAGAGAGAGTATATTACCTACTCTTGGAATGAAACCTGTTTGTTTGTTTCTATAGAAAAGAACTTAAATATATGTATTCGTAACCAGGTTCAGATGATAAGGGGCTGTGCGGGATGTGGGAGTATACCGGGCTATAGCACAATTGCACGGAAATCCCTTACTTCTACTACTAAAAAGTAGTGCAAGAGCACAAAAATACACTATAAAAACGAGAGATAAAAAAACAATCCAGACAATTTTTCCGCCTTATATTCTAACACTTTGTTTGTGATTTTTTTACAATAAGCATCTCGGGTCACAGCGACTGGCGAAATAAACATGTGCCCACATGACGTCGCGGCTCTTGAGGAATTCCAAAATGTTCGCAAAATGTTCGACTGAGAGACAAAAAAGGCAGAACGAAGATGAAAATAGCAGTGGGAAAAGCGCCCCCAAAAAAGACACAAAAACATACAACACCAGGTATTCCCCAGTGGTCACCCACCTGAGTACTAATCCGGCCGTCTCCAGTTTATCTAGGGCAGAGCGGACGGGATGCCGAGTTCTCTAGAGCGTATGGTCGTATGTGCTGAAATTGTGGTGGGAGACAATCTATATTCAAAATACAGAGCTATGTTGATTTCATATTCTTGACCACACTCACGAAGCATATTGGCGGTTTAATTCAATGGTCTCTCTTTCCCCGACATTCCGTATAAAGTCCAGGAGCGAGAAGGTCTGCCTCTTTACCTGCTCAACGTACATAAGGTTTCTAGACGGTCCACGCTTCCTATGGGCCAATATCGTGGGCTATCACGGGGTGCTAATTCACCCAATGGAGTTTTGAACATCATTTATTGTCCTTTTCCGTAGGTGCGAACATGCATCATCTTCGGCAAAATCAGTGGCGTGCGTGCATCATCGTTTCTTACAATCGGCAAAGTAGGTATATATTAGATTTCCCACTTGCTTTAGTGCGCCGGAATTGCCTTAACTAGGTTACATGTGCTTGCAGGCGTACCCGGATGGAGGCATTTGTGAAAATGGGGAACTCAGTGGAGCGCTTCTTCACCATATATACATTTGGCTTTTCGCACCTCCGTTGGACTCGAACACTTTCAATTACTACAACACTTATTATACCATACCTATTATATATTCGACAGAATCGCAACAATCTTAAATACCTACACAGGAGAGCCTACTCTCTCCCTATATGGTGATCGTCCCAGTCACTAAGATTATCCTACCCAGAACGGATCCCACAATTCCCAAAGCTGCACTGAATCTTTTAGTCGTTGTAATAAGATATCAGCTCGATTTTTGGAGAATATCACCAAAATGGGTCATTTTACGAAGACAAGACTTGACTCAGCGAGCATTTATTCCACTACTACGCTTGTCGAGGAGGATAACCAATGGTGTGGCCACCCGCCATGTGTTTCCTTCTCTTCTGAACTGGGTTGTCGCCAACATAACTCTGCCCAGTCACCATGTATCGCAATACCCTTCTACCTCCCGACGGGCCTTCTAACGGGCCTCCTGAAAGCCCTGCTGAAAAGCAGGATTCCAAAACGCGCATCGTTCGTCTTTGTGACGCAATCTGGCGCTCATCTCAGAGCAAACTCGTTTCAACAAGTGGTCCAGAAGCCGCGACAATTTATCCGAAACCTCAATGCCTATTCTTTTCATCGCTACCTTTCGATCCCGTTTCGGTCAACACCATAAAACCGATTCACGCAACCATGCCGCACCATCTCGCCTTGCATCATCTCCATTGTATTCGTCGCCAGCTCAATCCCAAAGTCTCCATCGCCTTCGTTCCGGAGCTATCATGCAACGGCACCGCTCGCTTCTATGAGCACGGCCCAGAATACGCATGGTCAAGCGAAGTCTACTTCGACAGCGGGACATTTCTGCAAAAACAGGAAATCAGCTACGTTTTGGAACCCGGCCCCGACATTGAAGGCGTCGACTTTTCTGAGTGCCCACACAGATTCTTCAAATTCGGGAAGCTTTCTTCCTTTGAGAAGAACGGTTGGATGGAGGCGAAATGTGTATTAAAATTTTATCCGTTTTATTGGCTAAACGGAATTAGAGACAGAGAATGGAACAGCAAGGATGGGCGCTTCACCTCCACGGGCATGTGTTTACGGTGTCACTCGGATCACAAGAAAGTTATGGAGGTAGTAGGCTGACAACTCCATATCCGACTGACTTGCTACAGAGACTTGGGATCCGGGACAGATCGAAATCAAGATAAATGGACGGCTGTCTCAACAGGACAAGTGGAGACACTGTGGCGCAGAGACTTGGATTACAAACAAGTCTATGGACGTGTCTGGAGAACTGCTAAGAGACTGGGACGACCGAACCTTCACGTGACGATACACAAGAAGGAAGGCGAAAAGGGGTTTGACGTGAGCAAATTCAAATGAATCACCAGTTATAATCATGGCTCTGGCAATATGGGGATTGGTCGTTAATGCTTTTTCCTGCAAGTTAACGGCTTTAAAACCTCCTTCCTTTTCCACCATCAGCATCACACTATTATACAGAGTTTGCAGCATTCCCTCCGATGATGGGCTCACCCGAGCCACTGGGCACGCTGCTGGTCGTGTTTCTGCCACCAGAATCAACTCCCTCCTGATTCTGCCTTGTGCCGTCTGAGGGCGAGGATCCTACGGCATCTTCTCGGCTAGCGGGTTCACTCAAGCCTCCCGACCTGCCGTTGATCGTGTCTCCTCCGACAGCGTCTCCTCCCTGGCTCCTCCCTTCTGGTGTTGCTCCACCATCTGGATCACCTGTGACATTCCTCCCGTGGACAGAATTCCCTTGGTTTATGTTGTGTGGCACGTGGTCTGTCGTGTTTCCCTGAACAGAAGGACTTCTGTGTGGGCTGGTGTGGAGGCTAAAGTCCTCCTCACCTCGTCTGGGTCTGGCAATGCTGAGATCACCCGGTATATCTCTAAATACTGGAATCTGAAGGTAGTCATCTTGGTTAAAATAGGCCCTATCCTGCGTCACCTTAGGCGCCAAGGCGACACCGGCGCGAAAGAGTGTGTATCCGTCCAAGGATTCAATCGACCTTCGACGGAATACATAACAGATCCCAAGGATGGTGCATCCTGCAGCCCAAAAGAGGAGGAAAATGGCCGGTACAACTGGTGGGACAGGTCCTGGTCCGAGTATCTTGTCTTGTCTTGATGATGTGAGATTCTCGTTCTTCCTTGCGCCGTCGAACCCATATGTTCCGTCATACATGAGTTGTAATGCATCCAGACCGAGCGCTAGGATGACTGACTTCTGCAACATTTGCGGCTGCACGAAGCTTTCATATTGGTATGAGTTTGAGTAGGCGACTGGGGCACGGGAGTTTACAGAGCTGAAAATCTCGTAAAAGCGACCCAAGAGGGTAGCCAGCGCAACGCTGCCCAATCGGGCCGTTGGAGCTTCGACTGTGCTCTGGTTGAATGGAGGACTTAGCGTCTGTTCGAAGGAGTCGAAAGAACACTTCTCAGCATCGATGTTTGCGGTGCCGAGATTTGAGCTAACGCTGCATCGAATTCCAATTGGGAGGGCAACATGTTCCAAACTAGGTAGCAAAGTGGAGAGTTCGTCTCGAAATATATAATCCGAGTCGAATTGACTTCCATTGAGGATCTGGAAAAATGAATCATTTATCACATAGCTTCCATTGTGACTCTGAGTAATGGGCTGGTCCATGCCTTGAATGACAGTCTCGAGTGTGTCGTTAAAATTGACAATGTTTTCATAAGCAGGATGAATGAGGGCCTGCCATATAGACATTTCTAGTACTTCTGTCGTCCAGTTGCTGAAGTCATTGGAATAGAAACTCCTTGGGTCGGACCCATCATATTCCATGGGTTCCGCTAATCCTTTGCTTGCCCCTATTTCGACATAGCCAAAAATATTGGTTGACGAGAGGCTGGAGAAAGTATTGTATGTGTAGATCATCTGTCCAGATGGGGTGGCGTACGACCCCGTTCCTCTCAATGTCGATAATCTCTTCTGACTGATGATAGTAAAGGTTGACGTGTCGTTCACAACCGAGCACTCGTATCCGGCGTGGAGACCCCAAGCCATTCCAGAGATTGGAGATTCGGCCTGAGGCCCTAGAAATATTTCTGGGAAGCTTTCGGCTTTGTGCAGAGTATTGGGAATCTTCTCGAAGTTTCGGTCATTCTTTCTTTGGGCATTCTCAGGGGTGTATATTATGCCGAACCCAGGTACACTCGCGGAAGAACCAACACTCCAAGCATCTGCCAGGCCAGACGTAGAATAACTTAATTGTCGTTGGTTGAAGTCGGCCCAAGTGCGTCCTATCACCATAGCTGCGTCCTGTGAAGGTACATAACCATCTGATAATTGAAGCGAAAGTCCGGAGAGAGGCACTGCCACAAAAGCGAAAAAGCTCAAAAGCGCAAGCAGCGCCCAGAGTTGGTGCACGAGCGTCTTCTCCTGGGCCAAGTTCCAAAGGTGCTTCACCCAAGACCTGCGGCTAGTCCAACTACTGCCATGATGTATGAGCAGGCAGGCGAAGTCGGGAGCTTTCCAGTAAGAGGTTTCAAGCATAGCAGCCTCAACACCGAGAAGGTAGTCCTTAGACCAGCCAAGAGCAAACACGCTAATGATGGTCCAAGAGTAATTGATGAGAAGCTCGTTGACTTTCCCATTACTGTAGGGCACCGAGTGGTCAAAATCCCGGCAAAGAAAAGCTCGCCATATAAAAAGAAAGTATGCCGTGATGATAAGGGGAACGAAGAGAGGGGTGGTCTGCCACCAAAAGCGTCTCGCTTGTGGTCGGGCAGATACATCATCGGAGGCTTTTGACATTATCTTCTCGTGAGCATCTCTGGCTGGGGGAAGGGTTATTTCTGTCCAAGTCGCGTTGGTGGCTTCTCCTTTAGTGTATTTCAAATGGTTCGAGTATTGAAATGAATCCTTAATTTTCTCGCCTTTTAAAGTCGCCCAACCGTGGACCTTCACCGGTTGGGCTGGAGAAACGTTCACCGAAGCTGAAGCAGCTGAGATTTGGCAAGTGGTGCCGCCTCTAACAGGGTGTGCTGTAGCACACCATCCATCTGACAGTAATACGGTGGATTTTCTGCAGTGTGCCAAAAAAAAAGAAAGAAAAAAAAAAGCTCGCCCGACCAATATGACCCTACTATCTCCGTCGCGCGAGGCTACCAATGTGCATCTTCTAGGACTGCGCGGCTGACCCAAGGTTGCACGGTGCTGACCATGCCAGCCAACAGCTTGACCGGATTGGACAACGAGCCCAGTCGCCAATCGCTGAGCGCGCGACCCCACGACTTGTCGGCGAAGCATGGTAAGGCTGGCCACTCAAGATTCGGGGGCTGAGACAATCATAAAGTACTCTGCATGGTATTTTGGTCTTTTGCATGCGATCACCAGTTTATCTAAGGCAGAGCGGACGGGATGTCGATTTTTCTAGTGTCTATGGTCGTATGTCTTGGATCGTGGTGGGAGACGATCTATATCCGCAACACAGAGACACGTTGATTTCATATTCTGTTGACCACGGAGCATATTGCCCGGGACTTCACTTCATGTGTGGAATGTCCAAGTCATGTCAACGAATGGATTTCGGCCACGAAGCTCTGGAGGCACGTTCATCTAGATTCTTCTGGATAGCAACGAAGGATTCGTAAAATTCGATATTGAGACATGGATCTCCCGGCATGCACAATGAGGTTTTATGTTTTACGAAATAGGTACGAAGTAAAGGTTGGAAAATATAACCCAAATCAACAACCAATAAGCCCGTCAAAGTCATATGTTGATGATACTGTATGTGATCTTTATGGTCAGGTTTCTATGAAACTGCCGTTGCATACTGAAACAATAAAAGTCTTGAGGGCAAGCAACACCGCGCCGGACGATTACTTTAAATTGGAACTAAACTCCCTAAGCAAGGCTTCCCTAATCTAAGACGTGGAATAATCCATGGCTAATGAACGGTCTTCGTGCGAACTACTTCCTATTTAGCCTGATTGCGACATTTACAATTATCAGTTCCCAGAAGCTGACCCAGCGAAATCCCCACTGACAAAGACAACCAGGACTGCAGCATATGCAGCACACGCACCGAACACTTCAGCTCTCCTTGCATTCGTCATGACCACTATACTGCAAGCAAACAGTACCGTAAACATGGCGATCAAGCCGAGCGTAAGACCTGCCCGTGGGCTTGGGATGTTGTAAAGAGTGTAGATGGGTAAGAATAGTAGTATAGTAGCCGTCAGTGTGGTTATGAACGATGCCACAAATCGCACCCTAGTAATGGAGTAGTGGACTATTTGATGGCGTCGCAGGTAAGATATGTCGACCTCTTGAGGCGAGGGAGTAGGCGGGCGCGTTTGGAAGAGTCTGGAACAGTATGTTTTGAGGAATTTTGTGAGCAGATCTGACTCTGACCGCTGCGAAAGCGATATATAGTCTGAGAATCGAATCCTCGATGAGTCCATATCAGGCGGGTATAGGTAAGAACTTGCACCACTCAGCACTGGGTAGGTCGGCCTTTTTGCCTTCAAAGCCATTGATGAAGTTGTGCGCGTGTGAAAATAATTCGACAGCGCTGTCATGCTTTGTTGAGATGGCTGTTGCATGGCCAACAACGTCGATTCCTGTATCATTGCTTCTCTGTATTCTTTCAACGTCTTCCGAATTTCGATGGCCAGACTCATCCGCTTCAGTCTTCTTTCGGCCACCTCTTGTGCTTCGCTGCCTGGGTGGTCTGTCGTCCCTCTAGTATAGGGTTCGTTCAACCCACGCTTGAACCTGAGCCAATCTCGAGCGTGACTTGTAATATAATCCCGATACTCTTTTTTCTCTTCGTCCTCGATGTCCTTGGCGTCTTGGACATCGTATTGGTCCTGTATAGCTTGTAGTTCTGCCAGTTCGCTCTGGTAATAGAGCAAATCCCGGGAAGCGAGCTTGTCGAATCGACGATAGATCGACATGCCGTGATCAGCATCATGCGCAATGAAGTCGGCAAGTGAGCCAAAGCCGGGGATATAGTTGTGTCCAATACCGGATTCTACTTCATGTTGCGCCATTGAGCATTACTTGAGAAATTTCTACTGAGAAAAGTTTACTGTATCACGTTTCTGTGATCCCGAATCTTTCTGACTCTGTCTGTACCGTCGGAGGGGTTTTCAACCGCCTGATTCCGGTCTTGTCAAATGCAGAACTTCTGGGGCTGTGCCGCATCCCAGTTCAGACTGAGTTGCCCGCGGCAATATGTAGGCGCAGGTGGGCGTCGGTGGCGCAGCCAGGACACTGCCTTCTCAGTCGCTGACTACCCCGCCCATTCCTCAAAAGGTCCATGTCCTCTCGACTTTCATTATCATCTTCCTATTGCATAGCTACGCCCTTTGCCAATTTTCTATATCGCCGCAGGTGTCTTATTCAATGGCTCACTGAAACGAACATCCATCATCTCGAATCTTGATATTCGTCTCATGCCGTTGTAACATTTGACGTTACTACAGTTTGTAGTCATGAGGAAGTCTGATATCGATTTCTCATTCATCAAATCACTTAGGCGAGCCAACCAGCTACAATGTCATTTGGCAGGCTGCTCCATCAAATTTGCCGATAGTGATGAGCGGTCAAAACATCATTTTACAACAGCTCATCAAGACATCCTAGACGGCAAGCAAACGACATTAGCACAGCTGATTGGGGACTGCCGAAAGACCAATCAGAAAGATGGAAAAGGCACTGATCGGGGGTTTGCACCCCCTTGTCCTTACCTACAGCACCATTTACTCCTGGCCGATCAACTAATAGTCCTCCAGGAACCAAGTCAGCTCAGGGCAGGTTGTAAAAGAAGTTCCTGCCAAGGACTTCAGGCTTGGTGGAACAATATTTCCCACAAGAGACAAGTCGCCTGAAAATCAGACAGCCACGCCTCGATCCAAGGCTACTCATGCTTCTCCGGATCCTGCCTACAGTCGGAGACTACAACAGACCACCCATCGTGGACTCTATGACCCAAATAACCCTTCCAAAGAACCAACACAGGTTCGATATAGGCAATCAAATAGGGTAAGACAGCAGAGCAATTGGTTGGAAGCCTCACCTCCTGAGGAAATCTCGGACGAGGAAGATCGGATCACTCCTCTTATCAAGCAACCAGAGACTCGTCCAATTTCCCAAGAACAACTAGTTGCGGAAGTCAAGGGTATATATGCTGGGTTAGTAATGGTTGAAAGTGCTCAGATATCGCAACCGACCAAGACATCAAACGATTATCTGGCCAGACTGGCTCGCCCGAACCCACTCCAACAGCTCTTCAACTACGCCAAGTCTCGTTGCCCTCCCACATCTTCCACCTCAGCACGCGACTCAACTGTGACGCTCGGAAAGAATAGACGTAGGTCATTCTTGCCGGTGTTGGTGGATGGGAAGACTATGATGGCACTTCCTGACACGCAAGCGAGTCATAACATCGTTACTGAGGACTATGCGGCCTCAGTGGGAGCCCTCATAGACCGAGACCCTGCGAAACTGCGCACTTTTACCAACGCAGTCGGTGGTCAAATCCATTCCAGTGGCACTCTACAGATGGACATCGCTCTCCTAGATGACCCGACGAGATTGATCAAGGTGACTTTCTCAGTGGTCGATAAGTGCCCAGAGTCACTCGTCCTGGGAAGTTCCTTCCTAGAGGAGCATAAGATCTTCACCAAGAATGGTTACAGTCACAATACTGTCAAGGTCTCTCCGGGGTTGACGCATTCAAAAGGATATGGGATATTGAGGGTGATGCATATGGGAGATCTTCAAAAGCAGCTCGTATGCACTATTGACCACAGATACGCACTTGCCAAAGCCGATTCTGGGTCCGATATCAACTTGCTTTCTAGAGAATATGCCTCATCAATGGGGTTCCAGACCAGGAAGATCCAGACTGGAGAGAACGACCACGTCATGCTTGCAGATGGAAGCACGAAACAGCTTGACGGCTATGTTGTGGCCGACTTTTCCGTCAACGGCAGCCAAACGCCGCTAGAGTTCTACATTCTTGAGGATCTTGTCTGCGATATCCTACTGGGCGATGGCACCCTCGAGTCCTTGGATGCATTCAGAAAATTTCCAGACGCTTTCATCACTCAGAGCCATCAGGAGGAGCCATTCCACCTAATCAGATGGGCAGAGCGGCTCAGGAATGTCGAGAATGACGTCGAAGTCATTCTACGAAGTCTAGATGATGGTCAAGATTTACCTCAGAGAGTTGGTCGCTGGGATCGGTTGCGGTCAGCCTTTTCCAACAGGGCAGACAAGTCTCGCAGGCATGATCCGAAAGGTATGAGGCGAATGAGGTCGTTTTCTCTTATTGTTGCTGTAGCTGATTTATTTGAAAGCAGAGATTATACGTCAACTAAGAGATCGACTCCACGAGATAAACATCATCGAGTCCGAATATTGCGCAGAGAATGCGCAGAGGGTGATGGGTCTGACAGGCGCCGAGCTCTTTCAAGAGCAGGAATATGATAAGCGACGAAGAAAAGTACACGATGAACTGCGAGATAGGATCTCAAAACACATCAAAGATCTTTCTATGCCGGAGCGTACACCAGGTGCCCCCTCCGAGTCAAGAAGTACGACTACCAACTCGTCGGGCCGTACGTAGCTGATCAGCGTTAACTGCGTATATTTCTTCACTGCTCGTTTGATGGTAGATACTTGTTCGGAGTGCCTAATATACCCTCAATTCTCTATAGATCTTGCTACAAAACCTGATGACGCTCGCGATGTCTGATCTTTTCGTCTGATCTTTTCGATAAAGGCTTAAGTGTTTGTTATTGCGTTATACCAGTCAATATTGTCGTCCGAAATTAATAAACATAGGAAAATCTGAAGTACGGTGTTCTAAGCAATTCTACCATGGTATCAACACGCCAGACCGGCGCCATGACAACGTAGAGGCCCCATTATTGGTATAACCGCTGTCACACATTGAGACAATAAGATCCTGAAGATCAAGCAACACCGCGCCAGGTGGTTACTTCAAATTCGAACTAAACTCCCTAAGCTCCTCAAAGTCCCTCTCACACTTTTTCAAATCCGCCACAACAGCGGTCCACGAGTCCGCCCCGAGCGGCACCCTAATCGGGATCCGCTCCCCGCGGCTGACGAGCTCGTACATCTTCGCCGCCACGGCCTCGGGCTCGGCCCACGCCTCCCGGCTCTGGGGGTCCTCCATGTACGCGATGACGGCGTTGTTCGGAAACGACGGGTCCGCGTACGCGGGGTGGCGCTCCGCCATGTACTGGAGCGACGACGAGGCGTACTTTGTCTTGACGCCGCCGGGCTCTATATTGCAGAGGTGGACTACACGGGTTTCACGCAAAATCAGCAACGGCTATGAAGGCCGCAGACTCAATGAAACCTCAGTCTTACTGTTCCACTCGATCGGCAACTCCTTGGCCACGGCCTCGGTCCAGCCCTCCATGGCGAACTTGCTGGCGTGGTAGAACGAGTTGGCCGGGTACCCCATCCACCCGCCCATGGAGCTAACATTCAGTATAACGCCGCCGCGGCCACCCCCTCGCATCATCCCCAGCGCGCGCTTCGACACGTCTACCATACCCCAGAAGTTGGTATCCATAAGGGCGCGCGCCTCGCCGTCCCCGGCCGCCTCCGTATCGCCGACCAAGGCGTACCCAGCGTTGTTGACGACGACGTCGACGCCGCCGAAGCGCGACGCCGCAGCGTCCAGGGCCGCGGCCACGGACAAGGCCGACGTCACGTCGAGTGCCAGCTTCAGCACGTTGGGGCCGTCGGGCAGGACGTCGGCGGACAGCGAGGACGGGTTTCGCGCAGTCGCTACGAGCCGATTCGATGGCGTCGCCGCGATGTGCTGGGCCAGCGCGAGACCTATGCCGGAGGAACATCCAGTGACTGCTCATGTCAGTAACCTATCGGAGGCTGCTCTCATCAAGAGAAAGAGGCCTTACTGAACCAGACGGCATCACTCGGCATGTGATAAGGTCTCGTATTTGCTTCATCCATTTTTGTCGCTGATGTCAAGTTCGATACTATAGGGCTTGAAAGGTGCTATAAGACGAAAAGGAAATCAAGGCTGCTGTATCAATTTATACCAGTCCTGAGGATCTTATCACTCCGTATCAACTCAACTGTAAGAACTAAACCTTAACAACATTCAATTCATCCCGCAAGTCCGTTTGTGTGGGGACCCTGCGACCTGGTCATTGTACGAGTCGATCCAAAAGAGGAAGCAGACTTGGCCGCTGATCAATGGAATGATGATCTTGCATGTCAATGTATTGTGGGGTTGTGGATTATAGATCGAAGCTTGGAGGATTAACTATCGATTTCAAAGGAGTTACTGGGCATTACGCCAATTATCTCCCTAATGTATAACTTAAGTCCGGCTATGTCCGGCAGTACGATATAGTGCTCCGCGTATAAGGCTCTGCCAGTAGGTTATAATAATCTTACAAAAGTCTCCGTACCCACGTTATGCCGTCGAGATTGTGCTTTTTCTCTCTTGACAAGACCAAAATAGACTTATTTTAAAGAAATAGCACAAAATTATCTCGAAACTCTCTTCTTTTTGCCAGAATTCATCTAAAATGATTTTTTAGGCGGCAAATTTGCGCCCTTCGGACAAAACACATCCTGCAATCTATATGGGGACTTTTGTAGGTGTAGTATATATCTTTTCAAGCTTGATAATACGTTATTGGGAATCGCTGGCAAGTCTGACCCTGTTACTCAATCTTCCTCAACACATCGACAAGCGAAGTCATGTACGTATGCAGTCGGTTTCAGTCGTTCCTCGGTTGAAATTTTTTTTTTTTTTTTTTTTTTTGGTAATACGAATTCATGGATGGCCGTCACTTGCAGGAAGATAATGTCATTACACGGGACACGATGGAGAATCGAACATCTATTATTACTTGTTTTCATCACCTAATTTGACGTTGTCACGAGAACCAATGCTTTTTGAACCATATGCCAGGACACAGCAGTGATCGCAAAGCGCCCCTCGCTGATTTTCGTGCTTCGTAGCTCATATATAAAACTCTCTCTAAGTCTAGACCCCATCATCTCGTTCTTTACGAGGTTGCCTTGCTCATCGAGATCAATCGCTTGACACCGACCTATATCGAAATTAGTTTCACTTCTTTAGTTTCAGTTGGCTGGGTACTACTTACCATCCAGTTACCGCACTCATCCGTCTTGGACGTCTGGATCTCAACCTGCAGTCTGCCAGCCTCGGGGAAGTTCTTGCTATCCAGAGCTTGTGCAAGCTGTGTCAGTTGCTCAATGGTATCTGGCTTGACAAGTTCCTCGTTGTTGAGGTGATCGAACAAGAGGCCCAATCGCTTCTGGGTATCCTTGACTTGCATCTGGAAGGACTGCGGCGCTTTGCCTGCCACCCGCTGCATGTCACGGCTCAAGATGTCCACAAGCTGCAGGGCGTTCGCTGGAATGTGCGACCGGTCGCCTGCCGGGTGTCTGGGCTTTGATGACGCAGCTGCTGGTGGAGGAGTTTGGATCTGAGCCGGAGAAGCAGCAGCTCGTGGCGGGCCGGCAACCTTGGGAGGACCAGCCATGGGCGGGGGTCCCGCTGATGGAGGTGCCTGCTGGGGAGGGAATCCTCCATATGCAGTTCCAGGGTATGCGGCTTGAGCAGGTGTGGCCTGAGGCGAAGGCGCATAGGCGCTCGATGGCGGTGGCCGGTTGCCCGGTGGCGGTGCCATTCCGGGCTGCTGAGGCTGGCTACCTGGTGCCGCTGGAGCTGGAGCATAGCGGTTGCTTGGAGGGCCCGAAGCGGGTGGCTGGTTGTAAGGAGAGGCACTGCGTGCTACAATGTTGCCCATTGGTGGCGGGGCACCGTAGCCAGCCGGAGCCTGTGCGGAAGGAGGCGGCGCGTAGGCATTGGCGGCAGCAGAGTCAGGCCGGGGAGGCGGAGGCAGTTGTCCAGCTTGCATACCTCCGAGTGGCGACATGACGCGGGCTTGGGGCGGGCCCATCTGTCCTACCTTGGGGGGAGGCGGGGGTGGAGTAGCAGTGCCTCGAGGGGGGCCGAGAGGTGTCGGCGGACCTGGTAGAGATCCCTGCATACCAAACGGAGAGGTGATCGCGGCCGGCGCAGGTGTTCGTCGAGCTGGCTGGGCCTTTGTCACCAATGGCACGTCGTTCCACTGGCCGTCATCCTTCTTGATGGGCGGCCCGGAAGAGGGTGTGCCAGCCCTGGGTGGCCCGGCGAGGGCTGGTGGGGGTGCATTATAGTTTTGAACTGGAGGAGCATAGCCCATTGGAGTGTACGCAGAAGCTTGAGGAGCAGGGGTGGCCTGGAATCCCGCAGGTGCGTAGGGGTTCGCGGCAGCCTGGGGCGCTGCGTAGGCTCTGGCGGCCTGGGGCGCTGGATAAGCACTGGTGGCCGGAGAAGCATACGCATTAGAAGTCTGGGGCGCGTATGGGGTGGCCGAAGGAGTCTGGGCGGCCATGGGATTGGGGTTGTAAGGATTCAGCGGGCTAGGCGTAGCTGCTGCTTGCGCACCGGGGTAGCCAAAGCTGGCTGCTTGTCTCGTTGTCTTCGGGATGCTGACAGCTTGCTGTTGCGTCTTCCTCTGAGTCGCCAAGTTCAACCTGTTGCGTGCAATATCGGCAGCAGGGTATGTGGTAGGAAGGAGGCTGAGATACTTCTGAGCCACAGACAGTTGTCCGTGTCCGGCCACGATATCCGCGTACTCAACGTACTTGTCGTAAAGAGAGCCCAGTTTCCATCCCGAAGTCTCCTGAAGCTCAGTGTCCTGGAACTTGGTAACCTCTCGGAAAATGGAGACTTTTTCGATGAAGTGCTGCAGAGTTCTGGCATGGATGGAATAGGAGGAGTCGTTACCCTCTGCAAGGCCAGCTTTCTCAGCTTCGTCGAGCTCGGATATCCAAATGTTGACAACCTTCTCCAGCTTGTGGCCTACCAAGAAGCAGAACGCAGCATCCTGCCTCGAACCCGATTCGTAAATGCGGTCACCGAGAGCCTCGCAGAGGTCAGGGAACTCCTCTGGGCTGGCGTAAGTGCACAAAGTGACCATGGTCTCCTTCCAGTTGGACAGATCGGCATTGTACACGACATCCCACAGGTTTTTGACAATGACCGAGCTGAGCAGGCGGAGATAGTTGGGCATGCCAACCTTCTGCGTAAGGTAAGCGGACTGAACCTTGTCAACCAATTCCTTTCCACCGCACTGGGCGATCATGAAGGCATCGGCCATTCTCTCCTCCTTCAAGCAGATGGCAGTGGCCTTCTCAAACTCTCCGAGCATCAAAGCCTTGGTGATTGACTTCTCCACCGCGGAGTCGGTCTCGGCAAACAGGTGGAAGGGGTTGTCAGTCTTGGCACCCTTGGTTGCTGAAAGCTCGGCCAAGAAATCATCACCTTCTCCCTCAGCACCTTCGGAAAAGAACATTGAAAGTCGGTTCTTCTTATGACCCTTCTTAGGAGCGAGCTTATCCGGTTCCGCAGTTGTCTCTTCCTCCTTAAACTCTGGCTCTTCGGTCGTACCATTAGTAGCCTCCTCCTCGACTTTCGAGAATCCAAGGTAGTCGACGATCTGCTTCCGAGGGTTTTCTGCCAGGAGAGTCTCCATGACGCGCCATTCTTCCTTTTCTTCTTCCGTCTTGGCATTTTCCTTGTGCGAGTCACAGATAGAAACAAGATCACCCGATTTCAGAGACTGCTCAAACGTCTCTGTGCTGGAGCCTATGTCCGAGTCCACCGTGAACTGCGAAATCTTGATGGTCGAGGATCGCTTCTGTCCCGGCTGAGAAGGGTTTGCCTCGACAATGATAAGCTTGCCTCCGAATCCAAAAGATACGGCAGCCGGTCTCTCGAACCACTTGGGCGCTTTCGCCAGGGAGAAGGTGGCTTCTTGCGGCTGAGTTTGAGCCTGTGTGAAAAAGTCCTCGCCATCCAGGTTGCTCTGAGTATTAGATTGTACTGCGGAGGGGTTGGTGTTCTGAAGAGTCTGGATCGTAATCTTGCCATCAAAGCCGGCCGTCGCAGAAAGGTTGGGATTGTCGGGGTTGAAACGAGTGAGGAAGGTCCAGTTCGTAACCTCGGGGAACTCTCCGAAACGTTCTCCGGTCTGCGGGTTCCAGATCAAAGTACGGTTGTCTTTGCCGCAGGACAACAAGAGGTCCGGGTCTTGCTGACACCACGAAAGTGACAAGATGCCTTGCTCGTGACCTTGAAGCGACCTCTCAGGCGCATTCGAGTTGCGAAGATCCCAGAGCAGGATCAGGGGCGCGATATCGTCAGGCGTGGCAGTCAGGAGCTTGGTGGAGTTGTTCGGGTCCCATGCAATAGCGCTGACAGCCTTTCTGTTGTTGTTGAGGGTCAAGGAAGCCTTCTTGGTCTTCAGGTCCCACACGGTGACGAAGCCACCAGTGCCGCCGGTTGCTAGAATGTGTGCGACCTTGCGATTCCATGCGACGCATTCGAGGTCATCCGATCGAGCGGCCGTGTTTCCGAGTCGGAAAGCGTTCGAGGGGTCGTTGACATCGTAGATGAAGAGCTCTCCCTTGGCTCCTGCGGTAGCGAGGATCTGGGGCCGCAGCGGGTTGAACTGCACCGACTTGATCGCGCCGGTGTGCTTGGTGGTTCGAGCAATCAAGGCATCAGAGGATCCTTCAATCAGCTTCTGGGCATCCCAAAGGTCGAGGGCACCATTCTCGAGGGCACCGGCGATGATGCCTTGGGCGTGCTCCTCTGTGGGAGGGCCCCATGCGATATCGTAGAATCTGGCAGCAGGATGTCAGCTAGAGTAGTTCCCGACAACGTTTCTGCTTTTAAGGTGCTGGTTTACCTCGAGTCTGCAGCAATGCTCGCGATCGGCTGGAGCTCCAGTCCTTGTTCCTGGCTGTCCAGGCTCAGGTCCCACAGCTCGAGCTTCGTCTCGTCCGAGAAGTCGGCGTCAACAGCGCCAGCTCGGGTTCCAGTAACAAGAAGAGGCTTCGCAGCACCAGGCGACCAGGCAAAGGCCGCGGTGCGCGAGATCTCCCTCAGGCGAACCATGGTGACTGCTCACGAGGGGCGTGCAGCCAAGTTGCAGTTTGGGTTGACCAGAATCGAGTTGCACGGTCTTGGAGGGGTTGGGTTACGTATAAGGGGTGGCGATTGGAAGATGGGATTTGGCAATTCAGGCAAGAATAGACATTGGTCCCTCTAGGCCTGCTAGGAGTATCCGATACAGCTGCGTGAGGGCGTCTATTCTGTTCTGCAAAGCAGGAACTCTAAGTGAAATGGGAAAATGCCAGCTCACTCAAGTCTCAATAGCAACCTACTAATAAGCCGGGCCAGGGCAGCAGGCGAGTGGGTGGGAGTGTGCTCATCGAAGACGACACATCGCTGTCCCCAAGGGAGCTGTGGCTGACCAGACCGTAAAGGGGGGCCAACCGCCCAACAGCCCCACAGGCTCAGATCCCCCCCCACACTAGGCTGCGAGGGGACGAATTTCTGTGAGGCGGTGCTATGTAGGTATGTGCTTGCGTTAAGTTGATTCCTGCACGTGGGTTGGTTATTAGCTGCGATTCATATTTGCAACGAGCAGCCCAAGCTTCTCCAATATCGAAAGGGAAGAAAACAAAAAATGACGGACGCAAAGAGGTGGAAGGCGACCGTCTTCGTGGGAGGCCTAGCCGGTCTCGTCAATCCGGCGAGTCTGCACGACGCATTTATTCCCTTTGGCGAGATTGCCGATATATCATTGCCCAAGAACGACAAGCCAGACGCAGCAGAGCCGCATCGTGGTTTCGCCTACGTTGAGTATGAGGACGAGCAGGACGCCAAAGAAGCAATCGACAACATGGATCAATCGGAATTTTTCGGCAGGATCCTCAAGGTTTCACCAGCCAAGGCGCCCAAGAGCGCCGACGAAGGACTGGGTAGCAAGACAGCAGTTTGGCAACAGGTACGATTTTCTGCTTCCGCGCAAACATGAACCTCTGACTAACACAGCTCTCAGGAGAGCTGGCTGGCAGAACACGCAGTAGGCGAGGAGGACAGGGCCGCAGATGGAGCGCAGGCGGTTGATGATCGCCCAGAGGATCCCATGCAAGGCCTCGAAGGGCTAGATGTTGCCGGACCACGACCGGAGTAAAGAGTAGAAGCAGCTGCTCTTGTCTTGATTTGGTTTCTCTCACATAGCGATGGCGTTGGTTACTGTCAGAATTGAACGGGGATACCGGTTGGACCCAAGGTGGCAGGCGCCGGCAATTCTCTATATCATGCTGAATCTCTGCTATATTTCACTGCCTTCTTCCACTTGCAAACCTCCGAGGACTAGAATGTACAATGTTGTGTGGTCTTGCCTGAAACAACGAAACACCTCGCCTTTCGTCTCCCTCTTTCGAGTGGTTGGCGCTTAGTGGTGCTCGCCGGAGGCAGCAGCATCAGCTGCGCGGTTTTGTCGCTGCAGACGCAGGTTCTTGTCAACCCAGAACTTGCGGGCGCTCGAGTAGCCGGCAGCGAAGACGGCGAATCCGACGACGATACCTGTGTATATGTGGTAAGCTGGAGAGTCCGTGGGCCAATTCTAGACGCTCGTGTGCTCACCGAGAGGCCAAAGTTCGGCCGGGATCTTTCGGAGCTTTCGCAGACGCTGGGAGACAGTGTGGCCTATCGCAGACCTTGTCAGTACTCTTTCCATCCATCGTGACCCCATGGCGATGTATCTCGACGAGGTCCCGAGGGCCTTCACGTTGACGTCGGACGACAATGGCTCGACAACATACCAGCTTGGTCTTCGGCCTGTCACAAAGCGTTAGTACGTCATCTTGAGCCTCAGCGACCCGGGGGAAAGGGCACCCACAGGAGGAGCACGCATCATGCGTCTCGTGGGCTGCATTCTCATGATCTGAGTGGGATACATATTGGGCAGATGTCTGGGGGAGAGGTGGAGGGGAGATTGGTCTCGTCGATGCGAACGCTGTTCTTCTCGTGGCTTTGGAGCGACTGGATGCGTTTCTAGTGTCCCGACCAGCGAAAATGGAAGCAATGGGGCCCATTTGGACAAAAGAAGCTCGGTCTCAGGCAACGGACCAATGGCGAGCCGGCCAATGCGGCCCACCCTGCTCGGCTTGTTGCTGCTGGCCCCCCAAAGCGGGAAAAGCTCACTAACAATTCTGCGCCTCAGGCACTCCAGTTCGCTCTGCCCTTCCGCCAATCGAACGATTCCGACTACCAAGCTACTCGAAGAATCATAGACCTCATCCCAAACCTGTCATTCCTGCCATTGAGCACCACTACAACCTCTCCACTCTACTCAAAGCTCAGAAACCGCCAAAATGTCTGATGATGATCGCGAAACCAAGCCCTTCAAGTTCGTCACCGGTAAGATTCCCCTGCTGCGGCGCCCCGTAAAAGGCTCACTCGGCCATGTGCTAATTCGCGATCTCTAGCCGGTAAGAAAACGCTTCCCGCCACTCCGCCCGAGCGATGCGATCCCATCCGATATGCGATTGTCGTGTCGTCTGGAATGACCCAGCGGTGCCGGATCTAACAGGAGATTGACATGTGAACAGGTGTCGATGCTCGGTTCCCCAACATGAACCAGACCAAGCACTGCTGGCAGAACTACGTCGACTACCACAAGTGCATCAACGCCAAGGGCGAGGACTTTGCCCCCTGCCGCCAGGTACGACCCGATTCGGGAGCAGGATCGCGTGCGGACTTTGCGAATTGACATGAGAAACAGTTCTTCCTTGCCTACCGATCCCTGTGCCCCAGCGGTTGGTACCAGCGCTGGGACGACCAGCGTGAGGCCGGTAACTTCCCTGCCAAGCTGGACGCATAGATGTATTCGATAGGTTAGAGACGGATATACTTGTATAAAGTGGACGGAGGCGCATTCCAGGAACTGGAAGGTCCAGTGGCGCTAGGATGTATCATAGATTCCTTTCGGCCAGACCAATACAAAATATCGACCTGCTTATCTGCTACTCTTGGATTTGCCGAAGATTCACAAACTTGACAATGCCGACAAAATCAAGTCATAAGGAGGTTCCTGATTTCCAAGCTCACTTAGGAAGCATCAGCTCCCGACGTATCGGCTGCGAATAGCGACTCGGACATCGATGACGTCTCTTTTCCCGGAAGCCCTGGATGGGCAACCACCAAACGTATGGGCTGGCGCCATGTCACGAGCGGAAAATTGTCATCACAGAATCATTATGCTGCAGTTTGAAATACCGAGCGTCCAGGAACGCCGAAATGCGGTTAACAGGCACCATGAAAGGGTATCTTATTATGTCGAGAAACTGCAAAATGATGCGCTGGGTGATGCTGGGCTCTTACGTGAAGCCATGATATAATACAAACGCCAAAGTCGCCAAGAACCAAGAATAAAAAACCAAATCCCATCCAAGTCGCAAAGTACAACTATTCCTCGTCGCTTGAGCTCATAAACTCATCATCTTCGTCGAAACCGGCAAAGGTCCTTGTGGCGGGTTGCTTGCCTTTCGAGACAACTGGTGGCGATGCGGACTTTGAGCTCGAGCCAGAAACCTCCTGCTCGTCTTCTTCAGACGAGCTGCCCTTGGTCACGATATTGTCCGTGTACTTGCCCGACTTGATGGCGGCCATCACGGCATCGCGTGTCCTCTCGCCAGCTTCTTCCTTGTCCTCCACCCATTTGCCGTCCAGTCTTCCCTTGGTGTTGTGCTTGATATCGTGCTCTTTCTGATCTGCGGCGTCCACAACCGCCTGCCATCGCTCTCGGCGCAACTGCTTCTCCTTCTGCTCCATTTCCGGCTTGATGGCGAGGTATTCGGCCAGAGCTTTGGCCTCGTTGACGGTGCGCAGTCGCCTGCCATCAAGATTTCTGCTGGAACCGTTCTCATCTCCGTTCTTCTTCTTCCTCGAAGACATGCGACCGCCGGCAGCGCGCAACTGCGATCCGAAACCTCCCTTGCCACCGCACAGGGGTGCCGAAAGTCGCAGCGACACGAACTCATCGTGGCTTGATAATCCACACACATCAGTAATAGGTGTGGTAAGCGGAAAGCGAGATGGTAGTATCTGCTTGTTTGAGGTCGTGGTCAAGATGAGGCGGTGCTCTCTTGGGTCCGTTGGCAGACGTTGCCTGATGCTGTCCGCGACATCCTCGAGAGTGGCGGTCGAGGAGACAGGGAAAGACAGAGTTGACGGGCCGAAGCCGGCAATACTGCTGATGAAAACGTTGATCTTCTCCATTGTGAAGATATGCGAGCTGGAGAGATGTTTGCAACAAAGTGTGGTGAAGAGATCCTTTTGACAGAGATGTTGCTGTGGTGATCGTCGAGGCGGCGATTCCAGAGGGGCGGGTCTTGGCGGTAGTTTAACCTCTGCTTTCAGCCGCTGCCTCGCGGTAAAGTTGACGCCTCGTGACTGTGTAAGCAGGAGGAAATGTGCGCTGCCTCGCTTTTAAAGGAAACATTTAGCCGTGACTAGGTTTTCGATATTTTTGCAAAGGCGCAACACTTTTAATTCAAAAATTGAAGACTCGAATGGACTTAAGAAACTTGGTCACCCGCCTGCGAACAGAGAATCAAAGCGCATTGGAAAGCCAGATGCTCCGATAAGACAAGCACCAGTTATCAGACCCCACTTTTAGCACCAGCCACAAGAACCCTTGGCTCCAGACCAAAACTTAGCTAATCACCCTCAAGGTGCTAAGCCACTTTTTTCTCAGGCCCTATCGGTTGATTGGACCGCTAATTTTTGCGCACACAAGCTTCGCAAAATCCCCCTCGCGATTGCAACTTTCGAAAAAGCCCGTTCAACAGCAAAGCGGATCGCCAATCCTCAACCACCCAACAACCCTCGACGACATCTTGACCATCGTCCGACTCGCCCAAGATGCTTATCCCGAAGGCTGACAGGAAGACCATCCACGAGGCTCTGTTCCGCGAGGGCGTCCTCGTTGCCCCCAAGGACTACAACCTCCCCAAGCACCCCGAGCTTGATGTCAAGAACCTGTTTGTCATCAAGGCTCTGCAGTCCTTGACCAGCCGCGGCTATGTCAAGACTCAGTTCTCGTGGCAGTGGTACTACTACACCCTGACCCCCGAGGGTCTCGACTACCTCCGAGAGTGGCTTCACCTGCCCGCCGAGATCGTGCCTGCTACCCACATCAAGCAGCAGAAGTCCCACGTTCCTCCCCGAGGCATGCTGGGCGGCGAGGGCGAGCGCGAGCGCCGCCCCTTCGGCCGTGGCCGTGGCGGCGACCGTGGCGACCGTGAGGGTGGCTACCGACGACGTGATGCTGGTGAGGGCAAGGAGGGCGGTGCCCCTGGTGAATTCAACCCTCAATTGTGAGTGGCCCGCAGCGGAAAGAGCGAACCTCTCGGAATTGGCGTTTTATGGAAGGAATGGATTATCACAAAATTCGACACGTATGCTAACATGATTGTTTTCTAGCCGTGGTGGATTCGGCCGTGGCCGCGGTGCTGCTCCCCCCTCGTAAGCGAGCACGCCTGCCAACTACTCAATGGACACCTCCTTCGACACCACATAAGGCAGTAGGCATGGGGTGGAACAACCGACATGTACACAATGGACTGGAGGGCACCTACATGGTCAATTTTCTGCTCGCATGGTAGAACTCGTGGGGGAAAAACTCGGATGCACTGGTGGGAGTTATTAGGGATCATGAAACCCTCGGAACCGTCTACTGCGAATAAGGGTCATTGCTTTTGATGTCATCAAGAATTGACTTCGTCTCACGAATAATATGTGAAATGCCTGAACCGTTCATCCTATGCTCCCGAACTGACCAATTGCGACTTGCAAGACAACTTATCCTTATCAAATTTGACCAAATACGTATGCTACTGATACGTTCCAACCAAGCCACATGTCTGCTTCACTGACAGTTCCGGACTCGCATTGCAATTGTTCGTCAGTCGCAAGCCCACAAATCATTGTAATAGATTACAACCTGCCAACGTCAGAGTGGTTGGGACTGGTTGGAGCTACATATTTAACAATTGATGTGTCGTTTGACTGGATTTTTGTGTTGGTGAAGTAGCAGCAAACAATTGCACGATTACGCAGGTTGGTATAATCGTGAACGAATACTAATTTAACTCACTTTGCTATGGGCTAATCATGGAAGCAAAGGGTAACGAAAAGCGTAACAAAACATGTTTATATGGGTCAGTTGTATCTTCCACTTGGGAACTTGGACAGATTTATACTCGTACTTAAGCGCTGATCTAGGCAACTTTGATCATCCATGGGTTTCGATAGGACAATTCAATATGTAACGAAAATCGCGGGATCGAATTGGGCGGTGATCGTGACGGGCTCCACTCCGCAAGTTGGGCGTTGACTTGAGGAAGACAGCGGTTGTCTGCAGTAGGGTGAAATACTCTGTGGGCAGGCGCCAGGTCAGTTCGTGACAAACTAGCAACACTTATCTCTACATTGGATATTTTTGAATTGATTTATAAATGATCAAACAGACGAGTCAAGGACCAAAGTACTCATGTGATCCTACTCTCCTGGTCGAGCGTGTGCAGATAGATGAATATACAAATTCCTTGGACTTTTCGTAGTAGTAGTACGTGTGCCGCTGCAAGGCGAAGTGAAGCCGGGGACACTCTTCCGGGAGTCTCACCGAGCGAATCTCCAGACTCCAAGCCGTGTCAGGTCAGCCCATGCGGGATTACGAGGATGGGATGCTCTAACGACAAGCGGCAGTTTCCTGGTTGGGGGGGGGGGCAGAGCTGCATGGGGGGCGGTCGACAATGGACATTCCACGAGTTTTCGATGAGCTACTTCGTAGACGACAGCGAACGACATGTATGAGAAGGTTTGCTCTTGACACCAGCCTTATGCTTATACTCTGTAGTCATGCCCAATACAACAAGTCGTGATGCGAGACCCTGCCCAGTGATACATACTACTTGATCGGGATAATTGTTTACTTTTACAGCGACAACAAACGCGAGATAGGACAACGAAGCAGTTTGAATCGCAGAATGGGCAAAGATCGCGATTCAACCTGATAGACTTCTAGACCGTATTATGGAGACCCGAGCTTTAGGCCGAGCTATGGAGCCAGATGGTGCTGCCAGAGGACCGATGACGTCTGCGCCTGAAGAGCTGGGAAATCTCGCTGAAAGCGCCTTGCACGAGAGAGAGAAAAAATAAGTTAGCGAATCCATACAGCTTCACCTACCACAGAGCCGCCATTCTAGTGGGGGCCCAGGCCTGTCTTTTGACTCTTTGCTTTTTCTCTCATGGGCATTCTCTGGCTCTCTTCCCTTCTATGGAACGGCCGGCCGGCATCATCATTGGCCATTGGGCGGCCGTCCATGAACCTGGTCGCCAGTCGCAACCCCCACAGCGGGGAACATTGAAGCTGTGTAAGTGACTGACTTGACCTGCCCCTCCCATCCCACGGTCAGCGTTGGCGTGAGACAGAGAACAAGGTTGAGAGAAGACAGCTCCTTGGTTTGCGCGCCCTCTGCCTCTGCAGGCGTGCCTGAGAGGAATCCGATCATGGGCATGCATGGCATTATTAACGGGACCAGGAGAACGGCGTATGGGGCTTGCAGCCTGTTGAGAGGTTTTTCTCTTCCCTTTGTCATTGGATAATGTAACCTACTGCGGCTCCTTGGCCCTCAGAAATATTGGTCGTTTGGTCCCGGGAAGCAACGAGATCAATCCGCCATACCATATATATATAGTCCTCCCCTACCTCCGCGTCGACCGCGCAAACCTTACTTGATATTTCCCATTCACATTTCCCATTCTCTTTCACTCTGAATCTGTTCAAATCTTTTCGTGATACCCCGCTTCCGTTCATACATACCAAGACACATACCCTCCTCTCTCCAACAACCTAATCCAGATCAAGATGGCTGCTGAACTCCCCAAGACCATGAAGGCTCTCAGGTTTGTCCCCCTTGCTGTCCCTTCTGTCATCGCTGCATGTGGTCAAGGACTCTGCCTGCTCCCGTGTATGCGAGCATTGGCTTCCCACTTCCCTTTGGCCTGATCCAACGACCCCAGAAACTGATTGGCCCTCCACGCGCAGATATGAGAAGCCCGAGGACTGGAGCATCGTCGAGGTGCCCCTGCCCAAGATCCGCCCCGGTGATGTCCTGATCAAGGTCAAGGTACGTCTCTGAGAACCTCCTTTCCTGTTCAACGGGTCCATTGGAGCTTCATATATCTGACTTGCACGATATCCAGGCCTGCGGTGTTTGCGGTACCGATCTCCACATCCATGAGGGCGAGTTCATCGCCAAGTTCCCCCTCATCCCCGGACACGAGACCATTGGTGTTGTCGTTGGTAAGAAAGAGCAATATACAACCACATGGTGGTTTTGGAGGCTAATAGAAGCCTGTAGACATGGCCCCCGATGTCAAAGGTTTCAAGGTCGGTGACCGTGTCGCCGCTGACAACTCTGAGCTTTGCGGCCACTGGTAAGCTCTCCGGGAAGAGTTCAATCTCGAGGACAATCCATTGACATCTTTGCTACAGCTTCTACTGCCGCAGAGGCGAGGCGCTCCTTTGCGAGGACTTCTCCGCCCACGGTGTCTTGAACCTGGACGGTGGTTTCGCTGAATACGTTAGTCGCCTTGTCTGCCCGAGTCGTCGATCATATACTTACACTCCTTGTCTCTAGTGCAACTACCCCCAGGGCAAGCTCTTCAAGATCCACAACATCAGCGACGTCGACGCCACCCTGATCGAGCCCGCTTCTTGCGCCATGCACGGTCTCGAGAAGATCGCCCCCAAGGCCGGTTCCCACGCTCTGCTGATCGGAGCTGGTCCCACTGGTCTCATGATGGCTCAGTTCCTGTAAGTGCTGCCGCAACAAGCGAAGCAACACGAGAGAACCGATTTGCTGATATCCACCAACAGGAAGAACTCTGGTGTCTCCCAGCTGACCATTGCCGCCCCCGAGGGCGCCAAGATCGACCTCGCCAAGAGCCTCGACGCCGCCGACACGTACATCCCCCTGTCGCGCAAGGACGCCACGCCGCAGTGGGAGCAGATCAAGAAGGACAACCCGTACGGCTTCGACATCGTGGTCGAGGCGTCGGGCAGCTCCAAGGTGCTCGAGGACGCCATCAACTACGTGCGCCGCGGCGGCAAGCTCGTGTGCTACGGCGTCTACCCCAGCTCGGCGCGCGTCTCGTGGGCGCCGTCCAAGATCTTCGGCGACGAGATCACCATCATCGGCTCCTTCTCCGAGACCTTCATGTTCCCCGCCACCGTCGACTACCTCGACAGCGGCAAGGTCAAGACCAAGGGCATCGTCAACAAGACCTTCAAGCTCGAGCAGTGGGGCGAGGCCCTCGAGAGCATCCGCAACAAGTCTGCCATCAAGGCCGCCATCGTCTTTGACTAAATGTGCGCCGTGTGGTGCGTAGAGAATGAGCAACCCATAGATGGCTTGATTACATCCATAGAGGGCCCCGGGTCTGAAAATTGGATACCATATTCCTGGTCGAGCTGAGATTGGGAAGAATTAAAAAAAAGGTTGGAAAATTAGGTTAGCGGGACATATTGAATACCACTTATGATTGATGACGGGAAGATGCACTCTGATATATATATTTGAAAGCGCACGTCGGTGCCCATCAAGGTTGTATTGCTCCACACGGACGGGTGCCAGCAAGGTTGTCGGCTGAAAATAGTGGTTCGTATACTACGGAGAAAAATGGCGACATTCTCCAACCCAACCAATGGATCATCAGAATGGGGTCTCGTTGCATGAATATGTAAGCGCAACAACGTCATGCTTTGTTGTATCGTCTGTCACGACCGGGTCTCCGGACTTACAAATACAGTAGCAATAGTATGATGGAAATTCACAATCAGTCGACCGCCAATTGCAACCCAGAAATATTCACCCAGTCATAATTCCAAGTGTACAACGCATATCGACGGCAATAGTGGCTGAAGGGAACTCGGGCACCGGCCATGAGTTTGCAAAGCTCCTGACCAAAGAGGTAAATCAAGCCCATCCATATTAAGCAATGTTGCCATTGAGAAGCTCCAGCGCGTGCTCGGGAGCAAGACCCTAGAGAATACAAGCTGCTATCATGTGGGATTTTCCGGTGCTTGTGCCTCGAAATAGTTCCGGTATAAAAGTTTTAGATTTCAAGGTTTAGAAGGACGATGCTGACATGTTGTGGCTGATGAGACTGGGCGCTCCTGGCATCGTGAGGGTCTGGAACTGTCCTGGTAAATCTGGCTTTCTGAGGAGTGATACCAGACTCTGGCGTTTGATAACAACTCGAAGTGCATCAATGCCACAGTAGTGAATCCGCATTGGAACGTGCGACCTTGCTTGGCACGGAAACACAGGCGCAAACGCAGCCCGAGGTTGCCTGTTTGTTTCTGATATATGCCCGTTTTACCAACTTTATCACCAGAGGGCCTCCATAAAGTGTCCAGCTTCTCCCTCACTGCACATGCCACCGGGGCGAATGGTAGGGTGTGAGGAACTCCTAGAATCGACAAGGAGGACAGGTTTTCGGCTTTCGTCCCCAAGGTTGTATGAGCTTTTGGTTATTGTCATCTCTTTAGAAATCCTTTCGGTCCCTACTCAGCCAAACAATGTCATATGGAATTCCGACTCAATAATTGATAAAACGGAATTCAAGGACGAAATATATTGTTGTGGTCGCTGGCCAGTGCCTATGATGATGCTATCTTGTAGAAATAATCGCGTCATGGTCCCAGTAGTTTTGGGTCCATTCTCATCCATGGTACAGGCATCAATTGGGCGGAGTGAATATCAGCGACCTCGGGGGCCAACAGATAACATCGATTTGACTTCTTATCCTCAAAGTGAGGGTTCTGACCGATTGCCAGTATCTGAGAATACCTCAAAGAGCTTTCCAGCCTTTTTCTTCAGTCATATCAAGCTTGATGACGAACAAAAGTCAAAAATCAACGATGGAGATGATGGGCGGGCTTCTTATTTCCATAAATACGAATGTGGTATACTTCAAATTCATTATTGATTTGAACCACTACCCATGGCTCGCTTCAAGCAGACTATCTCGAATATTGATCATGCATCTAGCAAACATCGCATGACCCTCCCTAGTCCTTGACGGAAGGGAACAACACAAGGCCAATTGTTTCCAACTCTGCTGTATGTGTAATGTACTGTGGCGGCAGCGTGACGGCAATCTATATTTCGATGCCCGGTGGCAAAACCTCGTTGAACCTGGGACTGATGCTTACTTCTCCAGCATATTGCTTTAAGCAAGATACAGGCTCTAACGATTGCGTGATCTAGCCGCCCTCACAAACAGGTGTACAAGGACTTCCACACACCGACTGACGTCCCGGGAGTGACACCAAAAACTGGGATATTTTTTCATGTTGAAAAGTCTTGGGCCATTCCGTCTCTCCAGATCTGCCACTTTCGCTGCAGATTTTGACTTCATGAGGGTATGATGAAGGGCACCCTTTCTGGTGATATTTCGAGCCCCATGACGATCGACCGTCATTTTCAGAATCTGGTGACTTCGCCGGTGGGACTTATTCCTTCCTTGCGAATCTGCCCAGAGCAGGACCAAGCTCGGTGGTCTGTTCTTGGTGCTTTTGCTGGTTCTTTTGCTTCTGCTCCTCCCAGATTTGATCAATCTTGAGTCTCTTCTCGTCAATGATGTTCTTTGAACGCTGCTTCCTCATGTATTTCTTCATGGCGGAGTTCTTTCCACGAGCGCGGTTCTTCATCTCCGTCTCAATGTCGACTGGCTTGGCGTCCAGGTCTCTCTCCGCTTTCCGCTGCTTCTCACTTCGGAGATCGAGGTTTCCGATGAAGTTGGGGTCAAGCGCAATCATCTCAGGTTGCAACTTGTTGAGCAGACCCTTGACCTGGGATTCCTGTCGCTGCTTGGCGGTCTCGAAGGGATTGACTTCGAGAGCATCAAAGTTGGCTTCACCAGCACCAGGAACAATGATCGACTAGTGCTAGGAGTTAGTAACCCGTCTCTAATAGGCCAAAGGATTTCATGGCAAGGTCGACATACCGAGAAGCCCTCATCATGGGATACACCCAGTGTGTCTTCGAAGGGACACCACCTGACCCTTTCCACGGCCTTGCCCTCGCCACCCCACGCCATGTATGGTGACTGGACCTTCTCTTGGTCGGCTTTATGCTTGACAAACAAATCCTTCCAGATGGTCGTGGATGTACTCCAGCCAACAGCCGTCTGATTTCGAGAGTATTAGCGTATTGGATTGTGATTCTCCAACGTGGAGTCAACTTACGAGATTCCGGTCCGATATGCTCACAGACGCAGCAGGTGTGCGTGTAAAATAGTTGTTCACTTCCTTGAACATGCGAATGTCCCTAGAAACAATTGTCAGAAAGTCTGTTATAGCGTGCTCGCAAGAATGAAAACTTACCAAACTGCCATTTTGCGGTCTTGGCCAGTCGACACCATATATCTGCCCTCTCTGTCCATGGCCAAAGATCGGACAGGTCCCTTGTGTGCGAGCAACTTGACCAATGGCTCGGTCGAGTTGGGTGACCAGAGGGTCACTGTACCATTTTGATGGCCGACGTGCGTGACGGCGTTGTATGGGTTGTGGGACATGGCGGTTGGCGGACCAAGCCTGGTGGGCATTTCCGTTACAAGCTGCCCAGTCGACACATCTTGCCACTTGAGATAACCTGACAAGCCCGCCGTGACTAGCAAATAGTGGTACGGGAGGAATTCCATGTGGGAGACTTCCTGCAGTTTCCGCATGCAGTGTATTTCCACGCCATTGTTGTCGTAGATGTAGACGTATTTCCTCTGCGACACGGCAAAGAACTGATCGGCCAGAAATTGGACATCGCGAACTGTCTCTCCCAGCTGGAGCTCACACTTGAGCTTGCCAGCCCGCCAGTCCATCAATGCCACATGGCCCTTGCGACCACCGAGCAGTATGTTTCGGCCAGTGCGATCGTACTCGAAGCAATAAGGACCCAGCTCGTTCAGACTGAGCTCAAAGCGCTTCTTTGCCACTCCTACGGAGACGCCCTCCTGAATTTCTTCCTGGCGCACACGGTACGTCCGTTCGAGCTCGGTCTCGGGCTCCAGGAACCCAGCGTCGTTCTCGAGCAGAATTTCGGCATCTTTGGCGGCGATGGCGGCATCCTTGTACTTGCTCTCCAGTCCCTTCAAGTTGCGCCGCAGCTTCTTGTCCTTGATACCCTTGACGTCAATCCTGCTGCCACGGCCATAGTCTCTGCCGGCTTCCTTGTGTCGTCGTATCCTGTCCTGTTCATGCTTCGGGATCAACTCTGTCCGAGCCTTCTTCACGGTGACGGCGCCATTGTCGTGTCCCTTGGCGAAAGGACGCTCCGTGAGCTCGAGGTCGTCGCGCTCCATTGTGTCGTGGTTGTGTCGTACCTCTCTTGTTGCAGTGCCGAACCTTCGCTCGTTCGCATCAATGGATGCGATGCGACCGTGAAATTTTCTGGGCCAGTCATTGAACTTTTTAGCGGGGTCTTGCGGAAAACTGGACCGGCGACAGGGATCTGGGTGCGCTAACCGCCGCTCAGAGTTGCCGATAACGATAACCACAAAAAAATTTAGCATTGCCCCTCTATCACTTTCTCGATAAACCACCCCGCGATTGTCGATAATTGCATCCAGACGACCGTCGTCCTTTTCCCGTGCCACACCCTCAAAATCATTCTGAATCATTCCCAGGTGACTCACTCAGTCGGAGGTGTCATTGAGGGATCAGCGGGTTCAATCTGGCTTCTCTTCCGTTCAGATTTAAAGCCGGAGGCGAAGGAAAGATGCCTTCCGCCGTGGGACACTCCCATCGGCCCACCACCAATGTTTCGCACAAGGGCTACAAGTCCAAGAAGGCTACCAAGGGTCAATTGAGAGAGCAAGCCAAGGGTGCGCATATAGCGACTTAGCATCGCAGGCTTTATTCCATACTGATCTGTTCCAGGAAAACTTTCGGGCGAAAAGGGACTGCGCAAGACGCCGCATCAGCAAGTCATGTCGAAACTCGATCGAAGAAACCAGGCCAAGCAACGGCAGGCCCAGAAGGCCAAGGAACACAGCAAAGAGACCGCTCTCTTCAACGGAAGAGATGGAGCGCCCAGAATCGTCGCTGTCGTGCCTCTGTGCCCAGACGCCGACGTCCCCGCAGCCATTCAGAAGCTGAACGGCAGTCTCGATATCGAAGCCGACGTGCTGGAAACCAGCTTCCGAGTGCCCGTCGACAGATTCAAGCAAAAGCTGCAGTACGTTCCCTTGAGGCGAGACCTTACGGCATGTATGGACGCTGCACGGGTGGCAGACTTCGTGGTGTTCCTCCTATCATCAGAAGTTGAAGTCGACCCCCTGGGAGAACTCATCATCCGAAGTATCGAGTCCCAGGGCATCTCAACCTGTTTCTCCGTCGTCCAGAAACTGGACCAGATCCAACCCGCCAAGGCAAGGCCAGACGTCGTCAAGTCACTTGTGTCTTTCATGACGCACTTCCACCCCGAACAGGACAAGGTTTACAGCCTAGACTCGAGGCAAGAATGCTCCAACCTGATGAGGTCACTCTGCAGCACAACACCCAAGGGAGTCCACTGGAGAGATCAGAGGAGCTGGCTGCTGGCAGATGAAATCCAATGGCCAAGCACATCAGAAGAGTCGACGGTCATCACTGGTGTTGTCCGAGGCAAGGGGTTGAAGGCCGATCGTCTGGTACATGTCGGAGATTGGGGAACTTTCCAGATCGAGAAGATTGTGGCTGCCCCATTGGCTACCAAGAAGAAGCGGGATGGCGACATGGCCGTGGACGAGGCCAACTCGGAGGAGGTGCTAGAGATACCCGGCGAGGATCAGGAGGATACCGCCGAGTTGGCACCCGAGGAGGCAAGGATGGACACTATGGAAGACGAACCGCTCGATACAACCGCCAAGAAGGGTGTCCTACTCGACGACCATCACTACTTCTCAGAAGACGAAATGTCCAAGCCAGAGGCTCCCAAGAAGTTGCCCAAGGGTACTTCAAACTACCAAGCTGCCTGGTACCTGGAAGACGTTTCTGATTCCGAGTCGGATATGGACGACGAGATGGACGACGCTGAGAACGAGGCCCCCGAGGCCGCTCCCGAAGATGGCATGGAGGGCCTCGCTGGACCCGAACCGACAGAAGCCGCCATGTCCGAATACCCCCAGTCGGAGAAGTTCGAAGAACTCGATGAGGCAGAGGATGCCGAGCAGCTGGCTGCCTACAGAGCCAGCAAGCGGGACGAGGCCGAGGAAGACATGGAATTCCCGGACGAAATCGAGTTGCACCCGAATGTATTGGCCAGGGAAAGACTGGCAAAGTACCGCGGCTTGAAGAGCATCGCAACGAGCCCGTGGAACACGGCAGAGGACAAGGCATACGAGCCGGAAGAGTGGTCGAGGTTGTTGCACGTCTCCGACTACCAGTCGTCGAGGAATAAGGCCATTCGCGAAGCACTGGTCGGCGGAGTGGCACCGGGCACCCGAGTCCACGTCTACCTCAAGGGCGTGCCCGCAGAGCTCAAGGAGAACTGCAAGCCGTCCCACCCCATCACCCTCTTCTCCCTGCTGCGCCACGAGAACAAGAGAGCGGCCGTCAACTTTGACATCACCCACAAGGAGGACTACGAAAAGTCCATCAAGGCCAAGGAGGAGCTCATCGTCCAGTGCGGACCGCGCCGCTTCGTGGTCAAGCCCTTGTTCTCGCACAGCGGTCGGACCGAGAACGACGTCCACAAGTACTGCAGATTCCTGCACCCTGGCCAGTCTGCCACGGCGACGTTCACAGGCCCCATCACGTGGGGATCGGTACCGACGCTCTTCTTCAAGCGCATGGTCCCCGAAGACGGCAGCGAGCCCGACGGCACCGAGTTTCCCCTGCAGCTCGTCGCGACGGGCACGGCCCGCGCCCCGTCGACGTCGCGCATCGTGGCCAAGCGCGTCATCCTCACCGGCCACCCGTACCACATCCACAAGAAGATCGTCACCATCCGCTACATGTTCTTCAACCGCGAGGACGTCGAGTGGTTCAAGGCCCTGCCGCTGTGGACCCGCCGCGGCCGCGCCGGCTACGTCCGCGAGGCCCTCGGCACGCACGGCTACTTCAAGGCCAACTTCGACGGCCGCATCAACCCCCAGGACAGCGTCGGCGTCAGCCTGTACAAGCGCGTGTGGCCCCGCGCCGCGGCGCCCTTCTCGGGCGCCCTGCTGGCAGAGGGAGACGGAGAGCTCGTGCAGGAGGACGACGAGAACATGGACGAGGACATGCAATGAGGAAATACAAGAAAGAGAAAAGGAGGCTTTTGCGAGGGACAAAGGACCAAAAGTGCAGGGTTATAGAAGGCACCGGCGTCGATACGGTTTGGCATATGAGATTCACGAGATATCATCAATAAAGGGTTTTTTTGACACGTTCTCTTTCTGCTACAATGATCACGTATAGACTGAAGGTGATGTTCGCATTGTGGCACTATCCGAACTCGACGAATCCACTGGGACGTCCCACGGCGCTTCTAGCTGCCTCTCTCTCCATGACTCCTGGGCACATATCTGATACATGGTGGACGATAGATTAGCCAGGCACTCGAGCACACTGAGCATCTAAACTCATTCCATCAATGGAATCTTTCATTGCACGCGCGATACTTATGCGTGTATATTTCAGCCTTGGACGCCTCGAGCACAGTGGTCACCGAATCTCCGACTGGGCCGAGTCGTTCTCCAATTTAAAGAAGATTCAATTCCGATTATTGATAATTTGACTTCCTTCTTACTATACACAATATACTTGTTGGGAATTGCCATTTGTTAGATTCAAATGTGACATATTTGCGTATATACTAACGAAGTTGGGTTTATGTCAAGTCGGCCGTGGTTGGTTTGCTAGCAGCCGTCCACCGTTGCACGGTACGCAGTGTCGGGTCCCTCGGCACGGGTAGCACACGTCTCTGACTGGCTACTCTAATCATAATGTTCCAGACCGAAAAAACAAGAAGAAATTTTAGAGTTTGGGCTCTGGGCCCGCCTCTCCTTTGCTGATCTTATGCAGCTGACCGAAGATCATTCTTGGTGAGTTCAAAAAATCCCAAGTCTTGCAGAAAACAGTGTGCGGGAACTTACTTTGGGTGACATGGGACACGTGACGCAATGTGGTGTGAAGCATATTTGATAGGACAGGGCTGTCGAGAGTTGCCGGAGCATGGCATGACAGTGGGTAGAGGATAATGGAGAGTTCCTCCAGTCTGACAACGCATAGAGAACGAACTCGGAAGAGATGAATTCTTCTAGGGCCATGCCGGTCAGGTAGTTCAAGAATGTATGACTGAGGAGCTCAACCCCCAGACGTTTGGCAGGCCAGTGGCAAGCCATTGGAGCAAATCCATCGTCGATCATGTTTTCCCCCCGATTGCCGTTGCAGGCCTGAGCTCAACTTGGCTTCGGGACTTGAGAGAGGCTGGCTCGGCTGGCCTTAAAAGCAGGCCAAGTGCTTCCACGGTACGTTGATGCTTGCGATAGGTTGGACCCTGAAATGCTACTTTGCAACGGCCCTGTGTCATTAGCCCGCATCCATCAGAGCTTACAATGCGATCCATCTGCCATGAGGTGTCCCCCTAAAACTCTGGGCAAAGCTGGGCAAGGATATCCGGCCTCTCGAGACATGGAGAGGGGTTCGAGTTGGAGGAGAGGGGCTGAAGTCACATGGATTATTCCCACCACTACAAGTTCGAAAATGGCCTGAATCCTAGATGAAAAGACGTCAAGTTGCATGGCTTTTGGCCTTCTGCTAGTGTATATCTTGATTCTCTGGCAAGTTTTGTCCTTGTTGAATATTTGGCCACGCCGACCTGGCAAGCGCCATGTCCACGAGCAAGACCGCCTTGCGGCTGGAGAGTGCTGAAATGACGTCGGCATCAAGCTAGAATGTCAATATGGGCCTGTATGTTCCCACGGCAAGATAGGAAGCCGATACGAGCGCAGGCGAGACGCAACTGGGATTTCCTTTGAGAGGAATTGTCCGATGAAAGTCGGGGGCACAGCCAGGCCGCTGCTATGTGTTCCGCGAGACGTCACTTGTACGTAGCTGATCACGCTCCCTCGGAGGCCATGTAATGAGAAGACGCCGGCACTAGTCGAGGGGAAAGGTATCGCAAAGGGGGAACGAAAGGAGTGGTTAGGTGATTCACTCACTATTCCCATGGGGCTCTGAAATGAAGTGAAGTGAAATGAACGGACAGTGTCTTGGTGTACAGCTCGCTCCTCAATGCGGGGTCAGTCGTCTCCTTTACGGGATATGTGGTAGTAGTACTGCATGAGGAAGTCTGCAACGGAACATTTGCTCTGAGGTTGACAGGGAAGAGGCCGAGCTCTCTGATCTGTCGGTGGTGTCTTCTACTAGAGCTCTGGCTATTGGTCCGGCTCTGGCTGAGCAATAATAGCTGATGGTTCATCGTTCTTGTGTGCTTTGCAACTCGCAATATGACGAACGTGATAGGTAGTCTGGGGCCCAGGCGAGCCAGGAAGTTTTCGAGTCTCCCGAAGCTGAGGTTACCTTGGGGCGCACGGATGGCGAAATTAGGCCTGGAGAGAGCTCGAAGCCAAGCGCTTAGGGCCGGACGGATGCGCGGTTCGCGGAATGGCGAGATGAGCAGAAAAATCTGGGGTAAAAGACCCCTCCGAGCCCTCCACGATTTGACTGGCGGCTCGACCAAGCCATGCACAAGGGCCTACCCAGTTGGAGATCATCGCTAGTCGCAATCTGGTTGGCTGGCATCGGCGATCGCCCTCTGCGAGAAGGTGTAGGTAGTAGTAATGGCGGAAGAGAAACGGCCATTGGCACAGGAATGTATTTGCCGGGTAGGTTGAGGCTCGTGGTCTGGCAGTCGAGCCACCATCGAATGGCCCGTCTGCGAACTTACACTTCTCAGGACAGAGCAGGTCCAGTTGTGCAGTCCCATCCAGGCATGACAAACCTGGACCGGACAGACTGGACTCCAATGCTGCCATGGACAAGTCTTAAATTTGACTATGCCGTAACGGCTAGCAGTTGCAGCTATGATCCTTGTAGCTGCGTCTGAGCAGGCCAAGTCTGATGAACCTCCACACTGCTGCATGCTACTACGCTATGCACAACGATGCGCTGCACGTTAGGTAGGTACGCTTATGTGCCATGGATCGACGGCACCTAAGGTACTCCGTAGGTTAGGTCGTCGTCAGTGTCTGGTCGTCTGGAATCTAGACGTGGTGACAAGAACGAACCAAACCTCGTTGCTACACGCACATGAGTACAATTCCCACTTTGAAGAGTGCAAATGGCTTGAATGCAACTCGCCGAGGGGAGAAGAGAGGGACGCAAACTCCGGGGCAACGCTAGACTTGGGATGTCTGGTGGATCAAAATGTGTAATCCTGGCAGTCCGCCGATACGCTACCTACCTACTCGGTATCGCTGTTGGAAATCAATGTCCTCTCCGGCTGGGCTGGAAGCAAAGAAAAGCTCGCATTAGTTGGGAATTCGTGGTTTGGTACAAGCCGTGTGTCCCGGCCTACAATGTAGGTTAGCAGACACTGCAGGTCGAGGACGGTTTCCTTTCTCTACCCCTCAAATGTCGTGTGAAAGAATGAATCCCTTTAGGTCAAGTCAACCGTTATTGTGTTCCGTAGCGAGGTTGAGCTTGATTGGGCGAGTATAGGTACGACAGAATATGTGAGGAGCTGGGTGTCGTGCCATTGGGAAACTTACAGACTGTGTGCCTGGTATTGCGGAGAATGTGCCCCAAGGGTTCCGTGTAATTTATTGCGTGCATTGAAGCTGCATGCACCATCGTCGTCACTTTCTTGTCCTCTCTCCCTCCTCGAGCTCGAAACGACTTCAGCAAACCTCCGAGGGGCGCCAGCCCACAACTGGGGCCTAGGTAGGCGTCATGCAGCAGATCTCGGTCAGCATTGGAAGGGGGGTGGGAGGCGTGAGAGGCGTTTCTTCGGTCACCGTCTCTGAACCCTCTCAGCGCCGCGGCGACGGGAGGTGGAGAGTGTCTGGTGCTCTTTACAATTGTTTTGTCCCTGTTGGTCTTGGCCCACCCCCAAGATGAACAAGACCTTGCAAAGGATTGGAGCGAGCTCGCCTGAGTGGCTCAGTGGCTCTGCGTGTGGACTATGGTGGAGTCAGCCCTGGTGCGCCGAGTTACTGGAGAAGGCTCAAGTGGCTCCTGGATGACTGCATCTATTGGATCGTCTTAAAGTGAGAGAAATGGACCTCGTTGTCTAATAAGCTGGTCTTTGGGCTTCAAGGTCAGCCTGTGAAGCTCCAAGCCGTCCTGCCTGATTTGGTTCTTGGATAGTTGTGGGACCGGTGGACAAACTAGGTTCGTGGTTCTGGCAGTGGTTGCAGTGTCGCATCAAGGTCGAGCCACACACTGCATTAATATAATAGCTGCGCATCTTGTAACGAGTAATGTTGCCCCCAGCCTGCAGCGGGCCAGGAACGCTCGAGTGAGTGACTGCTTCCATCATCTGTTTGCATGGAAGTTGCTGCGCTGGGAAGTCTTCGTCGCCGGCAAGTCGAACTCCGTAGCAGTATGCCTCGTGTAAGTGCCCAGGTGGTGCTCCATGCTGGCCACAGTATTCAATATCGATATGATGCATCTTCCATGACCTCCAGTCTGTCTGGTGAGCATGCGACCAGAAGGAACAGAATATACCCAGGTTTCTTCGCTTGTGTCCTATTCAGAAAGGGTTCGAGATACCATTCATCCTCTTGTAAGTCAGTCCATAATAGTTGCTGTCTAGGTACAAATATTTTCAGGCAGTAGGCGGATAGCCAGTCACTTGAATCCACCAGACCTTTCCAGAGTCGAAATTCCACAGCACGGCATGATACATGTACTGCTGAGACGTCATTGATGATTGCATCTCACCAGGGAAGGAGGTAGTGTGATGACCTGGTACAAGGCAGTTGGGAATTGCTTGTTGCACTGCAACCATCCACTGCTTGTCATTTGATGATGGTTGTACATCTCAACTCCCCACATCTCACCACGTACATTTGATATTTGCAACTACTTAACTCGTAGGGTAAAGTAATATCATGTGGGCCATGTAAGAGACCCGCCTATAGAGTCTGACTGTCGGACGGCTCCTCTTCTCGATGGGCTGATGAACCGTCAAACCCTTTGTTCCAAGTTCAATCAAGACCTATGTAGTAGCAGACCGAAGAGTAGAATGGGTATGCCAGAGCAAGACCGTACGAGCAGTCAGTCCGTATCGAGACCGTGATATGTTAAGAGGCTTCCCCGTGTTCATTCATCGTGCTGCTTGCCCGATTAGCAGAGCAGGGATTCAGGACGTTACAGCTAGGCTGGACAGTTCGCTTTTCACATATCCCCGCGATCCTCTCTTTCTGGCCACGGCACATCGTACAGTGTACAGTATTCAAGTTCTTCGTCGACTTCCTTTATGAAAACTTAAATACCTGCATGCAGATACAATAAGTCGTGCACTGTATAGGCGATCGATGCATAGAGACAGACCACCGAGGGTACTGCCCTGGCCCGGCCCTGCCCTGCTCTGCGGCAACATAGTCGGATCTAGTTGGATCATCTCACATTAGTTGTTCACACCATCAAATAGGTAGCACTCTCGCGCAAAGCTAAATTCGCCGCCGCTGCCATGCTCCGCCGAGCCATACAAGCCAGAGGGAACCAAGAGGCAGAACATGTATTCACACCATCTCAGAGCTCTTACGTACTACGCGATCCCTATGTCTTTCCAGTCTCCGCTCTGGCAGCCCAGGTGATGGTGGGCTAGATCGCTCGGCTAGGTCCCCTCCTCCTTGCCTGAATCCATGTTCCCCCTGATGGAGGAATACCCATCGTCCAGACTTAGTAAATATGAGCAGAACCTTGTAATCGACCGTGACCCCAAGGGACAATGGTCGCACAATACGTACGTGCATAGGTTATTACTTGGCAGCTCTTTCTTCCATCTTGTCTGCTTTGGTAGGCGGTTCGCATTTACCCCAGCTTTGCTCAGGCCAAATCAGGGCGCGCGCAGAAACCCTTACATATAAGGTATTGCTCTTCCTCTCGTCTACCGACAAGCCCCGTGAGCCACTCGGTCTTGTATTCTTGAGGCCGAAGCCACCCCCGAGCAACGCCCGAATATCTGGTACCGTACAGCGGAGTTTTGGCAAGGCTTTGCCATAAAAAGAAAGCCGACCTCTCTTCACCTTATACTACATGCGTTATACATCCCTACGGGCACCTTGAAGCTATAGTGGACTCGGCGCACAAGTACACGCCCTAGCAGCCCAGGATAGCCGGGTTACATGACGGCCAGTATCCCCTTATGTCCAGTGAGAGGGGTCCCTTGACGCCAAAAATCCAGGCCACCTCCACCACCCGTGCAGAGCCCGCAGACGCTAAGCTCCACCAGCCACTTTCTTCGCCCAAGTCTCGTGTCGCAACGTCCTGCCTCTGCTTCCCCGCTTCCACCATACCTCTTCTCTTCTACTACAAAGCACGTCCTCTCTTAGGTCTGCCCTCGAAACTCCCCTTTTCCTACCTGTTTATACCCTTTGCGCCTCCGGACTCGAGTGACGAGAGCGAAGCCCGGCAATCCTCCTTGTGACTCTCGATCTCCTCAAATAGCTTGCGCATCCGTTTGCGACAAGAACCCACGACCCGCCCGCCGCCTCCCACAATGGGCATGTAACAGCGTGGAGCTTGTCGCACTTCCGCTGTGGACCATCTTCGAGAGAGCGTGAGGAAGCCGAAGAGAGGAACAGCCACAAGACGGGGGAGAACAGAAAAGGCTCTGGACGTACCACGGCTACCCACGAGTCCTTTACGAAGAGCAAGATTCAGAATTGTTAGACCGGTTTCGATTAGAGGTTCGCATATATACTTGGAGTCCCGCCGTGCTGTCCGCTCTCGTCCCCAATCCAGCGGGCAATTCCCATCTGGCCATTTCGCGTCACGGACAGACAGACATTCGCTGTCGCCGGCAGCCGGTCCCATCGACCCTGCAGCAGAAAGCGATCTCTTTTTTTTTTTTCGGAACGCCGAACGGCCCCAATCTCTCTAGGTTCCTCGAAATACCACGGAGTTATTCTTCAGTCATCATTCACTCAATTGTCGTTATTTTCTACTACCGTTAGACCTATTTCTTCGATACCCCGGCCTTAGATTTAATACTTTTCTACATCAGTGGTAAGTTTGTATGCACTTCTCAACATCCTCCGTCTGTGGCACATGGTCAATATGGTCCAAGCAACAGTAAAAGGACATGCAGGAGCGGGCTCGCCTCTTTCAGTGTGTATTGAATGGAGAGTGCGATATCTGCCAACCCTAGGTCATCCCGGGGGCTGCGCGCCATGCAAAGCATGCCGCCGACATTGATTTTCGGCGCTTTGGTTTCAGACCAAAATCGAAGCTCTTGCCTGTCTATTCACAGACTCTCCTCTCTTGGTCACGCGACTAACATCGTTCAGAATCGACATCGTCACAAAACTCGGAAAAAGTTCTAGCAGCGAAAAGAAAAAAACCCAATTAGTCTTTTGAAGAATTAATTTCCGTTCTTTCCTCTGTAACTGCAGCTGGCCCAGATCGCTACGTCAACTGATACATTTACACAAACAACCACCCCGCTGTACACCATTACGCAGACTGCTACAAGTACCCGCCACCAGATCAACCGGAACAGTAGATTGCGGCATCATCAAAACCACACCAAAATGAGCAGCAACATGAAGCCCGGCGGATTGCCGAAAGCTTCCCAGGGCGGCTTCCCCGGCATCACGCCAAACAATCAGCTACTCTTGGAGAAGTTGAACGTTCGCAGATCAACACCAGACTCTGAAGCTCTTGCCAGCTCCGACGACGAGCCTGAGCACCGTCAAGAGTCTGTCATCACTCCCATCCAACAGCAGAAGCCTGTCCGCCGCGCATCTTGGCTGAACGACACTTCACAGCCAAGCATTCCACAGGCTCGGAAATCATCCTTCGCCAGTAGCACCATGTCTCCCACAGCATCGCACCCAAGCACTCCAGCTGCTGAAACAAGCACCAGCACTTGGGGCGCGCACACTGGCACCATGGGTCGCTCTCATCAGCCTTCTACCTTTACCTGGGGTACTGGCATCTGGAACAACGACCGAACCAAGGAGCCTCCTCCAAGACTGACCGAGGTCTTGCACTCGCCAACGTCAGTCGCGCCCCCGGGTCTCAGCACCTCGGGCCCATTTGGCGGAGAAGGCTCGTACATGCAGACTTCCCCAGGCCCAAGGGACGTTGGTCCAAACTCTCAGATCCCATTCGCCATACCCTTGCACCCAACGCCCAAGACCTACCGTTCGCAGTCGTACTCGGTTGGGCAGCTCGAGCCCGAAGCAGGCAACCAGGGCATGCCGCCGCCAGCCGCCCCTCCGTCTAGCCGTGGACGCCCGATTGGACCCTCGGGCCTGCAGCACCGTCCTTCGCGCCCAAGCATGCTCAGTGAAATGTCGAATGATAATATGCTGGGCAAGGTTCATGAAGTTGACGATGACGACAACCAGAGCTCCAACAGCTCGGGACATGGCGGCCAAGCTCAACAGGCAGATCAGTCGAAGACTATCGAGTTGTTGGCACGCGAGAACGCAATGTTGCGACAGCAGCAGCAGCAACAGCAGCAACAGCAACAGCAGCAACAGCAACAGCAGCAGCAGCAGCAGCAGTACCAGAACTCCCGTATTCGCCCCCGCGCGTCAACTTCCTCTTACGGCATTGGCAATGGCTACAGTATGCGAGAACCCGTGCCCGAGGAGTCGGACTATGCCGTTGATGAGCTTGACGAGACTGCCAATGGACACGAGGCGGCCGCCAAGCGTGCTCTAGGACGACGCATGAGCGAGTACGGAGCAAGTCCTTTTGACCGATCTCCTCTCTATCCCGTTGAAAACAGAAAGCTTGAAAATGTCAAGAAGGCTTACTGGCAAAGCTCTCTGGGCTTTGGTGGGCTTGGTGACATTCCCCAGAGCCGAAGACACTCATTTGCAGATGTGCCTACTCGACAAGGTTCAATCACTTCAATCGGCGGGGATGCAGCTCCCCTGCAAGAGGTCAACTCGCCCGAAACGGCACATGCTCAGGATTTCAACGGCTACGGCGACAACGTGGGTTTTGGCGCAAACAATCACCTGCCTTATTTCACTGGCGGCAACGGCATGGCAGGCACTCACCAAGCCATTGCCTCGTCGGCGTATGCTAATCCCTATGCGTCTTATGGAATTCCACCAGCCTTGCCTAATCGTCCGCCTTCACCACACCGAGGCATGTACGGCATGGGCCAACCCCGACACAACCAGCTACTCCACATTGTTCTCTTCAAGTGCTCCCGCGCAGACGTATTCTACATCCAGGAAGGTACCGGTCTTACGGTCAAGCCTGGTGATCTGGTCATCGTCGAGGCTGACCGTGGTACCGATCTCGGAACCGTGGACAGGAGCAATGTCGACTGGCAGACCGCCAAGGAGTTGAAAGAGCACTACGCTGAGGAGCATTACAAATGGCTCATGATGTACTCCCAGACTGCCGGTGCCCAACAGGAAGGTGGTGGTGCTGGTCTGATGGCCGCAGCAAACGGACTGCAGGGCGGCGCTATCGGCGGAATGGGTCCCCCCAGCCAGCACCACATGCCGGAGCCCAACGCCGGTGAGCTCAAGCCAAAGTTGATCAAGCGACTTGCCCAGGCTCATGAAGTCCATGGACTCCGGGACAAGGAGGGTAATGAGGCAAAGGCCAAGCGTGTGTGCATGCAAAAGGTCAAGGAACATGGGCTCAGCATGGAAATCTTGGATGCTGAATTCCAAATGTAAGTGTGTCGCAATCCAGAGATGCTGCTTGATGACTGACTTGTTGTAGGGATTGGAAGAAGTTGACATTTTACTACTTTGCTGATGCGTACATCAACTTCAACTCTCTGGTAACTGATCTCTTCAAGATCTACAAGACAAGAATCTGGATGTCTGCCATTAACCCAGCATCCTTTGCCAGCCCAACTTTGGGCCTGCAGGCACCCAGCGGCATCGGTCCTGGCGCTGTCGGTATTGGACGAGGGTCGAACAACGCTCCAGGCAACACAGAACGACGCCAGAACCAGCCACAAGACAACACATCGCCCTTTGGTGGTGCTGGTTCCGCCATGGGCCGCTCCTTCCAGCCCGCCTTTGGACAGGGCTTCGGTGCAGATCGATCCGTCGTTTCCAGCAACACATACTCACCAACTGGATATCCGATGTCCAGCTATGGAGCTTTGGGTCTAGGCTCTCGCCCAGGTGGTGTTCCATACGTCGCAGGCATGATGCCTGGTGACGCAGCCTACACTCCCAGCTATTCGCCAGATTTTCGAACACGTTTCCCAGGCTCACATGATGCGACTGCCGCGCAAGACGCCAGCATCGCAGCTGTAGCCGGCCAGAACGATTGGTCGGGAGCGTTTCAAAGCCTGTCCTTGAACTCTCGTTAATAACGAGGTGCCTGACACGGGGCTTTGCCGTTATGTTTTCTGTTCTGTTTTTTTTTTTTTGCCGGATTATTTTCTCAGTTTATACTTCTCCAGACATCAACTGCGAGTAGACGTGCAGCCTGCAGCTTGCAACAGGTTGCACCAACAAGTTCTGGCGCACGTCCTATGGAGGGACTCATTGGTCTGCTCGACAGACTAGGCGTTTTCTCATATTTTGGCTTTCATGATTTTACATGGCGAGACTTTTGCAAATTCACGGAAACAACAAGACTGGCCTGGGTTGGAAGACAAGCTGGGCCCTCCAGTTTATGCATGAGATCAGCTGATTAATGACGGCATCGAGAGGACTCAAGAAGACAAAAAATCGGAGACATTTTTCCTTTCGGCTCACGAAATCGACATAGACAGACAAATTTGACACAAAGCATCGGTTGTAATTCGATAGTCGAGGTGGACAGGGGGAGGTTTAAAGTTCCACCATTGCTTGGGTATTGAAGAGGATTTATTGTACCACGAAGGCTCCTTTTTTTTTCAGCCTTTTTCTTGTTCACTTCATTCACGACAGTCACTATGTGGCGTTTGAAATGATTGATTCTGTACGTTTCGCTCTGCTTTCCGAGCGACGGAGACACGAAGAAGGAAAAAGTTTGTGGCTAGCAGCGGCAGCAGAAACTACTTTTTTGATTTGACACTACAGAGTATTTGTTTGCAGAATATTGTTCCTCTCCCATGACAGTGAATGGTGACATGTTTGAACCTGAAGACTATGATTCAGTGGCTACAGATGATCTTGAGGAAGGGACTCGCTGGCGGATATCGACCTTGTGGGCCTGAGCAGTACTTACATGACACACATGACGGATCTACCCGCACGAGAGACTCTGGATACCGGCGACCGTCTGGTGGATAGGTGGATCGGACTCGGGGAAAGGCTCATCACAGCCGATCCTTGCCCCAGTCCAACCCTGGGAGGTTTCTGGTGGTGGTGGGATGAGCCCAATGGGCAAAATGCTACAGCGGACGGCCCCGCAACAAGCGAGCGACCGAGCAGGCAGGCAAGGTGGGCACTGGGCGCGAGGGCAAAGAACGAAGATGGCGCGTTCACGGCTTCGGGGTGGAGTGATTTTGTGATGAGTCGACATTTGCGAGGCATCGTATGATGGACCACCGTTTGGTGACACCAAATGACGGACGAATGAGAAAATTCGACTTACGATGTAAGAGAGAGCGGTTATATGCCGATCAAATTGAAACCTGATTATTATTCCGCGCTAGGTCGCGGTATCTGCCCGTTTGCGCCCATCGACTGTTCTTTGCTCTCTCTTGCATACTGGACATGGAGATGGAGATAGGTAGGTACTTGACTCGGTTGTACTTTGATTAATGGGGACGCATGGGATCAAGGATCTTGTAACGAAGAGCGGGCGAGGTATTTTTCCCCATCTTTCGCCCTCGCTCCATCTTGATGCGATTTGCTTGTTACACAGCCTGCGCGGTCTCAACTAGGCCGTCCCCGGTGTGCATGCCCGCAGATACTTACAGAGCAGCGGGATGAATAAACACCCCGAGGTGAGCTGTTCTGGTGAGAAGAGGAGGGAAGGGATGGGGGATAAAGATATACACTGTACGTGCTATAGAGAAGAAGAAATGTTCAGAAATCATCTGCCGAGAAAAGCCTGCCCAGGACGCAGGGCAAGGGATCGATGGAGGGTGGCCGATCGCGACACACACACGGCAGACGGAGAGTTTGGTCTGTATGCTTGCCCCCTCCCCCGGCAAAGCACCCCCAGTCTGCCGTCGCGGGCCAGGCTGGGATGTACCCTGGGACTGTGTATACTGTGCTGCAGAATAGGAATGCTTTTGGCTGGTTACTCTTTGGGGTAGGCGTTTGTTAATATGAAGCTTATATGTGTATGTGAGAAACTTGACTCGGCAAGAACTGCTTTGTTGGGATGCGTAGGTGAGCAAACTAACCTAGATGGTGAAGAGAACAGTATAGTAGATGAGTATGAGTATAAGTATAGTCAACGTATAATGCCGAGACTTGATTGTTCAGTATGACAACTATCAAATATACTTTGGTATAACAGACATGGTCTTTTCGTTCCATTTCTGCGGAATGCGAGCAAAATTTGTATGTTTTTGAATAGAGCCACAGGCAGGAAGGCATCGCGTTCAGCGTACGAGCAGCGTCGGTAGTCCTCGGCGTGCAGTGAACGTCCCGTCTATACTCCGTACAAGAGAAAACCAACGCGCTGCGGATGCAGAAAGACAGATGTTCGTTGGAAAGTTGCGACGGCCTTGCTTTGGCATGTCACGAATTCCTCAGCACTGGGAAACTGCGCTTAGTGTGAAGTTTTTGATGAATCATTCTGATATCTAAGATCAGAAATGACACAAATCAGCATATTTGCTCTCGATACATCGTGTCTCGACACTTCACTTATTGCTAGTTTATATACAATGCTCATCGACATTCATCCAACTTCAAATTCCCGTTCTCGCTCATTCTCCGGACCGCGAAATCATACGTACTCATAACACAAGCCGTTCCTATCCGTGACCATGGCAGTCTCGACCGTTCGATTCGCGCCCAGTCCCAAGAACATCATCTCGTCCGTCATCAGAGTCGCCCGGGTGTCGTCGCCCGTGTAGGCGGCGAACTTGTTACCGCTGAAGTCGAAATTCCGAGCGTCGGGGTCTGCTTGCTACCACAACCACCATAGCCTGTCTACCTGGGCGTGGTGCATGAAGTACAGCGGATCTGGAAGTATGGAGTCAGTGATGTTTTCCTCCATTGTTGATCCTCACAACACCGAGTCACTACAGCAGCCTCTCCCGGCCGACTTGTTAAGGAGAAGAGACCGACTCGCCATTCGGAGACGTCGAGGGCACCATGTCCCCTCCGACCGCCCCGTGGACTGCGCCGTGCGGGCCGCTTTCCAGCGCCTGCCAGAACGTCTCGAAGACGGTGTTGTTGGCCGTGATGTTGGCGATCGTCGCCTCCGCATACGCCCGCCCGTTCCACCCGTCGCCGGCGGTGATGTTGCTGAAGTGCCGGTTCAGGCAGTGCGGCTGGTCGTCGCCGTTGAGGTACCGCGGGCGCAGGTCGACAGACGGCCCGGCGGCCACGCAGCACAGCGCCGGGCCGGGGCGCGTGGGCGGCACGAAGCCGCAGCTGCCCTCGCCGTCGCCGCCGAACGACGTCGACGTCGCGTCCGGCGACGGGTCGAGCAGCGGCGAGGACGGCAGGTGGTAGGCGTCCAGCGTCCAGTCCCAGAACGGCATGAGGCTGGTGTAGCTGCACTCGGAGCGCAGGGCGTTCTCGTAGAGCCGGAGAAAGACGCGGTGCCACGGCAGGAATTGAGCGACGAAGTGAACTTTGGAAGAGTGTTACTTAGTAGACCGCGTCTCCTGGTAGCGAGATAGGGATGCGTGACATACTCTGCAAGTTCAACTTCGCGTGGACCCAAGCAAAGTCATCGTACAGCGTCGAGTCGAGATCCAACACGGACTCCTTGGTTGCCAGACACTGGACGGCGGCGATGTACTCGGCCTTGACGCTTTCTGATAGAGTCCTCTATTCCCCCTGCTGCGCGATCTTGCTACATGTTATAGAGTCGAATGAAGACGAGATGGCGGCGGCGGATACCTGTGGCAGCGCATAAGCGGTCAGTAACACTCGAGGAATTTTCATTATGGCTGTTTGTCAAACGGCGCTCAAAGTAAAAGACAATCGAAAGAAAAGAAAAGAGCCATGAACACGCCTCTCTTCTAAGACTTTTCTTAGAAATCATAGACTGTATCCTTTTCAGGATGTGTAGAAGCCATTGACCACGAATGTACTCGTATTATTCGCATCATTCTCGAAGGGGCCAGGTGCATGATATAAACCCTGGAGATCACCTCGTATAATGATAACGCTAATCTCCCAAGCAATCCGGATAGTCAGGGCCACGGACACCAATCGTGTATTTCAAAGGTGTTCAACTGATCAAGAGGTGGCGTTTCAACAAAATGGTCTATCAGCGTTGGCAGTCCTCGGCAGTAAGCGGGTGGATATACGGGCCATGAGGAAACACGCGAGCTTCAACTTGCAGAGACATGTGAGATTGGGCCATGCAAACTTGTGCTTCTTCGCTTCCAGCACTCTTACTTCGCGGTGCGGATTGGTACATTAAAATCTGGAAGATTATGAATTATACAATTTATATATTCTCGTAGCGTTGAGCTACTATAATGCAGACTTGTCGAAGCTGCCTCCCAGCCCAGCTTTCTACACATCTGTTGTGCTTCTGGCAACAGCCGAAGGCACGAGACTGGCTCTATTGGCTTCTTCGTGCCGGTCAGTGGTCAATTTCTATTGTGCGAAAGTTAAGAGGCCCTTCGTCCTCGTATCGCTGAAAAGACACACTGTAGCCATGGCGCATGATAATCGTACAAGAACATCCTGATCCATCAAATTGTTATAATTGAAAGACGGCAATATATTTATTAGGCAACGGCGTCGATTTGGCCCTTGCCCATGGCCGCGGGAGCAGCATCAGGGCCCTTTTGGGCTCGGAGCTTTTCCTCAAACTTTTCAAACTCGGCCATGGCAATCTCTTCTTCCGGGTCAGAGACCTGGCGCACGCCCTTGACCTCCTCAATCTGTGATCACAGGTCAGCAATTGTCACGACGGTGGACCCGGGTGATCACTTCTGATGACTTACATAATGCATGAGCATGCCCTCAATACCAGTCTGCAAGGTCACAGTGCTCGAGTCGCACGTCCGGCAGGCACCCCTCAGCTTCAGCTCCACGAAGCCGTCGTCGGTAAAGCCCCTGTACTCAATGTCGCCGCCGTCCTCTTGGATGGCAGGCCGTATCCGCGTCTCGAGGAGCTCCTTGATCATGCCGACGACCTCGGAGTCGTTCTCGTCGTAGGCCAGGCTGTCGACCTCCTCGGCGACCTCCTGGCCGTCGGCGGCGTCCTTCTTGCTGACGGTGACGATGGGCTGGCCCGAGGTGATGGCCTCGGTGATGTGGCTGAAGATCTCGGGGCGGATGTGGGCCCAGTTGGCGTCGGCGGACTTGGTGACGGTGATGAAGTCGACGCCGTAGAAGACCGAGGTGACGCCGTCAATGTTCATGAGCTGGGCGGCCAGGGGCGAGGGGTGCGGGGGTGCAATGGTGCTCCGCGGGTTCATGTACTCGACAAAAGGGGTCGTGACGTCCTCGGGCAGCACCCGGTGGTTCGGCAGGAACTTGAGCGCGTCGGGGTTCGGCGTGCCCTCGGTCTGGATGAAGATGCTGCGGGCGCCGCGAGGGGCGCCGGAGAAGAAGGGCGACGAGGCCGGTGTCGTGCTGTGGAGGGCGGGCCGCGTCGTCCTCGACGAGATGCCGCCCGATGATCTAGAGCTCGTGTGCGCCTTGCGGGCGGCGATCTGGTATCCTCGGCATGCCGTCGGCCGGGCCTGGCGGGCTGTGGACGACAGGAGTGTGGCGGCGGGCCGGAGTAACCGATTGGATGTAGGCATCGTGTGTGAGAGGTGGCGGCTGGAAAGCAATTAAAGCTTGAAAGAGGTTTCAATCAATTCAAGAACGTATCTTGGAAATGGTATGCGACAATCGTATGTTTTAATACAGGTAGGTATGGTTGGTTGGTAGTTGGTTGTTGGTTTATTAGGGATGGAAGTGCTGTACCTCTAATGTTGGAGTTGCAGCTTCCTACATATTGGCGGTGGCCCCCAGTTTATTATGAGTTATGACTGACGTCTTTCCTTCCTGGGGGCCGATATCGATAAGCCCCAAAAAAAAGTGTTGCCGCTGCTTATCAATCTGCCCAATCCGCCCAACGGCGAGACGCAAATTCCATCGTCCGCCACCTGATTCGTCAGTCTTTGTTTCTGGCTGCTCCACCCGCCCCGGCAACAACTTTTTTTTCCCTTGCAAAGATATTTGCGGAACCCTCTTATCATATCACCACTTCTACCATACATACGGTCATTCATATTCTGCAATAACTAATCATCCACACAAGACTTGACACTGGGAAGCTGACAATCACCTGTAAGTTGCCAACTCGCCATTCCCACAACCATTGCTTCCAAATCACCAACAACAACAAGTCAAGTAGACAGTCAAGTAGACATATGCAAAGCCTGGCGTCGCTGAGCAAAACACAAGTAGTGTTCGACATGAGTGTGCAGCCACCTCTTCTATAGCCAGACAATATATTCTTGTTCCACTCTGCCTTACGCTGTGCGCCCCAAGAGTACAAGTCTGATGTGAAGCTAGCAATCTTTCAGGGTGGACTGACCTAGCTTTTGCGTGAGGACTTGGATTCCAGAGAGCGCTCTTCTGCCTGGACTTATACAGCACGTCCTGGAAGAGGACTTACATCCGAGGTCCCTCATTCGCCAATCGCCTCACCTTACAGTCGCCTTGGGATCTCTATCGCCAAACGCCTCGAATTTCGTTTGGCATATCTTGAAACCGAGAGAGCTCCTTGGTTTCGTTGGTCACCCTGAGGGCCCTTCACACTCGAGCTTGTACGCGGAGGTAGACGCGTACACGCAACGTGCTCCGACAAACCAGGCGTCCCGACAACAAATAGGTTGGGTCCGAGCAAAGCAGCAATACCAGCCAGCCGCCAAGAGCAGCACGACCTACATATATTGCGGCCTCACAAACGTGGTGTTTCTGCAGCCCGTTTGTCACCCGGCCCCACCTAGACACTGCAGGTACTGGTACTGCCAGAACGGTGTCAAGACTCCCGTCGGTAGAAGCAGTTTCTTCCTTCATCCTCTCGGGAATCAATCATCGCCGAGTGACGTACGCACATATACATCACCATGCCTCCCCCGTCGCCCAGTGATCGGATTTGCGTCGGCTGTCGCGCCGAAGGCAGCAAGTACAAGTGCCCTCGCTGCATGGCATACACGTGGGTTCTCCTCGATACCTCCCTTCTTGTTCATACAGTATTGACTCGTCGCCCGTTTAGATGTTCCCTCGCCTGCAGCAAGAAGCACAAGGAGGACCACCCGGCCGAGGAGGAAAAGAAGGCAGAGCCCGCACCCCGCAAACGCTCGATAGACGACGCCAGCGCGGAGCAGCCCAGGGACGACGAGCTGGACGCCCTCTTTGAGAAGTTCCCGCAGCTGGCCGGCTACCTCAACGAGATCGGCGACGCCGTCGAGTGGACGCCCGACAACAGCGACAACCTGGACCGCGACGGCAACCCCCGCAAGAAGCCGCGACACAGCAAGCCCCTGACCCCCGAGATGCGCGCCATGAACGGCGTGCGCAAGCTGCGCCAGCTGCGCGACCACGACGCCACGGGCTGCCTCCGCGAGTACGGCGCGCTCGTGAGCATGCGCAACGCCCAGAAGGCCCAGGAGGAGGCCCGCAAGAAGGACGCCCAGCGCATCGCCCAGCTGATTCGCGAGGAGAAGCGAGATTAGGAGGATTGAAACTTCTTCGCGATTCATCTGGCTAGGAAGCGATCGTTTGCGGTAATTGCCTACGCAAATGCTGGGTCTTTTTCTTGAGAACATATCCCATGGCATTGGATTCACGACATTGGCAATTGGCAGAAGATACCCGAGCAAGCGTTGGATGTCTGAAGTGGGCGCGGTCAACGTAAGTCTCACTCATCTATCCCTGCAACACGGAATGGTTTCATTGACAAGTCCCAAGTGCAGTAGACTCCGTCATCGAATGGCATTGATACCCGTTTGTACTTGGAGGTTGCGATTGGGAGCCAGAGATAATACTCCTCGTTCTGTATGTATGTGCCGCCGGTGGATCAAGCCAAGGCTATAATCGTACAAGACACACGAGATACTGCGCAGGGACCAGACAGGAAAGACTGATGAATAAACTGAACATAAAAAAAATTCGGCTGTTCTCGTTTTGATTGACATTATTTCGTGACTACATGTTACATATTGATATTCCCCCTTCAGGCGTGGACAGCGGCCGCGTGCCGCCTCAATTTCGTCCAGATGCCCCGTTTGACGGGCTTCGGCACCATGGCGTCGACCCGCTCGGCCAGGTCGCCGCTCGTCGTCGTCGACCTCGCGGTGCTCGCATCCCTCTTGCCGAGCCTGTCCTTGAGCCCCCAGAGCGAGTCAGCCTTCTTGAGCAGCGGGCTCCTCCTCTTGCCACCGCCGTCCTTGTCCTCGGCCTCGTCGCTCTGCGTCCAGTCGACCATGCGGTGGTCGTGGGCGACTTGTTGAATCGACTCGTGCCTCGTCAGCTGGTGCTCGTCCGCCGCCGCCGACGACCCGCCCGTCCGGACCGGGTGCAGCAGGTCCCCGTGCTGCAGCGACCACCGCAGGCTGAAGCGCTTGCTGTTCTCGCTGGGCACCGTGTACCTCTTGGTCGCCGCCGGCCTCGACTGCTGCTGCTGTGGTAGTTGTGTGTCGTCCTCCTCGATAGGCCCGCTGGTCTGGAATTGGTTCCGCGACCGCAGCTTCTCGCGCTCGCTCTGGACCTTGCGCAGCGCCCGCGCACCGGCCTTGTCGCCGGCAGGGGGTAGCGCCGGGTCCTCAGTGTGCAGGCGCAGCGCCTCGACCGAGAGCTCGTGCACCTTGCGGCTGTTGCTCCTCCTGAGTATATCCTGCGACGGCGTCGCCGTGCGCGCAAATTGCAGCGCCGCCTCTTGCGGCACGTAGTGGAACGGCTGCTGCTGCCCGCTGCCGCTGCCGGTGCTCGTCGCCGTCCGGTTGGATCCCGTCCTCGCCCTCTGCTGCGTCTGTGTCGACGTCCTCCTTGACAGCGGCGACATGCTATCCTCTGAAGAGGCCCCCCTCATCGACGCCCTGATCATGCCCAGGGACTCGGGGGCCTTGTTGGACGTGCCGCGGACGATAGTAGGCACCCAGCTAGTCCTGTTGGAGGCCTGCTGCTGGCGCCTGACCGCAGCTTCCTTCTCCCTCTCCTCCTCCTCCTCCTCCTCCTCCTCCTCCTCCTCGGCGGCCCGCTGCGTCGCCTCCTCGATCATGGCCAGCAGCCTGCGCTCCTTCATGCGCTCCTGCTGCGACTGCACCATGTACAGCCGGCGGCGCAGGTCGGCGGCGTCGACGGGCTGCGAGCACTGCTGGTGCCCGCGGGGGCGCTTGCCCGTCGCCTTCTTGTGGCCGACCGCCCAGATGACGTCCTTGAGGCCCGGGCCCGCGGCCTGCCGCCGCGCCATCTCCTCCGGCGGGATGGCCATGCCGAGTTGCATGTCTGCTGTGTCTAGATGTATGGGTGTCGTGTGGTCAAGTATACTGGTTTGGTGTGGTTCAGGTTGTTGAATCAGGTAGAGGTTTCCTCCTCATAAGAGTGTGATATTTCGGATGTTGTAGTGGTCGTCTGTGATGAGGTTGACCTTTTAGAAGTAAACAATCTTTCCTCTCTCTCTCTCTCTCTTGCCCCCCGTTGCCGGTAACAACAAGGCGGTTTAGGTGAAAAGCTAGTCTCGCTGTTGGGCCGTGAGGAATGCCGAAACTGGGGATCCTGTCTCGGCGGGTATTTATGTTTTTGTAGTTTGGTATTTCGCGTTCTGAGACACGAGTAAAGAGAATTCGCCTGAATAAAAGACGGGAAGAGAGACAGGATCATGCAAGTAGTCTTTTTTTTTTTTTGGCCGCCAGCCCGTGTGTTTGTCGAATAAGCAACGACAGCCTCCGTAATTTTTCTTCTTTTGGATTTCCGAAAAAGAAGAGCAACAAGGAATAAATGGTATGGGTATCAGAAAGACGCGAAGAGTTCTCCGGGGTAGAAGTCCAGTAAAAGAGAAAATAAAAGCAGGAGGTCGATATTTCTTGTTTTGACTCGTGCGGCGGGCGGTGCCGCTACTTTAATGTAAGTCAGCAAGGGTACATACAGACTATATGTGCTGCTTAACGCGAGATGGTCCAGGCAAGGGAAAAGAGAAAGAGAAAAGATGAATACGGAATAGATCGGTTTCTTTCGCCTCTCTGTAGACCCCCGGACTACTGGAATTACCGGTCACAAGATGAACCTGGGCTGGGATGAAATGGCGTTGTTGGAAAAGATGGGGAGACAGTCACACGACCCGACGACAGTCCAGCTTCTTTTTCTTCCATGTTGCGCATAGGCAGATCACATACCTGATTCGGGATCGGGTGGGGTGGCTCGTCCTTTATTTTTCTCACTCTTTTTTCTTTACAGGGGGTGGAATAGTCGAACGATGCACGATGCCTGTCGGGTCCGGGGTCGACCTTTCTACATATGGAAGAATGGGAGGATACGTGCGTTTGCGGCGCAACCAGCAGTTGGATGGATATGGGATGGGGATGGGACGGGATGGTGTGGTGGGGAAAGAATAAATGAAGAGCGCATGGTGGTACTATAAGTATGTAATGTACATTGATTGATTTCTTGATTGCTGCTGGCCGAGAACATCTCCTGTTGCGTTTGTAAAGGTCCGAAGTGGAAAGTATCTTCTAAATCCGAGTCTCCTATTGCCTGCCGCTGCTTCATTTGCTTTTTACTACTCCCCTGCTCCTATGTCGCGCAGAAAAAAAAAAGGTCGCATCGGATAATTGGGGAAAATGCGGTTTTTGTCTCCATGGACTCAGGCTCTAGACTTTTTGCTTATTTACAGGGGTACATACACACTTGCATTTTGAACTTGATTTGCATAGAGGCGTTTGGCTAGCCCTTCTTGGCAGGGTGGAGGGGATAAAATGGTCTAATAATTGATGCTTGAGAGTAATGGGTATGTACTCCGACCATCCCGTACGCAGGTTGCCTGTCAAAGAATGGCGATGGAGAGAAAGAGAGAAAGACTCGGACAGTTGTGAGTGGTAACACAAATTGACTTTGTCACACACTAAGCACCCACCCACCTTCAAGGCGATCCGGCCTGTTTCCTCCTTGGCTGATATGGTCGATTGCGTGGATTGACTTTGGTCTGTCCAAGTGGGATGGACCTTGTCGGCGCGCCTGTATGAATTCAGGTACCGTGCAACAACCAATGCCGTGTCTGAATTCAGGTCTCTGATCTCAAATGCTCTGGTCTCACAATATCAGAAGCCCCGGCTCCCCTCCAGCCATCCAGTCGCACGATTCACCAGTTCATATACTCTGCCACTTTGGAAGCATGAACACAATAAAGTTGTTGGGACATTCAGCTCAATGATGAGATATGCGTTGCAAGCATCACACCACCATCGCAGCGCGTGCATCTCTCGTTATACCGCTTCCAATGAATGAGCCTTTCCCCTTGTGCTCAGTGATCTGTCTGTCCATCTATCCTACATATGGCACAGCATCAATAATATGAGGGAGTATGCAGCGGGTGGCACTAGTAATTCTTTACCTTTGCCGCATCCGTGGTGCGTTTGGAGGTCACATCAGGTGCCGGTTGGGCGTTGGATCAATAGGATCGCCGCATCTTGTTCTTGGAGACAGATGCACTACGACCCTTTGGACTGCTGAGAGAGTTGTACCGCAGGTTGCCTTGGGCTTACTGGTGTTAGTCAATTCCATATTTGTCAACTTCTATTGCAATTATTGGCAGTAGATCTCGTATTCTTGGTGTCTGCACCCTTTGCTCAGTCGGTACAAGCATCATCCTCCAAGAGAAGCGATGGCTGTGATAGTAGTATATAGTCAAGACGAACCATTATCTTCCATTGTCAGTAAACGCACGTTTGTGGCTTGGTGGGCAGTTCCCGTGATCATGTTGACGGGGTGCAAAGGCGCCTCTTTTTGTGCTCCGTCATCTCACCGATCGATCTTGCGTCCGAGTTCTTGCTCTCAGTGCGACAAGGATCTATGCAACGCGCGGGACAATGTCACAAAAGGAGGCTCTCTCCCCTCGCCCTCCTGCATGGCAGGTCCTTGGCGGTCGAGTTGTCGCGCACCACAGCATCATTACGCAAAGCCCTCGAGCGGAATTTGGATACAAGACAGCTCTTTCTACTCCGTAAGACTGGTTCTGTTCAGCGCAGACCAGATACTAGACTGCCAGATCCATGGACACCTACCTGCCTTATTTACACGCGAATCAATAAATGTTTGAAACCAAGGATTCTTGGGAAAGAACCCATGGATCTGTTAGCGGCCATGTAACGCCTCACAACGGTTCTGCGGTGAGCCTGAAAGCCTGTGCTGGCAAATCAGTTTCGATCCTCATTCCGCTCGAGTGCCAACAAGGCTTCGACCTAACCTAGCTGAATAAGTTGAGGGCCGGGGCGGTCACGCGCATGGGGCGGAATAGTACATGCACTACGCTACTATCCTACACTACAGTGATCTCCTCGGGTACGTCCCGGATCGTTGGTTGCTAGTCTTGTTATTACTGGGAGATGGTCCTTTGAGGCGCGCGCACGCTATGATGGCAGGTGATGTCCCGTCTGCTCGTCTTTCGATACTTGTCTACACTAGAATCATTCCCGAAAGGATTGAAGGATGCTTGACCGCTCATCTTTTGCTGTCCCTTTTCATACTAGCCGGCATTCGATCGGACTGAGGTTCCTGGCTATTCTACGAAAAGAGACCCTTGGGCACCCGATGGCACCATGGTTTGTTACATGACCCAAGTTCGTGCAAGTTCGCCCAGCGCGCACAGCTGGGGACCCCGCAAAACGCAGAGGTCACACCCTTGAGCCGCTGCCGATCTCTTCTTTCGAGCGAGGCATCTCTCTCTCTGTTTGATGCAAATGAACTCCCGATGGGGAAGTGCCCAAACATGTGACAATTCGCGACCGGAGGGTTTCGACTAGACTGTCTGTCACCTGTCTTGTATGCACACACACGTACGTACCCTACTTGCGTAGCACCTAGGTTAATAACAGGCCACGACTATAGATCAGCCCGCGCAAGCCCTGACAAGTCCTACACTACACTACCCGCGGATAGACTGTGATCCGTCAGTTGTGATGAGTAAGACCGAAAAAGCAAAAAGAAACAACACGAAAATTATACTACTTGTCATTTTACTCTACGTCCGTAGCTCTGCAAATATGGACAACATGGAAAGCTCCGAGTCGCGCACAGCCGGATCGTTCCGAAAGTCAAGTCCAAGGACAAAATAATATACTTTCGTACAGGCCGAGAACGTTTTCCGGCCTGTGCATACGTAACGGAGTGGATTCTCTCTTCGCAGTCCAGGCCCGCAGGCGCGGTCGACTGTCGCGTGGTCCGTGAATAGCTTCTAACCATACTGCCGGGACTGCAAATTATCTGACGTGGTACTTGGGTGGAGTTGTCGTTCCCTTTCGATCTGGCCCCGGCCGCGACAGCCGATCGTGGGCATCGCGCACCCGCTGAACAGTGGTGAGAGAAAGCCCGGGTCGGAATCTGTAATTGCGCGCCCACTTGGTGCAGCGCCCCGAGGCTCTGTTCCAACTGCAGATTACACCATCCCCATATGTGACGTCGCTGGACGAGTTGAAAAGAATTCTTTCAGAATTGGTATCGGAATTAATGTGTGCGCGAAATATATTGCAGACGGGGCTTCAAGGAGGCGCAATCGTGGAAGGGCCATGTCGAGATTGGTCGCATCACGTTCTGGCGCCTCATCTTTGTGGTTTGGTGATTTTGAGGCTGCCTGGCACAGCAACAGGAACTCGTGGAAGCTGGATGCATGAAGAGTTCCTGTCTTTGACGTCATGATGATTTCCTTAGGAAATCATTCGAAGAGTTCAGAAAGAGGTATTGCTTGCAAATCCGAGGGGTGGTCACAGTTAGTCGTCAAGTCAATTCATTGTGCTGAGTACCAAGGATCGTCGATGACCAAAGCACCGGGCTAGTTTGTGAGCTTTCAGTAATTGGTATAAGCCGACAACTGTTATCTAATCTCGATTAGTATAGTGGTCAGTATGCCAGCTTGTCATTGAACAACCCTTCAATACGCTGGAGACCGGGGTTCAATTCCCCGATCGAGAGATGCATTGTCATTCATTTTGCCGTTTTTTTGAACTCATATCATTTTCAATTTTTTTTTTTTTTGCTTTCCGTTTCTCCCCTGCTTGTATTCGTTTCCCGCTAAACTATTTATGAAGCTTGTCTCTCGATTTTTGCTATCTTTGCGCAAAACACTCTGCCGCAGGTATGGCCGTTGTAGTACATAAAACGCAGGTACGGAATAAAGATTTGGCTCGGCTGGCGGCGGGGACCGTTTCTATCCTTCTGATGGGCCTCCAACAGAAAAAAAGACCCTGGACTTTTCACCCCGCAATGCCCCTCCTCTCCCAGAACTGGAGCTCCTAATCTGAGGGCTGAGGGCAAAGGCAAAAAATAAAGAAGCTTTCAGTTTCTCGGCGCGCATATGGAAAATGTAGGAGGGGTTCAGGGATGGAGCAAGGAACTGCTGCCTTCTCCTGACTAAGAAATATTCGCTCAACTCTCCGAGCTCTATCCCCGAGCTCTATTATATTATTACCATTTTGCTTATTACAGGACCCAAACATGGCGCATTCTCACTCGCACGACGGCATCGGCGGCCACTCCCACGACGGCTTCAGTGCCGCCGATCACGGCCACTCCCACGAGATCCTCGACGGCCCCGGGAGCTACGTCGGTCGTGAGATGCCCATCGTCGAGGGTAGAGACTGGAGCGAGCGCGCCTTTACTGTCGGCATTGGAGGGTGTGTATAATCATTATTCCTGCTTCCATCCGCCAAGTCTTCCTTTTTCTCGTTGGCTAGGTATCCCGTTCGAGGATGTGACCCTGCAGGTCCCAGTGAGGACGATATAGCTACCGTCGCAGTCGCAAGCGCGAGCGACCGCTATGCTATACCCTCGCCCATCTCCGAGTCATGCCATTGTTCGAGCTCCATATATGCAAGCTATAGTTGACTAACCTGTGTACGTCTCTCTCCGAAAACAGCCCCGTCGGATCGGGCAAGACGGCGCTGATGCTGGCGCTCTGCCTGGCGCTGCGGGAGAAGTTCTCCATCGCCGCCGTGACCAACGACATCTTCACGCGCGAGGACGCCGAGTTCCTGACCAAGCACAAGGCGCTGCCGGCGCCGCGGATCCGGGCCATCGAGACGGGCGGCTGCCCCCACGCCGCCGTGCGCGAGGACATCTCGGCCAACCTGGCCGCCCTCGAGGACCTGCACCGCGAGTTCGGCTCCGACCTGCTGCTCATCGAGTCGGGCGGCGACAACCTGGCCGCCAACTACTCGCGCGAGCTCGCCGACTACATCATCTACGTCATCGACGTCAGCGGCGGCGACAAGGTCCCCCGCAAGGGCGGCCCCGGCATCACCCAGAGCGACCTGCTCGTCGTCAACAAGACGGACCTGGCCGAGGCCGTCGGCGCCGACCTCGACGTCATGGAGCGCGACGCCCGCAAGATGCGCGAGGGAGGGCCCACCGTCTTCGCCCAGGTCAAGAAGGGCGTCGCCGTCGACCACATTGTCAACCTCATCGTCAGCGCCTGGGCCGCCAGCGGCGCCGAGGAGGAGAGGAAGTCCAAGGGCGGGCCCAGGGCGACCGAGGGGCTCGAGACGTTGGTGTAGATATAGGCCATAATGGGAGCTATAACATACGCCGTAATGAGTGCCACACGGGCTTCACTTTTCAGCTACGTGGAATTCTCATACCATGCCACGGCCACAACTTGGTGTGCCTACCTGTGAAATAGTATAACCATGAACAAGAGTCAAAGGAGTTGCATGAAAGGCTCGGATACACCGAGGAACGACTTATCGTGGACCATCATGGCGTCAGCAGAATCCCAGCCAGCCTCATCATGGATCTTACACCGGCTGCTGCTGCATCTTGTTGACAATGCCGTGGTCCCATCTTTGGGTGCATCACGAGATCAGCAGCGCAGATGGCTAGCAGGCCATCAATTCAATGGACAGAACAAAGGTGCCTTTGATATGAGTGCCACCCACACGAAGCTAATTCAGAAACCCCGATTCGCCAATGTATTACTGGATATGTAGCATTTTTCGACTTTTGGCTGACAGGTGCGTCATTTCTACATGGTGTTCGGTTACACCGCGTCTTCGGTGAGCAAAGCAGTGTACAGCCTCGCTCGTGGAATCACTCGCCGTTACGGCGCTCTGGAATATTCTGACTATTTAAGCCTCTGCATCGCAATCCAGGGCGTCGGCTTTGCATTGCCTGCCATGTATATCTATTCCGACAGGATTCTAGTACTCGCAAGTCATCAAGATGGCCCGATTGACAGTCTACGTCGTACGCGGCGACCTGGATAAGAACGACCGTCAGATCCCTCGCAATTACAACAACCAGAGATCGGGACCCCGGTTCCCACACTTCGGCTCCAACCCAGCAAAGGGGTCTGATGCGAACTCTGCGAGGGAGATTCTCTCCAAGCTGTTTGAAGAAAATGGTAATACCAAGGCTATTCTTCTATTCGCCAACAAGGCCGATGCCGAAAGACGTGCTAGACACCACTATGGCAGTTGGGACGATAGATTCAAGAGGATACTGCAGGTGAATCTGGTAGGAAATCGTAAGTCAACGGCTTTTTCGAAACGGAGAAGACGAGGAGGAAACCCTCCTCCTCTTTTCATTCCGTATCACAGTTTCAGGACAGGTTCAGCAAAAGCCTCATCTAATTAAGGCCCGTGTTGCATAATACAAGACCGGAGTGACTGACTTGAGACTATACAGTCTATCGCGAGCTGAGAGCATACATACACGATGCCCAGTACACCGGCCAGCTGCCCAAGATCCAGGGTAATGCGTTCCTCGTCATTGGGGACAGACTTGCCGAAAAGCCGCAAGATGTCCCTCCGCCGCCACCACCAGCCCAAAAGAAGCCAGCCGATCACAAGAACCATCAAGCCAAGTATGCCGTCAAGGGAGGAAGATGAAGTTATGACAGCGTTCTTTCTCTCTGAAGGTGAATGCAGAGGTCTCAATAAACAGTGGCGTTGCAAAAATATATCTTTGTCAATATAAAAGCAGATACTCATGCGAAAAAAAAAAGATGTCTCTGTAGGGTGAGACGAGATGATCATTATTATTTATGGGATGATCTGCATCCAACCAAAAGCTCAATATCGTGTTGTTACGCCACCAAATTGTTTTATAAAGATGAAAACTCCAATGGCTGTCAAATCATTGCCACAGCCCGAGTTACTGGCTTAGACTGTTCTTATCGTATCAGGAACTCCGGTGCATTTGAAACGATGAGAGAGAATAGCCAAGTACAGGAAAGCCAAGCATTCGTATATATATATACATATATTCGAGGTCGTCAAAAAATGGCTGTTCGACTTGAAGAAAGCAATGCAGTCAAACAGCATTGTATTGTTAAATCCTATCTATTCAATATTATAAAATCATTAATATCGTCCTGGCAATACTGGAGTTGTTTCATATGCCCGGCTCTAACTGCATGGTTAGATTTATAGTTACTTTATTTTGTGGACTGAGAGCGCGTCCTTCTTATTCTTAGTCGTCACTGGTTGTACCCGTGATTGTGTTCCGACAATTCCATATGAGGACAGTCTCACGATACTGCCACGGTGTACAATTTTTGATTGGCTTCATAGCCCCTGCAGCCGATTCCGAAACAAATTGGTCAAGGAAAGACTCAACCATGGCGATTTGCCAACAGTCGCAAGAGAATGTCCGTCCATAAGGCGTTCTCTCTTTGCTTGGAACCCACAAGAAGATGGAGCCGAAGGAAGCAGCATGCAGGGTCCTGGTGGATAACACAAGGGATCCTATGCCAGCCTGGCAGCCTCTAACCAGACACAAATAGATTATGTTCCGGATTATCACGAAATTCCGAAGCACCAGACTTGCATCTTAGACGGCTTGGTTGGCCCAGGGGCAATTCAAGCTGAGAGTATCCCGTCAGCACGTCTCCTCTTTTTCTCCATCGTTTCTGCCATCCTGGCGATGCTTTTTCTCTCAGCCAAAGAAATGCCGGGGCTCCGTTGAAGAAGTCTCCATTTATGTGGAGATATGGTCCCGGCTCTCTTTGCGGCGTGGCACGCTTGGCAGGAACTTTTGTGCCGCTCCATGTCCACCGCGATGCCTGGGGGGTGGTTCATGTCTCGCGAGACGAGAATTTCTGTTCGACAATGGGATACAGACTCAGCTTCTCCTCACCTCTCCTCGCCATCATCTTTGAGCTCGTCGAGATCTCAATGATCAAGCTGGCCCGGAATCTTGCCAAAGAGGGACTCGCAGACTCAGAGAGAGAGAGAGAGAGTCGCGGGTATAGCCGGAGGGAATCTTTTTCAAAATGACCATGAGTACTGCCGACGCCCGGTTCCGGGAGGAGCTCAACGTCAGTGTCCCCTTCATACTGCCTCCCGACCTCCCGAACATGGAACCGGAACCAGAATCGCGCGGCAGTCCTCCGCCGCAGATGGAAGACGCCAAGGACGAGGAGGGCAAGCCGGCGCGCAGGCGCTGCCGGGCTTGCCACAAAACGGATTGGGTACTCGAGATCCTCAGCTCCATCTTCTCGGTCCTCTGCCTCATCGGGATAGCCATCCTGCTCGCCTGCATCCAGGGCCGCCGGCTGTCGACTTGGACGTTGGCCGTCTCGCCCAACGCGTTTATATCTGTTCTGTCGACGGCATCCAAGGCATTTCTGATTCTCCCCGTTTCTGAATGCCTCAGCCAGCTCAAATGGTGGCACCTTCTGAGGTCCAAGAGGTCAAACAGGTATAATTCACTTTTTTCTGACTCTGCTTGATTTTCCATTTAGAAGTTACCGTTATTAACATGAATATAGACTGGAGGATCTGCAGCTATTCGACAACGCCAGTCGAGGCCCTCTTGGGTCCGTCAAGTTCTTTTGGCGCGTGCCGTCAAAATCGGTGCTGCCGTACATCGGGTGCCTGGTGACGGTGGTCGCCATCGCCACCAGCCCAATGATCCAGCAGATTCTGCAATTTGAAACGAGGCAGACTCAGATCCCCGACGCCTTCGCCTCGGTGCGCACATCGCAGGTCTACGACAACGGTGAACAGTCGGATGTGACCAGCGACGGGACCGTATTTCGTATGTCCATTGTATTTGAGTGCTTTGCCGTCTTTAACTCTTACTAAACTGCGACTCTGATAGAAACAACACGAGACGGCCCCATGCACGCTGCAGTCACCGTGGCCCTGTACGCAGATATACGACTGCCCGGCCTGACCTGTCCCACGGGCAGCTGCGATTTTGACCCCTTTGGATCCCTCGCAATCACGAGCCAGTGCCAGAATGTCACCTCGAGTACAACAGCCAACTGCACGACGAGAAACTCGACGTACGGGAAGGACTGCGTCTTCACCACGCCGTCCGGCTACAACATCACGGCTTTTACCAGCTTCTCGGCGCACACGGGCTTCACTTACACCAAGGTCAACACCACCACCGGCAGCACGTCGGGCACCGAGATCTTCACCCTGGGCGTGGTGCGCTTCCAGGCGCTGGCCGACCCCGACACCTGGCAGGACGGCATGGAGGCGCACGAGTGTCAGTTCAGCCTGTGCGCCAAGGAGTACACGGGGTGGCGCGTGGCCAACGGGACGGTGGTGGCCGGCTCGGAGCGGGCGCACGCGCTCAATGTGACGGACGCGGCGCCGACGGCCGGCTTCGCCGTCGTAGACCCCGAGTCGTACCCCTTCAACGGCTCCTTTGCCGTCTACTACCAGGACGCCAACAACATGCGCAACATCCTGGGCGACGCCTTCGCGCCGGCGGACGCGGCGACGGCGTCGGTCAACGCGCCGCTGTACCTGGCTGGCGACGACGTCGCGGGCCTCATGGCCAACGTGTCGGCGGCCATGTCGTACCGCATCATGTACGGGCCCAACAGCACCGAGGCGCTGTCGCCGGCGTACGATGAGGCGACGTTCATGGCGGTGCACTGGCCGTGGCTGATCCTGCCGGCCGCCGTGGTGGCCGCCTCGGCGCTGCTGCTCGCGGTCGTCGTCTTGGTCACGCACCGCGAGAAGCAGCTCATCTGGAAGTCGTCGCTGACGCCGTTCCTCATGTCCGACACGTCGTGGCCCCTGGCCAGAGCGGCGCAGCGGCCGCTGTGGACCAAGACGGGGCTGGAGACGCGGACGGCTGTGATAGCTAATCATTTAACGAAATAGAGTTGCAAGTCTGTTGGATATGGGCTGGGTCCGGTTTTCGAAGGAAGAAGCGAATGATGATTGTATATATAATTTATGAACCAAAAGATGAAGTTATGACTATTATACCTATAATCGTGATGAGACTTTTACACAACTGCTACCATCGATACCTTCTCAAAGAGTCACGATCACCTTCTGAGCCGAAACGCCCTTTATCAGATAATCCACGCCTGCCTGCACACTCTCCAAGCCCTTGCCCACAACGAACGGCTCCGGAGCAGGAACAAAAGAGCCACTCGCCAGCGCACGCGGGAGAAAATCCCCCCAGACCGCCGGACCCACGTCGTTGGACCGGATCGCCAGGGAGAAGATGTGCTTGGACGTGACACCCTCCGGCGTCTCGGGAAAGCCGGGCGTGACGGTCGCGACGAACTTGTTCCCGCCTTGGATCCGGGCCAGGACCTCGAGAATGAGCCCACCCGGCGCGGGCCCGCCGATGCAGTCGAGCACACCGGCCAGCGTCCTGCCCTCGAACGCGGTCACGAGGTCCGCCACCACGCTCGGGCTCCGATAGTCCAAGACGCGGGCGGCACCGAGCCCGCGGACCATGTCAAAGTTCTTAGGAGACGCCGTCGCTACGACCTCGTAGCCGGCGGCCGCGGCGAGCTGGACGGCATTACAGCCGACGCACGAGGCGGCGCCCCAGACCAGAAGAGTCTGGTTGACGGACTCCCTCGTCGGCTCGGCGGGCAGCCGTAGGCCGAGGTATTCGTCCTGAAACAGCCCGGCGGCCGCGGTGGAGAAGCACAGCGGGACCACGGCGGCGGCCTCGTACGACATCGTGGCGGGGATCCGGCAGCTCAGCACGGCCTCGAGCACCGTGTACTCCTGGAAGCCGCCCATGTCGTTGCGGCCGTGGGCGAGCCAGGACGCGGTGCCGATGACGCGGTCGCCCGGCGCGAAGGCGGTCACGCCGGGGCCGACGGACACGACCTCGCCGGCCACGTCGCCGCCCATGACGACCGGGTAGGTCAGGTTGTGAATGGCGTACTGCTGGTTCTTGCCGTCGATGGGGTTGACGCCGATGACGTGGTTCTTGATCAGGATTTCGCCCTGGGAGGGAGCGCCGATGGGCGCGGGCTTGATCTGGAAAGGGCGTGCTTGCTTCTCGGGAAGCCAGGCTGCTGTGTTGGAAGGCATTGTGTAGTTGGGTGTGAATATTTGGGAGAAAGATGTATGATATACTCTAGTCTGACTTATGAATATAGGTCTGAATCCTACACGAGTTGGAGTGAAGAAGATACTGGAGGGAAATAGATAGAAGCGTTGTGGAATCTTTGGAACTGCCATTTGAACCCTTTCCCTCCTGCCTGACGGGAAGGCGTCGTGTCTTATATACTGGCAGATAAACATTTTGAAACTTTGAAACTTCCGACATGATCTCGTACCACATTTCTAATCAGGAGCGATTGTGTTGTGATACTGGAGGAATAGTCTGCATTGGCGGCTTTGTCATTGTATAGCGAGCGCAACGCTAACCAAAACAGGCCAAGAGGGCGATGCTTCGCGAGGATCTACGGAGTATAGAGAATCTCGATTTGGTTAGCCTTGCGCGCAGAACTGGCTGGATCGGCTCCGAGCCTGCGGAATCCCGAATAACATCTAGAAAAAGGAATAATTTGATCGGACTTTACTGTTCGGAGAGGACTTAATTGTACGAAGTCCGAGATATGTGTAATTCATGTCAGGCAGAATGCTTGCTGTACTTGGACTGAGGACGCCACTGGTCATTTGCGACTCAAGCTCATATCAGCATAAAGCGGAATCCGATGGATTGAAATGTTCTGAAGTTCTTGTAATCTGATTCGAAATCTAGCTAAGAATGCCGGACCATATTATCATAAATCCGCTCAATAGATACTCTTGATCAATATGTGGCTCCTGGAAGTGGTAATGTTAGTGCTATTAGCTCTTAGACTGCTGGAAGATTTTGCACGTACAGTGGCAAGAACAATTGCCTGTCCTACTCCCATATTGGATCCAATCCATAGCAGACAGTCTCTTGCGTACCGTCTCTGTGCTACGCTCAGGCACCTCATCTTTGAAACAACATACAGCGGGTGCATTAGGAGCAGACCACCAAGGTGCTTACCCGTGTCTGTAATATCTGTCCTTTCCGACATTCCATTGATGAAAGCTGGCAAGTCATCAACCAAATGATAAGGTACAGACGCGGCAATGTCCTGGAAGATCGGTTGGGCTTCTGCCAGGTACTCGGAGCAGCGGGTATCCTCGAGCTGTTCTGATAGTCTCGTAATGATCTCAATTAGTAACAAACGAGCTGTGCGGAAGATGTTCCATATCCCAGCAACATATAGGTCAAAGTATGTATCAATGTTGCCGGGCCAGTAACCTCCTGGCGGAGACTCTGTGTCATCTCTAGGACGAACGCGGCCTGCTGTGGTTGGTCTGAAGTCAAATGTCCTGGTGTCCTGCCATTCGGAGAACTTTGAGAACAATGTCATAGCATCTTCCATTACTTCTGTGGTTTCATTGACGTCTTCCGCAAGCTTGCTTCTCGAATAGAGACTCTCCACTCCAGCTAATAGATGGCCAAGAGTACCATTTGGGCCCCTCAGGCTAGGGACTGAGAATGCCGTGTCTAACTGTAGATCGATTTGGTTAGCATCGTCCTATTGAACATGGCCATAGCTTGTAGTAAAGAATTCTCTTACGCGAAATTGTTTGAGTAAGCCAGGTGAACTATTGTTGAAGTAATTCAACGGCGAGTTATCAACCCTCAAGAGTGCCGCCAGGCCCTTGGCGTGTATTTCGTGCGCACCATGATTTTCTGGACTTGTGATCATGATCTGTAGCCCAAAAGTGTTAATGATCAGAGATTATTTGTCGATTAAACCGTCGTAATGGATGGCAAATAGCTCTGACGAACCTGATAGAGCCCCAGCAGCATTGCAATAGACTTGGCTTCCATGCTTGGGTCTGTAGCCGAGTTCTCAATGGCCCGGGCCAGGGACCCGAGCAGCTCTTGATAAAATGCAGCGCTCTTGCCCTTGATGGCGGGCCTATTGAGAGAGTCGGCGTGGCTGACGAATGAAACCGCCTGGCAAGCCTTCGCCAGGTCGGATTTGGGTCCCATGAATCGAGCCATATTCTCGATTCGGGACAGGAACCCCTGGGAGAGATGTGTATTAGTCGGTACGACGCAAAAGTCGTAGTAAAATGCTCGGAGAGAGAACATATTGCTCTGTGTATCCGTCGTTTCCACGGGTATGCGGTCATCTGGAAGGGCATCTGTCGTGCCTGGAATTGGTGCTCGCTTTGGCAAGGTGCATTTCCGGGCAATGGACGAGAAAGTGGTGACTTGATTCTTGTCTTGAGGTCCGTACTGACGAAACTCAGCGGTGCCGCGGACTTCATAGCCACTGCAGTTTCGGTTTGCCTTGATACATCTCATACATGACTGAGAAAATTGTGTTGCTAAGATTAGCTTCCCGACATGTCCAAATAACACTTTGCACATGAAATAATAAGCATTGAGGGTAGGTATGAGATGCCAGCGTACCGGTCGTGTCTCATCACACTAATTGCAAACATGAAAGGTCAGCAGTCACGTAGCTTTCACAGGGTTTCGCCAGTCTATTCAAATTGACTGTACTTGCATACCTTTTTCCGTCGCATGCGACATGAGCCGCAACCCTTGGAAGGACCCAGATAGACCATGATATCTTTTTCTTTCAGGTGTCTCTCACCGCCAAGTGACTGCTTAGATCGGAGCTCGGAGCTGTGCTTCTCGTGTGGTATCCGCGAAGATCCCGTGTAAAAAGCAGTATGCGGCGTTCTAATGTCTGCAATGCCCGATCTGGGTCATCTTTTTGACAAAGCATGAAGTCGGCAGGTTAGACTTCAGGAGGTACGTGGTGGATTGGTAAGACCTTGCGGAGTTAGTGATTGCCGCATTCGGCCTCGAACACTCATTGCTTAAATCCGATGTCAACCATGAACGCAATTAGCTATGCTCATTTGTACCAGGTTGCCACCACTGCCATCAACGAAACTTGAGTCTTGATCAGGCTTCTGAGAATAATTCGGCATACTTGTCTGACAGTATACATGATCATGGCTGCCTTGATGTAATGCATGGTTTCTATGCACGAATTAGCATCACCGAAGGATGTAGAAAATAAAAGCTTACCGGGCGATTCACGGACACTTGGCAAATGTCTAAACCCCAGACATTACACTGGTACATGAATTTAATAAAGCCATGAACACCTTCTCTTCGGCGACAAGGGCTTTTGTGCGCACGCGTCTCTTGTCTAAGTCCCCAGACAAGGGGAATTATACTTTTCGTTTTCCCCAGTGCAATCCCGTTTGTACGCAGCCTGACATAAAATACACCATTCTCTATCCTGCTGGCATCAAATATATTAGCAGAAAGCTCGGCTGATTACAAGAATTTGATTCAATCAAAACTCAGCCTGAAAAGATAGATACTCACTCGTCTGCCATGTCAGGATACAAGCCAGCATCTCTTCGGCGAAAAACAACCCAGCCCACTGAGAGTGCAGATCTCGATAATTACGATGTCCTCCGCCGATTGAGTACGCCAATGAACCCGGGGTCGCGGATTGTGCGCACGCAAGGCCTCAAGACGACGAGTATCTTCGCTCAACCTCAGCTGGGACAGGAAGAATCTCAACGAGCACGCCCAGATATTCCACAGAACAACACTTTCCTGAAGATGCCAAAGACCCAGCAGGCACGTCCTTTATTTGACATTCCGAAGAGTCAGCAGACGCGAGATCGTCCTCTATTTGAGATGCCCATGAGTCAGCAGACACGAGATCGCCCTCTGTTTGAGATGCCGAAGAGCCAGCAGCAACAGAACCATACTTTCTTGAAGATGCCAAGCAACCAACAGACACAGAGCCAACCTTTGTTGAAGATGCCCAAAAGCCAGCAGACACAAGGCAATTCTTTATTGAGTATGCCAAAGAACCAACAGCAGGCAAAACAGCCTGTACCGATAAGAAAGAGTACTGGGAGATTGCAAACCACACCAGCTCGAGAGATCTCGCCGCAGCAAGTCATTCGGAAGTTCAAGGCCAAGCAAGTCCGTGAGGCTTGGGAGACATTTAATAATACCCTCTTTGACATCAACAATGAAGGAGACGTAGAAGAGGATTCGGAAATGAACGATCTGATGGAGCGCATGATGGATATGAATTGGCGTTACCTACACCAAGAAGGTGTAGCAGCTCTTATGGAACTGGCGGAAGAGGAAAATTGAGTCGTTTGGTGTTCAACGAGTGAAACGGAACAGCTCCAAGCTGACGGAACGGTCACGTCGTGGCCATCGTGGGTGGAAATAATGGATCAATGGTTGCTCGGCGAAAACTATTATTGAAAAACAATGATTGAATAAATCTGCTATCCGTCGGAACTTAGCTATTTAACATTTCTGACTGGGGAAGGCACGATCAAGCTTCCGGTTCCGCCTGCCTGTGCCTTCCTGTATATCGCAACAAAGTCCAAGGTGAAGAAGGAAAGAACGACTGCCAGCCCCCACTGAAGTTCAACCCTCGATCAAATTTTCAGCGCTGATGTATAATGTTATTTGGGATGACAATTTCAAAAGAAGTGTCACATACTCATTCGACAAGCTCTGCCAAACTGCGCTCGCGATCGATGCACCATTGGTGATACCCCCGGAGGCAACCCGATATCATGGCACCCAAGCGAAACGCCAAGCGCAAGCGTGATGTAGAACTCGAGTTCGAAGACGACGCAGACGACGGCGCAGGTCGACGAATGAGCCCAGATGAGCCCCCATCGAAACGATTCCGAGAGCAAAGTTTGTCCCGCCTCGAGGACTCCGACGAAGACGAGGAAGACCCTGGCCGAGACAGCAGTCGGTAGGTGGCGTGCCCACGTCGCCTCTTGATACACTATACTAATACCAGAAAAACACAGAGCTTTCCAGAACTGGGCCAAATGGCTAGAGAACCTCAGGAAAGAAGAAAACGAAGAATCCAAGAGGTTCATTGCTCGCTCCGGCGGGAAAATCCCCAAGCAAATCGAGCAAGTGACAATGCTGATTCAAAAGCACGAAGGCGAACTGTACTGCGCCTGGCCCTATTTTCTGGCGAGAACACCTTGCTGACTGCCAATTCCACCTTAGTAAAACACAGCGCCAGACGATCGAGGCTGTCATCAAGACCTTTGTGATGGAAATTACGAAGCCAGAGGAGCCTGCTCATGGTCCTCAGGCTCTTCAGAATGATGCCAGAGACGCAGTGGCCCGATACCGCGACATGATCGGGTGTTTCCTAAAGATGAGCGACATGCTGAAGAGGCCGACACTCGAGACACCTACAACCACCATACAGAAAGACAAGCAGGACTTTACGCAGATCATGCAATGTGGACGGGATCATGGCGAAATGGTCGCGAGAGGCCATTTGGCACCACACACATACTCGTCACCGGTCAAGGACAAACCGGAGAGTAGTGGACATGAGCAGACTGGAGCCAACATGTTCCAGGCTACCCGCAAGACCGTACGAGACAGTATCGGTAGCGTGATTGCGGAGCAGAAGGATGTTCTTCGACAACTAATCAACATCCTACCACCGGACCGGAGCCGAGTCTGATCTCTTTGCAAAAATGTCGGTGAGGTTACTTTTGGAGGCATTTGATACCATGAGCATTCCATGTGTGATGGTAGCAAAACGATTTGTACGAGCTTAACTAGTCCGATTCAGTCGAGTATGTTGGTCAGGAATTTTGGAGTGTCATGATCCTGGATGGGGTCGATGTAGGCCAATAGCTGAGAGAGTTGGACCTTGTTGCTTGGTAGACTGTCCATCTCTGCGCAGTCAGATTATATGTAGCTGAAGATAACACACCATAACTCTTACAGTGGCCAATATATCAATCATGCAATGGTGTCGCATCCAGATCGTTCCAGACTATTGCACACTGTGACGCCTGCAGTGTTCCTGCTCGCATCCTCACAAACTCAATCCAGTGCAGTGCACACTTGATGTGTTGCCATTTGCTGCCGCTTCCCCACCAATCTCCAAAGCCACTGAACATGAAAGCAGCTCGGTGAAAAGATTTAAGTGGGTCTTTGCCAGACCTCTGCGCGAAGCCAGATTAGGCTTAGTGGGCAGCTCTCTAGCCCGGCACCTGCCCACTCCACCCGGCGCACACTTTGAATTTTTCCAAACCCACCCAAATTCCGTGGAAAATTGGAGGTTTCGAACTTTCAGATCTGCCAACTCTCACCAACCGACAAACGACCACTCCGTTTTTGCAGGCTCAAATTCCAACCTGGTGCGTAACGAGTCCCGCGAGGCCCTCTTCTCTTCCTTTTTCCTTTCTTTCTCTTGTTCGTCCTTTACTAACCTAGTCCTCCCCCGTCAAACAGTCAAGATGGGTGCCCTCAAGTACGTCGAAGAGCTTCAGAAGAAGAAGCAGTCGGATGTCCTCCGTTTCCTGCTCCGAGTCCGCTGCTGGGAAGTATGTTGAAAAATTTCTCCCGTCCTCGAATCTACCGACACGCAATACGCACACATACGAACATATGCCATTCAATCTCGATCAATGGATGATCATGTGGACGCTCTTGTGTTTTCTCTCTTCGGTCGAGGTCTCTCTGCGCGGCACGCCCCTCATTCTCGCTCTTGCTCCTCCTGCCACCGCCAGCAGGATGGAGATGAACGAGCAGCGAGGCAGGCAGCACAGGGGACCTCGATCAAGAGACGAAGAACTTGTGTCTTTGCTATACAGTCGTTGAACATCTGCTGAGACTGCATCAATATAGCTCCGTCAGTTGAACGTCATCCACCGCGCTTCCCGCCCTTCGCGCCCCGACAAGGCCCGCCGTCTCGGCTACAAGGCCAAGCAGGGATACGTTATCTACCGTATCCGTGTCCGCCGCGGTGGCCGCAAGCGACCCGTCCCCAAGGGTGCCACCTATGGTACGTTGCGAGAAGATATCCCCCACCGCTGCCGTCCCGTCGGTTTCGCCAGATTCAGCATCACACGACCGCTAACACATGAACTACAGGCAAGCCCACCAACCAGGGAGTCAACCAGCTGAAGTACCAGCGCTCCCTCAAGTCGACCGCTGAGGAGCGTGTCGGCCGCCGCTGCGCCAACTTGCGCGTCCTGAACTCCTACTGGATCAACCAGGACTCCACCTACAAGTACTACGAGATCATCCTCGTCGACCCCCAGCACAAGGCCATCCGCCAGGACCCCCGCATCAACTGGATCGTCGCCCCCGTCCACAAGCACCGCGAGTCCCGCGGCCTTACCGCCACCGGCAAGAAGTCCCGCGGTCTCAACAAGGGCCACCGCTACAACAAGACCAAGGCTGGCCGCAGAAAGACCTGGAAGCGCCACAACACCCTGTCCCTCTGGAGATACCGATAAACGGATCGCTGAGGGGTCTGTGGTTGCGATTGATGAAAACGAGAAAGTCTGGTGGGCATTTGGCATGGTCAATTTACGATGGAGTAAGGTCCTGCTTCGCGGTCTGGTTCACGCGCTGAGAAAAATCAGCCGGAGTAACGTTACGTACTTGAGAATGGGATAAAAATGAATTCCAACAACACATGAACATATTTGCCCCGCTTCTCTCTCTTATTCCTCGATGATTTGACTACGTGCTGTGCTCGAATGTCAATGTTGTACTGATTGGACAGTGGAGGACAGCTCGACAACTCGGAATCACAATGCAATCCGCAGCAAAGCTCATGTTGATGCTTGATCCATCAAGCTCAGGAGCCTTTCAGATGATTCTGCCTGCCATATGGTCCTCTACAAGCATTATCATGTGGTAATCAGCCATGAGAACCTTGTTCTGGGTTGCCAAATAAGGAACGAAGATTGATGCTTTTGCATTTCAAGATCTCACTTTCTCTGGCCAACACATGTCTCCTGTCGATCAGATCAGAATCCGTCAGCAAATACGCAATGACTGACACCCATAGTTATCAGACCTGCGACTTGACTACCCGCCATTCGTCCGCTCAGCTCTGTATCCCTTGCGAGCCCGTCTCCTTGCCTGGCTTGCCCTTTCAAAAGAGGTCAAAATTGGCGTCCTCTCAATCAGTCACACAAGAAATGTCTTGGTAGAGCTGATGCCGTCTAAAGGAGTTGCCACAACTATCTTTCGAGTCATTTCTCGAGACTATCGTGAACTTGACACATGATCCACCGGCAGCAGACAGCAATTAGTTCGTCAGGCTTTCCGGAAGGCAGAACAAAGAAGAAAGGCGTTGGCATCATCGGTCACAAATTACGAATGCAGGCACAACGCTATCGTCTGTGTCATAAAGACAGAAGAGGACCATGCTTGCTGGTCAAACACCAATGGCGAGGCGCACTTGGAGGAAAGTTTGGCTGCGCGATCCATTGCCAATTTGAATCAAGTTGATGCTGACTCAAGTACCGAATCCATGAATACCCCATCACCAACCGCTTTCCTGTAGAGTAGAGTAAATAAATCAATCTCGATTGGGAAGAAGAACCAGACGCGAATTGGCGCCATGTTCCAGAACCGCCATCAAATTTTCTGGGGAGAGAGAGAGAGAGAGAGAGAGAGAGAGAGAGAGAGAGAGAGAGAGAGAGAGAGAGAGAGAGAGAGAGAGAGAGAGAGAGAGAGAGAGACAATCACGCTGGGTGATACAAGAAGATAAGTCGGCCAGGACCAGTGCTGTCAACCGTACAAATTGCGCAGCCCAAAGGCCTCCAGGGAGAGCTCTATCCCTCCAGGTACATCATACAAAATAGTCCTCACAGGATGTTCCTGTTCTGCTCTGATCTCCCACATTTTGATTCCCTGTGATAAATCCGTTCGGAAATTATCTCTGCCAAGAAGCTCTCGGAATACTTTAGCACCGATGACGAGCGTACCGTCCTCATCCCACGGTCTTGGATATGAACTGATTGTCTCCAGAAGAGAGCTTGGTCAGACATCTCTGAATGACGTGGTTGTCATCAAGGTCCTTGGTGAGCTGAACCACCTGGTACCACCGCCGTCTTCCAACTGCCACTTTCACGGACATCAACACGCCGACTTTGTACTGCTAATAGACATACATGCCTTGCCCCGTTGTGTTCTCTCTTCTCAAGAGCAGCGCTTGACAGCTCCCTCCCTCCATGCCTCTCCAACAAACTCCATTACCATATATACCTAATGATCATTTGACGGCACCGAATTCAGATACACTCTCAGTTGACCAAAGCTAAATACAAGCTATATCCTTTTTCTTGCAAGCAAAGATACTTTCCGTGGCCGAGTCGACCTTGCGATTGGGATATCATCTTTTTCAAAGTTGTAATGCATAGTCTGAGTACTTCAACTCAAAACGATTACGAATAGGATAACACCACATCACGGGCACATAAAGTATCGAGTTTCGTCTATAACTTGGGCCTTGTGAATTACTAGGCAAATCTATCTAGATGCCGCGCGCTGCTTTTTACAGTCACATTTTGCATGAGCCGCCTTTCCAGATGAAGGCAGCAGGCCATTGACATGCCCCATGACATTGCAGTAGAGACAAAGGGAAAACATCGAAACCAAACCATGACCGCCCCTAAGGCATAGCGAGAAAGAAAACCGGAAAGGAGAATTAGCATCACCGGCTTGTGACCTTCGCCATTTTCTCTCCGTGACCCGAGCCACCAAAACAACTCTTGTCTACTCCCGCTTGCCAGGCGGTAGGTATCCTGCGAGCTCTTTGAGGCCGCATCATGCTTCAATGCCAATCGCGCATGGACCTTGAAACGCATCCTAGTTGACCATGCTGATGTGGGCAACCTTTGAGCTGTCTCCCATGAATTGAAAACACGCCAAGTGGTGATGATGAGAGAACAACGCCCTTTATACGTTGTATATCGAGATCGGCGAATCGTTGATCTCGAGAAAAACAAAAAAAAGAAGAAGAATTCGACGGCAGGTCAAAATACAAATGCTGTCTCCATTGGAAGAGAAAGAAAAGAACATGGAACAGTCTATGTTTGTTGTACGGTCCAAGTACAAGAGTACAAATCCCCGGGTATTGGGATTGATGGCGCTCTTCGAGAGACAAGTGACCATGAATGCCCAGTGAAGACCCAGAAGGTGAAAAGTCGTTCTTGGCGGGCACGGTATTGTACATGATTGACCCGGGGAACGAAAGTTGTGATGAAAGAGACGAGGTGCAAATTATCATCTCTGTGACCATTGATGGAGAAAGTCGTTAGGTTCGTATAAGCCGTTCCGGTCGTACGTTGCCTAAGTCAAATGGCAACCCTGCATGTTCTGGTGAAAGAAAACAGTCGCAGTTGTCGCGGATGCATTAATGGTTGGTACCATTGCAAGCGTGACAATATGACACAAAGGTTGTTTAGAAAAACTGGCCCTCGGCGTTACCAGGCTGAACGGTGCCGCCCGGATATGTGTAACCTTGGTTCAAGCGGGGGGGCTGAGGAGGGGCGACATTGCCAGTGGCATTGGGTTGGTAGTTATTCTGGCCACGGCCACGAGGCATGCCATTTCCATATCCGCCGGCGCCGTTAGCAGCATTGAGGGAGTTGCGCAGGGGAATCTGGCCACCAGTGGGGTCAGACGGAGTGGTCTGACCGCTGTTGTTTGCAGATCCACGATTGTTGTCAAAGGCCATGATCTTAGCCGAGATGCGACGTGCGTAAGGCGTACCGCGAACCTGGGGAATAATGGGACGAATGGTATCAATCAGCTGAATCTTGGTCTGGAGAGGACTGTGCTCCAGAGCGGTCTGAACAACATAGTTGCCGTAGTTGTCCTTCAGGAGACGTTCGGTCTCGCCGGGAACCAGCATCTCCTGGACCATCATGTCCTTGGACTGATCCGAGGCGCAACGAAGGCACTTCTCCATAACGTTCGAACTGAACTTGTGACGGGACAATCTACCAATACTGCCCAGGAACTTCAGCACCAAAGGCTGAGTGAAGCTGGGCTCATTCAGATCAATGATGTACTGAATGACGTAGTTGCCAAAGGGGTCCTGAACAAGTCGTGCGGCATTCTCCGTGATGCGGTTGATGAGAGTGATCTTTTGATCACCAGCAGCATGATCAATGCAGCGCTGAAGGACGCAGCAACCGTGGCGATGGGTTCCGACGTCGATGCAGTTGTTGCCGACGGCCTCAAAGATGAACTGGTTGTCTTCAGAAGATAGCTTGTTAAGACATTTCTGGATCACATGGTTGCCATTGAGGTCCTTGATGAGCTCAACCACCTGGTAGCGTAGAGCTTCGATGATAATCTGCACATGGTCAGGCAGAGTGACGAACTCGATCATCTTTTGGAGAGCTCGAGTTCCGTGCTGGTTAAAAGCAATGCGGGTCATTGCGTCAGCAGCGTTGCGAATAAGGACGGTACGCTCGTCGTCAGTGCAGTACTCCAGGAGTTTCTGGCAAAGATAGTTTCCGAACGGATCCATCATGAGATCCACGACGTGGGCATTGGTCTCTGCCCAGATGATGTGGATTTCCTGAGGAACACGGTTCTCCAACTGCTTCTGGAGATAGCGGCAGCCATGCTGATCCTTGCATAGCTCAAGAATTCCACCCTGGAAGTTACTCAGGGGGGCACCATTGAACCGACTCATCGCTGCGAGAAGGAATTAGCCGAGGTCAGACAAATGACTACAAGAGTGCTGGAATCTTACCTTCATTATCCTGGGCGCGACGAGCCTGGATGACTCGCTGCTGCGAGTCGCGCTGCTGGCCAGGTTGATACATGGCGCCGTAACCAGGATAGCTCTGCTGAGGATATCCACCCATGTTCATGTTGTTCATGCCTTGCATGAGCATACCCATCTGATAGCCACCACTGTTGGGGTTCATGGAGTTGTTGTAGCCTCCATTGCCATAGTAGGGCTGGTAGTTGTTGTTGGAGTTGGGAGCTGACGAGACAGATCCGACACCAGACGTAGGGCCCTGGACGTTGATTCCAGTCGGTCCGAACGCGGGGGCATTGGCGTGCAGAGCGCTGCCAATGGACGGATAGGTCGAGGCTTGAGGCATGCCAGAAACGTGTCCGTCGTTGGACAGCTCTCGGTTGTGCTGCTTGGGGACAGCGCCGGGAGGGATGCGACCAATGCTGGCGTTGTGGTTGTGGAAGTGTTGCTGGGCATGTGCATTGTTCGAACCGTTGACAGAACCGGGCTTAGCGTGAATGTCATTGGCAGAGAATGAGGTCTGCAGCTTGGGCGGCATGGCCTGAGATGCGGGGGGCGACTTCATGGCGTTGTTGATGTTCTCGGTTCCGACATCCTTCAAGTACGAGAAGTCCATACCTTGCTGCTGTTGCTGCTGGGCAAGATCCAGAGAGCGGCGAAAGCCAGCGCGTCCATTCATGCTGTTGGCCTCAGACGAGCCGCCGTAGCCACCTGCGCCAGAATCGCCGACGGGCATCTGAGTAGAATCCATGTTGCTCAGGCTTTGCTGAGGACGGTGGAGTGATTTTAGTTTCCAACCGATCGAGGCTTCAGAATTGGCAGTGCCAAGAGAAGTAAGATCGAGTGCAGCCGAAGATGCGGAAAGCTGTGGGTGTACAGAATTAGCTCTGCAAGAACGATTTTGATCCAGCGGGGTGAGGGTGAAAGGCAGTCGCTCTTGGGATGGAAAGACCGAAGATGTGATCGGAAGTGAATGTACAGAAAAGAATGTGCAAAACACCTGGTGTTGGACCCAGTCTGTTTGTTTGTGGACGAGGACAATGGGCGGAATTTTTTCTTGAAGGTGAAAATTTTGGAGGGGCAATGGGTTGACTGCATGGAGGGGTAGCACCAGCAGAGAGGCAACGGTAGGTGACAAGAGTTGAGTAGCGATCAGACAGAAAAACGAGGCTGAACTGCCACTAGGAACCGTTGAACCACCAGTGTCCGTTGATGTTTGTTAAGAGAATGGAGAGTGAAATGAGAATATGAACGTACCCGATTGGGGTTTCCCTTGATCAACTTTGGGAAGCCGTCCTCACCAGTGGTGTCGAGGGCGTTGTAGTTGTTGGTGTCTTGGTTGGACTCGTCGTCACGGAACAGGAATCCTGCTGCGTTTGTCTGGTCGATGTTGTCGTAGAGTGGATTACCTCTGCGGGTGACTGGCATGGAATACCGGTTGAGGCTATGTGGAAACTCAAGTCAGTATAATGGTGTTGGTGGTGGTAGTAGAAAGTGACGCAGAGACAATAGAGGGAAGGAACATCAGATCGACGATCGGGCTGAAATTGAGGTCTGCAAGAGTATAATGATGATAGGACTGTCAACCATTGGACCGTTCGCGACGGTATGATTCACGATCGGACCGTTTGTAACGGAACGTGAAAACATCGGACCGTTTATAACGAAACGTGAAAGATCAGACCGTAAAAGATTGTACCGTCTGCGGGATTATACCGTCTGCGAAGATTGTACCGTCTGCAAAGATTGCACCATTGCAACGGTACCGTCCAAGATTGTACCGTTTGTGATAACAGGGAAGGAACCCCAACTCGAGGGACTCGGGCTGAACTTTGAGGTTTGTGGGGGTAGAATAACGAAGGGTTTGTCTGTGACTGCACAGAGTTCGCAATGGGACAGTCGGTGATAGAAGGGAAGGAACCTCGACTCGAGAAATTGAGCTGAACTTTGAGGTCTGCAAGGGGAGAGTGACGATCGGACAGTTCGCGATGGGACAATTCCTCACGATGGGACAGTTCGCGATGCGATAGTTCCTTGCGATGTGATAGTTTGTGATGGGAGACTTACGATGGGATCGAGTTCTTTTAGTGTGGTATGCTTCTTGGAAACCAATGTTGCAGCTGGAAGGCAGACTGCAACTGGTGGACGGGTGAAGAAGGCAGAAGAGGGTAGGGCACGGGTCGAAAGACCAGTGACCAGAAGGGGAGGGTGGGTGGTGAAGAGAATGAAGCTTGGGTTGGGCCTTGCACAGAATGAAAACTGCTCTTATGCTTTTTGATGAACGTGGGAACAATCGGTCTCCTATCAGGAAGGAACACAATAGTGGCAACCACGGTTGGATTGTTAACAGTCGAGTGATTGTTCTGGTGAACAGGAATGGATTGTCAACGCTGTCCGCCCACGTTGAACCGCCCTTCGATTGTTCACTTCGATTGTTCAGCTCGAGTAGTCACCTCGTCCACTCACTTGACTATCCACTTGGATGTCCACCTCGATCACTCTTTTGATTGCCCACTTGAGTGTTCACCTCACCTAGAGAGAGAAATAGCACTTGCAGGTAACGATGTGAAGGATTCGGCCTTTCGACCAAGTCGAACACAGCTGTGTTGGTGGGTTCGATCATGGAATATTTGTTCATAGTCCACTAGGACGGGCAAGTATTTTTTTTTATGTCTCTCTTTGAATGATCGTACCGCAAACTCCAATACTTATGGATTGTCGTTCTTGCCACTTGAATTTATTTGGGTGCTCTCAAAACAACACCAGGTACGTGTGGCAACATGACAACATGCTCTGTCAACTTGATGCCATGGGAATCAGATGGGAGTAGCCATTGCTCGAGGTAGACAAGACTTTCTGCCACTCAGCCGTTGGGGCAATCGTAACCTGCAATGGCAGGTCCGCGAAAAGAAATATAACATAAAAAACATCAGACGAAACCTAACCGATAGAGCTCATATTTCAAATACGGCTTTTCATCCGGAAGGAACTTGATGATGATATAGAGTCTGGGGGTGTGGTCTGTGCGCAGGTGCTATACTCATAGACTTCTTTCGAGGACGACAGATTGGGCAGACTGCTTGCAAAAAGTCGCCAGACATCCACGCGAGCAAATCAAGAAATAGGTTGGCCATGGTCACTTACGCGTTGGTTGAACGGTGGCTGGTAGGATCCTGACGTAGCGCTTCTTCCTTTTCGTCCTCGTCGCTATTTCTGCGGGTTCCGGGTACTGATCGAGATGGCAGGTGGTCGTCGAATGCGAAGGCGCGCGATTGAGAGGGCATGATGCCTGACTGTGGCGACTGAAGCTGAGAACCCGATCTCGCAGACCGGCTGTACAGTCCCTGAGGAGACGTCAAGCTTGAGAGCGAATATCGGTTCGGGCGCGAGAACATGGTAGGGAAACCGTTTGACTCTCGATACTCGGGTGGAGTAGTAGGTTCAGACTGGTGGCCTGTCAAACCAAAAATGGTGTTGTTCTTGGCGAGATCTTTTTCCATCTGCCGCAACTCGGCCTCCTCCTGACGTTGCTGAAGTTCGAATTTCTTCATCTCGGCCTCAAAGCGCCGCTTCTGCTCCATGAGAGTATCGTACTCCTGCTTCTTCTTGTTCAACTACAGATGGTGTCAGCCCCTTGCGTTGAAAATGACCAGTTCCATGGCGCATGCGCGACACCCAGTTCTTTCGTCCCATAAATCATGCGCCGAAGAACGATGCTATGCATGACTTACCAGGTGTGCTTTATATTCAGTCTGGAATGGGCATATACAAGTCAGCGGAAGATTCCAGGAATGCTAGCTGGCCAGTCGAAATTCCAAGACATGGTCAGAGGCTCCGACAAGCGACGCAAAGGACAACCCAAGCTCTCCAGAGAACTCACAGCCGTGGTATATTCCTGCGGTTCCACGGGACGTTGAAGGGAAGTTAGGGTCGACAGTGTTGGTACACGCCCCGAGTCGGTGGTGAAGCGACGAGGCAAGGTGGTCCGAAGGTCTGGCTGAGGCATTCGGTTGCCGTTTCTCGGTGGTGAGACAAGCGAATTCATCGGCGCGTCGGTGACGGGCGACTGCTGCGCGCGGTACCGGTCGAGGTAGTCTTCCATGTTTTCCTACTTTTACTGTTGTTACAACACCCTACAAAGCTTTCGTACAGAGGGAAGAGGTTGTCGCAGTTTCTATAGGACTGTACGAGGGCGAAAATCTGGTCAGCGGGGTGTTGCACACCAAGAGGGCAGCAAGCCAAAGCAGCGCAAGAGGTGGAAGAGCAGGTTTTCGTGTCCGGCGACGATCGATTCGCATCCAAGCACGGCGGGGCTGCGAAGCGGCCAGAGCTACGGCCTGTGACACCGTCGTGTCGCCCGCCTCCGAATCCCAGGCTGGACCAGTATATGCCCACGATAGCTTCGCGCGAATCGATTGACTGCCAACGATCTTTCTTTTCCTCGGAGCACCTCTCTTCTTCTTCTGAGGGGACGGGGAGTCTGCGCGGGCTTGCGAGAGAGGCAGGACGAACTCACCTTTAGTGGGAGGTAAGTAATAGTAGTAGCACAAGAGGCTGCCCTGGAGAGCCAGGAAGCGGCAGCACACGACGGAATTGCAATATCGCTACAAAAAGAGTGTGGAGCGGAAGGGCAAGACGCAGGAAAAAGAGAAGATCGATTGATGCTTTGGGAGATCGAGGCAGAGGAGGTGGTTGAGAGGCGGCGCCAGTTGGAGACCCCTGTCCAGCGATGGCTCTGGCAGTGCGTGCGGCCAAAATCCATGTACCTGTTGTTACTGACTGCTGCTGCTGCGGTTCTGGGTCTCTTCTGCTGAGTGCGTTGCGTTGCGTCGTGGTGGGCGGGCGAATTGATGGGCAATGGGCGATACCTAGGTGGTAGCGCTGGCGCTGCTGCGGCGGGCTGCCGTGCGTGCATTTAGCAGAGGGCTGGTTCTTCCGTTCATCTAGTCGGGCCTCCTCCTTGTAACTGGTCCCTGCACGTACATATAGTAGGTACTCCGTTGGATAGCCCCGGTTCGAGCATCGGCCGCTACCACGAGCGAAGAACCGCAGTGGCCGATCCTATGCTGCTACTACTTCTTCTGCTGCTCAAGCAGGTTAGTATGAAGGTGGGCGAGTTGGGTTGTTGCCACGAGTACGAGTAGTGTAAAGCGACACAATGGATGCAGCACCTTGACAACGGAAATGCAAAAAACCTAGACGCCTGTGCATCTGACTTGACGTGTATTTCTCTAATCTGTGAGGAAAAGTTTGCCTGATGGCAGCTGGTTTCAGCAGAGACAAACCTACCTGGTGGGCTCTCTCGCATCTGGGGCTATCAAAGTCTATTGGCCGCCTCGCTCTGCTACTCGCAAGAGGCAGGTCGGCTTCACTAACAGGGCCAGAAATGACTGGCAGTTCAGGTTGGACAGCACTCGAGTGGATAGGTACTTGCGGCATGTTAAGGTAGCCTCTGTGAACGGCTTGTCAACTGAACCTTACTCTTAACATTAGGTATCCCCCAGGCCCGATCCAGGGTCCGCGGGGCGTCTGTTGTTCTTCAAGATGCTGCAAAGTCAGCTATGTACGGTGTACGGAGTATAATGTAGGTATTGGTTGCTCTCTTTACTCTCATTGCCCTTGAGCCACGGGCACAACCTCGCGGCTGGACAACTCGGCCATTCTCAGAGATCGTTTTGCCATTGACCAGAAAGCATCCCCTCTGTCTTACCCAGGACTGGCCCGCCCGATAGGTACCAAGTTAGGTACGTATCTGATTCAGGTTTCGTCCGTCTTCTCGGTTCAGCTTTTCTACGGGGACTCCACATTGTACGATCCGGTTCAAAAGCCAGCCCCTCCAGAAGAAGAAAAAAATGCCACGAGGAGCCAAAGGAGGGCGGTGAGCACGATACCTGACTGGGAATCTCTGGCAGCAGCCGAGCGCCTTGGCCGAATAGCGGACCGGGTTTCTTAGAAGACTCATATAGAAGTGCGGGGGAACCTTGACCAGAGACGACGCGGATACCCAATAACGGTTTTCATCACTGTCTTGTCCGCTCGGCCAGATATCTGATACATGGGCGCTCCATATCCCAACAAAGCTGTGTGTTGTGTGTCATGTTGGCGTCTGCGTATCTGCTTGCAGCACTCGTGCAGATTTAGCTAGGGAGGCTGCCGACATACACTGAGACTTGCCCGTCCGCCACAGTTCCGTGCATGGGTAGTGAGGCACAACACACCATTACACTCGATTTTTTGTGTTCAGAGTTCTGAGTCCAATCCACAGGGAGTCGATTCTTGCATGAGAATGATCTTGCGAGAAGAGGATCCTGACGATAGGAAACAGGACTCAGGCTTGGATACGCCATCCCAACCATAAAGCTCTGAACTGGTATCATTTTCTTTATATTCATATGGCGCACGAGAACATCAATCCCCGCGCAACTTGTTTGGTCGGCTGCGGTCATCCCGAGCAGGGCCCATCGAGATACATAAGTTCCGATCGTACCTAAGCTGATCACTGAGCTGGGGTCGAAAAACTCCGCTCCTTTGGTTTCCTTGGTACCACTCTGACCAATTCCATTCGAGCTCTTGCAATGTGACGCAAGACGCGTAGATGGTTACTACTGATACTTCAGGTCGCGCATGGTCACTTGCCCTCTATGGCGACGAAGGCATCACTGTCCGCCGTACTTGCTTGTTGTCCGATACCTAAACAAGATGGACGGCGGCGCCATGCCAGCGGAAAGAACAGGCAGAACGGGCTTCGGCGGGGCGCTATTCTATGTACCCGGTAGTCTCGCCATATCTTGTGCTAGGTTAGTGTAGTATCTTCGGATCGCACACCAGTGACACTCGATTGCCATCACACTCGCCAACATGAAGGGTGGCTGGGTGAATCTGATTCCCAGGGCCATTTGCCCTAGGTTGAGAGTCGCGAATAGGGCCCGGCCGGCACGTTACCTCCTGTCAGTAACATTGGAACGTACCGAAGTCGAAGGGCTAATGCGGCTTCTACTCTTTTCAATTGCGTAGGTAGCTGCCCTCTAGTGCGGATGTATTACCGTATGGTGCGCACTTCGATGTTGGGAGAGACTCATTAAAGTGATCATGTATTATCTATTTCTCGTCCCCCAGGATATTGCTCGAGTATAACATCTTGACCACTTACATGATCGGGCGACAAGGAGACTCCAGGTTTGGCAATTGGCCACGCCGTACCAAATGAGCACACTATAGGTAATGTGTTCGATACATCAGCCCGGATCCAAAGTCTTCTGATGCCTCAAGTCATGGCACCGCTTTGTGGGTCTGGCGGTTGTAATGGCTCGCATTAGAGGTGACTCGGTAACTTCGAGATGGGGTCAATGCCGCAACCCCACAAACCTAGTACCTGCAGTTCACCAATACGTACGATGTAGGTATGCAATGCAGAAAAAAATTGTTCAGTCCTCTTGAACCTTAGACTACTACATCATGCGGTGGCGACACATACGCCTACATGACGAGAAATCATTTACACTTTGAGGACTGCTACCTACACAACAAAGACTTACTGCTTGCTCACCGACTTTTAGCACGAATCAGAGTTGAAGGCTCTCTCACCTTGTCCTGCAGAAGGAAGCAGTTGTTGCATTTACATGTCGGAGTACGCCAACCGGATATAATCCCGCCACATTTAAAACGAGGGAATCTGGTACCTTGCCAACTTTCTCCCAACGAGAGAGACGAACCAGCAAAAGTAGCCTGGCAACGACAACTGGCAATCAATCTGATAACAGATGACTGGCAGGGCTGGCAGGTTGGGGCAAAACCTGGAGGAAAGAATCTGCATAGTCTATATATATGATTTGTCAGTGCTCAGAGTCTCATGCGGGGCAGAAATGCAGAATAGATGCAAGAGCGACGAGTAGTGTTGTGAATTTCTTGACTAGAACGAGCGAATCTGCTTCTCAAGTCACCTTGTGGACGCATCAGGCATGCGCAACATCTTCGCTCCAAGTCTGCAGATCTAGACTGACTCGAAATCGGGGCCCCAATATAGTGCGCCACCAACGTAAGGTAGATCAGAACGACTGGACCCTGATGAGGCATCTTGGCTTCGTCCGTTGCTACCCACCGTCCACTTCCCCCACCTCGAATACCCCTCTTCTTCTTGTTAGCCGCCTCGTCAGGGCTGCGATGAACAGCAGAAAACATTACTGGAGTTGATAATTCGTGCGAGCTAAAGTGAGGGCATGACGACGACGTGCATATTCATGGAGGAGTGCACTTGTCTCTGGTGCATGAAACCTCATGTCTATATTCGCTCTTTTGATTTTTCAAAATACTATCTCGTGGGGGGCAATCACGAATGCAAATGCAGTCGTCCGCACACACAAGAGCCACCGTGTCATTGACAAGTTTACACATAGTACACGAAAACTTGCAGTGTTTCCCTCGATGAGCACATGTTCCAATCGGCGATAACCCAATGCTAGAAGATTCGCAACGAAATGCGTTGGAGGGGTATCAAAAAGATGGAGAATGAAATTCCATCAAATTGAGGGGCAGACTGGAGTGAAACTCCGTACCGGCGCCTGCAATGCAATGCCTGATGCCTGCCCACCCATGACCAGGTGAGAGTCAGGGATGGCACAGAGCCCGACCCAATCGACGTTGAAAAAGTTTGGGCTCACAGTTGATCCACTGTTTGCCATGTGCCTGATATGCCTTTAACTGGAGCACTTCTCAGCCAGGAACATACCCTATTTCCAATCGCTGAACTGAAACACCAATAAGCTGCGTTGGGTTACCTTTTACATCACATATTTAGATTGCACTGCTATCTACCTGCGCAGCCCTGAGCATTCTATACAACAAAAGATTGCAAGCAATGGAAATTCTGGATGCCATCCATTGGAATCCAATTGCTCCACGCGGGACGGGCACTTCTTTAGCACCTTGGTCAGATAAGATAATGTTTCAATGACTACCAGGCTCAGCTTGGTTGATGCTTTTCCTAGCAGCCCATGCTTGTTACCTAGACTGCGAAGAAGCAAGTGCTCGATTCCTTCTTGCGCATGCCAAATGAGAATTCCAAGTAATCGAAATTGAAAGTCCAACATTGAAATTGAAACACACATCCGTGAACTTCATGATGCAGCCTAGACATGCTTGACTTGAATAACACTGCTTGCTCCAACTGTACTGATTCTCCAGATCCATCCTGTTGCCCACCCAGGTTCTGACTGTGGAGGCTGAACTTTTATCCGCACAGCTTAGCTTATCGGCCTTATCGTCAAGCCACCTGGTAGCGCTTTGCCAGGCGCGGGTGGGGGACGCAGCCGACTTTTTGCCCTGTCACAGCCTCGGAGTCACCATCAAAGCCTTTCTGCCGTGGCCAAACGACCATGAGAATTGGGGTTGCAAACCAAAGAAGACAAGATGGCGGTCGTTGATGATGGCTTCGAGGCTCTTCTCGAGCCTTTCTACAACGGCAAGAAGCTGACCGACCCTATTTCGACTGTCGGCGACAAGTTCCAGCTGCTTCCTGCTTTTTTGAAGGTCAAAGGTACATTGCAAACGGTCATCTGGCTGCCAGGCGGCACATCCCATCCCATAACAAAACAAACCGCTAACATGTGTGCACAGGTCTCGTCAAGCAGTATGTGCAATCATGCTCTGCCACTTCTTCTGTCTCTAACTGACAGTCTTCTTTTTACAGGCACATTGATTCCTTCAACTTCTTCGTTGATCATGAGCTCAAGGAAATCCTCAAGGCCAATCGGACCGTCCGGAGCGATGTCACGGGCTCGTTCTTCATTGAGTTTTTGGACATTCGGGTCGAGAGACCGAATCGTCCCGATTTCAATGAGTTCCGCGTCGCCAACGAGATCACCCCGCAAGAGTGTCGCCTGCGAGACATGACCTACGGAGCCAAGATCCTGGTAGATATTGCCTACCCCAGAGAAAAGGTCCGCGTCGTTCGCAGAAATGTCGAGCTTGCTCGCATCCCCATCATGCTTCGCAGCAACAAGTGTCATCTCTACGGCGCCAACAATGCAGAGATGGCAAAGATGGGCGAATGTCCCCTGGACCCAGGTGGCTACTTCATCGTCGGCGGAACCGAAAAGGTCATTCTCGTTCAAGAACAGCTCAGCAAGAATCGTATCATTGTTGAGGCAGATGAAAAGAACAACATCATCTCTGCCTCGGTTACCAGTTCAACCCACGAGAGAAAGTCCAAGACGTACGTCATCATGAAGAAGGACCGGCTTCACCTGTCGCACAACGTCTTGGTCGAGCCTCTGCCGATTGTCATTGTAATGAAGGCACTTGGCGGTCTGTCTGACTTTGAGATCATGCAACTCGTGGCTGGTACAGACGGAAGATTCCAGGACGATTTTGTTGTCAACTTCGAAGAAGCCGCCAAGGTGGGAGTTTTCACGCAACACCAGGCCCTTGACTACATTGGTGCCCGCGTCAAGATGGGCGGTAGGAGCAAACCCGGCGGATTCAGCTTGCCACAGCCTCGTCGTAGTAACGTCGAGGAGGGTCTGGACGCGCTTGCGAACATCATCATTGCTCACATCCCTGTGGAAGGACTCGACTTCTTCCCCAAGGCCATGTACGTGGCGCTCATGACGCGACGTGTGCTGATGGCACACTACGACGCAAAGCTCGTCGACGATCGCGACTTTGTAGGAAACAAGCGACTAGAACTGGCCGGTCAGCTGCTATCTCTGCTATTCGAGGATCTGTTCAAGAACTACCTAACACAGCTCAAATTCGCTTGCGACAATACCCTTAAGAGGAACAACCGTGCGGCATTTGACCCCCTCGTGAATATCAGCACTCTTGGCCGCACGATTACAGACGGCATGAACCGCGCCATTCAGACCGGAAATTGGAGCGTCAAGCGATTCAAGATGGAGAGAGCTGGTGTGACGCATGTGCTAAGTCGGCTCAGCTACATTGCCGCGTTGGGTATGATGACCCGTATCAGCAGTCAGTTCGAGAAGACTCGAAAGGTGTCCGGACCTCGTGCGCTTCAGCCATCACAGTGGGGTATGTTGTGCCCTTCAGATACGCCCGAAGGTGAGGCTTGTGGTCTTGTCAAGAATCTTGCACTCATGACACATATCACGACGAACATTGACGAAGAGCCCGTCAAACGTTGGATCTACACGTTGGACTCTGGAGTCGAGCCTCTGAGATGCTTCTCTGGTGCCGAAATTCATAGGCCCGGCTCGTACATCATACACATCAACGGTACACCCTTTGCTCTGACAAGGTTTCCCAAACGATTCGCCATGAAGTTCAGAACCATGCGCCGCCGAGGTTGGGTGTCGCCTTTTGTTAGCATCAACGTCAACACGCATCTTTCTGCTGTGCATATTGCCACGGACGAAGGTCGAATTTGTCGTCCCTACATCATTGTCAAGAATGGCGAATCCAAGATCAAAGCAAGCCATCTTCGGATGCTGCAGGCTGGCAAGGCCACATTCGACGACTTCCTGACTCGAGGTATTGTCGAGTATCTTGATGTCAACGAGGAGAACGACACTCTCGTGGCTCTTACAGAAAAAGAGATCACCAAGGCATCGACTCACGTCGAGATCGAACCATTCACCATTCTGGGTGCCGTGGCCGGACTGATTCCTTTCCCGCATCACAACCAGTCTCCAAGAAACACCTACCAATGTGCTATGGGTAAGCAAGCCATTGGAGCCATTGCATACAACCAGTTCAACCGCATCGACACACTCTTGTACACCTTGGTGTATCCCCAGAGGCCGATGGTCATCAGCAAAACCATCCAGCTCATCAGGTATGACAAGCTTCCAGCTGGTCAGAACGCGACTGTTGTCGTCATGTCGTACTCTGGCTACGATATCGAGGATGCCCTCGTCTTGAACAAGGCTTCTCTGGACCGTGGTTTTGGTCGATCACAAGCATTCAGAAAATACACGGCAGAGTTGAACAAGTACGCCAATGGAAGCCGCGACCGTATTGGCGATCGGGACTTTAGTCAGATCAACGACAAGCACGAGGCTCTGACTAGTGACGGACTGGCAGACGTGGGCTGGAAGTTGAAGAGTGGTAATGTCCTCATCAAGAAAGAAAGCCCTGTCGACACGACCCCCGGAATCGGCAACGAGAGGAGATCAGACGAGTATCGAGAATGCCCAACGAGCTTCAAGATCTATGACGGAGCAATTGTGGATACTGTAATGGTGACACAGACACAGTATGAAACGCAACTGATCAAGGTCAAGACCAGACAAACACGACGACCCGAGCTTGGCGACAAGTTCTCCTCGCGACACGGTCAAAAGGGTGTTGTCGGTATCATCGTTGACCAAGAGGACATGCCCTTTTCCGACAAGGGCTTGTGTCCAGATATCATCATGAACCCCCACGGTTTCCCGTCTCGAATGACAGTCGGCAAGCTGCTCGAGTGTCTGACAGGAAAGGCATCCGTCGTCCAAGGCCGCAAGGATTTCGGATTTGGTGATGCTTTCCGCTCTCACCCTCTCGAGGAGATGAGCAGAAACCTAGTTGACGCAGGCTTTTCATGGGAGGGCAAAGATTACTTCACCTCTGGTATTACCGGCGAGCCGTTGCAAGCGTACATTTTCAACGGACCCATCTTCTACCAGCGTCTCAAGCACATGGTACAAGATAAGATGCACTCTCGTTCTCGGGGCCCCCGTGCCATCTTGACAAGACAGCCGACTGAAGGTCGTTCCCGAGAAGGTGGTCTTCGTCTGGGAGAAATGGAGCGTGATTGTCTGATCGCGTACGGTGCTTCGCAGCTATTGTTGGAACGTCTCATGATCAGCTCCGATGGAACCGACGTGGACATTTGTCAAAAGTGTGGTCTTTTCGGCTACAAGGGCTACTGCAGTACTTGCCGAACCAGCCGCGAGGTTGCCAAGATGACGATGCCATACGCTGCAAAGCTTTTGGTGCAGGAACTCATCAGTATGAATGTTGGTGTGCGCCTGCAATTGGAGGATGAATTCCCCCACCCCAAGTAAACCTGATTCTCACCAAGCATGAGTATCCGGGAAGAGATGTACATTTATGTACGCAATGCATTGAGTACGGCGTCTTTGTTTTGGAGTTGCATATCCACATGGGCAAAAGCATGATAACGCATGACGAAGATGCAGGGCCAGAGAATAGATAGTGAATTTCTGATTGATACCATCAAGACGTTCTCTCATTGTAACTGTCATTCACACTTGAAAACAAACTTTACTTATGCTGCATAGGATAGACATGACGGACTGCTTGAATAAGCCGAGCACACGAAGCACCCCGACGCTGTGGTGCACAAATCATGCTTGCTGATCTAGCTGTTGATATCGAAATTACTCGGCATTGCAAGAAAACACCGTCAAATTATTTGCAATCCAAAACAGCTCGTCATAAACCATATATCCAGGCTCCAGATATTTAACCATTACCTTCCACAGATTTCGACTTACAATGCTTCCAATACAGACCGACCTCCAAACGCTCATCAATTCGAGCCCAGCTCGTGGAACTGGCCGTGGTGGTTCGCTTGCTGGCCCTGCGTCCCAACAGCGTCGCCGCCGGACTCGTACACGGTCGACGGCACGGTGGGCTGTCCCTGGCCCTGGCCCTGGCCCTGGAAGGTGCTGCCGCCCGTGTACTGCGGCTGGAACGCCGACAGGCGCTCCGTCGACGCCGGGCTCGACGGCGGCTGCGCCATGCTCATGCGCGGGTCCAGCGGCGACGACGAAGACAGCGGGCTGCCCGGTGACGGCGAGGTCGCGTACGACTCGGTTCCCGGGGGCTTCTCCTGGTTGTTCGGCGAGTACCACACGCCGCCGGCGCCCTGTTCTTGATGGGGGTAGCCCTGCTGCGGCGGCGGCGGCGGCGGGTACGGCGTGACGACCTGCTGCTGCGAGGTGGTCGACCAGTTCTGCGGCTTGTCGTTGTATTGGTGCATCACGGCGCCGTCGTGGTACGGCTGCTGCGAGTAGCCGGTATCCTGGGGAGCGCCGGGTGCGAACGGCGGTGGCGACTGCTGCATCGGGGGGTATGCCGAGGGCGCCGCGCCCGGGTGTTGCGGCGCCATCTGCTGGTTCTGGTCCCGCAGCCTGTTCCGGCGCATGATAAGCCACACGCCCAGGATGACCAGGGCGATGACGGCCACGCCGCCGACGACGCCGCCGACGATGGGCCCGATGTTGCTGCTGCTCGACGACGACTTTCCGCCTGCGCCGGCGGCGGCGGTGCTGCTGCTGCTGCTTCTACTGCTGCTACCGCTCGCGGTGCCGCCGGAGCTCCCGCCGGTAGTCGACGAGCCAAAGTCCAGCCCGTCGCCGCTGCCGGTGGCGGTAGACCCGGAGCCGGCGCTCGACGAGGTCAGGGTGACGACGAGCTCGGAGAAGGACCGGCCGTCGCTCTCGCCGATGTAGGTGGTGGACGCGTCCATGACGGTCGAGTAGCTGAGCGAGTGGCAGAAGAAGTCCGTGATGCTGCCCTGGAAGCGGATCGTTCCGCAGTAGGGCGCAGAGGATGCCGTGCTGCAGATGGCTTGTTAGTGGTGACAGCTTCTTGGTAGGGATGGAAGGGAGGAAGAGTCACTTACCATTTGGCAGTATATATATCGTTCATACAGCCATTGTTACAGTCCTGTATAACAAGCACATATTAGTAAAACATGACCGCGCAGAAATATGGAGGGTTTAGTCAAGTATTGCTGTAGCACAAATATACGGCGACACTGTCGATTGTTCTTCTCTTCTTTACTTACACCGTTTTCTATCTGCGCCGCATCATAACAGTCCGCACGGAAACCACAATCCGAGTCATCGCAGCAAGCGACGTAGCCGACATTTGCAGTAGTGAGAAAGGCGCAGTACCCGTTTGGGTCGCCGCAAGTATACGCGGCGCCTTCAGTCCAGAGTCAGTAAGTCAAAAGAAGAGAAGCGAGACAGTCGAGGCAACACTTGACCTACCTATAAGTCCGCTGACATAGCCGCAGGTATTATCTGGACCGACGAGCACGGTCTGGACATCGGCCCTCCTCAGCAGCTTTCGGACGAGAGACGGGCTTGGCGGCTCTGTGACCTTTGACGGAAGCTGGACGGTTGCGTATGGTATCGAGGCATCTGTCGGTCGAGCTACTGTCGATTCAAGGGCCACGGCCTGGACGGCCGCGCCGAACACGGCGACCAGGAGGAGTGATGCCATGTATATTCACGGACAACCGTAGGGAAAGATGTATCTATGAATGAATATTTCCAATTAATGACCAAGAACTCATAGGGTCCCGGAGATCTATCGACGGCTCAGAACGAGAGAAGAAAATGGAAAGAAGGGAGAAAGGGACGAGGGGAATGCAAGATACTATGGGATAGGATACAGTTTGATGCTTTTGATTTCCCTCACTACATGATTGGCCCTGAGGACCCGGAAAGCTATCAGAACGACCATGGACGCTCCAGTCCAGCCCTGGACGATACCGGTGTCGACCATGTTCGGCAAGGCACTCTTTCTTCCCGGGGTTCAGAATAGCAGAGTCAAGTCAGCCTTGAAGGGTCCACAGCTGAGCATACTTACACAGTAGAGAATTAAGTTTATTTCTCGATACTGGGGTATTGGGAACTAGTGGAATGAGATCCGCAGCAAAAGGGCGTGGAGTTCCCCATTTGCAGGAGCTGAAAAGCGCCACGAAGCCAAAACGGTATAGAGCTGAGATGCCGCCAAGGGATGCTGGGAGGTGGAGTATGGAGGTGTATATTTATGCATATCTGCTTGAGGCTCCATAGGCATGGTTCGATATCATTGGGAAGATATGGACGTATTAGTGTATTGTGAACATAGAAATCTCACCGATTATAAATAGAGAAAACGAATATAAATGGCTAGTAAGTTATACTCTGTACTCCAAGGCTCTCCAACGTTCACGCAAGGTGAATATATATAAAAAAAAAAACATGTCACAGGTGACAGCAGTATAGTACTCCACGTCTCTCTTGAAATCATACCGATAAAGCTGAGTTTATGAAATCGATTTCCCTGACAAATCAAGTCTGTTCATGAGATCCAGTATCGGCAGGCTTGATCTGGGTGACATATTTAAGCCAGGTTGTCTTGGCCTGGGGACTTTTGTCACAGGTAATCTTTGGTTCTACCCAAAGAAGAGTCAACCCGAGAGGAGATCTCCATAATAAAAAAACGTTGCTATATTATCTCACTATTTCCGGGTGTCGGAACCCTATAGATACCTCTAGTGAATGACAAGAAGTGATTATTTACATGATGGCTGACAGATGCAGGTTCAGCTCGTGCCCAGGGTATAAGGCAGGTACGTATCTGCCGTGACGGCTCCAATTCCGCACTAGACCCGCTGAATTGCAACGCAGCAGAAGCATCTTCAGTGGAGGTTCCTAGCACACAAACAGACAACTTTAGCGAGAGCTGACAGGGTATCCAACGCATCGGCTGGGCTGGGCTGGGCTGTAGATCAGCAGTCTCGCTTCTACGATTTACAATACACACTCACCAGTCACTGAGCTGTCGCCAACGGCTGAACCCTTCGTACATCGCGGCAGGCATCCATCCTTCTCGTATCGACCCCAGGAAGCGAAGGTAGGCCGACTGCTGTACAACTGGGTGATCCCACAACACCATTCAGGAACCGACCAGTCAAGTCACCTGTCAAGCAAGGCAGGGCAACATTAATTCTACCGCCAAGCACAGCGGCCAACGTCTATTTGGTACCACACTGCATCATCCTCGCCCGTGGCTGATCACCAAGCTGCCCAGCCGTCCGGATTCTACACCGAGGCTCCACTGCCCAAGGATCGAGCCCAGCCTTTCCAAGAGGGGGAACTCAGTCAAGTCGACAGACAGACCAAGGCCACCTTTGACGGACGGCCTTGGGCTTGAGATGTGTCAGTCCACATGACGGACCTGTCGCGCATCCTCCCGGGCTTTCCAGCGGAGCGCTATGCAAGGCTCTTGACCACCGTCGAGAAGCATCAGTTGACGACGACGGATCTGATCACCCTCGACGTCACGGAAATAGGCAGGCGGACCAAACTTCCTCTGCTGGACCTCAGACGACTCTGCAATGCCGTCCTAGAAGCTCTCCATGCTGACTTGGGCGTATCGGGATCGGCGGCCGGGGGAGGGGCGTCAACTCTTCTGAGGCAGACGGGGGACGATGTCGTGAAGCAGTGGAACTGCATCAGCACGCTGGACGACGGCCTCGATCATGCACTCGGAGGCGGCATCCCGACGGGCCATGTCACCGAGATCACGGGGGAGAGCGGCGTCGGCAAGACGCAGTTCCTGTTGACTCTGCTGTTGGCCGCGCAGTTGCCACCGCCTCACGGGCTCGGCCGTCCCGCCTTGTACATATCAACAGAAGCTGCCCTGTCCACAAAGCGTCTGGCTCAAATCCTAAAGTTCCATCCGCTCTTCAAGGACATGGATCGCGCCGACAAGCCTTCCCTGGACCAGGTCATCAGCACCGTCACCCCAGATCTCGAGTCCCAGGATCACATCTTGAACTTCCAGGTGCCCGTAGAGATCGAGCGCCGCAACATAGGCCTCGTCATTATCGATTCAGTAACAGCAAACTACCGCGCCGAGTACGAACGCGGCAGCGGCGGCGCTCAGCGCTCCGGCGGCTTTAACATGGGCACCCGGAGCAACGAGCTGGTCCGCCTGGGGCAGCTCCTGCACGAGCTTGCCCGCAAGCACAACCTCGCCGTGGTTGTCTCGAACCAGGTCAGCGACCGCTTCTCCGACTCGAGCTCGGCAGCACTGGCGGCTTCTAAGAGGAGCAGCCTGCCGTACTCGTCGGCAACAGGGCCCGTGACCCAGGAGAGCCCACTCGCCAAGCGGAGCCGAGGGCCCAGCGGACCCCTGCCCGGCGCCGAGCCGACCTCCAGCATGCCCCCGGAGCTGATGGTTAAGTCGAGCATGCCGGAGCCGCCGCCCGAGGAGCCGCTGGCGCCGCCGGCGCTGCTCCTGGACCACCAGCAGCGCTGGTTCACGGGCTGGGGCGACGACCCCTACGCCGACTACGCCCTCAAGACGCCGAGCCTGGGCCTGGTCTGGTCGACGCAGCTGGCGTGCCGGATCGCGCTGCTCAAGCGGCCCGTCTACGGCCGCAAGCAGGTCGTCGAGGAGGAGGGAGCCACCGACGTCTACCTCCGGAACTGGAAGCGGTGGATGAAGGTCGTCTTTGCGCCCCACGCGCGGCCCAGCGGGCCCGGCTTCGACGACGCCGTCGAATTCGAGGTCACCATGGCCGGCGTCAGGGCTGTGGATAAGACGAAGAAGTAGATGTTAATCGTTTGCATATATTGTATCATCCCTTCGGAATGGAAATAAGAAACGCGTGCCGCCTTGCGAGAGGTGAACCACAGATCTCCCCCAACATGAACGTAACTTGTCCCATGACATGACTCATGTCATTTTGTATGTCAATTGAAGACCAATTGGCATTTGGAGATAGTGTAATATACATTTGATTTCTAAGAACGGAGTGGTGATGGATATACCCAAGCAGTATGCCCCCCTTATGCGATGTTTCATTCCATAGACTCCATATTCGTACAGAAAGTTCCGCGCCTCGTAATCTATACACGGTCGAGAGAGTTGCCTTAAAAAACACAAAACAGCCCCAATCTTGGAAACGCCTTTGCATCAATAGACCAGTTTTTATTCTTCGCCTTCCACACGGCAGTTTCATTTTCACCTATGCCTTTTCCTGTCGTCTTGGGTGGTCTGGAACATGGGACAGGTGCCCTGTGGCTGTCTCCCCCTTAGCTCGCCGAGGAGCCAGTCGGTCAGGTGGACGACCTTTGCGCCGACGCCCTTGTCCCACTCGCCGCTCTGGTCGACGTGCTCGATGGTGTGGCTGATGATCTTGCCGTCCTTGTCGAACTCGAAGATGAAGAGGCCGGTGAACTCGCGGGCGGACGCGCGCCGGCGGGCGCCGCTGAGCGACTCGTCGAGCTTCTGCTCGCCCTGCTCGGTCAGGCTCGGGTTCTCGGACGACGGCTGCTGCCCCGCCGCCGTCCGCCACTTGACCACGAGCTGCTCCGGGTGGGCGCCGGCGCGGTGCGGCGAGAAGTGCAGGGGCTGCGTCGTCATGCGCTCCGACAGGATCTCGATGCGCAGGTTGCCGATGATGGGCACGCGGTTCCAGGCGATGGGCGACGTCCACACGGCCGCCGTGTAGGCCACGCGGCCCGACACCGTCGGCAGGTACGGGTGCGTCGAGGGGAACAGGTGCAGCGAGATGTTGGGCGAGAGGATCTCCTGCGGCAGCGGCGTCTGCAGGACGGTGGGAAGGCGCTTTTGCAGTATGCGCAGAGCTGCAGAGTAGAATACGGTCATATTAGTGACGTAAAGCTGTAGAAAGGGTGACCCTGTCTCCCGGTTATAACAACATACTCTTTCCGAGTTTGACCTTGCGCTCATTCTCCGGCTTCTTGGGATCCAGGCCCTGGGGCTGGTCGCGCAGCGGATACGTCGAGTCGAACCATATCGGCGCAAGGTCTCTCTTTTGCGCCAGCGATACGGGCGGCGCGGATGAAGAAGCTGTAGGTGATGCCGCGAGCGCCTTGGTTGCGCGGGTAGTGGAAATAGAAGCAATGGGAGTCGTGGTCGCGGGGCCGGTCGAGGCAGAATAAGAGGGCAGACTGGCAGTCTTCTTGACGGCGGCCCTGCTCGAGCTGGAGCTCGCCCAGCTCAGTATATGGGACGGCGGCCGTACGAGGCCGCTGGAGAGGGACATCGGTCCGGCGCCTTGCGGGCAGTAGGATGATGGGAGAGACTCATCAACACGAGCAGAGCGGTGGCAGGAAGACGGCCTGCATTGAATGTACAAAAAGACTCGAAATCGTGGGGCGGCGAGGAAGAGTTGGTGGGCCGGAAAAGAAAGTAAGGAAAAAAACGGTAATGATGTAAGTGAAGCCCGTCCGACAAATTTCGGTACGACCTTGCCGTTGCAACACAATTGAATGAATGTTAATGGGCTGACTGGCAGAGGAGCAGCCGGGGGGTCCCCCGCTGGGAAGCTCCCGAACGGCTGGGTTCTAGAAAAAAGTTCTAGACAGGGATCTTCTTCAGCGTTTGAATCCACTACCGTTACCTTAATATGGTCTCGATGTCTGGACTCTGGAGAGAGATATGGAGACAATTGGTATAGAATCTACGGCTTTCTGTCAGAGCTCAACTGGGGGACTTGCATTGTCCATGAAAGCGTTTCCTGTTTGATAAGTGCCATCTAGGTAAATACGTATAACCCAGTCGGCTTATTCTACTTCTTTCTTTCCTACTAGGCATCTTTTTAAACCCAAATATGAGTTCGATGTTGCTTGTATCCAGATAACAGGATATTGATGACATTCCCGAACAGTCTCTAGAATATAAGTCGGGATATCCAGACGCTAAAGCCTGGAGTGATCTATTTGACACAAGGACTGCAATTCTTCTTCACTTATTCTTGTAAATACTCTTCAGTCATGATGCAGAGTCGAAATATGACGTATCCCTAAGTCTTTCCAGAGTCACGTTCACGTGGTGTAAAAGTGTCATTCAGCGCATGATGGTACTTCAAGGTGTTCAGTGAGAGAGAAAGACCCAGTGCCCGCTGGCATCAGCTGCACTGGTGATCCACTGCCCTGTGACCCCCCGGGATGTCGGGGCCTTTCCCTCTCCTTTCTCCCCCCCTCAGGCGCCTGACCTCCCTATTAGGTGGCCAGCTTGTTCCCTCTTTTAGTGCCAAAAGTGTCAGCCACAAGTACACACAAGGAGATCGGCGCCTCATTGTTATCGCAGCGCTAGAAGAAGGGCCCCAACAACCGAACCGGGCCAATAGCGCCGCTTCTTTGACCAAGGCTGTGCTGGAATCGATACCTGGGCTAGCTGCCCGCCGCTCAACTGCCCTGCTGCTGCCTCTCCTTGACGCTCCTTGACGCAGTGTGTGCCATTTCAAAGTCACCGTGCGTTTGCCGTGCGTGGTGCCTGTCTGTCTCTTTTAATCCTTTCCTCTCTGATCGACCGACCGCCAACTGACGACATCTCCGATTGCACACCTCACTCCATCGCCGAATCTCATCACCAAACAGTCCAACCTTCAGCAGTCGCTCCCGTCGAACCTTTTAGTTCGTCCTTGTGCTCTGCAGTTATTGAGCCCCGTCGTCGCTCGTCCCGCCCCCCTCTACCGTCTCTCACCACCATCCACCGGCCTAATCAGCCCTCACCGCGAAGATGAATCCTGAGTAGTACGTCCAACTCCTCGGCGCCCTGTCATCGTGTCCACACGCTGTCATCGCCGACGGCGACATCCCTTTCGAGCTTCAAACTAACTAGGTTTCTTCAGAGTTCTTTATTCCCTTGAATGATGCCCCTCGCGGCTGGTGTGCCCCTCGTTTTCGCGGCTGCGCGTGGCTTGCGGTCGCCCCGGAGCCCAAAGGTTGCCAGCAAGTTGCCAGGCAAGATGCATTTGGAGCACCTCTAGCTACCTCTGCGACCTGCTGCGACCCAAACTCGGAATCCATCACATCCCACTTCATCTCCGACTTGAGGTCCCATCACCAACAAACACGATGTCGGGCAACAAGCTGCAGAAGAACACCCAGGAGCGTCCGGGCGGAAACTATGTCGTCGTTCCGTCCGGCGACGCTGAGGAGGATCCCGAGTACCACCAGTTCATTCAGGATCGCGCTCTGAGCAACCTTCGCCAGCCGGTTCCTCGTGCCCTTAACTCTCTGCCATCCAGCACCCGCGGATACAACCTGCAATTCGATGACCGCTACCAGCCCAAGTACGATGACGGCGACGATGATGAGGGCACAGGCCTCGCCATGTTCTTGATGGAAAATGTTACTGACGCCCTCGTGTTTAGGTACGACTACTTGTTCAAGCTCCTCCTGATCGGAGACTCTGGTGTCGGAAAGTCCTGTCTTCTGCTCCGTTTCGCCGACGACACATACACCGAGTCCTACATCTCGACGATCGGTGTCGACTTCGTAAGCTACAAGAGCCACTCTATTGTGATTTTGGCCTAGTTTCTAACTTGATTCTCTAGAAAATTCGCACCATCGAGCTCGACGGCAAGACTGTCAAGCTTCAGATCGTACGTCGCATACACCGTCTAACGCACCGACGTCTTGAACTAACGCGTTTCATAGTGGGATACCGCTGGCCAGGAGCGTTTCCGTACCATCACTTCGTCCTACTACCGTGGCGCCCACGGTATTTGCGTCGTCTACGATGTGACCGACATGGACTCGTTCAACAACGTCAAGCAGTGGCTCCAGGAGATTGATCGCTACGCCACCGAGGGTGTCAACAAGCTCCTCGTCGGTAACAAGAGCGATATGTCTGATAAGAAGGTCGTCGAGTACACCGTGGCAAAGGTAGGCCTTTCTTCCTGCTGTACAACTATTTGTTTAATGCCAGATGCTAATATCTCTTTCTTGCAGGAGTTCGCCGACAGCCTGGGCATTCCCTTCCTGGAGACCTCGGCCAAGAACGCCTCCAACGTCGAGCAGGCTTTCCTGACCATGGCCCGCCAGATCAAGGAGCGCATGGGATCGCAGACCACGACAAACACCAAGCCTGGTGTCCAAGTCGGTCCCGGCCACAGCGTCTCTTCCTCTTCCAGCGGTGGTTGCTGCTAAACGACTTGGATTCTTCTCACGATACCCGCATACACACCTGCATTCGTTGTTTCATTTCTGATTTCACCGGTGTCATTGGCAAATACAGGGTTGCGAACGGTTGACGACATGTTTGGCAATTAGGAGGGACGAATATGATGATGACTGGTTTTGCTCGTCACGACAGTGGCGAGGTGCTCGAGAAGGAGACTGGTCTCAAGATTCTTCCCGGTGGATTGTAATGGCTCCGCGGATGCTAGTAATCTGGGATTGCCAGCAACGTCAATCAGAAACGCAAACTAACCAAAACCAAGAAAGACAAAACGAATGATATGAGAACGAGAATGTCAGGTGTTGATGGTTTACGTGATGCTTTGTTCATGATGGAGTTTTCAAGCCTCTTTTGGCGTTGATGAAGACGTGGGCTCTTGCAACGTTGGTTAATGTCCTCTGTTTGATCGTGTCATGGCCGGTCAGGCCATGCCTCCTCGAGCAGATCTCTTTGCGTGTGTATTCTTGTAGTTATTTCGAGGTTCACTAGAGGTACTGTCATTGTTTGTTTCTATATGATCATGTCACCATAATTACGCATTCACGATTTCACAGCCGACTATTTATTGTCTCCTCATGCTCTGTGTTCAAGATGAATCCTGCGAGCAGTGTCTATTACGAGCATTCCCTGGTGCCGAACGAGTCCGATGCAGCAAGGCGGCACTCGACGACCCCGAGCGTATCGCCCGCGCCGCCGCGCCAGATGCGCACCACCTCGAGCCCGGCCCCTCGAGCCAGCGCCTCGAACTCGCCCGGCGTCCTCTCGCGCCCGTCGACCATCATCATCATGGTGAGGTCCATGGCGTGCGCGTGCGAGGCGGCGCGGCCGTAGTTGGGCAGAAGCGGGGCGGGGGCGTCGCCGGTTGTCGAGCTGTCGCGGATGGTCGTGGTCACGATAGTATCGGCGATCAAGAGCCGGGACGAGGCCGTCATGGAGGCCGCGATGCTGGCGAGGATGGCCCCGGCTTGGGTGTCTGGCCAGTCGTGTCTGTGGATAGGGCACATTGGGTATCAGAATTGCCGTTTCTTGGAAGGGAAACGATTCTTCACGCCTTGTCGTTGTGGGACTTGAAGAAGAAAAGAGGAGAACGTACAGGATGTATCTCAGCCAGTACACCTCGGCCCCGCGGACGGGGTTCGGCGCGAAGAAGTCCTCCGCCGAGAGCTGGACCTGACCCGAGGCCAGAGCGTCCGGGTGCTTAAACGCCCAGGCCGATGCGGCCTGCTGGATCACAGGCTCGCGGTCCTGAACGATGAGGCGGAGGGCGGGGTGGGTGGCGTGTAGTTGCATGCAAAACGAGCCTGTCGCGATGTTACTGGTAAGTCGAGTGTTGATTGAAGGGATTTTTCCAATCTTAGGGGAAAAGAAGACTGTTGCTTGGAGGAGGGAAATGGCGGATCTGGGTGAGAATGATGACAGGGAGTGGATACATACCTATACCACCTCCGACGTCAACGACTGTGCCGGCGCCGAGATCACGCCAGGGATACTCGTGGACATAAAAGTGTCTCTGCCCTCTGTCGAGCCCGGCCATGGCCTGGTGGAACAGCGTCTTCTCGGGTCGGGACACCATCTTTGCTCTTCCACCCGGGATAATTTTCTCATCGTCGGTAGTCACGGTTGATCCGTCTGTGCTAGACTCCTGAAGACGCCGTGCCTTGGCGACGGTCTTGGGCCGCCAATCCGCGTCTTCTTCTGGGACCTCTTGATTCATCCAGTCGAAGAGAGTCAGGTCAGTGTCGACGGCCCTCTGCAAGGCCGTCCGCTCATCTCGAGGGCCGCCATCGAGGTCGTGTCCCCTGAGTACGCTCGGCAGATGATCGCTGGCCGCGTAGTGAACTCGTCCCCTGAGTTCAAAATGTTAGTCACAATAATGACCGCCAGTTTGTCAGGTGTAGTGAAACTCACTTCATTATGATGTGAGCTCTAAACGTGGTGTCACCCGCGAGGGCAGCCGAGACGTGGTTGTTTGCAAATCGCTCCGCTGCCACTTCCCGGAAAACGTGATGTGAGGCCAGAGCCCTCATTATGCGGCCTGTTTTTGAGTGGCAGATAAGCGGCGTAGACTTGACCGTTATATGGCCTGCCTATTTCCCCTTACTTACAAAGCTTATCTTGGTCCACCACAGCGAGTCGCGCAAGCTCCCCGATATGAAGCCCATCATCGTCGCCTGCTCTAGCAATGATCCCGGCGATATCATGGTCAGCTGCAATGTGCAGGGCCCTCGAGGTCAGGTACGAGGTGGACATGTCCACGAGGAGCCTGTGCGGTTCCGTGACGAGGCTCTCGATGTGCCCTAGGGCCGCCAGGATCGTCTTGACGGGGTCTGGGCGGTCACGCTGCCTCGCGATACCGGCGCTCTCGGTCGAAGCGTGAGTCTCTTCGTGGGTTTCGTCCTCCCAGCATGTTGCTATCTCATCAACAGCTGCCGTCAGCAGTTGCGTGACTTGGCGAAGCTGAAGTGCCGCTTCCTCTGGATCCAGCGCTGCCATAATTGTCTCCGACCATATACCACAGAGTATCTCACTATGAGATGAGTATGTGTTGACGCAGAGTCTTCCAGTGCATGCAAGTAGATTTCTGACAAGACACAAGCACATATCCTCCAGCCCATCTCTATAGAGCACGGGCGTGAGTAAGCAAATGCAAGGCTCCCTTGCACAAGCTGCAGGACTTCTGCTCCGCCAAGCACATTGGGCACCGTGTGATAAGCCGTGGCTGGCGCCATCTTGTCAAGCTCATAGGCGAGCGCTGCAGTGACAGTATTTCCCGGCTAAGTTTGCCGTGGGAATAATACTTCGCTGAAGCGATAGGAGGGATCATACATGAAATGATCACCAGACGTCGATGCCATACCGTTGTCTGGAGGCCAATACGAGTCCAGATGACCTAAGGCTGAAAGGACCGGTCAGCACATCCATGCTGTCACCAGTCGGGGTCAGTGTAAGCCAATACATTTCCCTGGAGCATAATGCAAGATGTCGATCATTGTAAACAACAGTACGGAGTTGACTAACTTATATGTTGCATACATGCTCGTTTCTACCGCAAAAGCGACAGCTGGTTGTGATATACACCATAACCAGAACCTACGATTGGAGGCCGAGCAATGCACTAAAATCTGAGTCATGTTACTGATAACATCGTGACAATATGATGTGGTGCACCGTGTCCGGAAAGAAAGGTGGCTATTTGTCAGCTCGGAGGACGCCCGTGGAGATGGATAAGGTTCGGAATCAACTTTGTGAAGTGCGTCGCTGAAAGGAGAATTGATGATTGTGACAGTCAGGGATTTTCCAGACACCCCGGCCTGCCGGGCGTAAGCGAACATGGCTGAGATCCTGTACGACACAAGTTGGCGATTATAGTAGCAAACAGTACATAAAAAGGAGGATGCTCGTCTGCTGATCTTGTGGTGGCCTGGGGCAAACCCTGTGGTTACAACTTTTGTACACTGAAGATTGTTCAGTCGTCAAAATGAAGCGAGTCGTGATCGTAGGAGCTGGTCCTTGTGGACTGGCAGCACTGAAAGAGACGAAAGAGGCCGGGCACGAGGTCGTGTTGTTTGAAAAGGCATCTTCGCTCGGTGGTGCCTTTGCCAGCTCGGCCATTTATCCGAATTTGCACCTCACAATTTCCAACTGGGCAATGGCCTTTTCAGACTTTCCAGATCCCACGAGACTGCGATATTCCACTGGCGAAGAATATTTGCGTTATCTGCACGACTACACACGTCATTTCAAGCTCGAGAGTCATATCAGATACCAAACTGAAGTTGTGAGCGCAACATTGACTGGTGCCACTTGGAACATGGAAACATGTCAAAGGTCGAATACGAAAGACATCATGTCGTGCGTCGAGGCAGATGCTCTAATCGTAGCTACCGGGGCCAATCAGGTACCGAAGGATATACCATACGCCCTTGGACACTTCGTTGGGAGAGTCTTGCACTCTAACCATTACGACGAAGCTTTCAAGCGTGAAGTGGCGGACAAGCAACTTCGTGTACTTGTCGTCGGCGGAGGTGAAAGCGGTTCCGACATCTCTGCCGAACTTGGGGCTCTGTCTCCTTACGTAACTCTGTGGCTTCGAAGAGCGGCTTGTGTTGGTCCACGATATCTTGTTGATGCCAGCGAAACCGATCAAATAGAAGCCAACAAGACACAAGACTTCCCGGCCAATGGCTTTCTCGAAGCAGCCACAACAAATCGCATGAGCGCCACACAGAACGTATATGCCTACGGCATCTGGCGAAGGGTCCTGTGGCACACACCAATTTTGAACAAGGCCTTGAGGCAACTGTCTCTGGAGGCAACAAAGGCAGACTGGGTCATGAACGATCAGGCGACATACGTGACCAAGAACCAACGATTGTGCGAGGCGCTCAATGATGAAAAGATCGAGGTGTTAGTGAGTCCGGATATAGTATGCCAGCAGCAGACATGCGAGTTCGCCCTGAAGAATGTCGGCAAAGTGCAACGGGAGTTCGATACCATCGTCCTCTGCACCGGGTATCGAGCCGATTTCGCGTGGCTCAAGATCAAGGACTTGAACTGGGATCCGCGGTCATGGTTCTTGCACTGCTTCCCCGAGGGCTTAGGGCACTGTCTCTTCTTCGTCGGCTACGCCCGACCTCATCAAGGAGGCATTCCTGCAGTGGCCGAGATGTTGTCCCGTTACATAGCCTTGCTCTTACGCGGCGACCGAGCCCTGCCTGTTGACTATGCAAACCAGGCACGACGCGGGGCCATCGCGGAGAGGGAATACTATCACCTCAGTCCCAACCTCAGCTCATTAGTGGACTATAATGCCATCATGGAAAGTGTAGCTCGGCGCATCGGCTGCGAACCCAGGTTGCCGCTGGTCTGTATTGCAATGTTCCAGCTCAATTTGTTGGCCATGTTGACCATGGCAGGACAGCTGACTGGGTGGCGAGCGAGCCATGAAAGCATTCCGGCGGCCGCGTTATGGGTGATGACCGTTGCAGGCTTTCTCCTGTATGACGATGGTCTGCTCATCAAATGGTGGTTCTACCCGCAATGGTCTGCGTGGTACCGCCAACGAGGGCCAGCGGCTGAGCCGGCACATATCTCCCGCATGCTGAGCCGTGTGAAGCTGTGGCGGTCAACCAAGATCACCCCCGGCTTTGTGTTGCTGGTCTGCTGGAGCGTTCCGATCTTTTATTTGCAGCAGCTCTTGAACATGGTACTCTTCGTAGCGTCTGTCATACTCGAGTCGCTCGATCTTCCCTTCCCGAAAGCGTGGGGTGGTCTTTGGCGACCGAAGCTTTTCGCCTTGCATAGCAATCCATGGCGAATCGCCGATCTTTTCATGCCTTGAGCATGTTTGGCAAGGGGAACGAGCATGCGGCATAAGAAGACGAGAAGCTCTGGGATTGGTGGCGCCTACGGCCGGTATGGACCGCTCTTGCAAGGTTAATCAACCACGTTGTCTTCCATGTGTCAAAGACGTGCATTGAATCCGGCGGGGCAACGCAGTAGATGTCCAAGAATATAGTTTTTTTTTTGTTTCTTTTGAGTTGGCAAGACGTACATGAAAATGAACCATGAGAATTCATAACATGACATGACATGAGGCCCCAGTCAAATAAACATTGAATGTCAATGCGGCATGTGCGACTGACAATCTGAACCCCTGTCCGCCTGATGACTAAGATAAGGCCAAAGCTGCTGTCATTGGGTCGCTGAAGGACGGAAGGTTCCACCCAACCGGAGCATTTCCCTCGAGGTCCCCGATGGTTTGGTTGGTTTCCTTTCCAACTCTCTTAAATTCATGACGGAGAGAAAGAGTTCACTGATCCATTCTCCCCATTCCTTCCTATGCGCATTCTTGTTGTTCCTGCCGTAGATGTGGTCCTGTCAAACAGACCTCGCAGTACAGATCGTCCCTAGATAAATGGTCATGAGTTGCAATTTGTTGAGACGTCGGACCGTGACCTAGAGGGAGAGCCGGCTCCCTGGGATTTGATTGATCCCATCCCATTCCCAAAACCGCAAAGCTCCACCTACCACAGAAAGCCGCATGCGTGCGCCCCGGCTAATAATAGCTATCACCGCAACCACAGCTTCAAGAGACGACGATAACTGCAACAAGCCATGGCGGCTGGGCCTGTCAACTCGAGGTTCTGGTTGAGATTTCAGGTGCACAGCGATGGCCTGGCTCCGTCTGCATTGTCTCGCTCTGAACTGTCATCCTTCCCTCAGTTTCCCAATCTGCCGGCAGAGCTGCGCTTACAGATATGGAATCACCTTCTGCAACCCCGGATCATCCTGATAACTTGTCAAGATCACGAGAGTGCCTCGGAAGCCGACCTGGATCTTTCTGCGAGGCCATCTTGCCGTCTTGTCCCAGCACTATTACACGTCAACCACGAGGCCCGGACCGTGGCACTGGGACACTACGAGTTGGCTTTTGGCTGGAAGGTGCCCACCGTGCTGGCGGATCTGGACGTAGTTCCGCGATCACACAACAATGAAGAACCTCTCGGCGTTGTGACCCCTCAGTGGACCGAGCCACGGATATACTTCAACTTTGAACACGATGCTCTGTTTCTGCTGGGCGAGCTGGAACCATGCACGTCGGCAGGATTCAACAGTCCCATGACTTACTTCCTCGACCGGGAAGAGACGAAGCGTGTCAAGAAAGTGGCTGTCGCGTTTCGCGCTTTGCGACATGGCGAGAGCGGGTCCCAGCAAGTCTTCGGGACTCTGTTCCACGTGGTGGACCGCATCAAGCCAATCGATGGGCGGATATTGGTCTGTGTCACTGAGGGAGACGAGTTGACGCACGCTCTTATGGGCGGCGAGGCGCCTCTGGTCCCCGGTGCTATGGACTACGCGACACGGCGGAGGTTGAGCAGGGCCAGGCAGAACGAGCCCAGTGATGTGAGGATTGGCACAATCGGAAGGCTCAGCCTAGACGATGCGGTCGACCGACGTGAGATACTGGAGCGATATCAGCGACACGATGCCACTCCACGTACCCAAGACGAGAACATCATTCAGCAGATTTGGAAGAACTGGTTTAGAGGCAGTTTTGTGGCGTCGAGCTTGACAGACATGAAGTTCTGGCTCATCCGCGAAGGGGATCTGGGAAACTACATTAGAGGGAACATGTAGAAACGAGACTCTTTCTACGGCGTTCTCCATGATGACGATTCACCAACTCGTAAGTGCGGCAGAAGGAAACACTCATCGGAATCGACGAATTGTACCTGCAGCATAATAGGCGATTGAAGGCGAGATCGATGCGATCCTCGAAGGAAAAGATCCACAGGCAACGCGGTATTGAGCCGCGCCAATGCTTAAGCTGGCGGCTCCAGATAGAATAGAAGATGCAATATCTAGACTCATTTGCTTTTGAAGATGCCGCAAAATTTTATTTGCAAACTCAGATAGAGTTGTTTTAATATTGACCCGACTTTGTTGCATGGCTGTTCTTCCTGGGGCTTCGTATCATGACAACTGCTGCAACAGACTTGTTCGTAACCTGTGAAACTCGAGGATAATCTCACTGAATAAGATAACCTATCGGATAGACTCGCTTGTCTAAGCGCAAAAGAAAAAAAAGGCGATAAGGGCATAAAACGATACATCTGGAATTTGGAATTGCTGCCGATGACACGCAGAACCCGGCCGTTCGCCCGAGGATGCCTCTTTCTATCGCACTATGATTAGTCTCCGTGACGGCTCATCTGGCCCGATGAACTTCTCCACATCCCATCGGCTTATGGCTCATAAGGCGTTCAAGGCAATATATTTTGTTCTTTGCCTCTTGAGATGATTGTCAATGTCAACTCGGACGCGCCAGGAAGAGTGAGATTCGTGACTTGGAATGTCTTTCTGATCTACTCATCAGAGGATACCGACTTCATTGCATGACTCGAATTTGAAGGCGGCAAGCCCATGCTCTCTGTCTTCATAGTTTGCGACAGCTGATGCGGACCACGAGCCGCAGCGGCCCGAGGGCTGTAAAGGCTGACTGGCATGAGGCGTATGGTTGTTTTCCCATGTGCCGTTGGTATACTTGGTACCTCTCACCTCAGTCAACTCAATATCCAGGCATATGAGATATAGACCGGGCATATTAAAGGATTTCGGAGGGCCATCATATTGATCCCTTTATTGTAAGCAGAACCAAAAGACAAAACAGACCTTGTAGCAAGTGACATTTACACGATCCTCGAGAAGAACATTGAAACCCAGTGCTTCGGCTGCATGTCTCACCCCCGCATATCGGGGCACATATGGTACACAACCCTGGGTAACCAAAAGGAATCTTGGTAATGCAATAACAGAAAAGGAAGACCAAGAGTCCCACATGTCAAGACTCTCGGCGCACTTATTTTAAACAATTCCATCCGTCCATCTCATGTGGATCAAGCAAGCCTGGGGGTTACCTTGGGTGGGTTGAGTTACCCCGGATCCCGTGGTCTGTCCCTGTTCTAAGCTAGAAGGGCTGAGGGAGGGGCCGAGGGGCACTGGAGTCTGCTGGACGAGCCCAGCAACCACTGATTTGGTAGGTAGGTAATGACGCACCCCTCCAGGCCTTGAAACCTCGAGGTCTCTGTTGGGTTAATGTATGGACACCCTTCCAGCGCCCACTCGCCAATTGGGAGGACGACATTACAGAACAACACTCCGAGTAGAGGAAAGAGGAGATGTGAGACTGAAGGGAAGGCCGGTCTGCATAATTATATAATCCCGCTCACTTTTTTCGCGCGCTTTTGCCTGGCTGACCTGTTCCCATCCATCGTCAGTCAGCTGCACGGCCTGGCTTCTTCTCGATCCGCGCGCCGTTCGCTTCTGCAATCGTCAAGTCAAGCAGTACATGACAGAACCCAGAACCCAGTCTGCAGTGAACCCTGCCGTCCAATAATTCCAAGGTAGGTACCCAGGAACCCGCCCCCGTATTCCCGCCAGCCAACCACGAGACATCCACTCGCCCGAACGCATCAAGACAGACATCAGATCGGCCAGAGTCTGTCTCTTGTCCATCTGCCCCAAGCTGCCTCTACGCCTGGTACATACCTAACCTAGGCAACCCTCGGGCCACCCACGCCAACTCTTCCCTACCCAAGCGTGGGGTTGCAGAGCTGCACGAAACTTCCGTACGTCCTCAAAGGCCACGCGAGGTGGATCCTTTTGCCTTTCTGAATACACTTTTCTGTCCTGTTTGGTCCGGATCCAAGACTCTGGATGGGATAGCTCAGCTGGCCTGCGTCAACGGTGCATACGATCATTGATCCTGTGCTGCGACATAGCCGGGGGAATGAGAGCCAAGCCTCACATGTGAACCACAGGTCGCCGCGCTACCTACGCTACTGGCTACTCACTCTGCTCTCTCTGCTCTGTCCTGCTCTGATCGATCTGCTGCTCTAACGTTACTTCGGGAACAGCCTACTACCAACCAACCCCATCAGCTCCCGAGCTGTTTCGGATATTGATTTGATGAACTGAAAAGCGAGGCTCTTGGAAAGAAGGAAGAAGACAGCTGCTCGACAGAGACACACCCACCCTGTCACCTCTTCAATAAACGGGACGCACCTGGGAAACAGCTCAACTAGGTTATCTATCTGCCCAATTCTTCCGTCTCCCGGTTGCTACATACCTACATTATATACCTCTACAGTACACATTGCGACATCACACACCTCGCAATGCTTTGGCCCGAACAACTTCGGTCGTCTCACTGTATCAGAAACTAACGCAGTCACGGTACGTCTAGACTTGCTTCCCTCTGCCTCGTCCCTGATATCTTTATCCAGCTCTCGGCAGATTGGCACTGCTGGCTGCATACCTGATTGATTATCTACTTACCTGCTCATCGGCTTTGCGGATGACCTTTCCACCCCCGGCCCAAGACAACCCTCATGACCAATCACTTTTGCCCACACGCCCATACTTTGCAAGTTGCTTGCTGAAACCATATCCGTCCCTCTGGATATGCGGTCCCTTTACCAATGACCCACAAGCCATGAATCTTCTTGTATCCTCTGCCTATCTACCTAGGTAAAGAAAGCGAAAAAGATCTCTCTCTTACTCAACCGCTTCAGACTTTCAAGTGTTAGCCGCAGTGGACCCGCACTCTTCGTCATTAGATATACAACCATCTCTCACTAAAACATTCCGGGCGGCTCTTATACCCAGGCCATCCCCTCGATACTTTTACTATTACTTGTTGCCTCTTTGCTTATATCCATTTGCCCATCTCATTCATCCATGAATTCACCAATACCCGACACCAGGCCAACATCGCAACTCTAGTGGGATGCCATCTTATTTCCTGCAAGACTGTCACTATTTCTACCGCACAGCTCTGCGCGGCTTGAACATCAGCACCTCCGTCTCCCCGTTATATGCTTGAGAGAAAACCGAGGCTGTCCATAGCATAGCGCTGACCCATCATGCCAACTCAAGTTCGTATATTTGCTATGCCAAAGTCTCTTGGTGAGACCTTAGCTCGCAGTTCACCATCTTCGATACCGCGATCTCTGCCAGATTTACCCAACGGCGACTACAAAGACCCATCCACCAAAAACCGGAAACCCCCTTCACCTGCCATGACCGAAACACCAAAATCCGAGGGGGTCACCTATGCGGGCCAGGACTCTCTGCCCACGTTGCCTATTCCTGACCTGGAACACACATGCGAGAAGTACCTTACCGCTCTCAAGCCACTCCAGGGGACAAGGGAACACGCGGAAACAACGCAAGCTGTTCAAGAGTTCTTGAAGCAGGATGGCCCTGGTCTGCAGGAGAGGCTCCAGAAGTATGCCGTCGGCAAGACGAGCTATATAGAGCAGTTCTGTAAGTCAGCCCAGCCCCAAATCCTGACATCGTAAAGACAATGTGCCAACTATCTATAGGGTACGACTCATATCTAAATTTCGATAACCCGGTCGTGCTCAATTTGAACCCATTCTTTCTTTTGGAGGATGACCCGACACCGGCACGAAACAACCAAGTCACTCGGGCGGCATCCCTCGTAGTGTCGGCGCTGGAATTCGTGAGAGCAGTGCGACTAGAGGAACTGCCGCCGGACACCATCAAAGGCAAGCCGCTTGACATGTACCAATACTCGAGGCTTTTCGGAACATCAAGAGTACCGACGGAACACGGTTGCCAGATTGAGCAGGATGCCGAGTCCAAGCATCTGGTTGTCCTTTGCCATGGTCAATTTTACTGGTTTGATGTTCTGGACGACCAGAATGACCTCATCATGACCGAGAAAGATCTGAGCATCAACCTACAGACCATCATCGACGATGCCGCACAGACACCCATTCAAGACGCCGCGAAAGGCGCCTTGGGCATTCTGAGTACCGAAAACCGAAAGATCTGGTCCGGACTGAGAGACACTCTCACTCGGGAAGAGGGTTCCAATAACGCCGACTGTTTGGGGATTGTCGACTCAGCGTTGTTCATGCTCTGTCTTGATTATACAGAACCCGACACGGCGGCCAATCTTTGTCAGAACATGCTTTGTGGAACGAGCCAAGTAGAGAAGGGCGTCCAAATCGGCACTTGCATCAACAGGTGGTACGACAAATTGCAGATCATCGTTTGTAAGAACGGAAGCGCCGGTATCAACTTTGAGCATACCGGCGTTGACGGCCACACCGTGCTTCGATTTGCCAGCGACGTCTACACGGACACGATTCTACGCTTTGCGAGGACCATCAACGGCAAGGCCCCCAGTTTGTGGAAGACGACCAGCCCCGACCCCTCAAAGCGAGACCCAGAGAGTTTTGGAGATGTCAACACAACGCCCCACAAGCTCGAATGGGATATGGTCCCGGAACTCAACATTGCAGTAAGGTTCGCCGAGACGAGATTGGCCGATCTCATAGTACAGAACGAATTCGAGTGTCTGGACTTTAGCGGGTATGGTAAGAATTTCATCACCTCGATGGGATTCTCTCCAGACGCCTTTGTCCAGATGGCCTTCCAGGCTGCATACTACGGCTTGTATGGACGTGTCGAGTGTACTTATGAGCCTTCCATGACCAAGATGTTCCTTCACGGACGAACCGAGGCCATCCGGTCCGTGACAGAAGACTCTGTCAACTTTGTGCAGACGTTCTGGGCAGACAACCCCGCCGAGGCAAAGGTCGAGGCTCTGCGCAAGGCCACCCAGAAGCACACGGAGAACACCAAGGATTGTGCCATGGCCAAGGGCTGCGACAGGCATCTCTATGCGCTTTTTTGTGTGTGGCAAAAGTACATCGACGAGCAGAATGGCGCACCGTTTAGTGATTACTCGAGCCAGATGGACTCGGGATCCGACCGGGACTGGTCGTCGCCCGTGGGAAGCCCGGGCAACGAGTCGGTCATTGCTCCGGAACAACCCGAGCAGCCCCGGACCCGGGACCGCGGCGACAGCACGGGGTCTCGGTCGCGGGACCACTCGGTGCCGTCCATCTTCACGGACCCGGGCTGGGACAAGCTCAACACGACGATCCTGTCGACGTCCAACTGCGGCAACCCGTCGCTGCGGCACTTTGGCTTCGGCCCCACGTCGGGCGACGGCTTCGGCATCGGCTACATCATCAAGGACGACGGCATCTCCATCTCGGTGGCCAGCAAGCACCGGCAGACGCGCCGCTTCGTCGACGCCCTCGAGAGCTACCTGCTCGAGATCCGCCGCGTCCTGCGCATCACCAACCGCCGCGCCACCTCGACCAAGCAGACGCGCGCCCGCGAGATCGACCAGTCCAAGGTCAAGGCCAGCACCCGCCCCAACAAGGCCCGCGGCCGCATGATCACCGGCACCGAGGCCATCCGCCGCGAGGCCAGGTCCGCCGCCGGCACGCGGTCGCCCACCGAGGACAGCATGGCCACGAGCGAGGACGACGAGCTGGGAGGCTGTAAGTTTGAAAACCCCATCACCATTCACAACAGAAACAAATGCTAACATGATTATGACCAGACGGCTTCTTCGACGCCGGCATGTTGCTACAGGCCCTCAAGGCCCGCGGCGAGGCTCTAGACAACGGGGAGACCAAGGCCTCGGAAAAGGCCCGGCGGCGGGATGTGGGCAAGAAGCTGAGATTGGTAGAGTACTAAAGAGGCGCACAGGCGTCTATCTGTCTGTGCATCTTGTATCATGAATTCTTTGGTTTTCTCTATCTTCATGGTTGGGCGAGCGATATGGGTGGCAATCTGAGTTGATGTACTCTGTACTACATATATTGTGCATACATGATCAACCCAATTGTTTGTGCATAAAGCCCGAGCCACAATTTTCAGCGATTCGATCTGTAAAGAGAGTAACATGATAATATGCTTTCTTGAGATTAAGCCAGCTTTTGCCGATTTGCTGGTGTTGACAATCATTATACAGTACAATATTATATACGCGGGTCCACATAGAAACACCAGAGTATATCCTTGTTCAGAAAAAGGGAATTAGTTGTGCGGTCATCGCGTCGTACCCTTTCCATAGTGCCCAGCCTTTTTGTGTAATTAATGGAAACCTGATTTTCCCCCATACCCGAACCGTAGAAAAGACAAGTGAAACCTCAAGATAGGAGGATAGATATCGAGTGAGTATTTACTCGAAAGTCCGTCGTTGGACAGACTATAAATACAAATGCAAAAAGAAAAGGGGCTGGATCATGCGAGACCCAAAAACTTGAGTGCCTTGCGGCTATTTCCCTTCCTGATGTCGGGCTTCCTGATGAACATGGGCACATACTTGCGCTCGTGCTGGTAGAGCCAGCCGTCCTCGTCCTCGGAAACGTCAAAATAGGACGAGTTGTGCTTCGATGAGACCGGCGACGTAGAGATTATCACACCTTCGCCAGCTACAGCTGCTGTCGCACCCCTCTCGGAGGCTATGAGCTTCTGGAGTCTTGAACGGGGGCTGTGGGTTAAGCGCTTGCTCTTAGAGCTCCTGATGGAGAGCGAAGATCGCTTTGTGCCCTTCTTGGGCGTCGTTGGGGTGGGTGTGAGATTGGCAGCCTCGGAAGTAGCGACACCAGAGGGTGCCTCTTGCGGTTGCACCATGGCTCTGGCACGCGCGAGAGGAACACTTTCGTTGGACAGTGTCGTCTGGGATGCTGTCGGGTTGACCAGGTTGATGTAGGACAACCTGTGCTCCATGGAGCTGGCGGGACGAGGGGATACCTCGGGAATGTAGTAAGGTGAAATTTCAATGAGAATCTTCCAGATGGTGGAAATGAGTGTAGCGATCTCGGAGTTTGTGGCAGAGGATGCCAGGACAAAGTTGGCTTTGGAGAAAAGGGGAGTCTCTGCAACAGATCTGGTCGAGTATCTGCTGGAAAGAGATGGTCTTCCCAAGTCAACGCTGCGACTGATGGGTGACGGGGACTTGGAAATTGCTTGTGCCTCGGGAGACTCGGCGCTGACAATGCCGGTGACTTTGAGTAGATCTATCCCCACAAGCTTCTGAAGTGCGAGAACAGTGGCAAGGTGCTCGGCGGGATACTCCAGAATCAAGAAACGCGTCTCGTTATGTGCTGCAAGATATGTTTCCAGGTGAGGTACCATGAGAGTGGCTAGGAAATTGGGGTTGGTGAACGGATTGTCTCGGGTTTGTTTCGCCAATGGGAGACAAGTGTAAGACTGCATAGCCTTCGCGATCAAGTATCTGCTATCGGTCAGTCGCTGCAAGAGAAAGAAGAACAAAGTGGTTTGGGGTTTTCCATACTTGAGATCAAGTCGTCCGCTCCGGGTGACTCCGCTCGGCTTGGTTGCGAGGTTCTCCAATGACGCCGCAACGGCTGAAACAAAATCCTTCTGGACTCCTTTCTGGGCGCCAATTGCTAGGATCAAGTCGATCTTGCGATTATCCTTCTTTGTGATGCCCTCTTCGGCCTCTCTGAACACGGGCTTCCACATGCTACTGAGCTCTGGAAGTAGAGGAAAGATGAATTGCTTGTAGCCTGGCTCGTTGGGTGAAAAGTATATGTTGAGAATCGACCTCAACGAGTTCTGAACGCCAATAGCCGTCGTGCTTTTGTCGGCCTTGATCTCGTGAAGGCCTTTATGAGGAGCAGTCGCAGAAAAGGGAGGCGTTCGCGCAGGTGTTGGAGGCGCATCAACCACACCCTTCTTGTTCTTAACTTTCCCGGTCCTAGGGTGGCCAGGACTGAGCAATTCCAAATATTTGCCGTGAGTTTCGAATAAGGGGTGATCATAATCGTCAGTTGAATAAGCTGGGCTCAATGTCGAATCCGGATTGCAAAACTCCACTTCAATGACTGGATTCGAATTTGACACAGACGTTGCCACTCCGCCGTCCGTTGTCCTTTCCTTTCCAGACACAGTGCTCGGATAAAGATGGCTCAAGAGGTCGGCAAAAACTCGTCTGAAAGGCGTGTCGTCACTCTCGTCATCAAGATGTATAACGAGATCTTCGTAAAGTGGAAGGGCCGCCTCGAAGGTGGTTTCGTCGTCTGAGAGGACTGCTGCTGACAAAAGAGACAGCTCATCGGCGGCATCCACGCCACGGTCAATGTACGACGACCGATCTATCTGTGGCGACTCGATAGCACTAAGCCTGGGGCTGGGACTGGTGCCCTTGTCAACGTAAATACCTCGCTCCTTTGCTGAAGCAAATGTAGTCAGGTCCAGGGAAAGAGGCGGAGGCCGGCGGAGATTGGTTCTGTTCGACATGGCGGATGTATTGGCCACGGGTTCAGGATGGTCCTCAATACGAAGCGGAAGTTTGCGACGATGGTATGATAAAGCAGTTCCAAAATCCGAATTGTCATCCGACTGCGATAGCAGTGTCGAGGCTACAGAGTAACAATCGGTGTTGTGGGATGACATACCCCGGCCATGGTTCACCGACTTACTTCTCGTGTGCTGTTGGCTCTTTCTCGAACTGGGTGACGTCCGGACGTCAACAAGACGAGCTTCTCCGAACACGACAGTGGGCGTATTTGGCAATGACCCGAAAGTTCCGCTCTGGGGGCTGAAGACGTCGTCCATAGCGGGGGTCGAAGGAGTATATGACTTTCTATGCTGCTTCTTCGCCCACCTTGGTGAGCTTTGGTCTACCATCTGATGTAATATGCTGTTGTCAAGAATGGCCCGCGGCTTGAACGCTTCAAGGCCGGTCGGCAGATTGAGCGGCTGTGGTATGAGGTTATTGCCATGAGGGACCTTGGCTGTGTCGCACGAAGGCCTTTCCGGCACCGAGATCACCTCATCAGCCAAGTCGCGCGCAACGAATGTGTACAGGGGAGTGGTCTCTGCCGAGTCATCGACCTTGCGGTGAATTGGAGCGCTCTTGCTCCTTTGGTGGTTTGTTGCAAAAAGATCGAGATCATTGTTGGGTTGCAGCGAAGCAGTTTCGCGATATAATGCATCAGCAGCTCTTATGGCCTCTGCCATGCGGTCGGCGTATTCGTCCTTGGGAGTGGCAGTCTTCCGACTCGGAGGAGGAGCGGTAGTGGGTGAATTAGATTTGTCCGCAGACTTGTGGCCGCCTTTCTGCAACCCTGCTACACCACGGCGAACCAGCTCTTCGAAAGTGCTCTCTGCCTTGGATATATCACCACCTTGACTGTGCTTGCCAATGGAGGCAATGCAGTTCATCCGGGCACTCGCCGTTCCTCCATTCATAAAGACAAGTCGCTTGTTATCCACCGTTGAGCCGCGCAGAAACGCGTGTGCCTTTTCTATCCTCGTGCAACAAGCTTCGTGAGTCTTCAAGATGTACGACTGGGCATCGAATGACGAATCGTCACCATCCTCACCCATGAATTGCTGGAGAGGTGGTAGAATCAGAATCTTGGGACTGCTCGGGAGAAGGCGCAGCTGCGTTGGGACAGCATCCCCCGATCCCTCCAAAGCAATGATGCTGCCATGATAACTGTTTGGGGTGTTCGCCATTGTATCTTGCGTCGAAATGTGCATGGATGGTGAAGTACCTCCGGTAGGCCAGATGCGTAACAAATATACAAGATGCCAACCCAAGGTATACAGGTCTGGCTTCTTGGCCTATACAAGTCTGGGGGACTTCTCAAGAGGTGGAAAAGAAAAGAAATCCGGCCACAGCGGAAGTTGGTCGAGTAAACAAGGAACCGGATAGTGACGGAGACTTCTGCCCCAGAAAGAATGCTCATGCACCGTTGGGGCAGTTCGAGCAAGAGAAAAGTCAATTTTCCCAGGTGGTCGAAACGGCACTGGTCCGGACGAAGGGTGGCGTCAAGCAGACGGGAACAGGGATAGGTCGACGACGATGTTATCGGGATGGCGTACGAGTGAGACAAGTCGACGGGATGAGTTTGGGGGAAGACGGCCAGTGGAAGGATAATATGGGAGAATTAGAGATACAGGAACCATCAAGGAAAAAGAGGCTGAAAAGAGGAGAGCAAAGCTTCCAACCTGGAAAGAAGAATTGCAGAAGAACAACGACAACGACGACGATAACATGGGTGGCGTATTGCAGAGGACGCAGGGGAGACATAAGTAACATTGGCAACATTTTCTAGACTGGTGTTCGTGCACCGAAGGAGGCACTTGCCCTCGACCATGCAGGCCCGTTTTCTTTTCTGGGGCCTCGAACAAGTGCGGATAGCAGCAGAACAGGAGCAGCCATTTCTGCGCCAAAATAGAATGGAATGCTACGACAGCAGAGCAGCAGAAAGCACAGACAAGACGAACAGCACAGCACACACGTACAGCGGCAGAGCCAAGCAGAAGAGAAAGAAGCCTACCAAGTGAAGGGGGCAGACGGTATACAGAGTGGACCTTTGACGTTGGACACGACAAAAACGGCGCCTACCAACCAATGGACCATGGTAGAGTATGGTAAAGTCTCCATCCACCGTCTCCGCCAGGCCCACGATTCTTAATGTCCGCTCTAGCGCTGCGCCAGGCCCAGGGTTCAGGGACTAAGGTAGGGCAGGGCCAGGGCACAGACGGAGAGCGAGCGAGAGCACAAGGGGGGAAAGCACAGGAAAAGGTGTAAGATGGTAGATCAAGCTGTGAGACGATCTGGTGGCAGACCGCAGGCAGGCCAGACATGGAAGATCAGATCGACTTGAACCTTCTCCGAGAGTGGACTGGTCCCGCAGGCTGGGGGGCTCCAAGGCCGAGTCGTCGCCGCATCGTATCGACGTATCCTCACTTTCGGGAATGGACCAAAAGAGCCATCGGAGCCGGTGTGATCAGGACTGGTAAGGCTGCCACTGTTTTGACGATTAGGTCGTCGACCGGAGCCCCTGGAGCCCGTCTCTAGTGACTGAGGTCTTCAGTAGCATTCCAGCACACTGGTATTGCTGGTGGAAGATTGAGCTTATTTTCTTATGATATCCACTCGTTGCGCAGCAGTGAGTTTCAGGAGACCTCGCCGGCTGGCCGCTAGTCCCTTAGCTCCCGTGAGAAAACCCGAACTGAAAAAGATCATGACCGGCTGCCCTGAGACCGGGAGTTATGGTGGATGGTGATCAGTTTGGCTTGTATGAAAGACTGGCTAGATTACTTAAGAAGGCAACCTAGCCAGGTACTCTGTACGAATACGCAAGTTGGTGATGGCGGTACGGGGCAGCGACTCTGTACTGCGGGTGTCGATCTTTGTCGGTGCGAAAGGCCCAACGGCAAGTTGCACAGGCGAAATATAGGAGAAGAGAATCAGAAAAACAGACAGGCGGATGATGTTATTTCAATCCTGTCAACTTTTTCTTCCCTGTGTTTCTCCTTCCGTCATCACGAGAACAATGGCGGCCCTGTGATTGGCAGGAAGAATCGGATCAAACATGTAAAGCCCTGCGTAGGGTTGCCCATAGCACCTGCCCGGCTGTTGATGTTAGCCAGACGTGCGCACTTTGCAAGGAAGGCACCGCCTGACAATGTATGCAATTGCTACCAAGTGTCTGGCCCATGTGCACTTGATTGTTCATATTGATTGCTGTCGTCTATCGACTTAAGTTAGGGCTCTCCAGATACCATTGCGACGAGGTAGCGCAACCAGACGGTTCTCGCAGGATACAACGACTTGCATCACTAATCAACCTAGCTGGAGGATGGAAGCCGTCGCTATGAGGACTGTCTACGGAATAGCTGGAAGTGCCTCTTCTCCCGTCGAAAGAACATCTGGACTCTGCAAGGCACGCGACTAAACTGGGGAACCCTGCTTCATACGTCGATCTAGCTATCACCACCAATCTTGGCAGCTTCCCCGAGAAGGGAGAAGAAGAAGGCAGAGCGGCCCCGCTAATTTGGATCTGGCCTAACCCGAAGGTTTAGCCAATCCACTTTCCCCCGAATGTCCACTAGAACTACGAAGCTACACTACCTACCTACACTCATCAGTATTGCCCGCCGGCAACAAGTCGTCACCCGTCTTGTTAGGAACCTCACTTGAACTCCTTGCGGTCTAGTCCGCCATGTGCCCGATCCTTTTCCGCGCGGATCAAACGCCGAGCCCGTTTCTGTCTGTTGGGAAGGCTGCACCTGTCCCAAGTTGAATCTGGACTAATAGCATGGTCAGACGGGAAAGAAGACAGGCAGGACACAAACAAGGTTTTCTCTGTCTCTGTCTCTTCTTGGTCAGGACTTACAAACACAGACCTGACTGCCTCTTATTACCACTTTTTATTAGCAACTATTTCTTTAGCAATCGATGTAATATGATTTGCTTCGGACTACTGCAGGCTACTACTGCACCTAACTACCTACTTGAGATATTACCTGCTAAGCAATCCGTCCATATATCATACATTTTTTTTTTCCACCTTGCGAGTCTCTACATATAGGTAGTCCTTGCGACACAGCACCCTGACTGGACTTGCTGCAGGCATCATGCATGCTGCTTCTCTAACAGATTGCGCTCGCTCTTTTGACTCCCCATGTTGACTGCTGCTCCCGTGGACAACCTGCTTCTTGTATCGACGGCTGCATCTCCGACTCAAGTCTGTGCCACCTGTCTACTGTCTGTGTGCGAGACGGGCCCGGTCAGTGCTCAAGCCTCACTGGCACCTCATAAGCCGGATTCGTCTTGCGCGGTGGTCCCGTCTTTGAGGGATGAATGGATGGATCTTGGGATCAGTGAAGCCACGTGCGTCGGCCCGGCAAGTGGACTTCCGCCCACATCCCCGAGGTCCTTCGCGGCTTTTTTACTCTTCCAAATTTTGCTCCAGAAGAGTCGATCTTTCTCTCTCCCGTCTTGGGCAGAAAAAAAAGAGAGCGACACGCACCGCATTTTCTCCGGAGGTCCCAAGGCTTACGCCCGTGGCGGGTACGGCACTATGACGGATGTTTCAGTCTATCATGTTTGTGAGGTTCAACTAAGATTGATTCTGCCCGACAATTTATTGCTCCCATCTGATGTCGGACTCGATGCGGTCAGACAGCGAGTAAACAGCTTGTGCCCCATAACAAAGCTACCCAGTGACATTATATGGAGATCCGTCACCACCATTGAACCAGGTATGCTAGCATTCCTTCCAAACGGGCTGCAATGCCGGCCATGCAATCCTGGGCACATAGGTACTGACAAGTGATCAGCACCAGGTATATACCGCAGGATCTTGCTTCTCTATCATACTCATCCTTGCCCATCAAACAGACCCAACTGAGCAAACTTGGGGTCTCTCGACGGTATGTGGAAGATGAACCGGCAAAGGCACGTCATCAACCAAGGCCCTTGCTCGACTGTTTGTTCTCTCAGACAAACAAAAGCCAAACTTCTTGTTCTCTTGACAAATTGATACGTAAAACTGTCAAATTTCACCTCGCATTGCATTGATCACTGCCTCTAGCTTGCTGACTCAATATCGGCGTTCGGTGTTGCTTTTGCTTTTCCAACTCTCTGCAGAGGTCCAGAACGGGTAAGAAAAAAGTAATTCCGCATGCGCACGGTTTCCGTCTTGCTTTCTTCTTCTTCCCATGACATGAAGATGATCGGCCCCGCTTAATCTTCTGTGGTTTGCTAAGATCCTGTGTAGCTATAGCAGAGAAAAGGCCTGGTTTGCCTGGTTCGTTCACGAGCTTCTCACGTAGAAGGGGCGGAAGGAAGCCAACATCAGGGATGCCGTTTCTCGCGGGAGGCCACATCAAGTCTTTCTCTAGCTTCCGCAGGCCAGGAGCGGGTAAAACATGAAAGGTATCAGTAGACTACGTTTCTGGGAAGCACGGACAATATTTTCAATTGTTTCAGCTCTTGTCGCCTTTTTGTTTTGCCCCTCTGTCTTTTTCAGATGACTGCTGTTGAGCGTTTGAATGGATATATGATATCCTATGGCTCACGGGGCTACAATCTTACGAAACAACTACATCATCCAACAAGAACACAGGTTGTTTATTGGCATGTTCTATGACATTGAGGCTCTCGCAAACAGCCAGTTTTGAATCTCAGAATCTATCTTGACCTTGGGACTGCCCAATATTGAGTGTACGGGGCCATGGCTTGACAGATTCGAATGACACATCACCAATCAGGTTGCCGGTTCATATCGCTCGATGATTAAGCTTTCCAGAGACACCTGCACGGCAAGCATAAGAAAGTACATAGGGATATTGCGGATTACCAAAATGAGATGGAATCACAGTACTCATGTGCACCAGCACGGTGTCCTTCCTTCCATGCATGTAGAGATCTTGTCTCAACCCAATAAGACAGCGCCCCTGATCTTAGTTTCCCTGCTACATATTTTCCATTATTGTTGTCTCACTACCACGAGATGGCAAGACAACACCAGGTCCCGGCCAGTCGTGTTAGCCGCTCGTCCAACGAGGAGTTCCCCCCACCCCTTCCTTCGAAACCTCGACGATTCTCGGTACCAAGGGGTCGGGACTGGCGCTGATATAGACCAGCTTGCGGACTGTGGATGTGTGGCCCAGTAATTCAGACGAAGTACTCCGCGCGGGGAGGTTGGCTGATATATTCGTGCGCATGTGCAGGTAGAGGTACCGCCGAGACGATCGTGTCCAGAGTGGCACGCTCCTATGCAACCCTCATCGCTGCCGTTTCTCTAGCTCACGTGGCGGGAAATGCAAGTGTGCCTCCTGGCGGTGATCTCTTCATGCATCGTTCCGTGCCATGCCTTCTTCGCTGCAGGCCACCCAGCCCAGCCTATCCTGTCCGACACCTCTCATCGGCACTTTATGGAGCTGGCCGTCCAGTAGTTTCTGCCAGAGCTGGTTCTTCCTGACACTCTTGCAATCCTTGGATCTCCCCGAGCGAGCCTGTGCGCCCCCAGATGCGGTCGCCCGGGGCCGCAGTGCGACTGGCGTCTGTATGCCCCTATTGCCTTGCATTTCAGCTGCCGCCCAGCTCGGAGGTGACTTGCACGTAGCGCGTCAGGACGCGGGTGTCAGTGTTTCGTGTCGTCGCAACTTGTCAAGGAGTATTGACCAGATTCCTTGCAAGTCGAGACAGAGTGCTTGTTTTTTAATGCCCTCCTCCTGGAACGCTGATGGAAATTATGGAGTATTATTGTGTTCCTAGCTGTCCAACACGAGCCTCTGTGCTTTTCTCCTTCTTCAAATCTACTGCTAGGCAGATTTAGATCTCGCCCACGATCAAGACTTACACTCAAGAAGATGTTCGAGAAAAGGAAAATTGTGCGGATAAGTCCTCCGCACGAAAAAGGTCCCAGATGGCATCCCAGTCTGACACACAAGATGCGTGACTCGAGACCGCGGGGGGTCCGAGTTGCTGCTCTGTGTATCCTTCATCTGATCTTTGTGGCCAAGCAGTGCTACCATACGTGGAGAAGGGGCATGGCCATTGGCATGGCTGGGAGACATTATGAGAGGCAGCTACTACTCGTCATGTTCAATAGATACAGAGTCTGTCGAGATTAGAGGTATTCGCGGATATCGTGATACATCACGCTTATTGACCTTTCTTACAAAAACATACATTATATCTTGTTGACTGTTATGTGCACATTAATCTTCTTTGCCGAAAGTATTTTGTATTTTCCGCACGTAGATCAGACGAATAAGTCTACTGATTAGGTATATTCGCAAGATATTATAGCCGCATAAACAAGAAATCGCACTATTCAAACTTTACAGAGGACGATGTGTATATGAATTAGTGATCTCAGGTCTCTCTTGGAACTGCCAAGATGCGAGGTCGATGCCGGCGAGTCCCCTACGAGATCCGCGGTCTCTCCCGCTCGCCGCTCCCTGGGCCAGACAGAGCTTGCTGAATAATGGCGGCGGCATGACTTCATGATTCTTCGGCAGTGACACCTGGCGATGGAGAAAAGGTCCTCCGGAAGCGGAATGCTCCCATTTATTCCGCCTCCTACTCGTCACTCGACCTTGCAAGTCACGAGGTGATACTTCCTGGCCCCAGTAACCGCCAGTGCATCTAGACGTGCCCGCTCGGACGAAGCGTGAACCATCACTGACCCGTGAGGATAGCACCTAACCACTGTGCTCGATACGATTCAATAACAGAGAGATGAATGAAAGATCTATTCAACATGGAATTATGCGGCGCTGTAAAGATACTGCGTAAAGGGAATCGCCGTCCTGTATCTCCAGCTCAAAAGTTTAGTACCCGTTGAATTCGACAAATAATTCGGTTTCTGATAGTAGAGATATATTCGCAAAGTCTTCGAGCACATTTTGGAGTGGTCTTTTCCCTTCCTCCATTAAATAAACGAGTACAAGACAGGCAGACAGACAATTCGACTAGAAGTCACCATGGCCGCAAATACCATCGAGCCTGAGAGACCCATATCCACCAGACCCTCCGTCGGATTACAACAGTAGGCCCACGAATACTGCGGCTGCTGATTCACAAAGCAAGAAAAATAAGCAGGCGTACCAGAGGTTATTATTTCGAACGACGTCCCACGATTGTAAGTAGTAGCAGTGAGTCAATTAAGTCTTATGTAACATAATGCCTTGGATGTCTTGTCAGAGACTAATGCCGTACTTATATTAATTCAGCCGGATATGCCAGAAATCTTCGACTGAAATGCTTGCTAATTTCTTCTAGTCATCGGATACATCTTGGACATTGCTGAATTCATATTTGAACGACTGGCCATGAAGTCTGGCGTGCCGTCTCCTCGGACTTGTATCGAGTACCACTGCGATCGCCCGGACAAAAGATATGGATAGCCTACCCGCCAATATAGAGAGTCACATCCTGGAAATTGACCATAAATGCAACCTACATAATCACCTCTGGCACTGTTCATCTGATGATCAGCTATGCCAACCAACAGACCAGATACGTCCCGCGGACAACATCTGCTGAATGGAACAAGAAAAACAGTGGCGGGCGGCATGTCCCGACAGGACTCGGCACTTAGCCCGGTTTCAGCGCGGAGCGGGATTACGGGGGGAGAGTAATAGCACCGAGTCGCGCGGGCCTGCGCAAACAGAAAAAGACCGGACTCTTTGATCGTGTGACATTTATAGGAATAAGACAGGTGCCGCCGGCATCGTGGAATCCCCCCACAAGAGAAGGATCGCCATAGACTATGCACCTTATTAATACTAATGCCTCTTTTTCGCCCAGCTCCTGGTTTTCAGGTTGTGCTAGGCCTACTCAGGGGAGCCGGCAGAGCGTCGGCGCTGTGGCCGGTGAACCATTTTGTCAATGCTCTGGACAGCTCTCATAAGGGTCCTTGACAGCATCTGACTGACGATCATTACATAAAACGGGCAAGTGGGAGCACGGAACGTAAGCAAGACGAATGAGAACCAAACAGGTGTTCAAGCAGGATTAGACAAGTACAGCAATCGTATCCGACGTAACATTCTGCACAGAACTTCCCGGACGACAGCCAGAGTAGACTGTGAACTAATATCAACTTGCCATTTTGTAACACGGTCGATTGATCAAGTGCTTCGACTGGAGAAAAGTGGCCAAGACTATTACCATCAAATCTCATTTTCCCTACGAGTCTTCGATTTTCTCTGAAAGATCCGTCACAAAGTCTACTTGTGCTTCGCTTTCATGACCTTCTAGTCGCGCAGCAGCCAATTAAGCAGCAACTCCGAACCCGTCATGACCGGTGAAACGCGGATTCATATTGCAACGTTTTGTCTTCGTGTCTGTCGACTCCATCCAGGAGAGCAGCAACATCCGCCTCCTCTTCAGTGGTCGACCGCGATATCTATTCATCGTCGATTTCCAGTGAAGCAGTGAGCTCGGTCTCCTCTTCGGTGCGTGATCGCGAGATCTATTCATCGTCGTCTTCCAGTAGAGCAGCAAGCTCAGCCTCCTCTTCAGCGGTCATGAGCCCTTCCTTTTCCTCAACCTGTGCCTCTTTCTCGACGCCATTGGCTTGGTCCTTCTTTTCCTGGTTTAATTTGTCGAGCTCCTTCTTGTCAAGCGACCATGTTCGAATCGTTCCATCGAGCGAGACGGAGGCGATTTGCGCAATCGGCGTGGCTGGATTGCCGAGGACAATCAAGTCGGTCACCTCGTCGTAGTGTCCCTCGAGTGTGCAGTACAGCTTGCCCGACGCGCGGTCCCACACCTTGATGTCCTCATCTCGACCACCAGTAACGACCCAATGCTCAGTGGTTACAATTGCTCGAACGTGATCGCCATGCTCGATCGTGTCCTCGACTGCGTAATTATTGGCCCGCGACAGACACTTTGCGGTGCCATCGCCGCTTGCGGTCCAGAGATCAACCTCGTCGCCCTGCTGATCGAAGAAGAGCCTGTATATTGTGGTCTCGTGCTCGAGAATCGTGTGCCTGGCCTCGCTTTCTTTGGGCAAAGTTTCGATAATCTGCTCTGCGGAATCGAGACGAATACGCCAGCGCCGAATATGCGGGTCGCTGCCTGCACTGATGAGAATAACCTCATCAGGCCCGGATGAGACGGGGTCCAGCACCAGGTGCTGGACTGCCATCATTGAGACTGTCTGATCCTGGAGCACATGGAGCCGAGAACCAGTAGCTATATCCCAGACGATGATCTTCTTGTCCGCACCACCGCTGATGAGGATGTGTTTGTCGCCCAGCTTGGTGCAAACAATCGCCTTGACAAAATCCGAGTGACCGCTGAACTTGCGGCCTGGTGCTTTTGAGGTGACATCCCAGCTCCAGATGTCTTTATCCCAAGACCCGGCGAACAACGTCTGGTTTCCAGGCCCTCCGACTGCCACGCATGTGACGGGTGCTGTTGGGCCACGATACACTTGTTTTGTATCTTGGGTCTAATCAAAGGTCAGCCATGTGTAAGATTTGGACCGCCCGGTGAGGCCACTTTTGATTTCTTAGATGCTTATTTTCTTGATCACACGTACCTCGGTGTTCACTCTCCTGACAGTGCCAGAGGACTCTGCGACGAGCAGCGAAGATGGCGAGGTGACATCGAGAATAGCTCCCAGTGGTTTGGATTTCAAAGTCACCGGGTTTCCATTCTTATTGGTAGACTTGGCTGCTTGCCTCTCTCGTCTCTGAGCAGACGCACTATCATGACGTTAGTGTGAAGCGTGAGAATTTGTAGGAGTGTTTGTGTGGTCTTACTCGGTCTCGAAAAAGTGGTCTGCCGAAGACCCCTTTTGCATCTTGAGGACTTTTTAAAAGCGCAGCTATGCGACTTTTACACAGCAGGTGTGAAATTGGGCGTCAAAGGAGAAACGCCGTATCCGTAGGTTGAGATGAAAGCCTGGTGATTGGCTTGCTGTGGCTCTCAATTATGCAGAAAAAATCTTTTCTGATCGATCCTTAAGATATAAATACTCAAGCTGCTTGTATATTGGTGCCTGTAGGCATATGAAGCTGCTTTGAAATCTGCCTGTCTCTCATTAGGTAGACATTTTCCCCATTGGCTTACTAGGTATCCGAAGCAGGAGCAAGCCAGTAACCAGTGGGGGGTTTCCGCCCGCTATGGTGGGGTACCAAAGTATTTATCCATGCTTACAGGTGTCCCCCCTGCCAAACGCGTCGCTAAATTGATTCGACACGGTCCAGACGCGTCTCTCGTCATTGGAACTTTATTATACATGGACGCGTGGGATCTCTAACAAACAGAACCGGCCCACTTGCGACAACGACGACAATACTGACGAGTTGTAGTGCTTTGCCCGGCGCTCATACATCACGACAGTCACTAGACGCCTTCATTGATAACAATCTGCTGCAATGGCGTCTACGGCACCGCCTCGTCCCCGGCCGAGACCCGCGCACACTCAGGGCGCCACGCTCTGCGCATACACCCCAGATGGAACACAGTTGGTGACGGTCGGATCGAACAACACAATTCGTCTTTACAAGACAGGCTTCGACGGCGAGCCCCGGAATATCGACGACTGCCCAGAGCAACACACTGCTGTGGATGCTGCCAACGACTTCTTCATCGCCGGTTCCGAAGACGGCACTGTCAGCTACTACTCGATCCCCAATGCCGAGTTTGAGAGGTTCCTCCTTCGCTGCTCGTTGCCTGTCCGCGATGTGGCACTGTCCCCAGACGGGAAATGGTGCGCCGTAGCCAGCGACGAGCTCACGGTCAAGGTGGTCAACACTGCCGACAACAGCCAAGTCAGAACTCTGAAAGAACACGGAAAACCTACGAAACATCTTGTCTTCGATACAAAGGGCAACACCGTGGCGCTATCCTGTACTGATGGCACTGTATACATATACTCCCTAACGTCGGAGGAGCCCGAGCTCATTCGCAAGGTGGATGGGGTCATCGGTGCTCTGGATGCCGAATCAGAAATCACTTCCATGGTCGCATGGCATCCCGACGGCAGAGCGTTTGCTGTGCCAACACCAACACGAGACATTCAAGTTGTATCAAAGAATGACTGGGAGAAGCAGCGTGTCTTCTCCAAGGGCCACAATGGTGATATCACGGCACTTGCGTGGTCGCCCAACGGTGCCATCTTGGCTTCGGCTGGAAAGGACAAGAAGATTATCCTGTGGGAAACCAAGACTCAATCAGTCATTGCTCGGCTTGACTACACAAACGTTTTGAACATTTCGTGGCACCCCAGGGAGAACCTGGCGTCCTTTACAAATTCCGATGGCGAGGTTTACATCCACCCTGACTTTGTGCCAGAGCAATTCTCCCAGCTCTTGAAGCTACCGAAGCAGCCAGCTCCCTTTATCCATGATCCGTTGCAAGAGGTATCCCTGAATATCAGGAAACCTGCAAACGAGAGAGGCGATCCGCTTGCGAAGCCCCCTGCTGGCCGGCCTCGTCGCGACTCACTGGACAGTTTCGACTCGCTTATGGATGGCGTCGAGGGCGACGATTTTGTGGTCGACGATGATGGCGCTGGCTATGCCTTAAATGGGAATGGCAAACGTGCTCTTGAAGAGGATGACCTCTTTGGCGATGGTTCAAACAAAAGGCACCGGGTCGAAGCCCAATACCATGAAGCCTTCCAACCAGGCTCCACCCCTTGGCGCGGCAATCGAAAGTATCTCTGCCTGAATCTTATCGGTTTCATTTGGACCATAGACCAGGATGGCCATCACACAGTCACTGTCGAGTTCTACGATCATGACTTTCACAGGGATTTCCACTTTACAGATACCTTCCTGTATGACAAGGCTTGCTTGACCGAGAACGGCACGCTCTTTGCAAGTCCGCCAAAGGACGATACTCCCGCCACAATTTTCTATCGGCCACACGAAACATGGACGAACCGGTCTGACTGGCGAACTGAATTGCCCAAGGGCGAGACAGTTCTTGCCATGTCATTGAGCGAGTCGTTCATCACTGTGACCACAACGGCCAACTATGTTCGCGTTTACACCTTGTTCGGTATTCCCTACCGAGTTTACAGGCCGAAGAGCACGCCCATGGTCACCTGCGCCAGCTGGCGGGACTATGTGCTCACCATGGGCAACGGCCCAGTTGGTGTCGATGGCAATGCGCGCCTCCTCTACACAATCGAGAATGTCAAGAGGGACGAAATCTGTCAAAACGAAGACACCGTTGCTCTGCCCGAAGGTGCCACTGTAAAAAGTGTCTTCTTTTCGGATGGTGGTGTATGTACATGTCAAGCCATGTTCGAGTCTCATCGTATTTGTTGCTAACAGTATACTCTAGGATCCTTGTATCTACGACTCTACCGGCACTCTACTCACATTGCTGCACTGGCGTCAACCGTCCAAGGCTTCTTGGGTTCCCTTGCTGGACACAAAACTGTTGTCTCGATTGGCGTCGGGACGCAAACACGAGACCTACTTTCCCATCGCAGTGGCTGACAACAAGTTCCACTGCATCATTCTCAAGGGAGGCGACCAGTACCCGTACTTCCCGCGGCCGCTTCTCTCCGAGTTTGACTTCTCCGTGCCGCTGTCATCCGAACCGTCCAAGGCTAAGCCCACCAACGCCGAAGACCCCGACGCCACTCCCGAGCCGGAAGAAGGCGGGTCTGAAACCCGCAAGCTTGAACAAACCTATCTGCTCAAGGGCATTTTCGCCGCGCAGCTGCAAGACTCGGTGGACGCGACACAGGGGTCCGGGTCGCACGCCCAGCGCTCCACGCTTGCGAGGCTGGAGCTTGACATTGACAAGACGCTACTGCAGTACCTGGCGATCGAGTGTCGCGAGGGTGAGGATCGGGGCATGCGGGCTCTGGAGCTCGTGCAGCTCATGAGGGATCGCACAGGCCGGATGCTCGACGCCGCAGGCAAGGTCGCTGAGCGATACGGGCGAAGCATTCTCGGCGAGAAGATTAGGGAGGTGGCCGAGAAGAGGCTGGGTGGCGATGATATGGACGAGGACTTTCCGTAGGTTCTTCCCTCGAGTATATTGGACGAGAATAAGTCCACGGGGGCTGTCATTACCTGTGTATAGATGCCATAATGCGATGGACAACGTTTTTACAATTTTATTTGCGTTTCATCATATTTACATTGTAAGGTGCGAGTCAATTGATTGGATTAAGGAGCACACACAACTCGCTCGGATAGGCGTTGGAGCACTCTGACCATTGGCAATGTTGTTCTCCCGGATAAGGAATACTATATCTGCTTGCGTAATGAATAATACTCCATCACGATATTTACAGCCTCACAATATTTACCTCCGTACCTGGCTCCTACATCTTGGCACATTGACGACGAGAATGAATTCGGAGTTTCCGTGGGTTTTCCACGTTCCCAACCAACAAGCAGTCGTGGAAACGACGTGTAGATCACACGTCTCTGGTTGTCTTGGTTGGATGCCACGGGGCATCGATCATACTTTGCATCTTTCCAGAATACTACTCTACTCTCTACCGAGGGGGCGGGCGTGCATCAGGAATCCGGATCCCGTGAGAAGGACGTCTCTGGTCTGAGCAGCAGCCAGGCGTTGCTTTCTGCACAGCATCGCGTCGCGTCTCTAAGGATGATGTGTTCGATTCTGGCCGCAGTCTTGCATTCCGGTTTTTTTTCTCCCCTGCTGTTTTCGTTGAACGCGGTGTCGTGACAAACCAATGCGACCCTGCGGCAAACATACATGATATGTGGCCGCCACCCTATGTGCGGCCATGTATAAAGGATTCCGGATTTACGATCCATATGTATGTGCCTGCATGGCGAGGCTTATGAGGAATCCCGCATATGTATGCCCTCGTCAGATTGGGGGTTCGTTCTGAAGATAATCAACAACAAAACGGAAAAGCTGGAACCCCTGATCATGCTTCCACTTTGTTGCCCTATTAATAGGAGATGGCGAATGGACACGATCGGCGCTCGTATGTTGCCAATCTAGAAGAATGTTGGCAGTAGGGAGTTTGTTCCTTGATGCATCGCGCACCGCAGCACGGAATCCCCATCCTGCAGCGCCAACCCCGTTCCCGCCTTGATTGCCATAGTCTATCGATACTGTGCTTGCCTTTTTATTTACTTTTGCGTGCCGAGAATCCTCCATCGGGGACAGGGCCGACGAATAGACATTGGAGGCGTGTCCGTGTCAAGCTTTCGTTTAATTGAAGAATATGGTTGCTTTCCTTGGCGGATCGAGAATGTGATTCGTCCATCAAGAGAAGGGAAGTTTCAGGTCCCCGTGTTTTTTTCCCATGTGCTTAAGGGATGCTTGTCGAATTTCTGCTGCCAAACTGCATGGCTGACCGGTAGGAACTCTAAAAAGAACAAATTATGGGACTTGAAGTATAATCGGAATGTTCAGAGACAAATCACTCAGGATAGAGTTGTTCTAGTGATCCAAAAGTCGGCCGAGGTCACCGTCGTTGCAATCTAGAAGTTTCAGAATTTCTGCATTGCTCATACACGGGCATTACAGGCGGGCGGTTTGTAAAGTTCGGGGATCTGCCTCATATCGGGAAGCCATCCAGGGTCGGCACGATGATCAGACAACGGCGAAATCGGCCGCGAAACATTCAAGTCCCCCTCGTCATGTCTGAGAGTGTCATGTTTCCCTATTGCACATGAGCAAACTCCCAAGGGCTTGCAAACTGTATGGGATACACTCGGATACTTGGCTATAGCAGTATAGCCTGTCAACCGTTCGCGAAGCTCGCCGCTCTCGAGGATTCGAACCCCTTTTTTCGCCTCTGGCCTGACCAGGATTTGGGGGATCGGCTAGGTGTATCATTAGCAGTAGTAAGCAGGTCGAGTGTGGTGTGGGGGCTAGGTCTGTAGATTTTATCATGGTGGCGGGATGAAGGTATGGATGTAATGTATGTATGCAACTATGTTATAGGGGGTGCGTATGCAGGAGCGGGAGCTGGGAGCTGGGGAGTGGAGGGACCCTTGTTTGCCTCGTCCAGGCTTGATCGATATTGGTCCAGCCAGGAAAGCGACTCCGGGCGATCCAGTATCCGACGACAGGCCAGAGACAATCGCCAATAACAAGAGTATCGTGTTTGCTCTGAAAGCTGGGACGACCTGCTGAGGAGGGTATAATAATTGGAGCTGATTGGAGCTGCTCCGTAGATATGCCTTGTTCCTATTATGGTGGAGGCATCGACTTCACATGTGGCCGACAAAGCAGTCGTAGGCCCATTATGTAACAGGACGCTCTCTTTCGTAACAATTACAGATGCACGTCGGATGCAAAATCCGATGTTTAGCGAGCTCAGGGGGCGACACTCGGCAGATTGATGGGCCATCTCGAGCGAGATGATAGCTGCAACCGACGAGATCAACGTGAGTGACAGTGCATCTGGCTGCCGGTCGGGACGCTGCCAAGTGCCACTCATGTCTCGGCCCCAGTAAATATACTTCCCCTGGCCCCATATGCTTGGGACCTTTGGAGCGTGGTAGAGTCAATAGCCATCTGGCCATGGTGAGCTTTGTCGATTGCCTGAGTCAGGCAGGTTGGATATCAGTGCTAAGGCACATGCGGAGGAGGCAATGATCGATACCATGCGGCCACGCCGACGTCGATTGGCGCACTACGCTTCCTGTCGTCCATCTCGAGGGCTGATCTTCATCCTCCACGCTGCCCTGAAGCTGAGCAAACAGCCTCGGACGGTCAGTAACAGACACGGGCGCGATCCTGAAAAGAGGGTGCTGCACTGTCAGGAATTTATGTTTGTAGAGTCGCCGGCGACAACTGCCGGGAGGTTGCAGCTTGCTTGTTCTGAAGTGGCTGCCGTTCATGTCGAACCGCAGAGCAATCTGAATGCGTATCTATACTCATTACCTCATGAGCAGCCTGTCAGATGCGCTGGGGGCGTCCATGGCGCTCATGGCTGAACCTTCTGGGTGGTCAAGAAGAGTGTCGTCATGTCCGTTTGTGTTGCGCAGCGAATCAGACGAGGTAGGGAACCTCAAATCAAACTTTGAAGCTTGCTTCCCTGGGTTGGATTCTAGACCAGATAGTTCACCAAAGCCTGGATAGCGGCTCAAGCCAGCTGACTTTCTCGGAAAGCCCTATGAGGCGCCACGGGGTCCGTCAAGGACGGTGTCGTTCCCAGTTCCCGGCCGAGTGGGGGGATCTTCTGCTTGCCAAACAGGAACGTGTCTATGCCATATGGTTGAGTCGGGTGGCTTTTGGACTTGATTTGTTGCGTGTTCATGGACGATTCCAGCGGGTCAGATTGGAATCGAGCGGACGGATGATGTGCAGCCCAAGTGCGCATAATTGGGTGCGATTGGACTTGTCGTTTCTCGGAGGGCCCTATAGCAAAACCTGGTGGATGGGTACCAAGGTCGGCGGTAGGCGTTGAAGCTTGCTAGGTAAGGTAAAAGAACTGCACGTTTTCGAGGTCGGTAGCTGGTACCTACGGTACTACTGTGCTGCTATAGTTGCTAGAGCTATGTACATTGGCGGGGAACGCCGCGACCAGGTATAGTAACAACGAAGTTTTCGACGTCGTGATTTTGCATTGGGTGTCGCAGAAACAAGAAACGGTGTATGCAAAGGAACAAGGCTGTTTTGTCGTCTAGAACATCTGGAAGGCCCAGAGAAGGAGCCAGAAACGCTTCCACGAAGCAGATCCATCTGACAGCGTGTTTCCATGTTGCAGCTCAGCTCAGCGCAGCGCAGCACAGCACAGCGCATCACAGCAGCGCGGAGGGGGGGCCGGATGCGCGGACATGCCTACTTCGTACCTACCAAGCCAGTCACCGAAACACCAGTCTCGCCAGTTGCCAGCCTCCAACCTCCAGCTCATCGTGATGGAGGGTATTTGGCCTGAAACCTCACGCTTGGCCCATGGTTGCCGGAGCTAAACTGTGCGTACAGATATATTCGGACTGCAGGATCCAATAGTTGCACATTGCTCTACGATAGTGCTCCGTCGTTAGGCTGGGTGGAGAGCGGAGGAGCTAGGAGCTAGGAGCTAGGGAGGAGCTGGCCGCTGATGTCCTGCTCGAACCCGGACGAGTAATGATTCGGATGCTGAACCCGGTGGCCTGTGTACATACATAATAATCCCATCCGTATCCGTAGTGCCGTAATAGCCACGAACCGAGTTCCTGTCTACCCAACCTACTGCATATTCAGATTGCGGTCAGCTCTTCGAAAGGTGGGAAGCAGTAATAATTATTACTTACCACTGTCCTGTCGTTCGTGCGGACCCCAGAATGAGTTTTGATGAGCACTCCCGAATCCGTGTTAGTTGAGCGTCCTAGTCCCGCCGACGTGACTTTTAGATTTCCAGGGTTCATGCGGGCCGCACCTATCCAATCTGATTGCCCCAGGCGGTCTTTTTCGGCCCTGCTAAGGTCTTTTTCTCGCGAGAGAAACACTGTACGCATACCAAGTATACGCCAGAGCTCGAAGCGGGCAATGTACCGTATGTCCAGCAAAGCCGAAAAGTACCTTGTGCCAACCGAAATATACTGCCTGCACATCGCTGTCGCCAATCCAAGTTGACCCGGTCCGGGCGTAGTGTTCCGGATGATCATTAGATGCTTGCCCTTACTTAAGGGGATCCGAGTTTTGGGGAGAGAGAGAGAGTGTGTGTGAATTATATACTAGCTTTTTAGCTTGGTACCTACCTACCTACCTACCTGGGTACGGAGCATTGATGCATGTGCAGTACATCAAATTACATTTGGGGACTGCATTGAGCTTGCTGAATATGGCGCCAAGATGAGATACAGCACACACAACTCGCATAGAAATGCACGCTCAGAGATCCCCGACGAAAGTGCATTGGTCCCTGACCGAAGTCTGGATGTTCTCAGGAGTAGTTGCTTGCCTCATTTTATCGTCTACCAGGTCATATTGTGAAAGACCACGGATCAGCAATTCCCCGATTCGGCGGCTGGCATACAGAGCTCATTGCATCGGATGCCAATCATTCATCATTCATGATCCATCCGAAGCTCCAGCATTGCTTCAATGTACACATGTACTGTATAGGTGCTCCGTAATGCCCTAAAAACAGCGGCAGGCGTCTTTCCCATAGTTGGCAGCTCCGTCTCGTTAGCAGGAGACTGCGATGGTCCCCCAAGATCCATAGGCCCAAGAGTACCTCAGGTACAAGGCGACATCTGCCATCGAATGCCCCTCTCCTCACCCCTACCCACCCCCCCTTGGCGGCATCCCCCCTCCCCTACACTTTAGAAAATTGATCTGCCCCCATCGGAGCGCGACCCCCTACTAAGGGGATCCAACCCAATCAGCAACAGTCTGTGAGCTCGGGAGTCTTGGCCCACCCCGTCCTCCCAAGGAAGTCCAGTCTGTCTGCTTGCTCCTTGCTCTGCTCTCCGCGTAGGGCCAGAAAGAGGTGTCAGTCAGTTCCAGTTCAGGGTGTGTCGCTGTCGCCGTCGCGCGCTTCTGGTATGTCTCTCCCGCTGCCCGTCCATGCCGTCAACCCAAGCACCACCAGCGCGGCCCTCTTGTTGAATCGCCTGCCTCTCGACGAACCTCTCTCTATCCTCTCTCTCCAGACGCCACGGGGGCCACGTTCTAGGCTTGTGCTGCTTGCTTGAACTGGCAGCACCTAGTACATTAGCTGCTAGGTACGTAGGTGATAGCTATTCCCGAGGTTCCCAGGCCAAGCCGGTTGTGACCTGCCCATTTGCAATTCAAGGAAAGAGAGAGAGAAAAAGACAGAGCCCACCCCCAGACTGCTGCCAACCTGCCTACACAATTGGACATCCTGAACTTGTACACTTACAATTTGCATTCCACCAAACCTGTCTTCATATATGCTTACCTGACCTGCATATCGACACGCTTATGTCAATTGTTCTGAAGCTCTCGAGCATTCTGGAAGAACCTTACCCTTTGCTCCCCCCATCCATCCATCGGCTTGGTATACTCTCTCACCTGTCTGTCTGTCTCGGTCCTGAAAGCCCACATTCATCCCAAGCAAGCAAGCCCCTCCGAACACTGTGCTATCTCCTCTACCCGTTGCGCTCCAATTTCGAAGCTAAGGGGCCTCTGCGCATCGTACATACACACACATGCGCCGCTGAGCACCTTGACAACAACGACTAGGTAGTGGAACCCGTGTAGAGAAAGCGGGGGAGTAGCAAGAGGTCGTCTCGAGGGAGAAAAACCCGAACCCAAGTGCAGGCGAAAAAGGTTTCCAAATATCCAACGGCGCATGCCCAGATCTCGCGAACTCTCGTCGCTACTATCGCCAATTCACGCTCGTACCAAGAGGATGAGGTCCGTGTCCCACGTCTCCTAGATATGCTACTGGGTCTCCCAATGTAGAGGCTCCGTAGCTGCTCCCCTTTGTCTTCTTTGGGACCCTGTCGCTGATATGATTAATCTCTTTTCCAGACCCGATGGCAACTGTTACTGAGAGCGCTTCGAGAACGATCTTAGGAAACGGCACTGCGCAAGAGACAATGGGCGCTCGGACAGTTCCCATAATAACCACCACCACTCCTACCCCTACCATAAAGATGTCGGCGCCGTCTCCTCGGGGCGATCCCATGGACCTCACGACGCCTACCAGCTCCTCTGCCCCTGGCTCTTCCAGCAAGAGCCCCGAAGGCGACGGGCACGATCAGAACAACAGCTCCTCGAACGACCAACACCAAGCTTCCAACGCCATGCCCGCCCCAGCAATCGCGGCCGCGGCCGTCCATCAGCCCAAGATCGTCCAGACGGCCTTCATACACAAGCTCTACAAGTGCGTCTCTCGCCTCGATCTCGATGCGCTTCGCCCGCGCTGTAACTTCTGCTAACGGAAATGTAGCATGCTGGAGGATCCCAACATACAGCACCTAATCAGCTGGTCGCAATCTCAAGAGAGTTTTGTCATGTCCCCTTCGGCGGACTTTGCCAAGGTCCTGGCGTAAGTCTAGACAAGATCCAGCGCTCTGTATACCTGCGTATCATACCTTTCTGACAAATTATCATCTAGTCAATATTTTAAACATACAAACGTATCCTCGTTCGTCCGACAGCTGAACATGTACGGCTTTCACAAAGGTAAGCCAAGCAACTCCTGGGGATGTGGTGGCTCTCTCCTGACGTGACTTTCTGACACCAGTTATAGTTAGCGACGTGTTCCACACTGGAAATCCCGAGACTGTGCTGTGGGAATTCAAGCATGGCAACGGAAACTTTAAACGGGGCGATCTGGTCGGGTTACGCGAAATCAAGCGAAGAGCCTCCCGTCATGCCTTGGTCCACAGGGAGTATAACAACTCCAAGCCCACGCCGTCTCAGCCCGGCACCCCTTCGGAGCCCATGCCGCCCATTCCAGACGGAGTGGATCCAAGAGTCGTCGGTATTGAGCATACCCTTTTCGATCTCACCAACAGGCTGTCACGGAGTGAAGAGGCCTCTCAGTATATGCATGTAAAACATCAAGCTATGTCGGACACCATTACCAGATTACTAGAGTTCAACGAGAGCCTGGCGAGGACGGTTCTCTCTCTCGTTCCTAATCCCAACGAACCGGTTCATCAAGATGGTGGGTCATTCGCTTCACCGGACACTGATGGCCAGCTAAACATGATGACAGTTTTGAAACTGCGAGCCGACTTGCAACGGCAGTCCGAGATCTTCCGCGCAGTGGACGAGCCGCATGAGCCGCCGCCGCTGTCCAGTAGCCGGCAATATTTCTCGAATATCGAGAATCCACCCTTGTCCCCAAGAGCGCTTGCGCAGGATGACCAGCGGAGGCTCAATGCACCCCAAGCAAGGGGCTCGAATTTCTACAGACCGCCAGTGCCCTCCAACTTGTCTATCGGATCGCGTCGCTACGGATCAACCAGCGGCGCCTCTCTTCCTACTGTCAACCAACCGTCGCCCTCTCCACTACGTCCCCAAGCACCACCTGTACCTGCAGCGCATCCACTGGCCCACATCGAAGGAGGGCCTGGCAGTCTCGCAAGAAGACATACTGCTGCTGACATCAGAGCTCATGGCTGGCAGCCAACGCCAAGCCCGTTTGCTTCTGGGCCATCATCATCCCAGTGGCCGTCCTCTCCGAGCCGGCTGCCGACGGACGATCGGGGACCCCGGGATACTTTGTCCTCGTTCCCTCCTCACTCGCATTCTCACTCCCGGCCTTCGACGCCCCCTCCGCCCCCGCCGCCATTCTCTAATGGTATCAGCAACATGGACAGCATTAACAGCAACTTCAACAACTGGACATGGGGAGCGGCAAACAGAGAGAACAAGAACCTCGCCATCAAGGACAGCTCTCTCCCACCGACGCGCCGAGGCAGTATGGCCCATATACTCAACCCCACCGACACTGCCGAGCAGGAGAACGAAGATGATCCCAGAGAAGACGACAGGAAGAGAAAGAGACTTCTCTAATTGCCGAGAAGAGCCCGATCTAGGTTACGGGAGTCGACGTTTGTTCATATTGGATTTTATCGGTCGTGCATATACCATTACGGAGGTAGTTTGCTTAATTCGCAACATAGAATCATTGGGTTACGACAGAACCAACGGAACGCCTGGTTTTCATATCAAATTTCACGGCCGCCATTGACGACATTTTTCGAAAAATGCTCATGATCACCATCCTGGATTTTCGTTCTCTTCGACACAAGTGCGAAGGTCACCGGAGTTTTGATTTCCTTGTTTCAGAATGAGTCTCAATTTTTGATTCCCACTTCATCTGTAACTATAGTAGAATGACGAGACCAAACGACTTTTTTGGCAGCATAACGCAACTGGCAACAGCATAGCCTGTTTGCACTATATTTCGGGTGGCTCAATTCTGATTTCCAAGGCACAACGGAGTTGGATAAACAAGGAGCCTGGTTTGGAGTGGCACGTTTGTCTTTTTGGAGGGGGTTTCGGGTGCGACCTCACCAGGAGCGAAGAAGCATCGATTTTGCGCATCTATTGCAGGAGCAAATGGCATGGTTTCGTGAAAGTGGTAATTCTGTATACTGAACAGTTTTGAAGAACTAAAGCACCAGTGGCGAATGATACGAGCAGATATAATGCCCGACAAACATCACTCTACCCTGAATGCAACAATGATAATTAATGAAATTCCAAAAGCAATATTGCGCAGTCTGTTCTCCTCGTAGATTCGTCCATGTCTTATTATAGATAGATTGTACTAGCTGCTCGTTATGTCTTTGACTTGCCCGGCCGACTTGTTCTTCCTTGTCTTCTTCTTGCGCCGATTCTTTGCGTTTGCGTCCGCCGCCGAATCTTGATCTGTAGTTGTCCCGGTCTTGAGGCCTGCTTCCGGCATAGTTGGGGTATCAATCGTGGCCTCTTTTGAATCAGCGACATCATCGCCAGCCTCTGGCTCTGCTGCCTCGATGGACTCTGGCTTGGTCGACTGAGCCGTCTCAAAATCTTCCTCCGCCTCCGGTCCCTCCACTACCGGCACGATCCTCTTCCTCTTCTTAGCCCTCCCGACGCCGCTCCGGCCCATGTCCTCGTCGTCACTGGCGGCGGCCACGCGCGCCCGGCTGACGCCGCTGACGGCCTCCCACTCGCTGCCCTTCCGCTTGCCCGCGAGCCCGAGCCGGGCCTTGAGCTTGCGGTCCTCCTGCTCCCTCCGGCGGCCCTCGTCCGTCTTGGTCCTGTTCTCGGGCGCGAACATGCCCACGCCCATGTTGTCGTCGTGCTGCGCCATGCGGTCGAGCTCGTAGTCCTCGGCCTCGGCGGCCAGCTGGGCGGGGGTCTTTCTCAGGGGCGCCGCGGACGACGACGACGAGGAGGAGTGGCGCGGCAGCGACGAGAGGAAGGATAGGGAGGACGACGAGGTGTGGCGCGACATGAGCGCCGCGATCGCGTTGCTCTTCTCCTTGTACTGCGGCGCCGGGTTGGCGCCTGGGGTCGTGCCGTTCCCCATGGCGGCTGTTCGTCCGTTTCGGTGTTTGCGGTGAGGGTTTGCTTTGCGCGACGCAAGATGGAGGGTGAAGAGCGCGATCCTATGCGAGGTATTGTCACCTGGGCATAGTCGAGGCGCACAAGTGGCAAAATTTTTTTTTTTTTGGTTCGAAGTTCGAGCTGGGAGTCTCCGGACTGGGGTTGGATGGAAGCTCGACGACATCACTGGCCGGGAAGAGTCTCTCAAAATGTTGCAGGTAGAGCTACGATTAGATCATATAGATAAGATTAGATTAGATCTCGCTAAACTAGATGTTCATAAGCGAGAGCTCTTGAACCCCTGAATTGATTATTTTGTTCTCCGACTCTTCATCCATTGGATGTCGATTTAAGGTTCTCAAAAGGGTCTCTTTCAGATCAATTAGCCTTGCCATTCGCTCCGTTTTCACAATCAAAATTAAGGTATATATGTACATCTAAAAGCATATCTGAGCGTAACATTCGGTGACATCAACTTTAGCGTAGGTGACTCGTGCTAACCCCAGATGCCGCATATCCGCTTTCTTTCTTGTTTCAACTTTCCACGTTCGTACTACATGACTGTATCCTTGAAGCCGTTTTCCCTCTACTATATTGCTGGTACTACAGCTGATTTCTCCCACATATTAAAGATATATTATGAGTAAGTCTGCCCTCTCTATGGTGCATGGTAGCCATATACTTGTCCCATCCTATGACTGACCGACCATCGTTTCCACAATCATAGCCGTGCCCTCACCTCCTTTGGAACTGACCCGCTTCGCTTGCTGGGAAGGCCCAAGACACGTGCCCCATTGATACTGGATAACCATCACAAAACGACTTATCACACGACTTTGGAAACCGAGATATTTCAGCTTGTTATGCCTGTCTCTACTTGTTGAATCACTCAATATACTGGACGAACCAATTCTGTGGTTTTGGCAGTGCAGCAATTTCTTGCCCTGTCCAGCAGCGAGAACTTCGTGGGGCTCCTGACTCCTGAGTCCTGACTATACGATACACGGCCACCATCTTCGGTTACTCGGCACCCGTCCATCTAAGCGAACCCTGACCGCCCGTGAAAGGGAGAGGAGAAGGGGAAAGTTGGAATTCATTCTTTTCTGGACTTCTCAGCCAGCAGATCACAAGACACCAAAAAGACCACTCAAAGGAACAATGAGGCGCTGGTTCTCGACGGAGGTCTTGGGGCGCCACGCCGACGATGGATCAGAGAAGGGCACAGGCAATGCCGTAGAACCTTCTCCGGCCGATCACTCTGAGAAAGGGAGTACCGCGGAGGCCACGAGTGCCCCTTCACAACCACAAGTTTACGTGAATCCCTTCAGTAATCTAGAAGAAAGGCCTGGTAAGTCGAGCATTCCTATCTCATGGGATACTTCATACTACAGATATTTGCTAAAACACAAACTCTTTCCAAAACTCCAGCCCCCCAGCACAAGCGCAACGCCTCGGCGTCCCATGAGAGCCGCTGGGAGCGGCTGCAGGAGTTCCACCTCGTGTTCCTCGTCGACGACGCGGCGTCGATGCGCGGCGACTGGGCCGAGGCGCTGTCCTTCCTCGGCGAGGCTTTACCGGAGTGCCTGCGCCGCATGGCCGGCAGCGTCGACAGCGACGGCAACGACAACAGCAACGTCTCGGTCTTTTTTACCAACCGCTGGACCGCCGAGCCCTGCGCTTTTGACTACGCCGGCGACCGCTGGAGGCCCCAGTGGCCCGTCCCCTCGGGCCACGTCGGCGTCCGCCACGTCACGCGGGCGGCCGCCGAGGCCGCGGGCGACCCGCCCGAGACCAGCGCCGAGTTCGTCTTTGAGGGCGTGGTCCCGGTGGACGACGACTCGGCAGCTGAGGCGGGCGAAGGAGAAGCGGCGCCCGCCACGGGCATGGCCCGCCGCCTGGGCCACATCCTCCGGCCGTACGTGCAGGCGTACACGGCGGGCCAGGCGGGCGACGCGCAGTTCAAGCACATCGCGAACCTGGACATCGTCGTCGTGACCAACGGGCTGGACGGGGCCGACGTGCAGACCGAGACGCTGGCCGTGGCGGCCGACCTGAACGAGTGCGGCGCGCCCACGGCCCAGGTCGGCCTGCAGTTCGTCCAAGTCGGCGACTCCGAGGCGGGCGGGCGCCTCCTGCGCGACCTCGACAGCGATATCGTCTTGGGCGACCGCGATATGATCGACACGGTGCGCTACGCCCAGACGCGCGACCCCAAGACGGGCCGTATGACCGAGGACGGCCTGTACAAGGTCCTGCTGGGCGGTGTCAGTCGCAAGGTCGATATGAAGAAGCTGGAGGGTGGTCATTTTCTTGGGAAGAAGTAGGTGTCCAAAATCGAAATATACCTTGCGTCCTTCAGCTTGAGCATGAGATTTTTATGAAGCGACATGGGGTCAAGAAGATGATCAAAAAGGCAAGGAATCCATTGTGACTCGATTACGTTCCCACGACAGTGGAATATTTTTGCGCTCGTGAACTTCATGTATGCTGAATTACTGAAAAGTGATGACTGGAGCTGTCTACGATCGAACAAGCAGTGCACCTCCTCTGTTCGCAAAGATTTTAACTTGATCTCACCGGCGCAATATAACAGGGCCTGGCTAAGTCAAGAATATATTCATCTTTTGCTTTTTCACCGTATACATCAGTTTGACACATCCGAGGAGACGATGCGACGTTCGGCAGTTCCATTCGTGTTGGCCATGGTAATAGCGAGCGCGTTACAAACAACGACCCCCCTCCCTTAAACGCCCCCCTCGAAAAAAGAGAATCCACAGCCCAACCCAAGAGACACCAACGCGGCGCTCCGTCTTACCCCCAGAGCGGCGCCGTGACCTCGGCGGCCCTCTCGACCACGGCGCGGACCCGGTCCGCCAGGATCCGGTTGGCGCACTCGACCTCGAGGTCCTCGAGCCAGACGGTGGCGACCATCTTGTCGACCTTGATGCTGATGCCGGGGACCGGGATGCCGATCTTGTGCAGCCGCTCAAGCTCGGCCTTCTCCCTCTGCTCCTGGAGCTTTTCGGCCTCCTCGCCGTCCTCGGAAAGCTCCATGGACGCCTCCGAGGCGGCATCGTTCACGGGCTTGATGGCGGCGTCCTTGGCCGCGGGCGGCAGCTTGGGCTTGGCGATGGGCGCCACGGCGTCGGCTCCGAACTGGGCCTCGACGAAGAGGAAGAGGCGCTCGAGGCGCTCCTGGGGCGTGAGGTGTGAGTGCAGGTTGCGCGTCGGCAGCGCGGGCGCGGGCGCATGCGAGTGCGAGTGCTTGCTGCCGGACTGCTTGACGGCCGCCGGGCTGCTCTCGACGGAGAGCAGGACGGCGATGACGGCGTCGGCGATGCCGTCGTTGAGGATGTTGCCCTCCCACTCGAGCTCGACCTCGCCGTTGTTGCGGACCCGCACGGTGACGCAGCCCATGACCAGGTAGGCGGCCACCGTCTGCGTGACCTCCTCGTCGACCTCCGTCTTGGTCTCTTCAGCGTTGGCGTCGTCTTCCTGCTTGCTGGCGAGGTGCTTGGTCTCGGGGAGTTCGTCGATGCTGCCGAATGTACCCTCCAGAGCCCACTTTATGAGATCGGCGCCGGCGGCCTTGAGGGTGAGGCGCTGCTTGCACGTAATCATGGACGTCGTGAGACCGGCGTATTCGCGCAGGTCTTCGGGGTCGACGACGGACATCTTGAAGTCGTTTTGTACCAGGACGCCCGTGACGAGAGGAGCCTCGGGATCGTCCGGGCCCATGGGCTTGCTGGGAGGGGGTATCGCTGCAAGCTTGCCGACGACCTTGGCGATCTTGTCCGTCTTGAAAGGAATACGGAGTTCTTCGCAGTTGCGAGGACTGAAGACCTTGGTCTTCTCTCCCTCGGGCTTGGCGTTGTTGAGCGATAGGAGTTTCGACTTCAGTCGCATCATGTTGTGCTGCTCGCCGTGCACCAAGATCTACACAGGTTAGTTTCTTATATCGAAACGTCATTTGAAACGAAGACACTTACCACCACTGGTGCGTTGACTTCCTCGATGAATTCCCTATTCTCATTGCCGTCGACGTGGGCAGCGAACGAGTACTCTGCTACGCTGCATCGTCGGGGTATCATGACTCTTTCACCATCTCCGCCCAGGCCTCTTCGCATGGCGTTGGTGTTCCTGGACATGACCGCCGGGATCTGATCGGGCTCAGTAACAATCTGCTTGGCCATGGTGCCCTCCACGCTGTAACCAGTGATGATGACACCGTTCTTGTCGCTAGGTGCCCATCTCTCCAACAACTCTCTGCTCACTCCATTCTGGAGCATACCAGGACTTGCCAGCATCACGCAGCCGCCGAGGTCCTCGAAACGGTCCAGGTTCTTGAGGGCACGAATGTATTTGAAGTCCCAAGGACCTCCCTTGCCGGCTCCGTCGCCAGCAGCCTCGGCCTCGGCCATCCGCTCTCGAAATAGGCGCTTGATGTTATCGTTCATGGCACCGACGTAGGTCTGGTACACGACCATACACTTTCGGGCCAGGTTGCTGGCATAGTAGATGGGGATTTTCTGAAACTCTTGGTGCTTTCCCCAGTACTCGTCCAGGATCAGCAGAAGCTCTTGGGCTCTGCCCAGCGCAAAGACTGGCATGAGTACTCGGCCGCCCCTGTTCAGAATACTAGTGATGGACTTCATCAGGGCCTGTTCTCGTTCCAGCCGCGGAACGTGACTGGCGATACCATATGTAGACTCTGTAATGAGGACATCGATCTTGACACCGCGGGGGACTTCGGCGGAAACAAGATGTCGATCTTGCTCGCGGGAGTAATCTCCAGTGAAGAAGATCTTGAGACCGGCGATCTCAATGAGATACATGGCCGCGCCCAAGACATGGCCAGCAGGATATGGGGTAATGCGTATCGACGAAACGGTGTGAGTAGTGTGATAGTCGATGGCCTCTATCCGGTGCAAGGTGGCTTCATGGTCCTGCTCGGTGTATACTGGCTGCGAAGTAGGATTCGAAGACGTGTTGCCGACACGGACACTGTCTGCTATGAGCCACTTGTAAATTGCCTTGGTAGGGTGCGTCATGAAGACTCTGCCCTTGAAGTTTGTCTTTGCCAGCACATATGGCAGCGAGGCGGCATGGTCTATGTGAAAACTAGACTCTTGTCAGCACGACTGTCCTCGTTCCTTCTCCCAGAGATGAGTGAGTGCTGACGAAGGGTGCACATGAGAGAAAGATATCACGACAAACAACAAGGACCAGTTGGGCAATGAGGAAATATCTTGTATTGATGGTTGATTATATATGTCAAGGGCTAGCTGGCGGAACACCACGCAAAGGCAGGTAGCTAGAGACATTTTGTTTCTTCTAACAGAGATTGCGACAAAGCCAAGGACACCTGATATTCCTGCATCGACCAACATGAAGCCCTTGAGGCGCGTTCTACGAATCATTGCATGTGTAAGGTGGGCGCTTGGGAGAGGATTGCTGCTTACTGGGTAATGAGAAGCACGTCGACCGTGCTGAGGTCGAACTCGTCGAAGAAGGGAAGGGATGCCAGCCCATCGTATGCGGGATGTTGGCCAGCGTCCAGCTAGAGAAAAATGTGAGAACTTGGAAGTTTCGCATCGGCGGGAGGACATTGGCGTACCATGACAGTCTTCCCCTTGTATTGTACAATATGGCACGATCGGCCGACCTCGTTGCCGCCGCCCAGAGCCAGGAACATGAGCTCGTCCGAGGGATCAACGGGTTCGTCGCTGACGGTGGCGCCCATGGCCGTTGCCTTGCGCTTTGATGCCATTTTGGGATGACGTGCAGCAGCAGGCAAGCAGTCGCAAAGAGGAGAAACGCAAGGCGGAGTCGCAGGGCGTGAATCGCAGGGATGGCGTGGGTTTCTAGATGCGCCCAGAGGTCAGTACATTAGCAGCGAGCTGCTTCCCGTAATGCGACTGTCATCAATCGTGATAGAATGTCGGGAGGGAGGATGGATGGAATGTGAAGATGCACCTTCGTTGCTGCAGTTGTTGCGGAGCTTTGAACCTTAGGGTGCTGTGCTGAGCCAGACCTCAGTTCCATGGTATCAGGTATCTATTGGGCTTAGCGCATGCTGGACACGGGTACCTTAGCTGTTGAAGACGCGCTCCATGTATTATGTAACCCAGGGTGGATACCCTTAGTGCCCAGCTCGCGGCGCAGATTGTTGATGGACTTCCATTGAACTTCCAGCCCACTGAACAGCAAGGGTGACGACCGACGTATGAGCTGGTATTTTATCAAGTCATTGATTGCATCTCTGGATGATATGAACATCTTTGACTTGGGATCGTGCCTTATATATCCAGAATGCATTCACTCGTAGAATCATTTCACAATTCCAATTCCGCTACAGCATAATCCAAATGTGTTTTTCCAGGTCACGTGAATGAGGCTCAAAGCTCTCAAGGGCAATTGTGGTGGGTCCCCCCAGTGTAACGAAAGATTTGGGGGAAAGCTGCACCTCTGGGAATCGCCGACTCCTCACCACCGACTCATATCGACCCTCATCCCGACGATTAAAAACGCTACGACAACCCCCGACGACAACGTGCGCTGCCCAAATCTGCATCTCACTGATCGTCGCATACCACTGATTGTACCTGGCCAATGACTGGAGGCCCCCGCGAATGACGGATGGGGTCGTGATCGTAGTAGCTGGTTAGGCTGCTGGCCTACCGAGGTGCTGCCCTGGTGTCCCGAACCACCACTGACTGATTGATTATCCTTCACGTCTCGAACGAACCTACGCGCGCCGATTCCGTCCCCCACCTTATAATTCCTTGACGCTGGCCCATTTTCCTACAAGGCTGCAGTGGCACTGGAGCTCGCACCTACCTTAGAATCCTAGATTCATACCGCGCCCACCTTTCAATCATTTGTGCTGCTTTCCTCAACGCCAATATTACAACCTCTTCCTCTTCTACGAGGAACATTCACACAGGCTTACGGAATAGTCGACTTTTCTGCGCACTCCTCATCCCATCGGCGAAATACGAGCGACTTTCTAGTCAATCGCGAACATGTCGCAACAACAGCCGCTTGTCCAGAGCGCGCAACAGCAGCATCAGGCGCTGAATCAAACCAGGACATTTTCGCCGCATGTCCAGCAGCAGCAGCAGCAGCAGGTTTCTCCGCAGACCTTTCAGCAGCAGACGCAACCCCAGCATTCTCAATCCTCGGGTGCGGTTCAACAAATGAGGCAACCACCGCAGCCGCATCAGGCGCAACCACCTAGGCCTTCCCCAGACCCGCGGTCGCCGACATTCCCAGCTGGCAACTTCTCAAGCTCAGGGCATAGCACACCTGGAGTCAGAACGCCCACCTCTACCATCGCGTCTCCTTCCGTCAGTCATTTTGCGCCCCCTCCACCGCAGCAAGCGCAAGGTCCTACGCAGCAGCCACAACATCAAACGCCGACTTACGCGACGACATATACGCAATCGCAAATGGCTCCACAGCAAAACGGACGATTGACGCCTGGCAATACTGCCAACCAGCGATTCGCACCACCGCAGCAGCAACATCATACTCCAGCTCAAGCAGGCGCGAATCATATGGCAGCGCATAGTCCGGGTGGCATCAGCCATCAACCACCGTCGCCTCAGGTTGTTCAACAGCCCAACGGTACCACGCACGCCTACGCCAATGCAACCTTCTCGCCAGCAGCTCATGTGCAGCCAGTGTCGACACCCGGCGCCATGGGTCCTCCGCCTCATCTCAATGCGCCCAAGCCAGTGGTACCGGTCAAGAGCTATCAGTATGAAATGGACGATTCTTTGGCAGGAACGGGTATCAACCTGGACGAAGAAGAACAGTACATGAACGACTACGAGACAAGATTAGGACTTGGATCTCATGCTCCCGGCGGAAGAGGCAGCTTTTATGGGGCTGGGCCTGTCAATCAGCCTGTCGAAACAACTGACGGCAAGTCGCAAGAGGAGATGGAAGCAGAGACAGCTGACAGAGTATGGAACGAAGCTGCTCAACGTTATGGAGTCTCCAGAGCACAGGATTTCCTTCAGCAAGGCTTTGTACTACCCGCTCTTTTGCATGCCCGCATGAGCAAGGCAGCAGCCGCCAACGGCTTGGAGCTGAATCTTGATCCAAAGCCACCGAATCCCAGCATGCCGCTAGGTCGCTTCTCTAATCCCAATAACTGGGAGAAGCCATACGTCAAGGTTACGACTAAGACAACAGAGGACAGCGCAATTGTCGCGACAGCAGGCTCTTTCCTTCCCAAGGAAGCCTATCTGATTGACCAGATCGCTCTGCTGTCACTAGCAACCCGAACACGACTAGGCGAACTTCTGACCGATGCGAACATGTTTGCTTGCAACCGTCAACAGACTGCTCATGGTGTAGTTCCTCCCGAGTGGGTTGATGCAGCCGAGCCACCAGCTACCGCAGACAGTGCAGTGAGCCCTCGCACTGATTCTCGCAAGAGTAAGTCGCCCAGAGGGCCATTCACGATGCTTGTATTAACAGTACCTTGAAGGGCCGGCGGACGAGATGAGCAATGGCTTGCCAACTCCAGTATCTGAAGCATCGATTAAGAATTCGTTTGCTGATACGATAGTCTCTCTCGGCAAGACGTCCCGAAGTGCCGAAGAAGCACGCCTGAGAAAGCGGCAAAAACGCGCGGAGCAAGCAGCGGAGCGCGAGAAGAACCCCGACGGCGCGTCTGCCTCACGCGCTGGCTCTGTAGCGCCCGGCACCCCGGGCTCGGTTGCCCCAGAAGGTGGAGATTCTAAGCCCATGTCCAAGAAGGAGAGTAAGAAGGCCGCCAGACTAGCCGACACCAGCAGTCTGTCAGTGAACTCGACTCTGAGCCAGTTTATGGGTAGCAAGAAGAAAAAGTACTCCTGGATGACGGGCGCTGCCGGTGGCAGTGGAGCAAATACTCCACGGGGGCCTGGTACCGCAGCTCCGGCTAGCGGAGGATCTACAAAGGCTACAAAGGGACCCTTGACCCAAGATGCCAGCCAAAAGATTGGCAGTCTCCGTGAAGACGGTGAAAAGGGCAAGCACGTTCAAATGCGAGACTGGATACAGGTTCTCGAGCTGCATGGTTATCTCACCGACCAAGCTGCACTTCAGCAAGCCTACATCAAGCTTGAGAGATCAGACTGGGGCGACAAGGTCAAACCTCCGGCCCCGGCTCCAAGCCCGACCCCGACCCCGGCACCCGCACCCATACCCGCACCCGCACCGGCCCCAGCAACGGCGGCGTCGACAGCTGTATCAACTCCGGTAGCTCCTGCATCGGCGCCGGCAACTTCTGCGGCACCCACACCTACGCCTGTGGCTGTGGCATCTCCTATCCCATCGCCTGCCCCAGCCCTGGCGACTGCCACACCGGTGGCCACTACACCAATGGCAGCTAGCCCGGTCGTCTCGACAACTCCAGTGGCCCCAACTGAATCCGCTCACGCCTAGGACACGTTGAGACGGCCTTCATTATTCATGCCCACGTGGTTCCGAAGAGGTTGATGAGACGACCACGCTGCGACGACAAGTCCACGGACTGTGTAACCATTACAGATTTCAGCACATTCAGCCAGGCGTTTTTTTTGACAGGCATTGGACGGGGTTACAGGTTTGAGCGACTTTTTGGTGTTCGACCAATTTGCTTTTTTCACTCGGAGGATGGATGATTGGGGGAGAGGCAGAAGAGAAAGAAAAAGGCAGTGCTGAGTTTTGGTCATCTGAGTTACGCACATGAGGCGTGGACAACAAAGAATGATCTCCCATTGTGTTCTCCCCACGTTCCAAGGGGCGACGGCATGTCTAGACAGCATTTGTTATAGCCCTCTGAGGTTGGCATGAAGTGGAGAAAATGAAAAAAAGGCAGTAAACAAAGGGCATTCGTGAGAGTGGTCGGTCGCCGACAGATATGATTCAGCGTGCATACATCAGCAGGGACTGCTTTTTTGGATCAAAACGGCCTTCTCTGTATCGTGGTCTGAAGATTATGCTTGAGACTAGACCTGATAATTCTCAATTTCATGCCAGACGCAGCCACATTCATGTCTCAAGGCGCACCGAATCATTCTGGTTTCTAGAGAAAGAATACCATTAATCACATACAAAAAGACGTTGACGTCCCATGCTTCGACTGTATCTTGGATGTCAATCAACGCCGCCAGCTATACAGACGTCTTCCCTCTCGGTGTGCTTGCTATACTCTCAAATGCGCTCTCTTTCTCCCATGTCCAAACGCCAAAAACTCCGTGATCTGCCTCTCTTGCTTTTCGACCTCTGCCCATCCAGGGGGGGTCTTCTATTCTCGTCTCGAATTCGTTCTGTACTTCTAAAGCACGCTATACCTACTATGCATACACAAAACAGGAAACAAAAAACAAGAAAGTGTGAGGACGGGAAACCTCATCTTCATTCCGAGAAACGCCATTGTTCATGCCCTGTGATTCATCAAGAAAATAGACCAACAAAAAAGTTGCAGCACTCCAAACACGGGTCAAGTGTCTACGAGAGAGCAAGACTGCCGTTGCCAAAGCCCTCGCTGTAGATGACCCTGTTGAACCAGTACCGGCACTCCATGAGCTCCCGGTCAGTCAGCGCGATCATCTGCCCTGGCGTGCCGGGTGACGAGCGGCCTCTAGCCAGCATGCGCTCGTCGTTGCCCTGCGCGAACAGTGCGACCTGGCCGTTGGCGCCTGTGATCTTGTCGACGCCAGTAGCGTTTTCGGAAAACGGGCTCTCGTACCTGTTCCACATCATGCCCGAGTTCGAGGACGGGTTCGGATCGCCAAAGGCGGCGAAGCGAGTCCAGAAGTCCGTCATTAGATCGGCAGCCTCGATCAGGCCTGGAAAGTGAGCCAGTACCTGCTGGTCGTGGGCGACTACAGGTGCCTCATCGCCGTGGTCCGTACCTCCGTGGGCAGCAGATCGAGCGGCAAAGTGATAGATGTACACTGGTGCTTCCGAGTCGGTGGCGGTCGATGCAAAATGGCCTGTTTGTAAAACTGGACAAATGTATGCATAGTGGGCATAGGCATCGTCCAGTCTCCAGAACTGTTTGCCAAAGCCTGCAGGGGGCTTGATGGAATACAGAATCTTGCCTTCGGAGGTCGTTAGAGGATCGGGGTAGATGTCTTCCATGGTGGTGAGGCTCGTCTCGTTAAGTGCGGGAATAATACCACCCATGAGATCACGGAGAGCGTCAGAGTCGGAGGCTCTCGGTGGCACAAAGGTAGCACCCTCGTTCGTGTCGAATCCCGACATGATGGGTATCCTCAGAACGTTGCCCTTTTCCCACGATCGCAGCGGCAAGTCGGGGATTACACCTCCCGGTCCATCGATAACAGGCTGGAAAGCCCACCGCAAGCTTCCCCCGTTATACCTGTTCCAAATCTTAGTTGAAGCTGATTGGATACGGGATAGCGAAAGATCTCTAAGTCTTGAGAAGATCTCATCATCTGGGACGCCCGAGAGGCCACAGGCGCTCAGGAACTGTTGAAACTGCTGTTCATGGAGAGGATGGTCAGGAGCAAAGAGGGCACGCGCTGTTGGGCCCCCGGACTCCATGATAACCTTGCGGAAAGGGACCGCATCGTTGGTCAGTTTGTTCGCCGGAGAGTACGATATGAGTTGATGTCCAATCGAGTGAGCACCGGCGCTCAACCCCACAAGAGTGACATTGTCCGGATCACCGCCAAAGGCAGCTGCATTCTTCTGTACCCAACCCAAAAGCATCTGCTGATCCTTGAGACCCAAGTTGAGAACTCCCTCTTTCTTAGTCAGCGAGCTGGGTAGGAAACCCAGAGCTCCTGTCCGGTAGTTAAAGCTGATACCGACGATTGGCACCGCTGCCCAGCTCACAAAACTGGCCATGTTCCTCTCCTTGCCGGCACCGCCATTGAAACCTCCACCATGGACGTATATGACAATGGGCATGGCGGGGAGTTGCCGACCATCCTGGACCAGCTTATTCATATCAGCAGCATCTGCTGCTTTATCGTCTCCAAAGTGAGGTCGATAGACATTGACACTCAGACAGTCCTCGGCGCCATTGTTGCCACATATAGGCCCAAAGTTCTGGGCATAATGGACCTTGGAAGAGTCCAAGCTACTTGGCAGAGGCTGTGGCGCGCGGAAGCGGTTGTCTCCGCCAGTAGACTGGGCATAGGGAATGCCTCGAAATGCGTCTATGGCGCGAGGGTAGATGGTTGATTTTGGTGTAGTCTCGCCAACATATGTGCCTTGCTGCAAGGTGACCGAAATACCCGCCTGCAGAGCTAGTCAACAACCAGACCTGAAAAGTAAGAAGACAGAATGGACGACGTTGTTGTGCCGATTTGATAGTGTTGGACAGCATGATGCTGTATAGTACACATAGTCCATTGAACAACCATCAGTCAGATAACGAGGGTGGATCGATCACGGGCTTTGCGCTAAGCACCCCGTAATCGACTTTCCCCAGGTTTTGGCATGGACAATAAATAGTAAACGAAGCTAAAATAGAAAAGTGTTTTGCGCATACCTTTCCCGAGCCTAATCGGTGCGTCTCGTGAAGCCAGACGAGAACGACAGTGAGAATAATTGCGCAGGCGGCGAATGCAGCAAGGACGCCACGGCGCGCGTGTCTGCTGTGGATGCTGGGCGGCTGGAGCTTGAGCTTCTGGTACCCCGAGTAGCGGGACCACCAGGGAGCTTTGGGGGCCATGCTGCCGCCGTCTTTGGTCTTCTCCTTGCTGTTGCTCTCGAGGTCGTCGTCGGTCGAGGGGCAGGTGTCGGCGACCTTTTCGCGGCCGTCGTACACCCTAGGGGGACATGAAGGAAGCTGCTGCTGGTCCTGCTGTCTTCTGTCCTCTTCTGTCGCCGATAACAACTCGGGCGACGCTGACCGCATGTGAGCAGAAAGGGTCGAAAAAAGGAATGAAAAAAGGCCCGTCGAGAGGCTTGGCCTTTTTGTGCCGGCACGTGGAGATTGGTGGGGGTGGTTGTTCTGGGGGCCTCTTGGGGTCTTGGGGTCTTTGCGACAGTGAAGGCTTGGCGAACGCTGTTTGCCGCACTTCAGTTGGTCGAGGTCGGATCTGCCCCAGGGATCTGGGTTGGCTCAGATCGACAAGATGCAGTATCGAAAGGGACGGACGCGCAAGCCTTCTTCGTTCCTTTCGCGGGCACGGAATGAACGGGTTGGACTTTTGAGTGTTGTCGAGTATATGTAGGTAGCTTGTTTCATGAGGTTGCGCCCATGTCCTGACAATGACCTGTATCAATCAATTATGGGAAGTAGAGTGAAAGAAAGCATGTCACAAGGGAGGTCGGCGTTTGTCACGCCAAGGGCCGTCAGGATGGTACATTAACGTATGTACAGGTTACAGAGTAGAGCAGTGAAAAGTAGCAGTTCAGGAGAGGTGGGAGAAGGTCGTGTACATAACCAGCAACAGAATCACAGGATGGATCAGCCCGGATGACTGACTGGACGACTGGACTTGGAATACAGTCGAGGTCCGTCTGGTCTAGATTGCATACCTCGACCCGACGGGCGGGCGCCATCCCCTTCGAGCATTTGTGGAAGACGTATATTGCAGCCCTGGGAGAGGGGACGTCAACCGCCGACATTACCACCACATGTACTACATGCAAGTCAGCCAAGTGGCTGGTATTGTAAGCAGGTCTCTGGTAGGCTAGGTACCTTCCCAGCACCTTACATCACTTTTACATGCCTGACCTAGATACTTACTCTTACTAAGATAACGCCTTCCAGACCCCCAAAGTGCCTTGCGTTTGCGTCTTATTGATTCATGTACTCCCATACGTTCAAGCAAGGTACAAAACGTGCAGCGCCCGACGAATGGGACAAAGGAAACACCTCAAGTGCACGCGACCTTTTGCAGGGTCACCACATATGACAAACGGGACAGTGAAGGAGCACGACCCTTCATGGTCACCTCTCAAGCGTGGCTACAAAGCTCTTCACACTCTTCTGAACGGCCTGCTGAACAAGTCGTCATTTTGCTTTCTTCCAGTGGCCCTTCTCTCTGATCTTGCATTGTCCGCTGAACGGAATACCGATAGAGTTTCGCCAATGAGCGTGATTTTCCGTCTGAAAAAGGGTATACAGGCCGAATACCCGATGTCACCCTCTCCGCGGTCTAGAACACCGCCCTAGGGGCCCCGCGCCAAGATCAGCTATACAAGTCGCTGAGACCGAGGGCTCGGTAACGATCCAAGAAAGTGTATGAGGCCTATTAAGTCGGATGCATAAATGGGCTGGTCTTGATCCAATAGCTCCTGGCGCCATCTTGCGTGATCCCGCATATGCAAACCTGGGCGCATACGTCTATGGCTTGGCATCGGTTGTCAAGACTCATCAGGCTTTGTAAAGTATAGTCTTGGTGCTATAGACGCCATGGACTTTTTCTACTGCCACTGGATCTCTTGTCAACCATTGCACTGGTTCAACCATGCCATATGTGCTGTATTGTACCGAGGCGCACAAAAGCGCTTCGTGCAAGTCATTCCAAGAGAGTCGACCTAACACAGCCATGTTGTACGGCAAACGCTCGATTGTCACCACTCCAAGGTTACAAAAACATAACCTCGAAGTTTGCTGTCACTTGAAGAGTTGAATAATTTAGCAAACCACATGATGTGGAACAGCAGCGCGTGGTGATATTACACTGCAGTTGAAGTAGTTGTTACACAATCGTTGATTTTTACTTTTGCAGTAATGCTTACAATCAAATAGTATTGGCATGACGACCGTGGACTCGATAGTCGTGGAGTCTCAAAGGATGTCAGATGGCTGTACATCTTGTAAGCATTTGCTTGCAATGTAGGGCATATACCTACTACTGAATCCCGCCGAAATGTACCAACATATACCTCGTACATAAAGGCACTGTCGAGCTTATCCTGGGACTTAACCTTGGAGACCATAATTTTGCTGCAAAAGCACAAGATAATGTTTGGTTTTGTTTGCATTCCATTTATAGGCCAATGATTCGAGAGAAATTCAAGCAACTTTTATATCATGTCTCGTCATTCAAACGTTGTTCTGCTAATATGAAATCAATAACAATAGACTCGCAGAAAACAAGCCCACTTCATAACACAAGAGCATGCCTGAGTGGATGAGAAGCCTGACCAAGACTTTTGTCGAGACATCCCGTCCATCCAGTAGTAATATACATGAGGTTCCGGAAAAGGCAGAGATGCCATCAAACCCTCAAGAACGCCAAACTCGCCGCTCGAATGATCATACAAGTACTAAAACAGTTTTCAATCCCACAGCCCCCTTAAAGGCTTCTAAAATTCAACTTTCAGGGTAAGTTGCCAATTTTGACGATCCCAGACATCGATGAGCTCAGGATACGGCATGTTGGATAGAGCCTATTGTCATCCGCTTTTGCTTTTGCTTCTCGGCCCACGCACGACTAAGCTGACGCGAGCGCTCAGCAGCTTGTTCTCTTGCAAGGCGGGCGAGTGCTTCGCGCTCGCGTCTTTCACGCTGCTTGTCCTGTGCAAACATTCCGTCTCGCTGTAGGACCTCCTTGCCGCGCACCCGTTGAGCCTGGACATCATCCATAGACACCGAGCTGCGCTTGCCACTGGTACTACCATTGGAGCTAGAAGTCGCACGGCTGACTTGAGACGGATCCGCAGTCGTGTGTCGGCCACGAGTTTGCGACTGTTCACCTGTCGCTCTGATAGACCCAGACGAGGCCAGAGCCGAGGCCGGTTTACTGCGACTTGGAGACGCCTGTGTTGCACTGTCCACGCCTTTGTTCTGTCGTGCCCGGCTGGTAGCCGTTTCACGAGGGATGTAACTAGCAACGCCTCCGATTCGAACAGGCTTCGCCTTGAACTCGCGGCGCTTACGTTCCTCGTCTTCTTCGGCTTTGAGCTTGGCCTCCCGCTCCTCCCGTTTACGACGCGAGATGGCTTCTCCGGGCAGCTCAAAGTCAGGCCGAGTCGGAGGTTTCGCTGACTTAGTGCGTCTCAGGCTCGACTTGACTGTCACTTCTGGTTTCTTCGCGCTTGCTGTCATGGACAATCGTGCCTCTCGCTGCTCCTTGAGACGCCGAGCCACTGCCTCTCCTGGGAGTTCGAAGGTAGGGACTGTTGGGGGCTTCTTAGACTTGGTTGGCTGCTTGGGCGGCAAGAGGCTTGTCAGCTTTGGTGCGGGTTTCTTAACTGATGCCTGAACCAACGGCTTGTCTTCTACCTTGAGCTTCGGTGAATCGAGCAATTTCGGGGGTTCCCTACAGATGGTCGAACCAGACCTTCGACCATTTGGCGAACGATTCGATTGGAACGTGTTTACTCTGAGAGCCGATGCACCCGTCCTTGGTGAAGCTTTCTGGACTTGAGGCACCACTTGGCCACGTCCAGCAGGGGACTCGGGGGCTGGTCGAGATGGTGACTCCGGCAAGGGTTTGGCGGTATCGTTTGATATGGATTCTCGTGTGAAAGCTGCAAGATCGAATGCCTCGAGCTCATCTTCTAGCAGGTCGAGTGCCTCTACGGAGTCCTCAATACGAGCAATATGCTCCGTAGATAATCTTGAGGAAGCCTCTGCCACCAGACTATCATCGTCACCAGATTTCGTATCCGATGGTGAGATTTCCGTAACGTGAACCTCTGGTTCATGGTCCAATACTTTCGAGAACGTGGCCTGCTGGACAGCATCATATCCTGTGAGGGCCATCATCTCGTCTTCCTTGAAGTCGGTGGCTGCGTCCAATTGCGCGTTACCTTGCAGTGGCGTCACGAGGAGACTATACGAAGTTTGTTCGAGATCTTTGCCAGGTTCGTTGGGGAGTAGGTTGCAGCCAAAGTAGAGCCTGGTGGTTGCGCGAGTCGTTGCTGACCCGGGCGGTGCGGATTCCGTTTCACTTGGCAATGTTTCGGGGACTCTGATGGTCATCACCCATTCAAATTCTTCCCTGCGGTGTTTGGCTAGTTGTTCCTCGGCGGACGAGATGTTGCGCACGGCATCAGAGAGAGGGTGGTGAGTATACTGGTCCACTACGGAAAGGCATGTTAGTGGTCCATTCACCAATAGTGGATATGTTATACTAGTTGAAGATAACTCACCTGGAACCTGGATATAGTGTTGACTGCGATCTGAAACGTTGTCAGCCACGGTCGTGGTTGAGTCGCCTTCCTGGTTGCGGTCCTCGGGCACCGTCTCGAGAATCTGGACGGGATTACGTGCAGCAGTCGCAAGAGATTGGAGACTGGAACGGGTGATGGGCTGTGTAATTGGCTTCAGGCTGGGAAGTGCTTTGCCTTTGAACTCTGGAGATTCGCCAATATGAAACTCCTTGAGTGCGGCAGAGAGCGATTCCAAACCTAGCGATTGGCGGTTCTGAGCATGGGAGATGGAGAGGTCACTCAAGGCACGAGTCCTGGTGTCTCCAAAGTCGATGAGGTCGAGGGACTGGTCGCTTTCATCACAGCTGGTGAAGCCTCCGTCATTGAAGACGTCGAATCGAGGTGAAGGTTGAGCGTCGAGGACCATGGTTACCGTGCCCTCTCTTTCAATGATGATCTCAGGGACAAGCTGGGCAGGGACCCTTCAAAGGGACGGTAATTATGGCTAAGAAACCGACGAACGCGGGCTAGCGACGACGAGAGGGCAAGGATTGACGCGAGACAATAATCTCCGCGTCGAGCACGGGAGCAGTGTTTAATTACAACAAAGCGGGGCAGTAGCAGCAAGGCCTGGACTTGAGCAAGAGAATAGTGGGAGTCAATAGTAGAAGTAGAAGTAGTAGAGTGCCTGGATTCAATTGGGTGGTTTTTCCAAAGAAGTGTAGCAGTATGTTGTCTGTCCTATGGGTTGGGTGTAGTAATCGTTGGGAGGGTCTTGGGAGAACTGCAAAGTTCAGGTACCAAATGGTCGGTCGTCTTATTACAGACCAGCCTATCCTGAAGAGGATGGTGCCTTCTTAAACTCTTTCGTATCGCGCAGCATTTGTTTTGCTGTTCTGCAATAACAAATGCGTCGGAAGCAGCTTCCCCGCCGCTCTTTTTTTTTTGACTTTCCCAAATGTCCCAAAACAAAAGATTAATTTCCCCCAAGCAACCGCTGACTAACACGCGTCTGTAACGCGCCTGCATAATGCAATCAATGCCCCGCAGCTACTTCTGTTGTACGTACAGCGCTGCGTACCTACTCTAGGTATGTCAAGAATATCAGATACTCGACATATGTAGGCACGCATGAATACTGCCATTCTGATGCCGTAAATCATGAATACTGCCATTCTGATGCCGTAAATCATGTCCACTGGCACACAAGTCTGGTAACAACAGACAATTGATGGCCTTCAACAGAAGGCGTTTCAGCTCTCTGTCAAAAATAGCAGCCGCATGTATTCCTGCGCTGAGAAGGCAAATATCACTTGCCGGGCTGAAGTGATCTTTCGGAGATCATGATGGTAGTCGATCAGCTTTGACTCGGAACATGTCGTTGCATGTGCATGGAACCATCAGAGACACCGCGTCCCCGGTTGAATCTGGTACTCGTGGCCAAGATGATATGCAGCGCAATTTTCATGAATCGATGCTTCATCAAGTCAACGTAGATGAGTTCTGCTCGTTTTCCAAGTTGTCGGCCTGTGCTTGCAGCGTGGGAGCATGCTCGGTAGGTATCCGAACCAATGTCTGTGGAAGGGCAATTGTTTGTTCCTCGTCGGCCAGTTCGCCTTGATCATCCGTAGGTTCTCGGGGCTTGGGTATCTTGGCTGTTCGTCCCTGTCAGTCTCTGGAAGCTTGCAACTACATCACCCACAGGAAGGTACTATACCTGACGCCATGTTGATAGCCCGTAACACATTGTGCCAATTTCCTAGTACTGTTGCAATTGCTGTTCCTCATGTTAGCGAGCATCCTTGATTGAAATTCCCGCTTCGTAGCCATACCCTCAGTTCCGTCTGACAAAGTGGAAAGTTTTGTTTCTAGGGCCTCCATCTGGTTTGCGACAGCCGCGCTCAGGTCCCTCAGCTCTCTCAGGTTCTCCAGCTCGGCCTTCTTCTCATTGATCCGGGCTTGGAGTGCGCTGGACTGGCCTGTAGACTGCGAAGCGATATTGCCGGATGCCGAGCCCTGGCGAAGGTGGCCCGAGAGGGATCTGGTAGAGAATGCCATGGTTGTCGGATGTTGGTGTTGATTCGTGAAGGACTCTGATCGTACACAATATCGAGGGGTCCGGTCCTTTCAATGCGCTTTGGGGCACCCCACCAAATACATAGACCGCTCCAAGTATCGCTGGCAAAGTGCACGGCAGACCAGCGTGAATTGGACAAGGCGAATCTGGCTCGATTACAGCTCAAACAAAAGGCGGATTTGTAGTGTTCACAAGTTCTGTCGAGCGTGCAGCTTCAATAGCAGTAATCCAGCTATCCAAGTGAATTGAGCATTGTACTTCATTGAAAACATGTCCCAAGTGTGACGTTCTGTTTGCAAGACATCAATGGAAGCAAACGAGTGACGGGCGGCGGGCGCCTAAACTGTATCTGTCGAGGGGCCACAGCTTGCGCCCCACCGCCGAGATAAACCTTACTCTTTTTGGCAGTCTGTTTACCCAGTCATAGCAAGCTGTCGACAATATTGCCAGGCCTTCCAATTTCACTCCCACCAAAAACCTTGCACATCACATGTTGACATTGCACACTTTCGCGTCGCGTCTACAACGAACCACAACTACATCGTCTCAACCATTTCGACTGCACCGCGCGATCTACCCGCAGACAACAACTTTCAACGAAACAACGACACAGATAACTTCTGCTCGCAACTGACTGCGTGCGTGATGGCGCGATTAAACGAGCCCGTCGTGGCACCCGACGGCATGGAGATTCGTATGTTTACCCCCAGCAAGCAGCGCCCAACTTACTTGACTGGAGCTAACTCGTCTGACCGCAACAGTCCGTCGCAGGTTTCTCCGCCAGAATCGGGACATAGCTAGGATCAACTCGACCCAGTCTCTACGCATCCGCAGCCTGGAGAATGAATGCGCTCGCATGCTCTCCGAAAACCTCGAGCTTCGGGGTCAGATTTTGCGCCTAGAAAACGAGATCCAGGACAGCCGCGCCCAAAGGATCGCCGATCATGCGATAGAGATCAAGGAGAAGATGGAGGCACAGCTGCTCGAATGGGGCACCATGCTCGCGAGCCTTGGCCACGAACCTGTACCCAGAAACAGGTCGCCGAGGGCAAACAAGAGACTTAGGAGAGATCCCAGTTTAGGACTCGCTGGCGCTGGATCACCCAGATTCAGAAGGAGAAATACCAGTGAGCTGGAAGCTGCTGCGCTGCAAGAAGGCCGGCTGCCCCCGCTTTGGGAAAACAGGCCTTGCCCCCGGGAAACTCTGAAGTGAGTACATTTCATGCCTTCGAAGGAACGCCTCAAGCTAACACATTTGAACAGCAGCGATGAAATCCTAGCTCTGCGCTCGGAAGCCGAGGAAACCGAATCCCCGGACCTTGGCCCTCCACCCATGTCACGCTTTGTGGACCAAGAGCCTGTCAAGATCAGCTTGCCTACACCCCGGACGCAAACGAGTACAGCTGTAGCAGAAGAGCTGCCCTCCGAGTCTTTTACAGGACATGCACACGAGAAAATTGCTGCTGAGAAGGTGCTGCCCGGCAATTTATCGGAACACTCAGAGTTCGCTGCTTCGAACAGCCCCACAAGGAACTTTGTGGAATTACGCGCTCCGGCACCTCAGATTTCTAACATTACTCTGAAGAGAAAATCGAGAGCGGATGAAGACAAGGAGAATGCCCCAGGAATGAAGTTGGGCGGCGACCCCGCCAAGTCCACGAAGCTCCGAGGAGAGAAAGCAGCAGATCGCGCAATCGCCAAGCCATCAAAGGATATATCGTCAGCAAAGAAGGACGAACAGATCACGAACGCGCCTGTACTTGCGCCTAGGAAAGCTCTGGGAGCCAAGAGCACAAACGAAGTGGTGAATTCACCGAAGAAATCCGCAAAACGGCCGCTTTTGGACGAGATCGCCCAGGAAAAGGACAAGGCCAAAAACTCTGGCAAAGTGAAGGATCAAGCGAAATCCAAGAAGAAGGACGAAACCCCGCAACCGGTTGAGATCTCCATTCTTGAGCCGCCTCCAGCTCCTTGCGTGTCTGTTGATGTCGAGCCTGACCTGGTGTCTGCTGAGCCAATTTCTTCTTCGGCAGTGAGCTCTCCAGAGCCCAAGTCTATGCGCGAAGACATGCGCGACACTCCGCCACCTGCCGACATCTCGTCTACTGGAGAGACTGGCCGAGCAGGTAGGAGAGCAAGGTCCAATGTCAGCTACGCAGAACCGAACCTCAGGGACAAGATGCGCCGGCCTACTAAGCAGCTCTTCGATGCCGTAGCAGGGGAGGGCAAGGCGCTCCGGCGAACTAGTCAGTCCAGGTCGAGCGAAGTGTTCTCCGTAAAATCGGAGGAGAAATCGAGCGGATACAAAACATTATCGTCCAAGGACCTGGATGACCCAGAGAAGGCCGAGCACGCGGCAGCAAGCCCGCTAGTCCAGAAAGTTTCGAGAGACATGGCCGCGGAAGAGGATCTACAGACGAAGATTGTGACGGACCGGAAGAAGCGGGACTCATCAGCAGCAGCTCAGGGAACTGCTATCGACGATACCAGTTCCGAACCCGACAAAGCATCAACACGACCCATGAACAAAAAGATGGAGGAAATTGCAGCAAGGGAAGCGGAAGTCTCCAAACTGTTTGATGGACCTGATGTCTATGAGTTCACCAGCTCATCGCCAAGCCGCCATGACCCATCGAAAACGACAGGCTCGGCTGAGGGGAAGAGATCGAGCAGCTCACGAGCCGGCAAGTCGAGACGGCTGAGCTCAATACTGAATGAGGAATTAAGCAATTCCACGACAGCCACAAACGAGAAAGCCAAGGGATCCAGAAAACGAGCGTCGATGATGGTTCAGAAGACCACTTCGAGCTTTGATGCCGACTCTTCCGCCAGTGCTGATGGAGATAGTAGCTTCAGCAGCAACAGCTCAGGAGAAACGGAAACAGCAGGACGAGGGGTGTCGATGAGGAGGCGCAGTATGATGCTATAAAGACTCCAAATTGGATGATTGGGTAGGCGAGGTGTGGAAGCACGATTCAAAACGATGAGCGATACTTCTCATTGTGGAACTTCACCATGGTGAGTTGGCGCAATCAGTTCATACTTGACAGAGACAGCCGTTTCTTGTTTGTATAATGGGGCAGGTTGTTTTTACGACTGCTGTATCATGATAATGACCGGGCGATTGTTTACTGCTTCATGGAGCTCGCCATATGTATAGCGTTGCAGTACATTTTTTCACGAAGATTGGATGTAAAAAAGGGTTTAATGAAGTTCATTCTTTTCGTTATTACTTGAGGCACAGCAACGCAACGATGCCCTCACTTGCGCTCAAGGCGTTTAATCTTGATCTGTGATCACCACCTGTATATCGCATCTTGCAAATCATAGCTCGGCTTAAGCCTATTGTTGCTACGGAGCTCCAATTCTCATGCGAAGCGCCGCGAAGGGCTGATCCGCCCTGCTCATATTCCAGGGTGGCGCCGAGCCAACAAGTTCCTCCAGTGACCGCTTTATTTAGGCATATCACGAGCTGGACGCAGGCTCAACGGGCTTCGTGTATGTGACCTTTTCCACTGCAACATTCTCCACGCCATTGGCGTCCTTGCGAAGCTGGTAGACGTACAGGGTCAAGCTGATGCCCTGGACATCCATGAGACAGAAGCTAGGACTGATCTCCTCCTCGCCGTCCTTGCCGTCCTTGGGACCGAGCCAGCTGGTGGTGTAGGCGCCGGTGGCGCTGCCGGGATTGACGAAGAACTTGTCCATGTACTCGAAGGCGTCGAAGCGGTGAGTGCCGCCCCAGCAGAGGACGTCGACGTCGAGGCGGTTGGCCTCGGCCAGCAGCACGTCGGGCTCCGAGGAGACGAGCGTGAAGCCCTCGACGAAGCCGACGCGCAGCGAGCCGTGCGTGACCACCTGCGACAGCGGCAGCGACGTCGCCTCCACATCCATCCGGCCCTTGACGATCTTCAGGTCCGGCGCGATGGCGCGCAGCATCTCGTACGTCGGCTTGTCCGTCAGGTTGCCCAGGCACAGCGTCTGGCCAATCTTTCCGGGGGACAGCAGCTTCTTGAACTATGTTGGGTCGGATTCCAGCATCAGCCTGTGGCGCGCGTCGAGCCGGCGGGCATGCAAGAAAGACCTACCTTGGGGGGTATGTCAAGCGCCCTGTCCGGGATGTGCAGATCCCCTATCACGAGTATTAGGAACGCCATCGCGTGTTACTCGATGTGTCGCTGTCTTCGCCGTATCAATGTGGTTCGTGGAGTGTGGCCGATCTCTCTCAATCAGCGGCTGCGGTCGGGTCGGGTGAAGCTATGTGTAGGCAGAAACTCGATGGCCGGGAGCTTGCGATTGCGTCGTCGGCAATATGAGTTTGAGTGTAGTTGCTTAACTGTCGTCGCTCATGTTATAGACCACAAGCTTTGGGGCATGCGCATATGATTTTGAACGAAGAGCCTCAAAGTCGACCAAAGGCACAGCCCATATGCACGATCAATTTACATTAGGCCAAAAGTGAAGGAGTTGACGTCGTGATACCTCGCCTGCGAGATCCCCAATTCGAATGGAGCTTGAGCCAAGCACCAGCCCACTTCGTTCCAGAGCCCCTCTGCAGCATGGAGCAGGGGTCTTCGTTTACTGCCCACGGATGTACGTAGTAGTGTAGTACAGGTAAAATGACCCGAAGACGGAGGCCAACGTCACCCAGAGCTCAATTGCCCGCTGGAATTGCCAGTCGGAATCCTCCGTCTACCGCAACCGCAGAGCAGGGACGAAGAAGACGGGCAACAGAACAAAGTGGAGGCTGCTTAGCAAAGTCGACCGGTTCAGAGGTCAAAATAGGTCAACTCCCTTGTATCGCTTTGTGTCAGAAGATCCTCTCGTCTCCCTCGGACTTCTGCCGGCGTTGTTCTATCCTGTCGGGTGCTCGTCCGCGTCTCAACTGCACTGCCGGAAGGCTGCCCGTTACCATCCAACACACCTGGGCTATTCTCCTCAGGTAACCGGCACATCTCCAATTGGCTGTATAGTGCCAGAACCTCTACTACACGCCAGCAAGGATCGCTCACGTACGGTACGCCGAGCGATTACTCAGGTACCTTACTCACAGCAAAGTTTGGATTCGATGCGGAGAGCCGTCCGATCTGTGGTGCCCCACCTCCGCGGCGGTTGCCCCTCATATATTACCATGAACCCCTCTGCCCGAGTCTCCATGATATCAACTCATTTATCCGCAAGCTCTGGACTTTCGACCTCGGTTCCTTCTACTAGTAGTTTGCAAAACCGCACATTGTCTACGTCCCAGCCAAGCAAGATGTCATCCCAGCCAGCACACCCTACGCTGCTCATCCCGGGCCCCATCGAGTTTGACGATGCCGTCCTCCAGTCCATGAGCCACTTCAGGTACGTATATACGTCCCACGAGCTCGGCTCTATAACCGAGGTTGTCTGACCTTGGAACCTTGACACAGCGAGTCGCACGTTGGACCCGGATTTGTAGCAACCTTTGGCGAGACCCTTACTCTGCTCCGCCAGCTCTTCCAGACCACCGATCCCTCGGCGCAACCACTGGTCATTTCCGGTTCCGGCACTTTGGGATGGGATCTGGTCGCTGCCAACCTTGTCGAGGCCGGTGAAGATGTCTTGGTCTTGAGCACCGGCTACTTCGGCGACAGCTTCGCGGACTGCTTTGAGACGTACGGCGCAAAGGTCACGAAGCTTACCGGCCCCATCGGCGGGCGCCCGCAACTACCCGAGATCGAGAAGGCATTGAAGTCCAAGAAGTTCAAGGTCGTCACTGTTACCCACGTCGACACATCGACCGGCGTTCTCAGCGAGCTGGAGAAACTCACCGAGCTGGTCAAGTCCGTCTCGCCAGAGACTCTTGTGGTCGTGGACGGCGTTTGCAGTGTAGCCTGCGAGGAGATCCAGTTCGACAAGTGGAAGATTGACGGTGTCGTCACGGCCAGCCAAAAGGCAATTGGCTGCCCTGCTGGTCTGTCCATCTCAATGTGGAGCGGCAAGGCCATTGAGGCTTTCCAGTCACGAAAGACTCCTCCGGCTTCGTACTTTGCTTCGTTCAAGAACTGGTTGCCCATCATGAAGAACTACGAGGCCAAGAAGCCCTCGTACTTTGCGACGCCATCGCCCCAGCTGATTCATGCCCTGAACACGGCTCTCACTCAGATCTTGGCCAAGCCCCTCTCTGAGAGGTTCGCCAAGCACACCGAGGTCTCGGACAGGATCAAGAAGGCCGTGACGGATCTGGGTCTCAAGCAGGTTGCATCAAAGCCCGAGGACCAGGCGCATGGTATGACCGCCATCTACCTCCCGGAAACCGTCAAAGCTACGGAACTGCTTCCTAGGCTCGCCAAGAGCGGCGTCGTCTGGGCTGGTGGTCTTCACAAAGAAATTGCTCCCAAGTACGTCCGTTTTGGACACATGGGCGTCAGTGTGGTGAGTTGATCAACTAGATATTATTTACGCGGTGGACAGCTGCTGACCTTGACCAGACCGACCCCAACAGAAAGGATATCGACAAGGCCCTCGATGCGCTCTCGAATGGGCTGTCAGAGCTTGGATACCAAAAGGCATAAGCAAGTCTTCATGGCAACTGCGTCGAAATAGACAAATGATAGACATGATAGATGTGTAAAACAAGAATTCGAGAATGAGCAAGAAACTCTGCTGCTTTTCTAGTGAAATGGATATGTGATCGGTTTCCAGATATCATTATTGACCATCAATTAGGTACAGGGGCTTCAAGATGAGATATCTCGGACCGTATTATTCCTGGACTCCCCACAAATGCGGCATGACTTTCGGGTTGCTGAGAGAAGTTTCCAGTTTTCATGTCATGTTATGGTTCCACCACATTCCGGCAGCCCGGGGTTCCCGCCGGCTCAAGTGATCGGACCAGAGTGGGTTCTAGAAGAAAAATTGTCTCTGCGCGTGACAGGTCCCAGAATAAGATAGCAGTGCATTTCCTCCTGTTGCAGGCAGACTGTATACTTGAACATGGTTTCAATTAAGGCTTTCAGGGCCCAGGGATAGCTGATCACATCAAAGACATTGGGCCTTGATCTGCTTGGCGTGTCTGTCCGCCCTGGTTTACTTCCAGCAAAATGCTAAACAGGCATTGTTCACCTCAAATCAAGATAACAGAAAGATATCGAGATCTTCCGAGCTGAATGATTAAAAAAAACAAAAGATGTTTGAGATAATATTAACTGCTCTACGATAGGGGGTTCAATATTCGAAGCACTCTGCATAAAAGTCAACTTTGGATACTAGGTAATATAGAACGCTGGGGCTCAAGTGCTGCCTAGGTAACCGACCGATACGACACGATAGGATACGTACATGCATAGCTGGTGACGGTGACATAATTCGCGGAATTTGGGGGCCGTCACCTCTCGGGGAGGTCGCGCTTTTTCGCAAGGCGACAGGCAGAGTGAGACAGTGAGGGGCAGATTCGTCGATTTCTCAGCCGCCCGCTTTTTAGGTAAGTAGGTACTGCTTGTCCACTGGCGTGCAGTGTGCGATGCGGTGTCTACAGTACATTACATCCCTTGGTAATCTAGGTACATTAGGTACCGGCTGCAGTGCATCTTGCTAGCTAGTGCAGGGCAGTTCGAAGTCCAGTTCGAAGTTCAGTCCAGTTCGAAGTTCAGTCCAGTGGGCAGCAACAGCTTTGGAGGGGCACCCGGGACCTCAGCAACGCAGGTAACGCATCAAGGACCCGCTCGGCCAGCGTGTGTTGACGCCAGTGGGGAACCAAATCCAATCCACCCAAAAGAGCCGCCCGCCTTTGATACTATCAATCTTCTTCTTCACCTGTTTTGTGAAGAAGGCACTCGTCTGTCCTCGCTCTCTTTTTTCTTTATTGCAAAAGGACCGGCACACTCTCTTCCCCTTCAACCCCCACCTCATCGATACCCTTCCACCTAGCTGCGGCTCGCCCGTGCCTTTCTCTGCAAATTGTTCCCATTTGCAAGGCACACCACTCCCATCACCTTTTGGCGCCTCTCGACACCCTCCTCGCCCTTCCCCCGCCACCAGGAATCACCAACAGAACGCCCTTTACCATGGCGCCCTCGATCGAGGAGCTCGATGTGACCGTTCGAACCTTTTACGAGGGTCGCGGTGAGCAGGTACGTCGTCCCCAATCTTCTGCCTCTTGGTTTCTGGCTCCCCCGAACTTTGCGACCACCGGTTACAGCTCAGAGATGCTAACATTGTCTTCTTCCCCGCCTCTAGCAAAAGAATGCCCAGGCTGCGCTCAACCAGGTAAGCTGCCCTGCAACCTCCGACCCGAAACTGGACTCGGCAGCTAACATTTTCGTTTTCAGTTCAAAGAGGACCCCGATGCGTGGTTGCTTGTCGACCAGATTCTGTCCGATGCCTCATATCCGCAAACCAAGTGTAGGCAACTGCCCACTCCATTCACTGCTACCGAGAGAGGTCGCAAGGCTGACAAATTACAGATCTTGGTCTGCAGGTGCTGGACAATGTGATCATGACAAGATGGAGGGTCCTACCAAGAGAACAGTGTCAAGGTTCGTGTGCAGAGCTTCCTGTCCCTGCTTTGCCCAAATCGTTCGGCTAACATTGCTTCCCTCTTGCAGGTATCCGTAACTTCGTTGTGAACTTCATCATTCAGTGCTCCAGCTCCGAGGAGTCGCTCAAGGCGCAGCGCACTTTGCTCAACAAACTGAACCTGGTCCTCATTTCCATTCTGAAGCAAGAGTGGCCTCACAACTGGCCCACCTTCATCAATGAGATCATCTCTTCTTGCCGAACGAGCCTGTCGATATGCGAGAACAACATGATCATTCTGCGCCTTCTTTCTGAGGAGGTCTTCGACTACTCGGCCGATCAGATGACCTCGGCCAAGACACGAAACCTCAAGACTACCATGTGTAACGAGTTTTCCCAGATCTTCCAGCTCTGCCAGGAGATCCTTACCACAGCAAACCAGCCTAGCCTGGTCAACGCCACTCTGGAGACTCTCTTGCGATTCTGCAACTGGATCCCGCTGGGCTACATCTTCGAGACGCCCTTGATTGAGACGTTGCGCTCGCGCTTCCTGGAGGTTCCCGAGTTCCGGAACATCACCCTGCAGGTGTTCACCGAGATTGGCGGTTTGACGACAGCCGCACATGGACAACCGAACGCGTACAGCGAGCAGCTGGTCAAGATGTTCTGCGAGGTTTTGACCACAGTCGCTGGTTTCATTCCTCTGGAGCTGGACCTGAAGTCCACCTACCCTCAAAGCAACTCAAAGGACCAGGAATTCATTCAGAACTTTGCGCTCTTCCTGTGCAACTTCTTTGGCCAGCACGTCAACCTCATCGAGAACCTGCCGAACCGCGACTTCCTCACCCATGGACACTTCTACTTGATCCGAATTTCGCAAATCGAGGATCGTGAGATTTTCAAGATCTGCCTCGACTACTGGCTCAAGCTCGTCCAGGAGCTGTACGAGGAAATGCAGGCGGCGCCTCTTCAGGAGATGAACCCCTTGATGAGCCTTGGTAGCACTGGAGCCACATCGGGCGCACCGAACCCCAGTGTTCTGGCAAATCTTCCGCTACGCATGCACAAGTTTAAGGAAGTGCTGTCGAACCTACGCGTCGTCATGATCGAGAAGATGGTTCGACCAGAGGAAGTCTTGATTGTCGAGAACGACGAGGGTGAGATTGTGCGAGAATTCGTCAAGGAGAGCGATACAGTCCAGCTGTACAAGACTATTCGCGAGTGTCTCGTCTACCTGACGCATCTGGATGTCGTGGATATGGAGAACATCATGACGGAGAAGCTTCAGCGTCAAGTCGATAACACGGAATGGTCGTGGCACAATTGCAATGTTCTCTGCTGGGCCATTGGTTCGATTTCGCTGGCCATGAACGAGGAAACCGAAAAGCGCTTCCTGGTCACTGTCATCAAGGATCTTCTGGGTCTCACGGAGATGAAACGTGGCAAGGACAACAAAGCCGTCGTTGCCTCCAACATTATGTACATTGTTGGACAATACCCACGATTCCTGAAGGCCCACTGGAAGTTCCTTAAGACGGTCGTCAACAAGCTCTTCGAGTTCATGCACGAATCCCACGAGGGTAAGTTGCCTCTGCCAAGAACATGGTGAGATTCATTGACTAACTAGAAGACAGGTGTGCAGGATATGGCTTGCGATACATTCATCAAGATCGCTCGCCAGTGCCGACGCCATTTTGTGGCCCTTCAGCCCAGCGAAAGTGAGCCCTTCATCGAGGAGATTGTTAGAAACTTGCCTCGCATCACTTGTGACTTGACACCACAGCAGGTCCACACCTTCTACGAGGCTTGTGGTTTCATGGTTTCCGCCCAAGGAAACAAGCACCAGCAGGAGCGATTGCTTGCCGAGTTGATGGGGGCCCCGAATGCCGCTTGGGATGAGATCATTCGCGCGGCAACTAACGATCCTACCATCTTGCAGGATGCCGAAACCATCAAGATTATCGGAAACATCATGAAGACCAACGTGTCGGCTTGCTCTTCTGTTGGCCCATACTATGGTCCTCAAATTGGCCGAATCTACTTGGATATGCTGCAGATGTACCGCGCAACGAGTCAGCTGATCTCCGAGGCTGTCGCACGAGATGGCGAGCTTGCTCCACGCATGCCCAAGGTCCGAGGTCTCCGAACCATCAAGAAGGAAATTCTCAAGTTGATTGAGACCTATGTGGACAAGGCCGAGGACCTGAATGCCGTCCGTCTGCAGATGGTTCCTCAACTGTTGGACTCTGTCCTCGTTGATTACAACCGCAACGTTCCCGGCGCGAGGGATGCCGAAGTCTTGAAGGCCATGTCGACCATCATTGGCAAGCTCACCAACTTGATGGAGGACCAGGTACCCGTTATCATGCAGAACGTGTTCGAATGCACACTTGAGATGATCAACAAGGACTTCTCCGAATTCCCCGAGCATCGTGTGGAGTTCTTCAACTTGCTGAGAGCCATCAACCTGCACTGCTTCCCGGCGCTGTTGAAGTTGGACAACCGTCAGTTCAAGTTCGTCATCGATGCCTGCATGTGGGCCAGCAAGCACGACAACCGCGATGTGGAGGGCGCAGGTCTTAACATGTGCTTGGAGCTCGTGAACAACATTGCGGAGAAGACGGACGACCCGACCAAGAATGCCTTCTTCCAGCAGTTCTTCACGCCCATCCTTCAGGACGTCTTCTTCGTCCTGACCGACCCGGATCACAAGGCTGGTTTCAAGACGCAGTCGATGCTGCTTATGAAACTATTCAACTACGTGCTGCCGGCCGAGGGCGGTACTCCCAAGATCCAAGGCCCTGTCTACACGGACCAGGCTCCCTCTGGAACGTCGAACCGCGAATTCCTTGCCAACTTTGTTGGAAATCTGCTTCGCAACGCGTTCCCCAACCTTCAGATGTAAGTGCCAAGTGTTTGTCCCAACCATGAAATGAGGTGAGAGCTAACCAATTTGCAGCGCCCAAATCAATCTCTTTATTGAAGGACTGATTACCCTCAACAACCAGTACGACAAGTTCCGACTCAACCTGCGTGACTTCTTGATCTCGCTCAAGGAGTTCACCGGTGACAATGCCGACTTGTTTGCCGTGGAGAAAGAGCAGGAGAACCAACAGAAGTTGACGGCAGATCATGAGAGACGAGCCAAGGTCGGAGGTCTCCTGAAGCCCTCTGAGATTGAGGCCGAAGATGATGAGCTATGAGGATGCCATGAACGAGGCAACGACTTTGTGCCGTGATGACTCGGCTTATGCCGCGTGGGGCGGGGCACTGATCAACCGACGACAGCTATGCTCAATGGCCCAAAGTCGCGTGGTCTGTGTGCGGCCAAGCCATCCGACGACCTTGCACGACAGTCCGCCACACAAGAGCATTGGCTCATTCTTTGAATTTTCCGCGTGTGTGATACCAAGATAGAGAGGGCTTTCGGTGAGCGTGCCGAGCCATTGCCAGAGTTGGGAGCTTCTCAATGAAGATTGCTTGACCGTAACGAAGTGGATGTCATTTACTCTTTCATTAGTGTATGTAGACATGAAGAGTTCCACGTGGAGCGAAGACTACGTATGACGACAGCTGGGACAGCCTCGGACACTCGGCCGAAGGTACCGTTCGTGGCAAATAGGAGGGGGGAATGCCAGATCAAAAGAAAAGAAAAACAGGAGTAGGGAAATATGATATCCGAGGATGGAGTGGCAAAGAAATGTGTACCGAGGGTGGGTACCAAGCGCCGTGTCGAGGTCATGAAATCAGCCGACTTTGCTGCAAGACAGTAACATTAACAAGAGAACGGTCATAAGAAAAGGAAAGCCTCATATTCCATTTCTGGGGATCAGGTACAAGTTCTAGTTCCAGGGTAGAAATGACGACGTATGTCTGCATAGTAGTGGTGTGTACTCTTGGCTGAATACAGTAATACTGCACGTGCCTCGTGAATGGTCCCTCTCGCGTTGCATCTTTTGTCCAATTTAACTGCCTCCCTGACTGAAATCGCCTTCTGGACAGCTGATTTGCTTCGACGATTTCCAATAATTGTTTCCGCGCCAAGACCTGCATACTACCATCCCTGCAAGCCCCGAGCAGTATAGTCCAATAGGACGGCGGTCGCTAGAAACGTGCAGCCAAGATATCTTGAATGAGCCGGGTTCTTTTTGCCAGAGACGCCGAACCCCCGGAATCCTTCGAGATGATGATCGATCCGAGCTGATCCATGTTGTTTGTGTTCTCCCCTGGATTGATGCCCTGTGTGCGTCTCGTTGCACCTACAGAAAGATTGAAAAGAGAGGCATGGAAAATTAAAGCCGAGTATTGCCATTGTACTCGGCAAACTCGCCGGGCTGTGTACATTTGTTAGGCGAGATGGGAAGGGGAGTTGGGGGTCGCATGCATATGTAGAATGGTTGTGATTGTCAACGGCGAGGGGGGTTCAATAGATTCGATCGTGGCGTTGAGACTTGCTCAAGGAAGCGGCTCCCGTCTCGGCGATCGAGGGTGCCTTGCTCCGAGCCATGGTATATATATATATATCGAGGCAAAATTGATTCTTGATGCCTTGGTCCTTTTGATTGAATATTAGTGATTGTTGCTGGAAGATCTCACTGAGCTGAGTCTTCTTTCCCGGCATCGCAAAGTTCTCACCACGGCCGTTGGGTCTTGAACCACCAAAAGAAATGGCCAGTCTACTCTTCACAGCAGCCATTGCGGCTGTAGGGACAGCGGCGAGCTCGCACTTGCGCCGCGCTGACTCTGGCGCCGTCAACAGCACGACCTGCAACGGCAGGACCTACGTCTACCAGGAGCTGGCCGGGTACGGCTTCGTGGCGTCGGACGCGCGGGACAAGTACGGCGATACCCTGGGCGGCCTGGGCAGCGCCATCCACATTGACCAGACGTCGTGGCGGAGGACGTGCAATGGCACGTATACGGGGACGCTATGGAGTCTGCCGGACCGCGGTTGGTGAGTTTGATGTTTCCGGTTCTGGGGTTTCTAGCACTGCGACCTGGGACTTTTCTTAATAGATCCTTGGGATATTCGAAGACTTTACGAGCAGAAAGATGGAGATAGATACTTTCGAAAGTTTCATAGGGGCTTGTTTCTCGAGACTGATGCCTCCGGCACAGGAACACGGAAGGCACGCTTAACTTCCAGCCGCGCGTCCACAAGTTCACCATCTCGCTGACGCCGGCGCCCAACGCCACGGCGGCGAGCCCGTCGGCCCCGAACCTGGTCCTGTCGTACGACGACACGATCCGCTTCTCGGGCCCCGACGGCGAGCCGTGCACCGGCCTCGATGCTGACGTGACGGGCCACCTGTCGTACCCCGGCTTTCCCGACCTGCCCGTCGCCACCTACACGGGCGACGGGTTCGGCGGCGACGGGTCCGGCGGGCGCAGGATCCCGGTCGACAGCGAGGGCCTGGTTGTCAATGCCGACGGCTCGTTTTGGGTGTCTGATGAGTACGGGCCTTATACCTGTGAGTGATGCATGTGCACTTCAACGACCTCCATCTCTGCCATAAGAAAGACGACTTTTCGAGGGATGTGTCTCCAGCTCAACCAGCAGCTGACCCGCAAGAAAAAAGACCTCTTCAGCGCGACGGGCACGATGGTGACGGCGATCCGGCCCCCGGACGCCCTCATCCCTATGCGCAACGGGACCGAGTCCTTCTCGGCCGCCAGCCCGCCGGAATACATCGACGACGGCGAGGGCCCGCTGCCGAACCCGGAGCACCCGGACACTGGCCGCGAGAACAACCACGGCCTCGAGGGCCTGACGCTGTCGGCCGACGGGCGCACCCTCTGGGCGCTCCTGCAGGCCGCGGCCGTGCAGGACGGCGGCCTGGAGAAGCAGACGCAGGGCGCGGCGCGGCTGCTCGCGTACGACGTCACGGTGCCCTCGGCGCCCACCTACGTCGTCGAGCACGTCGTGCCGCTGCCGGCGTACGTCGACCCGACGGCCAAGGCGTCCAAGAACCCCAAGATCGCGGCGCAGTCCGAGGTGCACGCCCTGCCCGGCGGGCAGTTCCTGGTGCTGGCGCGCGACAGCGGCGCCGGCCGCGGCCAGGACGACTCCGAGTCCGTGTACCGGCAGATCGACGTCTTGGACGTGGCGGGCGCGACCGACGTTCGGTCGTACGACTGCGCCAACTGCTCCGTCGCGGACCCGGACACGGGCGTCCTCGTCGACGGCGTGACCGCGGCCACGTACTGCGGGTTCCTGGACTTTAATGTCAATAGCCAGCTGGGCCGCTTTGGGCTGCACAATGGTGGCGACCAGGATGCTCAGCTCCTTGTAAGTGAACCTGCTTTCTTTCTCCAGCTGTTTCTTTTGAGCATTGTCAAGCAGAGACAGCCAGCTGATTTCGAGACGCAGAATGAGAAATGGGAGTCCATTGCAGTGGTGCCTGTGAACCCCGCCGACCCAGATGATGAATATTTCATCTTTAGTCTGAGTGACAATGATTTCATCACACAAAATGGATACTTGAACGATGGACAGTTTACCTATGCGGACTCAAGTGGGTACAATCTTGATAGCCAGGCATTGGTATTCAAGGTCACCATTCCGAGCTGAGAGGACTAATCGGCAGTATGTGCCGTGTTCTGGCGGGACATGATTGAATGTGGAATCATTACTAGGTGGATAGGAATGGGTTATGCTTTTAATGTAATGGATACTATCGACTCTATCAACGGGGAATCCTAAGACGGTTAACTAACAAAGTGTGTCTCGTGGCGAATAGGCCTTGGAGTCGGAAAGGGGATACCAGTCCGCTGTGCATCTGTTGTTCTGCGTGTATCAGCACGAAAAAGCCACCGTCAGTGTGATTCATGCGAAAAGGGACAAAAACGGAAGGCGCCTGTAACGAGTTTTATCCGCGGTCTGTTGTCATGGCGTTCGCGTACTGTGTCGGTGTATATTTCAAAAAATGTCCCTCATATACGTCGGCCTTGTGGCGTACTGGTCATGTCAGTCAGTGGGGAGATTTCTTCATATATTGCGAACTATGCTAACTTACGGGAGAAGGGTCCTAGACGAGCCGGTGTTGCGGCCTCATTAGTATCTTAAATAGCCTTGGTGCGAGAAAACAAACTGCTGTAGACGGCATCCACAACAGGTGCAGCGCTGATCATGCGTCCTCCAAAGTATCGACCGTTCAAACCCTTGATGGCGTTCTCGCCGCCTTGGACCTTGTCGAATTTGAGGTAGATGTCGCCCTGCGAATTGGGGTCAAGGGAGATATGGACCACGTGGCCGTACTTGTCCTCGGCTTCCTGTCTAACGTCATCCTCCAGTTCCTTAACCCAGCTTTCACCTTCTTCCCTAGATTGTGTGTTAGCAGATGAGACGTTCAAACAGGGGGATCGGATCGGCGGCGTACTCTTGGGAATCAAACATGTTGTGCAAGACAACACAGCGACTAGCCATGTTGACATTGACAGGCAACGGCTTGGTCTCAGTCTTTGGTTTGAGGATCTGTCTCTCGTCGCGACCACCGTTAGGAGCATCATCAGTTCTGGCGAGCTTACGCATGAGAGCGTCACGGCTGTAGTTGTTGAAGTTGACGCCACCAACATCGGTGTCGTCCAAGGCGCTAGCACCGGTGGCCTTGTCGTTATCTCGGCCACCGGCTCTGTCGAAACCAGATGCTTGCTGGCCACGGCCACCAGCGCCAGAAAAGGCAGATCCCTGGTATGGTTGGTTCTGTCCCTGGAATCTCTGGAGGAGATTGGCAGTTGATTCGGGGGTGAACTTATCGTTTCCAAGTCCGACACGGATCGGACGACCTGCCAGGTCGAAACCGTTCATTTTTTCTAGAGCCTCACGGGCTTGATCAGCTTCTCTGAATCTATAAATGTGTTAGCGTGATCATCATTGTTGTTGTCTGCAGTGGCCATGTAAATGTTAGACTTACTGAACAAACCCATAGCCTCGACTCCGGCCATTGTCGTCCTTCTGGAGCTGGACGAATTCGAGCTCACCAAAGGGCTCGAAAACGTTCTGGAGATCTTGCTCGGTAATGCTGAAATGGATGTTGCCAACGTAGAGACGGTGGAAAGGAATGGAATTGGCGTGGGTGCCCGAGCTGTCTGTAGTGCGTACTTGGCGGTTCTTCTCAGCCTCGGTAAGCTGGACGATGACAGGAATACCTAGCAGTTTTTGACCTGTAAGTTGAAGAGCAGCAGTGACAGAATCTTCGTTCTTGAACTCGACATAGCCGACACTGTAGATGTTTGTTAGCACATTGGCCATGGTGGATAATAGGGGTCGGAGCGGGAATATACCCTTTGGATCTGCCACTTATGCGATCCTTTACAATCTGTGCCTCGTTGACGGGTCCAACCTTCTCGAAGAATTCTTTCAGCTCCTTGGTACGAAGACGAGCAGCAAGCTGCTGTACGAAAACTGTTCTGCGATCACGCTCATCTTCGGTCAGCTGAGGAGTAGCATCTCTCTTCGGAGTCCGGCCACCGCGGAAGCGATCGTCGTCCTTGCTCCGGTGAGAGCGGTCATCCCGGTCACCACCACGGCGCTCATCTCTGGGGCGGTAGTAGCGGTTGGGAGAACGCGATCGGGAGCGGTCCCGACCTCCTCCCCTACCTCCACGGTAGTAATCTCCGTCGCCTCCCCTGTGACGACGTGAGTGACGGCGATCATCATCGCGGCTTCGACTTCTGCGCCTACTCTTGTGGCTGCCCGCGTCACTGCGAGGGGTAGCTTCCCGATCGTCGCCGCCGCCACGATCCCTACGAGGGCGGTCGGAACTGCGATCGCGACGCTTGCGGTCGTGGTCGCGGTCGCGGCTGTCGTCGCGTGTGCGGTCGCGGTCGCGGCGGTCGGCCCGGTCGGACTTCAATCGATCATCTGGTTCTCCAGACTTGGATTCTCCGACTTCCTCCTTGGTGGCTGTGGCATCCAGCAGGGCTTCGACGTCGAGGGCCGACATGTTCGAGGGCGCGTTGAAGGGGGAAAGAACAAAAAGAGTTGAATGAATGCCTTGGGTGGCGTGCAGGCAGAAATTTTCCTAGGTCGTTTGACAAGCTCGTCCTCAGTAGACGAAAGCCAAGGAACTTTACCAAATAGAACCAAATCTGGCAGGATTGTAATTCCTTGAATGCGGCGACGAAATCTGATGCCACTCGCAATGTACGTCAAGATGCTTTTGATGGTTGAGAACGGGGTCGATTTGTCACAGCGATCGTCGACGTTCAAATAAGGCAGCTTGGGAAGTGGGTCATGGAAAAGAAACTGCTGCGTGTGGCCCGTGCGCAGCTCGGTTCGAAAAGCTAAGACAAGCGCATTCACCTCTATTCCGTCCGCTTTTAGCGGCAGGCAAACGCTTTACTATTCTTTTTTTTAACCTTTTCGAGGTTTGACATGTGATCAACGACAGTTGCGACTTCCTGCCATGTTGACAATTAATTCTTGGACTACAATCGCTTTTATGATTATTAGACACTGCCCATGGTCCATTACGAGTCGAATTTAAGATAGTGAGGGAAGGAACTCGAAACACACTACTTAATGTGCATTGCTGACCTGGTTGATTTATTGCCTGTAGTGGCCGTCCACATTTGTTCTGCCTGTGCTTTCCTTTTTATTACTATTGGCTGATTATAAGTATCTTCTTTTGCCGGTTGGCTTGGCACAGACATGCCAAGACTGCATCAAACAGATGGTGATATGCGGTAAAGAGATACATCTGCAATAGGCTTCAGGTCTTGAAACTAAAAGCATGGATGTGTAGAATTCTGGAATGCATTCTGGTAAAATACATGATGTGCACCAGGCAGAGCTTTGCTTAGTGATCACCAAGAATATGTTGGCGTCAAGACGACTCAGGAGAACCAAAGATACAACACCCGAGTGTCAAGTATAGGGATATCCAAACCTATAACGACAAATGTCTCTTTACTATGCAGTTGCAGTTGGATACCTCTATATTGAACCGTAAGTCGAGAGTTAGTCTCTGAGGGCGGTCAGTTCTTGTATTTCCAATCCAGGTATCAAGCACCGGGCCATGTTCAGGCCGTCACTGCCTTGGACCCCAAGGCATGCTCATTCCAGGTATTAGTACTATCAACGTAGGCAATGGGCAGTAATTACAACTTTATCTTTGTCATGCTATTGTCTCCAGGTGCTCCCAGAGGGGAAAATGATAGCTTCCGTCCGGACAGAGATCAGGCGGATCGTATGTCTCGGTGGAATACGGTCGTCCGAACATAGTTGGCAAGAAGTATACTGTATAGAAGGTGCAAAGCGGTACAACTCGAGTAGTCATCGTGATATTTCTGTAAACACACCCTCGAGAACAGAAACCTGTCGATGCAGCAGATGGGAGCCATTGTCAGGCTCAGTCTTTGCAGACGATTTGATTGTTCTTTGCTCGACAATCGGCAGTCTGAAGCCACTTTGTGGGTGTCCGCAGGCTGATTATTCGGGTTGTTTATTAGTATTGAAGCAGATTTTCTAGGTGAAACTACCAACAATCATTGGCTCGCATCTTCCATTGTTGTGTACTGGGCACGTCAAACAATAAAAAATCTGAGGCACCCACTGCGCGAGGCTGGTTCCCCAGCCAGTCACTACTTAAAACATTCTCGAGTCTTCTTGGTCACTGGCACCTAGTCTTCCCTCTGCATCTCGAATCTCATTCTTTTCCAACCTGAAGAGAATTCCCAGGCCACAAGCTGCGGTTTTTCTCAAGGTCGTCCTCCACCTAATCTACTCGATCCTCAGGTAATCATCATCAACTTCCCTGCCACGCATTCACCCACCAACTACATTAATTTTTTCTGCCCGTCATCAGAAATTTTCTGACTGTTCAGTGTTCCAGCTTCTCAACACCAAATCAATCAATTCATTCCATCCCTACCCATCTGTGTCATTCCACGAACTTTCACAGCTTCATCAACTCCCGCCAGGTTTGGCGCAGCCTCTGGCCTCGATCCTTTGGACCTTGCCTTTTGTTCTCGCAGTTGTTCTTCAAGACGATCGCGAGTCAAGATGTCGGGCCTTCGCTCCTCTAGCGATTCCAGCGGCGGTGCCAAGCTCAATCGAGCTCTCTACACCACTCCTAACAAGGACGACAACGACATGGGCTCTACTACCAAGAGCAGCGACTCGCCCTCGGACGACGAGCTTGCCTTGGTTGAAGCCAGCGACCAGTTCAACAAGCTGGTCAACGACGCCCATGGCTATCGTCCTCTCGTCGCTGCCGACGAGTACCACCAGGCACATCATCTCCGCCGTCCCTCGACTGTTCGTCCCCAGGGCAACTTTGCTGGACAGAATCCCTTTGGATCGCCCGGCACCAGCGTCCCACCTAGTGTTGCCAGCAGTGTAAGTATTCTTGCATCTCAATTTTTCTTGTGTCCCTCCTCCCTGTTTTTCATCCCGATCTTGCCATGTCGAATCCCATACCCCACTACTTCACCACATCAGTGATGCGTCTCCGACTGACTCCATGAATCACAGCCCTTGTACCGCGGATTCGGCGACATTCAAGCTCGACTTGTCACTGCCCAGCAATATGTGCGCGTCACTCCTGGTTATAGCAATGATCAGGCTCAGAACATCCAGTCGCTCCTGATCGGTGTTGGCCAGGACCTGACTCACTTTGCCACCAATGTCATTCAAGAGCACACCAAGAGCCAGCACCAGAATGGTGAGCTGCGCACGCAGTATGAAAAGGTCCAGGATGAGCTTCTCTCGCGTCGCCAGCAGATTCAAGAACTCCAGCGCCAGTACAGAGAGTTGTCGCAGGAGAAGGACCAGGGTAGCAAGATCATCGCTGCCATGGAGAAGAAGCTTGCATCTCAAGAGAAGGAGGTCAAGCGTCTCCAGAATCTAGCTCAGGGCTATGAGTCGAAGCACCGAAGCTCGATCAAGGTATGCCAATGTCGAAGCCTTTGTCCACATGTTGCATTCCAATAACTGACGATCCCACTACCAGGACCTTGAGGATGAGATCAAGTCCCTGCGTCTGGAACGAGACAGCAACATGCAGCTCGTCAAGGTGTCCAATACTGCTGAGGACGAGAACCAGGGTACCGAGGATGCCGGACGGTCTAACAAAGCCAATGGTTCTTTTGCAAAGCGTCGTCAGTCCATTCTGAACCCGAGCGCTGCAGAGTTTGGAGCTGCCGGTTCCAAGGCCGACCACAGCAAGGAGATGCTCCCGCTGCTGCGCAAGTACGCCAACGAGGGTGCATCCAAGGCCATCCAGCCCATGGACAGCCAAGATGCTCGCTCTTACACCCCAGCCAGCTATGATCGTCCCAAGACCCTCGCCCCTTCTCGAAACGGTTTCCGCGGTGGTGCCACCACTCCCTTCGATCTGGGCGGCTCCTATACCCCCAAGTCCAATGCCCTCGTTCATACCATTGCGTCTCGCCAGAGCGGCTTCAAGCCAGTCACCGAGTTTGGCTCGGTTGATTTCAATGCTCTACAGCACAAGACGGCTTGGGAGGCTGATGACGTCGCCCACGGCTTTGCACGCCTCTTTGGTCTCATCGAGGGCCTCATTGCCAAGAACCACATCACGCCACCTTTCAACGAGTCAGACAGCATGCTGTCTCGCACGAACCCAGCCACTTGGAACTACATTCTGTCCATGGGCCTGAAGAACCCGACTCAAAGTGCCTCTCACATGGCCGACTTGCTCACCAAGTTCAAGTGCCGCCACTGGGTCATGAAGCGTATTCTCGTTGATTACATCATCAACCGCCTGATTGTCCCCGAGATCTTCTTTGGTTTCAACGATGCCATTGACAAGCACTTGTCTGCCCTGCAGAGCCGCATGCGAAACCGAGGAAACATCCCTCGTAAGTGAACCACACCATTATCCTACTGCTCTCCTCATGTATTAACATTCCATTCAAGACGCAGGTCGACCTCAGGGAGCCGAGAGACAGCGAATTGTCATGGATCACGCCAAGGTGGTCCAGTTCATCCTCGACTCGGGAGACGAGGCCGATGAGTTCAGAGACCGCTCCGTCGCTCGACACGTCGCCATGCTGATGGAAATCCTCAAGCCCATGCGAAGCTGCAGCATCGACGACGAGACGGCCCGCAAGGCTCTGACGGTCGTCATCAACGCCGCCTGGACCATCACCACCCGCATCTGGACCTCGGGCATGACCCTGCACTACTACTTCCCCGAGACCGGAAGCAAGTTTGCCTACGGCACCATGCGCTCCATCAACTACACGGACACCCCGAGCGACCAGATGCAATACCAGCAGTACCGCATCATGCTGGTCGTCACGCCCACCCTGAGCCTGCGCGACGATCGTGACATGGATCGTCTTCGCACCCACGAGCTCCTCAAGTCGGACGTTCTCGTGATGCGATAAGCATATATCCATCCACACGCGCATGGGCCTCGTGGGTATTGTTACTTCGTATGTTAGAACTACATGGGTTCCTCGGCTCACCTTCTCTACGGCAAGGCTCTTTATTTCTCCCCCCTTGCGCTACAAGCAAAAGCTGTCATGGCGCTGCCGTGGACCGTCAACAAGATGCGCGACACCACGAATTGGTACAATTTTTCGGGGCATAAGGCAAGATAGATGGCGTGTGTTTCCATCCGTCTACTCAGCGATACTGCCGGGCACGCAGTCTCGCCCCCTCTACACATATTTCTCTTCCCCTTTTCTTTTCCGGCGTTGGGCAGCGGCTTTCTTTTTCCCTTTCTCATCATCCGCCCGCCTCGAAGCGATCTCCCCAAAATCGAGACGGGCATTCTGGGCATTTTTCGGGCGTTGAAGACAGCGAGCGACCAACAAGCATCACCGAAGCGATGCACACTCTTCAGTCTCTCATATTCGACAGAGACATTCATGGCTTTTCCTCTTCTGAGGAGTTCTCGACTCTTTTTGTTCTTGGCCGTCACGCAGCAAAGACGGCTTCCATAATTACTATCACACAAGCGCACACAAAAGATGCAATATTAGCACGAGGGGGGGAGACGTTCTTTTTTCTGGTTTGGCTGGGAATCATATCCTTTGACTCTGGAAACATGTTTCTCTACACCTGGCAGCTTTGACCCCCGACTCGGCTCGTTCCAACCTGCTTACGAACGATGCATACCGAGTTTGGCAGCCAAGCGCATGGTTTTCTTGCATTATTCGCAGGACAACCGTCATCCAGGATGTGAGAGGCAGGTTTTGCATTTTCCAGAGCGAAGAGCACAAAAAGTTACAATACTTTTGCGGCAGTTGGGCAAGTACGGGGAGGGAGAGAGTTTTCTAGGAAACTTTTTCCCGAATCTCCTATCGATCGGCCAGGAAAAGGATATCATTGGAAGTGACTCGCAGCATAGAGTCTTTCTTGGTGGTGGGGATTTCAGATCAGGTCAGATAGTTTACCGAAAGACAACACCCATTAGTACCATTTGTGATGTGTTCTTGTGATCCTGTGACTTGTACGTGAATCAGTTTTGAAGTCACGCGCATGACGAGATTTCGATTTTCTGTCTGCATTTCGTCGAAACGTGGGATGCAGAGTTGGCATAATGTTTGCAATTCATGATCAAGAGAGATGCCGCAGCTACCCGAGATGATGGCGTTGAAAGGAGCGTCAACCTTGCACTGGGAGCACCGAAGGAAAATGCTGATGCCATCAGGTGCAAAGAATTACCATTCGTGATGTTTTCTTGTGATCCTGTGACTTGTGAGTGAATCAGCCTTTGGTTCCGGGATGCTAACTCCTGGAAATCTCTTATGCAGAGTTGATGCAATGTTCGCAGTTCGCGATTCCAGAAAAGTTCTGTAATATCTGCAGTGGCCGTGTCGAGTTATGGAGGCTGCTGACGCCACCAGGTGCAAAGAATGCCCATTGCATCATGATCACCGAACATAAAATCCTCGAGGAATGAGGCCATCCTTGTGGTTTCTGCCACCCTGATAAATTATGCCTCAGCACTCAAGGCTCTGTTCTTCACGAGGACCCGTATCACAGTCAGCAAAACGCATTTCACGCGGGTTAGCAAACAATTGAAGGCGTTGCAGCGGCCGCTCTTCTCAGCGCTACTCCACCATTCGATCGATATTGATAGTAAAAAGATTCTAGAAAAGTACATCGAATCTTCAGAATTTTCTCGGATATCCGGCTCTCGACGAATTTGGCGGATTCAACCTCATATGCCTTTGCGAACGCCCAACTGCAGCTTTCTAGGCAGTGTACGTGAGTATACGACTATAAGGTGTATAACCGCAAATCACGGCACGCGCGTTGGTGTTTTCGTTTACGGAAAGAAATGCTGCGCTGCATCGGGCCGACGTGCAAATTTGTTTGCAACCTTGATATGAAAATTGATAAAAGATCGTGACTCTATCAGATCAGTCATTGGTTACTTATCGCCATTCAGGGCTGAGTCGTACTAGAGATCCGAAAGAACGCCACTCTTCTGCCTTGGCTATAGCGAACCTGTATTAGTGTGGATCTTCATTTCATGGTGTTTCGTGGATGCACATGGCAAAATGGCAGCGAGTGCTGGGGGCCAGCCTCATATTATGTGCAGGCGCAATAGCTAAAGAAGTTCCAGACCTCAGGTACATATTATATAGATATTACTCTTTTGATCGTGTTAGAGGAAGGCTCGGCAGGGGGTGGCACGCTACACCCTTGTTGGAGTCATGGGCTATGGCTATGCAGGTGTCAGTGTTTGGGGGGCATTGTTGGGGCACTGCCCCGCTGCTATTGGAGGACATGGCCGACTCAGCCCCCGCGGCTGTCCATGTAAAAGTCATGTAACATATTCCCGCTTTCGGTACATTCCAGTCTGCCATTTGGCGGCGAAATCACTTTTGGAGATCTATCCAATTCTTATCAAGCAAATAATTATGCCTTTGATTCACCTATGTCGCAGTCACGTTTTCCTTGCAAAGAGAAATCTGCCTCACGGACGCTGTATAGTTACTTTTGATTGGTCCATTGAGCCATAAGGAATTACAGAAAATGGCCAGCATATCTGAATATATAGACCTGAGAGCAGCATCACAGACAATGCCATTATTTGAATGAAAGCGGAAGCCATTACCAACACCAACACTAAACACAATCACAAGCTCTCCCTAGCTCAATAACAAAGAGAAAGTCCACAGTTTCAGAAAACCTAAAAAGCGCAAGCCACACAAACCATCATCGTTTGCTCTTGCCCTGACCCCGTTTGACAAGATGGCCCTAATAACTGCTCCTCCTTCCTTACACTTCGGGGAAGACTCTTCCTTTTTCAACGACCAATACCGCTGCAAGGAAATGTTCGTTACTCGCCAAAACAGTAGAATGTCAAACAAACGCAAAAGCATCAGCGCCAGCGTCAAGGATTTCTTCTCTGGCGGTAACTCGTCAAAGAGCAAATCGAAGGGCACGCCTTCTCGACCCGATTCGACCGGAACTTTAAGCTTTAACAACCCTTTTACGTCCAATAACACAAATAATGCCGTTAATACGAGCCAAACATATCAGGCGCCTGCTCCTCAGCAAAATAACAGCGAGGAGCCTCCCCCGGCTTACACTCCGACACAGCCAACACCCTCGGCTCCGGCCGGATCATCCAACGGAATCGTCGCCAAGTTCCAGGCCCACCCCATTATCAAGAGACGCACAGATCTTAGAGTCGACAACGACCCCTATGCCTTCCTGCGCAAATTCGACACCGTCTTCTTGATCGACGACTCGGGCAGCATGGCCGGGAGCCGCTGGCGGGAGACCTGCAACGCCCTGAGCCAGCTGCTCGACATCGTGCTCGAGTACGACGAGGACGGCGTCGATTTCTACTTTATCAACCACGTGTCGGGCGACGACGGCTTCAAGGAAAAGGCCGGCTCCGGCTACCGCAACGTCACCCGGGCCCGGGGCACGCACCGCGGGTCGGAGCAGCTCACCGTCGAGGAGATCTTCCGGCGGGTGCAGCCGCGCGGCGGCACCATGACGGGCATGCGCCTGGACAAGATCCTGGGGCGGTACCTGCGGCGGTACGAGGCCGAGGTGGAGCGCACCGACGACGAGACGTGCCTCAAACCCCTGAACATCATCGTCATCACGGACGGCGCCGCGAGCGACCACCCGCGCGAGAACATACTCTCCGCGGCCGTCCGCCTCGACCGCATCCGCGCCCCCATCTACCAGGTCGGCATCCAGTTCTTCCAGGTCGGCCACGACCCCGAGGCCACCCACGCCCTGAAGGTCCTCGACGACGACCTCTACCAGCCGGGCCAGGACGGCGTCCCGTCCCACGGCTGCCGGGATATGGTGGACACGACCAGGTCGGACGGGACCACCATGACGGCCCATCGCCTGCTCAAGGCGCTGCAGGGCGGCGTGGACAAGCACTGGGACAGAAGAAAGTGAAAACGTATTTCTATCATTTTTAAAGGGTCAAGGGTCAAAGGGCAGGAAAATGGTATCTAGACAATTTCATGGAAGGCTCTCGGTTGGCGTCTGGTATCGAACATAAAGGTGGCCTGCCCTGGTCGGGTACGGGAAGAAACTCTTTTCTTTCTCTCTTTTGTATTACTAGACCCTAGACTTTTTTTCTGCTTTGATCTTCGCGAGGCTATTATACCCAGGTTATGAGTTCGATGAATTATCTTATTTTGCTCTGAAATTCAAATATTCGTGAATACCAACAGTATCACTGAAACAATACAGGCAAGTAGAATTGCGGGATCGGAGTATATAATCCCAGGGATGATCAACACCGCATTTGACGAGCTCTGGTCAATGAAACTAGTATGATACGCTCAAAGCGAGTGCAGTAAAAATTGTGCAGGCCCATATGAAGTGAAATTGGTCCAGAAAGGTAGTTGATTCGGCGACCTTGATGTATACAGTAGATGAAAAGTTACAATTGACCTTCTCTTTTTGTACATGTCTTTTTGTGCCCATGTAGGGGCATGCGCCAAAACCTTGGAGAGTTCAATTGTAGTATATACATAATTCTAGACCTTTTGTGCCCTTTTGATCTTTCTACAGTAATTTTACATGCACACATCTATGATGCTGGGGCAATGTTTTTGAAGTTTCCGTTGTCGTCGTACCTCGCCTCTGTAAGATATGGTCAGTATACAGTGTCTTGCGGAATGATTGTGCCTCTCGAAAGCTTGTCGCGAGCGCGCATCGAGTGTCCCCAGCAAGGACCAAGAGACAGAGAAGAGAAAGACCGCATTGTTTGAAAGAGGGAACTTACTAAAGAAGGTATAACTCAGCGTAACGGTCTCTACGCCCCTCATGTTGAGGTCGTTGAGCAGGTCGGGGTCGAGGTAGAAGAAGACGGGCATGTCGACGGTCTCGCCGGCGTTGAGGCGCTGCTCCTCAAAACAAAAACACTGGATCTTGCTAAAGTAGGGCGCCGTCTGCGCGGGCGTGACGCTGTACGTGGCGACGCCGATGATGTCCTTGTCCGAGTTGTTGGTCGCCGTGTAAAAGGCCAGCGCCGTCTCGCCGGGCAGCACGCGCACCTCGCGCTGCTGCGGCGTGAACTTCCACGGCAGGATGTCCGACACGGACGCGTTGAACGTCACCCGGATCCGCTTGGCGTCCTCGACCGGGACCAGCCGCGTCGACGGGTCGATCGAGTCGCCGCTCGGTCCGTGGCCTGGTGCCCGTACCGGCTGGCCGCCCCAACCTGTGGTCTGGCAGATCTGTTTCGTTCCGTCTTGTTAGTTCTCTGGTACCACATCTCTTATATCGCTGTGTCGAGATCGGGGGTCCGTGTTGCAGCAGTCGGCCTTGTAAGCGAGGGAGTAGTATCATATATGCATACCATTTTGTACATCGGCACACTGCCATAGCTGAAGGCAACGGTACCGAGAATGATGCTGAGAATATAGTTCCTATACGTGGCGAACGACTCAAAATTTCAGCATGTGTACTCCTTGTTCGTCAATATGTCCCTCCTCTCGTCCTATCCCACGCCTCTATCTTCCTGGATGTTTCGCAAAACGTACAGTCCCGTGTAGTTCTTATGCCTGTAATACGCCTTCAGCCTGTCGAGGTGCTGCTGCTGCGACGGCGTCGGTGTATGCGGAGAAGGATTGGCCTGCTTGGGCGAGCTGTTGGATAGGTATCTTCGCGGCGCCGAGCTCTGAAGCTGCTGCCGCTGCGTCCGGGGCGCCGACTGGCGCAGGGCCCGGAGGCATGACGAGCAGGCCCGGCTGGCAGGCGCCGACTGCGCAATCGTCCGCGGGAGGAAATTCATGGTATCTGGTCGAGCAGAGGAGCAATGTCCAATTGATCGTCGAGCGCAGACTTGCAGAAAAGTTCGAGCGCGGATCGAATGATGTCGTCGAAGCTGCTGGGGTAGCTTTTTTCGGTAGACTAAAATCAAAGTTCTGGGCCGGGATTTGGGGAGCTGGGGGTACCTTAGGGGTCTGCTGCTGGAGCAAGGGTGGATCTGCATGCCGAATGGCGCTAAAACGTTTCCGATGTCTTTATCATGGTATTTGTTATATAATGCATCCATCTTTATTCTAGCACTCAGCTGGTATTATCAAGTGGTCATTGTAGCTTCATGTATGGCATGTATCAATGCGTATCAAGAAGTTTCAAGACTTCAATATCCATTTATATGATTAAAATTATACAAAAAAACAGATTATCCAATCTGGTATAAGCGCGCACTCATGCTAATGCCACCATGATTTCGCAACCCAAACGCCAAAGCTATGCTTCCAAAGCCCCTTTCTCAGCACGAATTCCATGCAAAATCAATACTCACGACAGCCTCCGGTACCCGTTCGTCCTTCTCTTGGGAACGCCGTTGACCTGCTTGGGCATCGACCCCGGTCGTATCCTGCTCACCACGCTCTCCAGCAGCGTCACCACCAGGACCTGGATCGCGAGGATGACGAGGCGTAGAATCCTGTCCCTGAGGCCCAGGTGAGGACGCTTGCCGCGGCTGTAGGTCGAGTCGACAAACTCAAAAGGCAGCTTGGCCCCGAGGTGTGCCTGCGCGACGTGCAGCCCGCTGCTGAACCCGTCCTCGTGGAAGCCGTACTTGGTCCACGCGCCCGCGTAGCTGATGCCGCGCTTGTTCTGTATCCGGTGCAGCTGGTCCTGCGCCCGTACCGCCGCCGGATTGTATATCGGGTGGGAGTATGAGTACCGCCCCTGCACCGTGGCGGCCTTTGGCTCGTGGATCGGGTTCAGCGTGACTAGCACGTCACCAAATGGCTCTCTGGGGATGTGCTGCAGTATGTTCATGTTGTACGTCAGAGAGACCTTGTCGATATCCCTGCCCGTCCATGGATCCGAAAGGGTCAGGTAGTTCCAGGCCGACCACGAGTTTGTCCGTACTGGCATGTGCGTCAGATCGGAATGGAGCACTGCCGTGTTCTCCGACGTCTTAAAGGCCGACATGATCATCTTCTCTTCGCCCGTGGCCGACGGTCCAATGATCTGGAGAGCCTGGTCACCGTGCGTCGCAAGGATGACGTGGTCGTATACTTCGGACTTGCCATTCTCCAGATGCAACCGTGGCCGACCGTCTGTATCGTTGGTAATGTGCTTGACAGGTGAGTTGGTGAACAGGTGGTTTGGCGGGAAGCCCTTGACAACTGCATCAATATACGACTTGGCACCTCCTTCAACAGTCAGCCAATCCGGCCGCTTGGCAACTGTTGTCAGAAGATGATGGTTCCACCTATCGCCTCAAGTCAGCACATCCAAAGCGGTACACAGCCCTTACAACAAAACTTACATGAAGCGAACGAGAGTCACCGCCGGGAACTCCAAACTGCACTTGTCCGGGCTGGTACTCCATACCGCGGCGGTCATTGGGATCAAGTAATCGTTCTTGAACGTCTCCGAGTATCCCTCTCGCTCCAGGTACTGGCCTATCGTCTCCGTCTCATTGGCAGCGCCACCGTCGTTCCTGAGCAGGTCAAGGGCGAACTGGTTGAAGCGGATAATGTCGAAAAGCATCCTCCACATCTTTGGCGAAAATATGTTCTTCCTCTGGCAAAAGACGGCGTCGAGACCCGTGCCGGCCCATTCAAACTTACCATGGTCGCGCGAGACGCCAAAGGTCATCTCCGTCTTGACCGTGTTGACACCAATCTTTCTCAAGAAGTTGATAAAGTTGGCTTTAGTCCAATGTTAGCCCACTTGTATGGATCCCAGGATATACATGCAGGGCATGCCGGCCCGTCCAGGTTTAAGAGAAACATACGGTATGTCGCAGTGTTCAGCACAATGAAGCCTGTGTCGACCAAAGCCTGGTATTTCCCCCGCTTCCAGGTGACGGTGTTGGTGTGGCCGCCGAGCCGGTCAGCGGCCTCGTAGACGTAGACATCGTGGTGGGTGCGATTCAGAGCCCACAAGGCGCCAATGCCGGCGCTGCCCGAGCCGACGATGGCGACTGTTTTCCTGGGGACCCGGTTAACCGATGATGTCATTGAAGTTTCCCCGGCCGAAGAGGCCGTGATGTGAAAAATGAGGGGAAAATCGAACAGCGGCGCCGCGACGAGGGCTAGGAGCTCACGAATAATGAGGTAAAGAAAATGAAGGAGAAACATGACGGTAGAGCCGAATGAGGCTTTTCAGTAGCATTCGGCGTGGCGTGTGAGAGTTTGTGTACGATTGCGTTTGACAGGCATTATGAGATGTGCCTCAGCGCGGACGGCTTGAACTTGGATCCTCTCATGTCGCCCCCTCCAGCCAGCTTGCCTGCTTGATTGCACCCGAGACCTGCTGCACTCTTGTGTATTTATGACGGGGAACACCCATACACCTTTTAGGGTTGCTAGATAACAAGCTTCTCAGAGTTGCAGCATCAGCTGGGTATTGGGCGAGCTGGTGGGTGGGCTGCTGTAGGTGCCAATCCTCTAGCCTCCACGTTGTGTCATCTCTGCTCCGTCTCTTGTCTGTCTTGCGTCTCTGCATGTACCCAGCAAAGATAAAGGGTCAAGTTGCATGTGAAGGGGACGCGGCTCAAATGAAAAGGGCGGAACGAATCAGCAGTATGCAAGACTTACAGTTCCTGTCTGCCTGTTGCTGGCATATCGTTTCTAAGATCGGATCGAATGCTCCCAGGTCTCCCAATTGGCCGCCGGCTGCTGAATGAATGCACTTAATGACTGACTATTGCTGTGTCTAGACGAAAGCGACCGAAGAGCAAGGTAAGAGAGGCGGAGATATATTCTGGTTTTGGCTCGAGAGCTGAAAACAATAAACAGCTTTGAGAAAACTTCACTAGGTCAACAGGGTAAGAAAAACAAACAAGCAGGTGACAGAAAGAAATACCCCGATGATGAGTACAGTCGCAAGCATTGGATCGTCTCGCTATCGTCGATTCGATTCAATATCCGAGGCCCGCCCACCAAGGGAACCCCAAGCCGAACGCCGCTAGGATTGTCTTTGTTGAGCAGCTGGGAGCTGTCTTCTAGTTACCCGCTGTAGCGGTAGCCGCGATGAAACCCGCATTGTCCGACAAGGGCGAACCCCCAACGTAACGCTATGAACGCTTTGACTGGGGGGTCTTTTCTCGTCTTGGGGGAATGGCCTCGTGAGTGCAATTCTCAGCCCTTTCCGTTGTCTCTGTTACACTATGAGAGCCCATGTGGCTGGTGTCTCTTTCCGTTGTCTCTTGAATCCTTGTCCTTCGTGGCCTACATCCGCGAATAAGGTGTTGGGTACCTAGATAGTGCTCACAGCTGCATCGTTAATAGCATGCAGCTGGGGTGGTTGTCTATTGTGGCTGGCTGGCTGGATGGAATCATGATCGTGACTTTGGCCTTGCAGCTCTAAACGCTTACCGTTGCCAGGAGCAAAGCGAATATCACATGTGACCTTGCTGGTTCTAACACCAATAGAATATAAGCCCTGACTGCTCGCTTTCATTTTTTTTTAAAGAGCCAAGATGTTGAAGTAGAAAGATGAAGATGTCCAAACAAGACTAGGTTGGCAAGGGAAAAGAGCCGCTAGGCAGTGGAACTTCAGCATGGATCGATCTGATCGCGTGGGCGGGCAGGTACGCAGTGGTAGCCTGCACTTGCCTACCGTAACGGCTGGAAATAAGGTATTTATTCACCAGATGCCAGGGCTGACAGGCAGGCACACACGAGCCACGCCATTTCCTCATAGCGCAAAATAGGCATATGCCACGGATGAACCATCGAACAGCCTTCGTTTGCATGGAAACGTCAGTTACGACAATCCCACGATGGTTCATGCCTGGACACTGCCATACCAAACAGGTAATGCAGTAGCAGGTCACGGGCGACGAACGTGAGAGTCGAGCATCATCAAGCTTCGCCTGTCTAAATAGCGTCTTGGTCAAAACGCAAAAATCACGAATGCAAAAGGCGAGAACGAGAATGTCGAGGCTCAACGGGACCGAATACTCAGAGGCAAGCCAAAAGACTCGTCTAATATCCAATTCTTAGAAGCACCAATTTCACTCTGCCCGGCTTTTTCAACTCGGCGTCCGTTGGAGAAATAAAGACGCAGAGTCGTTTGAATAATCTGCAGCCGGGGGTCAACTTTCTATGAAGAGAAAAGAGAAACAAGTGCAAGCGCCGCAATCTCGAAAATTTCCTAAATACACCACAAATTCTCAAGTTCGTGCACGGGCCTTCCAGTCAACAATGTGGCTGGGGACGAGGGGTGGCTGCAAATAAATACCATTACTCAATGGCTGGGAAGCTGTGGCTCAGCAAAAGGAGACACACTTCGGGTCGCCCGAAAGCCGGTGCCTAGGTGAGGTGTAGGCTGTAGGTAATGAATGTTACCAAGCGGCAGGTACCGCAACGATCGCCTAGAGACCCGAATCGCACTGCATTTGCTTGCGACTTTCCTGACATCACCTGCGACGACCTGACCAAATGATTAGCAACTTGTAACCAACGCAGAGACATCGACCCACTCTCATTCATTTGATTTCTTCTGCAAATCAACCGAAAAGCGAAAACGAGGCGATCAAGATAGGGATTTCGATTGGAACTCGAGCGAAACAAAGACCGCTTACCCGCCATTCTCTCTATTTCGCGCCTTGCTAGTACACAACACAAGTCCCATCATCGACACCGCAGCAATGGCGAACCCTCTCGACACCGACGCCGGCTCCGAGCTGTTCAGCAGCTACGAGGCCGAGTTCAAGCTCGTGCAGGCCGACCTGACCCAGAAGCTCGACCAGATCCCCGAGCTGAGCGGCGAGCCGAGAAAGGCCGCCATCTCGCAGGCCGAGAGAGCGCTGGAGGAGGCGGATGAGCTGGTATGGGACTACCAAGAAATGGAGAGAATATACATGCTGACGCGGGATCACAGCTCGGACAGATGCGCCTCGAAAAGGCCAACATCCCCTCGTCGGCCCGGTCCAAGGTGAACCAGCGGTTCCGCAACTTCGAGACGTCGGCGGACCAGTACAAGCGCAAGCTGACGTCGCTGGCCTCGGACCGGGCGGCCCTGTTCGGCGGCAGGTACACGGACAACCCCTCGGGATCGCCACAGGACGCCCAGCTCGAGCAGCGCCAGCAGCTCCTGGCCGGCACCGACCGCCTCGACCGCAGCACCCAGCGCCTGCGCAACAGCCAGGCCCTCGCCTACGAGACCGAGTCCGTCGGCGCCAGCACCCTCGCCGAGCTGCACGGCCAGCGCGACCGCATCATGAACACCCAGGCCCGCTTCGACGAGAGCGAGGGCTACCTGGACAGGAGCGTCAAGACGCTGAGGGGGATGGCTCGTAGGTAATGGCTTCCCTAAAGAAACACGACCCGTCTCCCAAGATGGTCTTCTCTTCTTGCCGAGAGACGCCTCCAAATCGACTTCTTCGAGGAATGAATCACATGACTAACACATCTCATCATCTAGGATGGCTACCAATCGGGTAATCACTATTGCCATTATCACTGTATTGGTTCTGTTGATTTTTGCCGTCATTTTCAGCAAGTTCAAATAGATTGGGGAAATAAGGAAACGACAAACGACGCAAGCGGGTATTTTCAAACATTAAACATTTTCGGCGTTCACACGGGGATCGTGGAGAGGGTGGTCTTTTTTGTTCTCTTTGTACTTTTGGTTTGTATGGAAATATGTGTCACTAGTATCATGATTCTGAAAGTCAGCAGACGGGGAGATGAGCCTGTTCCTGTGGCCGTCGATGCATGGAATGCCACACTCGTTCCATGGGTATATACCCTCATATAGTAATGCATCCATGCCCAGAGACTGACTGGATTGTGACTTTTACATCGGAAACTGGGTGGGGGAAAGTATTCCGCTCATGTTGATATATATCATGTCAAATTCATCACACTATAAACTAGACTGTTCTTTTCTTTTCATCTACCATATGTAAAAACCACCGACCGGTACGCCTGGGGAAGTGAGTAATTCGACAGCGGGGGGAAGCAACTCTTATAATTGCCCCCAAACAAAGCAGCAGCATCTTTTTCGAGAAGGGTATCAATCATCCACTTCCTCTATCGCCTTCCTCCCTTGGGGAAACTAGGCTTTCCCACCTTGCCGCCGCCGCGGACAGAGGACCCGTGTCTCTTGTCCTCGCCGAGCCCCCTCCGGCCGCCGTTGAAGTTGCCCCTGCCGCTCCGGTCGCCAAAGTTGCCGCCGCGGCCTCCTCCCCTGCCGCCGCGGCCGCCCCTGTCGCCACCGCGACCTCCGCGACCTCCGTGGAAGCCCCGTCCGCCCCGGGAATCTCCTCCGCGGGACCGGTTGTTGACGGTGTTCTTAATGGCGGCCATGTCCTGCTCGTCGACCTCCATCTCGTCGTCGTCGTCCTGGTTCCGGTGCTTGTTGGAGAACTTGAGCTTGCCGCGCTGTCCGCGGCGAGCGGCGTCCTTGCCCCGGAGGGCGGCGACGTACGCGCCGACGCCGCCGCCGTTGTCGGCACCGTTGTCCAGGACCATGGCGCTGTCGTCCTCGTCGTCGTCCCGGCCGAGGATGAGCTTGCCGTCCATGTCGGTCCGGGCCCGCGTCCGGCCGGCCTTGCGCATCTTGACGGGCTTGGTCGACGAGATGCTGGCGAGCGCCTTCTTGTCGAGCAGGTCGAGGGGCTCGTCCTCGTCCTCCATGATGTACGCGCTGCCGGCCTTCTTGCCCTTGCGGGAGCTGCCGCTTCCGCCCATCTCCTCGTCCGAGTCCTCGGCGGCGTCCGAGTCGTCGCTCGAGTAGAGCGCCTCGTCGTACTCGCTCTCGAAGCGGCTGCGGCGCTTGTTGTTGCCTCCGGCCTCCTCGTCGTCGTCCTCCTGCCCGTCGGCCTTGGCGGCCTCCTTCTTCCTCTTGCTGCGCTCCTTGGTCTTGCGGATGTTGTTGATCAGCTTGCGGTCGTCCTCGGGGCAGTGCTTGTTGACAATGTCGAAGCCGAAGCGGCGGACCATGCGCTCGAGGATGTGCTTGACCTTGGCCCGGAAGTGGCCCTTGTGCTCGTGGCCCCAGACCATGAGGTTGGGGATCAGAGTCTCGAGTCGGGGCAGCATCATTTCCGTCGGTAAGCTAATGATGCACACCTTGACGAAACCCAAACAGCTCTTGACGATCTCTCGGTTGTTGGACGTCAGGAAAAGATCCATAGTCTGTACGAGGTCGCTCATGATTTCTTGGCTGAGGAAATCCCGGAACTCGTAAAGAATGCGAGTAATGGCGGTGATGGAGGCAGAGATCATGTGCGGCGTGCTGCCGGCAAGACCAGCACTAACCATGGTGAAGTACTCCTCGATGCCGGCAGGGACGGACGGCGCATCCGCGGCCATGCCCGGCACTTTGCTGTTGACGATCAACGTACCCTTGGACTGCTCTAGCCTTTGTCCCATGGAGACGATCAAGTCGAATGCCGAAGTCCTTGCCTTCTCATTGTTCTCCTTGCAGCCGATCACAACCTCGGACAAGACGGACGGGATGAAATGGAGCGAGTCATCGGGGATGAAAGGAATCATGGACGCGATGGCAGCTATCCGCTCTCTCCGGGCGGGCACGGAGACCTTCTCGCCGCTTGAGAGAATCAGGGTTTGCAGTTCGCTGAATCGTTCCTGCAGGGCCACCTTGCCGACCTCGGATGATGCTAACCGCGGGATCAGCTTGTAAGCCTTCTTCTGCAGCTGCGGGTCATCGTCTTTCACTATAATGATCGATGAAATGTTGAAGAGAGCTCCGAAGCTCTGTCGGGGCAGATACGCAGACATGGTGATGACCAGGTCCATGAGTGTGTGGCTTGTCGAGGGCATCTGGTTGGGCTTCTGCTGCTTGCTCTTCTCTTGCTCGTTGGCTGCCTCGGCGATGGTCTGAGCGAGCATGTTGCTGACTCTGTCGAACGTCTCGGTGAGTTCCTGGTCGGGCGTGATGCTCAGGTAAGCATTAATGGTTTGCAGAATCGGCCCCCGTGATTGGGGCAGAGTCTGGCTGTAGACGTTGAACAGCACAGCGAGCAGGTTGCCCGCAAATGTGCCCAAGTAGGTCAAGTTCTTCTTCGCATCATCCTTGGAGATCCGGCTCTGCAGAACGAGGTCCTCCTCATCTTCCACAGTAGCGATAGCCTGGTTGGACTCGACCAGGGTTCGGAGGGCTCTGCAGACCTCGAGTCGCAGGTCGACTTGCTTGTAGAGAAGGTTGGCCAGCATCTCCGCGAAAGTCTGGTCAAAAGCAGTGTTGAGATCCAACGGCAAGTCGCAGTATCCGGGCAAAATGGACCAGATCTGCGAGACCAGCGTTTCGTAAATCTTGATTTCCATAGTCTTGGGCGCGTCGCCATTGTCGAGGACCTTTTGGAACATGGCCTCACTGAGAGGGACCATTTCGTCCCTGAAGTGCTGCAGGTTGGTGTTGCTGGTGTAGTCGCGCATGATCGGAAGCAACCAAGCACGGCCGGGCTGACCCTTGACGGGCTTTGCCAGGTTCAGAGGCAGAACGTTCAGGACGGCCTCGGGGCCCATGGCTCTCACGGCCTTACCGAGCACGTCATCTGCTTCCTTCTTTCCCATGAAGGAATCGTTGCCGCGCAGGTCGCCAACGGCCTTGACGATGTTGAGGAGGATCGGGCTCGAGCGCCATCGGAGGGCATCGAAAAGGCCACCAAAAACGTTGAAAGTTTGCATCCAAGCCGACTGGTACTGAACGCTCAAGAAATTCTCTGCAATCTTGGCGAGCTTCTCGAGAACCTTCTCGTCGTAAATCGATGGCTCGAGAATGACCTGGTTGGGAATACAGTTGGCTGCGAAAGAAATCAAACACTCGGACGCAGAGACGCGAATGTTGTGCGAAGACGACTCCATGAACTCGGAGACCAGGCTGAACAAGTCGGGGAGCTTCTGGAACGTATCCTCGGGCTCCATTTGAGCAGATACGTCGTAGCCCCGGGACAGGATGGCGATCCAGGGCGGGAGAAGTTGTGTGTCGTTGGCCGAGGGCCGCAGTTCCGCGATGATCTCGAGCAGGCGCGGGAGCTTGACCGAAGCCATTTCCTCGGTGGCCATGCCCTCAAAGGTCATCTCAAAGATGTCGAAGACGGCCATGGTCATGTGGTCGTTGCCAGTCTTGGCAATACCGAGCAGGAGTTCGCAGAGCGACTCAATGTTCTTGCTCGGCCAGCCGCCACAAGCGAGCGTGATCGACTTGATGAGCTGGAGGGCGTGGATCAAGGCCGGGTCGTGCTCTCCGTCGGCTGACTTTCTCTGTTTCCTCGACGCAGCAGCCTTCTCAGCGAGCTCGGCCAGGCTCCTCATGGCCGTCTCGGCGCAGAGATCGGCGGCGGGGTGGTCCAGCGACGGACTCGGGGGAGGGTTTGTGAGGACCTTCTTGAGGGCATCCTGTGCCCGCTTGCGGACCTTGGGTCGGTGGTCCAGGGCGAGGTTCAAGAGTCCCGCCACAGCCCTACGCGGGCTGATCTCGTTGGTGGGCAGCCTCCATGCTGCCAAATCCTGTGCGAGGAGCAGCGACTCCAGACATCCGATCGAGGGCTTGAGCAGCGGGGCCTCTGCGTCGGCGAGGAGCAGCACGGGCGCAAGCAGGGTGAGGATCTGGGTAAACTTTGATCGGAGGAGCGAGTGCGGGGCGAAGGGTGTCACGACGTCGAGAAGGTAGACCACTGACGGGGTCAGTTCCTTGTTGATTTGCCCATTGGAGATGGATTGGTTGAGCAGGGCGAGGAGGGCGGCGAAGTAGCCCGTGGGCGTGGGCGCCGTGTTCTGCTCCTTCAGCGTCTCATCGACCGCTTTGAGGATAACGACGGTCTGGGGAAGAGGTCGAACATGTTAGCTCTCTCTTGTCTGGCGGGCGTGATTGATCGTGCGCCAATGTGTGCGCGCAAACGGAACAACTAACCTGCTGCTGACTCTGAAGATTCGGCGACCGGATCTTGTCCAGTTTCTCTTCCAAAGTCGCCATTTTGAGAGTTCTGAACCAGTGTCTCTCTTTGGGCAGACCAAACTGTATCGTCTTCACACTGGGAAGGTTTTGGGAAATTTTTGGGAATCATTTTTATCTTATCGCTATCGACCCCACTAAAACGTCAAAAAAAAAGTTGTCGCAGCCCGCCCATGCTTTTTCTTTAGCTAGGTACCCAGGTACGTACCGCGGGACCCTTCGGCGATAAGCATAGAGAAGTGGGATAATTGAACAGGGGTCCAGTTGTAGAGTAGTATAACATTGAATACAACACAGAAGGATTTTGATGATCATAAGTGGCCATCGGTATTTATGGGAAGAGAATGATGCCCTGTATAATAAGTGGTTTAAATACTTCATTTGGCACAAGTATAACAATTCTCTTATAGGGATAATTCAATACAATCACATAAGCAAGAAGCATATTAGCAACACCTTGACTGGTTTGTGGAGGCAAACCCGTGGCTGCGCCATGAGTATAACCCCAGGAGCCATGATAGCCATCATGTTGTTCAACCCAATTCGCATCTGCATAACGCCAGTCTTCGATACAACTTCAACACCAGATATCCCTTATTGCTCCAAGCTCCTATCATATATCTTCCCAGCTCGCAGTGAGAAAGCCACACAGGCGAAATACTAGCCGTGGAGTATATCAGAATACACCAAGAATCATACCTCTCCAGTGTTGCCGGGACTCGATAAACCTTGAACAGCCTCACCAGTTTTCATATCGTGGCGCCGTAATTTGTGCCATTTCCCTCCCAGCAAGAACAAGTAGAAGTCACAAGATGAACCATAAATATACCGCCTCGCCGGCCGGGGCAAGGAACACCTACGCCCTTGTACATGAACGACATCAGACTGGTCTTCGGCCTATCCCTCCATCTCTCCCCAGTCCGATTATCCCAGAGAGCGAAGAGCCCAACAGACCAGCGAACGAAACACCAGCGGCTCTACCATGACATCAAGCTGCGATCGGGTAGACGGTCGCGAGTGCCTGCGGCGACTCCTGGCCGAAGCCGACACAGAGCTCATGACCACCCAACACGTATATCTGAAGCTGCCGCTGCCACTGTACCTGAAATACGTCGCGTACCAGGCGCCCGGCGAGCCGACGCCGGTATCCAGCCTGTCCCACTGTAGCCGTTGCAGTCACTGCTCAAAGAGCACGGGCATCGAGTCGAAACATACAGAGAACGACGATCTGGATCCAATATATGCCATGTACGCCGACGAGCATCCGAAGCCGGATCGCAAAACAGGGGCCGGAGATAGAAAAACACACAGTAGCAACATGACACCGACACCGCTGGTCATCAAAAAGAAGAACAGCACCAGCACCGACTCGAGGACCCTAGAGATAGAGGATGATTTCCCATTCCTCTCCTCGCAGGATATCATCAACCATGGTGAGGGAGACCAAAAAAGCGAGAGCGCCTGTAGCAGCGGATTCATCTCGGAGCCGGAGCCGGTACCGGTGTCAAAGCCGGAGGCGGTCGCGCAGAGAAAATCTTCCAAAAATATTCCCATCGACACCAAGAAGATACGGCGAGACGCAAATTCCCTCCAAACTGTTGCTGCCACCGAAGTACTGGCAGCGAGGCATTTCGACGCGGCTGAAGCCTCCGACCACTGCCAAATTCAACGAAGAGATCAAGGCCTCGGTGGAAGAAACAGGAGGCTTCCATCGCCTGACCCGTCCGCGCTCGGTCAAAGGTGGTTCGGAACATCCGTACGTTGTCCTCTGTCCTTGTAGATGCTTATGATGTTCGTAGAGCCTCGATACTAACATCACATCGCAGAAGTTGCCGTCCGTCCCTGACCTGGTTCAGCCCCTCGCGCGATTTCGTTTACTATCCGTGCCCCGGCGACAAGATGGTCGGCGTACACACGGTGGCCGAGAACGTCGTCATGGAGAGCTTCGAACATATAAGCCCGCTGGAGCTGCACCGCCGGCTCAAGCACCTCAGCAACAGGGAGATCCTTCCCCGCGTGCGGACGGTTCGCATCGCATCGGGCATCATATGCGCCAACGGAGACTGGTCTCCGGAAATGGTCGACAGCTTCTTTGGCCCTGAGCACCTCATACTTGTAGACCTGCGAGACGGCGCTGCAGTGAAGCGCACAGCGCTAAAGCTTCTTAAGTTGATAGACGAAGACGAAGAACCCACCGGGAAGTGGTGTCGCAAGTTCGCGCGCGTTGCGTCCAAGTTCCACGACCCATCGCACTGGGAGGATATCGAGTTCGTCTTTGTCGAAGCCTGGTTCAACGCCACCTGGAAACTCCCATACACCAAAGTTATCTGGCCGAAGGAGGGGTGGCGGGAAGAGATCGTGCCTTCGGCGGCGCTCGAGGATCTGAGGACAAGGCACCATTTCAAGGACGCCGTGGTCGACGAACAGGAATACTTTAGAAGTCTCGACTCGGAAGGCGCCTGGGATCGGACCACGCCATACGCTTGTGGCGTGCTGCTCGATATGCCCACTGTTTCGCCCGTTTTTGCTTTCGTACGGCCGGAGAACTGGGAGTCTATGCGCAATTGTGAAATGCAGAAGCGGTCTTCAGCGGCCACTGACCTTCCCTGCCAAGCCTCAGCCATGACTTATTCACCTGCCACGTTAATATGATCATCATAAAGCTCGACCAAATAGGCAGCAAATTGTTTGCAAATAAAGGGAAAAAGTTGTATGATAGACGTCCAAGAAATCTAGTGTTTGTTGGTAATTGGTATCGTGTTCTGGCTTCTACACCATGTAGTCAGTCAGTCCTCCTGCGCCATTCGCGAAATACATTCGTATTCAATCACTGGTTCTCATCGCTGGAGACCGTATTATCATGTCGCCTTGTGTTGACTTTGGTGCTAATTTCCGTTCGAACATATGTTAGCCACAAAGAAGCGCTGTTTGCTGTCTATGATCTCTCTCTCTCTCTTTACGAAAAGTCTTCCTCCTCGGCGACAATCATGTTCTTGACCCGAACCAGAATCTCAGTCTTCCACTTGTCCAACTTTGACATCTGATCAAACTGGAACAACCTGTCGGTGAATTCCTCCTGGTTGCCGGCCTTCACGGCCTCGGTCAGGTCGACCAGCAGCTGGTGCTCGCGAGTCTGAGTAAAGGTCGGGTCCATGTCACGGTACTTCTCCAAAGCCCTGTCGGTAGCTACCGTATCCTGTGTCGCGAGGTGGCAGATGCCGGCCTTGAGGAAGTAGTCCTTGACACTGTATCGCATGAGGTTGTTGCTGACGCTAGCCGTGGCAACTTTTTCGTAGTTTCCGATGGCCTTGTAGTAGTCGGCATCGAGCGCGGCGATATCGGCAACCTTGAGCCAGAGCTTGTTGGCGAGACTATATTCTCACGGTCAGATCCAGGACTTATAGATGTATTTGCTTTCGGGGTGGAACATCGTGGTGATACGTACGCTGCAGCATTGTCGCTCTCGTACCAGCCCGCCGCCAGTTCATAGGCCTCGAGAGCACGCTTGATATCGCCAATCTGAGTCTCGAGCACCTCTGCCAGGTTCTCCTTGTGCTGAGCGGCCCGGCGGAAGTTGCCCTTCTTGCAGTACTGCTGAATCGAGAAGTCAAGACACCGCACGGCGTCTTCGGGTGACTCCTGCTTGTAGACCTTGAAAGCATCGACGTAGGTGTTGGCAGCGTCGTCGGGCTCCTTCAGATTGTTGATCTGGACATTGGCGGCCTTTTCAAAAGCCTGGCCGGCTTCTCTGTCTGCACATCCGTAGCGTTAGCCATCGCTTGTCGCCACCGAGCTTCCATCCAGATGGCAGTCCCCCATCGGCGAGTCGGTCTGGGCAGTACATACTCATCTTCTGCACCCTGAAGGCATTGGCGGCCTCGATATACGTGTCTGCCGCAGTCATGTACTTCTCCTCTCTACCACCAAAGAAACTGAAACCTCCCGAGGCGGAGGACAGTGCCTTGTCTGCCTGTGCTGCGCATTAGCATTGGGTGTCGCGGGGGAGGCCTGGAGAGAGGCTTCTGGCGGGGTTATTGCTGACCTTTTGGAGCAGAGCGCGGGGATCTCCTGCCATGTTGACGGTGGTAAATGTGATTTCGGTCGAGTGGTGGTTTGATCGGTTGATGAAAGTTTCTTTGCGTCTCGTCGGGTATCAAGTTTGCGTGCGACTTTTAGTATGTCTGCGTTGTCACTTGCTGGAATGAGTGGTGTGAACTTCAGTACCGTGTCAGCCTAGGTACTGATTGATGGGCCAGTTTGGTCACCAGTCGCGGAAGCAACCGCCTAAAACATGTGCCCAGGAGCTATGACGCTGCGCCTTGCTTCATGTCGCACTCTTTTTGGCTCCTGGACCCCGAATCTGCTCCGCTGGAAGGATAAAGTACTGGATACTTTGTGACTCGCAGTTCAACCTGCACATCCAAAAGTAGTGTCTACATTTATTTGGCCGCATGGAATTTGCGAAGCTCTAGATGGACATTTGCACATTTTGAGACTATCGCCAACTCCAGCTACATACAATAATACTTATTACCGATTAATTGATGCATGTCGCACACATAGTGAAGCCACGGATCAAAAACAAACGAACAATTAGACCCATATCCGCCTCGAAAACAGCGAAGCCACCTCAACACGCGCAAAGCGCATTCTTTCCTTCCAAACTCAAGCAAACCACCAGATAGTCCCTCCCATGTCGACGACGATATGCACCCAATGCCGAGCGGCCCAGCACCTGCTCCGGCGAGCCAGACCCAGACGAACCTCGCAATGGGCCACCACCACCACCACACAACAACCAAATAACAAGTGCCGATCACCATTCTCAACCACCCCGACACGGCACCGCGATCCCACGCCCTCGGAAATCCTCGCCAAACCGACCTGGTCCGTCCGCTCCCTCCTACCACCACCATCATCCCCAGCATCGACACCGGGCACAGAGACCGAGGTAGAAGAAGAAGCAATCACCCCCCAAACCCTGCGGCACCTCCTCCGCCTCTCGGCCCTCCCGCCGCCCGCCACGCCCGCCGAGGAGTCGCAGCTCCTGGCCACGCTGCGCGCGCAGCTGCACTTTGTGCGCCGCATCCAGTCCATCGACACCAGTAAAGTCGGCCCGCTTGTCTCCATCCGCGACGAGACGGCCGCCGGCGTGCGCGAGCAGACCGTCGGCCTGGCCGACCTCGAGGTCGCCCTCGCCGCAGAGGACGTCGTCGGCCACGCCCGGAGGCCGAGGAGGAGGCGGGCGCGGAGCAGCCAGCAGATTGAGGGCGTCGAGGATTGGGATGTGCTCAAGGGCGCGAGCGAAAAGGTTGGGCGGTACTTTGTGGTCAGGAGCGGCATCGGAAAATAAGAGCCCAAGAACGAGGACCCAGAGACTATTGGCAGCAAATCTGCTACCAAAAGAAGGAAATTCTGCACGTATATTCGTGCCAGAATGTGCGCAATATACCCTGGTTTGAGGTCCACATGGCAACATCACAGATATGATGAAATCACTTCCAATCTGCTTCTCGAAACAAATGTAAGAAGATATAGCAGGTGATTGATCTACCAAAACTACGGTCTTTAGTATGTCGGCTGTATACTTCTGGGGGTTTTTCTGCCTAGAGAAATCTACCAAAATTGCAGACGAAGCTGCCCAAAAACGATGCGCGTGAGCCAAAGCTCGGGGTATATCCATGCCATGTGTCTCATCTCTGTGTCTGATGTCTATAGTACCTTTTTTTTCTTCTTTTGTTCTTTTCTTCAGCTGACTCCCCTCCCGTCGTTATGTTTTTCTGTTTTCTCTCCTTTTTGCTTCTTGATTTTTTATTTTCGGTTTCAGTCATTTCTCGTCATGCCGACTCACGGCCTATGACAATACTGAATAAGACTGGATGATCGGCCTGGTTGCTGACGAAATTGCCAATAAATGGCCCCAGAAAGGCCCCTCAGTAGTTTTCGGAAACGAAATAGAGGAACAATGATCTCGGATGAAGACCTCGGCGGATGGCCAAATCACGAGCTGAACTCCGAAGACGAAGCGCATGACCCCTCTATCCACGGTTTCGGCCCTTGCCAGCACGCTTCTTTCGGTTCTTCGAGCCACCAGCGGAAGGATGAATGGTCTCATTGTTGGCACCGACGTTGATGGAGCCGTTGCCGGAGACCTTGCTTCCCTTAGAAGCAGAAGCAGAGGAGCCGCCTTGGCCGTTGACAGGTCTGACATTCTCCTTTTCGTTGTTCTGCTGGTCGCCACGAACACTAGATCCGGCCTGGCCTTTGGCTCCAGTCTCCTAGACCTTCAATCCTTGATTTGCCACAGCGGTAGTAGTCTTTGCGTCGGCTGCCTTAGACTTCTGCTCCTGCTCAATGCGTGCGGCAGCCACTCTCTTCACGACTGCAGCACGAAGCTCGTCGCGCTTCTTCTCTTCATCCATCATCTTGTCGAGACTTGCAAACTGCTTTTGTCCCTCTCTGGCATCAATGTCCTCCCAGCTGAGCTTGGCCAGAATCGGGCCGACCAGGTATCTGTATCGATTGTGTGCAGTGACAATGTTGGAGGCGTCGTAGTTCTGAACTCCGGGCACACCGATAACCTCCTCCAGGCCTGCGATTCCAGAGGTGTAATTACCCAAGCGCATGGCAAAGGCCATCATCATGTCCTTCTTGCTGTAGACATTGATAAGTCGGCCAGTGACAATGCTTCGAACTGCGGCCCAGGACTGGGTGTTGGATGGACTGGGGCAGCCCATGAGGACAGCATTCTCGATGAGGCCGAAGATGCGCTTCTCCGATAGGGTCATGAGGGCGACCCAGATCGCGCGGGCGCCGGCACCGAATCCGATGAGGGTCACGGGGCGATGGCCACCAATGTTGCCTAGAATCATGTCTGCCAAGATGAGGCCCAACCTCTCGGCGCGGGCCATGCAGACTGACCAGGGGTTGTCAATCATCTTACTGCAGCGGACCATGGCGGCGGGCCAGTTCAGGGTGTTGATAGACTCGGTCACTGAGAGAGAGTTAGCCAGGATGCTCCGGAAACCATGAGAGTACACATACCGGTACGAGAGTCTTGCTTCATCTCGGTCCAACCAGGAGCCTTGAGTACATCGTCGAGGGCAGCTCCTGACTTAAGGAGTGCCTCCGTTTCCCACTGAAGACTGTACACTTCATTTTGATCACCAAGACACATCCAGGGATTCTTGCAGTCGTCGCCCTCGGGGAAGCTGGGGTCGAGGAAACCGGTGACGCCAATGGTGAGGCGAAGTCGACGATCATCTGCGCAAACAAAGAAAGGATCGTTCATGGGACGACTGTCCTTCTGACCGTGCAGAGGGATGAGACCAAAATCCTGAATGTCCTTTGTGTACGATTCCGTCATCTTGGTAGTTGCGCGCGAGCCATACAAGCCGAACAGAGTTCCAACGACGACGGGGTTCTCTGCCATGCCCTGGAGCATGGTAGTAGCTACGGCAGGACCAACGCCGAAACCACCAAAGACTGTGCTAAGTCCTGCAGAGACGAGGGGTGCCGCCAAACCACCCACGGCCTCGCCATTGACAGCAGTGGGTGGCTTATTATTGGTGACGTTTGCAGAAGCATGAGACGAGGTAATGGCATCATGTAGCTGTTGTTGCTTCTGATGATTGCGGCGGAATCGATTCTTTCCCTCCTCAAGACGGCGCAGTTGCAGCTCTTCAGGGGTGATGCGCTCGACAATCTGTGCCAACGCTTTTCCAATACGCTTCTCATCAACGCTGAGGGCGTGCAAAGGGATTGCCATGCATGTTGCCAGGTGACACAGGAGGACACGACTGTAGCTACAGTAGTTCTCCAGACCAAGCAAGATCAACGTGACGCAGTGCAGAATACAACCGCGCTTCTCTCGGGACAAGCCACTCAGAGAGTTGCTGTGAGTAGAGAACAAACGCTGGGCCATTTTGTCAAAATCTTCGAAAGGATTTGCGGGGTCGCCTAAAATATCCGTACCGTCAGTATATTACAATTACGCCTTACATGACAAATTTGAGACAGATGAATTATTGGGTGCGACTTCGCCCCGGGGAATTGCTCACCATTGGTATGGCTGAACGAAGCAGCGCTTGAATAAGCGAGCTGAGGTCTTGCCTTGGAGCTGCTGAACATAGGGCCACCATCGGGGCCACGTCGAGTACCTGAGTTTGCGACAACCTGGGACTCGAAAGGCAGCTGAGCTCGAACCACGTTGCCCTCTCTGCCTCCCTTTCTGATGATGATGCTATCCATACGCTTAGCGACCATTGCTCTGAATTTACCGAAGTGGGCGAGCGAATCTCGCTTCATCTCAGTAGATTGAGCACGCAGAATCTCGTCCTCGGTCTTGGTACCGTACAAACGGACGGCTTCTTCGAAGGTCTCGGGAGTCTTCAAGGGAAGCATACTAGCGTTCACGCCAGGAGGGAGGTTAGCCGAAGGTGGAACGTTTGTAGTCTTTGACTTGCTGTTGCCCGCGTTGATGGCCTTGATATCCTCGGCAGTCATTCCGGGCGGCAGGAAGACTTGAGGCCGGGGCGGCTTGGGTCTGGCTTTCGAACCTGTCTTGTCGACACTGGCATTCGAAGCAACAGCGGCAAACGTAGTGCTGGCTGCAGCCTTGTTCTCCTTGTTATCATCTCTCGCAGTAGCAACATTGCCATCCTTGGGACCTTCGCCCTCGGGATAAAGGGGCTTGTTGCCGTAGAGGTGGGCGTACTTGGGGCTGTAGGGGTTGGGAATCGAGACGAAGGTGGCGGGCAAGGGCGTAGGACCCACGATGCGAGGCGGCTGCGGGGTGGCCGTCTTGTTCTTGTTGATGGTAGTCGTTCCCATACTATCCCAGAGCTCCTTAAGTGACTTGTTCATGCCCTCCAGGATGATAGTGATGAGTCTGACCAGCTGTTTGTATTGGTCGATGCTGACCACGTCGGACAGATCGGGTCGCGTGGGCGGCGGACCGCGGGGACCGGTCTTGATGTTGAACGTCTGGCCCATCTCATCGGTCGTGTCTGTGTTGTTTGGGTCAAACGTGTCGTCGACTGATGTGTGGGGTGAAGTTGAGAATGGGGAGCTGGTCTGAAGGTCTGCTGCAGAGTTCCGGCCCCGCGGTCTGTTGATGGGCATTGGGTCGGCCACTCCTGCCCAATCGTCCTGCTCGACCCGTTGCTGGGGTCCATCGCTGTCGTCCATTTTGGCGACTGAGTGGAAAATCGGAAACAGCCAGTGGAATAATCGTGTATTCCAAGCGGAAGGTTCAGTCGGCGAGGAGCCTATGAGGAGCAGAGGCTGGGAAGCAGCGCAATCGGTGTCCAAAACACCAATAGGAAGCTGTAATGGTGTTGCAAATAATGATTACTGTAAATTGGTGGGTTAGCTATCACATGCGCATAGATCGCCATGGACAATGGATGGCATATTGGCGGCTTGAACTGCCGTCAATTCGTTGGTCGGAGGAATGATTGCGCTCACCTGTGGTGCTGCTGCGGGGGCACTGGGGATGGACATGGCAGCAAATCCAAGAAAAGATTCGAGAACCCGGAATGTCGTGTACAGAAAGTACGATTGATGACTATCTTTCTTTAACGCGGCGCGGCAATGGCTCAAATACCGTGAGCCAGAAAGCAGCCGGTGATGGCTCTCGTTTCGGCGGACAAGACCTTGGAGGAAGCCTGGAAAGCAAATGCAGTTAGCAAACAAATGATGTAGCAGTCAAGGGAAAATCGGCGAACCTGTGCTTTGCATCCAAGAACGTGTGCTGTTTCAGTATCACAATGAATGGTCGCCGGATGGTCTGAGGTGCAGAGACGTTTTTTGTTCAGGTCTTGCCCCAAAAGTGTTGCAGCCAGACAGCCGATGCGGGTGATGGCGTTGCCCGGTGGTGCGCAAAGAAACAGTCAAGGTCGTTTGCACAGCTCGTCGACGACCCCACCACAAGTTTTATTTACTTCTTTCTTGGTGGTCGGATCCGGGGCTCATTGAGGCTGCACCGAAGCTGCTGGTTGCCGTGCCGGCCGTTTGATACTGTAAGACAATGCAGTCATTCACCTTTGCAGGGAGCCTATCGGTTGTCGTCAGACGGGTGTACACGGGAGCACCGCGCAAACGGCACATCGCTCCAACCCATGCATTCGTTCATTCATTCATTCTGGCAAGCAATACCAAATGTCATTCGTGGATGGATTTCTTGGATGATCGACCCAACCTGACAACTAAGTTGCCTCTCCAATTCCAACGTAAGGCTTCGGCCCAATGAGGATCCAACAGGACTATAGAATCTTGCCATTTTGGGAGTTTACATGGATGGTGGCTGAGCTAATTTTACATGTCGGCCAACCACAACTCTATTGCCATCTCCACACGGGAGATCGTCTCCTACTGCCAGCACCCACCGCAACGACGATCCCATCAGCTCAAGGCACAGCGGTCTGGTCTGGAAAATATGCAGCTGTGCTGTCCCATATTTAAAGTCGGAGTCAGGATCAATCCCAAGTCACGAAGACATGCCAATGAAGAAAACATAATAATCGGCACACTCAGAACGCCCCGTGTATTATAGGTGTATGCTGTCATACCTTCCACTCCCTTCTATGTCTCCTGTAGTCCATTCTACACTACAAGGGCGTTCCCATGATCTGTGGTCATAGACCTACAGAGAACGATTGTCCGGTTAATCTATCAATATCTAATATCGAGCCCAGTCTAATTCTCACCGCCCATCAAAACGTCTCTAGAAATATCTATGCATGCGTCTCGTGCTCTTCCAGGTTGTAGCCGTCGTACTCCAAATCGTCCTTCTTGACCCTCTCCAGTTGCTCACTGATGTAGTGGTGGAGATGGGCATCTGCCTCTCTGCGCTCCGATTCGCGCTCGGGGTCAAGGTTCGAAACGCTGTTGCCCAGTGAAGCAACATCGTCATCATCTCCATTCACCGAGCCTTCAAAGTCACTTCGAGCACCGATGGACCGCGCAGTGGAGGATCGCCGCATCTTGGGCTTCTCGCTCTTTTCTTTTTGCCCATTGGCTGTGCGATGGAAGACATCGTCGAAGTAGTGGGCCATTCCCACGGACGGAGTCCTGGGAGTCTGAGGCAGACGGCAGCTGATGCTAAAAGACAGTCAGTCTCCATTACGTATTGGATCTTGTTTCTTCGACTTACCCAGTATCATGAATCATGCGGGCGATCAGACCCGTCCAACCACACTGATGCGTTGCGCCCAGACCACGGCCGGTGTCGCCGTCGAAGAACTCATGGAACCACATGTGGTCCTTCCAGTGCGGGTCAAAGTCAAGAACATCATTGCCGTCGTTGATGCTGCGTCGCCCGTCGTCGCCACGAGCAAACAGGTGCTGCAGGCGATGCTGGATCTCCTCCGATACATGGCCCAAATGCATGTAGTCGCCAGAGCCAGTCGGGCACTCCACTTGGAATTGGGGCCCGTAGAACAAGAAGAATCTCTGCAGAGACTCTACCAGGAGGAAGTTGACGCACAGCCAAATCGGCCCTCGCCAGTTGCTGTTTCCACCAAAGAGGCCACTGTCAGAATCGCCAGGCACGTATCCAACCTTGAACTCTTGTCCGTTGACGTTCATCGAGTACGGGTTGTCCTTATGGTGCTTGGACAGCGAACGAATACCGTGCTCACTGAGGAACTCGTCCTCGTCCAACATTCTCTTGAGGATCTTCTCAAGGCGGTCCTTGCTGACCATGGAAAGGAGGATTCTGTTGCCCTTTCCTCTCTTCCTGATGCTGGCCATGTTTCGTTCCGCCAAGTCACAGCGGTTCTCCATGAACCAATCGACACGCTTCTTGAAAGAAGGGAGCTTGTTGACCAGCTCGGGCTCCAAGGTCAAGGTAGCATAGAGCGGGATGAGACCAACAAGGGACCTCACGGGCAGCTGTTGGATCCATGGGCCGCCCCAAGAGATTGCATCGTAGTAGAAGCCGTCTTCCTCGTTCCACAGCGACTTCTCCTCTGACTGGCCAGACTTGAAAGTCATGGCGTCGCTGATGAAGATGAAATGCTCAAAGAACTTGGAGGCAATATCTTCGTAGATGCGTCTGTGCTTGGCGAGCTCTAGAGCGATGTTCAGCATGCACAGACAGTAGAAGGCCATCCATCCAGTGCTGTCGGCCTGCTCGAGGACACCGCCGGTGGGCAGCGGCTCAGATCGGTTGAAGAGACCAATGTTGTCCAGTCCGAGGAAACCTCCCTCGAAGACATTCTTGCCATCCGTATCCTTTCGGTTGACCCACCAAGTGAAGTTCAGCAGGAGCTTCTGGAATACGCGCTCCAGGAAATCAAGGTCCTGGCGTCCATACAGCTTGCGCTCGATCTTGAAGACACGGAAGGTTGCCCACGCGTGCACAGGGGGATTCACATCGCCGAAGTTCCACTCGTACCTAGTTGAATGTTAGTTGACATGGACTCTTGAGGTGATTTGTTTCTAACTTACGCAGGGAGTTGGCCATTGGGATGGCAGTACCACTCTCGGGTGAACAGATCGATCTGCTTCTTGGCGAAATCGGGGTCGATCATAGCAAGCGGAATGCAATGGAATGCACTATCCCAAGCCGCAAAAAATGGGTACTCCCACGAATCTGGCATGGACAGGATGTCATCGATGTGCAAATGCCGCCACTGCGTATTTCTGATCGACTTTCTGGATTCGGGAGGCGGTGGCTGCGCAGGGTCTCCATTGGCCCACTGATCCCAGATGAATTGGTAGTACTGTTTACACCACATCATTCCGGAGAAGGCTTGACGCTGAATGCTGCGAAGATCATCGCTCATTGGCAGGGGGCTGAGTCGGTAGTAGAAATCGTCGGCTTCTTCGCGACGCTTCTCGACGACATCGTCGAACTCTTCTTCGTCGAGGTAGTTATCGGGCTTCTTGCTGAAACGGAAACGAACAACTAAAAATCAGAGTTAGTCAAGGTGAAGAGGTTCAAGCGAAGGCTGCTGAAGGATTGCTTACCAGCACACTCTCCAGGCGCAACACCACCAGACTCGTTGAAGGCGAAATGGGCAGCGCACTTGGTACCAGTCTTGGCCGGGTTGATGGCTTCCTTCTTGCCTTCGACAATGTACTGGTGGAAAGCATCCTTGACGTAAGGAACCTTGTTCTCTTGTCCGTAGAGCAGGTTGACATTGGTGTCGTTGTCGGTGTACATGAGCTCAGGCTGGACATCTTCTCCGCTAGGGCCGACACCAGGCGAGGGCGAGAGGAGGACATAGCGGTCACCAAGCTTGTGGTGAGTCGACTTGGCCATGTTCTCGGAATGAGCCGAGATGGACGGCTTGAGATCCTCGGGCTCTCTGCCCCATGCCCAAGTGTTCCGGAACCAGACGTGAGGGACAATGTGGAGCGGAGCTGGGTCAGGACCTCTGTTCCAGGCGGTCACTCGGAAGAGAAGCTCCTCAGCGTCATCTTCATCCTTGGCAGTCTCAATGATAATGTCCCAGTACCTGTCTTCCTCAAAAACGCCAGTGTCAATGATCTGGTATTCCTTATCTTCCTTGCCTCGCTTTGCGTTTTCTTCCAGCAGGTCCTTGTAGGGGAAGGGCTTCTGAGGGTACTTGTAGAGATATTTCATATAGGAGTGCTTTGCTCGTCAGTACGTCGGATTATTTGGGGAGAGAAGAAGTTCGTACCGTCTGCGAGGTTATCGTTAGCGCGTGTTCAATCATATAGCAGTAAAGACTTGTATATCACTTACAGGAGTGTTGTCCAGGTGGAAGTGGGCTTCCTTGATGCTCTCACCATGGTTACCTTGGGGGTTGGACAATCCAAAGAGTCGCTCCTTCAAGAAGGGACTACGTTTTGTGAGCCACTATATCGTAAGGGGATCATTGGCGCTGGACGCACTCTTCTTCGTTCCAGAATGCAAAGGCAATGTTCTGGAGGCCATGGGTATCGGAGACACCAGCAATACCATCTTCACCCCACCGAAAGGCTCGAGACCGGGCATCATCGTGAGTGAAATCTGTTGTATTGCAATGCTTCAGTACGAGAGCGTCGTGTTATAGGTTAGGCAGGGCAGGGCGAACTCACGGCTCCAGGCATCACCATCCGGGCTGTAATCCTCACGCACTGTACCATGTACTGTCAGTAAAAAGCGCAGAGATGTAAGCACGTTCAATCCGGAAGGAGGGCGGCTTGCCTGTTGCCCATTGCCGCTCAGCAACGTAGGGACCCCATTTCTTCCAGTACTTGACGCGATCGCGGTCCTCCTTGAGGCGCTTCTCCTCCTCGGTGAGGTATTCGTGTCCGTCAAAGACGACCATCGTGAGAACTTTTCGGTGAAGACAGCGGCACAAGCGGGAGTTGCTATAGGTACAGTGACGACGAAAGCAGCAACAAGGTCAGGTTGATCGACGCCGAACCCGGTTTACACAGCAGCTCGCTCACACGTGCGAAGTCTATCCAGCAAATGCAGCAGCACAAGAAGCAGAAGATGCAGAAGGAGAGCTTGCAGGAAAGCTTGGAGAAGAAAAATAAAATTTGTGACAGACACAGGTATGGTGTGGCAGAAAGATTTCAGGTACGCGAGGAGAGCTAGGTATGGCGACTATCTCGTTCTGGCAAGCCGGCGACTGTCCCACGAGGTGAGGGGTGCAACCAGACCAGCTCAGAGTGCCAACTGTTTAGCTCGCAAATAGCACGAGGACTGTCTGGGTCGCGTTGCCATGCGGTTCCAGATAACCCATTGGAATCTACTGCCCAACTGCGTGTACGCACCCACGCGAGTTGGCGATGCTACAGGACGAGCTGCCCCGGGAGTGAGGGGCATTTGGGGGGCACCAGGCCCTGCGCGGATAAGCCCCAGACCGCTAGGCATGGGTCCTGTGTCAGCGCACCTTCCATTCGCTCCAGGCGGCCCAGGTTCTCCAATGTACAGAGACGGGGAAGGGTGCGGAGAATCATATGGGGAAACAAGTACTGGAGACTGCCATGTCAGGAGCTCCCTGCCCATATCTGCACTAGTAACGGGAATGACATCACGCATGCCAATTCGCGCTCTCAACAATCCGCTGTGCCCTCTGCCAAGTTTCCGATCGGCGGTGAAGGACGCGATGCTCGAAAGCCGGCGTCAAATCTCACAAAAGAGCCTCAGGAACCTAGCGACATTGCTTAGCCTCCGCCATCCTGGTAGCTTTCGTCGGGAAGACAATGGTCTAGACCATACGGAGTACTGTTACTGATACGCCGTGTCCAGGATGGATATATGAAAATCCTAAATCCTCATCCATCTACGACGCTGATATCCTGTCTCGGCCAGCCAATATGTGAGTAGAGGCAGCAGAAATCCCACTGCTCACCGTCTCACTCCTTCGGACGTCGTATCGCGGATCATGACCGTCGTACAGAACAGCACTAGTCAACGCAGATGGGATTTTTCCTTCTCTTGCAGCTCTAGCGCCCATGGTCTGAATCGCAAACATGTACGACCTGACAGTTGCAAGAATGTCCTTCATCTCGCCCTGACTTTGGCATCAGTGGTGCGATCTTGCATATAGACTTTCGAGGTCGCACGTATCGCAATCTTTGTGTTTTAGACTCTAACCCAGCATACCTCGAGGTTGTCCCAAACAACCATGCAAATGCTTGGATAAACTCTCATTCCACAGAATTCCCTCACCACGTGGAAATCTAGTTTCAAGCAGGGGGCTGCAGATGATTGTTATAATACTTTATTACATCTCGGCTCGACTTGTCGCGGCGTCCGATTCAAATATAAATTCATGAGTTTTTCCACTCAGATCATCATAAGATCTCATGTTTGTTTTGACTATGAACTCGGTCTCACTTTTCAAGTATTGCTGGCCATGTTAAGAAATAACGCGCTCGGTCTTTCGGTAACATTCATACTTATACCCAAGTTGTCACACTTGCCTATTTGCTGGGGCAGCACTCTTGATTTAGGACGGGTTTCAGTCCGTCATGTTCGATCAAGCTGAAGCCCGTCGTTTCCTCTATTTACTTTGATCGTGACGTACTTGAGCACAAATTGATGCGATATCTCTTGGCGCAGGCCGCTTTCAGGGCATGAGCGTTGTGAACGGCTTCCTTCAGCCTCAATTGCTGCCAGTATAGAAACGTAAGGTGTGGCCCTAAGCATGCCTATAAACTGTCAGACTGCTTGGCATCTCGGTACAGCTCCAATAATATACCTGAACTCTCCGCACTAGACGACATATCCATGTTCTTGTTCGAAACGTCCATATATATACCACGAGCTACAGCCAAGAGTTCTTTGAAGCGAATTAAAACATCGCACTCTCTTATCCAGCTTTATGCTTTTTCCCCTCCTCCTAAGACTCATGAAGCCTCGATACTCAATGACAATGACGGCGACTCGAAAGAATTCCAAGTTATTCGCTAATAGTCTGACCATCATATTTGAGCGTAACTCACGGCAGCTGAATTCATCTTCTATTCAAATGTTATCTATCCTCAGAATACTATGTTTATAAGCCCACTTGGCAATCATAGTATATGGATAGGATTGTCCGGTCAAATTGCAAACTTTGTTTATAAGTCACAGCACAGTCCCAGCGGTGATTCAGGACATTCGTAGTAAATCATACATGCAGGCTCCTTAAATGTTATCCTGGACTGTCAAAACCATGGTCTCAAAATCAGACTGAAAAATTGTGTATAACCACGCCTAGTGATAACACGTCTTAATGCGTAAAAGCGCAATGGGCCACAGGGGACCGACAAGGAGAAGCAATCGAGATACAGAACGCGGAGCTTTGATACATTCAGCTCCCAGGAGATGCAATCGTTGTGGTCTTGCCATCGGTAATTCTCTCTTCCGCTCATGCAAGTATTTGCGTTGCTTTCTGTTGCTTATGATTCCAAGCCGATTCTGTGTCACGACACGCCAATGATCTTGGAATTATAATGTCCTTCGTGTGCCGACATGAGCGATCTCCGGATGCCGGGACACGGTCCCGGCATTACGGGGGCACAACGACAACAACAATGAAGGCGTTGGTGACAACTTCGAAGCAAATATCGAGCTGCTCGATCTGGGATGTCGTTGCCTGCGCCGGTGCGCAAGGCATGCCATGAGTCCTACCAAGGAATCCGCAACAGCGGAATCGGGCCGGACGATGCCGGCAGGACGTCTAGGACGGCGTTGTGGTATAGGCGCCCGTCGACAAGATCTGCGGGGGGCAGCGGCTCGATGGAAACGCAGGCCGGCGATATTGTAGCAATCCCAAATGGTCGCGTAGTTCCCGTCATCTTGAACGCAGAAGGCGACGATCAGTGGTCTGTCGTAAGCAACGGTTTTATACAAGGTATCATACCCGTGAGGCGAGTACGCATGAGGTCGACTAACAGTGTACTCAGATGTTTTTTTTTCTCTGTCTTCTTCTCAAATCAGCCAGGCACGTATTAGTTGAGCCAACGGGAAGGGCATATAGGGTCCGTCCTCGGTAGGTAGAAAGCTTGATTGATTCCCACCATTATTCTGGAGAATATACAAATCATCAAGTGTCATTTTACCGATGTAAAATAGGCGGTTTAGTGTTGGCTCGTACGGTATGCCATTAATGTATAGGGAATTCATGTGTACGAAGTCACACGGGAACGACCTTGTACTTCTCCAAGCAATCAGCCAGATACAACGATTCACGCGACGAGATCTTCAATAGTAGATGAGTTCGCGACTTGGTGGATTCGTAACAATCATAATCTACATATTACGCTGCCCTTTTTTCCTTCCAAAAAAGGGCGCAAAGGGTATCTGGCAATATTATCTGCTTATCTTACAACCCGATTGTTTTTTCGCCCCCATCCCAATATAAAATAAACAAATGAAATCCTCCTTTCTTTACCGGCTGTCGAGGAAGTCCTTGGAGACGACGACGTTTTTACTTTGTTGGTCGCTGAGCTCCCCCTCGCTGTCCTCGGAGACCTTGGCATTCACCACGCCGCTTTTCCGCTCGCTCGGCGGGGGCGGCAGCTTGGGCGAGCCCAGACTCCGGATGCTGAAGCGGCCCTCCCGGTCCTTTTTCGTCGTCGTAGTCTTGCTGCCGATCTTGGACTCCTCGTCGTCGAGCTGCTCGAACTCGGACAGGTCGTACATGTCGAGGTTGCGGCTGCGGTGGCCGTTGGTGTTGGGAAAGGTGCCCGACTGCATCATGCCGCTGGTGTGGGCCCCGGACGCGCCCGTCGACGGCTTGGTCCAGCCCAGCCGGTAGCTGACCTCCTTGAGCAGCGGGCGCAGGGTAGCGAGGCAGCCGGCGGCGATGGCGAGCCCCTGCTCTACGCACGACCAGATAGCGATGTCGACGGTAGCGAAGAGGAAGTCGAAGTTGCGGAACCGCGGCAGGTACGGGAAGCGGGCGACGACGGCCGACGACGCCACGCAGCCCATGGCCAGGATGGGGATGATGGTGAACTTGGTCCGCCGGTCGATCTTGAGGTCCCACAGGAGAAAGGCCGGCAGGATGGCAAAGGTAAAGTCCGACAGGACGCTGAAGGCGCTGTAGAGCGCGGCGAGGCCGATGATGACTTCGGGACTGACGCAGGTGCCGGTGATGGGCATGTCGTAGAATTCGCCCACCCGCTCCCTGGAAAACGAAGCACATATTAGTTTTGTCGCTCGTGATAGACAGTGGCTCGCGGGGAGGATGTGACGTACCAAAAGAATGACACTGGCGTGCATTGTAGCAATGTGACGAGGAAGAAGGCGATGCCAGCCATGACAGAAAAGAACATGGCACAGTATACAATATAAATATGAACCTTCTTTACAGTAATGCGAAGAAGGAAGAAGCCAATGGACATTTTCGAGCAAATCATGCAGGCCGCGTAAAAGAGGTAGCAGAAGAACCAACACTGTACATGATGACTTAGCAAACGTTTCACACGATATAATGGGGACCATAGTATAAAAAAAAGGACTTATTACTTACGTTCATGGCCGACATTGCGTCCTCATATGTCAAGTCCGCAAAGTGACGACCGGTTCCATAATGGACGCCAGCCATTGAAAAGGAACCGAAAAGCGTAAAGAATATCTGGCAAAAAGGTGTTTAGTAAGAAGACGATGCCTGTTCGTAGGCAGTCGAGGTCACCAACCGTCGCGGCCAACATGAACCAGTCCTCCTTCCCCCACGCCTTGACCATGAAGATCTTTACATAGCCTCTTAGTAACGTCGTAAGGATGGCCAGTATAACAAAAAAGATGTCGACGCCCAAGAGCTCGCCGCCCCGGTTTTCGATTTTGGTGTCAGCCATCTTTCTATCTCTCAATCAGGCGAACTGGTATTCTGCCGGCAGAAGATGGGATGGTCTTTGGAGAAGTGAAAGTGGCAGCACGGATCAAAGCCGGACTCTAGGATTCGAGATGAGGCGGAAGCATGGTGAATATATGGGATGTTCTTCAAGGGCAGCCCCCCTGTTTACATGTATTATGTCCAGACCTTTCTTGTCACCGGATCCCCGGTATTCGGTCGGCTTTGCAGGCTCGAGGGCCACCCCTGGCAGGCACCTCGTGGTTTGGTTCCTGCACTAGTAGTATCCATTACAGATTGGGAAGCAGAAGGAAAAAAAACTTATTGGCACTGCTAGTCCTCTGGGTTGCCTTGGGTACTCCGGATTTGATGTGACTGCACACGTCTCTTTCTGGCGTTCGTGAGACTCGGGTGGGCTTCTCGACCCCATGGCGAGTGCAACCATGGTGCCCACGAGGGGGCTAGACATGCCGAGTATGAAGAGACTCCACAACCACACGCCAAAGCCCTCGAGGCCCCCAGGGTCGAGTACGGTACGGTACCGGTTTCTGGGCAGCGATCTACACTCTTGATGGGAAAATGGCACACTTGATGAGACAGCCCCAGCTAGGGGAAGCTACCGCTCTGCTGCCGAGATTCTGGAAGCGGCTCTTCTGCCGCACCCTCGACGGCGGCGCTCGTCTGTACTTAGGATAGCGCCGTGAGAGGCTGGCAACTGGAGTAAAGGTACTATTTAATGTCCGGCCGCATGGATGGTGACAGCCGCCAAGCATGATTGGAACTTTGGAAGGCAATCTCTCTTCACCTGAACCTAAGTCGTCGACGTTGTAAGCCCTTGTCAGAGAATCTGCCATTCTGACAGCTCGTTGCTACATTGAGCGACTGCTAATCTAGGTAGTCATGGTGTTGGAGATGTCAGCCACTTTCTAGCGCGTTTATTCATTATCGTCCAAAGATGTGTTTCAACTCTGCTTGTTGTTGAGCTGACAGCAGAGCGCACTGGCCCGTCCGTAAAGAGAGGGTAACTTTGGGCTTACAACGGCGCTTGTGCCGAGCACAGACGCCTAGGAGATATAGCAGCTGCGCTATCGTGTTTCTACTCGTTGAAACATGCAGATAATTGGCTCCTTTCTTCGACGGACCGGCGAGCGGCTCGTATATTTGGCTGATGTTTAGCATTGTCAATGCTTTAGAAGTCAACTACTTCGCACACTAGACCCTACGACGGTTTTGCAAGAGCCCGAGATCTCCGTCTAGTTCATGTTAGTTTGCATCCGTTCACGGGCCACGATAATGTTTAGCAGTAGCAGCAGCAACGACAACAACAGATGGACGAGGCGTAGGAAGCTGGCCCCGTTACCCGTAAAGTTTGAACCTCCTTCCCCAGGGCACAGATAAGATCATCTCGGGCAAGTATCTGCTTTGTCTCTAGAGCCCTGTCGATCCCAAGGTCGGAAGCTTCTCGGGACGGTTACCCGGAGTGCACGGAGGACGCATGCAGACTATCCTTTAGGGTTTGGACTGTTATAATTGTGGCCGTCTTTGGCCTCTTGGGACCTGGCTGCTTTTCGTGATGAATCCATTGCCCAAGACAGCAACGCTGCTATCCAGAGGCCGCCCCTGGATCTTGAAGTGCCTAGCGGTCAGGCACGGAATAGCGTCGAGCTTGGCAGACCTGCACCCCTCGCCCGGCAGATGACAGTGACAGCAGAGTTCTAAAGGGATCCGGCCATCTGGAAAGTGCTTGTCTGGACGGCTGCTCGTATGCGAAGGCTTGATTGTGTGGCCATATGCTCTGCAAACAAAAGCCAATAACTTGGCTAACAATATAGGGCCACGATAGTTTACGAGTCGAGGCATAAGGCGGCATTGCTATAAGACGATGGCGTCCGCACTCTGGCCGCGTTGCTACATGATGAGTGACCACTATTATTACATACCACCTGCCGCTAGACATATTGATGGGCTTGGCTTTGGTGGGCATTCTACACGAGGACCACAGCAACTATCCTGTCAGTGTGGTTATTAGTGAACTTGACGTGCCGGGTTCTAACCGAGAACCAATCCACCGGGTCCCCATATTTTCCTATAGCTAGTCAACTTGAAACGTTGTCGTCAACCCAGGGCGGCGTGGAACTTGCGCACAAACCTTGGAAGTGGTGTTCTTCTGCAGTAGCAAGCCAGGTAATAACGAAGCCTGCAACGTTTGTCGTCCATAATAAACACGAAGAGCAGGCGTACGTCAACGGTCGTCATTCCGCATCCTTCCCGCACCCTTCTGAATACTACTCTGCCAGCGCAGCAGTTCTCTACATGGATCTGAAGTTTCATCGTAGCCTGTCTTCCCACGTGGAACAGATGCAGAACATGTTGCAAGAAAAGGGTGACAAGAGAGCCGTGCCACTGGCGCAACGGTAAACATTTCAGGTACGTGAGGCCAAGGATCATAACTAGTGTCAAAGACGTGCATGCCAGCCATACCGTATATCAAGTGGGCCTCCTTTTCCTTCCTCCCTGGTTTGCCTCGTGCTCAAGGCGTTTGAGATGACACTCGACGATTGTCGATTATGTTTAGCCAGAACGCTCTGAGGAGCCTCCGCGGAAGACGGATCAAGAGGCCGTCCTTTGAGGATCTTTTGTCCTCGTGCCCGCTGTCCTGTCAGACGCGATCATCTCGTGCAAGAGCTCCAAGCCCTACTAAGCAGTGTGATAATCATTATTGCTCAATGGTTACCTGAGGGTATCATCAAAACGGGGCCCATCTCCAGACTGGCCACTACGCTGGCAAATGAAAGAGGGGCTCCGCAAATGACTTGCTGACGATCCCCAGTCACTCTGTTGACGATATACGAGCCGCGAAGATACTTATAGAAATGATGATAATGTCCCCAACCCAGCTACGACCTCGCAGTGCGGGCATGTTTGCAAATGTCCGCAAATTTCAAAAAAGTCTTCGTGCAAGCAATGCGCGGCATCTTCTGGTGGCTTGGCAATTCGATCAAAAGTTCGACTCATTTGCTGTCGATAATGCTTGGAGATTTCGCATCTTCCAAAAGGGAAATTCGTTGGAGCTCGGCGATGTTCGCCGGCTCAGTGGCCGCGTGCCGTACGATCAAAGAGATGTTGTTCTAGGAACACGTTAGGGAGGCGTGATGGTCAGTCACTCAGACCGAGTCGACAATAAGCCATGATGACTTATCAATGTCACACCACCATCACACGATGTCAAGAGACATGGCCGCGACGGACTTTGGACTTGATACACCGAGCGCTAGCTCCGAAACCCCTGCGAATGGCGAGACAAAAAGTCTGCTGGTATATCAAGCATAGGAACGCCCACCCAAGATCAGATTATCCAGTGAGCAATGATTCGCCCGCGCAGGTCTGTCGGAGAAGGAAGCCAACGTCCCATCTAGACTTGAGACGTTCGGCAGGAGACTGAACCGAGCCGTATGAAGCGCTTGGTATCTCGTTGCTCTTCACCCACACTTGGTTGACGGGCTGGGTCCAAACTCATGTTTGTGTATCGTGAGGATAGCTGACTTTGCATTGTTGTTTCTGGTAAGCCAGCCAGCTCTGTCGACGGAGTTATAGCCAGCATCACCTCGGATTCTAGGTGAACAACTGCCTGACGCGGTGAGGTTGGGAATCTCATGGCCATACTCGGATCAGCGCGACACTGCGTGACTCACCCACCTATACCTTGTACGACGATCATAATCAGCCTTGCTGATTGAAGACCACGAGATGATATCTCATCAACGTCAATGCAGTTGTGTGCCTGCGTGGGCTGGATGTTATCAGATCGCAACACAAGCCGACTCACGATCTAGGCGGCACGGACCGTCTACTGCGGTATGCACTATGTGTCGATCTCGACGTATGTTGGTGGTATTCGCAATTCTCGGCTCCTCATACTCGGCAGGTCTGAACGGTGCCATTCAACCGGGCACTACTCGTCTGGAAACGGAGTATATGCATGTGAACAATTGCCGGTGAGTGGAAGGAGGCATGAAGCACTGCGTTCTAGAGCAGCCCGTGAGCTGTTGGGCGAGTTGGGTTGCAGGTCAACCCCATCTTCTCGAGCCGACATGATAAGCGAGTTACACAGCAAAAGAGAGGGATGGTATATGTAATTCCAGTGCGCTTCCTCACATGTAGGGAACGATGCCAGTATGTGTGTATATGCACTCCGTACGTATGCGGTCGACCGATGAAAGGAACCAGGAGGATGGGCAGTCGAGACCCCTGACGAAGCCGTTTGAGCCAGTGAGCCGACGGGACGGTGCCCAGTGGGGCGGTTGATTGGGTTTCCTTGAAGCCCACGTGCGTCGAGAACTTTCAGACATTTGATGGGCGGTAAGAGAATATAAATAAAAATAAAAGCCGTTGGCAAGGCTGGTCCGCAGGGTAGGGGGTGAAAGTGATAGGGTTCATCAGAGGAGGGATCTCGCAGTGTGCTGAAAGCAAGTTCTCATGCAGTGATCAATATTACCGCGGGACATCCTGCAGTCATCACGCTTCTGGCAGAGGTGGGGGACAAGGAGAAGCATTGGGCAACTCCAGATATTGCGGTTGAAATGTAGAACATAATAAGAATAAGCATAAGAAGAGCTAGCGAAGTCTTGTTTCTGGTGGCTCGACGTCGGCAGTGTCACCATATTCTCGAGTCATGTAAGTATGTATGAAATAGCGATTACCTAGATGCCATATATTGGGTGACAGATTATCGTGCCAGCACTACCTTAGGTACCTATCTTTTAGATGTCTTACGGCAGAGAGTAGGGGTCCGTTCTCCGCAACAAGCCGGCAAGGATGAACCCTCTAGTGCCCTAGAGCGCTATCTTCCAGCTGGTAGGGACAAACGTTAAGCAGTAAGTAGTTAAGTTTTATGGTTGCGCAGTTTGTCATTTAGGATGTCATAGCCATGTGCGAGCTGGGTGTCCATGTCTAGCTACCTACGTCCTTGTGCCTCACACAGCTCTTAGCTGAATGATATATATTGGGCTGCGACCCCAGCTCGAATGAGCTAACCTAGCCCGGTCCAGCTTATAGCCATGCGAGATATATACATGAGGTATATTTACAGTCCTTGTGTCGAAAGCACCCATACAACATGTTTGTACCCTCTCAAGCACGGGAATGAGGGGTTGTGAATTTTGCGGCGCTGCTGATTGTCCACCGGCGTGTTTTAGCAGCCCGCCCGCCCCTCCTGACGGGAGCGAATTATATTACCATGACCTTCATAATTGCCAGCTATTTTACGTCAGTGTCCAGACTTTTATACTCGGAGAACATTAGTCGTTTTACAATAAGAGTATACGTGCATAGAAGCTGGATTCATCCTGTCTCTGTCAATGCCAATGCCAGTTTGCTTTCTTTGCTGGTGATTACCTATCCTTACCCCGTGCTTCAGCTTCAACTTCGTCTCTGGCTGGGTATCTTAGCTACCTTACCTAGCCCAAAGCAGCTGAGCGGCAGCCGCACCTGCAGATCGATAGGTGCATTCCTACGGGATTTACAAGTACCTACAGTACAGATACACACTACGTTGCATACATCACATTACATACGTATATATTCCAACAAGTGCCCCCACATTGCCTGCTGTGCACACCATGTAGGTGCGCACATACCTACATACGCACGCACACACAACACAACTCGCACGTACCGCACACGCCAAACCACACCTGCACCAACCAAACCGACCAAACCACACCGGCCCGGCCAAAAGACTCTCCCTCCCTCCAATCCTCCTCCTCGGCGTCTCGAACCCCACGGGCACTGGACACGCTCGACGCAAAGTAGTAGCTAAACCTTGACGGCGCCTCCTTCGAAGCACCCCCTCCATCCAATCCAGTCGACATAGAGTTGCCACGACATCGAGGTAGCCAATCCGACCCGCCTGCGAGAGCTGGTCGCAACCCGTCGTACATAGCTCCAACGGCCAAGGAGAGACACGCTTGCGGGCGTCTGGTCGGTCTGGGTTTCCCAATATCGCAGGCCCAGCTGCTGCTCGTCTGTTTGCTGCCGTCGCCGCTGCTGCTGCAAGTCGTCTCGTTTCGGGTAGGATCTATTATGCAGACTCGTCATGGCTTCCCGCGACCATCAAGCTCAGCATTCTCACAGGCACTCGACCGGTACTCCTCATCGTCGCCGCTCCGATTCTCTTGGGCACGGCCGGAGCCGACAGACCTCAAACGCCTCCCTCGCGCCCTCCTTTGCGCCCTCCGCCCTCTCGCCCTCGTTCACGTCGAGGCTCTCTACCGCGACCTCGTCTGCCTACCGCACGGGCGCCTCCTTTCGAGACGAGCCGGTCTCGTCCGATTCTCCGTCGCCTTTGGAGTCCATCCCCGATACCCCCTTCTTCCAGCGACAGTCCGACGCCGACTCGGCCGAGGCCGCTGTCGCCAGGAAGCCGATCCGCTCACCAGTCCCAGAGAGCGTCCGCCATGAGACTCCGCCCCCTAAACTCCTGCCAGTGCCACGAATTCAAGTCCCAAGGAGAGTGTCGTCGGACGTAGAAGAAACCGATGATCGTGTATGCCAGCTAGCTGAGCCCGTGCAGTTTGGACCTTGCAGAAGCAGAACAGTCCGCTGACCCTTGAATGCGCAGCCCCCGGCGCAAAAGACGATGGAGAGCATTAATATCGTGGTAATTGGCGCCAATGGCGTCGGCAAGTCGCATTTCATACAGAAGGCCCTGTCCCTCACGAGGACGCCCGGCTCCCAACCATCGACGGCGCGAATCAACATCGATCATGTCCCGTACGCCGTCACCCTGTTTGAGCTAGACCTCGAGTATTTCGACGTAGATCCCGACAAGCAGATACAATGGCCAAGGCAGGTCGGCGGCGCCATGATGCCAGCCATACATGGCGTTCTGCTGCTCTACGATGTCATGAACCGGGAGAGCATCATTGAATTACCCCAGACGCTGAGTGAGTGCCGCCCGTGTGCTGTCTTGATAAGGAGACAGACTTCCGGTCTGTCGTGGGGGAATGTGCCATGCTAAGACGATGTTGCAGCCGCCCTGGTGAAATCATCATTACCGACGATTCTGGTCGCCACCAAGTGCGACAACCCAGAGAGCGCCAGGCAAATCGACACCGAAGGCCTGGCTGCAGCGTGCAAATCGTGCATCGGCAGCTTCAAGACGGCATCCAGCAAGCCGGAAAGCGCGCGCATGCCGTTGTCGTTCCTACTGAAGGCGCTGATCATCAATCGTCAGGGTAAGTGGGCGTCTCTTTGTTTTATGGTTGCAGGCGGTTGCTGCGTTGCTCGTTTGTCACATTTGTATCATATTTTTTTTTTTTTTCCTTTCGCGCTGGGCCAGGCCGTGCCCCGGTCTCGAGCAGGCATTCCAGGCATTTTTGGCGGCGCACGCGCCTGCAAAAGCAACTCTTTGTGATGCATCCTCCGCATGGCTAACACCGCTCAGACGAATCGGGAGATGGCATTGGCAGGAGGCGAGCTGCTTCTGCAGCCCACCTAGACAAGCCATTTGACCCCTCAAAAGGCCGGCCTCTGAGCCAGCACAGCAAGCACAGCCGCGCCAGCTCAGACATGTCCCTCCTCAAGGGATTCTCCCAACCAGGCATGTGCCAATGACACTATATTCCTTCTTTTTTTTCTACTATCTTCATGCATCATTCGTTCAATCAAGCAACCCGCTCGCTCGTTTGTTTGTTTGCTTGCTTGCTTGCTCGTTAAGGTGCCGCATGCTAACCCCAAAGGTGGCTCAGCAGGAGTGGGATTGGATCATGACAGCGCAAATGATGAGACTACCGTCTCCAGCATGCTTCGTACCACTGGGATCCGCCTCGACCGGCCAGGCACGGGGACTTTTCGGGAACTCGACGAGTCCGACGGCGACACAAATCGCTTCTCTGAGGACATCCCAATTCTCCAGCGCGGTGATGACCTGAGTTTTGATCGCCCAGCAAAGAAGATCGGCCTGACTTTTGACGAGCTGGTCGATCGATTGATCGCCCCCAAGTTCTCCAGGGCCGACTCTAATTTCTCCGACGTTTTTCTCTGCCTCTACCGCAAATTCGCCGCCCCGAGTGCACTGCTGTCCGCCATATTGACGCGGCTGGAACGTGTCAAGGAGGAGAAGCCGGCTCACTATCTGACCAAGACGGCTACGCAGCTTCGCATTATTGAGTCTGTAGCCAAGTGGGTGTCTTTCTACCCCGCCGACTTTGCAAAACCGACCATCAGGAGGAATCTCGAGGAGTTTATCCGCAATCTATCCGCGGAACCCATCTTTTCGGCGGCGGCGCAACAGATGCGCCGCGTCCTGGATCTCAGTGTGCTCGAAGAAGATGACTCGGGATGGGTCAAAGATGACGATGCCGAGTCGACCAGCCACACCAGCCTGCCCAAGGCTTCATCGATCAGTCTTGACCTCCCAGAAAGTATGAGCCTGCTGAGTGTGAGCGAGCCCCCTGTTGACAGGCGGCCATCTGCCAGCTCATCACTGCTCACGGATTCATCCAATTCGATGAAATTCCACCAGTTTCAGTTCCACTCATACGAAGATTACGAACACGAAGCTGCGACGATGGTTCCTACTTATACCATGCCATTGACAAAGTTCCGATACCACATATTCATGGACACTTCGGACGATGACATTGCCGACGAGCTGACGAGGATCGACTGGGTCATGTTCTCATCGATCCGCATCCGGGATCTCGTGCGGCACGTGAGTCTCAATGCGTCACAGAAGGAGAACTCTCAAAGTATGAAAAACGTGAACCGGATGATCAATCACTTCAACCATATTGCGAAATGGGTGGCCAACATGGTTTTGATGAGAGACAAGGCAAAACACCGGGCCCAGATGCTCGAGAAGTTTATGAACATTGCCCTGAAGCTCCGGCAGCTCAACAACTACAACGGTCTGGCAGCGGTCCTGGCTGGTATCAACGGCACAGCTGTGCACCGCTTGTCGCAGACACGTAATCTCGTCGCCGCCGACGTACAGAAGCGTTTTGCACGACTGGTGCTGCTTATGGGCTCACAAAAGAGTCATTTTGCCTACCGCCTGGCATGGGAGAACTCGCCACTACCGCGTATTCCCTATATGCCCCTGCACCGCCGCGATCTTGTTTCTGCCGAGGAAGGAAGCATGACGTTTCTCGGACAAGACGGCGAGCGCATTAATTGGAAGAAATATGAAATCCTGGGCGAGATCATCTTGCCCATTATCAAGAGTCAGGGAACGCCATACCCTAATCTCACCAAGCACGATACCGCGAGGGAGCTCATCCTCGACTGCCTGATGCCAACGGATGAGGAGGTACGTTGGGCTTCCGTGCCTGTCACAACGAACTTGGCTAACGATTCACGTAGGACATTTATCAGCGAAGTTGCCAAGTCGAAAATCCAGCCGGCGGTTCGTACGATGGGAAGAAAAAATTCCCTTGGTTTGCAAAACAATGAGAGATGCCTTCGTAGACGAATGAGATACGTTCGGGCGTAATGAAATAGACCTTGCGACTGGATAGAAGATTCAGTACTGCCAAATCAGATACCACGAGGAACCAGCCTATCCAGAGCATATGATTAGCTAGCTCGCCGCCAATTGTATGGCAGGTATTTGTGCCTGCTGAATGAGGGACCTTGTTATCCCAGATTCAAAAACCATCTTCTCACTCTAATCGACCTTGAATAATCTCTTGACGATAGCCCTTTGTTCCTTCCAATGCTGACACAGGTTCGTCCATTCAAAGCAAATCCCCTTGAATGGGGAGCATCCGATTTTCATTCCTCGAAGCACCCCAACATCATGTTTAGATATCTACACCATTTTCCGCCTCTACCGGCACCGGACGCCGTACCCAAGATGCGCTGAGATATGCTAGACGGACATTTCGGGAGCTGAGAACTATTGCTCAATATAGGTCAGTCATCTTGTCTGACCCAAAAGTGGGCCAGCTGAACATATGTCTCAGCCGTTACTCCCAGCTCCATGGCAGACTTGGGTCTTGACTGCAGGGACTGCATGGACTAAATTACAGAATATCCTGTTCTGGATCATTACGATGCTCATTCGTCGGGTGTGGTTCAGCAACGGCCCTTGTCTGGTGAAACCGAGCACATGTAAAGTCAACTCATACTTGATCGAGTGCGGCGCGGCTTCTTGCATTGCAAGGACAACCTTTCCTTCGTGGATCCTCACGTCTCCAAAGTGTTCCACGATATGCGTCATCTTCATGGTTCCGCCACGGGCCAACTCGTTCAACAGATTATCAACATTTGATCTTGGTGACTTAGCTTTTAGCTTTAATAGGCTGCCAAATACAGTCCATCTACAAGGTAAAGAAAGGTCGTGATAGGTGCCAGTGCGCGGTGCGGGCGTTTTTCGATTAACGCTTATGCATTCTGGTCGATTCATTTGTATGGAAGAAAATGTATTTGACTCTTATCGTTGTGCTTGATTATGCTGTGATTCATCACCCATGCGGATTATAGGTCTTGATATAACGAACCCTTGCCATTAGCCGTTCCACTGATTCCAAGCGCCTCGCGTGCCAGTCTCTTGATCACTCTTTCCGTTTGACGAAACAAACTCCATACCCCGGCCACCGAATGACTGTTTGCCCTAGGTGGCTGCTGTCTCGAGTCAAAGATTCGTTGTCGGCGCGGAGATGTCGAGGAAGGGAAATGCGGTCGCTGTCTTTGCGCCGACGTCAGTCGTATCACGGGCGAGCCCAGACAGACAGGCCAGCCCCGAACTCAGACTTGCAGGATACCTACAAAAGGATGCGAGCGGTGTAGATTTCCAAAGAAAGTTGCGGGATGTCACATCGTCAATGGCCAAAGTCGGGTCAACGTAGATCTGCCGCTCCTTGGCTCATACAGACATCAAGACTGAGCAGATGAAAGGGTCTGTTTGTCCCATTGCGGCGGTGCGATAGGATAACACTCCCCCCGATAAGTTCCTGGTGTACAAGATACACGAGTCAAATAATTATCAATGCCCATGGCCACGAGTTTCAACTGAGTATAGGGAATTTGATTATTTGTGTACTTGGGACGACTGCGGACAACGCATAAAAAATCAATAAAAGGCAAAAAAAAAAGAAAGGCCGTTGCGGTTTTCGAACCGCAGGTCTTCACCCGACAAGTCTGCCGCGACCGTCCTTTACACCAGCATTACCTAGCTCTCAGTTGAAGGTCATAACCCAATCCCGAGGATCGTTGAAGAAAAGGTAGGTTGTTTTGCTACTTGAGGTGGTCGTTGCCATCTGGATGATTGATTGGCTCTGGAAAACCTCGGGCGTTTGACAAACAAAGCCTCGCAGGTTTCAAACACTGCAAGTACTCTCAAACTTGTCTACATAGTGAAACACGAGAAAAGTATCCAAAGATATCGGGCATCAACACGAATGTTTTGGGATAAGCAAGATTATAAATGCAACATTCTGCAATATTGAGACGTCGAGAGGGCTTCCTTTTTTTTTTTTTTTTTTTTTTTTTTTTTTTGATATTCCCGACTCCGGGGTCGGTCGTCCGGATCTATGATACCACATACACGGGCATGTTTCCGCCCGGATGGCTTTGATCCTGTTGTCGGCCCACCTTGACTAAGGTTGGTCTCAAGAGCCGGCGGGGAGTTCTATAGAAGTCGAAGGTTGCATGGATAAATAAGTTGGAAAGGCTTGGGTAACAGCTTTCAGATGGGGTTCACTACAGTGAACTAGGTAGCCACCGCAAGCCACATTCTATTGCGTTGTGATGTGTTGCATACACTGTTCAGGTCCATTTAGAACTGACGGTGTCGTGACGATATGGGCTCATCCTCAATTCAGCGATCGGGTATTCTGATCCAGTCTCGTCGAAGTGTTTTGACTATGTTTTTGTGTTCTATGGAAAGAGCTCGGCAATCTTTTCTGAGAGTCTATGTTGTTGTTGTTGTTGTTAGAAAAACTCCCTCCGTTTCTTCTTCTCGACTTGGCCGGTGCGCAAATACAGCATTAGCAGTAGACTGAAGAGTTTCTTACGTGACACTCTGTCTCCGTGGACTGTGATTGGCGTCTGCAAAGATCAGATATGTTAGTCCACGAATAAGTCAACTTCAGGCAAGTACATTGATAACCCTCAGCACTGCTCTGCTTCACGGTTGGTTACTCCTTATAAAGTGCTATAGGAATTTGTCATTCCAAACAGTCGTATTCTGAACGGTAAATGGAGGCATATTCCTGGATCGCATAAATAGACGTGTCTTTCAGTCGGTCTTGACATAAGACAGGGCGTTCATTGATCAGGAATCCCGTACATTCCTGGCCACGACAGTTCCCTAAACTTGATGCTTCCGACTCGTTGCTCCCTGCTTTCTGATCTGCCATGATCCCCGCGCTGATGTCGAAGTCGTTGGAAGAATCCTAGCACGTGTTGTATAGTCACATTAGTAGGTTCCGAATATGCCGACTGATGTAACAGCAATATTCCAAGCCATGGGGCGTATTCTGATCACAGTATTGCCATTCGGAGATCGCGTCGTGATGTTTGGGGAGACAAATGCTTCTATTTTCAGCTGCTATACACAACGGGCCCTTCATGTGAGAACACCGGATATCCTCGCCGCACTCGCCTCACCTACCACAAGTACTCTCGCCTGGACAAAGAAAAGATAGTTTACAGGGTGTCAGTGAGGAGCTTGTTCATCTTGGCGATCTTGGAGGAGACGGAAAGGTCGATGGTACGGTCGCCAATGTCGACAATGAGTCCGCCAACGATGTCGGGGTTGACGTTGTTGACAACCTTGAGCTTCTTGCCCTGGCCAACGTACTGGGACTTGGCGACGGCAGACTCGAGGCGGTTCAGGGTCTTATTGTCCAGTTGCTGTTCATAATCGTGTTAGCCGATACTCGGACTCATGGCTGTAATTGCTCCTCTTTTCTCTCTCGGGGCCAATGACGTACCGAAGCGCTGGTGACGGTCATCTCGACCTCACCACGGGCGGCGCTCATCAGCTCGCCGAACTTCTCGCAGACGCCCTTCAGGATGCTCAATCGGTTGTACGCGGCCAGGGTGGACAGGAAGTTCTTGACGGTGTCGTTGGAGCTGGAGCCCAGGGACTTCTGCAGCTCGGCGACGATGGCGCTCTTGTCGGCATCGGACAGAGTAGGGGTGCTCAGGATGGCGGCGAGCTTGGTGTCCTTGGTGACGACGTCGCTCAGGGTGCTGAGGGCCTTGGCAGTAGGGTCGAGAGCAGAGGACTTGGCGGCAGCAGTGTACTAAATAGCTCATGTGTCAGTACGGCAGAGGGAAGAAACAATCGGTTGCCCAAGCCCTCTCCATGCATCGTGGGTGAGCCAATTGACCAGCGACCGAGTCGACAGGCAGGTCCCGACCAGCTGCAGAGGCGGGATTGAAGGGAGTCGGTCATCGTACCAGAGCAGAGGCGTAGGTGCCATCGAGGCCGTAGACAGCGATCGGGGGCTTGCCATCCTGGGTCGCGGCGGCAGCGTAGCTGCGCACGGCAGCCCGGGCAACGGTCCGCTGAGGAGCTGCGGCTCTGACTGCGCGGAATGCTGATCGGGACAACATGGCGATGTGAAGGGGTTGCGAAGTGGATTGAAGGGATGGGAGATGTCGTCGTTCGCTTTCCAAGCTCTCGCTTTCTTTCGCTGCAAGAATTGAGGACCGGGTCTGTTCGGGAAATTGCCGGGCTGAGGATTGAGGTGTGGCTGGAGAGGGACGAAAACTGCGGCGCTTCCCCCCAAACCGAACAAGGCTGTCGTGGCCCGTGGTTCCCTCGGTGGATATATGTGGCGGTGCACTCATTGGTGGCATGGCAGGCATGGGGCATCTGGATCGCTCTCATCAATCAGTCAAGTGCCAAGCGCTCCACAAACCTGCGCGACAGACACAGCTTAAAACGGCTGCCCACTTTTATTTTCCTACCGACTTCATCAACTTCAGGCTCCGCGTATCGAGCCCAATGCCACACGCCCGACGCCCGGCTCTCTAGAAGGTCGCGCGTTTCTTTCCTCTTCATCGTTTATTCATCCTTCACATCTGACAAATCTTGGATGCCCCCGCGGTTGCGCTTCTTGCCATCCTGCCTGGGCGCCGATTTGTCACTGTTGCGAATCCTTGTCTCTTTCGTCCAAGCACGACGGTCCATTTGGTGACTGCTATCGTTCATCCACTGAGGATCAATAGATCGCGCAGGTTGTCGTTCCAAGGTCTTGCTTGTATTACTGACCCCAGCGGCTGGTCGACAAGAAGCGAGTTTTCTGCGTCTCTGGCCTCCTGTTTCGCCGGAACACCGCGTTTGTTGGCTGCTCATCGAACCGCTTTACAATTTTGTCAGCGCGTGCCGAGCTTGAGTCTGTCGGGCGTCCTGAAGCGGTCACACAGTTTCCATCACCAAACAGCGGCCATCACATGCGGGTCAGTCCTGGACATATAGGTGCCGATCAAGTGCGGACCTGCATTTCGTGTGACCTGTGATCTTTTTCTTCCAACTTCAAGTCTCGGAAACGGAGCAGAGCCTTGTTCATTTCGAGTCTCCAGCAGGCTGGTATAAAGTATCATCACAACTTGTAGACACGTGTATCAGCCAATCTGCCTGGCCAGGATTTGGAAGTACCGGAACACTGTCTTGTCTTCTCAGTATTCCGGCCTTTTCTTTTTACACAATCACTTTCGAAAGAACCCCCATCTTCTGCTATGGTAAGGGCAGCAAGTCATCTCTATGGGTCGAGAAAGCAGGAAAATGGCACTTCCGCCTATAGGGAAGGCTGCCAAAGTGCGACACTCCAAGATGGATAGGATGGCTCTGGCCGATCCTTCGGTCTACATGGCTCTCAATGCCCGCAAGAGTCCTCCCAGAATGACGCACAAGAGCTACTTCGAGATAGCCGAAAACGCCGATAGAAAGGCCAAGAAGCTCGAAACCGAGGTACTGAAGGTTCAAGGAACATTTTGAGTACCAGTCATACTTACATGCTACAGGTCACGACCAAACGGACACCTCCACCCGGTTGCCAGTTCATAGCATTGGGAAATCCCGAGCTCACGGCACTGTGCAAAGACATTTCAAGAGAACAGGAAGCTATGATCTTCATTGTTTCTGTATGTAACGCCCGCTTCTAATGCTGATCTCTAGCAGTACTCACGGATTATCGCATCTAGGATAGCAAGGACACGTCTGTATCTGGTCAACTCCATCGACTAGGTTACCATTTTCGCGAGAACATTGTGGACCAAGCTCGCGAAAGACTGATTGCAAGTGGCGCACTGAAGCCGGAAAGGACATCCACGTCGAAGCTACCCGAGAGCATACCTGATGACCGCAATAAGATCATAAAGGAGGCTGATGCCGTTCTCAGAGATTTGTTTCCACGAATTCCCAACACGGATCGGGCGGAGATCTTGCGTCATTCTTTCGACAAGGTTTGCTCTGCTACCTTTGCACACGGTAAGAAGATAGAACTGATGTTGTGCTCTTTAGGACAACAAGCTATTCAATGGAAAAGTCAAGGTTGGCTTGGCCGCAGACCTGTCACTCGCCCGACGTGTCCAGCTAGCGGCCCTCTCCCATATCAGACATACCATGACCAGGTACGACACCCTCTTGAAAGAGGCTGAGTGGCAGGACGCCCGAAAAGCTGTGGAACAGCCATGTTTGGATGTCATCGCCAAGTGGCGCGGCGATGAAGAAACGGGCCGTGATCAACTTGATGAGATCCTCCGGGAGGTTATTGAGATTTCTGACAATGAGGACTCGGATGAAGAAAGTACAGAAGAGGAGCCGTTACACGCAAACCCAGGATTTGCAAACCACCTGGGCACTACATCCGGTGCTATACAGCCTCAGCCACGTGTAGAAGAGGCTACCGCGCTCTTTGGCAACCAGCCTGCCCAGGGTCCTGGACCTGGCCCTCCTGTTATCTCTGCGGCCTCACCTGCACCACCGAGGAAAATGACCAGGAAGGAGCAGAGAGCTGCTAAACACTCGCAGCAGAGATTCAAACGTTACCATCAAGTAGCGGAATCAATGAGGCAGAATCCCCAATCTCCCAGGTCTCCTAGAGGCAGACATGTGAGCGCTGGCTTGCCTCAAATGTCTGCCGCGCCTGCAACCAGACCATCGGAGTTTCTTCAGAGAATGGAAAGGCCCATTCCCGTGTCTCATTCTTCCGCGCTGCCTGGACCGTACACTTACCAGGAAATCCCACCTGTTGCTATTAGGCCCCGCGGGCAGTCGCCAATCTTTGTCCGAGCTGCGGATAGCACTGCGCCCAAAGTTGGGTATATGGGTAGCCGCCCGGCTAACAGCCCCCATCCCATGTCGCCAGTCAGGAGCCAATTACAGGATTTGATTGTTCGGTCCATTGAACCTCAGTCACCTGGAGTATCTAACGGTCGCGATCACGCGACCTCGTTCCCGTTTCACTCGGACATGGGCAGAGTTGCTGGGGCACCTCGTGTTGTGAGCCGGCCTGTAGTGTCTCGACAAGGTGTCCCTATCACTTCCAGTGTTGTTGCAACTCCTGATGGGATGCCCACGGGCCGCCAGCAGGTTATCCCGCAATTTCCAGAGCAATTGGAATTATTCTCTGGTGCGGGGTTCATTCAAGTTCATCGCGAACCGAATCGTCAGGCGGTACACCAAAGCGACGCAGGTGACTTGAGAGGAAGCTACGCTGTTCCAGTATCTAGATCCCATGGTCGAAGATCTCGATCTCCAATCTCTCACTTGCGATCCGGGTCGTATAGAGACGAGGGTCGCGTGATTTATAGATCGAGACCCACTACTGTCTATATGGAAGGACCGCCACCGAACAATCGCGATGATTTCGCTCACAGACCGAGAGAACACCCAACCGTTGTCGATGCAAACGGCCGTGACGAGTTCGCTCCTAGGTCGAGAGAACATCCTATCGTCATCGATGGCCCACGGGTTGCCAGTAGAGTAACTGATGCTCAACGACCCTTTGGAGATATGGAGTACGATCCACGACGACCGGGAGAAGTTGATTTCCTCCGTCGAGTGCCAGCCCACGAACCAAGCAGACGCCCTGACCGACCTGAAGTCATCTACGTGAACGATTACCTGTCAAGGCCGTCTCGTGTTCCTGAGCAACCGTTGGATCGCACGCACTCACACTTCGTTCCAGTAGGACCGCCCGTGGGTCGTGCCTCTGGGAGCTCATCATATGGCACCGAGCACTTTCCGACTAGGCAAACCTCTTATATGCCGCCAGAAGCGTCAAGTTCTCATGATGCTCGTGGCCGAGAGACCATCAGATATGCTCCAATGGAAAACGCAATGCCTCCTCACATCAGACGTGTACCCCAGCATCCAGATGAAATGGAATACGAACGTCAAAGACCATACGATCGCATCATTGTTCGGGATCCAAACCACGATCAAGCATTCGTCCAGCAAGCATATCCAGCCCCGGAACACCCATACCGACCGGTTCCGAATCACTATTGAGGACTGCAAGGTCCTTGTTCTGCGTCACGACGATGCAATCGAAAAAAAGAAAAAAGAATAGAGAATGGACTTCAATCGAATACGACAGCAGGCTGATGAGAAGAGCACTTTTGGGTGTGACAGACCAAGCTGAAAGTACATGAAGTCCTTTCAGGGCAGCTTGTTTGAAGATGTTGAACGCACCAGTGGATTGCAACTGCTGCACTCACTTGTTGTCAAATTGACTGAGATGTGTTTTTCATGGACGGAATCCGCTGTCGGGCACTGTTCGTCATTGATCCCGATAACACACGAGCAATCGAACATAAGATATGTTATTAGAAGAATCGTCGAGGTAGAGATGGAATGAGGGATGTTATAGATCTGCATCGAGTGTTCTAGATACACTCAGTTTCTTGTCGGATGATACCCACTTTGGTTGGCAGCATAGCATTTCACGGACTTGGCCCGGATGGCGTTTGGACAGACCGACCTTGCATCATTCAGCATAGGTGTTAAGAGACGAGTTCAAATGGAAGAGGCTCCCGGATAAATGGGCAGCTGTGTCGATATGTACATAACGAAAGTCAATGCAAGATCACTGGAAACCCATTACCTGCCATTAGGTATATGTACTAAATGGGAATCTCATGTGATAAATCGAACGCTAGTATAATGGGACCCGGACTCCGTGACGATGCGACAATAATGATCAATCACTTCCGCGACTATGCGGGTATTGCCTCTCTCGTTTCTGCCTGCCGCTCCTGTGCTTTTACCGGCTCCTGCTCTGGCTCGGCCTGCGGCGCATCGGGCAACTTGGTATCTGGCACGTCTGGCAATTTCGCAGGTCCGTTGACCTCGGCTGCCAAGGCAGCCAACTCGTCTTCGACTTCTTCTTCGTCTTGGTTCGTTATCCGTTCGCCGAGCATTTCGCTGATTTCCTGCAGTATTCGAATCATATTAGTATTCTGCTCCATGTATGACTTGACGAGCGAGTAGTTTCCCCCGGGCCGAACAGCGCAGCCATGTATGACTGGGCCCGGGCGCGGTTCCAAGAAAAGAGGCGCTTCGCGTCCTCCTCTCTCCTCCGGCGGGACTGTGCTGCATGGGCTGACTCACGTTCTGATAGGCGATGGCCTCGGCGCTCTCGCCCATGAGCAGCTCGACGCGCTCGATGCCGCCCATCTCGGCGTGGATCTCCTTAAGGACCTTGGTGCCCTGCTGCAGGCCGAAGACGACGTCCTTCTGGATCTGGGCGAACTCGACGCTGCGCACGAGCTGCTCGAGCTGCTGCAGCTGGCCGTCGGTGCGCGACAGCAGCTGCTCCTGGTACTTCTTGCGGCGCAGGGCCAGCAGCGCGCGCGGCTTGTCGCCCGCCGCCAGCGACTGCCGCGCCATGTCCGTCTCGCGGGCGACGAGGGGCAGGATGCGCCGCTGGTACTGCTGCAGCTTGTCGCGCTGGATCTTGAGGTCGAGGATCGCCCTGTGCGACGGGGGAGGATCAGTCCTCTTGTCTTGTCTCCATTTTGGGAGGGATGGGTATGGTATGGGCTGCGATGGCCGGGGCGCGGATGGGTTTCGTGATCTATCGGTCAGATAGAGGGCGAGATAAGACTTACCTATCCTGGGCCGTTATACGGCTGTTGTTGTTCCCCATATCTGTTTGTGAGAAGGATCAAATATAGGATTGAAGTAACGACAGCAAGGAAGAGGCAAAAGTAAGGAGCCGGGTGGATTGGGGGAATGTTTTAGGAATTGCTATGATATCTCCTTCTGCTCTCGTGACATGGTTGTTTGAAATGCCCGACCGTTCTGGACGAATGCGATCGCACTGGCCTGGGGGGACTTGTTGGACGGAACGTCGTCATTAGGCTTGTTGCGATTGCGCTAGAGGGGTGTCTTATCGATAGCGGGATGTTGCGCTAGTACGTAAGCTAGCGGGAGACAGGGTCCTCCTAGAAACCTTTCGAGCCAGATGCAGAAGCAGAACCGACCGTGACTCAGGATTGGCTTTTTCACCATTTGTGCTGCAGAACTTGACCGTTGCAAAAGGAGTAAAATAAATATTTTGAAGGCTCTGGCAGTAATTGTAGTGTTCATGAACTTTGTTTTGACTCACTATATAGCCAGAGCATCGATGATTGCAGGTTGTCACTGCCACAAGTGAGCCAACGACTAGGTGAGTGTATGTACCTTGTTCCTAAACAGTACATTACGAAGCTCAATGTTTCAACCATTCAAAGCGGCGTACAGTATCAATTAGAAATATCGTGTGCAACAGGTATCTAAAAGTTTGCAGGTGTAGTATTTTAGCTTATTCCTGAGAAGAAACTTGAAGTAGAATTTGATCTAATTTCCATGAGTACAGAGTATTCGATATGTTTTCGGTACCTGCCAAGGATAGGTAAAGCTCAGTCACAGGCGCTAAGTTCGACCCTGCCGAATATTCGATGCAGTTGCCCAAAAAATGAGCAACCAAAAATATTTTGTTCTATGGGGGCAAACATCAAATGATTTTCGAGTAATAGAACAGGCAGGAACGTTGGGATAAAAGCTGGAGTTCGTCCAAAGAATGGGACTGTGTTCCTTTTCTCTTCATCTTTCAGACGCATCCGATCTTTTCGGCCGCCACCATTAAAAATTCTGCTCATCCCACAGCTGGCGAATTTTCTCAACCTCAATTTCCATTTTCGTCCTTTTCATCCGATAGGCGTTTTTCTTTCACTCGATCCAAAATGCAGCCATTAACGTCGCGGCTGGATAGGGATATCTACCAAATCGTCATCAAGCTTGAGAACGATCAGGCCGAGAAAACGGCCCGGACTGGTGAGCCTCCACGGTTCACCGTTTCCGGTGTGTACGATACCATCAAACGTTCCAACTCCAGCCTGGCCAGGGAAAAGAAGAAGCCCTTGGAGGATTCCATCTACCGGGTCCTCCAGTTCAGGAAGGAGGAGCGCAAGAAGGACCTGGAAGATGACGACGACGACGATGCCATGGAGGACGCCCCGGCAAGCGCTGCGCCCCCGATCAAGGAGGGTGGCATCAACATGAACCGACGACTCACCAAGTCTTGGAACGTTGCAAGAAGGCAGCGCGAAAGCTCCCCAGCTACTACAGCAGACGCTCTTCCCACACCTGGAGAAACTGCTAGCCCGGCCAACGAGATGGCGATTGACTCCGAAGGCCGGCAGTCCCACGGTGAACCCAAGCCGAAGAGGGCCAAGATTCGGCAAGCGAAGGAAAAGGAGACAGTGGATCGTTCTCCGCCCACCGGCGTGTCCTTGTCAGACATTGGCGGATTGGACGAAGCCGTAAAGATGCTCGTCGAAGAAGTTGCGAAGCCAATGTTGTGGTCTCAACTATACGCCGAGGCCGATCTCAGTCCCCCACGCGGCATTCTCATGTACGGCCCGCCTGGATGTGGAAAGACGATGCTGGCCAACGCCTTCGCTGCCAGCATTGGTGTGTCTTACATACCCGTATCGGCACCAGCCTTGATTGCCGGAATGTCGGGAGAGTCCGAGAAGAAGATACGGGACCTATACGACGAAGCCAAGGCACTTGCACCTTGCTTTGTATTCATCGACGAATTTGACGCCATCATGGGCAAGCGCGATAATGCGCAAAGAGAGATGGAGAAACGTATAGTGGCACAGATGTTGACCTGCATGGATGGGTTAAGCCTGGACCAGACGAATGGCAAGCCTGTCATCACCTTGGCTGCTACCAACAGACCAGACAGCATCGACCCTGCACTGCGCCGAGCTGGTCGCTTCAACAAGGAAATCAACATTGGAGTACCCAGTGAGGAGGGCCGTCTGTCCATTCTACAGGTTCTCCTCCGGAACACCAAACTTTCTTCAGATGTTGAACTCAAGACTGTCGCAAAGCTGACACCCGGATATGTTGGCTCTGACCTCGCGGATCTGATATCACATGCCAAGAGTTCCAAGATGAAGCGACTGATGAAGCCACTTGAGGAGCGAACAATTCAGATGTTGGGAGACAACGGCGGACAGAGCTACGAGGGCACAAAGGCAGTCGCGGATTCGCTGTACATAATCGAGGCTGCCCGAAGATACAGTTCGATTGTAACCACTGATCGTGGCAATGCTAACGATCTGGCCACGCTCATGCAAGGCGACTTCTTGGAAGGAATAACCAAGGTGCAGCCGTCGGCAAAGCGAGAGGGATTCACGACGATACCAGATACAACTTGGGCTCAGGTTGGTGCTTTGCACGATGTTCGGAAACAACTGTCCCTGGCCATCATCCGCCCAATCGACACGCCAGAGCTCTTTGCAAACTTTGGAATGTCATCGCCGTCGGGAGTGCTTCTATGGGGCCCACCTGGCTGCGGTAAGACTCTCCTCGCCAAGGCAGTGGCCAACGAAGCGAAGGCGAATTTCATCTCGGTCAAGGGACCGGAGCTGCTCAACAAGTACGTCGGCGAATCCGAACGATCGGTGCGCCAGGTGTTCATGCGAGCTCGGGCATCGGCGCCCTGCATCCTCTTCTTCGATGAGCTAGACTCCCTCGTTCCACGCCGCGGAGGAGACATTGCGGAATCCAGCGCCCGCGTGGTGAACATGCTTCTCACCGAACTCGACGGCATGGATGGCCGAACTGGAGTGTACGTCATCGGAGCGACCAACCGTCCAGATATCATTGACCCGGCTATCCTGCGCCCTGGTCGCCTGGGTACCAGCATCTTTGTGGATCTCCCAGACGAAGAAGCACGAGTCGACATTCTGAAGACTCGAGTCCGAAATGCAATTCCTTCGTACACGGAGGAGCAACTCGACTCGCTTGCGCCGATTGCCCGGGAATGCGCCGGGTTCAGTGGTGCTGATCTGGAGAATCTTCACATGGCGGCTGCCAAGGCTGGTGTAGAAAGATCCGACTTGGATGGCGTTGGCAGGCTCATTGAGGAGGATTGGGAAGTGGCCAGGAGTACGATCAAGCCGTCCGTGTCGACACAAACGTATGCCAAATTCGTCAGGCTGAGAGATCAGGGGTGGAGCTAGTTATGATCTGCATGCTGTCGTGGTTTTTTCAAACTTTGCTAAATCTTTTCAATAGTGCATGATACCTGGATTTTTCTATTTCACCCAACGACCCTTTGCAGCAGAACAACGAGTGAAAAATGCAATATTCGTTTTCAATCTTTGGCTTAAGAAACTCTAACAATAATGACTGACACAGCTATTCAGCAATTACACTGCTCACATCTAGGGCGCGAATAGTTCCACCATCAAACTCGGAGACGAGCACAGTCTTCCCGTTGGGGCTGACGGCGAGAGCACGCGGGAAGGGTCCGGTGGGGACTTGGGGAAATGCGATGCGACCCTCGGCGAGGGCGCCGGCGGCGTTGACAAAGGTGACGCCGGTGCTGGCGTTGCTGTAGCCAAAGCGGTTCGAGTCGGCGGTGAGGATGTGGTTCTTGATGGCGGTGATGCCGATGGGCGAGGTGCCCGTGTTGACGGTGGTGACGAGGGCTTCGGTGGACGTGTTGTCGGCCAGCTTGGCCGTGTCAAAGGCCATGACCTGGTTGGCCTCGCGCTGGGAGACCCACAGGTGGCGGCCATCGAGGGACATGGCGGCGCGCACGGGGTGGCAGCCGGCGTCGACCTTTTTCACGAGCGCCTGGCCGACGTAGGTGCGCAGCTTGGCCACGTCGAGCACGCTGATGATGCCCGACGTCTCGTTGAGCGACGTGGCCGTGCCGTTCATCTCGCTCGTCACGAAGAGCAGGCTGTGGTCCGTCGAGAACTGCTGCCCGATGGTGGCGAAGCCGAGCGCGATGAAGCCGCGCCAGTGGCTCTCGACGGTGCGGTTCTCGTGCCGCGTGATGTTGTAGACCTCGACGGCGCCGCGCTGGTACGTCGCGTTGCTGCCGAACTCCTGGCTGACGAAGACGAACTGGTCGTCGGCCGTGATCTGCAGCTCGATGGAGCTCCGGCCGGCCAGGCCGTTGTTGCTCAGGACGCCAACGGCCGAGTCGTTGCGGCCGGCCAGGGCGCGCGGCACGTCGAAGACGACGGCGCCGTAGCCCGTCGCCACGTAGGCGTTCTCCTTGTCCTTGGTCAGCTTGATGTCGCGGAAGCCGTAGCCGTCCTCGTTGATGTCGTCGTTGCCGATGGTGAACTGGGGCGGCGTGGGCAGCAGGTGGACGAGCCTGGGCTCGAGCGCGGACACGTCGAGCACGGCCAGCGAGAAGTTGACGGCCGCCAGCGCGACCGTCTCGTTGAAGTACACGAGCCCCCACGGCCGCGGGCCCACGTCGAGCACCGAGACATTGAGGTCCAGGTTGACCTGGGGCGCCGCGTTGGTGGCGCACACGTGCGTCGGGAACGACGACGCGGCGTTGCTGAAGAAGACGACGGCGATGGCCGCCGCCGCCGCGGTCCAGCTGGCGACGAAGCCGAGCATTGTTTTCTTTCCTTCTTGTTTTTTTCTTCCTACTTTTTCTTGCTCTGAACCGAGTTCGAACGAGTGCCTCGGCTTGAGGAGAGAGAGGATGGTGCCCCTAACTATATTCCAAACTGTTCAGCCCACCGGCAAGGGCTGAAAGTTGTGAGAGTATAACAGGCTGAAGGTATTAACGAGAGCAAAGGAAAGAATTGTCGGCTTGGCGCGGCACGTGGATCATCCTGCGTTGAAGTATTTGAGAAATGAGACGAACGAGGAGGGGAGAAATGGAAAGAAAAGGTGCAGATCACGCCATACATAAATAGAATCACAACGTGCATACAATTGAATAGATCCCATGATGGTCTCTATTGGAATGACCACACCTCCCTGGTCCCCCTCTCTTTCTCTCGGTTGATTGATTAGTTAAGAAAAGTAACCATAATAATTTACAATGATTGTCGTCCCAAGAAAAGACCAGACCAGAGTCAAAGACCACAGCTCCATTCTCGGCAGTCATCCGAAATGGAAATGCAGGTATAACTGGCTAGGCAGGTATCAAATTAAGCTTGTAGATTGATTGCTATCGTCGCTTAATTGAGCCACCCCCAACTCCCGCCTCATTGGGGGGTGGGCGCACACCTTCCCGACTGGGACAGTAGCGCGGTGTGGGCAAGAAAAGACAGACCCATGAGCAAGAGAGAAAGGCACATGGCGACTCGTGTGTATTTGCTGGGTCTGCCTTACTTGACAAGGGATGCATGTGTGGGTTTTTTTGCCTTCTGTCTCCTTGGTCGCAACTTTAGCTTGTTGTGTTCGGAGCCATCCTCGGTTTCCGAATAGCATCACTTTGGGTCTCCTTGCGAAATGCTTTCTTTTTAGCCGAGCCGCACTTATTATTGTCTGTATTCACACTTATTTTATTTTCGCCTCCCTCGACGGCAATCCGTCGCCAAGACAGGTAGGTAGCGCCAAGAGAGGTAACATACCTAGGTTACCTATAACATGACCACCCACCTGAAAGGAGAAGAAGAACAATACCCAAGTCTTGCGCCAAGCATTACGAACGGGCAGGACACCGTATTGCCGAGCCGATGGTATTGGTCGGCAATGCGACCATTCCATTCGTTCGAGTAGCACACCCAGAGAGTTTCCACCCAAATTGCATAGCCGAATGAATCACTGTGTCGGTAAAGTATCTGACTGCTGACTGGATTGACACAATCATACCCACGCAAGAAGAGTATAGGCAAATGATTGACGCTCTCGCGCTCTTTCTTTTTCCCCTACGCCACGGCAAAAGACGAGCGAGCAGAACCCCATGGCAGTGAATAGAGAGCCCAAAGAGAAAAGTGGACTCGACTATATGCTATACTTAGGCACGGACAACAGGGGGTTTTTTTTTCTTTGGTTCGTCCATCACAACTCGGGGCCCCGCCCCGGAAACTCAAGGGTCTTTTTCGTTACCAAACAACTTTGTAATTGCATGCCTATTTGGTCCTGCCAAACCCGCCGGTTGGATTATTCCAAGCCTGAGCCTGAGCCTGTGGCTTTGCAGGTTTCTGGCTACACGAAGACGAATTCCAACATGATAATTTTCCTCTCTCCGCGACTTTCTCTCCATCCCTCTCTTCTTGGCTTCTTGTCAATATATGCAGATAGGGTCCTCTCGGCTCTTTTCTTGGCCATGTAAGTCCAACCATTCAGCCATTCAAGTAAAGCTTCTAGGTCTCGCAACCCCCAATATTTATTAACCGCCCCCGTGATGTCCCGGTCCGCTATCGTGCATTATCGCGGTTACTACCAACCAGCACAACAATCCCACTGCAACGATGCCAGCGGCGTGGTCGTTGTCGTTAAAAAGTACGGTCTCGGCTCTCCACTACACGTGACGCCCGGAAAGGCGGCCATGATGTCCTAATCAAGGGCACATGCCCATCATCGGTAAGGACAAAGGTCGGCGATAAGTGAAATATCCCACGGAAGTCGCCTCCCGTGGATTCTCGCCCAGACAGCCGAGCACCCGCGCGCCTGGGCGCTGACGGGGCCCCGAAGAGAACGTAACATGTGAGTCTAGAAAGATCGTGGAGGACAGAAAGGTACTGTCCAGTCATCCCCGGCCGAGTCTTTTTTGCCTATCGTCTCCTCTAGGCCCGGAACTCGGCCTCTCGGTGCTACCATTCGTATGGGATCTAGAATCTCTCTCGAGACCTTTTCCCTTCCCCTCTAAAACGGGCGGAAGATAAACAGATGGATACACTTGGCCTCCTCCACGGCTCGACGGTCAACGATTTGCTTACCATGTTTGACGACGGTCACACATTATCCTCGACATCCGTCTAGATTTCGAAAAGCCCAGCTATCTTGCTTACAAACAATGATTTGGTGACCGAGTGTGTAAGTCCCGTCCGAGAGATGGTGTGCGTATCATATACGGTATCTATCGTGAGAAGCAATCCCCTATCAACAGAGTATACACCCACAAGACAAAGATATATGCTGTCTATCGAATCATCTTCTCTAACCCTCCAGAGCGCCACGCAGCAACAAGGCTCGGCCTGGGCCGAATGCTCTGTCGATCTCATTAGTCCCGGGTGTCGGATGACAATATCGGAATTTTCTCCCAGCATGGGATATTTCATGGCTGATCACTTCACGACTCTACTACTGCATGCCATGTCCTGGCTTTTTCCCCTGGGGAAGAAGCGTGGATTTTCGCCTCAAGCCATGTATGATCCTTCCTATCTAGTCCTTAGCCTCCCATCGTCTTACCCCCCGGCCGAGAGCCACACACACGTTATACACATCGAGTATACACACCGCCCGAGCCATGTGGGCTCCCCGTCTGTCGGTCAGATCTGGGCAAGCAAGATGCGTTGTCCCACAAGACGCCGTGGGCTCGAACCGAGTCCGAGACGACGGATTTGTTATACAGACGAGAAAGCCATGTGACACGTGCGGCATTCGGGGCCCTCGTCTAAATTTCTCATTGCTGAGCCAGAAGTCGAAACGTTCCAGTCTGTCTGTTCTAGACCGGTCATAACGTGGGAATGCGCGTCGAGAACAACCCTGCAATGGTATACCGTTATTTCTCTTGTACACTTTAGTAGTATCATTCATGGTGGATATTGCTGGCGGACGAGAATAACAACACGACCGCTTCCTTCTGATAGGAGAGTTATTCTCTATTTGAATAGTCGCCGACCCGCCCCGAGGTGCCGGTGCCGGTGCCGTTCTTTCCTATCTTTTCTTCCTTGGTCTCCCGTTTCGGATGCCGAGACCAGAGCTTACCGACTGATTTATCCCCGAGCCTCCCAAAGGGTAGTATTTCAGGCGAGGGCCTGGTCATGAATCGGCCTCGTCGCCCAGATTACGACGAGTCCAGTCTTTTCTTGTCGGCCGGGTATGCAGGGTCCTACTTTCTGGATCTTTTGGCTTTTGATAACACGAGACCACGTAGTGATTGACTTGACATGTGCTATGTGGGCAAATCTATTCTTTTTTTTTCTCTTTTTTTTTATTGCACACAAGTCCTAGTTCTCTGAGTTTGTCTCTTCCATCTTCGTGGACGTTTCTTCTCGCCCATCGAAACAAAAGAGTTAAGCAAACGAAGTAAGAATTTGACGAGTGTCCTCGATCAGGTTCATATAGTTATTTCGAACTGTCCACACTCCTGCCGCTTCGCATAAAGATATCGCTTTCTCGATAGAGGAACACAGAATGGAGTAACTCGGCAACACAAAGCAGAATAAGCACGAGCAGGATTCGAACCCCCCAAAAAGAAATAGAAAATGGGCTGTGGGAGGACGCCGGCTCAGCCAGAAAGAAAAAGCACTTTTTCTTTTTCTTTTTATGATTTTTTTGTGAAGAATTGTTATAGTTTTTTTTCTATTAACTAATTTGGGAACTGTTTTTATTAAAGACTTTCGTTTCCGGATTACTCGATTTTCTTTAAAGTACGGCGCGGATAGCCACTACACCACTATATCTTGTGGTTTCGTGGTTTCGTGGAGCGTTGGAAGCTTTCTGTTTTACTTCGCCTTATCAAAAGGGGCAAAACTGTTTTTTCTTCTTTAGGTGTTTTTTTTTTTGAATTTCGGTCAGGTCTGCCTGTCGGTGTCTGTGAGAAGCCCACGTGACGCACAGGTTGTGCGCTGTGGTAATGCCTTTTGGGGATGGCCACGATGCGGTGATGAACCACAGACAGCTTACCACACAGTACCGAGTTGGCCACGTACGATCAAGGTCATAGCTACCGGGCTCTGATCTTCTGATGGACGCGATCAGACAAGTTTGGAACGCATCGCCAAGTATGCAGACTTCGTCCTACCAAGCGAACCCTCGACCGACGTGATTTCCAAATGACTCACGATTTTGTCACGGCAGAACAAGAACTCACCGCGGTCCTGGTTGTACATACTCGCCTTGTGCCCGGCCGTGACTGTCTTGCTTTCTTGGCCCGCCAACTCAAAGGTTATCGTCTCAACGCTGAGGACTCATCGAAACATATACCTGCAGAAAACTCGGTGAGCATTTTCTGTCCATGACAAGACTCCATCTTGCCACGAGGTCTTTTCTATACTCAAGTCAGTACTGTTGTCCCAATCAGGCCAACCCCGACAAACGAGGTATATTAAGGGGTTTGAACATTACTCATGGGAATACCGAAAGCCTATGACATAAGCCTATGACATAAGCCTTGGCGCATCGAGTGGCGCCGACGATTGTATCGTCCCATGCCGAATTCTTATCGACCGTACTGACTGCACCAAAACCAATCCAGACGATCAGCCCCAGGCCGGTAGCTGCATTGCTACTGCGAATATGCCCAACAGCCACCATCATGCTCAACAGAACGTAGCTCGATCTTGGTCAGCAATGTTTAGACCCAATGATTCAGAGTGAAGCTGTTCATCTCATAGCTATATCGTAGCACAAGCGTAAGAACGAACTTCTCTGGTGATGCTCTCTGAATGCGGTGCAGAGGTAAGTAGCGTCCAGTGTGGTTTTCCACGACAACACATGTCGAAAGACATGTGAGAATGTGTTAGCTGCTGATAACTCTTGGTCGATGTAAATGTCCTTGTCAAGGCATGTTCCCAAACCAGATAAAGTATGGCACTCTCAAAGGGGGTCAATTGCTAATGCATGTAGCTGCTTTTGCTGGCAGATGTGCTTGTATATAGAGCAAACCCACTCGGCAGAAGAAATCAGATGAAGTGGTTTTGCAAAACAAAAACACTGTCCACTTGCAAGGCCAAGTGCCTGTCAACCTCTCTGGTAAAGGCACACTGCGAAAGCGTTTGTTTTACCCCAGCTGCCCTCGGAATTACCAGTACCATCTCTTTCTACCAGTCGATCACTTTTTTCTTCGTCTTGTGTCCCTGAATTTCTAACATAGTGACTCTTGCCACCAACGCCTCGGAAATGCATATGGATGAATGTGATCGGGCCAGTCGAGTCGTAGAAAAAATTTGGGAGTGGTGGAAAGTTTTGTTGAAGGCGTGTCCCAGATCGATGAAAATGGGGGGAGATTCCATTGGGGACATGTTCTCTAGAGCCGAGAATATAGTATTGAGAAACCGAACCCTTATGCAACCGTAAACTCCATTGTCTGTCTATGCAATATTTTTTGTGTAAACCATGTCTCACGTCGTTTGTTGAGACGGATGAAGAGTTGTCGTCAGCCGTGAATACTCCGTGCTGGAATAGAGGGTCGCCAGCATGAGCAGGAATTAGGGGGGAAACGACCCATGGCTACCGCTTTATAGTCGAGCGGCTGAGGGCTTCCAGAAGCTCCGGGCGCGAGGAGAGGGCATCCTTGGCCTGTGTGTAGGTGAACCACTGGCGCTCACGCTTGTGCTTCTCGGGCCACTCGACTTCCTCCTTCAAGACTGTAGCCTCGTAGAAATGGTAAAGCGATTTGCTCGATTCTTTGGCATGCTTCTTCGGAGGCCGAGTCTCGGTGATCTCTCCTAGATCATAGTCGATGTGGATGGAGATGCCGGCCTCTTCCCAGGCCTCACGAGTGGCAGCATCGGTGATGGTCTCGTCAATCTCCCAGCCTCCCTTGGGCAAGACCCAGCCCTTTCTTCTCGTCGACTGGATGAGAAGTACGTACTTCTTGTCTGCAGTCAGGGGGACGACGCCGGCGACTAGGCGCTCGTGTTTTGAATTATAACCTGCGGATAATCCCGGTTAGTATTCGTTTGGTAGCTATATGTATGGGGCAACTGTTGCCCCTGCGTCGAGCGCAAGGGGCTTGTAGATCATGCTGCACTTACGCTGGTTGTCTCTGCCGGTACGAGACTCCATGGAGCGGCTGTTGGACGAAGAGGATCCAGACGCCATTTTGGGATTCTGATCTTGACAAGGCGCAAAGGAGGAAAGCGAGTGATCCAGATGTCTCTGCTTATGTGTGTAAGGGAAACGAAACCGAGGTGAGCCGGTGGAAGAATCGCTCAAGAGATGAGGGCGCTTCCAACAACCGACTGTAGCTGGGGAGGAACTTGGCTCAAATACTGTTCTGCTGCATGATCGGAAAGGTGAATGCGCAGTGAAAATCGGCGATGAGCTCTCGGGGCGTATTGGAGGAAATTCCTCTGGGCGCGTCGAGTAGGTGTTTCTCGGCCCGGCGCAACAGGACGATTATGGAAGTACCTGCTGGGTCGGCGCGGGAGGAGAGGTTGACTTGCGGTGCCTGTCCGAGGACCGACAGAGTGGAAAGGAGTGAGGTTTAGCGTTGAGGCTCTTCCGCATCCGCATGGACACAGGCTCTTGTGTTCAAGGAGTGCAATTGAGAGGCTGGCGCACAAAGGAGCACGATGGGGGTGAGTAGGAACGCAAGGCGCCTTGCGATGACCGTCCAAGCCAGGCGCGGCGAGTCCGGGGCTTTTTTTTTTTTTTTCTTGGGCGACGAAAAAAAATTGAGTGCTGCGTCGAGGTGCGGGAGAGTTTCGTGACTGCGGGGCAGACGGAGAGAGAGCGACGAGAGCGCCGGGTGGTTTTTTGGTTCCTTTGTTTGTGTACCTGAGGGGGCACAACAAACGAATTGAGACGCCGCAAAGCTTTTTTGTGAGCTTTGAGAACTGAAGGAGGAGGAAGGAAAGCCGAGAGCTTGTCGAGAGAAAACCAATAGCTCGAGAAAATGACTCTGGACGGGCAAAAGTTATTAGTGAGCAGGGCAGAATGCTGCGATCGGAGCTGAGCGCTCTGGGGGGGCCAGAGAAGAGGTCTGGTACTTGGGTTTGTCTCGTGCCATGGTGGAAATGGAGGGGCAGAAGGACAGGGAAACTACGACTTGGACTTTATACTAAAGACTGCCTACCGAGACCCTACTGACAGACAGCGCCAGGGCAAACTCCGCTAGCCTCGAGTACATCACATACACACATACATCCCTCGGACGATAGGTACATGGCGTTCCTTTGTACAAGTAGCAGCTAGGTAGGTACATAGGCTGGGTGATGGACCGACTGCGATGTAGCCATTGTTGTGTGGATTTCTTCGAGGGGCTCCTGCTTCACCTACCTATCCGTATGGATGCGTCTGTCTGGTGTGTAGGTAGGTTATGCACCTCAGCAACGAATCCACGCCCGCATCTGCGCCGCGCCCTCGTACAGTTGATCTGATTGATACCCTCGTCGTCTATGAGCCGGCCGGACAAAGCACAGATGCATCGTGAGTGTGTGCATCCCTCCTTACGACTGTCTGTGTATGTATGCGAGTACGGGGTATGTAGGTGCGGAGTATACAACTACCTACATGACATACTCAAATGAGCAGTTGTACGGAGTACCACCAGTGTAAGTGCAGAAGTCCAGAAGGATCAACATCACGTCCCGGTGCGTCCTTGCGCTCCACAGTATTGCATCACACAAGCCTGATTTAGCAACACATAATGTACATTACATTTTTGATAGCTTCATCTGTGTAAACATTCTCCTGTGTTCCTCAAATAACACCCTCTCAAGACTGTTTTCTGAAGTTCATGTCTGTATAGTTGACTAAAAGACCGAGATACGAGTGAGGTACCCTGCCCACATATCTCAAGATCCGTTAGGTTAGGCACCTTGAGTCGAGGTCCCCATTGATGCCCGTCCTCGGAACTGAGTCTCTGCCCGGGAGTCATCTGGGTAAGCAGGTACCATGTGTATGAACTGAACAAACCAACAGAAAGAAGCCATACGATCGAGTTCTTATGATCGTGGTTCCGCCACATGACGATGCAGCTCAAGGCAGACGTGTGAATCACCGGCCAAACAGCATCGCCACAGCCATTATTGTACGACAGCCTCTCGGATTGCCCTGTTGGGCCGGACTATATAGCATGGTTTAAGGTGTGTAAGTATGCATGCAATGCAAGTATGTGGTGCTTCTACTGGCAATTCCGTCCCACTCCTTTTGCTGCTCTGCCTAGGAAGGGCTCTTGGCAGGCCGTGCTGCATGGTTTGATGTGTTTTTTTTATGGCACCCGACTATGCCCGTATGCAATGGATTATATGCGAGCATCGATCATCCTTCTTCAGCAAATATATTCTGTAGCAAAGAATATTTCTGCTATGCTGGCTTGCCCTGGATGTGACGTGTGCTGATGAGCGATTCGTTCACTCTACTCGGGTGCTAACTCAATTACATTGTCTTGTCCACATTCAGTTAACCTAGACACTTCAGCCGCTCTTCGACTCGTGTGATCCTGGATTGTGCCCCCACGGTCTAATGCAGCATTTCCTTTGGGGTCGCGGGCTGCTAAAGACAAAGAGAGTCACGGCTCGTGTGTGCGTCTAAGCGCTGGGAGAAACGGGGAAATGGATGGAGGAGCTCACTCTACAAAGCTCTGGAAAATGTGAGAAGTGAAACACAGCGACGTGCTTGGTACTGGGTGCAATCAGTCTCCGGCTTTGTCCGTGAAATGCAAAATGACGAAGGGAGACAGTGTCTGTCAGCTAATCACTGGTCCTGACAAGAGCAGAAGCGTAAACCACTGCAATCCACAGGTCCCATCAAACTACGACAAAGTAGATAGATGATGGGGGAATTACCACAGGAAGCAGCTGTGTGGTTCCTTCGGCTGGGTCCTCGCTCGAATTCCTCCGTCTTGGGCTGCAGATGTCTCGATGTTCATTTGGTAATATACCTTGTATTGGAATCATGCAATTGGTGAGGGGCAGGACAGATCCAGCATAGAAGGGATGTATCTTTATGAGTAGGTATACCACAGCAGAGTAGGGGACGTTCTTGTGTCGAAAGGTGGGATGGTGCCCGCATGCATGGTGAACCCTACCCACGTAATAAATGTACTGAACAGACATACATTTGGACCCCGCGATGAATATAACCACCGACGTTCCTTCCCTGACATGACATCACTCGCGTACATGCGAGATCCAATTTGATGATATCGTTTCTACTTTTGCTGAGCTCGAAGCTCTGGAGTTGCGGGTGTTTACCCTGCCCAGGACCAGTAGAATCGGTCCCTTCGGGTTACACCGCCGCCCAAGCAACGTTCTGTGGTATTCCAGTATTGACAATATCAGTCTAGGCCGTTGCTGGCGCGGCTCCTGCATTATGCATGCGAGAAATCCGTTGAACGGCACTCTACTGTGTATTCAGTCAAATCAATTCCCTTCTGTCAGTGTCCGGGGTGGGGGGATTGATCATTAGGTTAGGTTGGCTGAGTCCTGTCAAAGCCTTATTACTGTAACATCAGACAAACGGCCCAAAGACTACTAACTACCGTCTTCCCCGAGGCAACGAAGCCCGAGACTTGGGCCTCACGATACATCAATAGCTTTCTGCTTTCTTTGCCTCGACACCTCGGGCACAGAGTATGATCGGCCTCAATCATCAGCTGACAGGCAGCTACTGCAAGGAGTCCCGAGGCCCACATACGGAAGGGACTAGATCGGCCTATTGGCGGACAAGCTGCCAAACCTACCCTGCCTACATTACCCCCAGAGGACTGGCATCTTTTCTTACCTACCTACTCTCGCGGGGCGTTTCCAACGGTCGTCGTATAATCGAGCAACCCCTCGTTTTCAACATCACTACTACTATTATCGCTTCCGCCACTTGGGTTGACACTCGGCCGCGACACACTGATTGATCTAACCATTCTTGTCCACACGGGCATCCCATCGGAACCCATCAATCTTCTTGTCGTCCAAAGAAGCGTTGATTGTGCGTTCCACATCACACATCGCCCAAAGCCAGCGCGTCAGCAGTCTGCTCCACAAGACCTGGGTTCCTGGATACCTACCTACGCATGCTTGCTATCTATCTTACCTTGACCTAGACAAGACACCTCCTACCGTGCTTGCTTGCTTGCTTGCTTGTGGGCTTGCTGACGAACGCCGTTCAAACGCCATTCAAACGCCATTCCCGACTGACAGCAGGCCGTCTTGTCTTCAGGCTCGGGCATCCCCCAAAATTCAACGCTCTGCATAGGTGGCGAGTAGCGACTTGCAGAGGGCAGACGTCAAGAAAGCCACTTGCTTGAATCGGCAACGCTACACCTTTTGGATATCCCAATTCGAAATCGCTCGCAGAAAGGAATAAAAAAAAAAGCGGAAAGACCAGAACCTCTGCTACAAGCATCATGTCTACAACCGGCATGCAGGCAACCCCGGAAGATGCATTTTCATACCTGGCGCCAATCGGTGAGTAAACCGCTGCCGCAAATCCCAAGTCCACCCCGGGACGCCCCTCGAAGCACTCGCGCACAAACCTCACCCAACCGTCCGAACCCGTGCAGCATCTAGTGATCGCTGTTGGCTGCTCACACTCGCATGGACCTTTTATGGGGAAGTGCCCGCCTGCAGTAGTCTGCGGCAACCCTTACCGAATCGCTGGCGTCGTCTAGATTCTGGATACTGGATACATACAGTACCCCGACGCTGATTGATACCTCGATACCCTCCCCCTACCCTGCGCCTCCTCGGATGATCGATGGCTTTTTCAACATCACGAACCTTCATACTTTCGGCCCCTTGCAATGATTGCATTGTTTCTCGCCACTTGTCGGCCGGCAACGTCGCCAAAAGGCCTCTCTCTGGACCTTCCATTCTAACCCGTCGCTTGCAGGCTACATATCATCATCCACCTGCGGCTACTGCCGTCGTCGTGCTCCTGAGACCGGTCAGTCCCAAAAACGTGTGTAACGTCGTGTGCTGTAGAAATGCAGAAGCCTACCAAGGCCTTGAAAGGCTACGTGCGCATAATGGTCATGCTGCTTTCGTCTGTTGCCCACTTGGAGTGTATTGGATTCTGACCTTGTATATGATAGGCCATTCCTACTACTTGCGGGCGACTTCTATAAGCCCTGCCTTTTACCAATCATTGATTGATAGATGCTGGAGGCGCTCGGGTCGTTTGCTCTACAGACCAAACCAGCGCGATTCTTGCTGTCCTCATTATACTCTCCGTTTGGACTCCTCGCAGGTGCAAGTGGCAAAGGATCAGCGAGCAGCCATCAACCGCTTCAACAAGTTTGTTCTTGGTGATGAATACATCAAGCAGGCTGAGCGTCTCTATCCGAGATCTCATGAGGAGTCTCGGAGACGGAAGCAGGAATTCAATCTAGTAGAGCGAGTTCACGAGGCAGAAACTCAACGCCTGCAAACTCCTCCCCAACCGGCCCACACTTTCGAGGTCACATTGGAGACAGACGACTTCACCGAGGAGAAGTATGCAGTGTTTGAGAACTACCAGCGAATTGTGCATCATGAAGCCGCGTCGGAGATCTCTCGCGATGGCTTCAAACGCTTCCTCTGCGACTCGCCGTTGCGAAATGATGTCTTGAGAATGGAGGACGGTAAAGAGAGGCAGCTGGGCTCCTTCCACCAGTGCTATCGGTTGGATGGTAACTTGGTTGCAATTGGTGTTCTGGACTTGCTTCCAGAGTGCGTGAGTGCCAAATACTTTCTCTACCATGAGTCGATACACAAATATCAGCCGGGCAAGCTTGGGGCCTTGCACGAGATCGCCCTAGCAGCGGAAAAGGGATACCGCTACTGGTATTCGGGCTTCTACATCCATACCTGCCCGAAAATGAGGTACAAGATCGACTTCAAGCCGCAGTTTGTGCTGGACCCAGACCGATACACATGGCATCCACTGGACAGTGAGAATCTGAAGCGGTTTGATGAAAAGGGGTATCTTCATCTGGATGGAGACGAGACCTCTCGACCGTCACCTGATGCCACCTCGAGGGCAGCAGATACCCCGATGGTCGTTGATGGCGAATCCAGTAACCCAAATAACGGGGATGGGGACGAAGATCAAGACGAAGAGGAAGAGGACGACGACAGCCTACCACTGCTTCAGAGCAATATGCCCGGCTTGCCGTCCATGGACATCCTACGACAGGCTCCGCTTGATCTCATTCCGGTCAGGCTTAAGCAGGGGGTACTGTCAGCCGGCGACCTATTCCAGTGGGCAGATGGGGATATTGACAACGCAAAAACGCCGAAGGGTATGGTTGCGGAGATTGTGGCTGCCACAGGGCCGCAGCTCCTTTTGCAGTGGGCACTAGACTTTCGGCGAAGCATAGTCTGAATCTTTATCACTGAGATCATTTGGAAAATGAGATCCATAAACGTCGACGGTTTAGTTGGGCCTTCTACGACTCTTGGTGCCAGCCAAAACGATCCAGACAACATTGAAGTTTGGATTCGATTAAAACACGATCTTAAGATTTGATATGAAACAGCATTCTATAAAGACAGCCACAGAAAATAGAATAAGTTCAGCGCACGTATGTAATGATCCGTGTCTCAAAGAAAAATAGAGGTGAAAAAAACAAGCATATACCTACGAGAAGACCTGTACTGACACTCCCATGCTGGCTTACAAGAAGCGTAATAAATTCGGCAGTAATGCCACCATGGATTGTCTAGGCTTTCAGGAAGTCTTTGGTCTCGGGCACTTTCTTGATCAACTCCTCACGAATTTCTCTCCACACTTGAGCCTGCATCTTCCGCCCTGTCTCCGACGCGAGAACATTTGCCTCTTGGCTTTTCCATTCCAAACTCGTCAGCAACAGTCAACTGATGCATCAAGCACATGTCATGATCCCGGAAGGAAGTACTTACGCCAAAGCCTGCGCCTCGCTCCGGTAGAACTGCACCATCTTGCCGTGCTCGTCCTCCCTCGTGGTCACCGCCGCCATGTACGTTCTAGCACCGTTCTCGGGCGACTTGGAAAACAGGCCCGTGAACAGCTTGACTGCGAGTTTGAGTGCCACACCCTTTTCGATGTACCCTCGAGCGAGGTCCGTCTTGACGATTCCGGGACACATGGTGTTCATGATGACGTCTGGTCTACCGAACGCAGATCACCCTCCACTCCGTCAGCACGAAGAATTACCAGATGTGGCAAGAAACAAGTGAAGATCGGGGGAGACTTACCGCCCGTCCGGCCCCCTGGCCAGCTCGGCGAGTTCCCGGAACCCGTACTGCAGCAGCAGCTTCGTGGCCGCGTACATCTGCGAGCCGCCGGGCCAGTTCTCCGGCCTACTGAGGTGTGCGAGGATCCCGCCTTCGCGCTCCTGCCATGTTGCCCACTCGGCGACGTCGGGCTCGTGGAACCGCATCGATCCTACGATGGCCAGGTGGGCCGGCGACGAGCGCGACGGCCGCTGCGCCTTGAGGTGTGCCAACAGGAGCGTCGCGAGGAGCAGCGTCGATGTCGCGTTGACCTGGATGTTCTGTTCCCTGGGAGAGAAAGAAAAGTGGTGTTGGTATATGCCACAAGGAAGACAAAACAGACACGAAGAAGAGGAAGGGAGTTCTTACCATCCCTCGGCCGTGATCTTCGGCTCCAGCCCAATCATGCCCGCGTTGAGTATAACGACATCGACAACGCCCGACTCCCGTACCCGGCTGGCGAACTCGACGATGCTCTGGTAGCTCTCCATGTCCAATTTCAGCGCGCGCGCTTTCCCCTTGCTCCTTCCGCCCGTCATCGCCTCCAGCTCGTTGAGGGCCCGCTCTGCGCGAGTGGCGGTTCGCCCCGTGATGAGGACCTCGGCGGCGCCTAGGTTGATCAGGTGCGCGGCCGCCGCGAGCCCGAGACCGCCCGTGCCGCCTGTTACGACGGCGCGTTGTCCGGCAAAAGTATCGGCGGGCGGGAGCGGTATGGGGAAGAGTTTCATGTATATCTGGTAGAGCATGGCCATGATTTCGCTACCCAGAGGGGTGTGGATAAATCAATGAATAACGAGCTTCGATGGAGATAGTATTGCGATCTCAAAACGGTCGTCAATCAAAGGAAACGTAAGAAGATGATTCATGTATATGTATCTTGTTATAGGAAGAGCTTGAAGCAAAGTAAACAAGCAGTTCCCAAACCTCGGTTGTCTTACATGCTTCTTATACGATTCTAATTTCTGCCCGATACAACCGATTCCAGCGACGTACCATGTACCACTTACAAATCATGTCTTTTCAGCTATGCGACATTCCGGAGACTTTCACGTTGAATCCTTCTTATTGGGGCTGGTTGAACACCGTAATAAGCAAGCGTATCTATCGTGGTTGGAAAACAGGGCATCGCCATCGTAGCGAACGGTGTAATTCCTTACCGACTCAGCTGTAAATGTGCCCGCGAAGCAAGTAGGATTTCTGTGGACTCTGTAGTGTCTGTCCTTGGAATTTCCTCATGGGTAATGGGATCTCGCCCAGAATTAAATGATATTTTGACCAATTTGCGTTAAAAGTATTCATCTTCTTCAAAGTCGCTGTTCTGTTGTAGTATAATACCGTCCATATACTGCGGTATACTGTACGTACTATCATGCAGAGACACTCTCAAACTATAGGCCGAGTGGCAGTTTCTGGTCTTGTCTATTGAAGAGTCGATCCAAGTTTGCAATACTCAGTAGAACACACTTATTGAATTATAATTGAACAGAATCCTTCCATCTAAAAGCAGGTTTACACATGCTTCGCACTCGCAATAGGCTCGGAGACTTTTATTCATCGGGCGAATACCTGGAGACTTTATATTATAGTGCCCCACCCGATACCGGCCCGTGCTGTAGCTTATCTGGGAGCTTCCCTTGCTTCCGCTCTTTTCCCCCACCATGAACCTGCAGGCACTAAAAACAAGAGGTTTCGTCAACGCCAATCAGTGACCCGCAGAGGACGAAGCTCAAAAAAATATCCCACCTCAACTTCGCGATACTCATTGAGGCTGACTTTCTTTCTGCGCATTTCTCTCTCTCTTCTCTTCTTCGCACAGACGCCTGGAGTCGAGAGCTGGGCCAGAGCAGACAGAGCACAGGTTAATTGGTTTTCAACCCCGAAAATTCGCCAGGAAAAAAGTCAAATTACAACCCAGCTTTGCCTAGCCAGAAAAAAAGACTGGCCAACATGGCGACGACACAGCACCTCCTCCTCTCGCCGGCCGAGCTCGCCTACCTCCACAGCACCCTCAGCCTGAACCCGCCGATACGGCCCGACGGGCGGACCGCCTCGCAGTTCCGGCCGCTGACCGCCGAGACGGGCATCCTGCCGGGCACCAACGGCTCCGCGCGCATCTGCTTCGCCGACGGCACCGAGGCCATCGTCGGCGTCAAGGCCGAGGTCGAGCGGACCAAGATGTCGCCGTACGAGGACGCCAACGGCAACGTCAGGGACGACGGCGGCGGCGAGCAGGCCGAGCTGGATGCCTCGTCGGAACAGCAACAACAGGCAAAGGCCAAGGGCTCCAAGGACTGGGTAGAGGTCGCCGTCGAGATCCCGGGCTTCAGGGACGACGACAGCGCCACCGTCTTCCTGTCGACCATGCTCAGCGAGGCGCTCCTCGCCGACGGGGAGTTCACGAAGCGGTTATGGATCAACCGCCGGTTTCACTGGAAGGTGTACCTCGACGTAAGTCCGACAGAAGATTGCTTTCTTTACGACTCAAAGATCGCTCTCAATTGAACGTGATTTGCTAACACAAAAGGCACGGAACAGGTCATTCTCATTTCGCCGCCTCTATCCTACCCGCTGCCCCTGCTCAGCCTGACCACACACCTCGCCATCCTCTCCACGCGCCTGCCGAGGCTCAAGTCGGAAGCCGACGAGGACCCCATGTTCGACGACGACTGGGACGCCTCCCAGTACATCTACCCGCGCGCCCGCCGCGGCGGCCCCTCTGCCAGCTCCTCTGCGATGCCGCCCATCACGCTGCTGGTCATGTCCGTCGGGGACAACATCATATTTGACCCGTCCAAGGAGGAGCTGGCGGTCGCGGACTGCGCGCTGGCCGTGTCGGTGGGCGAGGGACCGCCTGCCCAGGATGCAGCTGCCGCCATGGACGTGGACGGCAAGCAGCCGAGCCGGAAACTGCGCCTGCTGTCGGTCCGCATGATCGACCCGCCCTCGAGGCTGACGCCGCCGGGCGTGCCCAACTCGGTCAACGCGTCGGCGTGGGGTCAGGGCGGCGCGGCGCAGAAGAACCCGGACGCCAGGCAGGCCGAGACGGCGGACGTGGCCGGCGTCTGGAAGGCGCCCCGGGGCGGCATCAAGCCCGCCGTGCTGGGGGCCATGGTCGCCAAGGTGCTGGAGAAGGGCGGTGTCGCCGACGAAGTGTTAGATGGCCTCGAGGGAGTCGAGCTGAGCTAGAACCTTTTTGTGCCGTAGAAGAAAATGATACCCCCCATTGTCATGTCGTTGTGTCATCATCATTTCGAGATGATTTTATTGATTCATGGTTGTCATGAATTGCATTTCTGTTAATCTTTTTCTTTCGTTGCAAAAGCTTTGCTTGCGGGCTAGAGACAAGCTATCCCATTATGTCATAAAATATCATACAGGCTTTAATCTGCGGAAATGGCCATATTGATCTACACTGGACCAAGTACAGAGACGGAGATTCGCTGCGGGTTGGTCGTAAACCGTAATGACGAACAGTATCACGTCTGTCACGAGATTCGATATGCGCTTAGCATGATCGGCAGAAGGGGAGAACATCCGTTTAGAAGATTCCCAGAAACTTCTTCCTCTTTCCATCCTCGGACACCTCGGGAGTAGCCTGAACTTGCTCCGCCACCGGAGCGGTCGAGGGTGCCGGCACCTCGGCGGCGGCAGCAACCGGCGCCTCCTTGGCGGGCGCGATCCAGCTCTCGATGCCCTGCGCCGAGTCCAGGCCGTGAGCCTTGCGGTACTCATTGCGCTTGGCCACGTCGTCGACCTTGCGGCGGCGCTTCTCGGCCGTGACGGCCGAGATGTGCTCCTCGTGCAGCCGGAGGACGTGGAAGCAGGTGCCGATGTAGTCGATGGGGTGCGAGGGGAACTCGGAGATGGCGGGGATCATGTCCGCGTACGGCGACGTGGCGTTGAACTTGGCCGCGAACGTGTAGGCTGCCAGCGAGACCAGCGTTCCCTGTTGCTTCATATTAGCCATGTTGCCTCGAGAAAGGCGCCTCAAACCAAGGAGGAACCATGTGTTTCTTTTCGATTTCGTCCACATACCAGGGTGATAAACATGTGGATATGTCTGTTGTTGATGAACCAGTGAGACCAAGTATTGGGCGGCGGCGGCAAACCCGGGTAGTCTTTGGTCTTCTGCGCCTGTATCTCCTCGGCGGTCGGGGCGCCGCCGTACTGGTGCCTCGGCGTCGACCTCGGCAGCCGGGCACCGTGCGACGGAGGGTTGAATCGTTCCGGCTTCTCGAGGACGAGCGGCTTCGAGGGATCGGGAGTCACGGCTTTCCTCGAGGCGGCAGGGTCGGGGGTTTTCGAGAGCTTGGGCGTCGCCGCTTTGGCCGTGGCGGGCGCCTTTGCGGCTGCTGGTGCTTTGGCGGTCTTTGGGGACGCCTTCACGGACGTGGCCTTGCTGGCGGCTGCTTTGGTCGAGGCAGACTTCGGGGCCTCTACCTTCTTGGCCGCGGCGGTCTTGGAGGCTGTCGTGGCAGATTTGGCGGCAGCGGTCTTTGGCGAAGCAGCGACCGTCTTTGAGGCATAGCGCACCAGTACCAAGCCGAGCTCAGAGCGGGCTGCCGGCCTGGAGAAGGGCGCCGTCGATCGAGCTGCAGTGGTCCTCCATATTGCGCCGTACTGTGGGAGGAGAAATCGCGGGATTGACGTCTTGGAGGCCATGGTGCGATCAGAGGTCTTTCGCGACAGCCAAAAAGCTTTTTGCGCCGGGTGAGCTATGGATGCTCCTCCAAATGCTGGGCCGGGGCGACCAGATATATGAGTGTTATATGTGCCAATTGATGGGCAGCCTGTATTTACGAATGGATGAATGAGAGCAACGAATCAACGTGACTCATGGCTATTGTTGTATGTATTTTCGCGTGGTGCATGAATATGACCTGCAGAGCTCATTTCAATGGCAAGCAAACCATTGCTCAATGCCTCTCTCTCTGTGATGCTGATCCCCGCTAAGCTCTTTCCCTTCCATGGTGCTTCTCCAAATTTCTCCAGCTTGCTATCAAGCCCGGGCCGACGTTTTCCACGCGGACGAACCAATTGATGGGCACTTGACCAGACGCGTTCAAGCGTCACGTTGAATTTGGGGGGCGTCGCGCGCCTTGGACGGGATTTGAGCTGTCTGTCGGGGATCCCTGCCGCGGCTGGAAGCAACTTTTTGGTCAACGGAGCAGAAGATGACGATCAGGTCCGCGTTTCTTGGTACGGTGTCTCCATGCAAAGGTCAAGCTGGACGAAAGCCTCACGATACAGTATACTGGTACAGCCCGTTATGCATCCATCATTTTCCCGATTTATTCCCCTACGAAATATACGAAGACCGGAAATTAAAATAATCCCGTATGATATTCGTAGACTATGCAATGCACAACCTAGTTGTGATGACAAGATTCCAGAGAATTTTGCACCTCACGTGCATTGCATGTACGTACGGACATATTGCGGCAACGGCTCGGTGAGGCAAAAAAAAGATGGCAGAGGGAGCCAGCAGCAGTTGTTGAGGACCAGGACATGAATCAACTCACCGCAGCGTGCGCAGAGACGGTGGCACACTGCTAATGTAAATGATCCTAGTACGCCGTACACCCGGTCTCTCCCGGAGCAAAGAGCCAGGAGGTGCGCTACAAAGCCTTGCCGGCCCAGTGGCTCCAGTGGCCTCTGGCAGAGAAAAGTGCTGGTGCGGGCCCCAACCTGACCATTACTTGCGTTTTGATTCGGCATGTGCAGGCGGGTCAGCAGAACCCGCTAGCCCGCTTTGGGCTTACTGAGCTCATCGCCTTGGTAGCTCCCTCGTTTCCGAGGAAATTTTCAGGGAAATAAAGAACACCTGCGACTTTTGCGCATCATCTTCCTTCTTCCCTTTTTCCTCCCATACTCCCAAAGAGACCTTCTTGACGAACGGATTGCCTCGACGATCTTCTACACGCCTTCGAAACCGTACAGTCTTAATACCTAATCACCCTCTTCACTTCTAAACAACACAAACAACCGCCAAAATGCCTTACTCTGCTGGTACGTCACCCTGCTGCTCAAGCCGCTTTCCCAGACTGTGATCTCAGTCGCACACGCACACACACACACACCACACGTCATCACCAGAGGAAGACACCAATGGGCACCTCTTTTGGTCACTGTCTCGCGCCGAGATCGTTCTGCCGGTCAAATTGAGCCTGCGCTGTCCCTTCTCCGTCTACGAAATGCTTTGCGACACCTACGACTCTCGCATGTCTACCGCTTCTGTAGCCCCTGCGCTATTTAGCGAGTCAGGTTCAGATTGCAATCTTGGCCATCGCAAAGCCTTTCGAGACGAACAGTGCCAGTCGCCCAAGCCAGACGAACCACTGCAGATCGAAATGCCCTCACTGGCATTCAGCCTCGCCGTGTCTTCACTGCCCACCCAACGCTCCCTCCGAATGCCTTAGACAAACTCACTCACTTGAGACGCACATCTATCACGCGACAGCAATTAACAACTCTCTCTAGGTGACTCCAAGAAGGGTGCCAACCTCTTCAAGACCCGTTGCGCCCAGTGCCACACCCTGAAGGAGGGTGAGGGCAACAAGGTCGGCCCTGCTCTGCACGGTCTCTTCGGCCGCAAGTCCGGTCAGGTTGAAGGTTTCTCCTACACCGACGCCAACAAGCAAAAGGGTGTCACCTGGGAAGAAAAGTCCCTGTTCGACTACCTCGAGAACCCCAAGAAGTACATTCCCGGAACCAAGATGGCTTTCGGTGGTCTCAAGAAGGAGAAGGACCGAAACGACCTCATCACGTGAGTAAACCTCGTCTCTGCGCCCGCTCTGGGCAATGACGACAACAGCTTCCAATTGATCATATGTGACTGACATGATTGCCACAGCTTCCTCAAGGAGTCTACTGCCTAAACGAAACGGCGATTAGTAACGTGTAACGATAAAGACTACTACTGCATAGACGGACCGGCCAACAACTGTGTATTGATAGAATAGACTGCTTCTGGCGTCCCCCGTTGGTGCGACTTTCACAAAAACCCGCATATATTTATTCCCACCCTCCCGAAAATCTCCTCTTTTTTTACTCTTCACGATGTGCACTAGGTTGGGTCTGCGGGAGTTCAAGCTTTCAGGTTGGGAGCATTGGACATACACTTTGGCAGCAATTTGACCTTTTTCGCAAACAAATTAGCGACAGACTGAAGGCATCTACATGAATTTCTAACGTGTGTTTGTGACTGTCTTCATTCTCTCTTGTGACGACTAGGTGCCCATATCTACAGGCTCGACAGGGGGCGTTTCAGAAATCTTTTTCCTCCTGCTGCGTTGGCAGTCGGGAAGGAGGCGCATTACGATCGCGGTCAAGACTCGGCGATTCGCGTTCAGCTAAAAAGGCGCACGCGCCACAGATCGACATAAATTACAGTGGAGATTCTTCGGTCGACCACCGGACCCCCTGGCCTGTTCAAAAGCCGGTTCATAAATGGACAGCTCTCGTTGCCTCGGCCACGGATTCTTCATGACATGGTTACATAATGACGTGCTGCTGACCTTTTTGGGGATTTGCGCTGTTTTGAGAGATGAGAATGATTTTTGCGTTATATTGAGAGATAAGACATTTTCAAGAGCTTATTACTTGCTCAGGTCATGGTACTCCATACACCTGAATGTATCTTCTTGCTTGGAGACAGCATGTCTTTGATTGATTCATGACCAATAGATGTTTCCGTACCGCGAGACCCACCCGAGCTAGACTTCTAGTTAGCACAGACTCGTGTCTGTTGCGTATATAATGGTGGTGTCATATTGGACGACACGACTATGAGTAAGTAGGTAGGTAATCATGATCTCAAGATTTATGATATGCTGCATTTTAAGCAGTGACACATCAACTATGCATGTTGATTATCTAATGCAGCCCGTATCGCATGAGGAAAGTACGGTGCTAACGTCGCTCTCATATGTCAAGTTTGCCTTTCTCGTTCAGCTTTGATGAGCCGTGTATTACTTGTGTATAGGAATTATGCTACTACGGAGTGGTATCAAATTGTCCCAGCGCTCGGCGCTCTCTGTATTAAACATGCAAACAACCCACTCCCTACCTCCGAAGAGTTACATTCTCCCGTACCCTCCGCTCGGCGTCTTCCCTGATCTTGCCCACCAGCGCCGGTCGTGGCCGGTTGAGGATGCCGCTCGGCGGCCCGTTCCTCACCGTCGGGAAAGCTGCGAAGCTCGGCCCCTGCCTCGGCCCCTTGGGCAGCTTGGGTACCGTCGGCTGCCGGTTTTCCATCGCGTCCGCGCCCAAGGTGCTGTCGCTCCGCATCAGACTGCTGACGCTGGCCATGCTGAAGCCGCCTTTGGGCTGTTTCCAGCCGGTCGCGTTCGGCTCCGGGATCGGATCGCCCGATTCCCGGAATGCCAACCGCTGTGCTGTGTTGACGGATTTTATGGAGGCCGGGCGAGAACCACGATTGCTCGGGGGTCTCCAACCGGGTTCATCGCTCTCGGAAATTGGCTGAGGTCCCATGGTGCTAGGTCTCATGGTGCTGCGTTTGCTGTCTCTTCCCGTGTCCCTCAAACCCTCGGTTGAGGCGACCGAAATCATGGTATAGCGACTGCTCGACCGTGCTTTCGGCCCAGCTTCAGATATTACGGTGTCGCGTGTGCTGTCCCTGGTCGCTGCTGCCGGAGCCGCTGGCTGTTGAACCGGCTGTTTCATGACACTTGGCCATTCGTCTGTAGTAGAGGCAGCGGCCGCCGCAACAGGCTTTCTGGCCACTTGTGACTTGCTTCTATGGATGCTGGGTTCTGTTGGACTTGCTGTTGGTTTCGACTGATCTTGTTCTTGGTCATTTGCAGTCGTTGTCTCCTTGCCGTTCTTGCTGTTCACCCTAATCACCCGCACAGCTTCGGCACTCTTCACGTTGGGCGGCGCTTGCAGACGAAAGGCGGCAGGTTTCTCCCTCGCTACCTCTTGAACTACCGGTGCTCCGTTTTGATCGCTGTAGTCGCTCATGGCGAATCCAAAATTGAGTGGTTCGTCCTTCCTGGCCGACGGTGGGCTGAAGCTTGGTAGTTTGAACTTGTCCCGAGTAGAGCTGCCACTTCCGAAGGGCTTGAACCTCGATCCGCCGACCGACCCTCGGACTGCGATTGGCTTATCGTACTGCTTCTCGTCCTGTCCCACAGACCCGCCATCACGAGCTCGAAGCTTCTTCCGTCGGTAGCGTAGGAAGACACAGACAATGATGGAGGTGAGCACCACGGCGCCGCTCACAGAGGTAGCCACGATGATGGCCAGGTTGGTTGTCGATATAGCATTCTGTTGTACCTGGTCGGCGAAGTTATTTGCATCGCTCTGTATAAAAGTTAGCGTAGACCACGCAGCACGTCTGAACTCGACATACTCTCACAGCAGTTGCCTCGGCCCTGGCCGCTTGGAGCTGGCTCATGGCAACATTCACAGCGCTCGCCATGCTGACGCTGGCCGAGGCTTGTGCAACGCTGATTGCACTACTAGCACTCGACTGTACGCTTGCCAGGTTGCGAGAAATCTGACTGCTCATTGAAGAGCTTGCCTGATTGACCCGGTCATTGGCCTGTTGACTCGCTTGCGCGACAGCGCTCGATGCCGACGACTGTGTCCGTGATATTGCTTGACTGTTTTCCCGGGACGCTTGATCGGCAGATTGCTGGACTTGCTGAGCCGATTGCGATATGGACTGGCTTGCAGAGGACGCCGATGAGAAGGAGATCGAGAGCTGTTGTAATTGCCCAGACAAAGCTTGTATTTGGCCATTGTCTTGTCGTTTTTGGGGAGCAGCTGTTGGTTCTGGAGACCTCAAAACCACAGCCGCCCCCTCCACGGCGGTCGGCTCCGGAATGCTCTCGAGTATATTCCTCTTCGGTGAGGCTTCACTCGCCACGACAACGTATTCCACCCTTTCCCACACCACAGGCCTCGCTACCCCGACACCATCCCCTGGGCCTTCAAAGCCAGCTTTGCTCCCTTGGTCGAATACATTGTTTGCCAACGACCCTGCCGTCGCCAACCCCGTCAACAGGGAGTGATATAAGAGCCGGCTCTTTTTCATCATTCATTATCCATACTTCGTCAGGTAAACAAGCGCTGTATCGCCACGAAAGTCTGAAAAGACCCTTTAGACGCCATGCACATCGAAGATGCAGTGGAACTAGGAGAAGGGATGAAAAGAAAGACCAGCATTCTGATGGGGACGGTGTCGACTGACGAGCTTATCATCCCATGTTGTATCAGTTGCCCATTGCCAAACATGTTCAAGTCTTTTAGACACAACCCCCAACCACGAACTTCATGCGTCAACAGCAGCTCCAGTGATGACAAAGACGCAAACGTCCGGTTTCGTGACATCGAATCACACCCTCGCGGAGCTGCAGACCCGGGAGCTGGGGTGTGACGCTCGCACGGCCTCAAGCTCGACCGGGGATGAAATATGCGTTCGACCGTCTGATCCTGCCATTTGATCAAGAATGGCCTGCACACCAGGAAGTCCGTATGATCTCCGACGATAAATCCACAGAAATAAATGCGCCATCCTGTATCAGTCGATAGCAGCGAGTTCATCGCGGTCCAAATAAGCATGATCATGGTGCCGACGCATTGTAAACATGGCCCAATTAGGTAACTCGCCCTTGCAGCTGTCTTGCTCGGGGACCGGCTTGTCACCACGGGATTCCAGGAAAAGCTCTTGGCTGTCTATGCAGACGGGTCGCTTCAAAATCTTCATGATCGGCATCGGTAGTGACCGACTTGGCCAGCCGGACTGAATGAACAGATTGTCCTGGGTAAACACAATGAATTATCCTAAATTCAAGAACCATAATCACATAAACTTATGTTTTGGTGTGTTTGAATGTGTCGTTTCTTTGAGAAGAAACACACTATTCGACCTGGAAAATGGACTGCGGAATTGAAACCTGCCTCGTCATGACTCATAAGGGCATCTCTCGATAGACCATCGATGGAATTGAGCACCGCGGACTGAGTGCAAATATGAGACTGTTGCCGAGGCCATCCAGACCGACACTTCGATCATGCGCACATTGCACAAGCCCGGCAAGAGCTGGATCGGGCTGCAAGCAAGATTCGATGTCTTCAGACGAAGACCAGACGAGGACCAGACGATGCTGTTGCAAGGATGGAATGGGACGCAAGAAGTCCCAGGCGTCGAAGGAGCCGCATCTGTGACGAGCGAGGTCGGTTACAGATTCTGCGTACCAAAAGCTTACATAGATGTATGTGTGGGGGGCTCTGGTGGACGATCAAACGGTTGTCATGGAACACCGTCCGGATTCCCAATTAGCCGGCCTTGCCGAGCAGCTCTCAACCTGGAAATTGCACAGAGCTGCTGAAACTATTAAGTCTTTATATTCGCACAAAGTTTTGTTCCGGGGACTTGGTTGCAAGTTGGCCGACAGGAACCGACGGCTCCCAACTTCAGCTTGGTGCAACAATCGGGTACAGCATCGCTATCCGTTTCACTGTTGTACAATTGGCAATGTACGACTTCAATGACGGGATTTGGGGAAGCCATTGCCGAATCCAAGATACCATTTTCTCAACGGTGGACAACCATTGTGCTGTCGACTGGATTTTCGTAATTATGAAATACAAAAGGTCTCGGTAAACTGTGATAGGCTGTCCCGGAATGGTGCACCAGTCGATCAAGCCCAGGAGTCTTGGTGGTCCACGAGCCCATGGCTTCGAGACTTTGGCCGAACCAGAAGTAGGAGGGCGTCAGATCAGTTCAATTGTGCAGAAGGAATGATCAATCAGCTTCTCAGTGCAGTGCTTGCGAATAAGTAGATTAGTTGAATGTCAAGAAGAGGAAAGGTACATATACGATAGGGTAAGAATAATTGGTTCACAGTGCTGCGCTACACTGTTATTTTCAGCTCGAGCCCCAGCTTTGCGGACCCCGCCAGGCCTTATGAAGGCCCGAGTCGCCTTTTTGGAAATCGCATCCCGTCCCGCCAACGCGTCAATTTTCTTCCGGCGGGCGGTCGGCGGGCAAAGGCACGCACGTCCGGTAGGTACCTCACATGCGCCTACCATTACGAGAGAAAGAGACGGCTTGGGTTGGTGACGTTTCGGTCTGAAATCCTCTATCTTTCAATAAAAACAAGTCGCGGCTTCTTCTAGACTCTAATGGACTGAGCACCAGCTTCGCAATTGTAACGTGCAACTAGTTGTGCGAAAAACAAAAGATTACATCAACTCCTCCATGGATTGAGCCGGGCCACCCCATTTCACCAACTAGTACATACATCACCACCAACCCACCCCGTCGACTTCATGACATGATGGACAATCTCACGATACACGACACGCCACCACCCGGCCAGGGAACCCCCCAGGGCCAATTTGCGCCCCAGGCCCTGGGAGGACGCGCTCCTCCTCCGCCTCAACCCCAGCAATTACCGCCGCAGATGTTCACCACTGCGGCTCAGCTGCTGGACCTGACGGATAGTATGCCACGCCAGCCACAACTGCTATACCGGCTGCTCGAGAGCAATTCTTGCTGACACGGGCTCGCAAACAGAGAAGCTTGTAATATGCCTGCGCGACGGGAGAAAGTTGACGGGTATCCTGCGCAGCTGGGATCAGTTCGGTAGGTCATTTCAGCCCGGGACAGGGGTCAGTGGCAGCATATCAGAGACTGACACAAGAGCCTTTAGCAAACCTCGTTCTCCAATCGACGATTGAGCGGATATACGCCCCTCTGCCCGAAGCCGCCGAGGACTCGCCCGTCAAGGGCTACTACGCGGACAAGACGCACGGCATCTTTCTCGTCCGTGGCGAAAACGTCTTGCTGCTCGGCGAGATCGATCTTGACAAGGATGACGAAACGCCCGCTGGCTTCGAGGAGAAGGACTGGAAGGTGGTAGAAAACATGATCAAGGACAAGAAAGCCGCCGACAAGGTCAAGGAGAAGAAGAAGCTCAAGAAGCTGGCCACGCTCGGCTTCGAGGGTGAGAACATGGGCGAGATCCTTCTCTAAGGTCTCGGAGAGAGAAAAAAGAAAACAACACAGCCCAGTCGCATCTGTCATTAGAGTTCGGGTTCCGACTCGACAAGTGGCAAGGAAATTATATCAAGGCAGAATATTGTGAAATGCCGAATTTCCATCCTGTTGGCCCGCGTGGACAAGGGATAACGTGCATCTAGTTATGAAGCACGTAGCCGGCGAAAATGCCTAGCAGATCCAATAAAAGCATCAATACTGATGTTTGCACTTATCCCTACTGGTACGTCAGATGGTCCTTATTTGCAAACTTGTACATTGTTGCATGAAATGGGCTTCTCTCTGGTTGCTTGGTGTGATAAGGCATTTGATTACTGCAGAGACTATTGTGGGTGGTATTTTGCCGTATTGCACCATGTCCACTTGTGTTCCCATTATCGGCTCTCTGGACGTATGAATTTATTATAATGAGCTACACCATCGAGAGCTGACTGCAATATACAGGCCCTGATTCATATTGTCGCTCGAAAGCCAGCGGATCCCAAGAATCATCACACCGTGGTGACAACGAGGACCTTTTCAGTCATGTCGTAGTTGAGGCTATGAGATTCAATCATCAGAGTCCGGGCGTGAAACCCTCTACTCTCGCATCCCATTCTTCAGGGAAATGAGATCCTTCACTGCCGTCCCAACCACCGGCGATCATGGCAATTGCCAGCAAGAATCCTCCCGAGGCCGGAAAGTACGGTGTCGCGACCCTCACGCCACCGAACGGGTACCCAGCGTCGTCGAACTCGAACAGGGGGTGAAGTAGATACTCAACAGCCTGTTCTACATGTCCCAGCCTGAGAGAGTTCATGGCCAACATGGGGAAATCCCAACCCCAGCAGTCCCCGATATCCCACAGCTCGGCAATTTTATCATGCGTGTTCTGGACTATCGTCATGTTCAGCGGGGGCCCGCTGCTAGGAGGCGGGAGGAGGCCGTAGATGCCCGCCATGGCCGGATGGTCCTGGACGGTCGTGTTATTCCCCCACATGTCCGGGATGCCCTCGTACACCGCAAACGTGTCGCCCTCGGGCGCCAGGGGCAGCGGCGCCAGGCGGTCGCGCACGCGGACCCAGTCCCTGGGCGCCTCGCGCCCCTGCCGCTGCCTCCACCGGATCGCGACGTCGAGCCCGAATCGCCAGTACGCCAGCTCGAACGCCGGGTTCACCGTCGCGTTCGGGCTCGTATTCTCCGACACCGGGTACAGGGGCGGGCCGAGGTCGTACGCGCACGCGCTCGCGTTCCACCACGCGTAGCTCGCCATGAAGTCGGCCGTGGCGGTCAGGACCTCGTCCCAGGACCCGAGGACTGTGGCCTGGTCGACGCTGCTATTCTCGCCCTGGGCGTCGCGGTACTCGACCTCGGCAAAGTACATGGGATGCGGCTGCTGCCAGATGAGCAGCGAGTTGATCTCGCCCGGGGCGGAGCGCCCCGTGGGGTCCGTCATCTTGCCCCAGCGCGCGCCCGCGTAGCCCTGGGCGGCTGCCCGCGCAATGGACGAGGGCAGGAAGCGCTGGTACATGTTGGGCAGGCTGCGGCGTATGAGGGACCATTGGTTCCAGCGGGCGAAATGAAGGCTGTGCCATAGGACCATTTCGAGCTATACGGAGTGGCTATGAGCACAAGTTCCCCATAGGGATCGAGGATATTTCTTTCAACTCACATGGAATTTGCCGTACCAGCCATTGTTGACGAGCCCGGATTCTGTTTCGGGGTCGATTAATTATGATATGAATAAAGTTGGCTAATAGAATCGGAAAACATACCCTGAGGCGGGTTCGACGAGGCCGAGTTCACTGCCACTAGGTACTGCGACAGGATCGTGATCCGCTGCAGTTCGGTCGCGTTGGGCGAGGACGATGATGTCAGATCGATGAACGCCCCCGTGGTCCAATATTCTTCCCACCAACTGAGCGAGGAGTTCTTGATCTCGGAGGCAGACGGGACTTCAAGCGCCGATTCTGGCGAATAGGTCACCGAAAGCTGTACTTTGCCGCTTTCACTGTTCGGGGTGAGCAAATAACGATGAGTGTCATTGGCAGGGCCGGAAATATTAGCATCTTGCTCCCATTGTATCGACGTAAAGTACGTTGTATCATCCATGTCATGTCGAATACTGGCATTGCGCTGGCCAGCTGTCATGGCTGTGGTATGGTTGGCCGTGGCGTTGAAGACGCCAACGAACGGGGCATCAAACTTGTTCCTCGTCGGCAGGGGAAAGTCAAAGAATACTCCCAGGGCACCATCCTCAGAAAGCAGTGATGACTCGATGCTGATACCGACGGTATCGGACTGCGAGTCCGACCAGGTCTCGACCTTGACCTGCTGGCCCCGATAGCTGAACGTCGAGGAGATCGAGCCGGTCCAGAGGTCGAGCGTCTGCGACTTGTTCTCGAGCATATCCTCTGTCACGACCTCGCCGCCAAAGGATAAGCCGACTCTGCCCAGATTCACTCGCTGGGGATTCTGAATCAGCCAATTCGAAATGTCGGCCTCGGCGGGATTGGGCTGGTCATAATTGACCAAGCGGCCGTGAGTCCACCAGTCCAGGCCCGTGAAATCTTGCATATGGTTAGCTTACAACATTACTCGAGTCTCATAACAGCAACTCGCCATCCACAGAGGTCTGTCCCGGAGTGGTCGGTAAACTGAAGTTATGCCAACCCCAAGTCGAGAGGGCCCCGTACGACTGAAAGGTTTGGAGCCCGGTTACGTCGACGCCAAAGGCAAAGTTGCCGTTGCCGACCTGCAGCGGCGTCGAGGTGGAACTCGCGTTACGGTGAGGGTTGAACTGCTGGACGACCTTCCGCCTGTCGATCTTGGTGCCATTTTTGTTCCCGGCGCTGACCACTTCGCATGCGCATAGGGCGTGTAAGAGAAGCCAGACGAGAGTATTCATGGCTGAGTATTAGGTAAAGTAGAGATTGGTGTTACACCACATGCTTAGCACTTGTTGAATATTGATCATATTTGGAATCGAAATTCATATTGTATGCACTTGCCTTATATCCCATTCTGAGAGGGGAAGTCGACTTTACCCGGATTGCCCAATACCAAGGATAGAAATGATGTTGATCGCCGGCGCTATTTCATATTCACTACTGTGCGGGGGTGTTCATACCATAGTGCTTCTGACTTCGGTTGGATGATATACCGATTACAACTTCATGTAAGCGATTATCATAGGTGAAGAGATGTCTCTATCAAAAAGGGAAAATATGATTGCAGTATTTTTTCTTCGTTGATAATTTTCCGGGACTTTTCTACTTGGATTTCTCTAAGCGAGAGATCTTTTGCTTTGCTGTGCTATTCGTTCAAGAGCTTATCGCCAACAAAACATGATACATGTGATCCTACGAATGATCTTCATTATTACTGTCAACTTCCTTTGGTACATCTCGTATAATATTGTATTTTTATAACTTGGCAATTATTGAAAGCTTGAGCCTTCCGTGCCTCCGCCAGGTCAAATCAACCTGCTTCAACGGCACTAATCAAACCTGTTTATAATTGAATTTTGGATTTTGATAAATTACTTCGCTTATGACATTATGTCAATGGGTCAAAGAATTTTCCAGTAGTAAGAAGTAAGAAGAGATACTATGGCGAAATATGATCTGGCTAATCAGGCACACATGACTGGTCATGCTCTGAAAAGTTCTAGAAGGATGGCATGTGAATCTACCGTGGATACAATGCAACTTGTTAGTGGAAATCTGGGGTAGCTCCAAGGCATTCCTCGTCCCACTGGGGGCAGCAGGTCCAGGGACCACAGAATTCCAGATCAACAGGGGGGAAAGGGGGGCAAGCGCCGATTTAGCTAGGTGGGGTCCTGCAACGTCACTGCTTCTGCTCAAGGTCGACGTTAGTGCTGGGCAACGGGCCCGCCGCATCTCATCAATCTTATCCGGCAGTAAACATCCAATTTGGTCTCGTCTCGCCCTGTTGGAACCTTATCGCATTCAACGAGGACCTGCTTTCTTCGCACTTCCAGAACATCACATAGACACTGAACTCCCGACATCGGTCTCCAAAGTCTCGCGATCAATTATCCGATATACTGCGTCCTCTGCTCAAGAGTAAGATTCGTATTGGCGTTCGCGCCGCCCTTCAATCGCCCCTGGAGGATATGCCCCGCTGACCGACAACAAAACAGCCCATCTAGATCCCGCGACTACAGATCGAAACGACTGTCCTCAAGATGACCTCTTTTATAACGACAGTGTACGTATTCTATACCACTGCCGCAATGGTTTCGAACCCCTCGCTCCCTCCGCGCTGAGCGAGGGGAATGGATTCAGATAAAACAACAATGACAACAACAAACTAACAAGACCTCCCACAACAGCAACCAGCGGACCCGGAACCAGTTCCGGCCGCGCGCCGGCGGCAAGGGCAACACCTCGTACCAGCTGCGCCAGTACGCCGAGGCGACGCTGGGCGGCGGCTCCCTGCGCAAGGTCGTCAAGCTGCCCGAGGGCGAGGACGAGAACGAGTGGCTGGCCGTGAACATGGTCGACTTTTACAACCAGGTTAACCTGCTGTACGGCGCCATTACCGAGTTCTGCTCGCCGCAGAGCTGCCCCGAGATGAAGGCCACGGATGAGTATGCCCTATATGAGTTCCGCTTTGTTGGGTCGAATAATCAGTCGCTGACACGGATGACGAACAGGTTCGAGTACCTCTGGCAGGACACGGAAAACTACAAGCGGCCGACCAAGATGCCGGCGCCGGCCTACATCGAGCAGCTCATGTCGTGGGTGCAGGGCAACATCGACAACGAGGCGGTCCTGCCGTCGCGCATCGGCGTCCCCTTCCCCAAGACGTTCCCCAGCCTGGTCCGTCAGATCTTCAAGCGCATGTACCGCGTCTACGCCCACATCTACTGCCACCACTACCCCGTCATCCGCGAGCTCGGCCTCGAGCCCCACCTCAACACGAGCTTCAAGCAGTACGTCCTCTTCATCGACGAGCACCACCTCGCCAGCGGCAAGGACTACTGGGGACCTCTGGGTGACTTGGTCGAGAGCATGCTCAAGAGCGACTGATGAAAGATGCTCTCATATGTGTTCTGGGAAAGCGAAAGAAAGGCTTTGCTGTTTTGGAAAACTGGATTTGGTCATGGTTCTCGAGGATGAGCACGAGGCAACGATTTGTAGTGCGGTAACTGAACGTCTCTCGACCGGGGCTTCTTGATTTTGGTTTGGTTTGGCGTTTGCATGGACAGCGGTTCAGGGTTTTTGGTTTGTAGGGAATAGACGAGGCAAGGGATAATCACACGAGCAGAGCGGAAGTGCTGCCAGGTCAGACAGAGATGCTTCATTCATTCGACTTCCATGGGAGATCGATATTTCATGCCTATTTCGTACTCATTGGAGTATCATTCTTGTGCAAAAGTTTATTCTTCATATACTGTTTCTGCAATTGCTTATGGCACTCACTACATTTGCTACGGGAAAACATTTTTCTCCCTTTCAATGTCACAGATATCTGGTATCTCCTCCACTCGCATGCAAAAAACAATTCCCCTTCATCATGAGGATGGTCCTCTCCCCAAAACTAAAAACATCGATGGGTCAGATATCATGATCCACCCCTTGTTTTCTCAATTTGGGAGCATATGCAATGGCAACCCTGTGGTCGCCTTGGTGTAAACGCCGATTCCATGTGCGCCCTAGTTGCGCCGCGTTGTTCGTCGTTCTCGTTGGTCGTCGTATAAAGGCAATTCAAGTTCAGAATCAGGCTGACTTCATCGCACACTCAAGTCTCGTCTTCCATTCTTCTTTGACGCGGCGTCAAGGTCGTCGCGAGTGTGTGCGTTTGTTTCATGAGTCAAAGTCCTCGAGGTTGTTGATCTTCTTCTTGAAGAATTCGAAGGCGGAAAAGAAGACTGCGTTCACCGCAGCCGATCTGCCCATGGATACGCCAAGGCCCCGGTACATGTCCTTTCTGAAGAACTCAATCTTTGGCATGGGCACCGTCTGGCCCTTGGAGTACATCAAGGCGTTGCGCTGGTAGATGCTCTTCACCGAGTCAAGGGGATCTATGTAGGACATGGGGTTAGTCCCAAGTAGGTTCGGACCCAAAAGAATGTCCGAGACTTGAGATACTCACAGATCAGAGCCCACGATACAATGCCGCAAAGGCCGCCGGCAATCAAGACGGCAATAGGATTCTTGTGCGCGTCTGTGCCACTAAACGTAGTCAAGAGCTGTTTGCCGCTCTCGTATGTAGCAAAATAGATGCCCGTTCCCAGCGTATCTCGCACTAGAGTGGAGTGTCAGAGGTGCAAACTCACGGAACCCGTCCGTATCACTTACACAGATGTAGATTGAGACCAGTGTACATCCCCGAGAGCCCTCGATGCTTGACCAGGTTTCGCAAGGTCATGATGGTCCCCTTGTTGTGATAGCTCATGGCAATCTCCTGGCATTTCGGGTCCGCGTTCTTCTGGTTCGCCATGAGAACCGACACTTGTGCGCTGATCTTGGTGAGCTCGAAGGGGCCTTGATCACGTACAGGAGTTAGCTAGCCATTCGATCATGTGGTAGAGTGGACTATATTTCATCGCAACACCCAAGATTGCATGGAGGACTCACATGCGATCAAGGTAATACCAGAGCCGGCAGTAGCCCCAGCCGCTCCAAAGCAGGCGATAGTGCCCAAGGTGGGATACGCGCCATTCTTGTTGACATGTTCGAGAGGGCAGAATCCAAGATTTTTGCCCATCCAATCCGAATATACGTACTTGGATCGTTGGTATATCGAGAAGGAGACGGTCCGTACGAGCGTCACGCTTGCCAGAGGGGCAGTCACACCTATCATTGTGACATGTCAAGTTAGCATACAGCCAGTCATCTTGAGGTCACGTCGAGTTTCGTAGGGTGCAGTGTGAAACGTAGAGAATATAACATGTTGATTTCATGATCGTCAATTGGGAGCGTACCTCGAAAGAAGCCTCGAATCCCTTCCGATTGGTACGTTTTACTGACACAATGCGAGAAACCATTGTAAGGGTATGTCTGCAATCGAGTCTTGACGCTATCGAGGGGAAAGGCGGTGATGGTGGACAGGACGCTGGCAGAGCTCGCCGAGACCTGTGTCCTGTAGCGCTTTATCCAGCGCCTCGGCTCGTCCTGGTCCTGCTGTCGGTGGTGTGGGTGTGACTGGTGCTGGCTATCGGGCGTCGTCGTCGGCGTCGTCGACCTGTTTCCACTACTGCTGCTGAGTTGAGGCATGCTGCTGGCGGGTCGGTTCTGGAACCTGGTGACATCTTGTTGATTGAAATCGACCGCCTCAGTAGCAGCCGGCATGGCCTCCAGTCAGTCAGTCAGTCCTCTTGGCTGTGTCGGAGGAGCGCCTGAGAATCAATGGCCGTGGGCTACCAGGTAGGTAGTATTGCGGGGCAGGCAGCTTCAGACAGTGGCTCCATGGGAAGAGACCAGAGTCATCAGCGCGGTCGCTATACTGTGATGATGTCGAGTCTCGGCAGGGGCGTTGCCATCCAGGAGAGAGTTCTTATTTCCTTCTTGGTTGTATATGGGGGAAGAAGATTTGGTTCTTATGATCTTTTTGGGTTGGGACCGGTTCGTCTTGTGATTATGATGGGTTGATCGTTTGAAATTGCGGGGTCGTATGTTTTCTCTTCTGGTTAGTAGTAGACGTAGCTTCTGCTGCTTCCCTACTCCAAACCAAGAGGATAGCTCCAAAGACCAGTCGAGTTCGCTCCTCGTCCCCCTGGTCGTTTGGAGTTGCTTGCTAGGTAGGTTAACTTGCTCCCTCTCTATGCCATGCGAGGAAATGGAGCTGGGAGCTCGGTAGTACAGCAGCTCGGTCGTTCCACTTTCTCAGAGTTTCCCAGTGGCTTTCCGCTACAACTGGCCTAGCGCATCGTCCAAGGGCGGCTGGGGACGCGGATTTGCCGCTTTTCTACCTGTACATGAGACTGAAACTCACGGCACGGATCCCGACTTTCTCAACAGATAGGAGTAAAAAGGAGAGCGATGGGCAGATGAATCGACCGACTTCTCCCGGTGCTTCTTTTTGTTCCACATCACGTGTCTGGAGCTGGCCGAGGATTATTCTGTCGAAGGGGACTGGTAGATTTATTTGACCTACCTCTCAGCGGCTATGTACGGAGTATATTGTACCTCGGGCTTCACTGTAACCCACCAGGTAGGTACGGAGTATACAGTCATCAGTACGTAAAACCTCGGAATTGATACCGCTCACGACATTATTGACTCATCAGCAATCAATTCTCGCAAGTTGGGATGGTTCTTTATGCTGAGAGACTCTCGTGCAGATGCCGTACTGTATAGAGTGTCGTCTTTGTGGTTTATTTAATATTATAGAAATAATGGTTGGCGGCCAGGTTGTAAGCGCTCCATTGAACGGAAACTACCCAAGCTGCCATAACAAGCACAATGCTCGGGTTGGACATAGTACGTAGTAGAAGACACGAACCAGCGTGTGGTATATTACTTCTGAATGAGTATTCTATGTACAAACTAAAAGAAATAAAACTTTTGCATAACTCCAGCGACCCGTTTTCAGAAGAGCAGTCACCCATATCCCAAAGTTTCCTGTATTGGCACCTGGTAGATCATTGAGATTTTGAACCTAGACACTGAACAATGAGCTCATCATCTTCTACTGTGGCGCGAATACTGATCGTTTTTCCATTCTCTAGAGCGTTCTCGGGCGTGGCGGCGATCGCCACCGTATTCTTGGTCGTCACCAACGTTGTCGAATTCAATTCTTGGGCGACTTTCCCTGTAGGAACTTTCTGAGGACTCACGAAAGCTCTGGTACGTTGGGCCCTCATCTTCATCCTCGTGGTCACGATCTTGGCTCTGGAAGTCATCATGACGCTCCTGACGCTGCTTGGCGTGGAATGTGTCGTCGCCAACTCTTGACTGCCTGAGGAACTCTTCGAACTCGAACATGGTGCTCGCGACGAATCGAAAGTGATCAGCCGTGAGAGTCGCCGGGAGGCCGTCATCTTCGTCCTTACACTCTTTCTCGTAGAGTGCTAGGCTGGAGGCGATCTGGACTGCGTTGCGAATCTGGCGTCCATTCCACGGGCCGCGTTCCTTCTTGTTGGTTTTCGAATATCGCAGGTATTCCTCTCGAACGAATTTCTCAATCTCGTCTTCCCGTACGTTGAGCACTCCATCAGTGGTCCCCTTGTTCTTGTCGTACTTCGGGAGACGACTAAGATTGTTTTGCAAGATCTTGATTGTGTACTCAAGGCTCAAGTGCTTGTACCAAAGGCTCAGGTGCATGCGCGAGCTAAAAGCCTCGTCTATTGCGCCGACCCTATTAGTTGTGAGGAAGATAATGCCACTGTAGTACTCGAGTACTCGGAGGAACACTGCTTACTGTTAGTCTTCCTTCAGCAATTTGCCTCTTGACACTCACCTCCCACGAGAGCATTCCTCTCTGTGTTGTGCCCGCGCTGACGTTGCGTGAAGAAGATGTCGGCTTCATCGAGAAGTAAGATACAATCCCATAGATGGGCATATCGAGATATTTTCCGAAAAGACCTCTCGATACTTGAGGATGATGTACCAAGATCCTCGGAGGTGATGGCAAAAAGCGGCTTTTGGTACTCAATAGCCACTGCTTCAGCCGTGGCTGTCTTGCCTACCCCCGGAGCTCCATGCAGGAGAATCACAAGGCCTTTCCCTTTTCCGCGAATGAGGTCAAGATTCATAACCGCACCGCCATGTCTTTCCTGGTCCCGCGCTTTCAAGTGTGTGGAAACGGCGGATCGGATCAAATTGCGATAAGAGGGCTTGATCTCAATGTCGTCCAGCGTAATGTTCCTTTGTCCGCTGTCCCAATCAATGTCTTCAGTGCGAACAATAGCAAACTTTCGCTCGCGCAAGACGTAGGCAAAGACGATTTGTGGCAGTAAAGCTAGGTTTTACGATGTCCACTCATGAGGTGGTAAAACGCGCCTTTCGTCACTTACCTAGACGAATATATTCTCTTCGGAGTAGTCCTCCCAGTCCGCCTCATATAGCTTTTCTTCTTGAGGGTGGACTGTTTCTCTTCTGCGTACGGGCGTCCAATTGACAGCACTTGATGTTGAACTGTCCACCCTAGTAGCCTGCTGCTCCGTCCAGAGTATGGAATGTGCCTCTGGCAATCTATCTCTCGAGTCGTTGACTCCCCCGTACAGGCCCAACGTGCTCAATCGTGGATCTCCTAAGGGCGGAAAATTTCGCAGCGCTTCTTTGTAGTCTACCACGATCTCACTCTCGAAATGCTTCGTAACTATGATATTCCCACCGCGTTGGGAGGAAGAATCCGAGTTTCGATGTGACCTAGGGAATAAAGCCCATCCGGAATAGTACAAATGTACGTTTTTCGAGTTCTCATAGAGACGTGACTTGAATAGCTGTCCATTGGTAGTCGCAAGCCTCAAAATTGAGTCTCGATTGGGGTGAAATGACAGTGGAAAGCACCGGAGGCTGGTAATTTCCCGTTCGCCTTGAAACAGGTCAAAACTGACCTCGCGGTAACTAGTGAACAATTCGTCACCGTCGAAGTCCAGGCAATATAAATTCCACTTCGTTTTCATTGAGGACACGGAGTAAGGGGCATCGCGATTCCAACGACGACTTTCGGTTTTGATCAGGCCACATGGAACAATCGGGTGGCACGCAGCTAATTTCCACACCCCGTGCCGACGTGATACCAGGTCTCTATTATCTGGTCGTAGCTCTGATTGAAGATACACCAGATCGCCGGGTGCGGCAAGACATGGGATTTCCTCGTATGTCACCAGTCGTCGAGTCAACAATTCTGGTGATCGGAACTGAGACCAGAGTGGCAAGATGTTGGATTCGACGAATTCGATGAAGCAACGCAGGTCTTTTAAGCAATCCTCGAAGCGTTTCTGTTCTTCATCCGATGAACCTGGCTTCAGATTGTAGTCTGATTCTTTCCCACCGGACGCATTCCCAGAAATGTTGACCTGGCAAGCGAAGTCTTCGGTAGTCTGTCCTATTTTTGAAACGTCCTGGTTCTTTTCCATGGTCTCCAATCTTCTTCTCACATCTTTGAACGCAACGTGAAGCAAGCGAAATGGGCGGCAAAATATGTAGGGTTCCTGGCCGTGAAGAAAATTTTCATTGCCGATGGCATCGAAAACGGCGTCGAGAACTGTTTGTGATCGAATCCTGACTCGCTGAAGGCGATGCTTGGCTCCGAAGCTCTCGGGTTCTGTATGGGCTCGTGAGCCCAAAGTAAGCTCCGCCAGGTCTATTGTCGACTTCGATTCCCCAGAGCTTGCCAGCGTATCCTGGCGGGACTTTTCGTACAGAACTTCATCCTCCCAGGGCCCTACAGAGACAAATACCTCGATGGTATAGTCTCCCTCGTCGCCCTGAGTCCGATTCTTGAAACCTTCGTAATTGTAATATCTGACGCCAGAATTTAGTGGCCGATCGTTCTCTGCTGCCCTTAACTGCTCTTGGAGACTCTCGTAGCTGCGGTCGATGGATGTTCCATGCTGATTTGAGGCATTGCCCACTCCAGGCGCCCGTCTGGGACTCACTCCTGGGAGATAGCCCCTACCAAAGCCAGGGTTCACGAAGCTCATGGTATTGCCGTCCTGGCTAACGATCGAGCTGACTTCGTAGTTGAAACTTGTCAGTTCCGAACGAAGGTGGTAGGAGGACCAAAATGACTACATGTCAATGTGATCAAAATATGACAAATGATTGCAGTATTCTTGAGAACCTGGGCAACTTATAAGGTGTATATGGTTATTGGAGGGAGTATAGTCCATAAAACCATATTTACCTAACCACAGCTGCTTCATTAGCTCAGCGTAAAAAGAATTGTTTGCTAATCATGGCTGGATACCTAGGTACTTACCCATCTATGTATAGCTGTTCGTATTGTACAGAATTTGAGCTAATAATGATGCACACCCGACTGTAAAGGGTACGTCACCATAAGCAAGATGATATCAATGTCGTTGATCGGATTGTCGCATGTGTTTCAGATGTAGTACACCATGGGTAACAGCATAACGGCGGTTGCTCCGTCACACGCAATCAGTCCGGGTATGGTCCATCGCACGCAGCCCAGGAGGTGCCGAGAGAGCAAAATCCTGAGCGCTCGTCACTGTTGCAAGCTGAACATGACACTAATTCCGGCCCTGTTGTGGTGAGGTATCACTACGATGAGTGTGAGATGCCATTTTGGTACATTATACCTATGACTTGTAGTTGTACGATGATAGAGCAACATGCATGCAATTCGCCTTCTTGTGTAATTAGTGACAGAAATACTGTATGAACGCGTCCATGTCCACAAATGTGAGCCAGTCAAATATAATAATGCAGTCTCAGCAGGTACGAAATATGAGGGCCGACAACACAGCAAGGCAGTGCGCCCGCCGGTAAACGGACAAGTGGAATCCCGCCTTGTTCTGACTTCGAAGCATCCTTTTACCGTAAGCGTCGAGCCTTTCAAATAATTCGCAGGTATTGAGGGCCTTCATATCAAGGTTGCAGCCACGAGAGATTCTTGTATATCTAGCTTTAGTTGAGACAGACCGATCCAGGAAATACAAGACCCTTCAAGGGAACTTCCTTACTTCGACACAAACAACAGATCGATATGCAGGTAAACAGACCGCATAAACTATCCCCTTTCCGGAGCTTCCGTCGCCACAGGGCCGTGGAACGTTCTCCAAGTCCTCAGGAGTCCGAGACCGATTTTCCGGGGCAAGTACTCATCCTTACATGAGAATCATTAAGATCTATAATCTGTTGGGAGAAAAACATGCTGTATATAGTAGTTGCGTGTCTCCTTAGTATCTACTGGGAAGTGCTCAATTAACTAACAATAAATCTACATCCTAGTGCCCTTGAACGCATATTGACTGCTCACGATGAGTCGGGCAAATCTCAGATACGGGTCACAGATTGCTCCTGGGAGCAGATCTTCAACTTAATGAGCGAAGCAAGGGGTGAGGAGGCCTTGAAGACAGACTACAGGACTGCCACGAACAAGGTTTCTGTACCAGTCTTTGAATATGTAGATCTAATACCGGATGATAACGGGCTTGGTATCATCAAAGGTGCACTTGCTTTAGTATTTGAGGTGAGTCGGTGTCGTTCGCCCCTTAATACTGAAGCAGTCTGATCCAAGTTCCCAACTAAACACTTCAAGGTGGCTGACCTTTTATATTTCAGTCAATGAAGAGACTACAAGAGAATGAGGATAAGATACTCAGCGTCTTTGGCAAGATTCCAGATGCGCTTGTCACGATCGATGTTTCCTTTGTGTATCTGGACGCTGAGCCGGGCGAGAAGAAATACAAGGACGGCTTTCTTCAGAGTCTCATGCAGGATTTGCCCACGTTGATCAAGATCCTTCATGGAGATGAACCGTGTACGTTATTTCCCTATTCCATCACTTCACATTAACATACCTCTAACTACATGTTATAGGGTACAAGAAGATTGCCAGTTTTGCTGCACTATGGGTATCGGAGACGCAGACTATCGAGACGATACTTGCCCGATGGGAGGATCGACTGCAAGTGTTGCGGGAACATTGCTCGCGGATGCAAACTAGGATCCTCAGCTCACTAAAGTACGACATCAACGAATGGAAGAGCCGAGAAAAAGGAGAATCGATCAACCTATATCAAATGCTTGCCACTTCAAGGTCATTACAAGAAGCGTTCATGGCCAAGTTCAAAGAGCTTAATATCAGGTTCTCGAAGCAACACCAGGAGGCAATGATGAACCAGACTCAATTCACTACCGCGTTGATAAATTTCTCCGATGAGCTTGAGGACATGAAAGACCGATTCGGTCTTCTTGAAAATAAAATTTCCGAAGAGGCACAAGACGGGCTCGAGAAAGGTACGTGGTGCAACAGCTGGCATTAGGTGCACATTGACTGATCACCTCGAAGAGAATCGTAATCTGCGCGCTCAAGTTGGACGACTGTCCAGGCAAGTGTCCCAAGTAAGCCTTGAAATCCGAAAAGATCGTCGTCCCAACCCCTTCATGCCAATGCAGATCATGGGCATGCTTGGCATCGGGATTCGTACAGCATGGGATGACCTGGATGCCGCCCTTCGTCAAGCAGACTCTCTCGACACACCCAGTCAAGGTCAGTCAAAGTGGTTGCTAAAGACCCCGGAATTCCAACAGTGGCTTTCCTCGAGGGACACCACGGTCTTGCTGGCCAATGGCTCCTCCACCGAGCACCTTGCCTTGGTATCGCCCATGTCCAGCTTCTGCGCCACGCTCATCTCAAGCCTTCAGAAGAATGGTCATACAGTTGTACTCTCTTACTTTGCTGGTCTACACTGTAGTACCGAAGGGAGAGGCGTGAATGGACCGAACGGCCTAATACGCAGTCTACGTGCTCAGCTCCTCCTGAGTCGTGCTCTGGTCGAGCCCGACCTAGACTTTCTGACAACTACCAGACTGGAGCAGTTGAGCCACCATGATATCCGAGCCCTCTGTCCCCTTTTCGAGGAACTTGTTCTGCAGGTTCACCCCTCGATACCCGTATACTGCATCATTGATGGTATCTGGCTGTACGAGCAGCATCCTTGGTTGCAAGACCTCAGATACCTGGCCATGATGTTTGATTCCATTGCAGAACGGCAGTCTACACAATCGGCAAGACTCAAGGTACTGATGACGAGTCCTGGGACGAGCACTGAACTCATCAAGAACGTACAGAAGAGGTCTCGTGTCTGGTTTCAAGTTTCGCTTGCGGCTGGCTTTAGTGATGAGTGACGGCCCAGCAACGGTGCGCAGACGTTCCCTGCAAATCATTGGACGCGACATGACCATGTACTTAGCTTCAAGTTACACTCGGTTTGTAGATTTCAAGCCGGATGATTCAATTGTAGTTAGTTGATTTGAGTCCTCGCGTCCCTTCAAATCTTCGCCGTTTCTCATGAATACTATGTACATTCTTCACCGGTGAAGATGCATGCATTATTTCCGCGCCGTATCGTGACAGGAGTGAGCATGATGAGACTTGACATGATGCCCGCGGCAGCTAGCCTTACACCGATGTGTAGAGAGCTGCTTCGCTTCCCAATATCCAACGATCGGAAACCACTCCATTTGATATTAGAACGCCTCATGAGGAAACGAAACTAATACTGGTTTTGCTAGATTGGCCCTCTTGGACAGCAGTGGCGCAGCAGGCACTTCATCCGACCTCAGGTTGAAGGCTATCTGCGAGATATGCAACTGCCTCGTCGCTCGATGGTATATTCCCACAGCTGTATATTTCAGAGAGCAATGGCTCCGATATGCAGCCACGGGGGCTTCATGAAGTGCCAGAGAGGCACGACCAAGACATGCTTTCGATACATATGGCCTGGCAGCTGGATGCTTGAATCCTGGGATTTCTCAACCTCTCAAACATAGCCCCATGGATTTATTCAGCATGGCTATGGTCATGTCGTAGTGCTCGAAAGCCATTGCCTTGAATTCCTTCTGTTGCGCATTCAGCCTGGGCACCTGTTAGACTTATCAAGCTAAAAGTCACCAGAAAAAGCTCACCTGTTTCCTTCGCTAATTTTAAATTTCAAGCCGCGAGCCTCGTAGCGGTGGAATGCAACAAACAAGAGGTTCTTCAGGACTTTATGTTCCAACCCCCGGGACCTCTGTGCTGCCTCGAGGAATTGTATAGTCTTTGAGACGGCAGCCTGGTCGAGTTGGCCATTCTTCTCACGGAAAGCTACCCTTAGGCGATCCCGCAGAGTATAGCGAGCTGGTTTGGCGAATTGTACGGCGCGAAGACCGTGACGATAGAGATGACGATATGCATGCAAGACTTGCGTATCTGCCATTTTGATATATCGTTGGAGCAGGAAGAGATAGCTGTTCCCTACTGATATCTAGTTGAAGATGGCTGGGGTTTCTCAGTTAAGATAAAAGTACCGGCAAATGCAAAGCAGGTCGTCGTGTTGGCTGATTACATATGGTTTACACATACGAGTTTCTCCATGTTCTTGGCATCAAAATTGTCAAGAATTGAAAAGGCAGGCGCCGACCTCACCGACCGAAAGCTGCCGACTCTAGCGGATGCAGTGCTAAAAGCAAGGCCGGGTCCAGCGCATATCACATGCTGGCAAAGGGGGGCCGTTGCACTGGGGCCAGCGCCTGTTCAGCCGTCCCCGCCCGCCCGCCCGCGCTAAAACCTTCAGTGGCCAGCGCCCGGTCGCAGTGGAATCTCTCCGCTGGACCATCTTATGTCATTGGGGGAGTCCCGATTCTAGACTCCAGCCAGTCGTTTGATTCATGGCTACAGAGTCACACGATTCCTCCCTCGTTCCCAGTCATCCCTGAACAAAAGACCTATCGTTCGATCACAAAACCTCACATCGATATCTTCTCTGTCACCCGAACTCTGCGTCTCCAGACTGCAATATCGTTCGCACGGCATGACCTTCCACACCCCGGCAGCCCTGGCCGTCTGATGTCACATTCGTCACCTTCGCCATGTCATACATGGTCTCGGAGTATATTATCAGGCCCGCCCTACAACAAGTCCGCCGATTCTCTCGTTCCAGCATCAGGAGCGAGACAGATACACCGAGCTCACCCGGTCGACCGAAAGACTACCCAGCCAGCCGCGACGATGCCATCTCCGAGACTGAGGGGGGCTCCTTTCTCAAGGATGGGGATGAGAGCACCTCCCCGCCCGCTTCGTCTCGAAGCTCGCTAATACCTCAACTGGACTTTGAGACTATCGAACCCGAAACATCGCGGGAACATCCTGTACTCTCCCAGATTCCTTCGAATGCGGCAGCACAAGATCCCTCCTCCGCGGGGTCCGGTACGGATCCAGCGAGTACAGCTGAAGTTCACACTACCACCAGAGAGCGAGATACTTCGGATGTGTCAATGACTTCAGCGCCTGCGGCCGATGGCGAAGATCCTCGACCAGCAGGCGCGGCAACTTCTGCAACGCCGGCCACCGAGCGGCCTGACCCGTTGCCGGAAGACGATGGGATGGGTGCTTTGCGGAAACGGATTATAGAGATTCAGGCCAGGCAGCTGCCCGCTGCAGATCAAGCTCGCCTAGTACATTTGGTATTGATGGAGAGCTACAAAAAGTCACGAGCCGTATTCGAAGAAGACCGGCCGCTTTCGCCCTCGAGCTCAACCGGATGGGAGCAGAAACAAACACAGGGCGTGCTAGACACATTCATCTGGAATCACCTGCTGGGCGAAGAGGCACCTTCGGAAAAGTTCCATCTCACAGAAGACGACGTCAGGCCAACCTTTGCGCCCCTGAAGTCTGGCGAGGAGGAATCCGAGTATCGTGCCCTGGGGTGCGAGCATTACAAGAGAAACGTCAAATCAGAATGCTCAATTTGCGGGCGCTGGTATACTTGCCGCTTCTGCCACGACAAGGTTGAGACCCATGCAATGATTGCCAAGGAAACGAGAAACATGCTCTGCATGTATTGTGGAGTTGCGCAGAAGGCTGGTGAAGCATGCGTCAACTGTGGAGAGACTGCTTCCATGTATTACTGCTTGATCTGCAAGTTATGGAACAACGACCCAGACAGGAGTATATATCATTGCCCGGATTGTGGCATCTGTCGGGTGGGAAGAGGACTCGGGAAGGACTTCTTCCATTGCAAGGTAGGCCCGTCATCCCCTATATTTGCTTCGCCCAAGCTCATGATATTTCGCAGACGTGCAATGCTTGCCTCAATATCAACTTTGAAAACAGGCACAAATGTATCGAGCGACTTTTGGACTGCGATTGTCCCATATGCGGGGAGTACATGTTCAACACAACCCGCGGCATTTGCCACATGAAGTGTGGACATACCTTGCACAAGGACTGCTGGGACGAGCATATCAAGCACGCATACAAGTGTCCGATCTGCAGCAAGAGCATAGTCAATATGGAAACGCAATTCCGGAGGCTCGACATCGCGATCGAGACACAGCCCATGCCGGAAAAGTTCCAAGACACCCGAGCCCTCATCTCATGCAACGATTGCTCTGCCAAAACGACGGTCAAATATCACTGGCTTGGCTTGAAGTGCGCCGTCTGCCAGTCCTATAATACTTCACAAGTTCAGATACTCGGCGAGGACGACACACGTGCGGTTGCTCCTGCCGCCGTGCCCGATCCTCAGGTGCCCGAATCACTAGTCAGCAGTAACGCAGACATGCTACAGTCCTCGACAGCGTCAGTTGCACGGGACATTCCACGGAGAAGGCGGCACTCTTCCAATCTCATGCAGCTGAGCACAGATAATCTAAACCCCCGGCCTGCGGAGATCGGATCGTACATTGTGCAGGAGAGGTTTGCCAGATCAGTGTCGCCGACGGCCGCCAATCCGTCGGCCGGCGACATGGACGATTCAGACGAAGATAAGGAAGACATGATCGGCTTCTGGAGGCGGGTTCCCCGGAGTATAACGTCCAACGATGAAGAGGAGGACGACGACGACTACGATTCGGACGACGATTCCGTTTCTTCCATTGCAGACGACATGGATGAAGACGACGCCGAGGACGAGGAGGACGAAATAAATCTTTTTGGCCACCGATAGAGGCAGAGGCTAACATGGCGATGTGGGATGGGATTGATTTGCAAATGGTTTTACGGTCTTTGGCACAGCACCGGCGTTTGGGAATAGCTCGGCACACTGCATGGGAATACACGTTTGTTTTGGCTCAATTGCAACCTATCTGTTCTCCCTTCTGGATACGGCACACAGTCGAGTTGGAGTTGCTACAACATCAATGGATGGTTCGGGTTGGGCGTTGACCTTTGTTCTCTCTCAAGGTTTCTCATCATCGGTTCATTGGGTATGAATGGACTAGACTTGCAATAGTAGTTGCACAGACGAGGAAGACGAATGGTATGGTGCTTTAGGATACATTGGCGATATAAAAAAGAAAACCCGGCCTTGAGGCGTGTGATATATAGAGATTGTATCTGTAGTCTCAATATTACGGAATAGCTTGAGGACTTGGCATGGTTTCCATATGCTGATGATCCCCAGCCATGACCGGTGCATTCCCCAGGTACAATACCTCCTACATTACCTAACCTACATTATTCTGTAAGGTAGCTACGAATCCTTCCCCCCACTGCTACATACACGTACATGTACGAAATACATCAACATGTACTACCTACCTACTTGCACATTGAGCTAGCTGAAAAGAGCCGAACAGGGGGGGCTCCAGTCAGCCTTGCCGAAAAATGATGCAGGAGCTGCCACGAGGTCGCGTTTGAGCTGCTGATTGGTTCCTCCAACACGATCGCATCCTGTATATCAATCATGAAAGTTACCCATAAGTTTTCCCAGCGTAGGATCCCCCTCTCTGGTTTTGTGAGTGGACATGGCATGTGCAGTAGGTTCTCGATGGGACTGGTACGAGGTTCCATTCCCCTGGGAGAACTGGATACCTAGTAGAAGAAAATGATGACGATGGTGTCGTGTCTCTCGGGGGCATAAGAAATCTACATGGTGCCAGTTATTTATCGTGAGTTTGGGGGTTTTAAAGTTTGTTATTATACCGCTTCAAGTTGATTCTAGAATGATAAAACCAGGACGGACATGTCACAAACAACGCAAAACATCAAGAACGAGAGACCGTTGAACATGACAAAAACCTAAGAAAATAAGCAGGCAAAAGGCACTCGTAACCTTTTGATTTTTTGCCCTGCACATGCAATGTCATGTTAGAACCCGTCCCACCATGAACAAGTTCGGCCCTTGAGAAGTCTCAGTCCATTTGCAAGTCTGTCCAGTCCAGTACGAACGAGCCCCTCCCCTAACCGCCAAAGTCGCCAACCCCACCATCTATGACCTTTTCGGATGCCCTTCCCTTCCCAGATCTTCTTCGGAAAACTTTCTTTGAGCCTCATCAAAACCCGAACCTTATGAGTGACTGGTCATAATCGATCCCAGATCTTCCCCTCTGAGACCATTCTGCGACCTCAGCCCGGCCAAGAAGGAGCTCTGCCAGAGCCGCCGCGCCTGCCTTCTAGGAACAAACCGCCACTCTCGGTACGTCGATCCCTAGGTAGTTCCCCTTCCGTGTACCTGTCACCGGCATCTACCGAGACAGCGACGACAGCCGCTATAGTCAACGGCCACCTCTGTCTTGTGTTTTGCTGCTCCAGCGTCGTTGTACTCCCGCACAACCAGGACCGTTATATTTTTCTGTCTCTGCTTCACCCCCCAGTCGCTCCTTGCCGCATTCAGCAGCCGTCTGCCGCTCTGCTTATCATACTGGGCCCTGCAAGTCACTACTCTCCTGCAGTCGCTGAGAGCCCAAGTAGGGGTCTCACTCGTCTGGGACGAACGGTCTGGGGGAGCCAAACCCGTCGGTCGGCAAGCTGCCACCGGGATTCTGATATACTACCTGACCTCTACCTGCTCCCTGCACATAGGGTTACACCAAGCAGGGTGGCCAGAACGTCTGGTGACTGGTCGTGATCGTTGGTGTCTGTCCGGTACCGCTACCAATAGCCACGTCCCTCCCGAGTCATTCCCATTGCTTTTGACGCATCTCCTACACCTGACCCCCATTCGTTGTTCCCGTTGGCTCCCATCCGGGTAGTACGCCGTCTCGATACCTCGGGTCGTTATCCATGGGTCGGTTCTGTCTGGCCAAACAAGCATCGAAATTCGGTTCACTGCCATTGTGCCTACCCCCGCTAGCTTATTGTTCTGTATTTGCATACTACTGGGTCGACAACCACTGACATTGTCAACATCTATCTAGTCAGCAACCCATCTCAAGGTAAGATATCCCGGCCCATGATTCAGCGTCACTGTTCCCCGAGGTGTTCATCTCCCAATGGATGATTTCTCACGACGCTTTGGGTCTCCTTGCTCAGAGAAGCTCAGCTCGGTTGTCTTTCTCTAGAAAGCCTCAGTGTATTGACTCCTATATAGGCACATACTTGACACGATACAGGGGGATACCGCTTTAGGTAATCCGTCTATCCGTTTTACCATCACTGTCCACGCATGCTAAAAGGCTATCTTGTCCAACAGCAGGCACCACGTGGCTTGGGCTTCAACCTCACTGTCTATCGCCCTTCATCCACAGTCCTCTGTGCACGTACATCTCAAACATTCGCCAAAGTACCGTTACAGCATCGTGAGCGTAAAGGGCTAGAAGCCTCGGCACCTTGCTTCCCAGTCCTGTTTGGCCGATTGCCTGCAACCCAGTTCTGTAGCCAATAACAGAGGGACGAACAGCCCAACGGCTCGTTGAAATATCCACTGTTGCCAGCTCCAAAGAACTTGCCCAACCAAGCAGCCTTCATAGGCTGGCTGCTGGCATACACGTTGCAACATGTGAGTGAATACATTCTCTGCTGGACAATATCTATTCTGGATAATGCTTCCCGGCTCATGGCGAGGTCAACTGACAGCCCGTGCAGGAAGTTCGGCAAACAAATACAGAAGCGCCAGCTTGAGGTACCAGAATATGCCGCCAGCTTCGTCAACTACAAGGCGCTGAAGAAGGTACGTCGTTCTCAAGCATGCGGTTACTTTACGCATACTTGAAGGAAAGTGGTGAAAAGCAAGTTCCATTGCAACATGGAGGCTTGATGTATTGTCCTCGTGGCCCGCTTATTATACCGAACTTGTGTCACTTACAATATGGGAACAGCTCATCAAACGGCTTTCTGCCACTCCCGTGCTCAGTGCGCAGAATGACCCCAATCAGCCTATAGACTCGCAGGCTGCCCTGCAAGCCAACAAAGCAAAGTTCTTCTTTCAATTAGTGGGTTTGCATTTCCCCATATCTGGTTCAAACGTATACTTATGCTGTCCAGGAACGAGAGCTTGAGAAAGTGAATGCTTTCTACATGCAAAAGGAGGCCGAGGTAAGCCGTCTGTCGTGGCACGAGCATGTTGCCTAGTCCCGAGTGTAGTGTGACTTACTTATTTTTCAGCTCAAAATCCGTCTCAAAACCCTGCTGGACAAGAAGAAGGTGCTTCAGTCCCGTCAAGGTGTCTCGAGAAGATCTGCCAAGTTCACAACCCTCCAAGAAGGCTTTCAACAGTTCGCAAATGACCTCAACAAGCTCCAGCAGTTTGTCGAGATCAATGGAACTGCCTTCTCCAAGATATTGAAGAAGTGGGACAAGACGTCGAAATCCAAGACAAAAGAGTTGTACCTGTCGCGCGCTGTGGAGGTCCAGCCATTCTTTAACGCCACTGTCATTAGCGAGCTGTCAGATCAAGCCACGACCAGCTTGCAGGAGTTGGGAGCTTGGTCCGAGGGTGACAATGTCAGCTTTGAAGTTCGCCAGGAACATACAGTGAGCAGCCAACACCTTTTGGGCACAGACGAGGGAGATGCAGATTCCCTGCTGCTCGACACGGCCATCTCTGGCAACCTGGAGTCTCTACGGGATCTTCTGGCGAGAATGAGAGCCGCAACCGATTCATCGGCAAGTATGGAGGCTTCACTCATGGAAAGAGTGACAAGGACTTTTCTAGCTGCCATCCACGAGGCGCCACAAGCTTCCCTGGAAGTACTGCTGGCTACAGGACTTGTCGACGTCCAGTCTGAGGATGACATCAACGAGAGGAACTGCCTACATCAGGCCACAATCTACGGAAATACATTTGTGCTCGGAGTTGGTCTTTCAAAAGGCGTTGCGGTCAACCGGACCGATGTCTATGGCAGAGTTCCTCTTCACTACGCCAGTATGCATGGGCGTCTCGACATGCTCGATGCTCTTCTGCAGTGTAAGTCACCGCACCTCAAGTTCATCCATATCCAGTGCTAATAATAACAGCGGATACTTCGACGATCGATCTGATTGACCACGACAACTTTACTCCCCTGATACACGCCATCATCCATGGCCACCTGGCTTGTGTAGAACGACTTCTGGCGGCAACCACGCGGTTAGATCCTAAGTCAGACACAGATCACGTCCCGTTGAATCTTGCTTGTGAGCATGGCTCTCTCGCCATCGTCGAGCTACTGCTACGCAATGGAGCGCAGATTCTCCCCGATGCAGAGGGACTGTACCCTCAGCATCTCGTCGCTCGATCTGGCCAGACACCTCAACTCCTACGTCTCCTCAAAGAGTTTGGGGCCGATCTGGACCAGGTTGATAAGCTCTACGGGTGGACACCACTTGTGCATGCTGCCAGCGAAGGCAACGTGCCCTGCCTCCGAGAGCTTCTCACTGTCGGCGCAAATCCGAATATTTTGGACGAGAAGGACCTCCCTGCGATGTATTATGCAGCCTGGGAAGGCCATCTCGAATGCATGAAACTTCTCACACCTTACCAGAGGGGCAGAACCACCAGTCCTCGAGGCCTGCAGGCAACTGCCCCGTCGTTGGGGCCAATGGACAGTGGCAATGGTCCCATGCCGATGGCCCTGGATGCCCTGGACCCTGATGCCATCCCCGTTCTTGAATTGCCACCTCCCATTATCCCTCTCCGAAGATATGGACACAACTTCCTGGATACCAAGACGGTTGTGCAAATCAGTTTCCAGGAACAAGGGGAACAGCCCCTTGTGTTCTTCCATGACAGCAAATACCCTGCTGCACGACTCACGATATCGTCCAAGGTCTCCGACCTCATCCCGAAGAACATCATATTACCGTTCCAAGAAGACACGCGGTTGGTGTCGTTCCAGGTAGAAGACTTGGATACTTTCTCCCTCGACTTTGACGTGTTCCCAGCGTACGGTGCCAAGGTCATCGCCAAGACGGTGGCACTGCCAAACACGTTCAGGGCGCTGCTCCAGAGCTCAGGACGATGCTGCCTCCCGCTTTTCGACCCCAGGCTGCGTGCCATCGGTCAAATCACTTTCAACACGCAGGTCATCAAGCCCTTCCAGGGAGTACCGCTCGAGATTACCGACTTTGAGACATACTGGAAAGCAACAAGCCAGCTGGAATCACATCAGAGCATGTTTGTCACTGGGTCGAGTCTTTCTGGGGATTTCGTTCAGTTGTTCGTGCAGTCCACGAGCGATGGCGTGCCGGTCCTGTGGCCGCAGTGGCATATCAACTGTGGCGGCATTGATATCCCCGTCTCGCGTCTGTCGATGGAGCAGTTTGACGCAGTGACGTCGCAGAGCCCTGCAAGAGCTCATCTTGCTGCACTGCCTTCTCAGCGACAAGACAACATTGCTGATGTCCACCGAGTCTTGGCAACGGCCGGTATCTCACTGCAGCAAGCACTCGGCATCCTGCCCGCAACCATGCACGTCAACCTTCAGATCATATATCCATCGGAAGAAGAGGAGCGTACACTTGGCTTGGGCCCTACTGTGGATATCAACGTATTTGTAGATGCAGTGCTGCGCGTCGTGTTCGACCATGCTCGATCGCAGAGGCAGACCATCAAGGCTCCTGATGTCGTGAGGTCGGTAGTGTTCAGCAGTTACAACTCGACGCTCTGCACCACTCTCAACTGGAAGCAGCCCAACTTCCCCGTTTTCCTCTGTAACGACCTTGGAAAAGACGACGCACCCGGGCAGACACAGAATGGTGTCGTTCAGGGCGGTGGACGTCGGACCAGCAGTATCAAGGAAGTGGTCCGTATTGCGCAGAGCAATAACTTTATGGGCTTAATTTGCAGTTCACGACTTTTAGTGAGTATTTTTCTTCTTATCAGCAGAAATATTTGTTTACTTCAGACATGCTGCTAGCACGTATCACGAAACCTATATTAATTCCATATCACAGGACATGGTACCTGCTCTTGTTGACGCGATAAAATCCCAAGGTCTGGCACTGGTCATTGACAAGTCCACAGAGGCACCGACAGAGACACAGCCGTTCGCAGATCCGTTCCCACGCATGCCTCAGGGCATTGATGGCGTTGTTAAGGGCAATGGTGTTTTGCGGTTCAACGAGTCGATAGACGTGTAGATAGAATCTTAGTATAGTCTTCTTTTTATTTCCTGTTGATTGCATTCTTCTTTTACTGCATGGCGAGAACAAAAAGGGGAAAGGCAGGCTGTCGTCCGGGAGTAGGGGCTGGTGACGGATTGGCGTTGGGAGAAATAGGATGTCATAGACTGGCTGATTTGGTCGACCGCTCACCCCGGAAAGACGATTAGACTCTTAATTTTAGTATTTCGAGCAAGTCGTTTTGTGGAACTTGGGAAGTCGGAAACAGTATAATCACGAAAGAAGTAGCGTGGCTAGGACCAACAGTACAGTGCAGACACTCTATTTTCATGTGGCCAACGGCTGCAATACATGGCCATAAGTAAAGATTGTATGTACAATGAGTCTTGCTCCGAGTGGGTGTGGCCCATCGCGCAAGGGGGGTATCATATTGACATCTAAAGAAAGTCCCAAAAACGGCGTGATATCGTCTCTCTGTCTCTCTCTGCTGTGTCGGTCGTGTCGATATCTGAGTGCAATGCCGAGTCATCGTTCAGCAATATCCTCCTTCTCTCTCTATCGCTACCATGATACATCGGTGCAGTGTTCCCGTGGATAAAACGTGTGCATGTCCAGATGTTGACACTTTTCTCTCTCTTTTCTCATCAGTCTATGCAGACAACAAAGTAGATATTCCCCTTTTTATGCACCCTTGAACTCGTACTTGAGACCGCTGAGCTCCTTCTCGGGGTCGACGCCGCCCATGACGACCTTGGCGAGCAGCACGACCAGGTAGACGATGCCGGGCATGTTGGCGAGGCTGACGTGGCCCCAGGACCCTGCCTGGCGGGCTGTGTTCTTCGTGACGAGGCCGGCCAGGACGAGCAGGCCGCACAGCGCCAGGTTCAGGTATGGCAGCCAGACGACGAGCGGGGAGCGGGCCTCGGCGACGGGCACGGCGGCGGGGACCGAGAAGCTCTGGCGGCGGTCGCGGCGGCGGGTGGCGACGCGCCGGCCGTGGTCGCCGTGCATGGTGTCGAGGGCGCCCGGGGCGCCGGTGGACCAGCGGTCCAGGGCGTCGATGCCCGTGATGCCGGGCAGCTGGGACCAGAGCAGCCAGGCGGTGCTGGCGAGGCTGGTCAGGGCCAGCAGGGCCGTGGCGCGGGAGATGTGGTGCGGGGCCGGGTCGGCGACGGCCAGCAGGTACGGCACCGCCGAGGCCGCGGGCAGGGCCAGCAGGAGCAGGCGGAACTGCGAGTTGGTGGCGTGGTTCTGCGTCGCCAGCGACGCGATCACGTCCTCCTGCTCCGTCTCGTCGAGAGCCAGGGCCGAGGCCGAGGCCGAGGCGGCGCTGCCGTCGTCGTCTGATGGGTAGGCAAAGGTGCGTCGGAAGCGGGCGCGGGCGTCCATCTTGTTCTTGTGGGGGGTTTGGTATGGATGGACGGGTTCGTTTATGGTAGCGGCGTATTGTGGTGATTAGAAGCAGTCGTTGCAATGGCGGCGGTATGACGGTGCCATATAGTCGGTCGTGTATGTTGTCTGATGGAAAGACCGTGTATTAAAACAAAAAGGCCAGATGTCGTAGTTTGTTTGGGGGGTCCCAATGTTTATCAAGGAAACAACAGAAACAAGATTGGGAAGCTTATTTTTATTCTCCCAGCCCAAGGAAGAAAGAAGAACTGAGCACAGCCCATAGCTTTCACCCAAACCCTATGACCAAAGAAGATCAACACTGCACCTTAGGTCAAGGCATGTGCGTTGTCATTTACCGTCATCTGCTGGATGCGGATTGGTTTGTTTCTTCTGGCCCGCGTACACCGTACCGACCGTCGTCTCATTCAAGCAACCACAATTAAAATCGCCCTTGGACCCTGGAAAATGCGCCCCAGACTTGCCAAACTGGAGGGTCGCACAGCACGACAAGGTGACGTATGCAGCTGTCTACTTTTGGCTAAGCTCGGCCTTTGGCATGCAGCAAGGCGGCAGCTCGGGAGGATCAAACGAATTAAATGGAGCCCTTCCAGTGCTGCTTTCGAATGCTTTCAGTGGTGCACTGAGAGCTTCCGGTACCTAGAGCAACACCTAGAGCGGCGAATCTGTAACCCCGATCTTCCGCCTACCCTTGCAGAAGCTCCCGTCCCGCCGATCCTAGGCCCATCCGGTCCCATGTGGGATGATCTCGAAATCTTGACGAGAGCAGACGGTAGTTCTGGTCAATTGGTTTCCAAAGCCTTGCCAGCATCGTATCTTCCGGCCCTCGTCTGGAGGAGAAACCTTGACCAGCATGTTTTCAAGAACACTGTTAAGACAAAGGGCTCTGCCCGGCCTACGCAGCCTTCAGTCCAGAGTCGCAACACCGGTCCAGCGTCGGACGCTGGTACAGGCACCCAAGCCTGGCGATGGCCCGCTCATGGAGCGCCGGGCGGATCGCGAACTCCCCAGTATGCGCCCAACGTCTTTTAACCATATAGTCCGCACCCACAGGCTTTTGGTTGTCCGCTAACGGTATCTTCTGTTCCTCTGCAGGCGTCGAATCCGTCACCTTCCGCTGGAGGCGTTCGTTTCCCATCTTCGTCGTCTTGGTAACCATCTCGAGTCTGGCCATCTTTAACTACCAGAAGCTCTCGTCGCCAACAGTCGCCTCGACGCTGTACGCGCTGCGAACAAGCCCCGCGGCCCGCGAGTACCTGGGCGACGAGATCTACTTTTACCACCAGATCCCCTGGATCTCGGGCACCATGAACCAGCTGCGCGGCACCATCGACATCAGCTTCCGCGTCCGCGGCAGCCGCAACGACGGCGTCATGCGCTTCGTCAGCTTCCGGCCCGGCCCCAAGGCCATGTTCGAAACCACCGAGTGGTCCCTCGAGACCAAGGACGGCCAGACCATTGACCTGCTCTCCGCCGGCGACCCCTTCCGCGCCATCGACGGCGCCGCCTTCCTCGACGAGGAGGAGGACATGCAGCACAAGGGCCGCGGCTTCCGGACTGAGCTCAAGTGAGGGCTGTAGTCTAATTTTTCAAGCCATCCTACACACGAGTCCCCTGGATTGTATTGGTGGCCATATTGCAGCCGCAACAAGGGATCGCATATGGAGGCAGGATCGAATTAGTTAAGCCGAGACGAGGCTACGACGGAAATGCCCAAGCGATACGATAACAAGACGACCCCAAGCACAGCATAAGTGCCTGGTAGACGTCATATCATATATACCTATTTACACATGCTCGGAAAGGAAACACTTGTACATTAAGGGGATTGGAAACATCACAATGGTTCCACCGAGAAACGTATCGAATCCCGGTGACTGGACGTCAATATGTACCTCCTGGAAAGCATGATATTAGAAGAGGAGGGGGAATCGTGGAATGCCGTTATTGATGCCATATCTTTTTCATAGCATCGGATATGTGTACAACTGCTGTATAATACAAAATGAACACAAATGCTCTTTCAGCTCTTCATGAAAGCCCTCTTTTTAATTATCGTACAAACAACTTTAACCCATCATGGCAGCAGCACCAATGGTGCCCTCCTTGCGCATCTCCTTGAGCTTCAGATGCCGTACCCTCGCCTCCTCCAGCTTCTGCTCCGCGTCCGGGTTCCTCTCGAGCGTTATATTCCTAGCCTTGTCGATGAACGTCTGGACCGGGGGGTCCTTCTTGATGGCGTCCGACAGCATGACGAGACAGCCCTTGGGACCTGCGACGTGGCCCTTGATGACGACGATGCCCATCTCGTTGTCGACCTTGAGCACCTTGAGGTTCTGCACCGTGACGCGCTCGCCGCCCATGCGACCCGGCATCTTCTTGCCCGGGTGCACACGGGAACCGCCGCCCTGACTGGGACCCGTCGTACCGATCGTCCTGTGGTTCTTGGAGTTACCGTGCGAGGCCTCCTGGCCGGCGAAGCCGTGCCTCTTCATACCACCCGCGAAGCCCATGCCCCGCGAGTTGCTCCGGGCGTCGACGAACTGGCCGAGCTTGAACCAGTCGGGCTGGAGCTGGACGCCGACGGGCAGCAGGCCCTCGTGGGACCGGACCTTGAACTCGGCCAGGTGGCGCTTGGGCGCCAGTCCCTTGGCCTCGTAGTAGCCGAGCAGCGGGGCGGTGACGTTGCCGGGCCGCTTGAGGCCGCAGCCGAGCTGGACGGCCCAGTAGCCGTTGTCGGCGCGCGTCCGGTTGGCGACGACCTCGACCTGGTCCATCTGCAGGATCGTGCAGGGCGTGCGGCGGCCGGCCATGTACATGGCCGAGACGCCCTTCTTGAAGGCCAGCACGCCCGAGCGCAGCGGCGTCGTGGCCCGCTTGCGCTCCAGCGCCGCCGCGGGTCCCGCCGCCGGCGGGGGCAGGCCCGACGAGACCTGGTTGAACCGCTGCGTCGGCTGGTCCTGCTTCGGCCGCGTCGCCCATCCGTACTTGACGCCGCGCCTGGCGGTGCGCGGGAGCAGCGCGCTGCCCGTCTCGGTGATCAGGACCCGCGATGCCGTCGAGGAGATGAGGTTGTTGGATGGCAGGAAGTGCGTCGGGAGGGCGGCTGCCCAGCGGGCTGCTGGCATTCTGGGCGCCATCCTGCTTCGCTGGGAGCTGTGTGTATTCTTGGTCGCTCCGGCTTTTTTGTTGTTTCGCTCAGTCAACACAAATAACGAGCTTCGACGTCTCCGTGTCGTGGTCTTCTTGTGCTTTGGGGGATGGGACCGCCGTCGGAGGTGAATCTGTCGCAATTGGGTCCCGTGGAAACACTGGGGCTGATCGAGCTTCTTCCTCGTCGTTCGTCTCTCCCTCGCGATTGAAGCTTTCCATCAGAGGTTCGATATCGAAAAAATGCGCCGGGCCGTCAGCAAGCTCGAGGGTGCTCTGGCAGCTGTCTGAGCTAAGTCTGCGGCTGGCGGGGGAATCGAACCGCTGTGGTTTGCCAACCAATTACCAGGCCGCGGATTAGATACAAAACGATTCTTTGGAAAATAATTGTCCTTTGATACATGACAGCCAGCTTTATTCGATTCTTTTTCTCTTTATTTTCTTGAGCAGACATTTTTTTGACTGTTTCGATCCGAACCGGAAGTGACCAGTGACTCGATCAGGTACCGGCAGCAAAAATGGTCTACTATTTCACTTCGAATGCCGTCTCGCCGTCGGCTTTTGTCTACGTTGGCAAGGACAAGTTTGAGAGTATGAAATTTACCCTCCACGGGCGCCTTAAGCGGCAGAGCGCTGGAACATTGGGCACGACTAACACATTTCTTCTGGTAGATGAAGATTTGATCAAGTACGGGTGGGAGGAAGATGTCTGGTAAGAACCCTGAATTCTTTTTTCTCATTCTAATACTGCTTTCGTCTGAGTATACTAAAGATTCGAATAGGGTATGAGAATGAAATCCTCTTATAGCTAATCTCTATTTGAGATTACTATCATATTATCACTTTGTCGGGAACCCTTACCAACGAGCTTGCTCTTCTCTTCATCTCCGCAGTTCCACGCAGACAAGCTGTCGTCGGCGCACATCTACCTGCGGATGCCGAACCCGGACGACTCGTGGGAGGCGATCCCCGAGGCGCTGGTGACGGACCTGGCGCAGCTCACCAAGGCCAACAGCATCGAGGGCAACAAGAAGGACAACGTGACCGTCATCTACACGCCGTGGTCCAACCTCAAGAAGGACGGCTCCATGGCCGTCGGCCAGGTCTCGTTCAAGGACCCGCGCAAGGTCCGCCGCGTGCTCGTGCCCACCCGCGAGAACGCCATCGTCAACCGCCTCAACAAGACAAAAGTCGAGAAGCACCCCGACTTCATGCAGGAGCGCGAGGACATGCTCAAGCAGCGGAGGCGCAAGGACATGGCGGCCGTACAGGCTAGAGTAGGTCCTTTCTATTTATGTCTCTTTGCCACAGTCTTGGTCTAGGCTACCTTGACGAGTAGAACACTATGAACGAAATACTCTTTGAAACCCATGTATACGAGTGCGCAGACACATCCAATGCTAACATTATCACAGAAGAAGGAAGAAGCGCGGGTGGCCAAGGAGAGGGCCGACATGAAGTACCAGAAGGATCACGCATACGACGATCTCTTCTCGGCAGACAACGTGGCAGGCTCCAGCAATCAGGACGTCGGATCGGACTGGGAGGACGATTTTATGTAGACGCACTTGGCTGTGCTCGCATCTGAACTTGATTCCCTCGCCGAGAAAAACAGGCGTCTCGATGGATGACGATGATGATGATAATAATACAGTAAAATGCCAGATCACAGTTGCTCCCCACTACAATGAATTCTTTTTCTTCTCCTCCTCGCTCCTGATCTTCGTCTTTATGCCCCCGGTCCCCTTCCGCCGATGCCGCTCCCCATGGCGTTGACGTTGGTGCCCTTGAGCTTGTGGTCGCTGGGGTTGGGCGCGGCCTCGTAGGTGATGTTGAGGGGCGCGCGGCCGAGCTGCATCCACTCGCCGCGGAAGCCGAGGTAGCTGAGGCGGGTGACGTCCTCGTCGCCGTCGCCAAAGTTGTCCTCGAGGAAGAGGCTGAGGCGCTGGACCTTGCCGAACAGGGCACGCTTGACGGGCAGCTCCTGCACCTCGGACGTCTGCGACAACTCGAACTCCTGCGCCGGCTGCAGCTCCGACGCCGTGTCAAAGTCCAGGTCCGTCCGGTTTATGAACACCTTGAGCGTCCGCGGCGCGCAGTCCGCCGGCGACGAGCGCAGCAGGATCGAGTGTAGCTTGACCTGGCCGGTAAACCTGTGTATTGCGTGTTAGTGTATATATAGTGAAGACCGTGTTGATATTTGAGCTAGGGTTCATCATAATAGTAGGATATCGCTGTTACAATCCGACACAAGGGCATCCAAGATATTAGTAATGCAATTAAGAAATTGAATTCGAAAACGACAAATGGTTAGAGGAGGACACAACTTTGCATAAGAAAAATAAGAGAGAGAAAAAACATACGGCACGCTCATGATGATCTGCTCGTCGGCGTCGCTCTCGAGCTCAGGCTCCTCCTGCAGTCGCTCGGCCCACGACTTGCGGACAATGGCCCTGCCCGAGCCGGCAGTAGCCTCGTTGAGAGTCTCTACCTTGTCAAAGTCGATGTGCTCATAGAGGCTGTGCTGCAGGGCCGGCGTGATGTCGTCCGAGTGGTCGTGCTCATGGTCGTGGCCGTCCCCGCCGTGCGAGTGTGTGTGTTCGTCGTGGCAGTGTGACATTTTTCTTTTATTCCTCCGTGGCTGGTTTTGACGTTTGGTGTGTACGGGAAGTGGAATGAAATGTAAATGTTGGCTTGGTGTATGGAGACTGGTATCTGTGTCTCGTACAATGGTTGTTGCTCTTCTTTTTGTTTTTAAGCTGAGGTAGCTACTGATGAAGTTGCGCAGGTAGGCAGGTTCAAGCTTGAAAGGAAAGCAGCAGCAGTATTATGACCGAATGTGGGACGGGTCAATGTTACCAAAGTGAATCCCGCCCACGCCCAGTCCGCCAGCACCTGCACAGCGATGTTTGTATCTACCAGCAGGCGGAGGGAATTCACATGACCAATTGCATGAGAGTACATCACAATATCTGTGATTTGTTTGCGACAGTTTTGAACTAGTGTTTGCTGTCTTGCCATTCATCGCCGCCCGCCCCAACCTGAGCCCGCTGTAGGAGTATACGTACTATCAGGACTAGCACGTCTTCAGCATACTTACATGTCCAATGCCCACCAAACACATCTTGATTACACGGTGAACAAATAATAAAATAATATACAAACTTCACTTTTCTTTTTCGAATTAGGTCTTCTTTTTTATTGCTTTGATTTCATATCTAATCATTGCATTTATGGCCACAGTTTCAACCAGGAATCTCACACGGGTATGTGGTCATACAAAACAGGTAGCTGCCCGGGTATTTGCTTCATAGAAACCACCTGTTCTCAACAGTTCAAGCGATAGTGAGAACAAATATCTCGTAAAATACGCTATGCAACATACTCTGATCAACTCGTACTCTCTACTCCATGCCCAGACATGTTGCTTGAATCGCAATCATACAACGTTAACACATGACAGTCGGTTAAACCTGTCCCTCCCCTGCAGGCCGCATCCCGACGACGTTACACTAGAAACCACCTTTGCGTTTTGGCTTCTTCTTTGGCCTTTCCATGGATCGTCCTCCGAAAGCACCCGCGGTCGGCTGGGACATGGCGACGCCCGGTGCCGAGGATAAGAATCGCGGCTGAGATGAAAAGTCGCTCATGGGCTGGCTGATCTGGGTCGCGAACCCGGTCCGCGCGGCTGGCTGTGTCGACGGCAGCAGATTGTGCTCTTCTTGCAGTCGAAGAAGAGTTTCGACCCGTTTGCGCTTACGCGCTTCTCGTGCCTCCTGCTTGGCCCTTCTTCGCATTCCTTCCGTCACCTCGTTGTTGTTGTCGACGTTGAAAAAGGTGCTGGACGGGCCTCCACCCACGTCCCACGGTGTGGGCAGCCTCAAGTTCTTCTGGGACTCAATATGACCAGAATTAGTCAGAGCTTGGATCAGACTGATCCCCGAGGTTCCCATCTTCGCGATTTCCGTCGCTGTAGAGCCTATGGTGGACGCTGGCGTGGAAGCGCGGCTGTTGGGTTGGCTCGAAGCCGCAAAACTGGAGGAACGAAGCGTTGACCTGACGGTGTCCTGGCTATCGCTGAGCATATGCTCTGGCATTGACGGAGGCGAAGAGCGAATATCAGTGTTCTGAGTTCCGCCTGCTTCTGTGACTTCTGGGTCAAGGTATGTCATGCCAGTCCGTGCCAGGTATAGTTCGCAAGCAATCCGGCAGAGCATGACAAAGTCGATTCCGCCGATGTTATCTGATTCGAGGTCCGTCAGGTCGGCCTCCAGAGTTATCCTGACGAGGGTGGAAAGCAGCTCTTCCAGTGTCCTTTCAGTGCCGAAGAAGCGTTTGGGCTTGTCAAGTAAAGAGATCTGCAGGCCAGGATCTACTTGTCGAAATTGGTCGACTTCGGCAGTCCATTCCGCGCTGACTTCTTTGAAGTCTTCGGGGACACGGAAGCTTTTGACCACATCAAATCTGTACAGACATTAGTCAAGAAATAGAGCATGCCATATTTCGAAACAACTTACAACGCGACTTTTGCCAGGTTCTTCGTCTCCATGGCTTCCTGAAGCAGGATAAAGACGGGATCAAATGGAGCATCGCCGAAATCATCCATTGCTTCGAAATCGACATTCCCTTCGACCAATAGGCTTGCTAGCATTTTTTGGAAGGCGGCATAAACAGGCTGAATCATCCTTTGAACTGGTGGACATTTCCAGGTAGTTTTGACGGTTCTCCGTCCTTTCACGCCATTGCCCCCTCGGTATCGGAACTCTGCAACACTATCGGCAAGTATGAAACGAGTACTGAGATATCGAACTGCCCTTTGACGTTCGAGGTCTTGACGTGAAAATTTGTCGAGCTTGGTAACATAGCCTGATCTTTTTGTTGAGTTATCCGTAGGATCAACTTCAGGCACCCGTTGGACTGTCACTATCTCCTTGTCTGACTTGTTCGTCGAACTCACGCTGAGGCAGTAGCTCAGACTGAAATCCGCTCTGAAAGAAAACAGCTGGAGGTAGCAGGTATCACGGTCCAGGTTCGATGACGGAACACCGCTAGCAGTCCTTTGTTCGGCAGAAAAGAGAATCCTACTCAGATGAAGTGTCTGCAAACCTCCGGTGAAAGAGCTTGGCTGACTGTCCTGAGAGACGAGGTGTCCATGGTGACAAGAGATCTTGCCGGCAGGCTTCTTGGAGAACTTGATGCTAAAGACGTCGTGCCAGTTGCTGTATTGCGAATAGAGTACAACAAGTGCCTTTCTATCCGCTGGTGACAAAGGTTCAGACGTGATCGTCATCTTCAACTCCTTGTCAAGCTTACTCCTCAGATGCGGGAACGAGTAGACTATGGACGCTTCGTCGGTGGAACCATTCGAGGAGCTGATCATGGCCAAAAAAATTCGAGAAGTTGTGGCAACATAGAAATAACGTCGATCTTGGGGGTCGACTTGAACGTCGATAATGACATCTCTGCTAGTATCCGAAAAGAATCGGAGATCTGGCATGAACTCATTCTTTTCCAGGTTCATCAATCGTAATGACTTTTGGTTGCAAAGAAGTAAGATGGTCGATCGTTCTAGCGGAGGGAACTCGGATCTAGAGCGGGCTGTAGGTGCGTCTTCGTCTTCAAAAATTTTCTCGTCTGGATCCGAGCCGCCCACCCAGTATACGCGATGCCACTGGGGTCTGACAGCTGCCTTGGTAGAAGGTCGCTCATGTATGCCGGTGCGAATGTTACCGCACATGACGAGATGAGTCCTCGGATGCTTGTAAGTCCGATGACGAGTTCCCGATATGTCCCAGATAGTCCATTCGCCCCCTTCATCCACAATCGCAAGTTGTGGCCGCTTTGAGCTGACTCCAGGGTTGAAGGCTGCATCGCAATGAGGATTGCATCCGGTCTCGCGGTACGAGATAGAAAACAGCAGGTTGGGATCAATATGCGAGGGATGCTGGGGGCCAGTTCCGGAGAATGTCTCTGATACGACTGGGACCTTTTGGTACTCGGGCCGGAACACAGTTGTGCCAGATTCTCTTTGCACTATCAACCATCGGACTGGTTCGTATCTCTTGGTGCTGACAACAGCCCTGATGCGACGTATGGTTCCTATATCTCTCGTCCAGAGAGTCTCCTGATACTCATTAGGTTCAAGGACCGATCCGACCAGTTCGTTGGAGCCGAGTTGCCATTGTTTTGCTGAAGGGCGCGTGAAACGAAGAACATCGCCGGCAGAGCCAGTAGCCATGGCAATGAGGGGAGCACCGAGTGACTTCTGTCCACCACTGGTATCTGCCATCTCGCCGACAGCAAATTGAGTGAGTTGCCACGAAGGCATATGCGACTTCTGGTTCGAGGGACTCTCGTCGGCCAGCATGTCTTGAAGTTCTTCATTGCCAAGCGCAGCTTCTGGATGATTTCGCACCAGCCATCGTTTCTGCTTTCGGTGCTCCAGCCAGGTCCCTTTAGGGATCACCGGTGGCGTGGTGCGAACAGCAGAAGCAGGCCATTCCTGAGGAGAGCCCAGCTCTCTAGTTTCTGGTTCTATGATTTTTCGTCAATGGTCATGCTCTTCTCTGCAAGTAAAAATTAGTCGGAGATCATGCTTACCATTGGCCTCGTGATTTCGTACGGTCAGCCAACCCTGATCTTCCGCCTGTCGCACATCCAAAGGATAGTACTCGAGACGTCCTGGGTTGCCGATGAGTGATTCATTATAACGCCTGTCAGCCATCCGGCAGACGGCTCACCTCAAATTTCGTATGCGCAGTCGCCTCGGTAGGTTGGATCATAGTCGACAGCCAGAGCTGGGCCTGTAAACGAAATTTTCACGGAAGAAACGGGGAAAGAGAGTGACAGTGACAAGAAGACTTGCACTGATTAATCTGCATCATTAAAGAGTGAAACGACAAAAAGCAAAGAATCGTAAAAGCTGAGCCCCATACCACTCATCAAGCGTTTGTTGCAGAATTGGATGGTCTTCTGCAGACCAAATGGCCCCCACTAAAAAGTTGTAAGTAGGCTGTTTATCTTATCTTAGCGCCGGCACCCCTGGAACCTAGCAACGGCCTGACGAGTAAACAAAGCCGAGAGAGACGTCTCCGCGCTGGAAGAGCATTTGATCGTCGCAGCAGAGATACTGTACCTATCGAATTGAACCCTACAGCGCAATCACGCCCACGACACTCATCACCGACCAGCACAATCAAACAGCCAAACGACTAAAAGATAAGTCACTTTATCAGTCCAGCAAGCAAGCATCATGGCATCCTTCGAGCCATCGTTCTCGGCCAGTCTTCGTGGGCAGCTCCCGCAGTCCATAACCGCGCCCTCCATGGCGGATTCGCTACCCGATATCAATTTTGGCTTTGACGAGCTGCGCGACCGCATGGCAAAGTTCACAGCAAAATTTGATGCTTTTATCGAGCAAGGGCGAAAGCGCGTACTGGAGGAGCGCAACCAGTTTCGAATGAACATTGCAGAGCTCCACGGTTCGTCACGTCCATCTGCCTCGAGGGTGGAACTTCTACAGTGGCACGATAAAGGAGACTAACACAGAACTTGATATACAGAGGACCAGCGCATGAAGAAGAAGGATATTGAGTTCCTCCAGCTCAAGACGTCAACCCACGAACAAACCATCTCGAAAGAGGAGGCCGAGACGGAGGAGATGGAGGCCGCCATCGCCGCCCTCAGCCAGCAGCGCGGCAAGGCGCAGGAGCACCGCGACACACTCAAGCAGCAGATCGCGGAGACGCAGAAGGAGATCGACGCCAAGCTGGCGGCTCAGCGCGCCCACGCCGCCTACCTCGAGACGCAGTCGCGGTTCAACGTGCCCGAGCTCGACTTCTGGATGACGAACCTGTGCCTCAAGATCGAGGGCGCCGGCCAGACGGATAGGCTCAAGTTCGTTTACAGCCACGTGGACGAGAGGGACTGGGAGAGGGAAGCCTGGTTCGAGCTCTGCACGAGCTCGCGGGACTACGACGTCCGGCACTGCCGCCCGAAGCTGGAGCGGGAGAAGATCGAAAAGGTCTTGGACAAGGTCAATGAGACGAGAGAGCTGAGTACACTACTCAAGGGTATGCGGGAATTGTTTGTAGAGGCCATGAAGGCCTAGGTACAGTTCCTACCTGGGAGGCATGTCGGCGTTATAATGTTAGGATACCCAATTTGATTTTTTGTGATACTCTTCAGGTATATAGCAGGACGCAAGCCTTTGAAGCTGGAAATTGACGAAATAACGAGCACTCCACTTTAGTACGTAACTTGTACTCAGAAAGAAGAAAATGGTGTAGTCAACCAGGCGAAAGTCTCATGAGGAACTTCGTAAGTTGAAAACTACAATGGGCATTGATATGCAGTGGTATATTCATGCTAGCCCGGGACCTGAGGCCTACCATGTATTCTAGCTGCAGCACGTCCCGAAACGCTCTACCTGCCCCTCCACGCGCTTCTCGCAATCGACCCCCATCCAAGCTTGCCTGGACCAGCATAAAACAAGCTGCGAAACCATTTTGCATATCTAGGACACTCATGATCGTCTGCTGAGTTGCCCAACTGTAAACATGCCGCCTCCGGTATCCAAAGAGCAGGGCGAGAAGCAGCAGGCCGCCCAGCAAGCGGTCGACATCCTGCACGAGATCTCCACAATCCTGGTCCGTCGCGTTCCCTCTGCTCTGCTCTTCCCCTGCACCAAAGTGCAGCATGGCTAACAACTGTATCTAGAACTGCCAGCTGGACCGCAAACAACTATCCATTTGCATCTCCATGATCGAGAACGGTGTCAACCCCGAGGCCCTGGCAGTAAGTTTTTGCCCGCGGACTTTTACCGTCTTGTCTCCCAAAGACAATTCATACCTTTCTTCTTGTGCTGATGGGCGTACCCGGTAGCACGTCATCCAGTACCTGCGGAAAGAGGCCCAGAAGCAGAACTTCAGGCGCCGGGAGCAGGGACAAGAGGCCGCATAGTCCCGGCCGTCATTTTCTGGAGGGCAGCAGTGCGGATATTCTCAATGGCGAATGTAGAAGATTACCACCCTGGGAGCTCGCATGGAAACGACCACGCCCTTCTGTTGCGCAGTGCATGTGTCTGATATACGGGCCCTGGGGTCCAGCAGTGCGCCTTTGCTGATCGAGATCCAGCTACTTGCACTCAGCGTGGATGGGCAAAGATTTCCCGAATTGGGTGAAGCAGTAGATGTTCCAAAGCATACCCGATCCAGACGATCGAGCACAGAAGTCTGAAGGAAATAATGCAGAGTCCCGACAGACAAGACGTTAAAGACACTAGATGTTGGCATCACAACGAGGAACAGATGGCTGGCCAAATAATGGCATGCTTAACAAGATCCTTGGATGTACATTATGAACGTCGGATCTAAAGTAGTGGTATCAAACGAATGAGATATTAGGCCACTTCGCCTCGTTTCTTTCTCTTCCGACGGTGCTTGTCGCCACGCTTACTTGGTAGCAGCATCCGTCTTCTTGGTATCATCTATCAAAGTATCCGCCATTGCATCCGCCGTTGCCTGCTTCAGTCTTTCGTTGTCATCCAGCTTGGCGTCCTTGGAAGGCTTGTCTGCAGGCTTTTCCTTGGTTTCCTTCTCGTCTTCGCTATCGCCAAGACTGAATGGGTCATGGTCGGTAATGGGACTCGGGTCTACCGCAGACATGGGCTGCCACTTGCTAGCTTTGCCACCGGGAGGCGGCGTAGACGATGCGTCCTTGGGAGGCACTCTTGGCGAGGTGTTGTAGGGGTCGTCAATATCGTCATGGCCATCCCTGAAAGCAACCTTACGGCCGTCCGGCTTGGGCGACGCAGACTTGGGTGGAGGTCTGTACACATTTGGGTTGCTGGACCGTCCCTGAGGCGCAGCTGAAGATTTGATTAGTATCTTACACGTGTGAAGAAGAATCTTGATTTAACTTACTGCCATCTGGGTTCAGTCTGATGCCAGCAAAATCATCGCTCAGCACCTGAGGGTCTGCATCGTAGCGGTCATAATCCGTGCTCCTTCGGCCAGCTCCGGGGCCGTATTGGCTGCTGCTGCCAGGCTGAGTGTGCCTGCCGGGCTGAGATTCATCTTCCTCGGAATCATACTCGCCATCGATACGTTTCTTCAGCTGGGTAAACCAAGTGTTGACCTTTGACTGCGTCTCGAGAAAGCCCTTGCGCAGGTTTTCGCGGATCACGGGAAGATCATCGTCGACAAAGCTGTGCTCACGATCGTACATTTCGTTGGGCTTCAGTCCGGTAGCTGCACGGCGTACACCCTGGCCGGGACTGCGGTTCTGGGTTCGCGCTTCGTACGCCGCATTATCGTAGTGCTCAGCCAGTTGCCTGGCATAGAGCTCGTCGGCCTCCACTTGGGACATGGGCGTACGCCCAGTCGGTCGAGGTGGTTGCGGAGGAGGAGCTTCACGCTCGACCGCGGGTTCTCTCGTGACGGCATCGGGATCGCTCATGCTCAGCAGGGCGTTGAAGGCGGGCTCAACCTGGCCGCCGCTCGCGACGAGAATGGCTTTGATGACGGAAAGTTCGATGTCTGGGAAAGCTTCCTTCAGGACATCGGCGTTTTTTTGAGACTCGCTGACGGGTCGAGGGGGCTTGGAAGGTGGTGCCTCATCGCTTGTCGGGACCGCCGTAGCATTGCTCGAGGCAGCCGGTGCCGCGGCAGGTGTAGAGTTCTCATGCGCTCCCTCATCTCCCAGCACCGCAGTCTCTTGAACATCATCGTCGTCCATCTCGAACGGCTTGACAGTGGTCGGGGACTCGGGACCTCGAAGAGACGAGGTGGACATCCGTTTGTTCTATAAGAGAGAGGGATTAGTTTTGAACGATCAAGGAAAGTAGGTAGAAAATCAGGGGAGCGGTAGCGGCAACCAGTGCAATGTCGCGGGCGACGGCGCATGATGCCGTCTTGATGAAACTCACCGTTTCGTTAGGGGAAGCCATGCTGGCTAAAATGCGCAACGCCTAGAGCAGAGACGCGGAGTGTATGATATGGAAATGGTATCGGCACGCAGTTCACGGGATGAATAGTCTGCTTGCTCGTGGTAGCAATTGATTTGCCTTTAGCGAGAAAGAGTTGGCTCTTCAAGATGTTGTGAATGTAGGTAGGTAGATACTTGGAGGAGCAGCTGCAAGGTGGGCCCCGCCTGAACCGAGGGGCAACATTCCCGATCTATTCTTAGGGGGGGGGAGCATTACCATGCAGCTCGCTGTGCCACGCGGCCGAGCCACAGCTACCTACATCCTGTGTGCAAGCTCTGCAGCACCTTTTAGAGAGCTGGGTAAGGTAGCTAGGTTACGTACAGGCGGCAACTCAACTGTAATACACGGTACAGTGCTGCCTAGCAGCCTAACCAAGATTGACCTGTGAGTAAAATGTGACTGGTTTCCAACATGATCGAATCAAGCTGCCTCTCGCGTTATAAATAATGTCACACAAGTCTTTATGGTGAGTCAGTTCAGTAGGCATCTTAATCATAATCCTGAAATGTCACCATCATCAGAAGAATCCCAATCCTTTGTATAAAAGTAGCCCCGTCGGATTTTATCGACAGGTATGGAGGAAAGTAGGACACGAATCGCAGCTTCCAAGTAAACCTACTCCAAACCTAACAGCTTGACCTCGATACAACCACATTTACAGTCTCCGTCTGCTCACTCGTCCAGAACATGGCAGACCTTGACCTGGGCTCGAGCTTCATTCCTGCTCTGCATAAACCTTCAGCGCTCTTGCCGATCGCCAAGCACAAGGACAGTCTGCTTTACCTCGTCGAAACAAATCAGGTCACTATTGTCGTAGGCCAGACCGGAAGTGGTAAAACCACACAGATTCCCCAGTTCCTCGCCGAGGCAGGCTGGTGTGAGGATGGCAAGATCGTAGGCATCACCCAACCAAGACGGGTTGCGGCCACTACAGTTTCCATCAGAGTCGCGGAAGAGGTCGGCTGTGAGCTGGGCAAGGATGTCGGCTATTCCATCAGGTTTGAGGATGTCACTTCGGCAGCGACCAAGATCAAGTTCTTGACCGATGGCCTCCTCATTCGAGAAGCCCTCGTGGACCCGCTTCTCTCCAGATATTCCGTCATCATGGTCGACGAGGCTCATGAGAGGTCCATTAGCACCGACGTCCTTCTCGGCTTACTCAAGAAGATTCTTAAACGGAGGCCGGAGCTGCGCGTCATCATCAGCAGTGCCACACTCCAGGCTGAAGAATTTCTTGCCTTCTTCTCAGACCAGGCAAACATCAACGGTGATGACGAAGCCACCAAAAAGGATCGGACAGGCTCCATCATCAGCATCGAAGGCAGGACATTTCCCATCGACGTCCTTTATCTGGACTCGCCCACAGAGGACTATGTAGAGAAGACTATATCGACAGTCTTCGATATCCACGCCGAGGAACCCGAGGGTGACATTCTGGTTTTCCTGACAGGCCGTGACGAAATCGACAATGCAGTCGTGGCAATCTCCGAAAGGGCAGCGGATTTGCAGCCGGGAACACAGTCAATACTCGTGTTGCCGCTCTACGCTGGGTTGACGACCGAGCAACAGATGTATGTCTTTGACGAAGCACCCCAAAACACCAGAAAGGTCATTGTTGCGACAAACATCGCTGAGGCTTCGGTAACCATCGACGGCATTGTCTATGTAGTCGACTGCGGTTTCGTCAAGCTTCGCACATTTGACCCCAAGACTGGAATCGAAACATTGACGGCGACTCCCATCTCACAAGCCTCGGCCTCTCAGCGAGCGGGCAGAGCAGGTCGGACCAAGCCCGGCAAGTGCTTCCGCCTTTACACTGAAGAGAACTTCCAGGCACTACCAACCGCAAACGTACCGGAAATACAACGCACGAATCTTGCACCATTTGTTTTGCAACTGAAAGCTTTGGGCATTGACAATGTCGTGCGGTTTGATTACCTAACACCGCCTCCGGCCGAGCTATTGATCAAAGCCACCGAGCTTCTATTTTCTCTTGGGGCACTAGATGACTATGCAAAATTGACACGCCCCCTGGGAATGCGAATGGCCGAGCTTGCTGTCGAACCAATGATGGCAAAGACGTTGCTCTCTGCTGCTTCGTTTGGCTGTCTCAGCGAGATCCTGACCATCGCTGCCATGACCAGTCTGGGCGGCTCCGTCTGGATCCAACGAGATGGGGAAAAGAAACAGATGGAGTCTGCACGGCGAAAGTTTGCCGCCGAAGAGGGCGACCATCTCACCCTCTTAAACGTTTACCAAACGTTTGTGACGAAGGGAAAGAAGGAGGCTAGATTCTGCTATGAGAATCAGTTGAACTTCAAGGCCATGAGCCGTGCGGTGAGCATCCGTGCGCAGCTTAAGAGGTACCTCGAACGATTTGGGATTGCCCTAGATGAGAGTCTTGCGACCTCATCCTTGGGTAAAGGCGAGCAAATCAGACGCTGCCTGACGACAGGATACTTTGCACATGCGGCCAAGATGCAGCCAGACGGCAGCTTTCGAAATGTGGAAGGCGGAGTCGTCTTCCATGCTCACCCAAGCTCCCTCATGTTCAACCGGAAGGCGGAATGGGTTATCTTCCACGAGATCATGGAAACTGGAAACAAAACTTTCATTCGAGACATCACCAAGATTGAGAAACAATGGCTTCTCGATTACGCGGCTGACTTCTATCAAGTAAGGCCCTGATATGGGTTCGGTTCGAGCCCATTCGATGCGGAGTACATGTTCTTTCGCAAGATCGACGATAGCGAATAACAACATCTATCCGTGACCGCACAAAAACGGACGATGTGAACACCTTACTTTTTAATACGGAAATGATATTGACCAAACGAGAACCTCAATCATGTGAGTCCCATCAAAAGCAAATTCGAACGGCAATGGTGCAGCTTCCAGAATTGGTCCGTGCAAATTGGGTTCGAGGGGTGCGTGTGCTCATCTTCTAGAACTATTCCCGGAGGACGAACCTTTCTGTGAGGATATATTTGGAACATCCGCGAAGAAGTGTAAAATTCCGTCATTTCAGCACCATGTCGACTGGAGTTGTCTATCGAAAGTAAACCGTACATTGACCATATTACAATGACAGCTGACACTCGGATCAACAATCGAGTCATGACAGCCAATCGCTCTCGCGCCAGCGTCTGATATTTTGTGCTACCTATTGGCCAAGCGTCTCTCGCTGCTGATAAGGCAGCGTAAGCACGGCGGTCTGTAGATCTTTCCAAGGTCCTGTAGTGTACTTTGCACATTGGCGGCAATCTGCCAAAACAACGCAGCATAGCTCAGTCGCACACAAAAAGTGCTGCATTCACTCGGCTCTCATCGACACTCATATGTTGCTTTTCCCGCAGAATTTCATCCGATATGCATTTGGCGGAGTACGGATCACACCACCCGACGGCAAGTTCAGAAAAGAAAGCTTGGCTCTGTGTCTGTGTGATGCGGGGTTTTCCTTCGAGCCCATATGCCTGCGTTCGAGGCTTGCCATCCAAGTCTCAGATAACCATTCGTAGGCAAACTGGGCCAATGGACGCTCAGAATTTCAGAATTCTCTTCCGCGGCTGACTACTTTGGACTGAATACTACATACACCGCATCCATCCTCGATCCCATCAACCTTGGACCACGATTGCTTAGTATGCAAAGAGACTAGTTGAGTGCCATGGCCTTGGACGCTGCGAGAATTTAATTTTCATTTGGGCAAGCGAGAGACCAAATCGTTCGGTTCATGCGGTTGAGCTCCATCCTTTGCCGTATCGGCGTATCGAAAAGAGCAACTGTTGGCTCTGGACTCTGGGCTTCTGGTACCATCAATGACGGCCCGCCGACATCCAAACTACGCCTCAACCGAGCAGACCAGAGGGCCGCCGACTTGGTTCGCATAGGGCCATTTGGGCCATTCCTCTCTTTGACAAGCTTCGTCAGCGCGGGCTTGCTTGCTCTGCCCCCTTGAAGCCATTCTACGCTGTAGGGGGAAGGATCGCTTATTTTCATCTCGGGGAGAACTTTGATCAAAGTACCGTCCCACTCACTTTTATGAGTGAAGTGACATTTTCATCTGAGGAGGGGCCGCGCCGTCTGTTCGCCAGCGGTCAATGGCATGTCACTGGCCACAAGGCCAGGGGGCCTCTTCTTTTGGAAACAAGTCGACAGCAACCATTGGCGGGACTGACGGGGGTTAAGGCCAACGACCGGCTTGGCTCTTAGCGACAAACAAGATTAGCGCCCGATGAGATCCATGTCGGTTCTCCTGTTCCTGCATTGAGCCCCTGGGGCCGGTCCTGTACGATCCTCCTCCTCCCTTAGGAGGGCCGAACTCCTCCCCAGCTTGCCCAGAAGAAGACAGACGGTGTTCTCCGACTGTTTTGAACGATTGATGGCGATCTCTCAGCACAGCGAGAGTCGTTGCCGTCTCTGTTAAATCCTCGAATCCAGTCCAGAGGGAAAGGTGAGAAAGTGAAGAAGTCTCGGGCGGGGGCATTCGCCTAACCCACCGTATATATGGATATGTGCCACCAAGTCGAATTGTGATGTGAGGAATTCTGTCGTCTCTCAAGGAGCCCACGCCGTCGAGCCCAGCCAGTGCCAGTCCCTGTATCTCTTACCAAGGTTGCGAAGCCCTCCCCACCCCCCTACTTCATTTCCGCCAAAACAATTTCAATTCGCGACCCCCAGCACAATCTAGAGCGGTGCGGTACGTGGGACTGGTATCCATATGGCCATCCACCCTTGACCTGAGCAGCATCTCCACCACGCTTAGTGGCTTTCACCTGTTCGGACGGCTTTCTTTCGTCTTTCCTCTCCTTATTCTACTCCTCGACCGCCGCAATCTTCAACTCCCGGGCGTCCTTCGATAAACGGTTGTCTGAAATTCCAGCTTGCTTAGCAGGCGTGTCATTCTTTCTCAGCAACCAACTATCAGTCATTCTTTTTTTTTCCAGCTCGAATCATAGATCACTCATTACCGTATTGTTTTTTGTCGACGAGAATAATTCTTGGTGCCTCTCGAATCCGTACTGCTCTTCAGCAACGAATCCGATAACTTGATAATTCCGGGAACGTTATTGCTGTGTTGCAAAGTCCGTCGAATCTATCAGTTTGATGGCGATAATCACGACAACCAGTCACGACTAGAACAATCGTTTACTACAGCTCATTGTAATCATCTGTAATACCGCCCACCGTCTCAGCATATTTCCACCACTATCCATCCAACTTGGTCACCTTGGGAAGAAACTGCAATCATGGACGGACATTTGCACGGTCACCGCCACCACCATCGCCGTGGACTTGGACTCGGCTCGAGAATCCCATCGCAGCCAGTCGCCGAAAGGGCCGCCAACATGTTCGAACGCCCTAGCATGGTGGAAAGATCCCTGGCATCAGACAGCTTCACTTCACGCCTGTTCCGGAGAGCGGATTGTGCAGATGGAGATACGTCATCAGCTTGCGAGAAGCCCATGTCTGGCGCATCATTGACCGTTCCCATTACTCTGGCCGTTGTGTAAGGAACCTCTTCTAGTGCTGTCGTTGTTGTGCTAATATTTTGCGAAGCATCCCACTTGTTATTGCATTCTTCGTGCTGATTTACCTTCACCGACGGACAAAGAAGCTACAAAAGCAGGAGGACCACGATGAGCGATACAAGTCCATGGATTTCGGAATGGGCGATACTATGCCCGGCAAAGGCGGCAAGAGAAAGAGCAAGCTGTTTGGAGGAGAGAAGGAAAGCGGCCACACGAAGGGCCTGTCGATGGATATGAACTTGTCAAGTCCCTACCTGCTTCCCCCGACTATGCAACAATCTCGGGAATCCTTCAACTCGTTGGCAAAGACTCTGCACCAGGGCGAGGACCCTTACCGCCACGTCGACTCCTACGTCAGCGATGGTGCCTCGATGCAATCTTTCCCCAAGGGCGGCGATCGTCGCGCCTCGGTCATCACCAGCCAAAGCGGCCTCGACTCCCCCAGAGTTCAGTCGATGCGTGGCCTTCCCCCGCGCCAGAGGTCTCTGCCTACTGCTCATCAGCCTCAGGTCCCTGCTCCTATCAAGGAATCGGCTCACCAGGAAGTTTGCGAGGTTTCTCCTCCTCATCACGCCGAGGAGGCCAAGGCCGAGTTCCGGTTCACTGAAGAGGCCATCACCCCACCTCACGTTGGAGGAGAGCATGTCGATATGCCTCCTATGCCGCTTGTCCATGAACCCGAGGAACAGCATGACTTTGCGCAGAAGGCCCGCCCCGAGTCTTACGAGTCGATCACCCCCGAAAAGCACGCCGCCGTCGCCAACCGAGACTCTGAGCTTGGTCTGGGCATCATGGAGCCGCAGTCGGCTGAAGTCGTAGACGAGACCCCGGCCAGCCTTCGCCCCGGAAAGCCGGCCAGAGTTGTCTCTGACGTTCCTTCCGAGTACTCAGACTACGTCAACATTGAGGAGCATGACGAAGAGGACATCAAGGAGCAAGAAATCATCGCTGCTGTTCCTGCTCAGGCGCAACCCCAGTCTGCTGGCCTTGCTGTTCCTGGCACCAAGAGCAACCGTCTGTCCGTTGGATTCCGCCCCTTGCCTCCCAGTGATTACCTCGAGTCAGAGGACCCCGAGTTCAGAGCCAACCGCATACGATCGTTCTACAAGGAGTACTTCGACGATGGCAGTGCCCCGAGACCGCCCATGCCCCAACCTTCCGCTGCTCAGTACTACGAGGACGCGCCCGACCAAGGCTACCTTGGAGATGCGGCCTACTTTGACCCCGAATCCAATGCCTTTGTCATGCCTTATGCTGAGCCCGTCACTCGTCGTGCGATGACACCACCCCCGAGCAACAGGAGACCGATGCCCGGACCTAGCAGACGCGGCCCTCCCCAGCCCATCGGCATGGGCCCTGGACCTCGCCCTCGCGCCGGATCCGTCATGTCCGGCCGTCACTTGCCGCCCATGAGCCCGCGCCCAGGATCTTCAGCGTCGGCACGCATGGGTGGTCGGTCGCCGGGACCCAAGAAGCCCCTGCCTCCTCCTTCAGCGCTGTCAACTCTGCCCACACCCGCCATGCTCAAGGATGACGCCTTCATGATCAACAACCCCCTGGACTTCGCACCCCCGCCTACATACAAGGACCAGGCCACCGGTCGTTCCCAAAGTCCCATGGGAGAGCGACGCCCTTACCACCTCGGCGTCCCCGTTGCCTCGCCGCTGGTGAGCTCGTTCGACGACATTCCATCTCTTCCTAGCCCGTAAGTTGATATCTGCACATTTCACCGTGATAGAATCCGTACTGATACTGTTAACAGTCACACAATGCGCAAGTCTGGCACCTTCACTGCCCTCGACTTTGCTCCTCCTCGCAGGTTCAAGGACCCTGAGAACATGAGCGATGCTGGCAGTGTACGCAGCTTGGGCAGTGGCATCTCCGCCAGGACAAACGATGCCCTCCGCAAGGGTGCTGGGCGTATCAGCCGTCTCCCTGAGGACCAGGTCTTTACCCAGGCATCCATGGCAGACCAACTCAAGCCGAAATGGGGACTGCGCGACACTTAAGCTGAAAAGGGGATTGCGAGACTAGAGGCGTCATGAACCACTTGTTTCTTGGCTGAGCTTGCATTTCCACCGGCGTTGAGGCTCGATCGGAACATTTACTTGCCACCATACACCCGTATTGATAATCTCTTTTTCTTCTTTGGCCGGAGTATATCATGGGTCAAATATGACGGGTGAACAAATACTTTGCATTGGCAGGCAATTACAACAGTTTTTGTGTTATATATAGATGGAGCGGTCTGGGAGTGGAAACGGTGCCACAATGATTTTGCGCCGTCATGAATCTTGTAAAGACCACTTTCTTCAGACGAGCGAGAGGTTAACAAACATAAAATTCTTTCTAAACATATATGGAACCGTTTTTGACACCAGTATGGTATGACACTTCATAGTGATTGGGGATGCTAAAAGCCAAAAGATCCTCCAGATAAAGTCCAAAGAAATCGGTGACCATAAGCTCAAGGGACTACCTCGATGGTTCGAAACATTATGCCGATAACTTTCTACACTTGCATATTCCAGAAAGTGTACGGAATAGACTGCAATCCACTCGGACCGAGCCAAGACATATTGACTGGAGAAACTTGCTCAGCCAGACATCGTCAATGCATCAAGATTACGAGATTAATCCATTTCGCACGTGGCTTTTTTCACATCCGATCAGATGGAACACGCCCACCCCGAGCGGCCGCGAACAACCTAGCGTTCATCTCTCTCGCTCTCGCTCAGTCTGTTTGCCCCCAGCAACGGGAGCACGGGTCCTCCGATGAGATTCTCTCGAGATAATAAAAATAAAAAAAAGCTCTCGGCGACTGATGCCCGAAGAAAGCATGGTCAGGGCAAGGAGCGAATTACCCTTTCCGGGCAAGAAGTGACTTCCCTCTCTATTTACTTTCTCTCCTTGGCTCTTCTCTCTTCGGGACTCGTGCGTGGGAAAGCTCCGACTGCCAAATGGCCCGTCCGTCCAGGCCGTAATTCCGCGTCGCAACCAGCAGCCAGACCACGACGATGACGTCGGATAATGTGCGCACTTGTATCGGTGCGGACCGAATAACAGAGTCTCGTAGATGAGATGGAATAAAAAGGAAAGTGATAACATAATGGAAGGGGGGTATAATACTAGGAAGGGGAACCAGGCAAGAGGGTTGACTGCTACTCCAATGCCAAGATTTTTCTGATTTGCTGTGCTGCTCATGTCTAGGGGAGGACAGATGGGAAAGGAATACCTAGTAATAGCGCAGCTCTGCTATTGACCGGTCGGGGGTGATCTAACAAGTCCAGAACCCGGGTGAGGTAGCAGATGGCACGTCATGTCGTAGCAGTGAGGAGGACGGGGGTTGGAACATCGGAGATGAAAATATATCCCCCATCGGTCATCGATGTGAGAAAACAAAATGGTGTGTACTGTATGTCAGATCCTCTCCACGAGCTGTCACTGGCTGTATGCAGCGAATCGTGGTCTCGTCTCCTCAAATCGTTTCGACGGTGGGAGCAACGAGGCTGTCCCCGGAGAGATGGGAAAAGAGTCGATACACCATGAAAGGACGCGCGACAACAAAAAAGGTTGGCTTATCTATGCGAACATCCTCCCAGAAAGACGTTGTCAACTACCTAGTTACTGGCAACTCCTCCCGGCCCGCGTCGCAAAACGTTGACGCGTGCTATTAAGGTTCCGCTGAAGTAGAGCCCGGCACGGCACCGCCGTTGATGCCGCGGAAAGAATGTATACGGTAGGTTGTTGAAGGTTGGCAGGCTCATCTTATGAGCTGAAGTGCCCCATCAAGTGTCTTTCATACTCTCGCGCGCGTGTCATGCTGCCAACAACGTGCAACAAGACACAAAAGACCCTGAGGAGGGAATGGCACGATCGCACCACTCAACCTTGAGGTTAATGCATATCGAAAGTGTTACACAGTCCAGTGGGCGAAGTGGTAGAATTTGTAGCCATTGAAAGCCCGCCAGAGGAATCATCTCAAATCAGATCTCTTTCTGACCAGTTAAATATTTCAAAGTCCGACTTACATGTCAGGGTGGTATACAGATTACAGAATCGGATAGGGGTCACGCTGCATCGCCCCAGCAGAGTTGTTGCAGATCATGGTGCAATAGGCTTGGCGAGCAGCACTACAACAGCATTACAAGGTTTCCAAATATACTCGCGTACGCTGACGCTCACCATTGGGTTCCGGCGGTAGAAATGCATGCAGTCCGGTAGTCAAAGTTCAAGAACTGGGTGATGGATATTACTGAATAGTCCGCCGGGCCACTCCCATGACGACCAGAGTGTTACCTGGCGAATCTGGTAGGCAAAATCCGGTTCGGCCAGACTCCAGGTTGAATTGCGGCCATGCGGCACACCGGCATGTTCTTCAACGACCAGGGATCAGAACAGGTAATCGAGAATGCTATCATATTCGATCGTGCATGTATAGCAGAAAGAACTGCCGACTCCTTTTCCACTGCCATGCAGCGGTAGCATAGGAACAGTAAATAAAAGGATCTGGCTCAAATTTTTGACTCGTCTGGCAAGACAAGCTGCCAGAGACGACGAGGTTGATAGAGCACCAACAAGACGAAAACACGACGACAGGCTGGGACCAAGCAGCTGTCGGTGCTTTCACTGCCAGACTGACAGACACTGCCACGGCCGGGACGGCATTTCCGTCATTCACCACAGACAGCATGGTTCCGTAATAAGGTAGCCTCGCCAGATTTCAACCCAAATGTTACCGATCCCCCAAGCCAAGCAACCGGGCAACCAAGCAGCAGCTAGAAGCGTTACCGCGCCCTGATGATAAGGATGCTAAACCACGGAGTATCCAGAAATTGAGTCCACATAGCGCTATGCCATCTGGGTCTGACCTGAACATTTCTGTGGGTTTGACGACATTGCCTGTGGTTCGAGAAGGTTATTACTATTGAGCTTTGGACACGAGCTTAGGCCGTCCACTTTACAGCCTTTTTTCAGAGCCGAGAAGGACACAACGAAAGGCAAAACCAGGAAACACATGAAAATAAAAAAGAGGGCATCTGGTATCCAGAGATCACAAGCAAAACCACGAGCTTGTCACGGGAGGCTGAAATAAGCTTTCAACGATTCAAAGACAAAATCACGGCCTACAACGGGCAATCCGCAGCCCCGCCGCGCCATCATACTTTCGCGTACAGGGTAACAGGGCTTCATATCGGGATCCCGCAAAACCCAAAACGCCCTGAGACCCTCTTCTAGAGTGCTGTAAGTACGCGCAACATTTGCTTGCATCGACGAGGACGGGTTCCCTTGAGAGGACAGTGTGCAAGAGACAGAGACAGAAAAAGGATGTTTGGACGGATGATCGTCTCAAGGGTCACTGTTAAGTTGGGAAGCATAGCCAGCTAATAGGAATTCAAGGCGTCGACGAGCCTCTTCTCACATCTCATCGTTACCTTCATCATCGTCAGCGTCATCTCTTAAGCCGACAGACACAGCCTGTTCCATTTACAGTCAACGGCTCCCAGACGAAGGACGATACAGAAGGTTACTTGGTTGCAGGACGAAGTTACATTCAACTCTTTTGCTTGCGGCAACTTTCTTTCGAATCGGCTCCGGATCCAACTCAAAGCACATGAAAACCCCAATTCCAACGGCGTTCGAATCATCACAAGTCAACAGCCAGCCAGCCATTAAGGGACTACCTATTGCTTTGATACCCACCTTACTTAGCTGAGGTTTCACCACAGACAGCAGAGGATCGGTATCGACATCGCCATCGTCGTCCTCGTCATAAGTCAGTTGGCAGCAAATAGAAAGACTCTGACGCAAACTTCTCCACGAATACGAAGAGACCTGCCCCGAAAGAGCAAGCCCAACTTGGCAGAGGCAATTCCCGGGAGCGCGTATCAGTTCCTGGATCGGCAATAGCGGGGCCTCCTACCCTTGCAGTCCAGAGACCCGCTAGAACCCACCGCCGGCGCGGCCCCAGCCCATCCGAACGCTACTAAAAATTCATGTTTTGCTGCTAGGCAGCGTCAGCGTCAGCGGGAACAGCAGCCAGCAGCCAGCATCATTACGGTACGCATTGCGCAAACGCAGCAAAACTCTCGGGCGCCGTCGAAGAATTGGTGCGAAAACCAAACGGCGAATTTTTTTCAACTCCTGTGTTCGTCGTCTTTTGGCGCACGAATCCTCTTTTAGAGGTTTTCCTGCTGTGACGCCCGGAACCCCGAACCGTCACTGCATCGTTGCATCACTGCACGATTGCCGGATCTCATCGGTTTTTTTGCCGCGTCTAAAATCCTTTTCCTGAGTTCCCTATCACTCGTTCATACTAGCTGGAGGTCATCATCGACCACTGTCCGCGATTTTGACTCCAGCTTGACCGACCAGTCACTCGTTCTGTCAACTTTTCTTTTTCCTCCTGATTCACCACCAACTCGTCAATAATACGGCTCAGAGCCAATCTATTCGTGCCCTCCTTCGCAAACCACAGCTCTCAGCGAGCACAGCATTTATTTACTTGGCACGCAGCGATCCAAGGCTCAGCGCAGCGGCACTCTCCTTGCTAATTAAGCAACCACCTGAATCAGAACCCGGAACCCCTGGTCGGTAAGCGAACGCCGCCTCGCCTTGCTGCCAGCTCTGGGCGCGCTCTACCAAAACGCTGCCTCTGATTGTCAATGCGGAGATTGGCGACAGGGAATAGCAGCTCATCTCATCATCCCCAAAGCTCATCCCCCCCTCAGCGCCTGGTAATTGGCTCTGTTCTTGGTCGCAGCACTGCTGCCCCATCCCCATCCCACGCTGAGAGCCTGGGCGACACCCGCTGGAAGTCAATTCTCCTCTTTTTCCCTGCTTGCTGCCGTTTCATTTGCGATCCCAGCTGGCATTGAAATCGGGCGTCATCGTCATCCTCCTCCCTCTCCTGCCAGAACTCTTTTTGTCTTCCCGTCGTGGTTTATTTCACTCGTCCACACCATTAATTGGAATTGAATTGGGAACGGCTTCCTCGCGTCGACCCTTTCTGTAAGACACGGTCCCAAATTGGGAACGCCGTACCCTCCTGGATCAGTGTGGCCGGGCGCTTCTTTTAGGCTCAGCCGATTTGCCCTCCTCTCTTCCTCACCACCCCAAATTGAAAACCCGCGAGACAAGCGACAGATCCGACACGAGGGACACACACTCAGCCACGCTTACTAGCGCCCGTCGGCCAATCGCCTCGGTCTCTCCCAAGAAAAGCTTCCCAGTCAGATCCCTGGTTGGCCCAATTTGTGCTGCCGTGCATACACAGGTTGCATCCATAGTGCCGTCCGAGCCTCCAATTGCCCTGCACTGAGGAAAAAAAGGACCACTGCCATCACAGGACCTAGCAGCAGCCAGCCATACCAGCCGGCTAGCACCCAAAAGGCCCCCAAAACAATCCGAAAAAAAAAAAAAAAAAAAAACCAGCCAAACCCCAAACGCGAACAGACGCAGACCTGCTTCCAGGCTTGGCTTGGAGAGACGCCAGTCCTGTTCCAGGCTACGTTACTTTGGTGCAGGATCCTCCCGGTTCCTCTCTGCCCCCCCCCCCCCCCAGTCAGTCCAGTGCCTTGGCCTGCCTGCCCTGCTTGTCTCTCTTCCCATCCAACCCATTCGACACTTTCTGTCCACTGTCTTGCTTTCTTCAACGTCTCACATCGCAACTTCGAAACACATCACCAACTCAACCCACTTCGAGTTGCGCTTCTCTCGTCCAGTCTTTTTTCTCCCAAAAGACTGCGAGAAAGCCTAGCACGGACGCCAAGGCGTTGAAAGGTATGCAGGCACGACTCTTTCTTTGCTGATCTCTTTCCCCATTGCTGCCGCGCTGTTTCGTTGTGATGCAGAGCCATGGCTCCAGTTGGTCGACTGCGACGACTGGTTGCCGCCGAAGCCTGACACTAGTCGACTCAACTCACTCACTCGCGCCCTCACGCCTGTGAATCTTGTGTGTCGTCGGCGATGGCCTGTCAATTGCTCTGCACCTCGCAACGTCGGCGATGTCTTCACTTCTGCCTCACACATTCTTACATTTGCCTTGTCGTCGTCGTCGTCGTCGTATTCGTTGCCAATTATTCTATGCATCCCGGCTAACATCATGTCCCGTCGCAGGCACTTCTCTGGAGTGAAAGGCGCAAGACAATTGACCATGTCTTCGTCAAACGTTAACAGTACGGGCACTGCTACTGCGGCTGCTGACCCGACGACTGCTGCTGCCGCCACGGACCAGTCGTCGGAGTCGGCTGCCACTCCATCTTCAGATCCTGTTTCTACCACTGATGCGGAGACGTCTACTAACACGCCTACCACCACAGCCACCCAGCAGGAGGCTACCACCTCCGCGAGTGCAGCCGAGACTACATCGGCTGCACCCACAACCACTCAGGAGACTACGCCTACCACCTCGACGGAGACAACTCCTACAACTACGTCGACGGACCCGACGACAACAACAGACCCGACGACAACAACTTCGGCAACGACGCCAACTAGTACCACACAGACTACACCAACGACAACGGAGACTACGCCGACCAGCACATCCACCACGCCAACCACAACAGCCACTACTCCTACCACCACCACTGCTCCAACGACAACAAGCAAGACTACTCCGTCGAGTACTGTGATTACTACGCAGATGACCTCTTCCGAAAATGGAAGCACCACCATCATTGTAATCACTTCGACCAAGGCTGTTGACAACACTGCCACGACGGGAGGTGCTGGCGTAACTTCCACCAATGCCGACGGAAGTCTGTACACTGGCGGCTCGAGTAGCTCGAGCAGCGGGAAGCTCGACAATGGAGGCAAGATTGCCATTGCCGTCGTAGTTCCCATCGCAGCTGTCGCTCTCCTGGTTGTCGGTGCCATCTTCTGGTGGAGAAAACGAAAGCAGAGAAAGGATGCCGAGGAAGAGCGAAGAAAGGAGGTCGAAGATTACATTTACAACCCGAATGCCGACCCGACTCTTCCTGATGTTGGTGGCAGCAGCGCCGGCGGTGCCTATGAAATGAAGGAGGACACTTCTTCTGGATACCGTGGCTGGGGCTCGACTACCCTTGCCGGATCTACAGGACGTAAAGCATCAACTACCTTGTCCGGTGGTGCAGCAGGTGTGGCTTATTCGGACGGCACTCAATATGGCAACGTTTCTGACACAAGATCAGGAGAACCTCTTATGAGCGACGGCTCTCACTCACCCGAGGGAGAAATTCTTGGCGCCATGGGCCCTTCCGCCGCCGACACTCGCAATGGCAACGTCCACCGTGGTCCTTCCAACGCCTCGTCCTCGTACAGCGCTGCTGGTCGCTCCGATGGATCCGGCGATGTCGGCACGGGTGTGGCTTACGGTGGCCCGGGTTACTACGACCAGTACGGCAGCAACCCCTACGATAATGTTGCGCAAGGCGGAGGTCAGCCGATCATCCGTGACAACCCAGCTCGACGCAACACCCGAATCGAGAACCCCTCGCACTACCCGCAACAGAGCGCCGGCATTTCCCAGAATTTCTAGTAGAGCTCTGCTGTGGAATGCATGTGCGTGCTCTTATTTCTTCGATCTTCTTTAGATACCCCACATTTGGGTGGTTTCCTGCCGCCTGTTAATCGACCATCTTGCCTCGACACGGCACATCGTACATCTTCGTCACTTTATTTAGACACGGAGTTGGAGTTTACGTTTCCCTATGGCCCAACCGGCCACTTTCATTTCCTGATCCAGTCTGGGCACAATCGCTCCTGATCAATTCCCCCCGTCCTTGTTTTACATGTTGTGGACGGACAACTGCATGACCGCCCGAAAGCTTTCGGGCAAAAGTATATATCTGAGGGGGCTTGCATTTCGTTCTTGGGGTCAAAAAGCAATCCACATAAGCGACTTACGAATTTTTCCTATTCTCAACAACTAATGCACATTGATGAGCCGTATTGTCATTCACGGCTGCTGGGGCTTCTCCCCAGTGCAAATGCAAATGGTGTCAGATACTGTATTGTACTATGGAGGAGTTGTTGGTAGAGATGTAAGAGAAGGACGTCAGCAAGGTGTTACCACAAAATGAATAGTCATGGCCCTGGAAGAAGTGGAAGAACATATAGGTCGGAGAAGGGCCATTGAATCTACGATTGTGGAATATTCGAGCCTGTGCGACTGCAGTTGATGTATAAGGTGTACATGCGTACGCCCCTCGGTCACGCGAGACAATTTCTTATTAGCACACTCACACTGCATAAGAGAAATACGGAGCAGGACGTCTAATACACAATGCGCACATTTGCCTATAGAATAATGCGACTTAAATTGCTCTTTCTTATTTGAACTTCAAAAAATCAGTCTGAATGTACCACAACAGCCACGCCTTTTCGATTCAATATCGTCGAGCCGCCCAACCACGGTCCGTGGCTTGGAAATGAGCACCCACAGCGTTCGTATATGCATCTCAATCTCGTGAGGAGCATGTCAACATCAACAGGGTCTATGACACGGTCATCTCAACTATTGTCTATAGAGAAACTGCTTGCTTTTCCCTTCTTTCTTTTCTTTCTTCCTCGATGGAGTTTGCATACAGGAACGAGACACGGCATGGGCAAAGGGCCAAGGAAAGCTTCTAAGCGACTCACGGCATATGTTGCTTTTTTGCTTTGCTTGTGTACATGGCAGACGCGCTCAACTTTCATGCAAGATCCATAGTATCTGGGGGAATCTAACAGGTGTGAGTAGGCAGGCAACTGATCCACTGTGTTCACTGGTAAAAAAGATATTAATATTTGACTTCTTCACATGGAATGGGCGTGTATGAGATTTCTTGTATGTCGCGTCATGTTTCCATCAGTCTTGCATTTTCCTTGTGGATAGTGTACACGTTTCCACTGTCCGCCATGTAGCAGAAAATACACGGTTGTCGAGATCTCCTCGTGGAACTGCCTTCACGGCCTACCTGGTTCGACCATACGAAACAGCCAACACTTGTGCTGTTGGTCGACATAACCTCGCAGCAGCACGGATCGGCCGCAGCGGTAAAGTCAACGCTCGGCGTCTTGACCAACGCCCACTCTCTTATTATTACCGGTGGGTCGCCCCATTTCCTCGTCTGGGTCCATGAATGACGAGAATCCTGCGATCGACCGCGAGGATTGAGAGTTACTATGGTAAGCATGTTACTTATTATGGGCCTGGTATATATACCAGTCATCTATCCGAAACCAAGTCATGGTACGTACCAGATGCATCGTGTCGTTCAGTCGCATAGTAGTCCAGATGAATTACGAAGCTTTTATTGCATTACTAGTTATAGCGAGGATGCATTACTCAAGCCTCCACCAGAACCTTGACATCGCCGACGGTGGCGCGCGCCATTTTCTTCAACAGACTTCTTTCGTCTGCTTCTCTGTATCTCTCCCAGCCATCTAGACCCTCTTTGGCCTGTATGCTCAGAGTCTCGTAGCCCTGCTTGATGAGATCGGTAACCTCGGAGCTCGTGAGGAGATTCTTCTTGGACCCGCCGGCGTCTAGCATGGACTTGTAGTGCGTGCTCACGTTGATCAATGTATCGATTGAGTTGGACGGCCGGTTTGAAAGACTGTATGTATCCCGGAACTTGGTGAGCACGTCTCCGCTTTCGACGATTTTGTAGAAGAGGTCATCGTAGGCGGCTGGCGTAGGAAGGAACGCCTCGCCAGATGACAGAGACAAAGCCAAGAGGTTGACCACAAGATCCAGCAGTGTCTCAATTTGGGACAAATCCTTCAGGTCAGATGCATACGAGGTCAAGAAGCGAATGAGGGACAGTAACGACCGGAACAGTTCTGACCAGTGGTACTGCAGCCGAGTCCGAGACCGCGACAGGTATGATATGATGCGCAGCATAATACCAGTGCAGAGGTTGTACAGGCTGACATCGAGCCGCCTGCGGAGATTGTGGTTGATGCCATCGACCATGGTGTCGAGCACGCTCGTGGCCAAGATGCGCTCACCGCGCACAATGGGCAGATAGGGCGAGCGTTGCCGGCATAGGCGGACAGCAATCTTGCTCTCCTCGCCGCAGATTCTTTTGCACAAGAGCTGGTCCTCGATGACGAGTCTGAATACCATCAGACTCAAATGAGCATAATTCGTCGCTCGGTTTGACAAGAAGGCATGCTGTAGCATATATGATGTCAGCGAGACTAGGCACGCGATGGGCTGCTCCTCGCCCTTCTCGGCGGGCAGCGAGACCAGGTTGAAGCAGAACAGTTTGTTGGCATGGGCGAAATCGTAGGTGCCCAAAAGAACAGCCGCGTCCTCGCCAGGTCTATGTTTGAATAGATGTCAGTTGCCATACATGAATGAGGTAAGACGGAAAGACTCACTGCTCAGAAAACATTTGCTTGGCTACTTCAGGGTCGTAGACGGGTTTCTTCGGCGCAGCTCTCGCGCCAGGGGCGATGGAACCCAGCTTCAACATGCTGAGTGTAGAGGCAAGGGTCCAGCCCTCAGGAAGATCCTCCTGGATGTCTACATATCGGTTTCGTAGATTCCGGCATGTTTGGCCAACACAGTGAATGATTTTCTGGATGGCCGCCTCATTGACAAAGTCATTCAGACGCAACTGATAAGGGTTCTGGAACTCAAATTTGTTGTAGTTGGCAAGCAAGCCAAGCAGGGTAAAGGGCTCCAAGACTCGCGTTGGCGTGTCAGAGTCCTGAATAAACTTCATGATGGCGGGGAATAGGTCCCGGTGAATGAAGTATGTCAGAAGGCTTGTCTGGTACGCTCCCGAGGTGATGGCTAGGACGACTTCAACGGCCTTCTGGCGCAAGTCCACTAGAGTTGTACTGTATTAAACAATGCCGAGTAACAGATGCGAGGCGGGCGACTACTTACACGTGTCGGCATTTCGTATGATGGCGTCCAAAGCAGCCACGAAGTCGGTAAAGATCTGGTCGACATGGTCGAGTCCGGCAAGGACAGCAATGATGTCTGAGCTCGGGTTTGTATATTTCTTGGGCAGCACCGCAGAAAAGAAGGTTGTCAGAGTCTGTTACCGCGGTCAGGAAACTTTCCAACGTATGGTCGACTCATATCATTCAGGGGCAAGTAGGTGCGACGCACATCCAATGCATGCAGGCTTGCAGGCCCTGCTCCTTTCTTGAGGCACGCGACAGCCCTTGCGAATAGCTGCCTGGTTTGTGAGTGTAGAGCGAGTAGGTCATCTGGGCTTAGGTCGCCCAACACTCGCTGGAGGGCAGCTCGGTCCGGTCTCAGGAGGAAGAACTCTCGCCAGAAGCCCTCGGGCTTGTCAATATCGGCATCGGGGTCGACTTCGTCCTGGCCGGCGGGTGTATAGTCAGCGACTGTACTTTTGGGCGGACATCGGTTTGCGCGGCGCAAAGAGAGGCATCATACCTTGAACGCTCGAGTTAGCCTGGCCAATTCACTTGGTGCACGATGGGTTTTCCAGAGAGATCCCGAACCTTGAATAGTGCTTCGTACAGCTGTACAATCTTCGGCTGGAAGATCTCAGGGCGCGCCTGTTGGGTCAGGGGAGACGCCTCCATATCTGCCAACTGACTCTGGGCGATGCATGGAGGTGAGTCCGAGGAAGGAGGAAGGACGACAAGACAGCACCCAGCGATGCCGCTTACTTTATGGTTTCGAGCCGCTCGTCAGGAAGGCACAGGAAAGATAAGAGAAAAAAAGAGAAAAAGAAAAAAAGGGCGCCCTGTGAGCAAATCGTCGAAACAGAAGACGCCGAGCTCTGCAACACCAAGCTCTGACAATATTATTTACTCCTTGTAGCTTGGCCAAACTGTCCTCTACATTTAAGGTATGCAGCCATCAACTTTGCGATTACCTACTTTCGGCCTCCAACAGCGCTGGAACAAGGCGCTGATCTAGTTGAGATAGCACCAGTTTCTCACTGGGCTCAGCGCATTGGCTGCTATTGTCGGCCGACACTAAGGTGCCTACGCCCGCTGCTTCAGCCACTGCAGCGAGCGCCAGGCACTGGGTTTGCTGGGCGCCGTTTATCGCTGCAGGGTCCCGAATGAATGGTGGGGCAGACACCTAGACGGCGGGGGCCGGGGCTCAGATTTCATACGTAAGCTCGAGCTGGATAAACGATACGCCGCGTCACCGATCACGGGCCCCTGCTGACCGACACCCCGAAAACTGCCCTTGATTCGAAAAAGGGCCAGGTCACGCTCGTGGTCCCCGCTGACAAAAGACGCCCCGTGGTTGGCCGAGAGCTGCTTAACCGGGTCTCTCCGCCGCCGATTTATGTCATCGGTTAAGGGACCTTGGTTGGTGCCGTTCGTTGGTGCTTTCAAAGCAAATATCGAATGATCCATCCTTGAACATACTATTCCAACTGCATTCCTCGAACAAGCCGCCACTCACTTCACCTTGTCTGCAAACGCCGTCGACGTTCTGTTAATCATATCAGCATCACAACCTCGAGACGTTCGACCGACGCTACTTCTGCCGCGCCTTTTCTCAAATGCGCTCATAGCAAGATCGCCACCTCTTTCTCGATCATAGACTTTCCGCACCCACACAATCGCCAACCATGAATGCGCCACGGTTGGTGCTAGACAAGGCCGCGCCTTCGCTGCTGCTCAGTCGCCTTGCGCTGCCGACCTCACGCTCGTCGCGGCCCTGCCAGCACCTCCTGCGGCAGTTCTCCCAGTCCAAGTACTGGACTGCCTCTTCAGAGAAAATTTCATCCACACCTTCGTATCAACCATACCCTCTTGCGAAGCCCACTGGACAGAGAAGCAACCTGCCCGAGGGCTCGATAGCAAGCCCCATACCACAAGTCCACGAGACGAGGCCGCCGCAACCTGCTGTGACTCCGTCGGGACCCAAGGAGCCAGCGACACAGACTGCAGCGACCTCGCCTCTTCCCGAGAAGGAGGCCCAGAAGGCGAAGCCTGCACCGGAGAGAAAGCGCAAGCTCAGACCGCGCAAGGCAGCTATGAAGCTGACCCCGACCGCTGTTGAGCATCTGCGTGAGATGCTAGAGGGGCCCGAACCCAAGATGATCAAGATTGGTGTACGGAACAGGGGCTGCAGCGGTCTTGCGTATCATCTAGACTGGGTGGACAAGGCCGGTCCTTTCGACGAGATGGTCGAGCAGGATGGCGTCAAGGTCTTGATCGACAGCAAGGCTCTCTTCAGCATTATCGGCAGTGAAATGGACTGGATCGAGGACAAGCTTAGTCAACGATTCACGTTCAAGAACCCAAACATCAGTGAGTTGCAATTCTGAGCACCAGCCACTCCTCATGAATGATACTGACAGTGTATAACAGAGGAGGAATGCGGATGTGGAGAGTCATTCATGGTGTAAGATGGAGAGGAGCAGCACACAGCATAAAGATACCAATTTTTCATTGCATAAGCATCGGCTGGCGTTTAGGGGAATGGCATGGAGCCTTGATGGTAGGCTTTTTGTACACTATGGATAGCTGCCGATTGGAAGGCATCAGAGAGATACAGGGAAAGGGAACCTGTGTCTCTTTTCATCATTGACATCGCCCGCAAGAATGGAGCGATGTGCTTGACCAAATGGTCAATACGTGCGTACATGGTATGTACAGGTGGTTACTTGAGTGTTCACACAAGATAGCCAATGAATAATCAGTCAAAACATTTTCAAATAAGTATGGCACCGCCAATCAGCGAGTGGTGATCTCTGTATTAGTAGTTCGGTATTGCCATACACAGCAGAACATGTATGGTCTCGACTCAACGATGTGCGTCAAATAGCACTCGGTCGGGGCGGACAGACCGCAGGCTAACCTTGATTATATTGTACGTTGCTGCAGATCACATGACGACTGATGAGAAAGAAATGCCGCTCATCGAGTGACTGGTGACTCCCGAATAGGTACGTGTAAGCCTTGGATGTACCGGATCGTCATGAGCTTACTGTAAAGACATGAGCAATGGATGACCAGGGACCGCGGGATATTTTAAGCGCCGCCGCGTTATTCTCGGCAGAACATTCTACATAATGCTACCACGCGCATTATGTTGTCTTTGTGATCCCAAAAATAGAGGAAGCCGACCTCGTCGACCAGGTCAACATCCACATCAATCATCAGTCTTGGGAGGATTTTAATTTACTCATTCAGAACTGCGCAAACCTTCTGTTGGTCCACAGTCTGGCAGCAATACGACACCCCGGACGGACCGGGTTTTGCGAGATGTCAAGCCCACTAGGGAAGCGCCGGCCGTTGGCTATAGCGCTCTCGTCTTGGACGCCCTGCTTAAATTAACGACCCATTGGGATTCTCCACCAACTGCCTAGTCCGGTGGAAGGTCTACGTACGATGCTTCCTGTAAGATTGGAGAGGGTTTCAAACGTCTAGAGATCGGCAGCTACTCATACCTTCAATGAGTCTATCTGTCTCGGCAGACAGATCACCGCCCAGGTCGGCGCGATCGAGCAAAATTGGTGAATTTTCTGCTCTCATTCGAGGATGCTTCACTTGAGAGTAGCAGCGAAGATGGAATATTGAAAGAAGGCGGCCAGGCCTTGTAAAGATTATTGCCCACCGGCCGCGCGGTGAACCGCTGCGACAAAAACCGGCAGGTGGGTGGGTATACGAGCATGAACTGCTCATTATCAACACAGGGAAGCCATGGAGTTCCGAGGGGGCACAATTGCTAGCCTACACCCCTTTCTCCACCAAATTCCGGATACACTCTCTCTCTGCTCTCCAATGAAGACAGCTATCAAATCTTGGCTGCTAGGTAGGTTGGCCAGTCACACGGACACTGCCCGCCCTCCTACACCGGAAATGGCCAAGGAACGGGTTTGACGCCGGCCCTCGACAAGAGGGTTCACGATAATCCTTGTCGAATATGGGAATATACAAAAGAGAGGCCAGCCCGCCCACTGCCTCGTTGCCTTACAGTTCGACCTCTTCTTGGCATCTGTCTTTGCTCGTTGCTGTATACACATCGCAACTTGCTGTCCATTCTTTTAAGGTGTTGTTGCTTTTAATTAATCACAACATCAGTCACTCTTTATATCGTATAAACGCGCATGTTGACAATCCTTCTATAATCATTTCTTATATACCACAAATCATCTCCCGAAAAAGTCGATCATTATGAAGGGTTTTTCGCTCATGTCCTTGGCTGCGGCCCTTGGACCCGTCTCCGCCGCCGTCCAGGCCCAGCCTCCGGCTTCGTCCAGCAGCTCCGTCTTGACGGCTGCTCAGTCTTATGCTTTTGGAAACAGCTCGAGCCCGCAGCCCGAGGAGACTTCCAAGTCGTCGGTCGTCGCGATTCCCACCTCGTCCGCTGCCGCCACCTCGTCGGCGCCCGCCACCTCCGAGGCCCCCGGCGGCTACCCGGCCATCAGCCTGGGCCTGAGTGTCGCCCCCGTCGTCTCGTCCTTCAGCACTTCTCCGATCGTCTCGGATTTGACTGCTCCCGTCGCCAACGCTACGCAGGCGCTGGGCTCTAGCACGTCCTACATTGTCAGCACCAGGACGTCGGCCGTGACTGTCTGCCCTTCCTCGGCCTCAAGCTGCCACCCTACTGCCGCCTCTACGTCGTTGACTACCGAGGTCATCGTATGTTGCTCCCTGTGATTCTCAGTCTCATCGTTAATTCATAACATAGGTCGTTTCTACAACGATTTGCCCGATTACAGCGGCTGAGGCCTCGGCTACTGCCTCCAACTCGGCATCTACCGATGTGGCATACACGACCTCGACCGTTCTGAGCACCAGAACCTCCGATGTCACCGTCTGCCCGTCTTCGGCCTCCAGCTGCCACCCGACAGCTGCTTCTACATCCAAGACCACCGAAGTCGTAATCGTTGCGACAACGGTCTGTCCAATTTCTGAGGCTTCTGCTTCTGCTTCCGCTTCTGCTTCCGCTTCGGCTTCCGGCTCGGGCCCTCAGGCTTCCGGCTCTGTCCCCGTCACCACCGCCTCTGCCTCTGCCTCTGCCTCTGCCTCTGCCTCTGTTTCCAAGGCTGCTTCTGGCTCTGCTTCTGCTATCGTCTCGGGAAGCCACGCGCCCAGCACCTCGGCCAAGGCCTCCGCAAGCACCGACGCCGTGAAGACTTCGTCGGCCATCGCCTCGGCCAGCACCTCGGTCAAGACAATCGTCTCCTCGAGCACATCTTACATTGTCAGCACCAGAACTTCGGACGTCACCGTTTGCCCCTCGTCCGCTTCCAGCTGCCACCCCACGGCCGCCTCGACGTCCAAGACCACCGTTGTAGAGACCGTGGGCACAACCATCTGTCCAATTTCTGAGGCCGAGGCCACTGCCACTGCCACTGGCGGCTCCATGTCGACGATCAGAATGACGTCCATCACTGGTACCACCACCAAGACCGTGACCGCCACCGTCGCCAAGAGCACCGCCACCGTCTCGAGCAGCGGTGTCGCCGCGCTGTCCGTCGCCAACTCGACGGCCATCTGCGCTGCTCCCAGCACCGTCACCGTCACCCAGACGCCCAGCGCTGTCACTGTCACCGTCACTGCTGCCACTAGCAGCTCGGCCGTCAAGTCGTCCGCCGTGGTCACCAGCAGCGCCGTCCCCACCACGAGCGCCTATGTGATCCAGGAGTTTTCCAGCTCCAGCAGCCAGGTCCCCAGCGTCAGCAGCCAAGTCCCTGCCGTCAGCAGCCAGGCCCCCTCCTCCTACCCGGCCTACTCCTTCAAGGCCAACTCGACCTCGGTCGAGGTCGCCCAGTCCACCCCGGCTCTCGAGACGGCCGAGTCCACCCCCGAGGTCGTTACCATGACCAAGGCCTACAGCGTCGTGCCCGTCAAGGCCACGACCGCCACCTCGTCCAACTCGGCCGCCACGGCCACCACGGGCGTCAAGGTCCCCTCGTCCGGAAACTCCACCACCCAGTCGACCATCGTCACGGCCGGCTCGTCCGCCGTGGCCGCCAGCGGTCTCTGGAACATCGCGGCCCTGGCCTTTGGTGCCATTGCCGCCGTTGCCTTCTTGTAAATAGGTTAAGACAGAACCCGCGCGAGTGGGAACAGGAGACTGTTGTTGTATAAACCGACTTTTATGATTATTCCAAAGTTTTCCTTAGCATGCCGAACTATACCCTCACAAAATCCAAAAGCCATACTAGACAAAATAGACATTACATGAATGACTATTTTTTGCCACGGTGAACCCCCGAAAGGGCGACATGGTATCTTGTAGATGATGGTCTGGTATCACGTGTTCCATGTACTGTCACATGAAGTGGTAGGCTTCCATGCTTGTTAAATGAGAAAGCCTCAACGGTCCTTTTCGCCAAGATGTACACATGCATACAACCTCTCGCATATTCCCTAGGTATAAAAAGTCGTTACTTTTGAACTTATCATCGGCACCTTGCATCCCCGCATGATATGATATAGCTTAGTCAGGATTCCGTGGCAACTCTTGCTATATTATACTTACAAAAGTCTCCGTATACCCATGTTTTTCATCCAAGCATTTATGCCGAATTTGAAAAGTCTCTTGGTAGTTTTGATAATATTGTCCAAATGATTTTTGTCCGATCTATTATAGAATAATTATACGAAAAGGAGAAAGAAAACAAAAGAGGTTAAAGAATAAGCGCAACTTCAAAAACCTGGCCGCCTACGCAGACTTTTGTCAGATCATTAGCATCTGCCGTGCTGCACGAAATATGCGGGTGCGCATGCAATCCCACCTCGCCCTCCAGCGGGCAGCCATGGGCCTGGACTCTCTCTTCCACACCTCGGCCATCTTCTGCTTCGTCAGTACCGTAACAAGTCCGAGATGGCCCTAGATGTAGATGAGTGATGAGGTGCTTGAATATACGGCGGATGCAGTCTCCCGCATCCCATGCACGATATCTGTGCTACACCAATATTGTCAAGCCCAAGCCGCAAATCTCTGACGCGGTCTCCAATGCAGTAAGATAATGTCTCGCCCGTCTATATGATCATTGCTATTCGACGGGACAGTGGTACGAACGTGTACATAGATGACTGCCTTTGCTTTTCCTTCCTTCAAGCTGAACAACTCTTTCGCCACTCACACGTCTGGTTGCTGGGATGTGCAGCTGTTGCGTACGAACCCCTCTTCAAGTATCTGAAATATTTGAACAAGCTATCCCCTCCCAATTTTGAAGATCGCTCAAAGTCCTGTATATTCGATTGCACACGTAATCGACCCAAGTGCGAACATGACCAACGAGAATAAATCCGACTTGCGCCCGGTGGATGTGTCGGCGCAACCAGTCACGATGGAGAAGACCGGCTCGGAGCCGGCGTCCATCATTGAGAAGCAGACGAGAACTCGCCGGCTCTTCTCCGCGCCGCAGCTGTTTGCATTTAACATAGTCTATTTGGGGACATGGTATTATACGGCTGGGTACGTGTCCAACGCCAAGAGGATGAGATGATTCAAGCCTGACGTGATAAAAACTGTAGAAACATGTACTTTGCCCTGGCGAACGGTGGCCCGGCGGCATGGTTCTTCAGCTACATCATCGTCTCCTTCGGCGCGCTCTGCCAGACTGCCTCGTTTGCCGAGATGGCCTCCATCCAGCCGATCGCGGGTGCCCAGTATTATTGGACATATGTGAGTGGGCTCATGATTCCTCGAGTGCCGTTCCTTGTTCATCGATGGTCGGACTAGGAATTGACAGTTGCGACAGCACTTTGCTCCGCAATCACTCAAGCTCTTCCTCACCTGGCTGCAGGGGTGGACGACTTGGTTCGCCTACGTCGCCCTGCTCGCCAGCTGCCTGAACGGCACGACCATCATCTTCGAGGGCCTGGTGCAGCTTGCTCACGACGACTATACCCCCGGGGGTTGGCACACGGCCGCCATCGCTATCGGCACGCTGTGGCTCTGCGCCGCTATCAACATGTACGCCTTCCGCCTGGTGCCGTGGTTCGAGCTCCTCAACGGCGTCCTCAATGTGTGCCTCTTCGTCATCTTTGTCGTCACGATCTGGGTCATGTCGCCGCGCAACAGCCCCAGCATCTTCCTCGTCTCCAACGTGTCGACAGGCTGGGATAATTATTTCGTCTCGGCTAATATTGGTGCCTTGTCGAATATCTTTCTGTACATCAGTGAGTGACAGCTGTAGAGAGCAGGTTATACGCAATCCTCGGTTTATTGACTTCAGTGCAGGTTTTGAAAGTGTCATCCACATGGGTGAGGAGACGAAGAACCCCAAGGCGGCGGTTCCCCGTGCCCTGTTTTGGTCCATCGCGACCAACGCCTTTCTAGGTCTCATCATGACCATCACATTCGGTGTATGTTTTTGCTCACCATGATGACGTCTTCACTGAGTATCTGCTCACCGTTCCGGATGAAACTAGATATCTATGCCTGCGCTCGACGTTCTCCTAGAGGCATCCAGCCCGCTGGTCACCATCATGGTGCACGCCGTCGGGGAGACGGCCACCATCGGCCTCGTGTCCTGCCTGGTCCTCATGGGCTTCACGGGCAACCTGGGCGTCGTCTCGTCCGTGTCGCGGCTGACGTGGGCGTGGGCGCGCGACGGCGGGCTGCCGCGGTACTTTGGCCACGTCGACGCGGGCCAGCGCGTGCCGCTGCGCGCCGTCGTCCTGACCTGCGCCCTCGGCTCGGCGCTCGCGCTGCTCAACGTCGGCAGCGCGACGTACATCGCCTTTGGCGCCATCGTCTCGCTGTCGTCGCTGGCGTGCTACCTGAGCTACGCCATCGTCCTCGCCTGCGTGCTGTACGCGCGGACGGAGGCGGGCGGCGGCGTCGAGCTCGGCGAGTGGAATCTCGGCCGGGCCGGGCCCCTCGTCAACGCCGTCGCCCTGGTGTACACGGTCTGGGTCATGATCTGGCTGCCGTTTCCGAACAACCTGCCCGTGACGGCGGCCAACATGAACTACTGCGGCCCCGTGTTCGGGGCGGTGATGGTTGGGACCGTCGGCTTGTGGTTCATTAGGGCGAGGAAGCATTGGCCTGGACCCAACAGGACAGTGATTGATTTTGTCCTGCGCGAGGGTAACTAGGGGGATACTATTTCAAGCTTTGAGAACCTAGTTTCTGGAGAAAGAGCTTAAAAGGTCCAGAATCTGTCCTTGTTCTATTTAAAAAAATGGTGCCTGCATGGTTGAGGTCCTAGGTGTATAGGGCGTGCTGCTATACTCGGCGGGGGCCAGTACTATAACTTTCTTGGCAGGTACTGAAGTCAATGCGCGCAACACTCATCAATGATGTTACTCTCAATGTGATTCAACAAAGCTCGATCAAATTCCAACCACAAGGCCAGGGACGGGAATTGACATTGAAAACGATAAAACCCCGAAAAGCCGAAGCTTGCGCCATCTCAAGTCCATAGAACAGAGGAGTATGGCGATGAAACGCCTCGAATTATGATCCGTTTCGCCTGTCGTGCGAATGTGGCGACGAGGCCCCGTATTCCCTGGCTCGCCTGGAGGTACCAACATTGTAACAGAACCATTAAAATCACCAAACGAGCGATGAAAATCAATGTAGGAACTGCTTATGATCAAACCTGGAGCCCGAGTGTTCTCCGAACAGTGACGGAAGAAAGGGCCCGCCAGCCCAGCCCACAACGCCGACCTTGAACCGAACCTTAAAGACAAGCTCCGGGAGCCTGCCCAGCGGGTGCGAAATAAAGTGAGAATGAGTACAAGGTGTCCTTCCATGTTATTACAGCATATCATCCGATCATCACGAATAAAATTCAGATAAAATTCGTAGAATAAGTACAAATCCAACCAAGAATAAAATAATTAAATTTTTTTAATGCGTAATTAAGGCAATTATGCGAAAAGTTACGATGTTGACAACGTAGTTTAGTATACACGGTAGGGCGCAATCTCACTTTCTTCGTCACTCGCTTGCCTGCCAAGGATCTCTTCAGGATGAACTGCCGGGTTACCTAATAACAAGCGAATCACCTTTGCGCTTTCAATCATGATAGTGTCGTTTCGAGAAGAGTCGAGGCTTTCAGGCTTATACTCGAGTAAAAAACGGTCTTGTTCATGCAGGGGTCGGGATGATTGACAGCTGGGTACGGTCCACACAATGTCGCAGCATTATAAAGCAATGACCTTTGATGACGTCTAAGATACCGAATCAAGAAAACACACGCACTTGAATAGACCGGAAACATTGATAAAGCCAGAAGCCGCCCTACTCAAAATAAGGAAATTTTATATCCATTTAGTGGCGTTCATCTTCTCAAATCAAATCAATTTCTGTTAACATAGCGTCGAATCACATCAGCATGGCCAAGAAGTCAGTCGCCATCATCGGCTCCGGCTGGGCCGGTTTTACCCTCTCGCAGAAGCTGTCGCTGGCCAAATACGACGTGACCGTCATCTCGCCGGTCCGCACGATCCAGTATACTCCACTGCTGGCCAGCGCGGCATGCGGCCTCTTTAACTTCCGCCTGGCCGAGGAGCCGGTCCGGCGCAAGCACCGCACCGACCTCAAGTACTACAAGGCCGTCGCCGAGAGCATCGACTTTGAGAAGCGGACCATCCGCTGCAAGTCGACGGCCACGACAGGCGACGGGGACGACGGCCGGGCGTTCGACGTGGCGTACGACAAGGTGTGCATCGCGCCGGGCTGCGACATACAGACGTTCGGCACGCCGGGCGCGCAGGACCACGCGCTGTTCCTGCGGACGACCAACGACGCGCGGCTGATCCAGCAGCGCATCCTCGAGGTCCTCGACAAGGCGAGCCTGCCGGGCGCGAGCGACGCCGAGCAGCGCGGCCTGCTGAGCGTGCGGATCGTCGGCGGCGGCGCCATCGGCATGGAGGCGGCCGCCGAGATCTACGACCTCTGGAACGAGGACATGCGCTTCCTGTACCCGCACCTCGACGGCAAGCTGACCATCACCATCCACGATGTCGCGCCCCAGATCCTGTCCACCTTCGACTCCAAGCTCACCGAGTACGCCACCAAGTCCCTGCAGGGCAAGCACATTGAGCTCAAGACGAGCTCGCACATCCAGAGCGTCGAGGCCGACGCCATCGTCACCAAGGAGGACGGCCGGCTGCCGTACGGCCTGCTGCTGTGGGCCACGGGCAACAAGGCGTGCTCGCTCGTCGAAAAACTCGACGTCAAGAAGCCCGAGAAGGGCCTGCCGCGGATGGTTACGGACAAGTACCTGCGCATCCTGCGGCCCGATGGCAGCCCGATCGAGGACGTATTCGGGCTGGGCGACGCGGCGGACATTGAGGGCGAGTCCCTGCCCACTCTCGCCGAGGTCGCCCTGCAGAAGGCAGAGTACCTCTCCAAGGTGCTCAACCAGGACGAGTCGCCCGGCTCGCTTGCGAAACCGTTCCAGTATCAGCAGCGCGCTCTGCTGGCGTATCTGGGGCAGCACGACGGCGTCATTGGAGGCAAGGAGGACTGGAGCGGTCCCGCGGCGTGGCTCGCCTGGAGATCGGGCAGTCTGGGGTGGACGCGCAGCTGGAGGAGGAAATTCATGATCATGATAAGCTGGGCTTTTGTCTGGCTTGGCGGGAGAGACATTGCACGGAGTTGAATGCGGTTATTTAGCGTGCCAAAGGAATCGCCATTTCAACGATGATGCATGGCAGAATTAATTTGTATATATTCTTTGAAAAATGCCAACGCCACTGAGACCTAACTCGTTTGAGGTCCCGACCTGCTATTCGTAAGCCATACTGTCATCGATTTCGCAAATCGATGCATTCGCACCTGGTCTGGACAGGACAGTATTTTGTGGCAACCCAGGAGTTATTACGAGGTATATCTGCCTTTGCCCTTGATTGCCCAGCCGAGGGACCAATAAACCCCTCGAATTGGTCCGCTGCTGGTATATATATCGCAATCATGCCATGTGAGTGCGGTTTTAAGCGTTCTCACCCATGAATCGTAATAACCTTCGCCTCAACAGAAGAGTTTCCGTTAGTCGTGACAAAATTTATTCTTCCCCATCGCGAAGATGTTTAGGTACTCCAACCAAAGAACGACTAAAGGGGCATAGCCAAATTGATGGCCACTCTGCCTGATAAGACAATTCTTCAAGGTTCTTGGTCAGACTGGTGATACCCGCACCATTCGAGGTCAAAGTTGTGTATCGAGATGCCCAGCCAAAGGCGAAGACTGATTTCGTCGGCTCTGTCACTTCGCGCAACGCCTCCCAGACTTCTGCTGGGAGCTCTGGTTTGATATTTGTGCTCTCTACGGTTTTGACAGGAAGTTGCAAGTCATGCCTGTGCCGTCAAGCAGGTCAGTCACGAATTCGAATCACGTGCTTTGTAATTAGGACGAGGACGAAGGGAATGCGTGGTACTTACGGAACCTCATGATCTGACAGTTTCCCGAATTCTTGCAAGACATGTTCCCGAGACACGGTGGGATCCTCACAAAGCAAGAGATTCATGCGTGCGATCTCTGACGGTGTTCCAATTGTGGTCACAATCTCCCGACATGTGCTCGCTGCCTCGGGGGTGCATATCAAACGTCGGCTGCCCATCGCGGGATATATCCACGTCGTGGCTATTTGTCTTTTCTCTTCATTTGCGAGATGGCCAAGCTGCATCGCTGTGAACCAAGGTTGCCTCTCGACCGAGGAGTGGGAAAAGTCGGATATCAGGCCAATTAGTATAGATGTGTCTATGTTGAGGGATTCCGAAAAAGCCAACATTGGACTCGGCGCCATCTGTTCCAGGATGTCTGCTGTCAAAGGGACGGGTTCGAGGCTGTCCAGCTCGTTGCTACACGAGACCTCAATGCCAAGAGCACGTATCCGGTTCAGGACCAGGTCGGCGTCTCTGGACTCGCCACTAGCAATGCGCGGTAAAATCAGGCGCACAGCTGGCGAAACACCACGAATTCGATAAGATTTTGCCGAGACGGCCAGACCTTTGGCGGCCTTGAAGAGTGGTATGTCTTCGAGTTCGTCATCTGTCATGTCGGCGTCTTCATCATCGCTGTCATCAGCGCCGATAGCCCAGCCGAGTTTTGTCATGTCCCACAGCAGGCGTTTCGTTGTGGTTGCAGCAATTTTGATCCAGGTCCGGCCTCCGTCTGCCATGATATCGACCAGCGTCGACGTATGTTTAGAAGGAATGGAGTCACCGGGCATGTGAACGATATGAGTGCCCGGGGCGAGAACATCCTTTCCCTCGAACTGACCATTGCAGACCCATTTCCGCAAGGCGACCAGATCGTGGGACTGTTTTGCATAAGCCCACAGCGACTCAAAGAAGGGCAGATTGGTGGAGGAGACGCGATGGGTCGACATGACGCTGTCCGGGCCTGACTGCTTCTCGAGGATGCCGTTGAGCGCCTGCACCTCGCTTTTCAGCTGCTGCCTCAGATAATTGACGGCACTCGCGGTGATGTGAGCGCCGTCACCGCTGTACGAGTCTGCCACCTTGTTGAAATGGGTGGCAAAAGTCGACAATTCCGACAGGAGCCCGTTGGCTCGTGCGAGCAACTCGTGCACGGCGTCATCTGCTCCATCCTGCTGAGATGCCATCACAACTTCACGGCAGGCGTAAGTGCGTGAAGATGTCCGGCCAGCCGGAAGACGGTTGGATGGAGTTCTCCGATCCTTAGACGCTGTGCGGTCCTTTTTGGTCGTCGTGACAAATTTAGGCTGGATTCTTCGCCTCCCAACTCTTTACTTTGACAGCGCAGATTGATATTTCCATCCGAAATGAAAATTCAGATCGATTCATGGAGTGGCTTTCATATAGGTAGACAAGGCAATATGAATAGAACGACATAGAAGACCGAGGACGACTCAAGAACCAAGTGCTGCAAGAGTCATCGTGGCTGAGATGTTGGATGGATCCGCATTGGGTCGCGGTACGCCAGTCATACCTGACGCCCAGTAATCTGTACCGATCATGACCAGTTGACAGCTGTCAGACTGAGGCGGGCCGGTGATTCGGATTACCTAGTGCGCTACAATCCACTGACGATGAAGCGCCCGTATTTGTAACATGTCACAATATGCTGAACCCACGATTGACACATTTCACAGTGAGCAGACATGGTAGGCTGAAGGGAAGATATGGTACTAGTGACTGCGCAAATGAAGGAAGAATAACAAAAATGGGAAATAGAAGGATGAGATGGTTTACAAAGGGAATCGAAGAATCACAGTGCAACGGTTTAACCTAGTTGGCCCCGCATCATTGGGGCTCCCTGACCTGAAGGTGTGCTAAGACGACTCGACTATAATACGATCAATACCTGCCCAGTTGTTTTTGGAGGGCCGGTCATTCGAGCCAGGTTATTTTTATCTTTGTGCCTCAGATCTTGGATTTTTTCTCATCCAAGGAATGTTTGTGAAGACTTACCGTGTACTCACTTCTTAGAATACCAGAACGAGATTCCGACACTGACGAGTAGACACTTCCGTACCTACCTGGGTATCTACAGTGTTGGGGGAAATTGTAGAGCTTTGATTGCAAGTGACGCGTGCACCATCACCACAATATCTACCTGGTAAGCCGTATCTAACCAGTCCATATGTATCAAATCATGGCATTATGTTACAGATCACAGCGAATCGGCCGATGAGCAATCACTTGTAAATCATACGCCACACGCAAAGATCCGAAATTCCCACGCGGCATCCATGTCAATCGATCCCACGCTGCGCAGCCATTCGATCAATGCCAAACGTCGTATCAGTCGACATGGCCAACATGCAAAAATAATCAACGCCACACAGGGGGAAGTAAATGAGCTTCAGTTGTCCTGCAGGAACTGTCAAAGAGATCTAGAACTATAAACGGAGACGAGCCGGAGACCAGGTTGCGTCCGGGGTCGTAAGCCAGGGCATGGATGGGATGGCGGGGGTCGCCGTCGTGATTATAGTGCTGGGCCAGTATTGAACCAATCTCGTCATGCCCAGAACCTAGCCGAGCACCGAAGCGATGGATGAGCCCAGCAGAGCCGCTTGATCCCAGGTCGCTATATGACTGAAACAAAGTCATCTCGTCTGGCCAATCACCGACTTGCCATTCCCAACAGCCCCCGGATCAGTTTCTACTTGAGAACTTTAGTCGCTAGCAGGCCCGGGGTAGTTCACCTGATGTTTAAATTATGGATAGAGGGATTGAGCGGGCCTTTCAAGCTTTCAAGCTTAACAAGACCGGCTCACCATGAGGTTGTTCGTGATCTAGTAGGACCGTACATATCCACAACCCCCAGATGCGGCTCCATATCTCCCACAGACAGCTGCCCGAACAGGCTATCACATTAAATGGATACGCGCACCTTGTTTCATGCCAAGATGTTTTTCCTTCAATCGGTTCAACCCCCGAGCGCCTGTAGCTTTGCCTGAGGCTCTTTTCATGGGGGTCCAGAAGCGGTGGATGATAGACAGGATCTCTAGGCTATGCCGACCAGGCTTGTACCGTAGAGCGGACGTGAACATTCTATAGAAATATCAGATCTCCTGCCCTCCCGCTCGTTCGGATTTCTGTTCTCACCCATTTCACGATTTCTTTCGGGGTTGTTTATCCATTCTTTTCACCTTCCATCGCCGCTAGTTCGGTGTTTGTCATTCTTTTCATTGAATTCTGCTTCTGCCTTTGAAGGCCCCATTTACGTTCATTTCGAAACTCTCTAACCCTTACAAAGATATATCGCCAGTCTATATAACAATTACAGTCTTTTCAAGAAAAAGTCACAAGATGCACTCCTCCCTCGCGGGCTCTTTTGCCCTCGCTGGGCTTGCCCAGCTAGCAGCGGCTGCTGTCAAGACGACGGCTTACACGGATTCCAACACTGGTATCGACTTCCAAACCTATGCGGACACCACCGGCTACAGCTTCGGTATGGCCACTCCTGAGGATCCGACTACCGAATTTATCGGTCAGATGGTTGTACCTCTCGCTGATGGCGCTGGTTGGGGTGCGTTGGCATTCGGACCGGGAATGACTGGCAGTATGTATTACCAAATTCTCCTCTCCTCGTTGGCTGTGTTTTTGTGAAAACCTCATATACGCAACCACAAATATCCAACTGCAACAACTCGCCTCCCCCGAAAAATTGTATTAATTCCAGAATTTGTGCAGGACTCTTGCTAGTAGCATGGCCCAACGGAGATGAGGTCGTGTCCAGCTTCCGATACACGAGTGCTTACTCGACCCCTGACGTGTACTCGAACTCGACCGTCTCGGCTCTTCCCATTGCCAACGGTACATTCATCAACAGCACCCATCTGTCCTACACCTTTGTGTGCCAGGGCTGTGTCGTTGGAGGCACCACAACCTTTGACTTCTCGGAGGACACTGGTGCTCTTGGTTTTGCCCTGTCCAGCTCGAACCCAACGACGCCGTCTGATGCCTCTACTGCTCTGGTCTACCACGACCTGGGATCCAACATTTATGTTGCCAACTTCACAGCAGCCCAGTCCGCCCAGTACGCCACTTGGGCTTCATATGGAGAGGCCGTCAGCACTACTCCTTCCACCGGAGGATCGAACTCGACCAACTCGACCACCCCTGCCACGGGCACTGGCTCAAACAGCACCATCTCGACACCCACGACCTTCAACACCACGTACGATGTTATCGTCGTCGGTGGCGGTACTTCGGGTATCATTGCTGCTGAGCGCTTGGCTGAGAGCGGTTCCAAGGTCTTGCTCATCGAGCGCGGCCCTGCCAACACTGTGGCTCTCGGCTCTAGCCAGGGACTCTCTTGGAACGACACTCTGACCCCTTACGATGTGCCTGCTCTCGGCAGTAGCTTGTCCACCATCTCGGGCACCAAGTTCTGCTCAGACACTGCCTCGACTGCCGGTTGTCTTCTTGGAGGCTCCAGCTCCATCAACGGCTTGAACTTTATCCACCCTCCCGCTCACGACTTTGAGCGCTGGCCCACGGGCTGGAACTGGGACTCCATCTCGGACGCCGCTGACCGTCTCTACTCCCGCAACCCCGGTACCACTCAGCCCTCGTCCGACGACAAGCACTACGATGACTTGGCCTACACTACGTGGTCTGCCTACCTGAGCGGTCAGGGCTGGAGCGAGGTTGACTCCATCGAGAGCCCCAACGAGAAGCAGGCCGTCTTCTCCCGCCCTGCCTGGAGTATCTCCAACCACCTCCGCGCCGGCCCGGCCAGGACCTACATGCCCTTTGCAGAGCAGCTCGACACCTTCACCCTGAGACTTGAGACCAACGTGATCCAAGTCCTCCGCACTGGCAGCACCGTCACCGGCGTCCTGACCCAGGCCACGGACGGCTCCACCCAGATCATCAACCTCAACACCAACGGCAAGGTCGTCCTCGCCTCCGGTGCCCTCTCCACCCCTCGCGTCCTCTGGAACTCTGGCATCGGTCGCTCTGATGCCCTCAGCATTGTCCAGGGCGGCACCACCGGCGTCTCCCTGCCCGACTCGTCTGAGTGGATCGATCTGCCCGTCGGACACAACCTGATGGATCACGCCCAAGTGCCCCTGCAGTTCACCGCCGCCCCTACCTTTACGGCATTCGACTTTTCCGGTCTCGCTTCTTCCCCCGAGGAGTCCGACCTGGATCTGTACGAGGACGGCGCCGGCACCATCACCCAGGCCGCCCAGCGCATGCACCTGTGGACGTCGGCCAACGGCACCGACGGCGTGACGCGCTACCTCCAGGGCACCGTCAGCGCCATGGCCGACGACACGGTCACGGTCAAGGTGTTCCTCACGCACGGCGCCACCAGCCGCGGCGAGCTCAGCATCTCGGCGTCGGGCAGCACCACCCTCGCCACCAAGCCGTGGCTGCAGACGGACGAGGACATGGCCGTCTACTCGGACTTCATCCAGTCCCTGATGGACATGACGTCCTCGACCAGCAACTCGTCCCTCGCCAAGGCCGGCAACAGCAGCCACACCCTCAGCTACTCGACCTCGGGCGCCACGCCGTCGAGCATCATCGCGTCGTCGCTGGTCAGCGGCGACCACTGGGTGGGCACGGCGCGCATGGGCACCGACGACGGCCGCAGCGACAACGGCACGGCCGTCGTCGACCTGGACACGCGCGTCTACGGCACCGACAACCTGTTCGTCGTCGACGCCTCCATCCACCCGGACCTGCCCACCGGCAACACCCAGGCCATCATCATGATCGTCGCCGAGCAGGCCGCCGCCAAGATCGCCGCCTACGACGTCGCCAACTGGAACGGCAGCGGCAGCACCGGCTCCAACTCGACCACCACCGCCCCCGCCACTGGCTCCGCCAGCGGAACCACCAAGTGCCGCAAGAGAAAGCGATCCGTCCGCCAGGCTGTCAACTGGCACTCTTAGATTCGTCGCTCATCTCTGATGCCTTGTTTCGAAGTAGCTCGGCGAAAGCATTCTTGTATCTTCTTTTTCTCTTCATTGTGTAAATAGTTTTACTGCATTGTATCATAGACGCGAAATAAAAATCAGCGCATATAGACGTACCGACCAAGTCTCATTTTATGGGTTGACCTGCGTCTTCTGTGAATGCCAGTTGAGTTCCCTTGCGTCATTTTTTAAAGGTCATCAACACGTGGAACTTTGTTTCCATTTAATCACTAGCGAAGATCTCGCTGAGCTTAACCAGGTGTGCCCATTTCGTGTCCTGCTGTATCTCAATGACGTTGTCCGCCGTCACGACCTTGAACTCGTCAATGGCTCTCGTGCCAAAGTCGTACTTGCGATCGTCGTGGGCAAAGGCGATCAGTATGTCCAGCCACTCCTCCATCAGCTCCATCTCCTTGGGTGTCGGTCCATGCTGAATAGAAAAGCTATAACGATAAGTCAGCAATGACTCAGCATTATCCAGGCTCATTTCTGGGAGATAGAGAGACCCCCTTTTTACTTACTTCCACCAAGGCTTGTCCATGGCGTGCGACACCCCAAACGAAGCGGGCGCCACCTTTTCCGTGATGAACGACAGCCTCTTGGCGACCTGGTACCGCCAGATATCCGCGAGCGGCACGCCGTGGCGGTGCAGATGGTGCGCGAGGCCCCGAGACGGCGCCCGGACCTGGCCGTCGGCTATGATACTACCGAACACGGCGCGCCACTCTTCGAGATCCTCCTCCTTCTCCGGCAGCGCGTAGTGCTCGAGGATGCGCTCCGTTGTCGCCGGCGCGTAGTAGTTGCTGACCTGCAGCCGCAGCGCCGCGGCCGACGGCTCCGCGGGCGCGTTGTACGTCGCGTAAAGCGTCTCCTCGTTGCGGACCTCGCCGATCAGCACGCGCATGCCCGCGCGCCGCTTGAAGTCGGCCGCCAGGCCGCCGTCCCGCAGGTACGCGACCATGCCGCCGCGGACGAAGACGCCGTCGGTCACGGGCCGGAACGTGTGGTTCGCGAGGTGGCCGATGGCTGCCACCAGGTCCCGCCAGCTCACGGCGCGCAGCCGGGCCAGCTTTTCGGCGCACGGGGCCGTGGACGGGATGTCGAAGTAGGCGCACACCTCGTCGAACTGCGGCTGGGTCTCGGGCACGGTCTTGGGCTGCGCCGGGATCGCGTTGGAGATCATGTAGAACCGGTGGAACAGCTGGGCTTCCTTGCTCAGAAGATGCGACTGCTGCTGCTCGTCGTCGGCGGCGCCTCGGAACTCGTGTAGGACCTGGGCCTCGACGCCGTACGAGCCGGCGCTGCGCCCGCCGAGCGTAATGTTCTCCGGATCGCCGCCAAAGAGGGCAATATTCTCCTTGACCCATTCGATCGCCAGGCGTTGGTCCCAGAGGCCGAAATTGCCAGCCGATGCGCCGCCGCTCTCCTCGCGGAGCTCCTCGGAGGCCAGGAAGCCAAAGATGTTCAGCCGGTAACCGATGGCGACCACGATGGCGTTCATGCCGCCCGTTGAGATCATCTCCGTGGGGTCCATCGTCTTGTCCTGCGAGGGGTCGCCGAGCTGGAACCACCCTCCGTGCAGCCAGAGCAGGACGGGCAGGTTCTCATTGACCTTGGCCCCATCCTTGGGCACCGGCGTCCAAATGTTCATGACCAGACAGTCCTCGGAAAAGGTCGCATCGCCGCCCTGCTCCGGGTTGGCGCTGAACGACCCCTGGGGACACGCGGGTTTGAACTTGGTCGCGTCAAAGGGCTTGTCCTCGCCTGCTGAGAACCGGTACGATGCTGGGAGAGGTCTCGGTTTCCGCCACCTGTACTCCCCCGTCGGCGGAAGAGCATACGGAATCCCGGCATAGCGGCGGGACTTGTTGTCGTACTGTAGACCTTTGATCGCACCTTTCTCCCCGAGGTCGAGCTGACACTCCCTGATATGGTACGATATCGAGACGCCCATCTTTGTGATATTTGGCTGTTCGGTATGTGATGCTGGCTTGGATGGAATAATTTGACCTTGGTATTCTGAGAACTGGGCCGAATCAATTGTGCTGACGGATCCCCAGGTCGGATCCCTTCCGAGTCCCGACAACACGAATAACACTATAAATCGCCAAGATTCGCAATAATCTGGGTCCACTCGAAGCGGATGTACATCAATGGCCGACTACGGAGTAATTTTGGGATCAAAGGGTGAACGACAGTGCCTCTCAAGGGAACACAGAACTCGGACGTTCATGATCCCTCCGAAATATTGATCTGACCTGACCCTTGCGGTTTGTTGTCTTCTTGTTGCGCGGACCTTAGCCGATGGTGTAACGATATAGTTGGGGTCGCCCCCATAGCGGAAGCTTGTTTAGTGGACAAGGTCCCTAAGACGACGCTCAATGACTGGCTGAATTAATCGACGGATGGATCTCCAACACATCTATGCTAAGAAATAAGTGGATATCTACGACCATTGGGAGGGTACTCGAGATCGCATTGACTGAATTCGCATTCTCGTTCGGATGACAAGGACTTACGGAACGAGTACCTCACTGCCTGTCGATATCGTTTTTAAGAAGGAGATTAGCCCAAAGAAGGAGGGAATGAGCAAGTACAAAGAAGAGACAAACATAACTGATACTTTGAGATATGGTAACTTTTCTTGATGTATATGGAATGAGAACTAGACCAGCAGTACCAACCATGAGTCAATAATCATAATTAATCTGTGCTATAATCCTCTCCAATAAGAAATATTTTCAATGATAAGTTATGCAGGACATCAGGACCATCAAAAATTACATGTTGTATCGGAAATGCACGTTCTCCACATCTGTCATGTCGGATTCCGCATTCAAGAGGCCTTGATGCTCTGCTTCCGCGACCGACATGCCAAGCTCGCGCACCATACGATCACGCTTCTGATTTTGACGAAGGTCTATCATGGGATGAGTGGGTGATGATCTGAGCGGATGGAATCTGGGGAAAAGAATCTTACAGTATAACCTCCAAATGCTTAAGATGACGAATTGCAATCCATACATGACAGAGCACACGACGATGGCAGGGATATACTGCAATATGCAAAATTAGTCCAATTCTGCCCGAGATGCCAAGGGTCTATTTTCGTGTGAAGGAGTTGGGGAAATCACCTACCCTCGGAGCATCTTTTTCCTGAAACACCTGAGCACCGATACAGTTGCCGGTGCAGTATGCAATCAGTAAAACTGTAGAGAAGACGGACTTTTTCGTGCGACCGGCAATGTTGGATGGAATCAAAGTCCAAGTCACTGGCAATCAATGAGTTAGCCTTTTTACTTGACAATAGACTTTCAGAGATGTACATACTGGGCGCAGCGACATTTCCGATCGAGGTGATGAAGTACACGCCCCATCTCGTCCACAGATGACCGGACTTTGGCAAAAGAGCCAATCCCAGCATGCCAGCAAAGGAGGGAACCACGGAAAGCGCGGCAACATACACTGGATTAGTCAATAACTTGCGTCAGAAACAGGTGCCATCAGGAAATACTGACTTCGAAGATTAGCCTTCCTCCTCGTGAGGATACCCGCCGCGGCGAACACAGCAATGGACAGCAGCTGCTGGGGAATCTTTCCCTTGACAATTGTATCCAAGCTCGAGAAGCCGAAAGAGACGTAGACCAGGTTCCCAAACGCCGTGACACCGCCGTTGGGGATGGAGTTGATGACGACGAAGAAGAAGACGAAATAGAGCTGTGGGTCTCGAAAGGAGGCGCGGACCTGTCCCCAGCGCCACCGCGTCCGCTCCTGCGCGTCGGACCCTGTCTGGCTGGCGACGACGCGGGCGTAGGCGACGCGCTTCTCCTCGGCGCTGAGCCAGCGCACCTCGCGCGGCGTGCCGAAGACGAGGTAGACGACGGCCGAGAGCACAATGGTCAGCGACCCCAGGAATAGGGAGATGCCCTTCCATGGCGCCAGGCCCGTCGGGTCCTGCTTGGCGCGCATCCCGATGCCGTAGTTGATCAGGCTCGTGATGATGTCCATTCCGGCGTTCGCGGTGCCCCAGACCATGACCCGAGAGCTGTGCTCTTCTGTCGTGTACCAGGATGCCGTGAGTACGAGAAGTGCTGGGCTGTTTATGTGTCAGTTCATCTTCTGTTGCTTCGATCATGATGTGGGTCTTCGTGACTCACTAAGTCGTGCACTCTGAATCCTTGGTTAGCAAGTTGCTTCTGCTCAGGAATCGCTTGAATTGCTTACCTGCAATGCCCTGGAGAGTCCGCACAACCATCAACTCTGCAAAATTACGGCAGAATGCGACGCAAAGAACAAGCACGCCTAGAAAGAAGTCAGCGATGGTGGGTTAGCGACAGACTAATGGTCTTATCTCTTTGCATACCCCAGATGAGCATCGATATCGAGACCATGTATCGAATGTTGACTTTCTGCATCAGGTAATTGCCCGGTGCTTCGGCTCTGGAACCCAAGAGTCAGTATTTATACTGCGCCTTGAAATAATTTGTACGTTGGAAAACATTTTAATGACGTTTCAGCGTGCAAGTAGAGGAGAAAAGACAAAATCCGGCCAATATAACGACAAGGACCAATGCTTACACCAGATAGGCAATGTAGAAGACCGAAGTCAGCCCTGGCCCTGGTTAGTATATCAATCCAAAAGCTGCCACATTCTTCTAAAGAAGACAATCCAGCGGGTTGGCGACTCACAAGAGTACTGCTGTCCAACCAGTCCCGTGTCCGTACGAAGCCCAAAGGTGGCCTGCGTACTGACAGACACCTTATCGGCATACTGCGTCCCAGAGACAATCCACATGAGAGGAAGGAGAATCCAATCCGCCCTTCGGAGAACCTTGGCGTACTGCGCCGCCGTGTACTCGCCCTCGGCAGCGTGGACAATGTCAGTGACCGGGTCGCTCGCCTTGTTGTCGCCGCCTTCCTGGATTGACGGCGCGGTCGCGTGGGCGCCAGCGGTGTCTTTCATGGTGGACTTTTCTATATCGTGAGACGACATATTGGTGTTGAATTCCAAAGAGTTTAGATTTTTCTATGGCACAAGATGGCGAGGTTGGTGTGAAAGGTCTGACACATATTGCAGGCCGGAAAGGGATTTGGTTATCAGATGCCGAATCGTGGTTCGTACGACACACCTCAAGAACGCTTGTATGTCTTATCGCCACGACCACGGTCCGTTATTGAGACCTCGATGCACCCATGTCATTATCCTTGAAGGTAATCATTTGATAAGATGGCGACTTTCTGGGGGGTTTCGGCCGGAGCTCGGTCGAGTACCGAAACCTACCAATAGTATATATCAGTAGACAAGGGTCAGACTATAGTAATCATACCAAGTCAGTCTAGTTTTACAAGTGGTCAAGCCAAGGCTGAAGCAATCCGATAAGGACAATTCACCGCGATCATAATACTATAATTCGAGGTTCTCCATACTATCGGTATTTCAACAACACCCGCTGGCGAATCGGACTCCTCCGAAGCGCCTCCACCGTCATGTAGCATCCGCATCCGAATCCGAGCTGGCGGACCGGCGCGTAGCGGGGTATGGGTGGTTTCTTTTTCGACGAATCACCCTCAGGCCGACTATAGCCGACTCTCTTTCATTCTGGTTGGTCACTTGACTTTACAAAACATTGGCGTGAGGACTGCTACTCGACCGCAGAATCGTGTCTTCTTCGCATTAACACACGAAAATAAACAGAAAATGAACGACAACGAGACCGTAGCAGCCGTCGTGGAGACGACGACGTCAAAGGTCAATGGCCATGTGCCCAACGCCATTGATCTGTCACACCATCTGAATGTGTTATCCCGTTCGCGTCATCCTAGCCCTCTGAAGGATATCATCAAGTTCATGGCCTATGATGGCATGATTAGTTTAGCTGGAGGTGAGTATTCTCGAGCAAGAATGTGCACCTATCTAACTTACTGACTGTATATACAAGGCCTCCCCCATCCATCTCTATTTCCTGTACACAATGCATCATTCACTGTATCTGCGCCCTCGCCAAGTAGCGACAGCCTGCAAATTGAACTGTCAAACGACTCGACAACAACACCGCCATTGTCGAAGTTCCTCCAGTACGGTCAGTTTTTGCGCTGTCTTCCAACCGCCCAACAGACTCGTATTCTCATCTTTTTTTAGGAACCTGCACAGGAAACGCCGAGCTGCGGCAGTGGTGCCTCGACTTCACGCAGAAGATCCACCGCCCGGCGTACAAGGACTATGAGATACTCATGCACACGGGCAACACAAACGCCTGGGCCAAGGTCGTCGGGCTTCTGTGTGAGAAGGGCGACTACATCCTCTGTGAGAGCAACACGTATCCCTCATCGATGGCTCTCTGGATACCCAACGGGAACCTCGCCGCGCCCGTGGCCATGGACGGCGAGGGCATCACCGACACGGGCCTCGAGGACATTCTGTCCACGTGGGAAGTTGCGCACCCGGGCGTGCGGAGGCCGCATGTGCTGTATCTGGTAAGCGTGGGTTCGAATCCCACCGGTGTAACGATGGGCTCCGAAAGACGGAGGAATATCTTTGAGATCTGCGTCAAGTATGGTGAGTGAAATAACAAGCCGAGCAGGACTCTCGTGCCTTTCACCCGACTAACCAAGACACATCCAGACGTCATCATCGTGGAAGATGACCCCTACTTCTTCCTCCAGTACCCGGCCTTCGACGCCACGGGGGCCGCCGCCGCCCCGGCCGAGTACCCCCGCACCAGCAACGACGAGTTCCTCTCGTCGCTGGTGCCCTCGTTCCTGCGTTTCGACCGGCAGGGCCGCGTGATCCGCCTCGAGTCCTTCAGCAAGACCATGGCGCCGGGCCTGCGCCTGGGCTACTTCGTGGCCAACCCGCTGTTCACGGAGCGCCTGCTGCGCGCCACAGAGGTCGAGACCCAGGACCCCGCGGGCCTGTCGCAGGCCCTGGTGCTCGAGCTGCTCACCCGCTGGTCCCTCGACGGCTACGTGGCGTGGCTGCAGGGCCTGCGGCTCGAGTACCAGCGGCGCCGGGACTGGATGGTCGCGGCGCTGGGGTCGCGCTTCGACCTGGCGCCGGCGTCCGCGCACCCGGGGCTCGCCGGGGCCGACGAAGGGCTCGTGGCATCGATCCGCGGGTCCGGGGTTCCCGTCTTCAGCTTCATCGCGCCGACGGGCGGCATGTTCATCTGGACCAAGTTCTACTTTGGCCAGAACGCCAAGTACCTAGCGCTCAAGGAGTCCGGCACCGAAGACGCGGACCCAGAGCAGACCTTTGCGAATCAGCTCTGGGCCGAGCTGGCCGAGGAGCGCGTCCTCCTCACGCCGGGGTACTACTACCACCCGTGGCAGGGCGCCGACAAGAAGAGCACCAAGGCGCGAGGCGCGGATCCGGATACGTCGCACTTTAGACTGGCTTTCTCCCTGACTACGGTATGTATCTCTTGGATCCTCTTGGTTGCCATATTCGCTGACTGTCCTTTTAGAAAGAAGACATGGAATTGGGCATTACGCGGATAGCAAACGTGATTGAAAGATCTTGGGCCGCTTGATGAGGCATAGCAAGACATCATCGGCCATGGGACCCGGCAAATAGAATACCAGGCTTTACAGCAATGATTAAAAAGTGTCTCCGTCCGAATAGCACTTTGCCCGGCCTGAATCTCACCATTCTACCGATTGAGAGAACAATATTATCCTTAGATGAAATTTGAAATTGTACAAATTCATCCAAACTTTCTTTTGCTTAATTCTTAGACTGAATTGTATTTCAAAGTTGCCTAGAAAGAAGTATATTCTAGCAGGTTTGACCATTCAAGTCCGATAACCATTTCTAGTAGATCATTCTAGGTCTTCCAAAGGGCTGAAGGCAATGTTTTGGTATCTCATGGGAGTATGTAATGTATATGTGGCTTGCAAAGACGTCAGTTGAGCCGCAAAGCCCGTTCTATACAGTAACAAGTATAGTGATATCTCATATGATTTCTTCTCGGGTATCCTTCAGCCCAAACAATCACCAGACGAGCAGGTCTCTTCATTGACGCGAGTCCACCCTAGTCCGTTTTCTCATCTCTGGAGTTCAACACTTTCGGCACACTCAGAAGCCGCGGTGATTGTGTATCCGGTCCCGTCTCTTGTGTGTTCTTGTCGTGCACATGCGACTTTGGCGGTTTGTTGACCAGCGGAGCGTCGCTTGAGAAGGATCGGCAAGCCTTGGGCTCGGTAAACATGGTCATCTCCCGCTCGACCGTTATCACGTCCGGTCTCCGATTCGACGCCGAGGAGGATACGCGCCGGGCCCACCGCCATTTGGTAGGCTGGTGTCTCTCGGGCACCTCGACGGTGGCCGTGACGCTGTCCAGCGGGTGAACAGCCGCCGGCGTGTTGTAGTTGTTCGTCTGGCCGTCGCTGCCATGTGCGACGCGGCTGAGCGACTGCTGGGAGATCTGGTCCAGGACCGTCTTGAAGTCGTCGAGGAAGAGGGTGTCGGCGGCACACTTGAAGACGAGGGCCATCCGCCAGTACGGGTTGATGCCCGAAACCATGAGATTCCGGAACGTGACGATGACGTCGGCCAGGATGAAGGCGATGGAGACGAACATGCATCCCAGCATAGTCGCGAAGCGGGAGTTGATTCGGATGAGCTCGCGCAGCGTGAAGCCGTACGTGTTGCCAATGGTCTGGATCAGCTTCCAAGTCGTGAAGATCCACCACGGATCCCTGACGAGGAACTCGAAGGGCCGCATGTGGACGTTGACGTTGGAGCCCAGGTTGTTGAAGAACTCAAAGTTGGACCATGCCTCGGCGACCCAGAACGGCTGCACGGCGAGCAACGTGAGGATGAAAACCCGGCTTCCCCATATCGGCAAAAATGGGCGAATCTTGAGCCAGGACACGACATTGTGGACTTGATACGAAATGAAGAGCAGTACTGCAGTACTACTCAGATACCATCCGTACACTGGATCCTGGCTAGTGCATCAACAAGACCATTACACGGCACAAAAGCTGGATGAGATTGTAGCTTACAGGTGCGAATATGAATGTCCCATGCCCCAAAGCAAGAACCAGCTGGCGATATATCCATGAGCTAGAGGTTCACCAAGATGTACAACGTTATTTCAAACCCACCTCGAGTAGGATAAGTTTGTGCAGTATGTTCCTACTGCGATAATTGGAAAATACAATAAGAAGTAGCACGATCAACCCTCCCACATTCCATCCTGAACTCCATGCCTCAAGTATCTGGCCTTCGGCAGAGAGACTGTCGCGTTGCGGGCTATTGGCTGGCGCCATAACTTCATTGGTTGGGTGGTAGTTCTTTCACCTTCGAAGGCTGCGACATCGTCGGTGGAGACAAACGTATGGGAAGACACCAAGTAAATACAATGAGGAGGGGGAGTGGAGACGGCAGAGATTAAATGGAGGATGGGGAACAGTAAACACAGATTACCCCAGATTCCAGAGATTTAATGTGTAACAAGCAGGGCTTTTTGTCAAGGGAGAAAACGGCTGAGAATCGCGTGGCATCACAATGCGAGAAAAATCTGAGTCAGCTCATGGATGACGGTGATCGGCAATTTTTATCGTGCTGTGTCACCAGGCATGTAGGCGAGGGGGCGGCGACGGCTGATCTTTCCCGTAGCACTTGGCGCTGATGCCGTAGGAGTTGCTGAATTTGTATGGTTTGGAGACTTCGAAACCCGAGAGATCCTACACGAGCTACAGTGGCCATAGCTAGCCTGCTTGTGGCCTATTTGTACGGCCTCCGCCATGTGTCGTACAAACGACAGACATGTGGCAAAACCCGCCCGATGGCGGGCGTGGTTGACATCAACGTGCCGACACGTATTTATAGCCGTCAATAACAGCCTTTCCCCATCCTTTGACACAATCTGGCAACCTCAATACCGTATCAAAAGTATGCAATTCAGCACATGTCAGATTCATCGCCGGACATGCAGACAAGAAATCAAGTCCAGCCTCGGAAAAGGGAAATAGATGTGGCTGCCTCACGCCTTGCGTCATGCTGAATCATAGCGACTGATGAACCAAGTCGCACTTGTGGGATTCTGAGCAACCAATTGCAAAGCATTCAAGCTGAACCCAAGAGTGCGTTGCAGGCGAACGTCGACTGAATTCGATTGGTTGATATTTTCTTTGCCCAGCCAAAGGGGTGTGCACCTCTCTAATTTGGCGTAGACAAAAGACGATGATTGGAACACTTTATGCCCCGCCGACGATAGGATGCCCTGGTGTTTCATCAGATAGTCTCCATGTTGACCGACGCGGCTGTACTCGGTGAGAATGGTTGGTGAGTCTCCTGAGCCTTCAGGACCGCGTGCGACCCAAGCCTGATCAATTCTGCCACGAAATCCTCAATCATCTTCATGTGTGTAATCTCGTTAGCGGTCAACCTAGGAATGCGGATGTTCTTGATGAATTGAGGCGCAGCTTGCAAAAGCTCGAGGTCGTCCCTTGCGTTCGAGGACAATGGGTGGAGTAGGATGTTGCAGAATATGGTGAGAATTGCAGACATGGGATAGAAAATCACCATCCTATCTCATTTCATTAGCTTTTGGACGAACAGTTCAAGTGAAGCACTAACCAGAATGACTCTCCTGCCAGAGCCTCTACAGCTGTACGTAGGTACAGCAGAGTAGACCGACTTGCCTCGACGGACAAGGCCAGGCTAGAGCTCACGCCTTCCATCTCGCCGCTGTCACGATTGACCCACGACCTACACCGACTCGTGGCTTGGTGTATGGTGGCTACCAGATAGTGATACTCGAAGTTGGTAATGATATAATGCATCTTCGCAGCCGTGCTTATGGTTGGGTCTATGCCACAATCACTCGCACGATATGACAAGCTTGGACGATATGTTGGAGAGATAGCCATCCGCCATTCTTCTAGTTCGTCGTCAAGCTCTCGGATATCTCGCAGGAGCTCGGCATCCGACTTTTGCATGGCTTGTGCAGAGTACAGAAGCCGCACGGCTTTTGACTTGATGAGAGAGAGCCTCAGGTCACCTGGAAGGAATGGGTTGCCGGCCGCATCGACTCGCAACTCATGATTTGGACCCGCATAGCCGCTAGGCAAAGTGAGAACGCAATGCTCGTCGGGAATGGCGGGAGGGTGGCCGGAACGGATTGCAACGTCTTTGTCGAACGCGTAGCATAGCCAAAAGTATTTGCGGACGTGACATTTGGTACGCCAGGATTCTTCTGTTTCGTTGTCCGGCCGAGAGGACATGGGGTCAATTGCTCGAGAGTGGCCACCCAGCATCAGGACTATGCGGCATGCCAGGGCATGGAACATGACTGCTTTTTCGAACAGACCAGAGAAAAGGTTAATCATGCACTGCGCCACATGATGAGTTTCAAGAAGCATCACAATCAGCTTGTGGAAAAGGCACTTACTTGCATAAAGGCGACCTGGAGCCCGTCGATGCTCGTGTCGACCATTGCCTGTGGCAACAGATATTGCGCCTTGAGCGCGCACTTTTGAAAGTCAATGGGCGTCACCTTGGCCAATGGCTCCATGAAGCTGATGACGCTGATAAAAGAAAGCACACAAGCCTTGGCTCTTGCATGGTGGAATGCCGGCATGCGCCCAGGGGGCTGATAGGCAGTGGCAATGGTTTGTTTGAACAACTCTGGATCTACCATGGGGAAAACATATCGAATATGGCCATCGCAGAAAACATTGTAGTACTCCTCGGTCACCTTCAATTCGGGTAGGTCAAAGTTTGTCGGGGAAAGGAAGCCATCATAGTCCTGCTCTTGGGCGTACCAAAGAGGCAGATCGAGCGGAGTAATGGTTAATAGTTGACCAGTTCGAGCTTCGATCCATCTCCTTCCGGCAGAAGAAAACAGAGGAACCCCGTTGCCTGAGCTGATCTCGCCAAGGTCGTGGCCGGCAAAATGGAGCTTGCCGAAGGATGCAATAACGCTGTCGGCAAAGGGCGAGCCTTGATCACATAAGCGGCCCGGAGATTCGTCCTGCCCATTCGACGACCCGCCAGAGGCCGACGACTGCTGTGCCTCAGCTGTGGGCTCTGCGCGGGTGTCAAGCCGGCTGACTTTGTCTGCCAGGAACTGCTCCAATCTTTCGATCCGCTGAGACAGGCCCTCAGGCTTGGGCTCTCTGATTAATAAGATGTGGCGTCAACGGCCTGTCACGAAAGTCTCTCTCGGTTTCGGAGCTGATGATCATGTTCTACTTACTTTCTGGGCTTTGCGCTCTTCTTCATCCGTGTCGGCCTGTTGAAGGTGCAGTCAAGGTTGTGGTGGGAGCACCAATTGCACCTTGGCGATTCGGCATCACACTGGATCTACAACGGCCAAGCATGCCAGTGAGTCTTCGTAGAACAAGACTATCAAGAGGGAAACAGAACTCACCTTGCGGCGGTAGCAAGAGTCGCACGCCCTCTTTCTCGACTTGGACGTCGAGCTCATGTTGGTCGACCTTCCTTCACTCTTCTTTTGGAGGCAGCTGAAATGCGATGCCGTCAGCGGTGATTGGGCCGTGGCAGCAACATTCGCTTAACATTGATTTTTCATCACATCAACCTGTTGCCATCAGATTCCGGCGATTACGAGAGCGGTGACATTCGCGCGCCGTGCTCCCGACCATGATGGGCGATCAACAACAGCTGTCAATCGCCGCTGAGTCAGCGGAGAGTTGGGACTTGAAGATTGAGTTTCAAACTGGTCGAGTCCGTCCAAATATGGGGCCTTTTTCTAGCTTGCGACAGGGATAGCACTTGCCTTCTAGCGGATATCGGCAGTGCCTTGAGCAAATCAGAGAGGCGCATCTTGATAGGGCTCGCATAAGGCAGCGCTAGCGCTAATATAGCGAAATTCGACCTCGAGTGCTCCTTCCTGGCTTTCGCCGCTGACTCAGCGGAAATGTTGGTTGCTCCTGCCGCTGTCTATCGAGTCTCCATTCATGATTCCACCAGAGAAGAATTCGACCGGGATCAGATCGTCCTCAGGGGTTTTTGTAAAGCCCGACGACCGACTTCTCATGGTGGTGGTTATCAATCTCTGCAAACTTTGCTCGAGAACGGATATACGCTTGGCTCGCTTTGCCGAGTCCGATTTGATTCCAGAATCTACGTTGTCATCGACGAGGACGAGGCTCAAGCAGCTCTAGTGGGGCTATGCTACGCGAGATGCCAAACATACCTTACCCATCTCGTATATGGTCGAAACAATACATACGTATTATGGCATAATATTGCCATGTCTGCCTGGTCATTACAAAGCGGCGTCGGCGTTGGTGGCCATGAGCCTCCGTCCTACACAGATCGGGCCCTTTTGGCGGAGGCGCCCATCAAATTCGATGTGGATATACCACCCCGTCGGACCCGCCATATCAGATATTCTAGATCTACCAAGGAGGCCTTTCGGGTTCGCCTACGCCTGTTATCTCCGTGTTGTGACTCGCAACATAATAAATAAGAGGAAGCAATGGCCCCAAGCCGTTTCATCTCTTGTGAAGTCAACTGACAAACGACACTCCTAGACGATATCGGCCAAACACACTAGTCTTGCTTATTGGGCAGACTTGCTTCAAAGCAGTGATGGCTGACAACGAAACTCTCGGAGATAGTGATCTATCTCAGTATGATGAAAAAGACAACTCATGGGGGATGAAGCCAGAGATCGTGGCATTACGGGAGAGAGACCAACGCTCGGGATTCCCTGCTCGAGAACTCGGAGTCACCTGGAAGAACCTCACAGTCGAAGCCGTCAGTGCTGAGGCGGCCATACATGAAAATGTCACATCGCAATTCAACATACCGAAACTCATTCAGGAGTCGAAACACAAGCCGCCGCTGAAGAAGATCTTGGACAACAGTCATGGCTGCGTCAAGCCTGGAGAGATGTTACTAGTGCTCGGTCGGCCCGGTAAGCGACAAATTCACAGAAAGCCGAGACAAACGGACAAGAGGGCCCGAAACTAATACAAACATTACATAGGCTCCGGATGTACTACTCTGCTAAGCCTTCTGGCAAACCGACGAGAAGGCTATGCTTCCGTGTCCGGCGATGTGCACTACGGCTCGATGAACCACAAGGAGGCCGAGAAATACCGAGGACAGATTGTCATGAACACGGAAGAGGAGTTGTTCTTTCCCACATTGACAGTCGGACAAACGATGGACTTCGCAACCAAGCTCAAGGTGCCAGCCAAGCTACCCGAGGGCGTAACTTCTACAGAGGAGTTGCGTCGTGAGACTCGCGATCTCTTGCTAAAGTCCATGGCCATTGACCATACCTCTGACACAAAAGTCGGAAACGAGTTTGTACGTACTGCTGATCTTGAGGCATTCGTCCTCTTCGACTCAAACTAACACTGAGCACAGGTTCGCGGAGTATCTGGCGGCGAGCGTAAGCGAGTATCGATCATCGAAACCTTGGCCACCAAGGGTTCCGTCTTCTGCTGGGACAACAGCACAAGAGGTCTTGATGCTAGCAAGTAGGTCTCTCTTGATATGATAATTACACGTCTTTCGCTGGACAGTGTTGCTTACAATTACTAGTGCCTTGGAGTATGCCAAAGCCATTCGAGCCATGACCGACGTTCTCGGCCTCGCATCAATTGTCACGCTGTACCAGGCTGGCAATGGCATCTACAACCTATTCGATAAGGTCCTTGTCCTCGACTGCGGCAAGGAGGTCTACTACGGACCCATGAGCCAAGCTAGGCCGTTCATGGAGGAGCTTGGCTTCATCTGCCAGGATGGTGCCAACGTGGCCGATTTCCTGACTGGTGTGACAGTGCCGACAGAGCGCCAGATTCGCGAGGGGCATGAGAACAAGTTTCCCAGAGATGCCGATACTTTGAGAGCGAGGTACGAGGAGTCGCCGACACACGCACAGATGATCACCGAATACGATCATCACAACTCGGAGGAAACGCAAAAGAGGACAAAACTGTTCCAGGAGGGTGTGGCAAGCGAGAAGCATCATAAACTTCCTGCAGGAAGCCCAAACACAGTCGGCTTCATTGATCAAGTCAAGGCTTGTGTCAGTCGCCAGTACCAAATCATCTGGGGTGACAAGGCTACCTTTTTGATCACTCAGGTCTCGACATTGGCGCAGGCTCTCATCTCGGGTTCCCTCTTCTACAATGCACCCAACAACTCGGCCGGCCTTTTCATCAAGTCGGGCGCGCTCTTCTTCTCGCTGCTGTTCAACTCGCTCCTGTCCATGTCAGAGGTCACCGAGTCTTTCGCTGGACGTCCCGTCTTGATCAAGCATAAGCACTTTGCCTTCTTTCACCCTGCTGCCGTTTGCATTGCGCAGATCGCAGCCGATATACCGGTCTTGCTGTTTCAAATCTCCATCTTCTCTGTGGTATTATACTTTATGGTTGGCCTGACCTTGACGGCCGGTGCGTTCTTCACGTACTGGGTTCTCCTCCTCGCAACAACAATGGTAAGTTATCATACCGATTGACCGGGAAAGTAACGCTGACGTCCTCTAGTGTATGACTGCCATGTTCCGTGCTATCGGTGCATCTTTCCCAACCTTTGACGCTGCTTCCAAAGTGTCGGGTCTGATCATCTCGATTGTTGCAATGTATAATGGTTACATGATCTCGAAGCCTCAGATGCACCCTTGGTTTGGCTGGCTCTTTTGGCTCAACCCACTGGCCTACGGCTTCGATGCACTCATGTCCAACGAGTTTCACGGCAAGACCATCCCTTGTGTTGGTACCAATATTGTGCCATTGGGCGAGGGCTACGACGACCCAGCCCACATGTCTTGTACCGGTGTGGGCGGCGCCATTCAGGGGGAGACCACGGTCAGCGGTGACGCATATCTCGCCTCGCTATCGTACGCTCACAGCCATCTTTGGAGGAACTTCGGTATCCTCTGGGCCTGGTGGGTTCTCTTTGTCGCAATCACCATCTTCATGACGAGCCGCTGGCGCTCCGCCGCGGAAGGTGGCCCCTCTCTGGTTGTGCCCCGAGAAAAGGCCAAGGTCTCGCGAGCCCTCAACAACGATCCGGAATCCCAGGTCCAGGAGAAGCCCAGAAGCGCCGATCGCAGTGGGGAGACTACCGAGGTCGATGAGTCGACACCTGGCGGCGATCTTGTGAGGAACACATCTATTTTCACTTGGAAGAATCTTTCGTACACGGTTAAAACACCATCGGGCGATCGCACGCTCCTCGACAATGTTCAGGGTTGGGTCAAACCGGGTATGCTGGGAGCACTGATGGGTTCGTCAGGCGCCGGTAAGACCACTCTGCTGGATGTTCTTGCTCAGCGGAAAACGGAGGGTACAATCCACGGCTCTATCCTGGTCGACGGACGCCCTCTTCCTGTGTCTTTCCAACGGTCGGCCGGTTATTGTGAGCAGCTTGATGTCCACGAGCCATTCGCCACGGTCCGCGAGGCGCTGGAGTTTTCGGCGCTGCTGAGACAAGGTCGGGAAGTGCCTCGCGAGGAGAAGTTGAAGTACGTCGATACGATTATCGATCTCCTCGAGCTGCACGATCTCGCCGATACCCTGATTGGTCACGTCGGTGCTGGTTTGACCGTCGAGCAGAGGAAGCGTGTTACCATCGGTGTCGAGCTTGTCTCGAAGCCAAGTATCTTGATCTTCTTGGACGAGCCAACGTCTGGCTTGGATGGCCAGTCTGCCTTCAACACTGTTCGATTCCTGCGCAAGCTCGCCGACGTTGGCCAGGCTGTGTTGGTCACCATTCACCAACCTTCTGCGCAGCTGTTCGCTCAATTCGATACCCTTCTGCTCCTTGCCAAGGGTGGTAAGACGGTCTACTTTGGTGACATTGGCGACAATGCCACGACTATCAAGGACTACTTTGGCAGATTCGGTGCCCCCTGTCCTGAGGAAGCCAACCCTGCAGAACACATGATTGACGTCGTCTCTGGTCATCTCTCCCAAGGACGCGACTGGAACCAGGTCTGGCTTGAATCCCCCGAACATGAAGCAGTTACGAAAGAGCTCGACCGCATGGTCAGTGACGCAGCATCGAAGCCTCCCGGAACCGTTGATGATGGACACGAATTCGCCATGCCCATGTGGTCGCAGATCAAGATCGTCACCAACCGCATGAACACTGCTCTATTCCGCAACACCGACTACGTCAACAACAAGGTGACCCTGCACATCACGTCGGCGCTGTTCAATGGCTTCTCGTTCTGGATGATCGGCGACAGCGTCGGCGACCTGCAGATGCGCCTGTTCACAGTCTTCAACTTTGTATTTGTGGCCCCCGGTGTCATCAACCAGCTGCAGCCCCTGTTCATCGAGCGCCGCGACATCTTCGAGACGCGCGAGAAGAAGTCCAAGATGTACTCGTGGGTCGCCTTCGTGACCGGCCTCATCTTCTCCGAGTTCCCCTACCTCTGCATCTGCGCCGTCGCCTACTTCGTCTGCTGGTACTACACGGTCGGCTTCCCGAACGAGTCGGCCCGCGCCGGCGCCACCTTCTTCGTCATGCTCATGTACGAGTTCGTCTACACGGGCATCGGACAGTTCGTCGCGGCCTACGCCCCAAATGCCGTCTTCGCCTCGCTCGCCAACCCCGTCATCATCGGTACCCTCGTGTCCTTCTGTGGTGTCCTGGTGCCCTACTCTCAACTTCAAGTCTTCTGGAAGTATTGGATGTGTAAGTCTTCTACCTCGTTCTACTTCTATATACAACAAGACATGACTCGCTAACAAGCTTTCTTCCATCCAGACTACCTCAACCCCTTCAACTACCTGATGGGCAGCATGCTTGTGTTCGACGTGTGGGGCACCGCCGTGACCTGCTCCGAGAAGGAGTTCGCCGTCTTCGACCCGCCGGCCAACAGCACGTGCGGCGAGTACCTGGCCGACTACATGCTGGGGGCCGGCGCCGCGAGCAACCTCGTCAACCCGGACGCGACGGCGGGCTGCAAGGTGTGCGAGTACAGCAACGGCAGCGACTGGCTCCGGACGCTCAACCTCGAGAGCTACTCGTACGGCTGGCGCGACGCCGGCATCATGGTCCTCTTCGCCTTTAGCTCGTACGCCCTGGTCTATGCGCTCATGAAGTTGAGGACCAAGGCTTCCAAGAAGGCAGAGTAATTTCTTGTACATAATTTCTTTCATGGTTTTATATCGGTTGGACAGGACGTTTTGGATTATTCCGGACAAGCAGCGCAGATTTGTCAACGGTCGGAAGTCAGAAGAAGAAGTATAGACTGGTAAAGGGTATAGAACGGTCACGCATCACCACAGAATGCTGCCATCACGGGCCTCCGATTTATCTTATTTAATGTATGGGTATTCTAGATGATACAGGTACACACTCTAAAATCTAAACATGACGATACCACCGTGCTCGTTCTCGAAAGCGTCGGCGATGGAACCCAGCGTCGACGAGATGTTCTTCGTGCCGGCCAGGATCTGATCGAGCGCCGTCGAGAGCTCCTGCCGCCACGTCTGCTGGCTCTGCTCGCGCATGTACGCCGGGTCGACGACGGTGTCCAGGTAGCGCAGCATCTCGTCGCGGTGCTTGTCCGCGGCGTACCCGTCCCGGCCCTTGACCATCTGGTCGAGCGTCCAGGGGCTCCAGGCGCAGATGGGGGCGGCCTCGGCCTTGATGGGCACGACGACGGCGGGGATGTGCGTCAGCAGGTGGAAGCGCAGCCGCGCCTCGCCGGGCACCTTGGCCTGCGACCACGCCGACGCCGTCCGGTACGGCGACATGCCCATGAAGAAGATGGCGAAGCGCTTGTAGCTGGTGCTGGCGGTCCCGGCGTCCTCGCCCGCGTCCAGCCGGCATATGGGCGCGTCCTCGTGCGTGATGCACGACAGCAGGGTGGGCGCCAGTGCTGCGTCGGCTGTTTTTATTCAATAGTTTAGCGTTTAGCTACTGAGACCAATATATCCGATTTCTCATTGTCATGACAAAACTCACCCTTCAAACCCGGGCCCATGACCTCGGCCACGGTAAAGTCCTTCTTCCTCGACAGCTGCGACACGCGGCTGGAGCAGTACAGGTAGGGGCAAAACCAGCCCTTGTCGCAGCTCAGGACGTGTTTCGTGTCCCGGGACTCGAAGAAGCGCAGCTCGGCCTCCTCGCCGATGAGCTTATGGCGGATGCGCACCTCGACAGAGGTCAGGCCGGCGGTGCGCTTGACGCTGTGAGGCTTGTTGCCGCCGCGCAGCTTGTCGTAGCCCTGGTCGACGGACTGCTCGGCGGTCCAGCTCGCGCCGTGCGCCACGACGGTCTCGACGGCGGTCAGGGAGCTGCCGATGAGGGCGTCGGCGCCAAAGTGCATGACGCCCGCGAGGGCCAGGTCGCGCTTGCGCAGGTTCGGCAGCACGAACGGGTTGTTGTCGCCCCACGGCGACAGGTACAGCGGCAGCTTGACCGTCGACGACACGGACTGCACGCCCGCCCGCCCCAGGCGCGCCACCAGCATGTTGCCCGTGAACCGCTTGGCCCAGTGGCTCTGCTTCTCGGCCTCCTCCTCGGTGACGATGATGCTGTCCGCGCCCGGGGAGTGCGCCGAGAGCGCCGGGCTGGGCGGTGTGCTACCTGCGCCCGGGCTCGCGCCCCCAGTGCCTGGCACGGCGGCGATGCTCTCGGCATGTTGCAGCGGTTGCCGCACGGGCTTCTCCTCGGGGACCGGGGCCGGGGGAGCAGAGCGCGGCCTTGTCGGCAGCGATGGCAGCCCCAGCGGAGGTTTGTTGACCTCGTCGGATACCTGATACAGCTCGGGCGCTGTCCCCTGTGGCACCTCGACCACGATGTACGGCGGTGGGCCGCCAGCAGCCGAGGGTGACTGCATGGTTTAGGTAGGTGGGATGATGGAGGGATTGCCTGTGCCGCGAGTGTGCTTTTATAAACTGTAGGTCGCGAATCTCCCTGCGACCCTGAAACTATTTAGACTCTAGAGTTTTGACTTCTTAAATGTCTAAAAATAAAAGGGGGGATGTGGTTGTTCTGGAACAGGGGACTGATTGATTTTCCATGAGACAGCCACCCCATGTCTCGTGGCGACCCTATGGAATTTCACGCACTTTCCTTGGTCGTTTTCGCTTGGACGAGACGAGTCTGGCTTCATCAACCGGCGACGCCAGCGAAGCAGCGCACGTGCCAAGAAGTGGTGATGTTCCGCTCTCGGCCAATCACGTTGGGCCTCGAACCCGAATTTGACAAGTCACCGTCAGTGCATGCTGCTTTTCTTCGAGTGAATCGATCGCCAGGCCAGATCCTGTCCAAAAGTCACAGTCATGAGAGCAATGGAGATCAAAGCATGGTGATTGGGTGTCTATTTCAATGAATAGTCTTGCTACAAAGCTGCTCATCACCATTCCCGTGAATGTGTATACAAGTTGCCAAGGCTTGCCATGCAAGTGCCAAGCACTTTGTTTATAAAAGTCAGTATAGTAGTGGATTATACACAGTAGAACTAATAAAAAGGCAAGCCAAGCAAATAAGGTTTTGCTGGTTCAGTTTGTTATTGGCATATTTTGTTCTTTCTCGCAGGGTTCACCCAGGAACCGAGGGGAAATAGAAGCTAAGCAAGCGAGTGACGAAGAATGTGAGATTGCGCCTATGCTAAAATACGTTGTCAACACCGTTCCTTTCGCATAATGGTCTTGATTGCGCAACCAAAAAGCTAATACTTTTGCTCTTAGTTGGATTTTGTACTGATTCTAACAAATTTTATCTAAATATTATTCGTGATGATCGGATGATATGCTGTGATAACATGTATAAACACACTTTGTACTTATTCTCTCTTGATTTCGCACCCGCATGCCATGAACTGAGGGGGAATAGAAGCTAAGCCAGCCGCGAATCCCAACGACTTTGACAAAATGACAAGAATACACCTGATTGTCCAAAGCGCTTCACAAGAATAGATATCTGTCATACCAACTTTTTAATGGTTTCTCCGTTTCGCTTTCGTTCTTACCATTCTGTCATTTTCAGAGTTGCCATTAACTTGTTGAACAAATGAGCTGCATTGAATACGAGTCACTCCGAAATGACCTGTACGTATCGTCAGATCATATCCAGATCACAAATGCTCCTTCGCATGGTAGGATCATGTCTGCCTGAGCTTTTGTTGTAGTGAAAGGAGCCGCCAAGACACCATGATCTTGGCATATCTGGCAAAAGCTAATAAATATGATGACTTCGTTGAAATAAATAAGCGTAGATTGAATTGCTCTCTCAATAGTCAAGATCGTCTATTTACACTTGCAATCTAATCTCAAAAGCTATCCAGCTTTGAATATATGCATGCCTACGAATACGCGCCATGAGGTCTCAGAATTATAGTGCGCTCTCCTCAGCACCCTTATTCTTGAGCATCCTTTTGCTCCTGGTCTGCCCCGCCAATGGCTTCAGGTATTTTGGTGAACAGGTGCCGCTGTGGGAGGATGAGTACTATCCGGTGATTGGCATTGTAAGTCGACCGAGTTTAACAACTTCTATTCGCCCCATGGGATGCTAAAGCACTCGATAGGATATCGGACACGTACGTCATATCACTCAGTGGTCCCAAGCTACCTCCAGAATGAAGCTGGCTCACTCGCGATAGGTAGATGAATGCGCGCGTCGGTATTCAAGATGAAAGGGGCAAGATTTCAATCCGGTCCATGCCGGCCTGTGTGGTACTTCGCGATGGTGAGGTCTTGGCCGGTAACGGTATTGACACCATCTTCAGGAAATCTCTCTTTTGCGGCCGCTGACAACATTGCGCTGCCGCAGATACCCTGTTATATCTACGGGATGACCCAATGAATACCATATGTGGAATTCAAGACCTGCTGGTAAGAGACTGGTCGGATCCAGAGTCGCAGAATCTCCTCGACCGCCTGCCCTTCAACGCCTTTGCCGTAAGAGGCGAGCTCATGATCGAGGAGGCCGGAAGACCGCAAGGGGAAGGGCTGGTCTTTTCATCTGAAGAGCTGTATTGGATGCTGCTGAGCACCCTCAAGAACACAGCTGAGGACATCTGGGGTCAAAAGATCACCGCCGCGGTGGTTACCGTTCCCGCGTCCTACGGGGACGGCCAGCAAAAGGCAATCAAGGACGCCGGGTGGGCTGTAGGCCTAGAAATTCTTCGCACGTTCAAGGAACACCACGCAGCCGAGGTGGCTTATAAGATCGAAAAGTATGGCGACGAGCGACTTGTTCTCGTCTATGATATTGGCGCGTCTAGAGCCGACGCGACTGTCTTTGAAGTCGGCGCAAGAGTTTATACGCCCCTGGGCACCGCGAGTTCAGCCTATAGTGGCACGCATTTTACCGACACGGTGGCCAAACGGTGAGTATACGACTGGTAAGAAACGGTCTTTTGGCGACGCTAAATCACGATATCTAGTTTATGGCGCCTGTTCCAACAGCGCAACAGGAGCGAGGACCACGACCCGGTTCGAACTTTTGGTCGACTGTCTGGCGCGGCCGAGCAGGTGAAAACCACCTTGTCCAGCGAGTTGTCAGCGAAATTTGAAATAGAAGACATGTTTCTTGTGAAGCCACTCAAGCAGACGCTGCATCGAGCAAGCTTTGAAGAGATGAACAAACCCTTGTTCGAAGCGGTAATCGAGCCGATTAAGCAGCTACTCGACGGTATGGTTTTGCAACGCATACCGGACCTGCGATCATCCCCATGACTGACGACTTCCAGATCTGCAACTTGATGCTAGTTCAATTGATGACGTCGTCCTCACTGGTGGATCGTTCAATATTCCCAAGGCAAGACAAACAATATTTCTTTGACTGCAGGACAACAAGCTGACTAATTGACCAGCTACAAGCTTGTATGGAAGAGCTCTTCCCAAGGGAGAAAATACATCGTGGTTATAAGGAGGATGCAACAGTCATTGGTGCAGCCATGATGGGATACTTCCTAGCAGAGCCAGATTCGTGTTCGTTTTCCCCTGATTTCGAGGCACTCGAGCTCAGTCTTGGTATGGTGAGTCGACTTACCATGCACCTCCCCACCGTCTTCTCTTGGTAGTCCTTATCTGTGTTTCTTATGCTCGACAGAGAGCTTACACAGGGCCGTATGTAGGAGACATCAAGGGGACTGTTCCGGGAGATGGTCCGGGGCCGTCAAAACACCCCATGGCGTAATGCTCAGATCTTCAGAACTGAGACGGACGACCAGAACGACATGGCGATAAGAATCTTTGAAGGCGCGAGCTTCAAAACGGAGCACAATATCTACCTCGGGGAGATGGTCATACCCGATCTGCCGCCGGGGCCTGGAGGATCTGTCGAGGTCGACGTGAGGTTTGAAGCCTATGTGAGTAACCGCATACATTGCCATAGTGATACTGAATCAAATGGACATGTTAGGGAAGTAGACGGCTGACCTTTTACCGCTGCTGAGTACAGTCACCTTGGAACTTTGCCGTATTTGCCAAACATCAAGGTCAGCTTTAAGATGGAAAATTTCTCTTTTTACAAATTCTTTGCCCTCCTTTCTTATTTCCTTCTCTTTGGCGAGAATTACAAAACAACTGACCAATATAATTATATCAAGACGTCCAACGCAGAATCATTTTTACCAGAGTTAGTCTCCCCCAGCGTAACACGATACAATAACAGACCACGAACTAACAGGTAGGCATGACGACAGAAACGCGAGGAGCGTTACAACGGCATGAACAGATATCACGACGCCGAGCGCCGTTGGATTAAAGCCCGGTAAGAAGCCCCGCCCCTCGATCACACCCATCTATATCCAACATGTAAAAGGCCCGTCGGGAACGTTTCTAAATTACCGTATGATAGCTCCGAATGGTCATACTGGCATAATCATCTACGTCCCGTCCTGTACTACATCGGCTTGGACGACGATGTCGTATCAGGGACGGAGGGCGTGGTGCCGCAGCACGACGAGGATGAGCGTGCTTGGATCGCGTCGAAGGTTTCGGTATCGATAGACGACACCGAATGGGTCGAAGTGGCGCCGGATGAGTCAGGCTGACAACTGACGCTGCCAGGTCCGTCGTAGCTACGCCTGGCACGGAATAGGAGTATATCATCAAAGCATCATGACACCTCCGTTATGTCAGCGTTTCCCACCTACTACCACGACTCTCCAGTAGCTCTTATTGGTTCATAACAATATATTTTTCACATGTCGTATAATACGTGGTATCTCTCAATGCGATGCAATGCCGTAAACAAACAGGACCATCTGGACTCTCCTTGCTATACAAAACCACTATGGCGCTTTTCCTGCGCCTGGAACACCGCTGTTCAACTCACGATCTTATCTCTCGTGCCCTTCATGTCCAAGCTGTCTCGCTCAGAAGGAGTTCGCTGCAGTCAACAGCCTTCTCATATCAGGTCTGGATCGACGGCCGTGCCCAAGTCCCTGTCTTCCAGGAATCTTCTGCCAAGTAGATCGTCTGGCAAGTATTCCTGCTTGACTTTGCCGTCTAGGTAATTAGGGTTGTACTTGTATTCAGCACCGTAACCCAAATCCTTCATCAGTCTCGTGGGCGCGTTCCTCAAATGTAATGGCACGGGCAGACCGGCAACGCCTGGTTCCCTCAGCGCCGCATACGCATTGTTTAATCCCCTATATGCTCGCGTCGACTTGGGTGCCTGGCATAAAGCTACGGTGCAATGTGCAAGAGGGATCCTAGCCTCAGGCATGCCGATCTGCTGAGTTGCCGTATACGTAGACGTAGCGAGAGTCAAGAGACTATTGTCGGCCAATCCCACATCTTCTGATGCAATAACCACCATCCGCCGGGCGACGAAGAGGGGGTCTTCTCCAGATTGAAGCATACGGGCTAGATAGTAGAGCGCAGCGTCGGCATCTGAACCGCGAACAGATTTGTGGAAAGCAGATATCGTATCGTAATGTTGATCACCTGCGCGATCGTACACCAGCGTCTTAGTAAGAGACGACTTGATATCAGCTTTTGTAATGTCCTCCCGCATCGAGACAGAGATGGCTAGCTCAAGCAGGTTGAGAGCAGTCCGCGCATCACCGTCGGCGAAGTTTGCAAGGTATGTAAGCAGCTCCTCGTCTAATAAAGGCGAGGGGGGCGTCGACGAGCTGGACTGCTCCATGCGCAGAGCTCGCTTGAGAATATTGCTGACATCCTCGGCTGTGAGTTTTTGCAAAGTAAAGGTTCGACAGCGCGACAACAAAGCATTCACCACTTTGAAGCTTGGGTTCTCTGTCGTAGCACCTATTAGGGTGATGGTGCCCGCCTCTACCGGCTTTAGAAAGACGTCCTGCTGAGCCTTATTGAACCGGTGGATCTCGTCGCAGAAGATGATGGTTTTGCGCCCCGTAAGCCTCAAGTCGTTTTCTGCCTCGGTGAAGATCCTTTTCACCTCCTGGACGCCGGAGCTGGTCGCATTCAGCTCGATGAATCTCGAGCCCACCATTTGGGCTATACACCTTGCAATGGTCGTCTTGCCTGTGCCGCTCCCGCCCCATAGAATCATGGACGGGACGCGGTCGGATTCTATGAGGCCCCTCAAGATGCCGCCCGGCCCGACCAGCTCTTGTCCAAAAACATCGTTGAAGTTGTGTGGCCGCATGCGCTCCGCCAGTGGCGCTACTTTGCTCGTTCTCGTCTTCTTAATGACCCTGCCCGACTCTTCTGCAACTGCCGCGTCCGGATGCGCATTCACATCGGTCATTGGCGAGTCCTCGCCCTGGCCTGGGCCCTCGTCGAATCTGCGCTTTTGCCCTCCATTGAGCTTTTGCGCCTCGCCGCCATTCACGACCGGCAGGAGGATGCGCGGGACTGCACCTCCTTGAGCCGCTGGCGTCGCATGTTTCTTTGGGGCGGGGGTCTGAAAGAAGCTCGATGCCGGTCGTTTTTGCGAGAAGAAGGGGTTCTGTGTCGAGGGTGCCGGGCCGGCGGGCGAGGATGAAGGCGGCGCGGCGGCCGAAGCGTCAAGGACAAAGTCCTTGCATCCCGAGTCGATGTGATCGTTGATTTTCACCGATTGTACCTGTTTGCTGCAGATCGGGCACTCGACCATGATGGCATGAGTTGAGTTGCCAACTCGTCGGTCGGCTAGGAGCAAATAGCTTTACTGTATCTGTAAAATATCGACAGCAATGTGGAGTTGTGTACAGGTGCAGAAACATGTGAAGCTGGGATTTAGTTGAAGAATCGACGCGGTACAGCCTGGGTAACGCGCCGGGAATTGCAACTGATTTAGCGGGGATAGAGGAGAGCTCGCGTGGGGGTTGCCACAAAGCTGTACTAATGTGCTGCACTATTATCTGCGCGCGCTGTCTTCAACGTTATTCGTCAATGGCCCTGGATCTGCACATAGGCTCATTCTCAGGGAGCTTTTATACTAAGTGCGACTACAAGACTGTGTAGGTAGAAAATGCGGCAAGCCATTGCAAGATGATTCAATCATGGGCATCGGACTGAGCCGGTCACTAATCGGTACACGAATAACGAAACAAGTGCATTGATTGGCACCTTGGATAAAGCGTGCCTGAGGGTTTGACATGGAAGTTTGGCTCAGCGCAGACGGATGCGGCTTACTAGCGACGGGTATCACTTCCTGAATGTTTCTATACAACTTATTTTTCGCATCCCTACATTCGCCGACTTTTATTATCACACCATGATCGAATATCTACCTGCGCCCCTTCTTCGTTGGCGGTGCAGCTTCCACATCACTATCCTCATCCTCCCCTAACGAGTCGACATCGGAGTGATTCACCTCGTTCTCATCCACGGGCTCCTCGGCACCAACGGCATCATCAGCGTCATCGTCATCCTCGCTGTACTCGTCGTCGTCTTCGGATGCCTCGCCGTCCAGGAGACCATTTGCGCCAGCCATGTCGTCGTCAACGTCCATGTCGTCAATGTCGACATCCATATCGCTGTCCTCACCTTCCACATAGACAACACCCTCTTCGCCATCAGCGTCCTCTTCGTCGTCCGAGCCAGCGTTTTGTTGCATGCTGCGCCGTAATTGCATTTGCGACTCCAGCATGTCTAGTTTGCCCTTCAAAGCAAGGAGGGAGCTTAGTCCACGCGAACGCTCGTCGAGAACTCTGTTCAGCTCGCTGAGCTGCTTGACCAGGCCAGGTTGTGTGGCCAGGGCACCGCCGTGTGCTACCAGTGTCCATTGTACCCAGGTCATAAGACTTCCAGCCCGGCCCGGACGCCTGTGCATCCTCGAAGCCAGTTTTGTGAGAAGTATTCCGGCCAGGGAAGAGTCTAAGCGCTGAATGGTGTTCCGGACCGTGGTCAGGTCTGAGGCGTGGAGGCAGGATTCGAGCAGGTCGGCATCGTCAGTCCGGAGGGCTTGAGACAAGACTGTGCCGAGCGAGGCGGAGCTGGGAGGGACTATGGATTTGCCGCGTGCGGTCAGGGCTGAGGGTTGCGCGGCTGAGAGAGCTGCAGAAACGTCTATCGTCTCGTTGGCGCGGACAAGGTCGCCAAATGTAGGGGCCGCAAGCTCTTGGTCGGACTCGGCGTCTTCCGCAGATGCGCCAGCCATGGCCACATCGGTGTCGACATCGCCATTCTTTCCAGCTGCAGGGAGCGCATTCTTGGTCTTTTTTGCCGACGCAGAGTTGGCTGTGTCCTCAGCGTCGGAAAGCTCATACTCGCTGCTGTCGGGGTCGCTCGAGATTTCAATCACATCCTCTGCGCCATTGGACGTCTCTACACCGGAGACGGCGGTGTCGGCTTCATTTATATTCGCCTTGAGAGTCTGTTTTGCGTTTTGTCTGACGGCCGGTTGCGCAATCTTGGCGGGAGCTTTCCGTTTGGTCGCCATGACGTGGGGTGGGAACTTGGAAGTTGAGTTGGTGAGAGAGTGCGCGCGCGTGTTGGTGATGAATCGATCACCCGGTTGGTACGACTAGAATCTCGATTGGTGGCACCGATCGAGCGCCGGAATATTTTTTTAAAGGCGTTGGAGGACTCGAGGAAAGGCCCGCAGCTCACTTGAAAGGGGATTTCGTCTGAGCAAGAAACAGTTGTATTGACTGTGTACCGCTACCGATTCACGATAGCCTGCAAACCTCCCGAAATTTTCTGTTCGAGGCGTCAAAGAGAACGGCCAGTAACTTTTTTGACCTGATAAGCTTTAGCGCGGTTTGCGATAAGAGCAATCGGTTCGACTTGGGTTTTTCCGGTATTGCCCCACCTCAATACATCTGCTCTTAAAGTGGCCGAGGTGGCTTCCCAGCCACATCCCGTTTTCAAGCCTCAACCAAGCTCGGCCAATCAGTGGAGGCGAACGGCACGCACGGTCTACATTACACACGGCCATAAAATGAACCAGGCACGGTCGTCTGCTGGATCCGCGCCCCTCCATCCATCTGCCATAATTTTTGGCCCCAGCATTGCCCACTTCCACCGACCACAACAAAAAACCACACTGTTGATGAGGGGTGCTGTCAAAAACAAAATGGTCTTATATCTGCCAGTATCACCAGTTTCGCCATCACTTGCTGTCAACAATACTCACACGCATGTCTCCAAGATATACATCATCGACTCTCCGACGATACTAAAATGAAGCCCGTCAGCCAAAGCCAAGGTTCATTACTGGAGCGCAGTGCCGTGCGCATTATGTACTATGGATCAAGGTGGGCTTGCCCTCCCGCCAACCACCGCTGCTCTTCTGGCTGTCTGGGGCTGGTGAGTCACCAATATGCGCAAGAAAGCCAAGACGGATAGAAAACCTCAACGAAAACAACGCACGCGATCACCAAACCTGGCCTCTCCAATATGTCCTAGCAATATATCATGATGCCTCGCACAACATCACTCTATTCTACGACTTGACGGGTGGCAGTTTGTGCACTAGGAACACACCATACGGGCAGCAGCTTTTTACTGACATTGTCGGACTTCTAGTACCTACTGGCCTGGCCCGACAAGGTACATCGCCCACGGGAGGTCCATTGCTCCGGCCGAATAGCCCGATCCCGTCCAGACTCCCAGTTGGTAATGTCCGATATGCAGCACCAACTCGGTGAGATAGACCACGGGCAATGCTTTTTGACGATACAAGCTCCCCTAGGACGACAACTCGTCGCTGATTTATGGTCGAAACCTATGGCCTGGCGGCCATTATAGCCAGTCTGCTACAGCCTTTCACTAGTCCAGTCCAGTTCAGTTGCATGCTGGGTTTACTTTCAACTATAAATGCTTGTACCGGTACGGTCTACAGCTTGGAACATACAGCAGCTTGACAGCAGTCTCTGCCGATCTAGAGGTACCCTGGTACGAATCCATTCAACCCTTGTCTCGCTGTTGGCCCGCTCTGCCGAGTTTGGACGCTTTTGATTGGCTCCTTTTCTGGCTACCACCATTCGCAAAGGTGGCGTTGGAGCCCACCTTGTCTGAAGCAAAGACTGTAAAGGCTGCTAAGGACGAGAGAGAAAAAAAGACGACAGGGACCTCGAGGCCATTGTTGAGCATTGATTGGTTGATTACATCGCCCAGCGCGCTCTGGCGCGTCAAGGAATAAGAAGAGCGCGACTCTTTCTGCCCGATTACAATTCGAGACCTTGCCTCTCCTTCCTGACAATTTTTTTTTTCCCTATCTCTTACTTCTTTCACACCCAAAAATACCCGGACCCGAACCGGCGACAGCGTCACTTTGTCTCGCCCTTACTGGCCCCCGCTCCCCCTCCAATCGAAAACCTGCCTCCAATCAATCCCCTTCCTGCACAATCAAAAGGTATACATGACCCTCTGCACATACATGCCACTTGTACATTCCCAGATCTGTGGTTGATGTAAATAATTTTTGTTGTTTTCTTTCAATGCGCTTCTCGTTTTCAGAAGTACCCTCGTACCTTCCCAACTCTGAGATGCTTCCCAAAAAATTGTGGGACAGCACTTGTTGACTCGCCATATCCACAGTCAATGGTGTCCTTTTCAGAAAGGATTCCGCGCTTGGTTATTTGAGATCATCCTTCACCCAAAAAGGCATTTTGCCCACCCATTCACGCGCCCACCTGTACACCTCAACACCAGCCGGGCCACCTGCTAACCAGACGCGACAGCATCGCCACCCTCGTCGCCGCTTCTCTCCAATCTCACTCCAGGCACCAACCCCAACGTGCATTTCTTGTTTGGTCTGATTTATTTCAACGCACCAAACAACAGGATCCCTCTTCTCACGTCATTCCCATTGCACTGTCACTCCGCGGCCTGTGCTCTCGGAGGACTATTTCGCGTCACATCGTCAACTTCAATAAGCTGCATTCGACGCGCAACGCCACAACCCTTGAACGCAAATTCGCCACAGGCATCGAAACCTTAAACCGCAGCTGCTTTGTGCTGTCACGATAGTCAGCACAAGCTCTAATAGGTAAATAACTACTTTTCATCTGTCGTTTGTTCTTGTCGCGTCCCGGCGCATCGCGTCGCATTTCCTGTTTGTTTCCCCACACCCACTCCCGCAATCGCACTTCCGTGATGCGCGTGTCTCCGCCGCGGTTTCTCCAAATCATCTTGCCTGGCTTCGGGGCGAGTCGGGCCAAGAGTGCATCCCGAGTTGCATCAGGCGCAAACCCTTTTGCCATAGACGGCGACGCGCTCTCAATATCGAAACCGGCCGTCGCGCGATCCAGACCACCGGGCTATTCCATTTAATCGCACCCCGTCTTCGCAAGACCCACGCCGTCCGTCTGCCGGCTGCAATCTGGGACCGCTCCTCTCATTCGCCAGCGCGCCCAATAGCGCCACTTCCCTTGCCGTCGACGGTGCACGCTCCCAGCTTTCCCTCCATTTGCGACCCTGGCACCTAATTTCACATCGACACGGGCAGCGGGCGCGGTGCAGATTTTTAGCGAACAGCTACCTGCAATCAGCCCGCGCCAGATAAATAGGATAGCCTGCCTCGCGCCGCCTGCCCTGCACTGACACGGTCTTGCGATGCGATCCCAAGATTACTGCCAGCCTCCCTCTCATTGGCCAACCACCCATCACCCAACTCTGTCGAGACATCTGTCGCATTCGCAAGGCTGGACAAGCAATCGCAACACCAATTGCGGTTCATCGCAACTCGAAGCTGCGGCAATCATTAATTTCTCGTTTGGTCGCAATTACCACACTTGAACTTTGATGGAGCAGATCAAGATCAGTCTTCTTGACTACTCATCCCATCACAGTCCCAGCTCACTGGCCGGTGCGTTTTGCGCCTAGTACACATGAGAGCCTTGAATGGCATGTTGCGATCGTGCTTTCTCTAGAACCGAACAATCAAGTGTTGTCGGCGATCTTCTTCTGTCCCCGCTGAGGTTTCTCAGGACTGGGCTGTTTCTTATTACATCTTCAAATGTGCATGAGGCTAACTCGTCGTTCACAGTGTCTATGTCGAGCCAGTTTGAACGTCACTCTCCAGCATAACTTTGGACATTTTTCTGAATGGCAGTCATGGCGACGGAACAGCCCCAACCCGTGTCTGTGGACCAGAAGATCAACAACGACACTGCGCCCGAGAAGGACAAGATGGCCGTTGATGAACCTACCACAGAAGCGGTAACTGAGTGAGTGGCTCTGCTGGCCAAGCAACGTTTTCTTTCACGGTTCTGACCTTGAAACGCCGTAGTACTGCGAAGGCAGAGGAAGCCCCTGCCACAAATGGCAAGTCCCCGTCTCCGGAGCAAGCAGCCGCAGCGAACCAACAAGCATTCGCGGCCAACAGCGGCTTGTCAACCCAGTCACCCGCCGAATCTTCGCAAGCGCCTGCGACTGAAGATAGTGAGATGAAAGATGTGAATGGTTCAAAGGAAAAGGAACCAGAACCGGCAGACGGCGAGCCGAAAGATACAGAAGCAGCAAAGGAGTCGTCGACAGACAGCGAGATGAAGGATGTCAATGGACCCAAGGAAACAACATCCACAGACGAGCCTGATGCCAATGAAGTCAAGGAGGCCAAAGAGGAGGTTCCGGTACAGGCGCCTGCAAGCCCGCCCCAAACTGCGACACCGAAACCTGCCCCCGCCGATGATGCTATGGATATCGATACATCGGCGGAGGACGCCGAAGTGCCACCGAGTAAGGAGCCTACAGCGCCCGCAGAACCTGCAAAGTCCGAAGAACCCGCAGAACCTGTGAAACCCGCAGAGACTGTAGAGACTGCCGAGGCTGTGAGCGACAAGAAAGAACCGACCTCGTCGCAAGAAATCAGCCAATCAGCCGACGTCGCAAAGCTAGAGATCAAGTCCCCTCGAGAAGATGTTCAGGATGTGCCCATGGCAGATCCTACTTCCACTGGCAAGATATCTCGAGAGCGTTCGGTCGACGAGGACGGAGAAGATGAACCATTGGCGAAGAGAACGAAGCTGGATGCCGGCCATGCCAAGCCTGTCGAGTCTCCTGCTGTCAAGGCTTCTGATAATGAGAATGGAGCATCAGCTGAACCCAACTCGGCCAAAGATGAGATTCGTGACGAACAGCCGATCAAAGAGCACCACAGCAAGGAAATGCGAAAGGAGTTGGCAAGAGTGAAGAAGACCAAGAACGGCATGAACTTTCGCCAATCCGTCGAAAAGCTGTGGCCAGGAATTTGGGATAACTACAAGGCTGCCATTGATCATCCGGTCGATCTAGCCTTGTTCGAGTCCAAGTTCCGAGACAACAAATATTCAACTTTTGGCGAATTCAAGGCTGATCTCGTGCTTCTCAATGAGAATGCGTTCAAGTTCAACGGGCCTAACAATCTCGTGAGCCAGGCCGCATCTCGTGTGTCGAGTGACCTTCTCGTCAAGTGGAGCGAAATCTCAAAGATGCCAGAGCCAGCCAAGGCTGAGAAGGGTAAAGCTCAACCGACTCGCCATGTCGAACACCGGGCAGCGACCCAACCGCGGCGTCAATCACAATCTCAGGCTCCAGGTACGGCTACCAGCCCGAAGCCTAAAAAGATTGACACCACTGTTGCGCCAGCTGCCTCTTCTACCACACCCGTGTCGACTTCCGCTCCCGCCTTCGCACTGCCTCCTAATGGGGTTCCCCAGATTCGCCGCGATTCGACCCGTGACGATGCGGATCGCCCCAAGCGTCCTATCCACCCTCCCAAGAACCGCGATCCGGATTACGGTGCGCAAAATGCCCGGAAGAAGAAGCTCGAGCCCGAGATGCGCTTTTATGCCGGCGTACTGGAGGATCTCAAGAAGGGCAAGTACTGGACCCAAAATCAGTGGTTTCTGGATCCAGTGGACCCAGTCGCTCTCAACATTCCCAACTACTTTCAAGTCATCAAGAAGCCCATGGATCTCAAGACTATGACTGAGAAGCTTGAAGATGGCAAGTATCGCAGCGGCAAGGATGTCGAGAAGGATATGAGACAGATTGTGGCCAACTCGGAGCTCTTCAACGGAGCTTCGCTTGTGACACAATGTGCTCAAGATCTTGAGAACCTGTTCAAGGAGAAGGTTGCAGAGAAGGCCAACTGGATGGCGAAGAATTACCCTCCGTCTGCACCCTCTTTGTCCGCATCTGCCCCCAGTCCCGATGCTAGTGACGCCGAGTCTGAGGATGAGAGTGAACCCGAGGCCGACGAGAATTCCGAGTCAGTTCGCAACGTTCAGTCGAGACTTTCAGAGGAGCAGGTCAAGCTCAACGACATGCTCGCGGCCAAAAAGCCCGACATGACCATGATTGAGGTACAGCAAAATGTTGTTTCACTTTTGCAACGCAAACTCGTGGAGGAGAAATCCAAAGTAGGCGGTGGCGCCGCATCCAAAAAGGCCAAGGCTCCCAAGAAGTCTGCGTCCAAGCCCAAGAGCAAGTCAGGCGCATCTCAGGGCGCGTCAGGCTCTGGCAACAAGAAGGCGTTGGGAGGCGGCGGCTCGAGCAAGAACCGCCCTGCTCCCAAGAAGCCTCAAAGCAAGAAGCGTTCTATTGGACCAATGGAGAAGACTGTCATCACCGAAGGTATCAGCGAGCTGGATGGCCCTACTTTGGACAAAGCTGTCGATATTATCAAGAAAGACACCAACCAAAAGGAGGACGATGATGGCCAGCTTGAGCTCGATATCGAAGTGCTCACTCAGGATGCCCTCATTAGGCTTTTCGAGTTGATCAACAAGTCGTATCCCGCCATTTACAATGCCGTGTCCAAGCGACCAGAGTTCAGCAAAGAGGACAAGCGGGGAAACTCGCCAGCTCAGCCAAGCAATTCATCCAAGCCGAAGAAGAACAAGCCAATGAACAAGGACGAGCAGGAGCGCAAGATCGAGCAGCTGCGAGAGCTCAAGGCTCAGTTCCAGCGCCAAGGCAGTGGCAGCCAGGAGCCGGTACCCGAGGACGAGGAGCAGCAAAGAGGAGGTAATTCGAGCGAAGACAGCGACTCGGAAGAGGAGTAAAGCAACCTTTGACGGTCGGCGAGACTTTTTTAATTTTCCCTCCCTTTCTGTACACATTTCGCACCCTGCAGCTGCGTACTGCTGCATACGGCCTAAAATAATGACGTTTGGCTGGAAATGAACAACTAACTCGATGAATTTGGAATGCGCCTATGAGATGAGAGCACGAAAGAAAGAGAAGACAGCAAAAAACGCAAAAGAGCAGCACGCAGTTCGCCTGGTGCATGTGTAACAATATTGTGTATACAATGCGTCAAGAACGAGGGAAGAGCGCAATCCATCGTTTTCCGTCGTCGCAGACGTTGGGCGGCCAATGTAGCATGAACATAATCCGCAGTGTCTATTTGGCCCAAGCTACGAGGGAGGACAAGACCTGCGTGAGCATGGTGTCACTTAGTGGTAGCAGCAAAAGAGAATCAAATCCAGACAGCCAAGTCTGTCTGCTAACACACGCGAACGTGACATAAATTGGATCCCAGATTATGTGGCGTGACTGGTGGTAGTCGGTAGTCGTGCCCCACCAATGGTCCTGTCTGTTGGCAAAGGTCACGTAAATATTGTAGTTTCCGCGCTGGCAGACGAGCAAGTCGCCTGCTTACCAAGTCCTATTTTTGTCACAACGCGTATTCGTCGGAACACCCCATTTGATCTTTGTTTGCCACGAGTCGCAGAGAGCGGCGGCCTTGTGATCCGCTTGCCCTTCCTTGTTAATCCTTCCCCCGAGCCTCTGCAACCATGAATAGCCGCAGGGACAAACCAACCAAGATTTCTCTGATTCAGACTACTCCTGGGTTAATCTGAACGCCGCTGTGAACTTGATGAGATCGTCGAAGAGCCGCAGGGCTGATCTCATGCATGCGCAGTCCAGGTCCGAATTCATTCTAGGTATCTCCATTGTCCATGTCGTTGACGTTTGCTGGGAATTTCTTCAATCGACTATTGGGCTATAGCATGACCAAAATCCAAACATGACAAGAGGTCCGGTTCGATCAACATCAGCAGTACCGGCGGCCTGACGTCGGCGCCGTCTGTTGAGCACCTCGAGAATATTCGCTTTCCCAAGGAGCCTCTCCACTGCCCTTGAAACCGCAATGTCTGACCATAGCTCGTACGCATATGGTTATTTCTTTGCTCTCTGGCCTCGGAGCGGACTATTGATGTGAAGAATAGTCTGCAAGTGGCTGGGCTAAGTTTTGGCTCGGTTTGAGCATGATATGATGAAGTGCCTGCGGCATATCTCGTCGTTGTCAGCAATACAAACGTGTTTAGATGGAATGAAGAGGCTCGCTCTAGACTGAGCATGACTACCGATTCCAGCGCACCGCCGACGGCAGTTCATCAGAAACCTACGCAGGTTGTTCCTGTAATACTCATGCCGGGCTTGGAAATACATTTCATACACCGAGGTGTCAAAATGACAGTCATGTTTGGTCATCCTGTGGGCATTCTAATAGAAGAAGGGTACAAGAAAAAGTGAGTTGTTTGGCAGGTATAACATGATATCAGAGCCCCCTCCCTGACGATGGGAACCAGATTGTCACGAATGAATCAGTCTGGTCGAGCCCATCATTCGAGTGGTCTTGGTCGTCTACTATGAACAGTATCAGTATTGGGACTGGGACTGTCGGCTTGCTCAGTATTCCTCGCATGTAAAATGCATGGCCTGGATCGCTCCGAGTACCAGAGATGAAAACACTCAAATTGTTAAAAACTGGCGGCAAAATCTCATTTCTTGCAGCCGGGCCGGACCCAGCAGTTCTCAAAACGACGAGTTTATCTTGTGTTTATCCTTGACCTGCCGAGCCGGATGTGATTGCATTCAGAGGTAGGTAGATAGTCAACCTCAAGTGTTCTACGGTATCTCCAGTGACCGCCCACGTGACGACATGTGAAACCATTAATCGCCGGCATATGGGTTGGAGCATCGCCTCTGTCGCTTCGTTTCGGATTGATCATCCTTTCCTTAGCATGATCTCATACACTCGGGGCTACGCTCCATTTTCTTGTAATAGATAGCCGGGTAGTATAATGCAAACTCCGGCCGCGAGCGGAGGTTTTATCGTTCTGGAGAGCGTCCTTATCTCATCGCTGTATGCGCTGCAATTGCCACTGCGTGGGCACTTGGTCGAACTGACTATGTATGTGGTACACCTCGAATCTGCAACGAAATAACAACTCAGACATAGCTGAGCTTTTTGTAAGCTGTATGGGTCCTTTTGGGACTGTCAAGTTGCGCACGTGAGCATTTGCGGAAAAGAGGTGGCATCTGGAAATTGAGGCTTGCGAGTTGTCTTTGAAGAAGCAACGGTTCGGCTGGGATACCAAGCTTATCAAATGCCAAATTGGCAGGTCTCAGCGCCGAGAAGAACGGGCTGCCATGGAAGCATATTTTCTTCCTTCCTTCCTTCCCTCCCACTGGGTCTCGCCAAGCCTAGAGTTCAATAGCAGTCAGAGTTCAGGAGAGCATGGCGACTCAGTTCACCTAATATGTCTCACAAATGCTTGTTTGTGCTTCTTCTCTTCTCGGCCGGTTGCAGAAGCCGACGTTATGCTCAAAAGTCCAAATTAGACCCGACCGTTTTGAATGCATCCTTGGGGAAAAGGAACCAAAGGCGTGCGGAAAGTTGGTAGTATTCTTTTTTAGGTATGCGTGCCCGACTTTGGCAGGAAATTCGAAGAGTAGTAAAATCGAGATCGGCTCGGAGCGCAAAGCGCTAACACGGGCGGATTCACCACAGAGCCATCAAATGGTAGCATGGTGCCACTGTTCAAGTTTTCGTGGGGGGAGGAGGAGATAACCGTAAAACGTAAAACTTGTGGTTCCTGGGGTTCCATGGGCGAACTGGAGACCAGAATGGAGTCCTGCTCATGGGATTTGTAAATCCAAAATGGGAGAAGGAATCAACATTTTCGTGGCCCGGCATTCGGCACGTCTCGACAAGGCTGGCAAGCAGAAACGATAGCGAGAAAGTATCGCTGGGATTTCGCAAGTTGTGACCCAGGAAGCGCTGAAGCAGGTACAATATGCTCCTGCTGCAGACTGCTAGGTTAGGAATATGTATGGGGCTTCTCGGGCGCCTATTGAACAGCCAAGACGCAAAGTGCGAAGAGCCAAGCGCGCCGAGGATTTAGAGATTGAGTGGTGAGTCGGTCAGGTCTGTCCAGATACGACGAAACAAGACGTCATGGTCGTGCAATGTCATCCGGGATACGAGGATCAGCGCCAAGAAGAAGCCGACCTAAGCGTGGATATGCATGTTCGGACATTTTGGAGATGGAAATGAATGAATCCTGCGAGCCGACAAACGAACAAACAGAGCTGCTGTCCTGTATGACGGTTTTGCAACGTTGGGAGGAAACACACCTAGGTTAATGTAGCAGCAGCATAAATTGAATAAAGCCAAAGATTTTAAAGTTAGGCATAACCTCAGTGGCTCTTTCCTCCCAGATCAGCTAAAGTTTTCATGGCAGCGACGGACAGGCGACGGGTTGTGCCCGGTAGTTCCTCCCCTCCCCAGATGAGTTGAGAGTCCATCAATCCGCAACTCAAAATTTCGTATGTAGAGGCCAAGCAGCCAAGATAGGGCCTATGAGAGCCAACCAACTCAGGCGCTGCCCGGCCATATTGCGGCTCATCAATCAGCGGGTTTCAACTATCGATGACTTGCGGACCGCTAGAACCTGGGCGACGCGCTGGGATCTGAGAAAGATCGACACGCCAGTCTTGGCAGGTGCCTTTTTGGATTTTTCTTTTTTCCCATGTTTTCTTCTTGTTACTCTCGGCACCAGGGCTGCATGTCCAGTGCATCTCGGCTCTGCGGGGAGGAAGAGGGATGGGGGGAACGCCAAGATTTCCCCCTATCACGTTTCGACAACTGCTACGGCCATGTTGGTAATATGTCGCGTGCCCTGTCTGTTGATTCATTCTATTCATTCACTCCCGCGCGCTCATACGAAGGAACCTGGTTAGCTACGGTACATAACGCCCTAACCGACCCCCCAGCAAACCAGAGCCGATATTTCCGAGTCTTGATCCGAAATGTTACAGAGTAGGAATCATATCATGGTTTCCGGTGGGGGCTTTGGGCTTGGTCAAGGACGATCCCATACAGTACAGAGAAGGCACTGCCAGCGGGCCAGCTGCATCTCATGTCAGATGTCTCCTCCATCCTGGCCCGCGCCCAATGCCCTCCTGCCATTGCCGTGCGCCTACGTTACTGAATGCGGAGTATAGGTGAGAACTGAATATTCCGTCCGGAGCAGTGAGTTGTAGCAGCAGCAGGATGAACGAGACCGACAGCCGATGGATGATCATTCTCGTCCACCGAGCAGCTGAGCCTCGCTCGTCACCACCACGGTGCGCACCGCCCATTCCTCGTCGGTTTGGAAATGGCCGCGTCAGTCTCATTGACCTGGCTACTCATTTCATTAACCAAAGAGCAGAAGTCGTCAGACGAGCGAGGCTGTCGCGCAGGTTCTCCCCACAGCGCCAGTCGCTTCTGGGCTCAGTCTCGCCCTAGGCTATCCACCAGAAGAAAAGGTGGAATGAGGGAAGCGGTACAGAAGGCCAATCTATCTTCCCCCCAACGCCCGCTGCGACGTACCAACCATGCCTGTAATGTCTCTCACCTCCCAGACAGAAAGCACATGGCCGGCATGCTTGCTTGCTGTGTGCGTGCAGTGGAAGTGTGTTGTGTGGGATCTTCCTGGGGCATGGCTATTGAAACAAGGGGCTGCCAGACCGTCTCCACAAGCTTACGACAGCCCCAGCGCACCGCCCGTCGGCTCCTCCTACTGCGAAGGGGACGACGACGACGACTCGCGGCCGGCCCTGGCCTCCCGCTTTGGGAATCATGTGCTGATGATCGATCTCTGTCTGTGTGCCTGCCCGCTAGACTGCCCACACTGACAAGACAGAGAGGAAGAGAAAGCTTGAACTGACACCTCAAGTCCCGTACTCCATCCCGACCACTAGAGGTGGCCGCAACGAGAGGAATACGTACTCTTCTTATTATTAGTGCAGCCCGTTGGTTTGTGGAACCCGCCCCAAGATGACCGCCGAGAACGAGCGAGGACAGGCAAATGGTCTGTTCTGTTCTTAGTATTCTGTGGATTTGCTGGGCACTTCTCCATACCATCCGTCCATTGTCTGGTCCCCATGTCGTTCATTATTCAAGACTGACCCGTCTCCTTCGTCTGTCGACTCTGTTTTTTCCCGTCTGAAATCTTCTTTCCTTTCTTGCTTCCCCAGCATTACCCCATCCTTTCCTCACGATCCTATAATCCTGTTCGCAACAGTGCTGTGGCTCACTGTCTGCTCTGACCGGATCCTCTTGCGAGTCCTTTCGGCGATCAAACCCGGCTATCGCGGCCTGTGACGTCGAAAAAGCCCAGCGCTTCGGTACTTGAGAGGCCAGCCAACGGTTTCTTGGCGCGCCGCATACCCCCCCGAAAGTCTTGGCAGATCGGATTACACCTTTATTCCCGGCTGTCTTCTTCAAGGTCACAACAATCATTCATCTGATTGTGTTTTCTTCATATTTTGAAGTAAAAGCATCGAATTATTTGTCCGAAAAGCTTTGAGTCGCGCTCAAATCGAGGTTGTCGCCGCAAACGTTGAAAGAGTCTTGTTAGCAACCAAAGGGAGGAGGATCCTGAAAAATCGGTCCGGCTTTTCATCCAACGAGTCGTCGAACAGGCGAAGGCCTGACGGAGGCCATTGCTTTACTGGGCAAAAGTCGCAGAGCATAACAGACGCGTTGCTTTGCGAAATTGCCATTTTGTTCTAGAGTCAAGATGCTTGCGAAATTTCAAAACTACCGACCCGATGGTCTCATCGAAGGGCTTGGGCTCAAGACCTTGTTTGCCTTCTTCTCGGCCAAGGCGATGCGCGGCGGTCCGCGTCTGCTACCTCAAATTGCGATATGCGTGGTGATCCTCATCGCGTTGACGAAGTTGCTCCCTACAAAATTCTCCGACATTGCATTCGGCTCAGGGTACACGAGGATTCTCAAGTGGCGGCCAACATCTTCATACGACGACGGCAGCGTCGGCGGCGGCATTAGGATCGTGAGTTTCGGCGGAGGCGACATTACATCGCCGAACAAGAGGCAAGACGAAGCTGGTGTCGCGGATAAGTCGTGGACCGAAGTTCTCTGTGAACAGGTAGAGTGGCACAGATACAGATTTGCTGGCGGTGGATGGTTGACTAACAAGTGACGATAGTTGGACCACTGCAATGCGCACCTTTCTCATACGCCTCAGACCGACGCACACGGAGGAGCTATAATCTCAAACGATGTCTACGGCCAGACGCTCGATGTTATCACTGCCTGGCCAAATGTGACACAAGGATCTGGATACGACTATACGTGGATGACAGAACAGTATCCCGTGCCCACGCATCTGCCCGACTTGGAACAGCAGGTCACCGCGTTCCTTGCGACGCCCCCACCTCGCAACGCTCCTCGTGAGACTTTGTGGGTTTTCAGCTTTGGCTACTGGGAAGTCTGGAAGTTGGCATCCATGCCACGAGAAATCGCAACGGAGCTGTTGGAGAGACAGGCAGAGCAGCTTTTCTTGCAGATCGAGCGTCTGTACAGTCAGGCCAGGGAGGATACCTCGATCGCTTATTCTGACTACTATACGATGGCCAACATTACTGCGCCCGAGAGTGCAACGGAACAACCTGTTCTCCTCGATGTGCCGGCCGAGCCGTTCCGAGTCTTCATCCCTTCGCTGTTCGACATTTCGTTGACACCCGGCTTCGAGACTAACCGACCTACACCGCCTCACCCTCACAACAAAGCCAAGGAAATGGGCAATGCAGCCTATCTCACCCAACAGTGGGAGACCATCATGAACGATTGGATCGACTCGTGGATCGCGATTCCTGATCCCGTGGTCAACGAGACTACCCAGGAAACAGCTCTTGTCAAGAGGAATGACGCCACTGGTCGCACCGTCTACGTCCCGAACGCTCGCCGAGAAGCCATCACGCAGGATACACCCAAGTACATCAAGGAGATGATCGTCGACCGTCAGCTCCACGATTCCGAGCTCGTCGACCACAACGGCCTGGGCGCGAAACCAATTGAAGACGGCTTTCTCGAGGTCTGGGAACCCTGCATGCCTGTGAACATGAAGACCAACACGACTTCCATCACCAAAGAGAAGCAACTTGCAGGTAGCCAGAGCAGCCAAACGGCCACCGGGATCTGTTCGTTGCCAAACGAGCATTTGTTCTGGACCGAGTTCACCCTTGGCCAGCGCGCAATCGCCGAGATTGGAAAGAATGCTGCAAACCGATTCAGAATGCACGTCGCCAAGGGTGCAAACTGGTTGAAGAAATCACAGGAGACGGAGCTGACTCCTAGGGAATTCACCGGATGATCTAAATGAGTTTGACACAAGACTCGGAAAAGAAGAAAAATTCATCCGATCTACGAACAGTGGTCTTCAGCGGCTGGCTGAAGCAAAACTTCAGCGCTTGAATCTCCACAACATAGACCCTTGTGAGTTCATTCTGAGATCGACTGGCGTTGGATCTGGAGACCACATTTACAACCATAACCGCGTGGACTTTCGTCATCTCGAACGGATGATGACAAACCACCAGGCCTGCACTACAAGATTTCTTGTAGATTTTGTGCAGCATCTTCATGACAGGGACGAATAACCCCAAACAATGCATAGGCCGGAGTTCAGGAACCAGACATTTCAGACATCTGGAAGTGTTTATAGATACGTCGAATTCATGATGTATATAGCGACCATATTGTATAGCTACAAAATACCCCTTTGTTCTTGACCAAAGCCTCGCATCGAAGGATCTGTCGCCAACAGAAATGACTTGATATATAGTAGTGCACGTGAGATACTTGCAGTCTGAAATTTCAGAACGGCGATGAGCATTATTTGCCACGAATATTTCAGGTCAAAACATACACATAATGGATGAAGCTTAAGTTGCACCTGATTTTTTGTGTTGGCCAGCGGAGTCGCAGCTGTCCATGTTCATTGGCGAGACCCGACAGCCAATGAGAGGCCCGTATCGCTATACGTAGCTCCAGGCGGAAGGAACAAGTGAGCGAAGCTCTGACCCAATTCTTAGATGCGGTCATTGACTTACTTAACTCCGAACGCATTTTCCATCTCACCATTACCTTATCCACCTCGCCACACACAGCTCGCCCTTCTGCCGAGCCCTTCGTCGGACCACAACGGCTGCGCCAGCACTGTCGAATGACGCTGGCGGTCATTATGGAAATTACTTGACTCCAAAGAATGGCAGGAATGGCGAGATCCTCACGCATCTGCTCAACATGTGCGGCCGCATTGCTACGGCGGGAAGCTGCATCCGCGACGACACAGCCTAGACGACCAAACGGCAACTGGGTGCGACATTACTCGTCCACCAGCGACGAAAAGGCCGCCACGCCTGACGAAACGCCAAAGACCTCGAATAAGAACGACCACGACACGCCGCCGACCGCGAAGCCGGAGCCTGGCCCGTTGGCAAGGCGCCTCGAAGAAGCAACCGAGGAGGTCTTGCTGACTGGAGGACGTGCCGGCCGGCGGGCGGTCGAGGATGCTGGATTCTCAGAGGAGCTCAAGGAGCGCCTCTTTGCAAAAGTACAGGACGCCAAATTCCGATCAGAACATGCGGCCGCCTTCGCCGAGGCAGAGATGCCCGCGTCCGCCGGCAGGGGCACCGCGCACATGGTCTCCAGCGAGCCCTGGACCGGCCAGGAGAACACCTCGGACGCCGTTCGCCGCATGCTCGACGACGCACGCAAGCCGCTCGCTCCCGGACTGCGCGGAAAGCCCAGGCTGCCCAACCTCAATCCCGTCGACATGCGCCTCTCGCCGCGAGACAACCGGTCGTCGGGCCAGCGCGCTGCGGGCGCCCGCGATAAGGCCGCTGCGTATACGGGCCTGGGGCTTGGCAAGGAAGGCGACAAGAAGGAGCAGCAACAGAACGGACTCAGCGATGAGGAGAGGGAGGCTATGCGCAAGGAGTTCCGCGAACGGTTCCGTCCGGCAGCCAGGGCCCTGCCCAACACCATTTCGGGCCTCGCGTCGCTGGCCAACGAGCGCATCGAGGACGCCATTGCGCGTGGGCAGTTTAAGAACATCCCGCGTGGCAAGGGGGTCGAGCGCGACACGCGCTCGGACAATCCATTCATTGACACGACCGAGTATATCATGAACAAGATGATCAAGCGTCAGGACAGTAAGCGTATTCCCACGTTGAATATCTCGGAAATCATGAACTACTTCCCACAAATATCTGAGAGATGTCTGCTAACCTAAAACCCCTGCAGTGGTGCCACCGTGGATAGAAAAACAGCAGGAACTTGTCAAAACGGCGCACACATTTCGGACTCGCTTGCGCAACGACTGGAAGCGCCACGCAGCCAGGACTATTGCGAGCAAGGGTGGATCGCTCGAGTCGCAATTGGCCACGGCACGGCGGCTCGCCGAGGCCGAGCTGGTAAACAATCCGCGCCGGCGCAATGTCGAGCAGATCGTAGTGCCGGCCAACTCGACGGACGATCCCGTCATGGCAAAGCTGCGCGACCAGCTCGCTACCGAGATGGCCGTCGAGCTCGCGGACGCGGAAAGCACCGCTGAAGATGTTGCCGAGGTTGCCGCCGCCATCGCTCACGCGACCATCGAGGACGGCGGCACTGCAGCAGACGGATCTACAGAAGCCTCTCAAAAACAAGAGATGCCGGTTGACGATTCTCCTCTGCCGCCCCCATTTCGCGATCCGGCGTGGCTGCACACCGAGCAGGCATACATGAAATTATCCATAGAAAACCTGAATACGCTGACCAGGTCGTACAACCTCATGGCACCGGCACTGGCCCAGAAGCCATATTTTACACTGGAGCGGGAGCTGGACGCATGTTACGCCGACGTGGCTCCGCAGCTGGCCGATGCGATCAAGGATCGGGCGACACGTCCGTTCCGGCCGGCGGCCGAGAGCGTTGGACACCGTCCGGGCGGCATTCTTGACCGATTCAATGGTGAGACGCACCGCAGCAAGATTTACGACTCCAAGACGCCCAACTATGGGTTCCGGCAGATGTGGCGAGACTTGTTTAGGAAAGAGGCTAGTTAGCACATTGCCTGTGTGGTATGTGCATACTCGCTGCTTCGGATGGGCGGAGAAATATGTAGAATTATGAAAGTGTACTTTTGCAGTGTAACAACATGTGTCACTGTTGCTCCGTATTGCACATTTTCTCCACGGACATGCTAGTATGACCATGCAGGCGATTTTAATTTGTCAGTCGCATTCCTGGGTGATGATGTTGTCCAAAGTCTCTGACTATGTTGCCACTCTCCTCCACACTGGCCCTGCTTTTACTAGGGTCCTCCTTCTAGAAGCTTTATACTCTGTAGAACAACTCTAGACCATGTCTTCTCCAGACTTTGCAGGGGTCGACTGACCAATTTTGACGTTCCGTCTCCATGGATAATGAGGAGAGATTCGATGGCATTTATGACCTGGTGTGGAAATTCATAATACATGGACCTTGTTCATTTCATCGCAAAAGGGCGGAACGCAGTGGCCAGCAGCGCGCCACGACTAACAACACCATGTGACGACTAAGAATGTCCCTTAATATCTATCTGAGAAACCGTCTACATCGAAAGCCCTGGGAACTACCCGGGACGCAAATTGTTCATATCGATCACTCCGAGAGTCTGGTGGATGATGATTGTTGCAAAGCTGCCCGGCGGTCGTTTGCGCACACTGAGAGCTGGGGCAGAAATATGTATTATAAAAATCATGTAAGAACATGTGCAAGTTTGTACCAACTTTACTAGCAGTAGCAGATACCTAGCTGTTCGTTCTCGAGGATAGTCTGGTGTCGCCCTCGAACCCGGGCGAACGGAGCTGGACAGTCTTGCTCGGGCCGAGCGAAGCTATGCAGAGCTAATCTAGTGGATTTCCGCCCACAAGAAACCCCAGGGGGCAAGCTGTTCTGCAGCGAACCAGGCGCAGAGGCGGGCGCTGTTTGGTATGGCACTAGAAGCCTTGGAAGCCCTGAAAGCTCAGCGCTCTTTCAGTTGGGAGCCCGGCCAGCTGGAGCTACCCTTGTCGCCGAGCAGCTCCCAGAGCAAATCAACGTCATCCCGCGACCATGGATTGGTTGTTCGAACGAAGTTGCTCACCTAGGTCTGTCTGCTCTTGGACGGGTCAAAAAGAAGAGCCGACGAACAAGAGGGAAGATTGGGAGAGCAGCAACAGCGTGACAACAGTTATGAGATGCTCAGGGGCAATGGGAAAATATTGAATGCATAATAATACTGCATCCATACTACAAGTGACCGCCAAGAGAGAATCTCCATTGCTCCAATTCGCGACAACCTCGGCCTTCGCGTTCTGCCTGGTTCAATTCAGCAAGCAGCACCATCAGTCAATCGGACCTTTAGCTCATCGTCATTGGCGGGTGGGCCCCCTTCTCGAACCACTTTCTTTAATCGAATTGACTTTCTGGAACTTCGACGCTCCTTGGTTCCACGCCTCGTTCTTTTCCTTCTCTTCTTTTTTATTTTTCATCTTCAAACTGCTTCCCTCTTCGACAAGCTCTACAATTCCACCGTTTGCTGCCGCGAGGGTGTAGCTCTGCCACAGACGACGTCCTCACCTCCCAGCTACAGAGAACCTCCACTTTCGCGAGGAACACCAAGAAAACCCAATTCTACTTTTTTACGTAGCGTGGTCCGAGATCGCCTACCATGTTTCCCACAGCTGCCCGGCTACGGAGCGTCGCCGCCCCGGCTGTGTCGGCCCTCCTGCGGGAGCGCATCAAGCGCCCTTCCATGCTGAACAAGCTGTGCAAGCCCGAGGACCTCTTGCAGCACTTTCCCGACGGCGCCTACATCGGCTGGTCCGGATTCACCGGTGTTGGATACCCAAAGTACGTGTTTCCCTGAGGGCGGCGGGAAGAAGAGGGAAGAAGAGAAGAGAGCCGATTTGCTAAGACGCCCGGATCAAACAGGAAAGTGCCCACGTTTCTGGCAGACCATGTCGAGAAGAACAACCTGCAGGGCCAGCTGCGGTACTCGCTCTTCGTGGGAGCGTCCTCGGGAGGCGAGACGGAGAACCGCTGGGCGGGCCTGGACATGATCAACCGCCGCAGCCCGCACCAGGTCGGCAAGTCCATCGCCAAGGGCATCAACGACGGAAAGATCAACTTCTTTGACAAGCACCTGTCCATGTTCCCAGTCGATTTGGTTTACGTAAGCGCGCCCCGTTTCTACCTATAATCGGAGGATACCCAGCGTGTGTCGAGGTGGGCTTTCTGAAGTGGCTTGCTAACTTTTTCGGCGCAAAAGGGCTGGTACACCAAGGATCGCCCCAACAAGAACCTGGACGTTGTGGTTGTGGAGGCGACCGACATCAAGGAGGATGGAAGCATTGTGCTTGGTGCCAGTGTCGGCGCCACTCCCGAACTTATCCAGATGGCAGACAAGGTAAGACTCGAGAAATCTACCCACCTTGGAGAGCAAGGCAAAGGCAAGACGCGCCCTCTTGCTAACAGAGAAACCAGATCATCATCGAGGTCAACACCTCGCTCCCCAGCTTCGATGGACTCCACGACATCACCCTGACGGACCTGCCACCTCACCGCAAGCCCTACCTGATCACGAGGGTCGAGGACAGGATCGGCAGCACGTCCATGCCCATTGACCCGGAAAAGGTCGTCGGCATCGTCGAGTCGGACTACCAGGACAGGACTATGCCCAACACCCCGGCAGACGAGAGCTCGGCGGCCATTGCCACGCACCTAATCGAGTTCTTTGAGCACGAGGTCAAGCACGGCCGCATGCCCAAGTCGCTCCTCCCGATCCAGTCGGGCATCGGCAACATTGCCAACGCCGTCATCGGAGGCCTGGCCGAGTCCAACTTCTGGAACCTGAAGGTCTGGACCGAGGTCATCCAGGACACCTTCCTCGACCTCTTCGACTCGGGCCGCCTCGAGTTCGCCACGGCCACGTCGATCCGCTTCTCGCCCGAGGGCTTCAAGCGCTTCTACGACAACATCGACTCGTACTACAACAAGCTCCTGCTCCGCTCCCAGCAGGTGTCCAACTCGCCCGAGATCATCCGCCGCCTAGGCGTCATCGGCATGAACACGCCCGTCGAGGTCGACATCTACGCCCACGCCAACTCGACCTGCGTCATGGGCAGCCGCATGCTCAACGGCCTGGGCGGCTCAGCCGACTTTTTGCGCTCCTCCAAGTACTCCATCATGCACACGCCCTCGACACGCCCCTCCAAGACGGACCCCACGGGCGTCAGCTGCATCGTGCCCATGTGCACCCACGTCGACCAGACGGAGCACGACCTCGACGTCATCGTCACCGAGGCCGGCCTCGCCGACGTCCGCGGCCTCTCCCCCAAGGAGCGCGCCCGCGTCATCATCGACAAGTGCGCCCACGAGGACTACAAGCCCATCCTCAAGGGCTACCTCGAAAAGGCCGAGTTCGAGTGCCTCCGCAAGGGCTGGGGTCACGAGCCCCACCTGCTCTTCAACAGCTTCGACCTCCACCGGGCCCTCCAGGAGGAGGGCAGCATGAAGAAGGTCAAGAGCTTCTAAGTGCCTGGGGGGTTTCATTTGTTTATGAATAAGATGGGAGAGAACAACTAAAAATTCACATCGCCTCCAATCAAGAAAAGGGGCGTGGTCTTTGCATACCATATAAAGTTTGGCGATCAGGCGCTTTATTACTCTTTTTATTTGTCTTTGTTGTCTTTTGGTATTTTTGCATACTCGGGGACATAGGGGAAGAACGGGAAGATCTTGGAGACTGACATGTCTGATACATCCGTCCCCTGGAGTTGTATATAAAGTAAGAAAAAAAAATCTATATCAAGTAGATGGACAAGATCTACATTTTTGTATCACCCGCCCTAGTTGACTATATCAAGTGAGTCCTCGCCCAGATCCAATTGTAAATTATTTCCTCCAGGGAGATTTGATACCTTTTCTCTCGACGGAAAGGTTTCAAATATAATGACGCAGATGGTGCATGCAAACTTACGTTGGCGAGACTGGTGGTCCGGAATCAAGGTAATTTTATGCAGCTCATCCCGATTAAATGCTCAACATTATCTCATTAAAAACGCAAGAGGTATCAACTAAATCCAAGAAAGGAACAAACATTTCCCTTCATCTCTCATCATGCCCAGTCCCATGTCTCTTTTCTCTGGAGTAGACAGTAGATATCGTCTGTCCGTCCTAGTCCATTGGCAACCCATGAAGCCCGCGTCGCATACGCACTCTCTCGAGGCACTGCGCGTGGAGGTTGCCAGAGAATTTCCCATGTCCGGGCACGCAATCATCAGCCCAAACCAACCCATCTCTCATGAGCTGGAAATGACCTCTTCTCTCAAGTTCCCATTTCGCCTCCTTTCCATATCGCGCGAACCCGCTCTAAACAACAGTCTTCTTGTCGGCGTGGCCGTGTCCGGCGAGGCCCTGGTCCTCGAGGACGGCCGTGGGCGCCACGTCCTCGACGGTCTCGTCGCTGAACTTGAGATCCTCCTCGAGCGGGATCGTGTCCGTGATCCGGATGAAGACGATGGGGCCCGCGATCAGGAGGGCACCGGCGCAAACGCCCCACTATAGAAAGAACGGCAATTAGCATTCATGCATTTAAAGATACCCGGGAATCTTGATGAGGGTTAAGGGGGAAGAAAAACATACCGTGGCGGCAAACAAGGTGTTGTACTCGACCTTGAGGTTGTCCAGGCGCCAGAAGACGGCGGCGCCGGCGCTCTGGATGCCCTTGTAGAAGCCGGCCAGGTTGGACAGGCGGCGGCCCGAGTTGGACATGGCGCCCATGTACCAGTAGATGCACGTCTGCCAGGCGGCGTCGTAGAACCCATAAAACATGTACAGGAACATGGGGGCGACGAACTTCTCGCCGCCGCCGTTCTCCCAGTCGAGCAGCTGCGTGGCCTGGTACTCGGCGGTGCTCGAGACCTCGCGGGTGACTTGTTGTTTTTGCCAGGCCCAGCCGCCGCCCCAGATGATGAAGGTCAGGGCGAAGAGGACGACCAGGGACGCCTTGGCGCGCACCGAGCGGCTGACCTTGTTGTAGTCGAGGGCGTAGCCGAAGATGATGGCGCCAAAGATCTGCGCCAGCCAGTACAGCAGGTTGTTGAGCGAGGCGCCGCGGGCATTGAAGTGGGCGCCGTTGATGCCGTTCTGCTGGTACGTGTAGAAGATGTTGGAGGCGAAGAACATGGGGAACAGCAGCACGATCCACGGGTCCGTCGAGATGGTCTCCCACAGGCCGATGAACTCGGACGTCCACGACGGGCTCTTCATGACGACGACGTGCGAGCCGTCCTCGCGCTGGACGCGGTCGGCGTCGCACAGGAAGAGCGCCAGGGCGGCGCCGATGACCATGAGGACGATGAAGCCGTAAAAGGTGCCGTCGGTGGCGTCGCCGCCCGTGTTGTTGATGTTCTGGCCGAGCGGGATCAGAGCACCGATGACGGCTCCTAGGTTGAAGATGATCCAGAACCAACTAATGTAGCGGCCCTTGGCGTGCTCGGGGGGATAGGCCATCATGATGGCGCCCTGGCCGCACCAGAGGAGACTGGCGCAGAAACCCAGGAAACAGCCGGCAAAGATGACGTACCCCATGTTGGACGTGTGCTTGTAGCACAGAATACTTCCGGCGTAGACCGAGTAGCCCAGCCCACCGAGGGCGAGGGTCACGCGGAGACCCAGCCTGTTGGCGAACGTACCGGAGAAGAAACCGACGACGGCGAAGACGGAGTAGAGGGCGACGGAGGCGTTGGTCTGGGCCGTGGTGTCCTTGAGGCCGGCACCGCCCAGGCCGGTCAGGGCATTGTACATTCCGGGGCACAGGAAGCACACCATGGCGACCATGAAGAGCTGGACCTTGGGCGAGGCGTACCACAGCTCACGCCGGCCAATCTTGAAGCCTTTGTACATCCATCCCGACGGGCGCTGGACGGGGTCAGCGACAGTGTGCGAGTCGGGACCCGAGACGGTCGAGGTCCCGAGCTCTGCCTTGGCGTCTTGGGCCATTATGAAGCTGTTCTTTTCCTTCCCTTGGATTCAATTAGGCGCGACAGTCTGGTTGTGTCAGAAAAGAAAATCTGACCGCCTAGCTGGACGGGAACGTGGTCAGCACTCGAGTTTTGTCAAGTCGGTTGGCGGCAGCTTGCTGATAACACACGAGATGCAGGCAGGTCGCCACATGATAAAGCTCGCGGCGGGAAAGGGAGAGGTACTTGAATGGCAAAAAAAGATCCCTGGACCCTGAAAAAAAGAGGATGCAGGCAATCAATGTAGTGTATGTGCCAAAAGGGCCCAGGTACGTGTAAATGCAGGGAAGGCAAGCACGGAGAGGCACACAGAGTGTATGTGAGAGGGGGGTAAAGTTGGACCACATGCAAGGATAGGATTGGGATTGGGATTGGATTGGATGGGCTGCATGCATCGGATCAATCATTCCACTTACAGCGTTCTGGTCTGTCGAGGTCAAAGTTCCCGTCAGGCGAGAACAGACAGACGACTGGGGGAAAACAGACAGGCAAACGTGGGAAGTTGTGACGGGTCAGAACTTTGTACCGTTATGTTGCCTTCTCTTTAGACCCGGAAGATGCCACAAGTTCCAAAGGGTAAAAAGAAAAAGGAAAAAAGGAAAGCAATTCCAAGAGGCACGAACCCGATTCCAAGGGAAACGCGGGCTGCGGGATCGTGTCGATTTAAGAATCAACCGAACGAACCATGCGGATTTGCCTGGATTGTCGATCAGGGATGCGCCCGCGTAGTGGAGCCGGGGGGAGAGTCCTTGGTCTGCTTTTCGGAAGTGGTCTGTTGCTGATCTGGACGGAGCTGGTTCCCTATGTGAAGGTACGGATACGGTGGTCCAGGTGCAGGGCTGGGCTAGGCTTTGCTGCTTGTTTGCAGTGTTTTATTACCGGCGAGATAGGGAAATTGTCGACGGCATGGGTGGGTTGGGATATATGGGATGGCAGCGACGGGGGGAGCCACCGAGACCTTGTAATGGATGCTTGCTGTTGATATCTATTTGCTGGGTTCGGGTTTGGTCTGGCAGGGTGGGATACGACGGGCAATGTCCGGGCTGGGCCGTTATTGTATGTAGTACCGGTCAGCTGGTAGGGGGACAAGATGCAGACAAGTGGTTGGTGATACACAATTCCCTCGGCTTGCTATCAATACACTGAACTGATATGGTATGATAATGGTGGAGAAGAGGAAACAAAGAATACCATCACTGATAGTCCCTCGGTCATGGGGAAAGAGAGAGGAGAGAGAGAGAGAGAGAGAAACGTGGTAGAAGCCGATCAGGTGTAACTACTAGCTGAGGATCTATGCTCCCCTTGTCGGTAGGTAATGTAGTATGCACAGACGAGAGCGAGGCTATGGAGGCTGGACCTTGGAGGTGGTACTACGTGACACCAGAGATTATGGGTGCGTCCCAGCTTGTATCCAACTAAACCAGTTGACAGCACATGCGCCTCGAGTCATCCATCAGTGCTGTAGTATGTGCCATGTAGATGTCGAACCGAACAAGAAGACGGACCGCCGGACGAAGCAGGCACTTGGAGAATCAAGAGATGGATGGCTTTCCGATCCGAGAAAAGTCGGTTCTCTTTTGGTGCAACGAAGAGAAACGAACGCCAGTCAGTTCGCTGACAGCTTGTTGCGCTTTCCAATTCGCCGCCCCGTGCCCTCTAGCCCTCTGTCCCCCCCAACAGATCCGAGAAAGTGCACTAGAATATTTAAGAAGAAGCACAGGCACTTCGGGGCAGAGCTACACGAGACAGGGAGGCTGCTCGGCAGGAGACGACAGACAGATGGCAGCATTACCTAGGTTAGAGAAGAACTAGAGAGCCACGGACGACGTTGATCGGCACGGCCAAAACCACGCCAGCGACAGGCGGCGCAACCGTAAGCTGGGAAGGGGAGGGCAAGCAGCCAATCTGCACTGTCGGTATGCTATAAGATGCTTAAAAACGAACACGGCACTGGGGATTGTGGCTTGGCCAAGGGCGCGTGCTTTTTTCTTTCTATTTTGGTGCTCACGGCCCAGCATCCGTACATGGACTGATTGATTCTTTTTTCGTCTTCCCGTTAGCAGAGAATTGTGAATCATGGTTCCGGACTTGCGGTTGACGCCGTTGAGCAACCGTTCAGGCCGGTCTTGGGGTGTCTCGAAACATTGTTTCTCTGCTTCTTGGTAGTAATGGTCCTTTGCTACCTGTCTGCCTGTGTTCTGTTTCCTACCTTGCCTCAGGTACCTTACGGAGGCCAACAGGGATCGCCCTTTTTGCCTGCCGATAAACAATGGCTTGTGTCGAGCTCTACCGCAACCGTAGGGTGCTAGGAAATGCCATCCGTGATTACCCAGTCGGCCCGCAGGCTCTTTTCTGGTTGGCCCATTAGGTGCTGTGCCAGTATCTCGCTTCCCGCTTTCTGACCACTTTCTCCAGCGCACCGACCGCGGCCCAGTCATTGGCTCGCCTGCGAAGGAAAAGCTGGGGTAGAAGTTCCGCCAGGTTAGAACTCTGAGCGACCCATCCCGTCTGGTCTGGTCTGGCTTTTTTCTTTTTTGGAGCTTTGCGAGAGAGAGATGGGAGATGGGATTAGTATGGAGCCTGCCCCGACCGACTATTCCCACTCTTTGCCATTTGGAGACCGTGTGGGCTCTCTTTCCGCCATTTGGCCAGACAGAAAATATACAAGATCCAACATCTGGCTGGTCGCGTGAGTTGCGCAGACCGCAGTTTGACAGCTTCAACAAGCATTGCAGCATTAGGATAGCGACCGTTGAACAACCGGCAACCTAGCTCCGTCCTTTTTAGCTAGGTAAACCAACTTTCTCACCTGACTTTTGATGCTCCTTCCTGCCTGCCTTCTCCTCCTCCCCCTCGGTCCCCCCTCCCCCTGGGGCAGCACTATCTATTAGTGGACACGAGCACCTAGGTCCAGCATGTAACGTAACAAAGCTGACTGATTAATCGCGATCCAAGTGGCGACCCGGAAGCGATTACCATGCCCCCCAGACAAGCCCAGATAGTACACAGTAGATAGCAACGATCGCAAACAGAAACAGAGAGGATCCCAATGTTTCATACACTACACTCACGATTGACTAATGGCTGGAGCACCATCATCCTTGTGGCAGCATCGTTACCAGCATCGCTCATGCATGCAATCGCGCTGCTACGTTCGATCCGATCGGCTCCATCCAGATTCTCCTCCTCCTCCTCCCTCTCCTCCTCCTCCAAAGTCGGGGCACGTTGACACATCGAATAGTACAACTTTCAGGGTCCAAGTGACCGACCAACAAATGGCGGGGATCATCCCGTAGCTACGAAAAGCCGCAACATACCGACCGCTTGGGACTATCTTGAGCCGAGTCCAAGGCGACGGATCAGTCAATGCCAAGGTAGCTTGGTCGAAGCCGAAGCCGACTAATGACAAGTGAACGGCGTAGAAAGGTTTACATGCGGTCAGCATTGGTGGTCGCTGTTTCTACCAGCGGCTTTTTAATTTGGTTGTCGGTCATTCAAGTCAAGTTCGATCCCGTCATCCCTTTCTTTTCATTTTCTGTTTCTGTCCCTACGACCAAAGCTCACTCATGTATTGCGCTCCGAGGTATAAGAGCATGTCATATCCTCTAATACAGACTGACGTGCTCTCAACCAAGATCATAGGGCATTCACAGAGAGCATGTATCACATTTGTTTGATTGAGACCACTTGAAAAGAGAAAAAAAAAAAAAGTTGGGACAATTAGTGACTTGAAGCCAATGACATTGCAGGTTATCTAGTCAGGGCCTATCAATTCATAGCAAGGAAATGCCCACGCCGCATTTCGTTTTTTTCCCCCATTCCCCAGGGGGCATCTGTGTACCTTTTCCTGTTCCCCATGGCCGGTGAGTGTCTGCATAGGCTTCCTTTTCCTGAGGACTCCTGCCCCCAGACCCATAGCTGGCCAGGACTTCCCATATGTCCATTATACAATGAATACACCGCGACTCGCCTGCGCCCAATACCATAATGTACCGTCGAGTCTGTCGACCTGATGACTTCTCTCCTTTGCGCCATGTCATCAGTCCGTCTCGTCCTGGACCCAACTCCCATGAACTCCTTTTTTACCATGCCAGGCGAAGAAAAATCAAAAGCAGCAAAACTCGACGCTGCTGCCTGCCCCTCAGAGGGCTTGCGTACCAGTGATACTATACGTTCGTGCAGAACCTCTTCTTCTGCAGCCGCGTGTGCCCGCCGCAAAAACATGTTGAGAAATGAAAAATAGGCTCGTCAAATGCGGCCCATTCCCAGTACTCGTGAGAAGAAGAATGAAATAGAAAACAATAGGGGGTATCGGTAGATGATGCAAAATGTAACAAATTAAACACTGGCTTGAATGCGTCGAATCAGTGTCCTGCGGCGGGCAGGCTTTGGTGGTATGTTGTGTTTCTCTTTCTCGAGTTTGATGCTACACCAGGTCGGTGCAGACAAGTTTGTGGCTCTAAACTGCCACAGTTGAGGTGTTGTTGTGGTGTCCGCGATCCCGCGATATCCACGAGAAGCCAGTCTTCTGTCCAGGAGTGGGCGTGGCCATGGGCTCAACGGGCGTTCTGGGGATCGTCTCACGCGGCTCGAGCAAGAGACTCTTGCGGTAATAGCTGACCTGAACATTGTTTTCTTGGTCTGCCTCCTTGACGCGAATAATTTGTGCCTGGATCCAGTCTTGGAAATCGGCAACCTCTGTGAGTCGGTACGGAATCTGGAAGCGCTGTAGGTCACCAATGATCTTGGCTGTACGGGTGTGCTTGTCAAAGTTGACAATCGTCAACCCGTGTTCCTCCGCGCTTGAACCTGGTAGCTGCTTTGTGGCGGCGTTGCCAATATCAACAAAAGTGAGATCCGTCAAGAACATGCCGAGAAACGGAAGGCATGGCGGGACATGGCCCTGGAGACGTGCTCGGAGAACCTTGTTGTTGTTGGCTGGCTCAACAATGGCCTGGAGAGTCTTGTACATCTCGTATCGCTTCGGGCTGATGTAGTCCCAGGTCTTCCGCAATCTATTAATAACGGAGCTGTTCAGACTGCAAATGATTGCCATGAGTCCATCGTAATTGTTCAGCTGCAAGCATTGGTGTGCAACCTTGATCCACTGCTTGATCGCGGCTGCTCGCTTCTTGACATCCGGATATTGCAGAATGGTATCTGCAACAAGATTTGAAATATCAGTCGAGAGTCCAGACATGGCCTTGACGTTGGGCGAAGCCACGCCACCATTCTTCATCCACTGCGATCCGAGCAACTCCTCGGGAAGGATGGAGCAGTAGATATTCATCTGCCTCATGGTCAGCTGGCGCGCGACTTCCAACGGTTCGAAGTCGAGAACTGATGGCAAGCTGCCGCCTAGTTTCCAATTCTGAAGCAAATGCTGTTGGCTCTTTGACAGCAGAGGAGGAGGTAGCGGCGTATCAGTCGGAACGTATTGCGAGATGGAAGTGCTCGTCTTGCCCATGGAGGAAACGAGCCTGGGGACCAAGGGCCCGTTGGTAGACGAAACTCTCTCAACTAGTGCCAAGAGACGCTTTCCAGCCGAAGGTAACAGTGAGCAGAGCTTGAAATCTGCAAAGTGACGGATGACAAGCAGAGCTTCATTGTCCGTTTCCTCACGCCAGTGAGACTCAAGCCAACCCTTCATGACATTGTAGACCCTCAAACGGACAGGGCTGGCGATGTGTGGAGCCTCGCCGACGTAGTCAAATCGGTCAATAAGGGCCTCGGCAAACTTGCGAGGTGTGCAGAACAACCTGAATGTGAGGTAGAAGGCAGAAACGAATACTGCATCTGGGGTGGACTCATGAGTGGTCAGACGTTCAACGAGTGCAGCCAGCGAGCCACCGGTAACCTGTCCTTCCTTGTTGAACATGAGCTCATGTGCGTATGTCTTTTCGAGCAGTCTCGACTCGACATCGTCCGACTCCTCGACTAGATCGTTTGCACCAGCAGCATCCAGTTCCGACAGAGATGACTTGTTCTTCAAATCGGGAGTATCGGCTCGAGTTGAAGTCTGGGAAACGAGACTTGTCTCAGAGTCCCTGCTGAGATATGTGCTGTTGGTCCCCGAGCTCGAAGCAGTCGATAGCTCCGAGCGGAAAGATCCGTGGTATTCACTATCGTGAGAAGCCTCTGTGGTCGGGCTGTAGGATTCTTCAGGGAGCGGCAGGGTGGTGGTCAACTTGGGAAGTGGTGGAAGTCGAGCTCGCGATGAGGCTACAGATGAGGCGATACTCGAAATCGCATCATCCGTTGCCACAGACTGAGACCGCGAGGAGGGTCGAGAGTCGTTGCCAGACTCCACATCCGCAGAATCGGCGTCGTCGTAAGTACCAGGAACCTTGGGCAAGGGCTTCTCCATGGACATGTGTAGTGGTCGCACAGATGACGAACGTGCAGCCTTCTCCGGCGTGCCCGGTCGAGTCTCGGCGACTTTATCGAAGACTTCCAGGTCAATGCCGAGTCCAGTGTCCTCAGTTTCGAATTCGAAATCGCCAATCCTTTCGATGACCCAGTTAGTCTTTTCCACGCATCCACCAGCAGCCTGTACACAACCCATGGCGGCCGAAAGAAGTTGGCCGTTGTCCTGGAGCATGATGATATCCTCGGCATCAGCTTCGGTGCTGGTGAGAATGTCGCGCGCTGAGTATACTAGCTCGCGAACGCGGTCATACATGAGGGCCCGTGCTTGGTCCAAAGACTCGGAGCCAAATGGGTTATGCCTGCAAACGGTATCGACAACAGCAAGGAGGTCACCGCCCAAGACGGCCGACTGTTTGATGGCTAGAGCCAATTCCGCGCGTGACTGGGACTGCAGTTGTAAGCGACCGATGAATGAGCCAAGATATGACAGTAGCGTGTCGTGACTGGAGCTCAAGCGTGTCGAAACCAAGTTTTGTGGTTGTAGGGTTGGCGATGGGCCGACCAGAGACACCCTGTGTGATATACTTGCTGACACCCGGCTGCCCCGAGCATAGTTGGCCTGCGACAGGCGATGGCCGGTAGTGTTTGTTGGCGAGTAAACGGAGGACAAACGCTTGTTGGCTGGTGCGTTTGCTTGTGTACCATCGGCTGGCTGCGACTCCACCACGTCGGTGCTGGTTACCTCTGGAACGCCTCGGGAAGCCGCATACTGGTCGGCCTCCGAGCCTTGGTCGAAACTCGTCGAATCAGCTGGGGGAGTCGGAGGGATAATGGACTCTTCCACTACAGTGGCCATGACCGTCACCGTCGGGGGTGCGCGTTCCTGTCTATCAATCTCCAGCAGATCAAGAAATCGTACACCTTTGACAATGATCTTGAAGGCCTTGAGGACCATGGCATCGATAATATCGTTGACTTCCTCGGTTAGCAGCTGCGAAGACCTCAGAGCTTCCTGTAACCTTTTGGCCGTCTTGACAAGCGAAGAGAGCTCAGAAAGTAACGACTTTCGGCCTCTTCTGAGATGATCATTTCGTTGTATGGTGGGTGATTCTCTTGTTAAGCAATGTGTGCATTCCTACATGAACTGTCAATATTCCACTTCATAGAATGAACCAAGGTGTAGTGAGTCATCATACCAACAGATACCGAACGCCAGCGATGATACCTTTCATGAACTCTTGGTTACCAAAGATGTCTCGTTCGTTCGTCATTGTGCTGCGCAGCAAATCCCAGAAATTTAGTAGTGCCTGTAAGAGGTTCCTCATCTCCTCGGGGTCATATGCCTCGCAGTAGTTTGTCGGCAGCCATCCCCGGGCCCCAGAGGCCAGCAGGGTGCCGTCGGCCCATCCATTCGTATGTATCGAGTGGACCAAGACGACGTCGCCCTCATCGAGTGGAAGAGTGACGGTCGAGTCTGAAGCGGCGTAATTAGGGTGAAATGGATAGAAGGCCCTCAAGAAATTGTGGAAGACTGGAGGCGGCGGTGCCGACTCGTTCGGCGACGTGCTGATGTCTTCTTGTGAGCCATTGGGGGTCGATGGAGGTGTTATATGCGACTGCGACTGCGCATTCGAAGACGGAGATTCATTGTACCAAGCGTCGCCCTGTTCCTTTGCAACATCTGACCGGCCCTTATGGATGGCAAGGGGCGCAACCTGTAAGCTGGAGCGCATGGACTGGTCGTCAAGCATTATGAATGCTGCGGAGTTCCGCGGTCGTAAACCATGGGTGGATTCTGAAATCGTAGAACTTCCAAGATGCGATAATGATTCCCGATGGACAATGTCCACCACTTGCACGCAGATCCGCCGTGTGATTCGTCCAAGAGCTTCTCTGCTCCAATACCGGTTCCCAGAGACGAGACGAAAGAAAAGTCGAAAGAAAGAGAGAGAATGATTGATGTGCCGAAGTGCTGTTGTTCTCTGATGGTGAGTTGTTGTGTCAGTCGTGGGTTCCGCGGCGCAAACGAGGGGAGGGGTGTGTTTGTTGACGACTTCAGTCGCGAATCGATAGTCCGAAGTGTTATGGAATGAAGGGAGACACGGGAGACAGTGACGAAGTAAAAGGATTAAGTCCTTTCAGATAGGTAGAGAGAGAGGGTCCGATGTGGAATGTCAAGGTTCTCTGGTCTTGCACCCGCAGGGTTGAGGGTACGTATCGAGGTACATGGACTCAGGTACTGGGGACCAGGGAATGTCCTTGACGCAGAAGTTTTGGGCTTCAGTCACCCTTGAACCCATGCAATGCAGAACCAAGAGAGACACCAGGCCGGGCCTAAGCCAAACGGGGGAGAGGGGACGTCGTGATAGAAAAAAGAGAACAGAGAGGAAAATTAAGGTGCGCACCTGGAATATTTACTTTAATGGCTTCAGCAAATTGCTCGTGACGTCTCGCTGGGCCCCCAACGACGCCTTTGGCTCTTGAGGGGAGAGAAGTAGTGGTAGTAGTGATTGGGAAAAATGTGAGAACCCCGGATTATTGCGGGCGAAAACGAGAAAGGAGAGCTTGTTTGGTTCAATTGGGATCGGGAGAGGAGAGAGGGAGAAGAGCTGAGGTGCAAGTTGCAGACCGTTGTTCTGCAGCAGACAGACCGAGCGATTAGCCTGGAGCTACTGGGCGACTAGGGGAGGACGGGAGCAATGAAGGTGGCGTTGGTCTGGATGGTAGACGCGATCCCGCCAAACCGCTGGATCCAGTCGTTTTTGGATGCAGCTACGGAATTCGTCGCGATGGGGAGTAGCGCAGCCGTTGGTGACGGTGCCGTTTCAATGCTCGGTCAAGTAGGTGCTTTGAAACGTTTTTGTAAATAGCATACGACGGGCGAGAGGATTGTTATCTCGAGCTGCTTGTAGGCTGTAGGTAGGTCGGGCCCGGAAGAGCTTCAGGTCGTGTGTGGGCAAAAGGGTTTCCGTTCCTTCGGGAGGCCTTGGTTAGGTAGGTCGTAGGTAGGAAGGTACCAGCCAGCCAGGGACGGCTTTCGATTTTCAGAAAGGACCTGCCAAGTGCCGCTCAACACAGGCTATGTCTATTCTCTAACACACTCTCGGGCGCGCAATGTGACCTCTCACAACAAGCTGGCGATCGGGATGGCAGACGGGTTTTAGGCTTTGCTATTTGACTGATCGAGGTACATGGACAACTAGACACCTCGGGAAGAGAACTTGATACTGATAGAGCTGCAAGAGCTGCAGGATGATGGATGGATGAAAGAGTGAATGGGAGAGAACGGGATGCAGGGACAGGCCTTGCTTGCAGTGCAGACAAGACAGATCAATAGGAACTGGAGAATAGCTCAGTCCTGCTGCTTGGGTAGCTATGTACGAGTATTGATGTATGGAGAGATGTGTATTGCTTGTATTGTTTTCTAGTTCATGTATGAAAGAGGCATGCGTCTCTGCCAGGCAGGTCTGCGTCTGTCTGATAGCTATGCTGGACCATGTTGAAATGTGCGGCAGGTAGGAGCTCCGGGATGGCGGGTATGTACGAGGCAATGCGCGCTGCTTCTGGTTCGTTGATAGTCGATGGCCAGGGTGCCAGGTAAGGTTATGGCGACCACAGGGATTGTCAAGTGTGCAAAGAGCAATTATTTCTAATTATGGTGGGGGATCGATAAAGATACACCGTCCCGGACGACGATCCCGGCGCAAGGGGGGAGCAACAGGAACGCGACAATGTTGAATGACAGATTCCCCTCGACCTTTTTCTCTTTCTGCTCCCCTTGGCTAGTTTACCAATCAACTCTCCCATTCTTTCAAAGCTACGGGATTCTACTTTTGGGTCTACCATCGAAGCGGGTGCGGGAGCTGTGGTCAGATCAAGGGCAGGTCAAGTCTGTGGACGGCCTGGAGTTCCTGGTCGTGGACTCGTGGGGGAGGAGACAGCGCAAGATCCCTGCCTGAAGCCCCACGGGCGTGATGATTTCAGCAGAGCAAAAGCACGTCAAGAGACCTGGAAAACGTCACACCCACCGACCATCCGGGACCGACCAGTGAGTTTCTGGTTGGTCAATTATGAAGACCGGATGCGCGACTTGGCATTCTGGATCACAAATCTGCAATGACAGACATAATATAGCCATGTTGGATGTAGACAAGACTGCTTTGGCAGAAATTGGGTAAAAGAGGCAAACATGGAAATTGAGAAGCCCGTGCAGACAGACACAATACAAGAGGAGTCGCAAAGCAGCAAATCCATGGTTCCCACGAGTTGCGACTCGTTGGCCTCGAAAGGTGTGCAGCCAGAAGAGTATCGCGGCAGGGGTTTCGCAGTGCCAGGGCAGGGGGCACGTCGCTGGGATTCTTAGGCTCGACCGGGGCTCAAGTCTGGTCCCCGTCCGCCGGGGTACAGGCACTGACTGGCACAGGCACAGGCACAGACAGGGGACGGTAACAAAGTGCTGCAGGGTACCCAATAGTAGGGATGCCGGAGAGGGTCTGTGTATGTCTGTCTGTCTGTACGGTTCCTCTGTATTCATCTCACCCATCCTATCACGTCTGCCCAGGCCGGTACATATACACTTTACAGCAAGATAGTGTAGAGAACTCCCGCGTCTCTCCGCCCATATTGTGGATTCTGCTGGCCAGAACGTGACAAGAGTGCATTGAACAGCATGCGAGTGATATGATGCATAGACCTATGGAGTAATGTGACCCGACAGCTCGATGCCGTCTTGTTGTGGCCCCTGGTTGCGTGATGTCGTCCAAGGACATCGATCCATTTTGCTGTGTGCTGACTCGCTGGGACACGGCTCGGTCTTGTCCAACTCTAAAGACGTGCGGTTGAGCCTTGCAACGCCTGGAGCTTTGTCATCAGCTATTCAAGAGTATCAAACTTCATACATAGTAGCTTTCAAGCCATCATAGTCGGAATGTATTTCATGACTTGGCATGTGACCAGTAAAGGTCAGTCATCCTACCAAGTTTCGTCGAAATACCTGCATCGTCCATGAACATCTTCCCAGGCAGGTGGATGAAGAACAAGGTTGATGGTAAAAGTAGCCATCATATCCTTGTTGTGTAGGCAGGCAGTGAAGCTCAAGCTCAAGCTCAAGCTTCCAGTCTGATTCAAACTTAGTTATCACCATACAATATATGGAGCTCCAGCTCCGTGCTTGATTCGATGCTTGCTGGTGAATCCATTGCTCTGGTTCCTGCAGTTACCAGGGCAATCTCTTGCTCAGTTGTTGCGCCTCGCGCATCTTATCTGGCGTCTACAACCACGATCAGTCATGTCATGTGCTGTGTTAGAATCGAATCAGGTCTCTGGAAGGCGCATACACATGGGCAAGGCGGGCTTGGTAAACATATCCCAATCTCGATACGAAGAAAGCAGGTAGTCATACATGGGTATTGTTCTACTAATCGGAAGGCCTCACGGAGAGTTGATACAGCAGCACAGTTACAGGGACCGAATGAGTACTTACACGAGTTGCGCAAGTCATAGCCAGATTCATCGCCAATGGGCGGGCCCCTTGCTGGATTCTCGTTGCCATGTGACCGGTGATCATTAGTTTGCGGTGAGGTTGTGTATCTTCCACAATCTCGAAGATGTGATCTGGCGTTGCAAGCCGCATTCCCGTTGTAGATTTCTAGGCGCACGTTGGCAGCCCGGGGGTGGGAAATGCTGCGTCTGTGGTTGCCGCCTTGTTCGTCACATTGCACACATCTCACTGCACAACAGTTGTGTACCGCAAGGCTCGCTTCATTTGTTGCACCCTTGGGCCAAGCTCCTCGCCTGGGTTGGACCGGTCAAATGGTACCCTTGGAAAGTAGTTCTCACGTAGGTAGGCAGGTTAGGTAGTTGCACAGGGACGACCCTCGAGGTAAAGTAGGCAATGTAAGCACTTGTCATACGCAGGCCAGCGGGTGGCCGAGAGGATCTTCCCGTCCTGATCTGGGATTGCCAACGCGCTATCTGGCTGCTGGCTGGGTCGAATCTACACACCAACCCAAGTGTAGGTAGGGTGGTGAAGCAGGGTGCACGCAACGGTCCCATCCCGACTGGACTGGAGACCTGAGATCGGAATTCAATTCAAGTGGAAGGGGAAGAGGCAGGTATCGATCTACACCTAAGCGCCCTCGGCAGCATTGAAGAATGATGGTGACACGACATATATTTATCAACCATAGAACTGACCACAACAACGGTCGCAGGGCTGGGCAACCGCAATTGGCAAAATGACGGCGACCCAGGCCTGTCAAATAGTCAGGGAAGAAAAGAACAAATTTCGTTGACGACTGCCCGCCAGCCTCGGATTGTGTTATCGTGCATCTGGCGCATGCAACTCTTGGTGACATTGACCGTGTGGAGTGCGTCGGGGTCCCGTCCTAGAGGCCCGGCTGTTGGATAATGTACGGTAGGTAGGCTCCAAACCCATGCATCACTCGCTATTTTCATTTTACAGGCGTGTACGAAGCATGTACGTGTCTTTCATATTCGTGTTGATGCGTGCCGTCGAGGCCTCACGGCCCTGTCGCCCTGGGGGTGAGTGTCGTATTGGCAGCTTGGAGACTGGTACGCTATTCTCCCGATGTCACGTCGGCTAGTATTCCGAGGCGGGCTGACAGGAGGCGGCTTTCACTTTCCAGAGCGAGTGGCAGCGGACGGCATCTTTGCATACTTACAGGCCATGGGCGAACGAATCCGTGGCGCGGAGTGAATGAACTCTTTGGGCCTCAACGAAAATTTCTGCGGATCTTCATTCGTGCAGCATAATTGCCCACCGAGCAGAGCTGCAAGCTTCGTCACATCGTCGGCGAATCACTTTTGAACTCATCCTGCAGCTGGCATCTCAGCGGTTCATTTGGCGGCACAGCTACAAGCTTGAGAGACAGGCCTGTTGTGTCTTTGTGGAGAGCTTGCCAATATCACCTCTCCAGAGCACAAAGGTTCTCTCGGCGCAGATGTCATGACATCGCCGTTCATGTCCAGTATTGTAAGATTGGACATCCGCCCAGGGTCTGCCTCTGTGGCTTGCCCGGCGCTGGTGATTGTTTGCTAATCCGCTAAAGCGCGATCACATTTGCGATCTTCCCAGCAGCCCACAGCTTTTAACTGTCGTGCAACAACGCCTCAAATGCCGTTGCTATGGACCAATGGTATTATTTTGGTTGCGCGATCGCCACGATACCCTCTCTCATTATACGTTTATGGGATATTAGGCAATAGCATGGTGTAAGTCTTGAGTGTGCGCATCACTTGGCCGCCTTGCGGGATTGATCATCGCAACCACACCGTCGCTGCTCCGACTACACCAAAGAGGGGAATCCTCAGAGGGAACGAGGTCCACAAATCTCGATGATCCCGACACCAGCCCACTATTTTCAACCAGGTTGCCAGGTGCCAACCAGGATCGAATTCCCGCAAGACTATAATCACCAAATCTATGGCGCTAACATGATGCTCAGTCCAGGTATGCTGGGCATCATGTTCTAGCGGGGCATAAATAGGATTGTGAGCGACTGCACAGTTGCCTGTTGTGGTCATAAATGGTAGTAAGCTATCACCGACAGCAAACCAGCGGACAATCACGACAACTGCCATGCCTCGAACCTCGAGGGATTCGAGGCAAAGCCAATGGGATCGTCAACTCCGTGGCTCTTGATTGCCTTATTCGTGTCTTCCACGCGGACGAAGCCACTTGGACAGCTCTCGCCTTCCTGGCTGTCGGCGTCAGCTATCCCGGCGGTTGAAGGATCATACAATTGCCCGACCTCAGGATCGTTATGTTACGAAGTACCCGTCCCTGCTGCTCTATCACATGTATGCAACAATCCTCGCCGCGAAACTCGGGACCAAGTATGGAATATCATGCATTATTGTTCCCGAACAGAGTCCCGACAAATGGCCCGAACCACTGAACGGCTGGTCTGAATAGCACCCCGTGGTACCAGGACACAGCACAAGCGTCATACGGCTCCTGGACGCTATGGAATACGTGGTTTTGAGGTGACGCCAATGCCGCGCTGATATATCGACAAAGATGCACCTCGTCGGGAAGTACCGCATGATGCAGAAAGAACCTAGGATTCCCGTTTCGTTCCCTTGCGGCCAGTACGTGTTTTTGGCCAAAAAAGATGATGGGCGAGATTGAGTTTTCGTCACCCAACAGCTGCTGTGACGCGGTACCTACCGTACAGATTACAATCCCTTGCAAGCTTGCGCAGGTCCCGGCTTTGGGATTTGGCGCAGCCGCTCGTTCGCTCATATCGGATCCTGGCCGGATTCCAGAACCAACAAACCCAGCAGTCCGGCACGGAATATGGACTGATGGAGAGCTTCCATTTTGTACAGTGGATCCTGATTTACTACAACCTTTCAACTTGTGACAGCACTGATCTCGCTTCGACTGCCGGTATTTCCAACTTGCGGTCAACTCTACCTCTCCCCCAACCCTTGAGGAAAGATTTCTAGAAATTGCCAACAAAATTGCTGGCCGTGAATCTAGAATCATCATTCAATCGAAATGATGTCTTTACGTCGGTCGCCAAACCGGCTGGCGCCAGATCTCGGTCGGGTTTCTAGGCACCCACGAACACCAACCGCGGAAAGCTCTTCTACTCTCCGCAGCCTGGGATGTGTGTGTGTTTGCTCGGCGCCACCTCTAACGTGCCCAATTTTTCTACCATCAACTCCTGAAAAGGCCATCGCATGTCCCAAGCAAAGAGCTCTGAAATCCTCTTGCAAGCCGCGTCATTCAATTAACACCCCCCAAGCCCCCCGCTGTCAATTTGGAGCTCCGTTGGCGCTATCACCACCGGATCATCAGCTAACTCGCTCGACGCCAACTTAGTTGTACGCTTGTGCGGTTGACTAATGTATGCTAAAAAGTACCACGGTTTTGGGAATGCCTCTTTGGACTTCCTGCCTTCCACAAGTCTTTTTTTCCTCATGCTGGGCCGCTGGTCCAGACCAAGAAATTTCGCCATTACCGACTTCCCAAGTGGCTGCGGCGTGCTGTAGTGTAGCACAACGTATCGGCTGATAGGTCATCCGCAGACGATTGCACAGACGATGGAGCCGTTCCCCAGTGACGGCGGGTCTTGCCTCTTGCCTCCGAAATATCACCAGGAGTAGGTATTGTGCACGCTGGGAAAGCGTCCCTTGAAAGAGTTCGACAATTCTGCATGAACACGAAAAAAGGATGCGCATACTCTACCGGCAAGTCTAAGTCGAAAACTACATTTTCAATAACGGAGTTCGGGTTCTATTCCAGGGGCAAGAGAGGAAAAGGGACAACGGAAGGCTGTCAGTTTTCACACGCCACCTACTCAAGCTCTTGTGATCTTGCCTTGACTGGCTTGGCACAGTCGCTCGTATTCATCATGGGAAGTTCCGAAGATTCTACTTTGTTGGCACTCAGCCCCCTGGACGAACTAAGGAGAAGACGACGAAAAGCTTTTCAGATGTTCCCGTCTAAAAAAGATGTGACCGACTTTCCTGCCTCTTGGCAATCGCAGCAAGAGGAAGCACACACGTCATCTCCAGACCGGTCAGGAATGATTACATACGCGGATAGCCAACGGAGAAGAACTATGATTTAATAATCAGCCGCCAGTCTTCACTGCTCTCTCTCTTCATTATGATGCTGCGCCCGAACAGCAACGGGCAACATGAAAAGGCAGTCCGTCTACGAGAGCTTGGGCCGCTGGACCCCTAAATTTAGCTTTATACAAGACCCAGGTTAGCTAGATCGGCGCCGGGGGGGGGGCCAACTAGCACTTGGGACAAGATTGAGTCTATTGAGCTTCTAGCACTGCAAACTAGAAGGGGGGGTTTAACCTCCGAGGCCACAGTGATTAGCACCTCACAGATATATTGCACGTGGCTCCTGTCTGTAATTCGTTACGGTGAAAGGGATTCGGATATGACACATCTCATTGTGAGTTCTTGGTATTTGCGGGTCACAGAGCATCCGCAAGGAGAAAGACCAATGGCCTCAGGCATCTTGCCTCCTCAGGTGCCTGGGACCTGAGACCCAGCGCAAGGAGAGAACATGGCCTCCTTCCAATCATCATCTCAGTCTTGCAAAATAGTTCAGCGACGAGACGAGACGAACTTGAATCTAGGACGGCCGGATGTTGGGACCTGCAGGAGACGATTGCTTCTGCTAGCCAACTACCGTACGTGCAAGCTTTCCACCTTTGGAGTCGGGGATGCATTGTGGCCATTGCCATGAACAGCCCATTAGCAAGATATATCCCACCAGCTCAGCCAGCCAGAGAGCTCAGCCCAGCTGCGCGCCCAATGACTGAAGAAAGAAGTCGTCGTCTCCTGCATTAGGGCAACATTAGGGGAGGCAGTGGCCGACCCGCCCTGCATTAGCGAAGTTCAGGTGTGCAAGAGGTGCAGAGTCTGCAAGAGGTGGTAACTTGTCTAGTCCCGCCCAAAGGAGTCTCACTGCTCGGGATCTTCACTGCTAACCGCACACTTATTACCATATCGCAACGACTTTCCAACAGCGATGGGCAATCCTGTCGGCAAGCCTATTTGGTGGAATGATTCCTCGGCCCATTTATGGTTTGGGGACTCGCCAGGCGGATGTCGCTGATCGTCGTTTGGCGAGTTTCAGTGGAAGCGCTCCCGTCTCTTCCCCGGCGGGCCGGTGGAAAGTCTACAGAGTACCGCCCTCTCGTCAGTCAACCCAGCAAGGCAACCCGAGCCTGTGATGAGATCTTCCTCTTCTTTTCCCAGCTTCCTGCATTTGCATTGATGACCGCCGCGCCGAGACCGTTGCGATTATTGCCTGCCGAGGTGCCGAGGTGGCTTGCGGCTCACTCACGTTTGTGCTACATACTAACGCATTCATGCAAAAGTGCCCAAGACTGCTTTCGTACGGGTACGGGATTCTCGGCAAATGCCTTCCTTCGCGTTGCGACCTAGCGGTTCGCATGCACGCATGGACATGCGCACGTTCGCGACGACATGCACGTTCTGGGGTACTTCAAGAGCCGGTCGAAAAAAAAATCCTGAAGAGGGAAAATTTTTATTGCCGAGATGGGACTGGGCTTGCTATTACAAATATCTGACTACGTACTACGACATGCTGCTGTCGCGGCTGCTTGCTACGGCTATTATCATTGGGGTGCGTACACAAACGCCAGCTGGTCCATCTCGTCGCCGTCCTGTCCGACGAAGCCCACGATCTGCCACCCGTCCGGGGCCAAGAAGGTCGCGCAGTCCGACGTCGAGGTGCCGGCCGAGAGCGTGTTGCCCGCGCTCGTCGTGGCCTGGATGTAAAAGTTGCGCGTCTCGCCGCTCTTCTGGCCCTGGCAGAGCTGCGCGCTGGTCCAGTACTCGGTGCTGCCAAGGGTGAGCGTCGCCGCGGTCCCGCCCGTGCCGCCGTGCGTCAGCGCCGTCCCGTCCGCCAGCGTCAGGCCCACGCTGTCGAGCCGGTCGGCGCCCCGGAAGGTCAGGACCGACGCCTTGGGCCCCGTCTTGGTGGCGAGCGCCGGCACGTCGCTGAACCAGGTCCCGTGCGGGCCGCCCCAGAAGTTGGACTGGCGCAGGGCCGAGCCCGAGGTCCAGGTGAAGTTGGCCGTGATGGGGTTGTGGTCCGACAGGATGCTGCCGTTGGACTGCAGGAACTTCTCGCTCTCGTAGTTGAAGTAGGTCGCCTCGAGGCCGACGACGGGGCTTCCGCGGTAGAAGATCTTGTCCACGGTCTCGCAGTAGTTGGTGGTGCTGGGGTTGTCGCAGAGGCTCTCCTCGGTCGGGATCACGCCGTCGCGCTCGAGCTCCAGCCAGACGTCCGTCATGCCATTCTGGTTGGCGTAAATGGTGATGTTGTCGGCGGTGCGAGTGTACCGGCTGTTCGTGTCGCCAAAGACCAGCACGGCGTTGCCGATGCTCCAGGCGTCAATGTAGTCGGCCACCTGGGCCAGGTTGGCGTTCCGGGCCCTCTCGTCGTCGTCCTCGGTGCCGGCGTCGCTGTGCAGGTTGTAGCAGTCTACAAAGACGCCGTCGTCGATCTGGACCCGCATAAAGGTGAAACCCTTGGGTGTCAGGCAGTCGTTGCTGGAGGCGTCGGAGCACGTGTCCCACTTGACGCGAGTGAAATTGATCCAATCATAGTTGGCCAACGTGTTGAGGCCGGAGCCGAACGGCACGCCCCCCGACGTTGCGGTGCGGTATTCGTGGTTGTCCGTATCGTAGATATAGGCGTGGTAGTTGAAGTCCTGCGCCTCACGGTCAGTTCTGGCTCCGGTAGTTGCTGCAAGGGAACCCATACCTCCTGGACGTGGATCACGTCATAACCGTACTCGGCAAACTTGGAGCCAATGGTGCCCGAGTTGACGGACTTGTCTCCCGGGACCTCGTTGTTCTGCAGGATCTCCGGCAGGCCTGCCACGTTCATGGACAGGACGTTGAACTCGCCGCTCGTCGCGCCGAGGGCTCGTCCCAGCAGGCCCGCAGAGGCCGTTGCGCTAATGAGGCTCTTCATGGCGAAAGATGGGATGCTCGATATCGATCGGAGAGGCACGGACACGGACACTGACACAGGCGCGATTCACACACACACACACACTACGAGCTGTAACACGAGGACGTAACCTTGCTACTTTATATCTTGTTCATTATCCCGTCAATTGGCATGGCATGAGGTCACCTCGAAAAGGAATGCCAATAGTCCATGGCCGGCCCTCTAGATTTGATTGCATCTCCCCCTAATCCAATTCAGTGAGGTGACGCCGCGATGTCCAGCATCACGATGTAACCTCGAGTAACGGCGGCGCACCTTGGCCGCGGAAACTACAGAGACGATCTTTATCGGAAAGCGGTAGAAGCGAGAGCATGCTCGACATGATCGCCGCCATTGGCCTGAGCTATGTGTTCTTGCCTTGGAGATGCCACCCCGGCGAGATTGGCGAGCCTGAGTGGACGGGGCCGGGGGCCGCTGCCAGGAACAGGACAAAAGTGAGATTGCCTTTTATGGAGGCGGGCAACCAAGGACGGCACGTGGGCGATTGGGGCTCCACGACAAGCTGAAGCTTTCTCGGCATCGCATAGTCGGAATACCCTGGGTTGGTATATTACAGAGTTCCATTATTGAAAAGACTTTTTCATGTCTATTTTTCGACCTTCACCGTTATTTCGAGGTCCATCCCATCCGCTCAAAGTCGCGACTATACGAGTTATCCGCCCGTGCAAAAACTCGCCCGCCTACCAGACACGCACGATGCTGAGGTGTGCTCGCCAGACCAGGGTAGGAGGAGCCCAGTCACCCCGCAATACTCCCCATCACGGCAGCTGAACCGGATTCAATCGTCAGCTGGATGCCCTCGCTTCACGGCACCTACTGCCATGTGCTAGAGGACTAGCTAGAGAACATCAACGTCTCCTTTCGTGGGCCTTCTTTTGACTGGTGGACCTGGGACGGTCGAATACGACGGACGGACAAACTTGATTTTCCAGCGTTGCCTGCCCGTGCATACATTATCTGCGCCGGCTGTGCGGTATGCATTTGATCAGTGCTCTATGGCGACAAAATTTCCATGTGAAAGCCGGGCATGGCACTGATGGGTCCCCGAGAATGAAGAAGGCCGTCAGGTGATAATTTGACGCAGCGCACCAATTCTCCATGTTTACTGCTGCCTTCCATGCCTGCGCAAATATGGACATTGTCCACAGTTCCCAGTGCAAGCAATATAGTTTGCCATGCGATTGAGGTCTCACGTATAAGTGCGAAAAACCCTCATCTCTCATTTCCTTCTGCGACATGTGAGCTGTCAACCTTGGCCGGGCGCCCGAGTATATCAAAGCAATTGAAACATCCGGACGTGGAGGAATTGCTCCTTTCCGGCGTGCATGTACGTGAGGCAGAGAAGGTCGAGCTGTTGGCTAATCGCATACAGTAGATACTTGCCCGGATGGTGAGAAAAGGATGCTGTTGATGTTTCGTAGGTTCTCGTGGGAACATCAGACGTTTGCTGTTTCAACGCCGCCACATCCCAAAACGCCACGTGCGGTGCAATCCTCCCGCCCAGTCTTTCGTCCTCACTCACATTCCGCGGAGATTCCCCATGGGCTTTGGCCTACCTATTTTAGGCGGGCTGTCGAAACGAGGCCACAGTGTGTCGTAACGCACCGGCTATCTGCCTACCCAAGGACCTATTCTCGAACTCCTCCCGCCGGCTCGGGAGGATGCAGGAATGGAAACATCAGCCCCGACGACACCACCATCAAGTCGATTGAAAGAACTATTCGCGAACGCCCTCTTTGAAACCCACAGGATAGTTTCTAGTGCTCCCTTGCTTCTGGAAGGACCCGGCAGTCTCTTTTCGTACCTAGCATCCCGAGCGAAACAACGAGGATCCTTGGACCTTGGAGGTGAGCGTAGGTATAGTGTGCATCGCCCTACCCGGCGGCAGTATAGTTGCCATCGCCTGTGACGAGAATCGCTGTCGGTGCATTGTGCCAGTCTATAGAGGCGGCGGCATATACTCGGTTGACCAGACCCAGGCTTCTTCCTTGCTAGAGTCGAGCAGATGCAACACTGGGGATACATCTCGTCCCCGTCACGCTCTGGCATGATTGTGACGAGACGGCTCCGAGTCGCGCTTGTTAGTCGGACGGTTTATGCAAATGTAATCTATATCACAAGCATCAGGCCTCTTTTGATGTGATGGAATAAAAGTGCCGCGGTCGAAAGAGGAAGACTGATACTCTGCTGCCCCCGTCGTCCTAGGGAGGGCGACTCTTTCTTTTGTCAGATGTGACCAACGGCTGCCCGCTCGCCTCGAGCCTCCGATCATGATGTCAAGGGCGGTCTTAAGAAAAACATTAAGTTTCGAATGTGTCACCGGAGCATGATGATCTTGGGATGCGCCGTGTGTTTGCTCGTTTCCGCTCCGGGTTCATGCGGCTCCTCTCTGAAGGTGTCCTTCTTCCCTCGGCTGCTCTGGCTTTCGTGTTACACATCTTGCGCATCCCAGGGGAGATCCTGCCTGTGGCTTTGTTGGAAGCGAGCCCGCACATATTGCGATCGGACCATGATCAGACGGCTATCGGTTGTCTCTTAAGTCAGTCGGGGCGAAAAGCAGAAGAGGATATGGAGGTGATTTTCGAGGCAACGGTATTTTTGTTGGAGTAGTGGTACCCTCCTCACTTGTGTTGATCCAATCCAATCCGATGGTTCGGTCAAAGAGAGTGTCCACCACCCACCGTTGGCTCGCGTGGCGTGGAGAAGTAGGTAGTAGACCGGCTCCCAAGACCCGCCCGGCAGTTGACAGGAAACGGATCCCACATTCATCGGTGAGAGACTTATTACTAACGAGGAGGGAACAAAAAGCCGTTGAGCTCTTGATATCGCTCTGCCTGCACCGGACGAGCTCCGCGCCCAAGTTAGATAGATAGAACGGACCTGTCGCAGCGATGCACCTCAAAATGGGTGATCACGTACGATGTGGCGGGCAGGTTTCACACATTTCACACACTGGAAAAGAAGATACCCTACAAGTCTGTGCGCTGGAAACCTGGGCATGGTATGCGCATTGAGGGTACGTTGGGAAGAAGAAGAGCGCAGCACACCCCCGGTGAGACGTGACGTTGGCCCCTGCAACTGACATATGCGATTCGGTGTGCGAAAACGGGTTTAACCTTGAAATCATCTCATGGTTACCTATCTTTTTCTTCCGTAATACGTACATAGGTGTATCCTACCTGAAATGCTTGTTCATCATGCGGGGTTGATCGGAACCAAAGTAGTGGCACTCGATCACGTTTTTTTTTTCTTCTTCTTCTCCGTCGATCGATATCAACTCTTCAGGTGAAGGTGGACAAAAAGGTGCCCATCTATCGTACCATTCATCGACATGTCTTATCGCCGATCCGCCATCTCACCGTTGATAACCATAAAAAAAAAAGGGTGTGGGTTGCGCCTTTTTACACTAGAAAGCCGCACCACGCTTGTCACCTTGATAAGTAGGCTTGTGATATTGTTTCGTCATCCTCTAGGATAAGCTAAATCACAAGCGATGCGAAACCGTTGGAACATTCCCTGGAGCCTCTGCTCTTTTTTTGCATCCTCCACCCCTGGCGACGAGAGAGAGCCAGCAGGAACTGGGATATGCCAGGCTGCGGTTTATAGTCTGGGGCGGACCAGGTTGGACAAGGCCCTGGTCCTGGACGTTCTACTATAGCCTCAAGTGGGGGGGAAGGTGTGTCTATAGAACGCGACCCTGACCTGCCAGGAAGTACTACACAAGTCGAGAGAGGATCATATCTGCTGATGAATGAGTAAAAAATGACTCGCGAAATGGATGCGATCTTCGTTCCTGGATGTGTCATTCTCTCCAGTGTGAAAGATGGCCGCGTGCTTGCGCTTTCATTGGCCCGATGCAGAAGCCTCACCCTCTCCCGCAGTGAAGTGCTTCGTTCTGCCTTTGTGGCGGCTGCCAACAGTGAGACATGCTGATGGGAGGCGGATGTTGTCAAAAGTCTATGAGTCTCTGAAATGAGGAAACATCATCAAGTCAATGTTTCATTCTCTCATAGGCAGCTGAGCGCTTTGGAGCGACATGTGGAAATGCTTTCTAGTCCCGTGTCCGCATTTTTGCTCTCGTACTTTTTCGACCCAGTGGCTGGGAGTTGCATCTAGCAGGACATATTCCTGGCTGAACTTGAAGACCACAGGTCAGTCATCGATCGACAATGATTTATTGAGGGCGTAAGTCGTACGTGATTGCTTTCATGAACCTGTGTGTCTGAACTTTATCGTGATATGGACATAAATCGACGCTGGGCGCCAAGGAAGAGTCGTATGTATAACGAGCATTGAATTGTTATACAACTTCAAGAGCTATACAAGCTTTATAGTCAATATCTATATGCTACATCATTCAATAGAAGTAGGGAAGACTTGAAATATGATCACAAACTTCAGAGTCTTTTGTGTTTTCGTCTCCTAATGTCATATTATATTTGCCTATTGTAGTTATTATTTCGTACAAGTCGTCAATCACGGCGGAAGCTTCTTTGCGTTATATGCTCTTTTGCTTTCTTCTCGCAAATAAGAGCTTCTTTCCATTCGAACAAAAGTGCCTCGAGGGTTATGTCGAATGAATAGTTTCGAAAATCTTTTGTGAACTAATCAATAGTGCTCAAAATACGGTTGTTGATGCTTTGATAATTAGTTGAACACGGTCTGGAAACTAGGTAGTACTTGTACTATAAATCTCAGCCCATACCGGCATATATTTCGAATTGATTAGAAACATGATGAACACGGAGTAGGTCTATGTCGTAAGAAACTCGTTCGTGGCCCCCCACTAGTGCAAACAAAAATGAGAAAACCGGACTAAATATTGCACCCTCAAACTCGCCAAGGACTTCCTCACTGCAACTCTTCAGCAGTCAGGTTCCTCGAGCTCGTCATAATCTCGGCGAGAGTCACATTCCGCTGCGCCAACGTGCCCTGAAGCACGGCGTTACCCTCAACCTCGATGACCGCGTCGTCGCTGGAGCTGACGTAGTTGTCCGTGGGTTGCCGGTACTCCTGCCCGAGCGTGGCGTTCTCGGGCCAGTACGGCCCCTCGTTGGGCCGGAACTGGACCTGCAGGCACTCCTGGAACGCGACCTGCGGGATGCCGGCGAAGAAGTCATCGTACTGGGCGTCCATGGCCTGGTCGAGGGAGCGGATCTCGAGGGCGTCGAGCGGCGCCACCTGCGCCCGGTACGCCGGCTGCAGCAGCCGCCAGGGGTTGCGACACGTCACGTCAGCACACGACTTGGTGGCTAGCAGCAGGGCGTTGAGCCGGGTCATGAGCCGTGCCGTCTCGGCGTCGGGACTGAGCGCCAGATTGGTCAGCTCGTACGGGTCCGCGGCCGTGTCGTACAGCTCCGTCTCGTTGGTGCACCAGCGCGAGTACAGATATGAGCTTCCGGCGTCGCCTACGATCCGCAGCGTCTTGTAGCTGTTGTCGTCGTACGTTTCCATCCCGGCGCTCTCGACCTGCTGCGGGCCCCAGAACTCGACGTTGATGATCTCCCGGACGTCGTCGTCGTCCGCGGCGCGACATGTAGACCGCTCGGCAAGCGGGTTGAGCCAGGTCGAGACCAGGCTGCGCCCGTCGAGGCTGGCGGGCCACTCGGACTTGTCTACGCCGGCCAGATCTAGGAAGGTCGGCGCCAAATCCAGGTGGACGCTGGGCGAGGACGAGGTGACGTTGGCGGGAACGCCGGGGCCGCGGACGAAGAAGGGGAGGTTCGTGTCCTCGCGATAGGGAAGGGCCTTGCCGCCGGGCATGCGGTGGTTTCCGAGATGGTACCCATTGTCGGAGGTGTATATCAGGTAGGTGTTGTCCATGACGCCCTTCTCCTCAAGCTTGGCGACTACATCGTCGATGATCTCATCGATGCCCTGGAGCGCCTGTATACGGGCTTTGAAAAATGCATCCAGTACTGTGATATTGGCCTCGTTCATCTGAGTCAAGTTCTTCAGATACGACGGCTTCTGGGCGGTGAAGTCATCGTTTGGATTGAAGTTAGGAACTCTTGGGACAGCCGCCCCAGGATAATCGTCAAGGTGCCTGGCCAATGGGACGGGGAGACCGACTTTGGTAGAAAAATGCGGCGAGACTGGCGCAATGGTCAGATAGAAGGGCTTCTCCTGCGATGTGAGAAAGTCGAGACGGTCGAGCGCTTTGGCCCGGATCACGTCCGTCTGGTGGTATCCGTGGTACGAGACGGGCGTCTCGCCATCAGAAGACATGACCACATTGTTGTACTGGTACGTGTACGGGTCGACGAGCGCATCGACATGAGTCCAGCCCTTTGGTGCTGTGGCGTAGTTGTGGATGTTGTATCCATTCATGAACTTCCCAAGGTACTCGGCATTGTATCCCGCGTCCACGAGCCAGTGAGGCAGGTAGTCGCCGTCTTCGACCGCGGTCCGCCACTTGTCGTAGTTTCCGCCGGGCGAACTGACGTAGGTGATGTTAGTGTTGTGTGCTGCCTGTCCCCGGAGCAAGGAGGCGCGACTTGGACAGCATTGAGCCACGGTGCAATAGTGGTTCTGGAGCATAAAAAATTAGCTATTATTCACCCTTGTGACGATAACTGCGATGCATATCATGTGATTAGAGACCCCAATAAGTCGAAGTTGTATCATCGTGGTATCTGTACTCACCGTGAATGATGTGCCCTTGTTGACGAACTCTCGCTGAAGAATAGGCTGATAAGATGTCGAGTCAAGGTGCAGGTCCTGATCATCAGTGAAGATAATGACAATGTTTGGCTGCGTGGCGAGGGAGAGGCCAACAAGCGCAAGGCCAAGGGCGGAACGAAGCATTTGGGCCATTGTAAAGAGAGCTCGATTTGATTGAGGGCTGAGGAGTGCTTATTTCATGTGCTTGAGGATATAGAGCTTTCATGTATTTCCACAGGATTGAACATGCTATTATATATATTCTTTTCTTGACTCTACAGTGACCATCTCAGTCTCGGTATCGTACAAGGCGAGCTCGGTGATGTTCAGAAGACGCGCAGTTGATATCCCACCGACTATGCCTTCCGTCGCCAGACATGGCCTCATGCGGGAATGCATGCATTTCCACTGTTGATCCTATATTCTTGCCAATATTGGGATTCCTTTACTGACTATTTGTGGCATACATGCCTGCGCCCCTGGACAAAAGTTGCTGAATATAGACTGGTGGGGCTCGTTTGTAAGATTATAGAAGGTGGTCAAAGAAATGTGGTTGGCCATCTGTCGGGAACGAAACCGAACCCGAGAATCTGACTGAGACTCCACATTTTCTCCAGGATCATACAAGTTGCGAATATTTCCCTGCCTCAATTCCCGTAAGACCATGAGAGACAACAAAGACCAGCATATCAATTCAAGATTCACCAAAATGGAGTTCAGTTTGATTGTCTTCCGGCCGGAAAATGTCGTTTTTTTTTTCTATAGCTTGACCAAGTCACATCTGTTGTCCGCGGGCCATGGTCAGTTGGGCCTTTGTTTCTCTATGGCTGCCAGAAGATATTGCTCACCCAACTGATTGCCCTCCGCTACATTTAGATGCATTGGGAGAGGCTCTATCTTCGTGCCGCAACCATGAACTTGGGGTCTGAGAGAATTTCTGTCAATGTTTCCATCGCAGGTTTAGACCATGCAACCAATGTCCCAGCTTGGCCTTTGTTCTGATCTGTGACCCTTAGGTGTAAAGCCATCTTGCATGGCAGGCAGTTGCTTTCTGTCCTCTCATACATCGGTTGAAGTTTATTCAATGTTATTCTATACAAGGACTACTACGCCTTAATCACGGTACCTTATCTGCAACGAGTGCGCTGCTCCTCGTGGTGCTATACTGAATGTCAATTGTTACTTTTGGCACTATAGCGGAGGAATGAAGCCGAATACAATGCAAGCATTTATATCGCAAGTATCACAAATTGTGAACAATGGCACCGAAGGATTGTTCGACTAGATCAGAGCATCAGAAAGGATTGGCTGGTTCTTTCTCAAAGCACTTACCTAAGCCATTCACATGTCATATGCAATACTCGGTTCACTGCACACTGGTTGCAGAATGTTGAGACTGAAGCTCATCACTGTATGCAGAGAATGGAAAAGTTACCAGCAGCATGCCTGAAATGGAAACGAATGAGCTCCAGTAATCTAATGTATGGCGCTCCATACTGAATGCGACATGACCATATGCACTGTTGTCCTGATCTCGTCTGGTTGGACGTTCCATGGTCTGCACGCTGCCCACACATTACCGTATATATCCAGGTACCGACTGTGCCGCTGTACTGCAGAGGCGAGGCGCCACCCAGTGCATAGATCCGAGCCCACTTGCAGTGGTTCTTAGCGCACCTGGTCGCTGGACATGCGCAATGATGACCACCTCCAGTGCCGCTGAACCCTGAAACTAATTGGCCAACACGAGGCGGGATCCAGCCAAAAACAGGCTGCAGGCTGGGCAGCAGCTGTTGGCGGCGGATGGCGCTGGTCTGCTGGAGCTTTCAAACACCAAAAAAAGAAACATGCAGCAGGCGAGGGATCTCTCTTGTCGATTTAGCGCACCCTCTAGAGCCTCTAGAGGTCCCTAAACGTTAAGTTGGTGGGCACTGATGGAGATCTGACGCATGGAAGTCTGACTGGGGGGAAGGAATATTATTATTGGGGGGTCCTCGAGAGCTATTATGTACGCCGGAACTCCATGCCTGTTTTGGGACATTTTCTTGTTTGATCTCACGCATTTCTTGACTTCTGGTGCACATCATTTTCTGCAAGGTCATGTTTGACGCTGCAGCACGCCTTGAACACCATCACACTCGAGAGATCAGACCGACGCCACCAGTTTGCGCCCCGGCCATTGCGACAGGTGCTCTTCGGATGACGGCGACGCGATTGACTCCACCAGACGCAGGGCGTCGCGAGCGTTAGGTTGTTCCCCATCCCCCCGACCGACCGTCCGAGCCTGGGAAAGAAAAATACGCCACACTCCAGCAGCCACGACGCATCGTCGAACTTCTTCGTCGCAGACTCCGGCAGCTGGGCCGTGAGAGTCCGGAATGCTGTCACATCTACGCTTCCACCGCCGGGGTACCTCGAATCCCACGTCGCCCGTGCCAGAGAATGGCCCAACTTGGGAAAGCACCGCAGCGCAGCAGAAGCCTCTCGATGAAGGCGCCGGCGCCGTGCCTGGCAAAGAACCACGATACTCCCTAGGAACGTCTCATGTGGGACACGGTCATGGACCAGCTGTGCAGTCTCCGCAATCAAGCGTCCTGTCGTCGCCGCCACTGTCGTCTCGGGAGGCTCCTCCCACCTTGCCACCCATCGTGGGAATAGCTTCGCCAGGGACAGAGAGCCCGATTGTTGCGTCAGAATATGATTTCAAGGCACGCGAGGAACCCAAAACATCGCAACGCACACCGTATACCGAAAAATCAGGCTTCTTGGGTGGGTTGGCTTTGCAGAACTATCAGCGAGAGCAACAAGATGCGGCAAGGCCAGGTCCTCCACAGAATTCGAGCAGCTTCGGACGACCGAACGTATCTTCCGTGACGAGTCCCACCGACAGGAACGCATCGGTGACTTTTCACTCCCCGACAGATCAGTCAAGCAGTGGCGGGACTGGTAAACGCCCACATGGCGCAAGGCTACAGACCGAACCAGTCGGGGCTTCTGCGCAAAACAATGTACCAGAGCCAGTACGCGATCGGAGAAGCATACCTTTTCTGAAGAACCCCATCTCGAATCTGCTTCTCAGGAGGAAAACAAGCCAGACTGTTCTCCCGGAACTGTCACTGCCCCTGCGCAGGACTCGGGAGGAGCCGTCATATCAGCCTATCAGGGGTACCAGAGTCCATGATTTCAGTGCACCACGTCCTAGGAGGATAGTCTCCAGCAACGATGTCGCCTCTCTGGTAGGAGAGAAGCAGGCGGCCGAGACCCGGCCACCACCAATCCGGGAGACTGAATCACCTCCTCAACCTGCTCCTCCAGTGCCGCCCAAAGACAACCAGGCCCAGGCCCCATCGGGCCGGACTTCTTCTTCCACACACTCTAGAACCATGTCCGTCGATGCCAATGAGTTCTCAAGCCAAAGCTCGCGACGCGGCAAGGACAGCACAAGGAGACAAAGCTCGATTCCATCCTCCATCTCCACTCTCTCACGGAACACATCTGGGATTTCTAGCAAGGGAATCAAATCTTCCATTCCTAAACATATGAAGAGCACTTCCTCCAGGTTCAGTTTTGATATGATCGGAGCTGCAAGCGCAGAGAAGTTGCTCGAAGAGAAGCACCGGCAACGTCAGCAAGAGAAGCAAGCAGAATCGCCCACGTCGAAACGAGATTCTCGATTCGATGACTTTGACGAAGACACATTTGACTATGACGCTATGGACTACGACGATGGTTTAGAAGAAGCGATACCCGGCGTGAACTGCGACTTTTACGAAGAGGAAATACCCGAGGTGGGTTTGGATCCGGACCCGGACGATGACCAGGAGAACTTTGCGGGCTTCGTGTTTCAAAGATCAGATCCGGCATCGTCTCTAGCCAGTCCTCTCACGACTGGGCTGTCACCAACTCCGAGAGATGTAGACGGAAATGTGATAGGCTATGCGATGACGAAGGAATCCCCCGATCCCAGGACACTTTCACCGACATCATCCGGAGGAAATACGACCCTCAGGTCTCCGGATTCGCCCATGCACGAAAGCCCAACTGGCCTCGGCATCCAGGGACTCGATAGTGCGATTGATGCCCTTGAAGAGACGACACTCCAGCACGCGCCATACCAGGATCCAGCTGTTCCGAGGCACTTGGACAAAGATGACGAGCTCTACTTTGGCGGTCATGATTTCGAGGGCGAGGGCGATGGCAATGCCATTGACGAATCTCTCTTTGATCTCGACGACACGGATCAGTATGGCAGGCCGATACCAGGCATGTTTGCCAGCGCATTAGCCCAGAAGATGAACGCCCAGGAAGCCGCCAAACCTGAATCGGAGGATATGACCCCCAAAACATTCGCACAGCCCGACCCGGCCGAAGTTGTGGATCAGAGTTCTTTGAGTGCAGCTCTTCATGAGAAATTGGTCGCCTTGGAAGCCTACGATGAAAAGGATGACGAGGCAGATCCTGTGGAAGAGGACGCAGAAGAAGACGACAAGGTGGAAGAGGAGCTCGAGGAGGAGGTGTTAGTTGAGCAAGTGGACGAGGTCCATGAAGAGGCAGAGAAAGAGCTGCCGACAGAATCATTACAGCCGATACCCGATCTACCTGAAGCGAATCAGGACTCGATGCTTGCCACCCAAGCCGCGCTGGCAGCAGCCGTCCAAGAAGCTGCCGCATCTGGGAAATTCCGCCGCATGGAAACAACACCGCCTCCGCCTGCTCAGTTGACCATCACCTCTCCTACAACAAGCGGCTCAGCAGGATCCAACCAGAATATCGACGACGCATTCGATGATTACGATTTCGATGACGATTACGGTGGCAATGGCCTAGACGACTACGAACTTGATGATGATGCCATTATCGCTGAAGCTAACGCGAGCGCACTTGCAAGCGATGACGACGGCTGGTATGGCCAGGAGTTCGGCTTCTACTCAACACCGCTGTCTCAAACAAACAGGGGAAGCAATGTTCTCAATGAAGCAGACAACACATATGGTGGATACTTCGGACCCAGTGGTGTCATGCGGTCAAAGTCGGGCCGCGTGGTTTCGAGGGAGCCCAACTTGACACCCATTACCGAGCGTTCGGAATACTCGAATCGCAACTCCCTCATGAGCATGCCGCTCCCTAGTGGCGGTCGAGATTCGTTGCAAAGCCCTGGTCTAGCTCAACTGGCTATGATGGCGGACGATGAACACATGACTCTCTCCTCTCTGATGCAATTACGAAACAAAGCCTGGGGAGGCTCACAGGCGTCTCTAGCGAGTTCCCGCGAAGGATCTCCTAGCGATCGCAACGGCGTGACCAGTCCTTACGGCCAAGACCGAGATCTATCGGCGAATGGCCCTGGACCAGGCCATGCGCGCAAGAATTCTGCATTTTCACTCTGGAGCATGGACTCAGGCGCAGGTAGCGGTCAAGGCAGCCCGACATTGACCATGGCCATGGTCGGCGTGCCCAATAGCACAATTCCTCCTCTTAGTGTGCCATCAAATACGGTCCCCAATCCGGCGACATCGCCTATGCCCGCGCCGCTGTACAGCCCTCCACCACCACCACCGACGGGGCATACCGGATTCCCACCGGTGATTGAGGACGAGGAGACCGAGTCGGAGTTGGCGCCAAGTCCTGTGATCTACTCTCAGCCTGCTTCGGCCACAGAGACAATGAGCCCTACTGTCGGCAAACCCTCGCAGGCACGACCTGGAATGGGCCATCGTCACAAGGGCAGCTCAGACAGCATCTCGTATCACAAGGAAGAAGACAGCGGCGAGACACGCTGGGTGATGGAGCGGCGCCGCACTGCCGAGTCTGGCGAGATTGAGATTCTTGGCCGTCAAGTTGTCGAGGGCGGCAGGATATGATCCTTGAGCCGCTTTCCTTTGAACCATGAACCCAAAAGGCATTCATCGGCATGAGTGTATGTTTGTCAACTTTTGTGAAAAGTCATCTGTTCGGCGCATGATCCAGCGTTTGATTAGTATATAGAGAACGATTGGCGGCTTGCGTATTTCTTTTCTGGTATAATCAGGGACTGCCTCGGAAAAGGGATAATGTGCATAGATCATGGAATCAGCAGTATAAAACGAAAAGCGCTTTCGCGGAAGCATTAGTGCGGCCTCTTCAGCGAGTGAGCCTGCAGGGCTTTGGATTTGAGAGAGTTGGACAAGAATGGGTTCACTATATTGCCCATAAACTAATGTATTGAACGAGATGAGCGATTGGATGAAAATACCCCCTTTTTTTTTTAATCGTGTCCATGCCGAGTTTGCACTTGGTCCGCCTGACGTGTACGATGGAAGTTGATTCGTCTTCAATGCCAATAATGGTTTCCAGCTGTCATTGATTGTGTCTTGGGAAGTCTATATCATTATGGATCGTTTGGCTGGAACTGCCTAGTCAATCGTTTCGGCAATTCAGATTCAAGCAGAAGAGCATATTGACATCTAGTCTTCGACCACGGCTAATCCTCCAATTCTGGTACAAATGCTGCGTTGCTGCAATGTGCTCCTACTCTGTACTTACACATTAAGAAAGCAGAGGTCGTGCATGGTCGGGCGTCCAGACTCCAAGCCCACTGAGGCACCCTTTCAGCTGCCAAGCTGGTGATATGCAGGCTGGTAACTGGAGGCAGAAAAGCAATAAATAATTGAAGAGACTGGGGTCTGATAGGTGATTTGGCTCTCTAAAATTCCTTGCACACCACTTGAGATAGTGCATTGTGACCACTGTGTTACCACTTGTATGCATGGCTGCCTCAATCACGACTCAAAATCACAGCCGTGCAGCTGCCTCGCTGGATGCAACATGGTGCGCAAGCAAGGACTTTTCAATGTCGCGGCGATCCAAAGCTGGGCCAAGTCGCGATCCTTGAGGCTGTCACTATATAAAGCCGGCGTAATACTTGTTCGTGGTCTGGAGTTGAACTCCTAGATCAATTTGTGCTTGCTCAGATCCGACCTCCAGCATTGAATCGTCACTTGATACTGGCCGTATTTCACAAGATAGGGCTTGCGATGACTCGCGACCAATCATACCCGAGGCCGATCGTGGCGGAGAGGCAGATGGTTCAGGTAAACATGGTCACCGAGGCTCACGGATCGATGTCACCACAAGGACAAAAAGCGACATTGGTCGTCTTGGAGTTCAAGTTTCTACCACTTAATTCAAACCGTCGCATCAAGCGTGCGAGTATCTCGATTGCCTTTGACGATCGCGTGTCAGTCTCCAAAATTGCCCCCCATGGCCGGATGATAATCGTGTGTCTCCTAAGAGCCTCCTCACCCTCCTGTACGGTTCTGAGCACTATTAATGATTTTGGCAGACTCCAACCTCAACTGCCACTGCACATGCCACAATATACAGCAGGCGTTCTGATTCCAGTAACGGAGGAGAATGGACTTTATCAGAAGATACGAGCGCTGAAACCGGTATCCCTGAATCTTTGCGGACAGCGGTACTTCTCCAACGAAAATCAAGCGCAAAATTCGACGCAACAATTGCGATGAGAGCCGAACTCTGGGGGTTCAGCAGTAAAAGACAAGATATTTTTGGCGTTCGAAAAATAATGTTCGATCCTTCTGGACCATCAATCGGAGAACCCAGTGGCTTAATAGCTGACAACCTTGACGATCTACAACTTGAGCCTTTGATTGTCTGCGAATGGCCTTTGGTTCCTTTCGATGCTGATACAAATGCACCGTGGGGGTTTGTTGCGAACTCAGAAATTGCCACAGAAAGCACAAACAACAACTCCACTCCTAGTGAGTCATGGCATGTCGAATTATGGAATTTGGAATCGTCAGATGGCCAAATGTGGAAAGCTCGACCATCTTCACCGACTCAATTGACAACCAGAAAATTCCCAAATGTAAAGAGTCAACCGATTCTCAAAGCATTGACCAAAAAGGAATTGAATACCTATCTTTCGCGAACCAGGAAATCATCTGTAGGTGCTAGAATCCATGTGTATCTAGATTAAGAACTCATCAAAGATACGCATCAGATTATCAAGTCCCTCAAGTCCCAGACTGCTGCAGACTCACAACTGAAGACTTTGTCTTGTGTTCTAATGTAGGTCGTTCTGCCCCCTGCCTCATGCATACTCTTCTCTAACTTGATCAAAAGAGCTAGGAGGCTGGAACAGCACGATCTCACAGGCGATGAAAAGCTCGCCAACCTAATAGAGCACCCTGAAACTAGAGATGTGCTCAAATTCTTCGAACTTGACAAGAATATGGCTGTTAGTCGCCAGCATGATCGAGGAACATGCGAAATTATAGATGACAAGGATACGTCGCGACAAGGTATCTTGCCTGCATTACGGTACTCTCTTTAGCTGTTCGTTAACTCTCTGTAGTCTACGTCATCCAAACACCATTGGACACAGGGGGCTTCTGGTCTCTTGTCCTTGAAACCATGAGCAGTCAAGCATCGGCGGCGCCTGACGCAATTGGTTTAATACAAGCCGACTCAGACGTCAAGCTCGAAGCAATCTTTGAAGGTGTTCACAGCCTCGCGCAACACTATGGCCGGCACCCCATACTCGTGCCATTACAACTGTTCGTTCAACACTGCTCTTCGACAGCTCAGACATTCAAGGCCATCTTGGACGGAGTGAATGAAATCGACAGAACGCTCTCTTCTGGACTAGAAAACACGAAGAGTAATGTCTCCAGAGAAGCCAATGCCCTCCATCGCAAGATGAATCTGAAGATCCATCAGCACAGCGTGACGCTTGAAGGTCTTCGCCGGCGCCGGACCTTTGAAAACGGTCTTGCTGCCAAGCTACTACCAGCTCTCGATTTCAATCTCGGACTGCAGCGACAAGCCGACAGATGGGCTGCCATGGCCAAGAGCAACGATTTGGACATTGAGAGTCTCCCAGGCAAGATCGAAAGCCAACGCGTGGTTGTGAGTCGAGAAGAGGAATTCACTTCCTTTCCGTGTTTAAGTGGTAACTAACTTTGCTTTTAAGCTCTTCAACCTCATTGCGCAGCTAGATACTTCCTTGTCGACGAGACTCGCCAGCGAATCACTTCGAGACTCGAAAGCGATGAAGACATTGTCGATCTTGACTATTCTCTTCCTTCCCGGTGCATTCGTCGCCACGGTCTTCTCTACCAACATGTTTCCATTCCGAGACCAGACCCAAGAAATCCGGATCTACTTTGCGATTGTGATTCCACTCACAGCGTTCCTGATGCTGGGATGGCTACTATGGCTTTCCATGAAACCTGGCGGGATCGATGAGGAGAAAGGCCAAACCAAGGTCGAGAAGAGGGATTGAATCACGACGATGGCACCTGTTTCCCATGGAGCGCTTGTCCCATCATCCACGAAACCATCAACGCGAACAGTTCATTCTGAAGAATACAAACGAGGTTCGCGACAATAAGCCCTCGGCCCAGGACCATTTCCTCCTTTTGCGACGCGTCGTTTCGTGTTCCAAGCTGCGAGTCAGGAACATTTCGCATCTGCATCCGCTTCCACGATCAAGTTGAACGACCTAGGCAACGGCGCCGCGTTTTAGACGAGAGCCTAGACCGCGTGTCTAGTAGAGTGCGCACCTAGGTGAGAGAGGGCGAGAACAAATCAATTGTGTCGGCAGTGATCAATTCAGCCATCCAGCCACTCCACTCGCAACTCGACAACTCACGTGGCCCTCGTCTCTACTATATTCAATTGTCAAGGCATTTGTGTTATATAATCAGGTGCATATATTCGGCCTGGATTGCCTGTTTCGGCCTTCAGTGGGTTGGAGTATAGTAATAGCGTCAGCGCCCTCTTTTTTTCACTCGGGGATCTTCATTGCCCGACATCGGGTTCCGAGTGCGATGCGATCATCATCTCGGTTTGATTTCAAATGAGCTTGGTGGACTTGGATGTGATGCGATGCAATAAAAGAAATGGACTATGTACGAATGGCCCGATTGCCATTCGCCTGCCAGAGATAACGCTGTGTATGTATAGAGTATGTAGTTGCGGGAGGAGATAATAAAGAAGGTGATTTTTGGAAAAGCTGGGCTGAGCTGAAGCAGCCACAGCACGTACGCACTAGTTTATGTACTGTATCAGAGATTCTGAGCTTGGAGATTCTGGGCCCATGCTAGCAGTTGTGAAATGGTGCCTGGGAATAGTGCGCCGCTATGGGAATCAGCTGGGTATGCACAATCCAAGCGGCAGCGCCGAAGATGGCTAGTTGTTTCAATGGTCAATTCGACTATCTATACATGTATCAAGATGCACTATCTGTAATGTGATAATAACGTTCGGCTATATACCACTGCTTTTGGATTCGCCGTATCGCCAGAGTTGGGGAGGACAGAGGACGGAAGATCGGTAGAGAGAAAGTTAGAAACAAAAGTGTGCTCCGGGTTCGCCGGTGAGCCAAGCGCTCCCTGTTGCGTGGCACCGGCTTGGCGACGCAACTCTCTCAGTCTTCCCGCTGCGGTTTGTGCGGGTGCCCAGAATTGCCCAGCTTTGCCCAGCATTTGGGGCTGATCCGAATCCAATCGGCATGTTTCCCAAAATGCTTGTATCAGCCATTCCGCACATGCGTCGTTGACTGCCGTTGATATTTTAAAACTGGAGTGGGTTGCCGCATCGACATCGCCATCCAGGTCGGCATCTTATCTGCTGGGCTGACGACTGGGCTGACTTTTATCTTGCGGGCTACCCAGCAGTGCGGAACAGCTACTGGAACTCTTGGAATCGGCCGCACATTGGTTGGGTGGGAAGATAACAATCTTTAGGCGGCGCACGAGCCAGATGGCTGCTTTCTTTGCCCTTGACAACCCCAGATTCGCGGATCCCACTGAGGAGTTGATATGACGGATCAGAATTACTGCAGCATGAGTCCAGAATTCCCACTCTGCCCGAGTCTGCCTCCAGTCAAACCAGCAAATTAGGGGACCTTATGGGGGCCTGGTAAGTCTAATCACCCCGTAGCGGCATCGTCGCTGTGGGACCATCGTGAGGCTCGGGCTGCATGCTGGCGAATGCGGACAGGGACCTGAACCCGCGAGTCTCTGCTGTCTGACGTCGCTCCGGACCGAATCCCTAATCTGGGGCAGGATGGATTCGGGATGGCCACTAAGATTACCCATTTCTGGCAGATAATAGCCATTAGCCAAAGATAACGGGCTGCTCGCTGACCCAATGCGACTGGCCTGCAGACGCTCGAGACTGGAGTTCCCCCGGCTCTCGAAATGGGCCCCCCGGGTTTGGTCATACCAAAACGTCAAGCTTTCTCGCCCAGTCTCTCGACTGTCTGACTAGTATCACCACCCATCTCTAGCCCAGTGCCCACTGCCCACATGGCTGGCCATGTCCATGGTTGTACCTACCCAAAGCAGTAATGGAGGAAAAAGTTAAATCGTGGATGACATCTCGCCTTGTTTGTGATTTTGATTCTGTCTCGACATCACGAATCTCTGCTGTTGCATCCCGTGGTCGCGCAGCATAATACCATCTGCCGCCCAATCGCCCGCATAACAGACGGTGCGTTATTAATAGTTCGTTTGTCCCCTTCGACAACGACAATTGGTGGCATCAGGAACTCCTGCCATCCAATCTCCTTAACTCTCGACGAGAAATCGACCGCAAGTCGTTCGCGCTCTCCGTCATCATGGAGCACCCCGTCGAGAACCATCAACAACACGTCGTGGCCAACGATGCTGTCGCGTTGGAGCAGCTGGGACACAAGCAGGAGCTGAAGCGAAACTTCTCCATGGTTTCCATGCTTGGTCTCGCTTTTGCCATCCTCAACACCTGGACCGCCCTTGCTGCGTCCATCTCTCTTGCCCTGCCCTCCGGTGGCCCCAGCTCCGTCGTCTGGGGTCTAATCGTGGCCGGTCTCTGCAACCTCTGTCTCGCCGCCTCCCTCGCCGAGTTCCTGTCTGCCTATCCCACAGCTGGCGGCCAGTACCACTGGGCTGCCATCATCTCCTGGAAGTCGTGGAGCCGTGGCATCAGCTATGTGACTGGCTGGATCAACGTCTCCGGCTGGGTCGCCTTGACTGCTACCGGTGGTCTCCTCGGCAGCACCTTCGTGCTCAACGTCATCGCCCTGTATGACGAGAACTACGAGTCCAAGTCGTGGCACCAATTCCTCATCTACCTCGCCTTCAACGCTGCTGCGCTGGCCATCAACGCCTTTGCCAACAGACTGTTGCCCTTGGTCACCAAGTCCGCCTTCTACTGGTCGGTCGCTGGTTTCATCATTATTAGTATTACCCTCTTCGCTTGCGCCTCGCCCGACTTCCAGCCTGGATCCTTCGTCTATGGAGAATTCATCAACGAGGTTGGCTGGCCTGACGGACTCGCCTGGATGCTTGGTCTGCTCCAGGGCGCCTTTGCCTTGACTGGTTTCGATGGTGTCGCCCACATGATTGAGGAGATTCCCGAGCCGCACATCCAGGGACCTCGCATCATGCTGTACTGCATCGGTATCGGTATGGTGTCTGGATTCTTCTTCCTCAGCTGTCTTCTGTTTGTCCTCAAGGACGTCGACACTGTCATTGAGTCTGCGGCCGGACCTCTTCTCCAGATCTTCATGGATGCGACCAACAACAAGGCTGGCAGCACCTGCTTGCTCATGTTCCCCCTTGTCTGCATGCTGTTCACCACCGTCAGTATCATGGCCACCAGCTCCCGTATGAGCTACGCCTTTGCCCGTGACCGTGGTCTGCCCTTCAGCCACGTCTTCGCCAGAGTCCACCCTACCTTGGACGTTCCCCTGAACGCACTCCTCTGGACCACCGCATGGGTCGTCATCTTCGGTTTGATCTTCCTTGGTTCGTCCAGCACTTTCAACGCCATTACTGCCGCTTCGGTCGTTGCACTTGGCGTGACCTACGCCATTCCCCCGGCGATCAACTGTCTCCGTGGCCGCAAGATGTTGCCCGAGACCCGATCTTTCAAGCTTCCCAACGCTGTCGGTTGGTTCTTTAACATTGTTGGCATCTGCTGGTCCCTCTTGACCACTGTGCTTTTCGTCTTCCCACCCGAGACCCCTGTCGACTCCGAGAACATGAACTACTGTGTTGCTGCTTTTGGTGTCATTCTCGTCATTGCCGGCTCGACTGTAAGTCCCCCTATTCGAAGAATTATCCTCGAACAATATACTGACTCTTCTCCCAGTGGATCTTTGACGGACGCAAGCACTACACTGGCCCAGTCATGGACGTTCAAGGAATGTTGAACGGCAAGGTGGAAGGTATGGAACCCGTCCACTCAGGACCGACCGATGTGGTGGAGCCGGAGAAGCAGTAAGCTGCTTCAATGGTCTTGAATAGAGGTCATATATTTTGTTGTTCGAATGAATTGTTGTCAAGTTACCATTTTTCGTGCTCTCTGGGTAGTCCATGCCATTGAATGTGACACGTGTACCACTTGAAATGAAATGTCGAGGCAGAGCCATCAGTTGTACAGGTCAGACAAATACGGAGGATTTACGCAGTCATTGCCTTCCCGGTCATCTCGCACGCTCAGGGCTGGTTGTCAAATTTGAAGAAAGGTGCTGGTGAAAGCTTGGACAAGGGGACTTTGATGCCGGAAGGGTGCCAGAGAGTGTCGCTACAGTGTCGAGAAGGGTGAAAAATCATGGCAGTTGACTGCAGACGACCGACTTCCGGAGCTGGTGCTGCATCACAACATCGACCTGTGATTCAGTCCCTGAAACGTGAGTGGGAGCTGAAAATGGAGGACCAATCACTGGAACCTGGCTGAGGTTGAAGCTGTCAAAATCGAGCATAAAATACAAAACTCGAATAGGCAAGCACGCTAGCGTTGTTTCCCACCACTAAAACCTCCACCACAAACCGGCAGCTAACCAAACGCAACGTTGGCCCCAATTCTTAAACTGGCACCCAGCTCAAGAGCGTTTGATACTTCCCCAGGTACCAAAACAACAATTACGGCAACACCACTCAACAAACACGCAGCTCATGCGAACAGAAGATGGCGGTTCTCAAGAGCGTGATTGACGAGTCTGGAGCCGTCGTGTGCTCCTACACCTCTGATGGGAAGCATGGACCTTACCAAGCAAATGTACGATTTCTATTCACGCCGCCGTCAAAGCTGTAGCTAACCTGTCCATCGCCTGACTTAGCTGCCGGCAAAGACAACCGGAAGCTACGCCAAGCAGCTTCTCGACGTGTTCCTGCCTGCAGGCTATCCGCACACGGTTACTCCTGACTACACGCCCTATCAGATCTATGTAAGCAATTCTTACTTGGGGGCATTCAATGAATGGTCATGTTTTGCTGACTTCCCACCCGCGCTACAGGACTCCCTCCAGGCGTTTTCTAGCTCCATCGCCGGGCTCATGTCCAGCAGGGCCGTCCTGCAAGGCTTTGGCGTGGGTAAGGAGGGCTCTTCCGCCACAGGTGCTGTCCTCCTCTCAGTCCTCCAGGAGTCGACTGGCCGTCTCGCCACTATTCTGTTCGCACACCGCTTTGGCCAGGCCATCGAACCCGAGTGCAAGTACTACCGCTTCATGGCCGACATCTTCAACGATGCTGCCCTGCTGCTCGACATTCTCACTCCTGCCCTACCGCAGACCCCGAAGATCCTAACCCTGTGTGCCGCCGGCATCCTGCGTTCTCTCTGCGGCGTCTCTGCCGGCGCTGCCAAAGCTAGCCTGAGCGCCCACTTTGCCAAGAATGGCAATCTGGCAGAGCTCAACGCCAAAGATGGCAGTCAGGAGACTGTCATCTCCCTCATGGGCATGCTGGCCGGCAGTCTGTTCGTCAACTTTGTCGAGGGAACCACTGCTGTTTGGCTGTCGATGATTTTCCTGCTCGGCGTCCACCTATGGACCAACTACCAAGCCGTTCGATCCGTTCAGATGCGCACCCTCAACCGACAGAGAACCTGTATGGTTGTTGACAATTACATGAAGACGGGCGGCATCATGACCCCGGCCGAGGTAGCTCAGGAAGAGCTGATCTTAACTTGGAAGCGCCCACCCTTGACTTTTGGCCAGACTTACCCAGCAACATTGACTGATGAGCAGCTGACTCGTTTCGGAAACGCCCCCTTCATCATCATATTCGAGTTTGGCGGTACCGTGAAGATCTACCTCAAGAAGAGCGCCACAAACTTTGATGCGCTGAGGGCTTACGCCACTGCTTATCATAGTTATGATCACCACCCGAACCACATGCTGCCTTCCTTGGACGATGCATTCTGGAAGGCAGTCAAGAGTGCCGGCTGGAACCTGAATGCAGGAGCTGTCGAGACTGGACGGGCCATTCGAATAGTTGTGGAGTAGAAATGCGGCAGACTTGCATTTCGGGGATTGGAGATGATGATAATTGCTGATGATACCCAAGGTAAAGCCTTCTTTGAGCATGAATATACACCGGACTCTTTTGTCCATGATCGCATGACCCGTATCGTACATTTCGGTTTTTTATACATTTTGTACAAGAACACGTGAACTCACATGATGCCCACGCCTCGCATGGCTCGCATCTTGACTCCCTCCCAGCTGTTCAGCTTGGGCCGCACGTCCAAGTAGAACGAGGGCTTACCGTCTCCGCGCGGCCGACCAGCGTAGAAATCGATGATGTACTCGATTTCCTGCCCGCAGCGATCTACTACCCAGTCGTGCCGATCGAACGGTGCCGAGTAGCCCAGCCATGTGTTGATCTTGGCCTTTGGCGAAAGCTTTGAGCTCAAGCCAGAGAAGGAACTCAACCTAGGACCCTCGCAGCTAGAAATGGGAAAGTCAGCATTGTATCCTCCATGATGCCGCGTAATACCGTAACACTGGCCCTCCTGCAACCCAAAAAGAAGAATAGAGAGAGGAAGACCAGGTTTGGTGCTGCCAAGACGTACCTCGAGCCCTTCTCGTAGAAAGGCGCCTCCCACTCCTTGATCTCGGCCCAGGCGCGCTCGTTGACGGCGTTGTGGATGGGCACGATGGTGCGCATGTCGGGCGCCTGCGGGTCGTGGCCCTTGCGCTTCATGGCGTCGAAGAACATCTTCTCGGACGGGTAGATCCAGTTGCCCGACCGCTCGTCCGCCCCCGTCTCCTGTTCCTGGTTCGCCGGCGCGTGGCCTGCTGCTCCTGCTTCGCCCGAGGACGACGGCACCAGCCCCGACCGCGGTATCGACGATATGATGCGGTTCTGGCCGAGCCGCTGCGCGGCTTCGGCGGTCTGGTGTTGCTGTAGGTGGTGCTGCACCGCGGCGTCGGTGGAGGCTTTGCTCCCGCCGAAGGGCAGGTACGACAGGATTCCCGACGTCCAGGACGTCGTCGTCTGCTGGGCCTGGGGTGCGACGGCGGGAGGAGATGGCGGCGGTGCGCTCTGCGACGCCGCGCGCGCCTGCTGCATCCACGCGTCGCGCGCCTTGTGGTCTACTGGACAGCTCTCTTCCGCGCTGGCCCCGGTCGGTATGTGAGGGTGGTCTGCCGGCATGGTTGTCGTCGGGGAGGTGGAAGAGGGAGAGGAGGACGCCGCCCGGGCTTGTTGCATCCAGGCCTCGCGGCTCTTGTGGTCGACGGGGCAGACGGCGTCCGGATCGTGTGGTTTCGAGTCGCTCATGTTGTGGAGTGTGCAGTTGGTGGTATTATTGAGATGTACAGCGTTTCGGGCGGGTTCTAGGAAGTTTGGTGTATCTGTTTTGTCGTCGGAGGTTTACTACTGGTGTTGAATTGAGGTCATATCCAAATTTCCAATTTCTAGCGGCTGATCCAATGGAACCGTCGGCGTTGTCAAAAGTATTTAGCGGTAGTCGCAACTTTTTAGTGGAGAATGGGTGGGCGGTTCCGCTATTCGGGCACGTACATTTAGTATAAACTGAAGAGGAACTTTGTAATCCTAGAGTAATTCGCCGGATGACCCCAATATGACAGATATTCGTGACCTTTTTTACGAGACATGGCATGACTTTATGATCTTGAAAACAGACGATATTTTGAATAAGAAAGATAGAAATGATGAGAATAAATAAACAGGGGCGAGGAATATACTGGAACACATGACCTGCTATCAAGTACAAGTATAAACAAGAAGACCCGATATGCACATTGTATATCATAGCATCAGCATAAAGGTCCACGGGAATGATTGAGAGGATTTGTATACATACCATGCTATGCTCTAGATGGCGAGCACCCCACCTTTTCAATTAATATGATATGTTTTGCTGCCGTATAATAATAAGGTAATTGTGATCTTGTTGTCTGTACTACAGCTGTCCCTTTGCGACTGCCCATTGGTCAAACTTTCATTCCGAAAGAAGACACCCACCGTGGTGACAGAAATGGCAGGTCAAGCTCAAGAAGAGATGCACGTTTCTGCCTCGCCCCTCCACTGTTGCATTCTTTTCACATTTACATCAAACTGGGGTGGCGGCTGTGCAAGGCTGAATACCTCCGCACATTCTTTTCGTAGTTGAATAGCCACATCTCGTCGGTAGTTTCTTCCCTCTTCATATCTTTCAAAGTCCTTGGGTATGTCATGATCAGCTTTTTGGGTTTTCGCCCCTGACTATGGACCCTGTTTCCGCGCTGGGGGCTGCTGCGGCTGTGGTCCAGTTCACCGACTTCACCGGACGCCTGTTGTCCCGAACATGGAAAATATACCATTCGCCAACGGGTCAAACGTCGGAAGACTTCCACCTGACCGTGGTGGCTAGCGATCTTAACACGCTCACCAGTGCGCTTGTGTCACATCTGGAAGTCGGCTCTCTGGGCTGCAATGACGACGCAGATGCTCAGCTACTTCAACTCTGCCGCGAGTGCAATAGCATATCAGTGGAGTTGCAAGACACTCTGAAAGCCGCAGCCAGGCGACAGAAAAATCTGCGCATCCAAACGCGGAGTCGCAAGCATGCTGGTGATGTCTTCAGAGTAGCAATATCAGCATTGTGGAACGAGGAGAAGGTAGAGAATGCTAGAAAAACACTGGAATTGGTTCACCGGCGCATGCTTGATACCGTCACAACATCTATTTGGTGAGTTACGAGCCATTTGAAAATAACGGATGATCACAGTCCATAGACCATCATCTAAATATATCTAGGATTGACTCGCGGAAAACGAAGGGATGGGAATTCGAATTCGCCAAGAAGCTGGATTATGCAACTCGCATGCTTGAGAGCGCGATCACTACCATAGAGAAATCTGGACCAGAGGAGGAAATGTCGGATTCCAAGGGTATGATGCCGCTTGCGTCACAAATCAGCGACACCGTGAGAGGCAAGCACATGCATATCGATATGATGCAGCTGATATGGGATCCTGAGTGGACACCGGATGATAGACTGCTGGCAGAATTCCCAGAGAATACCGGCACCACGCCAGAACAAGCTGGAATCGCAATCGCCCGAACACTCCAGTATGAAACAATGAAGCGTCGAGAGCAGGCCATCGCACCGACCTACGAATCAACATACGATTGGGTGTTCCAGCGTCGACCCAGGGAGCTTGACGGAGTTCCATTATGGAGCAGTGTGCCTGACTGGCTCGAGGCCGAGGCAAGTGGGATTTATTGGATCACCGGAAAGCCAGGCTCCGGAAAATCTACCATGATGAGGTTCATGATGCGAGACTCACGGCTCGACGAGTACCTTCGCGTCTGGTCAGCAAGAACATCGCTCTTTGTTGGTCACTATTACGCATGGAGCTTAGGGGATCATTTGGATAAGTCCGGAACAGGCCTCATGAGATCTATGTTGCATCAAATGACCTGTGCCGACCCAAAACTGGCTTCGGTGCTATTCCCTCGGCGTTGGGCACTATTCCATGCCACCCGCGACTCTTCACGATTTCCTGAGTGGAGCGAATGGGAGCTCGAGGAATCATTCGCAGCTCTACTGAGGCATGCCAGGAACAATATGCGCATTATTCTCTTCGTTGATGGGTTAGACGAATTCCATACTCCACCGATGGAAATAATCACTTTGATTCGTCGCATCGCCGCCGAGCCCAACATCAAAATCTGCGCCGCAAGTCGCCCATGGCCCGAGTTCCATGATGCCTTTCTGGATTGCCCTAGTATTCAAATGAATCTTCTGACTTACAAGGATATTCAAATGTATACCAGTCTTCAATTCTCTAAAAGCCGTGGCTTCTTGGAGATGAAGGAAATCTACCCGGATGGGGCGGAGTCGCTTGTAAATGAGATTATCACCAAGTCTACCGGAGTCTTCTTGTGGACGGCAATTGTCACCACGAACCTTCTGGCATCCTTGGGTGAGGGGGCCAACCTTCAGCAACTACGGATAATCCTCGATAAGCTGCCAGATGACATCGAGAAACTGTACAGTGCAATCCTTGCCACAATCCCACCTAGGCTTCTACCAGAGATGTCGGCAATGCTGCTTATATTCAAAGCTGCCTGTCATCCGTTGCCTTGGTTTACGATGTGGCTAGCCGATGAGTATCGGGGCGCAAACTTGAGCCCGGACCCTGCCGTCGTCTTAATCAAATCAAGAAAATCGGCACTATCTTCCTTGAAAAGACGGCTGGCTGCACGTTCCAGAGGACTGTTGGATCTTGAACTCCTCATACCGCATGGTGGCAGCTACACGATTTGTTATCTCCATCGCACTGTGGCTGAGTGGCTCGAGCGACCAGGTGTGTGGGAACTGATTTCGTCGAACATGCCGCCAGATTTCGACCCATACGCGTGTCTCTTTTTAGCCGAAATGCTTCTCATGGGGTCATCGACACATCCTCTATTTTACCAACGTCCAGAATTTTGGAAAGGCACAGCACGATCGCTTTTTTATGCATCGTTGATCCAGTGTCCTTCGGCCACTTTGAGTGAATCACAGTTTGTTGCTGCGATGGACACATTCAACATACGCGCACAGCGCGCGTTCAAAGCTCTCCCTGGAAATGACCAGTACATGAACGATAATCCTTGGGCGCGCGCAGAAAAGTCCACAGGACCGTCCAAAGAGGAACCGAACAACTTCTTGGGGCTGGCAGCGCAATTTTGCCTCGCACCGTACGTGCGTGCAAAGGTGACCGAGAGATCTTCAGAATTCAAAGCGTTACAAAGCGCAAATACTTGTGGGCTTCTGAGGCAGGTCATTCTTGGACCGGAAAGCTTCTTCAGGGCAAACACTCTGCAGGGCATGGACTTGAATGCAATTCAAGTTGATCACAGAGTTGAGCTAGTAAAGTTTCTCATACAGCACAAAGTTCAAAGCACTCCCAATCTACAACAGGAGATCTCGTCGAGTTTGGAAGGCAAGGAAGACAAGTTTATGCAAGACATAACTTTTCTCATGGAATCGGTACCAACCAAGAAAAGAAAGTTATCTGCAGGAAAATTGCTCAGATGGATGTCGAGCAAAGGCAGATAAATGAACGGCCAAGACAGAACCAAGAAGTACGAGTAGCCGCTTGATATATATGCACGAGTGACTTACCAGCTGGCAGTAAACATCACACTGTATTGGATCTGTGGAAATGAAAAGCATCGAAAAAGCCGACGCAAAGTTAATCTATTGTATAGAACTAGGATTACCGTGAAGCAGCGGGTGCTCTCCATGAAGTATTGGGTTTACTTTAATGTAACCGAGTCAGCATGCCTCTTTTTCCCCCTTCTCCCTCTTCAAGTTTCATCGTCTGTTTCATTCCTCTTGGCTTTCTTCTCCATCCTGCGCTGCAAGAGCGGTATACCTAGTCCCGTCCACAACGTCAGAGCAATCACAAAAGCCAGTGCGCTTGGCCACCCATGCGTCTGTTTGAACTGCGGCGCCTGTGAGCTGGGAAACTGCAGCTGCTGAAAGGGAATGACCACAGCTCCGCCGACGGACGTCATCAAGCCGAGGATAAAAGCACGCTTCTGTTGGTCGCCGCCGCAGCACTCGTTGCACCAGCCAGCGAGCAGAGGCGTGTAGCAGCCGTACACGCCGTTGAGTATGAATACAGCCATGAGAAGGCGATGCGGCACATTCCACGCGGTGAAGATGGAATACGTGAAGATGAGGATACACCCGACCGCGAGGCACACTGGGCCGCGGCGGCCGATCTTGTCCGAGACGAAGCCCGTGGTGAGCATGGTGACAAAGTTGACGGCGCCCAGGGCGGTGGGGATGTTGTTGATCTGCGGGATCGTGTACTCCTTGGTCGCCTTGAGGTACAGCGTAAAGTACTGCATGACGTAGGAGCCGACGGTCAGCGACCACAGCGCGTAGCCCAGCGTGAAGGCGTAGACCTGCCACGACGTGAAGATGCGCCGGAACACGGTCAGGTCCAGCCTGCCGATGGGCTTGCGGCCCTCGGACTCGACGCGCTCCCGCGCCCGCTCACGCTCCCACGAGTTCAGGTACCAGGCCGAGGTGTTGTGTGGGGTGTCGGGAAAGCATAGCTAAATCGGACGCATATGATGAGCAATGTACACACGTATGAGAGGTAAGTTGGATGCGCGTGTCAGACTCACCAATCCGTAGGCGGCAATGGGCACGGCGAGGATGAAATCAAATATGAACAACCACCTCCACGCCGCAAGACCACCTTTTCCGTCCATGCCCGTGTACAGGGCAGCTTGCAGGTAGCCCGAGAACATCTGACCGAGCACGCCCGACATGACGAACAGGGCAGAGCGACGAGCCATCTCGCTCTTGCGGTACCAGCAGCCCAAGGTATAGGTAATGCCCGGCCAGGCGGCGCCCTCGAGGAGGCCAATGAAGAAGCGGAGGACGTAGAACTGCGCGGCCGTCTCGCAGCGGTACATGCCGAGCACGAAGGCGGACCAGCCCATGAGGCAGGCGGGCAGCCAGTAGCGCGGGCGGACGACGGTGATGATCATGTTGGCAAAGGGGGCGCCGATGATCTGGCCGACGTTGAAGTACGTGTTCATCCACGACAGCTCGTTGCCCGGGCCGAAGCCCAGCTGCTCCTGCATGCCCGACGCGTACGCGTTGGTCACGTTGTTGCCGTCGAGCTGCTTGATGAAGAAGCACAGGCACGAGTAGGACAGCAGGAACCAGTCCAGCTTGAAGATGAGCCGCTTCTCCTCTTTGCTGGTCCCGGGCTCGTGCCAGTGGAACCAGCTGCCGGTGGTGGTCGGCGGAGCTGCATCGCGGCCCGCCTTGTCGGGCCCGGTGCCGCTGTGGTTGTCCCCGTCCGAGGCGGCGTGGATGGAGTCGCAGGCTCCTTTTTTGGTGCCCCCCCGAGCGGCGGTGGCTATAACGGGAACTTGGCCCTGTTCGGCCGCTTTGGCGGCCGCAACTTCGAGGCCGGGCCCCGACATTTTGAAATTTGACGACCCTTGGCTGCGTACTTCACCTGCTCGAAGAAGTTCCAATGTCAGAAAGAGTGGTGTCGAGCGCCGCCGGCTGTAGTCGAGGTTGGACGATTATCCCCTGTCGAGTCATGCACTACTCGAGATCGACACGGACACTGCCCGTCTTTATTGCTTTTATTGTCAACTTTTAAATTCTCGAAAAAGCAGTCTGAACTATAGCAATTGAAAAATAACAAGTTGCGACATCGCTAGGACCGAGCACACCATTTTATGAACTCGGCCGATATTTCAATTGCCATCAATCCAGTCGCAACTCTTTGTCCCATTTCCATGGGATACGAACATGGAGCGCCGTTGATAGGACTCGGGTGGGGAAGCTATTTACCACATAGGGAAATCTATGTCGGGGCTGGCCCGATCATAGGAGTTCACCTTAATCGCGCCCTACCTACTTCGTACAGGCTCGAGTGTTTACTAATGACAAGGCGGTTCGGGATTTGAGAATACTTGAAGAGACACAAAATCTGGGTGTTCTGACCAGACGACTGAACACCTACTGATCGGCTAGTGACCAAACAACTGCGAGAAACAGCCATGGTTGACTTTGTGGAAATCAATGGAGCCCGGTTAGCGTACCGGATCTGCGGACCGGAAGATGCGCCTCTGATCATCACTCTCCACGGCGGCCGAGGCATGGGTGAGTATACGTTTCTACTCGCAGAATTTGACAGACGTATATAATACTCACATATCATTCAGGCAACCATCAGTCCGATTTCAAGGCATTTGGTCCACTTGGAGACAGCTATCGTGTGCTGTCATTCGATTATCGCGGCCACGGGCAGAGCAGTCCCACCAAGCCGTACACATTTGAGCAGATTGTCGACGATATTGATGGGATGAGAGCTCACTTTGCGGGACCCGACCAGCAGACCATAATCCTAGGAGGGAGTTTTGGTGGCTTCCTGGCACAGCAGTATGCCATCAAGTATGCACCAAACGTGTCGCATCTGATCCTACGGGGCACGGCGCCGTCATACCATCGTGCGTTTACAAGACCTTCCCATCGTTTGCTAGGTGCGTTCAGAGGAGAGGGAAAACTAATGAAGAAAATCTGTAGATGAGGAAGGGGCCATAAAGACCCTGGAGCAGAGGCTGTCCAAGGTGCCCAGCTTCACCATTGAGATGCTCAAGGACAAGGTCTTTGGCGCGTTCGACAGTGATCTGGAGTTTCGCATGGTACACCTGGTCATGTCGCCGCTGTACAGCGAATCGTTTGACGCAAACGCCGCGTTGGCGAGTTGTCTGAACAATGTCTACAACGCAGAGTCGCATAGTGAGGCAGATCTGTATCCCCTTTGCCTCTTTGGACTGCCAATACTGACAGAGCTAGATGACCTCTATTCCGAGAAGGAGAAATACTTTGATTACAGGCAAGACCTGCCCCGAATCACGGCAAAAACTTTGGTCGTGGTCGGCGACAAGGACTGGATTTGTCCACCAGGCAAGTACACCACTTGTATAGTATTAGTGCTGGTCACCATACTGACTGAGAATCATGGCAGAAAACTCGAAATTTATTGCAAAAGAGATCACGGATGCAGAGCTTTTCATCGTAGAGAATGCAAATCACAGCGTACATGTCGAAAAGAACAGCCTAGTGCTCAAGAAGATAAGAGACCATCTTCAAAAATAAAGGAGCAATACGTAATTGACACTTGTTCCATCGCCTATACTCTTTTGGTGACCTGATTCAATTCTCCATGGTTCATCCACATGATACTCTTACTGCACGTTCTGAGTGACTTTAAATTGGCTGGACAATAAGAAATTGTCTGTAGTGGGAACGTTTGGTGATGTGATCTCAATGCTTCATATTGGCGAAAAGGCAGCTAGTGCAGTAATATTAAAAAAAAAAAATATCGGAGTCGTACAGATTGAAGAAAACGTGTATTGTGGTTATCCACCTATTATAGCCAGCCACTATCCACAGCGATGGTGTCAGTGGATTAGCGGTCGGGGTCGCCCCGATGAAACTTGCCGCAACTACACAAATCTCAAGGCACCTCTTTGCGTCTCCGACAGTCGCAGCACTTTGTCTTCGGAGACAGTTATATATTCTGCTATTGGAGAAATGCTGCGCGGATCGTGACATCCAAGCACTCAGCACATAGGAAACCATGACGGCGGATATCCGGGTCTCAATCGACAGAGGCGGCACGTTTTGCGATGTCATTGCCCACGTCGAGGGCCGCGAGCCAATCATCATCAAGCTCCTCTCGGTAGACCCCGCCAACTATCAGGATGCTCCCACCGAAGGCATCAGAAGGGTGCTTGAGGCGGTCGAGGGCAAGAAGATTCCGGTGGGAGACAAGTTGGACGGGACTAGAATCTGTGCGTGTTTCTTCTCTATTTCTCGATGAGCAATGGCTGATAGAGTGTCTCTTAGCATCCTGTCGGGTGGGTACCACCGTCGCTACGAATGCCTTGTTAGAGGGGAAATATGAAAAATTCGCTTTTGTCACGACCAAAGGTAAGTTATACACAACTTTGTAGATTTATGAATGAATTGCTAATCGTAGATGCAGGCTTTGAAGATTTGTGCATTATTGGAGACCAATCAAGGCCGAAGCTGTTTGACCTAAAAGTCAAGAAGGCCGAGGCCCTCCACGGCGCCGTGGTCGGGATCGATGAACGGGTAACAACAGAGGACTACGATTTAAACCCGTACCCTCTGGACAAGTCGGCTCCTCTGGACGACCCAGATCTCGTGCGGACGCCGAGCGGAGAAATCATCAGAATCTTGACTCGCATTGACGAGGGCAGCGTCCGCAAGCAACTCCAAGGACTGCGCGACGCCGGCTATGACTCTGTCGCCATCTCTTTCATGCACGCGTACATTTATCCGGAACACGAGAATCAAGTCGCGAAGATCGCCAGAGAAGTTGGATTCACTTATGTGATGACCTCGGCAGAGACGAGGCCCGTGATGAAATTCCTCAACAGAAGCACTTCCTGCTGCTCCGAAGCCGGTCTTTATCCTGTCATTCGCAGATATGTTGAGAACTTTGAGTCAGGTTTCAAGGTGCTGCCAAAACGAGTTGAGTTCATGTGCTCCGATGGAGGGTTGAAACAATCCGACAAGTTTCGGGGAAACGAAGCACTCCTGAGCGGTCCTGCTGGCGGAGTCGTGGGCATCGCAAAGTCTTGCTACGATGTCGAGGAGAAAGTCCCCATTATCGGGTTCGACATGGGAGGCACGAGTACTGATATTTCACGGTACGATGGCAAGTACGATTATCTTTTCGAGACGACCATTGCCGGGAGAACAATCTCTATGCCCATGCTGAATATTTCAACGGTCGCGGCTGGGGGCGGGTCAATCCTCTTTGCCCGCAGCGGACTCCTCGTAGTAGGTCCAGAGAGTGCTGGAGCGCATCCAGGGCCGGCATGCTATAGAAAGGGAGGTCCCCTGACCGTGACAGACGCCAACCTGTTCCTAGGACGTCTAGTTGTCTCATCGTTCCCTTCTATTTTCGGTGAAAACGCCGATCAGCCTCTGGATCTCGATATCGTCAAAACCAAGTTCGAGGAGATCACTGCCGACTTCAACAAGCAGACTTCCAAGAACTTGGCGACGGAAGAAGTCGCTCTTGGTTTTCTCAATGTAGCTAATGAAGCCATGAGCAGACCGATCAGAAACACGACCGAAGCGAGGGGGTTTGCGCCGGAAAAGCACAACCTCGTCAGCTTTGGCGGCGCTGGTGGACAGCACGCGTGCGCCATCGCGAGCAAGCTTGGCATCAAGAGAATCTTGATTCACAAGTGGTCATCGCTTCTGTCAGCGCATGGAATATCTCAGGCCGAGCTTCAATACGAAGAATTTGAGCCTCTCTCGCTAACCTTCAGCATGGACCTACGAGATACCATCAAGGAAAGGTTGTCGTCACTCAGAGAGAAAGTCTCTGCCGGGTTGCTCGCTCAGGGCGCCGAAGCATCAACTGTGCGTTTCGACGAGTCACTAGTCCTCAAATATTTCGGAACCGATGCGAACATCACGGTGGAGACGCCAGACGATGGCGACTACGGAGCTGCTTTTGAAGCACTTCACCTGCGAGAGTTTGCTTTCAAGCTAAACCGAAAGATTGTGGTTGAGTCGGTCAATGTGAGAGGCACTGGCAGCGCTGTCACTATTCCGGCACAGGAGCCCCCACTGAGAGCTTTGGCGAGAGTCAAGGCAGAACCAATCACCGCCCAGGCGACAGAGGAACAAAAGGTCTACATTGATGGGTCCTGGATTAATGTTCCCGTGTACCGGTTGGATAACCTTTCCAAGGGGAGTGTTATCAATGGGCCTGCAATGATCATTGATCAAACCCAGACCATTTTTGTTGAGCCGCGGTTTAGAGCCTTCATTCTCCCGGATCATGTCGTCCTCGAGGAAGTCGACCACGAAGAGACTATCGCGAGAAAACCCGTTTCCTCAGAAGAGATTAATCCCCTCCAGCTGTCCGTATTCGCGCATCGCTTCATGTCCATAGCAGAGCAGATGGGCAACACACTTCAGCGAACATCAGTGTCGAGCAGCATCAAGGAGCGGCTCGACTTTTCGTGCGCCATCTTTTCCCAAGAGGGCAAGCTCGTCGCAAACGCTCCTCACATCCCCATCCATCTCGGCAGTATGCAAATGGCGATCCGGTATCAGCACGAGGCCTGGAAGGGCAAGCTGAAACCGGGTGATGCTTTCCTCACAAATCATCCGCTCTCAGGAGGAACCCATTTGCCCGACTTGACCGTCGTCAGTCCGGTCTTTGTCGATGGAGAGGTTGCATTTTACGTTGCTTCTCGCGGTCACCATACTGATATTGGTGGAAAAGGCATCGCGGCTATGATGCCGGAGTCCAGGGAACTGTGGGAAGAGGGCATCAGCATCAAGACCATGAAGATCGTCTCCGGAGGCGAGTTTCTAGAGGACGAGATCCGGGCCGCGTTTGACAAGGCGGGTTCCTACCCAGGCTGCAGTCCGACAAGAAGAATCGCAGACAATCTGTGTGACTTGAAGGCCCAGATCGCCTCCAACCAGCGTGGCATTATTCTGCTTGGCAACCTGTGCGAAGAGTTCACTTTGCCGGTGGTACACACCTACATGGACGGGATCCAGGCCAATGCCGAGTTCGCGGTGCGGCAGTTCCTCAAGGAGCTTGCCAAGAAGCACCCCGAGCCTCTGACCGCCGTCGATTACTTTGACGACGGCACGGCCATCAAGATCAAGATCACCATCGACCCCGAGACGGGCGGCGCTATCTACGACTTCAGCGGCACGGGACCCCAGCAGTGGGGCAACTACAACTGCCCCATCTCGATCACGCACTCGGCCATCATCTACACAATCCGGTGCCTCGTCGACGTGGACATACCGCTCAACGAGGGCTGCCTGTCGCCCATCGACATCCGTGTGCCGTACGGCAGCATGCTGAGCCCGTCGCCCGCCGTGGCCATCTGCGGCTCGACGCTGGCGAGCCAGCGCGTGATCGACGCCATCCTGCGCGCGTACCGGCGCTGCGCCGCGTCCCAGGGCTGCGCCAGTAGCTTCAGCTGGGGCATGGGCGGCCGGGACCCGGCGACGGGCGAGGTGCGCCCCGGCTGGAACTACGGCGAGTCGCTGGGCGGCGGCGCCGGCGCCAGCCCGGGCTACCACGGCGAGAGCGCCGTCAACGTGCACTCGACCAACACGCGCAACACGGATCCCGAGGTCATCGAGAAGCGCACGCCGGTGCTGGTCACCAGGTACGCGGTCCGGCAGGGCAGCGGCGGAAGGGGAGAGTGGCGGGGCGGCGACGGCACGACGCGCGAGATCGAGGCCCGCGTCCCGCTCAAGTTCAGCATCCTCTCGGACCGCCGGGTCTACCGCCCGTACGGGATGGAGGGCGGCGAGGCCGGGCACCGCGGCCAGAACTATGTGTTCAAGTTCAACCAGGAGCGGACGGGCCTCGAGCGGATCAATCTCGGCGGCAAGGCCGTCGTCAGCTTGGAGCCTGGCGAGAGGATGCAGATCAATACGCCGGGCGGTGGTGCTTGGGGAAAGCCCGAGGGCGACGAGGTTGGGTATCGGGAGGAGAATCAAACTGGTGATTAAATCAAAAGTTGTATCATATAGACGGGACGATGTTTTTTTTTCTTTTACCGAAATGAGATTACAATAGATGCGATTACTAGAGCAAGTGTGTTGCGTTGTAGTCTGCTCATCAAGACTCAATCAAAAGTCGAAAGTCAATCAGCTAGAACGTGCAGAAGGCAAAATAATCATTCCCCACGGAACGCTATATTAATTCAGATCTAATCTTTGGCAAAGCTTCCCCCAAGCCACCATCCCACGCCGAGCATGCTCATCTGGGACATGCTGGCCCTCTTCGGACATGGTCCGAGAGAACAGCTCCATGGACACGTAGCCCTTGTACCCGAGCTTGTGGATGATGGCCTTGGCGACGTCCTCGACGGGCAGGTAGGCGCCGCGGTCCTCCTCGTACATGAACGTGCGCGCGTTGCGCGACCACATCATGCGCGCCGGGTTGCCGTCGACGTGGAAGGGGTGGCCGGGGACGAGGGGCGCGTCCAGGCGCTCAGCGTCGACGACCTGGATGTAGAAGACCTTGGCCAAGTCGACCTCGCGGACCATGCGCTCGATCGAGGCGGCCAGGTCGGCGTCGGCGTCGGCCGTCTTGCCCGTCGGCGAGGCCGGGTCGGCCCACACCCGCCCGGCGATGTTGAACGTGTCGAGGCACAGGCCAAAGTTGGGCCGGTCCACGCGCCGCACCATGTCCCACGCCTTCTCCCACGTGTCGGTGAAGGTGCTCCAGCAGAGGTTCTCGTAGGCGTAGCGCACGGGGGGATCGTGCGCGGCGCCCATGTCCGCCAGCTGCCGCAGGTCCGCGGCGTGCACGTCCAGGTCGTCGGTGAGCTGGTCCCGGGGCAGAAAGTTGCCGGGGATCTGTATCGTGTCCGTGTGGAGTATGTCGGCCAGGCGCAGCCACAGCTTCATCTTCTCGATGAGCTTGTCGTGCTGCGCCCTGTCCTTGAGGCCCTCGTAGAACAGAAATGGCTGCAATCCGATAATGGTCAGGTCGTGCTTTTGGCACACTGTGTAGGCTTCGCGTGCTGCGTCGAGAATGTCTTCATCTGAAGGGGCGGCGTTTTCGGCCCTCTCGCGAGCCATGTACTCGAGGTCTTCGTAGAATATCTCCATTCCCTTGAAACCAGCTTTTGCGGCCTGTTCCATCTTGTAGTGGAAATCGTGTATCCATGCCCGGCCTAGAGAGGCACTCATGATGGCAGGTTGGTACGACATGATGGCGGATCCGAGTAGTGTAAGCGCGTCTAGGGAAGATAATTGCGCTTGGACTTGCTACAGATACACTTTATTTTTATGGCGATGAGAAGTTAAAATCGGTGCGGACACAAAAGTCAATTGTACGGATAATGAAAACAAAGCTTGCCTCCGTTAGAGGCGGGGGCAACTTCTTCAATTAGGTCATCCGGAAGAGCTCTTTGCCTATAGTATACTGCGTGCCTACTAGCTGGCGGTGGAGCTCTCCGATTTGAATCGCGCTATAGAATTATAGTTCTAGAGGTTCTCAGGTGCTTCCGGCGCATTTGCCTCGTACTAATAGCACATACCCTGTTCAAATAAATTAAATTCAAAGAAAATATGGCAAAAAAATATTTTGCTACACCGGGGATTTCCCAGTCATTATCATCATCCGAGAGGGTCGTGGCCATTGTGGTGATTGTAAAGTGATAAAAACCCTAGGTAAATGATATGAATAGTACTTTGTATGCTGTCGACTGTAACTCAGTGACGGATAATGATGCTTGGGAAAACTCCCCGCAATCGCTAACGATGCACCACCTTACAGTGACTCTTTTATTTTCCACTCCTCTGAACAGCCCGGCAGAATCGACTCATTCCTCCTGAATACACTATTGGACAACTTGGCCACATCCTGGACACCACTGTTGTGCCTTCAAACTGCATCTTGCGTTGCGCGGCCCGGTCTGCGCCCATTCTTCATTCTGCTGACAACTCGGCCATGAACCGTCTCCATGTGGCGAATGAAATTGTCCCTTCGAGGGTTGTCTTTGGGGAAATTGCAACTCGCCACAAGGCATGGGAAGCTCCTGGGCGATTCTCCATGCTTTCGGCTGCCTAGATGGCGCTGTACGTCCCTCAGAGTGTTGAACGTGTAGTCACAATCGTCGTGTGGGCAGCGGAAAGGTTTACGTCCCCTGCCTCTGGGTGTTGAATGGCCTGACGACGGAAGGATCACATGAGTGCCGGCAAAGGAAGGTTCTCGTGGGCCTGGCGGTGGTATCAATGGAGTATCAATCGAGAGTTGACTCCCCGTAGTCCAATCCGATAAGTTGGTGGAAAGCGCCGCAAAACTGGATTGCCCAGGTAGAAGACTTATTCCGTCGTCGAGTTCCGATACAGCAAGAGACTGCAATTCAGTGACAGGATGTGTATCACTCATTGCAGAAATTGACGATGAGTGACTGGATGCGCAAGAAACATCTCCATGACCGACGGTAGTCTCAAGATCAATGAGAGATGAAATTTGTGCGGCGAAGAATGAATCAAACAATTCCCCATCATCCAGTGATCCGGACTGTACCATTGATTAAAATCCAATGAAGTGCCGTGAAGGGTGCTAGATCATCTTACAAGAGTTGTTGGAGGCTGGTAAGCCCCGTATGGTAGCATTGACGAATTTCCGATCGCAGGTGCTAGATTATCGAGAGCTGAGTGTTCTAGGCCGTTATCCTCTAGCTGCAAAGTGCTGGGACCAATAATCTCAGTGCTCACGCAAGGCTGGATTGACTCCTGACTGGCAGACGCCTATGGCGTTTGAGTTATTATGAATTGGTAAATTATTGATGCGCACTTACCAGGCCCTTGGAGATGTCATCGAGATGACCATCTCGCCCTAGGGCCTGGTTCATGTAACTATGTAGACCATGTTGAGACAGAGTATCGTTAATCGAAAACTCTGTTTCAAGCAGCTTGCTTGGTTGCAAAGCCGACACGGTCGACGTAGAACAAACCAGGTTACCCATAGACGAGATGGACGGTGTACCATGCTGGAATCGCGACTTCCCCAGACCAAGAGAGTCGTTCAGATCCACGTCAATGACTTCAGGACAACTGGCTCTCCCAAGCCAGTGCCCATCAGTCAAATGACGTAGAAGTGAACTTCTCTCAAGGTCCGGGGTTATCAATGATTCCAGACAAGGTACACCTTCATCTGTCCTAAGTAACCATGGCTTGTCCTGCATCTGCGTGCAGCGACAACTTTGACAATGCATCCGAAATTTGGCAATAAAGTTTTGAGAATTTAGGATCAATAATAATGTGTTCGGGTCTGAGATTATGCTTCGATTCGTATATTTCGACTTCAGAGGTCTCAATACCAGACGTTTTCTCACAAGACGGGCGGCGAGTTCGGTGAACTTTCGACGGTATGTCTTGGGGAGCTTGAAAAAATGCTAGTATTGATGACTTCTTGTATTCGTGATTCTCATCGTAAGGCGCATAGGCCTAGGTATTGAATCCTGAGATCTGGAGCTGCGGCTTGAGGAGCGGCAGCAACGATGCATGAGCGGGCGGATTGGTCTCTTTTCCCAGTCACGATAGCATTAGGGTTGTTTGGGTCGTGCTGTACTTGGCTCTGTATGAACTCACGCTTACTATCCGAGAACTTGGTCCTAGGTAAGTAGTGCCTGCTTATATGCGTTCACAGCAAGAACTGATGGCTGAGGGAAATGCTTGAGCTTGACCAATAACCCAATCAACACGAGAGATATCATTGCGGCGCATGCAATAAATGGCCTCACTTTGTGATGTGTCCAATCATTTGTCTCGACGTGGGCGCCTCTCTGTCGAGGCCAATTGAGAGGCCGCGAGCCCACCAGTCGAATTGAGCAGGAGGCCTTTAGCGAGGCCAATACAACGAAGAGTAGCTGCATCACTCGCGCCCGATCATATCATGTGGCCAATAACCGTCGGAGAGGCCTTTCCATCGACTCGCGTGCGTCAATCACCTTGAACAGCCTCATGTTCAAGACATCGCTGTACTACCAAGACAGCAAGTACTGCATTATCCGGCCTTGGCACAGCGTGCTACCTTCACAACCCCGCGCGGCTCTTTGACTCAAGCCTCATGAGCTGTTTGGCAGAGAAAGAGTTCAGGAACGAGCCATGCTGGGATGTACTTAAAGCGATGACTGTGTTGTAGCTATACTCTGGGAGCTTGCTGGCATTGACCTCACAAGAGTGGAATTTTGAGTCGAATGAAACCGTTCTGAGATCACGTCGAGGACCGCTGATTGACGATTGGAATAACGACGTTTCCTCAGACGAGGACGAGGCTGATGGAAAGCGTCTGGGAAGAGCGGAAATGGTCGATAACCCAAAGGAGCTCTTCGCCTATAACCTTAGTGTACTACGTCCCTCTAATGTAGCTGGTCAAGGTACCCCCCGATTGATCCCGCTATGGAATGGTATGCAGAGGACAAAGCTCAGTGGCAGTGCGGGGTGCTAGCGGATCGCTCTGCACGTGTCCATATAAGGAACCGTTTATATACTTGTGCTCGAGGATAAGTTGTCAAAACAGATGTCGAACAGCAGTCCGATCAGTGATAATCTCAAATTTTGGAAATTGAACGCTAAATCGCAAGACCTCTTCGCCTTCTTCTTGACCACTATTCCTTCTCCTCTTCAGGATCTACGAAGGGTACTGGATTCGTAATCGTCATGCCTGACCAGTTGATCAACTCCTTCGGCCGACCTTCCCTCATGTCATATTCCTCGGACGTTCCCGCCAGAGTGACTGTCTCTGTACTTGCCATCTTGGCGAAAAATGAGTCCGCAGCCTCGTTTGAGGATTCGTACAGAATCGTGACGTGGTCGACGAGTTCCGCTCCGGCCTCGATGCCCGGGACGGCGAACGGGTGTAGCTGGCGCCGCCGCCTCTCGCGGGGCAGCTTCCACCACGAGTCCATCACGGCTCTGTAGAACTCTGTGCCGTAGCCCTGTCTCTGGTATCCCCGCGTGATTAAGAAGTCGGCCTCGGGCCATCCTGTACGTGCCTTTCTGTCATTCTTTGTCAGCATGCTCTTGGTCACGTAAGCGGAAAGAAGCTCATAAACGCACCGGCCCTCCGTATCTGGCAGGCCGCCCTCGCCGATCAGTTCTCCCGTGCTTGCCAGGAATGCACCGAAATACCAGTGCGCCTCATCGCCCGGGGATTGTAAACTTTCGATGTAGGACCGGGTTTGTTCCTCGTTGGTACTGCATACTCCAGGTGAGCGAAAGTGGCTTTCCAAGTCGGATATCCGTCCTAAACGGGCTTGTGCTCACTCTGGGAGGCCCCGAGCAATTGAGTGCTGCTGGAGTTCTGGATCGCTGCGCAATTTGTAAAATGCCTCGGTGTCGGAGGTCAAAAGCGGGCGTACCAGCAGCCGCTCGGTCCTGATATGTGGCCGGCTCGCGATGTCCGGTAGCGGGTCCAGAGGCCAGGTGACTCTGTAGGAGAACCATGGCAATAGGGCCCCCTCTTCGAGGGACTCTTTGGAGTGGTGAACTCGAAGCATGGGAATGTCTGATTGCGACATGATGCTCGTGGCCATTTGCAACTTTTTTCGAGAATTCTGCTCTGATCACAAGTGCAAAACCCTAAATGAAAAGGCAGAAAAGTCTGGCGAAAGCCGAGAGGATGGTCTCCTTTTGAATGCCGAATGGCCGGGATCAATTGGTCAATGCCGCGTCGCGTACACCAACGAGGTGGACAATCATTGCCTTCAGACCCCTCCGGAATCCACTTTCCGACATGGCCGAGCAAACAAAAACACCAGAGATCCACGAGAGCCGAAGTATCGGGATCAACTCCATGATACTTGGTCGCTTTCGGGCCGTGCGGTCGCCCGTGCGTGTCGACTTTATATATATCAAGCAAAAGAGATCAAGTTCCACGTCGGCCAATGTCCACCACTGCCTACCGATCAATGTAGGGCGACGCCAAAAGCGAGGATGTCTTTTGTGGAATCAGTCTTATGCTTCACTGCGGCTCAGCAATCCTTCCCGTATCGGAAGGCTCCTTGGGAACAAATCATGGTTCATGGGGCCTGGCTGCCTGGCTCCCATAGCCCCCTGATAGCGAACAGTCGATAACTCGCCAACAACCGAGGCTCTCTTTGTCGTTCAATGGCAACGAAGCATCTCCGCCTCACCCTGTACCACCATACTTCGTAACACCCCTGCCGACCCGACAGACTGGTAAGTGGCTTTACAGGGTCCACTGAAAGACCAGAACCAACAACGCCTCATCATTCATGTGTACGACGTTACTCTTGGGATCTGCCGGGATTTGGCCATTTATTCCGTAAGTCGAGTTGTGGATTCAACACATGCACCAGACCTGAAATGGCCACTTCTCCCTTCAGGCGCTGGGGGCACCCAGCTCTTCCGAGTCCAGGGCAAGCCGGCCCGTATCGGCTTGTATGTTTTGCTTCGAATCCTGGTCGCCCAATCTGTCATTGAGCAGCGAGGCCAGTTTTCATATTTCGGCATTTTGTTATGCTTCGTTATGTTGCAGTATTTTGTTATGCGTCGTTATGTGGCAGCATTTCGGTATGGTGCAATATTTCGGTATGCTGCCGTATTTCGGTATGTTGATGACTCAGGTTCTGAACAGCCTCCCCATAATCTCTCACTCATCCATCTGACCCTGGATGAATCATTCGTTGTCAGCACGCGCCGCTAAGCTGATGTGAGTGGACTACTTTGCGGCTCAAATGGACTTGCCCAAAGTTGCACACAGCCTCGCGAATAGTCATTTCGACACTATCATATGCCCGAATTCACGAGACTGATTATCTGCCTCGGGTGTGTTCCTCGTTAGAGCGGCAGATGCTCGGGAGTAATAACGGCGTAGTTGATACTACCCATCCAACAGGAAGGATTCTTCGGTGTGAAGACGATGGGAATTATGCCAAAACCAACCACAGGTAGAGGCAAGAGAATGCGAGATATTGTGTGATTCAAGAACTCTTGTTGACCAAGGAGAGCAAAGAGAAAGGCTTTTTGCAGTTTGATAAAAAGCTTAAGACCCACTTCTATGTGAAATATTGTGCGGAATGCGTGCAGCTTCTCGGTGGCCCAGCCCAACTTGTGATGGTGGTACAGGATGAGGCAGAGGCAATGTGCAAAAATACCGTCATTGACAATTTGACCGGGTCGGCTCGTTTCCCTATAAGACATCGAAGTGTTCCAATATCTCTAGTAAAGCTTCAAGGACATAGTCATCCATTCAAACGAAAATCGTAGCAAATCATGAGCGATTCTTCAAGCCTCTCCGAGTCGGGCCGGTCCCAGTCGCCTGCCAGCACTGCTTCAATCGTTGCTTCTCCACCTCCTGACTGTAGTAAAGAGACCTCATCCATGTTCCTACACATACCAGATTTGTTTGCCTCCATCATGTCTCAGGAGAACCTTGTCAATCCTCACTATCAAAGCATCAAAGCCCGAAGCGATGCCTATGTTGCTCGGTAAGATGCAACCTATACCAAATCCCCTTCTTCGCAGATTCCAGAGCTTGACATTCTATCATTTATACTAGCATACTCAAACTGGACCCAAAGACAGCCAGAAAGGCTTCCGCTGCCGATTTCGCATTTCTGACTGCATCTTGGATTCCAAAAGCGACAGAGGAGGCTGTCTATGTCCTTCAGATCTGGCAAGAATGGGTATGTTCGACCTCAGACTTTCCATGATAATCCAACTGCAGTGATTTCAAATCGACTGACCTTTCAATGTACAGATCTTCTTGTTTGACGATCGTGAGTAATCCCCGAGTCTGTGTTGAGTCTCCCCACGGGACACATACCGAAATATCCATCTTCCTTCGCATAAGCGTTGCCAGTGACCCCACGGAGATCACAAATTAAAGGCAGAGGTACGAAGCCTACTGGTAAACTGACACATGTCATAATAGAATTTGACGAGGGGCGATTCTGCAAAGATCCCTACGGAGCGGCGGAGGAGATCATTCATACCCTTGCCGTGTTTGACGAAACACATCCCGTCATCACGGCGGAAGAAAACCCGCTCCGCCATCTCATACAACTAGTATGGACGGAGTTCAAAAAGGTAAGGGAACTTATGTTTCTCGCCGAGGATAGTGTATGTAAAACAATTACTCACACGCATCATGCTTCTAGACTGCGTCCAAAGGTGAGACCACAGATAAACGCTACCCCAAGGTCAAACTGATCAACTAAATACCCGAGGGAGCAGACCATCAATTCCGGTTCAAATTGGCCACCAAAAAGTACATGATCGGACTCCTCAAACAAGTCCAATCCAACTGCCAACCCCGTGGCCACGACAGTGACATCGACAGCTATATTCAGTACAGGCGCGATACTATCGGAGCAGAGGCCCCTTACGTGATCATGGAGTAGGCCATCATCTGCATCTCACCACACTTTGTTGCTATTCAGACTGACTCGTCGTTTCCAGATGGGCGTATGGCCTGACTCTGCCGTCCTACGTCATTGCGCACCCTGGTGTTGTCGCCTGTTGCCAGGCAGGCATTGACATCACATTCCTGTTCGTGGCCCTCGCACGTACACCAACTTGATGGTTCCTGACTCACACACAAATTAGTGACAACGATATTTTGTCCCTGCAAAAGGATTTGGTAAGTCCTTTAGCGAGGTGCTGTACGACCATCTGAAGGAACTTTCTAACACTTCCCCAGGAATACGACGTGCAGCACAACGCGATAACCCGGCTCTGCATGCGCGGCCTCACCGTCCAGGAGGCGGTCGACCAGGTCGGCGACATGCTGGACGAGCGCTATGAGACGTGGCACGTCGCGCAAAAGACCCTGCCGTCGTGGGGACCAGAGATCGACCGGCAGGTCGCGACGCTTCTCGAGCTCTACGTCAGGCTACCCTTGGGGACGCTGCATTGGAGGTAAGATTTTCCCGTCATGAGCATCGCGGATATTAGCCCCGTTGATGACCGTTGATGAGAAAGAAAAACTTGGCTAACCTCGAATACTCGATCCAGCTTTCGGTCTGGCAGATATTTTGGTGATGATGGACAGCAAGTGAAGGAGACACGTCTGATGAGAGTTACACTGTAGGAAAAGGGTTCGGTAGATTGTTCAACGAGTGCATAATTTCATCAAATAATGAACAGACTAGAAGCGGGATCTTGGGGGAAAATCTTTGTTAGACTGTCTAATGTCATCGTATATCTTCATCGTACAGGATTGAAATGGGCGCTCGTAGAAGGGTACCGTTTACTCCGGCACACCATAGCACGCTTGGATGCCACAGATCGCATGATATTCTGTGGCGCCTTTACGCCGGTGAATAGCTCAAACTGAGCTATCCCCTGCTCAGGAAGGACCTGAAGGCCATGCACTGCTATCCACCCCTGACTGCCCATCCCCCGTATTTGCTGGAGGAATGGCGTCTCGATCGGATCATACGTGAGCTGTTTAAAGCCAGGGATTAGTACATGTATCTTTGAGTAATGGCACAAAGACCTTACCTCGATCGCAACGCCGCCTGTATTGCTTTGAAGCCAGACTGGAGGCAAGCTCGAATCAATCGACGAGCCATCAGCGTTCTGAGCGGGAGTGCAGTTCACAACCACCGTTGGTAAATCAAACCCAGATGGCCAGGCGTCGCCGATTGAAGGGATGATATGTACAGTAGACGGTCCAATATACTTCAAGTCCCCATCATCCAGGATAGAGCTCTCTCGAGATGATTCAGGGCTGCAGCGCGCCAGATTCAGGCTTTGGATGGCGAACTTTTGTTGGCTGAACTGAGTTATTAGACTTTCGGCATTCCTCATGGTGCGGTTGTACACAAATATGTTCTTTACACCCAATCTGATCATGGCATAGACTGTTGCCCTGGCCATACCACCAGCTCCGATGACGAGGCCAGTCGTCCGGCTCTTGACCGTATTGATCGGGGACAGGTTTCGACGAATGCAAGTGTGGATACCGATCCAATCGGTGTTGTCACCAAAAAGAGCGACGACCGTGCCTCTTTTATTGCGGCTCAGAACGGACCTCAGCTTTCTGTCCCGAAGTGGAAGCAGAGTATTGACAGCACCAATGGCCTGTGCTTCCGTGCTGAGATAATCCACGATAGAAATGACTTCCTTCTTGAAAGGCATCGTGATACTTGCTCCACCAAAAGAAGGATTCTGAACCATTTTTGCCAGGTCTTGCAATGAATCTGTCTGAATACTCAAGTATTCATGTGGTATGGAACAAAATTGGAAGGCGGCGTTGTGCATTGCTGGCGATGCTGCCCGGTAGACTTGAGAGCCAAAGATGAAGAACTTCATCTTTTCAAGTATGAAGGAAGAGTATAGTGCATTTTGCGCCTCTTGAACGGTCAGAGCCCATTCCGCCGGTGGTTCTGAACTCCCTCGGATGAGTTCGTGTGTCACTGGGGTCAGAACAGAATTGGTAAATATCGACCTGCGCCCGAGAGACTCGGTGTTGAATGCTATCAATCGTACGTTATGATTTTTAGATTGCCGAAACTGTTCAGAGAATGCCTGCATGGTAAAGTTGTCGCTGGGCTCTGTTGCTGGCTGGCACACTCGGACAAGGTCGCAGCCGAGAGATTCAGCTGTTTCGAGGACTTGCGATCGGGTAATTGACCTCCAGGCATCTGGACGCGGGTTTGCATCGTAAAAATGACCAACAATTCTTGCAGAGTCCTTGTTCTTGAGTGGTAACATGCACCGACTGAGATCGCTCTGAAGGTCTACAACCACATACTCTGGCGCCAGGCGAAGCAGATGCAGCAGGATTTGGAGGTAAAACCTTGCAAACTGAGTCGCTTCTATGGAATCGTGACTCGAGGTCTGTTGTGCTGGCCAGAGAACATTCATGATGACGGGTAGTTTTATGCTTCGGCGGAGTAAGTAATATCGTTTCGTGACGAATGTGAGCATGGCGTGTTCGTCGATTCCTCCGTCCTGCTTCCTGCCACGCTCCAAGAGATAGGGTACCTCCATGACCAGCTCAACTGCATCGGCTATCGTGTCTTCTCTGCGCAGCGATGGGGCAATCGAGGCGACAAGCGAGATGGGCAGATTCAATGCGTAGGTATACGGTTTGAATTCAGGAGAGAGGAATGCAAGCGAATGCCGCGCATCTCGTAGACGAAGATTATCGTGGCCGCAGCCAATAACATCCAACATGCTGAGGAAATCGTCCTCTACATGTTTGAGAACTAATGTCGAGTGGAGTGAGAGGCCGAGATGCTCGTCTTGTTGACCACTTTCTACGTCAGGTGTTGCCGAATTGAACTGCGATAATTCGGACAAGTTGTAGAACTCGAAATTGGATAGCGAACGATAGATGGGACCCGCGAGACGTTCCAGGTGCTCGATTTTGGCACGGTTGTTTGTTCGCAGGTGACGATCTACTTCGGCGGCATCGCGGATCACATATATGACCGGATGCGACTTGGCAAAATGACGAAGCAACTCTTGTCCGGTACCCTCCAACGATCCTGGGCCGCAGACGATGACGGAGTTGGTTGGATTATCATGGAGCAACGAGCGCATGAGGCCAACCTCTCGTTTGCGATACTCATTGTTGCCATGAGCTGCAGCGAATGCAGCTCTCGCCAACCCCGTCGTCGTCACGAATTGTCTGTCGGCGTCGATTAGACGGAACCCCAGAGCGACCGAGGCGAGGAAACCCAGGCTCGACTTGCCTGTGCCTCGGATGCCCAGGATGACGATGGAGGCATTCCGGGCGAAAGATCGAGGCGCTTCATCTGACGGGGCTGTGGTGGTTGATCCGACTCGAAGCCGGTCAGTAGCAGCACTCTGTGGGCGGGACTGGAACGGCGACTGTGGTCTGGATGCCGTAGACATTGTAGAGCTGGCACCCAGGACGCAACATGCTCACATAAACCTCAGAAGAGTTCAAAGCGCCTTTGGGTGATGATTCAGTCGAGGAGTACCAGGTGCGCTAGGATCTAGACTCCCGATGCAAGAATACGGGCACCACTGAACACGCCTGTATCTGTTTCCGGTACAGAGGGCCGAGGCTCAAGTGCTCTCCATCTTTGTGGTGGGGCATCATGCGCGCCGAAGGTGCTAAAGTTCCCCATTGCCCCCCGGGTAAAGTCATAGCCGATGCGCTAGACAGCCTACCAGAAGCTGTCCATGTACCCACAGACCACCTGGCGACTGTCATCTCCCATCCCCACGGGGAAGTTTGAGCAGGCTCGAGGGGGTCCTTTCAGGCCATCCAGTAGGTATTTGCTAGGCGTTCCCTCCCGCTTGTTCTGCAGCGGTGGCTCCAAGGGTCAACAGGAGGGCCATGCCAGCAACCATCAAACAACGACCCTAGAGAGTTGTTGGACCCGGGGAGTTCGTTTACCCAATGTTTCGATCATCTTTTGTTGCACGGAGCAATTTTGATTGCCTTGTCCACCAATGATGGACCGCAACGACGGCAGCGAGGGTAATGCTGAGGTCGGAACTGACCTGGCGGACCATTCGACGCTGGACCACAGCAGCCCTCGAAAGCGGAAACGGACTCGTGTCACCAAAGCGTGCGAGACCTGCCGCAAAAGAAAAGAGAGATGCGATGGAGTATCCCCGTCGTGCGGCTCATGCGTCAGCTTGGGGCGCTCGTGTTCCTATGCATCGCAATCGAGAAGACGTGGTCTGCCGCCTGGGTTTGTCCACAGTCGGGAAGTGCTCCTGGGTCTCTTGCTTCAGGTCTACGATGGGGCCGAGGACCTGATACTACAAGCACTGCGAGGAAACCAATCGGAAATACAACATTCAGCACAACAGCGCTGCCCTCAACGTCCATGCGAGTCACTGCTCAGTACCTGGCGTAGAAGCAAAGCCGCTATAGAGCTCGACAAAGTGCTGGATGCTACTGAGAGCAAGGAGGACGATTCTTCATCGGAAGCGCAGACCTTTGATGCCAAACTGACGTCCTTGCTCAACGCTTGCACCATACAGCCCTTGGTGGACAGTACTACTGTGGCTTCGGATCATGGCATGGTCACTCCGGCTGCTACTTCGTCTCTGGTGAACGAACCTGACGATGTTATGTACGACACTTTGCCCGACTTGCCATCTGATCGCGTCCAGGGCTTTCCCCCGCCAGGTGCCTCGAGACCAGTGGCATCTTTTGCGCCTACCACAGGCTTTGTGCCCCCTCTCCCTGAATCATGGCCCAGTCTGATCGAACTATACATGGCAAATACACATTGCTGGCTTCCTGTACTAGAGCCACACTCGCTACTACGATCATCGTCTCTGATCTCCCAAAATATGCCTGGTATTGACAAGGACTCTCTGACAGATGGGCAGAGGGCATCGTTTTGGTCTGTACTTTCATACACGTTATATCAAGGCTCCCATGGATCTCCCTCGTTTGACGCGGAACACTGCCAATTTGGACAAGTTCATGTATATTCTAGACAATTGGCGTTGAAAGAATACTCCAAATATGACCTCGGTCACATACATGCTTTCTTGCTGGTAGCCCTTACACATATGGGCCAAGGCAATTGGACAGGAGCATGGCTTTGGGTAGGGCGAGCTGTCTACGTAGCCATCGATCTCAGCATCCACGTTGCTCCCAAACATCCCTCGCCCGAAATTAGGCCCGACGACCCGAGAAAACGCGCATTTGTTAGCTGTTTCTTCTTCGACACCCTCGTGGCCTCTCGACTGGGCCGAAGACCTCACTTTCAGAGCCACGATCTCGACCAGTTTGAAGACTTTCGGACCGAGAGTCTAGAAGAGTGGGATAGCTGGAGGCCATTTGGCCACAATACACACGGCACCCTTGCTCGTACTGCTCAAGGGCCCGCCCGCATATTGAGTGTATGGAACAAGTTGCTGTACGTGACCCGCCTGCTCAACAGGAAGCTATGGACCACTGGCGATCATGTTGGCGGTGGCAGAAATCAGGCACAATTCTTGCTTGACCAGCTCGTTGCTTGGCAAGCTGGACTTCCCTCCGCGATGCAAATCATAGACGGTACCGGCTTTGCTCCGATTATGGATGCCCCCCACACGATCAATCTCACCCTGGCCATGGCAAGTCTCTATTTGATGCTTCTATCTGAGGCCGTCAGCGATACCACGACAAGTTTGAATCAAGCCAGTATCAAGTGTCATTTTCCAGAGCAAGGTTGGACACAGATTGTGGAATTCTTGAGACAACTTTCCAGCTTGGACCGCAACTTCAGCGCAGGGTGGATACCCCCAATATTCGAAGTTTACATTACATCGCTCGACAAAAGCCAGAAAGTCCTTTGCCCTGACCTTGCTGGCTGGGAAGAGGTCAAGAATTCCATTCTCGGCATTGTCCAAAATGTCTGGGCGCATTCGCACCCTGAGGTGTCGTCCTCGATAGAAGAAGCTGCTATATTGCCGCCTTCAACACAACTGCCACGGGCCATACCTACTGACAAATCGTTCACATTTGACGAATTTCAACAAGTTGGCCAATTTGCCGCCCCAGGAATCGCAATGGGGAATGCCCTTTATTCAAGAGATCAACAAGACTCGACACCAAGACCAATAACACATGTTGCCTCGGCGTTTACCCAAGACACCTCTTTTGACATCAGTGCAAATGCTCAAAATAATGGCGCTTCATTTCAAACACTGGGGCCAGTAAATATGACCGGTATTCCTCCGTCTACGTCAGCAGACAACGATGTGCTCTTCAATACACTGTCTAGTCTCGATTCTATCGAGTGGTACGTCAAGCAATACTGGCCTGGAAACTTGAATTTTCATTGAATTAACGTTGAAAAAATTGCTAGGTCTGGCTACGATGAAGAGTTTATCGAGAACCTCGGCTTTCATGGTGACTCAACACTCCTGAACTTGCCATTTTGATCTCCCCGAGTTGGTTGTATAACCACTCGAGCCTGGGAAGATATCATCAACCAAAGTCACCGCACAGCCTGGTACAAAACAATACGCAACAGAGAAGTCGGCATCATACGCGGAATATACCTGCAGCTATTTAATTTGACTTTGAAGATTGACATTAACACTAGTGCCTGCTCAAGAACAGACACTCATTTCTCCCAAATCTCATCTTCCAACAGTTCCCTCCCTTCTCACTTCATTTCGAGGCTCGTTGCTTCACAGCCTCAATCATTTGATCCGTGGGCGGCTCAAACCCAGTCCACAAGCGGAATTGATCGAATGCCTGTGCCAATAAGACATCTACGCCACTGAGGGTGCGCCAACCAGGATGGGCTTCTGCCGCAGTCATCAGAGGAGTATGTGGGGGTTGGTAGGACATCTCAATGCAGAGGCCACCACCGTCGGCGCCAAAGATGTGCTGAAAATCCGATTCACGAGTCGTTACCGCTGGTACAGTACCAATGACGACGCCAGGCTGTTCCGGTAATTGCTGTAGATCCGGTACCACGGTGATCTCAAAAGAAGATTTAAAAGACTCTCTCACTCTCTCCGCGGTCGAAACTGTGCGGTTGACGAGAAAGATGTGTTCAATACCAGCGCGGTGAAGTGCGTACAGTGCCGCTCGTGCGGCACCACCCGCTCCAATAACCAACCCAGCCTTTGGGGTGTTGCTGCCCTTCTCGTTATAATGCCTAGTGATCAGGGCGTGTAGTCCGGACCAGTCGGTATTGTCGCCTATGATCTTGCGGTTTCCACCATGTCTTTCAGACACGATGAGAGTATTTACTGCCCCAATCAAGCGAGCTGACTCTGTTTGTTCTTGGCAAAATTTGTGTGCTTGCAACTTGTGTGGCATTGTGACACTTGCTCCGCCGAAATCAGGAGCATTGATAAGGTCGGCGGCGTCGTCCATGCTCGCTATCTCCCGGATGTCGTAGAAATGCGGCAGACCGTAGTGCTTGAACCCAGCGTTGTGGATCGTCGGGGAGATGCTGAAGGATATTCCATTCCCGAAAATATGGAAGTTTCGTTTCGATGGGACAACGCCGTCTTGGCTGTGCTTCTCCGAAAGGCTTCCCATTTTTCTGGATTTTCTGGATTTTCTGGATTTTCTGGATTTTCAAATAGTCGTGCAGTAAACTTAAAGAATACGACTTCGTAGAGTTCAGTTCGGACATGTATCTTTGTAATCGGACATATCGAAGTGACTGCTTTGGTCATAAATCCTCTCCAGGTGCCCGGAGACGATGGCCGACTTATTCTTGGCTCGGCTATTTCTTTACCCATGACGTGCTAGCCCGTGTCTATAGACGGGCCACGCCTCCCGTAGCACCCAGGAATATATGCCGATCTATCTAGAATATCACGTAGAAGGTGTCCATGCTTATCTTTGAATCTTACGCTAGCTATTGATGTGCCGTAATGACGGAATCTATATCGACGTGGTGTATTGGGAGAAAGTTGGCTTTCACGGGATATGTCTCATCCACTATGGAAACTTTGGAAATCGAATCAGTTGCCTGGCTATTCCAAGTGCCAATAGCATTCATCCAAGGTTTTAGACGTAGAAACAATAATACATTTTTAAAATTCGCAACGTTGTTATTCATGGACTTCGATATGTACAAATCAATCCTTACGAACAAGCAAACCTCCCTTGACTGTGAGCCCTTCCCTGCGCTTGGCCTCCTTCCACGCATTTTGCTCACGCAGGCTATCCGACTCCTCGTCAGTGATCAGGACAAAGTCATGCCTGAGAAGTTTCGTGCTAGGCGATATCTCGTACTTCTCCGCCAGCCCCTCCACGTCGCTCACGAGTCCCAGCGTGGTAATCAGGGACTCCTTGACTCCAAATACGGCGTCTGAGTCCTCGTAGGGATCTCCGCGCAGGTATAGAGCTCTGTAAATTAGCGTAATTAGTCTTCAAACATTGCAGAAAACTAAAGACAGCAGCCTGTCATATTGGGGATCGGGAATATCGCTGGCAGAGTCGGACTTACGTGATCAACCGGTCGTAGCCAGTCTTCTTGAACATGAAATGCATGTGACTCGGACGGTAGGGATGCCTCTTGAGCCTGCCCAGCAGCTTGCCCACCGGCCCGTCGTTGGGGATCGGATACGGCACCGGGACGATGGCCTGGAAGTAGAACATGCCGTCGCTGTCGGTCTGGAGCACGGCGCGGCCGTCGGGTCCGGAGCGCTCCGCGTACTGCACGTCGTAGAACCCCTTGGAGTCCGTCTCCCACACGTCGACGGAGACGTCCGAGACGGGGCGGCCCCGGGTGTCCTTGACGGAGCAAAGCACGAAGAGCGGCTCGCCGTCGGGGTCGTGCGAGATCTGCCCGCCGGGCGTCAGGTCGTGCGCCTCGAGCGTGTGGAAGGGCCCGAGGACCGTGCCCTCGGTCGAGCCGGGCGGCTTGGGGTGGTCGATGCTGTCGACCAGCAGCGACAGGCCCAGGACGTCGGACAGGAGGATGAACTCGTGGCGCACGTCGCTGCTGATCTGGCCCACGTCGACGAGGAAGGCGATGGCGGCCTCCCACTCGGCCACGCTGAGGCGCGTCTCGCGCGCAAAGTCGTGCAGGTGCGTCACCAGCGCCTCGAGGAGGAACTTGAGCCGCGGGTCCTCGCACCGCGAGTTGATGCTGTGCACGTTCTCGGTGATGTTGTCGATCGTCAGGTCCTTGAGCGGAGGGAGATCCGGGCGCGAGTGTTCCGAAGCCATTCTCAAGGGAGTTTTATTGTGAGTATACTAGCAATTGATCCAGAGAGTTTCATACAGGTATGGACGAGCGGAATGAGTGACGAGGAATGCATGAGATCACCACAGAGGTGCGAGGTTCGAGTATTGTCCATCATTTTGATCATACTATACAAACGGACACTTACTACTATCATTCAATTACCAATATCCGAGCTATAGCTGGAGCTCCCTTCGAGTCAGACCGCCGGCTTAGACCTTAGCCGATGTGTTTCTTCCGTATGTTACCCCTCACGTGACCTGGAGTATAGTATAGTCGATAGGAGCATGAACCGGGTAACCTTTTCCAATGGCGTTGGGATATTGTTGTTGTTTAATTATTACTAGCAAAGTACGGCAGGATTAACTTTACTTCGCTTTGAAGAATTCTGAAGTACAACGCATCCATCTCAACAGTATGGAGTCCTTCACGTACCAGTCAAATCCCGCTCGTGTCATCTTCGGGAGCGGCACGATCAAGGCGGTCCCAGATGAGCTTGCCAGACTGAATCTGACAAAACCGTTTCTCCTCTGCACGCCGCAGCAGGTTGCACAGGTGGATGATCTGGGAAAAGTCATTCGCGGCGCAGTGGTTGGCAAGTTCACCGAAGCGACCATGCACACTCCGGTGGACGTGACAGAAAAAGCCGTGGCCCAGGTCAAATCTTCTGGCGCCGACTGTGTGATTTCCATCGGAGGCGGCAGCACCATTGGTCTCGGCAAGGCCATCAGCTTTCGCACTGGGCTGTACCACCTGACTATACCGACGACCTACGCCGGCAGCGAGGTGACCCCGATTCTGGGCGAGACCGAGAATGGGTTGAAGACTACAAAGTCAGACCCCAAGATTCTCCCCGGGACGGTCGTCTATGATGTCGACCTCACCATGACACTACCGGTCGGGCTCAGCATGGTCAGCGGCATCAACGCCATAGCCCACGCCGTCGAAGCACTCTACGCGCAGAACAAAAACCCCATCATCAGCCTCCTCGCCCAGCAGGGCGTGAAAGCACTCGCCGGAGCACTGCCGGGTCTGAAGCAAGATCCGCAGTCGCCCACCCACCGCCGGGACGCGCTCTACGGCGCCTGGCTCTGCGGCACCTGCCTGGGCAACGTGGGCATGTCGCTGCACCACAAGCTCTGCCACACTCTAGGTGGCACGTTCAACCTGCCGCACGCCGAGACGCACGCCATCGTGCTGCCCCACGCGCTGGCTTACAACGCGCCCAAGGTCCCCGAGGCCATGAGGCTGCTGGCCGATGTCCTGCCCGGGAGCGACGGCGACGCGACTCGTGGTCTGAACAATCTCTTGGAGAGTCTGGGGGAGAGCAGGGGTCTCAAGGATTTTGGTATGAAGCAGGAGGACGTTGCTAGGGCAGCTGACATTGCGACCAAGAATGCGTATTGGAATCCGAGGGAGGTGGAAAGGGCTCCGATTGAGGAACTCATCAGGAGAGCTTGGGCTGGAGAGAAAGCTCGAGCAGATTTGTAGTATTTGACAACTAGTTGAAAAGAAACGTGTGATTCCTACCATTTTTTTTTTTATATCTTTTGACTTTTTTCTTTTCCATGAATACTTCGATCTTGCAAATCCAAGGTAAGGAAACCAAACTGTCTATAGCTGGCTGCTACACTTAGCTCTAAATGAAGCAAGAGGGTGCCTGTGAACACCACAGATACTTTCACACCTCAAAATGAACCTCTTAGAATTCCATGGCACCAATAGCACTCCGTCTTGGAAGAATCGAACTTTGCAACTTTCGAGACTCTGTCATTGCCCTGGGACACTATAGTCCAATGCGCACCAACCAGAAGCTAGCAATAGTGCCGGTGGGGCTGTCTCCTCGGCATGGCTGATTACCATAAGCGGCCACTATCTATCGGCAAAGAGCAAAGCCGATGGCGATTATGTGAGTATAGTGCTTCAAGATGTGTCAAGCCATTATCTAGGTAGAAGTTGGATGATTGGAGACTATAAGGAAACAGCTACTGCGATTCGTTTTTTGCATTGGGAGAGACCTGATCAGATTACAAACTAGCTTCACGCAATATCCAATTCAATCCTTCCCAAACTTTCAAAATGACCGAATCCGAAAAGAAATCGCTGCATCTGGTCGGCATCGGCGTGACCCACTCCATCGCCTACGCAATGCACAACCACATAGCCCAATCCATGAACCTGCCCTGGACATTCTACTCGACCGAATGCGAAACCATCGAGCACGTCGTGGCCCTGGCGCGGGACCCGGCCACGGCGGGCCTCGTGGTGACCATGCCCTACAAGAACACCGTCATGAAGCACCTGGACGAGCTCGACGAGCTGGCGCTGGGCATCGGCGCCTGCAACAACGTCTACTACAAGGGCAGCGGCCCGGATAGGCTGGCCTGCGGGACCAACACCGACTGGCGCGGCGTCAAGGGCTGTCTGCTGGAGAAGGGCGACGAGCAGCTACGCCCCACGGCGGAGTCGAGGGGTATTGGCCTCGTCGTCGGCGCCGGCGGCGCCAGTCGTGCCGCCGTGTATGCCCTGACTGCCCAGCTGCACTGCGACACCATTTATATTCTCAACAGAGACGACCAGGAGGTCGTCGATCTGATCGCGGACGCCAAAAAGATCACCGACGCGCCCGTGGTGCACGTCAAAAGCCTGGAACAGGCCCGGGGGCTTGGCAGCTCGTACTATGTGGTCGGCACGGTCCCCGACTTCGAGCCGCAGTCGGAGGCGGAGAAGACGGTCGCCGCGATGCTGCACGAGTTCTTGTCGCGGCCGGTAAAAGGTGTGCTGCTGGACATGTGCTTCAAGCCCAGGCGGACGAGGACAATCAAGCTCGCAGAGAAGCTGGGCTGGCCCTGCGTCGAGGGCACGCACGTCATCGGGTATCAGATCGAGGAGCAGTGGCGCCTGTGGGCGGGAGAAGCGCGCAGTGGCCAAATGGATCGCAAGGGGGCATGGGACGTGTTGATGGCCGCCGCCGACAGCAGTCCCGGTATTAACTTTTAATAACACACAACTCGTTTCATCAAATTCAATTGCTCGAATTACATTGCGAAATCATACATGCTCGTGAACAATCCAATATCGTCCAGAGATAGCCTCGCAGCAGGTCCAAGGTGCGTGCTGAACAAATGTATCTAGTGTACGAAAGGGGCTAGGTAGTGCCTCGTCCAGAACTGCACAGCTCGGTATGAATATCCGATTTTCATCGGTACCTTTCCCAATCAGGGGACCCAGGATCGTAATCGCTGGCCGGCCCGGTTTCTTGTTCGGGGCCACTCCAGTCCGGAGAAGCAGGGTCATAGTCAAAGTCGTGCCCCGTCGTCTCTTCGTCGCTGCTACATTCTGGAGAACAGGGGCACCAGAACTCGATCTCTGTCGTAATATTCTGTTGTTCATCGTGATCCGCGTGCTCTAGATCATCAATATCCGGGGGTAGGGCTGATGGATCGTTCTCCGATGCATCGACTACAACGTCTCCAACCTTTAGTAGCTTTTCTGGTCTGCCTTCCTGCTGGTCTCCATTCTCTTCATGCCTCTTGGAATCGCTGTAGTTCATGCTAAGCTTCCTCTTCTGAGGTGCCAAATCCGGACTCTGCGGTTGCTGTGACTTGTCGCGCTCGTGGTCATTCTCAACCTTGCAAGCCTCACCAGGACTCAGCTTTGCCAACGAATCAGTATTGCGTTCCTCGCGGAGGTATATCTCCTCCCACTCGGCAACATGTGGATCTTCGTTGGCTTCTGAATGATCCTCAGAGGTATCTTCCGGATCGTCTTCAGTATTCCGTAGCTTTTCTGGTGTACCATACGGCAATTCACCTTCGTCCTCTTCATCGAGGCAGATTGGAGTAAGCTTTGTTCTCTTGGGTACTGGCGCTGAGCTTTGCTGTGGTGGTGATTGCTCGCGCCTGTGCTCGACCGCATTCTTGCGCACCTCGTCCGAGTCTGGCTCTACCGGCGACTCAACATGAGTCACCCACTTTGGGAACTCAACAACCCTTTTTCCATGTGATTGCATATGCTTGTTGGCAAAGAGAGTCCAACTTGGGTCGTATGCTACAGCATGCTCTCTCCCAAGAAAGTCGGACTTTACCCAGTCCGCCAGACGGTTGGGCGGCGGACCTGAAGTTTTCCATTTACCAAGACAGGGATCTTCTTCGGGAAGTCGCGCGAGCTCTACATGAGTGTCTGCAAGAGCGTCGTAGTTGAATCTTGCATGGTACGGCCGGTGTTGTCCAGCCTGACGATCCAGTTGGTTCTGCTTATGCTCGTAGTGAGTAGCAGTGATTGGGCACAGAGGTGACCGAAGCCCGTCCATTTCCTGGGCAGTGAAATCTTTCCGACTTGCCAAGGGTGGCAGTCCCTGTCTAGAAAAGAGATACAAGTATCTTTTCAAGCTGGTGCGCTCATTCTGCGGCAAGAGAAGCCAATAACCACAGTCGTCGGTAATGTGCTCAGAACGACCGCAAAGAGCGCAACCTTCCAGGGATCCCTTGGTCAAGGTTCCTCGGCACTCCTCTGGCGCGTGCATTCTGCCACATACTGCGTGCCATATTCTGTTGCGGTTGGATGGAAGACGAGGGATATCTTCCTGGTCTTGGGCTATCATCAACAGAAAAGTTTCTTCTTGAGGAGCGACGAATGCTTCTGGGGGAATACAGGTTTGTGGTTGCGAGAGTATTGGCCAGTGGGATGGACTTGTTGCACTACGTGGGCTTCCATTTTGTGGTGAGCCATCGGCTACTTCTGGGGACTGTTGTGCTTGTGGATAATGGGGAGTGTTTGGTCTTGGCATTTGTGATAACCCCGGAAGCTGATTGATGCGACTTATGTTCGCGATAGATCTACCAGAACCGTACTGAGCAGGGCCATTGTACTCAGATGTTGGCTGAGGGAACGGGTTATAATGATGGACCGTACTCGAAAATGTGAACTCGTATGCTCGGTGAAGGTTAGATGTATAGTGGCCGGGATTATATGCCGGCTGATAATGATTTGGCCCATAGGCCGGCATCAGGTTCCCATGGATTGGTGATGGGTACGACTGGGGTGGGTGTGACGGCGGCGGCGGCGGTAGTGAGGGTGGAAATGCCGGTGGTGCCCTCACAGTTGGTGCGAAGGTGGGCGGCATAAACGTAGGAGATGCATGCGCATGCATTGGATGGTGAGAACCATATTCATATATTTGCTGGTGTATGTTCTGCTCATACGGTTGTGGATAGCCCGAACCATGGTTGTAAGGGCCCCATGAGCCATAGGGACCTTGGTTTTGATGCATTGCGGTGGTTCTGATGGATGGCGATGATGCGATCACTGTGTTGACAATGGGTGAGGAGAATCACTTTGAAGGACAAATGTGAAGGCGATTGCTTCTGCGTCAGTCTGAAGAGAATTTTTTTTCTTACCTTGGGAGATGTAAACAAAGATGGGCAAGCGCTTGGTCTGTTCTTTCCTAGAGACTGAAACTGCTGGCGCCAGCTTGATTATTCCAAACGGTGCACACCGAATAATACAGTCGTGAACTGAAACACCAAACAAGTTGTTGGCCTATGAAGTTTTCGCTGCGCCATGATAAAGTCCAAAAGCACTACACCATGCCCAAGCCTGGGATTGTTGATATGGACACGCATGACGCAGAGTGGTAAAACCTGACACACTCAATCTCCTTAGTTTGTTGGCAGTCACCATGGACTGTCCAGTTTATTCAAATCTCAAGTCCCGGGTGGGACTACCACGGTACCTTCCCCAAATTTAGGTAAAAAGCAATCGATCTCCTGCAGATGGATGTGTAAATAGTCAACGTAGAGCTCGTTATTCATATACAATAGGAGATAGAAAGGTAAATATATCATGTTTTATGCATTGATCGTTTAATTTGCTACAATACTTGCTTACTTGACTCAGATCAGTGATGCTGATACAAACTCGAAAGCCACAAGTCGCCGTGGTAGCACACACATGGCTGTGGTCGATGACATTAGTGCGGGATACGCCATCAATGCAAACAGCATGAATGAAAAGCCCACCTGTGCTTGATGTGAATGACTGCAAGAAAGCAAGATCTCTAGTCTAGCATGAGGACCACCCATTTAAACGCAGCTGTGACCAGTATACCCTTTATGTCTTTTGTATCGAAGCAAGGTTGGCGCAGAGACCTTTGTTGAACTGCTCCAATTTTGCCTGATGACGCTATCACGGCTTGCACAGCATTACCCGAGCCCTGAAGCAATGCGAGTCAACAAGCACCATGTCTTTGCCCCACCTCTTCTCAGCATGTCATACCGGCAGAACCAGATACATACAGTCATGAATGCCGGCGACCATCTTTTCCGCCATTGTTCTCGTCAAGTATAGCGTCCGGCTGAATTCTGACCGGCAGAAGTCTTTGCCGAGTGGGGCCGACTATACAGCTTAGTGCATGCTATAGTAACGAAGCTCACATCGTCACCATACCGTTGGAGGCAGTCAAAGTAAACAGTATCATTTCTGTTTTCTTTTCTTCTCCGTTGACCAACTTGCTGAAGGAAACCATCTTGCCTAAGCATGCCTGACTTTCACACTCTACCTGCTGGCACTTGGCCATCTGCTGCAATTCGCAACAATGGGCCAGATAACCTTGTTATCGAAAGAGCTAAGCTCAGAGAACTCGCAGAGGGCTGGCCGTGCTACCGGTAAGTAGAATATCCCATGGCATCCAGTTCATGGGGACATGTTATTGACGTAAGAAAAATCAAGCGATTCCTGCGAATGGGAAAACTTCGAGTCCATCTTCCACCCGGGCGCGTTCGTATACACGACATGGTCGGGCCGCGTGACCTCGGACGACTTCATGGCGGCCTCAAAGGCCGGCATGGACAAGGGGGCCTTCATCATGCACCGCTGCCACGGCGTGACGACCGACATCACCCCGGACGGCGCCCGCGCCGTTACCAAGATGAAGGCCACCATCACGCAGCGCTTCGTAATCGACGGCTGCGAGGTCGACGCCGAGGCCGACTGCCGCTTCTGCTTCTTCTTTGAAAAGGTCGACGGCCGCTGGGGCGCGCGCTTCGTCCGCCACTGGTACGAGAAGGACAAGCTCATCGCGACCAACCCCGGCAAGGTGCCGAAGCTCGACGAGGCCAAGCTCGCGACGTATCCCGAGGGCTACAAGTATCTCGCATATTGCCAAGAGCTTACCATGGGGGTGTCGGTGTTCAAAGATATGCCGGGTCATAACAGACACAAGGGCACAGCTTCTGGCGAGAAGCATGACCTTTTGTATCGACTGGGCAAGGACTGGTTGGATGACAAATCTATCGATGTATAGAGGCGTTGCAACAAAATGTGCATCCGATGTAGAACATAAATGATAACAGCTTCAGGGAGCAATTAGCGTTCAAAAACTTTTTTCGAATTATCGAACAATAAGCGGAGAGGATGAATTGGACCATAGAATGCGAAGAGAATAATAATTGAATAGGGAAGTACAGAGAGAAAGATCACGGACGCCGTCATTGACGCACCAAAAGTCAAATTTACAAGACACACCAAGGACATATTCTCGTGTTATCAGTGGGCACTTGTTGTGACTTGTAAATTCCAATACAATTATGTATATCACCGCCCTGCCTTCATTCCACTTGAATTGTCATGCTTGAAAGATACTTTCCGGGTACACCGACCTCCAACTGGTTTCTCACTATGGTAAGATCAAAATTGAACTAAAATGTGGAGCAAAAGAATACTGCTCCTTTGAATTATACATGAAGTAGTATTCTACAGGACTAGTGAAGCCGCCAGAATAACATACCGGGTTTGGGATCGACCGCTGCTTCATTGCTACCTACAGAATATGACAATTCTAACTAGAGATACAGATATATATCGTACAGTGCTCTCCGAGCACTTTTTCTACATGTGAGCCCATATCTTCTTCTTTGCTTTCTGCGATACCTTCTTCAGATACAGCTTTCATCCCACCCCGAGTGCTTCGCTGGTATCCTTATATCGGTGAGTTGCCTCGCCCGCCAGATGAAATTTTGATCTCACGCTCACGCACGTGGTCACGCCCACTCTCAAGCATTCGCTTACGCTCGAGCTCAAGCTCGCGTAAAGACTCACTCTCACGCGCACGTACGCGATCACCCTCACGTACGCGCTCACGATCAGTCTCACGCTCAGGCTCACGCTGACGCTCAGTGTCTCGTTGCACTATTTGAAAAACGGAATCAGTTCTATAAGGGCAGTTGTCTCCGTAGTACTTACCTCGCAACTGGGCGGTAGCCGTGGCATAGGCTTGGATCTCTTCTTTACTCAGGACGCGCAGCACAATAATAAAATCATCGCGCACCTCGAAGCGCTCCTTTCCGATTGTCAGGGCCTCCGGGTTGACCAGCCGACGGTTTATTTTGGTCCAACGGGCACCTGGAGGGACTTCTTTCTTGGAGCTATCAACCTTGCGTGCCGTTGTGCCCTTATGTGCTGCCTGGCGCGGGAAACCCGGAAATTGGGGCGTAGGGTTCTTCAAGATTCCTTTCAACGGCCGTCGAATTTCCGATGATACCGTATGGTGTTGATCATGGTCGGTAACAATTGATACGGGTGACAACTTCGGGCTCCGCTGGCGGCTGCGATTTGCGCTTTCCGGCCTAGTAGTCCTCTCCGTCCTTCGAGACGCAGCACTTTTTCTACTTGAGAGGCGTCCCCTGGTTTCGTTCTCGTCATCTGCGTCGCTTCCATGGGGCAGACCTCCAAATTCAGCATGACGGGACATATCTATACTCGAGGGCGCATGTTGCCGCGATACATAATTGTCTGAGGGACGATGATTGACACGTGGCCTGATTGTGTTATAGTTGACATCAATGTTCTTCCCAGATTGTCTGTCCCGTACTGCGCGGTGGTCGTATCTCGCCAAGTCACCTGGTTTTGTGTATTCAAATTCTGCAAGATATCCAGAGTCTTGGACCAGGCTCGCAGCTTGCCTCGACCTTTCAGCAGCGAGAAAATTGATACGGGCATTGGCCAAATCCTTGTTAGCGGTTCTTGGCCTCCGGGACACCTCAGGGATCAAGACCTGTGATTTGGTTTGCGTGGATTCACTATTTCGTTCCAGGGGCATTTGTAAAGTATCGATTTCGGCATCGTCTGCAATTGCGCTTCGACCCTGCGTGATGAATCCTGATATCCTTTCATCGTTCGTCACAGTGAGTTCAGCGCGATTCTGTAAGTCATGACTAGCCTCAGCTGGATCTTGCGAGAGACTTTGACTATCATCGCCAGTTGATGCGTCTTCTTCAAAATCGACGTTGGGCAATGAGAAGAGCGATAGCTCTTCCATGTGATCTGCGACGTGGGCCGGCATTTGCTTGAGAGACAAATGCCGAAGACAGAAATGACATGCCTGCTCACTGGCTTCATTCTGGGGCTCTTCGCCCATGTCGGTCAAGATGGAGATCTGTGTCGCATTCCAAATCCCTGAGTGAAAAGTATCCAAATGAGTTCTGAAGACGGTCTTTAAGCCAAAGACATCGTCGCATTTTTGGCACCTCCATTGTCTCTGATGCAATTGGCATTCATGATATATCCAGTCATAGCGTGTGGCATACATGCGATGGGGGGTGGGGCAATCCTGGTATGTGCAGACATACGGTCGAAGATCACGGAAGACATGGCGTCTGGTAGAGGTTAGTAGATATTTAGAGGATTCTCTCTCGGTGTACCTACTTCCAAGTCTGCCGATTCTGCATTGGAGCTGAGTCCAAAATCATGTGACAGAAGGGACACTCGAACGTTGGAGCGTCTGCTGATTGTGCTGGCACGTTTGGTACTCGTGCTGTCGTTCTCATTGCATCGTCGACTATGGATGGTGCATACGTCGTTGCATTGGCATCCACGTCTAGCGCACTAGGCGCCACAGCGGACTTTGCAATAGATGAAAAGGTCTGAATCGTCTGGCCCTTCGAGCCCTTCTCAGATGCCGCATTTTCCCCGTCGTTCTGAACGCCCGCCACTGGCGCACCGGAATATGGATGTGTCTCCCAATAAATAAACTGATGCCGCCTTCGAGTATTGGCAAATGCAAGTCGATGAATAAGCTCGTGATCGAGTGAGCTCTGACGTGCTTCTGCAATCATCCTCTGGGACAATGCTTCTGGTGAGACTGTGTCCTCCACGTCGACACGTGGTAACAAGTAAATTGGTGTTTTACCCTTTGACTGATGGGCTGCCGTCATGTGGTTCTCAGTGTCTTCGGAGTTCTTCCACCTGTCGAGCTTGACCCGGATGTGTTCATCATCTTGCATCGATACCGAGGTATTGCCATGACTGGAACCTGAATGCAAGTACCTATCGTGAAATCTCCGGTCGCGTATGAGACTACCGAGCTGGAAGACGAACCCAATCTGGTCGTAGATACGGCGTAAGAGCACGTATAAGGGCTCTTCAGCTTGGGAGTCTTCAGACAGCCCTTCTGAAGTTTCGGATCCCGAAGATAGGTCTGATTCGGAATCTTCATCCAAACTATTGAGCTTATCCAAATCCAAGACAGGCCCCTTCGTCACAACAACATTTGCTTAAACTTATTAGTTATGTATATTCACAATGTCCAACAAAGTGATTTTTGATTCTAGCTCACCGGATTCCAGTGATTGTCCTAATCGCTTGAAAGTGCTCCGTGTAGTATCTAACATCTCTGGCTGGTCTCTGAGCACGTAAGAAAGCGATCCGGGTACGTGTGGTAGTAATGCGCGGTTTTGGTCTCCCCAGAGCTTCAGCCGACCGTACTCTTCCAACATCCTCTCAAAAGCGAGGGTTCCTTCCGCCTCAACTTGGCCACTGATGGCAAACAGAAGGCTCCTGTATTCACCGATGCACCGTCGAAACGAGTTCGACAAGTCCAGACCGGACTTAAGCGTGTCGTCTTCCACAAGGGATCCGTCGTTGTGTTCCTGGAAAGCCTGAGGTTCCGTGGATACTGTGTGGCCTTCAAGTCTGTCAAGATTTGCCGCAAAAGATGTATCTTCCTCTTTGTCTGTGCTTATGTCGTATTCAGATTCAGGGTTCACGGTTGAGTGTAGTCTTTCTACATCTGTGTGAGAGTGTTCACGGTGCTCAGGTTCATCGTGATCCTTTTCTGTGCCAACCCCCGTTTGTGATAGCCACTGTTGCAACCTGTTTATCGAATCGGACAAGTCCGACATCTTGATATGCCGGTTGTTTCTTTTCATACATTGGGGAGAGGTTCAGTTGAAGTAGAATGATTTTTCACACGACGCAAGCAAATCTGCGTCTTCTCACATTTTGTGACTGGATTTGCGGTATGCTTGCGGGGTGATGACTTTCCCCGCCAGCTCATCTTATTGTCGCTCTTGTTAGACGGAAGATCCCGTGAGAAGGGTCCGGATGATAAGGGGCTGTTCGGGATATGGGAGTATACCGGGCTTTGCATATCTAGACCAAAAATCCCTTATTTTCTACTGCAAAAATAATGCAAAAAGCACAAATTATATAATAAAAAACAAGAAATAAAATAACACAATTCAGACGATTATTCCACCTTATATTCTAAAAGCTTTACCAGCCTTGAATACATGTGTACCTTAAGTTACTGCAGTATGAGATGGGGACAGTCCAATAGGGAACATACGAAGAAAAGAAACCCCGGCTGCCGTGACAGTCAGCCGACAGTTCTGCTGACAGATGTTTTGCTATTGGTCGGGGGTGGACCGACCAGACACAAAGCTGAAAATGAACCCCGCCTTCGCTTCGGTTCTCATGGCGATTTCACGATCGACATTTACCATTTCGCAATCGACAAGCTGGCGATGGAGGCCGTGGGTGTCGTTCTTGGGGCGTTACCCCTTGCGATCGAGGCAGTGAAAAGCTACCAAGAGTTCTCGCAGACCATCAAGTCATATCGAAAGTACAATGAGACTCTCGAAAACATTAAAAACAAGCTCTTCCTCCAACAGCGCATCCTCGAAACGACGTGGGAGGACTTTACCGGCATCAAGGGTGCAACACCTGAAGAGATTGAGCTTCGGCTCAAACGACTCGAGCCCCAGGATTACAATGCATTCATGGGCGTTATCAAGCATTTGAATCGCATGTTCAACCAAGTGTTGGAGAAATTGGATGTCGACTGTGATGGAAAGGCAAGTGTGAATCTGGTGAGATCTTAGAGGAGATTCGCATCCGCTAATCCGAGCATCAGCCCAAATGGAGTAGCGACCGCCCAGAAAGAATAAGTTGGGAGTGGAAAAGGGTCAAGAACAGCTTTGGTAGACGTGATACCAAGGAGCTGTTTGATGAGATTAATCAGTGGAATCACGCTCTGAAACTATGCCTCAGCCCAAGACGGGAAATTCCAAGCGACAAATCCGATCCGTTAATTACGGGTCAAGCTGCCAAGTTCGATGAGGCTGCGTGCAACAGCATCCGGCGCAATGCCGACATTTTACACGAGTCCCTGGCTATGGCTTGGTGCGACTCACATACGGATACTCATATAAGCGGCATCGATATTGACTGGCATCAAAGAGGATTTGATTCCCAAGAAGGACTGCTTCTTTCCCTTCCTGGCTCTGGGGAGAGCGAGTCAGAGGAGAAGATATGGCATCGAATCGATGCCAAATTCTACCGCGACAACACTCAACACGTTCATACAGAGGCGCACAAAGCAGACAATCTCCCTATCAATCCACCGAAAAGTGTACCCAGAAACCCTCTCGGCAAAAAGAGACGAGTAAGTTTCTTTGGGCATACAGTGACCAGTGAGAAACCAGCGATTATTGAGACGCCGCTTTCAACTCAGGCAAAAATCAGTGTTTCAGTCCCTAAACCAACTCTAGTCCCCATTACGTCGCTTTGTAGCCTAAGAGAGACGAACTCTTGGAACGGCTATCTAAAGCACCCAGACCCAGAGGTTGCTACACGTGTACAACTTGAGAAGCAGAAGAAGGAAAGCAATCGCACTATAGGCGTTCACTCCCTGAGGAGCTTGATATCCTCGAGTAATATGCTCTTTCAAGTCTCTGGTTCACAACCCAGACCTTTGACAACGAGAAGGGATCGGTATTCCATTGCGGCAGCGACTGTATGGACGGTACTCTTATTCTGCGGGACGCCCTGGCTCGAACAGACCTGGCTCAACAAGGACGATCTTTGGGTCTTTGACGAGGAGTCCGGAACAGCTCGCAGAAAGTTCCAAGCACTGACGTACAATTTCTCATCACAAAAGACACAATCATCAGATGACTATCACACCATTTACGTCAAGCACGAGACACTATTTTCACTCGGCATACTGCTGATTGAACTTGGTCTCAACCGGCCATTTGAGGCAATACGGCGCCAGTATAATGAGGTTTTGAACATGTCTGCATCAACAATAGATGACTTCAAGATCGCCGATCTAACCTTGGGCGCCGTCAGAAGCGAGGTCGGGGATTCTTACGGCGACGCCATCGAGAGGTGTCTGGGCTGCCATTTCCTTTGTCCGGGCGGGACTCGCGACTTTACACACGCCAAGTTCAGGAACCTCTTCTACGACGGCGTAGTTGCCCCCATCCAGGCTACATATGATAGTCTTCCGAAAGACATTCACTCCCTATGAGTCTCCCAAATGGGTGTAGTCAGATAGATATCGCATACGCAATACTGTGCTGGCCAGACCAACCAGGATGAGGATCTGTATCAAATTTACCGAATACTACAATCACCTTCCCAAAGTCTCCATACCTAGGTCGCATTGGCGAGAACATGCTTTTTCTTTTTACGTTATAAAAAATAAAATTATTTTGCAGAAATAGCACAAAAGATTTCGGAAGAATTTTTATATTCCCAAGATTCATCCGAATCCAATATTTCTTTTCTTAAGCGGTAAATTTGCGACCTTCGGACAAAGCACATTCCGTAGTCGGCAAGGAGACTTTTGCAAGTATAGTATACTTCTGGAACACAATTAGTCGAAAGCATGGAAACGCCGAGAGATCTCCCGATTTCCGTTCAAAGCATTACCCTTTTTATTTATTCTCCCTTTTCTCCGGAAAATTAGTTATTCTATAAGCGTTGCACTAGATCACAGACATATGATACCACTGGCAAGAATTTGAGAGGCTGCCGCGACTGCCCAGGAAGTACTGTAGATACCTGGTCATCTTCCTGCATCAGACACAGATAGGACTCCTAGATGCCGTCATGGACTGCCAAACAACTGGGATCTCTCATGATTAGGTTCACCAAGGATCACGAGGGTAGCATCATAGGATCCTCGGCATCAAGACGATACGAGCATCCGCCTGCCTATCAGGCCAACATCCGGCAGCATTCCGAAGCCAACGCTTACCAGGATAGCCACTCAAGATGCGTGCCTCGTCTGCCGGTGCGGGTTTGCCATTGGGTCGTCCGCGCCGCTTGGGGGCGAAGGAGCCGCTATACATGTCGAGTTTCTTGCAGCAAGCACATCAATAAATGTGTCTGCAATGCAGCTTTCTTGTTTTCTCTCCCGTTATAGTCACCGGCATATGGCAGCGAATGGCGACCGACCTGCGGTGGTCATGTTTGTGGTTGTGTCGTATTTTGGCGTCGAATGTGTAATTACTCTCGGTGAACAAGGAGGTCGCGTGGGTTGCACGACCTAGAATGGTCTCAATTGACAGTGCCAAGCAGAACCTCTGTAAGCACTCCTCTATCACCTCACCATGATACCCTAGAAAGAAAGGCCGACAGCATGGGATAACTAGTCTCCGGGCCCGGGGACTCGATCCTGTGTATGCAGCGTGAGCACGATAATTGGAATCGGGCGTGCCTAATATATAATTGGCGTGGGCGCCTTGAACCAATGGGGATCGAGGTTCGCTATATCTTGTAGGGCTGAAGGCTTTGGTGGGTTCCATTCAGGGAAGTCATCTGCATCAAGGCACAGCAGTCAGCACCATGATCCTTGCAAGATGGCACTGACTGACATGCTTGCTACTACTCATCCTACTCCTCAGGGGCCGGGCCGGATATCGATTGGAAGTTTGGACCAAAGACGTGTTAGATAATGCTACAGCCTGGCATTGCCATCGGCAGGATGTGACTGTAACGTTTTTGGCAGCACCGCGCCGCCTAGAACCGTCTGTCTGGTAACATGTATGTTCTGCGTTGTTGGCCTGGAAATCTTATAATAAGCATGTCTCAACCGCGTCTGCTCTTTTCGTCCGTCGTATGTCATTTGTTCATTTGCTGGACTAATCCCACACTCTCAGTCACACATCGATATTGGTGATAGTTCAGCCCAAGTTATCGACATGGCTTGAGGCAGAAAAGAAGTGCCACGACAGAGGAAGTAGCCAAACAGTATGGACAGCCTCCTTTCAGATTGGCCAATCCACTAATGAACAAACTGTGATAGCGAGCTATGTATCTTGTTCAAAAACCACGCTGGCTGGCCCAGTCATCACATTCTACAATACATTCACGAGATGACCACGGCGATGTACCAACGTCAACGGCAACCATAGTCACGATCGGCGTGACATCCATATTATCTTTATCAGTAGTCGGGCTGCTCATGTTCCTCATATTGAAAGCAAAAGCCGAAGAGAGGAAGAAAAAGATACTAGAGGAAGAGGAGAGGGCGAGGCAGAGTATATGGTTGAGTGGAAGGGCACAACTACACTCGGAATGCGTATCCTCTCCAGGGCCCCACGAAATGTTAGATATGCCGCGACCTCCCGAGGCGGCGGCCATGGGCAGCGAAAAGGTAGAGCTGCCGGCACCTTTACCATCAGAGCTCTATGGCAATGAGAGGTATATCCCCGTGGAATGTGACGCTGGGCCGGTGGATATAACATTCTCTACTAGGGAGCTTCGCTTCCCATACACCATGCAAGCGCTCGCTTGCACGAAATAAAGAGCATTTGCAGATTCAGGGAGACTCGCCACATCAATATATACGTGTCTCTGCATCTTATAAATAAATGTTCTCAGCATGTTGAATTGGACAGGAAAAGAACAAAAAAGATATGTTGTCTTGACAGTTTCAAGTCGAGGTTCAAGGGTCCATAGTGGTCTTCTTTTGTCCTTGCCACTGACGCTAGCGCGGAGCGTCCCGAGAGACCCCTCCAAAAAAGAAAGTTGACAGGAGGTCGCGGGGCAAGCATTTCAACCCAAACATCCTGGGGGGAGGCAAATCGTCATAACCTAACCATTCTCGAACAATCATTTTTCTCGGCCGCATCTTTTTCTCTTCTTGTTCTCCCTCTCTGTAATCTATCACTCTGCCACTAACCTTGCCATCGCCACTCGCAAGGGACGGTCATTAGACGAACAGCGCGACGAGTCTGCAAGCAAACATTCACTTCGCCTTCCTGCTTCACCGCAAGATACATACCCCGATTACGGCCGACGACATTCTACCAACTGGCACGTGGGCAACTCATTTTGGGAACCACCTTTGCGAGCGCGAAGCATTCCATCAACGAGGGGGATCTCGAGCAATTATTCAGCAATTGCCTTTTTTGCTACACTTCCTGCGATCAAGGCCCCACGACACAACAATGAGCGGCCCGCAATCAAATCCCAACGGCCCCCGGCAACAAGCCCTAGGCGCAGCATCCTCGGGATCCCAGACACAGACGACGACCACCTCGGGCGAGTCCTCCACGCCCAACCAGCAGCAGAACACTCCACCTCCGTCACAGCAGCAGCCGATCCTCCGGCTGCGCGGCGCCCACGCGCCCTCGGGCCCACGCGTCCAGTGGGCCGAGAACGTCGTCGACAACGAGGGCCTCGGTCGCAAGTCGTCCAAGGTGTGCTGCATCTACCACGCGCCGCGGGCCGTGGGCGAGTCGAGCTCCGAGTCGTCGTCGGACGACAGCGACGACAGCAGCAGCTCGGATAGCGACTCGGACGACGGCGGCAGGAGGAGGAGGGTCGGGCACGGGCACGGGCACGACCACGACCACGAGCATGGGGAGCAGTGCTTGCATACGGGCGGCGGCGGCAGCTCAAGGAGGAAAGATCGTCACGGAGGATCTGGCGGCAGAAGGAGGAGACCGAGTCCCAACGCGTACGAAAAGCAGCCGAAGCCGAGACCACGGCCCGGCGGCGGCACTGATGGCACCGGGTCCAACGGCAAGGCCAAGGCCTGATGATTTGGGTCTTCCCGGGTCCAGTAGTGGTAGGCTTCTAGAAATAGTCACAGATATCGGCGATCGGTTCTCCAGCCGGTGTGGACACGATGGACACGATTACGAGTATCATGATACCCATTAAGCATGACAGTGGAGTTCAATTTCAAGGTTGCCATTTTCGGGCATTGATCGCGGTCATGATGAGCTGGCTGCATTTTTTAAGCGTCCGATTTCGATCTATTGTAGATGATTATGGATCGTCTAATTATCTTCAGCACACTGTGCTCCTTGATATTCAAGTCTGGCTCGCCCAGATTCTCTGAACGTTTAGCCCCCAAAAATTTTCTCGGCTGTAGTGTGACGCCTATGTCGGCGGCTGTCATCAGATCGTCTTGATGGCGGGGGCGGACATGATTTGTCCTTCTATGGTCCGCATCTACGCCTCTTCACAAGAGGCTGCAACTCGCAACCGACCTAACCGAAAATGCAGCACTATAATACAAGAATCGCTTCGCTATGATGATGAGTGCTCTGATGTAACCATTTACCAACTAAAGCAGATATTCTGATATACTTCATTCCGCGTATCAGGCTGACAGTTGCCCAGTGGGTCTCAACCTGAACCATCGGGAGAGACGGGAGATATCGGCGTCGATCCAAGCATCATGCTAGGAACCTGTTTTCGCAAGAATCCCTTCTTGCGTGGCTCAGCACGAGGAGCCCCTGCTATGGCGCGGGGCTCTTTCATCAACGAGCTGTCAAACTTGACGGGTACTCGTGTGACGATTTCGTGGTAGTCGCCTGGAAACTTTGCGTTGGGCACCGGCACCGATGCCGTCCTCCAAATGTGGTCTTCGGTATCGTTCAACCAGCCCTGCGCCTTGCCCTTGCCAGGTATTTGTATACCTGGTACGGATTGAGAAACTCCATGAGATGCTCTAATCGTAGAGAGTCTAGACAGACCAGAAAACCCTGTCTTGCCACGAGCCTTCTTGGCGAGAATGATCTCATCAAATAGCCGTATCGCAGGGGTGGAACCTGGCTGGGTTTCTCGCTCATGAATGAACTCATTGAAAGCTGGAAAATAAAATGGTCAGTAAAATCCTTGTGCTTTGACTTCAATTGGTGCTTACCTTGCGTTTCTTTCAGCATATTCGTATAATCCTGCTGATCGTACGGCAAGCTCTTAATGAAACCAGCCATGTCGAAGGCGTACATCTGCCCATTCTTCTTCTGATCCTTCGAGGGGCGTCCCATATATCTTCTATAGGTGTAGAACATGCTGGCAAGGCAGCGAACGAAGCTGGCACGAACCTTATCGGCATTGAAGGCGATAGGGCAGACCAAGCACACACAGCCTAGACAACGTCCATGCGACACGGTTGAGCAGCCCGAGCATTTATAGATGCCATCGCCCTCGGCACGCTCGTCACAGATAGAACAGATCGAAACATGATCGTTGGGAGTGAAATTGAAGTTGTGACCTTCGACCCAAACTGTCGATTCGGTATTCTGAACCGGCTGAATCAGCATGTTGGGCATTATGGTCGATGCCGCCAAGGTTGATTGAGCATAAGTTGAAGGAGCATAACCGCCGTACGAGGATTTAGAATCGATCGAGATGGCTGAAAGTGACATGTTGGCCTGATGTCCATTCAGGAAAGGCGCATTGGGTCGATTGACTGGAGGCTGCCCGAAAGATGAGCTTCTCCGCTCTTTGTTATCGAATGTGCCAGAGCGCTTCTCACGCAACGTGGCGTTCAAAGCGTAGCCCGAATCACTCCGGGAAATTGGTGTTCCAGGCATTGGCGGGAAGTGCACAGAGCTGGGCGAAAGAGAGTTGGGAGGGCTAGTCTTGTTTGATTTGCTTGTGGTAGGACGCTCTGCAGTGCCGGGCTTTGCGTGTGAGAAGGTGTTGAAGACGGGCGCTGGCGGCGTGCCTATCGTGTCGGGCTCGCCGAAAGTCGATGAGTTCTGTGCTACCCATTTGCCTAAGGAGCTTGGAGCCGTCTTTTCCGTAAACACCGAAGAAAATTCGGCCGCGAACGAGTCGTAAGGGAAAGACTCAATCGCGTATGGAGGAGGTCCAGCTTGAACGCCAAATCGCAGTGCGTGAGGAGCAGCGATTTGCAAGAGGGACATCAGTTTACGACGGTGCTGCTTGGGTAAACGATGAGGCTGAGATGTTGCATCAATAGTATCCCTGTCGAGATCGACTAGGACATAGTCGTCATCGGGTAACACGACATTCTCGTATCTTCTCTCAATTCCAACGATGTAGGGGCAGGGTGCGTCCAGCGCCGATAACAATCGTGCTGGAAGGATCGGGATGAAAATGCTGGCCCATTTGAGGGGGTATAGAAGACTGGCAAGAGCATGGCAGGCCAAGTGCAGCATGGCGGTGTGCGAAGACAAGAAGATGATTCGCGATTCCGAGAGGGCATACTCGAAAAGAGCCACCACGTTCTCCAGGGACAGAGACCTAAATAGGGCGTAGAGGTCGACGTTTCTGGAACCAGGGAGCTCGTTTTCAGCCTCTTTCCGAGCATACAGGCGCAGTTCACGGACACTGATCTCGACCTGGGTTTTGGAACTGAGCGGGCTGGGCGCCTCTGCGCAGAGGTTGACCACGTATCGCTCAAGGGGTTGCCAGCGTCCTATCCTGGGAGAGGTAGGCGGGACACGCAGGATACTTCCGTCGGACATGGGCACTATCACAGCTCTGAGCCAGTCCTTCCAGAAAGTAATGCGCGTCGCGTCTCTTCCAAGAATTCCGAATGCTCGTGGAATCCACAGACCACTTTCGCCAGCCGTCAGCCCATCAATCTTGGAAGCTGCGCCATGCCTCAAAGGCCTGAGCATTTCCGTCATGAGAGTTATCTTCTCCTCGACCGTGCTGATCTGATCATCCAGCCTCTCCCGTGCTGAAGAGCCAGATGGCACCGTTGGGAGTTTGGCGAGGAGTTGCGAGAGGTGTGCTCTTTCTGCAGCAAGTCTTGAGCCCAGACTGGCAGCCAGCTCTCGTTCCTCGCCGCTCATATGACTCTGTCTCCACCGTTCACATCTGTGTTCAATGTCCTCGGCGACATCTGCGGCCACCGCAGTCCACACTATGACTGTGATGCCGTATATCTTAGAGTTGTCATCAGAAGTCATGGTGAAGCCATGCCATGTAGATCTCGGCCGGTCGTCGGAAGATACGATCTGGATGTCGTTTGGGAAGGCGAACATGGGCACGTAGTCCGGAAACCGCCCTCTCTTGGCCAGATCTTCATTAGCGTTTCTGGGCGGATATCGGTCGAGCAACTCGGGCTCGAATCGTCGTTTCAACGGATGCATGTCTGGGTCCAGGTTGAGAGGCTCGGGAGGTGGAATGACAGAGTTGTAGTTGCTAAGTCTCTTAGACGTACGAACCGAAGCTGAATGATACACGTTAGTTTTAGAATCTAGTAATGACGTGAATGTCGCCTGAGATACAGTGCCTCGGTGGACGTTCTCGAGCGTACAATCGTGCAAATATAAGTCCAGGGGATACATACCGGCTTTTGCAGGTGTTGGCGCTTTCCGCACGCTGTTCATATCCTTAAAGCTGATCTTGCGCCTTATGCTTCCCCGAATACTACCGCGGAGACTTTTCAAGGGACTCATCCTACCACTCGCTTCGTCTGCCTTGATTCTCTCGGTTCTGGGGTTGACCATGGGCGGTCTGGCCTGGGTCTTGGCACCTGCTGAGAAACTCAAGTCCTCCAAGAAATGCTCCCTCTCTGCTGCAAACTTGAAAAGTGCCTCGTCAAAGTCGAAATCAGCCAGGAAGGCAGGCATGCCTTCCAGCAGCGTCGCGTTGCCATGACCGCTGGGAGGAGGCGAATTCACTCGGATGGTGGCGCTGCTCCGGTTACTCGCCGTGTTACCATCATTTTCCTCCAAAGTCTTGAGCGATGCTCTCGACAGTCGGTTGCCCGAGTTTTGGCGCGAATGACGGGCAGAACCTTTCGTGGGGGTCTCAATAACCGAGTTGCGATTCAGCACCTCTTCCTCCTCCTCGGGTTCGCCATCTTCCTCAATAGTCGTCTCAACGTGGGATTGGGGAGCCGCCAAAGGAAAGTCTTGGTAGGAAATGTGCTGTATACCCGCGATCCAGAAGTAATCGGCAAGTGGAGCCGAAGCGTTGTCCATGTCACATCAGATCGAGGGCGTTTCCTGCCCCTCGATTGCAGGACCAAGCGTCAGTGGGATGAGACGATATCTCGAGTTGGAGCAATGTCGCTCGTGCTGTGTCGCAGCTGGTTTCTGGCAGACGATGTGTCGTGTGATCTATTGCCGTAATGTGGCGCCTGGGATCTGAAGACAATTGTTGTTATACTTCAGCCGGTTACAAGAATTGGCGCGCGGGCGGGCCTGCTGAATGTCGTTTGACCTTGGTCAAGGTAACAACTAGCTGTGCGGTGGACTTGGAAGTAGCAGTCGCGTCGCTGGTGATGAGAGGACGGGCCTCTGGGTAGGAAGAAGCAAAGGCAGTCCCGCAAGCCTCGGGGGGAAAGACTGCAATGCAGCGAGCCAAAAAAGAGAACAATCTAGAAACAAGGCAAAATGATGCTGTCCGCGACTGGCACAAAAGGAGTAAACAACTCCAAAAAGCCTAATGCAGTCGACCGCTTAAGTGTCGGGCGGCTTCCGGGGCTGTCAGGGCCAAAAGTCAAGAAGAATATAGGTAATGTAGGTAGGCAGGTACGGAGACCGTCTGAGACTTGTGTGTTTCGCTGACCCGCACCAGCGAAAGCTGCAGCTGTGGGCTTGCGAGTTTGTTTCTCGGTGAGCTCTGAAGCTCTGCTGAGAGCAAGCGAGATTGGTAATGGACCGTTTGGCGCGTTTGACAGACGCACTCTGGGAATTTATTTTTCTCTCGCTTTCCTTGTTGGGCTCCGGTTTGTTAAAGTTTAGATCCGGCAAGCGCCCAAACAGTGCTGCTTTTCGGCGGCGGCTTCTTTGGCTCCTTGGACGTCGGTTGGCTCAGGGCTGATAAGGGGCGTCATGCAGCTTCTAATGCAAGTTCAGGCATGCAGCTCCGCGAGTGGTCTCGAGTTGCTGTATGGGTGTATGTTTTCTTTCTGGCCCTCTCTGTAGGTATGTGATGCAAGAAGTCGTCGCTTGGCCTCTTCCAGTGGAGGGGGCAGTTGCAGGAGGAGGGATGGGGTGTTTCTTGTCGCGGGGTTATTCGACCGAATCTCCGTGCAATCAAGGGCGTCAAAGATGCTGCACACATTGACTTTGTCTAAACGCAGTCATGCCAACGCCCTCTCGAGGTTCGTGGAGTATGTTGTGCTTGGAGAAGGAGTAGGGAGGGGAGGCAAGACGCAAAAGAGGGTACGGCAGTTTGACGACGTTGCTGTCAATCAATCAAACAGATCAATCAGAAGGAAGAAAAAATAACGAAGAGGTCGTCGCATGCAAGCCACATCACCTACGTATTGGTAGGTAATTGACCAACCTATTTAGAACTTGACCCAATGCAGCGATCTATGAACACGGAAAGATGGTCCTCAACCCCTACCTGCCTGCCTACCTTACCTACCTACGGTACCCAGCTACGTATCGTGCGGGAATGCCACTTCGAAGTCCCCAAAACGAACCCCTACCTACAGTTGCACTAAAACCGTCCAGGCAAGGTAGCCCATGGCCATTGCTGGGGGACTGGTCTCGCGACCGAACTGGCGATTTCGACGATGGACACTGCTAATGCCTGATGGCCGCTCGATGTCGACCGGGGTTGCTGGACGTGGGCGTGTGCGTGGGCGCTGCCCCCTCCTCGATATGGAGAGTGGGAGGACCTTGCAGCTGCATATTTTTTTGTCCTACCGGCTACAGCAGTGCACTACCTGCCTATGGGACACAGCAATGCGCGTAAGTTAGTGCAGAGTTATGGTGAAATTCCTACCTGAACAGTCCATACGGACAACCCACGCAAGCAAGCGATTGGATTTTTTTTCAGTTTATTCCTTCTCACGATCATCCGATTAGTATGATCGACAACCCCCTTCATCTCTTTACGGTTTTTTGCAGGAACCAGATCACCAGAATTGAAGCCCGAAATATCTCTCATAGCTACCTATACATACAGTACGTGCACGTGTACGTACAACATTGCTCCGGCCCCCCAAAAACGGCCAATTCCCCAAAGAGCCTCACAGCCTCTTCGAGACTCGGTCGGATTGACGGGGTATGAAGACCTCCCGGTCTGGATCGCACCTCGACCATACTCCGTATTCACGACCGCCTGCGTGCATTGGCTGCTCACGACAGTGGACACTGGACAATGCGGCAACCTGGTAGCGGGGACAAGTGAGCATCCATGGGCTGTCTCTCTCAGGCCATCCACAGCCGCTAACCGCACCGCAGGCAGTTAGGGGGGTGGGCAGCCCAAGAAGGGTTAAGGCGAGGGATGATCTTCTGGGTCCCTTGATTTGCCTTCGCTCGCTCACATCAAATCCCCAATCCAAGGGTCGTCTTGCTGGGCTCTTGGCTCCTTTTGGACATCCCTCCCTCCCAACCCTCACCCACATGCTCCTTTGCACGAGCTTGCGCTGTGAACACAAAGTTATGTTCACATATATCTGTGCTCAGAAGTCCGTTGCTCAGACATCTCGCGTACACAATTGCTGTTCTTGGTAATGTCTTCGGTTTTTTTCGCTGGCGGTGTACGGGGTTGACGGGCTGGCGTGCGGCAGTCGGCTGTGACATTCTTCCCCTCATACGAACTCGCGCTCGCACCGAGGCATCTCATCTCCACCGTCACCGACCGCTCATCTTTAGACTCAAATCTTCACTGAAGCGGCTTCTACTTGTGCAAGGGGAGATGGGGGGAAGGAGAAGAAAAAAAGAATGGAGACCCGTAGTCGTCATTCGATGATACTCCACGTACAGTATTCTCCTTCCTATCCAATCGCACTGTCTCGCTACAATCCCCTTGGCCTTCATATACTGCCTCCGTACAGCCTACCACAGTACGTATTACCGGTATATAGTGAGTAGCATACGTAGGCAGTTGCTCGATGCTGCCAAAAATTACCCGATGGTTCCTTGCATCAGTCCCCTTTTTTTTTTTTGGGTATGGTCATTACGCGGTGAACCGATTCGTTGCCGTTCTTTTTTTTACTCCCCTCGCAAGCGAGTGAGGATATCATCAAATCTATCAAGCAATCCACTGCGTGCACAAGAGCTGATCAAAATCTGGTCTACCTACACACAATACTATGTTTATCAAGTGATGGCTCAATATTGTATCCATGGAACGAGATGTGTTAATAACTCACAGGGCATGCGTGGGCCCGGGTTATACTCGTCTCTTCTCCTGAGTCTGCCCAATAGTACCTACTTGGCCAAACCTGCCATCAATTGTACGTATCAATACGCCTGGCTTGGGCTCGTGTTGTGGCATTACTGTCAGAACTGTGTATTCTTTCAGCCTCCGGCATGAGGTGACATCGCGCTGCCTGGGTAGTGGACATATATGCCTATCAGTATCAATTCTTTACATGCCCATCTGGGCTGTCAAGCACAGACCCTAGAACGGCATACAGTCTTTTCTTATTCTCTTTCTATTCCCTTCTCTTTGCCTGTGCCATCCTAGATCCCCCGTTCTTAGCAGATAACTGTGTAGCATATCACGATCTGGTACCTTTACACAACAAGTCAATAGCAGGCAGGTTTGTTCATTGATGGCCTTTTGCTTCAACCAGCACATGCCGATCGATCAAAGATACAATACGGATCAAGGCCGTGTGGTGCGCTATCGATGAGAACCATACAGCCTGAATTAAACAATCGGGCAAAAAAGGCAGCCGCAGATCAGGCAAACCCGTTGCTCAGCATGATTTCTATCAGCCGCCTGCTCATCCCCGAATTTGCACAGGGTTGTATGGTTGGGACAGTCGACGGGCACAGCTGCATATCTACTGCTTAGGCGATGGTTGCGCTGTGTTTCAGATGTCTCCCGTTTGGATGAATTCGACTCCTGGAAAACTGAGGTAGCCGCATATGCACGGAAAGCCGCAGTATAAGCCCGACACGTCGTCGGAGCCTACTGCATATATCCTGAGGCCGTCACACAAACAAGACCTTCAAGCACGATTCACACGACCTACTTATCAACTACATGTCGTGTTGGGACTGTAAGGCGTATCGGAGGCGATCCTCTTCTCGAAGGGGGCCGCCAAGTGATCCTTTTGACTGCTGGAATGGCATGCATGGCTCACGCGATTTTCACCAACTACCGGCTTTATACTGGTCCCAGTGCTCGTGTGTATCGCCGCACTCGCAGAATGGGTTTGTCTGGAGATCCACCAGCGTCTCATTGCACTCTATGTTCAGCGCTAGCTGCTTCATCGTCGTCAATGCACTTCCATCACCGCTCTATGCTCCCCGGAATATCGCCTTCTCTTGACTTTGGCACCTGCCCACTGCACAGTACGGCATCTTCATCACTTAGGATTTGAATACACTACTGGCGGCACCTTAACCGTCGTGGAGGGTTGCGTGCAGGAGGTAACCACCACTTCACTGAGATTGGCAGCACCGGCTCAGCGCTATCTTGCTAGGTCTGTCTCCTCAACCTGCTGGACGGGATCATGTCCCAGCCGTTTTCGGTAGACTTGCACCAGATCCAGTCAAGATCACGATACTAGTTCCCGTCCTGCAAGTCATGGGAGTTCATTGCAGATCAGAGCCCGGGACGCACTCCTTCCGCCCTCTCCCTCCAACGTGGCACACTAAGAGATGCGCCGGCCGCTGCTTACCAAAGCGCTACCTCGACTTCCAATCTCACAAAACCTCCTAGCTGTGAATCAACTGACAAGGTGAGAAAAAAAAAAAGGCGTGCCAGGTACCGGGTAACAAGGTGAACCTCGTGGTTGCGGGCTGCCGAATCTCTTTCGGCTCGTCGGGCCGTGGCTGGGTCGATCATCACAACTTTCTTCCCTGACATTCGGCACCTCGTAGACTCCAGGCTTGAGTTAGCACCGCGTTTCATCCTGATAAACTACGCAGACACTACGTATCAGGTCTGTATATTTACACAATGCGATAGGAGTCATCCCAGCAGAGATATGGCTGCCTAGGAGTCATGATGCAAGATATATGATATGAAGTTTGGCCATACTATTCATACTCTAATGACATAAGCCCGGAGGACATGACTTGCTAGCCTCTGCCCTTCCAAGCTTTGAGCTTGATCGAAGCTGAGCTTGCGGCTCCCCAGGAACGCGTCGACGCGTCAAGCAACCCTCGCCGAAAGCTTAGATGCTCTCGAGAAATTGGTTGCCCGGGAGCTACGGATCGATGGTTAGAGAACGGCTTTCTGTGGTCATTTCCGATGATTCTGTAAATACGATACTTCATGATTCAGGCGGGCGAGCCAGGCCAGCCTTAGCCGGGCGCTACCCGTGGTTTGGTACACTACGACCGCTCCCTTCCCCCATGGAATGTTCTCTCGCACGTGGCCCGGGCGGCTCGAGAGACAAGATAATCACCGAGAGGCTGAAAGGGCTGAAGAAGGTGTAGCTGTCAGTGGCTTCCCAGGTTCTATGCTTTCCGGGCGAGCTAATTTCGTTCTCGGCAAGCTTGCCTTTCTGTCCGAAATTAGATATATACAGGTATTATACGAAGTGGTTGCTCTGGATTCTCTCCATTGACTCGTCAGGACCATGTATAAGTGGCTTGAAGAAGACGAGTGATAAGAGAAGTGGTAATGAGAGAAATAAATAGACATGTCATATTTCTTCCTACAGCTTGATAAGAAAAAAATAAAAAAACGAACAAGATGACGCAGCAGCCACCACGAAGGTCCGCTCGCGATGCGTGTACGTGGCTTGCTTTTTTTCTATATCTGCTCGTGTTTTCCTTGTTCTGTTCAGCTAATTTCTTTTTTTAGCAATCTGAGCCTGGTCAGGATCGTGATGTGTTCATGCTAAGACAGGGCCCTCGCTGCTATACGACGTATCAGATATTACGAGATCTTTGGGTACCTATCCAGTTCATGGGCGATCTCGGTTTGCTTGTTTTCATAAATTTAAGGTTGATCACTGCCCGCGAGATCCTGGTCTATAACCTCGATCATATTTTTTCGTTACCACGCAGACGGTAATCGGCGTGAGTTCTTTTGGTGCTGCATTATAATCATTTTGTGCAATTGCTCTACGATGGAGTTGTTTGCTCTCGAAAAGAGCTTGGCTTTGGCATCAGCCTGATTCTACATCTTGCCACTACAGCTTGCGGAATCCAACAAACCGCCAATAGTCCTCGTTGAGAGAATTCTTATGTAATGGCGTCGAGCATCTCAACTCATCTTTGAGTAAGCAAAGTGCGCGTCTTTCCGCCCAAGTGATCAGAATTGTCTCCCATTCGACCGAGTGTTGATCAAGGATCTCCGGACTTGGTGTTCTGGACTTTGCGACGTAAATGCGGCAACAAAGACAACTTGGTTTTGACAGCGGCAATTCCGAAGCAACCTTATTTATCAAATTTCCGACCACGCGGTAAGGTCTCGGCGACCCGTCCCTGGCTGGATTCCCGTCGACTGGCATTTTGTAGCTTTAGTTTATAGATATTTCGCAAGAAATCTGAAGTGTCGTTCTCAGGCCGTCAGGTCATTGCTTGGGAAATTCTGCATCATTTGCATGATTGGGAGTTTGACCATTACTGGAGAACTCTCGCGCCCAGTTTGCCCGTAGATAAGAATCCGCGATTGCCCATCTCGGTTCTCCAGCCGATCTCTAGTACGCCAAAGGGAACTCTGCCGTCCTTCTCATCGACCGGCGCCTCCCGGCCGTCCTCCTCGACTAGGAAGCAAACTTGCTCAACCTCGCCTGGGTGCAGTACCGGCCTTGCGCTGGTGCTAATGGCCCAGTTGGCGTCTCTATACCGTAGAGGCGATCCTGACTCGAGATTGAGATGCACACGATCCAGCTGCATCACATCTTCGGAGCAGTTTTCGAGCTGTGCCTCGAGTACCCATTTTCGGCTGCCTTTCTCGGGCTCTTCTGTGGCTGTTGCATCGTCCTCTGCTGGTTCGTCCTGGTTCTCCTTGTCCTCATCGCTCTGCACTTTCGAAGCGGCAACTGGCAGCACGCCGACCTTGGTTCGCACGATGAGGCTCCCCTTGCAAATGAATTGGTACAGCTTTCTGAATGTGCGTGTTCGCCCGCTCGTCTCTGTGGCCTCATAGTACGAAACTGTGACTGCGAGAACGTGGTTGCCTTCCTCCTTGAGATCGAAGTTAACAATCCTCTGGAGGGTGCGGCCAGGCTCGAGATCTGTGCCGTCCTTGCCGTCCTCTCCCGCTGCGGGCTGATCATCGCCCTCTATCGATATGGTCCCCGCGGATGAAGGTCCGAGCTTGAGCTTCTGGACGGTGCCAGAGCCTGGTGTCTTCATCTCGGCCTCGATCCGCACATCACGGATCCATTTCTTCTTGCCATTCTGCGAGGCGCTTTCTGGCGGGATGTCGTGATTTCCACATAGCGTACAGCTGAAAGTCTCGCCAACATATGCAGAGCCGAACGACGGTGGGAGATTGAGGATCGGCGTGAGGAGAAACGGCTCCGGGTTTGTGCTGCTGCTGGTGGATTTGTAGGCGAGCGAGGCTGGTATCGTTCGGGCGCCTCCCGTAGGAGATGAGATGTGGCTTGTGAGCGGATGTTGAGTGACCAAGGACGGCCTAGATAGCCTTTACACGAGGGTAGGGTAAGGTCAGTCAATGTGACGAGCGCAGAACTCTACCAGGAGCGGAGGCTGTACCGAAGCACTTTGAGCGAGACCGAGTGCGGCTCCTTGACCGGGTCGAGGGATGGATAGCGCTGGTGGCTCATCTTCAATAAGTCATAAAGATCTATATAACGAGAACCACGTGCATGATCTGCCGAGAAAGGAAAGGATAGGAAGAAATAGCGACTCTCGCACCGCACAATCCAGAAGCTGCAGCAAGAGCTAGGTAGGTTAGCATTGGTGTTTCGTCGGCGAGGTGCTAAAGTGAGGTCATCCTCCTTCCCCGGACCGCGCTAGCTCGTATCAAGCTAGGCGCAGATCAGGGCCCCTCCTCTTACAGCCAAATCAGCCGCCAAGTTCGTCGCATCGCCCCATCTCATGACCGTTGCCTGACTTGTCCAACGTTCTGATGACGGCGCCGGGACGTTTCTAGGCTGTCGCATTCCATCTTGACCGCTTCCAACACAAAGACTATACACATTTCGACCATCACTTACCGATAGCGACCGTCCACGAGACGATTTGGAGATGACGACTGCGATAAAAACCTCCTGAATTCCTTACCACAACTGATCCGACGTTGCGACATTCCATCCAGGTCCACCATGTCTGACGACGAGCGATCGCCTTTGCTGGCGGAGGCATCATCATCAAGAAACAAGGGAGTTGATCGCAACTCTGGCGAGACCACGCCACTTCTCTCTAGCACCGCCGAGACACCGAGATACGACGGAGAGCATGATGACACCACTGGATCTATCAGGTCGCACCGCAGTCAGCCGGCATCAACACAAGCCGCAAACGACAAGAAGGCGCGGAGATGGCCGTCCTTCATCGCCATGGGCCTTCTAGGTCTTATAATGGTGGCAATCATTGCGCTGGCGTTCATCGTGCCAGATGCTGTCCAGGAATACGCGCAACAGGCAGCCGTTCTGGAACCGACCAACCTATCTCTGGATTCCATCACGACCGACGGCGTCAGGGCAAGAATACAAGCCAAGTTCAGACTTGATGGCTCGCGGGTGCAGAACGACCACGTGAGAAGGATTGGCAAGGCCACTACATGGATTGCCAACTCCATTGGAACCGAGGAGACCACAGTCGCAGTGTCCTTGCCCGAATACAGCGATGCTCTCTTGGGCACGGCTGTCGTCCCGCCTTTGACCATCAATCTTCGTGAAGGCTATACCACTCTCCTCGATTTCGTCACCGAGATCTCCCCTGGAAATGTAGAGGGCATTCGCGCCATCGCAAACGAGTGGCTGGAGGGCCGTCTGGACACATTACGCCTCAAGGGCGCGACCGACCTCACACTGAAATCCGGAATCATACCCCTCGGGACCCACAACATTGTTGAAACCATGGTCTTTGAAGGTCAATCTCTCTACCGTTCATTTGCTACTATTTATCTTGGGGAGAAAGCCTTCTTCTAGAGATTCAAATATGATTTATTGCCTTTTGCACAATCTCTATCGCCTTTTGGAGCTTTGACTAATAATTGCGTAGCCAACAAAATTCCAGCGATGCCCGCATACAATATCACGAAACTCACCGTGAAGGATGTTCCATCGCCTGGTGACAAAACATCAATGGTTGCTGAGGTGGCTCTCAGCGCCTGGAATCAGTATCCCGTCGAGCTCAATATCCCAGAGCTTGCGTTTGATATCCTCGTGCCTGGATGTGACGAGGATCAGTCCATCGTTGTTGCTGACGCAGTAACAAGTGAGATTCATGTCAAACCCCTGACTTATGTGGAGGCCAAAGTGCACGGCTTGATCCGCGAACTGCCAGACTCGCTTACACGCGTTTGTCCAAACACAAATTCGTCACCTCTAGACCTGCTACTCAACCAGTACATGCATGGCGAACCTGCGACATTGTTTGTGCGTGGTAGCAGTCATCCTGATGGCAGTACCCCGCGGTGGATCGCCGACATATTATCGAGCGTCACGCTCCCCGTCCCATTCCCAGGAAGATCGCTAGATGGCCTCTTGCGAAACTTTTCCCTTACTGATGTGCATTTTACACTGCCTGACCCATGGGCGGATGAAGGTGACCCCAATGCCAACCCCAAGGTCTCTGGCAATGTTCTAGTCACTGCCGGTCTTCCGGCGGAGATGAACTTTGGAGTGAACGTCACCCGGGTTCGCGCAGCTGCCGATGTGTTCTACAAGTCAAAGAAACTCGGAGAGTTGAACCTCAAGAAGTGGCAACGCGCAAACTCGACCAGGATAGATGGGAAGAAGAGCGGCGACGAGGCAACCCTCAAGATCCAGTCGCGCATTAACGATGCGCCCTTGAACGTCACAGATTCCGACGTGTTCAGCGAAGTGATCCAGACTCTCATGTTTGGCGGAAAACCTGTCCTACTGGACATCAAGGCTGCTGTCGATGTCAAGGTCGTGACATCGTTGGGCCAGTTGATTATCAAGGAAGTTCCGGCCGAGGGCAAAATCCCAGTAAAACGTCCGTACTAGCCGTCTTGATACTGTCAGTCCCTCTTTTCTAGCAGCCATTCTTTTAGGGGAGGCTGTTATGCATCTTGTCATTTACACTTGCTTGGCTGAGAATGCTATGCTGACCCAACTCTAGCCTTATCTGGCGGCAAGGACTCAATCGGACAGCTCGCACCCAAAGTCAGATCTCTTAAGATACTCGATACATCGGCGACTTCCATCACACTCCAGGCACTAGTGAACGTTACCAATCCCACCCCCTATACAGCATATGCTCCCTACTTCGATGTCCATGTCATGAACAATGACACTGTCCTTGGCCACGCGACCGTCGAGAACATCGACGTGATACAGGGTGTAAACTCTGATCTCCTGGTCACCGCAAAGTGGGAACCCAGCGCGAGTGGCAGCAACGGGCGACACGTCGGACGAGAGCTCATATCCCAATACCTTTCCGGGTTTAACACCACCATTACTGTCAAGCCACACGGGAAAAGCATACCTGGCCAAGGAATTCTTTGTGATGCCTTGTCTAGATTCAATGTTACCTTTCCTACACCGAAGCTTGATCTACCAGGCGAAACACCCGAGGAAAGAACTCATTTCATCAGAGATGCCACATTTCACTTTTTGTCATCAACGGCAACGTTTACACTCGTCTCACCATTGCACTACAACACAGTCTACATTGATTTTGTCAATGCCACGGCTCTCTATAACCACACGGAACCGATTGGGAAAATCATACACGAGCTCCCTTTCCAGGCACCACCGGGCAAATCGACGACGCCCAGGCTACCAGTGCAGTGGTCCGTGGGCTCCGTGGGATATGATGCGGTGCGAAAGGCGCTTGGAGGAAGGCTGAAGCTTGACGCCCATGCCGTTGTTGACATAAGACTGGGCAATTGGAAAGAACAGTTCTGGTACCAAGGAAAAGGCATTGGTGCCAGTGTGCAACTATGAGTGCATATCCCATATCTTCTGGCGTTTTAGTTAGACCTTTGGGTACATGCAGCCCTTTCTGGGCCCTGCTTACATGGCGTTTTGAGAGCATTCAGTATTTAGCATTCGTAGGCCGAACAAGTCTACAGTACATATCAGATATGGCACATAAGAAAGCATATTGATATTTTCTTCCTCTCCAATGACCTATAATTTTTGTTCAGTCTGTTGTCTCAAAGGGACTGCTGTGGAGTGAGGCCACGGGCGAACCAGAGCCATATCTTTTGTATTGACGCAGCCACGAGTACCGGGTATATCACTCTTGGTGTGCCTTTCCTTCATGGGTAATTACAGATAGATATGTCGCTTCCTTGTGCGAATAGCATGCAGACTATGATTATTATTGACGTTGTGCACATATGCCGTCAAACGCGGCCGCGGCATCAGCGTTTGTAAGGAGCCATATGCCATGCCGTTTGTCACAAACGGCAGCCGCGCCGGTAAGTCAACCTCACAATGCCAAACAAGCCAGCAATGTTTCAACAACAAAGCATCCGATGTCGTCTAGTGGTTTAGGATTTCGCGTTTTCAGAACCTCTGGTACGAAGACCGCGACGGCCAGGGTTCGAACCCCTGCATCGGAGCTCCTTTTTTGTTTTTGTTTTTTTATATTTTCTGCCCTCTCTCTCATTTTTGCTTGCTCCGTTTTCTTACCTTTGGAATATTCGTCAAGTTCCCCGTTGCTGCAATATCCTGCCTGTTATCTTTTCTCAAAGTCATTCACATCACTTTCTCATGAATCCAGGTGATGCATCAAGCGTACCTACTCCGAGCCAATTTCAAATACGCCTTCTCGTCAATACTCCATTATTGTGCGACATACAATGCAGTATACTTGTTCAAGTGCTCCCAGGTCTCGAAAGCTGAGTTGCTTGGACACCTTGCTCCTATAATGTGACACATGTCTCGCGCCTAGTCGCCCGGCTGACCGTCTTCTGGTGCCTCCTATTGATAGTGATGCCGTATTGAGAGCCTTTAATACAGCAATAGTGTCAATGGCTGCCATCAACATCTTGTTGTTTAATAGTTAATCAAGGTGTGAGTCCTGCATCATTATACAGTTGCGCAAATGAACATAAATCTGTGAACATGTTGGTAATTTCTTATCTTGCGGGGAATCTCACACAATCGAGATGGCCGAACGCCGCTCACGTAGCCGAAATTCTATGTGGGCTCGGCATGAACTCATGCTGACATGTCGCTTTCCATGCAGCCTTGTCGTAGCTCACATACCGGTTGTGAAGATTAGCTGCACCAATCATGTCAGAATTCTTTGTAATCCATTCCTAGGTAGCTTTTGTCTTACAACAATGGTGGTGGTTTGCATCATTATAGTTTAGTGCTGAGGCACAGGTTTGGGGATTCGGGGAGCTCCAGCTTGAACAGATCGGTACAATTGAGTTTGACCCTGTCTGACCTTCTATCAAGGCACGATCCATTTCTGCTTCTCACATTGATTTGTTGAACTCTTGGGATCAGTATCATCTTGACCAAAACCTAAGCCCTGTGGGCACTTCTGCACTCCGCGTATGGTGCATCAAGCTGGAACGACTCTTTCCCCGCCTTATCAGGTATGATAATGACCAATGTCTTTAATAACAATCTCCCACTCTAGTAATTGATGTCTTTCTTCTTCCTTTCCAAATTACCTGACGCGTCGCTTCGCAGTACAGGACCAAGTAAACCACTTCCCTCATAATCAGCCATGACGCTCCTGAAAGTTGAACATATCGTGATCCTTAGCATCACGGCCGTCGTCCTCCGCCTGTTGACTTCGTCTCGATCATCTGGACTCCGTGACATCCCGGGCCCGTTCTTGGCCAAGTACACCGACTTCCGGCGACTGATCGACCACTGGAGAGGGACGCACGTGAGAACCCAACGAAGGCTGCACGAAAAGTACGGCCCGGCCGTGCGCATCGGGCCCAACGCCGTCAGCCTCAGCGATCCCGCCCTGCTGAAGACGGTATATTCGACGCGGGGAGAATTTCGAAAGGTCAGTCCTGCGGGAAACTGGTTATGTAGGAAGGACTTGACGCTCACAAGCAAAACCTCTCGTCCAGAGCGATCATTACAGCGTGACCGACGGCTCGGCCGAGGGCAGAAGGGTTTCTACTATCTTCTCTGCGCGGAATCATGCCTTTCACGCACAGAAGACGGCGCCGATAGCCAAGCTCTACACGTTGCCCAGTGTGCTGCGGATGGAACATTTGGCAGACAAATCGCTCGCCACATTGTGTCATAATCTAGACGAGCGGTTTGTACAGGGGGGCCATGCTGGGACGCCTTTTGACCTGGCCGACTGGATCGACTACTGTGAGTACTGAGAATACCTGAAATTCGGTCATACGGCAGTTCTTGCCAGATTACGTTACATGCAGCTGACACGAAATTCAGACGTTTGGGATCACTCTTTCCAGTTGGCATTCAGCAAGAGCGCTGAATTCATGGAGACTGGCCAAGACGTGGATGGTATTATTCATTCGCTGGAACGTATGCACCGTTATGTCACAATAATTGGACAATTTCCATTTCGTAAGTATAAGTCCCACTATGATCCAGGGAAACTCGAGGTCACGAATTAACTCGAAAACCCAGTTGATCTATTGCTCGGCAGGAATCCGTATTTCCCTGTCAAGCTTGTAACCTTGCAGAACGTTGTGAATCGCTGCGTCGGCTTGGTCATGGAGCGGATCGGCAACCCGGAGGCCCCGAGGGAGAAGGCGGACATGCTTGACGGGTACCTCGACGCCAAGGAGTCGCATCCCGATGCGGTCGACATTGCCGATGTCATAGGGTATGCCGTGACCATGGTGAGTGCCCCGGAAAGCGACCCGAAATCACGGACCATTGACGCTTGTCACTGACATGATGGATGTAGTTCGTCGGTGGTGCTGATACGAGCGCGTCGGCAGAGAAGGCCATCATCTACCACCTACTCAAAAACCAAAACGTCTTGGCCAAGCTCCAAGCAGAGTTGGGCGCCGCAGATCTCTCATTTCCGGTCCAGTACAAGGAGGTGGAATCGTTAACATACCTAGACGCCGTCATCCACGAGGGCCTCAGGATCCTGCCACCGGTCGGCGTGATTCTTGAACGGGTGGTGCCGAGCTCCGGGCTCCAGCTGCCCGACGGCCGCACCATTCCAGCAGATACGATCGTCGGTATGAACGCGTGGGTCACGTCGCGGAACAAAGACATCTTCGGCGGCGATGTCGAGACGTTCCGCCCGGAGAGATGGCTCCAAAAGCAAGGCGAGACCGAGGATACCTGCAAGGCTCGCGTGGCCGCTATGAAGGAGGCCAGCTTTTCATGGGGCGGGGGCAATCGGGTGTGCTTGGGCAAGAATATGGCTTTGGTCAGCATGCACAAGGCGATTGCGACCATTTTCAGTCGGTACAATGTGAGTTCCCGTCGTGTCCTATCTGGTTCCACCTGTGCTAATTATCGCCATGTAGCTGGAGCTTGTTGACCCCAAGAAGGACTGGACAATACTGCCGCTCTGGTTCGTCTTGCCCAAGGATATTCGCGTGAGAGCGTCTCTAAGGAATCGTAATAGTTGACGATATTCAAGAACGAGCGTCACGACATCGAGAGAATGGTTCAGCAGGTAGATCATTGGATAAGTAGTGCATATTGAAAATCCTAATGTTCCCAAATTTTCTGGTTCGCCCACATGATATCTCGCCGGCGGCGGTTTGTGGGAGGATACCCCATCCGGGCCCGCTCGTTCTTCTCGAACTCAATGGCCCGATCGATAAATGCCCAGTTTTCCTTTGCCATAGCAGCAACCTTGAACCCCCCGAACGCCAACGAACCGACGGCCGCGGCTTTGGCGGCGCTGTTCGATCTACTCCCGAGGGTATGCGGCAGCGGCGAACGGGGCAATTGTCTTCGGGGAGTCTTTGACGAAGCTCTACAACCCAATTGATTGATTTCGAGCCGTCATTTGATCGTCCTTTACGTCTATGGCGATGCACCGGTAGAGCCAGAGGACAAACTCTTGGCAGTTTCGGAAGCGGTCGTCATATGTGGATCGGAATAGCTTCGTCCACAACCGATGCGCTGGAGATTGCAAACACTTGTCAGTCAAGGTGTTTCTGGCTGGCTCAAACGATCGATGGGTAGTGATTTCCTAGGTGTCACAGGGTTGACCTACAGCAATCTTCAATCTGGTCATCCGTCCATGTGGTACGTCCGCGGTGGAACTCCTGGAAGGTCGCCTTCCTCCGAACCCTGACATCGTCTTTCCAGGCGTCAAAGGGAACGAAGCTGTACTCGTGGGTCTTTTCCGACCCTGGTCCGGCACTGACGACGTTGTGGCAAAGATCGCCGATGCGTACCGCCCAGTGATTAGTCCTTCTACCTGAATGGTTCTTGAGGATGTTGTAGTTGGCGGACTGTGATAGCGGCGTTGTCAACAAGTAGATATCACGCTCGCTAGTTCTGTGTTGGTCTGTAATTGGCGCAGCTAGGCCGTTATAACGTGTTGCTTCGTTGACAGAGGGGAGATCCCTGAGAAAAGATGGTCAGCGCCTTGTGGTCGATCTGTTATTTTCCAAATGATACCTACGATTCTTCCCGAGTCTGGTCAGCTGTCGCGATATGAGACGGCAAATCGTCCTCGAGCAGGCGCCCAACAACTTGTTCAGTATCGTCATGGCAGTCGTCAAGCAGTTGTGAAATCAAAGCAGAGTCGAGTCCAGGGAACACTTCCTGTATCTGCGAGATCTTGCCCATCTGGAGAATGTTTTGGTTTTTGTCGGACGCCATGACAATTTATTCTTAGGCCAGCTTCCCTTCGAAAAAGAAAGCAGTTGCGCAGAGAAAACTTGTCGTCAATAAGTATTGCAAGGAAGAATTAATTTTGATTCTTGTCGCTTATGCAGTACCGGGCTTTGCTTGTAACCCAGTATTACAACTGCACTAGTGTCCAATACTGAACGTCATTAACATATATATCCTCTATTAACCCTGAAGGTACTGTATATGCCCGCAGCCTCGTCGGAAATACCAAAATAGTCAGATGCGTTCGACGTACGCCAATGCTGACATGTCACATATCCCCTGGCTCCGCCGCGAGGGCGAAGCGACTGATGTGCACGATCGACGGATACGGCTTACAGCTCTATGGGCGAGTGATTGGAGAGAACCCACCGATCTGCATTCATATACCAAAAGGAGAGCAAAGAGCGGCCGAAGGATCCACATTCAAGGCGTCACGGTATGCCAAAATAGGGCAAAAGAGAGATACCGGATTGCTGGTCGACTATAAACGCCATCATGGGACCCACAGACGTGCACCGCAGTTCTCAGCTTGAGAAAATAGCAACGTTGTATACCTAGCCTTGCCAATGATGTGATTGTCAGGATTGGCCATTTCGCTCAATACCTAGCACATTTACTTCTCTCTGTTTACGTGCCAGCAACGGTCGAGTTCATAGCCATGAGTCTGGCGGGATAGTCTTCGCACCTCTTTTTACGCCAAAACACGATCAAGTTCACAGTCTACCAGAAGCCCAAGATGGTCAGACCGCCCCAGAACGAAACAGTATATACCATCTCGAAGGCGTTTCTTTTGATCTTCTCGTGGTCGTAACATGGCGCTCTCATTTATTTCACCATAGAACCCATGTTCGACATACAAAACATGCAGCACGACCACGACCAACTCCGCAGCGCCCTTCGAGAGTTTCGGTGTCGAAAGGAGGAGGAGCTGGGCTTTGTGCGAACCGCATCCGGACTCTCGGCCGCGGCCGCCATTGCCGTCTTCTCCTGGCCAACGGTCGAGAACAGCTTCTGGCTCGTCAAGATATTCTGGAACTGGTCGCTGATGGCGTCCATCTTCTCCCTCATCAGCTCCGCCCAACAACGACTACTGAGGGAGTTTCCCAAAGATACTTCCAAAGATGCCGACCGGGGTAGCAGTAGAGGCCAGCCTGGTGATTCTTCGGTCGAGGAGATCCAAGCGCTGTTGGACCTGGTCTTGTCGTGGCCGCCGCAGGGCGATGCAGAGTCCAAGCCCACCGAGAGACCGCTGAGCTTCACCATGATATGGATATGGCAGACACCGATGATGTTGATGAGCTATGCTTGGCTGCTGTTCCTACTCGGATACGCGCTGCACTTGCTGACGCCCATTTTTGACGGGCTGGCGGGAGATTGGAGCAGCATGACTATACCAGTAGGTCAAGAACTCTTTCTACTTCCTTCAGTCTTCTTGTAGCCAGAACGCTAAATTTTGCCGATAGATGGCTTCTGTAACTACTTGTGTATGTTTTGTCATATTCTTGAACTTTCTATTCTGCGCCATCGTGTCCAGACAGCGAATGAGAAGAATCGGCAACTTGCGGCGGCCGAAGCGTCGGTTAACTTTCCGGTACCCACATCACAGCAAGGATCCGAGGCGAGTGTCCTCTGTATAACTACACATGTTAGGATGCATATTACCACTGGGCTGTAGGATACACCTTAGAAATTTGAATTCAATCGTCGCTTATTGCATCATTTGTCATTTGATTGCTCACGAATAACGTAAGGGGTGGTGTAGGAGCCGTTAGGCCATGATGTGAGTCTATGGTCCTCCTTTTCGTATACGCTGGGACTATTACGCTGATCGCGAACTTCGACAAGTATTCTTACAGCGGTGGAATTCATACCTGCGACAAGCTTCGAACTGCGATTCGGTTCAACACCGGGCAATGATTCCTTGGAACCGCGGCTTAGAATAAAAGTCCAATGATGGTGCTCAGCCTCGGGTGTCTCTTGAATCCTCCAGCTTCAGTTTTATTACATGGGCCAGCGTTAAAGGTAAGCGCCCAATGAAACGAGTATCCGGATAGACGATTCCTGTGAGCTAATTTGCGAATGATAAGTTGATCACAGTAATATTGCATTTAGACAGTCCACAATAATCGAGGTAGGAAAGGATTAGTCACAAACGTGCTCACTTGAAGCAAGCAGACATATATTCCACCTACCACAAACGCAATTCTCTTATTGGTCTGCTAAAGGATCAGACGCCACTTATCTGCTCGACTCCTCGCTTTTGATCAGGCTGCATACTATCTGCTGCTGGTTTTGGCATCGTCGGCGCGAAATCATACAAAGGTGGGACCAAGTAAGAAAACCTGCTCATACGCCCTCGTCCCCTCGATGCAAACCTGCAGCCATGTTACCCCCATCCAGTCGTCCCAATGACCATTTCAGCATATTCTGGGGTTCGATCTCCTTCTTTGAAAACGGAGCTGAAACTCAAATGTCCGCCATCCGCCTGCAGTAGTTTTCGCACAAGTGTAACCTGCCTTGTTGATATACCATCCAGCAAGCTAGCATTCGCACACGGTCACCGGGGGTCTTGCATACACATAAGACGCAATTCGAACTATCTAAAGCATATAGTGCGACGTTGGGCAGCTCCAAGACCTACTGGTTCATGTCCAGGCAGAGCTATTTCCGGTGTCTCGTTATAATAAACAAAGCTTTGTTATTATTATACTCATCACTACACACGCACATACCTTCATAACGCAAGTGGAGCCTATCCTCTCGCTCACCCCAAGCTCTGCCTCGAGACAGTGCTCGACAATGGCTGGACCCGTCAAGCAGCTTCAGATTGCGTCCGTGGTCGTCGAGATCGTCATCACGTCCATCACGCTTATCTTGTTCTGCTGCGCCTACCCGGACGAGTTCAGAACCGTCTTGTGGGAGGCCGGCGGAGAGAACGGCTGGAACTCAAACCCGCGCCTGCGCATCTACGACTATGCGAACCACAGAGAACCGCCTCTGATCCCGTTGATATGGAGCCAGAGGTAAATAGTTTGCGCCCCTAAATAATTTCATGGGACCAAGCTCACGGGCGAGACTGCGTAGCCTCACCAACTCGAATCTATCAGTGGCCATCCTGGCCGCCATCATTTGTCTAGCACGTATAGCACTGCTGTTCTTTGACTTTGGAGGTCCGGCTCTTCAGATTCTGTACGACTTGGTCATGTCGGGCATGTGGATCTACAGCGTGGCAGCGCAGTCGTCCCCAGACTTCACCGACCCGACACACCCGAGTCCGAGGCCTTGGTACCTCGAGCGAGGGTGCGGTGGGCTGCAAGACCAGTATTACAAAGCGTGTATCGTCGCAAAGACCTCGTTTGCTTTCTCGATATTATCCATGTCAGTTTGAGCCCTCTATGTACTTTTTCTTTTGTTATCTACTTCTTTTCTTGTAATCCTCGCAGCACTTATTTCTCTTAGTATAAGGAAAAAGAGAAAGCGAAAAAGAGAGCTAACAACAGTGGTTCAAGGCTATTTCATGTACTTCGATCACTTTGCTACGCTTTCGCATTTGCATACTGGTCTGGGAAACACAGTATCCTCGAGAACTCTGCGAACTCGTGCGCTCACATCGAAGTATGATAGCAAAGAAGGATCAATCACTTACGGCGGCCAAAGCGTCGCTTGATCCTTCGGTACTTTTACCATAGCAACGATCCAAGGATTTTTGGTATCGAATTTGTAATGGACATGGGAAGGTCTTTCACCTACTTTAACAAGCATTTCAAACTGGTTCATCTGAGTATCTGCGGTCTCCAGTGACTTGCTGGACACTCGAATATCATATGCCCTGTCTATCAGCGTGTGTTTTATTGTGCTAATAAGCTATTCTCATGAATTGATAGATCCCGTATGGCTTGATCTCATGCATAGACTTCTATGGCTCAAATTAACGTGATCAGACATTGATCATACTGCCTACTGACAGTAAACGTTTTGTGCCCAAGCGGGCATGACAGGCTTGTCATCAAATGAGACTACGTCATTCTTTTCCGAACAGGAATATCCTTGTCTTATCCACGTACATCCAGAGAAAGTTGAATATGATACAGGCCGTGGCTATTCAGACCGACCAATGCTGCAACCACGCTGCAACTAGGAGTGATTTCCATGCTATCCACACCAGCCACCTCTCCGTGGATTTGAGAATCTAATCCTGGGAGATTCTCATCATATTTCAATGTGATAAATCGACACCAAGGGCTGTAGTGCCAGTCGCCGAGGAAAGGTCGATGAGTAGATCGCACACCAAGCACTAGGCCTATGTGCCCAAACCGGATGCTGCTTGCCGCTGAATCGGTCGAGTTGGGTTCCTCACTTCTGGGAGGATATGGTTCTGTGACCGAGACCTCCAGTCGTAATATGCCGTCAACCTCCTTGATCACCTCCACAGTGTCTTCGCGAGGACTGTCGGCGAGTCTCGCCTCTGCAGCTGTCTCCGACCCGACAGACGAAAAGTCGCACGCCAGTGACTCTTCCGGTGCAGGAAGTCCTCGGCGTAGTACATGATCGTAATTCAACCACTGCTTCGCGGGACTGACTTCAATGACACGTATTGGGCCTCTGAAAGTGAGTCGGAAGCCAAGTGGAAGAAGCTTTCTAGGGTTGTGTGAGACGAAAATTTTGCGGAATTCCCAAGGTATTTGTAGCCGCCGGAGCGCTTCCAATCGTAGCTCGCATGATTGAACTTATGGAAGACGTTAGCGGAAACAGGTCTCCGATCATTCACTGATTGCAACTTACTAAACTCAGAGAATGGCCATGTTTGAGGGTAGCCGTTCCTGCGGTGCATGAGTGCAGGTGTAACGGCCAGCCAAAGATTCTCACTCTTCAACACCCAAGGTCTGATTCTGGCAAAAGAAGCCTGAACAGTAGACTCGTGAGACCCAATTGCCACAACTTCTATGCAAGGCACAACATCACTCCAGTAGCCATTGATACGACAGTCCAGGATTGCCCAATGGTGTTTTTTGTAATCGTTTCCCGACGCGTGTCGCAACTCCTTGTTTCCAATGAGGCCAAAGAAGAAATTCTGAGATTGCAGTAACAGATCAACATCAATTCCAGTGTTCGTGATTCGTGTGGGCTGTCTTCCAGAATACTTGCTAGGCAAACCCGAAATGCGTTTGCCAGTCTCGCGGAAAGCATCCGGTGACTTGGCTAGGAGTCCATGTAGTCCATATGGACTACTATTTGCAGCTGGAATAGTCCAAGCAAAAATGGATTGGTCGTCGTAGATCTTGATTATTTCTTCCTGTAGACGAATGAATGAGTTTCCTCCTTCGCCATACATCAAAGGCATGTTGACAGAGAACAATCCTAAAAGACAATACGCCATATCTTCGGTCCTCTTGGTTTCCCGAGCAGAAGCCCAGAACATCTTGCGAGCAACAGAGACGGACTGATGGTCACCCCCAGCAAGAATCCCGAGGTCTATGCCTGTTATACTGGATAGAAGCTTGCATAGGTCTGCTTTGGCACCAAGGCTTATCCAGTTTCTCGAATAAAAAGTCACTTGTCTCGGTGCAATCAGCTCTTGAAGAGTCCAGCCTCTTGTGAACCAACGGCTTTTTCCAAATTGACTTGTATCTTCCGGGAGCTCGAGGCGATCTACATCAGCCAAGTATGCGTAGCACTTTGCCGACTTCTCATACCAGGCATACATGGAGTTGATGGCTTCAGATAGCTCGGCGCTGCTCGACTTGTCGATGCAGCATGTATCAATCCAAATATAGGTGAAACCTTCGCGGGCTGCAATTTCGCAAGCTCCCTTGACTTTTACAAAACCTGTCATCTTTTGTGCTTGCTCAAGGGACTGGATGTGCTGGTATGTGACTTCATCGTCGCCCCAGGTGTGGGAGAGGATGGCATAGGTGGGGACATCTTTCTCAAAGTATTCGGATAATTGAAGCGTTCTTGTGTTTAAGACACGCATCTTTGCACATGGAAGTGAGACGAATCTGAAAATTGGAGTAGAAGAGAAGGCTCGAAGGTGAGGACTTTTATTCCAGTCTAATATTGGCAACCTCAGGGTTGAGCTGAGGCCCTTTATCTCCACCAGTGCTGCTGCTGTGTTACCCCAATACTGCTGAACAACACATCAATGCAGATGTGGCTGTACATTGTACCTACAATTTACGGGATGTACAAGCTACCTTGTACATACATTTAGGTTACATGGCCTGTTGGGCTCAGAACGACACCAGAGCTGCTTCCGTAGGTCTGGGCATGCCAGTGTCTGTCCAATGCATATGTTGACGTCTTCCCAAGAGGCACGGATGATGTTGCTAGCCCATGCTCCGCGCTCTCATCTATTATTGCCCTGTGGGTATGACTGAATGTAGAGTATCCCTTTAATATCCCATTGAAAAAATCAAATGCTTGAGATCTTGGATGTTTATGTATTATAAGCTTTCATTGCAACTGTGACGCCGCCCGGAATGTGGCACTCTACTTCGCGCGATGAGAGTCGTATAGGGCACGGCTCTCCATATAGAATCGCTCACTTAGAAAGCGGCTGGAATTCGCATCAATCTCCAACTGCCTTTGTCACGGCAGCTCGAGCCAGCCTTATCAAATCCTCGACAAATTGCTCCACCTGTCTGATCCGAATACTGTCGACCGGACCTAGCGGTGCGGTGGACAAGTCTCTGATGAGCCTCGGGACCTTTTGCAGCAACTCCAAGTCAGACCCAGCTTGAGGATTGAGAGGACTCGTCAGGATATTACAGAAGATGGTCAGACTTGCAGACATTGGATACAAGACGAAATACCTGAGCACCTAATTAGTATCTCGATCATAGAAGTGTATCGAAGGTTGAGTCTCGTCCTACCAAAAGTCTCCGCTATTGAACAGTTCCGCCACCACAGCCAAGTTGACCAGTGTAGAGCGACTCGCCTGAAGTGCAAGGGCTTGACAAGAATTAACGTTGGCCCGGTGGTTCATCTCTTCTGAAGCCCGAAGGCGGCAGCGCCCACTTGCACTGTGGATCAAAGCGAGCAGGAAATAGTATTCAAAGTGTATGACCACGATGTGGACCTGCTTTGACTTATCCCAGTCGGGCTCGCGTCGAATAGTATACGACGACGCCAGGTTCGGCCGATATGGCGGTGGGATCGACAGCCGCCACGTCTCCAGCTCATCGTCGAGCTCTCTGATATCTTTCAAGAGCTCAACCTCAGACTTTCGAAAGGCTTTCGCGCAGTACAAGAGCCGCGTCATCTTAGACTTGATGATTGTCAATCGCATGTCGCCGGGGATGAGATCACTCCCATCCTTCCACTTGTCAAACTCGTCGATCTGTTTGTAACCCAGCGGCAGAGCCAAGTCGCAATGGTCGTCGTCGATGACGGGCGGGTAGCCTGCGCGCAGACAAATGTCCTTGTCGTACATGTAGCAGTGCCAAAATACCCGACGGACGAAGATGCTATCGGAGGTAGCGATATTCGTGTCTGAACTCGCCGCGGCGCCCGTTGGGCCGAGATGCGCTCCAAGCATTGAGGCGAATCGATAAGCAAGGGAGAGGTATGTAGCAGCGTTCGCGATGTTTCCAGAGAACATGTTATACATACACTATGAGAAGTGAAATTAGTATGCAAATCATCCGAAAGAAGAATGTCGAGTCTCACTATCATGGCGCAGACCTGGAGTGACTCGCTGCTTGGATTCGCAAGCACACTAGGCATCATACGATACACGCGCACAGCACATTGATCAGCCGCCACTGTTTGCTGCATGTCGAGTTTCCCTTCCATATGTACCATAACACACGTAAATGCGAGAATACACGCCTGCGCGCAGATGACGTCGTGAGATGCCTGGTCTCGGCTTTCATGGTATGCCTTCTCGACGAGGTCCCGGAAGGTATCCTCGTCAATAATGGGAAATACGTATCTCTTCATCGACGTGCTAAAGACGGAGAGATATGCCTCGACCGTGGCTTGATCCGGAAGCAGCCATTCACCTTCGACTTGTGCTGACAATTGGCTCGGTTGTCCTATCCAGGGGGCACTGTGAGACTTGTTGGATATCGGAACAGATCCAGTCTGTGACCGAATCCAGTTTTTCCCTTCTTCCGAGAAGAAGGGAATGCCTTGGTTTGAGCTGATGCCACCAAGATGGAATCCATTGAAGTAGAATCCACCTAGGCCGGCATACGGCGTCGCTGGCTGTGGACCCAGACCATTGCGAGAAGGCGACGAATCTGTGGGCGAAAGACGACTCCGCGCTTCTTTCGACGCTTCTGTATCATGACTTCCACGAGTTGCAGCGACCTTTTGCTCTTTTCGAGCTCGAGTCACTGGACCGGTACTAGGCGAAGACAGTCAGCGGGACTATCCCAGAGAATGCCGGACACACCCAAAAGTGGCGCACCTGTTTCGTTTCCGTCGACCAAACGGACGGTTGAATGTGCACAAAAGCCCGTGGTGCTTGCACCAATCACATTGTGACAGGCCCGGATCGCAATGAATCTGAGGTCCACACAGTCAGGTCTTGTCCCCATATGCGTTTACAAAGTGTCAGTATGCAGTATACCTTGCGTTGATGACAGGCATCACAGGAGCGGGTTTTCGTAACATCGGGCGAGGTCTTCATTTTGTTCTGTCGCTTGGACTTGACAGAGCGATAAAGAGCTCTTGGAAGTGAAAGGTGCAAAACAGTCGGACTTAAGTGCCGCTGACTAAGAGGAAGTTGCTATTTTCGGCGTAGAGCTATAATACTCATGGGCCCGTGGAAACTTGGATCCACGGAGCCCCGTGGATGTATTGGGAGCCGTCAATAACTCGACTATGCACAAAGTCAAGACTGGCAACTCATTCGTCCACGAGAATTCATGCCGTCCATGGGACAGAAAACCTGGGGGTTGCCAAAATGAAAAGTAACGCATATTCTGGTAAAGTACCTAGTCTGGGCAAAGCTCGAAAGTTGCAAAGGGGCACTTTTCTTGGTGGCGGGCGAAATCCGCCATAGTCAATCTATTGTTGTGGAAAGCGATACTCAGGTAGGTAGTGTAAAATACTACGGATGTGGTTTCCGTCTGTTACGCAAAGTCCAGTACTGAGGATTGACATATGACGTCATGCCAAATCAGTAGATATGCGGCTTTGGAGGCGTTCGGCTATACGATCAAAATCACTAACTTATTCTTTACTTTTTTTTTTCTCAAACTCTACCCGAACCATCCTATTGGAATATGTACAATTGACGGTTCCTACAGTCTATCACCAATCACACAGCAGATATTCGACCTTCACCCTCAATATTCAAACGATTGTCGCATGCTTGCCGGAGGGGACTTGGAACCGGACTCCAGCAGCCATAGCATCTGCGTATTTCGAAGAGTCTCGTCATTCCAAGCGGCGCAGTAATCTGCCAGACTGAGAGTGACTTGCGACAATCCAAGACGATGTCGAGGTCCCGCCTCAACATCATTTCACCCTATGGCCCCAGACCACGGCGCTCGAAGCGGTTGGTCGTCTTGTGGATGGGCATTCTGCTTTTCGTTCTCATCACGACGTGGTATCTAGTGACGAGACGCCGCGAGACAACGGAGGAATACGTCAAGATGCTTCGTGGCGACGGGTCGAGCCCGAGACGTGGTTCTCCAAAGATGCAGGTGGTAGACTGAACGCGCTATCTACCGAAGCTCGTTGTCGGTCATGGTCAATCATGGCGGCGTTATTGTCCGATCGGCTCCAATATTCGCACGCTCGATTCATATGGAATGGACTACAGAGTTCCTGTGCATTCGGTATTCGATGAAAGTGGGAGGCAAGCATGATACACTCGATAAATGGGCTTCATGTATCTGTTCCGCGTTTGACTGCCCACGCGGGCTTCATGTTCGTTGCCCACCCAGACAGCCGCCGAAGCCTTATAGTCCGTCTTAATTCACAAACATTTGACAGTGAACTGATTCATCACCCAGTGAGTGGCTGGGGGGGTGTTGGACCAGTTCGCTGTCTTTTTTTTGGCGATTCGGCGACCTGGGGTTCGAGCACCGGCTGCGTTCTTTTTTTTTCTTCTTTCTGCATATTTCTTCACATATCCCAATGTCTAAGAACGATTCATAACCTACGTTGGGAACGACGAAAGAAACTTTTGGCACCTCTGACGCACCGGACGAAGCGCTTGCTCACACCACGTGCACTGGTGTGTCGCAGCGACATTCCATGTCTAATGCAGTGAAAGAGGTGCAAAAGTCCAGAGACTCATTTGTTATCATTCAGATGGTCCAGGGACGCTAAAGAACAGCGTCAAAATCGAGATAACATGGGATCAAGGTCTTTGGTTCCACGGCATGCGCGGCGCTTATGAGCTTACTTCGCCTGTTTACATTCATATCGTCTTCACCGAGCCGCATCGGAGAGGTGCTGGACTATCTCCATTCCTTCAAGTACTGGGTGGTCAATATAAGTTGTTCCTACGCCAAACAAAAGATTATCATCACGTGGCGGGACAGCTGCCGACAGGTTCATTGCGGTGTCCGTCGAAAGCATTGTCGGTATCGACACCATGGCCATAAAGGGGTGTCACTGCGTCATCGAGAGACAAGAAAGTGATTGACAGCTGCACAATGAACCAAGGGCGCTCTTTCATCTCTGAATGCCATTGTGCATGTAGGTACAAAGACGGAGGCGGCACGGCGAATAACAAACGCAAGTACATCTCAAAGAAAACATACTGGCATAAATACGACCTCGAAGCCCTCATATGATGAATTCTGAAATCCTCTAAGTATATATAAGCACATAAAAAAATTGCATATAAGCCGACTCGTTAGGATTCTCCTATTTCACTTCACCCTCGAATGCCGGCCGAAGCCTCCCTTCCACGCACCAACAAACTCACAATGTCCAGCCAAAACAATCTCGACCGGTTTCGAGGGCGCCAGCATGGACTTGGGCGCGTCACTTCGCTTCGACAGCGTTTCGAGGATACCGACTCGGCAGTGTCTGGAACACTGCAGCCCTCGACCCCTTCGCCTCGGCGGGTCATCTTCTCAGGCGAGAACAGAGTCCCGCTCCGCGAGCGCCTGGCCGCGATCAGGTCTCGCATCGCCGGGTCTTCAACAACATCTTCTCCCCGCTTCCTACCCTCCCTGTCCTCACCTTCCTCTTCCTCGTCCTCTTCTCCTTCATCGTCCTTATTGTCTCTCTCGTCAGAGGACGACCCGCGACCTCGCACCCCGTCGCCGACCACATCAACTCCCGTATGCCCCCCGGCGCCTCGTAAGCCGAGGGCCAGCCGGGACATTCGCGAGCGCGTGAGCGCCGACCGCCTAAACGCGAGCTTCTGCGATGACGACGATATTATCCTCGACCGCCTGGCCATCGACGTCGGCGACAGCGACGACTGGTTCACCGTCGACGCCGCGGACAACAGCAACAAGGAGCTGCCGTGCCTTCCGCTCGCCCCGCGCAAGCGCACGAGCCGATCTCCGCTGCGCAACTGCGTCACAGCTCCGGCTCCGGTGAGTGACGATGATGATGAGGTAAGCTCAAATGCCGACGACAGTGACGACGACGCACTCATGGGTCCCGAGATGCGCCGCCACCTGAATGACTTCTGGAAGGGTAAGCATGACGACGGCGCGTACGGTGAGCGCGATCTCGACAGGGACAGGCTCAAGGCGGCCTATATCAACGGCAAGATCGACGGGGCCCTGACCGACATCCACCCGGGCATGGTCTCGGTGATCGAGGAGAACAGGAAGAAGAGCGACGAGGGCGATCAGGGGGCTTCCGTCGACGAGATGGTGAGTTATTTGTACGGCGCCATCGATCAGGAGATGCCGGCGTGGCAGGGTTTCGACTCTGAGGACGAGGCAACGAGCTCTTAGATTCCCAAAGACGGACCAAGAGACGCTTGGAATACTTGAACATGGAGAAAGGTAAGTCGGCGTAAGGGGTGAACATATATACTATTAATAGCCTTGAATGCATATACGGGTATCTGCGGTATAATCGTCTCTGCTGCTTCTGTGACATGTCTCTTTATTCCACCTGAGACCCTTCGCTATGCTGTGAAAGTAATTTGATGTTCATCGTGTCGGTAGGTTCAATGCTGACCCAGGCGCCTCACAATTTTGGCCTCGAATATTGTGCAGTGACTGGTATATCTGTATTTTGATTTCTTAATTTTTTACTCATTTGATTTCTTCATGTCTTTATTCGTTCCCAGCGCCCAGCGACCCCGTCGCCGCGCTCTGCAGGCTCGACTCGTTCATCATCTCCCAGATGCGGACCGACGTGGCAATGGTCATGACGGCGAACCGGCCGCCCAGGACGCCCGACGCGCCGCTGCCCAGGAACCGGAGCGCGCCGGCCTTGTTGCCGCTCCACTTGGGGTTGTCGGCCCAGACGGCGACGACCTCGCGGCCGTCGCTCGACGCGCCCTGGTCGCGCACCGCGCGCGTCCCGCCCACGCCGTCGGCCTCGGTCGCCAGCCGCACCAGCTTGCGGCCCGACGCGTGGTGGCGGTCGCCGCCGACCAGGGCTTTCACCTCGTTGCCCTTGCTGGCGCGCCACTCGAACTTCTCCCGCACGCCCGGCGCCGTCTCGACGCTGAACGTGTACGACACCGACGTCAGGCTCGCGTGGGCCTTCATCTCGGCGCGCTCGGCGTCCCCGGCGTCCGGGCCCGAGTCGGGGCCCTTGACGGGCGGCAGGGCGATCTCGGCGCGCTGGCCCAGGCGCCCGGCCTTCTCGGCCACGGCGAGCGGCGGCGAGTCCGGGTCCGCGGTCGCGTGCAGCAGGAAGTACGGGTTCCCCGAGAACGTCAGGCTGCTGTGGAAGGTGATGGAGAGGTGCGGCCGGTCCTCGGTCTCGCCCAGGTTGAAGGTCGGGTTGCCGACAGCCTTTTGGTAGTACATGTTGAGGTCGGCCGGGAACCCGCCCGTCGGCCGCACGGGCGTCGGCATCTTGGGCCGTGCAGCGCTCGACGACGAGGGCGACGGCGACCTGGACGACCTCGAAGAGGCTGAGGGCACGTCTGTGGATAGGAATGGGTTGTTTTTGACGTCGCCCGTGGCCGGCCGGGTGGGCAGGGGCGGCAGCGCGCTCTCGTCTCCGGCCTGGTAGTATGGCGGCGGAGGGTCGTCGTGAGCCACCGCGGCGTGCGCTTCTTCCGAGCGCCTCATGGTGATTTTCTTCTGTGGTTTTTGTCACGTGTGTGATTGTATGCTACGAGCTTTGCGAATCTCTTTAAATGTGAAAACACTTTAATATCCAGCAGCAGCAGATGCCGACGGGTTTGTTTTATGTACCGGATCCTCGGGGGGCGCAGCGCGGGCTAATTGCGTCAACCTGTGCCTTGGCTAGTGCTTTGGGCTGCAAAAGACCTGTTTTTCTTTGGAAATGAGGTTCTAGAACTGAGAACGATGCGCTGCCGCCCAACAATAAATAGGTAGTCGAGAGGTTCTATGATTCAAAGCTTCAAATAACTTTGAATGATTTGTCCATGCGTCAAAATTAAGTAACAAGGACAAGGCCGCGTTTGAATTGCTGTCGTGTCAAACGGGAGAGCACAGCTCAAATGGCCCCACAACGGAGTCCCCTCACATCGGGATCGCCTTACTTGTTGAAGATCCTCTCAGCTTCCAATTCCGCAGGGCTGACGGCATGAAACAAGAACCCGAGGCGTAGAACGGATACGCCACCCAACAAGATTATATCCCACAACAAGGCTGTGTATCAAAAGCACCTGTGAGCTTATTCATTCGACCACAATGTACAATCATGTAAAATCGCACGGAAAGGCTTGCATAATTAATTTCATTTTTCGATTTATCCTATGGCCATATACAGCAATAAGATCTACTGTTTATCCAAGAACAAGATGATCGACTGGTAGTCGGCGCTCTCCCACTCCAGGCTCAACCCGACATTCATCAGCGTCGATCCGGACCACGTCTCGCTGGCGGTCCCGTTGCCGACCGTGTACCTGGCGGCCGGGTCCAGGCCCTTGAGCTTGAGCAGGCTCGGGAGCGGCTTCAGCTTGGAGCGGATCTGGAAGGCGAAGAGCACCGCGGAGCTGGCGTCCGGGTGGACGAACATGGCCGCCGGCCAGTTGGACAGGTCCGGCAGCGCGAGCCGGTAGAAGTCGCCGTGGGTCACGATCGGGTTGATCTGCTGCTGCCGCGCGATGATGCCCGGGATGGCCGCCGTGTCGGACGCGTCGAGCTCCGCCGGGTTGAGCTCGAAGCCGAACGACCCGCACATGGAGGCGACGGCGGCGCGGAACTCAAAGGGCGTCGTCCGGCCCGTCTGCCCGTTGGGCACGTTGCTGACGTGGCAGGCCATGGCCGACGGGGGGTACGGGTACGAGGTGCCGAACTGGATGTACAAGCGCTCGAGGCCGTCCGTGTCATCGCTGGTCCACGTCTGGGGCCAGTAGTGGAAAAGACCAGGGTCGAAACGGCCACCGCCCGAGGCGCAACCCTCCCATAAGATTTCGGGGTGTGCGGTAGTCAGATTGTCTATCACGCGATACAGACCAAGCATGTAGGCGTGGTCGGCGGAAGGGGAAGGCATTTCGTGCATTCCGCGGTTGTTGTCCCACTTCACGTAACTAATGGGCGCCGAGTCGAGCACCTTTTCAATCACGCTGATGATGTAGTCCTGTACCTCGGGGAGCCCAACATTCAGGACCAGCTGGTTGCGAACGAGTGTGCGGTTATGGCCGCTAGCAGACATGACCCAGTCTGGGTGCTCCAGATAGAGGTCAGATTCGGGGTTGACCATTTCAGGCTCGACCCAGATTCCAAAAGTCAGCTTGTCGAATCCGCTCGACCCATCGCCCGACGTTGAATTCACCGTGATGTTGGTGACATCGGTAACGAAAGGGCCCAGGCCATCAGGAAATTTTCGCGGGTCCGGCGTCCAGTCACCGAGTCCGAGACTGTCATTGTCTCGTGGGAAGTCGGTACCAAACCATCCATCGTCCATGACGATCAGACTACAGCCGAGTCCGGCTGCTTCAGATGCCAGCTTGACCATGGCGGTTTCGTTGATATTTGCGCCGAGGCCTTCCCAGGAGTTCAGCAGTGGAGGCCGAGTCTCAAAAGTCAAGTTGGATCTCGACAAATGGTTTCTGTAGAGAGAATGGAATGCTCTAGACATGCCTCCTAGGCCCTGTTCGGAATACACCGACACCACCTCGGGCGAAGTAAATGTTTCTCCCGGGCCAAGTGGCCAGGACAGATGCAGTGGGTTGAGACCAAGCAGCACTCTAACCCATCCAGTCGACCAGCGCTCGACATCAGCCTGGAAAGAGCCAGTATAGATCAGTGAGTAGCCAGTCGCAGGTCCAGTGAACTCGGTCGTGTCGGGTGGAGCGAGCGCGAGGAAAGGGTTGTGGAAATGGGAAGAGTAACCGGCAGAGGAACGGAAGCCTTGCTCGCCGTACACGACAGGTCTTCTGTTGATGTGGTTCTCCGCAGCCCAGTCGCCCTGGAGGTCAAGCATTTCGAGCTCCTCGTTCGGCATGTCGATACTCCAGCTGCTTGCTCGAAGGATAGTGGCGCTCTGGTTTCCCTGGTTTGTGACTTGGAAGCTGCGGGTAATGGCACCATACTGAGGGAAGATGGAGTAGTGAAGATCTGCAGCGATCGCCGAGTAGTTGTCGAACAGGTGCACCGTGAGCGTGGAAACATCTCCATCGCCGCCAAATGTCGAGGGCAACCCGGGAAGTGCTGGTTTCCCCGAGCTAATGTCGTAGCCAGTGTAAGAAAAGGCTGATACAGTGTCGCCATTGGAGTGCTCAATATGGATAGCAGGTATTCTGAAGTCACCGCGCCCGAGGTCAGGAAACTCGCGCCGGCGGTAGGTATACGGCCCTGCCCATCCACCCGACTTGCCGTTGAAATCAGGTACAGTCTCGGCGGCATAGGCGCCCCAATGGTCATGGATGAGATCCAGTGTGAGATTATCGACATGGAACTGATACGAGATGTTCCCAGAAGAGAGTGAGAAGGAAGGGCCATGGCCAACCGAGATCCCTAACATTTTTGTCAGGCCACAAACTTAGAAGCAAGCGAGAATAATATGTACTTGGTCACTTACACTGAGATTGCCCTCCCTCATCTCTCCCCACTGCAAGACTCCAAGCCGAGCCCAAGCATAGCGACAATACTACTGTAGCGGCGTTCAAGAGAGCCATTTCGCAACACCTCTGCTCCTCTACGACCAAAATTGTCTGTAGGGTTCAACTAAAAGATCTTCTCATCGTTGCTCGCTGCAGACTGGCAAACTTTCTTAATATAGTCCCCCGCAAACCGGGGGTTCATACCCCGCGGTCCAATGCCAAGCTACCCCAAGATATCCCCAACCTCTCTCCTGTCCTCCACAAGCTCCGGTATCTCGCCCCGAGGTGAAGAACCACGGTAAAGTACGGGGATATTGTAGCGACGGAAATGGCGTGGTGATCGCCTTACCTGCAGTAGTGTGTCCGCTACCGCAGTGGATCCATGACCGCATCTCCTTGGCTGCAGGCACACACTCTGAATAATAAATCCCGCCATTTTCCCTACAGTTTTCCGCACGACATGTCTGAACTTGAGGAGAGTCTGACTTGCAAGCGAGGGCCGGGCGGCGGTGCCCATTGGTCATCCAAGCAACCGGTGGCTCGTATCAGTGGGTGGATTGATGAAGATCACGAAAGTTTGAATCAGAGATGGTGCACAGGACTTCTTTCTCATGGGCAATGACACAATGTCCAATGCTGACAGACTTCCGCTTACGGCCGGCCGGCAATACAATTCGCCCAAGTATGCCTGATGTAGATATTGGTATCCATTGGCAATGAACAGCCAATGCCAAGTCAAATTCATCATATCAGTCATTGGAAGAGGCTCACATCATCGAGGCCGATGCTCTAAGAGGTCTGCTGTGGACGTTCTCACCGAATATTTGGGCATCTGCATGAGACTCGATCACTTCGATGAATACAAGAGCACCTGTGACACAACTACGGTTCCAAACTTCACTGGAAGTTGATCATTGCAGGCGCTTGGCAATGTGGTCATGGAAGTCATCAAGGCCATTGGCCAGGAAATATGAAGAGTATGACTTCATACGTGTCACACGGTGTCTCGAAGATTGAGGCTGATGAGGGCATCACAGAGTGGCACAGTGAGCGGAAGAACTTCACAGTCTCGTGTCAGCATTAATTAATTCATTTCGAGTAATATAACAAGCAAGGGATATGCACCTTTACCAACATGATCTCTCTCTAGGCCAAACGGACACCGGCCTCTCTTCGCTTCTTCGTCTGCTGGGCTGTAGCAGAGCTCATATTGGCGTTCTGACTCGAGTCCAGGATGCTCTGCGATTCGCGTCGTTTCTCGTCCTCGATCTTCTTCAGACGCTTATCCATCTTGCCTTTCGAGCTGCCCTTGCCGTGGAATTGATGCGAAAGCTGTCTGAAAGCATCTTTTTGATCAAGAGACCGACCATGCTCATCGGTGTACTTGAGCTGAACATTTGGCTTGTAGTCGCGGTTGAACAGATCTGCAATCTGCCGAGAGGTCTGCTGGTCGCGGATTTCGTTCTGTCGGCGGGCCCAATCTTCTCTTTCACGGACCGACATTCTGTCGAGTTTGCCGCTTGCACGGTCGCGTTCACGCTGAGAACGCGCATTCTGCTCAATCGCAACCTCGCGTTTGCGCTTCTCTGCCAGGAAGGCTTGTTGGTGTCGATACGTTTCGTTTAGTTCGTCTGCGCCGCTCTCCTTGAGGACCTTGCGTTCACGTAGCAGTTGAAGTGCCGAACCGATGCCGACTCCAATGGACTTCTCCTCCTCAACACCGGTCGTACCAAGCTCTGCTGGAGTGGAGGTTTCTCTGGCGTAGGCTTCATGCTCGGCGTCGTCGACATCCCTCATCTGCGCATCATCGTCATCCGATTCATCTTCCATGGTCGTCACCATTTCCGGGTTGGGTGTCTTGGAGGCACGAGGCTTGCGCTCTTCCAGATCTTCCTTTTTCAAGCCCGAGACAAATTCAGAGATTTCATCAATGACGAGACCAGCGCCGCCAGCTTCTGGCGTGCCGCTCTCTGCCTCCGGTGTCTGTGCTTCCTCTTTGAATTGCCGAGCGATGTCTTCGGGCCGAGTCCGTTTTCGCTTCTTCAATGCATCCCGCCGCTGAATAGCAAGCGTGGCTTGGAGGTCTTCGTCGTCTGCAAATGTTGCCTCTTCGGTTTTTCTTTTCCTGCTGACGAATCCGGCACCCGAGTCCACATCCATGGACTCATCTGGAGCAATAGTGTCGGGAAGCAACGCGTCGTCATCGTCTGCTGCGCGCTGGCGGGTCGCCTTGGACTTCTTCTTCTTCGGTTTCTTCACCTTGATTTCTGAAATGTCCAAGTAGTCTGATGATGGTTTCTCGTCGGTGAACAGGTCGAGATTGATCTTCTTGGCACCGCGGTTTTGTGATGCTTCGCCAGATACGCTCGGTATAGCATTTTGCTCAGCGATCTGATCGCCCAAGGTGAACTTCTTGGTTTTCTTGCCATTGATCTCGTCGTCATACTGTGCAAGGATGCTGCGTTCACCGCCCTCATCCGTCGCATTCGGGTCGTATACTGGCTTCTTCTTCTTGAGTTCCAACTTTTCCTGAAGCTTTTCACGGCTGCGCAAGTCGATATTCTCCAACTCGTCGTCGTCTTCATCGTCTCCGACAATGTTGGAGTCCTTCAGCGTGAGAATTTGTTCGTCGCCATCCTCAAAGGCGGATATCTCATGGGAAACCTTGACTCCTGCCAGATCCTTGGATGTGTACTGGATTGCGGCGGCGGCCTCGGCCTCGGCAGCAGCTAACTCTGCTTCAAGCTTGCGCGCCTTCTCTATCCGCTTCTGTCGCTTCTTCTGGTTGATAAGCCACGACTTGGCATCGACGTCGTCGCCGTCAGCATCTCCAAGGCCCTTGCCTTCCAGGTTCTCGAATCGTTTGGCGGCATCTCTGGCCTTCCTGATGGCGGCGTTCTTCTCCTCGCGTCGCTTCTTGGCTTGTTCGGCCTCTTGAATTTTCTTGTAGTTGTCGTATGAAGCGGCTTCTCGCGTCTCCAGGGTGCTTGCCGCCTCCTCCTCCTCGCCGTCGGAAGCAGTCTTCTCTTTGAACTGGGGCCCGTCTTCGCCAGGTACAGGCAATGGTTGCATACCCGCCGCAATGCGGGTTTTGTTGATCTCTGCTATCATAGCCGCGTCCATCTTGTCTGCCTTGGGTCGTGATGCAGGCAGTAAAATGGTATATGTTGTATCAAGGTTGATGATGAGACGCGCCCGACGCAGACAGGCAGGTCAGTTGGGGTTGTCGCAATCAGTCGCGATAAGAGTTGCGATTGTTGGCTGGTTGCAGGCTGCAGCCTGACAGCTGCCGAAGGATCTGTTGGCACTTCCCTCTGACAGGCACTAAAACCGAGCGCCGGCAGTGGGCGGTGACCAGTGAAATTTTGCGCCGGAAGTGGGGCATCCTTAATCAGCAGCTGGCCCCACCCATTTTTTCTGCAAGCATAAAGCTCTGCTCGCCAAAATTCCGAGCCTTGGTTTTTCCTTTCTCTTCACACATCACAGGAGCTGTGCCTGGACGTCCTCTGCCTGCTCACGCGGGTCAGAGTTGATGTCCACGGCAGCTGAATAACTTATGGAACCGTCCTCTTTTCGTGACGTTCATCCTATTCACAGCATCCCAGAACAAGTTGTCTGTAACCATGCATTTTCGGCCGTCAAAAAGCCTTGAGAATGGTGGCCAGGCGCGGGCGTTATATTCCACCTCTGTTTGCCGAGATGATTCATCCTTGAGGCTCAGAATAACCATAACTAGCCTACATACCATCACCAGATTCCTCGTAGATAGATCTTGCTTCTAGCATCGTCGCGTCGCCAGCATTGAATCCGCTGGCAGACCTCGAAAGACCCGACGAGAAGTCATCCTGGCCAGCTTCGGCCGTCATCACGCAACCACACAATCGAGGCTGTCCAGCCTTTGACGCGTCCATGCTGCCACAAATTTTCCAACACATCTGCCATCCGTGATCAGCGTCGTGTCGACACGTGCTGACTGGTGGGATTTTCTGCACGATTCGACATTCAAACTATTGACATCTCGAGGCCTCGTGCTGAAGTAGCAGCAGCCTCAAGGTCGTTTGCATAGAAGGACCGAGGCGCACCGCTGTCCGGCCGAAAATGCTACCCAGTCATCACATCGCGAGGCTTGAAGACTGCATCCAATTTTTTCTGTAGCGCTCTATTTTTGGTCATCCAAAATCAAACGTGAGTTCGCCGCTCTGATGTCGTATCTCACGAGGCGCATGACGAGAACTTGCTCTTGTGGAGGTATGTAGTTTTCAGCTTAATGGGTTTCTCGGCCAGACCAGTCATGCTGCGTTTCCAACCCAGGGGAGAAACAAATTCAGACATTTCTCGTCGGGCTGTCGCTGGCCATCACATGCAATCCACGATGATCGCTGCTCCGCCATGATGGGAGATGCGGCATCCCTCGAATGTCCGCACCTGTCACATAATAGAGTGTGCAGCTCGCGGGCTAAGGGACATGCATTGTTTGTCAGTAATTATTCCGCACACAAATGTTACTGTTACTAATCCCATTGCGACATCCAACACCGTTGAGGCCAATCTCGGGGCAGCCATGCACATAACCTGGACGGCCTCGAGGACATGAGGAATCAGTATACTCTGTCCCTATGCATCGCCCTGAGCAGTACCTATGCGCTGATCTCTCATCCTAGTCAACTCGGTTCATGCCGACTGCGGGCGATATCCTTTCCACGAACAGTCTAGGTCAGTCATAGAATATGGTTCGAGCTAAGTTGATTGAACGTCCCACATCTATACTGGTGATACTATAGCGGTCGGAGTTTTCCCAGTCTAGCAGTCGGAGTTCTGCCGTGAGGTAACTCCAACTTCCAAGGATACAAGGTCATCATGAACAGTGAACGGAGAGCAGCTTTTGGTGTACCAAACTTGGTGCTTTTTTTTTGTTCAATTACACGGTATTTACACTTCACCAATACTCAAAAGCACGTCTGAAGCTCTCGAGTCTCAGCATCTCGGACATCTCTGCAGAACACCCGTCAACTGCTCAAAACATTTTTCATCTCGATATGTCTTTTGTAGCTCCCGTTCCTGGAAATAGCGTGTTTCCTGCCCTGGCATGAGTTCATCCCATTAAAGATTGCGGGGGACGATTCCCCAAACTAGGATTCCCCGCAAGCCACCTCAATGCCCTCTCCGTAATCTGTACTCCGTCTTTTCTTCTCCAGCTGGTTCCCAACTTCACGTCACACAACCCCAGACGATGCACTCCACAACCTCACGGAGCTGCTTTCCCCTTTCCCTGCATCTGCCCGCCTGCATGTGCTATACCACTTGAACTACTGCCTGAAGCGGCCCGATTCAACGCTCGTCTAGGCACATTGGCCTACCAAGTCTGACCTGATCTCCTGGCTCTAGGTAAACTTTACTCTCGCCCACAGTGCTGCTCGCCAGGGTTGGTGTACACGTCCTCCCGGGCCCAGCGGCGTCACCAGACGAGTGTTGACATCTCGCTTAACCACACTCCAAGGCCGGAAACGGTCTTTCGAGGCTCCCGATACGGTGATCCAGAGCCTGGGCATCCACTTTCTTGGAGCAGAAGTCTGCCAAACCAGGGGAGTCGAATCGGCCCTTTGACACCGCACGCCTGTAGCCCCCGGAGGTCTCTTGGAGCAGTAGGGTTTTAGGCGAACCGACCGGCAGGAGCCGAGGATAATCTATACTATAGCAGAGACAGAAATCAGGGGCGCCCACGTGGGAGGTCCCTCGTGTATATAACCTCAGATGGAAGTTGCGCAGATCTCTTCCTCACTCGTGAGCAGTAATTCCACGTCACTCGCTCTTCCCACAATGCATGCCCTCAGCTCTCTCCTCCTCCTAGGCGGCTACGCTGCCCAGGCCGTCTTTGGCCGGCCCGAGACTGCCCGTCTCCAGCGGAAGGCCGATGTGCTGAAGCGAGACGTCGACAGCTTCATTGCCACTGAAGAGCCAATCGCTTACGCCCAGATCTTGTGTAACGTCGGGCCAAGTGGCTGTCACGCGTCCGGAGTTGGCTCCGGTCTCGTGCTTGCGTCTCCTTCTCAGTCTGATCCGGATTGTACGTACTACATCACAATGTCGTGGACGATCACTTACACGTATCACAGACTATTATCACTGGACTAGAGATGCTGCTCTGACCTTCAAGGCGCTCATTGATCGGTTCGTTGAGAACTACGATGCGGATCTCCAAACTGAGATCACAAACTGTAAGTGATACAGTAAATGAAAACAGGCGGCTTCTAATAGAGGCTGGCACACCGCATACCTACCCGTAAGATACATAAAAACGAGATCATTTTACTAACTAGAGTCACAGACATCACGGGACAGGCTCGACTCCAGACGGTTTCGAACCCGTCTGGCTCACTGTCTGATGGCACTGGCTTGGGCGAGCCCAAGTTCAACACAGACTTCAGTGCCTTCACTGGTGCATGGGGCCGCCCACAGCGAGACGGTCCAGCACTCCGCGCCACTGCTTTGATCACCTATGGCAAGTGGCTCGTAAGCAATGGCTACACTTCGACTGCTACCAGCGTCGTTTGGCCCATTATCCGCAACGATCTCCACTACGTCGCCCAGTACTGGAACCAGACTGGTTTTGATCTCTGGGAGGAGGTATGTAGCATGGATGCCCCTATAATCCAAACAATTGTAGGTCTAACGTCTTTTAGGTCCAAGGAAGCTCTTTCTTCACCATCGCCGCTCAGCACAGAGCTCTGGTCGAGGGCAGCAACTTCGCCGCCCAAGTTGGTGACTCCTGCTCGTACTGTGATGCCATTGCGCCACAGATTCTCTGCTTCCAGCAGTCCTTCTGGACTGCCGGCGGCTACATCAACTCCAACATCAATGTCAACAACGGCAGGACGGGCAAGGATGCCAACTCCGTGCTGAGCTCCAACTCTGGCTTCGACCCCAGCCTGGGCTGTGATGCCAACTCGTTCCAGCCCTGCAGCGACCGGGCCTTGTCCAACCACAAGCTCTTTGTCGATTCCTTCCGCTCCATCTACACCATCAACTCTGGAAAGGCTGCCGGAACTGCAGCTGCTTGCGGTCGTTATGCCGAAGACAGCTACTACAATGGCAACCCGTGAGTTACAATATTCATTGGAATTTTGAAAACAGGAATGAAGCTAATAATACAAGGTGGTATCTGAACACCCTGGCCGCTGCCGAGCAGCTCTACAACGCCCTCTACGTTTGGAACCAGCAGGGCTCCATCACCATCACCTCGACCTCGCTCAACTTCTTCAAGGACCTGTCGTCGTCGGCGGCCGTGGGCACGTACGCCTCGGGCTCGAGCATCTACACGACGCTGTACGACGCCGTGCTGGCCTACGCCGACGGGTTCGTCAACAACGTGGCCACCTACGCCGCGAGCAACGGGTCGCTGTCGGAGCAGTACGACCGCAACACTGGGACGCCCCTGTCGGCCCGCGACCTGACCTGGTCGTACGCCGCGCTCCTCACCGCCGCCGCCCGCCGCGCCGGCGTCGTCCCGGGCAGCTGGGCCGAGGCCAACGCGCTGGCCACGTCCGTACCCGGCTCCTGCTACGCCACCTCGGTCGGCGGCAGCTACTCGGCCGCCACGCCGGCGTCGTTCCCCGCGGGACAGACGCCCAGTGGCGGCTCCGGGACGACCAGCACCACTAAGCCCACGACGACGGCGACGACGACCAAGACGTCGACCTCGACCTCGACGACCACCTCGGCCTGCGCCACGGCCACCAACATCGCCGTGACCTTCAGCGTGCTCAAGACGACGACGTACGGCGACACGGTCAAGGTGGTGGGCAGCGTTTCGGCGCTGGGCAGCTGGGCGCCGGCGTCGGCGATCGCGCTGTCGGCGTCGGCGTACACGGCGGCTAACCCTGTCTGGAGCGGCACCGTCACCCTGGCCGCCGGCCAGACCATCTCGTATAAGTACATTGTGGTCAGCAGCAGCGGCGCCGTCACCTGGGAGTCGGACCCCAACCGCAGCCTGACCATCTCGGCCAGCTGCTCCGGCAAGCTGACCGAGTCCGACACGTGGCGATGAGCGCCTGCAGAGGGTCGAGATTGATTTGGCGCAGTGGTGAGGTTGTTTATGAGTTATGAACTTTTCGGGGGGCTTGGTGCATTAAACATAAATCGGGAGAGGTGGTTTACCTATTCATAGTACAATATTATTCCTTTTGTTGCGATGAGATGAAGCCACATTGTATATTCTGTGCAGTCTTGATTGCTCCACGCGTAGGACTTGTGTTAGTCTAGCAAATATTTCATGGAATTATCACTCGCAGTATCAATCGAACAAAAATGCCTTGACCCTTGAATTCCGTAAATCAATATATATGGTCAAGTGGTGCTTTGACTGTCTATTGAATAGGTCTCTTCTTGCATCAGCTCCTCTCGAATGGTGACTTTTCTTTTCTATGATGCTGCAAATAATCCATCCAGTCTTTTTCACTTCTTCCCAAACGCCTCGAGCCTGCCCATGAGCGTCTCGACAGCCCACTCCAGCGACGTCTCCATATCGACGTCCAGCCCGGCGCCCTCCTGTGCCAATATCCCCTCCCTTTCCAGTACGTCCCTTTTTAGTTTCCCCTCGACGTCGCCGCCCTCGAACAGCCAGGCGTGCGCCTCGGCGTAGTTGGGCCAGACGACCTTGTCGACGTAGCCGGGCGGGTCGGCCCAGAAGCCCTCCAGGGTGACGTAGCCGTCGCGGGCCTCGCGGCGGCGCGTCGCGCGCGCCCGGCTCACGAGCAGGAACAGCTTGGCGTCGAGCAGCGCCATGGCGCCCCGCGTCGCCTCCGAGTACAGCAGGAACCCATCCAGCAGGCAGACCCTCTTGGCCTCGTCGCCGACGAGGAGCGCGTGCCCCGGCTGCCCCGGCGCCGTCCACGCTTCGACCCGCCGCTTCATCTCGGCGATCTTGGCGTCCGACACCGGGCACTGGCCGACCGAGTTCTGGTCCTCCTTGGAGTCTACAAAGGGCTGCGGGGGTTCGATGTCAGTCAGCCCGATCCTTCAGAAAGTTTCACGGCCTAATGGGGCAGACTCCAGAACTTTTGTCCGTTGGAACTTGTGGTCTGGGCGTAGAATAAGATAGTCTCAATGGTTGTGACTGACCGGAAATGTGCCCTCGGCGCGGATGTGCTCCAACGCCTTGATCATGTCCGGGACCGAGATGGCCTCGGCACAGTCCCAGTCGAGCAGACCTTCCCGGGTGGGCAGCCTAGATGGGTGTCGGGTCAGTACATACTCGATCTGTAGAGTTTTGGGTGGACAAAATAGACCTACTCGGACTCGGGCTTGTAAAAGTCATCCTCGTGAAGGATAAAGGTGCCGGGAAAGATGTCGCGGAGGAGGCGCGCCAGGGTCGTCTTGCCGCTCGACGAAGCCCCGCTGATCCCCACCAGGACCGCCTTCTGGTCTGTCATGATTTCTCGCCCAGAGAACTCGGCGCTGTTGACTCTAATCGAGTTTTTGGAGTATCTCGCAGCAGTGGTTTTCTGGTAACAATGGCTCGTAGTGGAGTGCTCTCAGGTTGTACTGGTCTCACGGTGCGGGCATGTTGAAGATGGGAGAAGGAGAATATAGTAATACGCACCTCTAGGGCGCCGGGCAGGGCTTAACGCAAAACCGGGCCGCCTTTGCGGTTTCGGACCCACTCATCACCGAGTCGGTAAGATCCCAAGAACGAGTTAGTCATCAATTGTAAGTATTGGTGACTTGATATTTCTGATTTGTCTTTCATTTTGATCGTAGATTATCACATGGCTCGATTTAATCTGGTTGCTTTGTATGTTGCATCGTCGACTGTGTTGGGAATCGCAGTAGCCAAGACTCGGCCTAACGTTGTGACACCAGCATTAAAAATACAGTACTGGCATTCCATTATTTTCACATTTTTATATTATCTAATAATTGTATTCATTTTATTTTCATTAATGGCAAATTGTACAATGCCCTAGCGCTCACTCTGAGCGAGTATTCATTGCAATCCAGATACAGTCGAGAGCTCCTTGGATCAAGCGTATTTAGAGATGAGCCTCTTCATAATGCTCATGGCGCCGCTCTTGTATCCTCCTCCAAACATGGCCCAATGGTTGAGATGGTGGTATCTGGAGTAATATCAGCGGCCGCTTCTTTTCACAGCAAAGAAAACACAACTTACAACTCGTAGAGCGCAACCCTGTCCTCCCACTCGGCTTTCGGCTCCGCCTTTGGCACCAGGCTCTCGTACTCCTTCCAGAAACCGCCGCCGAACCCGCCAAACATCTTCATGATCCCCAGCTCATACTCTGAGTGGCCATACACGGCCGAAGGGTCGTACACGACCTCCTCCGAGCCGCCCCGCCCCGCGATCCTGCCGCGGCCGTGGTTGCCACTCCACAGGTCTCCGTGGATCGCGACCGGCTTGACATCTTTGAGATGCCCGTCCCCAAGAAGCCGTGGAACCACCTGGCTCGCCGTCTTCTCGACGGCGCCGCTGAGCTCGGCGTCGGGGCCGTTGTTCTTGACCCCGCGCCGCGCGATGCTCCGCAGCCGGTTGTCGGCGTAGAAGTCGGCCCACGATGCGGTCCACGCATTGTCCTGAGGCGTCTCGCCGCAGCACGTCGTGACGGGGAACCCGAACATGGGCCCGTCGTGGCCCGGCGGAGTCGGCGCCGGCGTCGTGTGCAGCTTCGCGAGCTTCTTGGCTAGAGACTCGCCCGAGCCGCCGGGCGCCGAGGACCCGAGCTCGAGGAAGTCGGTCGCCAGGAAGAACTTGCCGGCCGAGTCGCTCAGGGCGCCGTGGGCGTAGGACCTCGGGCAGAAATTTGGCACGGACTCGTGGATGGCGTTGAGGGATGCATGTTCGCCTTTTTGTGTGTCAATTGGAAAATGGAACTGTTCGCAAAGTTGTCATGGTATACACACCCTTGAACATGAGTTCTGCGTCTGGCCCCGATCCGGTCTTGACGAAATAGTTCTTCTCCTCCCCGTCAACGGTCGAGGAGATCTTGAACGTCGAGGCGAAACCAGAACCTCCATGAGATCCAATCTTGGTCACTTCCGGGTCGAGACCCAAGGCTTCGAGAATGGCAGAATCTACCTTGGGCAACATTGTAGACGCGCAGTATCCTTCTTGGAAATCAGTCAGTTGTGGCACGATGGGCGGCTCCTGGCGGATACTCACGGTCCTATTCCAAAGTGAATACTAGCGATTCGCAACAAGGGTCAATTGAGATTTGTCACTTGGCTACCACACGGGGCAAGCTCGTTACTGCTCAAGTACGATCACACGGATTGGTTTACAATGATTCGTCCAAAGATATCAACAGTGAAAGTGATTGGAAAGAGAGTTTGAACGAATCGTGTTTATTTGGATGGCCGGCCCAAGACTCCACTCTATGACGTTACTCTGCCGTCTTTTACGGCGCCGTTTCGGTGGATGGTGGGGCACGCCGTTACTGTTACCCACCGACTTGTCAGACCTCTCAGCATAGTGTCTCGGTCCTCCAGAAACAGCAAAAAACCGTTTTGACTCCTGAAAAGTAGGTTTAGGAGACTGGGGATTATTCAGCCCTGCCCAGCTTCTAGTCTGCATTAACCTTTGCGGGATCTAGGCAGTTGCAAAGCGAAAATAGAAGAGGATTGTCTCGTGTGTTCTGTTCGAAATTCGAATACTGTTGTTCCCCAATTTCACACGTGCAGCTGTCTGTCTGCCCTTGCTCTCAGCGATAAGCCGACCTTTTCGATCCCAATTTTCGAAGAAGCACAAGCTTGAAGAACGATCGCTAATCCCTCTCCCAGCTGCATCTCGGTGTCGATTGTGCAGCGGAACATAGTGGGATGCGATCAGACTCCATACTAAGACGTGCAATTCTGGTACCTATCGGCGATACTGGAAGGTTGCTTGGACTTGTCATGCTGGAAGACTGCGCAAGATGAAAATTAGCAGACCATCCGCACAAAATAGCAGATGACAGATTAGTTGGTTTACCTCGACACGATAAGTGTTGCTGTAGCAGCTTGCGCATGGGCAAACATTGACTGTTGAAGGCGCAATGGATTGCTGGTGGAATTGTGCGCGCCACCATGCTCGGATTTCAGTCTTGGACGACATGTTTGAGTGAAGTTTCGATTGAGACAGAAGAAAAAAATCAGAATAATTCTTTCGAGTTGCCAAGAGATGGGAGAATGTCAGAGACAAACAGAAGAATGATAAGACAGTGAGTGTGCTCTGGGGCAATTGCCTGATCCGTCACAAATCGAGTCAGTACCACGGCTGAGCTAGGAACAGAGCTGCCAACGAGTCGCGAAAGTCAGTTGCAAGTCGGAACTAGCTCCGTGGCATGGTGGTCAGAAACTCGAGCCTTTTTGTATCCGAATGATTTGTGTAGCCAAGGCGACGAAAGGCGTTGCCGGTTCTTTGTTATACTACAAGAGTTTTGGCCTCATGTGTGTTTGATACGACCCTGGGGCTAAGCAGGGTAATAATCACACCAGCCGCGTGGGTTACCTTACTTGCCTTGCAACTTAACTCACGCGCGCGCGCCATTTGTGCATCACAAGCACCTCGGTCTTCTGTTTCTTCTCGAGAACTCTCTCTTATCTAAGCGACAGTTGCATACCCATGCCGGGGAAAACACCAATCTCCCTCGTCAGGTCTCGTCTAGACCATGTCGGCCAAGCTTCACGGCTAGCTATATAAGAACTCGGCTTGCATGTGGTATCGTATCTATCGGTTACCCGAAGAGCTTGGCTCCAATTGACCGGGCCGCCAAGACCGTTTCCCGCGGTCTGCCCAGGCGGTGGCTGTTATGTCTCACCGAGCAGCTGATACACCCTGTGCGCCTGCGCCGCACGAAAGGAGGTGAGAGATGGACATGGGAGTCCGTCCATTAGTACCGAGGAATATTCTGAGTTGGTCAGACCGGATCTGCAGTGAGGTAACTGAAGAGTGTGAGTATGAGCGACGCAAGACTCCGCCCCCGGAAAATCGCAAGGCTACTGTGGTGTTGGTGATTCCGGACCTCAATATATGCATCAGTGTTGGATCGCAAAACAAATTCGGCCGCGGCAGATCTGCAAACGGGTGCCAGATCCCAAACCGTGGGGTCGGATTCGTCAAAGTCAAAAAGTCGGGCTGATTCAGCCAGATGCAGCTGTGGTTGGACGGAGCTGTATTGGCTACGATTATACCCCAATTTTGACCCCCAAATCGTTCAGTCCTGGTGGTTGTGGGCTCTATTAAATTGCTTTCATGGTGGTGGGTTACTCTGATGTATGGCTTTTTTCGCTTCTTGATACTGTCGTACACCAGGAGCTTGCGTATAAGGCTCTGTATTGGATGGCGAACGACTGGTTTACCGAGGATTTCCAATTGAGAATGAAAATGCTATTGTAGGTCTCCAAGTCGGTCACTTAGCAAGGACGAGCTTTGGCCGGCCTCTTGTGCCATCTCATGATCCTAACCCTGTGCCAGTGTGGGTTCCGAAGCTTTATTGGCCGATGAGACGTCTTCGAGCATCAAAGCATAAAAGTAGAGCCCGTCACTAATGGCTTTCACAATATTAAAGACATCGACCCTCTTGAAAGCCTCAACCCAGAGACCTATAACTGCAGCCCCGACCAAATTTAAGGACGAGCCGGAATTGAGCCCATCTTTGTAGATTGTACGCCGGTCTCCTATCCCGGCGCCTGTGTCAGCTTCAATCAGGATACATACGATGATATGGAACAAGCGCTTCTCGTCCTGTGATAATGTTTCGCCTTTCGAGACGACAGTCGATATCGATTGCAGCCATTTACTGAGGAAGCAGGCGCACTCCAGGTTGCAGGGGACGTGTACGATGCTCCAAGGATAGGTTTGCGTTTTGGACACAAACTCCACTCCGACGCGGACCAAGACGCTGAGAGCATGGACAGTCTGCAGCACCGTCTTGCAAACCGAAGCCGACCGCGGTATAGGCGGACTGTCATACAAAGATCGGGCAAGCCTGTGAGGGTCGCGAGTCTCCAGCTGACGCCGTGGTCCCAGATCCACGTGAAGCCGTATCAGAGCAATGCGGAACAGGGCAGTCGAACTAAAGCCCATCGGGCCGTGTGGGGATACGGGCTCCAATGATGCCCCTTTGGTCTTGTCCCGTGCCTTCTGCCATTTTCGAAGTGCGCTCTGCAATCGGTGGGCAGCCTCTGCTGGAATTGATGGCTCTTTGTAGGTGTCAAATTCTATGAGCGACTGTCTGCAGAAGAATATCTGTTGAATCAGTCCATGTATCAGCACATAATTACCGAACGACGTGGCGCGCGAGAGTGAGCTCGCCCCAGGGTAGAATAGTTGTGAGTAGGCATCTTGAAATGTGACCTCGAGAGCTTCGACCTCCTGCTGAGCAGCAAGCCATTCTTCTTCGTCGTTCGCTGTCCAATGTGACTCTGGTGCTGTAAGTAGCAAGCCGCCCACTTGCTTGTTCGTAATTTTTGGCCCAATGTTGTAGACTATTGAATGCAGATTCGTGGAGCAGGAGGCTGTGAACTTGGTACGTGGATGAGACGATCGGCAGAGTGAACGGCTATGAAAGTCCTGGTGGGCTGACAGAGGAGGATATTAACCAGTGTATGGACCTCGTCCCCAGGAAGGCCGCGCCCAAGTCTATGACTGTTTGCTCCTTCAACCCGGATCTCGGGGATGGAGATAAAGTTGCCGCCATTGGGTACGAGCTATAGTCAAGTTTTGCAAGACACTGATTGAGACGTCTGCTATTTCTGCGAAGTAATAGGATAGCCTGTGGTCATGATCTGGAGAAAATGTGCATAAAACCCTCGGTTGCTATACCTTGGCAATAAACCGATGATTCCGTCTGAAGTTCGTCCAAAGGGGAATAGGCTGCTGAATATACCTGAATCATATAATCATTGCAATTAGACATATCTAGCCCAATCAGATGTGACCAGACGTTCAAAAATGGGATGAGAGAAAAATGCAATAATAACGGATCCACGGCAGGCTGCAGTGACATTCATCCATTGTCCTCTTTTGGGACTTTCCACCATTTGATTGAATACAGATACTCGGAAGCTGTGTTAGTCAACATCGGGACTCGATTTGCCAGAAGAAGCGTCATTCGGCTCAGCGAGTGATTCAATTGAGTCTGATTGGTTGTTATCAAAAGACAACGAAACTTTGAGTATCATGTCTCGAAGCCTTCTGTCAGCGATTCATGCACTGGGTCTCATTTCTCAACAGTAACAAAGAGGGTGTCTTTTTGCTCTTGGATATTATCTCGCCGCCATCCTTCCAAACATTTCGAATACAATCCACCGAACAGAAAGTCTCCGTCTTATCTCTTACTGATGACTTGGGCACAAGTCGTTGTTGGCCCGGCCATTTGACATTGTTCCCCACTCCTCCCTTTTGGTCTTCCATATGTTGCGGAGAAATGGAAAACAATTCTTTGAGGTGTATAAGATAACGATTCTTATAAACATACCGGCCCAGATTAGGAAGCCCTTCAACGCCAAAGGAAACTCGTATTTACCACACTCGGGGCAATACCCATCGTCTCTTTCGATCAGCACTGCCATCAATCCCATTCTTGCTCGGCGTCGCGGATCAAAGTGCGTTGGAACGCAGAATGCAGAATCCTAGTCGCCGAAAAAAAAAATTGCCTGTGGTCGTATGCCGCCACCAATGGATATGACTGCCACGAAACTGAATAAAAACAGATTTCGAGTGTACAGCGGAGAGGAGCGGCAGCTGCTACGCTCCTGAAGGCAGCATGAAACATGAGAAGGCATCATTGGCAAAGAAGATGGCTTACTTGCAAAAGCTCATGTACGGATCATTCTCTTTGTTTCTCAAGGCCCATCTCGTCACCATTGCCGCCCTGAGTACTCGGGACACAACAAATTTGTTCACAATGGAACGCGGAAGATTGACGTGTGTTGCCCGGGGAAGCCATGTACAAATGTGGGAGTTATTGTTCCTAGTTTCACCGTTGTGCCTTGGCCGTTTGATTCAGAGCAGAGCGAAACAGCCAGTGAGGTTTCGTGACAAGCACCACCATTTTGCCTTTAAGACTCACCTGGCGAGACTTATCTGCCTTGCCTTTCATACAGGATGGCTTCACACTGCTCGATTTTCTTTACTTCCCTTGACGTTCTTATGATTATGGGTTCGCCGAGCCATTCACTGAATCGCAGTCGAGACAGACGGATTGTATCGTTCTATCTCGTTCCGACTGCACGTTAGTCACTCACGAAACTTGACACTCGATCAGGAACACGACGCCGACGCCGAATCCCAATGATTAGATACAAAATCCCGCCAATGGGTGAGTCCCATAGGCGGCAAACGTGAAACCAAACAGAAAGAACCAGGAAGGAAGCTAAAAGAGCAGAAAATACGGGCAAGAAGCGGACCACGACATTTCTGATTGACGGGTCTTTCCAACTCACAATCAAGACAAGCTCTCACGATCTTGTCTCCTACCAACGCACTTTGATTTTTTTCCTCCTCCCACAGTGTTGAAAGCTCCAGTCTGACATTTCGACTCCTGCCAACTTCGAAAACGACGAAGCCGACCTACCCGCACCGCAACCATCTCAGCCACCAACGTCGAAGCTCACGACGAGGCCGAGCTCCCCCTACCGCAACCACCTCAGTCACCAACTCCATCTCAGCCTCCCACGGCCCCGGGTCATCGGATACCAAGACGGCCGCATTCACACAAGCTCAGACGAAAAGCAGAAAAACCAAAAGAAAAACGACCCCATCACCACCCTCGCCTCGCCATGTCGTCAACCTCCATCTTCGAGTCCTGCGACCTCAACGTCTGGCCCGAGTACCCCGAGGTCCGGTACTGGAGCGACCTGAGCTACACGCCGGCCAAGCGTCCCTTCTACGCCTTCTGCCACCCGGACGTGGCCGGCTTCGCCGCCGAGCACCGCCGCCGCCGCGAGCTGCGCGCCGCGCCCCGGCCCGAGCGCACCCCCGCGGAGATCGAGGAGGACCGCCGCTGGTGCGAGGAGCAGCAGTACTGGTGGGACGTGGCCGCGGCCAAGGAGCACTCGGAGCCGGGCGAGTCTGCCGGTGGCGGCGGCGAGGGCGAGGGCGCTCTGCTTGGATCGCCATTCAAGCTGGCCAACGCCGCCATGGTACGTCTTCTCACCTCCGCCACGACTCTCGTTGTCACCGTCCGCGAGGGTGCTCCCAGGGTCATCGAGATCATCTTTGGAGCTATCGGACTCACCTTTCAGATCTGCTATATCGCCCTATGGGTCTTGTACGCCGGCCTTGTCTTGTTCGGTATGGTGTACGCTTTCGTCACCAAGTATATAACCCCTCTCATCTGGGACGATGAGCCGCTCGAGGGCTGGTACTAGAATGTGCCTCGCTTCACTGCCTGGAACGTTGCGGTCTAGCGAAGGCCCATATAAGAATGGGTTTGTATTGAGATGGTCTGTTTTTGGGATGAGCGGGCTTTGGCAGTCAATGCCAACGGCGTCACAGGGATTTGGAGTTTTCTGATTTCAGGATGGGAGGCAGTTCTCGCCTTCATACTGCTTGGGCAAAGAAGCGACGACGCATGGAAACTTGAAAATCTCATGCTGCTTGTGCAAAGAGCGAGCATGGAGACTTGAATAGGGTATGCTGCTTGGAATCGGTCGACTGCAGCTCTCCATGATTGAATTGGAGAATGGTCAGGGCAGAGAGCGACGCATGGGATCTTCAAACTCATGCTGCTTTGAATGGGTGGACCGCAACCTCTCAGGATGGAAAGGGGGGATGGTCAAAAAGAAGGGCAATGGATACACAATAAAAACACAATAAAAACACAATAAAAACACAATAAAAACACAATAAAAACACAATAAAAACACAATAAAAACACAATAAAAACACAATAAAAACACAATAAAAACACAATAAAAACACAATAAAAACACTTCAAGAACTCAAGGGTATTCAGTTATGTTCATTATGCACAGCTTCCACAAAAAGGAAATACACGAATGGATGAATTGCAATCAACCATTGACCGCCCAAATCTAATGCACAGTTCGTCCTATTTCTTTCCCCATCCTAGGTTCTCGTGTCTGAAAAAGTTAGTACAGTTTACCAATTCTATTACCCGTCCTTAGATACCCAAGCTGAACTCAACACCGACGTCGATCTCGCGCGCTATTATTCAAGTTAGCATTTGTCAACTGTAATTGGTCTTCTGCCAAGCTGATAAAAAACTTACCCATCTTCACAACCTTGGAGAGCTGCACTGATCGCTCGGCAGCGCTCTGGAGGTCGTCAATGGAGAAGATCTTCATGCCAGACTCGTTGATGAGCTTCTGGGCCTGCTCCATGTTGGTTCCCTGCAGACGAGCGATGATGGGGATCTTGAGGTTCATGCTCTGGACGGTGTTGATAAGACCCTGAGCAATGGCGTCACATCGGACGATTCCACCGAAAATGTTGACGAAGATGGCAGTGACCTTGGGGTCGCTGGTGATGAGCTCGAAAGCCTCCTTGATGGCGGCGGGAGTGGCACCACCACCGACGTCGAGGAAGTTGGCGGGCTGGCCACCGTTCAGCTTGATGATGTCCATGGTGGCCATGGCGAGACCGGCACCGTTGACGAGGCAGCCAATGTCGCCGTCGAGCTTGATGAAGTTGAGGCCGGACTCGGCGGCGCGGACCTCCTCGGCGTCCTCCTGGGTGGTGTCGCGCCACTCAAAGACCTCCTTCTGGCGGTAGTCGGCGTTGTCGTCGAATCCGAACTTGGCGTCCATGCACATGACCTTGTGGTCCGAGGTCTCGGACAGGGGGTTGATCTCGATCTGAGTGGCGTCCTTCTCGAGGAAGATCTTGTAGAGCTTCTGGATGGTATCCTTGGCCTCCTCGATGCACTGCTCGCTGAAGCCGAGCTTGGTGGCGATGTCGCGGGCGATCTCGTCGGTGACACCAACGTTGATGTCGATGTAGTTGGTGTTGATGGCGTCCGGGTTCTCCTTGGCAACACCCTCAATGTCCATACCACCCTGCGACGAGGAGACGATGACGGGGCCCTGGGAGGCACGGTCCATCAAGACAGCAAGGTAGAATTCCCTGCGGGCAAACTTGCGCTCGCAGATGTAGACGGAGTTGCAGAGGCGGCCAGCCGCACCAGTCTGCTTTGTGACGAGCTTGTGGCCGATCATCTGCTCGGCGAACATCTTGGCCTCGGTAGGGGAGTAGATGACGCGAACACCGCCCTTGAGGCCGTTGTCGAAGCTACCCTTTCCACGGCCACCGGCGAGGACCTGGGCCTTGATGACCATGTCGTCGTTGCCGATCTCGTTGGCGATCTTCTCGGCCTCGGCGGCGGAGAAGGCGTTGGCGCCCTTGGGGACGTCGATGCCATACTGTAGGGCAGCAAGTTAGAAGACGCTCTTTTGTGGCTGCAAGAATGGGAGCAGCGTCGCGGCTAGTGAATTACCTTGCGCAGGAGGTCGGCCGAGAGGTACTCGTGGATGCTCAGATTCCTTCGTTGTTGTTGCTGAACAAGGCTGGGGAGTCTGGAGGACAGCTGGGGCTGATGGGCGAGAGATGTCAGCAAAACGATCATGGACAGGACAGGACAGGTGGTTATCCTGGTATTTTTCGCGTTCGCGCATCAATTACCTTGGCAGCTGATCGAAGGGCCGTGGCCGCAGCTCTGCTGCGAGCAAAGTTGAACATTTTGGCTCTGAGAGAATGTACTGGAATGGAACAAGCGAGACGGTTGATGCAGATAGATGCAGGCCCGCGATGCGAAATCGTTGGGGCAGCTGAGGGGAGATGTATTAGGGGGCTCAAAGACGAGGTGTTTTAACCTTGGAGGCTCGGCACGATGCTATCATACACAAAAAACACAAGCTGTCCCTGGTTGAGCTCGTCTGGTTCGCCCGGGCCAGTCTCGTCTCCCAAATCCTTAGCGGTATTTCCCGGCCCAATGCGATCCAACCGAATTTGTGACAGCAGTGGGGCCAACCGATAACGTGGAATAAACTTTCGCCGGGATGCCGCGTTTCTACCTAGGTCTCACCTATTATTAACGCGGCATCGCAGACAGGGCGGCATCATGATGCATCATGCATGGTAATCGGTCAACTTGCATGTCCAAGAAGATGTTCCAAATTTAAGGGATTGAACCATCCTCATAAGAAAGGTGAGAAGATAGCAGATGACATTTGCTTGAGAGGCTAGACTTTGGTCAGCCTGTCTTCCGAGGATCTGAAAACAACAATCGTACTCGAAGCCGGGAAGGACTCAGTGATATGGCAAGTCTACTTGAATGTTACGCAGGATAAAGGAAAATCGCAAAGGGATGACAGGTCTCGTTAATAATGTTAGACGAGCAGTGCGCCAGAGTGGAAACTCTCCTGGTTCCATCATATACATCTTAGAGTTGAATCTAGGATCGGTTTTGGAGCCAACAACAATCCTTCTGACAATAAATACCTAGAGCCTATGGGGATTTCAGTTCCTGTATCCTATCGGAACATAGAGTCTTCCCTGCGACAAAGGTTCTTGACCGAGTACGATATTGATGCCGAAAGAGGAACAACAGGGTCTACATCGACGAGTGCTCTTCGGGCATGGCTGTTGAAGTATGGGCATTACTGCAGAAAATTCATTACTTGCATTGATCGTTTTCATACAAAACGCCGTCGATTAAGACTCCATATCATGAAATTAGTCCAGTGAGGGTATCCGCAGATTCTACACATAGACTAGTATGATAATAAATTGTCGCCCTCCCAACAAGTTGTACAAACATATCTCGATTAGTATAGTGGTCAGTATGCCAGCTTGTCATTCAACCTTGAATACGCTGGAGACCGGGGTTCAATTCCCCGATCGAGAGAACCTTTTGTGATCTTTTTTATTGGCAAACATTTTTGCTTCGCTTCAAGCTTACATCTCCTTTTGTAATTGTTGCCTCCAATATTCCTCACTATGGCTGGTTGAAAATAAGCGCGGCTAACGGTCTGTTTTCGACCAAATACGTACTTTGCAGGTGAACTCTTATCTGTTGGTTACAACACACTGAGTAAGATGTAGTGTAATGATGAAAACAAGTACATTCAAGACGAGACGAACCCTGTCTAGGTGCGTGACTATATCACATAATGACGGTCGTCTCGTCGTCGTACTCCATTCAGAGAGACACACGATCCCATTGTAGATGCCGTATCTTGGTTCTTTACAGCCAGTTTACCTCACCCACGATATGAGCAGACAATTCTTCATAAGATATGTTTACATGCAGAGCTTGCCTCCTGCTGACATACCATTGGGGTACGTCTTTAATCCTATGTGCTTCTCGTCATAAACGCCAATACTAACGTACGTCGTCACAAAAATAGCAGTCGTACAGTACTTACGAGAGCCTGTGTGAGGCAGGGCCACGCCGGCAAGCTGAACCTGGTATGGTCCGGACTAATGTCTTCATTCTCGTGACCTGGAAGGAACAAACTTGTGGCGAGGACTCACACGGTCTTGGCTTCAAATTCAATGGATCACATTCAGTCTGGTTGTTCTGAGCATTCGGGCATATCTGTCAACCAGGATGCTGACATTTCCAAGCATACAGAGAATCATAAACAACAAGACTACGGCCTTGGGGTCCTGCTTTGGCCGGCGATGAAACCGGTATCATCAGATATGACCTGGGCTAAACGAATCCGATCGAAGGGTATTACTTGTGCGAGAGGCAGTTCAAATCAATCAACGCGCAACGGCTTTGCGCCGAGGTCACGTACTTCACATCGAACACTCAACGAGCATCGTGCCTCTGGATGACATAAAGGTGAGAACATAATGTCCTGAATTGTTACTCGGAACATCGTGAGTCTTTAGGGTATTAATTAGCCCGTTCGTAGTGCAGAAATCAAGTTCCTGGAAACTATGCTATCAACTGTTAAGTGTGACACTCGTCAATCTACCATTGAGCATGCAGATTTAGGTGAAACAACAAGATATCATGGGCTCCCAAGTACATAGCTACTTAAAATCATCCATGTGAATTATTCCAGATGTTCATACTCGGAAATATTGCTGTCAAGCAGCATCTCTTTGCTTCGAGCTAATTACAAACCGACTTTGCAAAGTTACCCACGCGATATATTCACTTGTGAGGCTGGCCACTTGCTGAGCACTTCTCTCGACGACATATGAGTATCCGGAAGCATTGCAACAAACATAAGACTAGCACTGAAGACACACATTGCCGAAATTTCATCCAACTGAAGAGAACTACCAGTCCTCGTCTGTTGCTCACATTGCATCGGTCGTACTAGCACCTCATTACACAACATCACATGTTCTCACGGCGATTTCAATGTTTTCAAAAAGGGCATGTTCAAAGCAACCTCATGTGCTTTCATCACTCATCCACTGAAGGAGGGGCAAACTTAACGCCCAGAATTGGCACTTGAGCCTCAAATCTCACCACGAAGACTAAAACTTCTTGGAAAGATGCCCACTGCTCTTGGGACCAATGACAAGAATGGTTCGCCAGTCGGCAAGCCGACTTGCGGCACAGAGAACGGGGCGCCAGCCTTGCTGTCCTGCCGTGTAACGAACTCATTCTGTTACCCTTTACGGCAGTCTCCTCACACATTTTTTCCGCTCTACGTGTACGACGCACTCGGAGAGGCGCTTCGCTGCATGGCGCCCTGCCTCTCCCTAGGAAGAAAAGTGTTTCACAGGGCCGAGGGGGGCGTGGAATGATTTACTGGGAGCCAACGGCAACGAGAAATTGCCAAGAATGCAGCAACCCAATGCCTCTTCGAGGCGCACAGGAGAGAACGAGGCAATCCGGACGGGTGATTGCATCGAGGGACGGATAGATTTCGCACCCCCCATGAAAATAAGGAATGGAAAGGAAAAAAGTCCTTGGTTCCTTCCTCTACTCAGGGGACCTGAGAATGTCCACGCTCCCTTGCCTTGTCAGCACAAACGTGCATGCCGTGCCCCTCGGCCCTCGTCCTCATTCCCGATGGTTTGGGAGGAGGGGGGCCGTGCCGAGAGATAGCAGGATGCGAGTAGCCTGCAGATGGGCACAGGCAGGTTTTCACTCTCTCAATCTTATTTCCTCTTTCTGCGGAGGTAGGACCTATGGGACCTCTGAATGTGTGACCCTCGTCGTCATCCTTTTGGAGGGGTTCGTCATTTGTATCACCATGCGCGTCTCGAGTCCCTCCAACGCGGGCAGCAGATATCATCATGGGCAGAAGATAGTGAAAGAAAGAGGGGTATCGGGTCGCGACAGCGATTCGCCACTTGCTTGCCTGCCGCGAGAGCTGAAAATAATGCGCCAAAAGAGGTAGAATAACATCATGACCGGGCCAAGAGGGAAGGATCTCGGGTAGCGTCGACAAAAGGGCTGACGGCTTACAGTGCTCGCTACGCTGCTCGTTTGTTGGTGCGCAGAGAGAACGACAGGAAGATTTTTTTTCTCTCTCAGCCCAGCTCGGCGCCGCAAGCCCCCAGTGTCGCTTACAAGCTTTTCACTTACATGGAAGCTCACGAGAGAGCAACGCAGAGGACGAGGTGGCCTTCCTCCGGGCGCCAAACCCTTTCCTGTCTTTCCGTGGCTCCAACGCCACCCTGAGTCGGCCGAGTCCTTGGAGGAAGGACGTTGGCAGCCAGGGTCCTCTAGCGAGCGCAAAAACATTGGCCAATCGCCCAGCTCCCGTTGATAGATCTGGGGCTAGGCCCACTGACGCCCGCTCCTGGTGGTGGGTGGATGGACATGTTGAGCCGATTGTTGGATGCAGGAGCAGGAGATCGCGAAGGAACAATTTTGTTGCCCGCCCATGCAAGCCATCCAGCCCAGCCAGCCCAGCACCCAAGCAAGTCCTATTCCTCGAACTCGCTCCGTGAGAAGGAGCAGGAAGATATTTTCTCTGACGGCGCCCCCATTTGCCCCCGTAGCCTGTTTGAGGCCCAGCCGTAGAGGCTCTACACCCAATGGGAGGCGGCGTCAGTCTTGGTGTTACCATCTGCTTGGGACGGGCTGCCGCAACGAGCCTCGCGCAGATGGGTGATGGCATTTGAAATGCGGGGCTGGGGGGGGCCCTCGATTACTATGATCCCGTCTCGCGGCGTTATGAATGTGCCTCTTTCGGAAATCCGCTCGTGGCTGCTGCGCTGCTGCCCCGGCCGGGACGTGGGATATTGCGAGATGCCCAGCCCGGGAGATTATGGAGCACAGCACGCACTTGTAGGCGGAAACTTCCGAGGTGATATATTATGACTGATAACGTCTGTCGACCGGAGTAGGAAAAAGAAAAGACAAACACAGCAATGACCTCTTTGGCATATGGAGTCCACATTACGCATTCGTGGTCATCACGGAGTGCGAGTCGTCAATAAGCCATTGCCGAGTAGATTTGTTAGGAAGCATGTAAACGCATGCCAATGAACATAGACACAATGATCGGCAAGGTCGAGACTTGCCCATTGCTAGCTAATCATCGGCTTATACAACGAGATCCTGGAGCTTGCTTTCTTCCATATGACAACATTTTGGGCATTGACCAAGCCTTGCTGGAATGGGAAGCCGCTGCAACCTCGACGACTAATGATACATGTTCTTACCTACCTTACCTAGAGGCTAGGTGCCGTCAACCGAGATGGCATCTGCATAAGGGAGATATCGCGCCCGCCAGCATCCATCCGCATAACCGACGAGCGTGGACTGGATATCTGTAGCCCTGCGCTGGCCGGTCGGGGCGAAGATGATTCGGCCAGGGGCCACTCCAGAGACATGCAGGACGACGACAGAAACCGACAAGATAGGCCCCCTCTTCGACCAGTTTCTCTGAACGACGACGACGCTGCTTCTGCCGTGAAACCCACACTAGAGCACAGGGTAGAAATGGTCAATGGAGAAGAGACAGGCAGGCAGAGTTGCAGAAACACAACCTTGTCCTACGCTGCTGACGCCGTGTAACGCGACAGGTAATCTTTTTTCTCCGAAGCAAGACAGGCCAGGCCTTCGCCTAGTGGTGCCTTGCTCGGCCTTTCCAATGGAACGTGCTATTCGCATGCCCCGGCTTGGGGAGGCAAGCAAAACAGAGACAGTTGTCGTGGTTCGCCTCCCCCAAGGCGACCCCCAGGGGAAAATTTGGCAAGATGGCGAGCCCGTCGTCCCTGTCGGGAGAAAGATGGCCATCAGCCGAGGGAGGGCCTAGATTCTCTCTCTGTTCTCAACGTTTTATAGATATTTTCGGTGTGTTATATGTCAGACGGAGGCAACCATGATGGGTAGCCGAAAGAGAAGGAAAACGGTTGATTTGCGGCACAGTTGATGCCAGTTCGGCCATGTTTCAGGAACAAGGAACAGCCTCCGAACGCTCTCTGGCTCTTCTCTCGTCTACACCCACGATTGCCACGGTAGGTACGCACATGGGCACGCAAGAAAGATGGCATGCATCAGAGTATCAGTCTTGTCGTGTGTGTAAACTGCACGTCATTGCCTCTGGGCCTTGGTCCTGGCCCTGGTATGTACGGAGAGCATGTAGGTGTGTTTTTGATCGCATGTGTGATCACCCGCCAAACACCCCCCTTCCCAGCTCAGTCAAGTTTCGTTTCAAAGCCGACTATTCCCAAAATATCACGGATCTGTAGTATCAGAGGGAAGCAGGCACATGCATGTCTTTTCAAATTAGTGTGTGCTGACATGCCTCAATACCAGCCAATACCAATACACATCATGACGATATCACAGTGCCGCCACGGAGAGTTTGATTGACTGATAGACGGGTTGATAGATAGCAAGGTCTCCCTCCTCCCACGTGCCGAAAGCGTGCCGTGCTGCTGCCCCGATTGCTTTCTTACGCCCTCTACAATCTACTGCAACCTTGAAACCAGGAGAAACGAATGGGTGGGAAGTCGGGACCTGATTCGACCGATTGATTGATAGATGGTAGATGAATGGAGGGGACATACATCTGGACTTTCCACTACTATCCAGTTCCCCTCGACTGACACACACCCAAGTGCTAATCTCGGTACTTGAGCCAACCGATGCACATTGGTACAATAAATAGTATGTGGAACTGGGACCAGCGTTGAATGCTACTGAGTACTTCGTACCACTGGCACCGCTTGCAACCGTCGGCACAAGCCTTGCAAGAGCAGCTCACGATCCCTGCGACACATGAGAAAAGAACCCCATCGAGTATCCGGGGGATTGACCTGTCAGTCTCCCCGGACATGACTCTATCTCATGCACGCAGGAGAGGCGAGAGTCCCTCCAGACCCCCACTACATATCCTAGTGTAGCGTAGCAATTCCCACAAGACAAGGCCTTCAATGGGCCCATGAGCCTCGAGTATTGTTTCTTGCGCCAAGCCACGATAATGCGGGGGAGGGAAATTAGCAAGACTATTCGTCCACCTGGTAGTGCATAGAGGCACCGTAGTCTGTAGTATCCATCCATCGTAGTGCCCTGCGTGGTCGCCCCTAGTGCATTCTATTGCTGCAGGCTGGGACCTTTCTACTTGCGGAGAGGCCTGGCAAACCTGGGGCAAGTTGTTAACTAAACGTAAGGGAATGAATGGAATGGAATGGGGCCCTGGCCTGGCGTGACATGTTGCAAGAATGATGTATCTGCCTAGCATTGCCTCGCATTGGCCAACAAATCGTGACAGTCCAGTGTGGACTTTGACCCAGGCCGTGCCTTTCTGCAATTAGCATGAGACAGCGTTGAACAACGTCTTCTCTGCACATGTTGCTTTAGCCTTGCCACGACATGTGCTGCTGCACAGCTTGCGTATCTAGCGAAGTGGATCATTCCGGTCTTGTTTCTTGCTTCTCTATCCCTCACCATGTTGGTCACTGGATTCAGACATGACATTTGTCAACATTTCGTTGCCTTGTTGCCTTGACCCGCTAATAATCAATTTCAAGACGTTGGAAAAGCAAAATGAATCTGCCGTTACCCACGTGCCTGCCAGGACTCTAGCACACCGGTTGATCTATATATTTCTTTTTGCCCCTCTCGATCGCCATCTTCTCTCGTGGCCCCGAAGCGTTGACTAATGTAGCTGCCGACATGGCGTGTTGAATAGTTGCGAATTAGATCGCATACTGACACCATGAGATGAATTTCGACCAAAAACGGCGCCGTGCAGATGGACCGAGAAGCACCCCGGATTCTTTTACTGTCTTGTTGCTTTCTTTCTCTACGTACCTGACTCACATAGACGAAAAAGAACTTTTCATGTCCACTCTTTGCAGTGTTGTCAATGCTGACGCCCAATCCTTCTTCCATTCTGTTGTCGTCCTGCTGCTCCAGCGTGGCAGAGCTGCGCCGTAGGTCATGTAGACGACCCTGGATGTCGAAAAGCCTGCAGGAACGTGGAGACTCACTAACGCAGGATCATCCATGGGGTTGCGACCAACTTCAACTTCGTCCTAACTTCCGCTTCTCAGGGCCAAAGAGACACTTGGCCTGGGGGCTGCCTCCTCAGTCATGCCCCAATCAGTGGAGAGGCTCTGCTGCAGACGAGTGCCCGCTTGCTGCTGCTCACGACAAAGTGATGCATCATTGCGTCGACCCTTTGCTTGGACGTACATATCTAGTCCATACACGTAAAGCAAAAAGGCTGCCTCGATCGGCATTGCGCCGCTCAATGTTGGCTTGCCATGTATCGAAAAAGAGATGCAATGCATGCAGCGACACGCTCCTCGTCGTCGTGCCATGTCCACCTCGAATGAGCACCTGGAGCTCGTAAGCGCTGCGAGATAATCCTTGCTGGCTGGGCCAAAGCCTCCAGCCTCGAAGAACTGCTCGCTGCTCTCTTGAAATATGCTGTAGAACCTGCCAGCTGCTAAGCGAGAGCAAGCATTCTTTCGAAATGCCATCGGCAGGCCTGAGACCCTTGTTGTTGACCCCTTGTGTGTTTCGAGGGACCTTTCAGGTCGGCATTCATGGCCTGCATAACCACAAAATCATGGTACTGTATGTAGGGATTTCAGCTAGGGATGGGGTCTTGATAGAAGTCTTTTCTCTCTCTTCCTCTTTGAGGCCAACGACTCTCTCGCATTGCAGATGGACAGACACTAAGAAGCATCGGTTAATTTCCGAGCTGAGCACTAATATAGAGATGCTACTAAAACTACTCCCACTAAACAGACACTCCAAGGCCCCAAGCCTGAGAATAGGAAAAAAAGCCACCCGTTCACGCTTGTCACAAAGTCCATGTTGCTAGAGGCCAGGCGAGCCAGGGTCCGAGCAATCTGGGGAAAGAGACTGCGTGCCCATTTTTGGCGCTCGCCTTGGAGCAGTCCAGCTGGTGCCTCATGATGGTCATAGCAAATATCACAACCAAACCTGACAGGGACAGGCGAGGCAGAGATGGCGGTGCCGAGCCCGGTTGACCAGACCGAAAGGCACGAAGCCGAGCGAGCTTGTCTCGTTCTCCGTGATCCGATTACTACCTGCATCTCACCACACCTCGTTGGACGTGTCTCGTCGGATACGCGCAGCCTTATCGTTGTCACTCTTTAGTATGTAGCAATTATGATCATGGTGACGCTGACACCATGTGACCTTGGACAAATGCGGGCTTGTGGCACCGTGCTGACAGCTCCTCGCCTTTTTCCGGTGCTCATATCATATCGAAATGATCGTGATCCACTTGCACTTAAAGAGGACTTGATACCATATACGAAACCTGCTGGAAACTGGAGCCAGATACCTGAGGATCCTGGCACGTAGAGTCACTCGAAATATGGCTGCTAATATTACAATTAGTGATCAAGATAAGATCACGCTCGTAGCTTTCCCCAGTTCTCCTTTTGCTCCGGGGATTTGTGTCCCAGGCTTGGCATAGTGGCCTTCGCGAAGCACCAGACTTGGAGACCCGTTTGGGCTTGTCCGCCGAGTGCGTGCCGCATCGCCGGGGCCCTCTGCTGTGTATGACACCTTGATACCCTGATCCGATAGCTCAAAGTAGCCGGAGCGCATGGTAAATGTGGCGCCGCTTCGCTCAGATCGTGACATATCGTCGGGTCTGATGTCCTGATACTATCGAAACAAGGACTGGACGGCCTGTCATCCCACACAAAGCTTATCATTTCATGCAGCATGACCCGTGAGATCGTCCCAGTCTATCGGCTCCGAGGCTTGCTCTGCTCCTTTTGGGTAGACGTTGGGTGAACTAGAAAATCCGAGGGAGCGGGAGGGACATTTGAGCTGGGAACGGACGTTTGTGGCTAGCAACAGATCCCAAAGGAGCCTCAGAGGTCCACCGTCGTGAACTGCTTCGTCGCACATGGGCCAATGGCAGTACTCGCCGAGATCACCGAAAAGCCCTAGCGGCGGCCATGTCAGGATCAGCTGGACCCTTCTTCTTGCATGGCAATCAAGATCGCCAACTATTGAAAGAGAGAGTTTCGACGATCAGGACAACCATCATCTTCTCTCGCTCTGCCAGAGCCACCCGAGTGCTCGGGCGCCCGCGCGCGGCTGAGTTGAGCGAGAGTGGTGTGGCCCTTGTTCTCAAGATATGATCTGACAGTGGCCTAAGGAATAATACCAAGTGGCACCTGGACCGAAGAGAGTTGGCCGTCAGTCTCGTTGCGGTTAAACGGCAGCGATCATGGTGGTGGCACAAGCCCGCCCGAAGGAGAAAAGAAGAACTGCGCACTATACCCGTTTATCATACAAGTGAGATCCCACAGGAATGGTTTTCCTGTTGGAGATTTTCCACACACACAACGTGAGACATGGCGAAGCGGTTAGCCGTGTCGATGCGACCGAGAAGAGCAGTCGGCGGATTCGTACGCTTGCGTATCCGCGGAGAGCCCAAAAGAGGCAGAGCAGATAGATGTCGGAAAACTCAAAACCCCAGCTACGGAATAGGGCCATTTACACATTACATATCGCATATACAGCCCGCTACGTACTTTGTACTACAAACAGCACGGACGTGGGAAATTCCAACCACTTGTTTGACTTGCCCACTTTCCCACGGCAGAAGGATTGCGAAATCTTGGCACAAGGACGATCGCCTCTTTGCATATGTTCCCACTGTCGCACCCCGCTGCAAAGGGCTGATTTGGGGACTGAGGCGGCTGATATGATGACAGGGCAGCAGAAGAGAATGCAGGCAGGGCGCCTGGCTATCGTCATCGTCGCTGGGCCTAGCTATTAGCGCAGATTGACCTGTGCCCGCCGCCGGCCGAAGAAAATCGATAGAGGGATAAACCCTGCTATCGTCAAGCCTTGGTGTGCGGGCACCGCGACTACGGTTCTGGGGAAACGTAGCGAGCCGTCCCCTTCGCTCCAAAAAAGATAATGTAGGTCATGTACGTAGGGAAGGGGTCCAGTTGCACACCAGCGTGCTGGGTTCTGGGACTACCGAGGACTGGTAAAACCTACTACTGACGACCATGCACCTACTTTAAAACTACGAGGGCGATTGGGACCGCTTTGCCCGGAGGACCTTGTTGTCCCATGATAGCTAAACGTGGGTTCTTATCAAGATCGCTATTCTGACACAACTTGGCACAGAAACCTGGAGTGGTGCTGGGCCCGCGACAGATGAATCATTAAGCTAGATTAGAGCCAGGAACACAGCTGAGTAAGTTCGTGGCTCTCATCAGATCATCCGCCCATCCCTCCATGCATTCAGCCTTGTCATGGATGTGTACTACGGAAAAGGTAGGGATTTATTTTTTGGTAGCGATTCGTGTAGGATCAGACACGACTTGGACCGTGCCACCATGGACTCAGAGTCTCGAGCTTATATGTGTTATCTTGTTTGATATAGAAATGCAGCTTTGGAAACCGACCCTCGTTGGATATGCGTTCATAAAGGTTTACGAACACGAGGTGATTGCCGATACATACCGAGTCCAACCGGGATTGCGGGAAGAGACAAGAAAAAACTGGATCGATTCAATTTAATATCAGAGAAGCGTGGGGGTTTCTGACGTCTTGGTATGCATTCACATACTCCCTTGCTGTAGTAGTGGATGGGAAATGGTAGTCTTTGATACCAAGCCGCCGACAAAATTATGCGCAGCAGCGGGTATCTTCAGACAGAAGCAACCGCGGCACGATGATCTGGGCCAGACTTCGAGGTATGGTGCGGGCAGGCAATGCAGGCTTTGGGTCTCAACCTGAAGGGGTTGACGCAAGCTTGGTAATTAACACAATTCCTCGCTTCGGGTGTCACATATGCCGAACAAGATAAGAAGTTCGCCAGTCTCCGAGTATCCGGGCAACCCATGGCCATTGCTGGGTATAATAGCATGTCCACCTGAGAGACAATAGCACTACCGGAAACATGGGGGGCAAAGACAAGAAAATCAATCAAAGCAAGATGGGCGACGACGACCTGAGGAGAGCCAAGCAGCATGTTCATGGGCATCGGGGGTTCTGATTGGATGGTCCATGTGACGGCACCCTCCTCTACGGTGTTTTGATTTCTTGCAAATCGCCCAGCGAGTGGGTGTGTATGTGTCCGGCGTCCGCTGATACATGGTTTGGCGATAATGATCATGGCTGAGGGACGACGACGAATGGGTATAGCCACAGGCCTGTAACTATAGTCTCTTGTATTAGTGCCGTTTCCCATCGAGCAGCCGCCACGGCGTGATTGGGTCGAGGCTAGTCAGCAGCCAATCTCTCGAGTATCACGAAGTTTCATGCGATCTGGTGGACTATATTCAGCTTAGTCCTGGGGGGCAATGCAGGAACATTGCTGACTCGCATCCGGCCGTTCCCTGGGCGTCGCGTGAGTCTGTCTACACTTGCGATGGATGAAGAATAGAGAGAAGCAGTGGTGTAGGTATGATGTGTGGATGATCTCGAGTATGCAGGCAACTGCCGAGGGAGTCAAATCTGCAACGTGCGACAGCATACTTCCGAGGACAAGATATTTATTCCTGGCAGGCGGCTTGGGGGAAACGACACCCGCAGTCTTAACAGAAACGACTCCATCGCGGCAGATGCTCATGCACCGTGACGATTGATCAGTCGCCGCATGATGGGAAGACGTTGCAGATCGTGTGGGTTTCGCCTCAGACAGCAGCGGCAGCAGAGAGAGGGAGACAGAGACAGGCAGACAGCAGTTGGCATTGGAGGTTGACTTCCGTATGGCCTCGTCGGCCTCCTTCCTGCTTCAGCTGCATCTGCCCCACCATACTTGAGCCAAGACTTGTGGGAACGATTCACATCATCATACCACGGGCAAAAATGGGGACGGGATGCACATCTGAAGCCGTCGCCGAAGAGATGGACTAAGATATGGACTGGGGAGCGGGGGGATCGAATGGGGATTGGTAGAACGGTCGGGAGGTGGCGAGACGGGATGAATCATGCGCGCATTGGGTATGGCAGTAGTATGCTCTCCAAGTGACGAGGTCCTACTCTATCATGGCTCGGGGTTTGTGTGTAAGTGTGTAAGTGTGTAAGTGTGTAAGTGTGTAAGTGTGTAAGTGTGTAAGTGTGTAAGTGTGTAAGTGTGTAAGTGTGTAAGTGTGTAAGTGTGTAAGTGTGTAAGTGTGTAAGTGTGTAAGTGTGTAAGTGTGTAAGTGTGTGCATGTTTGTGTGCGTACGTGTGTGCGTGCTTGTCTGCTGTGTATGAGGATGGACGACGCAGATCCCCTCTCCTCCTCTCCTCTGAAGGGAAAGAGAAGAGAGGGGCCAGCCACACCTCAAATGAGGTTGTGTTATTGTAGATAGTCGTACATATCATACTCCATAGCAATGTTCAAGTCATGCAACAACAATTGCACCTCGACTGCTGCAATCTGCACGGCTGCAGGCGCACCCTTCCCAGTCCCCACCACCACAATACAATACTCGCCCCCTCAATCCATCACCCTGCCATGACCAGCCAGCCATATGGCAAATCTCTCCATCTCTCATCAATCTCACCAAAGGAAGTCCAATGTTGGAGACGAGGTGCGTATGCGTGCGAGGCGTGGTGTGGGCTGGCCACCTCTCTATCTGGTCGACCCATGCAACCTCTCGCCCAGGAGTCATCAAACCACAGCCCTTTGCCCTCCTACCTTGTCTTCGTCTTCGCTCATTGTCGTGCCCCCCTCGCCCCCTCGGATCCCGGTCGGCGCACTCACTGCAAGTTCAGGGTTGCGTTCCAATGCGCACAATGTCGAGGGTTGCAGATGGGTGGAAATCCCGCTAAGCTCTTCTCAACGAAAGCCGCATGACCCTAACCTCCATCATTCCTAGCGTGTCGTGAAAACTTCCGCTCCCCTCTCGCTTGCAACGCTGCTGAATTCGATGCTGCTGCTCCCCCGGCCTGCCTGGCCATTGGAGGGCCTGCTTCACTTTCATCTCTCAACCAAGTTGCTTCGAATTCAGTAGCAGCAACAACAATCACAACAAGCAGCAGGCAGGCGAGTAACCAAGCAATGAAATCGACTGCCTCGAGCAGGGTTCCATGCCCAGCGTGCCCACCCCGCGGCAGTCTAGTGTATCCCATATCCCACGTCCTTCGCCCTGTTAACAAGGTAGAACTTGCTCTCTAGGTAGCAGGTATCTGTATCTGTATCTACTACCGGCACGGAGCAGTCTGGCAGCGGGCTGAGCCTCTCTCTTGGCTGGCGGCTGGATTGCGACGACTATGGTGTTATGAGCTAACCTCGTAGTACTCCGTAGATAGCATGGGATAATTCATCCCATCTCTCAACCTCCGTCTCCGTCCCAACTACTATTTTCACAGCTGATCACGTATCTTGTCTCAGAGCTTGCCGCCATGCTTCAACTTCTGCTATGCCCCCCCCCTGGCACTCTCACTCTCGCAACCTGAAGACCAAAAAAAAAAAAAAAAAGATGCACGTCGCTAGAGTGGAATGTCTCGTCTTGCATAAGCCCTTTCGCTTCTCGCTAGTGCTGAGGAGGGCAGGTGTCTCGTCAACTCTGTCATTGGATGCGTCACCAGGCCCATCGCGAATAACCACTTTGGGAATCCCGCGTGTGGTGGTGGCCGGCTGCCCTGAAAAGGGTCCTCTTTCAGGGCTCACATCCATTGCAAGTCCATCGGGGTCCTTCTTCCCCGCTAGAGAGATCACCAACCAATTAATGTACTGGCTGTTGCTGCTACTGCTACTGCTACTGCTACTACTACTGCTGCCAGGCACCAGATCTCAAGCTTCGACTATCTACGGTCTGATGAGCGAGTGCGCTGCCTCTTTGCCTCCAAGACAAGTTCAATAGAGCAGAGACCATCTCGGCTTACTGGTGAGAAACTGGTTCCTGGACAGCCTGGGCACCCCAGACCATGCCCAGAACTGTCATGTCATGCCTCTGATGTACTCAGCTACCGCCATGTTCGCCTGAGTGGCTGTTCGCTAGGCGCTCAGCTTGAAGTATAGCAATTCTTTAGTGGCAACCTGTACATGCATTCTTCATCAATGTCTCCGTTTTCCACCTCGGCCAAGCGTGAAGAGAAAAACGAATGTACATTGATTGTCTATCTGCCTGCCTGGTACTGCAGTGAAGAGGTGCGGGCCCATTGCGATCTTCCACTGAGCCACTCTCTTCATTAACTCTTTCAGGGCGTCGCTCGAGATTGCATCTACGCTCTGCAGGCAACGATTTGAGATTGCAATGTGGTCACTATGTAATGAACTAATAACCAACCATGGTCATGTACATGTAGCCTCTTTTGCATCTTCATATGCAAGAGACATGCCATTTCCTCAAACGAGGAACAGCTGATGGATGCCTTTTGGCGCTACTACTGTGTAATGTACGCGCTCAGAGGGAAAACAGCCGACATGAGCTCTGCTGCTGCTGCTGCTTGCTTGCTTGCTCCCTCCCTCCCTCCGGCAGCGACAATAGCCATGGGCAGGCAATATCAGTCCAACTTGACTTGTGCGCTTCGCTGCGTTGCTCCGTCGCAGCTTGTCACACCCTGCATGAGAATGGTCTTGGAATATCGGCATCGAAATGCTGCTTGCCAGCCACGGTTCTGTACTAGATATGCCGTCTAGATAGGCAAAATACTCTCTCTATCTCTACATACTTCACGTTTGCTCTTGAAGGGAGATCGCCATCATGGCTGCCGTGGTATTCTCGTTCGCACTTGTTATCGCGTTCATACCCCCACGGACCCACTCAAGTTTCCCGTCGTGGGTTGCCTTTCAAGTGGGCATGCTGCCTTTTAGTCGACAGCAGGCATGTGGATGTAACTGTGTCGTCAGTGGTGTATTTGGATTCTCAATAGTCGTTGTCGGTCCTAGTCATCAGTCATCAAACCTAACCCAGTTTTTCTTCGCAATTTTCCGGGAGATGGTATATACTCGAGGATGTCTGACTAAGAGGACAACTATATGCTGTAGAGGCCTTCGTGGACAGCCGCATCGGCCAAGAATGACTACGCACAGCAGGCCGCAAGTCGGAGGCTCGTCGCTGTGACTCCCACTGGAAAGATTGGCTGAACAGATCTTGGCAACTCAATCTGCACCCATCCCTAACCAGTCCAGCTAAAACGCTCCACCCCCAGCAACACAAGCTGCGCCGGTCTCAATGATCGACAAGAACTTCTCAGAGGACACACCCACAGAGCTGTCCACACGCCCGCGTCGCCCACGCCCACACCCTCCAACCCCCCTGCCTCGGGGCGCCCCATCACGGACAATTGAGAATTTTTCTGGTGCTCCTACCTTGTGCCATACACCCGTGTCGATCGAGCAGATGCCCCCGCAGGCACTAATATCATCCAGGCATAGCGCTTGATTCACGAATGCAGGATCCCCACACAAGGCCACCCCCATCCTCAGCAGGCGGACACACCCCCCGGCAGGGCCCTGCTGCTCTCACAGGAGCCAGACACGCCAGAGTGTGCCCATCTACCCTCTGCCCTTCTGTGGCCTGGCGACATACGGCCTGACTGCCTTGGAAGTTGAGCAGTGCGCCGGGCGGGCCAATGTGAACGTACCCACCTCTCTGCCTCTTCACTCCATCTGCCCTCCAGGTGCGACCTGCGAAGCTCTTGCAGTAGTCTTGTGCCTAGCGTCACGCTCTCTTCACCCTTGGGGCCATCCTTGTCTTCGGTCATGTAGCGCCCAGAGCACACCATTTTGGAAGGGTGTGCGTAGGTACATGCTGTTTCTTCACTGCCAAAGACGAGGGACCAGGTACCCTCCCACCAAAAAGTCCTGCCTCCGGTACTCTGCAGGCCCTTGCAAAAAGAGAAAGCCGCCCGCCAAGGTACGTAGGTACCTACTTTCCCACCCTCAAAGGTTTATACATATGGAACCACTTCCCTCCTCCTCTGCATCTTCCACTTCGACCATCTTCACGACCGTCAAACTTCGAGTTACCACTTCTACTTCACAACCCTCGTTCCACCACTGTATCTGCTATCATAACAACTTGAAAGGTCACCAGCAACCAACAACATAATACAAAAGGCAACTCACCCCATCCAACCTTGAACCAGAGCCGGGCTTCTGTACGCTTCTAGTCAGATCTCGCCCTTGGAAACCTCACGCCGACATCGAAACGTCTTATTATTCCGTGGAATTCGGGATTAACAAGACTTTTCAAAACTCTCTACTTGAAAGAGGAGAGCGAGCTACATCTGTGACATTGTCACCTCACACATCAACAACCCAACCTCAATTCAACATGTCTGGCCTTTCTTGGGACCACCAGTTCTGCCTGGCCTGTGACAGGCAAACCGACGGAGCCACCTACTGCTCCGAGTCGTGCAGGCTCTCGGATTTCGACAAGTCTGCTTCGCCCTACAGCACACCCGCGAGCTCTCCTGGTCTGGAGACACCCTCGCACGGGTGGACGAGTTCGAAGCCTCAGACCAAGTTCTACCTGTCTCCAGCATACGACTTCAGCCATGCCCAGCCCTACGGCTCCACACCTCAGGCACAGTCATACCTGCACCGACACTCGATCTCTTCTTCGACCAACGGTCAGCTCACCCCGTCAAGCTCATACAGCAGCCTGAGCTCGCTACAGAGTGGCACTGCCGCGGCAGGAGGCGAGGGCAAGCAGCTATCCGAGACCTCGAAGAAGCAGCTTCGAGACTACGCAAGCTCCTTTGAGCAGGCTCGCCTCCAGCGTCGACGATCCTGCTAAGCAAGGGAGGAAAAAAAAAACAATTACCTTCTTCTTTGCATATTGACGAATTATCACTTTTACTACTACTATTACACCGCACTATACCCCATCGACGAAACATCTCCTACTTGACGGTTCACTCGGCGTTTCGATCACACATCACTTCAACCCTTTTTCCTATGTCTCACCTCTCGGGTTCGGGGAACGAAAGAACATCTCTACACATTTACGGGCTGTTGTACAAAAGCATATAACGGAGCTCAGCATTAGAAAAGTTCCCGGAACTGGAATGTTTCGGGTTGTTTAAAATTGAAATTTCACCAAGTCGGCGCACCATTTTTGGGAGGCAGGGTCACAGGGAACCCTCCCCCGGGCTACGATACCACATGTTTCTTCACGGCATACAGGATGCCTGGGCGTTGAAACTGCACACGGGGTGCATGGTATTGGTAGCAGACGCATGGTACTGGGTCGACGGGGGTCGTCGACTGGAGACGAAGGCGTTTTGATCACAGACCGACCATGGTCACACGAGGTGATCTGCGATTGACTCAATCGCTGCATTGGAAAGAGACTGGATAGATATGTACCCTACAGTTCATCTTGCCCTCGAGGCATCATTACTAGCGAGCGTCTTCACATTGAGTAGACTGCTACAATTCAATACAGTCCAGAACAATTTCTGACTATCAAACACAAAAAGCCTTCCTTCACACATCATCTTGGTCCATCGTCATACAGCCAGTTCCACTATTACGTGATTTGGTCGCATATCCACGAAACATTGCCTCATCGTTTTAGCCGTTCCGAACTTCCCACGATGAGTCAAAAAGCAGCACCGATCACGTCGTTCTCCGGATCGGCGGCTGTCTTCCTCGTCCCACATGGTGACTGGGCTTCCCCATCGTGCCTGGCTCTAATTAGGTAACGAGAGGACTTCTGCCACGGCCCATGGACGCTCCCCAGACCTTAGCTTCTGGGCCTCAACATGCGGGAGGTCTCAAGTCTGTGGGGTAAGGCAAAGGCCAACTCATTGCCAAGTGGGCCATGGGCAGCAACACTTTACGTTTTAGCTGCTAGAGCCAGGGCAGAGAGTGCCGTTGTTTATCGTTCGTCGTTCGGATTTTGCTTCGCATAAACAACGAACGCACTATACACACAAGATCTTACCGTGGCGCTCCACGGGGGCGCGCGCAGGGGGCGAGACTATACTACTACAGAAGCGCAACGATGAAGAGGGAGAAAGAGAAGGATAGAGAGAGAAGCTAGGCTAGCTAAGTTCAGCTCAAGTCTGTGGCTTGTACCCGACGCTGTTCTAACTCAGGTCCCTCTCCACGCTTCTTCGACCGGTGGGCTCTCCGTCTTGGCAAGCCTGGGACTTTTTTCCCCCCTTCACACCCCATCATCATCATCTTCAAGTGTTGACGTCTCTTGAGAGACAGGGACCCCCGCGGTTACATACGAACCGAATGGCCGGGGCGAAGAGTAGCTGGGGGGGTGCTTTGTTTTGTTCGCGATCTTCCGTAGGTTGGGACGTCTTTGCTTTTCTTTCTGCTTCTTCCCAATTAATCTTTTCAGCCAAGGTCCCATGGGCAAGGGCATGAATGAGATGCTCGGCGATCAAGGTGATGCCCGGCTATCTACCAGCTAGCTAGGTACCAGGGGGTTGGCTGAAGTGAAAGACGAGAGAAAAAATTCCATTGTTGTTCTTCAGCAGGCCACCAGCCAATCCACTCTTCCGTCCCAGCTCGACTCTACACTAGGCACCGCCGGGCCGCCTGGCTCTTGGGGGCTTGGCAATGATGCTGTCTGGGAACATTGCGAAGAAGCCAGTGGGTGAGCAGAGCTCGTGCCTCTATTGTCATGCATTACATAAGATACGTTGTTTCTTTTTTTCCTACCCCGGCGGACCTCAATGCCTACGTAGCAAGGACAACAATGCCATTATCATGACGGGGGCATTATTAGTAAATTCGATCTATCTAGACCCGAGGCAGCTCTTCATCGCCGATTCACCATAGATCCCAATGGCTGCTTTGCTGTACTCTGTACCATTACACCGGGTTTGAGAAAGGACGAGTATGTACCGCTATCCCCGGATGTGGTTTTCTTTTTTTTTTTTCTTTCCTCACACGGTCTTTCACAATGAGAAGTCCTTGGCAAAGTAGTAAATAGATTGGGCCCCCCCAATATCTCCATCTACCGAAGCAGTGGACTCGGGCTCGCATCATGTAGAAGAAGCAGAAGAAGCGGAGACGTCCGCCCGTGGGTAGCACATTCGGGTTTCACGGCGTCAGTTCTTTGTATCCCGGCGGTTTGGGTGCTCTGGTTTTCTTCTTCCTGATGATTTTCTCTCTCTCTGCTCTTCCAGGGGTCCTTCGTCACTCTCTCTCGCGATGCACTATCCGAACTTGCCTGAACCCATCCCCCCGTTGGTGAGACAAGAGAACTCAGCGGGTGGCGGTGGGCCCTCGGTGAGCACCGATTTTAAGCTTTCTATACTAATGCATCAGACAAGAAAGAACGAGACAGACAAGCGTGCTGGGATATGTATTGGAAAGAATGAGGGGACCATTTTAGGCTCGTTTGGGATCCAAGGGAGAGAAAAGAGACAGTCCAGACTCCGATGGTCTAGACCTGGAGATCGTCTCTCGCTCCCTCGAACCCTCAATTCCATCCACGGGTGCGAAACGAACGCGGCGGCAGCTGTTTTGGAGCCGGCGGACGGTTGAACTCAAAGTTCATTGCCATTATCAATGTTCCTTATTACGGAGTGTACCTACACATTATACAAGAGTAATGATGATACGTAGATGACTACTACTACTGCGGATACATCACGTTATTCCCCTTTCTCTGGACTTTTCTTTCCTCTGCCCTATTTCACTGCGGGTCTTTTTTTTATGGTTTTGCGTCGTTGCAAGGGCAGAGCTTAAATTTCTTGGGAAGGAGGAAAAAAGAATCGTTGCATCTCTCTCGGAAATCTCGCAGCAGGCATCAATCGGGGGAGCAGACAACTTCTTTTCCCCCCTCCCAGGGTGATTGGGTGACAACAGCAGGTTTGCAGGAACCGGGAATCAAAAAAATTTCACTTTGGCCGTACAGTCGGATCGGCCACCAACTCACATTCCCTCGAAGCAAGCACTTTGCCAATAGCCAGTACGACGCGTATCAAGGTGGTAAATGCTGTACCTTGAGGGGCGTACTTTACGCCCCTGACTAACCCCCAAGTGCCTCCCTCGTCCGCTGCGCTTTCGAGCTTAAAAAAATGCCTCTCAGGATTGTCTGGATTTGTCTGGTCGCCTGGCTTGCCTGGACTGGGAAATACCAAGGCAAACTCAATCTCGTTGATTATGCAGGTGGTAGGTGTAGATGAAAATTTTCTGCCATATCTCTCCCTTTCTCGTGGTGTTCTCCTTTTGACGGAAGAGATTTTAAAGAACAAGCAGAGTCTCGAAGTGGCCTTTCTTCTACCATGTCAGTGCTTTCCAAGTTAGACCCGGATCTGAGTTGCAATGAGGGATGGCCCGCTCCCTTCGTATGACAAGAACAGGGATTGCAGAGAATATTCCCCTAGTCCCCGTTCATCCCCGTTCATCCGCGGGCCTCCAAGGGCCGGGGTTCTCTCTGAGAATATCGTAGAGGTGCATTTAGAAATGGTAGGGGAGCAGTCGCAGTGCATTTTCCGCGCTTCGGCGATGGGCGGTTCTCCCTCCAATCCCAGGCTTCAAAGTATACTTGGCGAGCTAGACATTTTGGGATCCAGAGTAACAATCTGGTTTCAATGATTTGAAATGGGAGTTGCCCAACAAAATGCGCATGTCATGTAGTAGGTAAAAATCAGACCTGTGTGTCTGTAGGTAGTAAGTAAATAGGCTGGGTTTTACTATGTGAATATAGCTTTTTTCTGTACAGGCACTGATCTGGAGCTAGCAAGTACCGCGCCTAGCAATAGAGACCTTGTTTCAGCCAGCGAGAAACCAGATTTTTTCCCTCCCCTGCATTCACACAGAGCTTGGGTACAGTAATAATGATGGCAGCTTGTTCAGCCGGTCAATGCGATACTTTGACACCCCCAAGCTGGGAAGTCTCTGCTGTGAAAAGAGACTTTGGTTCACAGAATCCCGCCCGCGGTCTTTGATGCACGTGCGAGGCAGCGGTTGGTGTCGGGATAGGCAAGGGGAGAGCGTAAAACCATCTTTGTCTTTCTCTCATGTTCTGTTTCGGGACCCGAGGGCAGTGAAAAACTTATTCAGGCGCTTGCTGCCTCTTTTCCAAAACCCCGAGCTGCTTTACCTGCAACTACGGGAATTCCAGGTACTACCTTACCGGGCGGGAAGGAAGAGGAAACGCCTCAGGTGCCTGTGGCGCTCAGGAACAATGGATGACAGTATGACAGCTCTGTAGCAAAAAGACAAAACGGTTTCTGATTCTCAATATATCCAGTACACCTGGTATCCCAAATGGTATCTTTGCTGAACATTTATTTCGTTCCTTTCGGTGCGAGCCGTGCTGCCGGTGTCCTTTCCTGTATGGTCCTCAGCCTCTTTTTTTGTCCCTCCTGTTTCTTTTTCATCTTTTGGCTTCTCGCATCTGCTTCCCGGAGAGGGATTTTGAGTTCAGGATCCCGAACGAGCCGCCCGTGGGGGTGTTTGGCGATCGCCCCAAGTTCATGTCACACACATACTGTACATAGAGAGACACAGAGAGAGGCAGGGAGGTATTAGAGGGGTTGCGATCATATCATCCATCACAGTAATCAGGCATTACTTACTACTAGGCGTGTGTGTCTCTTTTGCCGAAGGAGGATTGATTGGCAGGGTCGCTGCCACATAAGCAGCATAAAGTTTCGATGGAGGGAACGCGGACAGGCGGGAGAGCAACAAGATAGCATAGGATAGATCGCGATCTGGGGTTGCATCCTGCTAACAAGTGCTAGGGTGCCTGGCCCCCACCAGCATCGTAGGCGTCTAGGAACTGTAGCGAGTCCTACGTATGAATGCTACTGCCATTGTAATACGTAGCAGCTCGCAAGGTTGTCGAATACAAGGTAATTATCATACATGTAGGTTGTGCAGGTAGATAATTTTCTGTCTTGTTCTCGTCCATTGCTACGTAGAACATGTATGCATGGCCTCACCGAACGCCATTGATCATGCACTGCAATATAATGGTTGTAAATACCTCGCTGTATTGTTTAATTGGAAGCTGCAGACACCTGGTATACTACCACTGATATTACTACGCAGCATCGAGCCGCAGCCTTGTATACTCTTTATGGCATGTTGCCTGCGCCGGCGGACCACCGTCGATCATGCTGCGGGACGGCTTTTCAGGGCAGGTCAGTTTCAGATGCTCCAGCCCAGCCAATGACTGCAGTTCCGGGTATCTTGCAAGCCCATATCGAGGCTCACTTGCTATCGTCATTGTCGTTGCCGCGCATCTCCCCAGTCATTTCGGATAATTCCTTCTCTCTGGCCCCCCTTGCCCTGTCGTCCATGGAGCATGTAAGTCGAACAAGCTGTCCTCGCTAGTACACTGCATTGCTGCAAACGACCTTCAGCTGCGCTGGCTGACCGGAGGGCAAAACACTCTGATGCAGAAAACTCATCCCGCTTTGAACACCGACCTCCGACCGTCCCTTGCGTCCAAGCTACGGATATACCCAGACCAAGCCCTCACCGGGCCATGCACAATCCTCCAGATCGAGCAGGGTGGGAGAAACGACTGGGTCCATCGGCGGCGGAAGCAAAACACTGCATACACGCGGAATGATCGACTAATCCACCTGTTCGCACACCCTCCGTGCGTCATCGAATGTTTTCTCCCTCTCACATTCTCTCTCGCGCACCCGGCAGAACCCTTTTTTAAATCCCGCTCCCGCCTGCTGGGATGATGGGGGAGGATTACGACTTCCTGACTTGGGGGTTTGAGAACTACAAACTGCAACTGCCGCGTACTCAAAAAAGCGCCCAAGGGTCGATCATGGGCAGCAAGGGATCCATGGGGATCCGCCCGTGAGACCAGCATTTGCTCGTCTCGGATGCTCAGAGCCCATGTTCCGGCGCGGCAGTGGGTTCCAGTGTTTGTGTGAACGGAAAGCCTGACAGAAATTGCACGTGCATCTCGAATTCGTACTTTTTTTTATACTTACTACGCAGTACAAACTACACTCCCGGCGTACCTGAGCTGATGCTCTCTTTTTTATGGAGATGGAACTGTTTTGAAATTTTACAGTCCAATTGTTCGGACGTGGACTCGATTTCTAGACTGGCAGCACTGGCACGGGCGCGGAAGAGAAACCCGCCCAAATTTCCATTTACCTTAACTTTTTTCCTCTCGAGCATCTCGGCCGTCCGTCAACGTGTCAGCCACTGATTCCACGACCAAGGGCGTCTAGAACGTCAGCAAGGAAGACATTGTTTTGGGGTCCGCGGCCGGATCGCATTCCAGCGAATCGAGGATGAGGGTCTTGTTCCTCGGTGGCCCCTGTTGTCGGGAAGCCCAGCTTACATACGTAACTCGAACTGTTTTTTCCCCTCTTCACTGGCGTTTTGGGCGCCCATGATATCTGTACCCTCTCGCGGCTGGTTCCACTGCCACGTTTCCTAAGAGATGAAATCTCTCCCCGGGAATGCAGACTGCTGCTTTCCGGCATCGCTCTTGGACATCATGACAAGCGAGCCCAGCGCCCCCTTCTCGCGCCAATCGCGGCAGGCACCTGGCCTCGCTGGCTTCGCTCCAAGGAGACGGCGGGCGGATACCCAAAGAGCCTTGAGAGGCCCAAAGCTTGGGTTTCTGTGGCTATCCCCACCGCGTGGAGGCTCCTACTGGAATGACGGATGCCGGATGGGCCATCGAGAGCCCACTTGATCCGAACAGCATCGTACCATACTCCGAGCGGCGAGCACCACAATGACACGATTGGGCGGCGCCCCCCCTTCCACAAGAGATGTATTCCACAAGAGAGATCTCTGTGGCACTCGATCTCATACGACGCGACCCAGTTGCGGTTAGACAGGACGAGCCGGGCAGCCGAGGCTCTTGATGAGGCAGCAGTGCATCCATCCGTGGGAAGCGATCCGACCGGAGAACGCTTAAGATCTTTTTTGCGTTGCCAAATGATGCCCCTTTGCTAGCGAGATGCCCATCGTGAAATCTCGGGTGTCCCTAACCTGGGCAAGAGGCTGACGGTGGGCAGATGCTGCATGCACAGCAATCCACACACCGGTCTAGGATGTTATATTTTGACTGATAAATCGGGTCGCAGCCCTACGAGGTTTCGGACCCTCTGCCATGCCTTACACTCCGCCTGATTCCGGGCCTGGGAGGAAAGAAAAAAAAGGAATGCCATCCGTACGGCAGACGGGAAAAAAAGAAAGAGGCTTGGGTGGGTAAGTAATGCCGTGCTAGCTTGAGGCTTGATGCGTTTGCTGCCTCAGCCTACCTAGGTACATATCTAGTGCCGTGACGATGCTGTCCCGAGACGAATCGCATCAGCTGTGCGCTGTTCGCCGATGGATTTTTGAAGAAATGGGGTTCGTGATCAAATTTTTTCTACGCCCCTAATAAATAACGTGAATATACACCGCGACAGTGACAGCAAGAGGAACAAGCCGACGACGTTTATGCTCTTAGGGACCCACTTGGGAATAACCAAGTACGGTAACCTCCCGAACGGACCAGGTTCAGGATTCTTGAAAATTTTCTTTGGCTCCTAAAACAAAAAGAGTCATCATCACTTGTGACTAAGACCCGAAAGAAGAAGTACGATGCACAACCTTTGGTAATGTCTCATCTATTCTGGAGTCCCTCATTCCACAAGTGTAGCCACGGGTCTCAGGCTGCTGCTAGATTTTGCTGAAATTTTTTTGGGCTGGGGCTGCCGGTTGCTTTTCGTCGCGTGGTCCCAGACAAAAGGTCCCCGACATATGACATGTTCCCGCTATACTGCTTCCGGCGATGCGAAATGTTTTTTTTTAAACCTTTTTCTAGGTTGGGTATCTTTGCTCTCTCTTTGCCTTGCTTTGGGGATGCAAGGGCGGCTTATAGAGCTGATTTGCTTCCTTCGTAGCGATTGTGCCAATGAGGCTAAGATATTTCTAGCTGTAGAAACATGGAAGAACATTTGCCCCCCTCTCCCCTATTACGTACGAACAAGATACTGGACGACAGAGTCTCGATCAGAAAATAGTGAGTGCTTTGGTCACCTCTGTATCAAAGTTAGCGAGCACTGTTTGATTGAAACGTCGTGGCCGGCAGGCAAAAAAGGCGAGACAAGACACGCCAGAAAACTTCGAACCAAGAAGAAAAAGCCTGGAATTGCTTCCGTTGTGTCAATGATAGTGGACCCCCCACCCACAGAACCATGGGCTCCGGAAGATCCAGAAGATCAGGCACAATTGCCATATCCACTGCGATCCAGAGAGATCAGGAGAGATCAGCCACTGGAGTAGTATCCGATGAGTCAAGTTGGCCGTTGCTCACGCCATAGTCTGGGGCCTCTCTCATATCGTACTTTGTTGGCATTGGCAGTCGCACAGATACATAGGAGTGTCCCTAGCAACTTTTGTGGAAGAGAACAAAACTTGAGTCTAAAACATGAATCTTCTACGTCGACGCCGCCCGTCCCTCTTCTGTCTTGTATGTGGGCGTCTATGTAGGGCGTGCCTTGCAGCAGAAGAAGTCTTCTTCGAAGCCGGGAATGGAACATGCAAAGAACGCAAGGCGGCCCGCGCCCTCACAAACCACCCACGAGGGGCCCGGGTGTGCTTCCGCCGGGTGATGATGGCGTTCTGGTACCTTTTTTTGCTTCTTCGTGAATTGTGAGGCCAGCCCGGCGGCAGCAGACTTCCCCAAGGTTTGCTTCAAGAGACGTGCCTGACCTCTGCGGGAAGAGAGGCGATATGGCGGTGAGAAAGACAAGAGTTGCAATGTTTCGCGATACTAGCAGAAGAGCGCCAGAATATGGAGATCTCATCCAGATGATATCAGACAAGGACTCGGATCGGCACTGAAACTTTTCATGATCTGCATAACTATACAAGACTACAGCTGAAGCGGCGACAACGCGTCGTACCCCTTGGCCACGACCTCCTCGCCGCCGGCCAACATGATCTCGTACTCGAGGTCGGGCTGCGCCTCGCGGTAGAGGGCGTTCTTCTCGCTGGCCATGGTGAAGTTGTAGGCGGCCTCCTCGTCCGAGATGATGTTCTTCTTCAGGCCGGCGGCCGCGGCGGCCTCGACCTGCAGCTGGATGCGGCAGCCGCGGTCGAGCAGGCCGAACATGAAGCCGGCCTCGTCGACGGTCCAGCCGACCGTCAGCAGGCCGTGGTTCATGAGGATGGCGCCCTTGTTGTGCGGGCCCAGCGCGTCGGCGATGCGCTCGCCCTCCGAGGACCCGAACACGATGCCGCCGTAGTCGGCGTAGACGGCGTGCGCGTTGTGGAAGTTGCAGATGTCCTGGCTCAGCATGTCGAGGGGCCGGGCGAAGGCGGACCAGGCGCGGCCGGCGTCCGTGTGGAAGTGGCAGATGGCGTGGATGTCGGCGGGGCGGCGCTTGTGCACGGCGCTGTGGATGAGGAAGCCGGCGGCGTTGGCGGGCCGGCTCGCGTTGCCGCCGGCGACGCGCCCCGTGTTAATGTCCAGGCAGATCAGGTCGCCCGCCGTCATCATGCCAAAGTGCCGCCCCAGCGGGTTCATCCACATCAGGTGCTCGTGCTCCGGGTCGCGCACCGAGATGTGCCCCGACATACCCTCGGTGAAGCCCATGCGCGACATGACCCGGAACGTCGCCGCCATGTGCGTCAGGACGTGCTTGCGCTCCTCGGCGTAGCTGGAGAATGTCGGGATTCCTGCCACGGCATTTCGCGTCAGTTTCTGAATTGTAGTATTTCGAAAAATCGCCACATCGGATGAAAGCCGAACGGCGTATATCGGAGGCGCGCGGGGTCAACTGAATTTTTTTTTTTCGGGCGGTAATCACTCACCAGGTAGAGCAGTTCCATGGGAGATGGCTTCCAATGGCGTCTTGTCCAGCCCATCTCTAGCAGCGAGAGGGACGCCAGCATCTGACTGCTGGACTTGGTCCTTGGCCTTGCTCGGTAACACAGTGGGCGGGACCTCCGAGATCGCCGACGGTGCCATGTTTGCGGTCGCGTGTGAGGAATGTGTATAAGAGACGCCTGCGTGTATCTCTGGTCCTTATTGTACACTTTGATAATACCACGAGCATGAAAACATGAAAGTGCTTTGGTCAAAAATCAAAACCAGAGGGATCGTAAGATTTGTAAACGGAGGGCGTAGATAGGCAGTCTCCGGAGCGGAGAGCCGCCACCCACATAGGCGGCACCGCATTGCCGATCCCGAACTTTGCGGACTAGTCTTACCCCGACATCTTGGCTCTTTTGGACGCTGAAAGAAGCAGGTCAACGCGAGATGGAAATAAAAGAAGCTGCGAAATCCGTTTCTACATAAGCCAGACACACATCACTGATTTGCTCTTCATAGTTCGACACTGTAAATGCGTGTTTGTTTATTCTCACGCTTTCCTGAGAATGCAGACAGATTGTGTTGAATCTTGATTTATGCAGTCTCTTGACGAGCTCCAGGCCGGCAGGAATTCCGTACTGGAAGGGCAGTCTCCTAAGTGGTATCATTTTCAAGCGATCGATTTGTTTTGCAAATTGAGTAATAACCGAGTAACATCAGACTTCATGAATAGGTGGGCTGGGTAATCGAAACGAAGTATCACACGCATCAGAGCTCGTAAACGAAAGCATTGGACCTGCGCTCGACATGGCGAGGTTATATGACTGGGTGGTGTTTATCAGCAGGCAATTCTTGACCAGGGAACCACAGCATGCCTCACCTGATGCTTTATTCCTTCGTCGGTCTCTGATGATTTCGCGTGGGCCACGAGCTGCTCGGCCAAGGACCTGGCTACTGGGTTTCCTCTCCCAGCGATTGCCAGCATGTTGAGGAGAAACACCAAGTTATCTTCGTGATGAGAGCCATCATCCGAATCAAGGTGGCCTATCATGACAAGAAGCGCCGACGCCATCGAAAACAATGCTATGGGGTTCCGCATAATCAGCTGGGCGTTCGAAGTGGCCTTCATGATGTGCACTATTTCTTCAGCTGCCAAGAATGCGCGGTCCTCGCTCTGGTCCATCAACATATTGGATGGGTCGAGGGCCTGGAGTCTCTGGATGGCGGATTGATGAAGACGTATCGTTGCGGCTTGGACGACCAAGTGTACAGACGCTTCGTGTGGATTCCTATAATTCAGGTGTGGAGCGGTGCTGGAAATGCTCGTACGCAAGATGGTCAGATGATCATCCATTCGTCTGTGCTGTTTCCAGTAGCCACCATTGTCTGTGTCGCACAGCTCGGCATCTGAGAAGGTGCTCGAGCCCAGCAAGACGCTTTCATGAAAGAGATGAGCAGCTACTATGTTGCGCACGAAATTGGAGGCTGGCAGGTCGAAATCGCCGAGCAGCGAATATAATGTGCGGCAGGGTTCAGGTTGTCCGTCCGCGAAGGAATGATCTGAGGCGGGTAAGGGAGTGCAGACCTAGAAACACTGGGAGCTCAGCATCTTGACAGCATTTTCGAAATGATGCTCGCAAAGAGGGAAAGGAAGGGGCTCCTACATCATTCATATCAATCAGAGACGGCCACCCGGTCGTGGCACTCAGAAGGCGATCGGTGTTGAAAAGCGCCCACCAGGTCCGACGTTGCTCTTCGATCTGCCACCACTCCGGTGGCATTGATTCTTGTGGATAATGGTCGTTCCCTGGCAGCTTGTGTAATTGGCACATTTGCGCTGCCCGCACGCTATAGCTGAAGCTGATGGATGCACGTGAAAAGATTCCTTGTTGGCCTTCGAACATGGCAATCAAGAGCCAAGCTTGGGCATGTAGTATATTAGGCACGTCTGTTTGTATATCCTTGACCATGTCGAGTCAGCAACATACCAAAGACTGATCCTTCGACGAAAAACTCACTGTCGATTCGCCTGTGTCGGCTGAAACTCTTGCTCGGCGGTAAAGGGGGTGGCTCATTTGCATATGATGCTCGGAGTGAGTAGCTGCCAGTGCCATGATTATATACTGAAGGCATGTTGCAGGCTTGAGTGGACTGGGGAGAGGTAGCGACTCCATATACTTGGTGCGGTGTAGGATAGGGCAGACGCCATGCACAGTTTCGAAATATATGTCGGTACTATTCAATCAGCAACGAATACTGACAGCTCATCTTCTCACATGACTCACAGGTGCTGCGCGTCATCTTTGCTAAGACCACAGTCGAGATAGTCCTCTTGTGGTGGTGGTACCGCATGGTCTAAGTTGCGACCCTGGGCTGCAATGTCACTGGCTTGGCCACTGCCGTGCATGTCCCCGATAGTATTTAGGGCGTCATCCGATGCTATCGTGATAATTTGTTAGCAGCAGCACGCGATTCACAATACTAGAGTATCTCACTTGTTTGCAGTCGAATTCCCGTACTGTATTTGAGCCTGCCGCCCAGGCGCCTCTCGGTCGGATAACAACATTCTACTTTCGACTTTTGACAGCGCCCGCACGAGGGCGTTTGACGATCGCATCTCACTTTACTCCTGCGACAGCCAAAACAGGATAGGGTGGTAGTCGCTTTTCGAGAAGCAGATCTGTTCTCACTCGATGACGCCATGTTGCGACTGTCCATTATGCATTCGCAGCGAGCCATATCAGAACCGGCTCGAGAGCGAAGTCCACTTAGTCTTGATCAACCCAGTGCCCAAATTGAGTTTCTTTAGCAACAATCTCCAGCTGGCGTCTAGAATGCCAACTGACAATCCGCCAAGACAGCCTCTTCCTACAATCAAATGGAATGTATTCTATTTTAACGGTCAAGCATCAGAAGTTTCTCTAGAATACTCGGTACGACATCCGTGGATTTGTCACCACTGAAAGTTTCAGCGGGACTGCTCGGACTAGAGTAAAATGCGAGGCCCAGACAAACCCCGAGAGTTGATAAGAAGCATTTCCTTCTTTCCAATTTTTCTACTTGTTTCTGACGACAGTTTTAGTAAACTGAGAGCTCGTGTGATATTGATTGCAGTCTTGCCTTTTCATATGCGGTATTGTAAAGTAAGTATATATCGGCAGAGTCAGTAATAAGGAGGAAAATATATTCATGGGTTGGAAAGATACGGAGCTTTTATAATGAAAGTTGAAGAGTTAACGCAGGCAATTTCTAATAATGCTGATAATGGTAATACATGGCCAAGGTCATCCCATCTAATCCTGGTGTCACCATCGCTACAATTCCTCATTATCACGCCCCCTCCACATACGTAGATGACTCCAGCCAAGTGCCCAACGATTTCAGTCCGGGGTGCATCCGCTGCAATTCATCGACATTGGCCCCGTAGCCCTCCCTCTCAAAGAAGGCAAACATTGTCCCCATCTCCTTGGACAGCCGCAGCGTCAAGCCGCCGAGGATGCCCCACGTCAGCGGCACGTCCGCCCCCGTCTTCTCTCGAAAGACGGCCGTCATCTGCTCAAACGTCAGCTCGTCTCCGGCGAGCGACAGGGCCTTGTTCCTGAAGGCGTCCGGCTCCATGAACGCCTTGGCCGCGAAGTAGCCAATGTCGCTCGTGGCGACCAGCTGGAGCGGGCGGGATTTGACGCCGTCCCTCCAGCAGGTCGCAAAGATCTTGCCTACGAAGCCGCCGTCAAAGTTCTCCATGAACGCCACGGGCCGGAGGATGGTCCAGCTCATGGGGCTTCCGCCCTTGGTCTTGTCGATGAGGTGGTGCTCGATGTGGTGCTTGCTCTTGAAGTGCGGGATGTCGGTCGGGTTCTCGATCGACTTGGCGCCGCTGCGGTCGACGGACGAGTAGATAAAGTGCCGGACGTCGTTCTTGAGCGCGGCATCGACCAGGTCTTTGCCTTGCTTCTCCTCGATGATGGGCCCGTTCTTGTTCATGCCCGGTGTCTGAGATATAGCGTTAGATAAAGCTGTTTCGCCGGACGAACAGCTTGTATTGGAAGGATCATATACGAACCTGGACACTGAAAACGCCCCAGATGGGCGACGATGTAGCTTTCCGCGCGGTCTTGAAGACCTCATCTGCTTCGTCGAGATTTCCTTGGACGATTGTGATCTTGGAGGACTTGGCTGCGAGTCTCTGCGCCGACGCAGAAGAGGCGTCTCGGGTGAGGGCGAGGATCTGGTAATCAGCCTTGGCGGCAAGTAGAGCAGCTACCACAGAACCGCCTTGTTTGCCAGTGGCACCAGTGATCAATACAGTACGAGACATTATTGGGGTAAGCAGTAGCTTGTAAATGATAGGATGGGAGAACAGTGATGAAGCGATATGATCAGATAAAATGTTGATATTGTTGAATCATTCCCTTCCTTATAAAATCAGCAGAACAAACGCCTCGCGTCGCGGTCGAGTCATAAACTCTCGCCATATCGCAATGCGCGGCGAGGCTAGAAAACTTTCCAGCTTGGCAAGATGCTGATAGAATCGATGATTACATCAGTATGGTATAGGCAGCAAAAATCGCAACGTCGCTTCGAGCTCAGCTAATCGTATACTACTGCTGGCCTGCTCCTCGGGCATTGACATAATCGAGTCCGAGCCGGCTTACCAATCTATGCCGACAATACAATATTGTGGGGCCACCCGGGACCGACCATTATCGTACCTAGTAGCCGGACCCCGACTCGCTGCTCGTCGCCCTCCACGACAAATTGAAGCCATCACAATGGAATGAAAAATTTGCATACAGATCCACCATAAACCAATTTAATCAGGACTTTTTCAACAAGGACCGTTGGCAGAATTGGCATTGCGTCTGACTACGAGCGGCTTCCCGTCAAAAGGAGTTGTAATCAGTTGACATCAGGAGATTCTGGGTTCGATCCCCAGGCGGTCCTTTTTTTGAGCGTCATGAGGACGTGACGATGATTTTTTTGGTGTTTTGTTGTTCTTTTTTGGAGCGTGAAGCATTTGTTTGAGGGCGGCCGTGATCTTTCTGCCCATGTCGTGAGATTGTCCCACGCCGGGCTGCTTAGCGTGGTCTAGAGAACGAACCTTCCAAAAACAAACGCCTGGAGAGCGTCAGCACGTTCCTGCCTTTTGAATCTTTTTCGGCAGACATGCCAAATTTTTCGTTCTTTGATGGCGACTTCCTCTTGAGAGTTGTATTCTCGGTTCGAACCCAAGGCGATCCTAATTCTTGAAGGGCTTTGAGGGCGCCATGGTGCTTTTCCCCCTCAATGATGGCTGCTGTAATCGTCATGCGTGAAAAGACAGTCAAGTTAGGATCCTTTTCCAAGATGCTCTTGTGGATCGAGTAGAGCCACAGGCCACCTGTGTCGATCCTCTGGGTAAAGAAAAACGGATCAATCTTGCTCGTGAAGTCGTCATCGTATCAGTTAACAGCTGTGTTGTGTCCACAAATATTGTAGAATACGCATTTTGCATTCTAGGAGTGCCTGGGTCATGTCCGTTCTCCGTGGTTTTGCGCAGCCCGGATGCCTGTCGTCTTTTGATCTCAGGAGTGTCGCTTCATGGAGATGAACTCCTTGGGCACCGTATCTTTTCCTCATACCCTTGGTCCTTTGGAATTCAGTGCTTTTCCAGGCAAATGCACGACCGGATACTCCACGACCGGCTGCTGCTGTGGTACATGGCGGTAGGCAGGTGGTACTGAGGGGATGCCGACCCAGCTGTTGAGGGCCTCGCCCGACACGAAACGGTCCACATAGAGCCTGCGCTCGCTCTGGGGGTAGAACTTCCAGACCAGAAAGCTTCTCGCCCAGTCGCGCGCGAGCTGCGCGTCGTCAAAGACGAAACAGAATCCTCCATACGTTGTCGTGGCCACTATCTGCGAGACCCTGGACGGTAGTCGGAGGGACACTTCCCTGCCGGTCTGAGAGACGGCCAGTGTTTCCCTCTTGACTATTGATCTTTGCGAAATGTATTGCGAGTATGCAAATGCCTGGGCAGTTGACTGAAATGTGATGTGAACTCGCCTTGTGTTGTCGTTGAATGTTATCTTCAGGTCGAGGGTGGCTGTCAGGGTACTCATGTTGTTTTTGTGCTGAAGGACGAGGTCCCACTAGGAAATGTTCAAGACCAGGGGAATGGTGATTTGCAAATGAAGATTTGTCCGAGTAGAAAATGGTTCAAATCGGAAATCTGCCCTTGAACGATAGTATTGGCGCGATTTATGTTTTAATCTTCGTCCGATGGATCACCATTCATCTGATCGCCATATAAGCAGAAGAACACTGATTTTCACTGCCACTGGGCTCAAGGCGGGCAAGACGTGCTGACATCGACCGTAATTGGCTGCCGTGGAGCTTTCATTCGGTGAATGTGTGGCTGAGGATGCAGTGTTGCATTGCAGCTGACATGCTTCGGACTCAGCCGATGCCGCAGCGGCAGGTTGTGCGCACAACTCAGCCTCCCCAATTGCAATGACGACTTTTCCTTCATTTGATCAATTTCCATGATAGAAGACTTTAAAGATGGAAAGTCCAGTCATGAGCGCAGGACCTGAAGCAGATATCGAGAAGGGCTCCGATTTGGAGGCAACATCTACTCACGACTTCATAGAAAGCCAAGAACCACAGTCTCGTCCCAGATATAGTGACGAGAGCGTTACGCCTTCGGGGCATGTCGGGTCGCAAGAGAGTCTTCCAGATGGCAGACGTTCTCCGTCTGTACGAAGGGCCACTCCGGCGGCAAGTGTGTATGGAAAGACACCAAGTTTCTCCAAAGGGAGTCCTAAAGTCCCAGACTCAATACGGTCTCGTCAGGGGTCCTTTGCGACTGGCCCGCGTGCAGGCTCGAGTCCTCGTCAAAGCATCGACGGCAATCGGTCTTTCGGAAGGGTCAGGACGACATCTCTTGGTCCGCTACCCGATGTGAATCTGCCGGATTCGTGGATATTTCGCCATCACAAGCCTGGACTGATCTTCGGTATACAACGCCAGAAGGAAAATAGATTCGCAAAAGGGGCGCGCAAGTTGTGGTATGGGAGGAAAGACACGGCTGCTCAACCTCAATACTACCCTCGACGCGACCCGGACCATAGCTTTCAGGTCAGCTTGGTGGAACTGCAGCGGATTCGCCTGCGAAAGTTGCAATATAGATTAGTACAGCATGCTGTACAGATGCGGTACAAGGACCACGAGCCTGACGAGTGGGAGAGCGATCTTCAGTCCTACAGTAAGTGTGCGGGCGGATGCTCGTGCGAAATCATTCCTCGACTAACACATATGGGCCGTCTTACTAGTCGAGGCCATCAAGAATTATGACTACATGATCGAACGGAGCAAATCTCAACGAGATCCGTTTCTCGTGACTGGCCAGCGAACCGTCGATGACTTTGTCATTAGGACAGTCTTCGATCTCTTGAAGATTGACCCGGGGGAGTTCGAAGATCCCATTTCGGTGGCGGATCCGTGGGAAGAAGATATGCAACCCATAGGAGGCACCAGACTAGACAACGTCAAACAGTCTCGCATCGAAGGCATCAGGGACCGGGTCCTCATGGCTACCGTGGGTGGCGCCTTCTTGATCGGACCAATGTGGCTGATGGTCAAGCGAAATGACCTCACGACCTCGTTGGTCTCAACAACACTGTTCGTGGCCTTCTTTGGAGCGTTCATGGCTGGCTATGCCGACAAGGGCAAAGATGTCATGTCGGCCACAGCTGCGTACGCTGCTGTCCTGGTTGTTTTTGTGGGAGTCGGAAACCAGGGTTAGAGTCATACATTCCATATGATTGTACTTCGTTCTCAAAAAATAGGCCGAGATGAGACGCATCACGGTGATGCCGCGCGATTCTCTACACCAGTGCCGCGTGGATGCTGCATAGCTGAGGACATGTTGTTGTTCATGAGTTGGCCTTCTACATTCCAGAGAAGGGCCTCGAAATCGTCATGCAGCGTGGGCAGTTTGATATGTTCTCAGCAAGAAATCCTCTGGTACAGGAGCAGGAGTGTTGATGTATGGGACTTGTGTCGCAGCACCGTAGACCCCTTTCCAGGCTATACTTGGTGCCAACATCGGGGTCCACAACCAGGTACAGATCAATAAGACGTGCTTCAGTGTTCAGAATCATGATAACTGCCAGATTAAATTAAAAGCTGGCATGAAATGCAAGTATGATAAAAGTTCCGAGCATAGAAATTACATGTTGTAGTGTATGAAGAACAAGGTCTTCGAGGTTCTTTTGATATCTACTGGGTAACTCGTACTTGAGTGACGCACGGACCCACCAAAATCCCCGGTTGACAAGCACCTGGTAAAAACATTTCTCCATCTTTGGCGATAGCTCCAAAAATTGGCAGGCAGAGCCCGAACTTTTTGGGACTCAAGTCAATACTGGAGCTCTAGACGACCCCTCGAAAGGAGCACAACACGCGAACCCTTCCGACCTTCAGCCCGGTCCTCCAATAGCTTTCCACCCCGAAAGCTTTCCCAATCTTCCTGTCTCTCTTGTAACGTCTTAGTTTCTCTGGTGACCAGCCAAAACCGACTTCAAGATGCAGGCCCCGGTCCTGGTTATGAGTAAGAGAGCCCCTCCATCCCCCAAGCTCCTGACCCTATCCCGGGAGCCTAGGTGTACCTCGAACAAGGACTGACGATGCTATCCTCCAGACACCCAGAGCGGTGAGAGACAGACTGGCCGCAAGGCGCAGATGTCCAACATTGCTGCCGCAAAGACGTATGTCCATCCACTCGAGCCATGCTGCTGCTGCCCGCGCCTCCCCTAATGCCGATTACAGTGTCGCCGATATTATCCGATCATGCTTGGGCCCCAAGGCCATGTTGAAGATGTTGCTGGACCCCATGGGCGGTATCGTCCTTACCAACGACGGCCACGCCATCCTGCGAGAGATCGAGGTGTCGCATCCCGCCGCCAAGAGCATGATTGAGCTCAGTCGGACACAAGACGAGGAGGTTGGCGATGGTACAACAACGGTCATCATTCTGGGTGAGTAGTTCCCCGAACAGTTAAAGAGGTCAAGCAGCTGCGAGCTAACATTGTTTAGCTGGCGAGATTCTTGCGCAATCCCTCCCCCAGCTCGAACGTAACATTCACCCCGTCGTCATTATTTCCGCCTTCAAGCGCGCTCTGAAGGACGCCCTGGAGATCATCGAGGAGGTCTCCATGCCGATCGACATCAACGACGACGAGGCCATGAGAAGCCTGATCTCTTCTTCTATCGGCACCAAGTTTGTTTCGCGGTGGTCGGATCTCATGTGCCAGCTTGCGCTCAACGCTGTGCGCACCGTTACCTGGGAGGTCGGCAACGGAAAGAAGGAGGTCGACATCAAGCGATACGCTCGTGTGGAGAAGGTTCCCGGTGGCGAGATCGAGGACAGCAGAGTTTTGGACGGAGTCATGCTGAACAAGGACATTACACACCCCAAGATGCGGAGGAGAATCGAGAACCCCAGAATTGTCCTCCTGGATTGCACCCTGGAGTACAAGAAGGGAGAGTCGCAGACCAACATCGAGATCACAAAGGAGGAGGACTGGAACCGCATTCTGCAGATCGAGGAGGAGCAGGTCAAGGCCATGTGCGACTCGATCATTGCTGTCAAGCCCGACCTGGTCATTACGGAGAAGGGTGTGTCCGATCTCGCACAGCATTACTTCATGAAGGCAAACATCACAGCTCTGCGCCGTGTCAGAAAGACGGACAACAACAGAATCGCACGCGCCACGGGTGCCACGATCGTCAACCGGGTGGATGACTTGCAGGATTCGGATGTTGGAACGCAGTGCGGTCTGTTCGAGATTGAGAAGATTGGTGACGAGTACTTCACCTTCTTGACAAAGTGCCAGGACCCCAAGGCCTGCACCGTTCTTCTCAGAGGCCCTTCCAAGGATATCCTCAACGAGATCGAGCGCAACCTCCAGGACGCCATGGGTGTGGCACGAAATGTCATGTTCCAGCCTAGACTGTCGCCTGGTGGCGGTGCTACGGAAATGGCCGTCTCCGTCAGGTTGAACCAGCTGGCCAAGGGTATCGACGGCGTCGAGCAGTGGCCGTACAAGGCGGTCGCCGATGCTATGGAAGTCATTCCCCGCACCCTGATCCAGAATGCCGGTGCCAGCCCGATCCGAGTCCTGACCGAGCTCCGGGCCAAGCAGGCCGAGGGCAAGAGTACCTGGGGTATCAACGGAGACACTGGTGGTTTGGCCGACATGGTGGACTACGCCATCTGGGAGCCCGAGGCTATCAAGCTGCAGAGCATCAAGACAGCCATCGAGGTGAGTTCACATGAGATTGCAACATTTGAAGCGAAACAGACTGACATCTATTTTAGGCCGCATGCCTCCTGCTCAGAGTCGACGATATTTGCAGTGCCAAGAAGGCAGCACAACCCGGTATTGGCCTCAGCGGAGGTGATGACTAAATAATACACAATGGATTTGGTCATTGGTCACGAGATGTGTAATGAAAAGAAAGAAGAAATGCATACCCTCACACGAAGAACTGGCGACCCCTTACAAAAAGTTTCATGGCGAAATAGACGAGATAGACGGCTTTGCTGCCAACTTCGGTCCAGCATAAAGAACCAATAATAAGGAGAACGCAGTTTTGAAGCGTATATACTTGCTCCATGTATGACCGGGCGCTCGTGAATTAAGTATGTGCAAGACGTTGACCATGTCTCATCTTTAGAATACAACGGTATCGTACCTTCATCGTACAAGCCAATATCCGCCTGGGTATCAACGATTTATAACCACGCTTTATGCCATCAGTCGTCCTCGATGATGAGTCCTTGGGGCTCCTCGGCTGCGGCTGGTGCATCTTTGATCTCGGTGTCTTCCTCTGCTCTGGTGACGGCAATTCGGGGTCCCTTGGTGCCGTTTGTTGGCACCTTTGCAGCCACTCCTCCTCCGGCCTTGGCCTTTGCCTTTCGCGCCTTCATCTTTTCTCTCTTCTCGCGGTTCCTCCTCGTCTTCTCGTCGTCCTTGCGGGCCAGCTCCTCCCGATTTCGCTCAAACTCCTCCGTCTCCTGCTCCTGCTTGACCTCCTCGTCCATCTGCCGCAGCCGCTCGTACTCCCTCCGCCGCGAGGCCTTGTAGACGTGGAACTCACCCGAGCCGGCTCCGGCGCTAGAGCCCTGCACGTTAGTCACAATCTCGGGCGGCGGGGCGACCCGCGACCGGGACAGCGCGCTCGACGGGTCCGGGATCCGGATGTCCTGGTCGGGGCGGGCGAAGAGGGCGTCCACGCTCGAGGCCTGGGCCGACACGGGCGTGAGGGCGCGCTTCTTGACGGCGCGCTTGGAGCGCGGGTCGGCCGAGGTAGGGACGCTCTCTGGACCTTCCCCGGACATGATTGTTGGATTTGCAGGAGGCTGGGCGTGCGTCGGGTTGTTGGGGGTGAGAGCTGGCACGATGCGCTTCGCCCTGTCGCGGATGTGGTGGTTCCCCCCGAGGCGCGTCGCAAGTCTGGTTTTGGGACGGGCGAGATCGGCGGCGTTGGCTCTGTCTCCCTCGGCAATGCAGGTTGGTGCTTTGGTCGATCGACGTCGAATTTTGAGTGAGTCGAGATTATGTCGTGTGTCGCAGTCGTTGGTCAATACAAGCGCCCTCGATGCATCTATCAGCTGGTTTTCCCTGCTGTAAGCCTGTCGTCTGAAAGCCAAAAATTTTGGGATAAGGCTGATAGGTCCAATGAATGAGCAGTGCTCAACTGGACTTCTCTCTACAAATGGCGGGGCGGCATGCACACTACAGGCCACCCTAAAGGTTGCCTACCAGCAGCCGACTAGAACCCAGGGGGAAGGGCGGCAGGCGGCGCCTCTTTGGGGAGAGCTGCATCCCAACCCGAGGGGTCCCTGAGGGCGGTCTTAGCGCTGGCATAGCTGGGAGATACCGGGTCCAGGCGGTCCAGCAGGCCAATGGCGGCAGGGCCAAGTGCGTTTCTCAGCAGGGCGGCGGGGTCGATCTACCCCTCCAAGCAGTCGATAAGCAGGGGCCGAACGGGGGGCGATACCCAGGAAGCCTTGGTTGAAACTTTGGGTTGTTTCTTCGTGAGTGGGAAGCTGAATCGTGTGGGAGAGTCTTTGGTGGGAGTCTCGTGAGTTGGGAGTCACAAGTTTCATTTTCCTTCCTGTTGGATCAGTTTTCTTCCCTTTTCCCCGAACCTCCGAAAAGATTATCTGTCCTTCGTTTGCCTCGCCTTGCCTCGGATCTGCTCTTTGGTATCACGACATCCACTCGTCCGTTTGCTTGTGCCAGTCGTGATTGCTACCTACCTATCACTGCGTCAAAAGATTTACCCGTAGCGACTGCTCAGTGTCACACTTTCCGTACTACTACTTTGTTCGAATAAAACAGAAGATTCTCTCCAACTTCTCTTGCGCATTCAGTCGCCAGCTGCTCACACGTTGCTGTGACTACGGACCAGCTCTCGTTTCAAGCGAATACACAGTCACTGATTCTGACTACTTGTCGCATACGAATCACCTCTAGGAACACAGGATTATCTCGAGACGAAGCCACGAGCTCGTCTTCCGGAAGAAAATAAAATTGAGGCCGGGCAAAAACGCCACCATGGGACGACCTAGGCTGATCATTCTCATCAGACATGCCCAGTCCGAGGGCAACAGTAAGTCAAAGGATACCCGTTCCACTTGAACATTCTACCAGGCAACCACCTTTCTGACCTCATACATCTACTAGAAAACAGAGAAATCCACCAGACAATCCCCGATCACCGTGTCAAGCTCACACAAGATGGCTGGGCCCAGGCCCGCGAGGCCGGGCGACGCCTGCGCTCCATGCTCCGAGCCGACGATACGTTGCACTTCTTCACGTCTCCCTACCGTAGGACGAGAGAAACGACCGAGGGCATCCTCGAGACACTGACGTCGGACGAGGACGATCCGAGCCCCTTCAAGCGCTCTAGCATCAACGTATACGAGGAGCCGCGGCTGCGCGAGCAGGACTTTGGCAATTTCCAGCCCTGCAGCGCCGAGATGGAGCGCATGTGGCAGGAGCGCGCCGACTATGGTCACTTCTTCTACCGAATCCCCAACGGCGAGTCGGCCGCGGACGCCTACGACCGCGTGTCCGGCTTCAACGAGAGTCTCTATCGTCAGTTTGGCGAAGACGACTTTCCGAGCGTCTGCGTGCTTGTCACTCACGGCCTTATGAGCAGGGTGTTCCTCATGAAGTGGTATCACTTTTCCGTCGAGTACTTTGAGGACCTCAGGAACGTCAACCACTGCGAGTTTCTCATCATGAAGAAACAGGAAGATAGTGGAAAGTACATCCTCCAGAATAAGCTTCGGACGTGGTCTGCCCTGAGGCGGGAGCGCGCCGCACTTACAGCGAAGGAGGATGCCGAGAAGGGAAAGGAAAAGACGAACGCGACAGCACCGGCCGCCACGCCAGCTAAGGAGAGGCGCTGGGGCGGCTGCCCCGAAGGTTGCAATCATTCGAAGCACATCCCCAAGATACGCAGAGACTTGTTAGAGCTGAGGCAGGTTGATGAGAAACACGCTGCTAAGAGCAGCGCTGCAGCTGCTAGCAGCACTACCGTCTCCAGCACCACGACAACTATTGCCTCTCGCCGGGTACCGCGTACACTCAACTCTTCGGACGACGACTCAGACGATCCGCGCGGGAAACCAGGCGGACCGAAAATCGATGTCATTAGAGCTCGCGAAGAAGTCGTCTCATCACCAGATGGTACACCCTCCTTCATCACCGTCGAGGATCGCCTGCGCCACATCAAGTCGCCCAAGTTTCTGCACGTAGGCCGCGATTTCGGTGGCACCCATTCCGGGGCTAATAGCGATGCTGAGATGTCCGAGGATGATGCCAGGCAACGCTTAGCTAGTATTGCGGCAAGGGTGAAGCCTACGAATGGAACCGGTGCTGCTACTAATGGCAGTAGCAACGGAGAGAATGGAAAATATTCGAACGAGAGTGGAACGGTCAGACGTGCGCACGCCAATAGGCTTGGTGATGCGCCAGCCAGTCGAGGCTGTTCAACAGATGGAAGCGAGGATGGCGGTGACGAGAGGGAAGAGAATGGAGATGCCGACGACCACGATCACGACCATGAGGAAGAAGATCTGGATAAGGCTGAGAAGGAAGACCGAAGCATTCTGGGGAGTGTTTACTAGGTTAGTGGCAAAGCAGTTTCGATGCGGAGCTCACTATCAAAAACGCATTGGTCGAAAGCCAAGTCGGGGCTCAGGTCATGTTCAGCCCAAAGCGAGCAATAGAAAGGCTGTGGAGATTGTTTACTGGCGTGTTCTCGTCATAGGTTGAATTACGAGTTATGATAGTCGGATATACCCAATCAAGTATGTTCATTGTGTGCAGTCACTTGGGGGACTTGCCAGCTTAGTAGCAAACTCATCGAGCTTACATAGACTCTTCATGAACTCGATCTCTCATGTCAACACTTAACGGCCTCCTTCGGTTGTGCTCACCGACCAATGTGGACGGCCGTCCCACCTGCCAGCCAGGATATCTCTCACCTCCTTGAAGATCGGCGCATCCTTTATTTGAGGCAACGGCTCGGGAATCTCGTCTCCAAAGAGCGTCGATCGCACATTCTCTGCACGCTTCTTCTGCCGTTTCTTGACATACTCAACTGAATCTGCCGGTAGTTCGCAGCCATGCTCGAGTAGACACTCGTTGACTTCAAACTTTAGCTCTTCGAAGATCTTCTCCTGCGTACTTCGGTCAACCTTTTCGAGAACCCCCAGAATCTCCCCGTTTGACATTTCAAAGTCGCCGAGCTCTTGGGCAGCGCCGGCGGCAGAAGTGACAGCTCTAAACACGTCATATCCACCGTATTTATCAAAGTAGGGGTCGTCACTGTTGCTGATGAGATCACCATAGTCCTTGCGCTGGACGCCGGTGACGCTGTGACGAGGGCACACATCCAAGACCAAGCTGACAAGCTCGGGATCGAATCGCGACCGCGACGGGGTGCCGAGGCGAATCACGCACCGACAGAAGACGTATCGATGTACCAAGTTGAACATGGGCTCCCATTTCGCGACCAGACTTCGACAGACGAGGTCGATGCTAGGCTCTTCTGATGCCATCTTGATTGCGAGCTGCTTGGCGAATTCGGTCCTGAGCTTGGAGCTTTCATGTGCAGTTGGATTCTTGCCGCGCTTTCTCTGTTTGTAGTCTCGATAGACGTTTCTTCCCGTACCGATGGTCATATCCTCTGGCTCGAACAGGATCTGGTCGGGTTCGACCAACAGAATCCTCAAGTCACACGAGTTGCTGAGAGACGTTAGCCTGGATGGTATGAAGAAGGAGTCACCGAATTAATTATACTCACCAGGTACTAAATTCTCCCTCCTTGTATGCCCTCGCGTAGGGCTTGCGACATCGCGCGCACTTGGAAAAGCTGAGCCCACGCCACATCCCCACGATGAACGAGATGCGGAGTCTCGCGCCACTGGTGACGTTGACGCTCCAGTTCTCCTTAGTGAACGGCATCTTGCCGTTCTCGGCGGAGATGAGTATGTGGCCGCGGTCGAGCTGTCTCGATCCGGGCAGTTTCCGCGAGCGGAAGCGTATCTGTACCACCTTGAAGAAGTCCTTGGCAGAGCGTCAGCGGTTATGAATCCCGGGATCTTGTTGGAGACTGGATGGTGCTTTACCTCGAGCGTCGTGCATAGATCGACTGGGAACGGGTAGATAGGGCCAAGTCCGTCGTCGACGAAAATCCAGTCGCTGGCTTCCCATTCGTACCCATGGTCCCGCGGCTTGCGGCTATTCAGCGTGAGTAGCTCTATAGTCTGCTTCTGCAGGGTCAAATGCTGCTGTTGCAGGGTTCGTATCTCGTCGAAGCCCTTGGACAACGTCACATGTGAACGATCTTGTGCCTCTCTGGAATTGAGTCAGCCATCTACTGCGTTGATAGTTGCCATTACTGCCTCCACGTACCTTATCATACGGTTCTCCAGCTTCTGCCGCTCGGTCTCGACTTCTCGCGAGAGCTGTCCTAGACGCTGCTCGAGCAGTCCAAACTTCTTCTCCATTCCCATGGCCTTGACCGCAGATCTCACACAGTTCCACTTTCCAGGCATGCCTCTCACGCGCACGGCATCCAAGAAGGCCGACACCTCCTCTACCAGACCAGTAGCCCGGGAGCATAGCGTCGCGTGGTACCTGTCGAGGTCGTCCCCGAGTATCGCCTGCTGCGCTTTCAGATACCCGACGGCTTTGAGCAAATGATCGGCGAGCTCCCCTACCCGGTCGTGCTCCTCGGTGATCCCGCCCGCGGCCCCAGAGACTTTTCGGTAGCCGACGAACACCTTGTGGCCAAAGTCTAGGAGTTGACATACGGTTGCAATCACGGATATGACCTCCATACTCGTGGAGGAATTTCTGAGTTCGTAAAGATGCTTCTGAGGCAGCACGACCTAGCTCGGAGGGTCAAAACCTGGGCAGCAGGTGTGATAGATATGTCTGTTCTTTGTTGGAGACTTTTGCCTCAATTTCATATTGGGAGGCAAGGCTGAGTCCTGCGGGGTTGCATCTGCAAAGTATTCGACTGATGGCTGCAAGTCAGACCATTATGCCTGGCGAGCTGACGGAAGGCTATGTGCCTTGGCACAGCCGGAGGATGTCATCAAAGCCTGACAGTATTCTACCGAATACATCAGCATCATGGGGAGAGTCACTTCGCAACTATAAAGTCAAATATTGGTAGTAACACGCACAAAACATAGCATGATGTAAGTCACCACGGGTATGACCTTCAAATGAGTTGCAACGTTGGGATCCATAAGGAAGAGTAAGAGGCAAAAAAAAAGATACCACCGTCGCCTGACAAGGCAAAAAGAAACTCGCGACGTTGACCTGGTTCGAACAGGCGCTCCCGAAGGAACAAGATAAACTGATGTGATATCATTCTAGTCTTGCGCATTAGACCACTCTGCCACAACGCCTTGATGAAAAGTTTGTATCACCATTAGCATACTCGTTGGTACAAACCATGGGTGATGTGGATCCCTTTCGTCTAATCTGGGTGATATAGGCGTGTTCAAGCTGTAATATACTCATGTCGTGTTCGGCGACGAGCGCTTGATCATATTGCCCCATAACTTACAACATGTCTTATAGCATGTCGTTTTCGCATAAATGTTATTTCCATGATTCTCGGCTGATTTGTCCAACATGGTGCTTCTGATTTTCTTGTTTGCAGTTCTTAAGTGAAACATGTTGCGTACGAAAACAGAAGGGAAAAGATTGTACAATCGATATCATCCAATTCCTCATTCCCGAACAAGTAAATGTGCAAAGACAAACACGTACAAGCCATTCTGTCCTGGACTAAGTTTAAAAAGCCTCAAATGGCCACCTTATGTAATCTGGGCTTGCTGGTCTTGTTTCCTACAACAACACAACTTGCTTCTCCGTTCACACAGGCAAGCTGTTGATCTGGCAAAGACAAAGTGTGCAAATAAACTTTTGCTTCTCTCCTCAACTCACGGACTATCACGTAAGCCAGCCTTTCGATAGTCGGGTTACGATGCCTTTCTTGAAGTCCGGCTCTATAAGAGTATTTCCTGGGCTGTATCCTCTGCTCATCAAACGCATATGGACCACAGTAATATTCTGGGAGCCCGGCATGATATGTAGTCAGTCTCGACGGTGAACAAACCCTCGACGACCTCATGTAGCCTAGAAAGTGACACGTCGCTTCGATGTGTCCCAACGGCGGATTCGATAGCATTCCCTTTATGCTGAGAAACACGCTACAGGTCTTCCGCCTTGTGCGTAACTCTTTTCGCCTTGTCGGTTACTCTGGAATTTATAACAAGACTATCAGACCACGAGTAAGTTCCGGACAACCCTGCCGTCCCAGATTATCGGACACTGCCTGTTTTTGGTAGAGATTTCTGCACTCGGCTGAAGTCAAGCTTGATGTTACTCGAAAATGGATAGAAAGAATGTGGCAATTCCGTCCGAGATTATTATGGGACATTGCAAGACATTATGGAGAATTAGTGTTATGCCTGTTATGAAATTCACTCCTTATATGAAGTCCGGACAAGAGGCACAGTCGATACATTTTCTTCCGTCCCTTTGTGACACGGCTTTGGTCAACTTAAAGTGTCAACCGCCGCCATGTCATCGGCGTCCCTCTTCTCGTTTGTCCCCTCACGATCCAAAGTCTCGGTGACTCTCAATACTCGATCAAGCTGGACTTGAGGCCGAGAAGCTTGCACCCAGCAGCTGGGTCGGGGCTTGCTTGCCCTGCAGCTTTTTCTCAAGTGAAGCCCACGATTCTCAAATTTTCCTGCCTGTGGTTTCCCTCTTTCTGTTCCTGCCCACAAACAGACGAGCTTTTCGTCTAACCACATTTCCACCACAACAACCAGCCGCACCAGAAGAAGGTATTCCCAAGCAAATAAATACCTTCGTCATGGCGGCCACAGGAACCACTGGCTTGTCTCCGGACATCGACGCCATCCCCTTCCAGGGCCCTTTCTCCGGTAGGACCATTTCTCTCTCTCCCTCTCCCTCTCTCCCCACCTCCTCAATCCTCAATCCTCTCTCCTCCCTCTAATCATCGGCTCTTGTTCTTCTTGTGCTGACCGCAGAAACTTGAACACAGTCGAGATCACGCGGCTCGGATTTGACGTGTCCGAGGTCAATCCTCCTGGAAGGTGCCAGATGATCATCCACCCCGTGCGACTCGCTTTGCACCTGCACTGGCTGATAATGAACGGCATATACGACCCTGAGCTGGAGCATATGCCCTTATCTGAGCGCGGCCAGGCCATTCTCACCAACCAGATGTCCGTACTCACGGATAACGGCGCCAACCTGCTCATCGCCGATGTGGATGCTCAGCTCGCCGACTCGGCCGGCGTCCTCCAAGAGTGGGATCAGCTCAAGCACGTCATTGCTGAGAAGTTGGCCTCGGATCCCGAGTGCATGGCGCTCCAGGTCTTGGACGGCTGGGCCCCTCTTCGCACCAGGGTGGTGATCGCCAAATATGACTGCACTGTCGCTTACATGACCGACCATACCGACGGAACCCGCATACACGTGTCCTTACGCGATGCCCTCATGACTGTTCGCCGTAGAAATCCCATCCTTGTGGTTTGCAGCCAGGACCACAGCCGCCGTTCGGACGTTGCAGAAGCCGATGAGGTCGGTATCAAGCAGGAACACGAGGCTTCTCTCGACGACGACGGTGTGGAGCAGCAGTACGAGGCGTCTCTCGACGACGACGTTATGGAGCAGGAGCACGACGCTTCTCTCGATGACGACGGTATGAAGCAGGAGCACGAGGCTTCTGTCGATGACATTGACTCGGCCATGAGAGATATTGACCTCAACGCACCTGACACCGAGTCCCTAGGTAAGCAAGACTTGAATTCGTGTCAAGCGTCACCCCGCCGCCCCTACTGACTCTCGTCACCTAGCCGTCAACGACTCCCAAGCCGGCAACGACTTCCAGCCGAGCCCTGCCGAGACAGCACCTTTCCAGGCAAGTTGCCAAATCTTGCGATCTTGCATTCATCATTACTGAGACTATATTGCTGACAAACAACTGTCTATCTAGCTGAACTTCTACGGCGAGCCTTCCATCCGAACCAAGCAGAGAAAGCGTTCCAGACTCGCCGAAGAGGAGGCCGATCGCGAAGAGAAGCGGGCCCGCCGACACGAGTGATGCGAACGAACGAACGAACACTCCGGTGAGAAGCTGGAGCTTTTCGAGCAGGAAGCGGGATCGGTTTTCCATCCTATTGATCGGACGGCAGTGACTTGTTGCTCAGAGTGTCTACATATTCGAAATAGCAACCGAATCTCATCCGAAGGTTTGTATTTGATAATCCGATGACAGCTGCTAGCTATACCTCCTTTCGGATTGTTTCAACTCTCTTGAAAACAACAAATGCCGAGAAACAGAAGAACCATAGACATGGCTAGATACAATCACAATGACGCTTGTATCGAGATCTAGCCTCCGTCGCAATCGTAGATTATTTAGTAGTACTTCCATCGTCCGGGTCCTGTGCTTTTCTTGCAGATCCCCCGGTAATAAAGCCAGGAAATGCCACTAGTGATGGAGGACGCACATCCTCACTTTACTAGGACGGCGCGGAGTCCGGCCTGGCCAGGTGCGGGCGAAGATGGATATCTGCGCTGGAAGTTGGGATGAACAGGACGACGGTCAAGGGAAGGAGAAAAGTACAGGAGGCGGTTCGCAGCCCCCAATGGCATGTCTAGATAGGGCCGGGCCATGTTGCTGCTGTTCTCTTCGTTATGGAGGATCATGTCACATACCCACCTGTGGCATCCTCCCCGCAAACGAAAAAGAGCGAGAACCACTGGAGAGTGACAAAGTGAATGTAGTAAATGTGGCTTGCCTGCCGATCTTGGAAAACTGTACCACTTCCCCAGAGTTCCGGGTTTGCAAATAAAAGTTTCTTAGATAGAGGTGTGACCACTTTGACAACCGTGACTGAATCATGCCTTTTCTTTTTGTCGGCAAGAGCTGTCAAAACTTTGTCTGGCGTATCGAAGATCCAAAGGGGGCCCGGCGTTCGCGGGGAATGCCGTTTCTAGGTAGGTCAGTACACAGCAGGGCGACCCCACATATTCATTTGCTCGAGATAGATGCGCTGCCAATCGACAACCACCAGCGGGCACGTCTGCAATCAATCAGGACTCGACCTGTATATCTAGGTTGACGATGGGTTGACACGACATCTCTCATCATTGGCTATAATCGAGCCAACGTATCGAAAAGGCTGGCCGCAAGCCTCGAGTCTTGAGCTTGAGAGCTTGCTTATCAGTCGTGCCTTGTATGATGGAGTATGAAGGAGTGCTGTATCTCCGACAGGAAGCAAAGTCTGACGAGGCACAGCACCAAGGAGAAGAAAAAAAGTTCTGTACCAGGGTGTGAGTAACAAGAAAAGAAACAATTCCCTGCGCTTCCGCTTTTGCGTGTAAAAAAAGATTTGTGTGCCAAGTCGCAGAATCCGGCTTTTGGTAGTTAATTGGTTGCAACCATAGACCGGGGTGACCACCCCGAATGCAGCCATCCTGAGTCGTGCCATGGTATGGAACACGCTCTGCTCTCGGGAGCAGGTTTGGCGAGGCAGCAAAATGCAACCATGCGCCAGTGATTGTGTTATTAAGGGTTATTTGTAGTGGTTGTCGTCGAAGCAGACACGGCAAAGTATGTAGGCATTCGCTCTCGCGCCGTGCTGCCACGGCCCGATAGCAAGAAACATCCGGTGGTCCACGACAAGAGACAAAAGCCATATGATACATGTGATTTTGCTAAATATCGAGCCCGCGAATCACGGTTGGCACCAACTCGGTTGTTGCAGGTGAAAAAATGACGAATAACGGCTGGCGGACGAGGGGAGGCATAACTAATGTAAACCTCTTGTGCTCGGTATTCCGGGTGTACTAATGATTAATACACAGTACACCGGACGCTGGAGAACACCGGCCATTTGAACAACAGCCACCACGGCATGGCATTTATTCTTTTTCGACTTTAGGCAATTGACGATGCACGTCAACTCTTTATTTGTTGCCCTGACGGACCAACACGAGGGGATCGGCGTGCGGTGCGACGCCGATCCAAGCTGGATCGCTTTCCCACCGATGCCTTGGTACGATAGCCGGTGGGTGATCATCTGGTTACAGATAGATCCAGCCTTGCTGGCAGGAAATAAAACTGGGCATCCGGCAATTGGGCATTCCGTGGATTTCTATGTAATTTCTAGAATTGGGAAACGATCAACAGTTCTTTTTTGGGGAGCTTGGGCGATGGACTATAATGATGGCGGATTTTGAGTTTGAACTCGGACGGCATTTCGCTAGGTAGCGAAATGGATGACAGCTGAAGAAGGTCCTTTTGGGACGCAAAGGAAGTGAAGGAGGATGATCAGATCTACCACAAGGACCTTGGGAACTGAAAACACTTGTCCAACACCTGGGCGACTCCTATCATTTCGCTTGATCGTCGTGCCCTGTTTCAACACGCGGCCAAAGGGGGTTGGCGCTGGTCGCGCGATGCCAAGCTTTCCTGTTCCCGCTTCTCGTGGCCCCGGGAACGACGTCCGCAGCCAGCGCCATTCCGTACCTTGGCCCCCCCTACTAGGTACACTAGGATCAGTTAGCCAGCTTTTTGTTGCCAGCGGGCCAGGGACATCTCCTACGTAATCAGCTAGACCTGAACAAAAGCAAGCGGGCGCCGACGCTGGTCTAGACAGTGGGACTCGAGAGGGGGAGAGGGCAGCCAAGAGCACTGAGTCGTGGCCCGGATGGAGTGCGCTGGCTAATGGGCTGTCGAGACAGCCATCGTGGTCAGGATGGTTCACCTGCAGACGCGTGGCATCATCATATACTATCCCGTTGGCATGGCGTGTGCTCCGAAATGTGGTGATTGCCTCTGGGGACGCACGAGCCGAGGACAACAGGTATGATGGACGCCTCCAAGGGGTTTTGGTTGGGGAGACCGCAGAGGCAGCCAGCCGGCCGGCAGAACAATACGGAATAATACAGAGGGTTTCATAGAGGTGGCATGACAACTACAGAGCACTACTCAGTGGTGGCCAGTGGTCAGTGGTCTGCCAAGTGCTGTGGAATAGAGTAGTAAGTGGCGCCATCCTTACTGCCTCTACGATGTACTATATTCGGAATACGAAGCAACTGGGACAACTCGACAAGCATGGACTTCCGACTCACTCGGCCGGCAAGGGAAGAGAAGCAGAGGCCATCAGCATCAGCTTGGTGGTGGCTGTGTCGCAAGCTTCCGAGAACTTACGTAGGCATGGCTCCTGGGTTGATACAGGAAACGATCTGTTGAATGAACAACCCGAGGCACCAGAGGAGAGGAAAAAAGGATGACAACAACAACAACAACATACGGAGACCGCTTGTTGCTGATGAAATCCCGACGCTTTTTCTAATAGTAATGCTGGCATTTTTTGCTTGGCGGCTGACGGGCAAGCCGCTGAACCCCTGCCATGGTAAGTTTTTCCTCGCTGCTCCTGGGCTGACGTGCGCGCTGTGCTTCCGGTGCCTCGACTCTCACATGAGGAGCTGCAGAGCCAAACCGTCAGACCAAGGCGTACCTGCATAAGCGTGGACCAATCAGAAGCACAAGCTCGGCCTGCCGTCTGGCGTGGTCAGTGGTCGGTCACCGTGCTGGACTGCCAAGGAGCCAGTTCTGAGGCTCTGGCAGTTGCAGGCCAAGCTGGCTAGCTGGCAGAACCTGCTGGACGGCGCCATTTCGTCGACGCCGGCGCTGGACCAGGAGAGCGGGTTCAAACGGACCGTTTTCTTGGGATCCCTCGAGGGCTTGGGCGAGAACAGAGCCGCTGAGCTGGGCAAGCTAACAGCAGAGATGGGGAACAGGAAGCGAACTATCTTTGGGCATGCATTCGTGTTCCTCCAGCATGGACGCTCGCTGTCGGGATCAGGTTTGCATGTGCTGCATATGCTTTACAATGCGAAGCGGTCATGACCGGTTCGTGTCCATGCTGCCATGCGCGAGAGCCTGCGAGGTGATGGGATGACGGAGATGGTGTTGTCTAATTGATTTAGTGATGCGGACGAGATGAGACGAGACGAATATTGATTGGGACGATTGGCCAGGTGTGATGGGGATCTTCTCCAGTTGTCAAATGTGAGCTTTATTTTGTTTTTACGGAGCACACTGTAGTGTAATACATTAGAGTTGGGCAGAAAAGAGGACACACAGACGTCCTTCTAGGCTCCTACTGGGCAGATGGGCGCTGGGCGAAACGGATTTGCCCCTGGAGTCCGTTCTTTTGTTTCCTGCTTGGCAGTTGGCCGGTTCGTCCAAACACCTGGGTTCGCTGGGCGTTTTGGTGCTTTGATGTTGGTGATTGGGTGCTCTTGGTGCTGGTGACGGGTGTGGTGTGCTGCGTTTGTAGTGTACGGCCGGCGGCTCTCTCTGCTTCGTCTGCCGCCTTTTTTTCCCCTTCCCTTCGCCAAGCACCTGGGCAGTTGCTGGCTGCTCTTTCTCTTTCCTTCTTTCTTCGGCGGGTGGACCCATGGCCGGTGGGGTCTCAATTACGGAGCTTGACAGGGGTCTGCGACTCCACCTGCCCTGAATCCAGACCAAGATCCCATGTGTCTTAACAGCGCTTGCTAAGAGCCGCGGGCCAATCACGGCGCAGATGTGCCTGAATCCAGCAGTGCTATCCGCGCGCTGCTGCCCCTGGCGCTCCCCTGCCCTGGCGCCCGCCCGATCCTCTCAAGCCACCGTTCGCGGGCTCCGCCTGCTGTGCCCTGACCGCGGTGTTGATGAAGCTCCCCCCCCAGTGCCCCGTTCTTCATTTAAGACGAACCTCCTCGTCCACTTCGCGCTTTCGTAATCCCGGAAACGCACCCATTCAACTCGCCTGCAATCCTTTTTTCCTTGCGCGAAAAATACATTCATTAACCGGTCGCCAGCCTCGACCCCCCCGTTGTTCAATCCCTCGAAGCATTTGGTTCTTCGTATCTTCGCCGCGCTGTCAATCCTCTCGTTCATATTGACCGACTCTGTGTGTTGATATCCACTCTGTCTCTCACTGACTGATCGTTCAACTGGCTGGAACCGACCACACTCTCATTCAGACCCAACCCAGGTGAACTGCAAACGCAGAACCCAAAACAAACCACCCACAACCAGCAAAATAAGTGAAGAGGCACATTCGTTCCTTTTCCAATTCAAACAACAACAAAAAGCATTCCCGCTTTCGCCGAATTTCGATCACGCCTTTCTCACAATCGCCGTCGTCGACTTTCCGCATCCACAATGTTGTCAAAGTACATTGTCCCGGCTCTTGCCGTCTCTGCCGTCGAGGCATCTAGCCGCCACCGACACCTGCACAAGAAGGACGTCGTCTACGCCGCCACCGAGGTAGACGTCACCACCGTCTGGGAGACTGTCACCGTCACTGCTGGCGACGAGCCCGTTGCCACCTCCGCCTCGGCCGCCAACTTTGTCGCCGCCGCTGCTCCCGAGTCTGAGTCTGCTTACCCGGTCGCCTCGGCTCAGACCACTTCTTCTGAGGCCGCCATCGTCATCGCCCCGACTGCCTACTCGACTCCCAGCACCAGCACTCTGGCCACCGTCGTCTCGACTTCGTCCTCTGCCGCCGCTGTCGAGACCAGCTCCGTCGAGACCAGCTCCACCAGCACCTACTCGGCTGTCACCACTACTGCCGCTGCCCTCACCACCACTTCCGCAGCTGCTTCCACCACCACCTCGGCTGCCTCGACTGGCTCCTCTTCCAGCAGCAGCTCTTCCGGCGCCAAGCGTGGTCTCGGTTACAACGATGCCTCGCTCGTCTCGTCCATCGTCTCTGCCGCCAGCGCTTCCTTTGGCTGGTGCTACGACTGGGGCTTCACCAACGGTGGCCTGACCGCCGACGTCAACTACATCCCCATGCTCTGGGGTCCCACCCACTACGACTCCTCCTGGGATGACGCTGCTGCCAGCGCCGTCTCCAACGGCGTCGAGGCTCTTCTCAGCTTCAACGAGTGCGACAATGCCGGCCAAGCCAACCTTGATGCTGCTACTGCTGCCTCCAAGCACACCGAGTACTTCTCTCAGTACCAGGGCAAGATCAAGATTGGTGCTCCCTCCATCACCTCCAGCGCCGATGCTGGCCTCGGTCTGGACTGGCTCGAGTCCTTCCTGTCGGACTGTGGCAGCAGCTGCCCCATCGACTTTGTCAACCTCCACTGGTATGGTCCCGGTGGTGAGGATGGTGCTCAGACCTTCCTGGACTACCTCGTCGAGGCCAACACCAAGACTGGCTACCCCGTCTGGGTCACCGAGTTCGGTGTCACCTCTGGTGACGAGGACACTTTCCTGACCTACGCTCTTGACCAGCTCGACAACAACTCGACCTACGACTTTGTCGACAAGTACGCCTACTTCTACCTTGCCACCGGCTACCTGATGGAGAGCGCCACTGCTCTCAGCAGCCTGGGCAGCATCTACGCCTCTTCCGCCTAGTAGGTGATCGGGCATGGAGCAATCAAGGGAAGGGTTTCTGTTCTTGTATTACTTGTAAGGGAGGCAAATCTCGCATTGGGACTGGCGTGACAAAATTCAGATTCATTTGTACATATTTCTCCGCGGACTCTTTCATGATACAGTTCATGACGAGGACCAGCGCCGAGCATTTGCACAGGAAACCATTCAGTAGTTTCTCGCCGACAAATCTCGGATTTCTTTGACTTAGATGGACAGGAAATCTCAGGATCAAGGATTAGATTCATGAGCTAACGACCTCACACGAAATCAACTGCGTTGCATTGTGAATAGTTACTCTTGTCCCCAAACTGCTTTTTGCGGGTTTCTGCCTTCGAGTGTGACCACGCTAATTATTCCAACTTGCACGTGTACTCTCTACCTGCCTACGTGATCAACCATGTGACGCAAACGGACCCTCGAGCTGTCATTGTCGCCGTTTCCCCATTCACAACCTGACTCATTCGCCCTCCACAGACAGATGTGGAGGATCTCCCACTATTCCACCGAAGTGATGACACTGCAACGCTGTGGATGAGCCAAAACTTGTAGTGTGTAGTTTATTTGATGGGCAAAAAGTCCACAAAATCGCAAGCAGGAACAGCGACCGTCTCATGTTCGCTGTCAGGTGCAGAATGCAGCCATTTTGGCTTTCACCGGCTGCGCGCCAATTTTGATATGAGGAATCCGCGATATACAGTTGAATAGAGTTTCACGTCACCTTTTTCTTTTTTATGGTTTACTGGTCTTGCATACCATCTCACCGGTCTTGGCGCTCACGAGAGATGGGGAGATGGGCAATGGGCACACAGCTGGGCTGGCTTGCTGCGGTCAGAGGCTGGAGGCGAGACTGCGTTTGTCGTCGTCGCTCAGACGGGTCGGTGTCGACACAAATAACAAACAAACATTGTCTTGGCTTTTTATGTTTTGATTCTGTCATGAGATGCAGTGCGCAGTGCAATACCTAGGTATTCCCTTTTTTTTTTCTTTTTTTTTTCTGCCGCCTTCATTAAACCTTGGCGACGCGGCCTGGCTTTCCTGGGACCCTTTTCTTAAACCGCTTGACTCAAATGTCTGGGACAATGTCTTTGAGGGATCGCGGGCGCTTGCACGTGGGGAACACGCGCCTGTCTCCCTTCATCTGTGCCGCTGCCAGTGAGATGGAGGGGAAATGCGAACCCTTTGTTTCAAGATTTCCTATGGCAGCGGCAGGGCCCCTGAATGTCTTGCAATCGTTCATGCAGGGACGATGTAAGAAGGGACCTTTTCTGTGTGCTGGGGTCTACGCGACTCCTCTGCGTGGGTGGCGGTAAGGCTACGACCGAGGAATCTTGAGAGGGCAGTGTTTCTGTCAGTGGTGGAAATGATCATCACTGTAGCTGTTGAAATATGGTCTGCCAATTATTCAAGCCCTCACGAACGTGCCAAGATCTCGATGAGGAAGACACAAGACAAGTGGCGCGTTGCAAGTAGTCAGGATGATGCCTTTTTGATATCATACAGAGGTCTATTTATTCATTTTTGTACATTATTTAGGAAGGCAACTCTCTTGCCTCTCCGACGGCGTCATCCTCATAACATCATGAATTCGAAGCTGGTCCCTTTCCAAACGGCTCCGCCGCCGTCGTGTCTTTGCCACCGACGATGACGGTCTCCACGACGCCGGCGCCTACGACTATCCCCGGCGGCACGCGGTCCGGATCCGTCGTCGCTGTGCTAGGTCTTGTCGTTGTTGTTATTGTTGCTTCGCCTTTGTATTGCAGCGGCATCGTCTCCGCCAGCGCGTGCTCGGGCTGCTGCTGCTGCGGGTCGCAGTTGAGAATCTCGGTCGACCAGTACGCGGCGTTGTTGTCGGCGCGCCGGAACGGGTACGTCGTCACGTCCATCTCGCCGAGTGGGGTGTAGTCGGTCGTCGAGGTCACGTAGCGGTGGAGGCCGCCTCCTCCTCCTCTGCGTTCCGAGTCGGCGTCTCGGCGGCTGCTGGCGTTGTCCCCTGATGCCGAGGCCCGCAGCGTCCCGCCCGACAGCGGCCGGTCGCGGTAGCTCTCCCGGGCGGCGGTCAGCACGGCGATCTTGAGCTCCGTGCTGTTGGTCGTGGCGGAGTTGTCGTGGGATGTCACCCACTGCACGACGATGCTGCAGAAGAGGACTGTATGGAGGTTAGTAACAGGGGACGTTTAGAAGAGAAGCCGGTGTGTGTAAGACTTACTGTCGCAGTTGCAGCAGAGTAGGCACAGCCACCCTGGTTCGCCGTTGAAGCCCACGATGACGGCAATATTTCTGGTGAAGAAGTCAGCATGTCAATGCCTTTCATCAGTCGCACGAAAAAGGGGCAGTCCCTGGACATCTTCCGAGGTGTGTCTACTTACGTGGAGCTGGATAAGGTGGTCAATATGGCGCCGACGAACGTGCGCATGACCATCGATCGGAGTCGGATGTTTGACGGCGTCTGTGGGATATCCTTGAACGAGTAGAGACCTAGATGAGAAGAGGAGAGTGTCAGCAGGCGCAGCTCATCGTAGAACAGCGAGTATGAAGCAAAGCCACTGAGTGGATGGATTTCAAAGTACTTACACCGCAGGGGCATCAAGAATAGCGTTGTAAGGTAGAACTGTTTGGTACCTCATGTCAGAACGGTCACACTCGAGCCGGGGTTGCTTGAAGAGTTCAGGAATGCGTTTACATTGACAATTGTGTCGAATCCCAAGAGAGTGGCCATGGCAGGCCGTTGCATGCCGATAATACAGACTCCATTGTCTATGCGAGTAACGCGACTGCGATGGAGTCAGCACGAAAAGAGCCAGAGGGAAAAGAAGACATGATATCCCCCTGGGGGATATGGGTAGTAGCCTTACTAAGTCATATTGACCATCGCCACCACGAGATACAAGACTGGTCATGATTAGCTATTGAAGACGTGGTGCAACTGCCACGATGCAAAGCAGACATACAAATCACAACAAATGTGTTGAATATGTATAGCTTGGATTTTAATCTCGGCTTGGCATCATTGCGGACGACATACTAGATTCAAGTGTCAGTTTCGTCGAGTCCACCATCACGATATATTCGAGGAAAAAGAAAGGGCAGGCTTACAGCTCTTTCGACTAGGAAAATGTAAAATAGCTAGATATCACATCAGCCACGACACTATCGTAATATAGAAGAGATCCTTCAGCTCTGGGGAAGACAACTCACGATCTTGGTAATGACGTAAAAAGTCAAGCACAAGAACAACGACGCCGAGCAGACGTTGTAGCTCGAGTTGAGATCTACACCGTACTTGAGGATGCCCGTGGTGAATACGAACAACCACGAGTCGACAAAGATTCCCAACACCACTGTTGCGCGACATTCATGGTTAGCAAAATGGGAATGATCGAGATTTAGAACAAATGAAAGTCTTGGATTGTCATACCCCATACGAGAAATGGCACTTTTCGCCAGTTTTTTATCGAGAGGGCCCTTTGAGCTGGATTCGGAAAGTCACGTTAGCATATAGTGTTATACTTGATACAACCAATTGAACACGCTGTTTTCGCCAATTTTTGACGATCGCGTGATGGTAGGGAAAGAGACAGAAAGAAGGCTGTCATACTTATGAAAAATGCCAATAGCGTTACGGCAATCAGCAATATAAGAACGTCGGCGACGACGCCCCCGGGAGGCTGGGATTTGACTTCCGGGCTGGTGATGTCGTCCTCTTGCGAGACCCGCCCCAAGAGACTCGGAGGCATGGCGGTGTCTGGAGTGGAAGAATAAGTGAGGACGGAAATAATTTGGCCCTTCTTTTCGGGGAGTTGTCGAGTGGGCCCGGGAATGTTCTTGGTTTCTTGTTACACGACCTGAGCCATGCTGTCGAAATCGGAAGTACTGAAAATTGTCGTGACTCTGTCTCGTACTTTCTTGCTGCCCCGTAATGAAAAGTAAACCACGGACACGCTCTTGTTGTCGTCGATGTCGTCGGGGATAAGTATAAGCACAATAATACGCCTACAAATCGTGCTAGTCGAGTTTGGCGTCGTCGGAACCTATCGCACCTCTTTTTTTTTTTCTTATCCTCCTGTTCTCAAAGGGTCTGTCGCGAGGGTGGCGCGACGACGTAATCGAGACCCCCGATTTCGTATTCAACAACCACGTGCTCTTTATCTCTCGTTGGATACAACAACTGCAGACACTGTCGATCTCTTCGGAGTGCGCGTTCGTCCCGTGCGATGACCAGATTCTAATCCAATGCCTTGTCTGCCGTGTACGCCCTTTCTGGCCGACTGCATATATCGTCGCCGTCTCCGGGCTGTGTTGATCGCCTCTGTTCGTCGCTTATGCTGTATCACCCACAGCACGTTCAAAAAAAGGAAGAAAAGGATGCGCCCGAGGAACCAACCACGACCGAGATTCGCACGCAGCAGGCGCTCTTTACCAAAGCGGAGGATGAGTCGGAGCGGAGAGGGAGACGACCGCAAACCCAATCATTTGAGTTTAAACAGGGAAAAAAAAGAAAAGTCCAGCGCAGGCCCCGGAATCATCATGGACTGGACTGCCCAACTCTAAATCGCAGAGGACTTTGCTCGCCCGGCAAGCGGTCAGACTATAACAAGACACCCTCTCACACTCGCCCGCGGGGGGGGAGAGCGACAAGGGATTTCCGAGTGATGGTGATGGGCAGTGTGCTTACCATTTACTTCGAAAACTCTATATCACGAGAGCACACACACCACACCCCAGCTAACGCGCTCCTCCTTTGCATGAATGCACGTGGCACGCGCGAAATACATTACGTGGACGGACACCCAGACGCCAATCAGATCTCCCCAGCAAAGACTCTTCTCGCCCATGCCTGACCAAAATCCCCCGACCTCGAATACGGAAATCCCATCTCTGGGGGTCGATGGGATCACCATGGGGTCATGATAGAGTTTAGCCCGACCACAGAGTTTCCCCCAGCGCGCCGCGCTTGTGCGCCTGCGCTTTGCAGATCCGGGGAAGGTCGCAAAGCTTCCGCCGCGCGCAGCAGCGGCCGCGGACGGTCCATCCGAGCAAATCACTTCTTGCTTGAGAGGAACATGGATTAGTGCCGGCACTCATTTCTTTTTTGCCCTGCTGGAAATACTGGAAATTGGACACCCGTGATCATGGCGCGCGGGAAAAAACGTGTTGCTCTGTGATTAAATTCGCTGGAATGTTATCGGCCTCGCATAAGACCAGAACTCTATCTCTCGAGCTGAGCGCCCAGCGCCCTTGCCTCGTGTTGCTTCTTTTCCCACACGCCTGATGGGAGGATAGGAAAGAGAGTGCTCCGAATATTGTTCTCTTTTGGTTTTCCGCCGCCGCTTGCGCTGGACTCGCCTTGAACGTACGAGGCTTGGGATTTTTTGCCTAGAGATTCCCACGCGTGAGACAACAGACCGAGGTAAGCGGCCATGGCTGGCCCGGCCGGTTGTCTCGAGCGGGTGGTGAGATTGGTGAGATTCTTAACCATTCCCTCGGAACTCGGGTATGAGACATTCATGGTCAGGGCAATTGCTGTTCCGAATCACCCACGTAGCACCGTCCATTTCCCATCTCACTGGAGTATGACATGAGTGAGGCGTTCAAGTCCAGACTCTTGGGAAAAGGCGGAGACGCGGTCATATGACTGAGAGCCTCTACGGTCCTGGCCCGCCTACCTGCTCATGTTTCTAGGAACGAATATGAATGAGAGTGCAAAACATTATGTTTTCAAATCTTTTTATTATCACTAAGATTTGGTGCTCATGATCCCGCGAGCTAGTTATGGTGGTTGTATACTTTTAGAAGTGTCTCTCGTATAAGTCGCGATGCCCATGGACAGCCGAGGCCGACCACGATCGAATATATAAATGATGCCGCCAACGCCGATCCCATGCTAATCTGAGTATATGATTTTCAGGCCTCTGAACAACAAAGGCGAACGAACATATATGCGAGTGAGTTGTTGCCCCCCGCGCTGCGACTAGACGCCGTGCAACCGAAATCATTACGTCCTCTCGATTCTGCCCGATCCCAGCCCGGTAGCTCGAAGAAAAAGAAAGTCGCAAACGTCAATTCTATGCCGGCAGTGACAATGCGTCGTGTAATGTGCCCAATCTCATCCCATCGTTTCCATGCGTCTCATTAGTCTTCCCCCCAGGAGAGATGCCATGCATTTAGCCTTGTGTCCGTGTGCGGATATGGAACTTTTCTCGTAATCTGTCGGTGAGCTTCGCATGCTGCGTGTTTGGCGGAGTGTCCTCTGTGTTTGATCGACCCTCCTCACGAATCTGCCTCAGAGCCTGGATGCGCTCGTCTACAGGTGCATGACGTAGGCGATTCCAGTCCAGGAGGCGCGATCTACGCCTGTCTTGTCTTGCATCTTGTTGTTCAGTGCCGTCGGCAACAATAGTCTCACCCTCGGCCGCGCTACTAGCGCGAGGAACCTCGAGTGAGTTGCTCCCTGCCGAAGCCTGGGGACGAAGGTCAAGACGACTAAGAACTACAGTTAGTGACATGGTCCAAACTATTCCCGAAAGACCCAACACTTACCACAACGGACATGTGCCGGAGACGTTGACCAACCAGGGATCGATACAGGCTGGGTGAAATTTGTGGTCGCATGGAAGCACTCGCACATCCTCGCCCACTGTGAAGTCCTCGGTGCAAATGGTACAGCCCAAGTGCTCATCGCCTGCAGGGCTACTCTGATCAGCAGGCGTTGTACCCCCTTCCGAGTCGGACGCTTTGCTGTTGTCTGCCTTTGTATCCGACGCAGGTGCCGTTTGCGCTGCTGCCACGGCTGCCTTGCCAGAGGTCATGTTCTGCGCCGGGACTGGAGAGTCTACTCGCTGATCTCCGGCCACACTCTCCAGCTCTTGATCCGGGTCGCCCTTGGCCGGCTGAGGGTCTCCGAACTTGACAATGGGAAGAGTCTCGAGAACAGCCCTGGCAATGCCCCTGGCTCGACTTTGTCTTGGGCGGCCGCCATATCCAGCACGTGGGCCGTATCTTTCCGGATGCCGGTGGGCGCGAACCGCACCAGTCGCGATGATGACCAGAAACAGAAGAGTGATCAGGCCAGTGATGCTATAAAGGATGCTCATGGCTACTGCGGAATTGTTCCCCCCGCTGGCGCTGGAGCTAGACGAGGCCCCTGTGCTGTTGCCAGTGATGGAAGCCTCAACCGTGCTCTTGGCAGCGACAGCAGTCACGTTCCTGGCCGACCATGCATCCTCCGAGCTGACCATGCTCCAGATTGACTGATAAGTCAGGTCGTTTCCTGTGAGCGAACAGTACATCATGGCGGAGTTGATGGTATACAAGAGGATTGCGGCTGGGTGTTGAGGCGAGTCCATGAGGCCGTTGAGCACATCACTGGGAGAGATGTTTGACTCATTTGGGTCGCACGACACATAGGCAATCTGACTGCTGTCGTTGAACAAGTTGTAGTTGCTCTGGTCAACCCGGACCAGCGACCCATGCACGGTGATTGCGCCTAGCGTGGTCTGCGTTGCGTTCAGGCCGGCGCCTCCGGTCAGAGGCACAACCGGGAACTGTGGTGATGCGGCATTCAAGGTGTCCGAGGGGCTCAGAGAGAGGACCATCTGGTAGTCTGCAAAGTACGATGGCAGAGTTTCCTGCGGACCTGTCTCGGCTTGGTCGGCCAACACAGCTGCAGGCAATAGCAGCATCGCCAGTGCCACCAGGAAGCGAGCCATTCTTGCAACAGGAACTGCAGTGACCTGGGCGCTGCTGCTGCTGCTGTTGTTGTTGTTGACCAGACGCGATCTCGTTCCCAACGTCAGTCACGTCAACTTCTCACGCTGCGGGCTGGCGAAATCGTGGCGTTTGGCTGCTTGCGCGGGAGGGGCGCAGAAGGTTCGACCCGCGAGGTCAGTGATCCGATACCCTGGGATACTGTCGCATTCTTGCTGGGTCGGACCTTTTCCACATGCACGCACTTCCAAGCGGCGAAAGGCGGGGTGAGGATTCGCCCGCGAACTGAATTATGATTGCCTCGACTGCGCGACGAATGAGTTTCTGTGAGTTCTAATGTGTTCGTTTCGTTGCACCAGGCTCGAACTTCTCTCAGATGACAGATGGTGAGAGCGGAAATAAAAAGGAAAAACAAAAAGGTTTACACCAATCCATGCACGTGCATGACGAACCGGCAGCTTTTGACCGTTGAATGTTGCTTGGCCTTTTTGGCTCCGGATAGAGTGGAGCAGATACAGAGAGGGAGGGAGATGCGCAGAGGAAACAAAAGCGTAAAATGGCGTCGACCTACCGAATAATCCGGGCAAGCGACTTCTTGTGTGCTCGTGGAAAGCCCAAGAAGACCGAGACCGAAGACCAAGAAACCCTCCAAGCTTGGCCTTTGCTGGGCATGGACAGCCAAGACCGCGAATGCGCTGTCTGTTTGTCTGGGAATGGACGGATGGATCGACTTTCCCTTGGAAAATGGCCGAGCCGGGTCCGGGTACTGAACGGCAGCTGATGATTGTGAGTGATGAGTTGTGTTGGAAAGCTGAGCTGAGCTGAACTGAGCTGATTGATTGATTTCAGATCACTCGTAATCGGTTTTCCTTTGCGCGCCAGAAGAAGCCGTGATGGAAAGAGCTCATCAGAGTCGTCGGTTACTCAGAGTCGAACTGTCCTTCAGGGCTTGCCTACCATCACATCACGTCAAATCACCTTGGTTCGCCGCTGTTTCGTTCCACGCAAAAGGGCCCGGAACTGATGTGCATCCCGAGACGGATCTGAGGTGGCGTTTTGGAGAATTGGTCTGTCTGAGACGTCACGACGGTTTTAGTGCGAGCTCTGGTTAAAGCGAACAGCTCGGCTTCAGTGGGAGAGAGAGGCCCTGTGCTCCAATTGCCAAGCCTGCTACTGGTTGCACTGCCCACTTCTTCCTCCCCCCAAAACTCCCCCAGCTCCCTCTGTTACAGTGAGCATGAGCCTAGCCTTTCTCGGCACTTCTCTCAATTCAACGCTGTGCTGCTTCTTAACACCGAGCCGATATCATCAGTTCTCTTACAACGCCGCGCGGATGTCATCTATTCTGTTGGTTTGGCTTCATTTCGGCATAAACGTCGTCCATCATGTGTGAATCCGTTTGATGCCGAGACGGTTGAGCCTCAATCTATAACAACAACAAAATAGTCCGAGAGGACCTCGTCTATGCGATCGATCGGCACCAACGGCACTTTTTGCAAACTTCCAGCTCGCAGTCAAAACGGCTTATCAAGAACGACCGCCAAGAGTAGTACAAGACTTCGAAACCAACTTATTACTCAGACAAACAGGCAATCGCCGAGAGCTTCGGTCCGCCTCTTCCAGGACGCTGGTCTCTACCTCCACGTTCCAGACTCCTGATCAACCCGAGGCCTGACGCCCATTGAAGAACATGACAGCAGAAAACTGACACGTATTATCTGAAGTTTTCTTGATATAGTCCGGACTGAGCGCCAATTCTTCTTACAGATTACTTGTCTTTTTTCTTCGGGCTCCAGGCCGCTGTCATGCTCCCATTACGGTTCTCCGGTTTGTTGTACCACCAGCACTTTTCTTTCACGGCACATGTTCACCGATGTAATCATCTGTTTCATCGACCATTTGCTATTTTTACCTACGGGAAAGTGATATATTCGACCGTCCATGCCGTCCAAAAGGTCCCAGTCGGGGTATTCTTTTCAGCCCGCTGAGCCCATTGACCTGTGGCTGATCGTACAGAGGCAGAAACGTTTATGCTGTCTTTCTTTTGGCATGCGAGCCGAGAATCATGTTGAACATCAGACATTGGCACGCCTGCGCCGGATCCCCGCGTTCTTGTGGTTTGGTTTCCCTTCAGTCCGATCGCTCTTGTCGAGCTGTTTCCGGATCGTGTTTGTAAAATGCGTAATGAAGCACTCACTGGTAGATCGTGGGGGCCAGCATAATTCATACCATCAGGGCACGTCGCGTTCCCGTGTGCCGTGATGAGAAGATCTCAAACATAGTCTGGCGTGTTTCATTTCACGCCGGAGAAATATCGATGCCCCGTTCACCAGGTAGGGAAAGCCACAACATGTTGTAGGAAGTTTTGGCTGGCTTTGTGTATCAGTGATCGAATACGATGGACAGGTACAGTCGATATTGGAGAGGAATATCGGCAGAAAGCACCTCGGTCGAGAGACGCATCATCTTGCATACATACACCCACACATGGAACCGCTCCCTGATGTTGCCACAATGTATAGATCTCGCCCGATTCAGTCCTTGCTTGCGGGCGTTTAGTACCTCTCTGCAACACATGCAGGATCGACATCATCCACACCCGCCCTTGCAGCGGCGGCGGCGGCAGCGGCAGCGGATATGTATCTTGTTCAGATCTCTGGGAAATCTCGGCAGCACCGGAGTGATGGACGGGGTCCTTTCTTGCAACCCTTTTTTTCTCCAGGAAATCCCTCGGACCCCAGGGCAGGACAGGGGCCCATCCCATGATTCGCATAGCTGATCTACGTCCGCCGCGTCTGACAATTGCCACACCCCTGTCTTGCGGCTCTCTCTTACTACCCTGAGGAAGATCACGTCCTCTCTCCCCATATTCCTGGCCTTCTTTTCTCCCTTGCATGGATCCGGCACTGCACCGACCAGCCCGCACCAGCAGAGGAACGTCAAACCCGAGCCCCTGGGACCTCTTCGCCATGGATATGGGGAGTGCGCCTGGTACTCCGGAGGATACCATGTACCTACACTCGCATTTCTGATGTAGTATAACACGGCCGAGATGGAGAAAGAATGTAACCTCTTCCTGTGGCGGGGACCCCGATCGCCCCGAGACTCTACGTGATGATCCCTATATTCCGAAGACTCACAGCCTCTCGCAGAAAAGTACAAGTTCAGTAATTATCGTCGGCGGCGAATTTTGAATCGGAGAGAAGGCCGGCGACAGTGCATGTGGCGGATCAGGAAGGGGTTGAATCCTTGACCGTGGTGAAACCCTGACTAAGTTCTTGATAATTATGTCAGCCCTCGTGTCCGTATTGGCCGTATACTTGAAGGAAGCCGTTTTGCTTTAGGTACAGTAGTTGGTTTGGTAGTGGACGAAGGGAGTTATATGTCATCTGTTATAGATCGTATTGCCATCTACTAGTGACTGGAGACTGCCCGTTCACAGTGTGAGTCTTCAAGTGAGGCGCTCAATCATCCAAGGTAGCTTTCGATATCCTCGACGAGCCCGAAAAGAAGTCGAGGTACAGTTTGGCAGCAATGATCTCGGCTTGATTTGAGTGTAAGTGTGCTGTATTTACAACGCCAAGAATGCTTGTCGCTTCTTCAAGAGGCTGTCAGCTGGTCTGCTTCCATTCAGCATCACAGGGAGTCTAGATCTCCTCCATGTCCTCCAAGTCATCCAGAAGCGGGAAGTCGCCAGCCTCGACTCTCTCGGGGCGGACAAAGACGCCATGCTTGGGAACGGATTCCTGGCCCCAGTATCTGTTGCCGTTGATGCTGCCATCATTCTTGCCCACCGGCTCATCAAGATGGATGCCAACCCAGGCGCCTAGGCCACCAGGAATCTCCTTGACCTCGCCAATGTACTTGATGATGCCCCGGCGGGAGTCTTCGCCACCGACGCGGCATCTCTTGCCCACCGCGAGACCGCGACTCTCGACTTCCTGTGCGAAGGCGTTGACCTTGGCCTGTTCCAGACTGGGAGCATCCGGGTTGAAGCGCCCTAGCTTCTCGGCCTTCTTCCAGGCAAGCACCGAGTCCGTCTTTCTCTCGTACTCATCCTCCGGCATGACGTACTTTTCGACATTGGAGGTGTCAGTATAATTGGGACGCGCACCAGCGGGTCTAGAGTCTGATACCTGCAGAAGTGGTCAGCCATTATCCTTTGAAGTGGTAAGCATGGGCGCTGGCGCATATTTGGGCCACGACGATGATCGTCCGCGGCTTGAAACAGCGTGAAGCGGCATAGGCTTTCAAGATATTGCCTTTCGCGTGCAAAGTAGATGGACTCACGTGCAGCTCCGCATATGGCGACAAGGGAAAGCTGGTCAGATAGACATTGTCCTCGTCCGCAGCCTCAATGGGAACGACGGACTTGTTGGCAATTTTGATCGACAGCCTCTGGTGCGACGGCGGCACTCCGGTGACGAACTCGAGCTTGGCCTTGAGCTGACTGATGGACCATGACGGAGTGATCCTACGTTCGGACGACGAGTTATCAGAGATGACTTGCAACGGAACGTCGGCCATCTTGTTCTATTTTGGTCCGTTTTTTCTTCCTTCAGGTGTGCGGCTCTTTCTTTCGACGTGAGCTAGTGGACTATCAGAAGCCGGATGGAACACACCAGAAAAAGAATCAGGCGAATTGATCAGACCAAACAACGCTTGTCGGGCACGCAAGGCAACTGTTGATGGTTGATGGACCGTCGAAAAACGCTTAATCCAGCGCTCTCCCAGCGGTGACACAAATAGTGGATGCACCCGGTGCCGCCGTGTGAGGCTCTAACCTAGTGACCGGTCAGCCGAGATGCCGGTGCCGGTTTGAAGGGGTGGTTCATTTTTCAGGTGACAGTTGAGTCGCACCTGGCAAGGCAGCCCCAATCAGTGACCAAGATTCGCTTCTGCGTACCTGAACAAGAACCCAAGGAATCAAGCCAGCAATAATGGCAATACGTCGGATGCAGGTATGAATTAAGCCTGCTCTGATGAGAGGACTGTGATGCGCTGAGATGTTTTCGATTGGATATAGCTGCTGTCTCTGTGGTTTGTGTCGCTGGTGTACTTAGGTTCGTTGTACGTAATCTAGTCGAAGCTGTATTGAGAGGTATTGATTGAGCTCTCCCCTCCTATTCTGCACCTTCCATTAGATACCTAGGTTAGAGCCTTAGGCAGCAGGGGCAACAAGGAAATTCTCCGTGAGCGGCAACCCGACAGTGTGGTAGGCTAGCAGCCACCCCTTTACCGTTAGCCACAGCGCCCCTCCCTCCTCCGATCTCGTTTTACGGGACGAACACATGAACACATGGGATTGATTGATTGCGGTGCCTTGCGATGAATCTGGAGTTTCTTGGTAAACCCGCCGTTATCCCCCCTCGGTACGGCAATGGTCGGTCTAGTCTCCGTTCTGTTGCTTAGATAGATGAACGGGCCTGGAGCTCAATACCTCCCGTGCAACAAACTGCGACATCTGGTCAATGTGTGACACTCGGCGGCATGCCAAGGACAGTTGACATGTGTGTCTAGATCGAGACAGCGGTAAGCTGGTGGTACATGATCGATTGACGAAAACGGCCTGCGCATTCATAGAAATCCGGAAATCCGCACTTGGACCCCCAACCGAATGGCTGGCTGGCTGTCTGCGTTATGCAACAGCCCCTTGCCCCCCGAATATGTCATCTGCCATCTGCCTGCATTTATAATGGTATTCAGATAAATCATTGGGCGGTGCCCGTTTGCGCGGCCTCATAATGGAATTGTTCATTGGTCCCTCGAAAGGAAAAAGCGGCAAGCATCACGCATTCGATCGCGCGGTGCGTGTCATGTCTCATTGCGAAGCAATTAGTCAGTCGAGATGCTGAAACCCGGGAACAGCTCAACTCCCTCGTCCAAACAAGATGACTTATTAGATGGATGCGGCACATTGGGCGTCGCCCGATAGCGACACACCGTTTTCTGGGTAGAAGATAACCTTTCTCGTCACGACTACTACTATATGCATCATATATCTTCCCGTCTGCCATGTGAGTTGGTCGAAACTCAAGGGGCACTGCAGAAGCTGTGGCTGTGGCTCGGCAGAAGATCTTCAAACGGGACAATATGATAGGGTTTGGGGAGGTTTTTCTGGCATACCCGGTTTGCGTGTCGAATCCCAGATATCCTAGGTAGCCTCGTGGGGCCCCAGACCGCAGACGACAGGCAGGGCATTCATTTGAGGCACTCGGTATGCATGTGTTGCGACCCGCCATGGTCCAATCATCTCGACATCAATGCAAACGCAATATACTTCGTAAGCAAGCACGTTCTACTCACAGACCAACGGGACAAAAGGTTGGCATTGCTCTTGGTCGTTTTTCCCTGCCTCATCATTGCGCCACACCAGTGAAGATGTAGGAAAAAGAGAGTTGTGATGCCCTGCCAAGAGAGCGGGTTGGGCCATTTTTGACTTTCTGCGGAAGACGGAGCCGAGCCCCCGTCAGCCAGTCAGTCGATCCCGGCCGCCGTCCAAAGGCAACTCGTCAAGGAGTTGCTCCCCTCGAAAAGAAAATACGCAACTATCTTGGTGGACAGGACCCCTGAGGCCCTGATCCTTTCCTTTGCTGCAACACTGTAAGACAACGCCTGCCTCGGCGGAGATGCGCGGTCTATTCACCGCCCCTCGGGCGCGTGAGAGATCTCTTTGTGGTCTTGGGTTGAGAGCGCCCCGGGCTGCCACGAGCCGCTGCCTGCTTGGATCAAGGCGCCAGCCGCCGTCATCCATCCGTCCGTCCTTTGCTCTTCTATGCTGTCTTGCTTTGCGGTGTGATGATTCCGAGGAGGGCGTGTAACTAACTACGACTTGTCACAAACTCTCTATACTGCGACCCGACTCCTCCCTTTTTTTATTATTATCTTCTTCATTTCTTCTTCCTTGCCTCTGATATACCGCCATGTTGAAAGGCTCAAGACTTGCCCACTGCTCATGGGCGACATTTTGATGACGTTTGTTTTCTGGGCTGGAGTTAATGGCGCAGTAAGGCTGGAACAGAGACGGATCGCCAGGTCTAGCCATTGACGCAGGGCCAACGAAGCGCCAGCAACCCCGTCCGGGGCTAGGCTCTTACATACTGAAATGTACAATCTGATGTGTGGAAGGCTGGCTGCTTTGGACCCGATCGTGTTCTTATTAGGGCATAAACGGAGTCATTGGGCAATCAATCGTCAAAGGTGCCGATGCGTGGGAACGCCGAGCTAAAAGGAGCCCAAAGTGATGGCCCGAAGATTAACTGGTCGAAAGGCCGCCCAGCTGTACTCTCATGACCCGTCCGTCCCTCATAAGCCCTGGCCCCATCGATGGAATAGGACAATGAGCGCCCGGAAGCATACATGCTTCTTCCCACTTGAATCTCATTCTCGGAGGCTGCTCGTCATGCGGCGACCTGTAGCGCTTCTGACTGGGCGAGGAACCAGAGGTCCCTAGCATAAAGACACGATGCCATCTTGCGCCTCGTTATTACGTGTGCTTGGGGGAGGCTGATACCTTGAGACTACTCTGTTTCTTCCTGAAACATATTGCTTTTTGATCGCATAACGTTGGCGTACTTGGCCGGAAACAATGGCAATCATCTTGACAATGCCATGCATGGTTGTCGAGTTAGTGAGCTTGCTATAATGCTGGGGTACCACGTACCACCCGCTCGAGGCTATAGCGCCTGGCTGATAAAATAAACATGTGTGGCGGCGGCCAGCTCGGCAGGAGGAACAAAACCTAGAAACCATGTGGGTGGGTGAGATGCCTGGATCTGATCGTCGTGGGTGTAGCTATCGATCTAATCTCGGGCAGCAATCAAGCAGAGCTGGCACGAACCATCAGCCAATATTGTGCGGTACGGCGGTAGGTAGCGACTGTTTGACGCCGTCATTTCTACCGCCACTCCATCAACTTTCATCTAGTTGCGATGAATACATGGTCACGTTTCTACCGAAACGTGTCTATTGGAGTACTTACGGTCAAGGTGGTATCTCTCTACATATGTCTGCCGGCGAGCTACATGGTCTGTCTGCCTTACCTAAATAACAGCTAATAAATGGCGTCGAGAAGAGGGCGATCGACTGTGGAGGGAATGTATATTGGCCGTTTGGGTCCAAGGTTAAGCTTGTCTGCAAGTGTCTGCCCTACTTACAGGTTGCATATAGGGCATGAGGTGCTAATGTGTGCTTATGTGTCCTGGTGTCTGCCCAGGCTGGAATGGAAGATCAGAAGGGACGGACGACCTGACATGGCACGGTTTTTTTTCTTGCCCCGTGAATGCACCTCTGCTGCTAGTCAAGCCGGTGCCGAAGAACCCCACCAAGAACAGCAAAGCCCACCGTCTTTGCCTACTTTGCCGCCGATCCAGCGTCTTCACTAATGTATATATCCTCACTTAATTATTACACCGTAGCATCTGAACTGGACACAAGCGCCCGTACGAGTCGTAGTGCACCCCCCTTTCACTTCTCACCCTGCCCTGGGAAGAAGTGAAATGCACGCATCGATCGAGCAAACCCATCTGAGTTACGTTAGGCTGCATATACTCTATTCCACTTTCGGCCCCGAGCTAAGGAGGAGGCACACGGAGCGCCGGGGATTATTGTCCTGTAACAACTGCCCATTCTAAAAAGGAACTCCTTGGACCCCCGGAAGAGGCGTTGTTCACATACAACAATGCCCTCGACGGGAAGCAAGCAGAATTGAAAAAAAGCATGGTTTGCGCGCATCACACCCGTCAGCCGTTTGTTACGAGGGGTCCATGATCAGCTCTCTCCAGACTCCAGCTCGCCAGGAGATGGGTACAAGGGACCGTACATCCTACCCGTCTTGGGTATGTGAGAAAGGGCCACTCGCTTGCTACCGAGCGGTGCCCCGGCATTCAAGGCCGGTCTGCTCTGGAACGGGAGGTAGATCATGGTTCGTGATGAGTTGTGATGATACGCCTACTACGGAGGATGAATGTACATCCACCTAGTTGCCTCCATGACCAAGCAATTACTAGCACACGACCAGCTCGGCCCCTGCCTACCATACTTGGGACGCATCGAATCACAACTTGGACTACTCCCTACATTGTATGTACCTACATTACTTGGAACGGTCGATAGGTTGACTGCCCCGTTCCCTGGCCGAAGCCCGCGACGGCGCGCATAGCTGACCGCCAGTTCATCATCCAAAGAGGGTTATTCCCGGTTTGTGAAGCATTGACGAGTCGGCGACGCGGGGGGCCTCAGCGAGACTCCATCTGTGACATAATTGTTTTTTCAATGTTGCGTGCATCTCAGTTGGCATTCACATTGCCTGGCTTCGTCGGATGTCGTCAAGAACCACACTCCATTCTTAAACACTGTGTGTGTGATGATTGTAAGTAGGGATAGGATACCGGAAGGCATGCTGAGGCTCAGCCGCGAAACGCACAGACAATGGGCTCTGTGCGTCCGAGAGGTCTGTCTCTCTTTCAACTTCCAATCTTCTTCGGCGCTCGTCAATTGTTCTAGGTCAGGTCACTAAAAAGTACCCGGTCCGACACCAACATGGGACTTATTCAACGCCATGTCCTCTTGGGTACCATCCAGCCTTAAGCCGGCCCTTCCCATAGCGCTGTCGCGGAACTACTGCGTACTTTCGAGATGAAATGGACTAGATTTTCTGGAGAAAGAACTCCGTGGAGAAGAGGGTCAGTCATGGTCTCTCTCTAGTATCGCCAGCTCGTTCACTCACAAGTGATCCTGTTACTGCCTCATCACAGGTAGTGGGCATGTCATGTGTGTACGGAGTATTACAGTTGACCTAGTACCTGGCGTTGAAGCAAGCACGGTATTGCTCCGCGCCCACCCCTACCTCTAGCCCTAGCCTGGACTGCCACGACTCGGAAGCCAGACGAACCATGGATCCCATCTGCCGGGGAACGAAGACCTTCCACGAGAACAGATAGATGGGACACATCCACAAATTCCCCTCCTCCCGCTTGTGCGCTTAACGCTCGTTGAAAATCAAAGGGGCGGCGGTTTCTCCCCATCTATACATAGACGGGAAAGACGCTATAAGAGAAGGGAACACCCTATGAGGTCTCTGACCCTCCCCAAGATTAGATCTAGAATTAGAGAGGGTTTTCTGCGCCTAACGTTGAGACTATTTTGGGCCAGGCTGGCTGATCTTGCCGAGCCATGCCGTTGAGCCCAGAAACAAGCCAACCGTCGTTCATCAATCACGGTTCATGGATGTAAGATTTTTTGGCTCATCTTGAGATCTGCACTATATTCACAATGTACTTGTGTCTAGAGTGGGTGGATACCTACCTTAAGTATACCTTTTCAGCAACTTTTCTCTACTGCCCTGTGCACCACCACTGCTCCATCCATCGCACTAGAAATTAGCTACCTGCTATACTACTACAGTGGCTGTACCAGCAACTAGCACTGGGGCATTATACCGCTCGGTTTCAAACTCCCCACAGGCCTAGGTGATGCATCGCTTGACAGCCACCTGATCGTCCCAATTTGCGAGGGGGGGCTCTTCTACTCCTGGGCGGTCTTATTCTCCGATTCGCCTCCTCCCCTCTCGTGAGGCCCATACTAACGAGGTACACACCAGTCTTTGCCCTATAACTTCGCAACCCGCGCGATGGGAGTGGTTCGTTGGCCCTGGCGAGCCTGGGAAGGGGGTACCGTTCGGCATAGCCATGGATGGAGGCACGGATGGACGATCATGGATGAGATGCTTGATGTGCATATGCGCTTTCTTCGCTCTAGACTGCAGCCCAGCATCCGGGTCTTGGTCTTCAGACGGTCTTTCCTTCCTTCATTCCTTCCTTCCCTTGGTTCAGCCCTCTTTCTTTGCTTTGCAGCAGCAAGTGCAATCATAGGTATTAGTAGTAGTAACAAGTGCAGGTGCGACTGAGGGACCTGCACAGGTCATCAGTCGCACTTGCACATTGCACTTATTAGACCTGGCTCGCAACCCATGCCTAATATCGGGTAGAACCAGACCATTTTCGATCGAGTTTGACAAGCAACACCCTGTCTCAGGCCCTTCTTCTGAGCTTCTGCTGGAACACTAGACTGACGACTCGGATCGATTATTCGGCGCTTTTTGCGTCGACTGTTGCTTTTAATAATTTCTACCTAAATCTCCTTCTGTCTGCCTGACTGTCCGTCCCTCCCAAATCAATAGCTGCGCTATTTTACTTTATGGAAACTAAGACCCTGGCGTCCAGACCCAAAGGTGCTGTATCGAAGATGAGCGTGTCCGCCGCTTCACAGGCCGGTAAGTAGGTAACAGAGAGGGTTGGTTAGGTGGTGATGGACTTGTTCGACTACGAGCTCATGTCATGCATGGTTTCGTGGCCATGTCATCAAGCCCCTTGTCTACAACCACACAGCTCGCATATGGTGGACAACACATCGGCTGGACTCGACTCGACTGACGTTGGGGGGAATCTGACACGGTCTGCGGTCCGCGATTAAGTCGTCACCTACTTCGCACTCGAATATACATACAATACAGTATGTACGTACATACGTGCTGTCTCCGCCGAGGCCGTTGCCTCTTCCCCCCATGAGCAGATCAACAAGGGTTGCGTGGGTTCAAGGCTCTGCTTCATCGACGACGCCCGCTTCTTGAAGCGCGCGAGTGGTGCAGTGATGCCATCCATCCATCCATCCCTCCCTCCATATATACAAACTACATAACCTACCTCAATGCTCCGCTGGCTACCTAGCTAGTGGCTGCCATCTATCAACCTATTATCGACCTCCTAGCACGCCTCTGTCCGTCAGAACAAGCCGCTGGGCCGGGTTCCAGTTCCCAAGCACCAGACAGACCTATTTCCTTTCACACGTCTGGGCCTCTGCTACTATAGCCGCACTCGTTTACATATAGAACAGATTGCTTGTCTTTCCGGCTCCACAACCCTACCTAAACCCTTCATTTTCTCTTGACGCACTCCATTCCCCGTATTCGCACCCCTCCCTGGTCAAGACCTGCTTCCTATTCTGGCGTGCCCCTGTGCCTGGAACCCTGTCACCTCAACCCCCAGCGTCCAGGTTCATCATCCACTGTGACCGCCATAGCCTTCCAGTTCACCGTGGGTTTTCCTCTATGTAAGAAAAACTCTTTTCCTATACTTTCTTTTCTCTACATCCCAATCTGCACTACGCAAGTTCCCGACGTCGAAACTCCACTATCCTGCTTCTGCTCTACTTACGATGCCACTACCGTTTTCCACCTGAGATGCTGACCGTCAACTCAAGCTGTTCAAGCTAGGCTGGCCAGTCCAGGCTTTGGATAAAAAAGATACTTGGTCCAACTGACGTATTCACCCGTCGACTTGTTCCCTCTTGTTTCCCAAAGTACATTGTTCCATTGGTGGATAGCTGCCTGAGTAGCAGCCAGTCATGTTGGCATATTAGACACATTCGAAGTCACACCTGTTCCATCTTAGGCCTCATTGTCTAATGAGCCCTTCCTTCTCAATCTTTCCTTCTTCAACAACACCACTCGGCATCACCGATCACGAACCATACCCAGCCATTCATTCCTTGAATTCCACCAGGTAACACCAGAGACTGCCTTCGTCTGTGCTCGAAACGATCTCGTTCATTTCCTGGCCTTGTCAACTATTCTTATCTGGATCCCGTTGCCCTCACCACTGCCGAGTACTCATCTCCCTCAGTGGCTCAAGGACCATAAGTGGCCGCTCCTCAAGAAAAGATCATTGAGTTGTATTGCCAGCCTCATCCAACAACTTGAAAGTCTCGATCAGACAGACTTTCACATTTGACCTCGATCCCACTGTTAGTGTTCGGACGTCGAATGACAACTTGCCTGGGGTAGGCAGTATAGTCTTCATATCGGCATCGTGGATATCACTTCCCTCCTCAAGGCTCCAGACTCGAACGAGTCATCCAACACGGAATCGCCACAAAACAGCCATTCATCGTCCGTACCAACCTCCACCGTGGCTACCACAGCAGCATCAGCGCCCACGGGGCACCGGCTTTATGCCGAGGTGACGCGGATCGGGCCCGCTCCCAGGCCAGCACCCTTGACGAGCTCCGGGGGCTCCAGCAAGCGCGGGCTGCCGGAAGGAGCTACGCAATCACCAGCCAAGAAACAGACAAAATGGTCGCCTGAGGAGGACGCCCTAATCATCGAGCTTCGCGGCGGCGGAATGAAGTGGGACGACATTTCGAAGCGACTGTATAACAGAAGCCCTATTAGTTGCCGGCTTCACTACCAGAATTACTTGGAGAAGCGGAGTGACTGGGACGATGAGCGCAAGACAAAGTTGGCCAGATTGTACGATAGGTATGTCGAAGAACACTGAAATATACGCATGGAATCGACTGGAGTGTGTCTTTCTTGCTTGAGTTTGTGAAACGTAGTGGCGTTACAACGCCCTTTTCACCCTGTGGCAGTTTGGCTGATGATCTGCGTAGGCTAAAGCCCGAAATGTGGGCAAAAGTCGCGGAAGAAATGTCGATACCGTGGCGGGCAGTCGAAGCCATGCACTGGCAATTGGGAGAACAAGAAATGGCAAGACGTGCGGGTGTGACGCCCTTCTCGTTGGCGTCGACAGACAATCTGCAGCACCAGGGCTCGAGCAGGGCTTCACACAGAGGCCATGGGCACTCTCGATCTCAGGGCAGCATCTTCCGAGAAACCATCGACCCGTCGAGAACTTACGGCCGAACCGTCATACCCCAACTACCGCCCGGCCCGTCCCCTGGGCCGCCTCCGGGTCGGACCCTCGGTCCCACGTCACGCAAGGAAACAGGAGCGGTTACACACATGCCAATACATCACGAGCATGCTGAAGTTCCAGGGTATTCGCACACAGGCGGCCCCTTGGCACCGATTCAGACGCAGAGCAGCCAGTCCCGACCTGGCATGCTCCCCGGGCTCGCAGAACTGACGACAGGAGTGAGCCCGTATAGCACGCCAGCTTATTCCGTCAGTGCATCCACAGTCAGTCCCGCCCAGAGCTCGACAGCAAGCCCCGGCCCTTTCTTTCCAGCAATGACCTACCCGCCTCTCGATCAGACCGGCTCACACCATCGGCGGAGTCCCGACTACCTGCATCCCGAGCCGAGAAGACACGTGAAATCCGAGTTCGAGCAGTCGATACCGCGGCACATGCCTTGATAGAAGAAGAACAAGCTCGCGACTACTTGGTCTTTCGCAGCTCATGTACGAAGAAGTTCCACGAGATTGAATCCGAACCCTCGCTACTCATGACTCTGTTCTACACATGATTTATCCTTCTTTCGCCACATATTTCAGACGAGTACACGACGCAAAATCACGAATACATAAGCCTTCTACATACTTTTTGCTTTTTTCATCATACCCGAACGCATTTGGACTGGACCAAGCGAGCAAGCATTCATCCGACACGGGGACTTTGTTTTCGGGGTTTGGTTGCATCAGGGGTTTCTAGGCCACGCAGCCACCGGGGATTTTATGATTGGGGGTGATCACTGCTGTCACGGATTGCTTTTTCTGTCAGCGTGCTACCATGGGCGGAGCACCGTTTTCCTGAATGGGTCAAGAAGAGAAACTAGAAACTTTTACATGGGGAGGCGTACCATATCTCAACTTGGGAATCAAAGAAGGGGAAAAAAATCGAGTACGAGCATATTTTCATGGCTTCTGGGAGAGGCTCCGGAGAGGTTCACAGGCACTTGGGAAAAATGGAACATGCGACAAAAACAGGCGGCGGTCGGGTCGGATGGATCGGGTCAACGTTGGGAGTCGGTGTCAAGGGGGTTCCAATTCGGGAGTGCGGAAACACTTCACATCACTCATGTCGGAGAGTTTTGCTTTCTTTGCCGGCCCAGGCGGGCTGCTGGTTTGGCTTTGTGTTTCTATTCGATGGCAGTTCCCCCCAATTTTTTGCTTTTAGGTTGTCGCATTATTTTTTATTTTCTTTCCTCTCACCGGTATTTGTCCCCCTCGCTTTCTCATGCCGCATTGACATATTGGCAGCATATGGCGGAGAGTGGAGACATGGGCGCTGATATCGAATGCATGATTCTTCTTGTTTCCCGCTGCCATTTGGTCTGAATGCGTTCATGTTGTGTTATTCTTGTTTTGCCTTGCATTGGATGTCAGGATAGAGAGGATTTGTCTAGTGTGCATCTTTGCGTTTGAGTACAGGAGAGAAAGTCAACGAGAAAAAATAGAGACATGACGGCGTCGGGATATCAATGATGCTTTTATTTTTACTCATTTGGGTTGGAGATCAACAGCCGATATAGACTTGTATGACCTCAGCCCTTACTCTTCTAGTTCTGAGGCTGGGATATATGAGATATTCGGGGAGCATCCTATTCATCGCAAATAGTATGTTCAGATAAGTATAAAGTGTTACAGGAACAGAGTCTTCCGTTCCCAGACAGTGTAACATGATGTCCGCTTGACACTGGGACAGCTGCATAGTCACTGACGCCTTGCAAATCCCTTGCATCTTTTGATTTTTCCTTTTCTCTCCGATTTACTCTCCCGCTCTTTTGATCTTGGCTCTCCACCTCTCTTCAGTCCCGACTCGCGACAGCCCACCAGTTGTCCCTGTCGTAGCCGCTGTCGACGACCCTGCCACCGACGGCAACGACGTCCTCCTCGAGCTCGCCCTTGCGGTACAGGTGGTAGTAGCGTTGGTACGTGGTGTCGCCGCTGCTGCCGTCGGATGGCTTGACCCTGGGCCGGAACACCCACGGCACCAGCTGGTCCTGGTCGGCGCCCTCGTCCCAGCCGCGGCGGCTGGAGGCCTGCTCGAGCGCCCAGACGTAGACGAGGACCCTGCCCGTCGAGGGCCGCACGGCCTCGAGCAGCGCGGCGACGGCCTCGCGCCGCCGGGCCCGCGTCGACATGTGGTGGATGACGGCGACGCAGATGGCGAAGTCGGCGCGGCCGGGCGGGAACGGCAGGGCGAGGCCGTCGGCGACGGCGACGTCGCAGCCCCTCTCGCGCCCGCCGTGGTCCCGGGCGATGCGCACCAGGTTGGCGCTCCGGTCGGAGCCGACGATGTGCACGGCCGGGTTGACGGCCAGGTACTTGCCGTTGCCGCAGCCGACGTCGAGGCCGACGGAGCCGGGGGCCAGCGACGTGAGGAAGGACGCGATCACGGGCCAGGGCTTGTATCGCGTCGCGGAGAAGTGCGAGGCGATGGACTCGTAGACGCTGTGTACGTGCTCCTGTTCGTAGGACTCTGCGTTGTTGTCCTCCGCCGCCGTGTCCGTGCTTCCTCCCGACGCGGCTGGTAGTTGCGGCACGGGGTCGTGCTGCTGGGCTTTGGTCACGGAGCTCGGCTCTCCGGCCGCTACCACCGCACTTTGCTGATCATGGCCGGCAGTGGTAGACATGGTTTCTTCTTCCTTTTCTCTCTTCCACCTTGGCTCTCACCTTCCCTTGTCGACTTTCTTCAGATACTTCTCGTATGGCACCCTGGTCCAGGCCTATCGGACTTTTTCTCGTCACGTCTGTCTCTCGCCACCAGTTGACTTTCCTCGGCCAGTATTGATACGCTTTGAGTGCTTTTTCTGCTGCTGCTTTCCCTTCTGGGCAAGGTGTCGGCCCAGGTTGTCTGCCTTGTGTTTCCCCAAAGTCGCAACGTCGAGTTCCGAAAGTGGGATGGTTGGTCAGCTTTTGGTCAGGATGTGAGTTGTGACAGAGATCCATTTCAGCCATTTCCACGCGACTCCGGGGCCCTTGGAAGGGGGGTGCGAAAACTTGCATACGGGGGGAGGGGTGGATGGATCGTTCTGGGTTCTGAGGGCGTGCGCCTTGCAAGGTTGGGTAGGTATGGATTTGCGGCAATGCAAGCAAGCTAGCAAGCAAGCAAGGCCTGTCTGCTATTACGGGTACTCTACTGCGGGGACGGAGAACCACACACACACACACAACTTTACCTACAAGCCACTATAATTTACAGCTAAGCTACAGGCTACCTCTGGTTGAGTATGCACTACAATAATACACCCACTCACTTCGTCTCAAGAAAACAATGGACGGAATATTGGGATGTGTAGCACAGAGATTATACTACTACCTAACCATGGATGCTATACTGACTAATCACTTAAACTCCCGGTCATCATCACTACTAGCTTGGGAGTTCAATACTACTACACTACTTACACCTCGGCCCGCCCGCTGGAAGCGCCAACATGAAAGCCCATCATACGCATCCCAGACGCACTTGAATCTACTGTGCCTACTCCGGATACCTGGGATTCCAGATCAAGTCGGGCCCGTAGATCCTGACTGCAACGACTGCCGTGACTGGGTAATGCGTGTTACAGACACACACAGCTAGTTTATGCTCGGGAACTCCGTACTCGGGTGTACACCGAGAAAATGAAATACTCTTTATGTGACTGATAAACGTCCAAGATTACTCATTTGTCGAGGGATTACAAAACTTCACAGCTCATTTTCGTCTCATCACCATATCGCGAACCCAGCGTCCGCCGGGCGTCTGTTGTCTGTGCGAGCTCCGCAATTCTAGGTAGGACATGGACCGAGTATACTTCTAGTACACAGTATTTGCTTCATCTACTGCCCACAAAAGACGTGGCATTAGCGAGAGGTGCCCCCAGTTGCGGTTGCGCTTGCTAGCACTTGCAGCCCTCGGCCTGCATAGTACGTACATACATACACACACACACTCACTCACGTACATACGGCCTGGTCTTATGCGCTCGTGCCTCGCCTTGCCTCGCCTCTGCTCTGCATACATGACATGTACATACAGTAGCACCAACGGACGACGACCATTTGTTTGCTATTCGGCCGGGCAAAGATTTAAGGTTGTCTAGGCGTCTGGATACGCCTAGAGATCCTGGTCTCATTTATTTTCTTTTTTTGCTTCTTTTTTTTTTCCCTGCTGTTTACCTATCAGAACTGATCCTGTCTACCCATTGTGCCCATCCAGACTCGGACGCCCGTTTTCGCTTCTGCGACTTGGCAAGTGTCACATCTGTCAGCAGCACGCGCGCGGGTGGAGACGAATAGAAACGAGATCCGAACGGCGGAGGACAACGGATATACTTTGTTCTTTTTTCTTTCTTTCTTTCTGTATTCCTAATCTACAGGCCAGAAGCGGTCAGAGATTCTCTGGTGTTTGGAAATATGCACCTCTTCTAATGCCTTTTTATGCTTGATGCTTTACAGCAGCATCACGATGATCTGTCATGGACTGGCTATGCCCAGTCACAGTATCATCCTAACAAGTCTGAGGACTCGGAGATGAGTATTCGGGTGAGCAGAGCAATGGCATGAACCGCCATCCTGCTTCTCCGCCCGCCTGTCCACCGCGGCATTGCAGGGCTCAATCCGGGCGATGGCCGGTCAGATCTGTCTGATGTTGGAGAGGACCTGGCGATCGATCAGATATGATCAGACGGCACGTTCGGGGTGGAATCTCCCTTGGCGAGGAGGATGGAGCAATATCTACTCATGACATGCCTCTACTGCAACGAACCCACCTCTCCGAGAGTCAAAAAAGGGCATTCGGGTCACACATACATGCGAAGTGGCCGCGGGACTCGCATTGAGACGGTGACGGTGAAGGTGGACGGTATGACGAGATACATCGCCCACACCCTCCCCTTGCGCTGCGCATACCGAAAAGCGCCCCAGAGTCACAACGGCGTCTGCGCTCTGCTGCTTATCTCTTTCCTCGTGGGGAATGTTACATGTTCGTGATCCGTTCGGAAGCGCCATCCGAGAGGCACAAGACGGTTAGCACCCATCGGTGGACGTGTGTACGGAGTACTACCAGGCTGTGTATGTACGTACGTGTATGGAGGCTCGCCCGATGATGATGTTGCAACCAGGACAGAACAACCCGACAAATTGCATGTTGGCGGTCTGTATCGGGATAGAGTTTTCTGGTCCCCTTTTCTTTCTTTTGCTGGCTCTGGTTTCTCGATCTAGCCCGTAGGATCTCGCAAAGTTACACCATGAGACGAACAAGTTTGTCACACACTTACACACACACACACACGCCTCTGAATATATCTATTCTGCATATATATGATTTGTTTTGATATGGGCATCGTGGCCCGCTGCATGGCATTGGCGTGGCCTTGACCATGACACAGCATTCGAGCAGAGACCGGTCCGTAATCTATATTGCCGGAGAAAAGAAAACCAACGAAAAAAAAAAATCTCTTGTGCTACGAAATCGAACCATGTTAACTTTTTCCTGGCCCCCCAAGCCCCCTCCCCCTTGCTCCCATCTGTGATTCAAGCACTCCCGGCGCATAAGTCTAGGCTCTAGGCGCGCCAGCCACGCCTTGTAGATCAACGGTCGCCGAACTGCTTTTACATCTCGCCTAATCTGTCAAAAATACAGAGTGCGTCCGGCGGTTGAGAAGGGGGGAAAAAGCGGTCCAGTGGTTCATGCAATCAAGGGCAAGCCCGTCACCCGTCATCCGTCACCCGTCAAAGCAGTCAGGCAGCGAAGTCACTTTACAATGCATTGCCTGTGCTCCTTCGCTTAGGACTAGGTTAGGTGCAACACGTGCATATGGCGGAAGGGCGTCCGGTCCGTTGCTGAGAGGAAGAAGGAAGAGAAAAGAAAGCCACTCTTTCTCGTTGGCATGGTAGAATGGCGGTATGTATGATTTTCACATCTACGCGCTCGAGTCTAACTAGGCTTTTCATGCTTTCTCTCCTCGCCATCACATGCCCAAGAGTCTCCTCTGGCGCCCGTGTAACCATACACGAGCCGGATTTCACCCACGGCCCCCGATGACCGCTGCCTACTGGTTGCCCGTGTTGAGCGGGCTCTTGGCGTCGTAGACGTCGGTGGTGATGAGGTCGGGGTACCTGACGTCGCCCTGCTGGAGGACCGACTCCATGACCTCCATGATGGCGACGCTCTCCTCCCACGGCAGGGTGGCGCTCTCCTTGCGGCCGTCGCGCAGGCAGCGCGCGCACTCGTCGGCCTCCCAGAACATGCCGTGGCCCCAGCCGCCGCGCCCGGCGTCCGTCGGGATCGGGCAGTCGACGACCTCGACCTCGCCGGGCCGGTCCTTGCGGACGATCTTGTACTGCAGCGGCCGGTACGCCGGGCCCATGACCTGGATCTCGCCCAGCGGGCCCTGGATCTTGATGGCCGGGCCCGCCGTGTTCTGCCCGTCCGGGTCCGTGGCGACCCGCAAGGTCGTCATGCCGACGCCCATGCTCCTGTGCTGCGGGAACGACACGACGAAGGTCGTGCTCTCGTCGGCGCCCGTGCGGGCGTACTTGTTGATGGCGCCCACGACGCCGGGCTTCTCCTTGGCCGCCTCGGGCTGGCAGTGGTACAGGATCTGCATGAGCCACGTGAGCGAGTAGATGCCCAGGTCCAGCAGGGCGCCGCCGGCCAGGTCCGGATTGACCATGCGGTTCTCGTCGGGGAACGTGAGGCTGCCGTCGGGCCCGTCGTTGCCGAACGAGTTGTCCGCCACGACCCGGTACACGGGGCCGACGACGCTGTTGCCCGGCTGCACCATCTCGCGGATCTTGACGCTCAGCGGGAAGTAGCGGGTCCAGACGGCCTCCATCAGAAAGAGGTTCTTGGTCTTGGCCGTCTCGACCAGCCTGCGGGCCTGCGCCGCCGTCACGGTGAACGCCTTCTCGCACAGCACGTTCTTGCCGGCCTCGAGGGCGAGCATGGCGTTCTGGAAGTGGTGCGAGTGCGGCGTGGCCACGTAGATGATGTCGACGTCCGGGTCCGCCACGAGCTCGGCGTAGGACCCGTACGCCCTCACGCCGTCCGGCGCCTGCACCTTGGACAGGAAGCCGGTGGCGCTGTCCTTGGAGCTCGACGAGGCCACGGCCACCAGCTTGTGGGCCACGTCGCTGACCTCGCGGGAGGCGGGGTTCGTCAGCAGATCCTTGGTGAAGGCTGTCGAGATGTGTCAGTATTCATGTTGCAAGGTCGGGCTTGTGCTACAGTGCTACTCACTCTGTGCGATGCCGCCAGTGGCCATGATACCCCACTTGATGGTGTATGGTTGAGCTGCCATGGTTGCGGTATGTTTATTTCGGTTCGATAGATGACTGATTTTAAGATATATCTATCGTGTCTCTGGTAAGACAGTTGCAAGGTTTTGAAGTGACGACGATGTGTTATGTATTGTTTAAGTATGAAATGTTCGACCTCTGAGCGGTGATATGCCCGTGCCCACTGAAGTCAAGGTGGGGTAACGTGGGATGGGATATATTCTTAACCAGATCTACATGTATATCCATATATATATCCCCCGTATAATCTATTCTCTCAATTCAGATGTTTGTATTTCCTTAACTAATATCCATCATTCTGAAAGTAGTAACATTAATTTGTATAATCGTTCGTCCTTGGAATGTGAGAGCAAAACTCCTAGTCGTGGTGAGTATAATCAACTTCCGTAGACGTCATCACAACTGTCCGTATTGCCCCACAAAAAGTTAACAGCATTACCTCGTATCTATCGTGACTATTGCCCATAAGAATCGCAAGTAATTTCTTCTTCCTTGTTATCCCATTCTGATACTTCGTTCATAATCAATCACGACCGCTGTAAGCACCGTCGTGTATCACATGTTCGCACTCCATAATGCCACCTTAATGACGATTTAGTCACCCGGGATGAAGTGGCAAGTGTGTCCGTGTTCATGGACCTAACTTTCATATTCCAGCGGATAGCTGCGTTGCGGCGGGCCACTGCACCAGTGGCAATTTCGACCTGTTCAATAGGAGCGCAGGAGGAACGTGAGAAAAGCAACCACAGCACACATGTCGTGGATAAAACCTTTCAAGTGGCCCGTGTCAACGAGTCTGCCACTATCATGGACGGTATACAGATACGCTTTGAGATGCAGTAAACTAGAACCGTCGATAAGTCATGAACAGCACACCCGAACCATGGCGACCACCACAAAGCTCCCACCGCAATCCTCATCCCTATCAAAGGACCTCACCCTGCCGCCCCCAGCCGGCATACAGGCCTCCTCCGCGGACAGCGAAGCATCATCACCACCACCAGTGACGACCCCCCGCCTGGTCTACGGCACCGCCTGGAAGCGCGAGCGCACCGCGGACCTGGTATACACGGCGCTGAGCGCCGGCTTCCGCGGCATCGACACGGCCGCGCAGCCCCGCCACTACCGCGAGGACCTGGTGGGCGATGGCCTGCGGCGCGCCGTGGCCGAGGGCCTCTGCCGCCGCCGCGACGTCTTCCTGCAGACCAAGTTCAGCCCGGCCGCCGCGCAGGACCTCGCGGCGGGCAATCTGCCGTACGACCCCCGCGCGCCGCTGCGCGAGCAGGTCCGGGCCTCGGTCGAGTCGTCCCTCAGGAACCTGCGCGTCGACGATGATGAACCTTCCTACCTCGACAGCGTGGTCCTGCACTCCCCGCTGCCGAGCATGGAGGAGACGGTCCTAGTGTGGAAAGCCCTATCGTCCTTCGTCCAGTCCAGCCCGCAGCGCGTGCGGCGGCTGGGCATATCGAACGCGCCGCCCGAGGTGGTCGCGTACCTGCTCGAGGCGCCCGACGTCAAGGTCAAGCCGGCCGTCGCGCAGAACCGGTTCCACGCCGCGACGCGCTGGGAGCCGGCGCTGCGCGCCCTGTGCCGCCGCGCCGGCGTCGTCTTTCAGTCCTTCTGGACGCTGTCGGGCAACCCGCAGCTCCTGCGGGCGCGGCCCGTTCTCGATCTCGCGGCATCCGCTGGTGTCGAGCCCGAGGTCACGCTGTACGCCCTCGTGCTCGGGCTCGAGGGTACGTCTGTCCTCGACGGCACGACGAGTCTGGAGCATATGCGCGCGGACCTTGACGGGATCGAAAAGGTTGGCCGCTGGGCCGAGACGGAGGGCAAGGAGACGTGGGAGAAAGCGTTGGAAGATTTCAAAGTTGTGATTGGAGAGATAAGTTAGTTGTAGACTTGAAATTGCGTGGTTTCTGTCAGCATTTCGTTGTCTGGCGCAGGGCATCAACGGCATTCGCTTATTCTAGGCAGAGTTCTCTTAAGTATCGAATCGGAGCATTTCAAGATGCCGTCCAATATAATCATCTATAGTCAAGGCAAAAAGGTTTTCATATCAATCCTTTATTTAATTCATGCTTGATTTTCATGGTTTCCTTGATTATCATGAGTCCTCCTTTTCCATAGCCTCTACCTAGGCTCCTTGACATGTTCTCTATTTCTGAGAACTCGACCAATCCTCGCCGAGATTCCTGATTACACACACCAGGTTCATATATCCAGCACCTTGTGACTCAAAGGCTCGAAATCATCGCGAAGCCGCCAATTCATGCTCGGGCAAGAAAAATGCAATGCTGTCCACCAACGCCGTCGAGGAAGCTCAGGGGAGTTTCCTCATGCAATGAATGTCTACTCGTGTAGATAGATTGACCAATCCCAAATCGTTCAAGAGCCTGTGTGTGTTGTGCTTGTTCATAGCCAGCCGCCCTCTCATCATGACTCAACTCTCAGCTTCCCGCGCAGACCAGAGAGTTCATCCTGCTTGAACCCGGGTTAGTACAGGTGCGATGATACTGACGGAGGCGCTTGGCATGGATGAATTTCAGGAGACTCACTTCAGCCTTTCTCTTGCCCAGCACTGGCTCAGGTGTGCTTCTGTATGCACCGGCTACCTGAGCGAGACCACCAGATATCTCTTGGTGGCAGCTGGCGTGGTAAATCCGGCCATCGACCTGTGTGGCATCCTCCCAAACCCAGTCGCCAGCGTCGTCCAGGTAGATCTGCTTGAAGTTCTCCTGGCAGATGGGACAGACACTGTTCTTCAAGACAGGGTCGCTGGGGACTGGAATGTATTGGAGTCTGGGTGCCTTGGAGGCCGACTCTTGACCACTGTTGGCACCAGGATTTGTGGCACGGTCCTCGTCAATGGTCTCGCGACTATTGATCCAGTCCTAAATGCTATTAGTAAAATATTCCCTGTTTTCGTAGAAGCACAAAACTTACCTGTTCGTCAACGAACCAACTGCGATGTTGGCCGCTCTTCTCTGCTTCGGCTATGCGCTGGTTGACTCTGAAGTGCCAGTCCATGTGGGCTGTCTTCTTCTTCTTGCCCTCTTCATCGGGCGTGAATCGTCGTCCGCAGTGGGTGCACTGAGAACCAAGAGCCTCGAACATGAGAGGAACCAGGTGAGGGCGGAATCTGTATCTTGTGTCAGCAAATGGAAACCACACTATTCGACTGGGCGACGTACTGCTTCAGCGATGAGGTCTTGAGAGAGATGTCCCAGGTCAAGGTCTCCATGGAGGGCGGCCCAGTAGGGACAGGCGGCGGGAATGGCAGCTGTAGACCCTGGGGCATGCTGGGGACGGGCGTAGATCCGGAAGAAGCGGGTGCTGGAGGAAGCATGCCGGCTTTCCGCAGCATGTTCATCAGAGCCATTGGGTCTGGTGTCGTAGAAGCAGCCGGCGGCTGTGGCTCAGCCCGCTGGGGAGGCGGCGATCTGATGGCAACCACAGCAGGAGGCGGCTGAGGTGTAGATATCTGCGGCGTAGCCGAGTTTCGTGCCAGCAGCGCAGCCAGAGCGCCTGACCCAAGCAGAGAATCTATGGACACCGATGGCGTCGCTGCAGGAGGGGGGGCTACTGCTACAGGAGGGGGTACAGGTACAGGTGTAGGAGTTTGGGCTGGTGTGGCTCTTATTGTCACGGCGAGGCCAGTTATTTGATTCTTAATAGCCACTAACTGCTCCTGCGGCAGATTATGAGCCTGCAGAATGCCTTGCAAATCCAAGAGCGCCTTAAGCTTGGTCTGTATACTAGGATCTCCAGGGTTTCGTGCAAACTCGGCCCTGAAGGCGGTTATAAGATTTTGTATGTCATCTTTCAAGGCATCTACACTGATCATCGGCTGAGACGGCACACCATAACCTCCATAGGACGGCGGTTGAAAGCCAGGCATGTTGGGAGGCTGTGGTGTAGACTGGGCCGAGTGTGACTGAGAGAGCGCGTTAGCATCTCTACTCGACCTGGAGGGCTTCTCTCGACATACCTGATAGGGGTATTGACCCATCGGCTGCTGTGCCGGCAGGCCGTATGGGTGACCGTTCATGCTGGCGGGAGTCGTGTTGTTGGGATAGCCATTCATCTGAGACGGAGGACGCACTCCAGGAGGCGTCGACGTCTCTCTATAAGGGATGCCCTGTGGAGGGCCTGGTCGGCCTTGCTGCATTCGTCGCACTTGCTCATTGCCCGATGCCGTTGCCTTGATCAGGGCAGCCTCGATGGGCTGGGTGACTTCCGGGGAGAATACTGGTCGCCGATCGATGGAGCCTGGGATGGGCTCCTTCCAGGTCTTGAACATCTCGTGCATCTTTCGCCGTGTAGGTCCGTCGGCCACTACGTATGCCTCCATGAAAGTGGTGTAGAGGCGCTTTGCGAAGAAGAGCGTATAAGGAGTGCCGACATTCTTGGAAATCGAATCCAGCACGTACAGTGCTGGTAGCTTCTTGTGTGGTGCAGCCTGGATTCAGTGTAAGCCAAATGCCCAACAAGTACGGAAAAAATTACAGCGGTCGTGAGCATAGTAGCGAGGTCGTGTCTATGCTGTTATGCACGAACAAGCTATTTGATGTTTTGCGATGCCAGTAAAGATCAACCTACCTGTTTGATGTGGTCTTGCAGTGCCTGCGAGATGGCAAGTGCATCTTCTGTGCTCTCGCGGGCAATCTGGGTCAAGTTCTGGATTTCATAGCGACTATTCATCTGGAGGCCTTCGAGGGCTTCCCGAAAGTCCTCGAGCAGACCGTCGTCCTGGGACGCCATGCCGGCGAATGAATGAATCAAATAGGGAATAAAGTCTTCCTTGGAAGACGAGCTCTGATAGTGGTGGAGATGGGAAGGGGTAGAAGAAGAACGGATCGCTGACGGGGTCAGGGGGGTTCAAAATCAAAACTGCTCCTTCAAAGCGTGCACGGCGAACAATGGAGCGTCGTTTTAACGAAGATTATCACGATGGCTGCATAACCGTCTGCAAATCTCTTCATCAACAGAAATTGGGACGTGTGTGAATTCTTGGGTCAAGGTGCATCCGACCAGACAAGCCACTCTTATCGCCACCTCTTTTGTCCCAAGGTCACCGACGAGAGACCTCGATGTGCTCCTGGGGCAACCTCGGCGCCGAATCAACCTCTTGCTAGTAAAGAGCACACAGTTCCTCCCACGCCAGCAGGCGCGCTCTTGCGCCAGAAGATCCGAATGTCCCGAGGCACAGTCTAGGCGCCTAAATGATTACTGCGAACCAGGCGGAGACGAGACACGTCGCGCTTCGGTGTCTGTCTGGGAAGCTCGTGGCAGGCTGATGTTTGGCGGGCGCGCGCACCTCGGTAGACAAGTCAATCGATCCTGCGTCAGTTGATCACGTGTGGTGAAATTTATCGTGAGTGGCGTGTGCGCGATGCTGCTCTGATTGATGGCGACGTCGTGATCCTTTCGCGGTTGGCGACTTTGCGAGTGTCGAAAGTTGGTGTTGATGTTTGTGAACCAGGCAGGTCTTTCTGCTCGAGGCCAGAGCACGTTGGAGTCAAGAAATGCGGCGGGCCTAAACCTTGTCTTCGCGCACGGGCCACTTTCTTTGTCAGCCGCCAAGCTTAGGTACGGGAGTACAACGACAGCGACTTTTCTTATCTTATCTTGTGAGTCTTCTTTATTTTGCATTCATGATGCTCCCAAGAAAAGAGGCCGACAAAGATCTCTTCACTATGGTGTTCACTGTGTACTCTGAGGTTTTTGCTTAGCTCTGATAAGTTGGACGAGTTCCTTTTACAGGCCACATTGCTATAAGCACTACGAATTCCAATACTTGCATAGAGGGTTCAGACATCATCTGGATCAGACAGCATGCACATCACCTTACACAATCAGCAGCAAAACCCTTTTTGGGGAGAATATTGATTAAGTCTTAAAAATCAAGAACGAGTTGGTAGTCTAACTCGTCATCCTGGGTATCCTTTTGTTTGGGAAAATTGACAACCGAAACGCCTCCAGTGTATTATTATGCAATCGCTGCTCCTATCCACATCGACGATGACGAATCCATCCCTCACGGACGTCGAGAAGTCCCAGAGAACCGCTTGAAGTGTGACACCAGGCTGTATCTGCTGCTGGCATGAGAAGGCATGCCCTTGTAGAACGGGTGCAGAGAGCTGTCTGGGCGCGCCAGGTTGGGAACGATTGGCGACGTTTTTCCATTTGCAGACTGTATGGAGACTTCCTCGTCGTACCCTCTGCCACCGTCACCGAAGTTGAATCCATTGAGTGACGCGATGTTATCGTCGTGTGGGACTGGAGAACATGGTTAGTCGAAGTTGATTTGCTGTTTGGGCGGGTACATGCCTCCATGTGGTTGTCCCTGGGAACGTTGGCTGGACGCTCTGGAGAGCGGTGCTCTGGGTCCTCCCATCTTGTATGACGGTGCTGGCGACTGAACCCTGCTCGTCGGGTTACTAGACATATAGCTCTTGTCCTCCCCATAGTACCCTCTGGTATCCTGTGTGTGCTCGGGGAGAGCCGGAGAAGGCACGACCTCACCCGTGGATCGAAACTTGCGGATGTTGCGGCCTTGTCGGCTTCCCAGGAGCCAGGACGAGAGCGCGTTGGTGAGGCCGAAGATGTAACCCAGGATTCCGGCGGCAGCGCAGGTGTTCCAGAAGACGGGGCCAATCTTGTCACTGGCGAAGCGGTCGTCGCTCAGCTTTCCGAGTATGCTGGATGCCAGGACCATCATGGAGCAACCGAGACCGGTGAGACCGCTTTCGCGGCCAAAGGCGGGCATATTTATCTCGAGCGACACCCAGAGTCCGATCCGATACTCGGTCAGGAAGAGAAAGAAGCAGAACAGCATATGAAGGACGAGGAAAATATCCTCGAAGACGATCCAGGGGTTGGGAAACTTGGCGGCAATGATGAGGAGGACGGCCGCAATGAGAATGGTGGCGAGAACGATGACATTGCAGACGCGGACGATATTGAGGAATAGGAATTGCCAGCCGAACCTCCGGAAATCTAGGTTAATCAAGCCCATCTTGCGGGATGAATTGTTTCGCGCTGGATGTTCTGGGTGTGGTCTGTACCTTTCAGTTAGGTATATGCTTCTCAAGGTTGTCCTTGCCATGGTGGCCGGGAAAATCTTCGAGGTACTCACTACTGAGGTATTGTTTGGGGATCAGCTGAATTGCTGAAAGAGGGAATACTGCTTTGCTGTGTATAGATCAAGCGGGTCGATCGTGTGCGGCGACGGGAATCTGGCCAGCAGGGTCTGTCGAAAAGGGAACACGAAAGTTTGGCGGACGAAGTGTCGAGAGAGTGGAAGAAGTAACTTGAACTTGAGGAGGAGGAAGGGAAGAAAAAAAGTAGGGTAGCTGGTACCGTCAAAACTTTTTGAAGTCCTTTTAATAGGTTTGTGATTTGAAAGGAAGAGTGGTCTGTTAGTGATTGTGTCTATTCACGTCCATCAAGGACAATGAAGTGTGTTTGAACCTCAAAGCGATGAATAAATGAAGCCGTCCTCGTCTGTGATGGGCGAGCCCGGGAGAATTTAAAAGAGAACGGGCGGCATTGTCCCCAACCAACAAACGGCGGCAGATAGGGCGGACAATCAAGAAGGATTGAAGGACTGGGGGGTCGAGCTCAAAAAAGACGGCCGCCTATGCTAGAATAGTTCTTGTATGATTGTTTCGCATTGACCAAAGCGTCTACAGCCAATAGATTTAGCCCGTCGCGCTCGTTCTGGAGCCCAACGGGGGCCCGATTGTCTTTGTCGAACGCGGGCAGGGGACGAGAATATGATCTAGGCACTCGGCAGGACTGCATTGTACTGCATGCTCAGGTAGGGGTGGACGTGCAAGCTGCATTTCTTTTTCGGCCTCTGAACAGCTTCGTGGTAGCGGCCGTCTCGAGTCTTGACACACAGTGGGTGGCTTACCCGGGGGATCTCCATACCCCAGATCCCAGGCAGTATAGAATTGGCATGGGATGATAGGAATAGCCTCGTCCCGGCGCGAATCGCCCAGTCCAATCGATCAGCGGCAATCCATGGGTCGGGATGTTCGTCGTGGTATCGAGTCCCGCAGACGCATCTTGAGACATGGTGCCGCTCGGAAAATGATTGGCTGTGGATTGAACAGGCTGTGTTTCAACAACATTAAGCCAACGACTATTTTGCCCCACCAAATGCAGCTTGGGCGAATGAGACACCAAGGATCTAACCGCGAGCCAGACGGGCGCGCGCTCTTTCACGCTTCAAAAATAAAAATAAAAAGGCGATCATGTCAAGTCACTGATCATAATGATTCTTCCCACTTCTCTTGGCATCGTTGAGGCCATCCTTGATCGGGTTGTGCAGAGCTGATCCCATGGATATGAAGGCGAGAACGGACTCTTGACTCACAGTCTGTATAACTCGTATCGTAGCTGTGATTCAGTTGCACTATTTGCTGTACTTCGTGTAAGTTGGGCATGGCGAGCTGACCATTGATGCCTATTACCTGTGCATTCCACACAGGTCAATTACATTTGAGAATTGACAAAAGCTATGCAGTGATTCAGAAGACAAGTTCGTGAGTAACACTCACTGCAATACTCCGTAGAAAGCTTGGTAGGTATGCATTACCTTTTCTGTTGATACACCATTCAAGTTCTGAAAGCAGATCGGCCGATTGATCTGCTGAGATTGTATGGAGTGCTGTAGTACTACCAACAAAGCTTGCATACATATTCACTTTGCCATGGGAAGGAAGCATGGCTCACCAATGAATTCTTGCAGATGCGCGTCTAGTGAAACATTCTGACTCTATTTCTACAATGATATGCATTAGCTTATCGTCAAAGGAAAGACGCCGAAGTACGGAGTAGGTGGACGGAATAGGTGCGCGGCATTGGAGTGCTGTTTCCAGAAGGCCGCGCTATCAAATCGCTGCAGCGGTCCTTTTTGGGGGACTGGAGATTCCTGGACTGCTGCTGTGGGGCTCCAGCAAGGCCTCGACTTTTCGACCTTCTCGGAGCTTTCCACTAGCAGAATTTCTTTACCTTCCGCGTCCTAGGACGCAAAGCTCTCGTCTGATTGGGCGAGACCGTCCACCTTCCCTATTCCGCCGCTTAGCACCGCCCAGAAGAAGCCCCCTGGCCGTTGCGAATCGTCGCAAGACGCCCGGGCAGCTCAGATCATCCTCTCCCTCCTAGAAAGGCCTCCCCGACCAGCGACCGCCTTGCATCCTCTCGCCCATCTGACTTAAGAGAAGAATCTCCCAGAAAACTAGCCCCGTCTGCTCTCCGTACACGCTCGTTCCGACAACCAGGGTTGCGATCCGGCGTCTGTCCATTTAGGCGCCTTTCCTTTCCGTCTTTTGCAAGAAAAGAAGAAAAAGAAAACAGACCAAGCCTACTCGAGAAGATGGCTCGCGGCAACCAGCGTGACAAGGCGCGTGAGAAGAACCTTAAGGCCCAGGCCGGTGTGGTAAGTGCGACATGTGAGGAACCGCCAGTCGTCGACAATAAGCGCCCGGCGCTTCTCTTCCCTCTGTCCCTCTGTCTCCTTGGACAGAGCCAAGTCAAGGATATGGGCCAAGGCCACGGCAGGCCCTCTGACCAGGGGCCAACTCATATGCCTGCTGCCGCCCAAGAATTTATCCCCCAGGCGGGACAGAGGACAGAGGAGATTGCCAGATGGCACGAGAGTACTGCAGTTTCGGTGGTTTGTCTGCAATGCTGCTGGCTCTGGAGAGATCACTGACCACATGATGCCGTCACTACAGAAGAACAAGAACAACAAGTCCGGCACGGAGATGCAGCGTGACAAGGACAGCGTCGCCGAGATCATGAAGAAGAAGCAACAGGCTGGTAAGCTTTCGACCCGAACCTTTCCACCCGTCCCATACATATACCGCTGCCCTCGGGTGGTGGCCTACCTGTCCATGTGGTATTTCTTCTGGTCCTTGATCTATCTGGCTAACCCTGAGCCTCTTCCTCCGAATCAGCCGACGAGAGAAAAGCTGCCGAAGCCGCCGCTGGAAAGAAATAAGTCAAGTCCTCGGACTTGCCTTCAAAGGCTGGACACGATTTACGATATGGCATGATGATACCATGGCAAGAGCGCGGATACCATCTTTTATGGCCGTCACCATAGACTTTTTTCTCTAATAAACAATTCGATGCTGCTCGGCCGTGCAGTGAGATATATGGCTCCTTGTTGAGGGCATCTATGTGATGGGATCAACTCTTCAAGTGTTGACTGAACCTATGAGCTCGCCTGCTCAACCTCCACAAAGCAAGCAACAAGCACGCCTTCTTGGACTCGAGCCGTCTTGACAATCTGATAATTCCAGGAGAAGTGATGGGCGGTCTGACCTGCTGATTTGCCATCTCTCCTCAAGGAAATGTCTTTTTTCGGAATCGGAAGCAAATGTTTAATCTTTGGGCAAAGAACTCTTACTGCTGAGTCGGTAGCATTTCACTATACGACGCTTCCTGTTCCAGATCCATGGAACGAGGCGTACACTAAGCAAGCGAATCATTCCGCATATCAAATCGAGCGAGACCGGGAGGTAAGTGAAAAATGGATGTATCAAAGCATTCCTCAAGATCACCCACCTTGGTTCTACTGTCTTGAGTTGCCGAGACTATATTGCGAGACAACATGATTATATCTTAAGTGCGAAAAGCACAAGATTTCAGTGTCTTATTCAACAACCTCCAGAGAGAACACATTTAAGGACTTAAAATTTGTGGTACGTTTTTCTATTTTGATCTTATCATCTCAGCATATTAAGTTGCCCGCCTCTCCTCCTACCACAAAAAAAACGAGGAAAAATAGAAAGAAGTGGTTTTCATACGATCCAGTCATATATACCCCCTTCTCCTACTGTCAGCGTGTACATACACCGACTGGGGATAGACAGGAGAAGGGAGGGAGGGAGAAATAATGTCTAATGCAAACTTTCCCTAGGTAACAACAAAAAACAAAATACACCGACCCAGTCCTTAGGTAAAGTGGACTTTTCTCCCTTCTCCCCCCAAAATAAAAAGTTACGAAAAAAGCGTCTTTTTCTTTTTGACCCCAGTTTCGTAGTAGGTGGTATCGTCTCTCATTCATGTCTCAGCCCGTCTGTCTGTCTTCGCCCCTCCCCCCACAACTACTACTGATTATACACGGCAACCTAGAATAAAAACAACAACAAAACAAATGACATCATGGAACCACGGTCCATAAACCTCTTACGCCTCGGCCATGCTGGCGGGCAGAGCGCCGGCGAAGCCGCCAAAGGCGCCGACGCCCTGGGCCTGGACGGCGGGGAAGGCGCCGGTGCCGCAGGAGACGGCGCAGACGCACTGGCCGGCCTGCAGGTTGCCGGTGCCCTGCTGGACGGAGCCGGTGGCGGCGGCGCCGGCGGCGGCAGAGGCGGCGGAGGAGGCAGCCGGGGCCGCGGCGGCCGGGGGAGCGGCGGCGGTGCCGTTGCCCGTGATGGCGCTGCCGGCGCCGGCGCCCTTCTGCGCGATGGCCATGGCCTGGAACATGGCCTGGGTCTTGTCGGCCGTCGGGTTGATGGAGAAGGTCATGCCCTTGCCGCAGTGGCCCTGCTGCTTGCAGTAGAACCCTAGATTGATGGTTAGATGAAGGGTACTCTTTTTCAGTTTTGAGAAAGAAACTTACAGAGAGGAGTGTCGACCATGACTTGCATGGCGACCTGGGGCGGCGGGTTGACGGTGTTGTTCGCGTTGGGGACGAAGCCAGAGTCCATGCCGCCGGCGAGGGGATCGCAGGGGGTGGCAAAGGACGACTGCGTGGCCGTGTGGTTGTTGCTCTCAAAGGTGAAGACGACCGAGTCGCCGACGGCGGCCTTGACCTCGGCGGGAGTGAAAACGAGACCGGCGGCCCCACCAACAGTGACCTTTTGGCACAGAGTCAGCCATGAGGTTCATACGAGGGACTTTTGAGATCGTTGTATACGTACGGTATGCGTAGTTCCAGCACCGGCGACGACGCTCGTGGCGCCAGCTGCAACGGTTGCGGTGCCGACAGTGGCACCGGCAGCACCAGCCGTCACGGTCTGGGTGACAGTCACGGCGTTGTTGATGGTGGTCGTGGCGGCTCCAGCTCCGGGGTTGTTCCAGAGGATGATGATCTCGGTGGTGGCGGCCTGGACGATGACGGGGACGGCGGCGGCCGCGTTGTTGTTGTTGTTGCCCTTGTTGTTGTTCTTGCCGTTATCCTTGGCGGCTGCGTCCTTGCTCTGCTTGTCTTCCCTCTTCGCCACGGGGTAGACGTTGTGGACGGACTTGGCCAGAGCCGGGGCCGCGATGGCCAATGCGAGGACTGCTGACAACTTCATGATGATTGATATTAAGTTTTTCTTCTGAGAGAAACCGCCTTCTTTTTACTCGGGGTAGTCGTTTGCCTGAAAGACCGTGATGAACTGGCTCGGTGATTTATACTATAAAAAGGGCGAGGGCCTGCTCGTGGGATGTTTTGAAGAAGAGAATGAAGAGAAAGAATCACGAAAAATGAACGAACTTGGAAAGTCACCGCGGGCAACACGTCTGATGAATGAAGAGACGAAAGAAACAAACCTACCATCTAGAAGGCCGCCTCGAAAAGGGTTGCCCTCTGCTTATAATCCAGCATTGAAAATCTGATGACCAGCGTCACAGCCACGGTCGGGTACATCCTGGGCCCAGGAGCCGGTCTCGAAACGAGCAGACTTGTCTGGGCATTGGCCGGGGTCGTCGCCTGTCGTCCTTTCGGGCGCCCGCTGAACCGTTGTCTTTGCCCCATCCATCCAGATCCGTTCCCCCATCTCAGGGCAAATCTGAGAAAATTAAAGAGCCAGGCCCTGGCAGCGCGTACCCACGACTCGATCCTACCCTGTTGAGGCTCCTCAACTCAAAAATGTGGGCGGGCAGGAAAACGTATGGGCACTCGGTTGCGACCCTGGGGATTTGTAAGTGGTCAGATCAGGGGTCTCGATGTGACAGAGCTGTCTCGGGTGGTGTTTGGGCCCCTCGCCAAAATCCCGCCTATGCGGTCATAGCACCAATCGCTAGAGATACAACCACGTGGGCGATTGTATATTCCCTTGATTCTCAAGATGTCATCCCGATAGAAAAAGGAAAAATTGAAAGACTATCGCCGGCCAGATTATAGTCATTGGAATTGTTCAAGTGTTGACTCTAGTCCAGTGGCGGCTTGCAAACTAAGCGACCGTTAGATTGCTTAGTGCCTGAATGGAGCACTATACTGGACAGAGAGAGCCCCAGCGTCTAATAGTGTGAGTGTCGGGGTATATGCCGTCGCATTAAGCTTAACCATGAGTTTAGCGCTAATCCCCGGTCTCATGCAGGCGGAGACCCCAAGAGCCAGGAGCAGGAGTCGCCGGGGTTTCTTTCAGCACTTTTTAGGCTCTCGAGGCCCTTGGTGGGCATCTCGGCTTGCGGCATCTGCTCTGAGCCGCCTGGAATGCCTGGGAGAGCACAGGTCCGTCGTCAGCATCAGGCCATGTTTCGAAAATCAAGCACTCGAGAAACAAATCCCAAGGCTCCCCAGTGACAGGGATCCGTCTCGTCTTGGCATCAGAACTGGTTCAGAGGACCCCAGTGTTTGCGCCATCCAATCTTCCTTCCTCCGAGCTTGGGCGTCCGTCTCGTCTTTGAGCTCACCAGTCAGTCACTTTCAGATAGTATTTCCAGGTCGGCCTCGTTGCAAAACAAGCTTCTTTACTGGCCCCTTCATGTTGGGCCCTCTCCAAAGTATCATGCCTGGGGTCCCTGTTTCCCCGTACTACTCAGCAGGACACCGTTGGCATTGTCGCCATGGCCAACAGTGATGCTCCAAAGCTTCAAGGATTGACTGGCGCATGAGTAGAGAAAACCTCCACCATGGTGTGGCAGATGATGTTTAATTAGGCTCTCGTCGGCATCTGCACGTGAAGCTTATCTGGAGGCCTCTCGACGGAGTAGTGATCGCACTCACATTGTATAAGTCGTAGCTTCTTGTATAGAGCACAGAGGAAGATACATTATGAAGACTATGGAGTTGAAAGATCCCCAGGGCGACGAGGTTCTACCTGAAGACGTGATGTATTCACAAGTGTACTGTTTTCGGTGTTTGTGGCGTCTGCCATACTGAACAGCTAGGGACGTCCGTCCGAGGTGAGGAAGCATTGTCGCCATGACAAATGCCATCCCGAATTATGGAACAGCCTATCCAGAACTGTCAGCCAGTGGCGTATATAACAGCTTTCAGTATGCTTTTATTAAGCATGCCGGAAACCCGAACAAGGAAATTCAGCTGGGCCGTGGTATCGAGCCCGTGGCTCCATAGTCAGTGCCACTGAAATTTTTGGGACGATTTCTTGGTATATGGGCCGTTGCGTCCGCCATAACCGCGGTTGACTGTCAAATATCGACCGGCAGGATTGCTGATATAATCGTCCAAGCCTTGTAGTCCATTTTGTATGCTTGCCTCGTCTCAGAAAAGACCAACCTGGGTGCCGCCGCTCCTGGAACACGAAACGTCACAGAATCCGGCTATTCGTTCGTTCCGATCAACAGCGACTGAGATCGGTTGCAGCCCCCAAAGTGGTATAGGTTGGTCGTTTGATCCTCCAGAGCTTGGGGCCCCATTCATTGTTGCTGAGCTTGCTGGCCTTCATAGTACCCTGTATAATATCCGGCGTAGTACCACGACATCAAGAGCTTTTTGAGGCTCTCATCACGCACTATAGACCCTTGTCAGCCGATACCCAATATCCTTGTTGTTTCTTTGCTCTCGTAGATTTCCACCTGTGGCGGATCGTTGCAACAGTGACATACCTGAACTGAGTAAGGGCGCTGGGATGAACGCGGATCCCGCAGCTGGTGGGTTGCTTCGTTGAGCATCTTCGCGCACATCCTGCTGGGGTTCATTCTACTGATAGTCAGCAATGCCCATCATGTTTAGGCCAAGCCTTCCTCAATGGACCTGGGTCATTGTGACAAGAACTTGCCGGTTGTTCCTCTGCTTCGTCCTCCTTGGCAGGGGAGATGTCCAATTCTTCCATCTTGGCATCTGAAGTTTCCTCCGTCCTACAGCGATCTGCCCGTGAGTATCGACTGATCACGGAGATCTTTGGGGGGTTGTGAAGACAAACCTGTTGGAGTTGAGCACCTCATCAACGTTTCCTCCCTTAGAGTGAATGCTGTGGTACTTCTGCAATGGTCTCCATTAGCACACTCTTTTGACATTGCACCCGTTGCAGTCACACACCTTGTACTCTTGCAGAGCATCATTCCATGAGTTCACCAAGGCACTATCATCCCAGACCTCATCATGGGAGAGCTGTTGCTCGTTGGATGGCATGATGGTTGCTCGACACTGATCGTGATGTGTAGTGGGTTTTGTGGGAGAAGAATGATTATCTGGATTGACAGCCGATCAGTTTCAGGCTCCTAGGTAAAAGTCAGTACACTTTGGTTTCCCATTTTCCCCAGTAAATTACAAAAAAGTAAGCAGAGCCACCTCATAGATTCAGTATCCAGGAATGCAACTTGGATCGATGAAACTTCGACGTTGCTACTTCAGAGGGTCTGCGTAGTTCCAAGATGATATGCTCACTTTGGACTTACAAGCCTGAGGCTCACGACTCACAAGAACATGTATGGCCGGCCAGTGGGGACTGGCACTGAGAGTCGAAATGAAAGAGCGATGCAGATCTTCGTATGGAGAGCACCAACACTTACCGATGTGGATTCAGTTGAAGTATTTGTCGGATGTACTTTGTGTGAGCTGCGTTTAATTGACCTCGCAGTCCAGTTCTTTTCGTTCCCTGTTCCCTTTCGAGGACATTCAGGTTTACAGTCTGTCGTACAAAGTAGGTATGTAATGTAGAAAAAGGTGAAGTGGAAGGCTAGTACAAAGTATCGAAGCCCGCTATCGTAGCGCTGCAAGGTACCTAACAGGGAACAGCAGCTGTGCAATCAGAGTGGTGGGGCACTGTTTTCAAGGCGGTGTAGCGCAATCGCGAGCCAGTTTGGCAGAATTTCTAATTTTCCCAAAAAGTTTCTGGCGAGCAGGAACATCGAGGTAGGCAGATTCTGCGATCAACAAGCAACACAATCACAATGGCTCCCGAACTTCGCGCACGGAGGGCTTCCGGTATGTCAAACCTACTCGTCCCAAATTTAAAGCAAATTACTGACAAACTTCTTCCCAGCCGGCTCACAAAAGAGCACGCCCGCTAAGAGCACGCCCAAGTCCAAGGGCGCAGCTACAACAAAGCGCAAGGCCGCCGACGATGCCAGTCCCGTTGTCGTCAAGAAGACAAAGGCCGTGAAGGCTGACGGCCCCGCCAAGAAGGCGACCAAGGCATCGAAACCTGCCAAGAAGGCCGAGAAGGTTGAGGAGCCCGCAGAGCCCGTCACAGCAGATGACGAGCACCCGTTTTCCGACGACGAGCAAGACGAAGACCAGGCCCTGGCCCTGGCTGGTGTTTCCGACAGTGAGGACGATGCCGCAGCTGACGAGGGCGCCGCATACAAGGAGGGACAGGACGTCGGAAAGGCACCAGTCTCCGCCAAGGCAGTCGAAAAGTCAAAGAAAGCTGGCAAGGCCGGCAAGGAGGAGAAAGCAGTCGTCTACATTGGTCGCATTCCCCACGGTTTCTACGAACGACAGATGCACGAGTACTTTGGTCAATTCGGCGAGATTTCGAGATTACGCTTGTCGCGAAACAAGAAGACTGGACAGAGCAAGCATTTCGCATTTATCGAGTTTGCTGACGAGAGCACCGCCGAGTACGTGGTCAAGTCGATGAACAACGTAAGTGGCAGAAATACTCTTCCGTTGCTTTGCATGCTCCTATGGCTGCAGCAATCATCGGGATGGACTATCTGGCAGTGCTAACATCATGACAGTACCTTCTCTTCGGTCACCTCCTGAAGTGTAGGATAGTGCCCAACGCACAAGTCCACGACGACCTGTTCAAGGGTGCTGGCAAGCGATACAAGGCGATCCCCGGCAACAAGCTCGAGGGAAACAAGCTCAAGAAGCCTCTTTCCGAGGGCGAGTGGGCAACCAAGATCAACAACGAGAACAAGAAGCGCGCACACAAGGCCAAGAAGCTGAGCGCGCTCGGCTACGACTTTGACGCTCCCGAGCTGAAGGAGGCAGTTGCTCCCGCAGCTGCAGCCATCGAGGCTCCTGCAGAGGAGGCTCCCAAGGCGATTGAGGCCGCTCCCGAGGCAGAGAAGCCCGAGGCCGGCGCAGACGAGGAGATGGGCGAGGACACCGAGTCGCCAGATGGCGAGGAAGTCAAGAAGCCCGCCAAGGCAAGCAAGCAGAATGGAGCCAAGGCAGGAAAGAAGGCCAAGAAGCCGGCCAAGGCGACAAAGAAGAAGGCATGAGCTCAGAATCTGGAATACAGGAACACAGGGCTTGCAGCATAGTCAATTAAGCGACGATTTTCATGAACAAATTCCAACACTGCACATGCCAGCAGTACCCGTTTCGACAACCTTCCGCGCGCCCAGAGACTGCGTGGTGGACTCGAAATTGTAGATTAATTTCAGCATAGTAAGCCGAGAGATGTTTGCACATAGCGAACCTTCTGCACTCATAAGGGCAAAAGAGCCGAGCAGCAGTAGGATTATAAAAGGCAATAATTACTCTACTTCACTAGGTTATTTGAATCTGTCCACTAGTTGCACCTAAGCGGTGCAGGCAGTTTCGAAAAGTTTTGCCAGCGAAGGGGAAATATGTGAAGAAGAAAGGGAAAAAATCCGAAAGCCCGGCTGCGATTTTGCGATATGTACGAAAATTCCCATCCCGCGCTTGGGTGGGAATCCACCGTCTCCATCATGTGACCGATAAAGGTACATGCTCAATAAGGGGGCATTCTTCTTTCAGCCTCAGCTCGAATGATCTATTGTTTGGCGGTGAGTATATCTGATGGATCCAGTATCATTTATTGACTTGTAGGACCGGTATCTTCGTAATTGGCCACGTTGTGTGCCTTGAGCTTGACCATCACTCATACTACCAACGTGTTTGAGGTACATTGCTTCATTATTACGGTTTACACGTCAGCCCACTATCAAAACCTCAGCGAACAGCTTAGCTTGCCAGTGCCTTATTAGCTTGAGCTCGCTGTTAAGCCCGCTAGTGCAGCCCAGTTCACCCACCTGGACGAGCCAACGTGCTCTGCCCAGGTACCTGAGGACGGGACTCGCTAAAGCCTACGTGTGACTTCCCGCTAGAGAACACGGGCATCGACTTTCTCGTATGCCTCGATATACTCCAGGTTATCTGTCCACCTAGCACTCGGCGTTCAGGTTTCATGCCTCATAGCCATCCATTGACATCCTAGAAGTCCAAGAGAATGTCTCCAACCGATGCGACTGCCGGTCAGTAAAGCCACCTCCTCCCAGGGTCCATGCACTGGACACGGACACAAATAGCTGACAGCAGACGCCCTCCGAGTAGCTTCCAAGAAGAAGAACAATAAGAAGAAGAAGAGCACCGCGAACAAGGATAAGACTGGACAAGATGGGCCGAAATCGACAGACTTGACACAAAATGGGGATCAAGAAGGCGAGGAAGACGACGACGTCCCAGCTACTCCAGCAGATCCTGTAACAGTAAATACCTCCTCCCCTCTCCGGAATCCAACGACACAGCTTCAATTGCGCAAGTCCTGTTGCTGATCTTTGCTTAGACTGCGCCCTCCAACGGTCATGCCACGTCACCGCCAGCGACCAACGGAGATCACCCAGATTCTGCGGACAGGGCGCCAACAACAGCAGCTCCGACCAGCATTGATGCTACACAAGGACCGGACCCAAGCGCACGATTAGAAGCCATGTCACAGGAACGAGAAGCCCTCAGAGTCGAGGTCGAGCAGCTGCGCAAACAATTAGAGACGATACAGGAGTCCCACAGCCAGGAGACCGTGCAATTGAAATCAGATCTCGAGGAGAGCGAGGCCGCGAAGGAACATGCGGAAGAACAGTATCATACCCTCATGGGGAGGGTGGAAAAGATCAAGGAGACTCTCGGCAGCAGGTTAGCACGGGACCGGGAGGAGCTCGAGGAGGCGAACAAACGCATCGAGGAACTGGAGTCGCAGAGCGAGGATTTCCAAAACGGCAGCCAGAAGTACCAGGACGAAATCGACGGCCTCAAAACGGAACTACAAGATGCAACCAGAGAGCTGTCCAGCCTCAGGAGTCGCAACAATCTGTCGCAGCACAACTCCCTGAAAGAAAAGGAGGACCTGCAACGGCAACTACAACATCTCAGGGAGGAGGCCGAGGCAGCGAAAGACGCCATGGGCGACTGGGAGGTCTTGGCTATGGAGGAACGGTCGATACGCGAGTCGCTGGCAGAGAAGACTGGTGCCCTCGAGGAGCAAGTCACTTCGCTACGAGAGAGCTACGAACGCGCCGCTTCGGATCGGGACACTCAAGCGCAAGCCGTCGACAGTCTGCAAAGGGCCCTGCAGGAGATCCAGGATGCCCGCAAGAGGGAACTCCGCGAGATGGTTGAGACGTCCGAAGAGCAGCTCCAGGCGATGAAGAAGACGGTTAAGGAAGCCGACGCCAGAGCTGAGGAGGCGGAAACGCTCAAGGTTTCGTTGCAGAAGGAGCTAGAGCGGACTGCGCCGTTCGAGAAGGAGGTCAAGGAAAAGAACCTCTTGATCGGCAAGTTGAGGCACGAGGCCATCGTCCTCAACGATCATCTCACAAAGGCTCTGCGGTACTTGAAGAAGACCAAGCCCGAGGACAGCATTGACAGGTGAGCCAAAAATGCTGCTTCCATACTCTGTGATTTCGCTAAATCATAATATCAGACAAATCGTCACCAACCATTTCTTACAATTCCTGGCTCTGGACCGGTCAGACCCCAAGAAGTTCCAAATTTTGCAGGTCATAGCTGGACTTTTGAACTGGACGGATGAGCAACGAGAACAGGCCGGCCTGGCAAGACCAGGGGCTTCGAGTAACACCCTGCGTCTACCGCATTCGCCGTTCCATAGGACGCCTAGCACGCCTTCTTTGAACACGGACTTTTTCTCGGAACCAACCCCTACGTCTGCCAACAAGGAATCTCTATCAGACCTGTGGGCAAGCTTCCTCGAACGCAGTGCTGAGGAGGGCAAGCCTGGAGACGGATCGAGGAAGGGCAGCGGTTCTAGCGCAGCGACAGGACCACTCAAGCAGTAGGGTAGATGGCTGTCAATATAACACGACCTAGCGACATGTTTTGTAAGAAATATTGTAATCAGTACCTTCAGGCTGCATCAAGATATTAAAGGGTCTCCCAGAAGAACCCTTATATTCTGCGAGGAGGAAAATCCCTGACAGAATCAATGACACCACAGAATTGTTTCTTTACCGTGGATGATAACAATGGCAGTCATCTTGTAATTGAAGTGAATTTGGATAAATGTGATGTCTAGAATCAAAAGTACACATTGAGGCCATAAAGAACTTGAATACCAAGTTTATTCTCTGGTCTCAGAAGTTGCAGATCGCATTCACTTGTTACAGTCATGTTGAAAGAAGTCGGCCATAAGCAGTACGCTCGAGATGCAGAATTATATAAGGAATAATGGCGCCGCGGAACTAATTCTAAGACTGATAAAACCAATATGCGCGCCGGGCATCTCAACCCACAGACGTCGGCTCCAGCGCCGGCTCCCGGCGGGGGATGATGTTGGTGGCGTAGGCCTCGGCGTCCTGGGTGATGCCGGCGATGTTGATGCGGTTGCTCAGGGCGTCGTTGACGCCCTCGACGACCTCGCGCTCCTCCATGACCTCGCGCATGAGCCGGCCCTCATGCTGCCAGTACGAGACCATGCGCTGCCGCAGCTCCTCGTCGCGGATCGCCGTGTTCTTGACGATGCCGAGCGCGTTGAGCCGGCTCTTGGTCGCCAGGAGCAGCCGGGCCGCGGCCTCGACGCGCTCGGCGGGGGCCGGCGGCGACGCGAACGCCCGGTTGGTGGAGGAGAGGTAAAGCAGGGCGGCGAAGCCGGCGTCGAGCAGCGCGAACGTGGCCAGCCGGAACAGCCGCATGCCCCAGTAGAACATGTCGAGGTCGGCCAGGCGCGTCGCGCGCGCGTTGCGCTGGTGCCCGTAGCTGCTGACCAGGTAGACGTCGAGGGCGGCGGCGGCGGCGCTGGCCAGGACCGCGGGCGTGCGCCACTTGGCCCCGTCGGGGCCCGCCAGCAGGCCCGACGTGGCGGCCGACAGGAACAGCAGGTTGAGCAGGTGCGGCGCCAGCAGGCCCGGGACGGCGTAGTACAGGTACGAGCGCGGGTCGTCGGCGTTGCAAAAGGGGCACTCGGCGAGCACGCCGGGGCCGAACTGGAGGTACAGCAGGCGGCTCTCGAGGTTGACGAACTTGGCGCGGAGGGCGGCGTCGGCGTCGGTCAGGGCGCCGCCCGGCCGCATCGCCGTGAGCCGCGTGAACAGGACGTCGGTGGGGATCTGGAGCCGCGACTGCGTCTTGACGAAGAGGTTCTCGGGGGCGAACGGGGGCAGCGTCAGGACGAGGCAGACGAGCGCGGCGGCGCCGAGCAGGAAGAGCGCCCGCTGGACCTTGGGCGGGATGGGCTTGATGCTCAGGCCCTGGGCTGCCGGGCCGGCGCGGAAGCTGCGATAGTATCCTATGGCCTTGGGGAGGAGGATCGGTCCAAAGAATAAGAGGAGGGACTTGATACTGTGGCATATATTAGTTTGACTTGGTCGCCCAGGGGATATAGTTATTGAATTACTCACGTCCCCCAAGAAACCGCCATTTCGAAGTTTTTGTGTGTTTCTCACGGTATCATCTTTCGTTGACAAGCGAATGTTGCAGCGCAAGTATACGACGTGGAAGACAGCTTGGCCACAATTCTTTGCGGCTCAGGAACGACAACGGCACAAGGCTGACAGATGTCATTCTCGACCTTCACGACTGGAACGGGATTCAGATTGATGCAGGGGGTCGGCAGAGTGTGGGGCGGGAGCTTGCTTGCGCTAAACTGAGGAGAGATTAGACTGCTTTCGACCGCCGAACCCACTCTTCACAAAGCAATATTTTTTCCCAACTGCTCTGGACAGCTTCAGACTTTTTCTTCACTCTTCAACAACTCATCCGTCCGCCGCCTCCATCTCTTCCCCGTCAACTCGAGGATTTGCCATGTGCACATCTCCTGACAATCAGCCTGCCTGAAAGGCGCAATCTCTGCAGCTTTGTTATTATTGCAGACACTGGCTACAAACGGTAGGTCCGAGCATGTCGCGACGGACGGTTGGAATGGAATGAAAAACATCATGTTGGCACTTTCGAAGCTTTACCAATCTTCTTCACAATGGTTGCTAGAGTCAAAAAGAATGCCTAGAACGAACCCAAGTACTCTGCCAAGAGTCATCTCGATCGTGTTACAGAGTTTTAAAGCTTCTTGCAATGACAAACCCTGCGTCAAAAGACGAGAGACATTACACTGCCCCATGTAGATATTTTGTAGGCATCATTCCTGTCGATTACAGTTGCAATATGCAGACGTGCTGGTGACTACCTAGCTAGCTATCACGATGAATCCTTCAAGAAGACTTCTTGCTGTCTGCTGCCTGTTTCTTTTCTCCAGCCGCCGAAGCTGCCATGGGCTGCTCGCGCTTCTGCAGCTTGGCGCCCAAGATCAGGCCCAGGATGCTCGCGATGGTGTCGCTGACCAGCTTGATCACCACCGTGCAAGCCATCTGCCACGAAACGATGCTGACGCTGCCCATCGGTGCTCGCGGAAAAGAGAGCACCCATTCCGCGTAGTACGGGAACCAGCCCTTGGGCAGCCAGAACATGGGCTCCTTGGCGTACCAGAAGGGCAAGATGAATTTGAGGCCTCGTGTGAAGCACCATCGTACTGCGCCTACTCCATTGTCGAACTTGGTCTTGGTCGCATCGTGTGATGACTCTGTTGTCCTTTGATTAGCTCTCCGTGCTTCTTTCGCGCTTCTGTAGAGGTGATTCGAAGCAAGTCTTTGCGCCCTTGCAGCACTCACTCAGCTTCTCCAGCTGCTCCATCAACTTGTCATGCTGGCGTCGAAGCTTCGCCCATTTTGCGAACTCGTCCTGGCTGCTGGTGGCGTTGAGGTCGCGGCGGACCTTCATGTACTCGGTCTGCACATCTCGTCTCTTTGCGGCGGATTTGGAGGTCTCGGTCGGGAGCATGAGGTAGAGCGTCCATAGCTAGAGAATTTGATCACGTTGGTCAGCCTTGGCTCCTATGACGTGTATGTGCGGCTGGGAGATGCAAACAGCTGCTCTCACGTACCAGATTGCTGATGGTGGCGGCACCGACGGTGTTGACCAGATGCACCGCGAGCTCCACGAGCAGCACTATGAGTAACAGCGTCGCCATCTTGGATCAGATGGGGTTGCGGGAATGTTGGATGTGGCGGGTGTAAGATGATGTGAAATCCGGTCAAACGGTTCTTTTGGTACAGGTGCCAGTGCGCGCCGACAAATCGTGGCCTTGTCCAGTGAGCAGTCGGAGAAAACGTGGTTGCTTTCCCCGATGCTGTACTTTACCCCGCCACCCCTCCCTCAGCTTTATTTATTTAGCCTCGCGAGCCTCACCCAACGTATCAATTGCTTGGTTGTTGGTGAGCATTTACCATGACGACTGGAATCTGACAATTATGAGACTTGGAGCATACCATTTGCAATTCGCGGTCTTCACCATGTCGATGCGCTGAGCAATATAATTATATTTGTCAACATGTAAGCTACTGACTGCGTCTCGGCTTTTGAGTATCCCACACGACAGACGCGACCAAGAACGAGATTCTGGCACAATTGGCCGGCATCTCTCGACATGTCTCGCTCTCTCGACAAAGATGTCCTGGAAAACCTCAAAAATGAAGACCCTACAAAGGTCTACAAGGATATCGTACAGATCTTGACGCGTCTGCCAGACACTGGCGAACTCCTGGAGATCGAACTCCTCGGAAAGGCGCATATCTTGGAGCCAGGAGTCCACTACCTCCAAGACGAAAATGCCATTGCGATACCGAAGCTGAGGTTGACGCAAGCCTTTTTCGTCGCGCGCAAGGTTATACAGCAGCACCTTAATGCCCAGCCGAGGATTCCGGGCGTCAATGTTGTGGCAGCTACCGCTGTAGCACTGCTCATGGACCCTGAGCATCTCACGGCTGCCAACATCAGAAAGCGATTTGTTCTGTCCAAGTTGCATAACGGAGCTGAGCAGGCCGAGACAGTGCTTCGAAACGAGAAACAGTTCCTGGATAGTCTTCTCACAGCTCGCCTACACCGTCACACAAAATCGCCGACATTATGGAGTCACAGACGATGGCTCCTGGCTCGCTTCGAGAAACTCGGGTGCCGAGTAGACTTGCGGCGGGATTTCACATCAGTCATCATGGTAGCGGCAGAGCGGCACCCTCGGAATTACTACGCATGGCACCATGCAAGATGGTTGATATGCAATGGCATCGCTCAGATCGACTCAAATCTACTCCTGGGCATCATCGATGATGTCAGGGATTGGTGCTACAGGCACCACAACGATATTTCTGGCTGGACATATCTTGACTCTGCCCTCATGGGGCTCGTGGACCCAGATCTTCAAACGCAAAAGCGTTCTGCTATATTCGCTGAGACTATCCACATAGCCGAGTCGTTTCGCTGGACGAATGAATCAGTGTGGGTGTTTCTGCGCACGATTGTGGCCAGGAACCACATCAGCCCAGAACTTTGCGATTCATTCTTCGAGCTCAACGAGAAACTGTCGTTTCAGACCGCAGATGGAGATGCCAAGAGGCCATTGAATGCAGCAGTGCAGTGGGTTTCCAGGAATCGGCAAGTTGTTCAATGAATAAGCCATCCTGGGTAAGATTCCGCCAGCCGTGTGCCGCTACACTACGGCATCGGAGCTTGTTCGTTGACAGTTGTCGTTAGACCGTTGCTCAACACGTGCAGTCAAGGCAGCTGTCCGAAAAGGCCTTGCTGGATCTCGGGATTTATGGTTTGACCGTTCATCCAGAGCGCCTCGTCCCTTGCATTAGGCTTCGCAGAGTGCTCATGTCGAGGTAGTGACGAAACGGTACATGCGAACCAACGGGTCATCCGGCAGCCTCCTCGTTCCTTGTCCCTGGTGCTAGAACTTGCGTGGCGTGCGGCTGCGGCAAACCAAAAGCCTTAGCTGCTAGATCGTAACGCAACAAGGAGTCAGTACTTCGTAATAATAATAGTAAGGCAGCGCACAAAAGTGCCTCTGTCATGCATACACTGCTTATAACAGCAACAACCTTAGCAAGGGAGTCAGTGCTTGGAGCTGTGAGCATCGTGCAACTTGGGCAACCGATATCAATTTGAGCCTCGACCTTTCTTTAACTTCCCTTGCATGTTTGTCATCAAGGCGCAGTCAGAATGTGGCCCGAGTCCTCCGGGGAATTTCAAGGGATCCCTTCAGGGGAATGGTTGGATGGATTGGGCATGCCCAGGAGGGCCCGCCAAGGCCAGCCGCAAAGGCAACTGACATGTCAAATAGAGAAATATCGAATTCCCAATCTGGTCGTGGTCTCTACAACCTGGAGCTTATTACGGCGGGCTAATCTTGAGCACCCAGCGTCCGTCCCGAGCAAATCCTGGCTGGTGACAATTGCCATGTCTGTCCCCCCTTTCGACCTCGACTTTGACAGACAGGACTCAGGAGGTATCTGCCAAGCCAGTGGCCAAGCCGATTTGTCTTTGGATGATCAGACAGCGACAGACACAGAACTGCAGTCAGTATCTTGGTATCCATAAAGCTATAATTGCGACTGGAGCGCGATGACGACCATGCCAATCTTGAGCAGGTTGAACAGTGGGTTGATCTTCAAAAAGGACCCCTCGTCCCATGCTGGTGAATCCTTAGGTCGGCGGTCGGCAATAAGATGGCGTCCAAGTTCCTTGCTCTGGCCAGAGCCAATTGAGCACCCCTACCTAGCTCCTAGCAGCTAGAGAGGTTATATCCCGTGAGATTAGTTATCCAAATATGGAAGCCCCTGCCCTCTGCAGACAACGAGCAGCAGCAGCAGCAGCAGCGTTGTAGTTTGGAGGCGACCAGCAGCAAATACTGCGCAGGTGTGACCTCCTCGCGTTTGCCACGGCCTATTGAATGCGCACAATGGATGCGGGATTTGCAAATAGCAGTCGAGATGGATGGTACTTGGGAGGGGTTGATGCCAATGATGGGCATTAGTCGTCAATGACAGTAGTAATAACCGAAGCCATGAGTTGCTGGTCGAAACAGCCCGGTGGCTTGCTGCTTTCTATCTATGCCATGGTTTGTTCGTCCTCGAGCATTCGAGTCGCAGTCTAGATGTTGACGAACTTGTGCTCGACAGCACTAAAGCAACCTAAAGAACAAGGTGAGGGAAACAATGGTCCAATGAGAGAGAGAAAGACGAGCCCCAAGAGAGATCAAGATTTGGTTCTTCACTTGTGGGCTCACGGAGGAACGGTCGCTATCAGGACGCAGATCCTCAGTGCGCCAAGGGGAGCTTTGGGTAGCCGGCGGGTACTGGACAGACCAGCGCCAAGCAAGCATGCAAGCCATCACGGCCTAGCGCCGCCTATCGCTTTCGTCCCATGCCTTGACGGACAGGGGCCCCAGGGGCAGGGTAGCAAGGGTAGTAAGGGTAGCGGCAGCATCTTTTTGGAGTCGGTCGTGGGGAAAAGCAACAGGCGAACGAAAGAGAATGCAGAACTACGTACGAATACGCAGTCCATCGTCAATGACCTGCCACACTGGATGAGGCCCGGGTCTGGGGGTGCCAAGAGGGAAGAGACGAAGGAACACGTAAAGTCTTGCAACAATCGAATCATGACGAGTCTTTGCGAAGGGGCCGGACGTTACATACTGAGTTGGGCGCACATCTGCTTCGACTCGGCCAGCCTCTCTCTCTCCTGAATGGCGGCGAATGGGAGCTTTGACAGGCCGCCGTCCCAGGGGTGATGAGATATGGTCGATCTAGTAGAGATCCGTCTTAGAGACGGCACCTCGGGATGGAGCAGCGCTGCTCTACAGAGGATCTAGGTACCCAGACAGGCAATCTGGCAATCTGTCTACGGTAGTTCTAGGTGCCTTTGCTGTTATCTCTCCCTGTCTTTCCCTTCTCCCCACCCCGGCCAAGCGTGGCCAAGTACCTGAGGAAATGTATTACGGTGTACCAAGCTAACCCAGGCACATTACGCAGAGCTAAGGTTAAAGTAAACTTAGAGAGAGGATCGAGTTACACCTCTCCTCTCCCTCGTTCTTCCTACTTGACAGAAGCACGCCTCTATCAACTTTCAACTTTTCTCCCGAGTTGCTTGTTTTTGTCGCTGCTCCGTTATTTAGAAAGAAGAAAGTACGGTGCGACTCTGCTGGAATTTTTCTGCATTATCTCAATTCCTTCCAATTGTATTTTTCCTTCCAAAAGCTGGTCGCCTCTGTCTTGGATTCGGCCGCGCTACCACCAATCATTTCTCCTCGGTTTCCACCATAGACAACACATTCCTTGTGATATATCCCAGCTCGCCAGTCTTCTTGTTTCCTTACACCTGATCGGACGGAATCTGTTGTTGCGATCGAGGGTTCCTTATTTCTCGACTCTCTTTCCTTGGACCGACGACACTCCTCAAATGTGGCACTCGCTTAGACCTCTAATACTCTAATTGCCAGACCAGAGTCTGGCACTCTTGGACTGTGATCCAACCACCACTCCTTGAGTAATTGTACCTGTTCTCGACAAGGATTTGCTCGGCCTCTTGCAAATCAGATACTCGAACAAACGACAAGACGACTGTGGCCTTTCTAGCTGCAGTATTCCCAGGTATCCGAACAGTAACGAGTCCCACAAACGATCGCGGCTCTTCACGATCACGTCGGACTTAACGATTCAAAGCAGCTGCCTCAAACGCTGCTGGGGGTGAAGATCGGGTTGCCAACAGACGCCACAATATGCATAGCACTGCATTTATCTCCCAGCTTGCACTATGGACGACTGGAATTCAAGCTTTGCAGCCATCCCAGCCAAGGGCTCAACATGACGTTCAAGATGCTGTCAAGCGCGATGTTGTGGCCCGTGATAGCGCGGGACCCATGGGCTTCGTGACATTCAAGATGGCTACCAAAGTGTCAGCACCCAGCGTACGTACCCACCCGTAGCACGGACATCCACCCATCCACCCCCTGCCCTCCGGTTGTTGACATTTCAATGTGAAGGACGACTTGGTCTCGAAAAGGATCCCTCAGATAGCTCAGAACTTGGCACGGAAGTACGGCTCAGAGCTGCCCTCGCGTACGACTCACGAAGACGCAACTCTTGTCGACAGGGAGAATACATACAGCGTGGCTACACCAGTGACACCATCCCAGAGCAACTCGGCGGGGGTCTACCAAGATGGCACAGACTATTCGTACTTCATACAGGCGGATATTGGTTCCGCTGCGACACCAATGTACATGCTTATTGACACGGGAGCCAGTACGACTTGGGTCATGAGCTCGGATTGCAAGTCAGACCCTTGCGAGAAGCACAACACGTACGGCTCAGAGGACTCCAAGACGCTCACGGACACGGGCAAGACCTTCTCGGTCGAGTACGGCTCAGGCGAAGTCAGCGGTCACTATGTCGACGACACCATGAAGGTTGCTGGTTTGAGCATCCAGTACGAGTTTGGCCTGGCCAACGTCACTTCGTCCCAGTTCTCGTCCTTCCCCTTTGAGGGCATCCTCGGCCTGGCGAGAAACACTGGCAACTTCAACGACGCCTTGAAGAAGGCCAAAGTGGTCGATGCCAACATTTTCGCCGTGTCACTTTCGCGTGCCTCGGACGGCACCAACGATGGCGAGATTAGTTTCGGTGCTGTCGACACTGGCAAGTATACGGGAGACATCACCTACACCACGACCACGGACGATGTCAGCTGGTCGATCGTCATGGACGATGTCACCATCGACGGAAACTCTGCCGGAGTGAAGGGGAAGACCGCGTACATCGACACGGGCACGACGTATGCTTTCGCACCTCCCGACGATGTGGAAGCTATCTACAAGCTCATTCCGGATTCGAAGAGCACGGACGGTGTGACGTACACCTTCCCTTGCGACTCGACTGCCGAGCTTGCTCTCACGTTCTCGGGAACCTCGTTTGCAGTCAGTGCCAAGGACTTCATTGGTGCATCCGGAAGTGACAACCAATGCACTGGTAACCTTTTCGGCATGGAGGTCGTCGAGGGGGCTTGGCTGTTGGGAGGCATGTTCCTCAAGAACGTTTACTCGGTCTTTGATATCGACGGTAAACGTGTTGGATTTGCCTCCAAGTCAGCAGGCTCGGGCACGACTACCGCTTCTGCTTCCACCTCCACCACAGTATCGACAATCGTTACTGAGAACGGAGGCACCACCCTCACCACCATTACCTCATCCAGCACAGCCACCGGAGGCCCTTCGATGGGTTTCACTGGCGGTCGTGATGGATCATCGACCGCCGATACAACCACCACCGGCGCAGCATCGACGTCAACGCCTACTGGCAGCACTTCTTCAGGAGAGCAGTCCCAGGTTCACGGGCTATACGTCTCCATTTCATGCATTATCTCCATCATAGCATTGGTCATTTGATTACCATAGAGGATACAGTCGTTACCTTTTCCTTTTTAATGTGTTCGGAAGAGGTGGCCCCGGAAGGTAATAATACCGGCATGCACCTACGGCACAGTCATTGCATCATACATGGTTCCACGGAAAAGGAACACGAAAGGCACTCATTACAACGAGTTTAGCAAACGGCTCAAAATCTCAAAGTATAAGAAAGGCAGATATCAATTTTTGTTATCTCGCCCAATGTAGGAATAGTTAGTTGCGCACATGATACCCTTGGGAGGATCTTCAAAACAAAAATGTCCGGCCGAGGCTGGACATGCATTAAGGGCTAGGGTATATAGCCATTGCAGCTAGAACATGTAATCATAACGAATCTGATTCTCAAACACATTATATGGGTCGTTATGTGTCCACTTTACTAAGTCCTCTTTGCGCATCGTTGATCAATCCGTGAAGGTGTATATATCTCTTTCATCGTAGTTCTTTACATAAAGCTTGGGAAACGATAGCTGACCTTCATTCAAAGTACAGAAAGTCTGTAATTACATCGATGGTATTATGAAGTTATTCACAAGGTCAATATCATGTCCCATCACTGTGAACTCTCCATCTATCCCAAAAGATCGCTGAAAACATGTGAGTTGTAAAATGTCAAGACACGCCCCAAACGCCGAGGACGTTCCTCCTGCCCCCCTCGACCTGGGCCCCGGCGGGCGCGGCCTCGAGCTTCTTGACCCGCCGGACCAGGAGCCCAACGCAAAGCGGGCCGACGATGGTACACAGCACAATGGCCCATGTGACGATGAGAAACAGCTCCGACGCCTCGTCCGAGGAGGAAGAAGAAGATCCCCGGAAGATGCCGTTGGCTTCGGCGACCGACGAGATCAGGAACCCGATCTCGCCGCGCGCGATCATGGCAAAGGACATTATACCCGCGGGGTAGAGGGACAGCGGCTTGCCGGGAGGCTTTTTCTTGGGATTTTCGGTCTCGGTGGGTGATAGTCGCAGCGGCTCTTGCGGCGGCACGGGTTGGCCCTGGGCGGCGGTCGTGGTGGTGGCCGTGGTAGTGGCCGGCTGCTCCTCCTTGTGTCCCGGCAAGGGGAGCCAGCGGATGACGGTGCGCAGCCGGGACGCCGTGGCGTCGCAGAAGCCGGCGAAGGCGTCTCGCAGGGGATCGAGCGAGAAGCGGACGAGCCACAGCCCGCAGAGGGCCTTGCCGAGGAGCATGAGGACGGTGTAGATGACGCCGCGCCAGACGACGGCGCCCGAGAACATTTTGCTGATGGGGATGGAGAAGCCGATGGAAGCCTGCGATGGCAAAGTGCGACACAGTCAGTGGGTATGAATTCGTTTGAAGGTTGAATGATAACTTATAAGACGAGGTGGGCTTGGGGGTACGTACGAAGAAGAAAGGTTTGAGGACGCGCTCGATAGATGGTTGGTAGTAGTGCTCGTACATATCTGAAGACGAGGTGTGATGGGTTGCCGATTCATCTCTCTGTTGCTCGGAGGGAGACGCTTGTTGGTCCTCACTTGGTGCATTCTCAACACTACTTTGTCCAGCTGCTGCCCGGGAGAACATCGAGGCCTCGGCCGCCGCGAGAAGCTCGAGCGCCCTGGCGTCCCACCAGGCACCAACGATTCCGGCCAGGTAGGCCGCCAGGAGGACCGACGCCCCGGCATAGCTGGCACCCACCACAAGACCCAGGAGCAGGGCCGTCTGCACGACGAAGACGGTCTGCTTGGTCCTGGACACCCGAGCGGCGCGGGATTCGACAGGACCGCGCCATTTATCCAGCAGCGTCGTCAAGGGCGCGAGGACGAAACGGCACGCGAGCGGGACCACAACGGCGAAGGCGAGCGAGACGAGGACGGGACGAACCACGGTGGCGGGCGCGATATCGGCGTCCCCGCCGCCGAGGCTCGAAATGATCTGGACCATGACCAAGCCCACGACGTCGTCCATCATGGCGGCGGTGCTGAGGACGCTGCCGAGCTGCGTCGACGCCAGGCCGCTCGTGCTCAGCACCGTAAAGGTCGTGCCCAGGCTCGTGGAGCACAGGGCCGCGCCGGCGGCGAAGCACTGCAGGTACGACGCCCCGGCGGCGGGGGCCAGCACGAAGGACAGGGCCATGGGCGCCGCGATGCCCGTCAGCGCGACGCAGGCCGACAGCAGCAGGTTGGCCTTCATGGTCGCGAGGGAGGTGGAGAGGCCGCCTGTTTTGCTAGAGTAAATATATCTTCATGGAATCACATCTGATGAAACAAGGTGCCAGAAGATTCAAATGAAAATAAGGGAGTAATAGACATACCTTCGAACACAATCATGATCAGGCCCAGATATCCCAGCTGCACAATGGCATCCTCGAGGGACGACGAGAGCCATCTCCCTCCCGGCGTGCCCCAGGCGACGCCGATGAGGACCTGGCCTACGAGGCCGCAGTACAGCGTCCGATCGAGCGCGGAGTTGATGAGGTTCAGGGCCAGGACCAGCGAGGAGAGGATGAGTATGTCCTCGATTCCCGGCTCGTGGTATGGCAAGGAGGCAGCCATCTCCCTTCTCCTTCGGCGCCGCTTTTATTCTTTGGCGGTGCTTAAGGTTCTCCTAAGATGGAAACAAAGTTAGTATCATGAGTACCAATTTATGAAAGCTATACTGACAAGTGACAGATGCTACAAATTGTCAAGGACGAATTGGTGAGTGGTAGGAAGTTGTTCTACTGATCCATCACGAGTAGTTCCGCAACAACAAACCAATTCTAATTGGTTGTGGAGATGTTAGTCGCCTGGCCCCGACGTCATCCGATCCACGACCCCGAAATGACCAATATAAGGCTATTTGAATATGTATATCTCACGACTACCAAGGCGTTTTGTTTCTATGTCTTTATGAACGATATCGAAGTCGGTATATTATAATAGGAAGTTTTCTCTCCGGAGTATGCTTGCCTTCGTCTGAACGTCGCAAATTTATCGCTTTGAATATTATGTTTAGATAAATTTCAAGAATATATATTTTCTGGGAGCTTTTTTGTGCTATTTCTGAATAATTTCATTTTTCAGTTTATCAAGGGAAAAACTACCTCCTCGCAGACCTATGTATTATCTTACAAATAATGTTGACGGCAATGATTCAGTGATCGAGTAAACATGTCTATTTATAATTGTTGTATATCAGACCAAAACAACGCTGCGATACGGATGATAGAACTTTTGAAGGTGTATGAACTTTATTCAGCCTCAAGCCCCTTTGGCCAGAGCAGCTCTCGTTTCCAGAGCCCTTTGATCATACGCAAGAAAACGAGCACCCATACTGCAATCAAGAGCGCTGCCATGACACAACCAAAGATCTGCAGGCCCTTGCTGCTCAACGCAGCGCCCATTGCCAACGTTGCAGTGACCAATGCGGTATTAGGAAAGACGAAACTCCACCACGTCATCTGAAATGGCATTGTGTGATCGCGTCGGAGGTATTTATGGAGCGAACCAACAGAGACCAGGAAGAACCAGAGACTGAGTCCCCATAGCCACAGGCCGGTCATGATGGATAGGAAGTGCGCGCTGTAGATGACGTGCTCCCGACCTGGGAAGTCTGCTGGGATGATTTGTTCCGTCTGCCTGCCTAGTGCCACCAGTCCGGCACACGAGAATCCGCTGGGACCTATGGAGATGAATACACCGGGTCGTTGCATATCGCGTGGCAGCTTTTGTGTCATTAGGCGATATAGGAATGCCGCGCAAATCACTGCGATCGTTGTCAGCATATTTGTCGTGAATGGAGTGTGGCCAGTGCTGATTCGACCCTTGTGAGCCTCCCACGAGTAAACACTTACTAAAACTGATCAAAAAGCCAGTGCCCTGAACTGTTATTGCACAAAATGCTATCGCTGTGAAATTCACAAGCACGTCGGCCTCGGAATTGATGACAGCTTTGATGAGGTTGGTCGCAAAGGGGGCTGCCAAAAGTAGGGGGTACGCAGGGAACACCCAAACTGGTGTCATTGTATGAATCGGGAAGATTCTACAGCCGGAGTCAGTAACGATTCGTACTCAGATCTCGACCAGACTACTTACTGTGTCGACCATAAAGTCAAGTACATTGCAGCACTGGAAGTGAAACTGGTGGCTATGTAGATCCAGTAGAGTAGCTGGACCACCCGTTGAAGCCACAGACCAGCGTATGGCACTCCGTATTCGCACACATTTATCATAATCATGGCCGCTCTTTCCAAAGTCAGCAAAGGTCGGCAGGACTAAGGAGCAATACCTACGAAACCATCTGTCATATATCAGCTTGTGTTGAAGATGTGAGTGACAGTGAGGGAGAGGCAGCAAGGACTCACCACTGCAGGAATGAAAAGCGATTCGGTCTGGTCGTTGAAGGAATGCGTAAGGCTTCCTGGGACCATCCGGAATCTCAATGTGATGCAAATGCAGTTGGCAAGAAAGAGACATAGGTTGAACAGGAAAAACACCAGTCCAACGTAATAGAGCCAGTCAGACCTAAACGGTACTGTATAATTTCGAGTCAGCATCATATTCGATCATGAGCATATTGTATAAAGAAGTGTAGTCGCCTACTGCTATGAAGGACATTGGCAACACCACCTGTGGCCTGTTTCATCCCACATTAGAACAAGGGCATCCACGATAATTCGGATAAGAAGACCGACCATGTTCATGGTGAAAAAAGTCCATTGGTAACAACATATCCGGTCCTTGATGCTGACTCTGCCTCCGAATGTGGGTTTCCTGGCATTGGAAATCATCCGGGCCAGACTCTCCGCATTTGGTTGCTGTTGGCGATTTGCAAAGGCCCGTTTCTCATGAGCCGACGCAAAGGCACTAGGCGAGGCATGGCTCTCAAAGTATTCCTCTCTTGGCGTTACGTATCCGTTGGCAACAACATTGGCGTCTGGCACCATGAGTCCGGACATGATGTCGACCAAAAGTCCTCGGGCGAGCGGCCCAGGACCTTGGAGAGTATGTACAGACCGATCAAGACGAAGGGCTCCACATGCCCCAGAGCAGAGTGGAAGTTGACGAGAGTCGTCAAGAAGACAACCAATTGAATGACAATTGAACCGACGTTGAAAATGGGCATGATGGTCACTCGGTCCCGGAAGGCGGAAAGAGAAGAGACGGTACTAATAAGGTTGTTAGTTGAGGTAAATAGCTAGCGAGCCTCGATAGCTTACGTAGTGCCGGAGGCAGGGTCAAATTGTGGGCGTCAACCATGGGCGCGCCGCGAAAGACGCGGGATGCTATTGCCGAGATTTCCACGAGACCGGATTCCTGCTGCTCGGGTCTGCTACTGGCGTGCGATGCCTGCGCTGGGAGCGAGCAAGTGGAGCAGATCGGCGCGCTGCTCGAGTGACAGAACGCCTAAGAGTGCAGAGATGTGTGGTGGGTTGCACTTGATGGTTGGCTGAGCTTGGGTACCAGTTGGAGACGAGGGCGGTTGTGCCGGCACCGATATGTAATGGAGTGTAGGTAATAGTTTGTAGGGCGAAGAGAGAGGACGGACGGGACGTTGAAAGAGTAATAAGGGGTCTTGCGGCGTGGATTGGATGGAGTTGCCAATTGAATAAATGCAGGTCCGAACTGTCTGACTTGTGTGGATGTTGATGGATGAGAAAGTGATGCTGTGAAGCTGTAACTTGTTACATGTAATAATAATAATAAGCTTGATTTCCTTATTGTCTGATTGCCGGTTTCTTTATCCTTTATCGGACCCCGCGTACAGACTACAGCACTTATATGCTGGGAAGGTGCCGTTGATGCTGTCATCGCTCAAAATGCTCGTCCACTGACAAGGACAAGCCGGGGGCAAGGCCATCCCTAGCGCCATTGAATACTAATGCTAGAGGCAGCTGAAGGCCTGATGAGGTCTGCAAGATGACGATTCTTTGTACATTGAATCTGGAAGTCTACATGCCCATGATAAAATCAACGGTCAATGTATATCCTAGATAGAAATTGCTCTTCAATACCCTTTGCCATCCACGCCTTTGTTTGTCGCTGACTTCACCTCCCCTTTCTTGGAATCATTGAGTTGGCAACGACGTACTTGTTAGTGGCCACTGGATGTACCTGGGCGCTGACGATCCATCCTCGAATTGAGCGTGGGGCTCGTGTATTTGCTGGAAATTGTCTGGGGGTGGAACTGCTGTGCTCCGCATGCATCTCACCAAGGAAACCGAGTTTTGTGAAGTGCCTGAGGAAAATGCTCCTTGGAATTGTTTCTTCAGCAGGCCTTTTCTCATCTTTTACAATCAAGTAGCCGAAACCTCTACCCATCGTCGCGTCGCTCGAGTGTTTGGAAGGATTCCCGATCTCCAAGCTGTTCCAGTCGTTCCCCGTAGCGCCTCAACATCGGAATTTCCACTGCCAAAAGCCCCGACAATTGGAGATTCCGAGAATAACAATACCCGCGGCTCTAACCTTGGGGGACGGATACGTGTTATGAGCCTTTAATGGCCCGGCAGCAAAGAACTCGCAATAACCTCACAACACAACCGATTCGCACAAGGGGTCCTCTTCCCTTCGAGGTTACCCTGCCGATTCGGTAGTGACGTTCACGACGATGCCCCTCCATCCTCGCCCTGGAGGCTGGTCGCTCAGGGACACCTATGGTGAGCATCTCCTGGACGTCAAGTACAGCTCAATACTCAATCGCTAAACAAAGTCGCATATTAGGTTTCATCGCGACATACGTACAAGCTCAAGCACCCTCCAATGCCCAGCCGATCACCGTATTGCGAGCGTCGCATTCAAGACTGTCTCGCGCCCCAGCTGCGTCAAGGTCAATCTCGAGCAGTTCGCGGACAAGCCCTCTCCACGGTTCGAGCAATACCGAGCAAAACATCGGCGGCACGGTAGTGACTCTACCTCATGTAGCTCGCCGCGAATTCCACAACTACTTTGTCACCCACCTGCCATCCTCTTCGCTGCACCCCGACTCTAGGAGTGCTCCTGGGCTGCACCACAAGCTGCCAAGAGATGCCGCTGCACCTCATGTGCCCGGCCCGGGCTCTGCGCCCGCCGTGGCACCGCCAAACATACCTACTACCCGCGAGCTGACCGTTGTACGGATTCCCTTGCGCAGTGCCAAGCATCATTTTGGCGCAGCAGAGTCCCGGGGCCAGCGGCCATACAATGAGGACACGAACCAGGCAGGGACCATTGATATGCCGGCATTCGCCAAGAGAGCACCTATGAGCTTGGTCCGAAGCAAAATGAAGAAGAATGGCGAGGGCACATCCGCAGACAGCGCCTTTGGTGATCCCCAGATCTTTTATTTTGCCGTGTTCGACGGGCACGGCGGCAACCAGTGCAGCGACTTTTTAAAGGCAGAGCTTCATGGCTATATTGAGGAGGCAGCCAACGACTTCGAGCTGAAGAGTAGCCTCAAGGCACACAGGACTCCCGGCCCCGGCGGCGCACCCAAACAGACTCTTCCTACCCCTATCCTGGCAGACAGCGAGGCTGGCGGTGAAAGGGGCCTCGACAAAGTAGAGATGAAAGACTCGGCACAAGTCAAGCACAAGATTGATATTCCGGTCGCAAAAGATGGCACGATTGAGGAAGTCGAAAAGCCTGCTCCCATCGATAGCGCAGAGCCCAAGGCCGCCAAGGGCAACGAGTCAAAAGCTCTCCAACTACAGAGGGAACTGATCCAGGAATACAAGGAGTTGGTTGGTGGCTACTTTCGTCGTTGCAGCCCGGAGCATTTCAGCCTGCAACATGATCCAGAGTCGCCCGAACCTCCTGTGACGATTGAGTCGGTCTTGACATATGCCTTTTTGCGCGCTGATCTGGACTTCATTGCAGCTCAAGCTCGCAAGCCAGATCCCGACGATCCGTACATATCAGACACTGCTCTCAATAAGGATGATGTATTAGGGTCACCAAGTCACCTGCCGCCCTCTGGACACGGAATCGGAGGCAAGGCACGCTTCAAAGGCGGATCGACGGCATCGGTGGCCATGATTTCGACACCCACGCCCGCCCCATTCTGGCACCCTGCAGCGTCTAGTACGTTGCTGGTCGGCCATGTAGGCGATACCCGCATACTGCTTTGCGAGACGGCAACTGGGCTGGCAAAGCCTCTGACGAGCGACCACCATCCAAACTCGCCAATCGAGTCGCATCGTCTACGACGTTTTGCTGCCTCGTTTGTTACGGACTCATTTGGAGAGGAGCGTATTCAGGGGCTCGCAAATTCTCGGGCCTTTGGTGATATCGGGTCCAAGCGGCTCGGTGTCTCTGCTGAACCCGAAATCACAAGGACAGAACTGGGACCTGCGCAGTACAGTTTCTTGGTTTTGATGTCAGATGGTGTTTCGGGCACTTTGAGCGACCAGGAAATTGTAGACGTCGTCAAAGAGGCAAAGACTCCTGAGCAAGGCGCCAGGGATGTCGTGAGCTATTCTACCGAAGTCACAGTCGACGGTGACAACAGTACCTGCGTGGTCGTAAGGCTCGGCGGATGGGAAAGAAGAAGTGAGGGCGGACTAGGCAGCCTAGGTACGAAGGAGATCAGAGACTATAGACGTCAAGAAGCCCTAGATCCCAGGAGAGGTCGTCGATGATCCAAAGAGGAATTGTCGCGGATGAGGAGCGGTCGGGAAAAAACATAGCGGCTACTCCTGCTTTATATGCACATATTGCATAGTTTCCGCATTGATAGCATTGTAGCAGCATTAGACTGCGTATGATACCAAAAATATCACATACTGCCAAACAGTACAGTCAAAATAAACATATTTATTGTGTTTTATAGTCGGGGTGAGTTGTCAGCTATCGCAAAGGGGCTAGTGGGTCATTTCAGTGAGGGCTGTGTAATAAGATGTTACGGCATGCAATTACAATCCTTCAGTCAGCAGGCTGTGCCTCAGCTGACAAGGTTTCAAGATCCCAGCATCATATATAAAAGCGATACCTTGACCGTCGACAACGTGATCCTCGAGTATAGGTCAAAATAACACACCACACCAACTCCAAGATGATTTGCAAGTTTTGTCGAACAACGATTCTCGAGTCAAGGCTTCCAAGTGCTCGAGGCGTCCATCACCAGCGACTCGGCGGCTTTCAACTATCGGTGTCAGAGAGATGTATATTCTGCACCCGGCTGATGGGAAATCTGAAGAGCCAGAAACCTCATCTATCGGTAAAATGGCTCGATCAATTGGAATCCGGGGCAGGAGTATACAGATGGGGTCTTCGGCAGATTGCCAGAACGAGCGAGAGTCAAGACGGCATCATAATTAACTTTCGATCGATGCCTTTGAAGACAGATGGAGAACTGTATTATTTATCTGACGAGATATTCTACTTACTTCCAGAGCAAGGTAATGTTGATATTGGCTTGTTGACGTTATGTACTAATCCATCTCTATAGAAAATCTACCACTGCCTTTGCCCTCCCAACTGGGCGAGACGACAGCGTCTACTCAGTCTCTGGATCAAGTCAAGCAGTGGATTGATACCTGCGTCAACGGCCACAAAGATTGCCAGCGAGCCGATGGGGCGTATCCTACGCGATTGCTCGACCTGGGCGCAGCCGACTCCGCGTGGCCTCCCGAGCACATTCGTGTAATCCTGTCAAAGACCCTGAGCAAGGCAGATCCCGCCCAGAGGCGATACGTCACCCTCAGTCACTGCTGGGGCCCGAACCCGACCTTTGCTCAGCTCAACTCGGAAAACATGAAGGCATGGATGAGTACGGGAATCCCCTGGACCGACTGCTGCAGCAACAAGAACTTTGCGGAAGCCATGCAAGTCGCCCGGAACCTGGGGGTGAGGTACATCTGGATTGACTCCCTGTGCATCATCCAGCACAACGCCGAGGACTGGATGGAAGAGGCGCCCATGATGCGCGACATATACCGCAACTCCTTCTGCAACATCGCGGCCTCGGACTCTGCCGATGGCTACGGCGGCCTGTTCCGGCCTCGCAGCGGCGAAAGAGTAGCCGCTCCGGTCTACCAGGGCGAAGCCGGCAGGTCGACCCCCTTGCTCGCGGGTCGGACCTGGAGGGTCGTCGCCGGCGGCATGTGGAAGCAAGAACTGCTCGGCCAGCCGCTGTACACGCGGGGCTGGGTGTTCCAGGAGCGCATGCTGGCGCCGCGCCTGCTGCACTTTGCCCGCTCGCAGATCTTCTGGGACTGCGCGACGGCGAGCGCGTGCGAGGCGTTCCCCGCGGGCCTGCCGGCGCAGCTGGACGGCGGGGCCCAGGTCGACCGGCGGTGGCGGGCGTGGCTGGGGGCGCCGAGCGGCGTCGACGACGACGACGGGCCCGGGCGGCACAACATGAACGTCGACGCGTTCTGGGCCTCGGCCGTCCTCGCGTACACGGGCAACGACCTCACCTTCCACAAGGACAAGCTCAAGGCGATATTCGGCGTCGGGGACCTGGTCGCCGACGCCATGCGGGAGAGATGGGGCTGCTGGGTCGCCGGGCTCTGGTCGACGCGCCTCGAGAATCAGCTGGCGTGGACGGTCGTGAGCCCCGCCGAGGCGAGCCGGCCTTCGCCTGAAGAACTTGGGGAGGGGGTGACGTTTCCCAGCTGGTCGTGGACTTCGATCAAAGGGCAGGTCCGCGTGGCGCAGATCTGGGCGCCTTCGACGATTTATCTTGTCGAGAACCACGAGGGGGAGAGCGTATCCTTCACCAATTCGACCCAGACTGCGAATGACGCGGCATTTATCGATTCGTTGGCTCTCCGCTGTCATGTTGGTCATGGTGTGCTGAAGCACCAACAAGCCCACGACCGAATAATTCTGCAGGTAGGCGATGCTGGCAATCATGATGAGGGATTGATTCAAGTATTCCCCGACACAACACTGGACAAAGATGCAGACTCCATATTTCTTATCCTCTTTGTGTCCAAGCAGCCCGCCAAGCTGCGCATGCCAGATGGTCGTGAGGTCCTAAGGAACATTGACGAGGACGACCCTGCAACCGAGTTCACCTACTCTGGACTTGGTCTCTTGATCGGGGAAATAGAACACAAACCTGGGTACTATGTACGGATCGGGGTTATAAAATTCTCAGAGTTGAGTGAGCAGGACTGGCAACAAGTCAAGCAGGCTTGTGGCGATCGGAGTAAGGGTAAAGGATGTGATGATTTCTCACCACGGTCGGAAAGTGCAAAGTCGATTACTTTGGTATAGCCATATAATAGATATAATATACTCGCGAAAGTCTCTGTGCAAAGTATGCTTTGGATGCTTCTTGAACCTCGGAAAAGCTGCCGCTTGATTAAACAAAATATTATCCAAGATGAATCTCGACAACCTCGGAAATCCTCCGGATTGGATCCAGGGAATGATTTCATACAGTGTTGAACATGAGAAGAATTGTCCAGGAATAGAATAGTCTAGCATAATTTCGTAGAACTCAACTTGCAGATACGGAGACTTTCATGAGATCACGGTAATAATGAAGACAAGTCGAGACAATAGCGCTTCATGATTTGAGTATCAATTTGTATCTTCTAAATTTTGATCAACCACATACTGTTCCCAATTACAATGCATCCTCTAAAAACCCATGGTATTTTTCCAAAACTCCTAAAACGCCACTACCCAATGCACCGTGTACTCTATACAATCTAACTCGCCGGGCATCCCAGCTTGGCCGTCCCCTTCTTCGGCACGCAGAACCCGCGAGGGATGGCCTTGCCCGTGATGCCGTCCTTCTTGGGCGCCAGCAAGCTCTTGGTCTCGCTGCTCTCGTGGAACGTCTTGTGGCTGCACACGGGCGCGGTGCTGCCGCAGTTGCCCTGGTTCACGTTGCACACCTTGACGCAGGCGTACGTGATCTCGCCCACGGTGTTGTCCGAGCACGCGAGCTGGATGGGCTGGCATGTGGTCACACCTGCCACGCATTGCTTCGGGTTGCTGGGCGTGCAGGGGACCACGTCGGCGGTGCGCAGCGACCGCTGGCCGTCGTACATGGGATCGGGGTCCGAAGACGAGTCCGAAGACGGGTCCGCGTCGAAGAGGTATGTGATCGCGGGTACGTCGACCGCCACGGCCGTGGTCTGCGGCGGCGGCTTGGGCACCATGGCGGACCCGTCGGCGCTCGTCGCCGTGTACCCCGTCGAGTCCGCCACGCAGCGGGAGCTGTCCGTCCAGGCGGCGTCGGCGACGTCGCGCCACAGGTTCGTCACGTTGAGGACGTTGTCGAGGGTGAACCACAGCCGGCAGTCGGCGGCCTGGTACTGGAACTGCAGCGGCGGGCCGACGGGCTCGGTGGCGTTGCGCACCTGGTCGCGCAGGTTGAAGCCGGCGTAGGTGATGTACATGCCCGTGTCGGAGCGGTTGGGCAGCAGCGCGGCCGCGTTCTCGTCGAACCCGGCGGCGTCGGTAAAGTCGTCGTCGAGCAGCAGAGCGTCGTAGGCGCGCGCGCCGCGGCTGCCGCTGGCCGTCTGCATCGGTCCCGTCTGCGGCCGCCCGCCGACGGCGACGGTGCGCGCGCCGCCGTGGTGAACCATCATCTCGGCGAACAGGCTGCACGTCGACGAGCACAGGCCGTCGGTGAGCACGACGACGTCTTGCGCCTTCCAGAACCCGGGGCCGGACGGCTCGTGGCCCGGGATGTACTCGCCCGGGTACCAGCCGTCAAAGGCCATGTTGTCAAAGTTCTTGTCCGTGAGGTTGTACCTCTCGACGAGGGAGAATGCGTCGCCGTTTTCCTCTAGAGGTCCGTAGTACTCTGGCCACGAAGAGAAGTTCTGGCCCGTCGCGGCATTGAGACGGTCGATGACGACCCATTCGTCCGCGGCCAAGGAGTCCAACAGATCATCGGGATCGTCCGCTCCGGCCAGGAGATCCGCCCAGTAGCTCGTCTTTGCGTTGCCGACGATGTTGGCCAGCTCGTGGCTGCGGCGGCGACTTCCAGCAAAGGGCTCGATGCCGGGGAAGATCGACCGGAAGGTCGTAAAGGCCAGCAGAGGAGTGCCTCCCTCGTTGCCTTGCAGGTCCACAATGAGCTTGGTCAAGTTACGCTGTCCAGCTTGTGCCAGAGTGGTTTCGACCATGGTGCTAAAGTTGTTCACGGCGTACCCGGCCTCGTCGAAGGAAGGAATGCTGAGGACGACGGTCGATATATCGTCCAGGAAATAGGCCGTCAGCCAGCCCTCATACTCCAAGTCATCCTGAACGAGATCTGCCTTTGGGTACTCGCCGCCGGTGATGTTATCCCATCCGTGTGTGAAATCGCGGACCGTGCCGACCGAGGCATCGTCACCGGAATCGTCGCCGGCCGCGGACGCGTTCCACATGGGCGGCAGCGGGACCTCGTCGATGGAGGGCGGCACGAAGCCGAGCACAAAGTAGTTGAAGTAGTCGCCGCCCGTGGTCAGGGGGCCCGTGAACTCGGTGTTGGTGTAGATGGCGACCCAGGGCGTTGACAGGGTGCTGCCATTGGCAAAGGTGAAGTTGAGCGTCGCGCCCTCGTAAAAGGTCGCGCCGCCCGAGAAGCTCGAGTACTGGTTCAGGACCGTCTGCGCCGGGCTGTACATGAGCTGGTTCCAGTCGGCGTGCGGCTCCAGCGTGCCCCAGGAGTTGAGCGCTCCGAAGCGGGTCAGGAACTCGACGACGTCGACGCCGTTGAGCTGCGTGACGGGAGAGATCTCGGTACCGGCGGTTTGCCACTCGTATACGTCGTCTAGACATCAATATTAGTTTGGGGCTTTTGGCGGTGTTATAGTTGCGTGCTTACCGTAGATGTATATTTCTGGCTCGCTTGTTCCGTCCTTGGAAGCAGTCACAAGGTCGTAAAGACTGGCGAAAGAGAAAGAAGACATGATACCAGCGGTCAGACTGACGTGTCCATCGTGTGTCGAATATACTAGTTTCATCAAGTCTGCCTCGAAGGCGTATCTGTAGAAGATATTTCGTTAGTTTTCGGTTGTATTGGCAGTAAACAGTGAGGAGTACACGAACTGGTTCTTGTATACACCGGAAGTAACATTTTGCCTGATTTTCTCAAGTTCGCCTTCGAAGTCAACAGCAGGTTGTTGGTAGCCCTCCGGAGGGTTCTTGAGGTAAGATAGGGTGCTCTGGAATTGAATCGTGTTGTTATAGTAGTCGATGAAACGGTTGGCGACAGCGGCGTTAAAAGGAACGCTGGTCAAACATGCGAATGCATCTTTGGCATAGAAGAAAACGTTTCCTGCAATACGTATCAATATCTTCGATGTTGAATCTCATCCGAAGAACGATTCAACCTACCTAGGTTGACTTCATCGATAATCGCGCCACATATTGTTGGTGTGTCGGTGGTTGAAGATGCCTCTTGCCTGGCAATATGACGCGGAGAAGGGGCGGATGAGCATATTCCTGCAAGTAAAAGAGCGGAAGAGAATATTTTCTGTAGGCGCGCCATTGTCCTGGTGGTTTGAGTTGGACTTTGGAGTGAAGTTGGGTTGAATCACATTTCCAGTATCGCGAGAATTGATGTCGTGATATATCCAACTCACGCAGTCCTATTCCGGATGAATTTGATACTCCAGTTCAGCCTCGAAAACATATTTGGTAATGGGGCCATTCAATATTCCACCTTCTGCCTCCCATGCCATGGGTTGCATAAGCACTACTCTGCATTTTGAAATTTAAGCTTATGAGCTGAGCCATGGAAGGAGTCACAACCTCGAAAATGTGAGGCCCGCGATTGGTGGTTCATCAAGAAACCCCATGACTGCCCATGGGACAATAGAGAAACGGCCGCCTAGATCCCCTGACAAGTCCTACACCAAGCCTCCTTCGCGAGATCCTTCTACCAAAGTATATGTATGACGGCCGTCGCCAAATTTAGCTGCTGCAGACATGGATCTTTTGTGCGACCGGGGTGTGAAGACCCATCTTCATGGTCTCGGTCATACCGCATTTGGTCGTTCCGCCCCCAAAATAAGTATATGCAGGGGTTGATTGCAGAACACGTGCGGTGTGCAGGCTGTGTGTGTAAGCAGGACGGTCCATACTCCATAGGACTCCATACAATGTAACAACTCCATATTTTACGACCTCAATCCAGACCTTTCTAGTAATCACAGAGGCTTTGATAGAATCGTAAGATCGTTCTTGGCCTGCCTAGACAAAATATCAGCAAGTTGACAGCAGATTGTTCAAGTCCGGAAAAAACACAACTCAGGAGTCAACTGTGCCAACATGATCAGCCAACAGTATGAGATTGGTCCGGATATTTCAGAACAGTTATTTGACAACATCTTGACTGGCGAGATATTCCAGGCGTGGAAGACCAAGGATAATGCCTGGCCGTTGTATATAGTTGGGGGACCGGGTTCCGGCAAGGTATGACCATTCCTACCACGACAGAGACTTGGCAAACAATAATACTGAGAATTGTGGACTGCTACAGTCAACGCTGGCGTCGATAGTATCTCAACACTTGCGAAAGGAAGGAGCGTCGCCGGCTCATGCTGTAGTGTCCATTTTCGTGCAGCAACAGTTGTTGTGGGATGACGGAGCAAGAATATCGCTCCTGTTTAACATTCTTCAACAACTAAATGGGGGCGAGAGCCATGTCCAAGCACCAACCGATGAGCATCCGACTCATCAGACACAAAACCGCATAAGAAAAGCCAAGCCGAAGAATAAGACGAAAAACAAGCTGGAAACTGATCCGGATTTGGAAGTTTCCCTAATTCATGCCATCAAAGAAGCGCTTCGAAAATGCGAGTGCGCTTTTCTTATCTTCGACGGTATCGACCGCTATGGCTGTTTTCCAGGAGGTTGTGCAGACGATACTTGGGAACAGTTCCAAGAGCTCGGCTTCAAAGTCATGTTGACAACAAGGACACTCGCATTTGACGAGGAGGAGATATTGGAGACATGCTGCGATGCATGCCCTGAAGGACCTCTACAAGTATATTGGCGATGTGATAGTGGCAAACATAAGACCTCCGATGAAGATGTAGACGCCGAAGATGGAGGGGAATGTGAGGAGGACTTGGACTATGGGAATTATCAGGAGGCAGAAGATCAGTTGGGAACATACATCCTGTGTCAGGAGTGCTACAAGTCAAATGACGTTTGTCCAGCTCCTGAATGGTAAGTCAGTCCAGCACAGCACTGCTTCATTGAGCTCCCAAACAACTTCACAATCTGCCAACACCGCTGACAATATTCTCAGCCAAGCCAAAGATTCATTCGTTCAGCCTTACACCCGCCGGCGCATCGAGATGAACGAAGCCGTCGCCGGAACGCTCTCCAACTTCGTCGCGCGAGAGCTCGAGACCGAGCACGGCGACCTGGGCCTCGGCAGCGGCGCCGTCGACCCGCCACCTCTCTCGCAGTTCGGCGCGGCCCTGCTGAACTCGAGGCGGCCGCTGCCTGCCGAGTGGCTCCGGGACCACATCGCGAGCCTGGCCGACCACAACGTGGCGCTGGCCCGGCTCCGCGTCGACATCGTGCACGAGAACATGGCGACAATCCAGGACGCCGAGGCCATGCCGGGAGGGCTGCCCAGCGCGCTGATAGTCTTGTTCGACGCCGAGATCCGTGGGGTGATGGGCCAGAGCCGGGAGGATGCTGATCTCGGGATCAGGGCTCTTGCGCTGTGGGCCGAGGGTGCCAAGACGGAGCAGGAGGAACAGGAGCTACAAGAGCTGCTGGACCAGCTGGAGGCTACCGGTCTCGTCGAGGAGGGCGCGTGTATTGCCGAGAGAGTTCTGCATGCCACGAGAGGTCTACTGATGGTGGCAAAGCTGGAGTCTAGGCCCATCGTCGCTTATAGCTATACCTTCCGGACGTATGTCACTGGGGGATATTGCGCTGTGGTTGATAGTATGAGAGCCGAGCTGGCTGGCCAGGTCAACTCGAGGGGCCAGCTTACCGCCAATGATGGAGTATAAAACTTGTATAGATTCTGTCCACATCAAGTGAACTGTAATGGAGACCGTCAAAACATATTGGTTATGTGGAACGTTGACCAGACACGAATATGAAATCCCATATATAAGAGTTCCCAGGGCATGATACATACATGATCGTAGAAACATTTCTTCCCGTCCTGTCCACCATGCCCTGTATCAGAGATCGCTTTGCTAACAATGCCGAAATCGAATTGATCCTTAGATTACAATGCGCCCTCCCAATGCTTTGGCTCGAAATCAAAACACACTTGCGGCTCATCGGGTGCAAGCCATGGTATCTCGTAAGTCGTACGTCGTGCTTTCAGCAGGAGCAGCTGGTCTCGTATGTACAGGTACACCCGCTTTAGCACGGTCGGTCATGCGAATATCTCAAAGTCGAATGTTCACGTCCATGCACTCGATCCTCCACTCCCTCCGTCCCAGCAAGCTCCTCAACCACTCGATACCCAAGCCAGTCCATTCCGCCTTGCGGCGCGAGAGCTCGTCTGCGGCAGCGCCTGCCAGCGCGGTAGCAGTCGTGTTCAACATCTCAAAGGCGGTCTCATTGAAGCCTTGGTCGCTCTGCGCCACAGCCGTGCAATTTTCGGTACATTCAAAGTACGACGACCGCGGTGCGAACCAGTTACTGCTAAAGTCGAAGAAGCAGCGGTCCGACCAGTAACACGAGGTGACGAAGAGTATCAGAAGTAGTACGGAGCAGTATACGCATGGTCGGTTTAGGAAGTAGGTGCAGACGAAGAAGAGGAAGATAAAGGCGGGCGAGGCATTGGTCGGAATGAAGAGCAGCGGAAGCCAACTGCAGAATCAAGGAGTCAGCAGTCTGGACGGTGTGTACCAGCACAGAGGGGCATCACGTACCTCCGTAGACAGAACATTTTCGCGAATCTGTGTTCCGGTTCCTTGGGAAAAACAACCAACCCAGCTAAAGGTTCGGGACGCCTCCGTTGAGTGACACGTGGGAAACCGGTCTGGCGCCTTTCTTTGACTTGCAGGCAGCTAAGGGGAATCTCGAGGCCAGAAAGTCCAGGGAGGATCAATCTATGGCGGGCTGCAGCATGGGACTCGTGGAGTGCAGGCACAGGATGTCGGTTATCTGAGGCGGCGAATTCGAGTCGAATGCGAGGAGAGTGACGGGCCGCGATAAATGTATGTCGGATATCATTCATTCATTGTTGGTATTGCAAAGAAATGATGTTCTGCAACAACAGACGTGAATACCCCACCCACTTTAACTCTAAGGCAGATCAAGCCACTAAAACCTGGGTGCCGCAGGCCTTTGGCGCTAGGTCAGCCGTCCCCCGATTGGACTCGTGGGATTATTCTACTGTGGCCTGCTGCATTGGACTCAACTGCAAATTGCTTCTGCACTGCTGCACTGCCCGCTAGAAGGAGCTCGTAAGCACCGACACGGCGCCCGGTTGAAATTCGGACCGGTCATCTGGTTCAGTTGGAAGGCGACAAACTCCGTGATAGTAACCGTCATCACTTTTTGTGTATCGGAGTTAAAGAGTAGCATTGAGTGAAACCATTGGTAGTGACAAGTCACAAGAAGAGTAGGGCAATAGATCGGGAGATGCGCAAAGCAAGCAAGGGTCCGTATGAAAAACGTCAATGAACCGCTTTGAGAAGGCTGGGGGGTCAGTGTCTGTCGGGTTTGGGATCTGAGCTCTGGTCGTGTAATCGCCAATCCAGCCGGGCCAGCTCATCGCTTGCCTGCATGCATGGCGGTCCAACGAACGGCTTGATGGGCAAACAGGAAAGACAGCTAGTTTGTCTCTCCGTTTGTCATTTGACGACTGACAACAACTCTGAGTGACCAACTCTGGGGGGATTGTTCCTTTTTTCCTCTCTACCTGAAAATCCTCTGATCCTCCATCACCCATACCTTCTTGCATCAATCCTGTTGTAAACCTCTGGCACTGCTTCCGTCCGTTCTCGAGACGATTCACTTGGGTTGCTTTTTCCAGCCCTATCTCAGTTTCGTTCAAAGCTCAGCAGCTCGAGGTTCCATCAACCATTGCCCACAACTCGCCAATCAGTTCGTTCCCACGCCTGCGCAGTACCCAATTAATCGCATTGCAGGGTCCGATTGTCCCACTCTGCTAAGGGTACCTTCCTTCCTCTGGTGGGAGCTCGGCGATCGGGCGCGACAAGCATTGGGCAGCTCTTGCCGCTACTACAGAGGGCAAGAAAAAAAAAAGTTCAGCCACCGCGCGCGGTACCTACCAACCCAAGGCTACCTAACCATTTCCCTCCACGTCTGAATTTACTCCATCGACACAACGAAACACCCAACACCAACAAATCGTTTGGTGCAGTTTTGTTCTGTCCCAATTCGCATTTCCAATCAGTATCACAAACTCAATTCCGGACTGACGCGCTTCACTCGAGGCCCCCGTCTTTCCGCCACCCGCAGCATCTCGTTAGAGTTGATCAAGCTCTAGCTGCTGCACCCCGTAGCTCGCTGCTCAGCAAAGTCAATCATCATGGCGAGCTACAACGGGTCCGCCGGTGGTCAGAACGACCACCTGCGCGATATGCTTGCTCGCCTGCAGCAAGGACGTTCTGCTGGCAACCTGGGCGACGATGCGACTTCCCACAACAACCCGCTTTCTCGTTTCGCCGCTCTGAACCAAGCTGCCCAGTCCCACGACTACTATGGTGCTGGCGGTCGTCACTCTGGCCAAGAATCCCCTCTGATGCCTGGATCCGAAGACTTTCCGCTCCCGGCTGCACCGACGCCTCCAATGAGCCATTTCTCGCATTCTCACGGCCCTCCTGGTCTGAATCTTGGCCCTATTGGCACCATGCCTCCGACCGGCAACCAACCTGATCAGACGGCAAACTTGTTGAGTCTTCTCAAGTACAAGAATGTTGGTGACAATGGTGGAGCTGGTAGCCCACAGTCGTCAGTTCACTCGCTGCGAAACTCTCAGACCGCTGCCCCGGGACCGCCCTCGATCGACTACGATGCTGCCGGACACCTGCCGTCCCATATCCCGACCTTGCATGCTCCTGTGCCCATGCCTGCCGACCCTCAAGGCTTTTTGGCTTCACTCATGAAGGGTGACGCTCACCACGAATCGTCCAGACAGGAGGCACAACCGGCACCTGCTGCAAATAAATGGAACTCTGCACCCGGTCCAAAGGATGACACCCAGACCTATCTGCTCAACCTCCTGCAGCGCAAGAAGCCCTCACAGACGGATCAGCCCTCGACGACCGAGTCTTCTCAGCCTGCTGCTCTGACCCCCTCGTCGACTACCCATGGCTCGTCCCGCGATTTGACTAGAGATCTACCGGACACCGAGTCGCCTGTCGAGGTACCTGCCGCCCAGGTCGGACTGCCTCAATCCGACAATGCCACGCCCATGAGTTTTCCTTTCTTGGGCCAGCAGAACGCCGCTTCGTCGCCTTCGACCAAGCACGACTATGGATCGCCCGCTTCCCAGAACGGTCCCGTTCGCAAGACCATGTTCGACTACAAGGACCCATTCGATGACCTCATCGATGTTCCTTCTCCCCATAACCGAACTCCCAAGTCTGTCACCTCGGGACATGCCAACTCTGGCACCTTGCCTCCCAGCTTTCAAATCCTCAAGAAGGCCCCTAGTGCGACCTCTTCCACTGGCGCTTCTGAGCACAAGCACTACGCGTCCAACGGAAGCCCTGCTCTGGCTCCCGAGTTTTCGCAGAACGGCACATACGACGATCAGAAAGAGACCGTCTCGGCTGCCATCGAAAACCTTGCCGGAGTTGCTGACGAAGAGGCGCAAGAGGCTTTGGCTCGCGCCGAACACGAGGAGACCCAGGCTAGGATGGAGCGAGAGTTGGGAGACATGATGGCAGCTCAGAGCGGTGATGATTCCGAATTTGAGCGTGCTAAGAGCATCATAGCTCGCGATCTTCAGCAGGAGCTAGAGAAGCCCAGCAATGCTCACATTCTGGAGGATACCCTCCCACCGGAGCTCGCACGTGCCGTCCACGATATCATTGATGAGGCGGCAAATGACCAACCCATCGCCGATAGCTGGGAAAGTGCAGAGGCGGATGAGATTGTCGTCATCGAGGAAGTTTCATCTCCAGTTAAGGTCTACAACTTCCCGATGAAGCCTTGGATCTCCATCACTCTACAAGAAAATGATGAGCCCCGCCCACAGTTCCGCGATGAGGTCATCCTGGATATTGCTCGTGTCAAGAAGGAGTTCGACCAAATTGATCGCAACCTCGTCTCTGCGACACAGACGTACATCATCTATGGCATGTCCAAGGCTGGCGGCCTGCGCGTGATTCGTCAAGACGATGGCAGAGATGCCAAGCTCTTTACTGACACGAAGGACCGCATTTTCAATGTCTCAGTTTCTTCCACTCCCGCTGATCTCAACTCAGCCCACAAGGAGTCTATCATCGGCACGGGCATCAGTGGAACCGTGTACTACACCATGATCAAGAATGGTGACAAGGACTACTTGGACGACGCGCACCCGGAGCAATATGGCTTCGCTCTGCCGCCCGTCAGTGCTCAGGAGGGCGATGCCCCCGGTGGCGTTTTGAAGACACGTGCCAGAACCTCCATGGCTCACCCAGAGTATTTTGCCGTCGGACGTGGCAAGACGATCAGTATCATCTGGCCGTCTTACATCATGCAGAATAATCTCTTCAAGCCTGGCCACGATCGTTACGTTGATACCGAAAAGCTCTCGAAACAGTGCTCGTTGAGAATCAACACTGGTAAGGCCGGTAAGGACTTTACCTTTAGTCAGGACGACACCACGATCGTGTCTCTCGACAAGTCGGGCCGCGTCAAGTTCTGGGATGTCCGAGACTTGACTGCAGCCGACGAGGATTCTGATCCTAGATCCCCAACGCCTGCGCAGACTTTCCTGGAAGTCAAGGAACCTCTCATGACTCTCACTACCACACCGGAGAACGAGAAAGCATGGCCAACGTCTGTTCTACTGCTTGATAAGCAAAGGCCGTACCAGAAACGTTGTGCTTTGAGGTACATGATTGTGGGCATGAAGCAGAACCACACCTTGCAGCTCTGGGATCTTGCCCTTGGCAAGCCTGTGCAAGAGTTCAATCTGCCCCATTCCAAGGAGAGCGACGCTGTTTGCAGTGTGATGTATCATCCGCCTACCGGTATGATCGTGGTCGGACATCCCACTCGAAACTCTGTCTACTTCTTGCATTTGTCGGCTCCCAAGTATCAGATTAAGGGTCTGTCCCAAGTCGACTTCATCCAGAAGCTTGTTGCTAAGGATTCGTCTATTCCTGAGCCCGATAGTACTGCGGTTATTAGTGGAGTACGCGAATATTCATTTGGCAACAAGGGCGTGATTCGCAGCTTGGACATGTTGAGCCACCCTGCATCCAATTCCGATGATGCTGACGAGCAGACCCTGTTCGAGCTTTATGCCATGCACTCCAAGGGCGTGTCTGGTATTTGTGTCAAGCAACACGAGTTGGGTTGGACCAAGGACAATAAGGTTGTCGCACCCGTCGATGCTCTGGATACAGGCGTTGTAAAGATTAGCAAGCTCAAGGAACTTCCCAGCATCCAGCCTGCTGAGGTTCAGCCTGCTGAGGATGTTTCAACGCTTCCCATCCGAGCCGCAGGACGCTCTACCAAGAAGGAAGAGAACCTGCAGCCCACGTCTGGCGAAGACGTGGCACGCAAGACCGACGAAGGCTCTGCTGCTCAAAACGAGCGCAAGACGGCCGAGCTTCCTGCCACGCCTATGAACACGGAGAAGGCAGAGCGCCGATCACGCAAGAAGAAGGACAAGGCAGCCGCAGCTGCTGAGAGAGCCCAGGCGGAGGCTGGCGCATCGCAAGCCGCCCCGAAGAATGTCGAGGCTAAGCCTGTGCCTGCAGCAACGAACCCGTCCATGTCTGCCGAATCGCTCCAGGCCGCTGTCAAACAGGTAGAGACGACCGTCAGCAACGCTATCGAGCAGGCCATGAAAGACAACCGCCAGAAGGTCGATACCGAACTCCGCAACCGAGATGCTGCTTTCAAGAAGAGTCAACAGAACCTTCTCGACGTAGTTTCTGCTGCTCTGGATAACAACGTTCAGCGAGTCCTCACTGCCACAATTTCAGACCAGGTTGACCAACGAGTTGTTCCTGCGTTGGAAGAGACTCTGCGCCAGACTGTGGCCGAGCAGATCAGCCGTACAGTCTCGGATCAGCTCGATGCTAAGATCGGTGGTCGCGTTTCTCACGCCATCCAGAACCAGATGCAGAAACTGCTCCCGAACGCAGTCGGATTGGCACTCCAGAAGCCCGACCTGACAAAGGCAATCACCAAGCAGGTGTCTGATGGCCTTGAGAAAGACCTTAGCAACGTCTTCAAGCAGACACTGCATGAGTCCGTTATTCCGGCCTTCAGCAATATGGCCGTTGCAGCAGCCGACAAGATGATTGTCGACGTTCAGAAGCATGCAGCTACACAGATCGAAGAGTTGGAGCAGAAGATCCGTGCTGATAGCAACAAGATTGATCAGCTGACTGCAATGGTAACTCGTCTCTCCGATATTGTGACAACTATGTCGAGAAGCCAGACGGAATTCCAGTCTCGCTATGACAAGTCTCAGGAAGAGGCTGTCCGTGAGCGTCGCCAGTCCCAGGCTCACTCCCGTAGCCACAGTCACAGTCATAGACAGGCATATCCTCAACAGCCCCACGTCCAGCAGCAGGCCAGCTTCGGCGGAAGCCAAGCTTCATCGCGTCACCAAGCCTATGGTAGTCCTTTGGCTCACTCTGGTAACCAGATGGTTGTACATGACGTGGAACCGTCCAAAGAGCCCCCGTTGGACCGCAAGCTCGCCGAACTTGCAAACCAAATCGACAGCGGTGAGCTGGAGGCAGCTCTGGTCAGATGGCTACAGTCGGATCGCAAGGATGAGATCTTCAACCATCTCTTCTCGAAGCTTGATCCTCGTATGGTCCGCAATGTTTCCCCGCTCGTGGGATTGGCCGTTATTGCCGAGCTTTCTCGCGACCTCAACAGTCGTCACCTGCGCGAGAAGATTATGTGGATGTCATCCATTGTTGGAGGCCTCAGCGACAGCCTGCCCAATATCGTAAGTACCTACTCTGCAAAACAACTACCAATTGTCTGCTAACCATGGTTGAATACAGGACGGCCAAGTTCACGAGGTAGTCCCCAACATCTTGGGTGGCTTCGTCAGTCAAATGGAGGCGCTCTATGGTCGTGTCAGCACTCAGCTGCCCGGCGGCGATCCTATCCTGCAGCACATTTTGCAGACTGTCAACAATGCCAGGACCATCATTGCTGTGGCAAGCCGTCCCAAGATGCCCGACTACTAGGCACCAGATTTCCTCCGGCTCTAGTATTCATGTATAGATTGATGTACAATTCTCCAGCATTCTTTTAATTCAATAGTGTACATATGCTCGTACACAGCGACTGGGCCAATTCTCTTGACGAGCACCTATTAGGGCCTAAAACCTTTGGTTGTCAAACAATGACCCATTGGGCACGGCAGATTCCATCAAAACTTGACGCCGGTTTCATGACGAATCATGAGGGACGAATTTCCGTACGGTTTTCCGTACCATATTTGAGCAATACCCAGGTGTTTACGGTCATAGCAATCATATTTCGGCATAGCCTTACGGCTAGGATTTGAACTGCCTGCTGGCTTGAAGAAGGCGCAGGGCAGATGATGTAATTCGGTCCAGGAATCAGATGATATGTCCAAGATGGACATGGCGGGTTAGGTTGGATGGCGGAAGGAGTGCAGGTACGCGCACCTGGAAGGTGACAAGATCTATCTTGTACTGTACTTTGATGCAAAACAGTTTTGCAGTAATAAGCGAGCTACATCCATCGTATAGTTAGAAAAGGAGCGCCTCACGTAAAGGATGGTCCTCGTCCCAGGCTAGACAGCGCAGAAAATAATTATGGTTGATTTGATTGACGCGATCCAGAATTCTGAATGAAATAATCTCGATTTTATGAGCATTGGTCGTGCGCAAGGATCTGTATTGACGACGAAGTCAGGGAACTGGCGTTGCATAGGAGGCACCTGTCTACCATCACTTTAATACTCAAGGCCAGACCACCTAACCTAGGCTGGTTGGAATCGAACTTTAAGAAGGCAGTTTACAATCACAAGTTGTTCACATGCCTGCAACGTTGCCTCGAACCTGGCATTCACGAACGGCCTCAAGACTAGGTTTGATTTGCAACTGATGTATTTTAATGCTCATATTTCTACTGCTACATCTAGGCTACACACAACAGTATTCGGATAGGCCTAGTCGTGCCAGCATCCAACCCCGACATCATACCCAGACCTAGCGCTCCATCTGGATTTATGCAAAGTCGGCGAAACCGAGCTCGACGGCAGCGCCGGTGGTGATGCGAGCGTGCTGCAGGACGTGGTCAAAGTTGACCTTGTCCATGGTGTCCTGAGCCGTGTGGATGGACTGCAGGTGGTCCTCGAAGGCCGACTCGAAGACCATGGCCGAGGGGTAGCCGGCCTTGGAGGCGGATGCGTGGTCGGAGCAGGCGTAGCCGCACTCGGTGTCGACGTAGGGGATCTCGGAGTACTGCGTTGGGAAAGTCGTGTCAGCACATCTTTTCTGAATATTTTGCCATGCGGTCAAGGACAAGAGCTTATAACGCTGTTCAACTTACGGCATCGAGAACGAGACGGATAAAGTTGGTGAGAGCGTCATCGACGTTGTCGATAATGAGGCCCATCTGGTCCTTCTTGCCGGTGCCGACGTAGCCCGTCATGTCCTGCTGCAGCATGGCCTTGACGTCTCGGCCGGCCTTGGCGTAGCTCTGGAAGATGGCCTGGGACCCGAGGAGCCCGCCCTCCTCGGCCGAGTACCAGTGGAACTCGATCGTGTTGGGGGCCTGGCCGGCGGCGACGCGCTCGTCGGTCAGGAGGACGCGGAACGCCTCCAGGATGGTCATGGATCCGGAGCCATCGTCGTCTTGGATGCGAGCCCATTCGTTAGTCTCAGTGCACTTTTGAGGGAGAGGAGAAAATAGTACTCACCAGCACCAGGAGCCCTGCCATTCATAGGGCTGAGCTGGTTGATAGAATCTTGGTGGGCGCCCAGGACGATGGTCTTGTCGCTGAGGCCGGGGATGGTGGCAATCACGCTGCTCTGGCCCCAGGTGTGCGGGAAGAAGGCAGCCGAGACGCCGGAAGCGCCCGAGGCGGTAATGGTCTGGTTGACGAGGTTGCCGAGCCAGGCCGACGACTGCTTGCCGTACGACGACTTGTAGTAACGGTTTTGGAAGTCGCTAAAGGTCTGCAGGTTGGACTGGATCAGCGTCTTGTTGAGCGAGGGCAGCAGCGCCTCGACCGACTCCTGCTGCGCGACCGCCGTCGGGAACACGACGGCGGCGACATCTCTCTTCCTGCTCGCCGCCGCGGCGGTGAACTCGGCGTAGTCGGTGATGTCGAAGAAGTTTTTGCCCTCCTGTATTATGCAGTAGTCAGAAATGAGTTCCTACGTCTTGGAAGTATAGTTCCAAGTCCATTACTTACCGCCTTGAGAGCCCACTTCTCTGCCTCGGTGACTTGCTTGGTCACGCCAGGGGCTAACTCGATGGTAAAGAGGTCCTGGGATTCCTTGCGAGCAACGTTCAGTGCGGTAGCCGAAGCGGCGAGGGCCGCGACCAGTACAGAGCGGACCATGTTTGTTGGCGATCAAGGAAGGAAAGCTAAATATGTCGAAGGAAACCTGAAAAAGAGTGGTGAGAGTGGGCAGACAGCGAAAGACGGAGTACAGCACGATGGAAGACAACAGGAGGGTTCAAGTGAGCGGCCTTATATATACCAAGTTGGGTGGTAGTCGAGCAACGTTTTCTAGAAGGTCTCTCAGCAGGACACCCGACGGTTTGCCGCTTCCATCCGAACGTGACATGGGAAGGAAGCTGCAGGGGGGCAGTCGATCAGCAAAGCAGCTGCAGAGAAATAGCATTGCATGCACTGCAACCTTTGACAAGGAAGAGCAGATGAGATTTCGCGCACGTCTGTTCTCGCGGTCGATCCCCCGGGAAAAGCTTATTTACACCGCTGACCAAGTGCTCGACGGAATGAGAGGCAGATCATAGTACAAATTCCCCAGACTACACCGTACCTCCTTACACGATGTATCAAGTGATCAGTCGTAGCACATGTGCCCTGCTACCTCCCAAATGCATGAAGCTTGTGCAGGTGGCAATGATCATTTCCAATAATCTCTAGTTGTTTCGTAAAACATAAGAAAGAACTGGTCAGGCAGCTAGAACAGCAATCGAGGCACTCAATGACTAGAGCCTCTGGGTCCATTTTAGGGTTTGACCAATGACAAGAGCCCCAAGACGAGCATATTGCCAGAAAGGGCAGAACGGGACAGCGCTTTTTCCTGGGGTCCTACCGCTGTAAAGTCTCCACTGGAACGCCAACCATTACCAGTCTAGTAGCACATTGAAAGGAGGACGAGAAGAAAGCAGAGAGAGAAAGAAAAATGATGTGATTCAACTTTTTCAAAACTAGCAGGCTGCCCGTTCGTATCGCATCCCGCCAAGCACTCGACAAATTGTTCCATTGCTGATGGGAGAAGGTCAAGCTCAGTGCCGCGCCGGCTTGGCGGCCAGTCCAGGTGCCCGGTTGGGAAGGTTGAGCTCCCGCCAAGGCTGCCGAGCCATGGATGGGATACAAGGGGGAGCGACTAGAAGTATGCGATGGATCCGTAGGTCAGCAGTTGTATCAATAGAATTGACATATAGAAATTCATGGACCACTGCGGATGTTTCATTGGCCTGCGTCGAGCTGATGCTGCCAAGTCCAGCCAAGTCCAGTACCGACGGATCATAGGATCTCTGGTGGCAAAGGCCAGACGTGCCTCGTAGCTGAGACGCACAGGAAGCATTGCAAAGTCTGAGAAATCGATGTATTGCGGACGACAAATTAGTAAAATCGTTGAAGATAGTGCGGAATTGCACCTTGCTAGATGGTCTTTTTGCAGTGCTCACAAACAGGTATATTTCACCTGAAACTGCAATATCTAGAGTTATCGCCTGATGAACGGCAGGCCTCGTAGTTTGCCTGACACTCGAACAGGCATGCCCACGAGAATAGCTTACTATCCCCAAGAAGATGTTTGAAATTTCTCATACTCGTGAAGGAAAGCTATTCTCCTCATCGTCGCCACTGTCCGGCTTCGTCACCAAGGCCCGAAGGCTGAACCAGTGGGCTTGACTCGTTGTTGATGGACCCGTAGCCTCGGGTCCTGGACTCAACGTCGGCATCATCCTCTCCAGCCTCTGGCGACGGAGACTCGTCTTCGTGGTCCTCGAGAACGCGGCCGCCCGACCCAGGCTCGATACGTTGCACGAAGTCGTCGGCTTGGGTTGGTTCCATGCTCCGATCGAGACGTGCATAAGCACGGCGCCTGGGACCAGCACAAGCCTGGTTCAGAGCAATGTATGCCAACTAAGCAACAACGTCAACTTGCCTTCCTTGAAAAATGCTGCTTTACCAGTCAACTCACCTGGATGACGCCCACTGCGATAGCCACAGCAAATCCAACCCCCGAGTTGCGCTGCATAGCACTTGTCCAGGGTCCAGCGCATGGTGTTGATCTATGATACATGGTGCCGCATAGCGTGGTGTCGGTCCCACTATGAGGCTCCGACATGTCCCTCAGAGAGAGCAGGCCGCAGCAATTGAAGGTGTCCTGGATCCTCTCTATGGAGCGGGCGTCATGGCTGCGCCAGAGCTGCTGCCATCTAGCATGAAGATTGCAGTCGAGGTTGGGGCCAGGCAAGATGCCCTCGCCATACAGCGTAGCGACTACCACGGTGACGATGCCCTGTATAATTTGTAGAACTATATGGATATACAGGGCGACGACTGTGCGCTTTCGCTCGGGGACGATTCGCTCCAGCATCCGGGAATAGAAGATGTTGGCGGTCGCGAGGATCGGAAGAGCCAGTGTCACTGTGCGAATGCCCAACGAGATTGGGAGGGACACATGGCTCGAGTCAGCTAGAACGAAGCTGCCAGTCCTATGATCAGCCTCATGACTTTTTGGACGCATCGCATCGGCATCGAGCCAATGTTCAAGGAGCGCGGCAAAGAGTGCTTACATTGATATGGCGAGCAAGGCCGCCATGAGCTGCGAAGAATGCGGTAAGCCGGGGTCTGAGCGGTCATGGAAACGATATCGGACGACATACGAGGGGTAAAAGGAACACAAGACTCAACATGGCTAATATGGCAACTGGTAGGGATAAATCCTGTTAAGATGCTTTGGGCACGGCGCGTTGTCTGGTGATTGTTTGAGCGACGGAAGAAGAATCGAGGATCACAAAGGTCATGAGATAGAATAGATCAAAAGGATGAATGAAGACTAAGAAGACAAAAGAACAATGAAAAACATCACATCCGTCCACATACAACGGTCGTGTTTGCTTTTTTTGAAATCTTTCTCATGATTGGACGTGGTTCGTGAGGGGGTGACGCAGATGATAATCCGTCGCTCCACGATTGGGCAGCGCGTAGCTGCGGGAGTCCGACCAGCTGCCATGTTCCATTCTCAACGTACTCCCCCCTGCTATATATACAGCCTATCAGGCACGGTCGTACTCTCGAGGACGATTCTTGGAACATGTTCTGGTCGCAGTCGAGGGACTTATCTGAGTATGTCGCCTCGCCCGGCATTGGTACTTGACTTTGGCCTGGCTTTCTGCGAGGTTGGCCGGTCTTGTGCAGCCCGCACTATCAAAGTGGTCAGTCAATCACTCTCCCAATAGAAAGGACGAAAATCGTCTCAGCATCTTGCACGCAATTCTCTAGGAGCAGAAAACGAGAAATAGAGACGAAACATGGGAGGAAGTAATTTCAGAGTTGACTTACATGCTTATGCCCCTAAAGGCGAGAGTGAGCGAGCATTTGGGACTATTGCCCCTCGCAGAGGACTTGGGATTTGTATAGCAGTGGAAATCAAAGCGTAAATGTTAGATAATTAATGGTGAAGGTTGCAAAAGTCAAGCTAAAAGGATGGGAATTTCCCGAATTTCCCGGTGTCTAATGTTCATTCCCATGTTCAGTCCCAGAACCGGGGGCTCCTCCCCCCAGTCCAGGACCACTGTTACTCCTTTCTCTGGCGGACTCTTATTCGCCGAGCGCACTGGTCTGATCAATGGTCGAAGTCTGCGGCGAAGTGCTTGGTTACTTCATCGGGTGTTTGAGATTGGTGAAGGGCCCGTTGCCGACGTCCTTGTACAAGTAGGTCAAGGCATCTTCGACGTTGAAATGATTAAAATATAAGGGTCTGCCGAAGCGCGTGTACCGCTTATAGAACGTCCGAGGCCCAGCCACTGACGGACTCTTACTCGTGGAGCGCACCGGTCTGACCAGTGATAAAAATCGGCGGCGAAGTTTTTAACGACTTCGTCTGGTGTTTCGATGACACCAGGCTCTGGTGTATAGAGTGACTGGACTGGGACTGCCTTTTCAATAACAGGCTTGGTGCGGATGGGATATCCAGTTTGTATCCTGCTGCTGCCCGAAGGCAGGGTGGGAGAGCATGTTCCCGAACAGAGGAGACAATTTGTCTGCTGTTCATTAGTTGAGAGATGATAAGGCGTGAATAACAGCGATAATGGATGGTCTTCCGAAAAAGCCTTCTTAAGATGAGATGAGATTGAATTACGGGATGGTGGCTTCCAGAGTGTGAGCAGTTTATGCTCAAGGCGGCACTTTGTGATAGATCGTGCCGATGTTGGATTGTCTCTTGTTGTCCCTGGATAAGCAAGGTAGCTGGAACCTGCTGGTGAGGATCCGGCGTCTGATTGGCATCAGGGACTGGGCTCTGGATTCCCTGAGATAGTGCGGTTTGCATGTCCGTTGCGACTGGCTGGTAAAGATTCGCCTTTCTTATGACCGTCGGTCATTTTGCCTAGCATTAAGAGGGTTCATGTACTCCTGCCCGGAGGTAGGTTGAGCGAACGGGTTCATCATGATAGAAGACATTTTGTGTGGTTATTAATTGGAAAATACGTGAATGCAAGTTGTGACAATGGATGGTGGTAAGGGATATGCCGGTGAGGAACCTGCTGGTGAGGAGCCGGCTTGTAGGGACCGCCTTGAGAAGAACTGTCTTGGGAGGAATTTGCTTTGCTTCTCCAACAGCGCGTAAAGAATTTGTATGCTGGTGTCCGTAGAAAGGTTGATGGGATTGTCATGAAAAAAGCCATGTTATCTGGTACGAGTGCGCTTGAGTAGGTGCAATGAAGACCGGTCACGGGTCATTCTTCCACCGGCGATGGAGCGCGCAGTCAGGAGCTCAGGCTGGTCGCGGCTTACAACCATCCTAATACCTATATGTGGCTTCTGGTATCTGGGGCAAAAGGTTTTGGGTGCAAAGTTTTGTGAACTAGAGCTATGCGCCACATCTTGCACCCGGACTATAGGCGCTGCAAAAAACCTTGGTACGGAGTATACAAAACCACGATAAATAAGCATAACATTGATTGAATGTGAAGTTCATCTTGACACTGGTTCAATGATATGGCTGTTTGGTACGTCAGATTGGTAGGTCGATGTCTCCCCTCTGACGAATTTAAACCAGAGCGATATTTCGCAAGCCGGACTACCCAATAAACACGCACAAGTCCTTTCCCAGCCACATATGGTAGAACGTACCATGCCTCAATGTTGAAATCATATAAGAAGTGCGCAATACCCTCCATGATAACCTACAAACAAAGGTAACACGCATCTCAAGCTGTCGGGTCTCTGACTCGACTCGAAGCCACACCCGGCCATTAATGGAATCCCCAACCACCAATGGAGCGGATTTGCCTCATCCACGGAGCGTTCAAGGTTTTGATAGAAAACGCCTTTCACCGTGTCCCGGGTCCCCCAGCAACGCTCAACAAACACTTGGGAAATTCTGATGGAACGTTTATTTATGTGAGCTGTTTCCCCCGGATCTGCTCTACCCTTCTCTTCTGAACCTGCCATCTGTAACATCCATTTTCACTGCTTTCATTCACGTACATTCACGTATATCCCAACTAATAACCACACAAGATGTCTTCCTTGACTCAGAACCCCCTCTGCCAACCTGCCTTCGGGCAAGAATTCACAAATCCTTTGAATGCTGGGCAAAAATACCCTCAACCACTTCCCAAGCCTATGCTACAAAAGGCGGCTCGTGAAGAAAATATACAGACACCAGAAGAGGTCATAAAAAAGTTCGCTGCAGACTTTGACCACCTCTCTGAACGCTGCACTCAACGCATCAGAGTTCGCCAGTGGCTGGGCCGGGGACGATCCGACGCGCGATACGCGCACTTCGGCAGAGTCTTCCATCTTCATCACGGCAACGTCGAAGAGTCCCTGACCTCACTGTACAAAGGCGTGGGCAGGTGGCCTTACATCGATCTCAAACACTCACAGGTGGGCGATGGCGCCAAGGTCTTCAAAGATACCACGGCATACATCACCAAGTGCATCCTCGAGGGCTCGACAGATGTCGCAGACATGAGGGAGAAGCCCAGCGAGTTCCTACAAGCAGTCCAAGACTACATGGACAACTGGGACGCGATCATCTGCCGGCGCTTGTGTCTGTAATGGGACTGTCAGAGTCAGTGATCAGTGTGTCAGGGTCAGTGATCAGCGTGTCGGGTCAGTGATGGGTCTATCAGGATCGGCGTTGGGACTGTCAGCAGATAGGGGTGGGCAGAAACCAGCATGAAGGACGGGAAAGCGGTGGAATAGTAGTCGGCAAAGTCTAGCTGCTACTGAATAAACATACTGGTTTCAAAAAACACTCTAAATGACCCTTCTGCCATGACTGTGAAGATTGCATCTTGTTTTCTTTTTTTAGCCCACCAAGTACTGGTAACCACAACATTGTAACAAAAGTCTCTGCATACGAATAGATTTGCGCGTTTGCGCTTTCCTTTCCTATCTTTTTCACTTTTCTCTCTATCTTTTTATCCTATGAAGAATCGGGTGAGCACGTGATCATACCTGATATTCAAATTTGCTCTAGAGGGTTGGATAGAAAACAGGGTATGGGGAGTCTCTTGTAAGTACAATATATTCCGTCTTCGCTAGTGAGCTTGGAATTGATCCCCATATACTCTATGCCTTGGACTGAGCGACCACTTCATCGATGATATCGGTAACGACCCGCAACGGATCAAAGCTGGCAATCTCGGCCTGTATCCTCTGACACGCCTCCTTGTACCTCGGCTCCGCGATGACCTCGTCGACCGCCGCGCGCAGCGCCTCTGTCGTCGGCCTGCCCGTCTTCAGGTTGACCGCCGTGCCCGCCCACGCGGCGATGGCGCACATCTCTGGCTTGTCTTCCGTCTCGCCCGCGACTACGAGAGGGGTTCCGTGGCTCAGACTGTGCTGGACGCCGCCGTATCCGCCGTTGTGGACGAACACGGAGCAGTGAGGCAGAATATCGTCGAAAGGGAGATAGTCGACGATTCGGGCGTTCTCTGGAATGGAGATGGATGGGTCGAGAGTTGCGCCTCGAATGCCAAGGACCACGATGACCAGTGTGTTTGGTCGATCCTTGAGCGCTTCCAATGTTGGAAGGATGAGATTCTCGTAGTTTAGCTCGACAGTGCCTTGAGAGACGAGGACTATGTCCTTCTGGTCCGGGTTGTCAATCACCTCGGCCCACCAAGATGGCTTCTCTGCGGCGTTTGACTTGGGGTTCTTGGGCAGTTTCGGCAGACCTCCAGTGAAGCCGAATGTTTTGGGCGCGTCGCTTCTCGGGTACTGAGTTGATGGCGGACACAGCTGTAGGAAGCGGTCCGGCCATGTGTATACAACATCCGGGCTGAGCTCCTCATCTTCTGGGACTTTGGCACCGAGATCTTCTAGGATTTCCTTGCAGATCTCAAGTGGCTTCTTCCAGAGGAGAGTATTTATGTGGTTTCTCATTTCAGAGTACTGTGCAACTTCTCTATCAGGTCGTTAGCTGTTGCCTTCCCAAATGACGGAACAAGACTTACTCGGGAGTGGTGGGCGGCGGCAAGCCAGGCCCAAAAGGCGCAGTGTCCACACTGTTGAGCGACACGAGAAGAACGCCCATGTTGATTACACCTTCCGGCCTTGTATCCCCCGCTCCTTTCATGATGGGCAGTGCGCCCAAGACACCGGACTCGTTCAGGAGCACGACAGGTCTGCCGGGCTGCTCCTCCTTGAGCGAGCGGATGGCCTTTTGGATTGCAGCAAACTGGTCCGGTATGACCCTAATGAAACTGTGCTCCATGGTATAGGAGAACTGCTCCGGTCCGGGGGGTATCTTCGCTCTCTCCGGCCATTTCGTGTCGCGCTCCTCATCCCAGTAGTCTCCGTAGCCTTGAACGGCGACATAGTTGCACCCAAGCTCCTTGAAAGTGCTCTGATAATGGCTGGATGAAACGGCTGTGACTTCGTAGCCATCCAGCACAAGAGCCTATTGATGAATAAGTCATTTGTGCTTTCAAGAAATCTTATATGAACCTCATGATTCTCTAATACCTTTGCCAAAGTCTTGATAGGATTGATGTGCCCAGCACCGGGCGTGCAAGTCAGGACAAGCAGTGGTTTCTTCGTGGATGCCATGACTGATGCTCGCTTGAGATGGAGGACGGTGTAGATCTGGTAGGACACTGATACAATCTCGATAGATGATACGATACGCAAGAGCGGCACACTCACTACTGTCCTCAATAGCTCACAAGACGAATGTACATGGTCATGATCGTACATGAGTCCAGCTTCTTGGTATCTACATGATACTGTATTGTCACGAATATCTTTCTATCGAGTGTAAGCATAAGCCGTGGCCCTGCCAAGAACAAATGGACAGCCCAGGCTACAAAGGACGCACGGGTGTGGGTCAGCGGTACTGCGCTATAGATGCGCTATAGAAGGTCAATGTACCGATACTTTTAGGGCGTGCGACCCGCTAGGCTGGGACTGGGACCCCTAACCTGGAGGGTGACACGCGTGAGAACTGAAGGATTCCAACCCCGGCTTTTAGTGTCTAGTCTCTTGGAACACGGCCCTGAGATGGGGTCACCTTTTTCGTCAGCTTCGATACCTGTACAGGGTCACCGACTTTTCCCTACGTCTACGCCTTGATCGGTTGATTCAATTAACCGACATGTCTGTACTGTGTAGGTAGAGCCGAGATGGTTCCTGGCCCAAAATAGAGATCTGACTAACCTCTACTGTGATGGCTGGTCAGCAAACTTGTGCGTTATCGAGAAAATTCGATACCCTGCCATCACCCATGTGATGGCCCAGGCCTCTGGACTTGGAAACACTGCCTAGGTCTCCGACTATCTGTCGCAATAGCAGCATGTCATCAACCGAGTTCACTAGAGTTCACAGTCCCGCAATGCCACTTGTCGAGCTATTGCCTGCCCCCGGGCGCAGGCTTAGTTGATCGTGGCGATACCATACCGCAGTACAGGCTGGCACTGGGGTACGAAAGCCCGGGCGGAAATGCGCGAGGCAGATAGGGGCAATCCGTGAAAGCCGTCTGCCTCGACATGGAGTAGTTGGCCTCTGTGTGTTCCCTTGTTCAGTGTGTACACACTCACCAACCGACTTGTTTCAGTCCACGCCGCTCTGGTTCCGATCTAGATAACCTGAGTTAGGTAGGTAGGCTCGAGGCCCTGGCATACACGGCCTTTGGGCACTCTCTGCACACGATGCGGCTCTCCAGCTATACCCGCATGTGTACTGATGCCTCGTTCGGTCCCTCCGTCCCGCCAATAGGGGAGTGCCGTGGTGGCTTCGATTTCACAGGTACGCATATCGAGAGCAACGATGACGATGACGATGTCCTCGGTATTGGTGACTTGGCTGTAGACTGATGAGAATGAATAGTAACCTTTGAAGAGAGCATATTTTCCATTGCTCCAGCATGTCTTCTCATTCTCGTCTTGCCTCTGCGGATTCTCCGCCTATGGGGAAGTACTCCAAAGACCAGGGGCTCACGTACAGGTGGATTGAAATTGGTAGGCCTTGAAACAGCTTTCTCAGCCTAATTGTCGAATTATTCCGCTGATATCAAATGTAGTTGGGCTTCATCCTTCTTGGAAGTCTGCAGTCTGTCCTCCTTGCATTTGTTGCCAAGGTTGACGTTGGATACCGTGCAGTCTTTTTGGCCTCTACGACGCTCCAGATATGTGCCACTATTATCCTGGCCGTGCTGTCATACTGGGAGCATAGGAACACGGTCAGGCCGTCGTTTCTCGTTACCACATACCTCTTCATCACGTGCATACTGGATGCCGCGAGGGCGCGAACCCAAGCACTCATCCCCGGCCATGGACACAACATCATTGCCGCCATGCTCGTCGCGGGCTTGGTGGTCAAGGTGATCATGTTCTTTGTCGAGACCAAGGAGAAACAGAACATATTATTCCCGGAGCACTCGGGTATATCTCAAGAATCGCGTAGTAGCATCTTGTCTCGCGCCCTCTTTTTGTGGCTGAACCCGCTGCTGATGAGCGGATTTCGAAGCGTATTGCACGACAAGGAACTGCCGACAATCTACGAAAGGTTGTCGTCTGAAGGGCTAAATGCGCGAGTCGATTCGAGATTCCAAAAGAGTAAGAGCCTTTGCTCATAAACAAATCATAATCCTGACTCGTTGACCCTCTTTGGCAGGCATCCAAGCAGGAAAGCCGAACCTTCTGAAAGATGTGCTTGCATGTTTTCCCAGAGAACTTGGCCTGATATTCGTCGCGAGCACCGCGTTGGTGGCCCTCCAGGTGTGTCAACCGTTTCTAATCCAGGAGACGGTCGATTTTCTCGCTTCGCCCTCGGCTTCGATCAATGTTGGTTATGGTCTCATAGGAGGTTTCTTCTGTGTCGCTGCCGGAATCGCAGTAAGTCGCGTTCTCACCGTTGACAATGAAACAATTACTTTGTGACTGACATGGTGCCCTCAAGCTGGTCACACCGTGGCTCTTCCACTATCTCTTTCGTCTGACCATCATGACCCGTGGTGCGCTCGTCTCCATGATCTACTCCAAGCTTTTGCAGACCACCGTCAACGGCATTGATCAGCCCGCTGCCTTCACGCTGATGACGACCGATGTCGAGAATATTGTCGAGTCTCTGTGGAGGCTTGTCATGGAGCCGTGGTCTTGCATCTTGCAGATCGCTATTTGCACCTATCTTCTGTACCTGCAGCTTGGGGCGATATGCTGCGTTCCTATTCTTGTCATCATACGTAAGATCTCCCACACTTGTTTATTTCTGATCAAGTTCTAACATGAAGCTTGAATGAAGTGACGTTTGTCGTTGTCGCGTTGGGGGCAGGAAGATTGCCAGGCCATCAGGGAGCTTGGTTCCAGGCGGTCGAGTCCAGGATCAAGCTGACATCTCATACTCTGAGCTCCATGCAGTCGGTAAAACAGATGGGACTTTCAAGGGAAATGGAGGCCGCAATTCAAAACAAACGAAAGGAGGAGCTTGAAATATCACAGAAATTTCGAACTGCCAACATTTTTGTCATGGTCACTTGTACGTATCTTGCTCCCATTGATCCCCCAATTCTTGGTAGCCTAACAGATCTTGTTCCATCACAGCCTTCTTCCCTATATACTTGTCGCCGCTTATCACGTTCGGAGCGTTTGGCATCATGCAAATGGTTTCGAATCAGAGCTCCATGTCTATATCGGTGGCAGTGACTTCTCTGTCTATCCTCAACCTCATCACCAATCCGGCGAGACGGCTTCTATTCACGGTTGCCGTTGGCCTGCAGGCTTTCGGAAGTTTTGCTAGAATTCAATCATTCCTCTCGCTTGGGACGAACACATCCGGCGAGTCCAAGGAGACGCAAGGCTTGATGGAAAAGACTTTGCCTACTGACCCAGAGTCTTCTGCGCCATCTTCTGTCGTTCAGACTCCGACGGCCGCCCGAGACACAGGCACCAGCGAGCGCCTCGTGAAGCCCGAGGTTGCTTCCCTCTTGGAGAAGCACTTTACATCGGGAACGATAACCGCTGTGACTGGGCCGACGGGGTGCGGCACGTCGACGATGCTGCGCAGCCTGCTGCCGCGGGAGTCGGAAATGAATCTCCCTATGCAGTCGGACGACATAGCATATTGTAGCCAGACGCCCTGGATCCATGAGGGCACCGTGCGTGATAACATCATCGGACAGTCTGAGTGGGACATTACACGCTACAACGATGTGGTTCGCAGCTGCCAATTGGACTTTGACCTGAAGAGAATGCCCGATGGTGAGCTCACAAATGTCGGCAGCATGGGGCTGGCGCTTAGTGGTGGACAGAGACAGCGAGTTGTGAGTAGACTCATGAGTCTCATATTTGCTTAAAGCATTACAGCGTCAGATACTAACAGCACCAGGCTATTGCACGGGCATTGTACGCCAACAAGAAAAGGGTCATCCTCGACGATGTGATCAGCGCACTCGACGCGCAGACCTCAGGCGCGGTCGTCGAGCAAGTATTCGGCAAAGATGGCGTCTTCCGCAAGAACGGGTCCGCAGTGATGGTTGGCACGCATTCTGGTACGATCTCTTCTCCTTGATATAGATTCTGCTGTATAATATTTGCTGACATTGACTTTTCTTATCAGGTCGCATACTGGAGCTAGCAGACTGGGTGATACTAATGAACAAGGATGGCGACGTGGTTGGCTCCGGTACATATGCAGACCTCTCAGCGAGAAACCAAGTGAGCGAGCAGCTCAAACCAGCCTTGTCCTCGGCCAAGACGGAAGCAGAACCAGAGCCCAAGGAAAGCTCCAGCATGGGAGAGTACCAAGCACAGCTCGACTCGAAGATCGACGACTTGCGACGGAAGAAGGGAGACTGGAGGTCGTATTCGTTCTTCATCAGTTCCATGGGATGGATCCAATTCTCCTTGTTCGTCCTCGGCACCGCCGTTTGCGTGGTCATAGCCACCATATTCCAGGTTTGGGTCACCTGGTGGGCTGACGACACCAACAATACCCATGGCCTCGGCTTTTGGCTCGGGCTGTACGTTCTTTGGGCTATGCTAACAATCATTGGATTCTTCTTTACATCCAAGTCAGTATCCTCACTTCTTTACCCAAGATTAACGCTCATGAGTGTTATCTTTTAGGTACTATATGGGGCATCTGGCCACGAAATCATCCGAAGCTATTCATTCGAAATTGCTCACATCTGCAATGAGGTAAGTTTTGGCAAGACAACATCACAGACTAGAAGCTGACTTGTATATCTCAAGGGCACCGATGCATGTACTATCGAAAACCGACATTGGCTCACTCATCAACAGATTCAGTCAAGATATCCGATTGCTAGACTGGCAGTTGCCCTTCACCATCATCCTAGCACTACTTGGTAGGCCCCCGTGTACACGATCACATTTCTGTTGGTGACTAATGACCCCTCTGTAGAATTCCTCCAGGCCCTTGCGAGCATTGGTGTCGCAATCGCGGCTGTGCCGTATATCGCCATTGCCGTGCCAGTTCTCGGTGGTGTCTTGTACGCCCTGCAGCTGTTTTATCTGCGCACGTCGAGGCAACTGCGACTTCTTGAGTTGGTCATCACTCTGGTACACTGTTTGTTCAAATACTAAGATCTTCAATGCAGGATCGAAATGAAAGCCCCGATAGTATCTTTGTTTTTCGACACTATTCACGGTCTCACTACCATCAGGGCTTTCGGGTGGGCCAAGGCATACATTGGGAAAGGCGTACAAGTCCTGGACGAATCCCAGAAGCCGCTGTACTTGCTCTTCTGCGTCCAGCGCTGGCTTCTCCTCGTCCTCTCGCTCATCGTGGCGGCGCTGCAGCTCCTCGTCATCGGTGCGGCCATTGCTCTGAGGTCGAGCGTGAGCGCCGGCCTGGTCGGCCTCGCCATCGTCCAGGTCGCCACGCTCACCGAAACACTGAGCGATCTCATCGTGCAGTGGACCGAAGTCGAGACGAGCCTGGGAGCGGTGACGCGCATCTTTCAGTTCACGCAAGAGACGCCACAGGAGATGCGAGAGGGGCGAGGCGACATTCGTAGTCTCCCCCCGCATGGTCCCATCACCTTGGAAAATATCAGCGCTACTTACGAGTAAGTGAAATAAGGCTCATTCATGACGGAAATATCGTACTAATATCTCACCAAGCTCGGATGTCAAGGCCAACGCGGTGCTCAATAACATCACCCTTACTGTGTTGCCCGGAGAACATGTCGGAATTTGCGGGAGAACAGGAAGGTGAGTTGAGAATAGGCCAAACAGACTCCACTTCTCGCGCATGAATAACTGACACAGTGACAATATAGTGGAAAGAGTAGTCTCGTGAGCGTGCTGCTGCGCCTCTTACCATGTTACGAGGGCCGCATCACCATCGACGGCATCGACATCACCACGCTGGACCCCGAGACCCTGCGCGCGCGGCTCAACGTGGTCACGCAGCAGCCCTTCCTGTTCGAGGGCACGGTGCGCGACAACATGAACCCCTGGAAGAACGCCGTCGCGGACGGGGTCATGCTGGACGCCCTGGGCAAGGTCAACCTGGGCGACAAGATCGCGGCGCTGGGCGGTCTCGATGCGCCGCTGGAGGAGACGTCGCTGTCGCACGGCCAGCGGCAGCTGTTCTGCCTTGCCAGGGCTCTTCTTCGGATAAGTAATGTGCTCATACTTGACGAGCCGACCGGCCAGTGAGTTATTTCCCATCCCTTCCAGGACAAGCACTCTTACTGATTTGCTGCAGCATCGATCCAGAGACGGATGTCACAATACAGCGCGTCATCAGGGAGTGCTTTCAGCAGCAAACGATCATTATGATTGCGCATCGACTCAAGAGCTTGCTAGACTTTGACAGGGTGGTTGTGTTGGACTCGGGCCGTCTTGTGGAAATCGGAGCGCCGAGGGATCTTCTCGAAGACCAGAGCTCTGCTTTCAGAGCGCTCTACTCTGCCATAGATGGTGATTTAAATGAGTGAGCACAGTTGCGGATCAGTGGCATTGTGACATATAATCTAAATTGTATTGTATTCCTTAATTTTATGATTAGTATAGTACACTTCTGGCCGTGAAGTCGCGAAAGAAGCGCGTTTCTCTATATTTTCTTTTTGTTTTACACTCATCTCTACGTGTTCTGGCATTCATCGTTTCTCCTTGCATGGCTTTTTACCAACACTAATTTCTTTTAATGTAACGTCACAACACGGACACCTGACAGCCAGCAATCCTCGCGTTTGCAAGTCGATTTGCAACTAAGCGAGTAGACTGATGAGAACATGACTGTATTGAGTCAACGACAGCCGAGGTCCGCAATACAACAGTAGTTGTCTCGAGATAGAGCAGATATGTTGACTGTAGTGGACCAAAACTCTCACCATACTGGCCCAGCAGCAGGGATGGAAAGACTCAGCCATCACCCCTCCAAAGTTTTATCATATTCACATGCCTGAATAATCAATCGATCAGACCATTCATCTCACTCGGCATCGAATCCTTCATCCCTCTTCTCTGGACCGTGGTGGTTCCAAAGATGCAGGAACTTATATTCTTACGTTACCCAAGAGGCCGCCATGATAGGCTGTGCCGCACCACGAGTCCACGGCCTTGGCACAACGGCCCGAACCAGCATTCGAGTATCCATGGGTGCGATCATCCCACGTGCTGACGAAGCACAAGAAGAGGCGGGATATAGCGCAACCCACCACGCACTTGCTTACAGCGCATGGCAGCGGCGCAGCAGAGGAGACGTCGCCGACATCCGCAGTTCCATGCGGCTTGCATGCGGAGGGTCATCCTCGGACCCGGAGTTTTTCGACACCGCGAGCGCAGTCGAAAACCATCGGTCTGGAGATACCAGGAGTCATGCACCCTATGAGAATCGTGCCTAGGTAAGGGGGATGGATGAGGGACCGCGTATTCGCCAATGCTGTGCCGCAGGGTGTTCACAGGTTCCTCGCGCCCAGCACCATGGTCGGAACTACAGGTACGCATCCAGGACAAAGGTCCGCACGTGAGAGCCCGCCAACGTCCGGAAGGATTCTTCTTCGCTGGTTCTCTGAGACACACCAGTTCGTTCCCGGGCTACGGGTCCGAGTTGATCGCCGTTCACAGCGTGTGGAAACGTGTTCTAGATCCCCGCCTGTGTCCATCTTCCGGCCCCCAATCGATAAATCTCGTAGTGTCGGCGGGATATCCACAAATCTGGCGGCGTGTTTCTCTTGACAGGCCCTAGGCGCAGACAACTCCGCTGCAGAATGTGCTTTGTGGACGTTTGCTTGCGTGGTCTTACACCCAGGACGACATGTGTCACGCTTACCTCATCACGGACTGCTGTTCAAAGTTCAGAGCCCAGCAGCTTGGCGGTGTTGAACTCGTGGGTCATGCTGGAGAATGGAGCAAGCCCGTTTTCAGGGTCTCTTTCTGCGGAGGGGACAAAAACGTATGATCAATTGTGGGTTCGGTAGCGACATCCGGATTGCTAGTCGAGGCCCATTTCGGGCAGGTGTACGAAGTAAACCAATATCACGAATATGGGACCTCCGCGACGGTTTCAGTTGATGACGGAAATCCCGGTGTTCCAGGATGCTTATACCATTGGCCGAGAGGTAAATAAGTATCCTAGGTAGGTAGTTGTTTTGCTCCGATCTGGTACGGACAGCCTTGTTAGGCAGTCCGCTAGGTTATGTCTATCGGACGGTAAAATAGCGAATTCTACCAATTTTCTAAGATATGCATCTAAGAGATTAGGCAAGATGCTGCTGCTGGGTATCTGCCAGCCGAAGTGTGTTGCTAAGTGGTGACCAGACCCGCCCGTCATAAGCGTACATACAGGGCAGAGCCAATGGCGATGGGGTCGTCTACCCCGGTTCGAAAGGTCCATGCAGGGTATATCAAATAGATGGGTTTTGACTTTGTTAGCGATGGCGATGAAGGGAAATCGGTGCCGACTAGGGATGATCTTGATGCGCGTCTTGCCGTCGTCTTGTGCTCTAGTTTGCGTGCACGCAGGCGTTGAGTGTATCGAGTACTTGGAAGCAAGAAAAGACCGCAGATCTAGAAGTGTTGACGCCAAGATGAGATGGCAGCCAATCAGAGTTGGAATCTGGGCTCTATACTCTGGTGAGGGTAGAAAGTACAGATACCAAGTATCCGCTACTTCGCAACCCCAGCACACAGATTACTTCGTACAGTACCACATACAGAATAGCGCTGACGGCCCATACCCACACTTCGCAACATCCCAGGGCCCCTGGCCGTTGCCAAGGGTCGTGGATTTCTCGCTACCAGAATGGCGGTGCGGCGCATTGCGATTCTGCAGCATCAGGGGATACAAGGGCCTGCTACTGACTTGCAGATGATACAATGATGTGATTTCTGTAGCCCTAAAGTGATAGACCATGGTTATCTTGAATCCTGATCGCTTAATAACGCTCATATCAGATCAAGTCATATCATAACAGACCAGCTTACGTACGCACGAACCGACGTATTGCAACACATGGCGACGTTGTCTTATGATAGACCGCCGTCATATGTTCCATGACCTGTCACAGCAACGGTGCCTATTATCTTGCATGAGAGAACCTGCCGCGGGATCCTGAGCAGAGCCACAGCGCCATGATAGTCAACTCGGAACCGAGGGATCGGCAATTGCGCATAGAGGCTTGAAACAAGTGCCGTGCAGTCGGACACTGACAGCCAGTCGAGTGTCGAGAGGCGCTTTCGGCAAGTTTTTAGTCTGGTCATATCATGGCTGATCTAATCAATAAACGGCGACACTGCTTGGGAAGGAAACATTCGCGAGCGCTGTAGTCAACAACCAATGCTGCCACCGGATAGAAGCATATAGGATTTGTTCAAGCGTCATCCACTTGGGTGCGTCGTCTCCCGAGAGGCTGGACTGTCGCACGAGGGAATCCCGCGAGACTGGTAGGTTTGGGGGCGACATATGCAAAGAGGGCAACGTTGATCCCAGCCAGGCGTTGGCCCCCAGCCGAAGACGCGCGATCAATCATATCAGTTTGCAGGATGGTATCTACTATCCCCGGGACACCGATTTCAGGTGGCGCGGCCTGGCCTCTTGACTTCGCCAATTAGTAGCAAACCAAATCCAGGGCTGATTCCCCGTTGCGGCAGGAGAATTATCTTGATCTTTACTGGATTCAGGAATCGCTACGTGCTAGTGTACCTGCTCTTAGCTTACCCGGTGTGTTTCCGTCTTCATAGTAGGTGTGAGAGGACAAGAATAGAACTTTGGTGCTTAGAGGGAGACCGCTCTCGAAGCCAATAGACTGGCGCGACAATGGTCCGTCTTCTTGGTCGTGACGGGCTCGACGGGTGAGATGAGCAGCTCATGGTCTGGGGTGCGACGACGACTTCTGTAGCACCGGTAAGATTACCATTTGGGGTTGGTCTCTATTCTCGAAGGATTCACAGAATATCCGTTTCGCTATACCCGGGCCCCATCGCCAACCAAGGCCCTGGGATCTCTCCCCACCCACCCACCGGTCGCTAGTCTCATCCCGGGCCGCTGTTTCTAGTCCAAGTCCGAAGTATTTAGTGAGGTACTTGAGATCCGGGGCGTATGCCTAACAGCTGCGCCTTGACCTTCGTCGGTAATGTGCGGCACTAAAATCTATTCTGCATCCCAAATGAGAAACAATGATAGGGTTCTTCTGGATAGTATCGAGACACTGTCAGCTCAGGTGGACTGGTACCGAGGCTGTGGAAATAGTCTGCGGCGACCGTCCGCAGGATCCAGTGCAACGTCCGTCAGATACAGCAGGTCTACCTTCTAATGCGCCTGATAATTATGTAGTCATACCATATAACCACCGAGACTCGGATGGTCGCATTGTTCACCGTAAACATGGATACCCTGAAGCTTGGGAATTTTCGTGGTCAGCAAGACATGGCATGTGAAAGACCAGCGGAATCTACCGATGTCCTCCAATAGTGGCTGGTAGACGCAGCCCAGAACGTAATCATAGTCATGGCCGTTGCGACAGGCTGGGAATCCTTCTCATGATATCGGCTGAGAGATCGAACCAGATTAAGCTGTTCCTAACTTGCTACTTGCCGGGGGCGGACTTGCTAAAGAGTTCGACTGCTTGGGAAACGTTAGTGAGCTCTTGAAGGCTGTTTTGACATGGAGCTGCTGTACTACGAGGTGTCCGGATAATGTGAAGTGTGACAAATTTCCCCGCGATTTTGTGTGTGGTAATACAACACTTCTCAACCGTCTTGAGGACAGCCAAGCTATCTGCCTTCTGTCCTTCTGAGTGACCATAGGTTGGTTTTGCCATCCACATACACACGGTTGTAACAAGAGCCCCCCTTCGCCGAGATGGACTTCCTCAGCATCTCAAGCGGCCCATTGCTGGGACTCTTGTTTCTCTCCGTGGGCTCGCTGGCAGTCGTTCTGGCCAAGTACTACCTGGCAAGCTGCCGGCCTCGGAACTTTCCTCCGGGACCCTCTACTATTCCCTTCATTGGCAATATCAGCCACGTACCAAAGGTGAAGGGCTTCCTCAAGTAGGTCTTATCATTCGCAGAGCCATAAACTACCTAGAGACTGACTGTATTCCATAGATTCAATGAGTGGAAAGCCCAATATGGCTCCATCATCGGCCTCAAGATTGGCTCTCAGAATGTTGTAGTGTTAAATAGTTATAAACATGTCAAGGCGTAAGTAGATAACCAGATTCAAGTTCTCACAGGGGAAACACACTAATACCACACAAGACTCTACGACCAGCGGGGCTCCATCTACTCAAGCCGACCCAGCACGTACGTCGCCAACGAGCTCGTATGTCCCGGCGAGATCCACCTGCTGCTGCTGCAGTACGGGCCTGAGTGGCGCAAGCAGCGCCGGATCGTGCAGTCGCTGCTCAACGTCAAGGTCGTCGACCAGCTGCTGCCGATCCAGTCCGCCGAGGCCTCCCAGACCATGTGGCAGCTCGCCACGGACCCGGCGGGCTACTACGACCACATCCGGCGCTACACCACGGCCGTCATCCTGGCGTCCGTGTACGGCGTCCGGGGCGCCCGCTTCGACTCGCCTAATGTGCAGGCCCTGTACCACGCCCAGGACCAGTTCACGGCCATCCTCGAGACGGGCGCCACGCCGCCCGTCGATGCATTCCCACTGCTCAAGCTCATCCCCGAGGCTTTGGCGCCGTGGAAGAGGTGGGCCCGCGAAGTCCGCGCCGAGCAGAAGAGTTTGTACCTGCGGCTCCTGCGCGAGACGCGCGCCCGCATGGAAGCCGGGCAGGGTCTTGACTGTTTCCTGCGCACCATGCTTGAGGAGCAGGAGAAGAACGACATGGACGACGAGCACCTCGCGTATCTAGCCGGAAATCTGGTGAGTCTCCCCCTCCTCCAAGTCTTTGGAAAACATAAAGAAGATCATATCACTGACTATTGCCCCCTAGATGGAAGCCGGCTCCGACACGTCGGCCTCGACGCTGCTCTCCTTTCTTCTTGCCATGATCAAGTATCCCGCCGAGTTCAAAAAGGCCCAGGCGGAAGTCGATCAGGCGTGCGGACCCGAGCGGTCCCCAACGGCAGAAGACATTGACCGCCTCCCTTTTCTCAAAGCCTGCATGGATGAAGTAAGTTTTTCCAACAGCCACTTTCTTCTTATACTATACTAACCACATTACCCTTTCCATCAGACCCTCCGCTGGCGCCCCGTCGCCCCCGGCGGCGTCCCGCATATGCTGACCCAGGACGATGTGTACCAGGGGTACCTGCTGCCGCGCGGGACCGTGGTGCTCGCCAACACGTGGGCGATCCACAACGACGAGGCCGAGTACGACCGGCCGGACCTGTTCGCGCCGGACCGGTTCCTGGGCAACGAGTACGGGACGCGCCTCCCCGTCGACGAGAAGGCCGACGACCACCGCAGGACGTCGTACGCGTTCGGCGCCGGCAGGCGCGTGTGTCCGGGGCAGAGGCTGGCTAAGAATTCTCTGGTAAGATGCCCTACAATGATCCGACAGCAGTGTCTTTTTGCGATTTTGCTGATGTTAATTTTCCTTGATAGATGTTGAATATGGCCAAGATCGCATGGGGCTTTGACCTGGCGCCCGGCTCCGACCACGTCGACGACGATATCAGCACCGCGTACTCGGATGGGTTCCTGATCGCACCCAAGAAATTCCCCATCAAGATCACGACGCGCTCTTCAAAGCACAAAGAGGTCATAACGCAAGAATATGAGAACGTGAAGCCGTTCCTCAAGAAGTACGAATACGAATAAATACGTAAATAACTATCCTACATATATAAATAAGAAATACGTCGAGATTTAATCTTGCTCGGACTTATTCAGTTCTTCTACAATTATTTCTCTTGCGCAAATCACGAAATAAATTTGATGTTTTTTAAACCATTGATGATATATCTTTAAAACGCTTTTCAAAGCACTACAAAGTGGTATTCGATGAAAAGTAAACGAAAAGAGAAGAGAAGTAGCATAAACTGCCACCTATGATGATCTGCATAACCGCATCGTTCATGTTCGCGTTACATATTTCCTACTCGCGCAGTTCCTCTATGTATTGACAAGCCTTCCACAGTTGAACTTCTGTCTCTCGGATCTGGAATGAGTCAGTATTTGGAAGAAGAGAAAAGAGTGTAGAGGAAGCTCACATTATTCCGTGTGAAGGGCTCAAAATGGTTCCCAGGAATGGATAGCACTTCCAAATGCCCGCCAACCAGCCCTTCCCAGGCGGCGATGGCATCAGATCGCGCATTCTGATCACTGAGCCACTCATACGAGACACCACACAGATTCTCGGTGTCCATGACTTCCCGACTTCTCAGCATGACGGCCCTCAGCTTGGTTGTGTTCGAAGAAGACAAGGGTACTGCTTCGTACTGCCCCAGTAGTGATGCATTGTAATGGAACTCTTCTTCCATTGCGGTCCTTTCAGTGGTGGTACCAGGTTGGTTATTCGACTTGGTAATGCTCGCAATCACCTCCTTTGGCAAAGGTTCATGATTGATCGGATTCGGAGAGTCGATCAATACAAGGCCTTTCACCTCGAATCCATTCGCTATCAATTGCCTTGCAGCCTCGAATGCCACCACACCACCGAAGGACCACCCTGTATTGGTCAGCTCGATCCACGGAAAAAAGGTACCAGTTATGCGATCAGCTTACCGCCGAGTATGATTGGAGCTTGCTCCACCTTTGCTATCTGCGAGATATAGTGTTGTGCCATCTGACTAATACTCGCCAACGGTCGCTGATCACTGCCGAATTGCGGATCAAAGAAAGCATACGTAGGTCGATCGTGGTCGTGAAGTCGCGCATACATGCTCACTTGCCCACTCCCGTCATGGAACAGACACAGCGGTGTCCTTGGACCATCTGAATGGTGGAGCTTGACCGGGTTTTCCTGCACCGTGTCAGATGGCGAGTACTCAGAGGGAACAAGTGTATGCTGACATGAATCTCGTCGGCTGGTCAACGTTGTGGCCTCGACAAGTGCACCGATACCAACCGAGGCGTGCAGGATCGATGCTAGTGTGTTTTCCAGTGCCTCCAAAGTCTCGCAAGAAGAGAGCGCGTGATGGTTCAGACCCGTCTGGCCAGGAAATGTACGAGTCAGCTTGGATATGATCTCAATCTGCATGAGTGAATCGATGCCGAGTTCCTCAAGCGACTTTGTATAGTCCATGTCGCCTTTGGAAAATCCGCCAACTTCCATGACGATAGTTTCCAGGGTCGTTCTGACGTTGTGGAGGAGCCCGCCGCTAGAGTCTGTGGGAGTATTGGCAACATTCCCGCTCTCAGGAGGAGTCATCAAGCCAGTAGATGGCCGCGACTTCTCCTGCTCGATAGAATGGACTTCAGGTTTGGCGACGGAGGTTTTGCCCGAAAGCATGTGTTGAAATGCAGATAGACGAAGTCTCTTGAACTCCATGCCTCTGACGACAGCAACGACTTTACCGTTGACGTCCAATGCGATTGAGTCTGCCAGAATTGCACCCTTGACTTCGAGCAAGCTGCAGTAGACCGTGAAAGCGTCCGTGTAGTCGATTTCTCTGTACGCTACTTCGATGGAGTCAACTCGAGCACATATGCAAATCTCCTCGGACTTGACTGCCAGGTTGGCTATGAAGCCAGCCGCGTGTAGCAACGTGTCGGTAAAGACAGGAGGTGCCAGATAGTCGCCATGAGTATGAAGTGGTAGTCTGAAGGAGCCAAGTCCTTCGAGGTTGGAATCGGCCACATCCAAAGACATCAAACTCTGGTACTCGGCAGAGTATGCCACGACGCGTGGAAAAATGGTTTCGTAGAGAACCTTTCTTCGAAACGTACTGGAGTCGTCCTGCCCAGCACCCGACAAATAACGAATCTGCCGTTTTGCGAGCGCGGCGTCCCTAACCCACTGAGCCGTGCATGTTTGGGAGTCCTGTAGTTGAACAGCTCCAGTACAATGGATTGTCTCTTCCGGCACTTGGGAGGATCTCGAGGCCACTATAAAGTCTGCATGTGATGCAGACTGTCTCTTGATGCGGACCAGTACTATCTCTGTGCTCTTTGACGGTACATAAATCAATGGGCTTGCAAAGCTCATCTTTGTGACGACTAGTACCTGATCATTGCGAGTAGCAAAGGAATTGTGAGCACCCTCTAGTGCGATCTCATGGTACACCGAGGCTGGACAAATAGGAGTACCTCCAACATCATGTCCCAAAATGAAAGGCCCAAGGGTAGCTAATGTCGTCTCGTACACTGATTCGTTGCTCGAAGATGCTAGCTTATTTAACCACGGAAGCAGCTTGAAGTTGGTCGCAACGCGCGCCGTCTCATCTCGTAGTTGACGAGGGGATGAGGTCCCCGTGCGAAATTCCTGGTAAGGGATCATGTAACTTGAACCCTCTAGCAGATGACCAGGGAGGCTTGTGACTTTGGCAGATGTTCCTTCGAAGGCCCTTCTCCAGTTGAGTGTCATCTTGCGCAAGGATAAAGCAGCCAGAGTTGAGCTGATAGAGGTCCAAGAGTCCTCACCTCGCTTCAGGGTACCAAGGTAGGCAGATGTGTCTGATTGAATGGAATTGCGTAGCATTGGCAGAGTTGTGGGATGCGGGCCAATCTCGAGGAAGACGGCACCGCCCAGCGATTCTCTCGACTGCAGATCCACGATGCCCTCGGCGAATTGGACCGGCTTGGTTGCATGTAGCGCAAAGTAGTCGGGGGTCAAGTCCCCATCCTCGAATAGACGCCCAAAGACGTTGGATATGATGGGGATTTCAGGTTGCGCAAAGTGCACTGATCTGCCCAGAGCTTCCAGCGGCTCCATGATCGGATCCATAGCTGCCGAATGGAAGGCATAGGGAACATCTAGCAGCCTGGCCTTGATCTTGCTGGTAGCGCACTCTCTTCGGAAAGTGTCGAGCTGATCCAACGGTCCGCCAACAACGCAGTCGCTGAATCCGTTTCGACATACCACAGTCAGCTGCGACAGGGACGGGCTCGTGGACAAGACCTTCTCGGCTTGCGCAGAGGAGAGTTTGCATGCCAGCATGCCGGTCGCGTCAGCGACACAGTGATCGGTCATCATCCTCGCCCTCGCAGCCACGATCCGCAGCGTATCTTCCAATGTCAGAACTCCCGAGATACAAAGTGCAGCATATTCGCCGAGACTATACAGACAAGGTGGTTAGCAAAAGACCAATTCAACAGTACGATGACAACTGGGGAAATACATACCTGTGACCCATGACATACTTTGGCATCACGCCCCAGGACATGAACATCTTGGCCAGCGCATATTCCAATGCGACACATGCGCACTGCGAGGCGATGATGTATTCATCCCCCTCCAGCGGTCTGGCCACTGCTGGGTCGCGCGAAAAGATACCGAGAATGCTCGGATGGCCCAGACCCTGCAAGATGCGGTCACAGGTCATGATGATCTCTCTAAAGACTGAGCTCGTCTGCATCAGCTCTTGTCCCATGCCGTCGTACAAGCCGCCCTGGCCTGAAAAGACAAAGATGGTGGCGGAAACATGCTGAGCATGGACAGCGTCGGCAGGCTTGGAGCGTTGCAATTTGTCTAGCATGTCATCGATAGAGGTACAGACCAAAGACATGCGATGATCGTAGGCTTGCCGCCTCGCCGTCGCGGTGTAGCAGACATCTTCAATCGTGGCGTGTTTCTGCTCGGATTGTTGAAGTAATTGGCAGTGTCGCCGCACCGCCGACTCGAGGGCCTTTGGTGTCTTGGCTGACAGGGTAAAGACGTGCGCTGAACGCCTCTGAATTTTAGGGCATCTGCGCTGGGAATTTAGCGGTTCGTTCCACTCCTCCAGCAGGAGCGATGCATTAGAACCAGCCGCTCCAAAATTGTTCAGCAGCGCCCTCCGCGGCGTCCTCTGCGAGTGTTTCCAGGAAACAGTTTGTCTAGGTATGACAAGGCCCGAAGACTCAATATCTGCAAAAGCCGGGTTGATGTTCTTGAAGGCGGCTTGTATCGGAATCTCCTTCTTCTGGAGCATGAGCAATAGTTTCGCCAGCCCAGCAGCTCCCGATGCAGCTTCACAATGGCCAATGTTGCCCTTGATGGAACTGATCGTCAGGGGGTTCGTCTTGGAGTGGTGAGGTCCAAAAACAGCCCGCAGACTCTCGACCTCGCGCGCATCGCCAGCCTGCGTGCCGGTTCCGTGTGCTTCTACGACGCCGACAGATGCAGGATCGACATTTGTCTGGCGCAGAAGCCGTTGAAACAGATCGATCTGCGTGGCGCTGTGCGGGTGCGTGATGGAGTGCGCGTTGCCGCTCTGGTTGGCCATGACATTTCTGATGACGCCGTGTATACGATCGTTCTCGGTAACGGCATCCGACAGCCGCTTAAGCACAAAGAGCACGCAACCCTCAGCTCGGCAGTACCCGTCGGCACTTGCGTCGAATGGCTTGCATCCGCCTGTAGGGCTGAGGAAGTGGCCTCGTGCCAATCCTAGGTACATCTGGATGGGCCTGTCAGGATCTGCACGTTTCGTATGTACCGACATATTATAAGGGAAAGACTTACATCAGGGCTCGAGATCACATTGACACCACCCGCTATCGCCGACGTGCAATCTCCGTCCTGCAGTGCCCGACACGCCTGGTACACGGACACCATGGACGACGAGCAAGCCGTATCCGCCACGATGGAGGGGCCGCTGAGCCTGTAAAAGTAGGATATCCGCCCACTGTGAAACGCTCTCAGCGTTCCCGGGGAGTAGAAGACGTCGATGTCATCGCGCAGATTGTCGGTATAGTCTCCGGTGGCAAGGCCAACGTAACATCCCGTGGACGCTCTCTGGGAAGATGGTGACGAATCTGCAACATATCCGGCATCTTCGAGAGCTTCCTGTGCTGCATGTAGAAGAACTCGTTGCTGCGGGTCCATCGACTTCGCCTCACGAGGTGAAATATTGAAGAAGCCATTATCGAATCTGGACCGCATTTCAGTAAGCTTCTTGGTATTCCAGATTATCCGTCACAAAAAAATGACTTACGAAAAGGGGTCATCCAAAAATGCACCATGCTTCGCCGGCATCGAGCGCGGCTTGCCAGAGTTTTCCGAGTAGTAGTCCGAGACGTTGAATCTGGATTCGGGAATCTCTGAAACGGCAGATAAGCCCTGGGATAGCGTCTCCCAGAGCTGTTCCGTTCCCTTGCCCTTGGGCAAATTGACGCTCATGCCAACGATGGCGATGCTGTCCTTGTACTCAGAGGCCAACTGTGATCTCTTCCCCGCCTTGAACGGGGACACATCCAGCAGCTGGATTCTGGGGTCGAGGGGCTGGAGATCCGGGAACAGAGCGCCCGAGCTGGGTCCAAAGGACAAGACCTTCACCGCCGAAGAAGGCTCATGTCTAAGAAGCTCACCGATGCTACCGCCAATCCCTTGTGCCGTCTCGGCCCAGTTCACCGGGTAGACCAACAGGTGTCGAACCAGCCAGTTGAGCAGTTCCGAGGAGCTGGCTCCAGAGGTCTCCAGTAAAGTGCCGTCCAATGTTGAGCGGACTGGTTTTGTAGGTTCTGAGCAAGACCTCAAAGAGATGGATCGCCATTGCAGGTCCTGCAGAACTTGGTGGACAACATTTTCAAACTGATCTCCACCATGATACCACCCATGGACATGTGCAAATGTTGTTGCAAGATCCGACACAGCTTGCAATCGAAACGAAGCAAGCTCATGGCTGGGTCCAGATACGGACACGGTATCCGAACTGGAGATGGCAGAAATTTGCAAATGCCGTGATGTTGCGGAATCTGACTCCTGCGTCCGTGTTGAAAAATGTTGGGCTAGTCTCTCCTCTACCTCGTTCGGCGGCAGACCCCGAAGCACAAGGGACCATGTCGCTTCAAAATCATCATGGCCTTCAACAGCGCGCTTCCCAGCTGTCTCGACGCCCCAGAGAAGACTCCGGCATGCCATCCAAAAGGCAAGGCCAAAACCCGCAACTCCGTCAGTGATAAAGTCGTCCAGCGTACACGACCGTGCGACTATAGTGGCGGGAAGCAATCCCGAGGAGAAGCCCGCAGTCTCTCGGATATTCTCGTAGTAATCCTCAAATTGTGTATCAGAGTTTTGTACCTCGGCTAGATAGTGTAACATTTGACAGAGATATATAGTGGTCGCCTGTATTGTCGCATGCGTGTGGTACTTCTCGGCCGGCCTCAGCAGGTCTCGAGGAGCTGAGAAGTCATCGATGTTGATGGCGAGAGATTCTCTTGATGGGGCATCCAAGCACTCCATCTCCCGTAAGAAGGCCGCATGGCATCTCGAAAGCAGTATGCTGCCGGCATTGGCGGATCGGATATCTCGTTCTGCGTTCTCGATGGCGGCCGGCGAGAAGATGGCTGTAGACCCTTGGCCGCCGAATAGCAACACCAAATGCTCCTTTGTGGCGGACATGGCCGCGATGGCAATGGTAAGACGTCCAAGTCAAAGAGTATACCGGACGATGTGCTACAATACTTGTGTATAGTTATGTGGAGTCTCGTCCTGGCTTGTCTGCATGTATAATGTAGCACAAACTGACTAGGATACGCCAAGGCGAAGCAAACAACGGTGCAATTGGGTCAAGAAAACCACATATGGCAGAAGTAACTCATGTGCAGTCAATGCTTAACAGAGGGTCGACTTGTTGAAATGCTCTAAAATGTTCCCAAGTATCGCAGTCGTCAACGATGGCCTCGTGTTCCATGTAGTTGGGGGCCTATGGAGACACTTGGTCTGGCAGATTGCACCAGTCAAAAGTGAGGTGACTATGCCCCTTCGACCCAAATCAGCACTAAGTCCGATGGCTTTTACTCGGTACAATATTATTACCCTCATCCCACAAAAAACAGAACCCTTGACCTCGCCGTCGCCCGCCTGATGACCACAAGGTTTGATTGACAGCTTTCGATACACATGTGGATATTCTTGTAAGCGAGTTCCCGCCGAAGGATTCTGCAAGGGATCTCTAGACTCGCACCCCACTGCCTAATTCAGCCCAGCTGGTGGATCGGATTGGTGCCCTGCATTCTGCATCTGGTTGTATGGGTACGAGGTACTGTCGGTACGTATCTTGCGTGAGATGCTTACATGCATCAATGGCACCCTGACAAGTGCTTTTCTCTTGGGTTGTACTCGGTACGCCGAGATCCACATCTATTGTCTGACAGACGTCAGTCGATTTTGAGGCTAGCTGCGGCCGAGTATACCTTTTTTACATTCCACGCCCCCCAACCCGCTTACAATCTATCAAATCGTCCCATGTCACGTAGTAGCACCATTATACTAGTATCACGGGCGATTGTTTTAGTTCGAATCCTTCAGCAAAACTGCAGCCACGCAGGCCGTTGGATCACGGAGATGCAAGTACAGGCGAGGACATGGTCGTGATCTGATACAAGCATGAACAGAGAACATTGTGACGCAGGGTCCTTCCTGCTTGAACCTCGGTTGGCTTGGTCAGACTATGGCCAGAATCGAGCACGTATCCCGTCCATACATCCACAACGTGGCGAGGTTGTCTCGACTCTTGATGGAGAAGAGACGCCAACGGCTGATGGGCAAGGTGCTTCCCGCCACTACGGTAAAGCTATCCCTCCGTTCGGTTCAGGAGCACCCGGGCCTGGCGCCAACTTTGTTACTATGTATAACTCTTAAAGCATTAACGGGACAACAACCGCGTAGTCTTTCCGGCCAGAGAGTGCACCGTCCTCGAAGGTGACACGGAATTCATACCGCTGGGGTAAAATCGATCTTCACTGATTTTGGTCTTTGTCTGTTCGAGGTCTCGTGGGCCCTCGGAATTTCCGTGAAAGATCCTATAACGAACGGCAGTCTTTGTGAGAGGCGTGCCATGATATACCGCGACTTTTTTGCGAGGACTAGTATGACCGGAGAGCGGAGCCCGAATATGACTAACGATCAAGGGTCTTATACAACATCTACTATTCATAGCATAAAAGAAAATCTAGACTAAATCTCACGGCTTTATACAATATTCTCTCATAGCAAGGCGTCTTCTGACTCGATTATGTCTTGGCTTGATTTCTTCAAGTCTCTAGTGACACCATCAGTCCAGACGAAGGATCCGAACAAGATGGGGCGGATTGATGTCCATTGCCACGCCGTACCGGCAGCATACAGGCAATACGCCCTCGACAATGGCCATGAGAAGCCCGACGGCATGCCCGCGCTTCCTGTAAGATGACTTTACATCCACACCATGACCAATCACTCACCACTCGCGACAGGCATGGAGCGCAGAACAGCACATGGCCATGATGGACAAGCTGGGCATTAGCAAGTCCATCCTCAGCATCACGTCGCCGGGGACGCACCTGACGCCTGCCGACGACGCCAACGCCGCGGCCAGGACGCGGCAGACCAACGACGAGCTCGCAGCCGTCTGCCGGGCGCACCCGTCGCGCTTCGGCTTCCTGGCCTCGCTGCCGCTGCCCTCGGCGGCGGACGCCGCCGCCGAGATCGACCGCGCGCTGGACGACCTGGGCGCCCTGGGCTTCGCCGTCCTCTCCAACGCCAACGGCGTCTACCTCGGCGACGCGGCGCTCGACCCCGTCTTCGCCAAGCTCGACGAGCGCGGGGCCGTGCTCTTCATCCACCCCACGACGTGCAACCTGCTGTCCGAGGTAGGCGGCGTGCAGCCCGCGGCGCCGCTGGCTAAGATCGCGCGACCCGTCATGGAGTTCATGTTCGACGAGACGCGCGCCGTGGCGAACCTGCTGCTCTCGGGCACGGTGTCAAAGTACAAGAACATCACCTACATCATGTCGCATTGCGGGTGTACGCTGCCGCCGATCCTGGACCGTATCGGCGGCTTTGCGTCGCTGATCAATGGCGGCCCCAGTCAGAGCGACGAGTTCCGCCGGCTGCTGCGCGAGAGGTTCTATTTCGACATGGCCGGCTTCGTCTTCCCCAACCAGATTCACGGCCTGCTCCGGACCCTGGGCGAGGGCGGGGAAGAGAGGATCGTTTATGGCAGCGATTATCCGTTTACGCCCGAGAAAGTTGTCGGGGATTTGATGGAACAGTTTGACGATGGGTGCGAGAAGACTTTTGATGCGGATCAGCGAGATGGTATAAACTCGGGCAATGCAAAGAGGCTTTTTGGTCTGGATTAATGACAATTTTTGTACGCTAAATAAATTCTATTCGAAGACTATCTATGAAATATAATTGGAACATATTACCACGAGATAAAATAAAACAAAACTTGAACAATACGCTTTTACGAAACGCCTCATATTCTATTCATTGAATAAAAAGACCCGAAAAGCTCGTTCAAAAGCCAGGTATATACTTGGACAACATTCTGCTCACCTGGAACGAAGCCACGACATCCACCCCGCCGACGACGCCGCTCATGAGCAGCGGGCCAAACTCCTCCCAGAGTCTCGACTTCATCCACTCCCGCTTCTTGCCTCCGGGACACATGACGGCGTCGACCGCCTCGCCAATAACCCAGGAGATGGGCCCGTGGAGCATAAAGGCTCCGTAGGAATTTGCGGGCGCAAACAGGCTGGATTTTGTGGACTGATTGTGATTTCGCTCAAAGTAGCTGATGTGCGCCGGAGCGGTCGTGCTGAAGGCCATCTCCGTCCACAGCGCGTATAGAGCGGCCGTGGCGTTCCAGCCGCCCAGGCTGATGCCGACGCCCTTCTCCGTGTACTTGGGCTCGTCGGCCTTTTCACCCTGGTCGGCTGTCTCGGTCTTTTCTGACTCAGAACCGACGTCGGCTTTCTTCTGCACCTTCTTGGATCTCATCTTTTCGATGTACGTCGGCAGCAGCACGACCGGCAGCGTCGCCATGGCGAACACGATGGGCTTGATCAGGGACAGGCGAGGCGACGCCTTTGTGGGGTCGTACTCGCCGACGCCTCTCTCGACCATGCTGCTGAGCCGGGGCTTCTTGGTCCGGAACGCCAGGTGGCCGAGCGCGTAGGCGTAGGCGTGCTGGAGCAGGTACGCCGGCTGGGCGTCGATGACGGGCATGCTCATTCCGGGCGGGAAGCGCGTGCGGATCAGGAAGCTGCCCGCGGCGACGGCCAGCCAGCCGTAGCGGCACAACACGTCGTACAGCTTGCTCAGGGTGCGCAGCTTGGGCGACCGGGCGCCGCCGAGGCGGAAGATGTAGGCGAAGCGCTTGAGCAGCACGGCGCACAGGTCCAAGGCGAGCAGCGTCGCCGTAAACCAGGCGGATCCGGTGATCCCCCGGAAGTTGCGGAAGGCGTCCGTGTACGCCTTCTTGAACGCCGCCCACTCGAACTTGCGGCCCTGGATGACGGGCAGGAGTGGGTCCAGCAGCAGCGTCGAGACGACGGCGGGTATGCCCAGGCGCAGGATCTTGCCCTTGGTGAACTTCCAGTCTGTCGACCGGGACAGCGACTCGCCAGACATGTAGCCGGACATCCAGAAGAACTCGCTCAGACCAAATGCCAAGTCATAGGCCAGGACTCCGGTCAGCAGTGGCGACGGCTTGTCAAACATGGCCGAGGGGGGCCCATCGGGACCCCCAACGCCAAAAGAGGCCGCCGTGTGATGAGTGATGACATGAGCGGTAGAGTAGGAGCGTAGATTATCCAAGTAGTGTTTACGACTTGGGACACCAGATTTTGGAGTGGCCATTTTGCTTGATAGATGAGAAGGTAATGGATAAACAAGACAACAGTTTGCAACTTCAAAGTGATTTCCTTGAACGGTCAAGTGGAACACATCTATTACAGTCGCTCATAGACAGGAGTCAAAAGACGCGATATGATTTCTCATGTGCCACTCGAACTGACAGAAATGTAAATGTTTCAGTGTCAGGACTTGCCAAGACAAAAGTTCCCAGTTTGGGATCGAAATAGATAGCAGCAGCAGCAGCAGCATAGTCGGCACCTCTTACACTGCTAGGTTAGGATGGCGATTATGCGTGGCACGAAGGTCCTCCGAGTACGTACCTATGCCGCTTTGTGATCCATGGTTCTGGACAGAACGAAGTTTGGGAATTAGCTCGCTATCTGGACCAGCCCTTTCATTCCGGGCTGATTGTGGTCGTGCATCCTTGTGATGGTGCAGTAGGAAAAGTATCTGGGTACATGAACACTTTCTTGCGCTAGAACGTAGCTAGTATACTAGCTGACCTGCGCCCCTGTAAGTGGGGGTCATCCTGATCGTTACAGGCACTTGGGTACGTACCTCGACCGCTACAGAGTAGGTACATCTTGTAAGCACACCCCACCACTTTTCAATTGCCAGGGGGTCTTCTGGGTCAAATACAAGGGTCGCTAGGTACCCAATTTGGCAACTAACCGTGCCTCACAACCACATGTCCCGTTACGCCCATAACAGCTACAAAATCGTAAGATCTAGCTAGCTGTCTTAAGGGCTATGCACAATGTAAGGTTGCATGTATCGGCTGCCTATCAAACGGAGACCCCAGGCCATGAACGACAACGTAGATCCTTGAATATGGTCTGGAATCCTCGGGCCTCGGTGGGGTGGCGATTGGTATCTGGGTATAGACGTAGATTCGGTTAGAACGATTCATGGCTGCTGCTTCGGACGGTATCGTCACTTGATGGGGAATATACTATCATCGTCTCGTTAGTCTCGAGACTCTGGTCATAATCTGTCCGTTGGAACAAATCTGACTTGATCTTATTCCTTTGGTTCTCTGTTAGATCTTGATTCCTGGCTAGATACCCTCACGCTGTGCTTCCTCCCCATCACTTCTTCCCGTCGTTTTCTTTAGCCAGCATATAGAATTAATTAGATCAAGATGGGTAAGGACAGCCAGATCGCCATTGTCGGAATGGCATGTCGCCTTCCAGGCGCAGACGACCCGGAGAGCCTGTGGTCCATGCTGGTAGACCGCAGGGACGGCCGGACAGAGGTCCCCAAGGACCGCTGGAACTGGAAGTCGTTTTATCACAAGAATCCAGACATGGGCGAGGTGATGAACTTCAGCCACGCCTACTTCCTGAAGCACGACGTATCGGCCTTTGATGCCCGCTTCTTCAAGGTGCTCGAGGCCGAGGCCAGCGGTATGGACCCCCAGCAGCGGCTGTTGCTCGAGGTCGCATACGAGGCCGTCGAGAATGCTGGTTTCCCCATCGAGGACTTTCGTGGGTCCAATACCTCGGTGCACATGGCCATGTTCGCCAGGGATTACGACCGGATGGCTTACAGAGATGTACCCCATTTGCACAAGACACATGTTATAGGCTCTGGCGAGGCCATTCTCGCCAACAGGATCTCATATTTATGGGATCTCAAAGGAACATCAAACACGCTGGACACGGGATGTGTAAGTAGAAATTCATGCTTCCATGTTTTTATATGTGCTAACGGAATGTTACGTCTACTAGTCTGGTGGCCTGGTAGCACTGCACCAAGCATGTCGGACGCTGAGAGCAGGGGAATCCGATATGGCGCTGGCAGGAGCAAGTCAACTTATGCTCCACCCTGACCAGACCATGGCCATGTCGTTAGTAGTCTCTCGCACCATCTGCAAATTCAAAACACGATATTGACAGTCAATTTAGGCAGCTCACAAATGCGGATGGAAGGTGTTATACCTTTGACGATCGCGGTCACGGGTACGCAAGGGGCGAAGGTATCGGAGTGTTCCTTCTTAAGCGCTTGGACAAGGCTTTGGCCGACGGAGACACCATCCACGCCGTGATCGTTGAGTCCGGCTCGAACCATGACGGAAAGACTGCCGGCATCTTTGTGCCCAACGGAGACGCCCAGGAGGTCTTGGCAAAGACGGTATATGCCAATGCCGGACTTAGCCCAATGGATACATTATACGTCGAGGCACACGGAACGGGAACCGTGGCTGGTGACAATCAGGAGATTGGCTCCATCTCCAGGGTTTTCGGCCGAGAGGCCGGAAGAACAAACGAGATCACAGTGGTAAGTAAAGCGGGCCTTCCGACATGTCTCAGAGGCGTTATTTTTGTGACCACCATGACTAACACCATTTGACTGTAGGGAAGTGTCAAGTCCAATATCGGACATCTCGAGTCTGCTAGTGGAATAGCTAGCATGATCAAGGCAATCATGGTTCTGAAAAAAGACCAGATCCCACCACAGCTCAACTTCATTAACCCGAAACCGTCACTTCGTCTGGAAGAAAGAGGCATTCGAGTAAGAAATATTTGTTCCATGTTCTACGTATATCCTAGCTAACAATACATGTTAGGTTCCGCTTGAACTGGCACCACTCACTCCTAAAGGTCATGTGGGACCCAGGCGAGTTTCGGTCAACAGTTTCGGTTACGGCGGCACAAACGCACATGCAATTCTTGAAGCATACGACGGAAATTCGCTCAAGAATGGCTTTACCAACGGCCATACAAACGGTCATACCAATGGCCACTCCAATGGCCATACAAATGGCTACACCAACTGTCGTGCCAACGGAGACTCCAATGGACACACTAACGGCCACACCAACGGTCATAACAATGTTGTCGTTGGAGATTCCGAGGAGGAACAAGAAGATGGCAAGGAGAGACTAATCACTCTTTCTGCGAATTCGGAGCTGTCTCTGAACAGCTTGATGTCTAGGCTGGGCGAGTGGCTCGGAACCGACCTGTCCCAGGATGCATCCTTTGCCGATCTGACTTACACATTGAACGTGCGCCGCTCCAAGCTTCCGTGGCGGTCGACCATCGTGGCGAGAAATTCGGAGGACCTCGCCCGCGCCTTGGGAGATGCCAAACCCCGTCCAGTCAAGTCATCCCGAGACGTCGCCGTCGGTTTCATCTTCACCGGCCAAGGCGCACAATGGCATGCGATGGGCCGCGAGCTGCTGTCAGACTCGCACGAGTTTGCAGCCTCGATTGCGCTCTGCAACCAGATCATGAAGGACGCCGGGTCTGAGTGGGACCTTGTGGAGGAGCTCTCTCGCGACAAGGACACCTCGCGGCTTAGCGACGCCAGGTTTTCTCAGCCATGTACCACGGCGGTTCAGATCGCCATGGTAGACCTTCTAGAATCTTTCGGGATCCGTCCCGAGGCTCTCTGCGGGCACAGCTCCGGTGAAGTCGCAGCCGCTTATGCTGCGGGTATTCTCAGTCGCGCGGCGGCTATGCAGGTTGCCTATAACAGAGGTATCTGCTCCGCGCAAGCCAAAGACCTGAACGATACCAAAGGCAGTATGCTGGCGGTTGGCGAGGGAGAAGAGGCCATCAGTAAGAGGATCCAAGGGCTGGACAAGACAAATGGCAGAGTGACAGTGGCCTGTGTGAACAGTCCCGAGAGCACCACCATTTCGGGAGATCTGCCAGCCATCTTGGAACTCCAAGCTGTGCTGGACGAGGCGTCTATCTTCAATAGGCGCCTCAAGGTCGACTCGGCCTACCACTCGCACCACATGGAGGTCGTGGCCAAGTCATATCTTGCTTCTCTCAGCGACATGTCCCACGGAGCTCCTCGCAAGGACGTCGCCTTCTACTCTTCTGTTACTGGGACGCGCAAGCTCGCTGAATTTGGGCCTTCTTACTGGGTTGCAAACCTGGTTTCGCAAGTCAAGTTTGACGCCGCCTCCAAGCTGGTAGCCGAGCATTTGTCCGCGGCTCACCCCTCTGCCACCAACGTGGTTATTGAAGTTGGTCCACATGCTGCTCTTTCAGGACCTCTGCGCCAGACACTGTCAAACTTCACGCTGGAATCCGGGGCGACGTTCAAGTACAACTATCTCTCGTGCTTGATGCGCAACCAAAGCGCAACCGAGACCGCCCTGGCTGTTGCGGGTAAGATCTTCGAGTACGGCGGCCAGGTACATCTGGATGCTGTTACGACCATGGGCAACGGGAAATCCGCTTCCATTTCTTCTTACAAGGTCGTCGGTAACATGCCAACCTATGCGTGGGATCATAGTTCCTCCTACTGGCATGAGTCTCGGCTCAGTAAGGATCACAGGCTTCGTCCGTTCCCTCGTCATGATCTCCTTGGAACCTATGACTACTATAGTTCTCTCCACGAGCCTCGATGGAGATACTATGTGAGCTTGGAACACCTGCCATGGCTTCGGGACCACGTGGTTGAGGGACTCATCGTCTTCCCCGGTGTTGGCTATCTGATCATGGTCATCGAGGCCATGAAGCAGTTGTTCCAACTGCGTAAGACCCCGGGCAGTATCAAGAATGTCAATCTCCGCGACGTCAACTTTCTGAAAGCCGTCGTGGTGCCCGATGATAACGCCCACGACACCAAAGAGGTCGAGATGCACCTCATGATCAGCCCCTCGCGTCAGTACGCAGGAACTTCTTGGCAGGAGTTCAGCGTCGTCTCCTACGACCCCAAGAATGATGCTTGGGTGGAAAATTGTTCCGGTCTGACCTCATGGGACGCTGTCGATGCCACAACTCAGCCTGAGATCGATGGAGCCGTTGATACCGCAGATGACACACTTGGGCATTTGACAAGTGCAGCTGCAGCCGATATGCTCGGAGACTGTCAAACCAACAGCGACCTGCTTCTCGACCCTGCGCAGGTATACGCTGATCTCGCAAAGACCGGAAACGAGTACGGCCCCAACTTTCAAGGCATGAAGGAGATTCACGTCGGCAAGAACCGCAGTTATTTCAAGGTCGTTGTCGAAAATATCGTGCAACAGATGCCCAGCCAGTATCAACAGCCACACACGATCCACCCCAGCACTTTTGACTCCATCATCCAGCCAGTGGCGCTGATGTTCCACCGGGAATGTGCCCTCATGCCCATCATGCCCACCTCGCTCGCTGACATGTCCGTTGCCATTGACATTGATGAGACGCCTGGATCCGAGCTCTTCGTTGCCTTCAAATTTGTCCCCGAGAGTCGCCGCGAGGGTCTCGCCGAGTTCTGTACCTATCAAAAAGAGGCTGATGGCACATTCCGCCCCGTCATCACAGCCCACAAGGTTCGCCCTCAGGCTGTTGGCGACGTGACGTCAGACGACTCTGCTGAGAAGAAGGCATCCTACCGCATGGAGTGGAAACCAGATGTTGATTATTTGACACAAAATGACTTCATGAATCACCTCTCAAGTCAAGACATGTTCGATATTCACAGCTCGGACGGTCAATCCGCCGAGGAACAACTCGATCTCAATGACACAGCCGCAACAATCTTCATTCGGAGAGCTTTGCAAGAGATGCAAACCCAGGGCGTTTCATCTGCCAGCAATGCTCCCCTCTCCAAGTTGCTCGCCTGGATGACGAAGTGGAATGAGACCGAGGCCGATAAACTCCTTGCAGGTGTTACTGCCGAGCAGGAGACTCAGCTCATCGAAGAAGCCAGCAGGTTAAACATCGCCGGCTTGATCTTGAGTCGTCTTGGGCCCCACTACCTGGATCTATTCACGGGCAAGATGAACGCAGTCGAGTTGATGGCTCAAGATGATCTCCTGAGACGCCTCTACTCGGAGCACACCTTGTTCAGCTGTCACTATACACAAATGGCCGAGTACATGCAACACCTCGTCCACAAGAACCCCTACATGAAGATCCTAGAGATCGATGCTGGCACTGGAGGCGCGACTCTGCCCGTCCTCGAGAAGATGGAGCGTGGTGACCGGCTCCTCGTTCACGAGTACACCTACACCAGCGTATCTTCGGGCTCTTTCGAGCTCGCGCGAAGCAAGTTTGGCAAGTGGGAGTCCCAGATCAACTTCAAGACCCTAGACATTTCTCGTGACCCGCTCGCCCAGGGCTACGCGGCGCACAGCTTCGATGTCGTCGTGGCCGCCATGGAGCTGCACGCCGTGCCACGGATGGATGCGGCCGTGGCCAACGTGCGCTCGCTGCTGAAGCCTGGTGGTCGACTGGTCCTCATGGAGCTCACGGCCGTATCTGCTGCGCACAATGCCATCTTTGGCACCCTGGCGAGCTGGTGGAAGTCCGAAGACGGACGCCAGGACGGACCGCTACTTTCCGTGTCCGAGTGGGACGCTTGCTTGAAGCGCCATGGCTTCAGTGGCGCTGATTTGGCTATCCCGGCACACAAGGGTCCTTCGAGTGACATTAGCACCATGATAGTTACGCGCGCTATCGATGCATCTGAGGCCAAGGTTCAGAACACCAGTTACTCCGCAAGTATTCACCTCGGACATTCTGATGACGCCCAAGCCGGCATTGGAGATAGATTGTGTCTCTCCTTGACCGAGGCAGGAGTCAAGTGTACTCAGACGCCATGGACATTGAACCCTTCCGCAGCTGCCAATGAGTTGGAAATCATCATTGACTCTGCCGAGAACCCGCTGCTCTTGGATCCCAGCCCTGAAACATTTGAGCAGATCAAGCAGCTCCTACTCCAAGGGAGGAACATCCTCTGGACCAGTTTCCAGTGCGCCGAGCCATCTGCTGAAACGGCAGCTATGAAGCACATGATCAATGGCTTGGCACGAGTGATGCGTCGCGAGAACCCCGGGCTGCGTTTGATTACTGTGGACGTTCAAGACCAAGTCAATCCGTCAGAAAGCGGCAGCCTGGAACACATTGTCGATACTCTGAAAGACATTGCCAGGTCGTTTTGGCCCCAGTCGGAGGCTGACAAGACTGAAGAGAACGAGTACGTCATTCGTGGTGGACAACTGGCCATTCCGAGAGTGGTCCCAGACGATCGCTTCGAAAGGTACACCGAGAGCCTGAACCCGGCACAAGACAAGTGCGAGGCGACGACATACCTGGACAAGAACAGACCTCTGATGCTCGACGTGCAAGTGCCCGGTCTGCTCAACACTCTCCGCTTCGTGGACAACGAGAGCATGTCAGAGCCTCTCGGCCCCGACCAAGTCGAGATCGAAGCTCGCGCGCACGGTCTGAACCAGAAGGACATCTCTGTCGCTCTGGGCCGCTCAGCACCTGGCACAACCATGCTCGGTGAAGTGGCCGGTGTGATCACCGCAGTCGGATCAAACGTGTCGTCTTGGAAGGCGGGCGACAGAGTCATTGGACTCCTCGCGTCTCCTTTCGGCAATCAAGTGCGAATCAATGGCAGTGGAGTCGTGGCCATTCCAGATGCGATCTCGTTTTCGGACGCGGCATCGATCCCGTGGGTCTACTACACTGCTTGGTACTGTCTCACTCACCTTGCCCGACTGGAGAAGGACCAGACTGTGTTGATCCATGCTGCTTCGGGTGGCGTGGGCCAGGCGGCCATCCAGCTGGCCAAGCTCATCGGAGCCGAGATATTCGTCACCGTAAGCGACGCCAGCAAGAAGGAGTTTCTACAGCAGCAGTACGGAATCTCAACCCGCAACATCCTCTCGTACCGTGATTTTAAGAGACAGATCATGAGCTTGACGCAAGGCAAGGGTGTCGACGCCGTTCTCAACTCCCTCTCTGGGCAGGCACTGATGGACAGTTGGGATTGTGTGGCCCAGTTTGGCACATTCCTCGAGATTGGCAAGGCGGACATCAACGGGCGCAGTCAGCTCGACATGTCCAACTTTGAGAAGCAGGTGACCTTTTCTGCTGTTGACCCATCCCTCATGTATCAGCTGCGCCCCCAGCAGGTTACTCGTGGGTTGGGAGAGATCTTCGCCATGTTCAAGCAGGGCCAGCTCAAGACTGTTCATCCTGTTACGGCATATCCCATGACCCGCGTCGAAGAGACCTTCAGACTCGTCGCTGCCAGAAAGCACCTCGGAAAGGTGGTTCTAGTGGCCGATGAGCATACACAAGTCCAGGCAACGAGGCCCAAGTCCGCCCCGCTCCAGCTCAGCAAGGGCGGGACGTTTGTCATCGGAGGTGGCCTCGGTGATCTTGGCAAGAAGATTGGCTGCTTCCTTGCGTCCAAAGGCGCTGGCCATATTGTAGCGCTGACTCGCCGGACGCTGGATGCCGAGCAGCGAGCACCTCTCGAAGAGGTGATCGGCAGTCTGGGCGCCACTCTCCATGTCGTCAAGTGCGATATCAACGACGAGGACAGTGCGGTCGCCGCCGCCGAGAGTATCGCTCATCTTCCGCCCGTCCGAGGTATTGTCCAGAGTGCAACAGTGCTTGCAGACCATCCTCTCGAGTATATGGAGCATGCGGACTGGGCCACAGCCGTCAAGCCAAAGGTCCAGGGCACGGTCAATATGAACAAGGCATTCTGTTCCGCCGACTCCACAGAGTTCTTTGTCATGCTCTCCTCGGTAGCCAGCATTTTCGGATCTAGCTCGCAGGGCAACTACGCCGCAGGTAATGCTTTCCTGGACGCTTTTGCTCATGCCCAGAGCCAATACTCGCAGGGCGTCACCAAGTACACCACGATCAATGTCGGTGCTGTGGAGGGCTCAGGATTGGTGAACCAGGCGCTTAGCCAGAACAGTGAGTTCGTGCGTACCGTGGGCTCCGTCTCTTTCGATGAGGTTCTTGCCACCATCGAATACGCCATGAAGCCGCAGTCTCGAGTCGATCAGGCCAAGCAGTGTCTCATGCCTTTCAATCGTGATTCCATGGAAGAGGCCATGGGTCCCGAGGCCCTGGGCGATCACATGTTCGACCACGTCCCGAGCAAGAGCAGGCAGGGGGCGAAGACGAACACTGGCGCGGCCGACAGCAAGAAGGCGAGCGCAATCCAGGCCGTTGAGCAAGCAGAGACTCTGGCAGAAGCCGAGGACATCGTCAAGGGCGCCATCCTCGAGAAGTTTGCCGCCTTCACCGGCGATGATGTTCCCGAGGACCAATCAGTGGCCGCGCTCGGGCTGGACTCGCTCGTCTCGATCGAGCTCAAGAACTGGGTCAAGCACACTTTCCAGACGCCCATGCAAACCTCGGAACTCATTGGAGCTGCCAACATTGTCGTCCTTGCTAAGCTCGTGGTTTCGAGAATGGATCTCAAATGCAACCCGAAAGCTGCCGACTCCTCAGACGGTGAACAAAAGCAGGAGAGTGTTGGCCAACATGGCCAAGAGTCACCATCCGAGTCTGTCAATGATGCTGTAGCAAAGCTTGGCCATGGTTACGAATGCTGCAAGTTCCACGCCGAGCTACCTGTTCAGCCTCTGCCAGATCTCGACGTCTCGCTAGACTTCTGGCTCGAGGCCAATGAGCACCTTTTCAGTCCCGAACAACTCGAGGTTATTCATGCCGACATCGGAAGCCTGAGAGCTGCAGACAGTCCCGCACGACAAATTCTCGAAATCCTGTACAGCGAACATGCAGATGACAAGACCAACGGGTGGCTCACCGATCTCGTCAGCAAGGGCCGATTCCTTTGCAGCAGGGCTAGTGTCGCTCCGGGCTCCAGCATCATGGGTGCCTATCGCCAGAGCAAAGTTCCTCGGTCGCAGGCCGAGCACGCCGCCGTCATCGCCCTGTCGACCCTTTCGTTCAATCGAGCTATATCCGCAGGTCAAGTTGAGCCGCTGGATCTGGGCGGAAAGCCCGAGTGTACCTGGGGCTGGAAGTGGCTCTTCAACTCGATTCGCGTTCCGCAAGTCGGTTGCGACAAGATGGTGAACTACGCTTCTGATGATCAGACCGCGCGTGAGCACATTGCTGTCCTGAGGAAGGGCCATGTCTTCAAGGTCATGCTTCAGGATGAGCAAGGGAAGGACGTGTCTTTCAGTGAACTTCAAGCTACGTTTGAAGCAATCAATGAGAGAGTGCAAGATGATGGAGTATGGTCAGGCATGTTGACAACTGATGAGAGAGATTCTTGGGCAGAGGTAAGCAGGATAAGAGTCGTCATTACGTCTCGCAACCAAAGGCTAACCCACCCCCTCAACAGATCAGAGAAAGCCTGTCGGCCTCTTGTGTTGGTAACGCGGAGTATTTCCAGGCTATTGACTCGGCCATGGTCGTTTTGTGTCTGGACACCGGAAGTCCGGAGACACCCGAAGAAATCGCACGACAGGGCTTCATTGGCGACGGTTTCAACCGCTGGTTCGACAAGTGTTTGCAAATCTATGTCGGAACTAATGGGCGTTCCGGTCACATCCAGGAGCACGGCATGATTGACGGAACCACCCCAGCCCGTCTCACGGAATGGCTGACCGCGGCAGTGGACAGCTACCCCGTCATGAATGGCAGCCTCGATGGCGGTATTCCATCAGACGTGAAGCTAGATGAAGTTGTCCTTCAAACTACTCCTGAAATCGATAGCCACATCGATATTCTCAGGGCCAGATTTGTCGCAAAGACGTCAGCATCGACTTACGTCCGGGAAGAGCTGGACGAGTTTGGCTCCGACTGGCTCATGCAGTCCCGAGCTCCCGTCAAGGGAGTCATTGATATGACCTTCCAGCTTGCCGTGCGACTGTTCTTTGGTCAGAACATGATTTCCTGGGAGCCTACTAGCGCGGTTCATTTCCACAAGGGTCGTTCTGATGCGATCCAGAGAGCTACGCCAGCTGCCAATGCTTTTTGCGATGCAGCAGCCAAGATCACTGGAGACGGCACTGTAAACTCAGCCGAGCTCCGACACCTTCTATCGGCTGCCGTGGCGGAGATGAAGTCCGGTATGATCTCCATGGTCGAAGGCCGTGACTACCTGCGTCTCTTTGAGGTATTGAGTCACATGTGGCCGTCGGACGCCACCACACCAAAGCCGCGTTTCCTGGGCGACATGACTTTCTTCGGCCGGCCTAGCCCTCCGATCTTTGCTCAGACCAACACCCTCGACTCGAACATGATCATAGACGATTATGTTCATCTGTTGCCTGATACCAATGGATTCTGGTCTTTCTTGACACCATCAAAGGACAAGTAAGTAGATCTGCCTCATGACTCATGATTTTGGACCTTCGTGCTAACCATGTTCTAGGATCCGTGTGTCTCTCACTGGTGGTTCCAAGGAACGAACTGACGAGTTTGTGAATGAGCTTCATCGTGCGGCTAGAATCATGCGCGACATTGTGAAGACGGAGTAGATTTAGATCATAAGATGAGAGGAAATGGGATACCACTAGAGTAAGAACATACTGAAGCGATTGGGAGTTTTGATCTAACACGGGAGTATGTGGTGTCTTGTTTTTTTGGACCGTGGTTTGGAATTCGAGGGATACCATAGAGGAACTGCTATTTCATGTAGAAACAAAATACCCAAGAAATAAGAGGATTGACTTCAAATTTCCGCAAGGAAGCGCGGGCGAACGATCATCTACACTCATGAGCCAGTGACTTTCAAAGACTCGAGAGGTCTCAACATGGTCATGGGACGAATTACACAAACTGAGCAGATCTATATATAGTTGTAGACTAGCGCGCTGACGGCAAACCTGTCTCGATTTCTCTATATAATGCGAGACTCCCTCCTTTCGTGGGCTCAGGGTCGTTCTCTTCCTTCTTCCCTGTACTATATTGCTTACTCGCGCTAGAGCCACACCTCCACCATGGCGATCGCAGCACCCCCAGCCAAGCCACTTGTGCTCATCAGCAGCACGCCAGTCTCTGGCCACATCATACCCATGATTGCTATTGCCAGACAGCTCGTCAATCGTGGTTATGATGTCTGCTTTGTTTCTGGTTCGGGGTATCGCAAACAAGTAGAGGCGGTCGGCGCGTCTTTTGTGTCGGTCGAGGGGTATGGAGACTTTTATGATCTCACTTCTTGGGATCTCGATCAAGACTGTAAGTCGTCAGATTTATTCTTCCTAAAATATCAGCAAGAAAAGCCTTTTTGTTCTGTTTTACTTATCTTCACTACTCCAACTGACTTGTCCGTCTCGGCTCCCAGGGCCCGTCGGAAAGAAACACATGGAAGGTCCAGACTGTTTCAATCACGACCTGATACACATATTCTGCAAGTCGCTGCCGTCACAGCACGACGCCATCCAGCGGGCGCTCAAGATGCTCAGCAGCGAGCACCCACACCGGCCGATCATACTCATGTCGGAGAGCCTAAACTTTGGCCCCCTGGCCATCCAGCTCGGCGCTCCGGGAATCCGGCCCGCGGGTTTCGTCGCCATCGGGCTCAACCCCATCCTGCTGACCAGCATGGATCACCCGCCCTTCGGCACGGGCATGCTGCCGGACACCACGCCCGAGGGCCGGGCGCGGAACCGGCTCGCCAACGAGGCCCAGAAGCAGGTCTTCGCCCCGTCGCAGGAAGCTTTTACCGAGGCGCTCGCGGGCGTCGGCGCCGGCGCGCCCGGCCACTTTCTGCTCGACGCGCTGTACGCATTGCCGGACCGCTTCGTGCAGATGTGCGCGCCCAGCGTCGAGTACGCGCGGAGCGACGCGCCCGGGACCCTGCGCTTCGCCGGTGGCTACCCGACGACGCCGCGCAGCACCTCGGAGCCGGCGGCGAGGCCGGCGTGGTGGCGCGAGATCGTGGAGGACAGGACCAAGAAGGTCATCTTTGTCTGTCAGGGCACCGTGGCCATGGACTTTGAGCAGCTCGTGCTGCCCACCATGGCGGCGTTCCGGGACCGCGCGGACGTGACGGTCGTGGTGGCGCTGGCGCGCGAGGACGCCGCGCTGCCGGACCACGTCGAGATACCGCCGAACTGCAGGGTGGAGAAGTACATCCCCTACGACGACATCCTGCCGCACAGCGACGTCTTCGTCACGACGGGCGGCTACGGGTCGTTCCAGCGCGCGCTGATCCACGCGACGCCGCTGGTCATGGCCGGCACGACCGAGGAGAAGCCCGAGACGGCGGCCCGGGGCGAGTGGGCCGGCGTCGGCGTCAACCTCCGGACGAGCTACCCCTCCACCGGGCAGATCGAGCGGGCGGTCGACGAGATCCTCTCCAACGACAGGTATAAGACCAAGGCTCTGGAGATCCAGGCCGAGATCACGGGGTACGACCCGGTCGGCGTGGTCGTTGAGACGATTGAGGAGTTGGCGAGCGAGAAGTCCAAGGCTTGAGAGTTTGTGCGGATACCCATGATGGCGAGGAAGATGCGCTGGAAGTACAATCACGTAACTACCTTTCCCTATATCGCTTTCGTCTCTTCTTTTAGCAATGCGGATCAGTACGATGAAGTCCGGAAATATCGGATTTGAACACACGTTGAGGTAGGAAAAAGGTTTTGGAACTCACGAGAGAAGAATAAAAAAACAGGTTGAAGTATGGAAACAATTGAATTTCGTCGCACCACAACTGATGTAAACACGAACCAGGGCGTCAATACTGCTCAAGAGCCCTTTGCGTGCTGGGTGGCTGGAAAAACTTATGGTTGTCGTTCAACTCTCAAACTCGACATCGGTTCGTCCAAGACATTGCCATATATTCTCTATATTTCGCACAGCGAAATGATCTGCATGAAATACCCAGCTCAGCTCTAATTCTCTCTATAAATAATTTGCTTTCATGATCGCTTCCGTTCCGTGGATAGCAGTCTCGCTCCTTAGTGCTTGGCGGCTTCCTTCTTCTTCTTCTCGACCTCGACAAGGGTGTCGAAGCGGTTGAAGGAGCACACGCCGTCAAAGAAGGGCGAGACGGCCCACAGCCACCAAACCTTGCCGGACGGGACGCGGTGCTTCTCGAGCCGCGTTGACGCCATCCACCAGCACTCGGTGACGTGCAAGAGGATGACGGGCACGAAGATGGCCTTGACGAGCCAGCGGAACCCAGAGGCGCCGTAGGGAAAGAAGGCGTCCAGCAGGTCCCACGCGGCCGTGCCGGGCTGCACGAGCGGCAGGGTCGCGGCGCAGAAGTAGTACAGGACGACGCCGAAGAAGACGACGCAGTCAAAGCCGGCTGGCGGCGCGTACGCGTCGACGCGGATGTCGCTCAGGCCCAGCTTGGCCAGGGCGGCGCCGGCCATCTCGACGAGGCGGACGCGCGAGGCGGACCAGTTGGCCAGGGGCGGGTCGATGGCCACAGTGTGCGTGCCCGAGGCCGACTTGACCGTCATGGCGCCGAGCGACATGTCGGTGATCTGGGCGCCGGCGGCGGCCGAGGCGGGCAGCCCGTTGAAGGCGCGCAGGTAGAGCTCCAGCTCGCCGCCGTGGTCTTTGTTCATGTGGGTCGTGACGCGCGCTTTGATGGCGGCTTCCTTGGCGGCGACGGCGGCATCATCGGCCATGTTGGGTGAAGGCGATTTGGCGATGCTGAGAAAGAAACATATGTCGACGGATGCGACGGATGCTGATCCGGAGTGAGTGTTTTAGAAGTAAACTTTTTGTGCCTCGTGTTAATGCGTCGGCGTTCTTCTGAGTGTCAGGGTCCACTGGGTTTGTCCCCTGGATTCTGGAATGGATGCTGAGCACCTTATTTAGTGGGGGCCCTCGGCCGATGCCAAGGCCGATCACGCCCATCATAAATAATTGTATACCTGCAAGCTACAACTCCGATATAATCAATCCACGGCGCAAAAGTCCTGTTGGTTGAAAGACTTCTCTATTACCATTTCTCATTTTTTATTTTCTTTTGCCTATTTGGTTCCATTTCCGGGGCTTGAAATTGACAGCGGTAATAGAACGCATGTTTAATACAACCATCAGCAGTCTCGCAGGCAGTGAGTGTTAGTACTGTTACAAAGCCACATTCGTTCGTTCCATGTATCGAGGAAGCAGGAAACTCCAGTCTCAGCACAAGATATTCAATTCATTGCACTCATATTTACTCTTCAATTAGGTAATATTAAATTTTTATTTTATCTAGAATAGAAACAATCTTCTATCATCGCTAAGTGTAGGGATGCATAGTTGCAAAAGGCCTATTCACTCCGCAACTATAATCTTCCAATATGACATCCAGAACGCTGCTTCGGAAGCATTGTATTCGATAAACATGTAAAATCAAAGTTTCTTTGATCGAGGTGCAATGTCTATCAAATTCAAAATAGAAGCGCAATTCCTTGAGTGTTCTTGCTAGCACCGGACATTTGGAGACCAAAGTGCTGGACCTGGCGCTTCGTCGTCACATCCACGACCGTGATGGCAGCCTGCGTGGTGCCGTTTCCGGGACTAAGAGCGTAGACAAAGTTGCCGCCCGCCTGGAGGTCGATCAGGCCCGGGTCGCCGTTCATGCTCAGATCGATCTCGCTGACCACGCTGGCGTCCGCCAGGGACTGCTCCACCAGCCGGTTGACGGCCACGTCGGCGACAAAGGCCGTCTGCGTAACTGGGCTGATGGTCGACCAGCAGGTCGCCTTCTGGCCCTGGATGTCGACCTTGTCCTGCAGGGTCGCGGCGCCCGTGCCGTCGACCTCGAGGATCACGCTGCCGAAGCCGGCGTCGGTCACGAAGAGGTTGGTGCTGTCGGGGATCTGCGTGGTGCCGAAGAGGGCAACGGTGCCGTTCGGCGATGACTTTACGCCATCCTGCGCCACCTTTTCGTCGGTCACAGGGAAAGCGGCTAGGAAGCCGGTCTTGTTTTGAGACGGGTCGCCCTTGACGGTGGAATACAGGATCGACTCGTCGGTATTGAAAAAGATTTGCGAGACAGTGTTGAGCGGCCCCAGAGGCGGGTTGGACTGTCCAAGTGCGAATGGGCGAAGATCGTCCATGGCCCCGATGCCTTCTGCAGAGTAGGAGCCGCAAGACACACCGGAACGGGCACCGCTGCATCCAACGCAGACCTGAGTCGAATTGTGAGAGGCGGCAACGGTGACTGGGAAGTCACCTGGTATGGATGCTGGCTGCCCGATCATTGTGACCTTTGTAGGGTCTTGCTCGTCGATGATGAACATGGAAACACTGTTCGAACCAGCATTGACAGCAAAGATGTACTATCAAAATTGTAAGCATTTTCCAGCGATGAAATACACATTTGATGCATGGTGAATGTGCTTACATTTCCTGCGATGGTCAACGCCGACTGGCTGGAAAGAGCATCTGGTGCTGCCTTTTTGCCATCGTTGATGGTGTTGCCTCCCCATCCACCAGTAGCTGTTAGCTTTCCAACAGTACATCCCGGAATCTTGCCATCTGGTCCGACAGGTAGAGCGAGCACGCTGTTGTTGTAGTCATTCGTGATTGTGTAAAGTGCTCGAGGAGGCACTGGACATGACTCGGCTGAGGCGTATGGAAGTGCTGTAGCGCCCAGCGCCAGCGATGCCAGGGTGATGATTTGGCCGAGAGGAGACATATTTTTTGAAAGAAGGTTGTAAAGAGGTTGTGATCTACGTAAGTGACTGAACGATGTCTTGAATGCTCTTGTTTACCACCATTTTGGAAGAAGATTTACTGCATCTTATATAGATTTCTCTCCTTCTTTATCGACAGACATTTCTCGTATCGAGTCCAAGCAGGCACTGAAACCCCTCTGACGCTATTCAGGAGGATTTCCAACATTTCCAATATTCACAATCAAAAATCCACAATCCTCCCCAGCCTTATGCCTACTAAAGTCAATGGCTTCACGCCCTATCAGCCTCGCCGTACCCGCATCGTGCAATTATGACGCCCGTTGGCGACCGTTTGATGGGCATGGATGTTGTTCCGACCCCGTTGACAAGATCAAAACTTCCCGATATGGCAACGTCGATCTTACAGGCGGTGCTAAGCACTAAGTTGGCACTATAGTAGTTTCAGAAACTCAAGCATGCTACGGGGGATACAGGGACGGGCGCTTAACTCGATGCAGTAATTCTGATGACTTTGCGGGCTGAATTATCCCCAGGTTACCATCATAGTGGAGTCGTGTACAGCCGAGAATCGTAGGATCGCTTGTCCATTTTGGAGGCATCAGTCTTCAACACATCATCTGCCGTGCTCTTCACGTTTGGCAGATATCACCTTCTCGAGTACTCCATCAAGATCCCGCGTTGATGTGATCACCTCATCATCAAAAGCCACTCATACTAACACCAATCAACTTGGTAGATCTTCGTCGGCACGGCTCCTCGGGCACAAAGAGAGCACACGCACCAGAAGCCTGCCCTGGCCTCGACCCCACTCATACAACCCTGACGGAACTCAGTATTATATACCACTCTCAGTGACCATGAGCGCCACTGTCTTCAAGTTCTTCCAGCCGAAAGGTGAGTCTTTATTGGCTTGTTATTTTTCTTGGGTACCTGAATGGCGGATACTTGGGACCATCTACTCACTGGGGCAATTCCAGAGCATCGGGAGAATCCTACGGAGAAGAGGAAGGATCAGCTTCGTCGAGCACAGCGGTAAGAGACATGCCACTGACTACTGCTTCAATGATTGCTCATTAGCACATTCCAGAACATACCGATCCCGCAAGGAGAAATACACCCGCACTCTGGAGGCGGCGTTCGCGCGGTCACAAGCTCACGAAGAGCTCCTGCTCAAAGAGCGCGCACGTCTGCGAGCCACCGTCCAGCGCCTGGTCGAGACTCTCAATCAGAATGGCATACAGACCCCAGAAGACTGTATACAACACGATGACACGACGTATAACCAGGACTACATGTGGGTAGGCAGTCCGACGAGCGAGTCGTCACTGGCCAACTCCCACAGCACACACCAATCCCCGCCACAGATCAAGTATTCCGCACAAGCCGTCAACGGGTTGACTCCGCCGTCAGACACATATTCAGAGCCTCTACATACGCACTCGCCCGTCGATGGAAATCTCGCTGCGACAACGCTGACACAAAATGGCACGGCACTGCTTTGCGAGTTTGACGAGGTCTCCGTGGGTATGGATTTCATCTTGTCGTAAGTCTCCCCGAATAATCCGGTTGTCATATTGGCATGATTCCCCAGGACGAACCATCGCCTGACCCAGCTTACCATTGCAATGAAACAGGATAGAAAAGCCGTGCCGCGGTCACCTGCACGGCGACCCGCACAACCACGACGAGCCGGGCGGCCACGCCATCACGGCGACGGCCCAGCTGTGCTCGCCGAACCACCACTACCAGCCGGCGGAGAGTAGCCCGGGCGCGGAGGAGGCGAGCCGCGTCTCCTCGGCCGCCATCCTCGAGCGCCTGCGCAACCTTTCCCCGCTGCTCTGCACGCCGGGCGAGTCGACGCCCATCCAGGCGTGGGATCTGATCCGGCACCATCCCAACTACGGCACGCTGTCGCAGGGAGATCTCTGGCTGTTGGTGGAAAGGCTGGGTGCTTCTGTCAAGTGCCACGGGTAAGAAACCGCGTTTGCTTCTGCTCTCCACCCTTTCTCCTCGCCCCGCAAACCCAAAAGATTGCAAAGCTGATATCTCGGAAGTTATGGCGCCATAATTGACTCGAACGCCTTCAACAATCTGCTCGTCCAGGTCCTCGGGGTGCATGCCAGAGTCTGATGAATTTCTATATAAGCTGGCCCAGGGTAGCAGTCAAAAAAGCAAGATGTTTCACTTCAACGCATGGGCTGGGAGGAGCCTTGGACACGGCAACGCTCTGCTCACTGTGCGCGAAGAGGAAGTGATCTCCTGCTTTTCGTTTTCCCCGCGAAGGATTGACGCAAGGTACATGCGTGATACCGCTTGCATATGCACACATTCGTCACATATGATAATATAGTCACAATTGCATTCTGCAGCTGTATCGAAAGTCAACTACCGTTCTCGGCTAGGATTGGCGCCCGCCCTGAGAGCATTGAAGCATCAATCGTGCCTTTTGCTTTTTCTTTCCTATTTTCTACCTCTTTGGGACACTGAAATGCCGAGTTTGTTTCCCTGGGTGCATGGTGATTGCCATTGTATAGATCACATACCAGGAAAATTCAAGGCTCCAATCCTAGGCTTACTGCCTTGATCTACTCTGCAGATGATGGCAGGGAAGCTACCGACGTCACGACAAGAAGAAAAAGGAAACACAAGAGACTCTCATTTGATATGTGTCAGCTCGCGCAATATCGCATTGCATCTTGGAAAGTGACTGATAGATGTACCTTGCATAGGACCCATTAATGATGGTCACGCAGGTGCGCAAAGACTGATCCATCGTAGAACTTTCTTTTTTCTCGTCTCGGATTCATGCATCCTCCACTCGACTCGGCCGATACATCTGGCAGCGTCCGTGTTATCCCCAGATGGCACAATGTCGTGCATTGGACTTCAGATGAATCTATTGTCAACATGTATCCACAGGAACTCGCTTTGTGACCGTGGAAGACCGCCAAGAATGTGACGACTCACTGCCGTCAGCATCGTGGAGGTATATTCAACCCCTCCACTGAGCAATCATGGGCACATTCTATGGTGTAATTATATTACTGTTACATCCTACAAAATGACTTTCCCTTCGCAGGCCATCTTAAATCTACTGCCGACCGAGAACGCCCGGCCCTGTACCCAAGTGACCATAACCCTTCCGAGTATTCCCAGTACCCCGATTCCCTGTAACCGTGTCTGTATTGCTGCCAAGTCACAGACCCGGCTTCTCCCCGCTTCTTGTCCACACCGTGGTCCTGCGCACATTGATACCCTTGTGACTGCTGTCCGAGTAATTCGACACGTCGTCGGCTCGATCGTGGTCCGCGACGCCTTCCGCGTCCATCATGCCATGCCTCCTGTCGCCGAGCTCGAGCTGGCTCTCCGTCTCGGAAAGGTCCCCGCCGTCCGCCCGCCTCGTCGTGGAGAAGACGCTCGAGAACTTGGCGCTGGCCCCCTGATCTCTGCTGCGGAGCCGCTTGGCGCTGTGCGCTGCGTGCTGGTGCGAGGACGCGGACTTGGAGCCGCCCGTGCTGCCGAAGATCTTGGGCAGCGACGTCGAGAGGTAGACGCGGATGGCCGGCAGGCAGATGACGATGATAGAGACGTTGACCTCGAGGGCCGTCCAGATCAGGGTGTCGGTGTAGTCCCAGGTGGGGTTGACGGTGCGGGCGAACAGCACAATGTAGCGCAGCCGGATGCAGCTCGTCAGCAGGATGAAGAAGCCCAGGCTGAACATGACGACAATGTTCAACTTATTGCGCCAGCTTGTGTGCAGCGTCATGGTCAGCGGCAGGGGCAGCAGCAGCAGGCAGACGTCTTGGAATATCGAGATCGAGGCCGCCGTGTAGGTCAGCGCGTTGACGTTGAGACACTTGTGGCTCCCGAATGTCCCCTTCCATCCTTCCCAGTTGTAGTCGAGCGGTATGCATTGAAATACCTGTAATAATACCAAGACAATACCGGAGCAGGCGACGAAGCCGATGGCTGCGTAGACTGTGGTGCGGAACCACCGGTTTGGGAAGATCCTAAGGAAGAAACACAGCATGACTAGTTTGCACAGAGCCAAGAGTGCTAAGTAGAAGCTTTCGTCGATGAAGAAAAGCTGTGACGGTCAGTTGTCTGTATTTGAAAAGGGTCGATGGGAGGAAATACCTTGAGCGCCGTGGTGACTGTGGAGGTGCTCTCTGTCCAAATGTCTACACCGAATGCCGTGAGTCGTGCTGGAAACTGTTAATGACCACGCCGGCACATGGTACTTGGCTATATCACTAACCGTACTGTCCCATAACTGTGAATGGCAGGTAGAGAGCCTTCAACGGCATAGTTAGCAGATGCCTCAGAATTTGTCCCAAGTGCTTGAACACACCAGAACAACAAACATGATGTAGTCATCAATTCCATACTCGCGACCGCTAGCATGCCGAGCAATAAAGTGCGTGACCATAAATGCCAGCGCCACGACTTCGACGGCGATGAAGCCCCACAAATCGTTTCTCCGTGACCGATAACTGCGATCGCATGCTGTATCCTGCAGTCGGGAGATCGCTGGAAAGCTGCGTCAGTCTCTCGCGCATCAGTGCATTTGAGGAGCTGGTAGGGGCCTACACAAAGATTGTTCCACGGTGCAGGACGATAGGACGCATGCTTGTACTGTGTTATAGAAATCCGTGTCGGTACAGATGCAAGTCGCGTTGGTTGCGACTTTGCAGGCCGACTCTGGCAGATTGCCGAGAATGCAAGTCAACTGAAGGAGGACCCAGAAGTTAGCACGGAATAACAAATATCGAAGAGAATGTTCCCAGAGTGGAAGGGTAACTGTAAGAGTCGTACGCCACATGCTGGAAGCTGACTGGCATATTGCATCAGATCATTGGCCTGGCAGACCGCTACCAGTGAAGCCACTGCCAAATAAAAGGTGTTCTGGAATCGCATCTTGTCGTTGTATGTTCCCGATCAACAGGTTACAAATGAAATGAAAGAAGTCAAGTCGTCAAAAGATTGATTCGGAGGGGGATAGTCCACTCGAGGAGTATTCGACCCGTGGTACAGGCGTCTGCTTTTTCTGTTGATTATCGAAGCGCAGCGCACCTCGTTCTCCCAAGAACCCGGTGACACGACCGCTGGTAGTGGTCTGCCGCTCAGTATGTCGATGCGTTCGAGCCTCAGTCTGATGCTCTAGTCGATTTGACTGAGCCGGCATCCGTAGAGGCGCCTGAGCTAGCAGACGACTTTGGCTCTCGAGCATGCAGTTCGAGCTGCCGCTAGAACAGGCACGCCGAACTTAGCTTTCGTCGCACGGGATGTCCTATCGATTCTCAATCTCCGTTTGGTCTCCTGTGGACTCCTCTCAGACTATACGGCCAGTCTAGTCTGTTCGAGATCAGCAGTGGTCGGGTGCGATCTTGCGAGAAGGGGGCGGCGTGCAAGCCGATTGGTTGTCGAGTAAGGATCCACGGCCTGTCGAGCTCGAAATGTAAACGCCAGTCTGCCTGAGAGGGACATCTACATCTCTATAAGGTTTAGCCAAGACAGGTCGTTGGGTCGTTTGTCTGCACTTTGACACGGGTTGATGCTTGGGAAAAGAAAGATGGAAGATGTCGAAGATCGGGCAGGGTGCAGGTGGACTAGAGATACAGTACGGCAGTATGGTACAGTGCATTAGATGGCAAAGCAACATGGTCAATGTTCAGCCCAAAGTTTGCAATATACTATCGTTTCCATTTTCTTTTAGGCGAGCCCCGTAAAATAGTCATAGACTCATTGGTCAATATTAGACTTGGACTGTAGATGAGAGGAAGGGCAGTCCCAAAAGAGGTCTCAGGCCCGCATTTCTGTTCTCTGTTCCTCTCCCAGACTCCGCAAGAGCCACCACCGAATGCAGGCCACGGACCATTTGAAGGAGAGACGACATTGGGAGAGATGGGATGAGGAGAAAGCCATGTTATTTCGAGTCGGCAGGGTTCAAGCGTAGGGGGTCGCCAGATGAGCGACGCCAATTGGCCGCAGACGGCGCACCGCCGACCTTCCGAACGTGTTCTGGGGTGTAGAGCTGTACCTACAATGTACGAGGCCGCCGAGCTGCCAACTGGGGACAAGGAGCTACGCGAGGACGCGAGTATAAAAGCAATGTCATCCCTTGGTTCCCCTCCCTTTCGCGTCTTGGGTAGGTTTTAGCTTTCCTGGCACTGCTGATAGATCAATCATAGGTGTGTCGCTGGATCCCGGTCGCAGATCCGGGAACCATGAGCATCAATGGAGACCTGACCCACCCCCTTGCCCGCCCGTCACTTCGGGTAGGGTTATCGTGGTCAAGGGTCCTGGCATTCTTTTTGGGTCTAGATTGTTACCGCGAAAGCCGCGACTCTTGGTCACTGATGCGACGCAATCAACACCATCTGAACTGTCATAAAAACACTATCCGGGCTAATATCTCGTGGGCTGATGATCAAGACGGCCAAGATGGATTCATGAATTCCTCTTATGCGCGCTCTGACCCGACGCTTCCTGTTCGAGGTCCAAGTGCTCGTCCAACGGCAGCAAAGACTTCGCTCAACTCAAATCGTTAGACTCGGCAACCAGCTTGCGGAATCAGTCTAGGACGGCCGTGGTCCATCTCGCCAAAGCACAACTAGGCCGCTAGAGTTGAGATGGTTTCCACTAGCATCCTGCTGGCCGAAAGCCAAGTTCTTTTATAATAGTGCTGAGACGGCCTATACGATATGGTGGTTGGCCCGTGTTATTCGGTCGTACTTTCTTCCAAAAACACGGAGCGTCTTTCCCAAGTCCTCAGTCGAAGGCGAAGCTCTGACTCTTAGTTGGTTTGATGCAACTTGACACAAATGTCTCTTGCCATGCATCTCGATGTCCACTGCCACACCATGATTCGAAGAGTGCACCCATGCTGGCAGATGTCAAACTCAAGCCACATAAATGCTCCAAGGCCGTGCGCGACGGCTCTCGACTTATTACAAGCCCACGACTCCGCCATCGCGTAAGGGGATGGGACGGAGATCTCGAGTAGTCGTAAGCTTAATCCCATCGTGGCCAACCACCAACCCGCAAAGACAGCTGAGGGTGTCGTGACCCCCCGGTCTCTCCCAGCATTCCCAGCAGCAAGGGATACGCCACAGGAACCGTACCCCCACCCGAGTATGCCCAGATTCGGAAATACTGTCGCGCATGTCAGACCTCACCCCACGGGGGAACCACCGTTACGTCAGTTGTGAGCCTTGATGAACTTTCATCCCATCTCTCAAGGCCTCGAGAGTTTCGAAAATCGAATTGTACTTGGAGATCTGTATTCACTATTATGTGGCGCATACCACCCCCATTTGAAAGTACAGCGATATAAGTGTTCCACCACATGCTGCCCTATCGACGACCACCTTGCCTGGAGATCCTAGCGCACGAGTCGCACAACATTTACAAGGAATCCCCGACGGGACAAATCTACGCCGAGCAGGTCTTCTCGCAGCCTGTGCAACCAGCTCCAGGCGTCCTCGTCTCACCACCCGTCGCCACAGCCGGGCCGGGGTTGACGTACGTCGAGAGCTTCGAGTGGATGTTGATCAGGACGCCGGGGTCGCTGGCCTTGATCGCGCCGGGGAAGCTGACGCCGGCCGGGACGGCGGCCGAGGAAGATGCGGCGCCGTCGACGGTGATCTGGTAGCAGGACACGTAGAATTGAGCGCCACCGGAGGATGAGGCTGTTTCGGTAGGCCGTGGTCAGCCGGCTTCACATATTGACATCCATCATACCAGTGACTTACCCGTGTGGAGAGCAATGACCTCGGCTCGGAGCAGATAGTCGCCTGCTGGTGTGTTGGCAGGAATAGGCACGTCCATCCTGCCACAGCAGCCAGACAAGTCCTTGGTTCCCCAGTAGTCATCGTCGCCCGACCCGGCTCCAGACTTGGCGGCCCAGGAGTTGGCAAAGATCTTGTACCTAGATCGAAACAACGCCGGTCAGCGACAGTCCTTTGATTATGGACAACATTCCACATAAACATGCTCACTGGAGCGATGAACAGGAAGTCTTGTTGGTAAGACCTACCAAGAACTCGAGCCGTCTGCCGTCGACGCGTCACTGACTTTACTTAGATAGACATTCACGGGACCGTAGTGAGCTCCGCCGATGGCCTCGTTGGCACACTTTCGATCGCCGGGTTGCTATAGTCCAACCAAAACACGTCAGTAAAGTCACTCATAAACCCCAGCGTTCCGTGAAGACCATTACGCACCTGGTGCATCTCCACCGTGACGGTCGAACCGGGCTTGACGGCACACTTTCCGGACACCCCCTTGGTGCCTCCGACGTTGCACCGGATGTCGGCGCTGGCCACGTTCGTGATCGGGCTGTTGGACGCCGGCAGCCGCACGCACGTCGACCCCTTGTCCACACCGTCGACCCAGAGCTGCTGGAACGTGGCGTGGGCGGCCGCGTAGCGGACGGCCAGGGCGCTCAGCACGGTGAGCTGGAAGCCCTTCATTTTGTATGGATTGCCTTGTGTCGAGGTGTCGAGTGCCGTTGGGAAGCAGTGATCTTGGATGAGAGGCTTGGTTCCGGTGGGTGCACAAGCAAACCCACAAATCGTCGGCGCAGGAGATGGGCTTCTTATGAGGAGCGCAACGACGTGCGGCAACTGCTACCGCGGCCATTTCAATCTCGCAGAGCCATGTTCCGAGCGGCTTCTCACTTACATTGCAGAGGTCACCGGCCGAGGAGTTTCTTGGCAAAAGGACTGGTCGATATTGTACGTCGCATCACGGGTAAAAGTACCGAGGCGGCTGAATTCAGTCGTGAGCACAAACTCCACAAATTTGTCAATCCGAAGGGCCAAGAAGCTTGTTTCCGGCAATAAACATATAAGCTTATCAATAATACAATATCGCATGGCTGTTCTTATTGGTCTGACCAGACTGTCGTTCAAGTCCACAGCGGGTCATGGGACCTGATATCCGCAGAGTCACCAACCCGCCTGCCGCATATCTGCATGCCGCTTCCCCAGACTTTCTAGAATACATGACTGTTGGCAGCGGAGCATGTTGCTGACGACCTTTCATCAGGCCGACAAATGGCCGAGTGCAACGAAAAGGGTTGACTCATGTTGATAAGCAAGCACAGCTCTTCGAACACTAGATGCCTGGAAATACCTTCTTGTGGTATGAAGAGCTGTAGAAACTGTCGGGGTCATGATTATTTCTCAAACATCCTTCAATCGTATGACTCTAATAAAAAGTCGACTATGGGCTTGTTTGTCGATCAAAGTCGGAGCAAGTGTTTTCCAATGGCCAAAACGTTCATGAATGGTCATTGTGATGGCGAGTCACGCAATGATGTACGTGACCTTCGGGCAATATTTTATGGTCCGCACTCATATACGTCCAGTGAAGTTCAATACCAATGTAACAGGTCATGTTCCTGGTCTGCAACGCGTTAACTATCACGGACATACCAGTCTCTTGATCGTGGTAGAGATGCACCGATATCACGGCAGGGAGAAGAGCATACATGATCGTTCAGCGAAAAGAAGGTCAAGAACCTCTCTCAAGTAAACCTTGGTACTCAAAGTATCGAGGTAGGTAGCTTCATTGGGTCAGATTTGCCAACACATCGCGACTTCTGCTTTGCGTCCGGCTCAGAAATTTCCACGCGAACGCACAACACGGTACATTAGGCTCTTTTATCCCGACAAATACTTGTATTTCTTGGCCGCCGTACAAAAGGGCTCTCCTACCTCGTCTTCTAGCGTGTTCATCGATGTATTGGTAGCTTAGCCAGACGATACAAGCACGGGGAATTCGCGAAGCCGGAATAGGGGCAGAATTTCGACTTTGGAGTCTATGGGTAGATGGATAGTATTTTTGCGAATTTTCCTACGATTTGATTGTAGGTTTAGTCACTCGCCTGTCTTCCTTATCTTTAGGCAACTCGCTGTCTTCTTCCATTTGGCTCTTTTGAGGATGCAGGTTCTAGAGGTTTCACAAGTAGGTAGACACATCAGCGACTGCTGAGATGGCCTACCCAACGAATAATTGAGTGTGTCCGAGTTATCGCGTGGTCTTTATTTTTAGACAATGATGTGTATGTGTGTGTCTATGATTGAGGAAAGTAGTAATGCGATACGGTGAAGCTCAGCACGCCTCATGGATCCAATGCACTTCGGAATCCTCTCCGGAGTACTGCATGGGGATGATGGCTGCCATGCCAAGAGTTTATTATCACCTCTTGGATTTGTAAGTAGAAGGCCAGACTTACATAACGGCGATTGTCACATGAACTACAGGATCATGGAAATGTGGTTCTTAACAATGAGTCTTGGCAAAATGTTTGCGATGCGTGCGAGCACGTCAATTGGTTTCCGCAACGTCCTCTTTATATCCGAGAGAGAGAACCGAGCAAACGCCGCGTCTATCGTACTGTGTGACCTGCATCTGACGCTAGGTACAAACACAGCGCCATTGTAACAATGGTTCGGAGGTAATCGTGGTCGGTCGGCCATTATCTCGGGACAGAGAAATGAAAGAAAAAGGCTCGACGGAGGATCCTCGTGACATGTTGCCGTATCGTCATGCTCCACTCCACTGCACTACGCCCCGATCGACTCGTGCGGCTCCCTCGATCGTGCATACCTCGAGTGAGAAGCCAAAATTCACTTGCAGAAGACAGATGCTTGACCGAAACCTCGCATACATACGTGACGATCCGCAATATGTAAGCGTGGAGTCACTGAGGCCGAATAACCTGGCTGAACGAGTAGTGATCTGCGAGGGCCTGGCTGTGTACGATTAATGATAAAGAAAGCACGTGAAATCGAAAGATTTCTCTTTGTTGGCTCACTGGATGGGAAACGTATTCAATCTAAGCCTAGGAAAATGCTCTTCGTCGAGAAATCACCAAGATCAATTAGCATAAACGGTGCACATATGATGTCGTCTTGGCAATTATATGGTCGTCGCAACAAAGTCTTTGTGCTCGGATGTCGGAGACCAAGGGCTAAAGATAGCCCAGATAGATAAGATCGAGCTGCCTCAACGGGCGCAATGCGGGCCGGGGTCAGGCTATTGGGGATCATGGTCGTCACGCCCCAAGTCTATCTCTTGTAGGCCTGGCAATTGCAGGAATGCGGGTTGTTTGGCCTTTCGCGTCTCAGTGATTACGAGGCCCAGTTGCACCGGGAATAGAGATTAGATGAAATACTGCTTGGACCGCTGGTCAGCATTGCCCAAACACGGCGCTCAATTGCGTGATTGAGCAACGCTGTCCGGCTTGGCGGCGACCAGGCGGCTGTGGAGGGGTCCACGATCCGGATCGGACAACCAATCCTCGGCCGTCGGTGCGGCGACGAGGTTGACCAAATCGCTATTAATCCTGGTTGCCGTAGCATTTTGCCCAGCCAAGCCAGCATAACTAGATGTCAAGACATACGTTTACCTGCTTTACATGTGAACTATGGCGGGTCATGATTACGGCAAGAAACTGTGCCGTAGACCCGGATCGATCTGTGTTATGAGAGATGAGAGTTTTCAGTAAAGAGTGAGTGGTCTCCTCTCGTTGTCCTTCCGGAAAAGCTTTAGAACTTCCGTGTTTCGTGACGCATTACAGCTCTGTCGTCATTTTTTTGTTCGTGTTAAAAACAGGCGTATACCCGTCTCTGGATATACTACTATCAACCTACATCTGGCGCAGGTCTTTCCTAGGGATACTCTGTTGTCATTAGCGAAGATGCCGTTTGCAGTGGTGCCAATGCTTGTGCCGGACATCAGTTCCGTGTACGATGTCTACTTTGAAGCTTTCAAGAATGCCCAAATCATGGAGTTTCTTTTCCCAGGAGGCATCGATCGGCAGGCGCACAAACATGGAACTACCCTCTGGCTACACCACGACCAAAACGGATACACAATCAAGTGTGTAGACTCTGACTCGGGCACCGTCGTCGGTATGGCCCAGTATGAAATCTTCTGGCGTCCAGGAAAGGATACCTTGTGGAAGAAGCCCAAGGGAGCAGAGTGGCTCAAGGGCGACAAACGAAAGAAGGCCGAGACGGTATTGATCCCGAACTGGACCATGAGAGATAAGCTCTTCGGTGGGCGAAGGCACGTCTGTAAGTCTTCTATTCCAACCCAGTCGATGTAGGTATGCTAACAAATACCGAGACTGCGTCACAATGGCTACACACCCAAAGTACCAACGCAAAGGCATTGGACGGTTGCTGCTGCAATGGGGCATCGATGTTGCGGAGCAGTTGGGTCTTCCTATGTACCTTGAATCATCTGACGCTGGCCTGCCGTTGTTCAAAAAGGCAGGTTTCGAGATGTTGGCGGACGAGAAGCTTGTCTACAAAGCATCGGCAACAGGCCAGAAGGCGGACAAGGAAGTGCCAGTCATGGTCAAACTCCCCAGCAAGGCAAATGGACTGTCTTTCAGAGACTGGGCAAACAAGGAGTATCCCGAGTCGTACTGATTTCGTCTCGCAACGTCTGTACAATAGTTAGCAAGGGCGCAAAGAAAGGCCAACGATGACTTATCCCCTAGGTCAAGGGCCACCACAGTGCCGTCACCATTGTGAGCAAGCAGCGAGTTTGAGACTTCTCTCATGGATTTGTGTACAAAAAATTGTCATCTTGAACAATACCACATGCGAACGATCCAAAAGGCCGGACAAGCACTAAGCTTTGACATCCGGTAAAGGGTCCCGGCCGAGTGTCACGCCGCACATGGTAAGCGTTCATGCCAAAGTGCCATTGCAACCATGGTTGAGATTGCTCCATCTAACCAGCATCGTCCTCAATATGTCGTCTCTGAGCTCGGTGACTACAGCTCAAGATGGGCCGCCACGCGCCTCAAGAGAAGCTCTCTCTGTTGTATGCACTGCCAACAAGAACTGGTTTTTGATTTCCTCTCCGTCGAGTTCCGCAAAACAGCAAGGAGGGCATTCCGCATGGATAAAAGACGTTCATAAAAGCCATGCTATCATCTCCGGTCTGGTATTTCACAGATCAGAGGGAAATGGTCGACTGCTGGGAAGCAAATCGCCCGGATTTTGGCGCCCAGTCGTCGTTGACATGGTCAACAACTTCCAGCTGATGCGCCTGGCCGAATCACACAAAGTGACACATCATTGGCACCCCAATGACATGGTTTCGGTCTGCAAGCGGGCGGCGCTGAGATTGTATGCGTCTGGTTTGTAGAACAAAGCAGATCGGGTTTTACGCCGACAGCTCATACTGCAGGATTGTGACAACGGGATTCGAGGGTACTGAGAGCGGATAGCAAGGCGATTGATGAAGTGGGCCGCTGGTGAGACTTCTGTGGTAGCCCATGTGGTTCTCGCTCGCCCATGACGAGTGATTCTGGCGAATGAACCATTGGCAAGGAAGAAGTAGAAGTCTCGTGAACCCAGTTCTGTGTGTAGCCAGTGCTAAGCTCTCCCTCGAACCTCTGGGCGCACGTGTGGCAGGGTAGCCAACATGTATCCAAGCAGATAACAATATGCAGAAACGCATCTTCTCAGCAGCCACGAAGCTTACTTCGCCGAAACGATCCATCATGGCCAGAGTACTCTTCCAGCGGCATTGAGCTGACGAGCGGCCACCAGACCAGGGGCTCTTACGTTAAGCTCATAGCACAAGCCCTCACGCGCCTGACGGCGACTGGAATGCCCCATCGCCCTTCCACCACAAGAGGCCCGCCCGGCGCACACTGCTTTTCAGCAGCGCACGGCGAGACAAGACGTTCCGACAGCTTAGAAGACGAAGTTGGGCGACTATGAGCGCAAGACTTGGAACCAAGTGATAGCTTAGGGTTAAGTTCCGAAACGCCGTTCCCATCGGCTGGTCCGTATGCCAGGCCAGCTGGCTCCCCTCGTCTGGCAAACCTCACGCGGCGAGCACATTAGGACTGCTACGGACCCCGTACTGCGACGTGCCAGACGGGATTTGATTAGGACCGGCCATGGGGTCCAAGGACATTCCTTTCGGAAAACGGGAATCGGAGAACTGTGGGGGAGGCGAAGGTGCAAGTTGTGTGGTGTCTTCGTTCCTACCAGAGGAAATCAGACGAGAGGGCTTGTTCTTGAGGCAGAGTGACAGATCCAAGCGAGAAGCCGTAGTCGCATCTCGATTGACTGCGCGGATTAGACATATTTCAGATGCTGGTCGTGCAACTCGGTCATGGTCGATTTGGCTGAAGCTTTGGTGTGATGGAATGGTGAAAGACAACTAAGACGCGTTCGCGTTGAGTGTTACTTAAAAGTTAGTGGACGTCGCGCCAGGGGTGCGCTGACACGTGCCCTGTGCTGGCGGCCTAGCAACGGCGCGCTGGAAGGGTTACGGGCTTGGCTAGCACGGTCTAAAAAGTGGGTCTGCTTGTTACTGCTCTGGGCGGCGATGATGCTATGCTGCTTTTGCATTCAAGCCACTAGCATAACTTCTAGCCGTACATGGATATTTTTCAAGGTGACATGAAATAAACATTTTTAAATTATTGTATCTTAAAAGGTACATCTTGCGCCCAGCTCAAGCCTCCCGAGGGTTCCCAAGTGTTCCGTTGACGTTGACATCTCACAAGCTGTGATCAAGATGAGTAATGCAGCTGGAACACAAGGCTTCCTCCAGTCGGCACTCGAAACTATAGGAACCAAAGCTTTCAATCCTGAGCGTGATGAATCGTCGCGGGGAGAAGGCCAGCGGGAATTTGGCACGCTCATATCAAGGTATGATTCAAGTTGTCCATGATCATTTTCCCAGACGGTAGTTGAACATAGACGCAGCACCGGGACCTCGTCACTCATTGCAGCGCTAAATGCCCTGATCAAGCCCAGCCGAGTACCAAGATGGCTTGCCCTGAGATTGATGGATGTCTTGACTCTCCTCCCCCAAAGACCTGATGGGGTGAGGGCCACGTTGGAGTTCATCTTTTCAACCCACCCTTCGAGCACTGTCAAGGCGTCCGAGGCAGCCGGTCCCCAGAAGCAGGGCGCGAACATTACCATGGAAGCCATGAAGATGGCCGCCAACCTCTTGGCTGCGCCTCCCGCTGGTGTTGCACCAGAGCAGTGGTTCCCGGGAATCGCGCCTCAGCTTCTCGCGCTTCTTGATGGTGCCGAAGGTCCGGATCTGGTCAAAGTGGCAGCCTATGTCATAGGCTTTGGCGTTCTAGGCAGGAGGCAATTTGGCGCACCAGGCACGGCTGGGTGGCGAGCATTTGCAGAGCCCATGCTCGCAGCTATCAATCCTTCCCTCTCGTCGGAGAAATCTGCCAGCGAGACTTTGATCTTCAGCGCAGGGCCTGATGATGTGGTTGATCTACAGAAAGAAACGGTGATCCTGCAGCCAACCCAGCTGGCTGCTGCATTGAAACGTCTCAGCTCCCAGCTGAACTCGCATCCCAACCCCGGATTGACGACAAGACTTCTTTCGCCTCTCGTCAAGCCACTATGGACGCTGAGCTCTTGGCCTGGAGTCGATCAAGAAACTCGCGACGCGGTCTGTCTACCGGCAAGGAAACTTCTCGCCATCTACTTCAAAATCGCCGGGCAGGCGGACAAGTACCTCGCCATAATCGACTCTCTTCTCTATAACGGAGATGCTTTCTCAGCAAACTGGGTGTGGCGCTATAGTCAAAAGGGGACACAAATATGTGTCATACGAGCCCGCGGTGCTGTCACAAATGCTGTTGTCGAGCTGGACTGGGAGAGTTTGGGGCCCAAGGCTGCATCTTTCGTTACGATCCTGCAAGATGCTGCTTCTGATGGAGACGTCTCAAAAGTCTTTCTCGCGCTTTTCCGTAGATCTTTCACAAAGCAGAAGACAGCGCAGCAAGATATCATGATCAAGGTCGAGGAAGCTGAGGAGAAGGAAGATCCAGTGCAGCGGATCATCGAGTCTCAAGTCCTGCAGGCCATGATGGACAAGATTCCTGACAAGTTGGTGGCAGATGCTAAAGGCCTACTTGAGCTGGCCAGCCAGGTCCTAGTTGATTTCGAAGTGTCGTCGGATAATTCCGAGTCGGTGGCAGTCGCACTGAGTCTTCTCAACATCGTCATAACAACACCCAACTTTCAGAGGGCGCACATGCATAAGGATCTTCTCGAGTCCATTGAATCATCGCTGGCAAAGATCAGCCAGGCTGGCCTTCCTGATATATCACAGACAGCCAAGAATCTGCACCTACTCCTTACATACAGGGACGAAATCGAAGATCCCTCCGAACGCACGACAGCACCGACGGACAAGCAGATCGAAGACCGCAAGACCTACAGCCTTGCGCTATCCTACATCACACAGCTCGACTCTCCTCCTCCAGTCCGTTCCGAAGGCCTCAACCTCATCTCGAATCTCGTCAAAGCGAACAGCTCCGTGCTCGACATACAAGGCCTCCTCGTGCTGTGCTCCTCGCTCCTCGGCGAAGAGGACGACTACATCAACCTCCGCGTCATGAAGCTTTTCGTGCAGCTGTCGGAGAAGCACCCCAAGTCGGTCATGAAGGAACTCCTAGAGCACTACGTCGACGCCGACGAGCGGTCCGGCGTCGACGCGCGCCTGCGCTTCGGCGAGGCCATCCTGCAGGTCATGCAGCGGCTCGGCGGCCTTTTCGCCGGCGACGCCGCCGCGCAGGTGGGCGAGAGCACGCTGTCGATCGCCGGCCGGCGCGGCCACCGGGCCAAGACGGAGGCGAAGCAGGACAGGGAGCAGCGCCTCCGCGAGCAGAAGCAGAAGGCCGCCGAAAAGGCGTGGGGCGGCGATGTGCCCGACCTGAGCGAGCTGCAGGAGCAGGCCGGGGGCCAGACCGAGGAGGACAAGGCGCGGGATGACATTCTGGCGCAGATCCTCCAGGGCTGGGAGAGCAAGCGCGGCAGCGAGGACATCCGGATCCGCACGTCTGCGCTGTCCGTCTTCTCGGTCGGCATGGAGACCAACATCTCCGGGTACGGCTCCACCCTGGTCGAAGCCAGCGTGGACTTGTGCCTGAACATCTTGACCATCGAGCCAGAGATGGAAAAGGCCATTCTGAGACGGGCCGCCATCATACTCATCCTGACTTTTGTCAAGGCCCTAGCGGACGCGAAGGAATCGGGTAAGCGACTGGGCTTCGGTCTGACGGACGCCAGCCGCGAGGAGATCACGAGGATCTTGGATTATGTAGCGGGTACGGACAACGATGGGCTGGTCCAGCAGCATGCCGCCGACGTGGCCGAGAGCCTCCGGAACTGGCAGATGACGAGCATGTTGCCCGAGGTGAGAGGGCCGCCTGCTGGTTTAGAGAAGCTTGCTGGGCTCAATCTCGGAAGACCCGACTTGCCTTCGACTACGCCCAGTGTCAGGCCAAGGATCGAAGAAATTGAATAGTGCAAGGAATCACTGGCGCTTAGTTCGTCTGTATATAGTGGTAACAAAATGCAATACTTCACGGAATCTTTCGTAAGTAGCTATTCACCTCCACTGGTCATAAGACTATGTCTCTGTTTTGGCGGCATATCTACGCAGATGATCTCTCATGATTTGTGAGCCGTAGTCAATCCAGAAAGTCCTAGCCAACGGCAATCTTTCCATGCCAGTGCCTCGTGCTGTGCATCATGGTGTAGTTCATGCATTTTTCATCATTCATCAATGTCCATCGGCTCATCCACGAGAAAACCACCTCCCATAGTCGCAGTGGCTACTTTCTTGCCTGCAGCGTCTCCCTCGTTCTGTGCCAAACTTTTCGCAACCTCCTGGGCAATGTCCTGCTTTACTTGCGACGCGACCTTCCTCCTCGAGTTGGCACAAGACCGCTCGTACCCATCGCTAGAGTATCGATATACATATTAGCCGCAGTGCTCTTATAGCTCCCCGGGATGTTGATTGAGTCGTGTGTTATACATGCTTCGAGAAGAAGCCGCCTAGTTGATCATAGCACGGAATCGAACCAACTAGTTTCTATACCAACAGGAGAATCAAGACTTACAGGTTCGATGGGCCATAGTTCATCTGGTTCATAATCTGCGTGACGAGAGCCTCGCGGGGCGTGTCCTTGGGATGCGGCGCCGTCTCGGGCAGGTGCTCGGGCCCAAAGCTGGCGGGCACGTCGTACGGCCGGCCGGGGACGTACTCGGCCTCCATGTTCCACAGCATGACCTCCCGCTCCTGCGCCGTCGGCGGCAGCCTCTTGGAGCGCGGCGGCGGGAGGCCCGCGGACGCCAGCGACATCTCCTGCGCCGCGGCCTCCTGGTGCGCCTTGCGCGCCTGCTCCAGCACGATGGTCGACATGTTGCGCTTCACGGCCCGGATGTGGTCCTCCAGCTCGGCCAGGGCGCGGTCGACGCGCGCCGTCGACGCCAGCGCGTCCACTGCTGTGGGGTTGCTGTCCCGCCGTTCTTCATTGCTGGTGTGGCGCGGCTTGGTGTAGTCGAAGGTCACCGGGACGAAGATGGCAGGCGCCATGCCCAGGTGCTCTGGTATGTCGTCTTGCACCAGCTGCGGGCCTTCGCTTTTGCCCTGCGTCGACCCTCCCAGCGCTACGATGCGTTCCGCGGGATCCAGCTCATCCTCGCCCATAGCGATCGGATGAGGGGACCCGTGGCGCCTCCGCCGGATGGTCGGATGCGGCGACCCAGCGCGGGCCATAGTTTTTGTGGTCGAGATTCCCGGGTGTCAGATGAAATTAAGTAGAGCAGGCAGCACTCCTAGATTGTAGCTTCGGGTCCTGTCTTGCGCTCTGCCTCGATCGCAAATCTGAGGAATTCCAAGATATTTGGCCAATCGCCTATTGATGTCTGTGAAATAATTAGTCAATGGTTACAGAAAATTGTAACTTCCATCTGGAATCACCAATTCTGCCAAGCAAATTTAATGGTACCTACACTCTTATGCATGTGATGTGTTATCCGGTTTGGTCTCTTCCGTAGCTCGTGATTGTTTTGGGAGATGTTAGAGTTTATGTAGTCGTGCAGGTTGGAACTCGGATGAATCTACGACTAAACTGGCTGGGGACCGTGGGGCTCAGTCAATTAAACGTATCTTCTGTCGCTGAGACCCTGAATGCATCAATGGTTGCATTGCATTGCAACTAAGGCTGCAGGTCAATATATTCGTTCATTCATGGCTAATGGTATACAAAGATATGAACTCCAAATCCACAAAGAACGTGGAATACGTAGTTCGCATTCAATCAGAATTCACCTGGTACTGTGCATAATTTTCAAGGCATCGAGAGCATCGGCGCTTGAGTCTGGTATTACCTTTATTCGCGCCTCAAATAGTCAGACGAGATTATCTTACATTTAATTTATTTATTTTGTTGTTTAACTTTATATTGGCTTCGTTGCGCAGCATAACCAGTTCAACGACATACGCCACTGGTGACCGTAGATATCTAGGGGGTAGATTCTTCGCAGAAAGTATAGTGGTACAGTATTCATCAGAGGTATCGATCTTTTTTCTTTCTTTTCTTGATGCATTTTCCGTGACCCATCATCTCGAGGGCAGCACTCTGCGCGCATACTCTCTCCCGATCTTGAGCGCCGACCTGCACAGGTCCTCTAGCCTCCTGTCTTTGCGCCTCCGCATCCAAATAAGTATAATGATTAGTATAAATGAGTCGATGACCAGGTGCTTGATGGCAGTCCAAAAGAGCCACGATATCCAGGCACCGGGTGTTCTGTCCTTTTTCGATTTCCATTCCCTGCCCGACGTGATTTGCTCCCTGAGCGCTGCGATCTCGGCCGACAAGCGCACCATGGCTCTCTCTACTTTGCGCGACCACCTGTCGCCTTTCTTGACGTAGTCGCCCTCGTCTTCGTCGCCGAGTCTCTCTCTATATTCCTTCTCGACCTCGTCATCCTCGCTCATGGGGCTCAGTACTTTCATGGGCCCCTCGGTCCCGGGCAGCGGCTGCGCAAACTTCCTTATCGGCTCGGGCGAGTTGCCCTTTGGACTCGTCTCGCTCGTACTCGGGCTGTTGTTCTTGATCTGGTTCCAGACGAATTCGAGCTCCGACACGAGCTCCTGCGCATCGGGTGTTGTCGCGAACCGGTGCATGGTCTCGATCAGGGCCTCGATGTACCTGCGCTTGGCCTCGGTCCTGCTCAGGCCGCGCTGCGCATTCCAGGCATCCCACTTGCCCTGCTCGCGGTGCAGTTCGTCTTGTGTGACGCCCAGGGCCGAGTGGGACGGCCTCTCCATCACGCCGTCCACGTCTCCCTCCATTGCTTGCTTGTAGAGGCCATAGAGCCGGAGTCGGTCGGCCGGTGGGGGCCTCGATGCGCCGGTCTTCGGAATCTTCTTTACTGTGTTCAGTGCGTGCACAAATACGCGGTCTATTCAGTTACAGAGCCATGTTAGCATTGAGCAGTCATCGGTGCCACCAGAGTATATGGTTGTTTGTTTCGCAGTATGATTTGCGTGTGATGTCGTCGATGCCGACCACGAAGGCGCCGAAGCACGTGTGGATTGCGCTCGCCAAGGGTCGGGTGTAGTGTGAGACAAGGGTCCAGCGATAGACAACTCACCAACTGAGTCGGCCATTGGAGCTGCTTATTGAAAGGATCTTGGTCCGGCGGTAGCAAAGTCAAGGTCGATTATGATTATACGATATTATATGTCATGGCCGAGGCGCTGCGACGCGTCGCTCTCTTCTTCTTGGGAGCCCAACTACAAATGCAGCCGAGGAAGCTGGCTGACGGGGCGATCGATGTGTTGGAGAAATGCCGAACCGTCGCGCAGGATCGGGTCTCTGCAGCTCCGCGAATCGAATCAGTCGTACCGTAGGTGGCGGCCCTCTGCTTGCCCTGCACAGTCACAGAAAGCTCGGAATGGTAATTGCACAAGATTGCGAGCGGGTATCGTAAAAGGGCGTGAAGGTAATGCAGGTAGGTAAGGTATCTTGGTCGCTGCGTTGTAATATGTCACGATTGATAACTAAAGTTACCATCAGATGGATGGATCCGTCGTCCCACATGTGCTGAATGGGGGAGCTTTCGGCGGTTGGCCCATTGCCTCGGCGCAACCGGGGAAAGCTTTCGGGGGCGCGCATACAGGCGTACTAGGGGTACCTACTTTAACTTTTTCCAACAGTTGATGCGCTGTACCGCGTCGACCTTGACTCGGGACGTTGCAATGCGTCAACGAAGCGACGGAACTCTATGGTTCGCAACACTCCTCCAGCTAGCGGGGTCACTTCACCCGAGGAGGAATTCCTAGATGATGCATTGCAGCTATTAATTTGCGTATAATTCATGTATGTGTCTTGCTAGGGTCTCCCCTTCCAACTCCAAAGCTACGCTTTTTCTTTTACCTTCTCTTTCTTTTCTTATGTCGGATATTAGATGGACTTTGTTCTGCACCAACCAGAATAAAACTTTTTTCGAAAATATTTTGTATAGTTCTCAAAACTCGTCTCGAGGTTTGGATAGAAAAGACGACGAATACGAAGACTTTTATCTATACGGTGTTCTTAGCCGCATCGAATTCCTTTTTCTGCTGCTCAAAGCGGCGAAGCATCTTTTTGTTGTCGAGAGCTACTTGAGCCGCCTTCTGTCCTGCTTCCTTCTTATTGAGGGCGCTTCCGTATCCCATATTAAAGTCCTTGACTCCCCAGCCGTCGAGGAAAACTCCAACAGTATACCACGGCAGACCAGTCTTCTTTTCCTTCTTGGGCTCGCCCTGGTCTCTGTATGAGATGACAATGCTCTTCCCTCCAATAGCTTGAGCAAGCCGAACTTTGGGTGGCGCGACAGCCTTGGGTTGGTCATCTGAAGTAGGAAGTTCGGATGGAGCTGCGTCAGATGATCCTTGATGTTGCGCCACCAAAGGAGCTCTCAGAGTGGTCCCGTTCATATAGTCGACTGGTCGATCCCGGAACTCCTTACGAAGCTCTTCTTGAAGCTCGCCTCGCCACAACGTCTTGATCCATGATGCAGCGTTCGATAAGCCGTGTTCGGGATCTCCCAGAACGACACCGGCAACATATGCCTCGAAGACATCACCCAAGATCTTTCCATACTGCTTCTTTGTCGTATTCTGGTCCTGGAATTCGGAAGGAAGCCGCAGACGCTGATCGAAGCCGTACTGCTGCGTGTACTTGCCAAGCGTCTTATTCCGGATCAGTATCTCGCGGTATTGGGAGCATCGTCCGGCAGATAGCTGGGGGAAAGTCTGATAAATGAAAGCCGACGACATGAGATAAAGGTATGCATCGCCAATCCATTCTAGTCTCTCATAACTGCCGGTTGCGTCCTTGACGAGACCAGCGTGGGTGAAAACTGCACGCTCTAGAGTGGCATCTCGAATTGTTGGTAGCCGAGGTGGAGAACTGGCATCATCGTCAGGTGTCCAGGGGGTAAGGTAGGTTGCAGAAGAGACCGCTTGTAGTTTGGCGGCCTTGCTTGGAGGCGCCGTAGGCTTCAACTTGTCGATGTTGGCGTTGATAACAGTGGCCACTTCCTTCAAGTGGTCTGCGTCGTAGTCTCCACGGCCAAAGTGAATGTCCTGCTGGAGCTTCTGCGCGGCACGCAACAGATCCTCTGCGTTTCGAACGAGCTGAGAAACCGAATCAAGAGCTTCGTTGCGGTCGGGAGACAAATCTGAAAATTGTCTTTTCGACATCCTGCTCGTTCTTTCTGTTTGAGCTCGCAATCCCAAAAATTGAGAATGATAGCCTGCCTTGCTTCGCAGGATTCAGCTTCTGGACGATCTTTATACTGCAGGAGCTGAGTTCGGATGACTCCTTCGCTGGCCCCAGAAGTCAAAAAAGAAGATTTTCCGTGTCTTTCAGTTTGTAATTTTGAATCTCCCCAAAATTCAAAACTCCAGGATCGCTAAAGAGTTCAAACATTTGAGAATTCGGTTGCATGGTATGCACATGTGGAGTATCGAATAGATACTGTGGGGCCGTGACTAGCTACGTACGGACAGCGCGAGGTACGTACCTTCCCACCAGCACCTGCGCTTGTCCTTATCGATAAGAGTTGACGTGCATCAACCGACAGCCGAATGGTCGCGCGGAAATTTGGACATCGCGACAGGGAGCTACGATCGGAACCTCAAGCAAGGCCTCATACTCATCGCTTCCGGGCCATCGCAGATACAACATGTCGGTTCCACGAGCGCGGGTTCTGGACCTGGTGAAGGTGCGTTCGACGTGCAGCTTGCGCCAACGGGAGATTGCTAATGGCTGCTCAGAAACAATGCGAAATCTTCTCGACCACGTATAACCCGACTGGCGTCCGCATGGGCAACAAGATCCTGCGCCAACGATTGAAGGGGCCGTCTATGAAGCACTACTACCCGCCGAAGGGCCCCCAGCTGAAGGACCTGTTCAAGCAGTTCAAGAGCCTGGAGCTGGAGGGTGTCGACGAGGAGTGGGAAGCATGGCAAGATCATCTTGCTGGGTAAGGGCAACCCCGGACTTGCGATCCAGTTGCATAGCAAAGACCCGAATGCTGACGAAATTTTCAGGAGACAACAACGTGGAAAGGCGCCACCAAAGAAGAAGAGGGTAGCCAAGGCGGCGATGGCGGCGGCAGGTAAGCAACGCAATGGCTGACCACACTCTTGCGAACTTCGCTGACGGATGGCTCCCTTTAGGCAAGAAGTAAATTACGACACGATAAAAGGCATGATATATACTTGTACAACAACCACGGCGTTTCTGGAAGATGTAGACAACATCAATTTGTCGATACCACCGCGTCATCACATGAACTATTGAAATTCGAGCTTCAAGTGTATCATTTCGTCTTTCCAATGGCCGATGTCCGATTTCCATTTCGGAGGATCAACTTCGAGACAATCAGTTGTCAATTGTCTCCGACTTGTTACACTACTATTTTGCGAATTGACTTCCATATACAAGCACGATGCTCTTGGCAGCGACACTTGATGGAAAGCAGGCTCAGCACCCTGGAGACATCTTGGAACGACTTCAAGCTGTCAACCAGTCAAGAGATCAACGAAGCTGCCACGTCTCGATATATACAAGATCGATGTCTCAAAATTATGGAAGACCGCTGGTACATGACGTTTCGCAGTTGTCAGAGTCGATTCTTCGATCTTCGCTTTGGCCATCTGCCACAAATAGGAATTAAATATACGATTTGATTGCAATTTCGTCAATACAATAATATCATAAGACACTTCCTGATCTACAATCTCCATAAGTCACGCTATCCCCCATGTTGATCTAATGCTGCCCCATCCGCTTTCGAGAAAGAGTGTTAACACTTTGTTCGCAATGGGAATGCCAGGCGGTGGACTTCCCACCAGCTCATCATACCAGTATCAGCTATAATGTGATATTCAGAGATTTAAAGACGTTCCGACATGACACAGCAGGATTGATGCTTAAATGATCTATTTTAGTACTATCGTGGGGTTTCCTGTATCCATGGCCGTCTTTACGCAAAGTGGCCATTCGGCAAAGGTTCGAGTTATAGCTAATTGCATTTCCTGGGCAGGGTATAGTCCACAAGAAATCTCGATTGTTAGCCACGCTCTACAAGTCTAAAGCAACAGGCTTCGGTAACTATAATATCCTGCTAGTTGTCCTGGTTGTGTTACCTACCAATGATCCAATATTTCAGAAGGAGGAGGAATTGATGTGACTATGATTGGTTCCAGCAACTCAAACAATCAGCTGCCATTGTAGCCAGAGTATCTTTTTCTGAAACCAGTATTCAAAAATCTCCAAACGCCCGAACTTGAGCTGCTGATATTAAGTCCAAGTTCCAGTTGCCCAAGCTTGTTTCTTTGAACCCATCCTACAGACAACATTAGATTCGAACTCTGACCAGATTGTCCGTTTATTCACCTTGTCGTCACACAATTTACCTCCTCACTCAAGCAAGATCGCCGTCGGTTCGTAGCAGTTGATGAAATTGCCTCTTATCGTTTGACCTAATTTCTTTTATTTCGGCACTAGCCAGCAATCCACCCTCGCCGATATTCACAAGCCTATCGGCGCCGTTCGAAGACCTATCTTTTTTACCCGAAAACCTTGTTTGTTCACGGAACTGACCACGTCTAGGCGGGCAGCTCTATATCTGGGAAAATAGCAGCAGTCACCCAGTTTTATCAACGCAAAAGCTCCAGCTCTGTGGGATCTGTTCTCGCAGCCCGTTCGTTTTGACAACCACAACAGGAAAACAGTCCATTGTCTGGACAATCATCGTCAAGGGACCTGCAAGGCCTGTTCACGATACAAGTTTCGGCACTGCGGATTTTTTTTTTCTATTTAAAGCCTTTGACTCCTGCACTAGTGGGTGCCCCAAAGTCACTTCCTTCCCCCATCAACATTTTTACTCTGCACAATTGTCTCGTCACTTTGGTCACCTTTCCCAGCCGAGTCACAAGCAGAGCTGGACTGCTACCAGTTCCACCATCTCTCAAGCTACAGTCAACAACCACTGCCATCACTTTGGTTCCGGCAAGTCAGCCAAGTCACCACTCGAATTAGCAATCTGCCTATTCTGGCACAACATTTTGAGGAACTCACTCTTCACAACTCGAGGTAAGCTTGAAGCATCACAACTTTCACGTCGTCCTATGCTTGCCCATCCCATACTCTCTCGTCTCATGCCCGTTCGTGGCCTACCTTTGCACAAAGCCAAGAGTGGCATCCAAGACCTCTTCTCAGCAGGACAAGCTATGCTGGGGAGATGTCCGAGTTTCAGGATCCTCGCATCTGCTTCATCAAGCCTCAAGCTGGGTCTCAGCATCAATTGTTGTTCGTAGGGAGTACCTGCTTCACGATGGCCAACAATCCAAGGCAGGAGCACTCCAAGCTCTTGCCCTCAGACACAACTTCCACAATCAAAAGTTGATGGTCCAGAAACTCGACCCCTCGTTCCTTCTCTTAATCCCACCATCTTTGCACCTTAAACTCTCGGCAAATCCAACCCCAAGTTCCCGGGAACACCTCACATCCACCCAACCATCTTCCCTCACCTCCTCTCATCGCAGCCCAGAGTCACCAAACCATCTGGTTCTCAAACCCGCATACCATCTATTCGTCTCTGTCTGAGCATATAGATCATCTTCCGTTTTTTTTGCTTGAGGAATTAGTGATCCGAGTCAAACCACCAGGAGCAGTCCGCCACATTACTGACAAACCAAGCAGTCCACCTGTCCCGCGTGACACCTGCTCAAACGCCGGTCACGATGGCAAGCAACGGCACGCCCTCGACCGGCTCGCCGACCGTTCGTCGTCCCCAACCTGTCAATCCTGCCCCCTTGGAGGAGAAGTCCAAGCTCGCCCAGGAGAGTTCTCTCGGCCTTGATCCCGCCGCCCAGCTCCTCTCCAACCTGAACATCGTAGGTTCATGTTTGCTATTTCATATCAATACCACGCGTTGGTCATAATTTGACTCAATGTGGCCGGTCGAGTCTTGTCACTGATCACGTTCATCACAATCTAGGCCGCAGACAGTTCGTCTTTGCACCTTCAGAAGTCCCAAATCATGAATTCAATCGCCAACAAGGAGAACTCGCAGGTGTGTATCAGTATCGATTAGATCGAGAAAGATTGCTAACTTGAAGAAGAATGAGCACAGTCCTGGCCACAATCCTCTGGTTGATACTCTTCTGAAGCAGATTGAGAACGGAGAGGCCCGTCATCCTCTGCCTCGCAAGCCCGTCAATAGTTTCAAGACTGGTAACGATGCTAGCACCACCTCGATGCCTCTCACCCCCGCTGAGAACTTCTCGCTGCCTTCTTCCAAGACTCATCTCACCAGCACCAACGCAAAGGAGAATAATGCTGCAGATGATGAGGTTGCCCGCCTTCAGCAGCAACTGGCAGCTGCCCAGAGCAAGATCCACGAACTGAGCCAGACCCGAGACCCGAATGTTGATGCACTGCCCGGTCCATCTTTTGAGTCCCAGTACGATGATACCTCTTCGAGACACTCTATTACTCCAGCCATGCAGCCCGGCCACGCTTCGGCATTGAACAACAATTCTTGGACCGGCCTTGACGATGGTCGATCCGACAACGGCGACTCCATCTCCGCCAATGGATTCAATCGTGCACGTAACATCTGGAACGGTGCCAAGCCTGGTCAGCCTTCTGGAGGAGGCATGTCTGGAACTAAGAGTCCTGTCAACGGTGGAGCCTGGCCTTCTCGAGGCAACTTGATGTTCTCCGACTCGGCCATGCCTTACAACGCTGCACCTGCTTCTGAGTTGTACAGAAACTCCGATCGCATCTCTCCCGATTACGATGGAGACAATCGAGGCGCCAACAACCGCCGCAACAGCCGCTTCGACCGCTTCGGTGGCGGATTTCCCGGCTACGGAAACCAAGGCCCCTATGGCGGCGGCAACTTCAACAACCAGTATGGCCAAGGTCCATACGATGGTGCAAATGGCCAGAACAGCCCCTACCCCGCCAATGCAGCACCTTATTCGAGCCAGCAGCCCGATCCTATTGGAACTGCATTGTCCCCGCTGGCCACGGAGTTCACCTCCGGAAACGGTCACTGGAAGTCAGAGGTAAGGAGCTGCCATGGATAAGCAAAACGTACAATGCTGACTCAAGTCTCCTTTTAGCCCGCAACCTCTGAAGGCCCTACCTATCTGCCTACAACAGAGCCCTTGAACTATCGCCGCCTGCTCGATCGCAATGTCAACTGCAACTGGAAGTACATTGTTGACAAGATTGTTTGTAACAACGATCAGCAGGCCTCCATCTTTCTCCAACAGAAGCTTAAGGTCGGTACGCCCGACCAGAAGTATGAGATTGTGGATGCCATTATCCTTCAGGCCCATCCTTTGATGGTCAACCGCTTCGGAAACTTCCTGGTTCAGCGTTGCTTCGAGCACGGAACTCCCGAGCAGGTCATCAAGATTGCTGAGGCCATTCGTGGAAACACCCTCAGCCTGTCGATGGATCCCTTTGGCTGCCATGTTGTCCAGAAAGCCTTTGACTCGGTTCCCGAGGACTACAAGGCCGTGATGGTCCATGAGCTTCTGCGCCGCATACCTGAGACTATCATTCATCGGTATGCTTGCCATGTCTGGCAGAAGCTCTTCGAGCTCAGATGGTCAGAGTCCCCCCCACAGATCATGAAGTATGTCAATGAGTCTCTACGTGGTATGTGGCATGAGGTTGCCCTCGGAGAGACTGGCAGTCTGGTTGTTCAGAATATCTTCGAGAACTGTCTCGAGGAAGACAAGGTTAGTTCAACTGCTTTCGGAACGGCGATTTCAATTATTGTTCATGCTAACACGTTTCAGCGTCCTTGCATCGAGGAAGTCTTGACCAATATTGACATCGTCGCCCACGGTCAATTCGGCAATTGGTGCATCCAGCATATCTGTGAGCACGGAGCCCCCGCCGACCGCGGCCGCGCCATTGATCACGTCATTCGTTATGCTGGAGAGTACAGCACGGATCAGTATGCTTCCAAGGTGGTTGAGAAGTGCCTCAAGATCGGAAGTGGCGATTTCTTGGGTCGCTACCTTGACCGCGTCTGCGAGGGACGAGTCGATCGACCCCGCATTCCCTTGATCGACATTGCCAGCGATCAGTATGGCAATTATTTGATTCAGTGGGTTCTGACTCAAGGCAACCCCCAGCATCGCGAGATTGTTGCTGCACACATTCGAAAGCATATGGTGTCGCTCCGTGGATCCAAGTTTGGATCTCGTGTCGGCATGCTGTGCACCAATCCCGCCATTGCAACCCGTCCTGGTCCTGGCATGAATCCCAATATTGGCCGTATGCCCGGACCTCGATACGGCGGCCGTCCCTACCAGTAGGGGTTTGCACCCAACCTTTCCAGCGTCGTTGGTACGGCTTTGACGTATTCCTTCGCGGATACCCAGCAGAGCCCACTCTTCCTCTTTTTCTGATTTCAATCCTGCTCTTCCTTGATGCACAATGCTTTGTTTTTGACCGGTATGTCCTGTTCTTTACATGAGAGGAATAACCACTGCTAACACGTTCCAGTCATTTGTTTACCTCGTGAGAGGCCACTCGATTCCGTGGGCTTTTCAGTGGTACCCCGAACCAGAAAGCATTGTTTTCGTGACGACTCGGTCGTTCAAGCAAAGTTAATCCACTACGCCGACGAATCAACAAGATTTGACAATCTTTTCGCGAACATTCAAGGAGGTGGAAAGGTACATCGCGGCAAGTTCCCTGCAGCATTGCCGTGGATGTTTTGGAGACATCATACCTAGGGATCTCGCGATCTATGAGCCATCATACGGAGAGAGACCAGTAGACAACAGTCGCCAATATTTACCTTACCTGGTCACTTGGATGAGTTCGGAGTGAACCATCGATCTCGACGACAAACTTCACTGCGAAGTCAACTTTGCGTCTCGGCGGACTCCTCCCGATACTGGTTCTTGGACCTAAGTAAACAGTTTTCCACTTTTGGTACCACATCTCCATCGATGCTTACCAGTCCATTCGTTTCTTTCTGATCTGAATTTTGGTTTTTAATGCGTGAGTACAAGTCTGTGCCCTTTTCGTACCGAAAGAAAGCTGACATGGATGAAAAGGATCATGTTTCTTGCCTTCAACCGAGTTTGCAATGGTCATCGACATTTTCTTCTTTTTCCGGAAGACAGAACCTTCGTGCTTCGAAGGGGAAATCGACCAGGAGTGTCGTGCCTTTTGATGCGCCAAGTTCATTAGCGGGCGATCCAGTTGCGAAGTTGGTAGCATGCCGAGGGCATATTGCAGCTTGATGAGGGCAGATCGACCTGAGAGGTCCATTTCTGGAAGCTTGAGCATCATCTAGACTCTGCCTATAAGACTGCATTTTTACGCATTGTTGCCAAAAGACAAATATACAGCCATGGTCCTGGAGCACACAGCATTGGCAAGGTATGAATCTGAAGGGGGCAAAATGCAGCATCTACTGGTCTGCCTTGGAATCACCACGAGTTTGTATCGACGAAGGGGTCTTCATTACAGTGCCTAAATAGAGATCAATCTGCAAGTTTTGTTACTACCAGAGTGCTTGACTGTGCTTGTATGAAATGAGTGTCTGCTTTCGGCGGAGATCATTCTGGCCATGTCGTTGACAATGGCGGCAAAGGCCTGTCCACTGGTGACGCGCACAGTGTTTCGAAGTGCAGGTCGTTGTTGGACTTGTTGCGTGGCCTACTCGGCATCTGAGGTTAAACAATCGTGCTAACATGAAATCGTCGAGCGGACACTCGGGTAGTTGGACGGAGGGAAGACGAGACCTGTACTCTGTCACACCACGTGAGCTGAGTAAGTCGAGGGCAGAAGTCTTGATCGAAGCTGAGCGTAGCGAGCGTGTAAGTGTTGGTGGGAGAGCCTGTTTCTGGTTAGGATCTAGGTAGATTCTAGATATTCGCATCCAGAGCTTAACCCCATTGGGAAGCAGGCCCTCCTCATGGCGGGGTAGTTCCAAGGGAGGCGGGAAGCATTCGTTATGTCATAGGTGACTTGACCAGACTGAAGGTACTCATCAGCTGGGTTGTTTCGATGAGGTTGGGCTTTCTATTTCGTGCCGATTATCCAGCTGGGGCGAGCCTGAAGCTGTATATGTAATATATGACAGCTTTTGTTACAGCCCTACTTGACACTTTTTAATTACTTACAGCACGTCGAGCACGCTGCTCACTTGAACTTCTCTGTCCGGCGCATCTCATCCTTTCGGTCCTAGAATACAAGTCGAAACTACCCCGCCGAACCCCCTTGGTGCTGTAGCTTGTCGTCAGCACGGGAGCAGACGTAGTAACATACGACTTTTCTGAATACAGACTGTTCGCAAATCGTCTACCCTAAGATTCATCAAGCAGATTTCTATTTCTTCGCGCCTCCGAGACTGCGATCATGGCGTCTCGATTAGGCTTCAGCAGTTTCCTGCTCGTCATGGGCATCATTCTGGTGCTCATGCCTGGCAAAGCCGCAGCTTTCGGAGCTGGCAACATCCCCTCGATCGCACAGGTCGAGGGAGTGAATTGGCGACACGGCGACATCGAGGACATGCTCAAGACCCTCACATTCTTGCACGGAAAGAAGTGGACGACACTGCTTGTTCAGCGCACCTATTTTGGCAACTGGCTGCGAGACTATTCCCAGGCCGTCGATGTAGGCAGTCTGAAGGGTGTCAATGCTGCGACGATCCGCATTCTCGTCTGGGTCCTGTCGTTCCTGGCCAACGGCTATGCTACCGAGGAGTTCGAGGTCACGGAAGAGCGTCTGGGTGTCTACCGACCCGAGGAGCATATCGACAACCCTCTGGGCTACGCGGATGGCAAGGATGCACGGGAATTTGACAAGCGACTGCGCGGCCCTGTTGCGCCTGCAGAGACGGAGATCGATCCGCGCACTGGCATGAAGAACTACATTGCCAACGAGTCGGGCGGTTGGGCCACCAGTGCCGGATACCTTCGCTTCAGTTTCGCTCGATCTATCCACTACGGCAGGCTGTACACCAGCGGATCCTCGGGAAAGGGTAAAGAGGAAGACTTGTGCGAAGCGCTTCGATGTCTTGGTCAAGCTCTTCACTGCATGGAGGATTTCTCTGCCCACAGCAACTACTGTGAACTCGCACTTCGCGAACTTGGCTATCACGACGTCTTCACCCACTGTGGAACACAGTCCGAGATCCACCTGAACAACAAGCGAGTCTATCCCCTGGTCACCGGAACCTTTGGCGGCGTCGACTTCTTGCACTCCGTCCTCGGTGAAGCCAACGACCACTTCACCCAGTCCGAGGTTGACGAGTTGGATATCGCTTTGAAGAATGCCGAGGCAGCGACCAAGTCCGGAGGCGGAAGCGGCACTCGAGGTTTCGGCGGAAGCGGCGGCGCCATGGACTTCGTTTCCCTCGTCGGTCAGTTGCCAGGCATTGGTGGAGGTTTCGCATCCGAGGCCAACAACCTCAAGCGTATGGCTGCGGAGCAGGAGCGCGAGAACGAGACGCGATCGCGTGGTGACATGAGCCGAGCAAACAACGCCAACGCTATTCCCGGCATGAGCGCCGATTTTGATCCCGTCAAGACTGCCCAGCGTATCTACCCCATCCTGCAGTTTAGAGACAAAATCGTCAAGTCGATCAACCGCGGTATCGCCAAGATCCCAGGTCTCGAGAGTCTATTGGAGCACATCAGCGAGACTTTGACTGCCTTTGTTCTGGGTCTCCTCGCGCCCTTCATTCGCCCCATCATCAACCAGCTCACAAAGGTGTTGAAGGATGGCTCATCGGGCGTCATCACCGCCAGTGCCAATTCCCAGCTTGAGCCCTGGAGAAATCCCAGTTGCACTGACCCAACGCACTCCATGCTTAGCAAGGACCATTTCACCAACGTCCTCAACTCATGCGCCGGCAGAGTTGGCGCGACAGTCCTTCAATATGTTGTCCCGTAAGTACCAGCACCCAGACGATACCACAAAGACGTAAAATTCGCTGACTGAAAAATCAACAGCCGCGTACTGTACGCTTGGGAGAACACGGGCGTCCCAGTTGACGAGCTAGTGAACGATGTGGTGCGCGCTTTCCACCACCCAGCCATTCGTGATGAGCGGGTCGAGATTCAGCGTGACATGTTCAAGACTGTTCGCAAGTGGGCCGAAGAATATCCTCGCCGCCACGAGCTCAACCATATCCTTGGCTCGGAGAGCGTCAAGGCTGGCAAGAACCACATACTGTCCAGCTCCAACACCAAGGGCCACTCGCATGGCGGTGGCATCTTCGACAATGGAGTCGGCATGTTTGGCGGCGCGATGGGCCACGGCAAGCCTACAGGTAGTCTCTGGAGTCAGCTCCAGACCAGAGACCTCGATGCCATGGGTGCTGGTGGTGGCGGTGGTGGCGGTGGCGTTGGCTACATGGGAGCCAGCTCGCCTCAGCCCGCTCATGCCCCGACTCGGCCCCCTGCCGGCGAAACATACGGCTACCAAGGCGCCGCAACTGGCGGAGAAGCCGATAGCTATCTGAACCCGCAATCTCAGTCTAGCGGCGGCGGTGGCGGCTACGGCGGGAACTCACCGCAGCCATATGGTCAGGGACAAGGCTACGGACAAAATTACGGACAGCAGCCACAAGGATATGGACCGCCTCAAGGTTATGGAGGGCCCCAACAGCAGTATGGAGGTCCACCTCAGCAGGGCTGGGGACCACCGCCGCCCGGTCAATGGGGCGGCGGTCCTCCTCCCGGTCCTCCCGGCGGCTACCCAGGACCGGGTTACGGCCAAGGACCTCCGCCTCCACAAGGCGGCTACCCGCCCTACGGACAGCAGCAATACGGCCAGGGCGGTTACGGTGGTGGTGGTGGCTATGGAAGATACTAGACATGACGGGCACGCGAGAAGGCTTGTTGGCGCAGTTCTGGAGTGGCCTTTGTTATGAAGAATCAGGATTGCATTTCCAGTTCAAGAGGGGACCGGGGGATTTCGGGCGTGGTCAAGTAGGATAGATCATCCACGGGTGGGCGCAAATGGAGGTTTGGTAAAAGCAGAAGGTCTTTAATACAACACGTATCACGAATCGGGTTTGTTTTTAATTATTGCAAGTTTTGACGCTGTGAATTAGGATCTGTTTTTATTTCCTCTGCGCTGGTAGACGATGATTGCCAAAGACCACCGACTATTGCAAAAACTAGAAAAAGAACGCCTCTGATGCCCATGGGAATTCTAATACTACACACATATTGGTTGATACTTGCTTCAAATACGCTAAACACAGGCGCATTTGTTTTCTGCCAAGGCAAGAAACACGGGATACCAGAGCTAATAGTCATTCTATAATTTGGCCTTGACGGCACCCTTGGGCGGTGTCGTGGCGTCCTGGTTCATCAGGACTTCGCCCGTCTTCTCGCCGTTGCCGAAGAAGATGACCTGGACGGTCAAATCGTCACTGTTGGCATGGTTAGCTTCTGGATTGGGAATCACAGATTGTGGTTGGCTCTGATATCTACGTACCGGTATCGTCTGGAAAACGGCGAGACCAGGGTCAAAAGGGCGCAGACCTGTTCCTCGTTCTTGCCGCCAAGGGCGTTGCGGATCAGGTGTGTTGCCACATTGTTATCCTTGACCACAAATCTCTCCTCGTTGGGAGAGAGGCCCCACTGCCTTTGGCGGATGGGCGTCTTCTGGCCGTCATCGCCATGGCCTCCCTTGGCGGCCTCCACGGGGAGGTGGTTCTGCTGCGAGCCAAAGATCTTGGACCACACCTTGTTGAACTGGGAGTTGGACTGACTGGCGGCTTGTTCGCTCTCAATCCACTTTCCTACGAGGCCAACGACTTCCTCGTTGGTCAGCATCTCCCAAAGTCCGTCTGTTGCCATGACCACAAAGTCGCCCTGCTCGGGGTTGATCTTGGTGGTGGTGACGACCGGCTCGGCCGTCACATACGGCGGCGTCTTGAGGAGAGGCGACGGTGTGCGGCCAAAGAAGGAGGCGCGGAGTCGCTCTGATATCTCTCTTGTCCACTTGTAGCTGGCGTCACCAAAAGCGCGAGTTGGCTCCAGTCCGCCGAGGACACGACCATTACGCACAACATGTTCCTCGCCAGGGTGTGCCTTTCGCATACGGGCAGCCTCGTTGGGGTTGCCGCCGGTCTGATCTTCGGAAAGAGCCGTGGCTGTCCACTTGCCAGAGGTACTGCGGCGACCCAGGACGGCACGGGAGTCACCAGTGCATGCAACTCTCAGATTCTTGGAAGCACTGTCGTAGAATGAGAGCATGGCGCAGGAGCCCGAGAGAGCAGGGCCGAGAAGCTCAGCGGCAACACGCTTGGAGTTGGACTTCAAGACCTTGTCGACGCTGTCGTGAACGATCTCATTGTCCAACCTGGTGAAGCCGAGCTTCATGGCGGCATCGATGGCCTCGGGCGATGGGGGAGCACCCAGAGAATGGGCAGCCTTGTAGGTGGTGTTCAGTTCTCGTGCGACGTAGCTGATCAAAGTCTGGCGCAGCTTGGCCGATGTCGTCCAGCCACTATAAATGTCAGTCATGGTCAATTGAGCCATTGCGAGAAGAGTTGCAAAACCTACGCATGGCCGTCGAAAACGCCCCAGAACATCCAATCATTGGCATCCTCTCGTTGCTGGCCGGCGGGTGCTGGCATGGAGACCTCGACAATCTTCTCGGCGTGGTCATCCTCAATTGGGTTGTTGCTGGCCAGCTGTACGAGATCGTAACGCAGGACGCCCTGTCCTCTGTTGACGACAAAGGATGCCTCGTTGTCGCGCAGCTTCTCGGTGGCCTGATCCGGGGTCAACATCTCCAGGACGTTGTTGTTGGCGGTTCCGTCGGCACTCTTGTGAATGGGCCCCTCGCCCACGAAAGTTCCAGTGTGCAGCTCGTCGGCACCGATGACTAGGACATTACGGGTCGTGGCGGCGTTCTGGCTGGTGGGAACCTTGGAGGAGGTCGAGTACTGGGCAGCGGCGGTGTCGGTGCCGTTGTCCTTGTAGCCGTACCAGGCGCCGTAGCCAACGAGACCGCCGACCAGAGCAACGGAGAAGCGTCTAAAGTACATGGAGGATTGGAGGGGCTGGCCTAGCGCATGTTGCTGCTGGTGCTGCCGTTGGCGCTGCGAGTGGGACGACGAGGTCGAGGACGATGCGGGCGTGGAGGTGTTCTTGGAGGCGGCGAGAGAGGAGGACGTGTTCAACGATCGCAGCTGGCCGAGCCGGGCGCTATTGCTGCTCAGAGTGTACTGCTGGTGCGCGATCAGACTGGCCCGTCGCGTGCGCAGGGCCAAGGTGTTCCTCGACAGGCCCCGGGCCGCGCTCTGGCAGGACCGAAAGGATCTCACGGCGACTCGACGCATTTGAACGTCGGGGGCGGAGGTCTGTCGCTCCTAAATCATGAGCAGCCAAAGCCCGAATAGAGTGTCCAGCGTCGAGGCTGACCCAAAAAGCTTGTTGAAAGTGAAGCAGTAAGGTTACTGTCGGATCAGATACGGCCAGTAGTGGAAATGCTTGCTGTAGGTGTTGGCATCAGCTGGCTTGGGATTATCGATTAAGGTGGAATTTAGCGGCCAGGGACCTGCTGCAGGAGGAGCTTCTAGCGAGTTACGGTAGGTACGACGTTCGTGCGCTCAAGGTACTTTCTAGTGCACTCAAGGCTGCATTGAGCCGTCCCTTCCCTTGTACCCAAACTGCTGACTGCCGACCCTGAAACGAAGGAAGCAGCCTTCAATTGAGTGGGGGAATTTACAGCTAAGAAAGTCACTGTCTTCACTCACTGCTTTCCTTGTGTTCAGGCCACTCCGTGAATGTTCTCTTTTCGGACATAGTTTCTCAGGATTACACCTATTACCCAGTCTCTCAGGACTGTACAAGTCAACGGCGACAACTGCTTGTATAGGTACTCACCATGGACGCCTCTCAAGATCCTCCTGCTGCAACCCAGGACCCCGCAGCTCCGCCGCCAGCCATGTTGCGGATGAGGGAACTGGCAGCTCAGAATCCGGATATGGGCCATCGATCTTTTGACAGTTATCCGTGGACAAAAGATAATGTGTTTCAGGTGAGATACATATGGCATCCCAATGCAATTGTCCAAATGTGAACCAAGAAATGTTTGTGTGCTAATTTCGATCGCCAGTCTCAACTTGCCACGGCGTTGCTGAGTTCCAGCAATCTATCTCCAGTCCAGATCGCTCTGCAGTGCCGTCTCAAGCGGTTTGAGGAGAAGGTCGGCATCAAGATTGATGCTACCAAGTATGAAGCCTACCGGGCTCAGCCGGGCCGGCCCCCGGTAGACCTCGTGCCTCAGGTCATCTTGGAACAAGAGGCTCTGTACGAGGTGAGAACATGCAGACGGACACTGGGAGAAATGTCTCTCGAGATTCCTTGCTGACAAGATAATACCAGCCGGATGTGAGCAAACGCATGTACGCCTCGATAGTCAACGGAGGCCAGCCATCGCAAGATGGCCAAGACCAGGACTTGCCGTCGTGGCAGCGTTCTGCTCCAAAGGCTGCTCTGTATGTAAACAAAGATGATGCAGGTACTGGCGATGGCTCCGACAAAGAACCATATCCAAAGAAGTTTGAGGAGATACTGGCATTCCTCCAGACTGGAAAAGAGATTCCAGGCATCGTCCAGATACCAGACACCGTCATTGAGGATGCAGTAAGTGGAAACTGCAAAACGTCCAGCAGAATAACATGGCATGTGGTGCTGACCAAATAAACTAGTCCATCTCTACAACAAGCGGCCGTTCAGCGCCGCTCAAGCCCTGGGAGAGGAAGACAGCCGCCAGCAGCGATCTGTAAGAGTAATAAGAACTCCTCGGCCATTTAACCCAATTCAATCGTCAAGGAAGATCTTGAATATGTTCTCTCTTGTGAGTATGGGACATGTGACGCTTGACCAGGCTAGCAACGGCCTCTAGCAGCAACGGCGTCTAGCCACGCATTATGCCACGCGTGATGACCTCGGCAGCCTCAAAGGTACCGAAAGTAATAAAGCCACCAAATGAGGGGCCCACTTTCAAGAACCTGCTCTATGGTCTTTATAATAGCGGAGGTGCTCATAATATGCGATTCCGCCTTGCCCGTCACAACAATGACCCCGTTGTCGTTACCATATGTAAACGGCCTCTGCCCAGAAGATCGGAATCTAGACTGCAAGGGAGACCTTCTGCCTCTGTCGTTCTCATCTCGGCTCAACATTGGGAATACTTGGGCTCATCGAATTCCATGCCAAGCATATTCCATCTCTCCCCCTCAACTCTTATATGGTGTCTTTCATAAGCAATATTTCGGCATTCAGTCAAGATGGATTCGGTCGTGTCGACACCCAGGCTGCCCTTCGAGCTGCGCCAAATGATCTGGAAGCACTACGAACTCTCGGAAGAGCCTATGACACACATTATCACCAGCACCGGCGTCATTTCCAGGGGGCTGCCCAAAGTCTACGGTTCGCGCGTCATCTCGCTGCCGATGCCAGACGCCGATCATATGAGCACAGTCAGAAGTCTCGTGCGAGTCAATCGAGAGGTGCGAGCGGCCGTCTTGAGGAATCGCGAGGTCTACTGCTTCTCTCGGCCTATCAACGAGATGGCCTGCGTGTATGGCTGGAAATCCCAAAGCATACACGAACGAGGCCCGACCTGCCGACTCTCGAAGTACTCGAGTCTCTTTGTGAACTGGGAAAGCGACTTGTTTTACTTTCCGTATGCTCATGACCCGAAAGACCCCCAGAGTCTCGTCCAAGATCCGCGTTTCCAGGCCAATGCTCAGCATGTCGCGTTTGACGCGGTCTTTGAACTCTCCGGGCTCAAAGGATTGTTAACGACTGGCCCGGGAACGAGCTACAAGAATCAAAACGTAGACTCTCTGCGTTCATATACACAGTCTCTGGCAGCTGTACGAAGCATACGGCTTGCGATCCCCTCGGACACTATCAAGAGCATAGATGCTTTGCGTTGCAATGCCATCGAACGGCGGCAGCGCATGAAAGATGTCAAGAGCGGCCAATACGGCTTCTCCAGTCCGTTGGATGCTAGTGCACAGTTTCACTCATCATCACCCTTGAGTGATCCATTCGTCCGTTTCTGTCAACGCCTTGAGACTGACGTCGCACGTTCGGCTGGGGACAAGATATTTGCCTTTTGGCCAAGTCTTGAGGGACAAAGATCTCGAGCAGATGGAACAGAGCCAGAGCCGACATGTCCAAGGCATATAGAAGTGCGTGTGATGGTGGATCACCTTGGAGAATGGGATTATGAGTTCCAAGGCTACAATAGAGCAACGAACTCGGCAGCACCGCCCCGACTTGTTTAATCTTGGACCTACCAAGATGTCGAACTCGGCAGCACCACCACGACTTGTTTAATTTTGGATCTACTCAACTCTCTAGAAAAGATCATGATGACGATGAGAAGAATGAGTTGAAGGGCAGTCTCATGTCATGAAACCGATCCAGCCTACCTCATTACAGTTTCATGGCTGCACTACGACAGCAGATGCAACGGCCAGAAGACAAATAGCGAAATGAATTTTGAAGAATCAGAAAAACGTGTCCCGATCCAAGAGAGAACACCTCGCCCTTCCTCCGCGTGAATGAAATGTATCTATCGCGTAAGACAGCCGACAGGAAAATAGATATTGGGGGCGGACGGCATCATGATGTGATATCCGGGAACCGGTTACGCATTGCATACCATGCGGTGTCCGCGGCGGGCCCCGGTAGCCGTGTGGACATGCCCGATCGAGTCAACCGACGGAACCACCATCCTGTCAGCACGAGAGTGCTTCCCTCGACTGTATGGCGGAGGCATGGACGGCAGCAGCTGGCACTGCAAATAGACTCTTCCGTAGTCCTGTGACTTACTGCGGTCGACGAGAGACGGCGACGAAGCATGCGACAGTCGGGAATCACAGTCAGAGTACGTCATTTTGTGACCATGCTACTCTGTGTGAATAAGATCAGGCTCGTTCGGTCAGGCCACGGTGAGTGATGACCGTGGTGCCATTCACTCTTCAATCCACAAAATGAGGAACTCCGCTCGTGCTGATTGGTGGCGGGGAGAATGAAGTGCGGTGAGTATAACAATTCTGTAACGTAGGTCAATACCGAGGAAGCTCTCGATGTGGGTGGAGAGCACTTGTCTGGGTGACGTGTTCGGCCCGGCAACAGTATAGCCTACTGACCTACAGCTTGAACCAGAAAAGTCCTGTGTATAGAAAGAAATGCATACCATAGGTGGGCAGCTGTCGTCGAGCCGCATGACCGTGTGGTCACTGGAGACAACGATAGACGAAGAGGACAGGGTGAACAGGTCTGCAAATCCTCGGTGATCCCGTTGACCTGCAGGCCGTTCTGGGTCTCGAGCAGACAGACCATTGGACATGTAAATGCGAACGTGGATATGGTCTTGCTTACCTTGGGCCATCAGTCAACGTGGAAAGATCGTGCTTCTAGAAGCTGCTTGAGCCTCTTTGATTATGCTCGGACTACTCCTTCTTGGATCATTCATTCGGTGGTAGCCAATCAGAGAGATGTCAGCTGCAGCTTACATTCCAAGACCATGGGTAGAGCTCTCGTATCTTCGTAACAGCGGTGTAGAGAGTCGTGATCTGGTCTTCTATAGGGCGTCGTCGGCTTCTATGCAGGTAACGTATGTCGCGCTTGGGTGCGAACGTCGGCTGGAGATCATACCTTGGCTGAGGCGGGCTCGACAGAGCGAGTAATCACCGTGCCTACACTCGGAAGAAGTGGCTTGCATATGCAGCCCTATGGCAACGAGGTTTGCCACGCGTTCAACCCTGCCAAAAGTGTCGTCTTTCTAGCCTCGGACTGTAATATTTGATCTGGTCAGTGAGAGAGCTGAGCCACAACGCCAGTCGAGGCAATGGCTTTTCAGAAAGTCTCAATGACTGGAGCATTTAATTGCCTTGGTTTTATGGTATGCTCGCTGGAGTCCCTGTCAAGGTTTTTGTTTCTCCATCGATGTGAAGTTTCATACAAGTGATTTCTCACTCTTGGACTCCAGGCATTCCTTGAGAACGTTGTGATATAGTCATACTGTATACACTTCCATTTCGAGCCAGCAGTTTTGCTTCTCCAATGGAAGTGACTGTGCCATGGCAGGGAATTAGATCATTAAGGAGGCTGTTCACTACATTTTAGCAAACATGGCTACAAAGTACGTAAAAGGTCCGGACGTCAAAAGTGACCGCTGATTAGTAGTGCGTGATCCAAAGCAAGGTACGCAAAATCCTGCGTCAGACAAACGCATATGAAGAGTGACTGTGTACTGTCTGGGAATGCTTCGGGACGATCATTGCCGGGAAACAAATAATGAAATCGTGAGACCTTGGATTCACGTAGGAATCAGTTCATGGTTATTGGTCCTGACGGAACGAATGCGCCGACGGAGCCACGGTGTTTCTATTGCCGGACAAGCAAAATAGTAGGATCCCTACAGCCCTATGCGGTCAGCTATACATTCGGTTTCCTGTTTTAGATATAGTGATCACTCGCTACATATTCGTAGATCTCGTCTCTGAACATAGTGAGTAATCCTCGGCATTAGCGTATAAGGGACGCAGATTTGTCCAAATTTGGAAATGTGTACGAACCTTCACGGCAAGGCATTTGTGGGAGAACAAGCTGTTCTAACTTGTTACCTATTAGTCACCTAGATGCAATATGGCCTCCTGTGACCATTCAGACTTGGAAGCTGGCCAATAACCGGTCAAATGACATGTTCGCTTACTTCCAATGTGTGCAAAAAAGGTCGTGAACAATACGGAACGCAATAGGAGTGGGAGGATCCACGTTCTTCTAGCATCTTCTAATCACCCAAGCGATGGGGAGAGTATTGGCAGTCGAATGTGATGACGGAGACACAGCCACTGTCCTGTCGAAGTGACTGGTGCTTACTGAGCTGTAGATATGATTGGATCGCTCAATTTTGGCCAGTCTCTGGAGAAGCTCTCGCCACACGGTTGACGGTTCACGATGAATCGAAATATAAGAGAAGACGGAGAGGGTGTGCATAAGGACAGCCTTGCGAGGCGTTGGTGACGAAGGAGAGGGTGTGGAATTATAATCAGCCGTCTTGGCCGTCCGTGAAGCCGGCTGCCTGTGAATGAGGGCCGATGTCCAACTATAAAGAAAGCCAATATCCCGCATGTTTGCGAGAAATGGTAGAAAGAGCAGTAAGAAAACGAAACAAAACATTGATACCTTGTCACTCTGTCTAACAATACTTAACTTGACTTGACTTTACTTACCTTGAAATATATCAACCCAAAATCTTCGCAAAATGCCTCTGAGACTGTGGAAAGACTTGACACCTTTGGATCAGCCTTTGAAGAGGCCAAGCGCCGATTCTCCTCATATTCTGGTCATTGGCGGCGGTGTTACTGGACTTGTCAGTTCCTGGGTGCTTCTGGATCGCGGCTATCGTGTCACTGTGTTGAGCTCGTGAGTACAGCCAAGGCAATGTAGAGGTTGTGTGTGCTAATCTGACTGACTATCCTCAGTGCTTGGGTGAACACTGAGAAACGTCTGACTTCGCAGATAGCTGGTGCTCTTTGGGAGTTTCCCCCTGCCGTCTGCGGATCGCATACTGACGCCATCTCATTGGCACATTCAAAGAGATGGTGTATGACAGCATATCATATATGGGACGCGCTTGCCTCGGTTCCGGCTATTGGCGAAGAGTCTGGCGTGCGAATGATGCCATCGGATTTTTTCTTTCCGTGCAATGTCGACGAGGACGCCGCACAATTTTCGAAAATGCATGAAATCATGGCGAGCGGCGTGAGAGGATTCTACCGCAGCGCCGACCTCATTGACGAGAGAAGAGTTGACCCGGCTTATGGTGCAGTTGATGCCTACGAATTATTGGCGCCAATCATCGACACGGACAAGGCCATGGAATGGTTGACAGGTCTTGTCCGCCGTAAGGGGGCACAGCTTGTTACTGAAACAATCAGCGAGGACCTGCTTGGCATCGAAGACGACCTCCGCGCAAGATTCGCAGCCGACGTGATCATTAACTGCACCGGTCTGGAAGGACAACTGCTGGCGGGTGACTCGACTGTCTACCCGATCCGAGGTGGCCTCATCCGAGTCATCAACGACGGCTCGGACTTCCCGAAGGTTGAGGCGGCCTTGACAATCACAGCTGATGCCGTGCATGATGCGAATGAGATTGTCTTTCTCGTGCCGAGGAACGACAACATACTCCTGATTGGAGGTATCGCCGAACCGCAAAAGTGGGATCTGGATCTCACGTTAGACAGTCCCATCATACGGCGAATGCGGGAGAGGTGCGAGGCATTCTTGCCGAGTCTCAAGTCTGCACGCGTTGACCCGGATTACCCGCTCGCCCAAGGCCTACGACCGTTCAGGGGAAACAACGTGAGGGTCGAGCGTGAGCTCCGCAAGGTCGGCAGTCGAATTGTGCACTCGTATGGCCAAGGAGGTGCAGGTTGGTCCCTGTCCTTTGGCTGCGCTCAGGATGTCGCAGCGCTTGTGGAAGAGACGCTAGCAGGTGTCACTCCGAGGTCCATGAGAGAGATGGAGGAGGAGCGCCGGGGAACGAATGTCTGGAGTCCCGTGGAGATCAGAGCCGCACTCTAAAGGGGCGGCCCAGTCAGAACCCCAGCTTCATGGTCAGTTGGTCTGCAAGTGGGTGAAGTGGGCATGAAGGTGTGAAGTCACCATGTATCAGCTCGGTTATGTAATATTACAGTACAGTTCGTAGTACACTGCTTTGGCGGTCCAGGTCGTACAAAGCGAGTGTCGAATAGGCGGAGACGTTGTCTGTCAATTTGAAAACTGTCAGCAATTTGTTATCCTTCAGGCATAGTGATTGGAGCTTGACATTTGCCTCGTTTTGTACACTTCAGGTGAAGCCAAGTCCCGCACATTACGGCCCCCATCATGCACCCTGCTGCTCCCTCTGAAATCCAGCGTCTTGCCGTTCTGAAAGAGCTGCAGATGTGGCGTTGCCAGACTGGTCATAGCCCCGGGTCCATGTGGCATCATGTAAGCGAGTAGTCGAGTTGACAGAAGGCACAGGATGCGAATATCATGCCAGAGCTGATGCTTGGCAGCTTGGTTACTTGATTGCGTGCCCAAGTGCCAGATTCTGTGCTGATCGTAGGTGGCTTAGTAGGTATTGCTGACGCCACTGGAAGAAGTCTCAGGCAAGAGACGCCACATGTGCAGAGTATACATGGCATTGAAGACTCGATCCCCTTATGGCCGCAACCTCGATGGAGAAGGAGAAGCAAAGAGCGTACACAGTGTCAAGACCATGATACAAATTTACCATCGCATGGAAAAATTCAGTCCGTGGTATGCGTTCGGTCAGAATTAAGGCAAGTTTCGCCAAAAGGTTCCTGGATCGTACCTGCAAGTTTCCCATGGTCTTGCTTGTTTGGCACCAAATTCATCATGGCACTTACCGCGGAACTCGAAAAGTGCCGCCGCGCCTGCTATGCTTACATCTCAACTTAATTTTTTTCCGCACGCTTCAAGGCTACACACAATATGAGAAAAGCTAGCTACCTCCCTCCTCCCTGCTCCCTGAGTAGATTTGTAAGACGAGGAAAAAAGACACAAGACCTACTACTAGGTTAGGTCTTTCGGAACAACTGGCTTACATGATTACACAAAGAAGTAGTACTTCTATCTGGGAGTATTTCCCGCGGGCATGGCTCCATATCACATAGTGATACTCATGGTATAAAATTCCAAGACTCCGTAGATTATGAGCGGAAACCACGGTGTATTTTCTCTCATTTGTCTATTCAATAATAGTATCGAAACACGCCAAGCTGGCAATATCCACAAATCAATAATTGCAAAATACAAGAATAAACTTCATACTAGACACCAGAGATTGGCCGAGATTGGTATGCGAATTTCTAGAACTCCCCCAGGCATGCTTGGGAAGCCTGGCTGCGGATACGACCCTGGCAAGACCTGGACGCCAACGGGCACCTGGTCAGCAACCATCTTCTCGATTTAGCAGACCGGGTCGAACTCAAAATAGCGAGCGGCGGCGGAGAGCTCCGTCGTAAAATCAGACGATGCCCATCTCCGAGGCGACCGGGCGCGCAATAGCTGCCAGTTTAGTGACCGACCACTTGAGGCACTTGATCGCTCCAGGGCTGGTCCCAAAAAATTTCTGGTGGTGAAAAATGCTGAAGCCTGACAAGCTACGGCTGGTGATTCAGCTGAGATGCACCTCTACTGACTGGTAGGCCTGATCTGCTTGCGCGTCTTGCCAGACCTGCATGTGAAACTTGCACATTGCATCATATAGATCAATTCCCTGATCACTCGTAGGATGCGTGTCGCTACATCACACGCTTGAGAACAAGACAGCCAAGACGTGTGCACTGTGGAGAACAGGGCAGTCAGCAGACGACGATGGCTGGATTGATGAATTGTACATTTACGGAGATGGATACACTATTTGGGTTCCCGGGCAGGTCTGTACAAATCAGGGAGGCAGGAAATGCAAGGTACGGACGGCAGTACAACTCGTACCCTCGAGTCTGCGCTCCCAACCGTGCTGGCTGCATGTACATTATGTAGGGACTTCCAGGCTGGCAGCAGAGAGACATAGAGAAGAACCACGGGTTTGCATCTTACGGACTGCACGGCCACTGCTGTCCCCAGCTCATCCACCAAGATCCGCCTTCCGGGGGATCATGGCCGCAGAATCAGCGATCCGATTCGCCCGCCCATCCTAAAGGAGGATCATGGCCACTGGCGTTCCAGAACTGCGGGACTCTCGCTCTCGCGGGATTGGCACGGGCTACGTAATAAGTCCCTTATTTCCGTCGGTAGATGATACTGCAACAACTTCTGGCAAACCGGCAACGGGTCTTTTATTACCTGATACCTGTTTGCAGTGTATGACATACGCGTATCCATAACAATGAAATACCGCATGCAAGTTGGAATATTGAGAATGTGCAAAGGTAGCGATTATGCAGTGAAAGTGATCTAACAAGAAATATAACAAGCCGAGGAGCGATCTGCATTTTAGTTGACTCTTGATGCGACAGGCAATGCTCGATCCTTTACTGCAGGTAGGGCCATGCAAGAAATCTGTCGTTCAACACCCTATTCATGATGGGTGTAGAGAACATGTACCTAGTGCACCGCTGGAATACAGATCTAGGGAGGCAGTAACAAACCCAATCGTTGATACTTGCATGCGACGTTCAACGTGTGAATTATCTGTAAACCCCGTACCTATCGCCGCGAGGGTTTTGGTGATTAGATCTCGCTTCGGCCCCTGTGAGGGTCGGAGGTCGGTTCAAGTCCGCCGCGGCGTTCCCAGTGCCTGTTCAGGAGCGACATGATTACCTTACCTGCACCTCGTACAGTAGTAATATGTAGGTACTTGCTAGCCTGTAGGTGACAGGTGTGCCCTGTAGGTACAGTACATGTTCCGTACTTCGTGCCTACAGAGGTGGATTCACTGGTCGCGTTCCTTCCATCATCCGCATTTGCGTCACTTCTCTCAGCATAACCAAGATCTGCCTACCTAATAGCGTATTACTTGGTTCAAAAGCGAGTGCTGCGCTACAATGACTTATGTAGGACGTGATTCTGTCTACCTACCTAGACAACCCTAAACAATTCAAGCTTGGGTTGAAGCTTGTCCTTTTCTCAGGCGATGCCTTAGCAACCCACGTGAAAGACCCAGACTGCTTACAATTGTTCGTCACTTCTGCCAATTTCCACTGCCAAATCTGTACTGAGCACCTTTTTTAGGTTTGCGTCCCCCACCACCTGCAGAAGGGTCCAATCCCCTGACCGGACAACCCAGCTCAGAGAGAAAGACCCCACCTCAGCAGCGTCCCCCAGCCAGTCTGGTGCGCCTAGCCAACCGCAAACGCAGATTCCTGGATTTCACTCTGCGCACACACAGCTCATCAACCATATTCCCATCTGGACATCCCACGCCTTCTTGAACATCAATACTTTTGTTGCAAACGCACGCGCTCAAGGACGTAAACAAAAACCTCTTCGTCTTCCACCCAAACCAACCAGCATGAACTTCTACAACATGAACTTCGCTCGTTTCCTCAGCACGGCTTAGACAGAACCTCTCGAGGCCGGCTTTTACACCCGACTTCACTGGGCTCGTCTCAGCCAGTTGATCCCATCTCTCATCGTCTCCAGACATCTACGTCGTTCGCAAAAGTTCACCTGCACCGTCTCCCACCAGGGAAGCCTCCAGTAACTTGCACTTCTTCCTTCGCCGTTTGCCAGATCTCAATCAGCGCGATGGCTGCTCAAAAGCGCGACGCGCCCGCTGGATACAGCCCACTCCAGCTCGAAGCCGGTCTATCCAAGACCTCGCTCACATCATCCAAGTCGAGCAGCGAGAATTCCTCATCTGATCAGCTCGTCCTTGAGGCACGTCAGGTTACACTGCAGCCGGGTAAGTGCACCAGAGCAATAGACCATTTGTCTATTTGTTGCTGACAGTCCCACCAGGCCAACAAGCCCCGGGACAGGCACCCATGGGAGCGCCGCAGAACTTCGCACTCGTCGTTCCTGGTGTGTACCGCAGCAGCTACCCGCAGCTGCATGATCTGGCCTACTTGAAGAGCCTGAAGCTCAAGACCATCGTCACCCTTGTGGACAAGGAGATCCCAGACGGCTACCGTGCATTCTTGGACGACAATGGCATCAAGCACATCGTCTTCGGCATGGCTGGTACCAAGAAGGCCGACATTCCCCTTCCCATGATGAGATCCATCATCGGCCTCGTCACGGATCCGCAGAACCACCCCATGCTCATTCACTGCAACCAAGGCAAGCACCGCACTGGCTGCGTTGTCGGCGTCCTCCGCCGATACAATGGATGGAACACGCAGATGATCCTGGATGAGTACACCAGTTTCGCCGAGCCCAAGGTCCGACCCACCGACGTCCACTATCTGCGCGAGTTCCAGCTCACCCAGCTCGCCAACATTCGCCAAGTCGGTCTTCGAGGAGGAGGAGAAGATTGCAGTGAATCCACTCTCTCCATCAACCACTTTGTCATCCTCTACGCTCTGGTCATCGGCGTGATCATCTTTTGGATCTTGACCACTTATGGAGTCGTCTCTCTTCCGATCTTTGAGCCGCCTCGTCGCCCCAGGGTCAGTGAAATCTGATCAAAGGTTCAATTTTCTACGACAGCGCATACACACATTTGTAACACAATGTGGAACGGAGCGACTGAAATGACCTTGTCGAAGACATGGAAGCGATTTCTAAGCGCTGACACAACATCCTTTATTTTCTCTTTTGTTCATTCTTGTCATGATTCCACAGCATGTCGGCGATGCGGAAAGCACATGCCTCTGTTGGACTAGGACATACGTTTTGATTTGGTCGTTTTTTCGTGTTGCATTTCAAGGAGTACTGGTCATGGTATGGAGACCATTCAAGCGCTGAAAAGTCTCCAGGCGTTTTAGGAGGGCGGTCATGGATACTCTTTCTGCATAGGCAGCCCAGTTTCGAGGCTTGGCTAGACAAGAGGCACAGAACCGATTCTGTCTGTTAGTATAGAGACAAATAATAGATCTTGGTTGATCACGAGTTCTCGCACTGATTGCGACTGCACTGTCACACGACATTGTCCCATGATTCAATTGTACAAGAGGTTTGATAAACGAGATAACGCCATCCAATGCATTTTGACTCTTTTGCCCAGGAGGAAAGATGTGTTTACACAGCCGGCAAGGCAGCCTGCTATTCCCTTGTTCTCATCACGCCGTTCTTCAGGTTCACGCCCACCGCGGGTTCTCCTTGCGCTCGAGCTGTTCCTTCTCCCTCGAGGCCGTGGCATACACCCACCCACCACCCAGAGTGTTGACAACGGCCAGACCGACGGCGGCGGCCCTGACGCCACCCCTAATGCTCAACTTCTTGAACAGGCCGCCGGCATTCCTCCTCAGGGCGAGCAGGGCGTAGGTGCCGCTGGCGGCGGCCGAGATCCCGGCGGCGTCCTTCTTGAAGCCCTGCAGGTTGATGTAGCTCGAGAACAGCAGGATGGGCACAAAGGCCATGGGGCGCAGCTGGAAGGGCCGAAAGTGCAGGGCCGTGATCAGGGTCGCGAGGCCGGCGGGCGGCATGGAGTGGTCTGTTTTCGGGGGGCGCTCGGTGGTTAGCTTGGAAAGGGTTTTTGGCGGCGCCTTGTGGGGTGGTGCAACTTACTGCCCCATCCCGAGAGGGCGAACTGCGCTTCCTTGGGGGGTTCTGGTGTTGTCGCCATGGTGCTGTTGGGCCTTTGGTTGAGGGTCTCTTGTAGCTCTAGTTGGGGGTCAGAGTCGCAAAAGTTCGCAAAATTGAAGCTGTACGCGGACTGGTTTGCAGTGGAGTGACGTCGTTCGGTCCGGCGCGTGCTGCTTTACTGGGATCTATGCACTTGCAGAGCTAACATGACAGCCACGTCCCAGAGATCTACAACTATAATATATGTGACCTGTTTGGTGTTATTGCATTCGATATTCATGGCCTTCTTGGAAAAGCACGAACACACAATTCCTTTCTCTCCGGTTGTCCACTGCGATTCACCGTGTGGCCATCACTGCTGAACACAATCATGCGTTCATCTTTGCGTAGAGGTAAGGGAAAGATGAAGCTACAGCGCAGTGATGGCTAATGCCAAGCTGCACCCCTGTACCTAGACGGAAGCTGGAGTGGGGGCCTATACGTTCATGTCGTTGTGGGCTTTGTCAGCGACAAGCCACACAGTCCTAGCTCCAGTGCTGAAGCCAGAAGCCACTTTGCAGAACACCAAGATCCTAGTCGGGGCGTGTCTGTGACCTGTCTACAGTCTACTGCATTCTATCTATCTACCCTAATCTGGATCCTCTATCGGCTTGCTTTCTTCTGCCTTCCACGTCGCAGCCCGCAGCCGCGCTCAGACCATCCTTTCTGTCGAGTTCCTGACGGAACGTCCTCGTCGCTGGGATACAAGCCGAATTGAATTTGCTTTTGATTCGACGGCCGCATTCTGCGTGTCTTATTGCCCACAGCCTACCCGACCTCGAGCCTGGTCTCGTACCTGGCCGATCCCAAACAAGAAACATTCCACAAGGTTGCCATCGACATAACTAGAGCCTCGAGGAAACAAACCCATCGCAGCGCAGCTCTCACACATCATGCCCAGCGCTACAGCCTCGGGCGCCGACGCCGGTGCTGGCGGCGCGCGGAATCGGGAGCACAACCAGGGCAACCAGGAGCGCAAGTGCACGCCGGAGCAGAAGGCCGCCGTCCTCCGCATCAGGCGGTGCGGCGCGACGGCTTTTTACGAGATCCTCGAGATACAGAAGTCGAGTACGGACGCCGAGATCAAGAAGGCCTACCGCAAGCAGTCCCTGCTGACCCACCCGGACAAGAATGGCCACGAGAACGCCGACGAGGCCTTCAAGATGGTCAGCAGAGCCTTTGGCGTCCTGGGCGACAAGGAGAAGAGGGAAAAGTTCGACCGCTTCGGCACGGACCCCGATAGCAGATTCGAGAGCGCGAGAGCCCAGAACCCTTTTGCCGGCGGTGGAGGCTTCCCCGGCAGGGCGGCCGGAGGCGGAGCTGGTCCTGGGGCGGGCTTTGGTGGTGGTGGTGGCATGTGGGACGACGAGATCAGCCCAGAGGAAATGTTCCAGAGGTTTTTCGGCGGCGCCTTTGGAGGAGGACCTTTTGGAGGCGGAGGTTTCGGTGGTGGTAAGTCGTCTCCCGATACCTGCCTTAAATCTCGAGGCGAGAGATCCAGAGCCGTACGGTGCTGATGCGGGTATGCTAAACAAGCTTTTGATACAGGACCTCAGTTCGTCTTCAACCTCGGTGGAAACAGAGGCTTCCAAGTACATCAGATGGGCGGCGGCATTCCTCGACGGAGGCCGAGAGCGCAAGCAAATGGGCAACCTGCGCAGCAGGAGACGGGCGGCTGGGATACGCTGGTCTCGTTGCTCCCGATCCTGTTCCTGTTCCTCTTCCCGCTTCTCACGTCTCTGTTCTCTGGCGGAGACAGCCAGGCGACAATGCCCAGTGTCGTGTTCGACCGAGAGGCACCGCCAATGACACTGCACCGCCAAACACAAAAGCTTAATGTCAACTACTACATCAACCCACGGGATGTGGCTGGCTGGACTGACTATAAGCTGAAGCAGCTTGATAAGGAAGCTGACAGCAGTTTTGTTCGGACGTTTAGAGTCAAGTGCGAAAATGAGATGAGGGTCAAGCAGAACCTCCACGAGCAGGCACAGGGATGGTTCTTCCAGGACCCCGAGAAGATGCAGATCGCAAGAGATTACGAGACGCCGAGCTGCGAAAGGCTCAAGACTTTGGGCATCGCTAGGTGACAGCCGTAACTAGAACTGTATTTGGATTTCCCATGGCTGGCGTTCGTAATGGAAGCTCTGTTCATATATAATGATTTCGGGTCTCCGATCGTCATCGAGGCATTTCACGTTCCAGGCCAATGCCAAGCCTCACCTTTTGTATAAAGATTAATGATAAAGAAGCATTGGTATTGTTCGAATAGCAAAAAGTGCCCATCCTACATACACTGAACGTATTCGAACGGCTGGAATACTATGTACTAGATGTGATTATAGTCCCGACATATGAAGCAGCGACTCGGTAAGTCACTGACAGATTATACAGTAGTACCCTACGCCATATTCTGACCGTTAGTGAATCTTTCTCGTCGCTCGAGCTGCTGTGATGGACCGCTTGTGGTGTCTTAACAGAACTTTCACGGACTCCCCATTTTGCAAGAAACTACCTTTGTATTCATAAGGACTTGCTGTAATAACCACGATAACGAACATCACCATCAACATGCCGCTGTTATTCGCAGAAAGACCAAGAGAATAAGGCCTTTGGTAATCCAGGACCATGTATAAAATAGCCTCGAGCCAACCATCAAATCTGCATCATTAGTTCTCGATTTCCACACCATCTTTACTCTACATCTCTCTCAACACCTTCGCCAACACCTAGATTGTCACTCCACCAAACTCGGAACCCTCATCACTCATCATGTCTGACGTGAACCGCCAGAATATAACCATGCTGTCATTCTGGCAGGACGACAACAACACGCAGCTGACTGCCATATACTACAACGTCAGGGGCTGCAAGATCTGGTGGGAGATCACCCCGACCGAGCGGACCACGATGCACATGGCCGCCGCCGAGGCGCTCATCGCCAGCCACCTAGTCACTGGGACCGTCACGGACAGCTCTTCCGGCCTGCCACTGAACGTTTGTCGGTACAATGAAGCCCCCGACCATAGAACGGCGGCGGACGTCAGTAAGTCGAGAGGTTTTTTTCATTTTCTTTTCTCGCGGGTATTATGAGAGAGATGAGACTGACTAGGCCTTATTTCAAAACAGCTTTCGATTTATATGGAGAGATATCCAGCCGTAGAGAGAGAAAGTCGATTAGACTGTTCTCTGTGGAGGCACCGGAGAAGCTGCGGTTACATTGCCAGTAGGCGCCGCAGGATATGTTCGTTGGAGAGGGGTATATTTCGATTGTCGCCGCCTTTTCACGCTTCACTCGTGCTTCTTGGCCAAACTATAGAGTCATGATTTCCCCATAGACACTCTCGAATGAAAGGATGTCTTCCCCACTCCTCCCCCTCCTAATAAAGCACCTGTTTGGTGATCTTGAGCGCCACTAAGTATCATGTTAATTATTTGATGAATACGTACTCTTTTTGGTGAGTCAACTCAGACTGCTTGTATTCAATTTCTTGACGTAGAAGTCGTTTTAAGAGAGCAAGACAAGAAGAAAGACAGCAGCGGACAAAAATTACGGTGAGTCCGCTCACCAAACTCAAGAATGTGTATTCGAGTACTCGAGTCCGCCATCGTTGTCTGAGTGTAATGAATGTATACCGGATCGACATCTTATCTGCAAATATGGTGGGAGGGTCTGTTGTTGACTATTGTGAGCGGTGTATAGATTGCTTGAATCACGTATTTCACTCCGTTTCTGAGTTCTCCGTATGAAATTGACGGTGAGAATCCAAAGCCTTGTGCTTTCGACGGCATTTCTGCCATGGAGCTCCCATTCTTGGCTCCGTTGCCGCGAATATGAACAATAAGATATTGGTAGTCTTGGATGAGCCAAGGAAGACGGCATGCTATTGCATCACACCTTGATGATACAAACCGATAGCTATGGCATCTAGGTGATGAATAACAACCCTTCCCATATCGTAGAAATACAATTGAAACGACAGCTATCGTGACAATGACTTTTATCCCTTAAGACAGGCCCGTAAGGTAACGCTTTGGGAGTTGTGCTTCGATTAGCCGTCGCCTTTTTATGCTTTATTCATTTGTTTCTTGGCTATACGATAAAGCCACCATTTCCCTCTAGACACTTTCGAGGAATAAAATATTGTTTCCCCTATTTGATTTCTTGACCTATATTATCTTATAAGCGATACAAAATATAAAGATAGCTACGGACAAAATTGAGTTGAAGCCGCTTATCAAATCTCTAAGTGTGTATTTCGGCGGCATATCCGCTGTGAAGCTCTGATTCTCGATTTCAATGGCCGCGAATATACACATTCAGAGGTTGATAGTCACTCTAGATGAGCCAGGAAAGACAACTTCAAGCTGGGCTAGAAGATCCAGGTCATCACATCATACCGTGATGATACAACCGGCGATTATGAATAAGAACAACTCTTTTCACATCATCGAACTTCTGATATTATTCACAAACAAAGACTGCGAGCATTTGTCAAGGATATTTCTTGCAGTTACTACAAATACTTTCAGTTCTCCGTGTGAAAAATATTCTTCCACAAACCAGCAATTACTCAACGCAGCAACTCGCTTCTTACTGATCCTCACCTCAGCTTTGCCAATAGCTTCTTCCTATCGTCGACACGTGTATCGTTTCTCTCAGCAGATTCGTAATATCCTTATCCCCTCAGCCAAATCCCAAAGCAAAAATGGCCGCAACGCGTATGATGAATCGCAATCTGTGGCGCGTATATGAACATGAATACGACCCAGATGTGTTGGAGCGATTTCGACAGCAATTCTCGGGATACGACTCCATCCTCTTTTGGATCGAGGGTGACGACCAATGGTTCGAGCTTACAAACGAGGGCTCGACTATTTAGCTAGACGATATCTTGAGTCGATTCCATATCACCAGGACGCCCGGAATCTACGGAAGTCGTAATGTCACTGCGGGCCTGGACGACATCGGTGTGCGTCTGTACCCAGTCGATCGTAAGTTCAAGAAATTAGAAGCATCTCATAACGCATGATGCTCGTGGTAGCTGACGGCTGTCTTTCACCATGAACAGATGACCGCATGCAACGAAGCCTGGACCAAAACTGCTCTCATATCACCGTTCTTCGTAATGAGGTCGCCTCAGATCCAGAAAACTATGCAGATGAGCCTGTGGTGTCCCGAGCTCCGCACCCTTACCAGTACACAGTCTCTGGCCCCGAGTCGGACCCGGCGTTCTACACATATTCAAACGCACAGCCAAATACGACCTCCTACGAAGCTCCGCACCCTACTCTGCTCACAGCCTCAGGCCCAGAGTCGAATCCGGGGTTTTACACACATCCGAACGCGCAGATTAGCACGACCTCCTACGAAGCTTCGGACGATGCTCTGCTCGCAGTCTCAGACCCCGAGTCGGATCCGAGCTTCTACATGCATTCGAACAAGCAGATCCACTCGAGCGCACAGATGAGTGCGACCTCGTCTAGAGGGTCCAGGCCCGACTACGACGATGTGTCGCCAGGTGCCCCCGTTTACACCCTATACCCGTCCTCGAGGGACCGTCACGACCCAGAGGAATACGATCTTCAAGGCGACCGTCTGCGTTCGCCCTCGTATGTCCAGCTACTAGAGCCGCCAGTCTGGCCTCCGCCACATATGAGTCCAGAAGAAATCGAATATCTTCGACAGCAAAGATTCTCATCCTCGGAATACACAGAGTCGGAATGGAGTGATACATATCCGCACGCAGATCCGGGTGCAGATCCAGATCCAGATCCAGATCCAGATCCAGATCCAGATGCAGGATACCATACAACCTAGGTTGTCTGTTTGAGGGCTCCACGACAGAGCGGCACATTGTGAGATCAATAATATTTTATTGAACCATGACTTCTAGTTATATTGGCGTGAGCTCTTTTTGATGTTTCCAGAGATTCATAATGCCTTTTGATATATTTACTCATACTATCGTGATGACGGTTCCAGTTGGAAAGACGATTGCTGTAATTAAAAATCACTTAGTCCTCAAGGCAAGTCCACCTGAGAACACTTCGAGTAAACACAGAATTTGACAACATAATCATGTATGGCTATACACATTTTATACAAAATTAGCTGAAGCATGGTATATTCCATAGACAGGCTATAACATGCGGAACTCTGACCGGGTGGGTAGAGATCACTCAGCAAATCAATTTTTTTAAGGTCAAAGAGGCTTTGAAATATGGTTTCCCTACCATGACAGTCCTTAATAACGGCCATGGTTTTCCCAATTCCAGGGGGACTTCTGCCATGGCACCCGTAGATCGGCTGGTAAAATCCAAGTCATATGACTATGGGGCGATTCCCCGGAATATAAACCCTCGGTCTCGGTGAAGCTTTGCCCCAGAAAACAATTTCACCGCGTGATAAGAGCGAGAGATCGCCGTTCCCAAGAACCTGTTCCCCGGAGCCAAGCATCGCTTCGGCTATAGGCCCCCTGGGATCCCCCTGGAGTAACCCCGCAAAGATGGCTTACATGGGGGATTTTGGGTGCTTGTTACCCCGACTTTTCTTTCCCCAACCCGCCTCCGCTTCTTTCTCCAACGTCATTCCGCACCCAATTCAGGCCTGTGAATGGCTCGCCAAAGCTTCGGTCTATCGCGGGGATCACGGAGCCGGGATATTTACTACGAAATGGCAAGAAGACCAGGGCTGGGGTGAGTGAAGAACGGACTCTTCACGATGTTTACCGACCCCGCAGCGTGCGCCGACCATGCAAAGTCTTGACCTGCAGCTCGTCCTGTTCTCCGGGTAGATCAGGGTTTTCTTTCACCGATCCAGAATGAAAGACATATGAAGGCTTGCTCGTCCGCATTTGTCCCCGTCTTCTTTGCCAGACACGTTCACGGTCAACCGCCACCATGAGGTCTCTTCTGAACACCGCAGTTCTGGTCTCGATCGCCACGTGCGTCTCGTCATCATGGGTTCCTGTCGATCCCGAGTTCCCTGGACATCATGAGGCGCGATGGAAGGCGGGCGTCAAGCCCCGGGCCGATAACTCGTCGGCTTGGCCGTACGGACCTTTCAGTACTCAGGGTCGCGATATTGTCAACAGCAAGGGCGAAGCTGTGACATGGGCTGGTGTTAATTGGCCCATGAGTGGTATGTTCTTTGGAAAATCGAGAATATTCTTATGATCTCATTGTTGACTAACCTTCACCTGTACTATAGGCGAAACTATGGTCCCCGAAGGCTTGGAATGGGCATCTGCCGATGATATTCTGGACGACGTCAAGAGCGTTGGCTTCAATTTCATTCGCATGTAAGCAGAATCGGTACGAACCATGGACATATTCAGATACTAAAACAGCAATAGGGGCTATGCCATTGAGATGATTGACGACGTCTACGAGAGAAACGGCGCCGACATTCCTCTGGAAGTATCCATGATTCTGGCCCTCGGCTACGAGAACGGAACCAAGGTGACCAACAACATCGTGGCCAACAACCCCGGGTGGACGGCCCAGACGACGCGCTTCGAGATCTGGTCCGACATTGCCAGCAAGGCACTGGAAAAGGGCATCTTCATCCACCCGGATGTGCACGTCGGCAAGGCGCAGTGGTGCTGCTCGCACTACGACGGCAGCAGCTGGTTCGACGACTACAACTTCAACACGACCAACTGGAAGCGCGGCCTGGCCTACGTTGCCGACTGGGCCAAGGAGCACCCCAACGTCGTCTCCATGTCGCTGCGCAACGAGCTGCGCGCCTCGTGGAACGTGACGGACCTGTACTACAACTGGGACACCATGGTCGGCAACATGAGCAGCGCCGCCGCTGCCATTCACGACGCCAACCCGGACCTGCTCATCACCTGGTCGGGCATGCAGTTCGACGAGGACCTCCCGGCCCTGACGACGCGCAAGAACATCCTGACGGCCCCGTGCTACCAGTGCGACGCCATCCGCGACGCCCTCCGCCGCGACCCCGTCTACTTTGACCTCGACAGCTACCCGTTCGCCGACAAGATCGTCTGGGAGCTGCACCTGTACCCCATGTCCAACGACCTGGACACGGGCGACTGCGCCATCGTCGAGGCCGGCCTGTACCGCAACGGCTTCAACGCGCTGGGCATCGACGCGCCCGCCGCGTGCAACATCACCAATGACTGCCCGCCCGCGCAGCGGCTCACCCCCGTCATCTTCTCCGAGTTCGGGCACGCCCAGGACTCGACCCTGTACAACGACACGCTGCAAAACTGCATGCAGGAGTACACCAAGAAGCACTCCGTGAGCTGGATGATGTGGGCGCTCGCCGGCAGCTACCGGATCCGGAGCGGCGTCCAGGGGCTGGAGGACACCTGGGGCATGACCAACTTTGACTACAGCGGGTGGAGGGACCCCGACACGGTTGAGAATTACTGGAAGCCCTGGGTCGCGGCCATGAATGTTACCACTATTGGATAATCGCTATTGCTTAATTCATACTATTATATTCGAGTCCTGATTGGGTTGTGCCACACTGATCACATAGCTTAAAACCATAACTATAACCATGACTTGGGCACCATGGCAGTTCCTCAGCCACGAATCCCGTCTCTTGCCGATGTCAAATCGGCACTCGGGCCGAAGTATGTGAATGAAGCAAAAGGAACGAAATGAGAAACATGCATATTTATTTCCCCCTCCTGCCGCCCAGCATAACGCGGTTATGGCGCCCAGCCAAAACATCCCGGCCGGGCGCTTAACGGGTTTCCCCTCCCGGCAAGCAAATAAGACAATCATGACTTAATCGAGTCACGATAATGTCACGGTATCGTGGAAACCCCCACCTCGAGCACTCGGCACGCCAATCAGACACAACTGTTGGTTCTTTTTGGGACAGACTCGCATAAAGTTGGAGCGCGGAACCGAGTCGTCGGGTCCAAGACCGGGGGCAACAAGGGCGTTATCGTAGGCGCACGCCCATGGCGAGATGTGATAATTATGTTAATGTGGACACCTGGGGTTTATCTACGCGCCGGGTTGGGATCGCGCATCTGCAGTTGGTCGCATGTTTGTCTATTCTTGGATCACAGAGTCTGTTTCTGTTTGCAGTTATGTTCTCTGTTAAGTCGCAGCCATTCCTGGAATTTGGCAACTACAAAAACGATGGCCTGGTATAATAGATCGCTGGAGCAGACAGACGCTCTGAGCTGATACATCACTTGTAATTTCCTTTCAGTTTTCTTCATTTGCTTGATTCTGATACCCATTCTCAACGCCGCATACCTAGAGAGATCTTTTCTTCAGACATTTCCTTCGACTTCATTCTCATATTGTCACATTTCAATCACCATGTACAACTACCGCCGGCCAAAGACATCGGCGCTCCTCTGCCTCATCAAGTCCTTCCTCATATCCCTCGGAGTTCTCCTCTCTCTTTACTACGTCAAGACTCTTCTACACAGCCAATCATTTCCCTCTTTACATTTTACACAAAATGCGCCCACAAATCCGCCGCCGCTCGCGATCCCCAAGAAGATCTGGTACGTCCTCGGGGCGCAGCAGCCCATGGACGATGCCGCCCGGCAGCGCATCTACACGTGCGTGGAGCGGAACCCGGCGCACGACGTGCAGATCGTCAACGCCGACGAGTCGAGCGGCGAGGAAATTATCCGCAGCGCCTTTGCCGACGACCGCCCCGACATACTAGGGACGTACCTGGCGCTGTCCGCCGCGCTGCCCGCCGCCGTCCGAGCCGACCTGCTGCGGTACGTGGTCCTCTACGACCAGGGCGGCCTGGCCCTGGACCCGGCCGCGTCGTGCGGCGACGTACCGATCGATCGGTGGGTGCCGGAGCGGCACCGCGACCGGGCCGGCCTCGTCGTCGGCTGGGAGCTCGAGGCCCGGCAGCTCGCGAGCTGGGCGGTCCTGGCGCGGCCGCGGTCGCCGCACGTCCTGGCCGTCATCGAGAACACACTGGAGATGCTGCGGTACCGGACGGCGCAGGACGGCGCAATCGGGGACGACGTTGCGGGCCCCGGCATGCTGACCGTGAGCGTGTTCGACAGCCTGGGGCGGACGCTGCGCGGCAGGATGGGCCGCGTCAGCGTCGAGCGCATCGCGCAGTCCGGGCCGGTCGGCGACGTCCTGATCATGCCGAGCTACTCGTTCGACCTGTCGACGGAGCAGTATGCGGATTTCCGGGGGGTGAATAACACGGGTCCGGTACTCCTCACGGAACACTATGCCGTCACGTGGCAGAACGCGGGCGGCGAGGAGGAGTTAAAATAGGTCTTTAGAGTAATAAGAATAATAATTTGATAAATCTTATTGTCAGCAGTATATGCTGTAAACAATGCAATATTGCCACGACGACGCCACTGCTCTGATACCGCATCATACCACGTCCTTAGGCCTTCTGGGGATCGTGACCCCAGTTCTTCAGACTCCGCGCGCTCTTGCTGTCGGGATCCTGCTTGGCCTTGCCCTCCTGCGCGAGATGGCGCTTGCAATACGCGACAACCTTGCGCATGTGATCGACATCGTCCTCGTCGTACGCCTCGGGGTCCTTTTTGGGATTCTTCTTGAGTATCTCGATAATCTTCCTCCCACTGAATGTCACCCCATTAGCGCCTTTTTTTTTTCTAGCTTTCTGATAACGGGATATCAGAACTCTCTTTGAATCATTTACCTCTCGTGGCCGATCGTCTCCCCGGACCCGTCCTCCTTGTTCCAGCCCGCGCTCTCGGAGGACTCCTCCTTCAGCCAGGACTCGAGGTCCGACGCCGACATGTTGACGATCTCATTAAACTCCCTGGATGGATATCAGATGCGCTTTCGGAGAGCTACGGGGAAACTATGCCCTTCGCTACTTACTCGATAACTGTTTCCCGATCTTTAACCATTTTGTCGAGGGTTATGTTTGTATGTGAGATGGGTCAATGATTATTTGGAAGTAGATACTAATTTGTAAAAGCTCATTTACGGACAATTCATTTGTGTGGTTCAGAGTTTGTTTTATGCTTGTCTTTTTGTCTTGGAAGTGGCATTTACATGATATCAACGACGTCATCGATCTAAAGTTGTGCCGACCCAAACTAATGACGATATTTTGTTTCAAACATTGCATACTGCATTATTGTGTATTACAACCAAAATCATTCTTGTGACTTTTGTATAAACTCAATAGCTTGTCGGTACTGTTCAAGTAGAGTAGTGTTAGCAAGAAGGGGTCCAACAGTATTGCCCTGGAATTATGCGTGAGCACATTCCTGGAACTTTGGTAAGTAAAGTCAATCAAGTAAGTTTACAAAATAGCATTTCGTCTTCCTTTTTGTGCTTTCTACGTAGTAACCAGCTTGGATGAGAGTGCAGCCGCTGCCCACCCAGGTATCGTCCCGGCATCTTCATGAAATGTATCATCCTCCAAATGCAACTTGGTTGCAAGCATGCCAGCCAGTCTTTCGAACAGCATATACTTAGACTCCAATATAAGATTAACACACGATGAGCTCCTCGAGGTTCAAGCCGGTCCCCAATTTAGCTTCGTATAGTTGTCTTGTATGGCCTTCTCCAGAACTCCTCCATCTCTGTAGTAGTGAGCTAGCGAGAGTGCATGGCTCATCCATTTTCGGCAAAGTCCATCCTCCCTGCTTTGATTATAAGCGATGCTTCGCTCATAGGCAGTCGTGGCGAACCAGTGCATTTCGTCTTCGGGGAAAGGCTTCGCTGTCTGCTCCAAGTCAGCATGTCCCCAACCCTGGCAGTCAGTGCTCGTGAAGTCTCAAAGGGTCTACATACCTTCGAAGCCTGCTTTGTCATCGTACAAACTTCCTCGATCACTTTCAGCGCCAAGTCGGTATCTGAAATTGTGGTTCTGAGGAGACAGCGCATATACTTGGCAAGCTTCTCTGTTTCGAATGTTTCTAATTGAAAAATTTCATTGACAACGATGCGCAACGTCGAGTATACAACTTATCCATGTTAGTGACTTTCTGGTCGGAAACAGCATGTGTCTCACCCTGCGTTGGTGACTGCGCTCTCAGGAGCATATCCGCAACGGCTTGCAGCGCTTTCGTGTTTTTAGATGCCCCAAGCTTGCGAGAAATCGTCCCGAGTGCATCCCAAGCCTTCAGGTTGACGCAAGCCTCAAAGTCGAAGACGAGTAGAGTGCACAGTTTAAGCTGAAGATCTTGTCTACACTGGTCGTCGTCCGACTGTGTCATCTCCGCAAGTCGAAGCTCGAATAACTCGGTGTGCTTACGAGAACCAAGGTAATGCTGCAGTCGTGTTTCAATATTGTCTTCGGAGCGAGCGCATGCGATGTGTGCCATTGAAATCATAAAATGACAAAAGACGCGTCTTAAAAGAACGTCAGCAGTCTCGTCGGCCGGCAAGTCATCAGGGTAGTGCTTCATGATGGAAACACACGCATTGCACATTTGTAGTACATGCTGAGGCTTCCATGATGGCGAATTCTTTATACCCAAATTGTACGAGTTCTTGGAGAACCAGTTCAACTCCTCTACCGTGAAAAGTTTGGAGCCATCTGTGCGTCGCGGTACCTGCTCAAGTAGGATAACAACTATATTGTGCACTCTATTTAGCCCATGGAAATGACAGCGAACCAAGTAGACTACGTACCTGCTTCGAAAGTCCTGCAAATGTCATCGATGATGATGAGAGGGTCGATGTCGGTTTTTTCGTCGGGACTAAGAAGTGAGACTTGGACGCGTATTATGGATCTGAGTAGAGCCGGAAAATGGATGTCTTGGTCTCTCTGGAAGTCGTACTTGTCTGCAAGAAGACGGAGAGCCTTCAACGTGCAAAGCTTGTCTCCGCTTTGCTGAGCATCGAGACAGCAAGCATATAAAAACTTGTTGCTTTTGGACGCTGTTTTGCCCACCATTTCTATGCACTTTGAAGCCATCTCTGCGTCCTCGGTACGTATGGCCAGCTTGTAGGCCAAGTACATGGTCATGGGCTGGTTCTGAACATCTTGGCTCATCGATTGGAGCGCTTCTCTTGCACTATCAAGATCGTTTCTTTCCAATGTGCAAAGTAATAGCTTTCTGTTCTCAGATTAGTCTCTAACGGCAATGGGGTATTGGGAAGTACACACCGAGAGATCTTCCCAGCATTGTTGGGTCCATATTGCTCTAGGAATGGATGAGATGCTAATCGGCACCATGTCTCGCACAAGTCAAGCAAGTCCTGAGTAGAGTTCGACTCGACTTTCTTCCAGATCAACTTCCGTACCGTCAGTGTGTGCTTTGAAAGATAGTGATTATACTGACCGTCAACAAGGCAATTGCTACATCCGCGGTCACCGGCTTTTGGAGTCTCTCAAAAGCTCGGTCGAAAATTGCCCTTAAGCCTCCGACGAGCTCGGTGGAGTCCCGCCGACTGGTTGAAAACATGACCCTTAGGATCAAAGCACTTTCGATCCATTCATTCTTTTCGGACGAAAGAACTTTGTCGAGCAAGAAAAGGTCCAAAGTTTGTAGCGCCAGCGTCGGGCTCTTATCGTCAAGCTCTCGAATGTGACTGACAATGAGCTTGAAAGTCGAATCAGATAGGTTGACAGTCCTGACCATTCTTCGAAGTATATTCGCATAAGCATTGTCGTCGAATACCTCACTCGAAGTCTTTTGTAGTATCTCCAGTCGTAACAGCAAGACGACGAGTTTGTCCCCCATGTCTGACTCCATGGCGGCAACATGATTTTCTGCTTGTTGCAGACTCTCGGCAGTCTTTTGCCCAAGATGCGCCTGGATCAGCGTTTGTGATATAGAGAGCCGGAGTTCGATGGCCTCTCGCGATAGTCGCTCTAGTTCCTGGCTGTTTATGATCTCGTCGGCTCTCGTGAGCCATTTCACCGCCATGTCAAAGTCTTTCTTTCGAAACAGATCCCTTCCTACCTCGAAGAGGATGTCAGAAAGATCCTCTGCTATGGCTGGGTCTAGATTCTTCCGTATAGATTCAAACTTGCTGTACATGTGCTCGGCCACGTCGAGGCGATCTTCCTTCCATGACTTGCACATTGATTAGTGCATGTATGCAGAAGAAATGAATTATGCTTACCAATGTTATCCGCAGGATATAGTAGTCAGCTTCAAGCTTTTTGGACACAGCCTGCTCGTCGCCTGTTTGGCTACGTTGGAGGGTCTGTAGGGTTTTATTGCAGTCGGCTGCTTTTTGCAGGGCCAGCTGAGCAAATTGGAACTCATCGGCAGCTGTTGTTCGATCAGTTTCAAACCAGGAGCATGCAGCAGAAAGCAACTAGTTATGCTTACCGATGCATGCTTTCCCTGTCTTGAGTGCTATCTTTGCCAGACGAGAGAGATCGCCAGGTTCGTTGTTGCCTGTGCATTGACCGAGCACTAGTAGTTGAAAGGCGAAGACTCTTGTGTAGACCAAAGCTCTGGCGAGGGATCCGGTGCACAAATGCTCGTCATAACTCAAGCTGACGCACGTGTTCCAAACATCTATGCCAAGGGAGTTGAGCTGGTTATTCCTTTGGAGATCGTTTGAAGGGTGTGGTTTCATGGCACGAGTCTGGTCTTCGAGCTCATCAGTGAAACGGCGAATGTCATCCTTGTCCTTCAGGCCGGGTAGTTGCTTCTTGATTTTATGTGCGAAGGCTGCCAATGGCGGTGAGTACCATGTACAATGCAATTTTTAATTTGTACCATACCAGTGATTGCATCAATACGTTTATCTTTTTTGCTAGTGCCAGCCTTCAATTGGGACGCCATCGTAGCGCAGTCAATGACAAGACCGGAGGAGCTCGGCGTTGTTGGGAAATACAGGACAAGATGCTGCCATTCCGACAAGATCTTCGACAGGATATCCGAGACGGGAACCCGACTCACAGTGAATTCGCCTCTGAAGGTAAAAGGTAACCTCGTCAGCGAATTTGGCGGTCCTGTGATCGTAGCGTAAGCGCTAAGCCGTCAATTGGGAGAATATTTTGGAAAAGACGAAACCCATGAGGTTGAATGAGACGGGAGAAGAGTGAAAATGAAGGATCCAAGGCAGCTCCGTCAATTTCTGGTCCATTGGACGGGCAAAAAGTTGCAGGAAGGTGCGACTCCTCGCGACTTCCACCAACACCAACGGCACTCACTGTATATTCGCGTCACAGGGTCACCTAATGTGCCATGTCACCCAGCTAGCTTTCTACACGCAATATTTTCTGTACTCAGACTTGGTAGAAACAACTTTTGGATGTTCAAATTGGTATTCTTGAGTATATCTTGTCAACATAGCTAGCCTCGGCGTATGTAGGTAGCAGTAGTGCTCCAGAGTGAACTGGGTGTATCCAACATCGTTTCTTCGAGGCTGTTGCCTTCTCGCTGTGTCTCTCAGAGAAGCTCCGAAATTAAAGTCTTGCTGCATCCTAATTCTCATGTGTGGGAAGGAGGATCGTGCGGTAGAAAGTTTCCAACAATCAAACTGGGTCTGTGGTATAGTATATCAGTAAGGAATGCATCGACTAGCAGAACTGCACCACCGTGGGGTCGGCCTGAAGTCTGCAGTTGGATACGGGATCTTACATCTTGTGGTCATCTCGTCGAACCATGAATGAAAAGCAGCAGTTTACGATCGGGTCTTTTGACTGCTCGTCTGGATTCTTCAGAGCGGTGGCTGTCAGCAGACTGTCGTGAGCTGCATCGAACGCGATCGTGCCAAACTCTTCCCAGTATCGGACCAAGCTGTCTTCCGTTAATATTTCGTGCAATGATATCTTGCCCTAGAGCACGTTGTCAGCGACCAAATCGAAACACCACGACATGATAGAGTAAGCTCACGTCGCGTAACCGCTCTACAGGTACATGGATCAACTCGGCCATTTCCTTGTTGCCGCGGAATATCTCTCCGGTACGTCTCCAGCAGCAGGCTGGCACCGCCATGGCTGCGAATACTCTGTCATACTCGAGAAGTGTGCGTTCGAACCACATCTCGACGTAGATCAGTTCCATATCCGTGAGGTTGTGGATCTTCTCGCGGAATTTGGGTCGGAATCGGTCGAGCTGTCGCAGGATCTTCTGTTTCGAGGAGGCCGCAATATGGCTGTCCATGTACTTGCTGAGTCTGGCATAACCCTTGATGTAGTTGAACGGCTTCAGCAGGCCTGCGTCGTATTTGGCCTTCAGCACACGTTGCATGCGCTCCTCGGCCGCATCGTTTCCGGATGGATCGGCTGCCTGGAGGTAAAAGTCGCGGGTCTTATCCGTCGGTATCACGCTTCCCGGTCTCGATATGGCGCCACCTTGCTCTGCATTCGGCGGCAGCATTGGTCCTTGGGCAGCACTTGGGGGTAGAAGGTTATTGCCGCCCAGGCCCGTCATGTCGGACTGATTATTCCTAAAGACGTTCTGGTCCTCGGGCAGTGCGCCAGTATCATCCAGAAGACTGGTGTTGAGGAAGTCGTTGAGCAAGTTGAACTCATGAGTGACCTCGGGGGCCAGCATATACTGGGGATTATAGCTGTGCATATCGTGGAATTGGTTTTGGGCAGTCAACCAAGCATCAGAAAATCCGGCAACTACATGATCGTCTCAGCTTTTCTTTCTGTAGCCCCTTTTAATGCCTGAGAAAGGGTTCTACAAGACTTACATTGGTTGATGTTGCTGCTAGAGGCAGTGGCCTGCATCCCAGAGACCGGCCGCGGTGACACAAGCTGTAAGCTGTGATTCGCCTGGCCCAGAGGAGCTGCGCCAAACCCTGGCTTCGAGTTCTGAGAGGCTCCATTGCCATTGTAGGAGGACGGCGGGCCCATGGCAGCCTCACCATGGTCTACTGAGTTTCGCGCCAGCTCGGGACGGGCCTCTGATTCGTCCTGCCCAGCTGCTGCATGGCCTGACTTGGACTTCTTTGCTTCCGGATCTCTGGGTTCATCATGGCAGAGATGCGCAATGTTCCGTTTGATGCACCTCGTACAGGGCCTTTCCTATAATTACACCAACGACCTTAGCGACTGTGGACTTTTTTCACGTGGACCAAGATCATAGGTTGCCCGGCAAGGGGCGCAGAAGAAGGATCTTACATACGAGATCGCATGTCATATGCTGGAAGCCCGCAGGACTAAGTATTAGCCAGTTGTCACACCTGAGGAGAAAACACAGAAAACGAATTGACCAAAGGCAAGAATATGTGCAGGTCCGGCTGGTTGGGAGCCATGTATATGATAGCAGCTGCTGGGGCAGCATATCAGGGCCAGACAGGGTCACCGCTTGACGCAGGAACAAGAGCGTGGGCGCATGGGACGCGATGAACAGGAACGGCGAGATGCGCTTTGAACAGAGACTAATAACGGAGGCTTACAGATCGGCGACAGTATACACAAGCTGTGGAAGGGTGAACCAGAGTTAGCCTTGGCCTCGCATATACGACCTCATCATGGATGGTATATTCTTGGAACAAAACAAAAACAGTAGGAGAATTCGGCGACGATGCACAGCATACCGTGATTGACCTTGCGCCTCTTCCTGGGGCTCTTGATGGGTTCTGTCGCACTCGCGGGAGGGTGAGTGCTCGTGGCTGCAGTCGTGGGTGTGCTGGCCTTAGATTTGGCGCTTCCATTCGCGTCGCTGTCGGACTTTGCGTCCTTGGAAGCAGCACGACTGCTGCTGTTACCGTCGCCCGCCATCGCTGCTCTCCTGCTTCAGACTATTCGGGCTTGGACATGGAGGAGGTTTCCCATTGGATGCCTATGTTACGCAAGGACGGTGCAGTTCGTGGAGCATCGAGCAAAGATTCGCGGGTATTCGCAGCAGGCCCGGGCTGACCACAGGGGAGCTTTTTTCTCAGTCGTCTTGGTCGTCTCGTTGGGTGCAAAGGCTCTTGTGGTTTCGCGCGCGCACACAATGCGCCAGCTTCAACGGGGCGGCGTCAATGGATCACGGAAAGTCCAGGTGTAGTCAGGTCCGGTGCCGGCAATGTACGGAGCAGGTGGAACGGATCGGACCCGCGTCCTTCCGCGAGATCTCGTTTGGTGTTGGGGGGAGCAGGTAGGCACTGGCGCAAAGTCAAATAACAGACCCCAGGTTAGGTAATCATCGCCTGGGTTGATGATTTGCCTGCCAACGTTGCAGATCTACTGTAGATCCAGAAATGTGAAGATCCAGTTCAACACCGGGGCCGCGATGCACAAGCAGTGAGCAACAGTCGCCAGTACGTACGTGTGGAAGCATCAGCAGGAAAAAAGAGCTAATCCTACCTGCCGCAAATGGGATTTTGGCAATTGAAAACCGAGGGGCTCAATTCCATCTCGACCTCGGGCAGGGGTTCTGGTTCTCCTCGGCTTAGCGGGGAGTGGGAGCTGGTTTTTGCTCTCCTCCATTGCTCCAGGTCTTTTTGTCCCGCTAAAAATAAGAAGCCCGGCTCTCGTAAGCAGCAGACGCATCTACTAGTCTTACATGCTTCTCACCTTGTTGAGTATGTGCTCACGCGACTGCGACCGAGGCGACGAGAAACCGCAGAAACCACAGAAAGTGTGTCGCATGAGAATCTTTTTTTCTTGTAGGGCAGGTTCAAGCTTTCATATTAATATATTCGGCCTGGCGTGCTTGGCAGTGGACGCCCTGGGCACGGAATACAGTATCACAATATCATCCACAGTTTCCACGTTCCGTTGGTGCATCGCACGTGCATTGGATTCTCTGCACACTTCTTGGGTGCATTGAATTGATCGTCTTGTCCCGGTTGCTCCAAGCAACTGGGTCAATGTCGAGCTGGAAGAAGAAAAAAAAGCAAAGCGATTTGTCGTGATCATATGCCAGCCACGCTGCCAATGATGTGCAGGTGGCTGGCTTGGGTAGTTGTGTTACACAAACCAAGTACGGAGTACTGTATGTGGTTGCTGACTGAAGTGACTGCTGTTTCGCATTGACTATCCCGAGTGTAATTCCCACATGTCTTCAAACATACAAAAGACTTCATCTAAAATCGCATCACTAAATAAGTCTCAGCAGACCGATGAGACTTTCCCTTAGCTATATGCACCGACAGAACATCCGACGCTGCCGACTATATCTGCCTCGCCAGCTTGCCAGCCTTCTGCCAGCCTGCGAGGCCTTGTCGTGGTCGCTGATGACCATTTCGTGCAAGCATGATTTTACTCACTCCAGCGCAATCAATGATACCCACATATCCCTCCAGGGCAAGAAATGACCGTTTTATGCCGGGTATCCGTCGCAATCCCTGCCAGTGACGTCTGTTCAAACATGACTCGACACACAGTAGCAGGTATTTTTGACAATTGCTGCATCAAGAAGCTTGACAGAAACTTCGGCAGCGTAGATGTCGCCAAAAAGGAAATCAAAACCATGGGGGTTTCGCGCGCTTAACCAGTAATTTCATGCTAGCATTGGATCTTTTCTCCAGCAACCGCCTAAAGATATCGACGGAACGCCGATTTTGTCGTTTGGGCCGAACTATCGGGTGACTAAGGGGACAAGCGCGCTCAGCTGTGGCAAGCAGCGGCATCAGTGGCATTGAATAATACTAGGCGTTTCCGATAGCGTTTAGCCCACCAGCAAGAAACTTTCTCGAATTAAAAGGCTAGAACAACTCTGTCTCGCCCGCCTCGACCGACCCAGATTGAGGAGAGTCAAGATCTGGGGCTGAGCCGACCGACGGACACTTGACTGGCCAGCTGAATAAGGTATCCCGCACATTGAGGCTCTCGTGGGAATTCTTGGATTTGGGGAGAGGCGGCACGGGTGGCTGCTCAGGCGAGGAGTGGGCGCATACCCAACATCGTATTCCTCCTCGTGTGCGCTGCAGGGAAAACATGAAAAGAGAAGCCGAGCACCCATCATGAGGGTCGGAGCACCCCTGTAGCCATTCCGTCATCACGACTTCAGCGAAAAAGTACGCTGGAATAGTGTGGTATATCGCGCATGAGAGATAAGGTATGTCCCGCAAGTTGGCAGCGCAACCCCGTGAGAAAGCGGACAGCAGCCACTTGCCTGCCAGCCAAACAGGTTTGGTGGAGTGGTGCCCATTTGTGCAATCGGCCCTTGCGGGACGAGCAGCTTTCAAGGCAGGTCTTGAAACGAACGCGAAGATCGTACAACCCTCACTAGCACATGAATCAAAAAAGGTTTTCCCCGATACGATGCTGGCCACCAAGGGCCGCCGTGGACTGAAAACGTGGGATACCTGGTACAGATTATGTAGATCCTAGCCCGCGGCCTCCCACACTAATTCACCACCCTAACACGGATGCGTCCAAGCCAAGAGGCAAGACGGAGCCCCTGTACTTTTTCTCAAGCAGATCGATCTGGATTTTGAGCCCATCTTGCGCTACAATACCTGCTTCACTCTCCTCTGATACATAACCTGCTCACGCTCGTTTTCCTAGGAGACCCTGATTAACGGACATCCTGTGGAACCTGTATTAAAATATAACTCTACTTCTTCGGCTGTCAAAAATAAGAGAAAAGCCCTGTGCCGCTACCACTCTCACCCGCATTTTCTGTGGTGTTAAAACCAGAGGGGTATCCGAGCTCCCCCCAGCTGTTGCATGTAACACTTGGTGCCCGCCTTTTACCTCGAGTCCCAGCAGTTCTCCAACCATCCTGCTGCAGACACCAGCCGCCCGCACACCTGCTGCTATCGCCTCCGACCAATCCACTGAAAAGCAAACCCGCCTTGCAGCATACCAAATCTGCACCTACCGAAGCTACTGCTGCATCAGCTTCTGCACTATATCCGCCGGTGCTTGTTTATTACTTTATCAGACGGCTGGCTGCCGCGGGCAACGCCAGAAAGCAAAAAGAGCAACTACTTTGGCGCCATTCTCTCGACGATATAACCCATACGAAGTACAAGAGTCGAGACGAGACCGAATTCCTCTCGCGCAAGCTGTGGTCGTCCGGCCGAGCAAGAAGAGCGGTCCCCAGCTTTTTACTTCTCTTCTCTCGTGTGTGCGCATAGTCGCCTACCCAGAAGCACACAATCATGCGACCAACCGGCTTGCTACTGCTCGCTGCCTCTCCCGTCCTCTGCGCTGTGCAGCCTCGCACCGTCGCTCAGGTTCCCGTCCTCGTCGGCAACAAGAATGTCGCGACCAGCTCGTATCCTCAGGACTCTGCCGTCAACGGCACGATAGGTATGTCGCATACCGTCTCTCTCTCTACTCGCCGAGCCCCCTTTCTCGGCGCGCTGTCTATAGGCTGAGGGACCTTGGAGCTAATCAGTTTTATGTCTAGCCCCTATTGCCAAGAGCTCGATAGCTGAGATACGCGATGCTTCGAGTTCGCCGTCTACTGCCGCCGCCGCGGCGGCAGAAATACCGGCGCAGGCACTGGACAAATCGATATTCAGCTTAATTATATTCGGCATTGCAGGGCTCTGTCTGATCTGAACGAGACAAGGCAGCAAAACATGTGGAGGCGGGAACTGAGACACGGCAAACGAGAGCACGAGATACCCAACAGCAGCATGACACTCATTTTTTTTTTTTCACGGCGGTTCTCTGGATCGGTGGCGTTCAGGGTGCATTGATATTTACATTGGATACCTTCTAAGCATTACATTGATGAGGAATGCTGGTTCTGGCTACGACTTCGAGCGATAGATACCTGGCATAGATATTCTAGATAATAGTTGGAGCAAGAGAATCGAATTTGTCTTAGAGCGACTGACACAACTCGACTGCAGGATTTCCTACTCGTGTTCTATTATCACACAATCCAGCTAGAAGATGCTGGACGGTATCATCGTTCGTCCCGTGCTGCTGCAAAGCCCACACCAAGAACGGAGGTGATGAGCAGCTGTTCCCAAAGCCTGTAACCAATATTTGGAGCGCTGGACTTGGGGCAAAACCGACAATATCAGCACCGTCCGTCGGTGGTTTATCGTTGTAGTTGCTTCGCCCATCCTTGTGGAGGCTCGAATCGGATACCAAGGCGCTTGACCTTGCGATCTCATCTCTTGGCAGACGACTCCCTTGGCGCCGCCGTGGGCCTCACATATCTCGCGACCAGGAAGCAGAGGTTGGCATTCGACTATTTTGATACTCCAGGAAGACATATCAGGACGAGATCGTGGGCTCGAAAAGAAGCCTGCCGTGCACTTTGCGCCAGGTTCGATCGAGTGGGAAGGTTGCTGTAAATGCTCGCACTGTCGCAATCGAAGATCGTTGGTTTCAATGTGCAAATATCGCATAACCACACCTTGAAGGACGATATATCTATGATCAAAGTCCTTCAAGCGGCAACGGGGATCTGTTCGGTAGGTTGCTCCTGAGCCGGCGGTTCAGGGTCTTCAGGCTTGAACAGATTATCCTATGGCGCATTAGCAAATGCCTGATTTCGTGCAAACCTCTCTATCAACCAGTTAAGCGTACCAAGTCGTAGATGACCCTGATCATGAGACTACAGCTGGGGCAGACTGCGATGTCGTTCTCTTCGTCTTGCAGATCGGCGAGCGCAATCTGGAATCGGTCGCCACAAGGGCACGGGTACGTGTAGATCTGGAGCGTCTCGTCGTAGGTCATATCCTCGATCTCGACCTCATCGTAGACTGCGATTTCCTCCTCGTCCGACATTTTCTCGTAGGCTTTCGTGAATGAAAATGTTGGGTATTCGGTGGCTCGGGCAAGGTTGTAAGAAATGGAATGCGGCGGCGACAATTGAGCGGCCTAGAAATTTTTGGCTTTGCAATATGGACGCCCCGCGGCGGGCGAAAGAGAAAATTCCCCGCCACCCAAAGGACTGGAGTGGATTGCAGTGGACTCGACTTCTGCTACCCCACGAAATTGCACCGCCACAAGATGCGCTGGAAGCCACTGCCTCGACCGCTAACCCGCGGTTCGGCTGCCGAAGCTAGGACTCGAAAGCTGGGGAACTTGGGGGGAGGAATCACATGCCACTGCTCGTCGCGCGGCGTCACCCAAGATCCAATGGCAAACATCGGCATGCATCTTGGGGTTGCTTCCGCCGAGGAGCCAACTACCTAATCTCCTACCTTTTTACTCCAACGACACAAATTTGATTGTCCCTTGTCTTGATGTTACCGCATGAAGGTTGATGCCGAAGTCTGCCACGTTGATCCATCTCGGCGCCATGAGATTCGAGTAGAGCGTATTCATCTTCATCTTTCATACCTATCCATCCTTGCTCGTCTCCCTTGATGTAAACCCCAAGCTCTTCATGTGGCCGCTTCTGCGATAACTATTCCTACCCAACGTCTTCGCTCTGACCCGCTGGCCATTCGTCTTCATCTGCCTGATACCGGGACAACACAGCTGTCTTGAACACGTGCTGCGACGCCGACCTGCCGTCGGCCATCCGCGATGGCGGTTCAATCTAAGATGGTCCTGCGCGACCGGTCCATTAAGAGTGCCATCGCGCAGTTGACGAATCTCTACATCTCGAATCGCACCCGCATCTCGCGCGCCGTCTACCTGACCCTGCTGCTCGCGCTGATCAATCGAGTGCGGTACGCCATATCCGAACAGAAGGCTGCATCGGCTAGAGAGCAGGCCAAGAGGCGATCGGGAGGCACGACTTCGAGTGATGGTCAGGATGCTACGGCCAAGAAGAAGGTAGAGCTCAACCGGGAGTTCTTCCGCTCTCTTCTCAAGCTGTTGAAGATTGTGGTCCCGAGCTGGCGCAGTAAGGAAAGCCGACTCTTGGTGAGCCACAGTATCTTCCTGGTCATCCGGACCTTGATCAGTCTAAAAGTGGCCGAGATGGACGGTGCCATCGTAAAGGCACTGGTCAAGGGCAATGGAAGAGAGTTCCTCCTACGAATTGTCTGGTGGATGTTGATTGCCGTGCCGGCAACCTTTACCAACTCGATGCTCTCCTACCACCAGGCCGAGCTCTCACTCAAGTACAGAACGAGGTTGACACAGTTCATCCACGACAAATATCTATCACAGTTGACGTTCTACGGAATATCAGCCCTGGACGACAGGATAAAGAATGCGGACCAGCTCATCTCGGTAGATGTTGCCAAATTCTCCAACAGTCTAGCCGAGCTGTACAGCAATCTGGCCAAGCCGATTCTGGACATGGTATGTTGGCCTCTTGTTCTCTCCAAATATCGATCACCTTGCTAATAGAAACCAGACAATCTATACCTACTCATTATCAAAGAGCGTAGGAGGGGAAGGCGTCATGTTCATGTCTTTACTGGTCCAGCTGTCGGCAAATGTGATGCGCGCGCTGACTCCACCATTCGGAAAATATGTCGCCGACGAAGCACGCCTGGAGGGCGAATTCAGGTTTCAGCATTCTCGCCTGATTGACCACAGTGAGGAGATCGCACTCTATGGTGGCCACGAAGCTGAGAAAGACACCCTCGACAAGGGTTACTTCACTCTGATCAAGCACGTGAACTACATCTTGCGGCAGCGCTTCTACCACGGTGTCATGGAAGACTTCGTCATCAAGTATTTCTGGGGTGCTTTGGGTCTACTCTTGTGCAGTGTCCCAGTCTTCTTCAAGCTTCCTGGCCAATTGGCGGCTGGAGGCAATGGCATCGTGAGTATGGGAGATCGAACAGAAACGTTCGTGACAAATCGAAGAATGTTGCTCGGCGCTTCCGACGCATTCGGGCGGATCATGTTCTCATACCGCGAGATCATGGAGCTGGCAGGATACACATCCCGTGTCGCCTCGCTACTCGAGGTCATGGACGACATCCAGGCCGGACGGTTTGAGAAGAAGCTGGTTTCAAGCTCGGGCACCGAAGACAATGCTGCCGTCCTACAAGGCCGTGGCAAGGTCGTCGAGAGCAAGGACATTCAGTTCATTGATGTGCCCATTATCTCGCCCAATGGAGATGTCTTGATCAAGGCTCTCTCTTTTACTCTCAAGCAGGGAGACCATCTGTTGGTGGTTGGCCCAAATGGGTGCGGCAAGAGCAGTCTTTTCCGAATCCTGGGTGGACTTTGGCCAGTGTACGGCGGCACTGTGTACAAGCCTCCCTTCCACGATATCTTCTACATCCCACAACGACCATACCTTTCCCGCGGTAGTCTTCGTCAACAAATCACGTATCCGGACAGTTTACGAACAGTCCGATCCCGCGGCGTGACGGACGCTGAGCTCATGGACGTCCTCAAGATTCTCGGTCTGGAGCATCTTGTGGACCTGTACCCCGAAGGCTGGGATGCGGAGGCCGAATGGCGCGATGTACTCTCGGGCGGCCTCCAACAGCGTGTAGCCATGGCGCGCCTCTTCTACCACAAGCCACGCTACGCCATTCTGGATGAATGCACCAGCAGCGTCACCCTGGAGACCGAGAAGGTTATGTACGATACAGCAAAAGAACTCGGCGTCACATTGATGACCGTTAGCCATCGGAGAAGTCTGTGGAAATACCACAGTCGCATTCTACAATTCGATGGACAAGGCAACTACATCTTCACCAAGCTTGATGCTGACAAGCGACTCAAACTGGAAGACGAAAAGGAAGATTTGGATGTTCTTCTCAGACAGGTGCCCGAGATTGAAAGAAGGATCGGAGAACTCACGTCGGAGTGAAAGTATAGACACGAACCATTGCCTTTCACGACGGTCTGGAGGACTCCGTTTCGGGCAACCAGCCCATCATCGGGTGCGAGTCACATTATATATCAACTAGCTTTATTCTTTTGTTGCATCGATTTGGTTGGGCCGATGGGGCATTTGCAGCATTTCGGGGAACATGGGTATTTAGCATTGAATATTAACAGACCCTACGCAAACGTTTTAATCAGTATCGCTGCAGTCCGGTCTCTGGATAATCATCCATTAGCGCAAAATAATCCGGAACGCCATGCGAGAAGTTGTTCATTTTTCGTGCAAACTTCTAGTTTTGCGAGCCCATGACTTGTTTACAATCGGTCTGCCAGAGTATTAGCTCGAGAGTTTTTAAAGGTGGCAACACCGTCTTCCTTGACATATTTCAAAGTAAACTTATTTGATCACCTCAAGTAAACAAGATGGACAAAATGATGCTACTGATTTGATCTTGAATTATTTCTTCTGATTTACAATGTGTGGCTTGGCCAAGGGAATATTTACCTCTTTTTGAGGATCACTCCGTGTCTCGATTATTCCTTCTAATCATAGGTGCAAAGCTGAGACAACTATACTACAACGCTAGTTTATATGACAATACTATACATCGTCCGAAAGCAGCGCAAGAGGACATTGCCTTCAATCAGATTCTGGCAATACAATACATAATAAAATACATCTATGGTCTTGCTTCACTTGAGGCATAAGACTTCATGTTCGAGCACTGTTGGAAGGAGCTACCTAGCCCAGCCAGCATCGTGCCTGCGTGATTGTGGGGGACAGGGCAATATGCCGGAGTCCAGACCCGATCCTCATTTGTACTGATTCTTGATTCCTTCTCTTGTCAAGCTTCAATATTTGAAAATTTGCACTTTGCTCCTTCTCAGAGAGTCGGCGCCACATCCAACGACGACACTCTGGGCCCGATCGGCCACTGACCTCCATCGACCAAAAGTTTTACGAGCCACAACCTTCTTCTTGTTCTCTTGTAATTCACAATCAGCCTGCCCTCCCCTCTGGCCTCACATTTTATATTTAAGAATGCCTCTGTCCCCCTCTTGGACCAATTTCTGGTTTTTCTCTATCCTTCCTACAACATCCTTCGAGCCAGTCGATTCCCACACACAAAGCTCTTGCCACACCGAACACGACAGCTTTCCGAAGCATCGCTCGAAACACAAGCCATCATTGGCTCTCGACCTAGATACGACTATATATAGTCTATCTCTCTACCTACCACCAACTCTCTCGCTTGGCACCCCTTGCGCGTGCCAGCGCATCTACCCTGCTCCTCTACCCAAGTTCGACCACGAACACTTCCACCCTTCTACTCCGACCGCCCCCTGACAGTGAGTTTCCGAACGATTTGCGGCACCTCTGATTTCTCTTCATTTCATGCCAGCCGGTAAGCCTTTATCGAGATATTGTTGATCGGTTTTTTTTTTTTTGTTTATTATACCCTTAATCCGACAATAACATCAGCGTCCGCGCACAACATTGTGTGCCGCAAGTGGGCACTTCATTAGGCTTTATCATCTATGCTCTACCCTATACAACACCATGAATCCCCAATCATCTCATGTTTCCTTGTATACTGATCGTTTATAGTCCGCCATGTCTCACAACTGCGGATCGTTCAACGCCCGCCGCGAGAAGGCTACCGAGGGATGGGAGAACGGCCGCGGGAATGGCAAGGTCACACAGGCCTTCCAGCGTGCCCAGAAGCTGCAGATCCGTGAGGGGCAGATCTCGTTTCTCAAATCGAGCGACACTTTCAGTCGGCTCGATTACGACTGCCTCATCGCGTCCGGAAATCTGCCAGCGAGGGCTACGTGCCATCCCGTGGTCGTTCTCCGGTACCGGCCCAACGCCACACATGCCGTCGTTACGACCATCTCGGCGTACTCGTCCGGCGACTTCAACAACAACCGGGCACCGTGGAAGCAGCACTGCCACCGGTCGAAGGAGCCCAATGAATTTAGAGCATTCGTTGGGTCCGAGAGACCTAACCAGAAGAGGGCACACCTTGCCCTCCAAGGTGGCAAGATGATGCCAAAGCCCAAGGTGTCTGTAAGTTTGACACTCCATCGTACTCACTATACATGCTCCTTCATTGACTAACAACTCGCAGTGGGTACACGTCCGGACCGCCTTCGTCGTGCCGATCACCACACTCGGATGGTACAACAAGTCCGGCACGACGCTACATCTGACCGAGGGCAGTCTAGAAGACCTGAGGAATCACATGATGACCCTCAACGGGCCTGACACCCTCGGCAGTTGCCTGGAAGACCGACGGCTGCAGTACAGTCTCGCCGGCGGCGCCATCACGATGGCCTGCCCTTTGCGGCAGACTACGCAGTCGAAGGTCGGCGGTGTGGCAGTAACTCCGGCGCAGCAGATTCCAAGAAGGGCCCCGACACAGCCCAGGATCGCCACCATCATTCCGGCACAGCAAAAGGTCGTCGCAAAGCCGCAGCCAGGGCTTCATGCCGGCAACGCCTGGTCGAAGCCCCTGATCTGGCTCACCAGTGCTCAAAGGCTCCCAACCAGTTCGCAGCACGATTGGAGGACTACTCCAGTGCTCGCGTAGAGCATCGACCACAAGAGTCCTTCCCTAAGGGTTGTGACCTTGAATAAGCCGAAGATACGATCACTGCCACAGTGCATTACTCTCGAAAAGAAATTCTACGAACAGGATCGACAGACAGTTTCGTCCAAAGATCCCGTCCAAAGCTCTGCGAGAAGGAGATCATCCCAAGTAAGTAGCTCTATTATTGTTCTATTGCAACATTTCAAAAACTAATTTCTTTCTCAGGATGGAGCACCGACCGCGATGCCGCGCCATCTCGAGTCGTGGTGCCAAACAACATCACACCCTCGAGCAGGATGTATCAGGATTTTAGGAAGGATCGAAGGTATCGTGTTGGTTTTGTACTCAGGGGAGGTTCCCTTCACGCGCGGCAGCTAAAGATCGCGGCCAAATGGCATACTCGGAAACCTAGGGTATTTGACATGGAGTTATTGATTGTTTGGATCAACTTTCCAAGCTTTTTCATCTGATAGATGACCCGGTATTACGTTCAATATCATACAAATACACAAGTATGAGGTTGAAAACATTATCCGATTTTATCATCCAATGTGATCCTGGTACCTTCGCTATATCAGAGAATATCAACTCTATCCTTCTTGTTGTTCTCGCTGCAAAATTCATCCCAAGGCCCTTTCTCAGAACATCCGCTGCAATATTTCTCTATGTATGCCCGTTCTGTCCTGCAGTCTTCGCATTCCAAACTGCCTCGATGTCATTCTGATAGATCCAGTCCATGTTCTTGCCGCCATCGACGATGATCTTGTTCAAGACCCTCTGGTCCCATGTCGGATTCCCGAGTTGCTCCAATTTCTTCTTCCTGCCATCTGCCTGCTCCGCAAGGTGTGCGTACATCCTAGAGTAGTAGGGCAGCCTGATGTCGTCGAACAATGGCAGCGCCTTATTCAAGTCGTTTCTGGACTTCTGCAGTGCCTGGGCCAGGACCCAGCCGTCCTCCATGGCAAATCCGGCGCCGGACCCAAAGGCGCCCGACAGCGCGTGCGACGAGTCGCCCACCAGCACAATCTTGTTGTCCCACGCCGTGAGCTGCGAGAGCTCAGGGCCCGCGAAGGCAGCGAATTCGCGCCAGTTTCCTGCAGGGACGCGGGCTAGGGCCTCTCTGATATCTGGCAGATACTCCTGTACAACTAGTTGAGCAAAATCATTTATAGTCTGTGGAGGACGGACCTACCGTGAAATGCGACTCGACGTGCGCGTTCTCGACCGGCACGCCCCAGCTGACCTTGCTGGCGCCGTGGACGGCCGGGTCGTGCCAGGCGCGGGCGGCGATCTCCCAGAGGCCCTCGCCCACGGGCGAGAAGTAGACGTGCGTCGTGGGCGAGTGCCACCAGCCGGTGGTCGTGAAGCGCGGGTCCAGGTCCTGGACGACGCCCCAGGGCAGTAGCGTCCGCCAGATGGTCGTGCCGGTGAATTTGATTTCGTAGTCGGGCCATGCTGTGTCGCGAACGACCTTTTTTTTATGGGTGTCAGATAGACGGTCCTATCCTTGCAGGTATTTATGTGTGTTTGCGTTGGATAGGAAGAGTGTGTATATGAGTGAGATAGAGGGAGTGAGTGTGTGAACGAGAAGTTTCGACGTACCGACCGTATACCATCAGCACCCACCACGAGATCCGCCGTGGCGACAGTGCCGTCTTTGAAAGAGAGCTCGACTCCCTCGGTTCCCTTGTCGACTATCTTGGCGAGCTTCTTGGATAATTGGATGACTCCCGGCTTGATGTGTGCGAGTAGAGCAGACTGCAGTGCCGTCCTCTGAGTACGTACTGACGGACGTTCAGTGGCATTCCGCGGTTTATCACGACGTGACAGCTCCTCTCCAGAACGACCGTTCCTGTTGACACGGGGAATACCCATGTGAGTCGGTGGAACATTTTTGTCAGTTGATACCAACACGAAATCACTTACATGTTGAGTATAGTCCATGTCTCGTGGCCACTAGTCAGGGTATCGGCAACGCCAAGCAAGGTCAAGACATTCCACGTATTCGTGCCAATGCTGATCCCGGCGCCGACCTCGCGCAGGAGGCTCGCCTGCTCGTATACTGTGACTTCTACGCTGGGTATCTTGGACAGAGCAATGGCCGTGGCCAGGCCTCCGGGGCCGCCGCCCACTATAGCTACCTTGAGATGCGGGACGGGATCTACAGTCATTATCGATGAGTTCTCGAAGTATACTCGAAGACTATCAGTATGAAAGGAGAGTAGATTATCTATCTGAGTTTCTATGAATTGACCCGACGGGATATAGATGACCTGCGGGACTTCGGAGGATATGATAGCCATCGGATCATATGTTATCAGTATAGCGTCAGACGTCACGTGAATTGCGTGCGCTGATCACGCTATAGAGAATTGCCTCTTTTGGGGGTGTGGATCGCATGGATGACTGACTCTCACTTGATGGAGAGGGCTTTGAGAGCCATCTTCAGTCCTATCCGCTCAGAGATATTCAACTGTCACAGTATCGTAACGTTTGTCTATTGTTATTCGTCAGCTCAACGATGCTTAGGGGTGGGGACAGGCAGGGTTGCGCGGCAGGAAACTTACTTTTATGGATCAGAGTGAAGGCTGCGGTCTTAGAGTGGTACACCCATTCAAGCTTGTAGCGAATCTCATAATAGTCCAAACCATCTGCGCCCAGATTCCGGTCAAATTCATGTTCAGGAATCTGACCGAGGTTCATTTCGACCGTGCACAGTTTCTGGACGATACCGTCCCGACGAAATGGGGCTGGCCGGCCGACGTCGTCGCTGTAAATCGTGCAGGGCAGTGTTCCAGGGCGGCCTCGTGACACCAAGCTGTTCCGGTAGAATACCGTGGAAAACGGTTTGTCCTCGGATACTGTATCTCCCTATATGATGGTTCAGCCAGCCTTCAGTGTAATCTTGTTCTTCAAATGACCTACCCTCTTTAGGAACCACTCCATCACATTGATACACCATTTTCCCTCATAACTGGACCAAAACTTTTCGCCCCCGTAAGAGGCATGCTTGATCGGGCTATAAGGTATATAATGTTGATAGCCAATGTGCTTGCGTGCCACACGTTCCCTAACCTTGATCATAGTCAGACGTTCGGGCTCACCGAGCTCCAAGCCCTTCATGACAGCGCCGTTCACGACCGCAAGCGAAGAATTTTCGGGGTGTATGACCTGGGTGTGCTCGAGAACCCTCTGCAGTCTCTCGCGAAGATATGTCGAGGATCCAAAACCACCAACGAGGAATACTTTTTGGATAACAACTCCACTTGCCTCGATTTGGTCCTCGACAAGCTTGATGATTTCCGACACAACTGGCTCAAATACGTCCTTGAGCTCGGCAGCCGTAATGACAAGCCTTCCCAGCCGCGTTGCCTCTGATGGAGTGACCGTGCCTGCGCTGAATCTGAAGACGGAGTCCTCACTGGTCGTGGTGACACGTCGCTTGACCTGGCCATTTTTCAGCAAAAAGCTCAAGCACGGAATATATGGGGAGCGGTGGAACTTACTCTGTGCTCAAATTGTACCAATGCTTCTTTCACAAGTTCCTCGTTGTGTTCCTCTCCACCTGTCAGCTCTGTCAATTTTTTCTTGAAGAAACCCTCAAAGTTTTGGTTGAGGAAAATGGAACCACAAAAAGCTCCGGCGCCGGCAGTAAGTTCTTTGAGTTCAAGAACGGGATGGGTCTTGACGACCGTGTATCTATCAGATATTTAGTCCGATTATATCCTGACTAAACTGTGTATGAAACTTTTTTGGTTGATAACTCACGAGATTAGGTCGACAGTGCCACCACCAGCATCGCAGACCACAAACGAGTCTCCTTCTCTCATAGATTTGGGTGGGAGGCTCGCTATCGTGTACACTAGAGAGTACCGGGTCAGTAATTAACATTGATACCGTTTAATATCAACCGCAAGGTTTCTCTCGTTCAATCTCCTCTGTCGGTATAATCAAGCGACGTCTCAAAACTACTGAATTCAAGAGATACCACAGGGGTTAACTCACTGGCTGCAGCCTCTGGCTCCGACACGACGTGTATACGAGCGTCTGAGAAGATCTCTCCAGCTTGTCTACAGGCGTCGATGGTCCGCTGCGTGGCACGCTCGGTCCACACGGCCGGCACGGTGACGACGAACTCGAGGTCGTTCTCCTCGAGATGCTCCCTTCCGATGCTCTTACTCAGGTAATATGTGATATGCTCGCCGAGCCCTCTGAGATAGTCGGAGACCAGCGCTTGGGGATCCTTGGACCGGAAGCGGTCGCCCAGCACGGCCTCCTGTCCGCGAAATTCGATCGAAGGATCCAGGTCCCTATATTCTGCGCATCAGTGGCAAAGTCTCTATCATATCATCTCAAATCGAGCGCAATTGACTTACAGCTTGAACAGCTTAAGTACTTGTTCTTCAGGAGCCTCCTCCGATATCTGGCTGCCCCATTCAAAGCCTTGTGATCCAGTATACCGCAGTAGAGTGGGAACCTTGTCAGCATTCATGCCATCCTGTGCTCTCTTACTCAATGGCCAATTTCTTATATTTCCGCGATGCTCGGGGTTACCCAGATGGGCCCAGGCTACACCGGAGTATGTTGTGCCGAAATCAATGGCGATGATGATCTTGTCGCTACTCATTTTTGCTGGTGATTTGGTGTGTTTTCTGGCGCGATAGTTGTTAACTATTGTTGCTGTTGTCGTCGTATGATGTTTGCAGGTCCAATGATAATAATATCAAAAATAATTTCATCGGTACACTTCTTGGCTTTATATATACCTACCTCGTGTCGCGTCATATTACGACCAGCGTTCAATTTCCTTTGTTTGTCATAAAGTTCAAAGTAGAATTTGGTAGAACTTTGTATGGACTCGGATTGAGACAGTGTTTCCTCCCATCACTACCATCACTTATTCGGACAAAGACGGGCACGAAATTTGAATACGATCGAGCACATTCGGCAGAACCTCTCCCACATATGTATCAGTAGTTTCCAGAGGCATTGGCCATTCTTGTTTTCGAATAGGAGGAACTGGATTGCTCTTTATGATTGGATGTGCAAATGAATGTTCTTTGAGATATCAGCAGCTATGGGTATTTTTGAAACACAAGAACTCGAGAAAATACAATGCGGTTGACTCAAGACTCATTCCATACCGAGCCACGGAAAACGATTCCTGAAATTCTACCATTGACGATTATCTGAAAATATGTTTGGTCTGACACTTCAGAGCCGAAGCTCCTGGACAATTCAAATTATTTATTCTGGAACTTCAATTAGACACTCTGGATAGTTGCTTCCGAAATCCTTACTATGCTCTATATAATGCGCAGATTTATCACTACACATTCAGACGTTCATCGCATGTACTTCTCCATCTGTCACAATCATACAAGAACACTTATGCCCTTTGCCAAACGATATACAAGTTTACCGCCACCAGGAACACTCAAGCGTCTTACATCTTGGTTTGGAACACCGTTCCGCAGAGAAGAACAGTCCATCACATCAGGCATCATGTCAAGGACGACATCTCGGAAGAATCGCCGACGTAACAAGCGCATCAAGGCCCAAACAAAGCAGATCCGGTCTCTCGAGAGTACCTCGGAGGACCAGAGAATCCTGATCCAGCGCCTCCAAACGAAGCTGCGGTGCATAGGGAGCGGTCATTGTGACGTGATCAGGTACATCAAAAATGAATATCAAACCGACCTGGATACTCGCGAGCATCAGATCGAGAGCCTCGAAGATGATCTGAAGAGTTTCTCAGATGATCATGACAAAGAGACCAAGCGCCTCCTAGGTGAAGTAGAGAGATACAAAAAGGCATACCACGAATCGCAAGCTCGGGTTCTAGATCTCCAGCCCCGCCTGCGGAACATTTCTCCAAAGGAAATCAGCAAAGTGAGTCTCTTCTAATCTAACGGCTGCTTCAAAACTGACAATCGAAACAGGACTTTGATGACTTGTGTGCTGAGGTCGACGATTGGGTTGAGAACCGAGTCGGCAAAGTTTTCCACGACCGAGTCAAGGCGGTCAGTCTCTTCGAACACATTTGCCAGGATTGGGAAGGTGCTGGCAGGTTTCTTGCCCTTATGGGTCGCCATGAAGACCTGTTCACGGCGGCCAAGTACCCTGATACGTCGCAGGATATAATTGCAGCGCTGATCTGGCGGTTCCTCTACGATGAGATATTCTCCCAGCCATTTTACTTCCTGGGCACAGAGACCATCGATACGGTAGAACAGCTCGCTGATTCCATGGCTGAGGAAGTCAAGTTGAAGAGATGTTTGTCATTCCCGCCCGCTCCTTCCATCCCATACACTGAAGCGATTTATTCACTGACGATGGAAACAGCGGACGCGGCCCTCCGCAATTGGACAAACGAGGCTTACAGTAACATCATGACCCATCCCAAATTTGCCTATTTGAGAGCCAGATCTCTCAGTTGTATGTCGGACTTCCTCGCCGACTCCCTACACGTTCTCATGCCGAACATGACCGTCGGCGACGTCCGCAAGAGCATCTCAGAGCACATCATCGACAGGGCCATGCAGCTCCAAGAAAAGATCAAGACGAGCGACAGCCTCTACTACATCCGCCTGACCAGGTACGCTTCGGACGACCTCTCGAGGATGCAGCTCGTGCGCGACCACCGCTGGACGGCACTCGAGGACGTCTTCAACCATCTGGCCGAGCTGGACCGCGACGCCAAGCTGCCGCCCACAGACCACGCCGAATATCTGCCAACGATCCTTTCGTTCGTCACGCCCGTGTGCACCACGGCCCCGGCGCTGATGGAGACGCGGGTCGGCGAGAGGGAGTACCGCAGGACCCGCGGGTCGTGGCACCCCTACAGCAGCGAGGACCTGGGGGAGGACGTGTGCCTGCGCAAGCAAAAGCACATGTTCGCTTGGGCCGAGGCGCCGGAACTGGAGGAGCGCTTGAGAAAGGCGCCTCAGGGCATCGTTGACGCGATCCGCATGTTAAATGTCTAAATGGGTGGGCGGCATATTACATTTGCCAAATCATGTACGACTTAGCCTCGTAGAATAAATACATCTCCACACCAAAAGTGTCCGCCTAGTGACGATTCTCACACAGATTTATCATCTTCATTCAACCGCCCCGGGTATTGTTTTCTAAAGGCAGAGAAAAAGCAGTAGATTCAAGGGAGCATATTACAACTCGCGGAATGGCATATGTGCTAGACTCCCACAGTGGCTGCTGGACTCCAATGAGTGATAACTGCCATGATGAGAAATGCAATGCTGGGCTTGTCTTGTGCCTGGTCATGGAAGCTGTGATCAATATTGGTTTGAATAATGGCAGCCACTTGAATACATGTATAGAAGCTTAAATATCTAAACGTCTATACCACTCACGGCTTAATACGAAGGTAATAGTGCATATTCACAAGTTTCGATTGGAAGTGAGGGTTTTGGTACTGACGGGTGACTGACAGACATGATTGTCTGAGCTACCATTTGGACATAGTTATGATCTTCTAGGGATCGTATCATGTGACAGGAACATGATCTGAAGTCCTGCGCACTGCTATGGAATTTAGTTATGTTGACCCCATCAACGCACATGACCGATATTCTATTCCATGAAACCATTCAACTCCAGCCCAGTCATTGCCCAAGAAATGAATGTCCCATATTTGACTTTCTTGAATCGTCACGCTCTTTGAAAATTCAAACCGAGTCCCTCCAGCATGGGCCATCTATTGATTCACTAGTCCTTCCGCTGTCTTTTTATCGCACGACCGGGGCTGTCTTCCAGGTCATCTCTAGGGATATCTTCCGTCCCGCTGGGGCTGACAGCGTTTTGACTCGGCGTATTCGCATCCACAATCCTACCAGCACCATTGGTTGGGTTCACAAAAAGATTGTTCGTGTTGATGTTGTCTAGGTTCGAGTTGTCAAAGTTGCTCGAGCCAAAATCGAATTCGCTGGGTAGACCGTCTGCGTTGTACGCATTCGAGTCCAGGTACTGTCCGAAATCAATGTTGTCATCAAAGTATTGTCCGTGATCTTCCATCCCTGGGATCCTGCCAGATGGGCTGTAGTGTCCGAGTAGGCTGCTGAGCTCGTCCAGCTTATGGCTCTGCTCAATCTGCAGTCTCTGCAGCTGGTCAATCTCCTCTTGCGTTTGACTTATCCTAGTCATTGAAGGTGGAGGAATCGGTGAGCCCATGATGGGCGACAAAGATGTCTGACTGGCCGGGGCCGGGGCCGGGGCTGGAGCTGCCGCCACGACCGCAGGCACCGAGGCCGGTGCGCTATAGCCGATTGCAGGAGAAGCAGCCGCCGCGCCACTACCATGCGTCGACATGGCACTTAGCATTCGGTTTCGCTGGTCGTTGGTCAAGGCCGGCGAACTGCCAACGTTGTGAGCAGCTCTAGAATTGCCGCGGTTGACGTTCGAGTTTACGTCTTGCATCAGTCTCATCATGCCTTCCTGGGGGTTGGCGTTGAGCTCATCCAAGATGTCTGACGGCGTCGGCGCCGAGTCGGTCCCGGGGCTGTCGAAAAGTTCCGTCACCGTGCCCATTTGCGGTTGTTTGTGGCCCATGGGCGTCGGGGTGCGGGTCGGTATCGAACTCGCAGAAGTCGAACGCTTGATGGCCATTTCGGGCGGTGCCGGCGGCAACAGACGTTGTTGTCTCTTCGGGGGCGATGTCAAGTCTTGAGCTACGCGCGGCTGCTGATGATCCCAGTCGCCGAGGTCAACCACCGTTCCGCTTTGTTGTGTAGGGATTTGGCCGTTGGACATGATGCCACTGAAGATATCGTTGATGTTGAACACATCTCCATTGGGATCAATCTTGCCCTTGAATACGTTGGCCAAGAATGAGAGAATGGCGTTGATGGACTGCTCATGTCGGTTGTGTTGGTCTTGAAATTGTCTAGCCTGGGTCACAAGCTGGACATGTTCGCGGCGTAGTCTCGAGATGGCATCGTGTATAGCTCGCTGCTGTTCTTGCAGTGTTGACATCTGGTCTCGCACTACTGTCAAGTCCTTCCTGGACATGTTTGCAGACTCAGGAGCTGGCAGTGCGCGAGTCGGGGCGATATTGGGTTGGGGGTAAGTAGGTCCAAATGCGCCATCCTCGATGACGTCTTCCTCACTGTCGCCATCCGCATCGTCCACTCGCTTGCCCTTCTTCTTTGAAGTGCCACTCTTGGGTTTGTTGATGAGCCACAAGAGATTGGGGTGCCCACGTCGGAAGTATGGGTTGTAGTACTCGCTTGGGCTCTTGTTCTTGCGCTCGCTCGCTTTCATCGAGTTGTCTGACAATCCAACCTTCTTGTGGAACCCGTACATGTTGAGCTGCCGCACAAAGGAGGCGTAGTTGTTGTGTTTGAAGAGTTCTGGGATCAAAGTCTTTGCGAATTCATCTTCATCGAGCACAATGAAGGAATCGCCCTTCTCCGACCAACGGATCAGCTCGGTATTCTTCGAGCTCTCGAGGAAGCTGTACGCAGTCAGTATAGAGGTCCTCGGGTCATGTCATCTTCTACGCAGAGATCACTTACCTGTTTAATTTTTGCACAAAAGGCGGGATCTGTTTGCGCTTGGCCTGGGCTTCCCTCTTGGCCTTTTGGGCCTTCTCCTCCAGCAACTCCACATTATCGTGCTCGTCCGGAGCAGTACCACCATTTGATTGCGGTACGAGACTGTCTTCCGTGAAGTTTGCCCATAGATCATTTGGCTGTGGTGAAAAGGGCCTGTTGGCCGCCACCAGCTGGTTGTTCATACCTCTGCGTGCCAGAGCAGTCGACGGGGTGGCTATGGGAACACCCTGCTGGGTGAACTGCGCCTGGTGTGGTGACGACACCATGCCGTACGGGTTTGGGTTCGCCGAGTTCTCCATGAAGTTGACGTTGTTGGCAGCCCACGATGAGGACTGGTCTGCGGTGGTCGAGGGAGGATAGTAGGCAGTCTGCATCGATGCGGGTACGCTCCCGGGTGCTCGTCGTTTCCTCGATGTATTTGTTGGCTCCGACATGGACTGGTGTACAGTCTGGGGGGGCTGCATATATGGGAATTGATAGAGAGGCTGGTGGTAGATCATAGGACCGACTTCCAACGAGCAACAGTGGCCTTTCCCTCAATAACCCACGAACGCCGGGCGTTCTTGCAGTACAACCAGGGTGTGACAATGGCGACTCGAGGATTTCGACAGCCAGCGCAGTGTCGGATAATGGCCTTGCTGACTGGGCGTATGGTCGGGCGGGGAAAAATGTGATGCGTCGACCGGTTTGAAGCGTTGCGATTGCCTGTGGTCGCAGCAGGCAGATATTGTCGTCGAGAGGGCCGAAGAAATCTGGCGAGGAAGAGGAGAAAGAGAATCAAACGAGTTGGGGCCTTGATCGCGTTGCGCGCGAACCGAGCTGCCACAAGGCTCCGGTAGGCAGATTGAGGGACGAGATATGCAGTTTGCTGTGCGACAAGAGGTTATTCCTGGACTAGGCGTCAACTGGCTGCGTGTGCTGGCCAATTGGAACGCAGTCGCAACTTGCGCAGGGCAGGATTGGTTTTTTGGGGGGTAGGTATGGGATGGGGATGGGCGAAATGAGTCTTTGCCCGGCCGTGTTCTTGAGTGGTGCGCAGGAATACACACGCAGGACTTTTGTTGACTCTGTCTTACTTGCTCAAGATCTTCTTCTCTTCAATTATGTTCTCTCTCTCTCTTCTGGGGGCCCTTGCTTGGAGTGCAGGTGTCACGAATTACAATTGGACGTGGATGGCGGGTTCCAGCTGTCGTTCGTTTGTCGAGAAAGCTCATCAACCCCACGTTGCGTTCTTGCTTGCCGCTATATAATATGAGCATCCACCTCAAGCTTAAAAAGCAGCAGGGTCCCAACTGGATCAATTTCTTGAAGGGTGTCTGAGAGGGCCGTCGCGTTCTTTTCTTCTTCTTCTCTATGTCAGACTTCCCAGGCAGAAAAAAAGAGAGAGACAGCTGAGATTTTGTCTCTCGGGGAAAGCCAGCCGCGTGGTGGGCGAAGAAGGAACTTGGTGTCAAGGTGAGAGAGTCGAGACAGACGCTAGGCTGACCAAAAAAGAAGAGAAAGACCCGCCCGTTGTTGTTTCTCCCCCGCGGTAGTCGCAAAACTGAGTGGTTAGGTACCCGGTAGGTAAAGTAGGTCGCAGACGGGCGCTTTCTTCTTTTTGGGTATGGGCAAGGCTCTAAGAAAGGGCACCTTTGGCGCAAGCTGAGACCTGGTTGGCGAGAGCTGGGGCGGATGGATTAAAGTGCCTGGAGAACGACACGATAACGCGATAGATACCTGAGCAGGTACGTACTCTTTGCGTATGAATGTACCGGATGGCACGGACTTGAGCGACAAGAAGGAGAAGAGGAAAAGAGAGAAGAAAAAAAAATCTCCAGTTGTCTGGTCCGTGCTGTGACTGCTGCTTTCGGTCTTCGGTTCAAAAATCTCAGTACAAAATGCTCTCTTCCGACTGGATGAGCGAGAGTTCTGCTCACCAAATGGCGTGCGACACGGTGGATACTATTGTGTCAACGAAATGCCAAGCCTTCAATGTTCCCTTGTCAGTGACTGAGTGCTCAACTGCCAATCATGTCCTGTCGTTCTCGGAGGCACACCGCGGCAAAGGGGAGAATATGATCTTGATAACAGGAAAGGCGGACGGGTAGTGGTATCAATGTAGGCCAGAGTAGGTAGATACCGTGGGCGTATTGTGTTGATCTGATGCTTGAAGAGTAAGAGTTCTATCATTCACATCTTCGACTCGAGGAGACTTAGGTCCGGCCTTCAATATATACTCAGATCGGATGCTCCAGAATCGGTCTTTTTTTCTCAAAGTCTAGAAGGAGGAAGTTTATGCGCCAACCCAGGAGCTTTGTTTCCAGGCATACAAGGATCTAATCAGTGGATTTTGGGGTACTCTGTTCGCTCGAGTCGCGGTAATAGTCAAAATGTGAAGCCATTCCAAGTCTTGGCAAGGGCAACGGCGCGACAGCTCGATGCCATTCCCGGAGCTAAAGGACCGGGAGGCTGGCTGACTTCCTCCTAGGAGTTGCAAGGCAGGCAGGTCGACAACGTTGTATAGGAATACATATGCATGCCAGGGCTTGCGGCATGAGTCCGCAGTTGTTATTCTGCAGGGGCCTCTTGAGTAATGTATTGCTGTTCTACCGCAGTACTGTGGTGTCTATGATCTGGGTTAGGTATGTCGGCAGGTGTCCCAACGGCCGCTCATTAATAGAATTGATACCCGTGGCATCCGTGGACCGTTAGTCGAGGACCCCGGATTCCTATAGTACGGATAGAGTAGTACGGTCCTACTAAAATATCCACCGGTTTACTGACTATTGTCACTTTTTCTCACTGCCGCTCTGTCTTCAATGACCTTCTTCCTAGGTATAGTCAAAAGTGCTGTCTGGCTCGATAGATACATTTCGGACCGACGAACATGTATATTTCATGAATCATCGAGTCGACAGTCGAGTTGGTGTTTGTTTCTTCTCATCCGCAGGCCACGGTGGGACGACATGGGCCGAGCATGATTACGAGACAGATTCGGTAGCGACCCCTTCCTACCCAAAATGAGAGAGCATCAAGGCCGGAGCTATCCTCCGGGTGGAGCTGGCTTCGAAATCGTGAATGGCTTCACAAGGTGGGCTTCTATAGGAACGTCCTTCCATTTGACTTTCCATGTGCAGGTGCTCAGTGTGAGGACCCCACCGCCTGGGGACATCCATCGCCGATCAGAACGGTGGGGACATTTCGAGATCGATTGTACTGAGAGCGCATCGGTGTTTTTGCAAGGTCGACCGCAAATCTCTACAGACGGCCTGGAACCTCACAACTAGGAATGCACGTGGGACGAAGGGTCCGGTAGCAACACCAAGAACAATGAGAAGTATCACGGAATAATTATACATGGGTATCATATGTATAGATTCATTCTTGTGGAGTGCTGCTTTACCGGGCACCCCGGCCGGCGAGAGCGCCCTGCCTCGCCAGTTTTGCATTCCTGGCCTGGTCCCATTCTCGACTGCTGCCGCCGGCCCGCGCATCAGCTTTGGCTCTCTTTTCTTCCTTGAGGCTTCGGGCCTTGTCTCTCGGGTCGATGACCACGAGCTCCTCTTCAGCCTTCTTCCGATAGCTCAAGTCCTTACCCAGCTTATCAGCAGCAAAGCTCAGAGCGTGGCCCATCCAGCCGTCATCGTCGCTCTCCTCCTCCTTCTCGGCCTCGGCCCAGGTCTTGCAACTTTGACAGTTGGCAATAAAATGTAGATCGCATAGCTCTGCCTCGTCATCCTGATTGCCAGATGTTCCGTTGGCGTCTTCCCCATCGTCCTTGATCTCAACCTTTGGTGCAGTTGTCGATGGCGCAGCTTGTTGTAACCTAGCTTTGAAGCTCTCAAATTGGGAATACTCAGGAGTCGAGGTTGAGTCGTCGGCCCCGCCGCGCCTTCGTTTCCTACCTCTTGTGGCTGTTTCGGGTATAAATTGTTCGGTGCCCGTCTTCTTTGCCTCCGCAGCTGATTCAACCTGCACCTCCCTCTTCATAGATGCTTTCAGAGCTGCAATTTCTGCATTGGCTCGTTCCAGCGCGGACAATTTCTTTGGTGGTTCCGGCTCAGGAGACGCAATATCGTCATACTTGACTTCTTTGGCAGTCTCTCGTTTCGGGGGCGGCGAAGGGGATCGCGGTTTCGAGGGTTCGGCGTGCGCCTCACGCAGCGGTATTGTCTTGACAGAAGTGTCCTTCTTCTTTTTGGCCTGTTTTGGCTTTGGGGCCTCCTCCTCGTCGTCGTCAATGTCCATGACTATTCGTGTGTCGAATTTGGCCTTTTTGATTACGGGCGCAGCCTCACCTTCGGCTTCGTCGTCACCAAAGCTGAGCAGCTTCTTGCCACCCTTTGGCTTCTTCTTCTCTTTCTTGGCAGCAGGGGCCGCAGATTGAGTCATTGTCGCAATGCGCTCCCTCTTCTTCATGTCCTCGAACGGGTTCACCAGAATCTCGATGCTCGTAATCTTGATCGGATACAGCGGCCGCTCGCCGCCCTCGGCCACCTCGGACTCGCCCATGCGCGCGAGGTTGTATATCGTATCGCCCACTATCCTTCCAAACACTGTATTCTTGTTGTTGAGCTCGTCCGCCTTGTCTAGCGTGAAGAAGAACTGGCTTCCATTGGAGTCAGCCCTGCCCTCGTTGGCCATGCCCAGCAGACCTCTGCGGTTGAACTTGAGTCGCGAATGGAACTCGTCCCTGAAATTGACGCCCATGGGCCCTGCATTCTTGCCACGGCGCTGGTCTGCCGGCCATGGGTCCAGCTCGCCGTCCAAGGCGCCGCCGTCAAAGATGGATTCTCCTCCATTGCCGGTGCCGGTCGGGTCGCCTCCCTGCAAGATGAAGCCGGGAACTAGTCGGTGGAATATGGTATTGTCGTAGTAGCCGTCAAGCGCAAGTTGTAGAAAGTTGCGCGACGTCAGGGGCGTCTGCTTTGCGAAAAGCTCGACGGACAGGTCGCCCTGCGTCGTGTGGATGATGACGGACGCGGTCGGCTGCGGCTCGAGATTGTAGATCGACGACATTTTGGGCAGGTAGACTCAGTGCGTCCGACTACCGCCGCCAAATCCAGACAGCCAATGTGCAGAGGAGGCGTTGCTGTCGAGTCCGTGGCAGCAGTTAGGATTGAAGAAACAAAAGCTTTGGAAGTCTAAACAACTGGGTTGACAGCATTTGTTGTAGCTCCAGCTCAATTATGGGCCCCACGGGGCACCTAACGTTAGCAACTTGCAGGGTTCTACAGTGACGTTACGCAACCCTCGTCAGTTCTGTAACCAAATACCTTAGTCTTCTTATCTTATCATACTCGGACTATACAACTTGCGCGGAACGTCAATCAGTGATTTTCAAACAGGTTTGACAATGACTAGAAAACAATTGCAGTGAGAGAGATACGAAGCTCACATCTTGGAAATCTGCTGCTTTTTTGCTATCAAGGGAGGAGTTGCCAAGCAAAGCAACGTTAATCCTTCTCTACCACTGCTCAGATTGGCATGTTGGGTATGAAATACCAGTAGCACTGCAGAAAAAGCAGGGCTTCAATCTTACAAGTATTCACCTGGCCATCGAATTCTGGTTCCAAACCAATCCAGATCCAAAGACTCGACACATGGAATAAGTTGAAAGTTGTGACTCCAGTCCACTGTTTGTCTAGTTCTTGCCATTTTCTCCGTCTCTCCGACGTCTCTTTGTGGGACGGTGTCCCTTCTCATCGACCTGAATCTGCCAGGAGTCGTCAATATCGACTTCCATCTCATTTTCTGTAGTACTCTCCCTTGTATTCTCTTGCGTGTGCGTGTTTTGGGGAGGTAGCGGGGGAAGCGGGTGCTGGCCCTTTGGCAGACGGGAATATGGAGTGGTGTCATCATCGTCACTGTCAACGGTTGTAGAATTTGATGGATTGGTGTTCAAGACAGTTGACTTCTCTTCATCGTCACTGTGAATGGTTGTAGGGGGTGAGAGGTTGCCAAGGAACCACGGATTCTGTAGATATTTCATTTCGCAAGGGACGCGACACGACACTGGAGTTGCCTTGGGTCTCTCAAGCTCGTAATATTTGGCGCCCGGTGCAGATACTAATGTTATATGCTTCGCGTCGTTGACTGATGGCATAATCTGTTTTAAGATGTTTTCTTTCTCTTCGGAAGGTCGAACTAGCTTGCTTCCGGATTCGAGACGGTCATCTGGGTCTTTTCTGACTGAATTCCTCTGGTTGCGCTTTTGCGAGTTCGAGTTCGGGTTCGGGTTCGATGAGGTCTTCAGAACATTGCGTGTGGCGGCTGTCCTGCTCTTTGGCTCTCGATCGGCGTTCGCATGTATACGCCTTTCATAGATATATGCGGTAGACTTATCGATATAGTCGTCCATGTGATCCAAATCGACTACTGGTATTCCGTCCGGATACCCAATATCTTCGTTCATGATGTGTTGCCACTTTTCCAACCTTGCTTCGGCCTCCATTTCCATCAGACGGATTTTGGCTTCCGCCTCCTCGGCGATTCTCTGAAGATCCCCAGGTGAAAAGTGCATATCTATTTCTTTTGCTTCGTCAGTATGGACTCTTATTCCAGGTGTCATGTTGCCAGAAGGGATGGAGCTTACTTTGGTTCTTGGCAACAGTCCTTCGCGTGTAAGCAAAGTGGTGGTGGGTGCGGTGGCAGTTGTTGACTTGGGTGGGACCTTTTCTGAAACGTATTACTGCTCGGAATTTCCTGCTCCTCGTGCTCCTCTCTTTTGTTCGTCTGGCGAGGAAGTCGCATTTACGGGCACTGATTCCTTGGTTGGCTCCTTCCACCACGCTATTCTGGCACTCCGGGAGGTCGAACAGTCATCAAGAATTGGCCCCCGAGCAAGTTTGCCAGGTACATTGTCCGAGGGCTGCAAATTTACCGCTTGAGAAAGAAAAGCACATCCTCGCCGATATGACCTAGATACGGAGACTCTTGTAAGATTATGTGTTGCTACTGTGTTTGACCAGGGGCTCATGCCGAGACGGTTACTGTTTTCAGCATAAATTCAATGTTGGCTCATAATGTGGCGGTTCGATCCAAAGCAGACATTATAGTGCCGATGGTGGTAAATCTTGGGTTCATGTCTATTTCTAAGTGTTTCCAAACATGAAGTCTTCAATCATCTAGGTGCCGCTCAAACTTTTCGCAATATTTTTCTATCTTTCTTTTCCAACTTAGTTGTCCTTGGCAAAAGTGCTCGCCACGATCAGAGGAAAGCACGCCGAAGCCTCGAGATACACCTATAATTTGTAAGCAAAGCCCAGCTGATAATGATAATCTTTTGTAACTGACCTTGACATATTCTGCATTGACCTTGATCTTGCCCCAAGATATGGCTTCGTCGGGTCTTGCACCGGCATCACTTCCGTCAAATTCTTGGGCAGTGTTGATGTAGACTGCATACTCGGCGCCATTTCGCATCAGGTTGGCGTTTGCAATGTGGTGCTTGACCACGCCGCCACCAAGGATGATCATGCCGGATCGTTTTGCGCGGACGGCGATGGTGTTGATTCGGCGAATATCCTCGACGATGTCAATCTTGAAATGCAGCGGCGAAGCCTTGTACGTGTGGAAGTAGAGCATGTCACCGAGACTGCCGTCCGTCAAGGCCGGGCAGAACACCGGAATGTCGTTCTTGTAGGCCCAGTAGTAGACGGAACGCTCGTCGTTGATCTCCTTTCCGAGCCGGTGTATCACCTTGGACGGCGTCCAGTTGATCTCATCGTCGGTGCCCTTGGTGGCTTCTTGCTCCTCCAGCATCTTGTCCAGGATAGGCATGACCCAATCCTCGAAAGCACAGTAGTTGGCATTTGGCACCATGAGGTTGCCAATGCGGTTGAGGCCCTTTGACCTCATCTCGGCTCCCGGGGCACTGAATGAGGACATGTAGGTGTCTCCGAGACACTTTATAAAGTCTTCCTCGATACCGCCCGCAGTGGTGACGATGCAGTCTACATGCTTGTGCTCGACCAGGTAGCGGAAAACTCCGCGCAGACCAGACGAGATCATATTCGACGTGTATCCCAGGAAGATGGTGGTCTTCTCGCCCTCGGGACCGCGCCACGTGCGCATATTGTTGATGATGCGCACGGCATCGCCCATTGCGCTGGCCTGGAAACCCATGTGCTTCATATTGTCAAGCATGTCTTCCACCGTGATGGGTTTGCCCTTGAAGGCATTAAAGTCGATCTCCTCGACCTTTTGTGCATCTTTGGGAATCTCATCAGACGGCACCAGAACAGCTTCGGTGGCTGCCGAAGGTGGTAGGTTTGCGTTTTCTGAAGCCATGATATTGGTCGTACGTGGGGGGCGGCGGGTGGGTTCCTTGGTCCAAAACTTCCACTACCTGTAGGAGAGGGACTAGCCCGTGATGTAAGATGTAACGAAAGCTGAGTTCCTTGGTCTGCAAATCGAATGTTTGATTTAATTGCAGGTAGGCTTTTGCCAAGAAAGTGTCGAGATATTCTTGCCTCCAGATGAGCTGTTCGCCTCAATTTGAGAGTAGAAAATGTTCCGCAGGACCCTGGATCCGTTTGGCGGAATATAAGAAGTTTAGAGTGGGACGCTGCCGCCGGCCTGACAGATACAGTCAACGAATCAATGAATGTCGCAAATCGTAAGTGTTGCAACGGAAAGACATGCACAAATGCCTGGAGCTCGTCTGCCACAAGATGCACAAATACGCATTTGATCGACCGTCTAACACTCTGTACCAAGCCTTAGAATTGAATAATAATAAATGGAATAGACTTTGTACGAAGTACCTACACACACAACTAACGGTTAAAGTGGGCCTTCTATTTGGATTTTTTTCTTCCTTCCAGTCTCCAGTTGCTCGGTCTTTCAAGTGTCGGCCCATTTCTTGGCAGGCCGAAGCGACACAAACATTTCAAAAAGGCACTTGAAGGCTGAGGAGCGAAGCACCGCGTTTGGCACTTGGTTGCGCTGGCCCGATCTAGCAGCACCCAAATGGCGGCTTGACCCCACAAATCGGCATGTTTTAAGGTGGACATTTTGAGTCACCACAACACACCAGAGCCCTGCGACCAAAAGAAGTCTTCATGGGCGGAGTGCCAGGGGGAGCGCCAGATCCAGCGGAAGTCGGCTGTACGTACCTAGCTGTACAGATTATGTAGACGGCGCGACATCTCACCTGCAGCACTTCTTACTACTTGGATCTGCTGTACACGCCTACCTATATATGTATGATGCATAATGCCCTCAACATAATTGCCTCGCCCTCTTCGTCAAAAACCTAGGTCCTATTCCAACAATCGCAACGCGAACGGTCGGTGCTGTCAACTGGGAAGCCTGCCTGACGAGAATCGAACGGTCAGGGGTATGCGACTACCTTCTGTGCCAGGGTTTGAATCTGATTTGATGTGTGGTGAGATCCCTGTAGGCTGCGCTGCCTGGATGTTGAAGTACTCCGTACGTGGTACAAAACACCAGGAAGCACACATCAGCGTCACGAGTCAGTGCTACAGGTTGGTTCGAGGGGATGGGTATTGGTCTTACCCCTAGAAATACTACCATCGGAAGTCCCATAATTAGATAAAATCTTCTTGATGTTGAATACCTTGAGGTGGCAATGCCCTCTCGAGACTATCTGCTTGTTCATAATCCGGAATCTGCTGAGAGCTGCCAGCAAAACCTACACCTCCCTAGGTAGCAGAGCTTGGGAGGCGCGTTGCATCACGCACGGCATCTGTACTGTGTAGCAGTCGGTGCTGGGCTTGCTGGGCCTGCTTTGGTGTTTTCAATGGGCTGGGGGCTGGCATCTCGTCCCATTGGTCGATTTTCCATCAAATGGGCTTGCACGGGATGGACGGGGCACCTCTTCTGCAGATGGTGCGGGCTTCCAGATGCAATTAACGTTAGCGCGCCCACCCCCATGTCATTGCCAGGCCTGTCTAAGGTAGCCGCCGCCGCGCCAGGCGGAAGGTTTGGCTGTGTGCTTGTGCGCTGGTGCGTGTGGTGCGTCTGCTGCGGCGTGTGTGTGTGTTTTCGAGATCTCCAATTTCAGCCTCTTTTTGATCTCTTCCTCAACTTCGGTTCCCATCCTGCAACAACGCCCGACATCCACGCTTCCAAGGCCAGCGCCACCACCAAATTCTGTGCAAAATCTTCAGGACGGTCTGCCGAAGACGCTGCGTACTTTATTGCGCACTCTCGACCGCCACCACCTGACTTTGTACGCCACAAAGGACAGTATACCTTACCGGCCCGGCGGGTTGCCAGACTAGGCCCGAGGCGTTCACCACGTACCGGCCAGAGACGAAGTCAAACTGCCTCACTGACCACAGCACAACGACCAGCAAGCTTTCCGTCTATTGCCAATCGCAGTATTTGCCACATGAGAGCCCTTTAGGATCTTGTTGAGCGGCGGCCATTAACCGCTTGTGCGGACATGTATGTACATGAAGCCCCGAAAGTACCCATGTTTCTTATCCCAATCGTGACATGTCACGTAACCCCGCGATGCGTCTCCGGCGCGCTCGCATATCAAATACCCAAATGTGCCCTCCTGAGATGGAGATTCGCGACTCGCTGCCACCTCTCGAGATGCGCAGGCAGTTAGAGTCATGAAACGCCCCGAAGGAACCATCCACCGTACCCCCTCGTTCATAACATTCTATCCAAACCCTCGTGGACGTGGTACTCATAAGAAACGTTGTAGGGCTTCCCGCTACTCCGGCTCTCGTTACGATGGCGACAACCGTAACAGATCAAGATCTCGTGATCGTTCGCCTGACAGGTACAATGACCGCGCGTCTCAATATAGTGATGGAGGACCGCGAAGGGCGTCGGGAGAGAACCGCGCCAATAGCTCGGCATTCCAGACCAACCGCGACAGCTTTCGCGATACGCTGCCCAGGGATACTCCAAGAGGGCCCCGTGCACTGCTAGATGCCCCAAGCGGGCCGCGTGGGGGTGGTATATCTGGCGAATTTCGTGGAAGGGGTCGTGGTCGGGGCCGTGGCTGGCGTGACGACAGTCGCGACCGAGGCAGAGATCGTGACATTGACTTCAGGGACAGGCGCGATTCGACATACCGTGATGAGCGCAGTAGGGAGCGCGAGCGGGATTGGCGTGACAGGGACCGCGACAGCTTTCGAGGTCGCCGCCCATCCCCCCGTGGCAGATCGCCTCCTGGTAGGGACTTTCGCGATCTCCGAGATGCACCACTAGGCGTTGACGCAGAAAGAGCACGCCGCGGCTCGAGAGATGGCCCTTTGTCAGCTGGTTCTTCAAACTCGGATCCGCCTTTTGGGCCCTCGTCATATCGTGGTGGATTTGGTGGCCGGGGCCGCGGACGCGGTCGTGGCGGTGACCGGGACAGAGGCCGTGGTCGAGGCTTCTACGATGACAGGGATCGAGACAGATACGGGCCCGGGGCCCGGGCGCGTTCTCAAGAAGGGCGTTTCCGTGACCGGGACGATCGTGACCGAGAACCCCGATTCTTCGACAGCGACAGTCGACCACGTGATCTCCGCGACGAACGGGACATTCGTGAACGTGAGAACCGTGCCAAGATGGAGCGCACCTCTCACGAGCCCCCACCCTCGACCAGAGATGTGTCCCCGCCTCCGATTGCCCCAGCTGCACCATCGTTTGGTTCCATACCGAACCGGACCGCTTCCATCTCCGAGGCAACCACTTCCACTGGCAAAGCCCCTCCGACGGGCCCTCGTGCCTTGAAGGACGAGCGACCTCCTCCTCCAGGCCCTGCCACAAACAGCGATTCGAGACCACCAGTTGGTCCCTCCAAACCGCCATTCTCAGAGGGCGCGCCTCCCATACCCTCGGGTCCTCGTGCTCATAGCGGCTACACCCACCCTCCAAGAACTGGTCCTTCATCTAAGCAGTGGATAAATCCGAACCTTAAGGGTGGACCGGAGTCCCCAAAAATGAGCCGGTCCCAGAATTTTGCCCCAAGCCGTTTTCCCGGATACCGACCAGAGAGTTCAAGTTCGGACCAACCTGCCGAGGCTGACCGGCGGCCTCGCAGTAGTGATGCTAAAGAATCTTGGGATCGTATGGATGGCCAAAGTCGCGATGTACATATGCATGACGCCGATGGGGACCATGACCGCTACGCCCGCAGACCCCGATCTGCCGGCTCTTTCGATCGCGACTACAGGCAGCAGATATCGCCAACGACAATAGTACCTGATTCTGCCCGATCTCGAGATGCAAACGATACCGGTTCGAGAGATGGCAAGAGCATCGAAGACAGGACACCAAGGACAGCGGTCGAGGTACCCAGGACGCATACCGAGCTCAAGGGTTCCTTGAAGCAAGGGACGATCACGCTTCCACGAAAACAACCGAGAGCCACGATACTGGATCAGTCATCTGAATCAGACGACGAAGAGTTTGGTGACGTCATTGAGAATGATCTTCTGGAGGCGGAACAGCATTTGAAGAAACTCGAAGTCGTTGAGGATGCCGGATCAATGGACGTTTTGGTTCGTTATTCGATTATATCTTTGGAAGCTGCAAACAAACTCGCCACCGATGAAGAGGGCTTGCAATCCATGATTGGTCCCATCCCCGAACCCGCAGAATTAGCTAAAGCCGTTGAAGACGTGGTCGAGCCAAAGGAGGAAGCGCCAATAGATGCGTCGTCTCCAGTTGCAGCCCCAGAGCCAAAGAGCCCGCCCAAGGAGCCCGAAGTCAAGGAACCGGAAAAGGCGGCGCCACAGGTTGTCAATCCCCAGCCGCCGCCAGTACCGGAACTACCACATCCCTCGATCGAGCAGGATGTTGAGATGACATCGGCTGAAGGCACCGGCGCCGAAGAAGTGGAACTCAAGGCGCCAAATGCGGATGATCAAGACGTCGTCATGGAAGACGTTGCTGATATCGCCAAGCCCGTGCCTAGCTCACAGCTCGAGGTTCCTCGCGTCAACGGCCTCAAGTCTCCAAGATCTCACCCATCCTCGGTGTACCCTGAGGACGAGCCGGCTTTGTCCAAGGACGGAAGCAAGCAGGGAACATCGACACCATCCCCCCCTGAAGATGACGACGAAACGGATGTCGACGAGGATATTGATCTTCGGACCGTCGAGACAGTTCGTGTTCACATGACCACTCCGCCATTGGATTCACTGCCAGATTTCAACGAAGTGCCCTGGCATCAGGACCAGGCATTCATGAAAACCTTGAATGCGCCCCAGCCAGGTTTGAATAACTTCATCCTCAAACGAATGAATGAAGACGCAGAGCATTTAGGCGCAGAGCAATCGAAACAGAGGAAGATTTACGAGGGCAGTTATGAGGCGTATCTCAGATTCACGTTATCAGATGATAACGTGGCTGTGAAGAGCAGAGAGAAGTTCACCTATATTCCCGGAGCATCAGATGTTCCTGTACAGAAACCCGGTTTCAACAGCGAGAGCACCAAGCCCGAATCGACCAGGCGTAGCAGATATGCTACAGAACGCGACATGGAGCGAATACTCGAAGAGTCCAGGAGACAGGAAGAAGAAAAGCGCGAACGCCAATTGCGAGCTGAGAAGGAAAAATACAGGAGTGAAAAGGAGGCCATCATTCCGGACCAATTCCAGACGAAAGAAGAAATGGACAACCAATTCTACGTCGACGAGACGGGACGAACCAATCCAGAAAAAGTCATTGCCGCTTGGGAAGTTCTAGCACCGACAGAAAACTTCAGCGAAGAAGAGATCAAGCTCTTTGAGAAGGCTTATATGGAGTTCCCGAAGCAATGGGGCCGGGTTGCCAATGCACTTCCTGAACGAGATTTTGGCACAACCATTCAGTTCTACTACCTCAAGAAGGACAAGGATGAACTGAATCTCAAGGAGAAATTGAAAAAGCGGCCGCGGCAGCGCAAGCGGCGGGGCGGTAAGGGTCGTTCAAGCGCGCTTGTGTCGGAGCTCGCCGAGAATGAAGAGTCTCAGGACACTGGAGAAAATGGCGAACGACGACGGCCTCGACGTGCCGCAGCCCCTACTTTCAACTCCGAAGCCACACCGGCAGCAGACAGCGAGAATGCCACGGGTGCTTCAACTCCTGGCCGTAGAGGTGCTGCAGCTAGGACTGGTGATGGAACGGAGAAGCCGGAGCGCAAACCTCGTGGCCGCCGAGCCAAGGACAAGACGGACAAGCAACCGAGGCCCAACCAAACACTTGCTGCAGCACCCCCTGCGACGACTGGTAAGGGCAATCGATCCAGGTCTAGCTCTCGTGTTCAGAACCCAGAGTGGACGACGGTCCAGCCACCTCCACCCGACGCTCCGCATATTCCCTCATCGTTTGAGGTCGGCGCCAGCGGCATGCCGGCACCCCCAGTCAGCATACAGCCGCCATTCACAGCTGTGCAGCCGCTCCGCAGTCCGGAACGAACGGTTGTGCCGACGGCTGTGCCCTTGCCGGATATGATGGCCCCGCCCTTGCGTCCGGAACCACCCCAGCCTGGTGTTATGACGCCGTTCGAGGTCAATCAGCGGCCATCGACAGAGCGCACGGATCGCACGGATCGCAAGACGGGCTCGCAAGCCTCCAGCTATTGGAGTGTCTCGGAAGCTAATGACTTCCCCTTCTTGTTGTCGGCATTTGGCAGTGACTGGGCCAAGCTTGCGGCGCACATGGGCACCAAAACCCCTGTCATGGTAAGTTTTTTGCACTTTGTGATCATGCGGTTCATGCTAATGTTTTATAGGTCAAAAACTACTACCTACGACAGAAGGAAAATGGCAAAAAGGAATGGGAAGAGCGTGTCAGCGAGGCTGACGCCAAGAGAGGCAGGGGCGAGAAATTACCTGTCCCGCCGCCGCCTTCGCAGCCAGTCAAGAAGGGCCGGTTTGACACAACACCACTGAATCGGACTTTGGTGTCTGATACCGTCATGGAAGATGCTTCACCTTCCAAGATTGAACCGCCAACAGTTACGCAGCCCATGACTGGCCGCTTCAATGTCCCAATTGCTGCACAGCCTCAAGCTGCTGCCATGGTGCAATCGCCATTCAGCCAAGCTACCGTAACCGCAGTTCCTGCGCCTGCACAGGCTACTACGCAGCCACTCGGCCAGCCTGTCTCTGTCTCGCAGACCATGTCGCCAACGAATAGACCACTCCGTGCTCCATTCGGATATCCGGAGAGGGATCGCGAGGCCTTGCAAACGCCGGCGAGAACCTCGCTTCCAATGCAAGTCCAGGCTCAAGTGACGCCCGTTTCTGAACCCCCGTCTATGCGACACCCATTGCCCGGTTCTGCCGTTGTTGAAGCTCCGGTGGAGAGGCAGAAGATGGAGTTGAAGCCTTCCAAAGAGCAGCTCATACAAGAACGCACACCGCTTCGGGTCAAGCAAGAGCCTGACGTGCCGATGGGTGATCCCTATTCTCGTGGGGACCCGTATGTCATACCTCAGCAAGCAAGCCACATGGTCCCACGCGAGAGCATGCCCTTGTCTAGGGCCCCCGAGCCTCCCAGGACTGCTGCTATTGTTCCGCCTAGGGTAGCTTCGTTTGATGGCATCCTTCAGCAACAGCCTGTTCGTGGTACTTTGATGACCGACATGCATCCGTCTTCACCAGCTCCGCCGCGGCCTCTTTCGACTCTGTCGCAGCCACGAAGCGATATCGGCATCCTTCCAGAGTATAACCGCACGCCGCCAATGCAGTCCACTCCTCCGGCAGTGCCTCCGCCAAGCGCCTCAGCGAAGCCCAAGACCAGTAACATCATGTCCTTGTTGAACGACGACCCTCCACCACAACCAAAGAGAGTCTCGGAGGTGCCCTCTGCACTGAAATCGTCGGCTACCCCACCGCCCACCAGCAATCTGTCTCGGCCTCCTCCGGCTCCACCAGCCCCGACGCAGATGCGGCAGCAAGCTCCTCCCATGTCGGATGCCCAAAACGTCCGTATGGATGGCCAACCCTATGGACACTTTGGGCGACCTCCACCATCGGCGCCCTCGTCGGCGATGCCTCCCTTGAAGCCGTACATTGCGTCTCCACAGACCCAGCCCTTGAGCACGGCACGGCACATGACTATGGAATCTGCCGAGCGTCAAGACCGAGATTATTATGGACGGCAACGGCAGTTCTCCTCACCCCACCAAACAGCCGCGAATTCGCCGCAAGCTGCACATCCCTATCCTCCCCCCACGCCGTCTGCGCCAATGGCCTACCAGTCACAGTCGGCGTACCCATACGGCGCCCCGGTCCCACCGCCGTCTGCTGCGTCTCCTCCTCCCCAGTATGGCGGCCATTCGTCAGTGCCCAGGGGACATGAGCCTCCGCCTACTCCCGTTCGCGAAATGGGCTGGCCTGGCCCACATTCGAGCCATGGTATGCAGCAGCAGCAAACACCTCAGCCCCAGCAAGTCTGGGCGCCCAAGTCTGCGCAGCCTCCCCCGGCTCCGTCACCATGGGCTGCTCAACATGCGGCGTCGACACCAAAGCCGCCACCACCCAGCAGTTCTGTGCCGCCGCAGACGACGTGGGCTGCGCCGCGCACACACGATCCCCGTGATGCGTTGAACCTTCGTGATGCCCGGGACACACGCGGAGACCCACGAGACATGTATCACCAGCCTCATCGCAGCATGCAGCCTCCAATGCAGGCACCCTACGCGCCAGTATCGCGTGCGGCCGAGCCCCCGCCGCCGCAGCCCCCCTCGGCTTACCCGCGATATGCCAACACTCCTGTGCCAGGCCGCGATCCTCGCGATCCTGGGCCCCAGAGAAGCTATACGCCAAACCCTTATGATCACAGAGGTGCATATCCGCCTCCACCCCAGGATATGCGTGACGCGCAGCTCCGCGAGCAGCAACAGCAGTCCATACTGCATCAGCAGCTCCGCCCACAGGACCCACCTCGGAACATGTACGATCGGGGACCACTTGACAGGTACGGTCGCTAGCTGGATCATGTGCCTACAATCTGCCTGGACTTGGGCCTCGATTCTGGTATGGAATGTAAGTGGATGTATTTGTACAGAGGTCTGTACCTGTACGTACAAGGTATACGGCATGGTAAAATGAGGTCATTTTGTAGAGTCAGGGATACATACCATAGTTCTTCCTGTTATTGTTCTAGTATCGTTGTGCCTCAGGAGTCACTATTAACATGATTGGAGTCTTGACATGGTTGCACACAACCTGTCATTAGACTTGGGGGAACAAGGATATCGGCGTTATTACAGCTTGGTTGTCTGAAGACAAATCACCAGCGTCGAGGTCACACGGTTTAGTTATCTGGGCTTATACCATGGTATGGGGTTATCAAACAACACATTGCTGTATGTAGTTCTCTGTATAAAACAACAAAACAATGTAAATAGCACGACTGAAGCAATTTTATCAACGCCGACACAAATCTTGACGCCTGACTCTTGGGAACTTGTGCATTTTGCAGCATGTGTAATTAGATTTTGGTCTTGTGAACGTGGTTTATTGTCCAATGTTTGCTTCGTCAATAAATTATGAGAACTTGAAAAAGAAGAAATCGAATAAAAAATGTTCACGACATCTACAGTCAGTTTATTTTTGTCCGATTGTACATGTTTCATGTCTTTGAATTCATTCTATATAACCGTTTTGGTCGATTGATTATCTACAGCTTCGCAGCCACAGCCACGACAGCCCCGACGAGGCCGCCGAGCAGACCGAACGCCACGAGGACCGGGGCGTACGAGCCCGGCTTGGCCGTGGACGCGAGGATCTCGTCGCAGATGCCGTCGATGCGCGCGGCCATCTGGACGTCGCCAAAGTTGTCCCGGACGCGCGCGACGCCCGTCTGGCGCATGCGGTCGAGGTCGGCCGGGGACAGCTGGGTCAGGACGCGGTCCATGACGTCGGACCAGGCGGCCACGTCGCTCGGCGACCGCAGCCAGCCCGTTTCGCCCTCGAGCACCGTCTCTGTGGGGCCACCCGTGTCGGCGGCCAGGACGGGCAGGCCGGCGAGCATGGCCTCGAGGGGCACGATGCCAAAGTGCTCGTTGGCGGGGGTGTAGATGAGCAGGCGGGCCGAGGACAGGAGCATCTCTTTGAGCAGGTTGGGCACGGACAGGAGGAAGAGCACCTCGACGTCGTCGGGGGTCTCGAGGGCTGTGACGATGGTCTTGGCGGTGCGGCTGCTGAGACCGAGGGAGGTCGCGAGGGCGACCAGCTCGTCGTGGTAGCCGACGTTCTCGGGCACGCGGCTGTCGTAGCCGCCGGCGACGACGAGGCGCACGCCCCGCCGGGCCTCGGCGCTCAGCCCGGCGTAGGCCCGGATGGCCAGGGCCACGTCCTTCTTGCGCTCGAACCGGTTGATGCTGAGCAGGAACCTCTTGCCGCCCCACAGGGGCTTGCCGGCCTCGACCTCGGGGCTCCGCTTGGTGTTGGTGTCGACGCACGGGTAGACGGTCTTGAGGTCTCGGTTCCTGGCCAGGCCCGGCCAGGTGCGGCCGACGACGCCCTTGGTGAAGTTGGAGTTGACGGCGATGGCGTCGGCGAAGCTCATGCTCCACTGCTCGAGCCAGTCAAAGGGGACGCGGTAGGCGCGCTTCCACCACTTCTGGCGGCCCTGGGCGAGCAGTAGGTCGGGAAAGTGGCAGTAGAAGAGGATGCGGCCGCGCGGGTAGAGGTACTGGAGCAGCGGGAGGCCGGCGCTCAGCTGGTCGATGAAGAAGGCGTCGGGCGACAGATTCCTGAGCTCCGAGTTGAAGTGGATCTGGACGATCAGGTGCAGCTGGCGCAGGATGGCGCAGAGGATGCTGAAGCGGGACAGGATCGAGGACGGGATGACGGTGTTGCCGCGGACTAGGACGTCGAGGGTTCCTGGAACGACAATGCCAGTCAGTCTCCGTGCCCTCTTGTTGTTGTCAATTGGAAAAGGGCAACATACCGTCGCGAGCTTCATCAAAGCAATGGCTCAGATCGCGGTGGCTCGTGAAGACGACGACCTTGTGTCCGCGGTTCTGCAGGCCGACGGCGGCATCGACGACCAGGCGCTCAGCGCCGCCGATGCCCAGGTCGGGATGCAAGAAGACTATAGTCTTGCCGGAGGATGCTTTCTTCTCGGCCATGGTGGTTGATCGATTTCACCTGGCCATCAAAGAAGAAGAAATGCTTGGTGGGGGGTAAAAACGAGCACCCGATTTTTGGGAATGGCCTCTGTCCAGACAAAAGTGACGGAGAGCTTCCTGTACTGTACCTGGGTAGGAGCTTGAAATGGCGCCAAGGGACGCCTGTCTGGCCTCTTCAGCCCTATTAATACGCTATTACGACGACTGCGACATTGACCCCACCATTGGGCGTCGGCCGTTTGGTCCCTTGCATATTGTAAGTATTTATTTTTATTCCCCTATCGAGGCACGTGCTTTTTGATAGTTACAGTCTCTTACACCTCAGCTCGCTTCTCCGAGATGACTTCTCTCTTCATCGAGTACACTATATACATGATGTCATCTCCGTGGCTTTCTATACTGGGACCCTATGAACCGCGTTCGTCGTCTTCCTGTGCGAGCTGTTCAATCTGCCTGTCGACATCCTCCCGAGCTCTCTCTCCGCCGTAGCAGAGCGCCGGGTTTGCGCCGCACCGCAGCAGCAGCTTGACTTTGTCCGGAATGCAGCGGTATCCCAGCGCCAGCTCGAGCGGCGCCAGCCCCTTGCAGTCGATGAGGTTGATGTCGTGCGGCCTCTGCTTGATGGCCATCTCGAGCAGCTCGGCGTCGACGTCCGTCGACCCGGCCGCGTAGTGCAGAAAGCAGCGGCCCTGGAAGAGCTCCTCCTGCATCCAGTCCTGCCGCGCGCCCTTGCTGAGCACGCCCAGCCCGATGCCCTCGGCCACGAGCCACCGCTTGGTCTCGAGGTTCTTGCTCGCCGTCGACGCGCTTCCGGAATCGTCCCAGCTGCGGTCCACGTCCCAGAACGTCGACTGCGCGCACAGCTTGAGGCATTCCTCGGGTAGCCGCGGACAGCTCTTCAGTATGAACTTGGTACAGTCGAGCAGGACGTCGTCAGCCATGCAGCGCTGCAGCCTCTTGGTCCACTCCTCGACCTGGTTCGCCAGGTGGCCAGGCGCCGCGGATCGGATACAGCGCTTGAGCAGGTAGAGTACCTTGTCTGCCTTCTTAAACCCGATCGCCCAGTCGAGCGCCGTGCGTCCCATGGAGTCGCGGACGGCCACATCTGCGCCAGCCGCCCTGAGGAGTCTCAAAGTCTTCATGCCCCTTCTCCCGCCCGGCCCGGCCCCGGCCCAGTGTAGTGCCGTGCTGTCCGTGACATGCTTACATCCAGCATTGACATTGGTGACCTTTTTCGAAATGGCACTCACGACCTCATACATGCCCACGAAAGCCGCCAGATGGAGTGGTGAGAAGATCTTCTCCTCCTCGATCCGCTTCTCATCGTAGAAACCCAAGAGGTGCATAGCGACGCCCCGATGCCCCTTGAGAATCGCCAGGCCCAGCGCGTCGATCTTGAACGGGAACTCGGGGTCCTGCAGCATGTAGTCGGGAGGCACCCGGAACTGACCCGGCGTGAGGCGCTCCAGTATGCTGCTCAGGCGCTGCGGCGCCGGGCACACCCACCCGGACGCTGCCAATATGTCCACCGACGCCTCCCGCTGCAGCGCCGCGACGGCCTCGAGCCGCCCATAGTGCGCGGCAAAGTGCACCGCCGCGTGCCCGCACTTGGCGTGCTCAAAGTTGGTGTACCCGTCGTCCCACACCAGCCGCGCCGCCGCCAGCGCCTTGCCCAGGATGTCCGTCCGCCCGGCCAGCGCGGCCCAGTGCAGCAGCGTCGTCCGCGGCGCCTCGAGGCCCCGCGCCACGTGGTACCGCACCGCGAACACGTCCGTCAGGTAGATCTCCTTCTCCAGGACCGCCCACAGGCGGCGACTCGCGCGCGCCAGGTCGAATATGTCCGTGGGCTCCCAGATGAAAGTGCGCGCCATGTACCAGAGGACGTCGTCGGGCAGCGCCTGGAGACCGCCGGCAGCAGCATGAGGATTCTCGGCCAACATTGGCTCCGGTTTGCTGGTCTCGGTGTTTTTCTTTCCTGGGGGCTGCTGCTCCTGCTTCTCGATGGCCGGCCTCTTTCGCTTCTGCATCTTGTGGTATTGTTATGCCGTCAATCATCAATTCATTTGTATATTTTTTCAAGGAAGGTGTATGGAAGCCCAATACACCAGGTGCCTCCTTCCGTGTACATCCTCCATCATGAGCAGTCTTGAGTAATATGACTGGGAAAACATACGAGACATCTCCAGCACACAGTTTACTTCTTTGTCTGCCGAGTGATGATAGTGTCGCTCGACCCGGCGGTGATCCTTTGTCAATGTCAGTCACGGACCGTTTCTGGTTGCAGTTGGAATGCAATTGTCTTGCTTTCAGAGACAATCCAGACAATTGACACTGACCAATAATGTATGGTCTTCACTCTATTGTATCGTCACTCAAGTCATTGTACTCGGCGTGGTGATTGGTCTGGCTGGCAGACTCATACATGTGAACACAAAATTATTTTGTCTACCAGTCTATCTGTATTAATTGGCAAAGTGGTCGGGCTCAACAGCAGACACTGTTCTCAATCTCTTGCCTCGATAAACATGAATGGCCTCCCCATAGTTCATCTATTGATGCCACGCCTCCATTGGGCTTCTTGTGACTATAAAATGAGCCCCCTCAACTCAAATGAGGTAGGCAGAACTTGCTCCGCCAACAGAACTAATCTCGTATCGTCGTCAAGCTCTTTGCAGAGAAGGAAGAAACGAAGGGAAGAGAAACTGGCAAAAACGCCTATGGCATGCATGATCGGGGGTATTTCTAGGAGATGCCGTACCAAGACGCCCCCAAACGAAAAAAAAAAAAAGAATGGACCACTTGACTCCTCGTAATCCAGTATGGAAATGCAGACCAAAACAAAGACAAACTCCTGTCTAATGACACGCCCAAGAACTTGCAAATCAATGGGTATCCGTAACGAAGCCACGAAAAAACATGACTTAGTCGCTGGCAGAATCGTAAATCTCCAAGGCATCGAGGCCTTCCTGGCATCGCCCTTGCCTATAGTGTGAAATCAAACCCAGCTCCGCCCTCACTTCCTTCTGAATCTGGAGGAAATACTTCTTGAGGCTGCATAGGCCACGCAGAAATCCTCGGTCGGGCTCGTCCGGGTACTTTGGGGGGCAAGGCTTATCCTTGCCCAAGTCGTTTGGAGTGACGCTGTTTGCAAAGTCGGCAATCTTGAAATCAATCTCCTTCTTACGCCGTCGCCTTCCGCCCGGCGCGTCTTCCGTGTCAGTCGGGAAATCCGTCGTCGAGTCCTCAATGACCGTCTCGTATCCATCCGCAGTGGTGTCCTCGTCATAGAACATCAGCAGACTAGCTGCGTAAAATCGGTAGCCTCGTAGGCGCCGGACGGTTTCCTCCAGCTGGTTAAGCTTTTGTAGGATGGTCGGGATGTGCCGCAACACGCTGCCATCATCCGCCCCATTGGAAAGGAACAGTTTCAGTGCAGCTTGGAACTCGTCTCCAGCCTTGATGTCCCTGCCATAATACTTGTCCTTAAAGATGTACTTTTGCTGCTTGACGTCCCATGTTTGTAGGCCGCACACTCTGACGCCAAGCTCCTTGGACGTAGTGCCTGCACATTTTCGGCGCTGAGAGTCTCGTTTCTTAGCCGTGGCCTCGACACCATATTGACGGGTGCCCATCTTCAAATCCATGATGCACGGGTGCTTCATTCCAGCCGTAAGGTCCTCGAGGAGAAGAAAGAATTTGATCGATTCCTGCTGCGTTTGCGCCTCTTTGGGATTGATTGGCCGAGAAATTCTTCGGACTTCCAAGGCCGGGCTAGGAAGCTCGGATGTGATGGCTGATGAGGCGGCGGATAGGGTTGACGCGGCATCGCCATGGAATGCTTGGTTGATGTCCGCGGGCGTGTGGCTTGCTCCGGTCAAGGTGCTGGCTTCCGAGGGAGACATGGGAACCTCACCATCACCCTTGTAGCCGGCCTCGTCCACGTTCTCGAAATACTTAAGATCGCCACGAGCTCCATCGACATCCTCTGGCTTCCTTCGGAGATTTGTGCCAGAGTAGCGACGTCGCCTTTGTTGCGGAGGGAAGCGTTCGTCCAACGTGTCAGGCTCAGGAGCACTAGTACCTGTGACATCTTTGACCTGATCCGCTCCTTCGACTTTGAGGTTACTCTCGTCGCTGGCAAGGTCGCTCTGTATCTGTGTGAGGCCTGGCATCGACCGCAGGGGGCTAGGTCCGTGAGGTCCTCCAGTGGTTGCGTTTGACATGAGTCGAGACGACATGAGATCGGCGTCGGCAGTGCTAGGTCGGACAGCCTGTCCCTGTACAGCACGACGGGGGATCGCCCGCGAGTGCGATGCAGGTTTCTGGTGCTTCTGAACTGGGATCGGCCGCTTCAGGAACGCGTCGTTGAACACTTCGTTTCGCAGTCGTTTGTTGACCGTTGTAGCTCCCCAGCTGTTAGCATGGCGAGACTCCAAAGTCGGTCGTTTCAAGAGTGCGCTCTGTTCCTTGTCCACCTCGACCATGTCATGCAGCACAGCCTCGGACGCGCTTCTACCACGCTGAGGAATGTCGCTTGAAGGCTCCAGTAGGCTTCTCGGAAGGATGTGCTGGTTGTCCACAAAAGTGACAGTGGGGATGTGCGTTTGCGGCGATGCCATCGACTGGCTGATTATCCTGCGGTGTTCCTTGGCCTCGTTTCGTGCTTCGCTTGGATACTCGAGCACTTCAAACCGCGAGTTCTCGTCATTCCGGGCCAATTGAGCATCCGCTGCCACAATTTTCAACTCGGTAGTTCCGTTCTCATCCCTCTTGATGATAGATCGACGCCGAGGCCGTTTCTGAAAAGTGACATTGAGCACGCCAATGTACCTAATTAACAACAAGCACCAGTCAGTACTGCGATAACACGACGAGCGACTTGGGAGGTGAAGAAAAAGACATACCTGGGCAGGAATGGTAACAAATCGCGGTGGTAACGCTCGATATTTTCGTAGAACTTATTTTCACTGTTGTTCAACTCTTTGCAAACGGCACGCTTGGAAAACCTCCACAAAGTTGTGTGGCCGCCAACTTGGTGCTTGTAGGGAATAAGTTCAATGGCCTCGAGTGGTTTTTTGGACGTAGCCGGATGATCATGCACGTCATCATAGTATGGAAGCACTGGGTGTGAAAGACTACCTGGCAAAGTGTTGGATTTCTCAAGAGCAAGATCGTCTTGGACTGCAAACTCATCACCGACTTGGCTTGCGGGCCCATGGTCAGCTTGGCCGGATTGCTCAACAGCATCCTGGCTCAAGAGGCTGTCTTCGGCTTCTGGCTCGTCCGCCTTGACAAGCCAAGGGCTTGCATCCTTCACAACAGATTGGCGGTGAATGGGCCCGGGGCGCCCAGCATTGTGTTCTGGTTTTATGACTGCCGGAGCCTCCTGGTGAGGCACAAAGAAGGCCGACGATATTTTCTCTTCACCTGAATCATCGCCTTCCTCTGGTGAGTCCACGGCGTTGGTTGCCTCCCCAGACTCGACCTTGGCGGCATCTGAGACCGGTTCATGGTGACTTGCAACTCCACTACGCTGCTCGAGGCCAGGTGACGATCGTGGTTGCTGAGAATGGTCGCCCGCATGTGGCTTTATGCCAAAGTAGTCCGCGGCAGGATCCTCCTCAACGGGAGACTCCACGGCCGAACCCGCCGACGGAAAGAGGGCATCAGCTGAGAACCCAAGCAGATCTTGGACGTGTATGGGCGATGGTAAGGCGGGGTGCTGAGCATGTTGGCTCTGCTTTCGAGTGCCCTCGTCCTGTTCTTGGTGCGTGACCAAATCGTCCTTGCGTTTCGTCTCCTTCCGTTTGCTCTTTTCCTCCGGCAGGCCCTCTTTGAAGAATCGAAGACTATGGCTGGCTTTACGACTGCGGGTGGGCTCCACGCCGGCAATCGCTTCGGCTATGGACTTTTCAACTTGGCCAGGTTCGGCTCCAGCCAGGTCTCCTTTGCCAATGGACCAGGCCTTTTCGGGGCCGACAGACACAGTTCTCTCCGCCCTCCATGTTCTATACTGCTGACGGGCGTCGGAACTTTCCTTGTCGACTGCGAGCTCGGCCTGCTCTGGTGTTGTGATGCCGGACGGCAGAGGAGTATTGCCGATGCTGGTCAATGTCGTGCCATTAACGTCGAGCTGGTGCGTTCGGATCTCCTTCTCAGTGCGCTCCAGCGATCTAGGTCTGTCCTTGGTCCCAATGAACACTTGTCGGTGATCACTGGGCACAAGTCTCACGCTCGTGCGGCCGGGCATGTCGGGACTGGGTGCAGCAACGCTGATGGCTGGGGCGGGCGGTGAAGTGGAGGTGGACGTCGTAGTATTCGGTCCGGAGACGGCCTGGTCGTGCGAACGTACTCTGGTAATCAAGGCTGCGCCATCGCCGCGTGAGGCGATGTCATCGTGAGTGTCTTTGCCGACGAGATCGGAGGTGCTATCATAAGTCTTGTCCAAGGAGGCGGAGGGAGTCCCCCCAAAAGAGTGCGACGACTTCTGCTCAGGTCGGCGAGGGTCGAGAAGCTGCGTGGACGTGAAAGCTGGGAGTATGCCTCTAGCAGTATTGAGAGCTTGTGTCAACAGGGAAGGGCCACTAGATCTCAACGTTGTCATGGGAGGACGAGACTTTTTATTACTGCCCTGATCTGCGGCAGACGGGACGGTAGGTGTGGAAGATGATGCATGATTGGATTCTGGGGTACCTGGCACGTCCGGCGGCGAGACATGCGCCGGGCGTGCAGGGAGAGATACAGGTACATGTACAGAGTCCTCAACAGAATGACCAGTCACCGAAGAAGAGACAATAACATCATTCGTGGTGCCAGTCGCGGCATCCACATGTACATCCACATCATCGACGCCCACGTTCACGTCCTCGCTCTGGTGGGAAATGGGAACAGAGGCAGGAGCAGCAGTGACAGGGGAGCCCGAGGGAACGGTAGTAGGGGAGGAATCCTCCGTGGTTGTGGTGAGGGTGGTTTGGGGAGGGATGTTTTGCTGCTGTTGCTGCTGCGCCGACACTGATTCTGGCTCTGGCTCTGGGTTCGGCTGCTGCTGCTGTTGATGTTGTTCTTCCAGATCTTGGTTCAACAGCGACAGGGCCGGCAGAGTATCAGAGCTCAGCGGTGCAGCGGGTGCGGCATTTTCGAGCTTACCGTCGGGATTGGACATGAGGTAAACATCTGGCGAGTGCTGCGAGAATGTGGGTGGGATGATTCGCAGTCGTGGGCGCGATAGAAGTACGACCCATGTGTGGTGTGGAAATTCGGAAAAATCGAAAACAGTTGATTGACTTGTCTGGGTGGTAGTGGCACGACAAGAGGGGACCAGGAGCAAAAGGGAAAAGACCCAATTGAAGGCAGAGGTGGGCAAGGGTGGTAGGGTAGCAGGTAGCTGCTGGCCGGTCGGTCACTGGAAGGTGGCTGCTGCTGTCCTGTCTGTTCTGTCCGTCTGTCTTTCCGGCGCAAAAAAAGCAACGTCAGAGAAGATCCAGCGTGGTAGGCAGGCAGGTACCTGGCATTTCAATTTGGCGGCGACCTGTTGGTTAAGTACCTCGGGAAACGGCCTCCAACAGCCCACTTTTAAAGAAAAAAACACACGCCAGTCACTCGCAAGCGCGGCTTCTAGAAAGCAAAAAAGGACCCCTCGGGCGCAAATCGGTCCTCGTTATCAGCGAGAGAGGAGGGGCCTGGTGGGGAAGCTTGCCTTGCTGTAACGAGTTAGATAACCCCCGGTAATAACAGTTCCAGCAGCCTAGCAGCGCCCTTGCGACCCCTTAGGTAGAAATTCATGTTACTGAGCAACCACCGACTTTCATCTTGGTAACAGAGAACAGATCACGTTCGTCAGGTATACTGTTCTAGATAAGTGTGGGTGATCAACTGCCATCTCAATTTCAATGCGCCCAAAGTAATGTGAGCAAGGCAAGGGAGGGATGGAGGGTTGGGTTACGGGTACCAACGGCAAACAGCCATTGGACCTGAGAAGCAGCATAGCCGTTTATCCATTCGTCAGTCCGTCAGTCCCATCGTCTATGGCTTCCCTCGATTGTGCCGCGCGCGGCCCAGACATCAGTCAATTGCTTTCCCTATTGTATCCCTTAGAAATTGCCGTCTACGTTTCATGTTTACCTTCCCACCGATACCGCGAAGGCAGTTGCTAATTAAGTTGACGCTTTACGAAGTGCTTTCATCACCTGACACCATCCGATGGAATTCCAACGTCATTCGGGGCACGTTCGGCTCCCCGCGTCCGTGCTAGCCCAATTGCAAGATAGCTGCCTTCTACCCAGAGTTCTCATGTGTCAGGTGCAGCCATGGCGCTGCCGCTTCGTCCTCCGATAAGTACGCCTGTCAGTCCGTCAGTCCAGGCGACCTGAGCACAAGACGGTGCAACTACTACTCGGTAGATCAGGGCCATCTCTCGTATATCCTGGCGTGTCTTGCGATCGTGTGGTAGTATACCCAAGAAGCTGCGCCCGTTTTAGCGAGGTCGTCGGTAGACGTTCCCAGTCCTTCTAGAAACATTTTCGTTTCTACGCCGGGTAGAGTAGAAGCCCACTGTGGATGCGCTCCATCCGTGATGTAGGAACAGGCAATGATCTATGGTTGTTTTTAGGGCTGATATGGAGTAGGTACATGGACGTCGAATACACACACGTAGCAAGCGTAGTACATACTCCATACTCCGTACACTACTCCATACAACATGCCCCTCGAACGAAGCTACGTGCTGGAGGATACGAACAGCCAATCGCTCGTCGTCTTGTTCGTCTGTCGGGGAAGATCTTCAACTGCAAAAAGCGAGTGCCAAGCATCAATGCCAACCTTGTTAAACCATATCAAGGCATCTCGGCACAAGAACCACGTATGCGGTAGTTGGTACGACGACAATATCTCTCGTTGGCTGACTGATCATCGCTGATCCCGGACCACCACGTTGTGCCCATCGCGCCTCCAACAGGCCGCAGCAAGCAGCAGCAAACAACTAGCGGTCACGAAAAGAGAAGAAGAAGAACCTCAACAAACCCTCAATTCAGGGGAAACGAGGAATCTCACCATCGCGATCTGCAGGCCATGATTCATCAATTATGTGTTGTTCTAATCTTACCTTCCAGAAGCTCACATCCCATTCGATATGCCCACACAGTTGCGCCATGGCTTCCCATTGGCCAGACAGGGCAGCTCTCCTTGTCCAAGCTCTCCCCCGTGGAGAGCTACTATAAGCCACAATCCGACGGCGAGCTGTCAAGGCGTCAGCACAGAACGACAACATGAACGGCTCAATTGAGTTTCGATGGCGCCCAGCGGGGGAAAGAGGAGCTGCTAATATCTCACCCGTCAGGAACGCACCCCCCGTAACCCCGGCCTAGCAGTCCCAACCATACATTGGTACGGGACGGGACGCCCTCCGCGGCTGCCCCCAATACAGACACCCCCATTGATAGACGTTCACTTGAGCGAAAACGGGGAAAGTAGACAGAGATAAGACAAGGGTAGTATTCTTCTTTCCGTGGACCAATCGCCATTGCTGTGCATGCCAGGCCTTCGTCGAGAGATGGGGGAGGGGCTGGCCCTGCGAGGAAGCCCGACCCTGCAAAGTAACTCGAGATGTCTTCCAGGCCAATCATTTGACAACGTGGACGTCTGACCGCCAAGGGCATCGGGACTTGCCATGGCTCAAGTTCGGACTGGCAGAATGGCTTTGTGCAATTCCTAAGTATATGCAGACCAGTTGAATCATCGCTGGCTACGTGGCATTTCTGGCAATATCATTTACTCGTAATTGTGGTTCTCTCGAGTGAACGTCGACTTCTTCCTCGTAGACTGCTCTCATCAAAAGTGCTCGCGCTGCCGTGACTGCTCGTGCCCCCGGGATGCGGGTGTTCGAGCAAAGTTTCAAAGCTTAATATCTTCATGCATGCACTGAGAAGTTGATTCGAGTCCACGTAATAATTTAGAATACTTCAATGTCAACAGTGCTCCAGGCTCTATATCCTTCATCTTGGAGCGTAATGCAATGGACATATTGCCTCCATCATTTGATTGTACCAGGAAAGTTAGGACAGGTAGGTATAATGAGCAGTCGTGATACTGATTACTGAGAGCAATGCTTCGTGTTTGGACCTGATATCTATACTTTTATGCCCGACGATCCCGACTCACTTATCATCATGTCATGGCTAGAAAGCGTGAGCTCTTGGGATGTTTCTTCTTCCTCAGACTGGAAAGGGGTATCAAAATTTTAAAACAGCAACAGATGGCGGGATTCCATGGACTGGTTCGAAGGAGTCGCCCCAAGAACTCCTCATGATGCATCCCAAACATGTGACGGTAGGAAACCCGATCTTCGATCTGCCCCTTGATTCTCTTCTCCATCTGCCACCGTGCCCTTGTTCATGTCCACATCGGCTTCCCATCTCGGATTGAGAAAATCATCGAGGTTCTGCAGGACTGCGGCGACATCATCGACACCCTGGCCCTGGCTCTCAACGCGCCACGGCGACTGTTCCCTATTGCGGTCTTCAGTATCCGATATTCTGCACGATTCATCGACGGCAATCTCCAAGTCAGGAGAGCATTCTGGGCCTTGCCCCTCGTCGGCCTCCCGAAATGCTTGCGCCATGAGACCAATGCCAGGACTCATCGGGAATTGCTGCGACTCGCTGGGCAACAGACGCACAATAGCTCGGGGCTGCAGCTTATTCATCGCCATCGGCGTCCTCTGGCTCACAGTGTCGAAATGTTTCTGGAAACTTTCTCCCATGTCCTCATCGTCAACCCCGCGGGCGAACTGTGGAGGGGGAGAAGCTCGCTTTCCTCCAACCGAGTGAGACGCTGATTCCACTGCATCGTCGATTTCTTCATCAGAGAGCTGTCCAAAAGACACACGCAGGCGAGAGCGGGATTTCACACTGGATCGCAGACTCGACCGTAAGCTCGACCGACGACTGCTCGTCCAAGGATTGGCGCCTGTCGCATCGGCCAGATATTGGGTGCTTGGGAAGCGATCGCTAAAGAGTCTTTGATGCGTTGAGCTGTGTTCATATTTCGGTGACGGCGTATTGAATGTCGCGAAGGATTTTATGGAAAGAGTGGGATCTGGAGTTGTCTGACGTGCTGTGATGTGTGTTGGAGTAGCTGGCTGGGCGAATGATCTAGATTGTTCAAGATGCCGGGGTACAGAGATCGGCTGTAGAGGTGAAGGTGCTTCTGCATCGAGCCTTTGGGTTTGCGTAGGCGAATGTTGAAGTTGTGGACTTTGAAATGCCGAAGAGATGTCTTGTTGATCATCATAGACGATTGGCTTGTCACAACCAGCCCACGGACTCTGCTGCTCTGACATATTTTCCAAGGACAACCGCGATGGCTCTCGTGGCATAACCTCCTGCAACAACTCCGCGGTCCGCAGGGCGGCAAGCTGCAGTTGTCCTTGATCTAAAGAAGTCCAAGGTTCTTGCTGTGAAGGTGGTACGGGAAACTGTGGTGCCACTTCCACCGGGGAACTTGCAATACTGACAGGACGCGAGGTGGGCAACCACGGTTCTTCGTCAAGCGGTTCCGCTTTGACGGTGGTATTACCATGATCGCCGTGGGCCCAAGGACTTTGCATGATAGTGGGTTCTCGGTCAGGTTGATCCATCTCCCCACCAAGGCTTGTGTCAATGGTGCCAGCGGAGGAGAGTGTTGTTTCCGGCGGGGGATCTTGAGCTGCAATCATGGGCATGTCCACCGAGTCCTGTCCTGTCCATTCTGCTTGAGAGATAGGCACCATGATCTCTGAATCGTCATCCGACCCGTCATCTGACCCGTCATCTGAGGCAGTAGTAGAGGCAGCGTCTTCATCCTGGTCCTCCTGTCGGGGTTCGTGGAGAGACATGATATCGCCTCCCTCACCTTCACTTTGACCCACCGGAGCATCCCCTGGCGGAACAGCAGTTGTAGAAATGCTGGTCTGGGCGTAATAGTCAGCTAGTAAAGCCGCATCAGGTAGCTCAAAACCTTGGGCCTGGACATTCGATGCGGATTCCACAGTGCTTGGTTCAGGTTCCGAAGTTTCGACCTGCTTAGTCTCGGTTTCGGCTTCGGTCTGTTCGGCTGCGGCTTGTTCCTGCTTGTTGCTTTCGTCTTGCCCTTTTGTTGGTAGAGAGCACTTAAGGACATCGGGGTACTCGGAAAGATCAACTGGAGAAACGGGCCTGCATATGTCGAGGTCCATTCCATTGCCAATGAGTGTAGGAGACTTGTCAAGTGTCACTTCAGTGGTGGTAACATGCAGGAGTGCGGGTTGGTTCTTGGCCTCCAGAGACGCCATTGCTTCACCCGGATTCGTTTGATCATCGAGAGCATCTTGAACGACACCCTCGGGCTGACCCGGCTGATCATCGAGAGCATCTTGAACAACACCCTCGGACTGACCTGGTTGATAATCGAGAACATCCTGAACAGCACCCTCAAGCTCATCGCAGTCTCTTTGATCCGTCTCAGACACAACGTTCTTATGAGCTGTAGTATCTTCACACAAGGTGCTTTCTGCCAATGGACACTCGGAATGCTGAGCCTCGGTTTCCATCTCGGTGACTGTGGTCTGATGGTTGTCTTCGGCCACCTGTGAATCGTCTTGTAGAGTATCATCAATTGGCATATGAGTCGTAGACTCGCCATTCATGGTGTCTTCAGTGATATCCATCTCGTCATGATCGGCGACTTCATAATGCTCTCGAGTCCTTTCATGTGGCTCCTCGGAATCCGGAGTTCCCGTTTGTGTGATTTGTGACTGTTGCGTAATTTGACGATCCTGGGCAATTTTGATTGGGGCAAGCTTGGTGCTTCGTGCCTTATACTGGAAACTTTGGTCTGCATGGCTTTCGAAACTGATATCACCATGTTCACTGGGCTGCGGTCTCACGACTTCTGTGCAGTTGTCGTTCTTGGAATCAGACTGTTCAATGGCCTTCTCCGAGAGCGGTGCTTCTGGTTCCGCTGCAACTTTTTCTGCTGCTTGGGATTGAGTTGTCCTTGAGATGTTGTGGCTTTCCGCAGGCTGAGAAGGGGGCTGATCGACAGAATCGTCAAGGTTTCTGGATGCCTGTTTGGACTGGCGCCTATTACTCCGGCGCAAGGCATGAGCTTTGACTGCCACCTTCTTGACACGTCCTGTTTTGGATGCTGAAGGCTTTTGGGATGCTGTTATGGGCGCCGATGCTTCTGGGGAAGACTCTTCCGGTCCTTGCTTCGCACTAGAAGCTGGGGTGGTCTGCTCGAAACTTTGGTTTGCATTTGTGCGGATATTGGTCCGAGATTCCGATATCAGGGACGCTGTCAAAGCTGGCAACCCACCAGTGACAGCAGGAGTTGGCGTCGATGCAGTATCGAAAGAAAGGTTGTCTGTCTTTCTACGCTTGTTGAACTTGCTCTTGAGCCAATCTTTGGTTGCCGACCTCTTTGCAGTACCGTTTCCGTCCGAGGCATCATCGGCGCTGATATCTGGTGCCCAGAAATCATCTCGCTTCAAGGTATCTGTTTGTATATTGCTTGCCCAATCTCGTATGCGTGACCGGGCGGAAGTGTCGAGCTGAGCATTGTCTGCAAGCTCAAGTTCACGATGGCTATCAGGGCTTGGTAGATGGCACTGCATAGAATCGTGTACGCCCGGTGTGTCATTCGTCAGTGCGTCGGTGATTCCTGGAAGTGCCTTGACTGCAGGTTTCGTCGGGGCCGTCGTCGATCTTGGGAGGCGTTGTTGCTGGTCAGCTCGCCGAGCTGCGAGCCATGGGTTACGCCACCCTGAGGCTTCATCGAAAGGGCCTCGCAAGGCGGCGGATATGAGCCTGGGGCGTTGGCCCCTGAGATATCTTAGAGCCTGCTCCTCATATCGAAGCCGCTGTGCAATCTTGTCGGGGTGTGTTAAATTCGAATCGGAACCATGGTAGAGGACCTCCTCGCCATCGTCATAGGCAGCACAGTATATCGGCTCCTCGCCAAGACGTTGCCGCTCCCTTATCAGATTTTCCATGTCGACGTCCGGCGCCATTGCATCAGGAAGAATGGCAATGGTGACGTGCTGACATTGTTGTCCAACTGGTTTCTGATGATTTCCAGGGGGAGGATATCGATCGTCGAGTGAATTGATGAAGCGATTTTCGAAAGTAGAGGCTAAAGTGGCAGGTGGTAAGCAGAGTCAAGCGCCACTGCCTGGAGTTCGGCTCAATCTGCTGAGGCTCTAAATTCTGGAAGTGGGACAAAACGGTTCACTGGGCGACGCGCTTTCCGCGTGATGGGCTTGTCGTGGACGCGTTAAGTGGTTTGTGCACGGGCCATTTCAACCAGGTTGCTTACTGTGTGCAGTGATGGTCCACTCACTATCCGAGGTACCTTACCTGGCGTGCACATGGGCCTGATTGCTACCTTGAAGTGCCCCTCTGTTTGTTTGGTGATGCCAACAGGGTGACAATGAATGTATTGATTAGTGATTCAGAATACACATCACAACTGCACATAAATTGTCAACTGCCAGAGCCGACTGCTTTTTTCCTAGAATCATCTGTTTTTGCAGCCACGAAGCCGTCGCTAGGAAAGTACTGTCGCACCTTGAGGCGCCAACACGAGACAAGTCAACTAGCTGATTGGTGCAAGTGCTGGAAAGTCATTCGTAGTGGGGTAAAGCTGCTTCTGGCCAGCCGGCGATAAACTGGTGCCCACAGAAATAGCTGCCGCACATCTTCGACATAAGCCGCGTCGCTGTGGCAACCGGGTATCGATCTTCAACCCACTGGGCCCGGCTCATGTTGTTCCCACTTGGAGAGACAGTGGGCGCCAATTCGCGTTTTTGCAATCCGGTTATCAATGGCCATAGAGCCGCGATCATCGTCATCGATCGATCATGGGACTCTGAGCTGTTGTTACCAGCTGTACTAACATACATTCAGCAGCTTGCGACATCTTTTTTCCTCCAACCCATTCGCTGAATCACAACAAGCACACACAAATAATTATTTGCTGCGCTCGGTGCACCACAGGTAATTTCCTCGCCCGTCCCGTCTGTTTTGTCCCCCCTCCACTCACTTATCAGCCCCACGCGACTTTTGCGCCGTAATAAACATCAAAGTAGTGCTAGCTAACCCATCCTTTGCGACTACTTTTACAGCCCACTTTGGCCCGAGCATCATCCCAGCGTCGGATCTTCACAATCTCATATGGAATTTGTACCAATTTGATCACCCGCCGCTCGCCGACACCATTGTCGCCTTGAAGCCATGGCGCCCCATGCCTGGCTCGATTCTCTTTCAGAGGACTGGGTCTCCCAGCCCAGAGACGACTCTTCCCAGGCAAACCTACCCGTCTTCTCAGACTCGCGCGCCGGTTCACGACAGAGCGACGCACGCGCAACCAGCACATCGCTACCACATCCCAATCAATCCTTACATAAGACCGATCCACCGACGACCGACGCGCTCAGCGAGAGAAGCTCGAATAATATCAATATCCAAGCGTCGCAGCGCAAGTCCTCCAAGGCCTCGGATGACGCAAAGTCGTCGCAAAGAGGTAGACACATCAGTCGCTCCCACTCGGCGTCGGCTTCCGGCTCCGTTCAGCATAATACCATAGAGCACAAGTCGATGAGTGCATCGCCGGCCAAGAACAGAGGCTCCATACCCGAGTGGAGGAGGCGATTGCTTAATGGCGAAGGGGACTATGCAGGGCCAATGAACCTATTCAGCTCAGCAGGCGCCGGTCTGGAAAACATGTTTCGCCCACCACCCAAGGCCAATGATGAGGGCTACACACCACATGACATGACTATGCCCTCAAGTCCTCCGCCTTACTTCAGATCTCGCCCGGGCAATGACTCAAATGCTACATTCGAAGAGTCGAGTCTGGACTTTTCTGAAATTCAACCTCCATCCCGGAAAGAAAGCACTGCATACAGAAGCGCCAACAAGAACGATGATGACTCGAGTGGGATGGATAACTCACTCTTCAACCGTGATTTGCATCCTCGGGACGCAGCGACTAGGAGCCAGGATCAGACCTACCTTTCGGTGAATTCAAATCAACATCTCGATCTGTCGCGCCGGGTTAGCGGAAAGAGTGACACCAGGAACGAAGATTTTAGTCCCATCTTGCTCACACGACTCAGCAAAGAAGATGGCAAGATTACATTTACCCCCAAGCTTTCTGCAGACTCCCTGCGGAAACGCCTGGATGAGGTTCGCCAAGCGCAGACACCCGCCGACTCGGACTCGCACGAACATGAGTCGACTACGCCGCCAGAGGAATCGGACTCGACGCACGAATATGCTCGCCAAGGGGCTTTCTTAAACATCAAGCGCGGTGGCTATTCCGCAGAAGGATCCTTCAGACGTCGCCCTCTCAGTCCTCCAGTACAGACAGAGTCTTCAGAAATGCTTCCCGAGTCTTCATTACAGGCTAGTACGCCAAAGCACTTCCCAGCCACGATCAGAATCATTGCACCCGAGGAATCCAACGGCCGTGACTCTTCAGAAATTCCCGATCACCCACGCATACCCAATCCGAGTCCAGAGAAGCGCCCTGAACATAGCCATAGTGTCGGAGGCAGCCCGCTAAAGCTTTTCGGTCCCTATGATACCTTCACAAATCAGACATTGATGCGACGAATTAGTCAATTCGAGGATCCCATCACCGAGCATCCCTCTCCTGATGCATCATTGGGGGAGGCGCATTCGTCGTCGTCCGCAGCAGACGGTGACGATTCGAGCAATCCTGCAATCTCTGCCGCGAACACTAGTGCGCCGAGAAAGCAACAAGTCAGCCACGGCCACGATGAAATTTTGGGAGCTGTCAACAATTTCGGTCTGGGCGATCTGGATGACTACGTCTTTAGTGAAGATATCTCATTGGGGCCTGTCGACCGACCGGAAGTACCTGGCAAGGAGAATGTTGCTCCAGCCAGAAGTTCGCAGACCCGCGGCGTTGTCTTTGATCTTAGGAACAGATCATCGTCGTTTCTTGAGGACGATGATATGAGACTGCAGCTGCGCAGAACGAGATCCAATACCGTTGCAAGCTCCTCGAAGCATTCTGCCAGCGTTCTCAGGTCGTCACGCCCGGCATGCTCCTCTCACGAGCTGGCCACTGGCGATCCTTTTGTTCTCGCGACCCCCAAGAGGGATGGCTCGGAAGGAAAACGGCCACGCACTTCACCATCAAAGGACCCCACGCCTAAGCGAAGAAGGACTCTACACAGATCTGACATCGCGTATGGTTTGGAAGTGCGGCCCGCAGCCATCGAAGCTGTTCAATCTGTACACTGCCAGATGCAGTCTGGTATTGGCAGGAAGCGAAAGGACGCGCGACCAGGCGAGACGCAGCAGTCTGCCGATTCCGATGTCATGGCAAATCGACAAGTCATTCGGCCTCGCACACCGACGCCGAGTCAAAGGTCTTCTGTCAATCGCGAAGGAGACTTCTCTGCTGGCTTCTCCCAGTTTTCTCATGAGAGCTTTCCCGAGGCCTTGATGCGGCCTTCTTCGGAGGGTTCTGACATGGCCAGCCACGAATATATTGCCAACAATCCTTCACGGAGGGTCTCGATAAAGACGCAGGACTTCTTTGTGGAGGCAGAAAAGATCATGGCAATGATTAGAAACAAGGCAAGGCCATCAAACGGCGGACTTGCTAGTGTTGATGAGTCCAAGGCAGACATGTCAGATCGACGCAAGTCTGACGCTGCCGAGGAATCCAACGACGATTCCTACGAAAGCTCGTACAAGGAGCCATTCTTGAGGCCCCCCAGTCGTGAAGGCGGCCCTGTTCCGCGGATGCCCGCTTGGCAGGATGACCCTGTCATTGCGGACAAGCTCAAGAGGTATGAAGAGAAGAGCGACATTGATCTCATCACATACTCGATGCGCTCCATGGGACTGGCCAATGGCGAGATTCAAGACGGCGACAGCAGCAATGCATCTGGCGGGTCGGTTCTGCATTTTGTTCAAGGGCGACGCAGCAGCACTCCGGAGGAAGGTGAGATTATCAGCGACCTTTCCAACGTACGCCTGTCGCGGAACCCTGACGCTTCCCTGGACGATGAGTTTGGGCCCATCGCGTCGCACGGATCAGGGTCTTCTAGTGGCTCCACCAACCTCTCCATACCGACTGCATCGTCGCGCGGCTCGGATTCCAGGAGATTAATTGCACCCGATGCAGTTAGCCAAGTCATTGGGGACCATGTTGGCAATATGCAATTGGATAAAGAGAAAAATGTTTGGATGAAAGTCAAGACCCCCCGGCGCGAGACGTTGGGTTTAAACATCCTGCCTTCTGAAGACAGCGAGGAAGATCCCTTCGCTAGCATCCCGGACCTCTCCGTCGATGTAAACAAAGAAGAACAACATCTCGCCCGCAAGACAGGACCTCTCGATGACTTGCAGGAGTACGTCAAAGAAGACTTTCCACACCCACCTTCATCTGGTAGAAAGCGTGCTGGCACAGACAACTCGGTCGATCTCGGCAGCCTGCTCGGCTACGCGAAGCAAACCTTTCAAGGCCTGAAGCAGAGCATGCCCCATGATGTCTCGGAGATCCTTGAGGAGGAGGAGGTTGAGCACGAAATTACTCTGGACGAAGATCGGGTGCAAAAGTCAAGTCCTTCTCGGAAACGGAATTTGACCATCACCTTCTCATCGCCCATCGCTTCCTTCATTCAGGATGCACTCCCCCAACAACTGGATGGGGACACTACCGTCGATGAGATCAGCCCTGAGGAAAGCCTGGTTGAAGATGATTCCGTGCACTCAGAGCGAGGAAGGGAAGTGAAGCCTGGTGCATCTCGCCTTCGCAACGTCGAGCAGTCTAGATCACGAAGCCGCTCCAAGAGCGTGAGACGAAGCCTGTCTGTTAGAGGCAGACCCTTCTTTCCAAGACCGGTGTCCCGCATCGATGAGCAGGACGAAGAGACGGCTGTAGAGGTCTCGATACTCGAACAGGGCCAGCTCAGCGTGCTCGGCGAGTCGAGCATCATCTTGCCAAATAATGGCGAGCGGCGGCGAAACAGCGTCAGTTTCTTGTTCACGACACCAGCTCCCGTCCGACACATTCCGCAAAGCTTGGCGACTCCAATCATAGCAGAGCATGTTGGAACACTGTCGCTTAGCCCATTGTCCGATCTGACGTTCAACCATGGCGACCGATCAAACGCCCTCGAAGTCAGTTATGTAGTCGACGACAACTACCTGGTGACTGGAGACAAATCCAAGAAGGTCATGTCACAGGCCATACGCACCCTGGTCGAGAAGATCACAGAAATCGAGCCGTTTGAGCCAGATTGGGACTCTATCAGCGTGCTCAATATCAATGGCAAACAGCTAGGAAGTCTACACAAGTTGGACGAGTTCTGTGGCAGTATTGTTACCATGGATGCCTCGGACAACCTCTTGAGCCACCTGGACGGAGTGCCAGCATCTGTTCGGAACCTCAAGATCACACACAATCACCTATCCGAGATCACCGCCTGGGGCCATCTGCTGAATCTGCAGTACGTGGATATATCCAACAATCAGATTAACAGTCTGCATGCTTTCAAGGATCTCATCCACCTCCGAAACCTTCGCGCGGATAACAACCACATCTCCAGCCTCGACGGAATCAAGTTTCACGATGCACTACAGGTCCTCCGTGTGCGCGATAATCTGATAGAGGAGGTTGATTTTGAAGGAACAAAGCTCCACCGCCTCACGGAGTTGGACTTGCAGGGAAACAGAATTCGCTCCGTCGAGCACATCGAGCAATTGCCTTGTCTGGCAACTCTCAACCTTGAAGACAACTGTTTGACCTCTTTTGCGACTACAGCAGAAGACATGCCATCTCTCCGGTACTTGCAGTTGTCCGGCAATGGCATTACGGAAATGAGCCTGAAGTCTTTTCCTTCACTACGTCTGCTTCACGCAGATCGAAACCAGCTGACCACCCTGAAAGGCTTCGGTCGCGCTCGTAGACTTGACAGTCTTTCTCTCCGAGAGCAAAGAGGCGAGGAGCCACTGGACATATCATTCTTGTCGGCTGCTTACGAAGTTCGCAAGCTCTTCCTCTCTGGCAACCTCCTGACGACTTTCGATCCCAAAGTAGACTTTCTCAACTTACAGTATCTCGAACTCGCCAACTGTGGGTTGCAATCATTGGGCGAGAGTTTCGGGCAGCTGATGCCCAACCTGAGGACCTTGAATCTGAACTTCAATGCACTGGAGAACTTGGCTGCATTACGCTACATCCCCCGGCTGAAGAAGCTCCTCGTGGCCGGCAACAGACTGTCGGATACAGTTGCTCTGGCCAACCTACTTCCAGAGTTCCCCCACCTCGCCAAGCTGGATCTGAGAGACAACATCACGACACTGGGCTTTTATGCACCCATTCAGACTCTGGTCGCTGTGGAAGACGGGCTGGAGTTGGATCCATTCGTGCTGCCCGATGCGAGCAAGGAGCGCGACGATGGCTTCTCCAAGCGATTGGACGCAGGCACAAAGCAGAGGAGGCGGTTCTACGAAATCGCCATCACGCAGCGATGTGGGCGTCTAAAGACACTGGATGGTCTGTCAGTGGACAGGCAGCACATCCGAAGAAAGGACGATGTGTGGCAAGCACTACTGGACCGCGGCATCGTCTCCCATGTCTCCAAGAAGGATACCAAGGGAGATGGAGCCATGCGGACACCTGAAACGACAGGTTAATCGCACGAAATATGAAGTACATGAATATGGCGTTTGGAAAGCGAGCCGCAGGGAGGCGTTCACCGCCGGCGGGCTGCGCGAGCGTGGGAATATCAAGGACATTGTTGGAATCATGTTTTACTGTTTTGCATCAACACCGGCGGGGTGGTGCTTTTGTGGCGTTCCAGAGAAAAGCAGTCGGTCTTTAGCGATGACAGGCTGCGGATCGGTGTCAGAGTGTATATTGATTTCTCGTGTAATACCTAGACTTGCATGCATGCGAGGCATGATAAACGGTTGAAATAATGAGAGACGATCACATTTGTTTCGGTCATAACGGATGCTTCATCGTGTCATACTTAGGTCGCCTTCATTACGTGAGCAGTACCTTTGAATCGAAACATTCCGCCACACAACAACAACCCCTCGACACAAATGCGTCAAGGGTCGTCTGCCTTCGAACCGCTTGCAACGTCTTGAGAACCCGTGGCGTATCCGACATTGCTGTCATCCTCGTACTTTTTCCCAGGCTCAGGCTTGCCTGAAATAGTCTCATTTATCCGCTTTTTCCTGCTTGCGATGTCCTGATCCTTGGACACGTGTAGAGATGGCCACTCGCGCATTTTGAGGGTATGCAAATTTACCAAGTGACCGGAGCCCTGCATCGAATCTTCTGCAGCGGGATTCTGGGCGGGACTTCCAGTTGTCGTGGCGCCGTGCTGCTGCGTGTCTCTGAAATCGAATACGGGACCCCCGTCCTCCGCATCATGGTGTTGTACTGCGTCCAGTATCGAGAAGGCTACTTGCTCCTGGTGCAGACCGACATGTTGGCCGTATGCCTCGAAATCCCGCAGATACTTGTCACAAATGGGACACCTCATGTAAAGGTCAATTGGCTCGTCGGAACCGATCAAGGCATAAGTCCCATCAGGATGGGTGACTGCGTGGTGTTCCCTTTCCAAGTGAAATCTAAGGTGCATCGAACTTCCGAAAGAATAGTCGGGGCAGAATTCGCACGTCCATGCTCGCCAGTGGTGCTGCCTCATATGTCCCATCCATTGATCTCTGGTGGTGTACGGTCCGTCATCATCATTGCAATCTTTGCTGAGGCAGACGTACGGCCTCAAGTCGGCAAAAATGTGTTCCCTGTTGATCAGCTCATGACCTCTAATCAGAGTGTTGGGGGGCGAAAGGGGGGACATACTGCCACGACTGGAACGTGCTTGCGGTGAGTTCCCTTGAGCAATATGGGCATATAAGAGGTTCAGTCTTCTCGATGTCCGGCATTGGAGGAAGGGTGGACTCTCGAATCACAGTGGCCTGGTAGTACGTGGCGCCCCAATTTTCCCGCGCTTTTCTGGATATCTGGAGGTCCGATTTTATGTAAGTCAGGTACTGCAAACGCTGCGAGTTCGCTTTGCCTAAACGCGCCGCCAGTTCAGGTGGGATGACTGAGAAGTTCCGTTGTATGTTGGTCGTATCGAGCGCTTCGTATTGCGACAGGTCGGTCAGCCGTATCGCGGACATGTGGCGGTCGTGGTGTGCTGGATTCTGTACAGATGCTGTAAGTTGGTGCAAGCAATCCACGATTTCTGTAATATCAGTGATCATTTGGTTCTCCTCAGACATAAAGCTGGGACGTTCTTCCTTCAGGGACGTAGTGACGATGTCTTCATCCTCATATAGCTCAGAATGCCGCGTCATTCGCATTCGTCCAATTCCGAGTTGTTTTGCTGCCTTGATTAGTTACAGGATGCGTTGAGATTGGAAAATATCTTACCTCTCTTGAGGCAATCATCAAGATCACCCAGCAGGCTTGTTAATTGACCTCTTATACGCGAATTATCACGAAGCCTGTACTCCAAGGAATTTTCTCCCTCGCAGTAGGTACCGATATTACCAGCCCATACTTTGAGCCGAGCACACTCTTCTGAGATGATGGGTTCGAGGTTTATGTGCTCAAATGACCAGATACACTGAACCACCCATTCATGGATAGAAAGCTGGCTCTGCATATCCACGAAAGGTCTCCTGAGGACTTAATGGTTTTTGTCTCGTCGTTTTGAAAGGAGCGTCGCTCGTCTTTACAAACAAAGCGAGTCCGACTTCTCAGGTAACTTGCCGGGTATCCATCAGTGAATGCACTCGGCAAGGCTGTAAAGTATGTCGGCACCACAATTTACGACAAATGATAGGCAATAGAAAGAAAATACCCCGCACTCACGATCCGTGTCCGTTTGGGGATATGTGTGTGATACAAGTCAAGCTTGATGCATATGTATGAGCTGATGCCCCTCTCTGCCCCCCTCAGGCCCGCGGGAGCCTCACGGTCAAACTCTCTTCCCATGAGAAACGAGGCTGGTCTCTATATCAATCATAGATCGAACATCTTTCAGTGACTGACCGCGACTGATACAGTCAAGACAGCAGGAATGTCCGGCCTGGAGGTGATTGGTATCGTGTTGGGCGGTATACCCCTCATCATATCAGCCCTCGAACATTGCAAAGACGCTTCCCAGGCAATCCGTATCTGGCGGAGATATGAAACTGAGATCGCTAGCGTGATAAGACAGCTTCGAGTACAACAGTCTCGGTTGACCAATGTTTGCGAGATACTACTCGAAGACCTCGGGCTTGGATGGAAAATAGAGGTCATGATTAGAGAACCATTCGGGTCGTCATGGCAAGACGACGGCATCAAGAAGAAGCTTGCCCAAAGGCTACACCGAGACTATGACGTCTTTGAAGAAATTGTCAGAGAGATGTCCGTTGCGACTGAGAAGATCAAAAAGAAAATTGGGCTTCGTCCTGACGGTAAAGTAAGTCATAATTTTATAGGTGCCCATCTTCATTCGTATGCACCCGAAATTGATTGCGCGAGAATATACTCACAAACAAATAGACGGAATGGATGGAACTCAGCACTTGGCGGAGGGAATTAAAGCGCGCTTCATTTGCTTTTGACAGGAGCGAGTATACTAGTCACCTACAAATACTCAAGGAAAGCAATGATGACCTCGAAATCCTGACCCGACACAACAAGGACCTAGAACCAAAACGAGAGAAGAGGCTTCATTCACATAATCTCGGTCTCCTCCGAACTGTCTCAGATAATGTCTTCCGGGCTTTGCAGAGGAGCCTCTCATGCCCCTGCAGCCATGGCCTCGGACTCGAGCTTTCCCCAGCAAGAGCACACAGAGAACTATACATGCAGAGACGGGATAGTACATTTAACTTTGTATTCAGAGTAGGGATTTCCGAGTCAGACTCCCCTGGAAACTTTCGAAAGGAGATACTTCTTGCACCATTGTTGAGTGACCAGCAGGTCGGCGTCTCAACTCTACTACCAAGCACAATTCATCTTGCAATGAACTCCCGGGCCTCGTCCGCCATCACCAATTCAAACCCAAAGCAGAGTTCGGCAGATCCGCAGGATGCCAGGATATTTCGGAAGCCCTTCCTATTTCGCAGAGCCGCGAGAAGTATGGCGGCAAGCACGGCGAGTGTGCCAGCTAGCCAAAAACCGACTCAGATAGTTGATCTGTGTTCAACAGTCCTCGGGGATCTATCTGAGCCTTCATCGTCCTCTTACGGAGTCATTTCGACTTGTGAAACGAAGGCCTACTCGAAATTTGAAGTTCATGTCCCCGCAACTTCAGATAGACATGACTACGATCTGATTACGCTCGATCACGTCCTCAGAGACAAGGACGCTTTCTTGGGCCAGATGAAATATACACAGAAAATCAGACTCGTCTACTTCATATCGTATGCATTTCTGCAATTGTCGGAGAAGTCTTGGTTGACTGCCAGCCTGTCGAGCAGAGACATCTTATTCGTTCGAGAGAACGAAACGTTCATCAACTTTCGACGCGTCTTCGTCGGCAGAGATATCTTTGACCAGAATCCACCACCAGTCCCTAGCAAGACGGCTGTCGGAAAGCAATCTCGCAACCATACACTGCTGGCCCTGGCCATTCTTCTCATCGAGATCATGCTTCAAGATACGTTTGAAAGTTTGCAGGAGAGTCAGCTGCCCTGGAGCAAGGGTGCCGTTCGCGACGCACGATCGGATCTTGATGCAGCGCTTGGACTCGCCATCCGAGTCAACAATGAATTCGGCTCGACATTCGGCAGCGCAATACGGCGCTGTATCACCGGCGACTTCGACTGTGAAAGTACTAGCCTGGACGACGAAGACTTTCGTCAAGAGTTCTATGCAGGTGTGGTCGCATTGCTGGAAGAGAACATGGAATACGCAGGATTGGCCGAGTAGACACGACACCATATTGATACGCAGGCTAAATATATGACGAGGATGCGAATTCTTTTCAAGTCGATATGTGAATGAGAAATTATAGGTCAGAGGCTATCCAGTACATCTCTGTACTTTCTCGATTACCAGAGAGCGCTGTAATCACACTACGATGCATATTGGTGACTGAGGCATTATAGTTCTAGTCTAATGCAATCCAGCACCACGAGCGAAATCTATCATCGTAATATCTTGCTGAAACATGAATAGCCCATATCACATTTCTGCAACCTTCTCGCCCTTGATCAAGAACACAATGGACGCCGCCGGGGCAAGCCTGACGACCTCGTGACCAATAGCGACCATGAGGAACCGCGACGCCGCGGAATGCATAGTCAGGGCGACAAAGTCGGCCGGCTCGTGTGCGAAAATATCCTCGAGCGCCTTCTGCTCGCGTACGACGCCCTCCTCGTCGGTCTCGCGCGCGTCCGGGCTAAACAGCTCGTCGGCCTCGGCGAAGCCGTCCTCGAAGACGGCCTCGGGAAAGTGCTCCGCGATCCACGACTTAGGGCTGCGCCGGTCGCACGTGTGCCGGCCCATCTGCTCGCGCAGCAGCTCCTTGACCAGGGGCTTGTAAGGACGCCCCTGCCGCGCCGACAGGTCCGCGTACAGGATGCGCGACGTCTTGAGGCAGCGCTGCAGCGGGCTGCAGTACAGCGCCGGGAACGGCAGGCCGCGCTGCTCGATCAGCTCGGCCCAGACGCGACCCGTCTCGACGGCCTGCTGCTCGCCCTTGGCCGTCAGGTCGGCGTCGGCCCAGACCACCTCGCCGTCGCCGTCGAGGAGGGCCCATTTGCTCTGCGAATTTTCCCGATCAGTTTTCCAGGAACTCTCACCGCCATCTCAGAGGAAGGATTTTGTTTTACCTCCCACAGTTTGGTCCCAACCTTGGACTCCTGTACATTGTGATAGCCCTGGCCGTGGCGCGTGACGAAGACGACCTTGTACGAGACGCCGTCTGCGGCGTTCTTGTTCAGGTCCCGGACGTGCTCGGCAAAGGCGGGCCAGGAGGCGGCCTGTGAGCCATCGCCGCTCTCGGAGGAGGGGCCGTCACCACCCAGATATGTCCGAGGTAGCAGACCTAGGTCCTTCTGGGTAATCTACTTGCCCAGGTCAGCTTGTGGAAATGAGATGTGTGTGTAAGGTTGGGTTTAGAGAGAGACACCTTTTGAGCCGTGTCATCCACGTCCGACTGCATGGACTCCTGAGCGATGAAGTAGCCCTGTAGGCTTTGGAATTTGAAACCGGCCATGGCAGTATATTCGCTGGGGAGCGCAAAACTGAGCAAACTGTATAGAACTATTGGGGGTGGTGTTAGTGTAGGGTTTGAACGTTCTGAGTGGTTATCGAGGACGACAAGGTTTACACCGAAGACAGGGTAAAGGTGAGAAGAGGTGCGGGATTAGGTCGCATCAAGCTTGGTGGGGATAGGCTGGTGGTTTATAGTACCCGCTCACTACAAAGTACAAATTTCAACGACTATACGATCGCAAGGCGCTCAGAACGGTCTGATTCAATTGTATTGCCGTCCTGAAGAATTGCGATAAGCTGTGCCCTGTTCACTCAACTGAACACCAAAATAGAGGAGACATAGAACGTTGAACTTGATGACAGGAAAAGACAAACATGCGAGCAAACGTCCCAATTTGTGTGACAAGTTCAAGAACACAAAGGCTAGCAGTATATGCTGGGACATATATACTTGAGCACTAACATCCTCAATTCTAAACCCTAAAAAGCTCTTCTTAAAGACACAGGTACACTCGATTTATACATAGACCATCGCCATCATGCCTTTTCTTACACCATTCTTATATAGTCCCACATCACACTTTACGCCGACAAAATCTCCCCCAAATTCCAAACCGCAAACCCCGTCCCGACAAGCGGAAGCATCGCCCTGGCGAAATTCCACCGACTCCAACTACGCATAGTCCTCCTCGCCTCCTCATCCGCCTCCTTGCCGTCCCGCCCGTCGCCCAGCATGCCCTCGAGCGCGCGCACCGTCGGCATGATGAGCAGCAGCGTGAAGGGCACGATGCCGACGGTCAGGGCGGCGGCGGCGGCGAACCCTCTCCACTCGCTGGGGGAGCAGTACGCCGCCCCCAGGTACGACAACGCAATGGCCCCGGCCGCCGGCGGCATGTACGACTTGCCCAGGGTGTAGGCTAGGTGCCACTGCTGCAGGAGCACGTCGCGGGGCGCCGAGGACGCCAGGATCGGGGTTATGGTGAAGAGGGATATGGCGGCGCCGGCGCCTTGTGAGGGAGGTCTTTGTTAGTGGAGGGACGAGGGTGTGTATGTGTTATGGGGGGCTTGGACTTACCAGATGCCCATGCCGAGGCAATGACGCTCGCCGTGGCGGAGAGGGGAAGTGGACTCATGAAGGTCGTCATGGTTTTGTAGTCTTTGCTTTTGTGGTGATGGGTGGGTTGAGGCTCGTACGAGACTTGTGGCGTCTGTTTCGTAGGAGTGGTTGGATATGTTGTTGTGTATGTCCCGACCGTTTGGAAACACGTGAAGGTAAGAAGATATTATGTGATTGCAGTGTAACTGAGAACACAATTGAGTTGTGTGAAATGGTAGTCGACGTCTTGAAAAGAATGTGTTGACTTTTTATACTTGGTATGCATCCCAACTCGGACAATTGAACGGACAACTGACGGCAGATCCTGGTGAATAGTGGGGCAATCGCCGCCGTCCCGCTACTCTTCAAAACTCCGGACATCTCGAGATCTCCGACTCAACGGAGCCCACCACCGGCGGCTATAGTCCAGCACAGATAGCTACATGAAATCGAAGGAAATCGAGAAATACGTACTGCCAAATCTTATAGACTCAGTTGAAACCGTTTGAATGCTTTCTTTTGCCTATGAAGTTGCTCGATGCCAAAAAAAAGTCATTTTCAAACCATGCCAGAACTCCGAAAACTCTTTTGCGCAGTCCCAATTTCAATTCTTTTTGCATCTCAACACCATGCTGCGTCTCTTTCTCTTTCTGACCACGGGGTATAACTACACCTTGATTGATTACGCTCCCCTTGCCACCCACTCACTACCTTCTCCTGTTCTGCTGCGAGCCGCCCTGCCGGGGCTGCTGACCGTATGCCCTTCTTCCTTGCGGGGCGCTCTTCATGCTCGCGTTGAGCTGGATGTCGACTCGCGGCGGGGCGTTGAAACCAAACGACTTGGCCACCTTCTTCAGGTCCAGCTTGGCGACGTCGAACACGGACCGCAGGCTGTGGCTGGCGTAGGCGTGGATGTAGCTCTTGAAACCGTCCTTGGCCGACTGGTGGAGGTAGTAGTTCTGCACGACCAGCTTCTCCAGCTGGCTCTGGATGTTGATGATCTTGTTGGCCGGGAACTCGAATTCGGACACGGGCACGCGGGCCTGCTTGAGGTGGCCCAGGAAGGCGGCTTCCGACGGCTGCAGGAACATCAAACTCCGGCCCTTGGTGTTGGCACGAGCTGTTCGGCCCACGCGGTGAATGTAGTCACGAGGATCACTGTGAAAGTTGAAAGTCAGTAACGTCTCTTTTGCCAAGTCATATTTCGGCAGACGATTACTCACTCCGGAGGGTCAAACTGGACGATCCAGTCGACAGCAGGAATATCGAGGCCACGGGCAGCCACATCTGTGCAAAGCAATGTACCCTGCTTGGCATTCGAAAATTCAAAGAACGTGTTTGTCCGCTTCTGTTGTTTTTGCTTTCCGTGGAGGTCCAGCACCGGGAGGTCGATGTAGTTGAGGAGCTCCGAGTGGTATCTAGAAAAGCGGATTAGTCCATGGCGCCTTGCGCTTCATAGCCCGGGGCACACTCACTTGACACATGCGCAACTGCTGAAGAAGACAATGATCTTCTTCTTCTGGTTCCTCTTGAGGAAACTGAACAGGAGCAGGAATCGCTTGTCGGGCTCGCAGAGCACGTATCCTTGTTCCAGACCCTCGGCTGTGCTGAACTGCTTCTCCTCGTCCACATTGATATACAGAGGTCCGGGGCGGAGCGAGATTCTGGCGAGGTCCTCGACCTTGGTGGTTTGTGTCGCACTGAAAAGCATACTTTGTCGGTCTTCCGAAGGCACTGGGAGTCGTCAAATTAGCTCGATACTCCCACAGCAAAAGATAATGTGGCATCCTTACGAATCTTGATGATTTGCTTCATCTCGTCCTCGAAACCAATTTCCAGAATTCTGTCGGCCTCGTCGATGACCAAGGATTTCTGCCAAGCAGTTAGCATACGAACGTCAACATGATCGATAGTCACCCAAGCGCCACACTTACCAGGTTCTTAAAGACAAAAGGGGTGTTTTGCAGGTGATCGAGCAGGCGGCCGGGCGTCGCGACCAGCAGGTTGACACCCTTGGCCAGCTTGTCGGCCTCGGCCCTCCTGTTGGCGCCGCCAATGACGATGCCGTAGGTCTGCGAGTGGTGCGCCATGAGCTCCCGAGCGACACCAAAGATCTGCAGGGCCAGCTCGCGGGTGGGCGACACGATGATGACGCCGGTGCCGTTGCGCGGCTTGAAGCGCAGCGAGTTGAGCATCTCGACGGCGGGGATCAAAAAGGCCAGCGTCTTTCCGCTGCCCGTCTTGGCGGCGCCGAGCACGTCCTTGCCGGCAAGCAGGGGCGGGATGCCGCGGCGCTGGATCTCGGTCATGCTGGTGAAGCCCATCTCCTTGATCGCCTTCATGGTGCGCTCCGAGAGCTTCAGCTCGTCAAAGTTGCTCGCGTTCGATTCGACGCCCGGGGGCAGGGTCAGGCTGCCATCTTCGAGCGGGTTGTCGCCGCCGGCCGTTACTTTTGCTGCGACCTCGTCGGTCTCGTTCTCGTCCTCTGCATCCTCGCTTTCTTCGGCGGCGTCATCGTCGTTAGAAGCGTTGTGTTCCTCCTCCTCCTCCTCGACCTCGTCTTCGCTCGACTCCTCCACGGGCTCTTCCGGCTCAACGCGCTTCACCTTCTTGGACTTTTTCTCGGGCACGGCGGGGGCGGCGGCCTTGGTCGGTTTGCCAGACTTGGCAGGCTTGGAGCCATTGGCGTCCGAGAACTTTCGCTTTTGGGAACCCATTTTCTGCAGAACGAACCCGGCCTCGTTTTCCGTGCTGGGTTTGCGAAAACGAAATGTTGAGAATGGAAATGGGATTGCAGGAGAGCAGAGGCAGCTTTCTTTGGTGGGATACCCTTCTCCAAACTTTTTTTTTGCCGTCTGCCACTTAGCGCGCAATCGATAAGACTAGTCTAGAACGGCCCCATATTTGAAAATCGACAGGAACTTGCTGTACTGGCGGTACGTACCTACCACTTCGTTCCTGAAGCATTTTGGAATTGCAAAAGGCATAGGTAAATAGTTCCCTTAGGTAGTTAAGGCAAATGTTCCTTCTTTCCTAAATGGATTTATATGTGTAGGCAGTAAAGCAAAGGAGTGTCGATAATTACTTTGTCCGATCTCATTAGAATACCTAGGTACCGTGAGCCTTCTCACAACTCGGGTCTCCATACTTCCCATATGGGTCACTTTTGACTGTGATATGCACCTCAACCTCTTTGCATACCGTACCTAGGTAAATACGACTGCCCATTCACGACACAGTATTTCTCTTAATTGAATCAAGAACTGACTGTCTGTCTAGCAACTTTCGATCATGATATACCCTTTCATACACAATAAATTACCTGTCTCATTAGTCTCTAGTCTCGATTTTTCATCGGATCGTGATCACGTCGCAAGTGGTAGTCTGCTCCAACATCTTCACCTTCATACCGGGCATCATGGAAAGAACAGCACAACATCATTTGACTGTGACATGTCCAATCAGTTTGATCAACAACCTATCTTCAAAAAAGAAATACAGGTACACCCTTGTTCGTGATCCCAATTTTTGTGTTATCCGTTGTCCTGGGTCATTAAAAACAATTGCTGCTGTCCAGTGCCGTCCATGCTCTATAATCATGCAAAGAGGATTTTCCCCCTCGCGAGATACCTACTCGATACGCCCGTATCATGCCTGCGCCGTCTAATATGATGAATGTGTTCCATATACCAATATCTCTTCCGAGGTTGTAGCAGACCTTCGTTGCATACGCAGCACTTGTAACCCGACGTGCACATCCATGCCTGGGTCAGACTGCTTCCACTGCCATGGCAGCCTGACCGCGGAATTCCCCAAGAGATCCTTTGCGAAATTCTTGCAATCAAGCACCAGCGGCCGGCACGGGGTCTTCGTGCTTGGCAGTGCTTCCCTTTGCTCTCCACGTGCTCACGGCAGGGATATCAGCCTGCCACCTCTCCTCTTCTGTCCCGTATGCTTTGGGAGTCAGCTTGATGAGGCAGTGTAGAGGCACGTTCATCCAGGGCGACTTGGACTGGTCCTTCTTCATGAAGTATGCGTAGATGCATCGCAGGATGGCTTGGTGGGTCACAATCAAGATGTCTTCCGATCGTTCCAGTTCCATAATGATGGGCTCCAACCGAATAACCACATCGCGGTACGACTCGCCGCCCCTGTACCGGTAGTTGTACTTGTCCTCGTCTCGCGCAATAAAGTCCTCGGGGTACTCGTTCTTGATCTCTTGGTACGTCATGCCGTCGCAAAGTCCGGCGTCCAGCTCGTCTAGAGCCTTCCACTGGAGTTGGTTGTAGTTTTCTGGCAAGAAGCGGGCTGTTTGGATCGTACGCTTGAGCGTCGAGGTCCACACCGTCAATGGGCGGTCGCTCTGTTTACACCCTGTCAGCAATCCAAATTTCACAACCATGAACATTTAAGCGTGAATGTCAACTTACACCGACTGACTGTCGTACGAGTTCAGGCAACTTTTGTGCGTACTGTTGTCCTCGAGGCGAAAGGTCGGCGTCTCCACCGATACGACCATCTAGGTTGTACATTGACTCGCCGTGTCTCGACAGCCAGATGGAACGGGGTCGGATGTGGAGGTTCATCAGGTAGTACACAACGCGACTTTGCAGGTAGTCCGAGATGCGATTTATGATGACCTGGCTGCCGACATTCAGGATCTTGAGGTAGGTGTATTCGCTCTCGTCGCCATCGCCGTCAATGGTCTTGTAGACCTTTTCGTAGTTCCTGATCCGGTTCCGGAAGTCGAGGGCAGCCTGCTCGGGGTCTTGGCCCTTGTAGTCGGGGCTCGTAGCTTTGACGTCGCGGATGTTGGCCATGATCACGTCCTCGTCGTCGCACTTGGACTCGACAAAGAGGACCTCAATGTGCTCACGTGCGCAGACGTCAGCCACCCACTTCCGCCGGTCCTTGGTAGAGTTTGTTGCGTCGAGGATTCCAATCACACCGCCCTGCTTGAACCAATCCAGCATGTCGGCTATGGCAGCCTCAGCGGCGGCCTTCCTTCGACGCTCGCCCTCGGCGTTGTCCGTGTCGAAGAAGTCGGCCGAGGGCTGGGGGGCGTCATGTCGGCGGTAGTTGCCCACGTTGAAGGTCTTGGCGTCGATGGAGAGCCATTGCAGATATCGCTGAGCTGGACGGTGGGAGCGGGTCAGTGTTCAGTAACCTTGGGAGGAGACATGGGAGGAAATACCTTTCTGTGCTATGAAACTCTTGCCTCGTGCTGGCAAACCCACCATAACAACGCAGATCTTGGTGTCCTCGGCCTGGACGCCCACACCATTAGCCTTTGGTGCCATGATTGCTCTCCTCGTACCGAGCCGAGTCGGACTCGTGGGTGGTTTCAAAAGACGAAAAGTGAAGATGTGCAACAACGCAAAAGACGGTGGAGCGGGAACGGGAAGCTTGAGAGAATATAGTTCGAAACCAGGAATTTGCAGGGTCTCGGGAGGACTAGTCAGAGACAGGAACAGGGAGCAGGTAGTGTTGAGTGGAAAAAAGAGAAGAAGATCAGGAGGGAGGGAGGGGTGTCGAGCGAAGCAGCCGGAGCAGTGAGCCGAGCAGATGTATGTAGTGTGTAGTGTGGAAGGCAGATCAGACGATGCGCGCTGTGTGTTTGGTTTTCTGGTCGAGCGACAGAATCGAATCAATGGCCCCAGAGGAAAGTCTCATGCACACACGAGAATGAATGGACGTCACTCGGGATTTCCAGGCCTCGCTACCCGGCCCAGCGGCGGCATAGAGCGGCAGCACCCCGCAACGGATCCATGATTAGCGACTTCTTCCACGAGCTTGACGACCTTCTGCCCCACTAAGACAGGGCTTTTGCCGGGTCTCCTGTCCCCTCTGGCTCAAGGTCAGGGCCTGGGAAATCTCACCCAGGGCTGTCCGGGTCCGCCAGGGGTCAGTTGGCATTTGTGCTGACCATAGGTACAGGTAAATACTGTGTAGGTAAGGTAGAAACTATGATTCTATCTCAAACCAGAGCAGACTGGCTGGAGAGATTCTGTGTCCGTCCGTCAACCTGCACGTGCCGCTGACAGGACATCCGAGGATGAAGAATGTAGGTACGCATGTCATGCCATCCCTCCCTGTCTCTCCCGCACCTCCAACAAGATCCAAAGAGGGACGGATCAGACGCCAGGCACGAGACAGATCGAGAGAGACCATCGACAACGTGTACACCGTAGTAGCGCAGTCAAAGCAGAGCGAAAAGTACAGTTCAGCGCCAGCGCAAACGTCGGCTAGTACCCTTTTATTGGGGACACTAGGAACAGGTTGCATTGCACTGTTCGTCAGTGTGGAGGGCAGCAGAAGGGGAAGAAGGGAAAAAATTAAGGAATAGGGAATAGCCGCCAGTAACCATAAATTGCATCACGACCTTTGAAGAAACAGATCCGTGCCGAGGATTTCTCGGGCTGGATGGAGAATACCCTTGCCTCGTTCGAAATCGAGGCTTTCTGGTGCCACCATTCACTGTTGTATTGCTTTACTTCATCTTTTCCACATTTATTTCTTTTGTTTTTTTCTTGTCCCTTTCCGGTCTCTATTTTGCAAACCCCTTTCTTCTCTTCGTGGGCTAGAAACTGGAGTCCGAAAAGAGATGAAATAGGGCCCCCTTGGACCGACCTAGCTTGAAGCTTTGGGCCTTCTGGAACGGAACTCCATAACAGACAGGCCTGGCTTACAGGGCTTCGAGAGACCCACGCCACGACCGCCCTGTCTGGAGTTTTCGCGTTTCTGGCAAGCAAAGCTTCGTGCAATACATCATCGCCCAATCCGCACTGAGATGCGGCAAGGAGGGCTCCCACGACAAGAAGAAAATCATATCTTCTCCGCCGTCTGTTCTGGCGACGCTTGTCTTCTCTGAGAATGCAATGAAAGGAAAACTGCCGCCTCCTTCCAGTCCATCTTGAGCTGGAAGCCAGCCAGCCAGCAACCAAGCAGATCCCCCGAGACGCGAGCCCACTAGCTTCGCTGCCGCGGTGGCAGGGCCCGAACCCAAAAAGTTCACGATAGTTGCTCCCATGGGGGAAGAGGCGTCGGTCAGCCCTCGAGCACTGCTGCAGGGTGTTGACTCCACCACCCTTGCCTTTACAGAAATTCCGAAGGGGGCATTCTAGCGGTGTGACCCTTTTCCCACGATCGCCTTTTCGGCATTCGCATCAAAAGCATCCAGGAGAAAACAAGAAGAGAAGGAAATTCGAAACGTGTGAATTTTCGAGAAATATTAACTGGAGAATAATGACTGGCTTCTGCGTACCTTGCTGAAATTTGAGGCGTGGCCCCTCCGAACGGGGCCTACTCCTGCCGCGATCCCCTTCATATCTGAAATCGAATCGAAGATTATTGATTCGAGGCGGGTAACGTTCTCCCTCGTGGCTATCTAGGTAGGGAGGGTACAGTACGTATCTTGTGACGATAAAGACCCACACTGACGATAGATTCCCGCCAGTCGAGATGATAACTTGAAGTGGAATATGATGATAGGATACGGAACTGATTGTGGGTTGGGAGGTCCAAAGTAATGAAAACTCCCTTCTGCGCGACAAGAGATGCCGCTCGGGGAGATAAGAATGACTATGGCGCAATCTGCATCCCGTCTTTCCTTCTGTCTAATACTCACATCTCACTGTCATACTGCTGTCCAAGGCGCCAAGGCGATAACAATCATACACATGTTGCAGCCCATGTTACGTCATAATAGGCTCGAGGAAGCAAGGTAAGCCGTTCTGCAGCGCAAAGATTTCTGAAGCAATCGATTTGATGCTTGATGATTAGTTGTGTCAGCGAGAAGCTGCTCAGGCAAACATGTTTTCAGTTCACTTCCAGCGGTAATATATTCACTACAAGAAGAGGGAGATTGTCTGGTCATCAAGTATATCTATAGGATTTCATCAGTATACGAAATTTGTGAATACACCAATAAGCTCTGCAATCCATTGCATAAGTAATCATGTTTTGAATGCATACAAGATACGGTACAATATTCCAGATGAACTCTCAGGTCATCATTTATAAGCACTCGTGTCGAGCTTTCCACTACGAAGAAACTCCAGCATTGCTTGAATACAGAATCATCTTCTCCTAGTAGAACTCTCGAGAATAAAATGCAATCCTGCTAGCCCCGACATCAAAACGAGCCACTACATTTGTCAGGAAAGATATGCCTAATATAAAGGGCCCATTGTCTCCGTTGTTGATGGTAGTCGCGCAGAGCCCCGTCAATGGGTCGACCAACTTCGTATTGATCATGTCTTGGGGATTGATCCAAAAGTTTTCACCACCAATCACAACCGAAAAATTCGGGGGAATGGCGTCACAAGGTACAAAGTATGACCCGTAATACCATGAGTAGACCGCGGGAGGATCAAAGCGAGAATTGACCTCCTGTGCAATATCTAGACATCATTGTTATTGTACAATGCACACTTTCAAGGAAGGGTCATTACTCACTGGGTGGCATATAAGACATCGTCGTGCTGCTGTCAATGATGAATGGATACTGAGAATAGTCTTCGACCGTATTGATCTGAAAGCCTTGGGGAAGGATCGTGTAGTATGATGGTTTGTATCCAGACGAGCCTTTGTGCGCGATATCGGCCTTGTATATATGTCAACTTCATGGTTACATTGATAACACTTTGGCTTGCAGTACTCACGATTATGAGATCCGTATCAGCAGAAATTCTCTGGCTTAGATTGAGGGGAGGCAATTCGCCAAAGGACAGGAACCCGTTGCTGGAGTTCCTGTCGAGTGCAAGACACCAATAGGGTTCAACGTTGCCACTCGTCATCATGGTTGTGAACAGAGGCGAATAGTTCGTCAAATCTTCCGACCTGTTTGTCCTAGAATCATCGCCAAAGTATGCGGAAGTGAGTGATGGGTAAGCCAGGCCGAGCACTCCGCTGGTCACACCGTCACCGTTCCAATACCCCCCACTGGCGACTACAACGACGCGTGTTAGTGATTATCTTTCTCAGGACGGTAGCAGAGTTTCGAAAAGCTCTTCTGGGCACTTTTTCTGAGTTGATCCATGATAGAACCATTTGGGGGAACATGAGACAACCCAGAGCGGGTAGGTAACAATATTGGAAGTTGCTTACAGCCCATCTCCTGTCTGGGAACTGAGACACCGGCGATTTCAACCTCCACGTAGCCAAGTCTGCCCGACACCACCTCGTTGTCATTCAAGCTAATGTGGAAATGCTGTCCCCCGACGACACCACCTGAAAATGTCCCGAGTGGAAAACCTGGTCCCATGGGGTCCCCGCAGGAATGCGAGTTCACTGATATGTCGCAAGAAAAGATCATTTCGCGGACCCAGGCGTCAGAGCTGGCCGAGTCCACGAGAAGCTTCATCGGCCATCCGTCGATCGTGACGTCGACTGATTATTGTGTAGCTCTCTGGTCGACAACGCTCACGTTCCCGAACCCACGCTGTTGAGCTTTACCAGAGAGGGCGAAACGGGCCGCGGCCGAAGGATGTCCATCAGCTCCGGGTGGTGGTTGAACCCGCGAAATCTTCATGTGGCTACTCTGGCGCCTTTCTCCTGCGGATGACGGTGCCACAGAGAGGGCATCTGCGCGGCGGAAGCTCACTCCAGGGTATGAGAATGAACGCAAGATATCATCAGTCTGGGTGGCACCGGGCGGCGCTGCCCAACAGAGGGCCGCCAGGACGATAAGTGTCAGTGGCAGCATTATGGAAATACAAGAGAGGATTTTGATTCCGGCTTGTAGTATTTGCACTGAGATCAAGACTGACAACAAGCTTGAAGGGTTCTCCAAAAAGCTTTAGACACCATGATTTCTGCCTCGGCGCTTGGGGCCCGTCGGGTTATATGAACCAAGGCCATGATCCCTTGATTCGACCACGATGGCATAATTCGATGGCTGAGCACAGCTCGAGATCTCCATCATCACGGATGCAAAAGCGAGAGGAACAGTTGACGGAAGGAACGGCCACTCGCATGTCATCAGGTAATCTTCCGCTGCCAAACTGATCAGTACACAAAGCAAACACGGATGTCATTTAAAGAAATCGGGTTTTCAAAGCCTTCGTCTCAAACGATTGGCACCACAGTACAGCAACGGTGTTCATTTGCCTTTCGCCAAGTTGAGCGAGTCGACAAAGAGACATCAACAACACCTTTATGTACTTCGCCATTCGACCTTCACCCGCGCGGGCTCTCTAATCAATGCGCCGACATTGACGGCGAGAGCTGAAAGAGGCTGATAGCAGCCAGCTCGCTTACAGCCGTCGAGGAATCCCTGATCCATGACGCAGGCCCTCCGCCTCTCATGTCGCTGGCATAGTGCCCTTCCGTCACATGGAGAATGCAACCTTATTGAGATCGGGCGCTCAGTCCTACACTCGATGGCTTGTGGCTGCGGTTTGCTTTCAGCTCTACACCACTCTGTGGTACTGGAGTAGCCGGCTCACTGCAGTCATGCCCCAGGCAAACTTGAGTTGTCGATAAACCATCCCGCGACGTGTGCGACAACTAATAAGCCGGCTACAGTGAAACTCGGTCCACCTCCAATGGCGTCCAGTATTCATGGTCCCAGTCCAAGGTGTCGGTCGGACTTTCAACGAAGACACATGCAATTTGTCGAGGGGGGGCGTTCTCAAAAGGTAAGATCTGCGACCATCTTCTTGCGCCGTGCGTATCGAACCATTTCTGCATCAACTCATCGCTCCAAATTTCCGAAGGTCGTCATCGTTGTTTGTAGTGGTGAACCAAGATGAGATGACACGTTACAGTGATCAACTATCAATCAGACACAGATCATAGACGAAATAATGTGAAGAGACTGATACAAGGCTGCAAGACGAAAGCGAGAGAGGGGGAGATCTCGGTTGCGTTGTCGTGTAAGTCTTACCTTCATTAGGTATACTACTATAAGAAACAATATAGTGGACCCCTTTTTTCATTTCCACTACTATTAGATCGTTACCGGTCGAGCACCAATGGCAACGAAAGGCTGAACAATCTACTAGCATCTACACGGTAGCTTCGCGTAGCGGGCGCGAGCTGGTTGCCGGATATGGTATCCTCTTCTTCGAGCGCCATATCGGGGCCGCGGGTGATCTGCGACGGGGTTTCGATGGTGGTCCCCTAGCAAACTCACTCCTCCGTCCAAAGGGTTCAGATCCACCGACGGGCCGTTCTTATGCTCAGGCGTTGGCGGTTTTGCTCCGGGCATTGCTGCAATCGATCCGGTTGGGTTTCTGATAAGAAGTGATGGGAAATTATTTCTCTCCCTCGTGCAGATGCAGCAGTCACCTTGCAGACGCTCGACAACATCCTTCTCTCGTCGATATTTCCGTCTCTTGGAGACCCTTTGCGCAGAGCCGCCTGCCTAGCCGAGGTCTGAGTGCAACAATCCGCCAAGCCACTGCAATAAGCACTACAAGCAAGGGGTCCAAGTCACCTGGGGTTGAGAAGCACGAGGGAAGGAAGAAAAAAAGACAACAACAAAGCGTCGTCGTCGAGTATTGTGGGGGTTGTTGACCTTTGCACATTCGCTGCAGAACGCGGTGTATCGCCTTCTTTTTTCCCTTCTTCTTTTTCCCTCTTCTTTCTTTTTTGCTATTGCCTTGCATTGCATTGTCGATCATCAGGATACCCCACTCATATGCAATGGCAGCCGTGGCACAGCAACAGAAGCAGCAGCCGCTGAGCATGATGACCAAGGCGTCACAGTTCATGTCATTCTACGAACCTTCTTCTTCTTCTTCTTCGACGGACGCTGCAGCAGAGACATCACATATTGTTGGGGGCGGTGATGCTGCGCCCAAGCTGATCCTGGTCGCCAGTTGGATGGACGCCCGTGATTTGCACATTGCCAAGTATATCACGCGGTATCAAACCTTATATCCCACCGCTAGGATCCTGCTTGTCAAGTTCGTCCTCCGCCACATTGTGGTGCGGTCCGAGTGCGTCGCGGCCGTCCGGCCGGCCGTCTCGTACATCCGGTCCCTGATGAGCGCCGGCCACCTGTCCGAGACGGCGCAGCGCCCCGAGATTCTTCTGCATGTCTTCTCCAACGGCGGCGTCGCCAGCTCCAAGGAGCTCTTCGAGGCCTACGAGGCAGAGACGGAAGGGCGGCCGTTTCCCTTGCACACGGCTGTGTACGACTCATGCCCGGGTCTGTATAGCTACTGGAGCGCCTACAACGCGGCCATTGCCGGCGTGCCACGGGGTCTCTGGCGCTGGATCATGGCACCGCTCATCCACCTGCTAGACCTGTACCTCTTGGTCATGGCTGTGGCGCTCCGGCGACCGTACAACCTCGTCATCAACGCGGACCGGCACAACGACCCGGCCAAGACGAGACAGACGAACCGCACCTACATCTACGGCCGGGGCGACGACATGGTGGACTGGAGACACGTTGAGCTGCACGCGCGCGCTGCCGAGAAACGCGGGTACGTCGTACGCACTGAGCTGTTCGACAAGGGCACGCACGTCGCCCACGTGAGGGCTGACGAGGGTCGGTATTGGAGCGTTGTCGCCGAGACTTGGGAGAAGAGCCAATCTACTAAGACCTCGTGAGCGTCTACTTTTTTTTTTCTTCCTTGTTGGGCAGATATGATGGCATAATGAGGTGTAAGGTGTACATAGAGCAGGATCAATCAATGATACTTTTCCCTTTCTCACTCATGCAGGCTAGAAGTTGTGAGGCTCATCGCACTATGCAGTCTTTTCCGAAAAAGCAAGCCACCAGGTAAGGGTATAGCGGGAAAAAAAAGAAAGTCTCATCTTGAATAACCCACTCCCGGCAACTTTTCCACCAAATCATGACCAACCTTCTTGCCGGTACTGCTTGTACTTGGTCTTGCCATCGCCGAGAGTCGCACAATCACACACGCAGCACAACTCATGGCACGATTCTGCTGCATCGCTGCAGTTGTTTTCTCAATCTGCAAGGTATGGTGTGCGGTCAGTATAACTCGCATTGTCTTGCCGCAAGGCCTTTTTGCTTTTTTCCCCGTCTTCCGCGCATCCCACTTCCCGGGGCGGTCTTGGCCGGGCAAAAGCAGACGTTATGCTCCCGGCAGTGGGCATTATAGTCGGTGTGCTGTAGATCTCCTTTTTTGTTTTTCTCCTCTACCTAGGCTTATTTGTTGACTTTCATCGAAGAAAATAAAATTTCTGGAAGAACATGGAACAGTACCATAGATTCTTGTTACATGTATCTGACTCTGCTTTACCAGGATTTTTATTCAAGTGTGGATTGAAAAGTGCTTAGATAGACCAAGTTCGCGACATGTCCCCTTTACGTAAAATATATACACCGAGTCGGGTAGCATATCGTCATTCCTCCTTCCCAGCGTTCCAGTCATTCCGGAAGAAGGTGCCAATATTATGGGGTTTGAATGAGAAATATAAGAATTGATGTAAACGGCTTTGCAGCTGCATGTACTAATAGTTATGAAGAAAACTGAAACAATATCCAAGCTCAAAATCGTGAGATTCATCTCTCGTCTAATGCCAAAGCTGTAGTTTTGGGTATGGCATGAGAGTATTAATAAAAGAAAACGAGAAGCTCAAATCAGGCAAGACATGCAGAAAAAGACCAGATATGCCAGCCCTCGTTCGTAATTCCCACCAAGCACACGACACTCGTTCGGGTCCCTGAGGACATGACTCTGTTCTTTTGTGTTTTCCCTCTCTCCCCCTTTTGTCCTCCCTCGTCATCATCTGGTGCGCTGCCTCTTCTTCCCCTTTTCGCTCGTCTTTTGTTGCACGGGGCTCTCGTCGTCCATACAGGCGTCGCACTCCTGGTCGAACGCGTGCTGATCCATGTTGACGCCGTTTCTGCACTCGCCAAAGATGCCGTTGTTCTTGGCCTCGAGGCAGGGTAGCTGTTGGGATAGGTCCTCCCAGTGGAAATCCCCCCCGCATCGTGTGCAGCTGCCGGAAAAAAGGACGAGGCGACACATGACGGACTGTTGTTTCTTGTTCTTCGTCTCCGGTTTTGAGCCCTGATGAAATAAAGCTCGTATCTGGGGTTGTATAGCAGACAGAATGCTCCTTGGGAAGGCAACAAGGTACGTGAATTGGAAGGTGGCTGGAATCCATGTAAGTAAATGGTGAATATTGGGAATGGACAAAACTCCTCACAATAAGGGATATTTTCGAGGTCTTTAGGATATATGCTTACATGAGAAATGATAGTAGATGCAAGGCCAGTAAAGTAGGTCGCAAAAGATGGCCGCTGATCTTTGTTGCAGCCCCCTTGGCATAGATCTGCTTCAGGGTCCTTGGAGAATAAGTGTGGGGTATGACCTCAAAGAAAATCGATGATTCCTGGCAAGGGGCCGGAAATGTGTCGAGGCAAGGAGCAGTTCAACTTTTTATGTACATGTGAATCACGGGAGACGAGTCCTGCTGGTCCGATGCCGTCCAAGGTGCATAGTAGGTTTGGAGAGGAATGAGAAAATCGCCAGTCTGTCATGTCTCATAAAGCTTTCTACTTCTGGGAGAAGCAGAGCAGCAACAGAAAACAAGAGGCAATGCCTGGCAAAAGCGGAAGCAGCAAGTACTGTAGCAGCAAGCGGCAACGGCAGAAGCAGGAGCAGGGGAAGGTCGGAAGCTTAGATGTCGGCTGTGCGTCTTCTTTGGCCCTGGTTGGCACTCGAAGCATGTATGTGTATGTACGTACGGTAAGGTATGTATGGAGGTATGTGTGCATGTACGCGTGTGGGGAGTATCTGATCAACGTCAGTCAAAGGGGGTGGGCCGGCCCTTGTTTGATGTGGGAAGATCCGGCTGTGAGATTTGTCCAACGTCTGCCAGTCCTCTTTCTTGTTGCTGGACCTGTCACTCCTCCGGCAGACAGACGGATTTCTTGTTAGCCTTTGGTGTGACTACGTTAGCAGAGAAGCTATAATATGCAGGCTACTGTATGCGATTAGTCGAAAAGCCAGTAGGGCAAATACCCGCGCCGAGGCCTGCGGAGATCCTGCGCCGTTCAGGCGCGTAGAAAAGTCTATGCTGTGCTTGCGTGGTCAGAAAGCAGCCGACACTGACGAAAAGGATATTTCCAGGTCTGCCGCGATGCACGACCGAACGTCAGAGGAGGTGGAGTAACCCAGTACCTAGTGTACCTAGTGTACACCCACGACGAGAAAGCGAGAGGGAGAAGAAAAAAGTTGCAGTGAAGGATCGGCCGACCAGTCTGGTTGCTCGATACTGATGGATGTTGGATGCCTTGGATGACTAGTTCTTGATCTACCGGAAGCACCCGCTCGATGGCTGGCTGGTTTTCGCTGGCTCGCGGCCGAACTGCCCCCTCCCCTGGCCTGGTCGGACCACGGACTGGCCCCTTCGAGGAAGGGTGTGGCTAGAGGATGGTCATGGAGAGATCCTTCGCGACTCCTGCCGTCACCAACACGGTCTGCTGCGCGCGAGCAGGCAGGTCTCGTGCCGACCAGGATGGAGTCGTGATAGGGCAGAAGGAAGCAGCAGCCGGCAGCTCCTCTCAGCCCTGGAGTATAGTGTGCGTAATGTACAGATGGATGCATGCTGCGGGCATGTCAACGCTCAGGGTCTCCGTCTCCGTCCGCGTCCCCGTCTGCGTTCTCCAGAGAGGTACATAGGGAGAGGCACAGTCGAGCGGCACGGCAACGGAAAAGAGAGACAAACGGGGTCCAAGTGCTTTCTTCGAATAATTCTCAAACCCCCACAGCTCAGTTGCTCAAAGCGGAGGGTTCCCCGGTTCTCGCTCGACAGCCGTTGAAGCGCTAATGTAGTCAGTCATCACCTGCAGCATGGCAGCGTGGCAGTTTTCGACCAGGGGGACCCGCGGCATGGGCATGGGCATGGAGAAGCGAGAAAGAAGGGAGCGAAAGAGAGAGAAAAGGGAAAGGGCCAGCCCTCTTTTGCTGCAATCCCTGATCTGATTGAACGATTGACTTTTCAAGCTCATCGAATCAGCCGTCAGGAAATCCCAAAAGTCTTTTTTTTCATCCCTCCCTCCCTGGTCCTTGCAGCAGCAGCAAGCAGATGCCGCACGACCACCAGTTTGTGTGTTTCCTTCACAGCAAATAATGTCATAGTAATACCCTACGAACCTGGCTCCGTGATCTCTGTCCAGTTGGGACCATGGCCGTTCTCTGCCGGTTTTCGGGCGGCTATTCGAAAACCTACCCGCGCGTGTCAAAACTCTCTGCGTCGTGTTATAGGTAGGTTAGAGCCAACGCCAGCCCAAGCCCAAGCCAAGGGTGTTGGTGGTATTGGCATTGCACATCCAAGAAGAGCAGAGACCGGCAAAGGAGTCGAGAAGAAAGCAGAGCCCACTCTCTTGTACTGTGAAATGCCATTCATCGCGATTGCCAGCATGGCGGTGGAAGCTCACTGGTCCGTCGTGGCTCGGCGTCTCTATTCCTTCCCGGCCGCCTTTGCAGGGATGCTGCACTATAATCCTGTATTTTTCTTCATAAAGTACGGAACATCTTGTGTCGCAGCGTCGCATCCCGATTGATGAAGTGTACGGAGTATTGTGCCGCGAGGCAATGGGAAGCCCGGATGTGGTCGTCTTTCTTCCCTGGTGAGGCCGCGCCCTGCTCCCTCACCTCTGGCCAGTCACAGGGCCACAGGATGAATGCGATTGTACGTTGCCCCGTGTGTGTCGTGACAAGCACACCACGTACGCGTGCGGAGGATTGAGCGAGGTGAGTGGAACGAACTGCAAGAACGTGCATGCCACGATGCACTCAACACTTAATAACCCAGTGTAGATCTGTAGGCGGGCAGGCAGTGTGTAAAGCGGCCGGTGGATGACCTGCAGAGAAGGGCAAGAAAGACAGCACCTCCTCAGACTCTGATTGCTGCCGTGCCACATTCCGGCAGTGCGATTAGCGCCCGATTCCTTCTCCTCCGAGTCGCCATCGTATCATGGAGGTGATATAGCATCCAGGTGGGTGGGGTCCCGGCCGGGTATCGTTGAGGGATTAAGCAGGTTTCCAGAAATCCTCGGAAGCTTTATAAGTAGTTCGTGACTATCATACTTTGGGAAATGGAGCAGTGGAAGCAGCACATGAAACGCTTCTCCAGTATTTGCCTTGGAGCTAAGGGAAGCATTGTGGGTTGGAAGCTTTTTCTGTGGCATCTTGTTGCACATGGCGATCCTGGGCTGTACGACTTTGGAAACGGGCAAAACACCGATATGAAATTGAGCTGCCTCGCGAGACAAGAAGAAAAGCAGGTGGCGAACGACTGTTCAACGGTGTGTATGGTGTGCTCGTTGTAGAGAACCTCACCGCCAAGTTCCGGTCAGTCGATGAGTGCGCGGCGGCGCGTGTGTTTGAATTTTGATCCTCCGCATGATGGATATCTCGAATGGCATCACCCTCGAATAAGAGGATGCGAAAAGTGGACAGCTGGACCTCGTTTAGGAAAACAGTTGCGGCTCTTTTTGCGCATCGTGGAGGGCCTGTCGAATCGCTGCACGAAGCCGATAGCTGCTACTACACTGCCTGCATTAGCCTGGAGGGAGAAGAGACTCGATCACCCTGGCCGGCCGTGGCAGGGCACACATGTGAGCCGAACTCTCCCCGTCTGTCTACTACTTTAGGAGCGTGTTCGTTGTTCTGTCCGCACATGTGCGGAACGAGATTGATGGGGATGGGGGATGGGTCTTCTTCTTTCGTATCCTCTCTCCGCCTCTTCCAGTAGCTTTGCCCGCTCTGCCGAGTCCCGTCTCGTTCTCGCTCTGTCAGTTGGTTCGCCAGAGGTGTTTGTGGTTTGTCAGAAGAGGGAATGGGTGGATGGGATTGTACGAATACGTATTGATGCAAAGCACGGAGAGGACGGAACGGACCAGGTATTGAACATCAAATTGGAGTGGAGGGGTTCGGTTCATTCCAAGTTCATCGTTCCTGCCCGTCGATAGGCAGATGGAGTCGGTTCGGTCGTGCTATTACTTTTACCATGTCGCACAAAAGCAGCCGCGACCGAAGAGGAAACTCAAACCCCCAGTTGACCGACTCCATCCACGCGTCCAAGGCACTGCACTAGATAGAACGAACCCCTCTTGCAACAGTATACGTCTTCTCTTTTGGAGCATTGCATGCGGTGCAGCGCAGTTAGTTGGCCGTTATAAGATGGGTTGCACCCGCCGTCACCTCACATCACTCATCACTCATTCGAGCATCTCGGCGGGTAATCTCGCACTTTGTCGCCCGTCCAAATCCCATCTCCATGCCGGTGACGCAGGCCGCATCCCGACTCGCATCATCGCAGCAAGCCTTACAAAGTGACGTGACGGCATTCTTTAGTTCCTAATGTTGCCAACAGCCGTTCGCTATTCAATGTTGCTTCACCAGAACTGAGTCGTTGGGAGAAGGTTTGGAGCCCATGACAATACGACAACCCCCATTACTCTATCTGTGCAGGTCCGGGAACGTCTTGCTGGTCGGTAGTGATAACTGTAGATATATATATATATGGGCGGGCGGCAGAATTGTGTCCGTTCCGTCTGGTATTACAAAGTAGTAAGTATATGTGCCTATGTAGTGGTGCAATGCAGTATGCCGATAATATTATCCCGTGATGACATGCGCGTGCCTATATGCGAGATGATCAATCAGTGCCCCCTTCCTTCTTCCTGACCGCTGCTGCTGATTGAACAGAAAACGCCGTGCCCATATGCTGACTATGCTGATGTTTCGAATGCCCCCAAAAAATAATTGTAACAATGATAATCCAGTGGTGCAACCTTCCCGTCGCTAATGTGGCTTGCTGCGTCAAAAGAGGTGTGTGGTGGTTGTGGTATGTATGTGGGCGACTTTGGTCCGTCGCATCATCAGGGGACAATGCTCTGCCTCCATCGGTCAACTCTATCGTACTGCTGCCCAGGTTGTTGCATTGGCATTGGCAGCTGCAGCGGCATGCCATTGTAGCCGAGGACGTTATGGCCATAGCCGTTGTTCTGCATACCGTTGTAGCCGCCAACACCACCCATCCCGTACGCATTGTTACCCATCATCATGCCGCCAATGCCGTTGTTTGTCGGCATGTGCTGCATGGTTGGAGCTTGAAAACTGGAGCTGTGCTGGAGTCTGCTGCCGCCTCGTCCAAATCCGCCCGCAGTCCCGTCGTTATATTGCCCCGCCATGTATCCGCCTGAGCGCTGGAGGTTCGAAGTGCTCAAGTTGTCAGGAAGCTGCGCCCGGAAGCCTGCCAGCTTCATGTCCTGGCTCTTCCTGAACCGATGCGCCTCTTCTTGTCGGGCCCGCTCGTTGTCTGCCCTGGGATCAGTCAGGACGGTCCGGCGAGTCGCGCCCAGCACGTCGGCCATCGAGTGACGTTTGGTGATGATTGGTGCTGCGGGGATCTGAAGTGGAGCTCCGGCGCCCATCTCCTTTTCTCGTGCCTCACGTTCCGCTTGCAGACGTCGTCGGCGCTGCCCCAGTGTCTCTTCTTCTTCGGCAGGCGCCGCCTTTTCCTTCCCCTTGGCACCGCTGTTGTCGGAAACGGCATCTTCCTTGAATGTATCTCCCAGCTGAGTGAGTAACTCGGTGGAAAATGCAGTGCTTACGGGGCGAGCCTGCGGCAGTGGATTTTCCGCTTCTTGGGCAGCAAGGCGGCGTTTCCGTTCTCCCAGCGTCTCTCCCTCATGTTCGTCCTCTTCTGGGGTGTGGATTCTCAAGCTCGGGCTTGGTGGTCCGAGGCCGCCACTCATGCCCAGGGCGCCTCCGCCCGATAACGCCATCAGCGATTGTCGTGCTGCCAAAGTAGGACGGCCCTGCAGACGGTTGCGGCGATGGCTGAGGGGTTCATTGTCATCAAGGTTCCGCTGCTCCATGAGACCTAGCGGTCGATTCGCCTCGGCCTGGAACGCTCGCATCTTCATTGCGCCATTCTGCTTGACCGGGAGAAGTCCGAGGGGAACATCTTCATCATCTGATTCATCAGCTGCATCCTTGGGTCCTTCCCAAGCGAGGTTAACCTTTTTGCCTTTGCGATTCTGGCGCTCCATCTCCGCAACAGTGTCAATCTCCAGAAGAGTAGAGTGCATGCCGTTGGGATATAGCTGCGCGGGCGCCCTGGTCCGCTGCTTTTGTTGGTACTTGCGAATCTGCAACTCGGCCAGAAGTGTTGTGGGCGGTCCATGAGTAGCGGGATCTATATCGCTGTCCTCTTCATTGCCGCTCTCATTGTCTTCATCTTCGGCACCTGACGCGAGCTTGCTATGTTCATCATCGCCAGATTCGCTGCCATGGTCAGAACCCAGCCTAGGGCTTGCCATGTTACTCTGCTTCTCCTCCTTTGAGGTGCTTCTGATGCTGATTTTGCTCGGTGCGCGCAAGTGAAAGATGGAGCGCCGTTTCTTGACGTCAAGCGCATTGGCCGTACTGTTTCGCTTGACGTGAGATTTGCGTTTGTCAACACCATAGATCTCATTTCCAAGTTTGCCTGCAAATGAATGATCCGTAAAAGCTGATACCGGGGCCTTTGCAGACGCATCCAAGATGCTGTCAAGAGTAGCCATGGCTGAGCCATCCTTGAGTTCTATAGCAGGCGACTCGGAGGGCATATCAAAGAAGGCACTGGCTCGAAGCTGCGGGGGAAGATTATCGATATTGTAGGACATTCGTGATTTTCGTTTATCCGAAGGGTCCAGGACCGATAGACGCGACTTCCTGGCCTCGCTGTCGACAGGCTGTGGACCGGGACGGGCCTGCGATGCAGTGTCATCCTCGGCAGACAGCAGAGCACCGGCTTCCTCAGGAGGTGGCGACTCCGGCCCCAGAAGTGGTGTTGGCATCTCCGAATTGGACCCAGAGTTGAGGGGGTCAAACATTGGCTCCGGCACAACTTCTGGAAGCCATGCTGCAGATTGACGGGTTGCTTCGGGCATCATGCTCAGAACCTGCGATCTCCGCTGATTCCTAATAGCAGTCTTGGGGTTCTTGGATAACTTCTGGGGTAAGTTGAGCATCATCGGAACCCGTGCTGGGTAGAACATCATTTGCTGTCCTGTCGCGGGGTCCATGTATGATGTCGGCCTGACCGTAGGGTTCATCGGTGCTGATATTATGGGCCTGCCGGCTTGTCTGGGCTCGTCAGCGGGCAAGTGCAGTGACAGATCCAAGTCAAAGGGTGCTTGGAAGGAATCCTCCTCAGCTTCCGGCGAGCAGTGGGCCCCGTCGAAGTCGGCAAATGCATCCGCTGCTTGATCGAAGGTGCCCACAGATCCGGTGGGAGATCTCGGTCGCTGGCCATGCGGCGCATGTTCCACTTGGGCCCCATCATCTTTGTTTCCCCAGTAGTCTGTAGCGCTTGGACCGTTGTGAGATGTGGCACTCGGAGTTGGGTGGGCATCATCCACGGGTGGTACCTGCAATTCTTGTTGTTCTTCGGGGCGCTCTTGCAGCCGGTCGGCCTCGTCCATCGCGGCCAGCGTCAAACCCGTTGGCTCCATCTCGGCAATGTCTGTAAGCGAAGGTTTCGTCGACTTGGCGCTCCGCGTTGAACTCTTTCCCGGGCCGTGGCGGCTCAGCAAGTCGCTCGAATCGGCTTCGGAATGGGGGTGAGATGTAGATCGGAGACGGGACTGATTGGATCGTAACGAGTGGTTGGGGGACATGACATATCCCGCAGGAGAATAGCCACCGTGGCGAGCTGCGTTGTTCGTATCGAGAATCGAGCTTGTGGAAGATACCTGGCGCGTAAAGGGAAAAGGCTCCTTGGCCTCTGGGCCAAATCCTGTGCTGACGCTGGCTTGTAATAGAGAGGACCTGCGGCTATCGATGCGCTTTTGTTCCTCGTTTAGGTCTCGAATCGCGCTCTCAATGGACGAGGTCCTGGACAACTTTTCGGCAGTCGCTTCAAGCACGGCAATGTTGCTCGCGTGTGAGCTGGAGCGGCTTCGCACAGATGGCGAAGGGTGAATGATCTTGACGCCCTTGGTGGATGCGGTGCGTATCAGGGGTTTTGGTTTGACGATTACAGGCTGCTGCAATTCACTGCTGTCATCAGCGGGCGCAGATGATTTGGTCGAGGTGCAGTCCAAATCGTCGTGATGATGGCCAACCGTGGCCTTTGGGCTCAAACTCTGATGAGCGGAAGTCGGGCTCGCAGCGAGTGTGTCCTGACTAACATGTGACCTCGTATTGACCAAATTGGAAATGGGGCTGGAGCGGCCGGATGAGGCTGTATCCACAGCCCCTGAAGGCGCCGAAGCAACGTCGGGTTCAGTGTTGATAAGCGTCGGGCCTTTGGGTGCTGTGGCTCGTGCTGAAGCTCCCACTGATTGGGCCAAGTCCACGGCGTCGGGGCTGGCCATGGCCGTTTTGGAAGTCGCATTATCTGCCCGCTCGTCCTCGTTGTCATGGAATTCGCCAACCTGGTCCTCGTGACCGAGTCTCTCATACGATTCCGAATCCATGGAAATTGGGGTGAAGGTCGATTTTACAGATTGCAGCAGCGGCATAGGCGACGGCGAGAGGGCGGGCGAGAGAGAAATAGGCGGCGATGCGCCATCGTTTCTGTCGTCCTGTTGGGCGACCTCGGTGTAGGTGCCAGCCATGGCGGCCGGAGCTGTGTGGGTAGGTTCCAATATGCAGCAGTTACGAGATATGCCGATGCGTTTGTTATGGTTTATTTCCCCCAGGTAATATTGGTGGTATTAGAGATTAGTAGTCGTATTTTGCAGCCTTTACAAAGCCAGGACCCCTTCCTCGCCGGCCAGAATCGCAACGTGAGCGGTGGGCCGTCCGTCAGCAGCGAGGTTTTACCAGTCCAGCGGATTGCTATGACGAGGGCGCTGGCTGCGCTCAGAGTCCAGAGGGTGCTCGTTTCTAAAATCCCGAGAGGTATCAGAATGGAGAGTCCACGGCGTTGCAGTACAGCTGCCAAGGTGTCGCAGGGAAAAGGGTATCGTCGAGGGTGGACCGTAGGCGCATTTGAAGGGAAAGTGAAGAAACAAACCAAACAAACGGGATAGATGGGACGGGCGCGCCTGACTCGAGGATCTATGTATAAGAGATTCGCTGGAGACTCCTTACAGCAAAGAAACGAACAGAGATAGATTCGCTCACTAGGTTATTAGCTAGGTAGCATGAGCAGCAGCCGGGGGCCTGATGAGCCAAAGCCTACGTAGACAGAGACGAACCGGCGCTACTCCCGCGCGACTCCGTACAGGCGCGACACGTCCCTGTCAGCGACGGGTCACTTTCTATCTTTTCGACTCTTCTCGACGGACTGGGTCACTGGAACGCAGTCGGGATCCCTGTTCTGTCCTGGAAGCTTTTCTTGGTTGTCGGGTGCAGATGACAGGGACATGGGGGGTGGGGTGGGCGTGGGCGGGCGGGAGAGCGAGAACTCAATCCGTAAACCGAAAGACCTTTTTCTTCCTCCTTTGGGCTGGAGAGGCAGGATGGGGTTACTGTGTATATGTATGTGCCAGATGATATGGGCGACAGGTGGACGGATGGCTGGAAGATGCGAATCTACGAAAGACCAGTAAAAACAAAGAGGCCGACCAACTGTGAGTGGATGGATGGACAGATGTGCCTGTACTGTGTAATGCGTACATGTACGAAGCAATGTACAAATGGCTCAGCATCAAAATGTGCCAGACGCAAGGGATGAAGGGGATGACGATGGGGAGATTGGGTGAGTCTGATCTTGTTTCGTTTGGCGTAACCCATCAAACTGCATGCCTGAGTTGTCCATACACAGTTTCTCGCCTATTCATGTATGTAGCAGCAGCTTACATGCCTCAACACACTTGGGTACAAGGAAGGTGCCTCATTGGGCGAGGTCAGTGGTGTATGGCAGCCACCACCAGTTACAGGTAAAATGTCAGATGTCAGCCAGATACTACAGTAGGTAAAGGCTCACACGACAGCCACCAACTACGGTAGACAGACTGGAAAGACCAGTAAAAGCTGGCAGGAGACGCACGGAGCTCGCGCCAGGTGGTAGCAAATCCTGGAGAAAAAAAAAAAAAAATTGTAGATGGTGCTTCCCACGAGCAGCGCACTCATTCATTCGACTATACGTAGGTGGCTCCGTAAAAATGGATGTAGTCCCGGACGGTGCTAACTGAGTTGTACGAAGGTGCATGAGAGCAATGTTGCAACGAACGGAGACGGCATGCGGCAAGACGGTAGCCCCAGAGCGGGTCAGTTTCTTCCCCTGCCCACAATCCGATCCGCCAGAATCGCGTTTCTCGAGACGTGAGCAGCGTCTTTGGAGGCTCCTTTCGGCTCCAGAGTTGCAAAGGCTGTGGAGCGCCTGGTGGGCGCCTCTACAGTCTAGGCCGTTCTTGCCGGATCTCTAAAAGAGGATCGACGTTGGCAGCCGTAATTGGCTTTGGGTCCTTGGTGGCACATAACATACACGAGATGCTGGGCGTGCTTGCAAAAGCCTTGGCAGTTCGAATAGTGCCGATGAAGGTTTCAACTCACGTAGCACCAAGGTAGTAGAAGGCCCGGCTCGAGATCCCCATTACGATCCTGTCTATCCCAATTGTCTGCTTGTGGGTTTTAGGTATTTGCTTGACAGATGGTTTTGTCACGAACACGGGTTCGTTCCTTCGTTTGTTCGGCATTGGATAAGGGGTTCGGCATATAGTGTTCTGGTGCGAGAGGCAGCCGAGCAGCGAGCTTCGCCGAGAATAGAGTGACTGACAGACCTGACACTAGCTCTCTTCTCCATCGTGTAAACGGGCAGGACTCGGCGCCCATTTTGGGGGACCTTGGTCAGACCGGATTTGGTGAACTCGATTCAAAAACCAGGATTCGGGGTGTGAGATCCTGGCTGCGAATCGTCAATCTGATGCCCGCATCCCAGCCTATTACATACAGAATACGGTGTACGCAGTTTAACCAGACAATTTCAGGTAGCCCAGCCAGACGCCAACCAAAAAAAAACCTTTCGGTCTTCGGCACAGCCTCCACCAAATACTGGCTTTCATTGCATATAATCGCCTTGCAACGCGAGCCGCCTCTGCCTCTCCTTTAAAGTTATATAGCTTAAATCATTCCTTCACTCGAGTCGATGGTAAATAGATGTGAACGGTACTAGATACGATGCTCATATCGTTGAGTCAAGCTCTTCAGGATACCATTTTGGCATTTTTCGCGAGTCTCAGCTTTTGATTTGGTTTTTTTTTCTCCCCTTCCCCATTCGCCTGCCCTAGTGCGTCTCTTTATGGTGGATTCTCAAGAAAACGACCCGTAAAATACGTCATTTGGTGGAGAGACCCCCTAGTATAGCATGCAGCCTATACCAGGGACAGCCAAAATCTTTAAATGTTTGACAGGTTAATACTCGATCCTTTCAGCTCCTCCTGATCTAGCTTATTAGTTGATTTCCTCTCAGGAACAACTTGAGCACCGCGTCCCGTTCGAAAGAGCCTTCTCCCAAACGAGGCTGCGGCTGTATTGTCCCGCAGTCACGACCAGTCAGCTGTGTGCGCCACGCCGTGGAACAAGAAGAAGAAAAGAATGGCTAGGAAGATATGGCAGCAATGTCGCATGGATGGCTGCATCCGGAGCACTAAGCCTTATTTGCGGCAATGCAATTAAATCCGCGTGCTTTAAAGTTTCGTACCTCGTCGCCAATGATTCAGGTTGGGGAGGGAGGAAAGGTTTCTTCTTCCTGATGCGAACTGATATACCCATGTGCATCGTCTGCTTGTCTACTGCAGAGATCTCACTGTATCGTAGGTACAGTACTTTTCTTCCTGGCATGATCGAGCCTGAGATCAAATGGCTGGGAGTGGTGATCATTGCAAGACCTCTTGGCTCGTGAGAGATACTTGTATATATGTTGATTGGCCGCATGCATAACAGCACTGCTGAGGCAGGCAACGCCGGTCCGGGCATCGTCACAAATGTCCGTAGTCGAACCCTGGCCACTCTGTTTTGATGCGCTCTTGCTGATCATGGATTGTCTCGCGAGCAAAAAGGAAAACCCAGTTGTTGTGAAGAACTGCCGCGGTTTGCAGTTGAAATTATCACATCCTGACCAATCCAGCATCGTCTTCTGCGTGTGATCGCCAATGTTGTTTCCAGAAACAACGTATCGAATTGAATACAATGCCATATCATAGTGGCCTTTCGTTATCGCCTACGGAGTACTTACATGGTGCTCAGCAGAGGCGCATTACATGTATTTTACCTGGCAACCTGGTTCCTCTCTTGCATGCTGGTTCTTGATGTCACAGCAGGAGCCTGCATATTTTGTCCAGCTTACCTTATCTCTGTCACTGCCAAGTGTGATGATTCTGCTGTTCAGCTTCGATTTCAATACAAGATACAGACTAGTCTGGGGCTGCTCGTGAACGCGATAGCCGCTGGACTGGCTCGGCCGATGGGGAAATTACCAGCTGCATGCAGAGGCGGGAAGTAGATCCTTGCAGCAACGGTATCGTTCCTGTTTCGGGGTTTCTCGTCCAGCAATCAATCTTGAAGATAACGTTGCAATTGGAGCGCAAACATTGATCCTCAAGCTTGTGTGCCAGAGCTAGTCCGAACACAGGATGGCAATATCAGAAACAGGAACAGAGATTAGATGTGAATATGGATGGTGCAAACCGCTGACCAATGGTGTTGGCCTGATTCATATATGATCATTTCCTTATATCTTATCAGTCAGCGATCTGAGATTACCGCGGACTGTGAATGCAGAAAGGGCAGGCCAAAAGCAGACCCTATAATCCAGCCTGTATTCGATTGGGACAAAGTCGTGCAGTACGCGTCAATGGCGCCCAGGACGCGATATCATTTCTGGCCTTGGGAGGACGGAATGCACCAATCGTGTTTGAGCGGCCGTCGTCCGACATGGCCTTGTCATGTCTGGCTAGATAGTCGTATCATCATGGGACGATAAGGATGGTTGATGACAACAGCTTGATGGATAATTCCAATAAATTGGGAGTCTAATTTTGATTACCATTGCGACCTTAAGCATATATACTTTGTATTTCTTCGTAACTGGCGCATATCGATTGTGCTATTATATATCGTACAGGATCCTACAGGACGGTTTGGTGACGCCAAGCGACTTGAGCGGGCACAATCAGCTCCAGAGACTCACTGCGGTATTCGTTGCTTCTATCAACCTGTTCCAAGACACGTCTTGTACTATTAACCTCTCCGCCACGCAGTATAAGTCAGCTCATGGTAGATCATGAGCATATAGGCCCCCGATTCTTGTCATATATGCTATTTCAGGAATGAGTACATCTGAAAACGCCAGTGGGCCGGTCTATCTATCGACGCGACATCCATACACCTCTTTCCTGGTGGTTCTTCGACGTCGATAAAGATACTATCTTATCGTAGATTGTGATGCCAAGATTGCTGTCCATCAGTTATTAGTACTATTCCAGTCAAAGGTGGATACTAGTCTGATGCATATCAAGCACCAAAGCTGTTTTATCATGGCTTTCAGAGGATAGTCCGTAGCCGTCGAGGCTGGGTGGCATTGGTTCTGGAACGGGCTATCTGGAGCTTGCAGCTGACAGCTGTTCTTGCGTTCTCCAAGTCGAGCAAAAAGAGTCGGTGAGGGGCTTGATCGAGCTGGCGATGAGAACGACAGCCCATCCCGTTGAACCAAAGAAGGTTGTCAAAGCAGAACTAGTAAAATAGTCTTGAGCCGCAAAGGACTAGATCTGGCCTTGGTGCGAGTTGTCGAAGCGGTGTGGATTCGCAGACAGCTGATTGTGTGATAGTATGGAGCCTGCCTGTAGTTGGGAATGCTATCCGATTTGCCAATCAGCGACGACGTGTTTGTTACCCCATGTTCGGCACATACGGCCACGAAGAAACTGAAGCATTCACGACCAATCGTGCAAGTGCTTACGGGGGTCTTCTGCTGCCAACGAAGAGACGGAACCAGCCCAAGCCATGGCCTTGACCCAGATTTGGACGGCATGCCACGAGTCCATCTACCCTATGCTACACTAGGATGTGAAAAGTAACCATGAGCCGACAGCTTGACGATGAGGCGGTTTGCATACAGCTACGATGACAAGGTACGCAGTCTGAACATCATCTCTAGCTGTGTCCAATCGAGTCCGTTTCGAAACAATACACAAGAAAATACAGTATACTCGCTTGTACAACCCTCACTTCCCTATAAAGAGTGGGTTTGGTATACGCTGCGACCATGATTACTCTGGTGCTAATTGCACCGAGTCAAGGCGGGACAGCCATTGTGTGATATAGTCGTCCCTGATTGCTACGCCTCCTCAGCTTTGACGTGGTGTTGTTGGACTCTCAGTCAGGACTCAGGACGCTATACCCATCCCATCTCGGTCTAGCATGGGCATTAGGCATGTCAAGAATTGATGCGCTGCCAGGATGGGATCGGATCGTATTCATGGTCAGACCACGAGTCAAGGGCCATGTTGGATCGTTGTACGGCACTATCAGCAAATTTGGCAATGTGCGTGGCGGCCATGGGCATTTCTCAGTCGGTTTCCCATCTGTTGTGTCTTGGCCCCAGAGTCTCCCCACTGTTGTTAGTTCCAAGTTCAATTCGCACGCCAATTGGAGTTTTTGATATGCTATCCTGCCTCGAAGAAACAAGTCTTCTTCCTTTATATCTTTCCATCATCAAGTGTCGCGTGATCATTCTCTCTTCTGGCATTACGTACAGACGCTTACCCGCTTACCTAGGTAGATGTGGTGTCCAAATTCTGGGGTGGCGCCTAGTACGTACGTCATAGCAGTCAGTGACTGTATCCGATTTCGGTTCCGCATCAATCGTATTCACTGATGAGAGGAGACATGCTGCCACTACATTGACTCAAGGCTGGCTGAAATCGCACCGCAACGGGCTGTTTGCTAGCAGCAAATTCAACCGCCCCCTTGACGAATCGCTATTTCAATTCCCAAATTATTGATCTCCTTATTTACCTCTTTCTGATTGAAGACTGCAATTGCGCAGCTCGCAGTACGTACCATGTGGTCAGGCAACAGATGCCCAAACTGGGGGTGATCCACAAGCTTCCAAATGTCAATCGTCCAGACTTGGTCAGAACATGGGTCTCGTGGGGTATGTGAGGGGACATGGCAATCTCTCTTCACCACAGACTTGGAGATTCCATGAGGGCGCAAGCACTTAATTAAACACATGGTTTTGACTCATTACCCTCGCTCATCTATTAGTAGATGCTCTAAATGTCTGTAAAGCCACGACATAACCGTTCTGGCACGTGTCAGACAGCGTTGTGTGAATTTCCAGTAGGCTCGCGGTTGAACGTGTGTGTGTGTGTGTGCCACCCCATATCTGCCCCGCGATCCGATCCGATCCCGTACGAGTCGTCGGTAGGTTGGTTGGCACTGCATACATACGAGAGGATCCTTCCCGAGGTCGCTCGTGTCGACGATCCCCGGATCTCGAGGATTGCAATTCAATCTCTCCTCAACGCCGTCTCCTGGGGATTCCTCCCGAGCTTCTCGTGCACCTCTAGATCACAGACTATTGTCCTGCCGACCAACTGATGGAAGGCTGAGCTGAACATCTCCTTATTGTCCGGTCCACTCAGCTTGGGCCAATTCCAGAAATACCGTCCATTCGATAGATTGCGACTACGAGTCTACGACGAACCCCCCGGCTTCTCCCGACAGCGCCCATTGGCCGCACTTCTGGCCGGCCGTCCGGTTAGACGTGGGAGAACATCGTGAAATCCCCACGCAACTCCACCCTCCGACCTGGAACGTCGCTACCAAAATAGCGGTGCGCCTAGGTGCACCCTTTCGAGCGTTCGTCACGGGGCTAGTTGCTGCCGGGGTGCTGGAAGTTCTGGGTCCAGGGACACTTTCCAGGGCAGCTAGGTAATTGCTATGTCTCTGGGGTTTCTTCTAAACGAAACCCATACTTGAGCGAACATCTTCGATAATCACAATCATTATATGCCTCTGCCGTCCTCCCTATTCTCCTTCTCTCACCGTCGTTTCCTGACATTCGTCCCGTACGCTGCCCTCGGCCGTCGCCATCGCACGAGAAAATGGAAGACGAAACCATGACCGACGCTCCGGCGCCCGACCCCAAGCCCCGCCGCCGTTTTGCCCCTCAACTTGTCGAGGAGACGGTCAAGTCCTCGAAAGACAACAACGGCAATAAGGAGCAGGAGGCTCCCCCGGCTCAAGATGCCGTCGCTCCGGAGCCGGAGAAGCCTCGCAGACGATTTGCTCCGCAACTTGTCGAGGAAACGTCCAAGTCGTCAAAGAACAATAGGAGCGAACAAGCCGCCGGCGACAGCCAAGAATCCGCCCCGTCGCCCGAGAAGCCTCGCCGCCGCTTTGCGCCCCAACTTGTAGAGGAAACAGTCAAATCTTCCGGCAAGCAGGAACAGCCGCCGTCCTCGTCTGCAGTGCCGAGCGCTCCGATCACCAGGACCACAAGAGATGCCTCCGTGCAAGTTGATGATGTCGACATGAAAGATGCCTCGTCGTCGTCATCCCGGCGCCGCTTTGCGCCCGTACCATTAGAGACCACCTTTGATTCGTACCGCGTGAACAAGAACCCTCATGGTCCTACCGCGGAGCTTACACCCGATCCCTCGCCCACGGACGAATTGCCGCCGATCCCGGCACTCCCGTCCGCGCCTGTCATAGAAACCAAGAAGACGACGGACCAAAAGCCAAAAAGGAGATTTGCTCCCCAGTTGATTGAGACATCGAGAAGGGCCAAGCGGGCCGGTCAAGACGGCCCGGCTACCAAGCCGGCAGACAAGACCGACATCACACCGGGCACCAATCATATATACGTAGCGAAGCCCAAGAGGAAACAGCAGTCCGCTGGTGCTCTCCGAACATCTCAGTCGGGCAGTACAGATGGCGGCGATCAGAGTCCTCGCTTCCTCCCGCGGAAGCAGCAGTCATTGAGGCCGCATCCCAATACTAGGCGCGCCACGCGCGCCAACTCTTATCTTCCCGAGCTTGAGGTCATCCCATCGTCCGAGTCCGACAAGTCCGACAATGAGGACGGAGCACCCAAGGCTGCCCCTTTCAGCATTGGGGCGCCCGCCAGGACACCATCGGACGGAGAGACGTGGGCGACACGCAATCCCGATGCAAAGGACAGGAGGGAGTCATGCGACGAGCGGTCCAACCATTACCTGCTGGCAGTGGCGGCTAGAGAAGCCTTTAGGCAGCGTGAACTTGAGACTGCCATGTCAGCATACCCCAATGCACTCCCGCCAGCAGGAGTAGAGCACTTCTTCGTTCGCGATAATTCCGAGGACGATGTCACCACGTATGAAGAAGAACCTCTGAGGCATGGCAAGTCCAACCTCATTCGTCGCAAGTCGACAGATCCATCATGGGCAGTATCGGAAATGCGACAGCATGCCGAGAAGCTGGCCAGCAAGCAGAAGCAGACCAGGGAGCCGACCTATGACGACGATTTGGATTCCATGGACATAGAGCCTCCACCTGAGGATCCTCTTTGGACGACAACCGGCCCTCGGCCACCATCGCGTACTCAGCTCCAAAAGGTCGAGTCGCAAAGTCCCTGGCAGAGCCCCTATCTGATTGCACAATCTCCTCGAATTGGTGCACACACGGGAGCCGCTGCTGTGACGCGCGCTCAGCCTGAACCCTCAAAGCTAAAGGCAGACCCGTTCAGCATGCCTTTTGCAAACTACAACATCGGCAAAGAGGATCGTGAACTCCAGCGTCTGCAAAAACGTGCCTCGCCGCCCATGCTGGGAGAAGACTTGAAGTTCCGCACCTGCCCTAGCCCCAAGGCGACGCGAATGGAACCGGATCACCCGTGGCCAACACATGATGGCACTCGTCCTGAAGAGAAGCAAAGAGATCTCTCTGGCGAGACAGGTCTTTGGCGCGGCTACTGTGTTGGGCAGGCTATCGAGGACGTGCAAAGTGCTGGTTTCAACCAACCAGCACTGCTAGCCACACCTGGGGAGCCTGTGTCTTCTGCGGATCCATTTGCCATGGCATTTTCTGCTAGCATGACATCCGACAACACCGCTCCAATCACACCTGCCTCGCCAACGAGACGTGATCAGCCCAAGGGCCTGCACATGCTCCACGGGCTGGACGAGCGTCTCAGGAAGGAGAAGGCCCGCAAAGAATATAGGGACAGACTGCTCGGAGAGTTTGATGATGCTTTCATTACACAAGTATACAACTACATCAGTCTTGGGTATCCTGCAATGGCAAGGTCATTCGACGAAGAGCTCAGCAAAATCAGCGGCATTCCTATCGAGGAGCTGCGACAGGATGATAACAAGGAGATCAAGAAGGGATTCATGCTTGAGATGGAGCTCAAGGTCGGCAACGACAGCAGCGGTGATGAGGAGATGCGAACGCCAGAAGAGGACGAACAGAGATCCACACAAAAGCCGCCGCGCTGGAGAGCCCTCCGCTTATACATTCTTGAATGGGCAAGGCAACATCCCGATCTGGGCGGCGATGGCAACACACTGGCATGGGGTGTGCGGGCGAGGAGGGGCAGCTGGGCTATATAGATAGATCCAAGACATAGAGGTTGCATCAGACGGTTATTATACTAGACGGGTTGTGGTTTGTGGTTGACAGCGAGACCGGCATTTTTCGGCCGGGTCGGCATCTGGAGCTGGGTTCGAAGCGCAGTACATGGGAGTTTTGAATGTGTGCAAACATTCGTGCGAGTTCAACGGGGCATGGGAAAGGTAAGCCTGGCTAGGCTGCGGCGTTCCGGATTGGGTTACCGAGATCGACTTTCGAACAGGACATCAGTATGCGTATACAACTGCATTCATTACATATCAGAAATATTCTCATCCTAAGATATTCCGTGGTCACTACATTTTGAGGTTGGCGCTCTTCGCTTGCTGTAAGGTTTCTCCAACGTTCCCCGATGCCGACCTAGCATCAGGTAAGGTATGCATTACACCAGTGTTTGGAAAGCCGGAGCATCATATTCCGGACGTGGAGCACACCCCGGGATTGGAGGAAACTTGACAAGTAGCGCTTTAAATACCTACCGCTGCCACTTCGATACAGGGAGCAAATTACTATGAATTTTGAATAGTTCTTGCCTTGAGACCGGCATTAGATCACTGGTTTTTTCCTGTAAAATTTCCAATACTCAGCTCCGACGATTTGAACATACAACGGGCGGGCCACGGCGTTCGTATTCTCCACAATGGGCCGGCGCCTGAGCATCGCGGCAGCCGTGGCGGCACTGGCCTTGGCGGCGCCCATACTATACCATCTCGTCTCGGCGCACCTCGGCGCGGCCTGGTCAGCAGCACATTTGCGACTCCCGGCCCGCTTCTGGCAGCAGCAGCAGGCGCCCGGCGTCTACGTGTGCGAGCCGCACGCCTACACGACCGAGATCGTCTCGGCCGACCCGCTGCTCATCTACATCCGCGACTTCATCCCGGCGGCCGAGGCGGCGGCGCTCGTGGCGGCGGGCGAGCCCGACCTCGCGCCCTCGGCCGTGACCAAGGACCGCCGCAACCAGCACACCTCCGACAGGACGTCGTCGTCGGCGGCGCTGCCGGCGTCCGACCCGGCGGTGGCGTGCGCGCTGGGCCGCGCCGAGGCGTTCCTGGGCGGGCTGCTCGACTTTTCTGCGCCGGGGAGGAGGGGAGGGTCCGCCGAGATGGGCCCGCCCCAGCTCGTCCGCTACACGGCCGGCCAGCGGTTCAATCTGCACCACGACTGGTACGAGCGGCCGCAGCGCGCGCGCCGCGACAAGGCGCACCTGGGCCGGGCGTGGAACCGGGCCGCGAGCTTCTTCGCGGTGCTCGAGGCCGACGGGTGCAAGGGCGGGGAGACGCACTTTCCGTATATCAAGCCGGCGGCCCCTAAGATGGCGAGGAGAGCCGCTGCGGCAGGGAATAACGCGAGTCAGTCGGCATCGTCGGAGTGGTACGAGCTCGACGGGAAGGACAGGGACGGGGGCGGGATCGCGTTCAGGCCCGTACGGGGCAACGCCGTGTTCTGGGTCAACCTGCACGCCAACGGCACGGGCGACGAGAGGACGATGCACGCGGGCCTCCCGCTGCTCGAGGGCCGGAAGACGGCCATGAACATCTGGCCGAGGCAGTACTACTCATGATGATGGAGAGGAAATGTCACAGAAGAGAGCAGGTATGTTGTGAGGCCGTGGGACACTCTTCTGGCCGTGGCCATACTTGGGCCTCAGATACTCGATAGCGGTATCAATGCAGTCTAGCTTCGCCCGAGAAAGTAAAAATGTCCATAGGGCTGAGAAGCATGTTCCAATGTGCCAAAGCACCAAGAATCCTTTCGCATGCCCATCCGTCTGCAAATGGCTTGGCCTGGTCTGAGCACAAACCAGGGTAGGGAGATAATAAGATGCAAGTCTGGTAGGAAATGCTCCTGGTTCATGACGATTGTGTACGGAGCAAATAAGCTAAGGCGCCGGTTTGTAATTTCGTGGCTGGCTCATTGTACACGCGGCGGGTAGCCACTTTCATACGCTGAGAACACAAGAGTTGTACAAGCTTGGTGGGATGGGCCCCCCTCAATGACGGGTTTTCGTCTTGAATTGTCTCACCTCTTTTCATGTGTGAGGAATTGATCACGTCACCTCACAGAGAAAGAGTGAGCGTGGGAATAAAAACACAACGAAAATACTGCAGAACACGCAGCAGTGCTGATCTGGCGATCTACTTCCATGTCAGATCGCAATTCCCCCCTACAAGTGTGATGGAGATGCTGTAGATCTCCTATGGTAAGTCCCGCCCGAAGAGTCAAGGAGCGGGCGCCATCAGTATCTCGTCGGCGTATGAGATCTGATTATAATGTATCTATGGCACTGCGGCGACGACACTACAGCTTAGGCGCATTCTCTCCGGCCGGGGATGTTCATTTCGCTAGTGAATGCGGTTGCTTGAAAGCGTGGCACGATAGCGCCTGGCTTACTCGGTTGGGGATGGTCGGATCATGCTATGTTTAATGCAGGCAGTGTGACTCCAGAGTCCAGCCCGGGAGGAAAAGAAAAAAAGGGATAATGTGTGTGGAAAACTTGAAAAAGGTTCTGACGGCACCACCGGAAATGTCCAGAAACGTCGAGGGGCAGAAAACAGAGGCTTGATCTCATCCAACGGTGGTGTCTGGGAGGCAGAAATAAGAGGATATCATTTTACCTAGATTCCTTCTAGGTTTGAGGAAGCTTCGGCCATCGCGGCATGCCACTGACGTTTCTGCACCAACCAGCCCACCATCCACCACCCATCCTCACGGCGCACCAAGACCAGGGGTTTTCCACGGGACGCGCAGAGTTATTGGGCGCCGGCTGGGGGCTCTTACACCGTTCTGGGGGCGTTTTTCTCCCATCAAGTTTATTATCGGCTGCCTGCAACTGGTACTGTAGGAACGTCTGTCAGTGGCCCCCCATCACGGTCGGCCCGCAGTCCGCTACAAAGTGGCTACTCAGCTGCTGGGTTCTAGCGCATCGGCGACAGGGGTGCACCTGCCTTGTCGCAGCGCTTCTTGGACGGACAGTGGAGCCCATAACGTCACACCTGCGCGCCGGGAGATTCCAAGTTTCGAGTCAAGTGGCTCGCTGTGTGACAATTTTCCCCCAGGGCGGGCGAATCGTGCAGTGCAAACGCATCGGCGGGAGGGAAAAAACCGCCCAGGCCCAGCCCAGCTAAAAACCAACCGCAGGATAATAATAATAATAATATAGTAGTGATATTGGTTTCGACTATTCCCTAGCCCTTTTTCTCTCTTTTACATGTGTATTCCCATTTACGTATCCCCCCTCAAGAACACGAGATGAGGCGAGCTTGAGCTTCTTTTTGCTTTGCAATTTGGAAAAAAGAGGAACGGTTCTAGCTGTTCGTTCACTCTCTCGTTTGTTACTTTGACTGCGCGTGCCTCACTCTACCCGCCGTACAATGGGGGCCAGCGACCCCAACTCGTCGCCTCAGCAGCCGTCAAGCGAAGACAATAACAACAACACCAGCAACAACAACTCGGCGCCCCGTGGTCCCCGCCGCTTTCTACACCCTCGACAGTCTGTCATAGGCCTGCGCAGGCTGGGCTCGTCTACAAAGCAGAATGACGGACAGGTGAATAACGGCGGCAACAAGCCGCCTCAGAAGTACCGCTCCATGCTCGACGTGGACGATTCGGCCGATCGTGGATCTATCAAGCTCCGGAGACCCGGCTCGTCCGCGAGGCTGCCCCAGGAGCCCCAGACTCCTCAAAATGTCCGTTCCATGTTGGAAGTCGACGACAACACCGAAAGAGACACCGATGCCGCCGACTTTGCTGCCAATGCCACTCCCGAGAACAAGGAGCGCGCAGGTCGCTTCAGCCGCATGAAGGTTCTTGGCCGGAAGCCCAAGGCCGGTACCAATGGTCGCGATGCCCTCATTGTTCAGGATGAGTACAACCCCAGCGTCGTGGACATGCTGGACGTTGTCGGTAAGTTCGGAAACATGACATTTTCTCCCGTCTCTCAAATCACACGCCGCTGACGATGGCCAGATCCCGAGGTCGCAACCCTAAACTCTATTACCAACGTCCAGAACTCCCTCTTCATCCCGTCTCTGGGACGGCTTGTCAACAGACGCCCGACCTACAACCTATCCAGTGTTCCCCGTATCCCAGGAGCCTTCCCTCCAGAGTCGGCCGAGCATGGTCGGGCAACGCCAGATCGTCTCCAGCCCATCGATTCGTCGACTGAGCCCAGCGAGGTTGGCACGCCAGGCACAGAGGACGAGCCGTCTACAGCACGGCCGTCCATCGAACGGATTCCGAGCACTATGACTGAGCGCTTCTACGCTGTGCGGCCTTCCAACACGTCCTTGGCAGACTGGAGCGATGAAGACCTTGCCGAGTTAAACGATCATGTCCGTCACATGCTCCACTCGAAACGCTCCGGCTTCAAGCGTAAGATGAAGGCATTTGGCCAGTATGTGCGGAAGCCGCTGGGCTTCTTTGTCACCTTGTACGCTACTCTGATCACTCTATTCGGTCTGGCTTGGGTGCTCTTCCTTATCGGCTGGATCAACGTTGGCGGTAAGCAGTTGTATATCATCAACGTGATTGACAACGTGCTCGTCGCTCTCTTCGCCATCATGGGAGACGGTCTGATCCCTTGGCGTCTCGTCGATACCTATCACATGATTTTCATCGCCCGTTACCACCATCTTACATGGAAACTCCGCAACAAGATGGCAGTTCCCGAACTCAAGGACAAGAACGATTTGCCCTCGGAGCCAGTTGTATCGAATCCGGACGAGCAAATGGATCTCGAAGCCGCTCGCGATCCTCACTTCAAGGAGGGCGAGTACTCTGTTCTGACCCCTGAGCAGCAGAAAAAGCTCGAGCACCACCAGAACAAATTTGCGAAATCCCACACTTTCTACAAGCCCCACGAGACGGAGACGCACTTTGCTTTTCCCCTGCGCCTACTCGTAGCCATTGTTGTGCTGCTGGATTGCCACTCGTGTTTCCAGCTGGCGCTGGGTCTGTGTACCTGGCTCATCGACTACAGAACACGCCCGGGTGCGCTGACCGCGGTCATCCTTTGCTGCTCTATCGCCGTCAACACCACAGCCGGTATTCTCATCTCTGTGGGTGATCGGCGAACACGAAAGAAGGACGTGGTCGAACGCATGTTCCGACAGGAACTGACGCAGGAGGCCATGCGCCGGATCGAGCACAAGAAGGAGAAGGAGGCCAAGGAGAAGGAGAAGGCCGAGAACCGTCTCCAAGATATCCAAGAGGAAGACGGTATCTGGCCCCTTCCCAAGATCGACTTCTTGCACAGGAACAGCGATGATAATAAGGGCAAGAGCCGGAAGAGCGGCGAGATGTCCAGAAAGTCCCTTGATCAGGCGGGCAAGTTCTCTTCCAAGGAGTTCAGCTCCCGCAGCACCAAGAGTATGGACGAGTCACGCTACTCGGGCGCCTTCAATCAAGAACAGAAGGAGCACGAGTATGCTTAAGCGGTATTGTTTTTAATTCTATATACTTAGACCGGTATAGAGGTAATGGTTGTGTATTTTTTACTGAAAGACAATGTTTTTGCATTTGATTTTTTGGTTTTTTTAGCGTTATGAGGACTATACCCAGATACATGCAAATTGGATAGTAATATACTGGTCGCAAAGCGAGGCGATCTATATGCGATGGCTATATAAATACAGGAATACTTGATCATTTTCAAACTCCATCTCGATGCTGTTCAGTGATGAAAACTTGGAAACAAATACAGTTCGTGGTTGTCATAAATCAGATACAAGGAAGTTTGGATCTGTTGAATAAGACGAGATTCCTCTGGGCCATTATTACTAGGTTAGTTGAAAGATGATATCTGACTCGGCTCTCTTTAATCCTGACCTCTAAGTATGACAAACGGTGAATCTTGCTTCATCTCTGAAATATGACACAAAGCGCAAGTAGAAAAGGGTAGTGAGGTGTATCAATTAAAACCTAGGATAACATCAAAAAAAGAATCGGATATGCTATGCTACCATCGAAACTCCATCATATGCCAATGTCTATCAGCGGGTATCCCGCAACGCTAACACAGACAAAACAGACTACCACCCTGAATGCTCCGTAGATATCCTCCCCAAATGTCGGCCTCCAAGCCTGGCACGTACATCAGCCTGTCAGACAGAGGACCCATGCCAGCGGTGATAATAGAAACAAGTGCCAGAAGCCTGGTCGTGGGCCCGCCAGATACCGGGAGTATAGACAAACCTCTGCGTGCGACAAAGTCGTCGGACGTGGGAAGAAATCACAAACGCCTCTGATGTGTCTTATTTGCCCTCTGGCTCTGTGATGACCGCACAATATCCACATTTCTCATCCCATCGTCATTTCGTTTTGCAAATTGGTGTCTCGCTAAATGAACCCATATGCAGCCAGACCCAGCCTGATCCACTGCTACACCTGAGCGGAGTTGTTTTGATTATTAAGAAAAAGAAAAGGTTGGTGATGGAGAGTTCAATCGCTGAAGACGTTGATCTTCTTGGCCGTCTCCGTGCTGCCTACACTGGTTTGTGTATCTCTGCGCCTCGCGCTAGTTGCGATTCGACTCAGGGACTGAGCAGCTGGGTCTCTGGCTGGGCCCTTTCGCTTTGCCCTGGGCGCAATAACAAGTCCCTCGTCACTGTCGCTGCTATCGTCATCGTCGACCGCCCGTGACGAGTAGGCCGACGAGGAGTTCTGGCTGCTACGCAAGGCTGAGGCAATGTGCAGTTGAACTGTGCTGTCCTCTGTATCCAGTGTCTCAAGTCCGTAGCTAGTCATGGGTTCCTTTCTAAACGCCGGTGGGGTTCGGGAATCCGCATTTGCTGCGATGAGTGATGCTGGATCGACAGAGCCGGGACGCTGGAGGAACTCGCCCTCGGCATCTGCAGAGACAGAGCTGGCACCGCTGAGTAGTGCCGGCAGTGACGGATCTGAACGGAATATTTGCGAGTCTGCCCGGGCTTCCTTGCTCATACTGACAGGACTCGTGAATTCACTTGGACTTGTCAAGGGGGTGGTTTGGCCATCCAACGACCCCGATCTGGCAGTGATGATAGTGCCGCTGGTATCGCGTCGCGAGGGTGGCGACGGCTTCTCCATGAAGCCTCCATCGTCAGGTGATGCTGGGCAGGGAACGTTGGAAGGGTTGACTTCTACCCTCGACGCAATGAGCTCTTGTCTCTTGGCGTGTTCTTCCTGCTCGCGATGTTGACGACGGACGAGCTGTTCGTGAGCTCTGGCGAATGATTCAGGCGTCGAGGGCTTGTACTGCCTCGGAGGGGGCGTTCGTCCTTCCATCATCATGACCTGTTGGCAGGTGAGGTACCGGGGGTCTGCGTAGGGGAGAGACAATTGACGCTCATGGTGACTTGTCGAAAGGCTGCTGGGTTCAGAAACCGGTTCGGTAGTTCTGTAGGTTCGAAGGGCTTTCGGGGAAAAGAATAAGGGCGAGGCGATATAGTCCTTGTCCTCAGACAGTCCAATACCTGTCGGTCTCCGCGGTGGCAATTCCACATTGCCTGGGGCGATGGCATTGCTGAGTGACACTTTCGGCTCGGCACGCTTGTCGGGGCTGGCAAACAGCCCTCTATCAACGGACCGGGATCGAGAACCATCATCGAGAGGTCGTACATCCCGGGCTTTTCTGAGCGATGCCATCGGATCGTCTGGTGAGTCGAGCCCGGCGGCTGGTGTTGCTGGGGTCGTGTACGACGTAGCTGCAGGTGATGCCGTCAGTGTTAGGAATGTATTGTTTATGGATTGCGTGCGGAGGTGGCCTGGCTGTTGCTGGAATTTGTTAGATGACGTTGACATCCTTGACGGCGGCCGATACGGGAGATCTACATCTGGGTTAAAATCGATGGCAGATCTACTGGGGCGGCCGCTGTGATCTCCGCCTACCAAAGTCGCTCGTCGCGAGTGTTGTTCCGGTTCGTCAGCCTCGTACGGAGAGCCCTGAGGGCTGGCTACCACACTCTGCGCAAGAGGATGGTGCTCATTGGCCGTGAAATAGTCATCAGGGCGGATGCTCTTGCGACGGGCGTCCCAGGGATGGGAATGAGACGCAGGGGTAGTCACACTTTCACCTGCTGAGCTATTCGCACTACTGTTGGCCCTTTTCCTGGTGGCCTGGCTGTCGACTTTGTCCGTCGACCGGTGCGTGGTAAGCTTTCCCACGGCTTTCTTGGCAGCAGATCGGACTCTTTCGAGAAAGGTAAGGGGAACGACGGCGCCACCAATATCCTTGTCATCGACCTGGATCTTACGACCAGATGATTGCCGCGACGGGTCTGTGTCGTCAAGCCATGCCACGACATCTGGGATGCCCTGTGTGACCCAGGGGTGCCGTTTGATGTCGCGAAGTCGAATGCGCTTATCGGGGTTCTTTGTCAACATTTTGCTCATCAAGTCGTACAGGTTCTCGTCGAGAGTCTCGTAGACTATCTCGTCATCGCCACGATATCCAGGAGCACTGCTGGGTCGCATGTAGAGCGACTGAGTTGACGGGTTGGTCAAAGGGTCGACTGGCTTCAGCCGCTGATGCGGAATGTGGACATCTTCCGTCGCGATCTTCTTGAACATTTGAAACTCGTCCTCGGCCATGAACGGAATGCGGGCAAATATGAGGCAGTATAGTGTGACACCGAGTGACCACACGTCTATGAGCTCGGAGATCTTGGGTTGTTGCTCTCTGTCGACATCGGTGTAGCAGAGCTCTGGTGCGAAGAAGGCCGGGGTACCGACGGTTTTTGCCAGTTCCAGGTCATCGTCGAAATCGCGAGCTTCGGATTCGGAGACGAAATCATCCATTTCCTCGTCGCGCACAGGTCTACCAAAGTAGGACACACCAAAGTCGGCAATCTTGACCCGGTGCTCACGAGTCCACAGTAGATTGGCAGGCTTGATGTCCCGGTGAACGATGCCCTCGTAGTGGAGATATTCCAGTCCTAACACGGTATCACGGAAAGTGGCTCGAGCGTCATCAATCGTGAAGCACGGGACGTAGGAGAAGTCGTCGGCAAACGGATCATGCGATTGGCGATCGAAGTCGACCGACGACATGTGCGATATGATGGAATCTGCCATACTCGGAGATCTGCCACGGGACATGGCTTCTTCAGGATTGAATATGGTGGTATCCAGGGCCGTGGAAGAGCCTGGCTGAGAAAGCAGGGGACCCGGAGTTTCCATATCACTCGAATAGTCGGCAAAGACTGAGGAGATGTCTGGCTCGGAAGGCTGCGGCGTGCTTGATCTTGACGCATCTTTCAACGAGGGCGCCCCCGAGGCAGCTTTGTACGCCTCCCGTGCTTGATCTTGACGCAATTCCAACTGGTGGAACAAGGACGTGTCCTTTGATGTGCTTCGCGGCAGCGAAAGTGAGCCCTCATCGTTGGCGGCGCCATACTCGATACTCCAGTAGTCCTCGGCGCCCCTCTGTTTCTGCTGCATTCTGGCTCTCTTGACTTCCTTTATAGCGACTCGCTTGTCCATGAGCTTCAGGTACTCGGCTTCCTCCTCGGTGTCGACCTCGCCGCGCTGCTCCTTCTCGATACGCCGCCGCTCAAAGGCACAGATCCACGGGAGACCCTTCTTCCGCCATACCACCTCGCCTAATTCGACGTGCTCGAGAACCATGTAGATCTTTTTGAGTTCTGGGTCGTCGATGATTTCGAGGAGGGCAACCACATTGGGATGCCTGATCTTTTTCAGAATAGCAATTTCCTTCTTGGTCTTGTCTTGTGGCGACATGGCGGTAACCTTGCCGAGACGTCGCTTCTTGGAGAAGCGAGCCACGATCTTGATGGCAACATTGGCATCAGTTTCGAGATTTCGGGCTAGTTTGACTTTTCCGTGAACGCCACGGCCAATTTCCTCGATGACCTCGTACTGGTTGATGATTTTCCGTCCGGTCATGAGATCCAGGTCAACGAGGGCCTTGTTCGTCCTAAGTGCAATCACGGGTTAGAAGACAAAAGAAGAAAAAATGAGACTGGCGAACAACAGACACGGGGTAGTGCAGAGCTGTCGATGTATTCATCCGAAGCTGCTTCAAGGGGGGACTACGAGTACTTACTCTCGCACTCTGTGGTTCTGCAGCGGGTGCAGGTAAGGGCTGCTGAGAGCCCCGAGCACGGGTGTCGAAGCCTCCGAGGCAGAGGCGGTGGGAAACGCCATCTGTGGCCTGGGTTGAGAAGGACTGAAGAGCCCAGGCGAGGGAATCGGAGTGTTGTGTACAGTCCTGGAGAAGAGGTGTTGTAGGGGGAGGTCGGTATGGAGACGGTGCGGGTTGTGGTTATGTTGTGATTTTTCCTGGTCCATGTTGTTGATGGCCGAAGAGTTGTAGGTGATCTCTGCCTCGCGATGTGGTGATCTTCATTCTGGGCTTTCACAGTGCATGCTTGTACCAAGCGGGAAGACAGACGACAGCAGAGTGAGGCGGGGCGCGGGTTTTTGGGCCAGCTCAGAAAGCCATTATTGCGCCAGGTCGAGAGGGCAGCAGGAAGTAATTAGTACAGAGCAGGGCCGAGTGGGAGTGGGTGTGCGTCTCTTGGTCGTCGTGGTTGTCGGAAGCAATGGGACGCTGGGGGGAGAGCCGATCGTGAGTGCAGATTGAGGTGGTTTGTGGGAAGTGAGTGGGAAAGATAATGGGTCGTGAGGTACGAAAGCAGTGTTAGGTTATGGAGAGGAAAGCCGGAGGTGTGACGAAAGATGGGCAGCAGGGCGAAAGATTCCCGCCGGATTTCTTCACTTTTGCGGTGGCTACGACGGCTCTGCTCTGCTGCTTGCAAGGCCCCCCGACCGTACAGATGTGGGCTGTGGGCACTGCGCTGGTAGGCAGGCCACTGGTAGAAACCTCGCCCAGAAGTGCGCCAGTTGAGCCCACCCAATCTGCTCAGTGCTCGGCAGCGGTGGGGATTGATGGGAGGGACCCATGCTACATACAACTAACTGATGCTGCTACGAAAGTAAGTACCTAAGTATCCGGTGGCACTGTACATGTAGGTAGGTTGAGCTAGCCCATGCCACCAAAGTACCTAGCGCACTTTCAGCGTACCCAACCTGCTACCTACTTGTCCAGATGGTGGGCTCAGATTCAGGCTTTCTCTGCACAGTTGGACCAAGGGGGAAGGGGGGGGCAAGTGCTCCGCTCCACACCCCTTCAGGCCAGTGGGAGGTCTTGTTCGGCACAAGGCATGCTGTTATGATCTATCTACTGTGTACTAGTGGACCTCAGACTGCCCCCCCTCTTGGTACCGGTAGCTCTAGGGCAAAGAAACATTGATCGCATTGCGGGCCCCAGGTAATAAGGCCAAGGGTGCAAATGCCTGAAGGCTGGGTTCAAGTACCGTGGCTCCCGGCTTCACATTATGAGCACGTAGTATCTGTTGCCCCTCGTTGTTATTGTTGCCGCCTGTTCTGTCGTTCTTTCTTGAGGCGACAGTGAGCCGGATGGGCAGGCGGCACTGTGCACGATAGAGATTAGATTACCAGACCCGCGTCTATGGCATCTAACATTATCCGAGTACAGATTACAGACAGATAAAAGGAACGCGGCTTTGTTGAGGTGGCCCAACACACATTGCATTTGCCGCTGGCAGGGTCGTTGCCAGAATGAATTCGAAAAGATTGGCTCTCGATACTTGATAGTGAGGTTGGTATTTACCAATGCGCCGACCAACTCCACGCACGGGACAGGACCCCTCTTGTTGCGGTCATGCCCAGCGGTTACAACGGTCAAAAGCCTGATCAAAGTGCAGCTGTTTTACCATGACCCCGAATTCGGTGGTGTGATTGAGGCATCAGAACCTTGGACCGCCGTCATGGTTTGCTGGCGCAAATTATGCAAGCCCGATAAGACATTCATTTGTTAAAAGGAAGATAAAAATGCAAAAGTGTGATGGAGAATGGCAGGCAATAAAATAATATGGAGTATAATTCGCACATGAAATTTTTATTTTTCTTCAAGTGACCAAAAGAATTACTCAGCTGTGGCTTGTTTTGTCACAAGTTTCCGGAGTTATTTGAATTTCTTGTCACAAAAAATAAGTATTCAAATGAATTATAATGTGAGGCATGTAGTGGATTAGCAATCAAATGGAGCTATATTGTTGTTGTTGCTCTGCACAACGGCGGAAGCACAGGAGAGGGCTAAATGGGAAAAATCCCTGTTTGGTGGTATTTTTGGAGGGTTTGGCCTTTATGACGATGTATGAAGGAACATGATTGCTTTCTCTGGCCGAGGGCCGCCATTTCCCACCCTCAAAACTCTTTTATGCCATCTGGTCTCTTATCTTCTCATAACCAACAACTCTTGACTGTACGCCAACGTTTTAAAACTCGAAACACAATAATGGTTCCTCTTCCTTTGAAAGCACCAAAGGACTGACGAACTGATAGGAAGGCTTTCAGCACAGTGCGAAGGTACGGCAGATCTGCTGAGGAACGAATGACATTGGCAACATTATTGAAGCGATAAGATCATAAGAGGTTGGACAGACCACCTAGCCAAGGCCAGCGGCGCTAAGGGGTTTTGGGATCGTGGCCCTTTGGCCCTACATTAGGCGCAGAGCACGGCCCTGGGCAGATCTCACAAGTCGCCGGTGAGGCCCTCGTTCAATTGGTGGGTTCGAGGGTTTTGGTGTGCCCAAGTGCTGGGATGCTTGTGCCATCGATGGGCTGCTAGGTACCGACGCTCCCTGGACCGCGGGCCCCACCCAGCCCACCAGGGCGTCCACTTTGGTGGGAATGAACATTGGAATTGTCCCAGCGCTCGACGACCACGTACAATGTTTAGGTACTACCGACAGATATCTGTGTAGCTGGCTGGTGGGCAGCCTTGCTTAAACTCTATCTCCTGTCTACGTACCGCAGTTCAGACGTTCAGACGGGTAAAGCTTATGGGCAGCTGTCGTGCTTTGGTGTGCGCGACGGTGCAGATGATGGGGATGGATCTGTTGAGCTGGTCTCTTTACAGCGACGGATGCAGTCAGCCTGCCCGCGTGAATTCTGGAATACTATATGACACGAAAACCTTGGTCTTTTTTTCGAAGAGAATCAAAAGCAAAGAGGTACATACAGTACACAACAATTAACGTACGATCAGTTACATACAACACAGCCAATCCTACTTGAAATACAGACCATCCATCATACTAAAGGTATAGACGAAGCGTTTGGCCTGCTCCTGACAAGAGTATATTTGGGTGGGGTGCAAACATACTTGGGTATATTGTGTCGTCTGTACTCTCTAATTGCGCGCTCATCTATAAAGTGTATCATTGGTGACGGGACATGATGTATGCGACCACAATAGTCTGGAGCAGTCCAGAGATATCACGACGAAGATCGTGGCCATGATGATGATAGTTGTCCGGTCCAGGGGCAGAGACGTTGTAACTTCCTGGTGAAGCCCCAGCAGGGAGCCCAGCACGCCCAGAGCGGGCCAGGGACATGGGTTTCCTTAGCTTATCGAAACCGAGACATGGATTGAACGAAACCAAGGGTCTGTGTGAGGAGACCTGTGCAAAGAGACGACGTCGTGCCCGCCAAGCCCAGGCTGATTGATAACAGTGACGATGATGGGTGATGGTGACAATTATAGTGACGATGATGACTGCGACACTCCATGACTCTCTCATCTCTACCCGCAGACCCCGGCTAGGCCTTGGTGCCCCTCTGACGATCCAATTACGTCGCATTCTTGCGATAGACGTTGCACTATGGAGTAGACCAGCGTCTGGAGAGCTCTGAGTAGGTATTGTAGTGCAAGCTTATTTCACTTTTGTTTCTTCTCTTATCAATTCAGCTATGGTGGTAGTGAAGACGCCCAGCAGCTCGAGACACCAATAAGGAGGAAGGATTGGCTTTCACGACTCCGGAGGATCTCATTGCAAAATCAAACACGACGTCGTGCTAGCCAATAAATGATACCTATACACTCTGTAGATGGACAGGCACATTCTACAGAGTCCAGACTACCACTTCCGAGGGAGCATGGGGGCCGAATAATCAGCGTCTCCGTACTGCATGGCTGCGTCCGACTACATACTCTATTGTAGTACCAAGTTCATGCAGGACTGGGGTCATGTCTTGCCATACATACTCGTCTCTGTCATACTGTAGCAGCGAGAAAAGAAAACACGGACAAGCGCTTGTTGGGAGGACGACGCCACGGAGCACGCATCGCTTTTAATGCCGTCTTGTTGTCTGTCTCTGTTATAGCCAGGCGGGAGCTCAATACGTTAACAGTTGTTTTATCGTCCACTGGATATTTCCTTTCCAAGAAAAGTACCAAGCACGGAGCGTTACTATCGACTCGAGGGCGGTACGGTTCCAGATCTGGATGGCAAGATCCTATTCACATCGGCCACAACAGATCTGCAAGGCCAAAGTTTAACATATTGATAGCGTATGTGGCCTAATCACTTGGCGTAGGAGAGAAAACGAGACCAAAACGAGACAGCCGCATGGCATGCCCTCCAATGCCCACGACTCATTCCCATGGGGCCATACGTTAACCATTCTTTCGTCAACTCAATCAACCTCGATAGATGATCCACCACACAGTGCTCAACGATCGGTCCAGGCATGCTTTGTACAGACAGACCTTCAGTGGGCGGAACGAGCCGTGCGCAACAGGTCGGCGGTACTTGGATGCGTTTGCCCGGCTCACAGCTTACTATGGTTATGATGGATGGGCAACAGCAAGCAGGACAGCGGGGTTGCGTGAGTGTCTAGAAGAGTCGGAGCCCCTCTGTTTCGTAAAGTGTACCACAGACACGCGGGGTGCAGCAATCTATTATGCCCAGCATAATCCGGGGATCCCAGGGCCATTTTCTCACTCTCACACGACACTACTCCTGCGATATGATATAATAGTGAATGTGCGTAATAATTATTCTGGGGCCGACCATGTAAGCATTTCCTCTTCCTCGAGAGACGCCCGATTCGAAATCAAAGTAGTAGTAATGTCATCGCCAAATATTTCCCCGTCTCGAGACAAGAAGCGACGAGATAAGCGGAACACCGCATGCATGAGGAGGCAAGGTACCTGGCTACCAAGATTGAGCCCAAGAAACTCAAGAAACCCTTGTGGAGGAAACAACCTTTGACCCCTACGCCCGGAAACCATAATGCCGCTGCACTTGCCAATAGAGCGTCGCCTCTGTATGAAGTGCTCCGTGCTGCATGTATCTACAGTATATCTCTGCCTAGGTTGATATGAGTTCGTGGTACCAAGGCGACCGCCGGACCATCAATGTTTGTAAAGTGCCCATGCAAGATGAGCAGTACCGAAGTGCGCTTGATTGGCATCGGTTCATCCAGTATACCAAAAATCATGCAGAAAGAAATGGACATCGGAGCGCGCCATTCAGGATCGGGATTCACGATGCATCGACCGGCCATCAGACTCGGGCCACGACATTCTGCACAATCTTTTGTTTTTCTTTTCTTTCTATCCCCTTCCATCACTGGGACCCCACTGGTCCCAGCGGGAAGAGACGACGTGGTCCCTCCTAGACCCGACGCAGCTGGGTGCATCTTTTTTCTCACGATGTCCTCAGGTCCTATAGGAAACATGGGAATGGCTGGGTCTAGGCCCCCCTGGACGTCGGCTTACCGAAAAAGGGGCGGGACGCCGCTGCTCGCCCAATGTCTCAGTTTGGTATGGCCGCACATTGTGGCATCGTGAGGTCTGCTGGCGATCGAGGTCGAGGCATCTTTGGTCTTGTTCCGCTCAACTTCTCCCCCCAACACTCGTGACGGGGAGACACGGGGGAAAATTTTTCTCTGCTTGCCACCATCGTGAAATCCGGCCGCCGAAGACGGAGGCTTCTATTACTCTTTTCCCCCCTTTGGACTCTCCAACTTGTACTCTGCGGAAAGTCATGGAAGACGGCTTCTGCCCTAACCTAGCGACAACGGATGGATCTGATCTACATGGTCTCGAACAATACGGAGTATGTAAAGGGAATACCTACTACCAGAAAGGATGAAGCATCACACGATTTCCAAGACGCAGGAACGAAAACGTCAAAGCAGACTACGACGCCCATCGTCGCATCTCGGACGCGCACAAGGATTTTTACCCCAAGGTTCAAGCTCACATACACTCATCAGACCGGGCAGCTTGTTCGTGGGATTCTCTCCGCAAAAAACCATTCCTCATCCGGAACTTCTTGCATGTCGATCTATGACGACTGCGGTTAGGCCACCTGCAACTCAACTGGCAGGGTTGTACCGCCAGGTTCGAATAGTAATTTAATTCGCGAGAGTTCTTTGAAAGAGAGAGAGAAGGGCAATCCTGCTGGGCAACTGGCAGGACATGGACGTCCGCCAGTCCTTGGTTCGCCCATCGCCTTTTACAGGGCGCGGCCTCTTCTCCCAAAGTTGCCTTCCTGCGGGAAGCAGTTTTCGCTATCATGAAGCAGAACAAATCCCGAAGATGCATGGTATTCCAATAGGCTGGCCCCCTGCTCGCCGGCTTGCGTCTCGGCTCCGTTGGCCATGGAGAAGCGCGGAGAAGAGCCTTTCTCGTGCTTGAAATAACAACCATGCAATATGATTTGTAGCCTCTTGCTTACACCGTACAGACTTACACAAGGGAACTATAGAGTATATGGCTCGAGGACCAATATCCACATCGGACGATTTCGCCTAAAAGCCATTTCGTATGCACGTTGGAGAGAAGCTGACCTCCTAACCTGCCCCCCTACCCTCCATAGTACTCCATACATTTGTGCGACTAGCATCAGCTGGGGTTGTTAGGTTCATCACTCCACCAAACTATTTCTTTACGTCACCTGAAGACCCCCGGCCACCAAAACTCCATAACCGTACCCGTAGTCGTCCGTCCCTCAAGCGAGCCTCAAATGGTGCTTGATTGCCCGGCGATAAGTCCGTAGTGCAGTCGCATCCGTAGTGCAGTCGTAGAGATCTCCAGGCTCCTGCATATGCTGGTGGGAATTCCCTCCTCGGTAGTAGCAGCAGGTTCCACCATGCCGCCAATGTACGTACGGTACCTACTCCTTTACTGGATTCGTTTGATCCATCTCTCCCGACTGATGTTCTGCGAGATATGATATTTGGAGCGAGAAAGAGAGACGCTTTCCCGCTGCAAGCGCCCAAGTTGAGAGACGTCAAGAAACCACGTTCCGAGCCCATGCCTACTTCATGTGAAGGATATTGATGAGTGAACATGTATTGCTCCATGTCCCTTGCCGTCGGAATATCCAGATTCGTCCAGCTCGACAGCAAGAACGTGAATGTGATAATTCCATCGCCTAGTATCATAACAGAACTACATATAGCAGAGCAGCAACTTTCTGATCGGCAAGGTACCGCACGAGTGTCTCGAAGCGGAAATGGTGGCTCTGCTCCTTGGGACGCCGCCCATCAACCCGTCAAAGTTGCCTTTGTGACAGATCACCTCGACACCAGAATACAAAGCTCGCAAACTGTGAACTCATCATGATCCTTTACTGAAGCTTTCATTTCCTGCGCACCAGGGATTCGCAGCACATGAATCCTATACATAGTATGCCCTCACGAAGGATTATGGCTCATACTATCATGACTAGCGGTTTGGGAAGGCAACTCCCAAGCCGAGGATATATCATAATGAGAGTAGCAGTACTGGCCTCTGTTTAAAATACTAGCCAATTAGAAATGTAACTAGGCATGTATCTCTCTTTCTTAGTCGAAAAGAGATAGCCGAAGAATGAGCCACTTTATTAACGCGGGCGCCGATCGTGACGAAATCAGACGAAATCCACCGTCCCCCGTTCCCCAACCTTGCCCGACTCTTTCCTCTTCAGCCTCCAGAGTTTTTGCAGTAGTGTGGTGGTAGGGTCGAAATTCAGACTGAGGAAAAGGATACATTGGGCAACGACTTCGCTGTTGATCACCGACGCTTATTCGGCCGACTCCCGCTCGCGCGCGGCTGAAGATCATCACCGGCATCCTGCGCAAGAGCTAACGAAGTCGCTAACATACTACGTAGCAAGCAAGAGTCCGAGTTTTGTCTTTTTTAGTTCTCTTGGCCCCTGCGCGAAATTCCCGTAGTGAACACGGCAAGTCTACGAGCAGGCAGGGTCATGGAGAGAATATCTCGCCGGCACCCTGTTGGGAGATAAATTGAGGTATTATCATCAGAGTTGCAGGTCGCGTACCGTGCGAGATAAGAACGATCGAAAGCGGGCATTGTATCCTATATTGCAACGGCAGCGGCATTCCCGTTTGTTCGGGCTGCCTCGAATGTTGCAGTTCAGGGCGCATTCGCAATTCGAGATATATTGGTCTGGGAGATTTCGCGTATGTACTGAGGATGGGGAACCGCGCCGAACTCGATACGCCTGTATGCCCTTCTCCAACACCAGTTCGTCATGTACAACATTTTTGTCTCCCCTTCTTTACCCCTCGGTAGCATTATGCCCTGGCACCTCGAACGGCACGCTGGGTGTCGTGATTGGTCTTTTTATTTCCGCAATGGACGAGTAGATTACAACCCATGTGAATGGGAATTACAACCCTTTTCCCCCTCCCCCCCCTCCGGATTCTGCCAAATCTTCAACTTTTGGAACCAAGTCCAAACCGTCCCTCGAAGCTGATTTGCTACACTCTCCTGGGACGTGGATGCTGCCCTGATAATGAGTCCGTCCGACATGAAACCTTGTTCGCTTTCGCACGGCATATCTCGCGCATGTTAATGCTACCGACCGGACGGCCAACCCGAGCAGCAAGTATTACAGTATATTGGAGAGTCTGTCCGCCGATAGGGGCCAGCCCCTCCTCCTCATCAGTGAGCAACTCATACATATACGCGTAGTCTGTATATAGGTCCAATATTGGGGACAGGGTATAGAAGCGAGGGAGGGTGGCATTTGTCTCCGAGCTCTGGTTCCTTCCTCGCCACAGCTTTCCGCTACTATACTGTCAAGACTTTGCAGATATCAAGCTGCGAACGTTGATTGCGCCGCCGCCCGCGTTGGAACGTCAAGCTATAATTTCCCGGACGCAGGCGCCTGTGACTTCTGAGCAAGATGCGCTGGCCTGCCGGTCATGTATCTGATATACGTGTATATCAATCTGAACCTGATATCCCAGAAGGAACAAGGAGACATGACGCCGAGATCGATACGACTTGGAACTCTACTTTGCGCCTGCACGCACTCTGTAAGAATATGTCGGCCGCACCGAGAGAATTCCGTACCCCAGATGTAGATCATCGAGCAAACCGGCAAGGACGGCTTCCACATGTCGGAAGGGCGGTTCTTCAAGAGTGACGACTACAAAATGTCCCTGTGATGGATCTTGCAACCCCCCTGATCATACGAGAGACAAGCCGACACCCCTTTCCGTAGCGGCCGTGGTTCACAGCATGGGAAATGGAACTGTGATCCGACGAGAAGGAGGGTGTCCGCGGGGTCATTACGATCTCTCGTTGAGACCCTCGACGCTCTGCAAAACCTCCCCAGCCACGCCTGTTGTCCCCTTACCCACACTGTTGACTGGTTTCAACGTTACTCGAGCATCATATCGGTCCTTTGAGTCCCTCCGTGATGATGATGTCGTCCTCGGGCCATGGAGACATGGAACTGCAACTGAAAGACCATCTCCACACAGCCACACTTGATGTATAATTCGGGGTAAAGTTAGTCAGATGCCCGCCCAGGTTACAGGCCACATCAGCAGATAGTGATGGCGATACATACCTGGACGCGGCATCACTGCAGAAACCGACGCCACATACTTCAACTCTGGTCCTCGATATTTCTTTTCCCTGCATCTTCCACAGACCGCCTTCAACCAAAAGCTTAAGCCCAAGCCACTTCCCAACCCTTCGCCATGGGTCGAGAGAGGGAGGGAAGGTGGCGTCGGTAGTCAAAAGGTGTTCGATTGCTTTTTCTTCCTCAGGTCGTACCACTATCTCCATATGCAAGATAGAGCTTCGGGTATCGAACAATAGGACCAAAGTAGAAGAAGAAGTAAAAATAAAATAAAAAGGAGGCTTCTTCCGTTGTCCCGCGCCCTACGTCCTTCTTCAAGGGCGTCGAGGCCCCCAAAGCATCCCAATATGTGTGGTAACGCCCAATCATTTAGATTTCGTGATCAGCCCACAACTCTCACATGTATGTATGTCTCGCTCCCTCGTCTGGCAGGCGGGATCAAAAGCTTTGAAACATGTCCAAGAGCCGGGTCGTCAAGACAAAAACAAAAAACCGTCCCTTCGTAATGGGATAACGGCAAACGGGGACCCAGTGAGGTGGAATAAAGTGGTGCTTTTACTATATGCCTGCATGAACTCGAGCGCAGTCTGCGACATTGACAGAAATCGGCCCGTGAGAGTTTTCCTCGCACCCGAAAAGTATCGAGCAAAGGAACGGCTTGACCACGGTCATCCCAAAGTTTCATGGCGTATCCGTCCGTAAAGTGTAAAAAGTATATGCTGCTCCTTGACCCTAATCCGACCACTTACACATTGCCTTTACGTACTTCGCAGTGGCTGCTTGTGCCTTCAAGTCGCTCCCGAGGGAGATCGATCGCGGCACTCAGTCGAGGCGTGAATGTCATCCAAGCATATTTCTTTTCTTCAAACGCCATGGAAGATATTCCCTTATAACAACAGCCTCTCTTCCCACCAGTGAAACTTTCAAGTCGCCAAAGAGAACGGCACGATACGAAGTTGCTGTTTTTAGGAGTCTCAAATCGCTAGAGTACTTTTGCAGAAAATATATACACAACATTCCAAATCGTGAAATCTTGTTCCTCGTCGTACTATTGTCGCCAACCAACCCGTGACAAAAAGGCGCCCAGCACAAGTCCCGAGACTCTGCCGCCTCAGTAGTAGTACCTCCTGACGTACGGCGGATCCAGCAGCTCGAGCGCGTTCTGCCTGCCCCGCGCCTCGATGCGCAGCCTGGCCTGGTTCGCCTCGAGGATCTCCTGGGCGTTGGCCTCGGCGGTCCTGCGCGCGGCGGCGACGCGCGCGCGCACCTGCTCGGGCATGGCGGGCAGCAGGCACGCGCGCGGCAGCGGGCCGAGGTGCGGCCAGATGCGGTACCGGGCCAGCACGGCGTTGAGCCCGCGGTGCGCGCGCATCGGGTCCGCGGCGTGCTCGACGGCCATGATGTCGGCGAACCCGCGCGGCGAGAGCAGCGGGCGCCCGCCAAAGGGCAGCTGCGCGCGGCCCGGGGAGCGCGTGACGACCTTGTGGTCGAACGACCACGCCTCGTACGTCCACTTGAGCTCGGCGTCGGCCATGTCCTCGGCGGCGAACATGATGTTGCCCTTGAGGTTGGACTTCCCTGTGTAGATCCGTTGCGTCAGCTTTGTTGTGGGTACATGTTACGAGCCGTATTCCGTCTCTGGGCTCTTTTCCACTCGTGGTTCTCATGTTTGATCTGACATGGATAGTGGTCCCGGAGCCCTGGAAGTCACAGGAATAACTGGTGGAGTTTCACTTACAGACATTCTCATGAAACTCGCTCAGATCAAGAAAGTTCGAGAACACCTCTGGCGGTAGGTACCCCGTCCTCTGGGGATCTAAATGCACAAATATGGCAGCCATGAGCTGCTCGAAGAGAGGCGTCGGGGTGCCGTCCGGATGGTGAAGAGCAGACCACTGGCTGGGCTGGCCAGGAGGACATGGACGGTATTCCTGACCAGGAGGCGCGCTATACTGTCCATAATGCTGCTGCTGCTGCGCGCCTGGCCTCGCCGGCAAGGGCGGATTCGACAGTGTCCTCGGTTCGTATCCAGGAGGTCGGGGAGGGATTGGTGGTGGAATATCCATATTTTCTGGATTTCAATGGCCTTACTTCTGAAATCAAGGCCGTTCAAATGTACACAATTATTATATAAGTTCTTGTATGATGTCAAAAGAATAAGAAACGGGTGAACAAGACATCAGAAATGGGATCATATTTCAGGCAGGCCTCAGCCGCACTTGCGGTGACTATCACGAATTGAGAAAGCCAAAGAGCTGCTTCAATATGGCCAATCTGGTATGCAAGTCCCTCGGATGCCTCAAAACATGACTGAAGATGTGATTTGGTCGCTTGTTGTGCCAAGCATTCATTATGGATTTGCATTTCAGCTGGCTATACCCAAGTTGTGCCGGCCTTTTCTATGATGGCGGAATTCGGCCGCTACTGAACGAACGAGAGTGCGGCTGAACAAAATGATGGTTGAGCGGAACGTGTGGCTTCAGTTATTTTATTCACAGCTCTAATGCAATGTTCTTTCGTAGAATGTATTCCTGGTTGACACCGAGGTCGTTGGCTTAAATGCTCGAGTATTCTATATTACTCTGGCACTGTCACGCCAGAGCTCATGACGCCCTGACTAAACCACCGAGCTACTGTCTTGAATCTCTCATCACCCTTGCCCTTGTTCAAGTCGTCCTTGAACAGGTCGTGACGATCGGCTCTCTCTTCCTGGCTCTGCTTCATAGCACGGACTGTCATGTTGCTGCTCGCACAAAGCGGACATTCAGTTTCTGCGCTATCACCGCCTCGCTTCAAGCAACGCTGATGGAAACTGTGCTTGCATAAGAAATGAACAACGGGCAATTCCAACGGACCGCCGCATCCAGGGCATCTCTGTGCTTGGAAGACGGCAGGCTTCGTGCCTAGCTCCGTAATCTCTGAACGTTTCTGCTCCGTCTCCTTCCTGAAGGAGTTGATTTGCCGTCGATTTGCGGCAATCTCGCGGCGTTCTCGAGATATAGTTTCTTGGAGGTAAGGCTTGATCATGCCCATTGTCGCGACCGCATTGGCGCCTAGTGTCTGAATTACCTGTAGCGGAGCCATCAAGCTGTCCTCATCAATACGCCGGAGCACATTTGCGAGCTCCTCTGGGCCAGCCTCGTCAAGGATCTTGGCATCAGAAGTAAAGTATGCCAACGCCGCAGGGTATAGCTGCGGTTCCTCGGGACCGTATTTCCGAAGTGCTTTGATCGCGCCGCGTGTGTCCTTGGCACCGGTGTAAGAGCGGAAAATGTCGAAAAGCAAACCAGATTGTTCTTTCACCAATGTTGTGCCGTCTTTGAAATCAGACAAGTGGGAAAGGAGCAGAACATTGGAGTTCTCGATGGGCAGGTCGCGCCCAGAAATCAGCTTCTTGGCCTTCTGCTCCCATTCCTCTCGAGCTTCACCCTTCTTCTCGCTAGCTTTGTGCAAGTACATCTCAAAGAGTGTGGTATATATGTCCGATTTATTCGAGTCCTTGAGCGACTCATCCTTCAGATATGCTTCGAGAAAGATTATGAACTCGTCAGAATGATCAATGAAGGAAGAGAACGCTGTCCGCGGTGCTGGTGGCGTATATTTGGGCGGCTCAATCAGATCCGGGTCGATGGTTTTTCGGGCTTCGTCGATATTGCCTGCAGATTGATCCTTGGTTCCAGCTGGCGAAGGACTGGCGATCGAGGACGTGTTCATGTAGGGGAGCGGTAGGAGACTGGTAAGGTTGTGGACTGCACTCGCGGTACCTGCTGCCAAACCTCCTAACGCATTTCCCAACAGTGGTCCACCAGATGCTTCTTCGTCTTCAACCTGCGGGATCTGTATCATCGGTCTATACTTTCCTGTATAGTAATCGATAAATAACTGCGTTGTTTCTGATGGGCAATGCTCAAGTAAGACACGTGCGTATTTCAGCAGGGAGGTATACGCCTGATTTGTCGTCAGTTGAGGACATCGCTTATACCCGGGGTGCATGATTGTGACTTACGGCTTCGGGCTCCAGATGCCAAATGAAATGCAGGGCGTCGGTGTAGCTCTTGGAGTCCTCAATGAGGATATCGACTACGAGCTCATTCTCGCCGTGCTTAGTCGCGAGGTATGCAGCCTGCTCATAGTAGCCACCTTGTCTGCACATGGCAATGGCCGTGTCTGTATCAAACTTGAGGTCGCCTTCTGATTTGATAAACTTTTCAAGCTTTTCTACGTCCTTCAGCTTGGCGTAGCAGTTGAGAAGGAGTGTTGTGTGATCGGCAGTCGCTTTGTGATGCTCGTGTAGCTCCTCCAAATATTGAATAAGATTATGTATGCGTTGGGTATCAAGGAACTTGATCGGTCAGCCACAGGCGGATCATGAGAGCATGGTGAGAGTCTTACTTTGCGAATGACCTGAGAAGGTTCTGTGCTATCGATGGCCTGGATGTATTGCGCCATGGCACTTTCGTAGTCTCCTTTTTGGTACAAGTGATCACCATACTTTCGGTATATGACATTCTGTTGTTGTTCATCCATGCCGGCTTTCTTGGCCAAGTTGATGGCAAGAGGAAACAGATTCCGATGGTAGAGCAAGTCCAATTTTTGCTGGAGGGACCTCTCGTGGTATCTGTGGATCTAATACACCATTAGTATATACCAGTGAGAACAACATGGGCAAGTGCCATACCTTGCCATCCTGAGTCAGAATGAACAGGTCGCCCCAAATCTCGAAAAGAGCTTGCGGTTTTGAGATCAGGGCCTGGCTGTGTGCGATGATCTGCAAGGTAGGGTCGATCAAGGTGAAATTCGACGCGCTGAAGAGCGAATCGGCGCCGCCGCTGCCAAAGCGTCTGCGCAGGTTGTCCGAGTCGCCGTTCTTTGACGATGCAGGTGGAGAGACGAGGGCGACGTAGTTCTGATATGTGGCGGCCAGGGTCGTCGTTCCATCGTTTGCAAAGCACAGCCCCCGCCCATCGAGGTTGTAGTAGTAGACGGCATCGTCTCTTACCACAATGATGTCTCCAGTCTTCTTGTTGAGCGTCATGCATCCTACAGCACAACCCGAATCCTCGACTGTTTTGGGAGGCTGGCCTTGGCCTCGACCGTTCACGACGACTTTGAGCAATCGAGCAGTCGTGGCGACAAACAATGTGGTGACCTTTGCCTCGGACACCAACTCGACGCCCGTGACTGGTTCTTCCGACTCGTGCACCGTGCGCTGTTTTGTCCCCCGGTCGTGGATGAGGTCGCCACGAATGAGCGTCACGGAGCCGTTCGCGAAACCGACGGCAAGTTGCGATAGGTCGTCGACGGCCGTGAAAGCCGATATGGGAAACTGTTTGCGGCCGTTGCTGATGCTGAGCGTACTCAGGCATGTGGGCAGCCCCGTCTTCTTGACCGGCTTGTCGAGCGCCCAGACCTTGAGTACTGGTTCGTTGCTGAGGTCCTCGGCCACGGTCACCAGCAAGCTGGTACCCTCGACCTGGCGCATGTGCGTGATCCTGCCGGTCTCGTGCGCCTGGAAGCTGCGGGCGATCTTCCAGCTGGCTCCGATGATGCGGACATATCCATCAAAGGTGCCCAAAAACAGGCTGTCGGAGCCGGAACAGACGCTCGATATTTCGTTGTTCTCGAAGAAGGATCGTGTCTCGTCGTCGCCAAGCTTGACCTGGCTGACTTCGAAGAAGTCGAATGCTTTCCACTGCTCCCCGTTAGCTTGTGATGCAGTCGGAGACACTGGAGGGACCTGATGTCGCATACCATAAGCAAAGCCATGATCAGAACTTGGGTTGCTGAATGGCCAAGATTGGCATCCTGCTGTTTTGCGACGGCCTTCGAATGCTGGGAAGCTCCCTAAGTGGCTCTCTCAACTGTCGTCACTGGCTGCGAGGACGGCCTGTGGAGCTGTCAGCTAGCTCTCCAGGCAGTGGCTGGTGCCCACCCATCCCACTATCCTGGAAAGTCGGTGGCGCGTATCTGCACTAAACACAAATGAATGTAACTATAATCGGCGACCCCCAACGGCTGAAAACCTCAGTATCAACACTGCAGTTTTCATTACACATGTCACTTGCACACCGTACGCACCTCATACAATCATTCACCACAGTACAACCAAGGGAATTCAGTAACATCCCCAGATTTTAGTTCTATACTGAGTCATGTACTCATTCTTCCTGAACCTGACACCATTTCACGACATGACACTACAATGGCAACGGCATAAAAGTGTGACTTGAAAACATCATAAATTTGCAACGCCAACTATGGTATCAAAACTAACTGCTTCTGGCTTTCTGTGATTTTACAATTTTTTGCTTTTTTACTTTACTTCATCTAGTCGGCATCGAGCCTGGCGACCGGCGGGGTGTCGTCGACCTGGATGCCTCCCCTCTTCTTCTCCTTGGAGTCCCAGAAGGGCAGCCGCCAGCCGCCCTCGCTCTCGGGCACGGCCAGCCAGAGGCGCATGAGGTGGCGCCGGGGCTTGCCCGAGTCGGGGCCGAAGTCGCGGTAGGCCGTCCGGGCGTGCAGCGTGTGCGTGTTGGCGACGAACTGGATGTCGCCGACCTGCAGGATCATGTGCAGCTTGACCCGGTCGCACGTCTTTTCGAGGATCTCGGTCGCCTCGACCTGCTCCGGCGACAGCGGCGGGATGATGCCCGCGTCCGAGAACCGCGTAAGGCTGCGCACAAAGTACGGGTCCCACTTGCAGTAGACGCGCTGCTCCCGCTCCGGGTTCTCCGGGTCCTTGGGCTCCAGGTAGAAGACGGACGTCCGGATGTACGGCTCCTCGCCCTCGGACACCTCGCCCTTGCGGTCAAAGTACCAGATGGGCTTGGCCAGCAGCTCGGCCACGTCGGGCCGCTCAGCCTGGAGGATGTTCCAGACGGTGTGGATCGACGACACGTCCGACTCGCCGCCGAACTCGGCCCTGGCGATGCACAGGAGGCCGACGACGTCGCTGTCGTCGGCGTGGAAGTACTGGCGCGCGTTTGTCCTGTAGATGCGGACCTTGTCGATCTGTGTGCTGTCCTCCCCGAGGTCCTTGACGTGGCCGAGGATGTGGCCCCTGCCGTTCTGCGAGACGGGGTAACCAATGTAGGCGCCGAGGCCCATGTAGGCGACGGCAGACTTGTGGTTGCCCCAGACATCGACGGGGAATCCCTTGTACAGGATGAAGCCCTTGCCGTCCAGCATCTCGCGGCGCATGGCGGCTAGTGAGGGTGCGAGGTTGGGCAGGGGAAAGTTGTCCTTGGTGATGCCGGTCAATGGCAGCTGGAGCTCCATGAATCTGTCGGCTGCGGCGGAGAGCTCAGCAATCTCGGCCTCTGAGAACTGGTGAACCCATCGCTCGGGGTTGTTGGCGTAGTCCTCTGCTTTCCAGACGGTCGGGCCTTCAATATGCTTCGGAAAGTCGCTGTACGGGTAGATCAGGTCGTATTGGGGAGGGTGTTGACCTGTGTTCAATTAGCACCTGGACGGCAGTCAGAAGTCGGTATATAAGTGGTAGTACATACCAGTGCTCTTGAAGCCATCTGGGAAGACATCTCTGTTCACATTCTTGATGCTGGACTTGAGCTTCTGGATGTAGCCGGATTCCGGCTCATAGTCCACAGCGGTGGGTGCCATTTTGACTTTATTTTGAGAGCTCTTTTCTGTGATAATGGGTATAATGAATAGTTCAAAGCTCGGGTATTACTATACTCAATCGTAAATATAAAGAGAGGGGAATTGGTGAGTGCTAGATAGAAGATGGGAAGAAATCGAGATGTGTAAGTCGTCGTCCGAATGCCACATCTTTAATATTCCAGTCGAAACCCATCCAAAACCCGCAACCGGATCCCAAGAAAATTGCATCATCGCGCCATCTCAATCTAAATCTCTCCCTCATTGCACAACTTCCTTCCGATTCTGGGGGGCAGTTTTCTGAGTGGTTAAGATTGGCGAGGGGTAAAACGGTCGGGTTGCGCGATCACGCAATCCAGCGCCAATTGCTCACCATCCCGGTGCGCGGGCTTGCGGATGCCCGCACCACCCAATTGCCGGGGCGATCTGCTTTTTGGAGCTCTTTTTTGGGGATACTGGAATTATACTATCCTCTAAACGTCATGCCACATGGAACAAAGTGTGCCACGATCAGCGATACATTGTCGTATTCTCCTTATCAGATTCTCCTTAGCTTCGTCGTCGCCTTTCTAGATACTACTACACTACATGCCGCGGGTGGACCCGATAGTCCGGTCGACAGCTCTCATGTTAGGTAAAACCGTTGATTCCTATGCCATGTACCTTGCATCCGTGTGTATTACGTACTTCCTAAGCCGGCAGGCCAGAGTGGGCAGTTGTGGATTGGGAGGGAAAACTGTGAAACTTCATCGGTGGCCATGGCGGATCAGTCATTGCTTGGTGATACTAGATACTTGCTGAGATGGGGGTTTCAAGAGCTCAACACTTCTAGAGCATATCATCAGTCGATTTACAAACCACTACGCAATGATGATCGAAGACCACGCTGCTATGTTCGATGGTTTCGCGGTGCTCGGAGACCGAGATATGGAGACACGAATACTCTCCTTATCTAGGTATGCTTGGTCGATTGAGGTCTCCATCAATACTGAAAATTCTTGAGGTGGTCCTCCAAGTCTGATTTTCCTCATGGTCGATTTGCTCATTTGTTGTTGTTCCCACATCGTTGGAGGCTATGTTCTACTGATTTCACAGACTTTCTCAAGCTGATTGGCATTTTGAAACTCGAGGTTGTTAATACTCAAGCAAAGAAAACACCCTCTTGATAGTTGAAACCGGCGTTCGCAAACATATCAGCCCACATCTCATCTTCGGCAAAGGAGAACTCTTGCCTGACTGGGTGCAATCCATCCCGATCCGCTACATCGTCGATACAGGTCACATCCTGACATACTGTCTCTGCTTGCCGAGAAGTTCCGTTCTCATCGAGCAGTGGAGCAGTATTGCTTGCGTGCGGATTTTCCTCCATCGTGCGGGCCTGACTCTTCTGAAGTCTTTGTTCTTGCCTCATCGTCTCAAAGTCGGACATGATTCTCTCGAGAAACTTGGCCTGCAATGTGCAGCTCGATCCTGGTGGCGAGGCTTGCTGCGAGAAGACGCGGGCCGCAGTTGCAATGGCGGTGTTGACCTGAGGCTCGATCTGGCCTGCGACGCTTTCGTGTGTAGATAGAAGCAGCTGATAGGCATAGTTAGCAAGTACTGAAAGTATATGATGACAATAACTTATGCATGGGTTTCGTACCTTGACGAGAAATGTTGCGCTGTACGCTGTCATGACATGTATTGAGTCTTGAACAAAGTATAAGAACGAAGCCGAGCGGTTGATCAACTGCAACATCTCGACTGCGCTCGAATAGCTGACCCATAATACTTCGAGATTGGTCGAGATATCTGGGTCGGACGAGGCCAGCACTTCTTGTAGCGGCAATGAGAATAGTTGCAGTCTCAAGTGTGTTCCGTAGAATCGTATCAAGAATGGATGACAAGTCTCTGAGCGTTCGCGTTAGATGCCAATGGGCCATAACGAGTCTGTTCAACACTGCATTGTCTTGGCTTACCTGTGCTGACGCAGTGTATCCATCTTTGCTCCCACTCCTCGATACGGATTTTGATAATGGCCAAAAGAGACTCTATACTATGTAGCGGCCCACTGACTACCTTGGAAGACTTTGGCCCGAGCAACTTGAACACCTCGGAGCTCAAAAGGCGCAGAGTGACAAAGGCACCCAGGAGCCGATCGTTGTCGGTGGCCAGTGAGTCCCTGCACCACGACTCGATGGATTCGATAAATGTGCTGCGCTCGATCATCCAGGGCTTGCCAGTCTGCAAACTTATGCTGTGGGTGTGTCAGTTTGGTGACGATCCAGCCAATCTCCTCACGACCATATCTACTCACCTCCTGTCATAAACGAACAAGATATACCATGTTCGCTGCACATTTCGAGTTTCCCGTTTCTGGGTCTCGGTCAACAGTAGCTGCTCGCAAGCAGCATAGGGAGCCAGTCTATGCCAGCCCAGGTCCATGCCCATGCGTATCGTATACCCAAGAAATATCCAAGCTCGCGTATCTTCTGGCTCTTTCCAGTATGTGAGAATGAGCACGGCTTGCGCAATCTCAATGGATTTCCGCCCAAGTCGGAAATTATCGGCCAAGAGACTTTCAGCGTACCCATGCAGACCTGGATACAAGGCCGTGTTGAAGGACTTTGCGCCCGCTGCCAGAATCGCAGTGAAGAGAAAGGACGATCGTCTACGAACATAGTCAAAGGTATGGAGGATTGGGTCCAGCTGGCTGATGTAGGGATTCAACACCTTGATGAAGCTGACATTCCGTCAGTATCAATACAATTCTCGTGCATTTGATATCCATACTTATCAAACAAGGACTCGGCAATAGAGAGATTGATGTGTCCAAGCTGAACAGGATCTTCCGGCGAGAAGGAAGCAGTTGCATTTTCATTCAGCGCGTCAGAGACACTCGACCCTTGAGGGCTGAGGATACTCTGGAGACTGAATCTTCCCTCAGTAGCAACATGATTCAATAGGCCAGAAGGCTGTAAGGTGCCCGTCTCCCAGTCTGTACCTCTCTCCACAGTCTGGGCTTGGGGTGTGGCTGCAGATACGGCATCGCTGCTTTCGGCCTGCTCTGGCCGAGGCGATACCAATACCGAGGTATTGGAAGGCGTTTTTATTTTCGAAATCCTTCAAAGCAAGTTAATCGGGAGCACTCATTAAAGGCCGGAGAGGCGACTGACTTGGTCCCTGGCTTCCTGCCCCGCCGGTGATCACGGTAGACGCAGTCCAGGGACTTGCGCACGCAGCGCTGACAACTCGCGCCGTCCCCGCCGCCGGGGCGGCATCGCATCTTGACTTTCCTACATGCTAGACATGCTTTGCTGATACTGACGAGTCAACTTTAGTAAACAAGTCCAGATCACGCATGAGCGATATCAGTACTACTTGGTTGGGGGCTTGAGGCTTGAGGCCACTCACATTGATTTGCCGCCAACTAAAGACACCTCGTCGTTCCCCAGATTCTCCATTGTGGGGTTGAAACGCAAGTATCCAGCGAATCTGAAAGAGACGTACACCGGCGACTTAATATTTACAGATTGGGCGTGAACACCCAAGCTCCAGGATCACCGGCTTGACCTATCGCCGGTTCTCGGGGTACCCCGACGTCCATTATCGGGGCCCCATTTATCTATCCAGTAGCGGCCGACGGGGGCTGCGGGCAGGCATCTCCCTCTCGAGTTTTAGTATAGGACGTCCTCTCACCGCCAGCGGCGCGTGTGAGGCATTCACCGTTGAAATATTGCCAAAAGAGGACGTCCTGGTCAGAGAATACTGGCACAGTTGATGATGTGCTCATAGTACAACGTGAGTTATCAGTGCCAAGACTGCCAGTAAGCAGTCTGTAAGCGGGCTCTGAACTGAGTTGCGAGTGTTAAAAGTATGTGTAGGGAGATATTGGAGCGAGATCATCAGAATCCGAGCTACGAGCATCAAATCCACTACGTCAAATCGTTTCACGTATTTTTCAGTCGCAGGGAACATTCCGGTATGCAAACCACCTGGACTAGGTATCCGCGTCCACGTTCAAGAGTCAGGCCAAGCTCTATAAAGCCTTGAGTTTTGATATAATTTGAGCTTGTAATAGTCACTTCATTCGCTGGTTCAACCCCTGAGTTAACGAGCTTCCAAAAGCTTGCTTTGACTATAATGCGTTCATTCGACTACCTGGGGTCTTTAGCTTTCAAGGAAGAGAAGCACCGTAGATTACCTATATGAAAGAAGCGTGTGCCGAAAAGACCTATGGGGCCAAAGCGATGCTGTTATTATCAGTAAACCGTATGCCATAAACCGTGCCTGAGTCAGTGACAATCGCGACGGTCGATCCGCAAACAAGGTATCTTCCTGAGTGTGGTCGATATCCCGGTGGCAACCACAGAACTGGGCTCCCATTCAAGGTTATCCACAAAGCATCTCGAGTAATGCCCCATGAGATCAACGTTTTGTCGCCCGAGCCAATTGCGGCTCGTTGATCACCATCCATTTCGGCAATCCAGCTGAGTGGCCCGTGATAGTCCTCGATCGTCTGCATGCGCTCTCCCGCAGTATCCCATATTTCGGCATGCCGTGTTACGATATCCGGATAAGCCCGTTCTCGGCATACCACTATGACTCGCTGGCCATCGGTCGAGAAGGCGAGTGAATCTTTGAGTATTTTCCCTACTCTCTGATCAGTCTTTAGTGTCCGTAGGCAAGTGCCTGAAACAACTTCCCATATCTTGACGCTCTCTCGATCTGCCGATGCAATGTATCGGCTATCAGGTGAGAAGGCGACTGCATGTGCATGAGTTCCGAACCCAATTCTATGCTTGCAGTCGCCTTGTGTGATGTCCCAAACTTGCAAACTACCGGTTTCGCCAGAGATGCCTACCACAACTCGCTGACCGTCGGCGGAGAAGGCGGCAGATTGGGCTTCCCCAGGGGCCTCAACTCTAAATTTAAGTAAGCAATTACCTGAAGTGACATCCCATATCATTACGGAACAGCCATAGGCTGCCGCAATCTGCTGGCCATCGTTTGAGAAGGCGAGTGAATCTCCAGCACCAGTGGCTAGTGTAAGTATGCAGTTTCCCGAGGGCTCCCATATCTTGATGGCGCCGTCGACTGAGCTTGTTCCAATATGTCTGCCGTCGGCTGAGAATGCAGCCGAAGAAAAAAAGCCTTTATGCTCGGGCGTCTGCACATAACTGCCTGGGGTGGTATCCCAGACCTTGAAAGATGTATCCATTGTGCCTGCGACCATCTGGCCATCAGGCGAGAAGGCAACAGACTGTACGCGCGAGTGGGTTTCATTTGATTGTAGGGTCTGTAGGCTGTTGCCTGACGCATCCCACAGTTGAACGATTCCGCCTAGGGACGAGCCTGCAACTAGTCTGTTATCTGTTGAATAGGCGAGCGAAATGAACCTTCCATAAGCCGCCAGACTTTGGAGGTGATTGCCCAATGCATCTCGTATTTCAACCGTTGAGAGTCGCGAGCTTGCGATTCTCTGGCCATCGGCTGAAATAGCAACGGCCTGCGTCCCCTTTGAAAGTAGAACTTTCCGCAAACGGTTGCCCTGAATATCCCAAGTGATAATCTGGACGGATCTGTCATTTTTGCTCGATACTGACATGATCTCCTGGCCACCATTCAAGAACGAGATTGAAGTCACCGTACCATCATGATCTCTTAATGTGTGTAAGCAGCTGCCAGACGATGAATCCCAAATCTTGATGGTCCCGTCCTTGGAGCCTGATGCAACTAGGCCGTCAGATGAAAACGCGAGTGAGGTTACCTCGCCCTCATGGCCCTGGAGTGTCCGTACAAGTATGCCCGAAGAGGTGTCCCGTATCTCGACATTGTACGTTGAGTTCCCCGCTGCAATTCTACCGTTGTTTGAGAACGTGTGTCGACCAAGGCCCGGAAGTGTATGTATGCGATTGCCATTGGTATCCAGTATCGTGATGCCTCGGCCACAAACCGCATATGCGATGAGGCCATTATTCGAAAACGTGAAAGTGTTTTGCTCTATATAACCAGTTTTTTCGACGGTCAATAGGCATGCGTCCCAATCCACCGGAACCTCTGGTTCTGATTCTATCAGGGAAGTGTACTCGTGGCTGTACAAATTCCTAATCAAGCTGTTCTTAGGACTGAAGAGGAGGGCCGACGTATAGACTTGCAATGGAGCCGACTCAATGTTTTGCTTTTGTGAAAGAAAGAACCGGCGTGCATCTTGAACAAGATCTCGGAGTGGCTGTGAATGGGTTGTGTTCTGAAGATAGTTAGCTTTACTCTCTCACATTATGGTAGCATCGGGGGGGGGCCTACCGAAATCATTTTCAGCTTCTGTATCGCTTTGGTGCCCTCCGGGATGTTGTGCATCAAACTCAGAGCTTCAAGCCACTGAAGATAGTTCTTCTTGAGGAATCCCAGAAGAAGATCCACAATCACTGTTTCATCATGACTTTGACTCGATCCGCCCACAAATCCTGAGGCTTCGAGATGATCGACCCAGAATACGACATGATATCTAATGCTGGCCAGTCGATCAGAGGTTGGCGTTGGATTGTTGGCGATGAGGTACCCAGGATCGCGCAGGTCACAGATGTCGCGCTTCAGTTTTGTATGGAGAAGCTCCAACGACCATGAGAAAATCTCATAGTGCTGATGTGCAACACCAGAACCGAGAATATACTCTGATTGATTGTTGAGCAGGAAGTCCCTTGCGGACTTGTGTACAAATGACACGGTGCCGTCTCGGGAGCTGACATCCAGGAAAGAGCCAGACGAGTCGATGATCTTCTCCAACTTGGCGTTATCTTCACGCGTTCGTAATTGGTGTCGATCGTCGATGAAGCGAACGAAACCTCTGAGTTCATCCAATGTGACAGGGCGATACACTGTCGAAGTGAGACTCAGAATTCCATAACATATTGCCGGATCCATCGAAGAAGGAATCTTCTGCAGCATCCTCTTGTAAAGCTCATCAAGCTTAGGTGGAAACGACCTCAGCTTCTCCATGACATGTACCTTGAGATTGACCTCTTCCTTTCCAAGTTCGGAACAGACCAAGGCTACCCACAGAAATGTCCCTTCGGCATTGTCATTCAGGTACCGTGAGACATCATCCCTGGTCTCGATATCAAACTCTTCCAGTACGTCGAGGTGATCCACTTTGTGTTTGATATAGGCCCTGACAGCTCGATCAACTGCATCTGGGTTATCCTCAAGGGTCAGCCTGACCATGTGCTTTGCTTGCTTGAACCGTCTCTCAATATCCGTGTAATTATTCCGGCTGGAGACAATCCATCTGACCTTCGGGGAATTGACAATAAACTCAAGAAGCCAGTCTCGATTGGAAGTACACTCGTCAAGGGCGTCGATGATGATCGTGGCGCCTTCAACGGCTGGGTCTTGGAACATGGCTGTCGCTATCTCGCTGAGCGCAGTCCAAGCATTATTATCGTTGAAAAGTGTTTTACCCGCATCGTTATACTTTTCTCTGACGTACTTGACAAGGTCGCCGTCTTTTTGGATAAGGTACCAGATCAAACCTCGCAGTACAGTTACTGCACTGTTTAAGGTATCTGAGCTGGCTTCACAGAAGTGGTAGGATACACAGTTCCATTTGCCATTCTCCAGCTCATCAATGATACTACACAAAAGCATCGTTTTGCCTTTGCCAGGGTCACCCTGGATCCAGAGAAGCCGAGATTGTCGGTCATTTCGAAAGCGTATGTATTCGTCGTTTTTGAGAATCCAGAGACAGCAGTCCCTGAGCAGGCCACCCCTTTTGGCTTTGATGCGCTTCATGTCATCGCGTGGATCGGTCACCCTGAGGTCCCTTAAACATTCGCGATCTTGTTTATCTTCCTCTCGCTTATCTTGATGGCGTGTTTGATCTTGGATGGCAGAGACGACCTCGTGAAGACCCTTTTCGATTGCGCCGGCCTTTTCGTCAAGTCTTTGAAGCTGGCCCTTTAGTTCTTCATTGTTGTACTGTTTGATGTGTTGTCTCACATCCTGTTCGACCTTCTTGATAGCTTCAAGTTGGGTCGCCCAACCGTCGAGCTTGACCGTGTCTCTGAGAATGGTTTTGACCCACGTGCGATGGCAAAGGCAGATGCTCTTTAGTTGGTACGACAGGAGACCCCGGTAGAACCCTTTGATCTTCTCCACCAGTTGCCCTCGTAGCTCTGCAAATGACGAGTCGCTGTTGTTCTCATCGAAGAGCCGGGACGTCAAGCTCCAATACCAATCTATTCGTGACAAAACGTAGGCAATTCCATCACGGTTACTTTGAGCCTCCGAGATTGGGTTTGCGAGTATCTGTTCACTGTAAGCTCAAGAAAGTCATCGTCTCCTTGTGAAGAACATACCTCCAGCCCAAGACAGATACCAGCCCATGGAATAGATGCTTGGGGGACGAATGTGACAACTTGGTCCATGATGTCTCTCACGGGCTTGATTGCATCTAGTGCGGTGCCTATGCCTTGTTTGATGGCTGATACCGTACTCAATTTATCCAGCCCCTCATGGACCAACTTTTGCATTTGGTCAGGAGTTGGGTCATCTTCTTCTCCCAGCTCGATCGATCCGCTCTGGTTGAACAGATCTCGGACGATCTTCTTGAAGGCCTCAGCCAATTTGAGCTCCGTCTTCTCGAGGTCAACATAGGCTTGAGCCCAGATTTGCTCTCTAGTGGGAGTCGGCTGTAACAAATTGGACGGTGCTGGGTGGGTCGTAGCAGCGGTCGACTCTGGTGATGATGGAGCGGCTTGCTGAGGCTTTTGCTGTCTGGGTGCTGCCGGAGTAGCGGGTTTGGTCGAGCTGCCCCCCAATCTGTCGGCTCGTGGCTTCTTTTTGAATTTGTTCTTAACTTTCTTGAACCAAGAAGTCATTCCCGTACAATGGTGAGTCGCCATGCTTGCAGCTACCGCGCGTACCGATCGGATCTCGGGTTCGACAATTTAATCTTCGTCTTAGATTATCGGTGAAGCAAAATGATGAATATGGTTGAGAAGTTATGGGACCCAGGCAATCCAGGAGAAGAGGCTGCTGCTTTCGCCAAAAGAAAATCTCAGGACCCACGGGCGACTGGGCCGCATCCATTCCGTTGCAGCGTAGAGCTGGCGGCCACTTGGTGGTCCAGTATAAAATCGATAAAACGCCCCATTTAGGTAGAGATTCACCATCTCCACTGAAGGCACCCCTCGGACAGCAGTTGGGGCATCTTGACGGTGGCTGAGCGTTTGACATAGCACTTAGAGTCCCTTGGAGCTCTATGCCGCACAATGCGGACTGTGTGCAGCTCGTGCACAATGACGTGTGTATAGTTAAATACTGCTTGACTGCTCAGAGGATGAGTAGTTTACCGATTAGGTTATACTTAGTGAAAGGAATGCAATACTTTCGAAACACAAAACCAATAATGCTTCAAAATGGTGCGATAGCGATTGTCTCTATCAAAACGCGTAGCAGGTTGGCTCAATGAATGGGACATGTTCTCTATAGTAGTCTGGTGAATGCAAGCCTACAATGTTCAGGCACGTTCAGGAACTCGAGTGTACTCGACCGGTACCTTTCTTGTCTCAGTCATCGCGGCTGCCTGTATACAAAATGACCATTCATCTACACTTGTGTCCGATCTACTCTGTAACGCCATTTTTGAATTAGGATCATCTCAATTTTTCCCTATGAATTGAAAATGATCATAGTTTCAATGCGATTCGAGATTCCGGACATTTCAATACTGAATAAGCGAAAAGATGATGACTGGAAATCATGGGATTTGTCCTGGCAAACAATGGCCATAGTTTTTTTTTTCAAAATATGTGGTGCACGACATTACAGAAGATTAAATAGACTTATTTCGAAGACTTCTATCACATGGTTACTCACTAGCTTGTTTACGGTGGAGTACTCGTAATATACAGTACCATTTATACACCGGCGATCTAGACAACGGATAGGACGCCGGCCTCAACCTCCACACTGCTGATCACAGCCACTTCACTATCTGCTACCTAGGAGATACCCTTGTACTTGGACCAAAAGCATCGCGGCCTATGGATTCCGCAGCAGGACAGTCCAGAGCCGACCACCCGGTGGAATGGCTCGGGAACATGATAATGGGTCGCGGCTCTTTCTCCATGCATCCGCAGACATATTGCAGCGACCTATATAAAATCCGGGGGTGATCTCTCTCCGACTCGCACCCGACCGTTTGGGTACGTTTACCATTCGTCAACTTTTCATTTTTGATAGGCACTGATACCTCTGAAGAGGTTGACTTTGGAGGATGAAGCTCCTCGTCGCCGTATCCTATGTCGCCTTATCGGCCACGGGTGTTGTCGCCGTTCAGCCATGGCTGAATACTTCACTACCATATGAGGATCGGCTGCTTGCTTTCATCGCGCAGCTAAACGATACCCAGAAGCATGCCATGGTTCAGGGAGACACGGAAGTAAGTCGCTTACATGGCTCATTGGCAACCCTGTACTTACACCGTCACCATAGCTTGATGACAATGGCACCGGTGTGAACCCATGCATCGGTCACATCAGCGGCAACGACACTTTGGGCATTCCATCCATATGCATGGGCGACGGTCCCGTTGGCGTCGGAAACTCCCTCAACAACGTGACGACGTTTCCGGCGCCCGTGGTCGCGGCTAGTACCTGGAACACGACCGTGCAGTACCTCTTCGGCCAGGCGCTCGCGCAGGAGCACATGGGCAAGGGACGCAACGTGGTTCTGGCGCCCACCATCAACATCTTGCGCTCGCCGCTGTGGGCTCGCGCCGCCGAGACTCTCTCCGAGGACCCCTGGCTGACTGCGCGCATGGCCGTGGCTGGTGTGGAGGGCATCCAGAGCCAGGGAGCCTTGGCCTGCCCCAAGCATTTCGCTGCGTATAACCAGGACACGAATCGTTTCGGCATCGACCCCGAGTGGGTGACGGTTAATGCTCAAGTAGACGAACGTGTCTTGCACGAGCTGTATTTTCCGGCTTTTAAGGCATCTGTTCAAGAAGCAGATGCCGCTTCGGTCATGTGTTCTTACAACAGACTGAACGGGCACTTTACCTGCGAGAACGATTGGCTTCTGAACACAACTTTGCGACAAGATTGGGGATTCGAGGGCTTCGTCGTTGCGGATTGGTATTTCTCGACTCGCAGCACCGTCGGCGCCGTCATGGCTGGTCTAGACATATCGATGCCCGGTGGCGATCTGACTGACGAGTACGGCTTCCCGGCATACTACGGAGATCTCCTCGTGGAAGCTATCGACAATGGTACCATACCGTATTCGCGCCTCGATGACATGGTGAAGCGGGTATGGAGATACATGTTCAAGCTGGGAATGGTCGACAACCCCGTCACCGGAGATGCCCTCTCCTACGTACGGACACAAGCCCATCTGGATCTCTCTCAGCAGATGGTGGAAGACGGCACAGTCCTCCTCAAGAACGATAATGCCACATTACCTCTGAGCCCGGCCAAATACACGAAAATCGCCGTCTTCGGCGTCGACGCCACCAACCAGAGCCAGGTCTCTGAGAACCACGGCGGCTTCGTCATCGACTCGACCATGGTCGTGCAGGCGCCCTTCGACGCCCTCGAGCGCCGCGGCCTGGCCGAGAACATGTCCGTCAGGTACGCCGAGGCCTACCCGGGCACCGGTCAGTTCGCCACCGTCCCGTCCGGCATGTTCAAGGGCGGCGGCGTCAACGTGACCTACTACACGACGACGGACTTTTCCGGGCCGGTCAACCAGACGGACTTTGTCCCCAACATCACCATCGCCACGTTCCCGGCGGAGCTCTGGCAGGCCTGGCCGCAGGTCTTCTCGGCCGACTACGAGGCCGTCTTCCTGCCCAACACGACGGGGACGTACCACTTCTCGCTGTACGGCCAGGGCACGGCGCTCCTGTACATCGACGACGCCCTCGTGGCCAACATGTCGTTTGCCAACTTTGGCAACTACGTCCAGGGCGTGGCGCAGCTCGAGGCCGATACCGAGGTCAAGCTGTCGCTCAGGTACGACATGGGGTACTCGTTGTCGACGGGTGGGTACGGCGTGACGCTGGGCGTGGACGTGGGCAACAGCACCCGCGACGCCGAAGCCGACGCGCTGGCGGCGTGGGCCGACGTGAGCATCATATTCGCGTCGGACCGCATCTCCGAGGGCGCGGACAGCGGGCTCGGGCTGCGGCTGCCGGGCGACCAGGACGCCGTGATCGCGCGGCTCGCGGGCATCTCCAAGAAAACCGTCGTCGTGCTCAACACCAACTCGGCCGTGCTGATGCCGTGGCTCGCCGGCGTCGACGCCGTCCTCGAGGCCTGGTACGCCGGCCAGCAGGTCGGCCTCGCGCTCGAGAGGCTGCTGTTCGGCGACGTCAGCCCCAGCGGCAAGCTGCCGGTGACGTTCCCGAGAGCGCTGGAGGATGCGATCCAGATCAACACGGACATCGAGGTCCCCTTCTCCGAGGGCCTGTACGTGGGGTACAAGGCCTACGACAAGAGCGGCGTGGAGCCCCTGTTCCCCTTCGGCCACGGGCTGACGTACTCGAACTTCTCGCTGCATTGCGTGACGGCGGCGGCGAACGACAGCGCCGTGACGGTGCGGGCTACGCTCAAGAATGACGGACTGGTCGATGCGAGACAGGTCGTCCAGCTGTACGTGGGCTACCCCGAGGCGGCCGACGAGCCGCCGAAGCTGCTGAGGGCGTTTCAGAAGGTCGAAGTCGCGGCTGGAGACAGCGCTCTGGTCGAGTTAGTTGTACAGAGAGAGGACTTGATGGTTTGGTCCGAGGCAATTCAAGGGTGGGCTTTTGTCAATGGCGACTACGAGTGCATGTTGGGATTCTCAGCCGGGGATATTCAAGCGACCCAAGTCATCACTCTGTAGAACATAATATTTTTGAAATGGCTTAATAATTTATAATCGTCCTCTGCTATTATATCCGTGATGGGAGTTATGATGAGCGACACTGTTGATTGACAAGCGACGCAACATCGCTGGGGCCAGAAAGATTCTTGTTGAGTGAGCAAGTACAACCAGAACGAGTTGACAACAACAACACTTTTCCTCAAGCGTTTGATTAAATTCCTTGTGTATACCAACACGTCACATCAAAGCCTCTCCATCTTCAGTTCTCCCCACACCTACGGGTTGTCGAGGGTAAAGTCAACATTTCCAGTCGAGGCGCCCCCGACACAGGTCCCGCTGATGCTGCCGGTCGGGCAGGTAGCCCTGGCGGCGCGGATGCAGCCCTCCCAGCGGCCCTTGGAGATGTTGATGGTAGCACCGCTGGTCGCGGCGTCGAGGGTGAAGAGCGCCGTGCCCGACTCGCCCGTCGTGCTCGCGGGAGCGCCGCCGCACTTGGTGATGGTGCCCGCGATGCCGCCGCAGATGCCCAGCTCGGCCACGTTCTGGTCGTGGAAGACGATGTTTCTTTTTGGTGAGAATCAGTATACATGTCATGAAGACAGAGTAACATGGGTTGGACTGTGGAATGCTTACACGTTCGGGTCGGTACACTTGACGTTTGTGACGGCGTTGGGGTCGACGGTCGACGAGGCGCGCATGGCCAGGATCTCAAAGTGCTCCGAGGATATGTCGAGGGGGGACGCGGTGATGGAGCTGACGCCGGCGAGGACGAGGACCGCCTTGAGGAGAGTTGTAGAAAGCATCTTGGATATAGTGTTATTAGGTTGTTGAAAAAAAGAGTGACCAGACCCGTGATCGTCGTATGGGAATTAAAATGAATGCAAGTCGATCACGGATCGATAAGAGAATGATTAGCAACAAGTTTGAAGGCTGTGTTTACTGAGAGAAACAAGACGTCTATTACATGCTTCGCGCCCGCTACTTATGTAGAAAACAGAGTCCTGCCGACTGCAGACCTATCGAAGACAAGAGCCCACTGGTCGGTTTCACGGAGCAGTGCCAACCAAATCTCACCAGTCCCCTGTGAAGATCTATGGACTCCCTGCAACCATGCCAGCCTCAGGTGCAATGGAGATGAAAGGAGAGTCGGGAAAATACGTCCTGGACAGCTTCTCAGCTGGCGTATCGCGCCGAGACGGACATGCTCTTTACTGGTTGACGGTGACCAGGTCAGCGGAAGAGTTGCCGAGGAGAGATCGCATGGTGATCACAGGGTTCAGCTCGGGGCCAACCCAGACAGCGCCGAAACATGAGATGAAGCTTCTCGAGGCTGAGTGACAGGCCCCATCGGTGGGAGTTGTGGGCCAGGAGTCGATGAGTCGAGACGTGTGGTGTACCAAGTTCAACAAGGGTATAGTCGAGCAAGACGATCTGATTGGCTCGAGAGCTTGTAGCATGAGAGATTCCCGGTTGTATAACAGAACATATTTTAAGCTTCTTTAGTATTTAAAAAGCCAGCAGCCCGCCAGCTCCAGAGGGCAACACCTTTGATTTCTGTTGTCACCATTTGCATCTCAATCACGAAGTTGATGGCATTCAGTATTGAATATGCGCAGATGCAGATCTTTACCTGTTCTGTTACAAGCATTGGCGTTGACAGGTCTCTAGGCTGAACTCGAGTGACAAGAGTGGTGACCAGTTGGCCAGTCTTTGTCATCAGATACGCAACAGATCGTCACATGCGATCGCGACTGGGAATGGATCTGGTTGATAGCCGGAGAGAACCTGGAATATATCGATCTACCTCGCGTGCTTTCGTAATTGCGTGTCTCTCGTCACAACCGAGGATGAACAAGCATCTCCAATTGCCGTACTAGGCCGCATGCGTCTTTCTCATAGCGGGGCGCCTCTTTTTACAGTGGAGGCTGGACTCTGGACTCTCAAAACTCTGGGCTTTTTGGAGCTCTTCGCTATGTCATACCAAACCCGCCCGGCGGAAGTCTAACGCAGGACAGTAGATATAGTGACGTCACGGTCACTCCCGTCCAATAAGCCGCATCTGTTTCCCTTCTGCCCGGCAGCTCATAGGTCGGTCGGCTCGAACCTTTGTCTAGCTGTTCCCTAATAACAAAAAGCTCTCTCTCAATTCTACTTCTGCAAGGAACTTCAAAAGAAGAAACATCGTGAACAAATCTACCTCTATCAAGCCAATTGATAACCAGCAGACTCCTGTCGCCAATCACCTCCAGAGTTCCATCCACCACTAAACACACCATCATTCACAATGGCCTCCCGCACCTTCCTCTCGGCTTTCCGCCCTGCAGCCATGATGGCCAGCAGACAGACCATGGCGTCGCGAAGCATCGCCAGCACCGCCATCCTGAGGCACAAGGAGGACTCGATCCGTACGTCCCATGCTTGCCCACGCTGCTCTGACATCCCACCTGCACCGCCAGGCTTGCGCAGCCAGCAGCAGTCCCCAATCCCTTTGAGCGCATTAGCTGACCAATCCTCCCAACCATCCAGACGACCCCGACGCCAAGCACGAGGAGCACAAGCAGGACTCGCTCAACAAGCACAAGAGCGGCAAGGGCGAGTGGAAGCCCGAGCTGGCCTCCAACAGCGAGGAGGCCGTCAAGGCCGACCGCGAGAACAAGGACGACATCAAGACCCTGCAGGAGAAGACCAAGAAGCACGCCGAGCAGAACAAGTAGAAAGGTGAAAGAGAACGAAAAGGAGAAATCTGTAGCACAAGTAGTATATATTGCCTCCATCGTGAGAGGTAAACCGCATGTTAGGAAATTATATCAATCACACAATGGGTAGCGTCTGGAAGGCGTATGGCTCTGATCTGAGGGGCAGATCGAGACATTAACACGCCTTAATACAATTGCATTTGCATCTTCCAAATCTCATTTTTGGCCAGGGAATTGAAGTCTTGATAAGCACTGTGTTGGCGCACATCGTTGATTGCCTCTTGGCAAGTCAAACACCAGGTATCCACGGTCCTATGAATATGCAACAGACAAGACAGCTCGATCATGAGTCCTGTGGCTCTAGAGAGTCCCTACTGAGATCACAAAATGGTAGGCCCAATCAACGATGATAGCCGTGTTTGTACGAATGTTTCCTGTTGACACGATATGTCGAGACATTGGCAAGTTAGGGGAGCAAGTCAGTTCAGAGATAAGATGGCATTCAAGGACGTCCGATCTCAAGAGAAAGAATACAAGTGCTATGATAACGCCCAAACGCCCACGATGCTATACAGTTAAAATGTGTCAGCCAAATCCATCCCGACAAAACAAGTGATTCTCAAAAGTGACACCCCCCAAAGGCAGAAATTGGCATGTATCGCTCATGCAAATATACACACTTCCGGCGCGACCAAGACCCAGACTTTTTCCCCCCCCTACTTCAACAGCGCAATCAACAAGATCAGGATGATGATGAGCACGATGATGGCGACCATCTGCTTGTTGTCGCTGGCCGTCCTGCTGATCTTGTCGACCCGCCGCCGGGCGCGGTCCATGCGGCCCTGGTGGCGGTCGACCACGACGTCGACCTCGTCCAGCATGGCGACCTGGTCGTCGAGCTCGTCGCCGATCTGCATGCTGAGCTCGCGCTGCCGGGAGATGGACACGCCCAGGGCGTCGAGCTGCGCGTCCTGCTGGTCCATGATCTGCTGGTGGTACGCGTGGATCTGCTGGTTGTCCATGTTGCGCGAGTCGATGTCGTCCCGGTAGCCGGCCGTGTCGCCGTTCGGGTTGTCCGTGTACCGCGAGCCGAACAGCTGCGCCTCGAGGTCCGGGTCGCGCCCGCCGTCGTTGTCGCTCGACGACGGGTTGTCGGAGAAGCGGACCGTCTTAGACGGGGTGCGCTGCACGCCCTTGGGCCGGAGCGACGACTGCATGTCCCGGGGCGAGGTCTGGGCGTGCGCAAAGTCGGCCGCGAGGGCCGGGTCGTTGGGGTGGGTCAGTGTCGAGTCGGTATCGGGCGACGAGAAGCCGTGGAATTGCGACTGCAGGTCCTTGAACTGCTGCTGGAGACCGGGCAGGTTGTCGCCTATCGTGAGCGCCCCATCCTCATCGCCCGCCGCCTCTAGCCTCGCCTGCTCCTTCTCCAGGGTCTCGAGTCCATCTCGAAATTGCTCGAGCGACCGGGAGATGTGGCCGTCGTTGGAATCTGCGTCGAGGTTGAGGCTCTTGGCTCTTTGCCGCTCCAGCAGCGATAGCTTGATGTGGTCGGCCAAGAGGAAGAGCTGGTTCGCGCTCGACATGGCGGGCAGCTGCCTAGATAAAGGCTGTCTTTGTTGTTGTTACAGAAATCGATGATACACGATGGTGATAGACGAAGTGATGACGGCCGAGGTGATTACTGGTTACTGAGGTGCAGCGTGCTAAAAGCGTACCTACCGTAGAGGTGGTTTGGATCTGGACTTGGAAGTGTCGGTGCGGAGTCCTGGGCAGCCAATCGCTGGAGATCTCACCAAGGCCAACTCTATTTAGGTGCCTGCTGCTTACATGACACAAAGCCGCAAGGTAAATTAAGGTATATGCTTCTTTTCCATTTGCGTTATCAAAACACAAACCAAAAACCAATGAGAAAAATTATTCATAAGTATATTAAATTTATTTCCTGCAGTCTGAATCCGAGGTGTGGATGGATGACTTGAATAACGCTTTCATGACAATGCACGGTACGCAGTAATAATAGGCAATGTGAAAACGTCCGATGCAAAGCATTTTGTTATGCGCGAGATCGTCTTGCGCTCTGATCTGTATCGACTATCGATAAGGCTTCTACGTCATCTCGTCCGATTTCCTACCTGCCTCATCTGTATTTCTCTTGAGCGGCCGAGATGGTGAAATCATATGGACACCAAATCAATTGTTTTCATCATCTTGGAGAATTGTTCCTGCCAGACAACAACTGCCTTTATACTGGGAGAGACAATGTTCAAATCCTATTATGGCCACATGACTACTCTAACCCGTAAAGAAGACATGAAGTGCGGACATGTCGTTGTTTTTTCTGAACAAGGCTAATTGGACGAATTGGCGGCTATATCTGTCCCACGCATACATATAATTCCGTAGTATACTCTGTACACATACACAGTACATCTGCATTGATTGTATTTTAGTACACCGGTTTTGTTATGGCACGATTCATGACCTGCCTCTACCTGTGCCACACATGACAGGCGATGATCTATGGTAGGTTAGCCAGAAAACAGTAACCTGCCTCCGATCTAGGTAATCCCCGATTTTCTTCGAGATCCTCCCCCAAAAGCTCCCTACCTAACCAATTGCCGTGGCGGCGATACTTACACCCGCTTGCAGTAGCGCGGCTGCACGTGGGACCCTCACATCTCTGCATCTTCGAGTCGGCAGCCCCGCGGTCTTCCACTTGTCGGTTGCATGATCCAGGCCGTTGGAACCACTCAAAGCAGCGGATGCCATAGAACCTTTTGGGATCATGCCGCTCGCCGAAAGAATGTACCCGTACTCCAGTCAATGAGTTGTACGGATATACGCACAACACACATACTTCGTGCCATGTAGTCCTACGTATAATGGTACGATACCAGTCCAGAAAAGGGTCCCTGCAGCCAGCCGAAACGGGGAAACTCGAGATCGAGGAGCACTTCTCGTCATGGGAAAGTGACAGAAGGATGATGGTCCCCCGCCTCCCATCATCCAGCCAAGGACAGTCGCCATAATTCGATTCGCCCTCTTTCTCTTTTTAGCCGGGGCCATTCCCCTGGCTCGCGACCTACTGACTCCGCCGGCCAGTGGAGATCGCGGCACATTCTGCTTGACATTGCCGGGTAAGAATAGTAAATAGGTTAGGTGGGGTGGTCCCTTGGGAAAATAGACCGAGCCCATCGCGCACGCGGGCCCCTCATGTGGGAAGCATGATACCGAGACCGAAATCGCTGGGTTCAGCTGTGTTGGTTGGAAGAAATCTTGTGTCGTGACTTATCAGCTTTGACTTGTTCTCTCTTCTTCCTATTATTTTTTGCCTCTACCTTTCAAGTCTACACGTCACATCTCTGGCTATACACGCTCGAGGCTGAAGTGTATATACCCGACGCTCTCTTATATAAACCTCTATTACAAGTGTAAAGACTCATCGTCCACATCATGCCTCTCCCTACTGGCGTCTACCGCGCCGACCAGGTCGGCTCCCTTCTGCGTCCTCGGGACATCCTGGCGACCCGCGAGAAGGTTGCCAGCGGCGAGCTCTCCCAGGCCGACCTGAAGAGCCTCGAGGACAAGCACATTGCCGACGTGGTCAAGAAGCAGATCGACGCCGGCCTCCGCGCCGTGACGGACGGCGAGTTCAGGCGCGAGTGGTTCCACATCGACTACCTGGTGAACCTGGCCGGCGTCGAGAAGCGCGGCGCCCTCCAGTCGACCAACGTGTCCAAGGGCGGCACCATGCCCCCGCGCCTCGTCGTCGTCGACAAGATCTCGCACCCCAAGCCCATCCAGGTCGACGACTTCCACTACCTCGAGTCGCAGATCGCCGCCGCCGGCGCCGCGGGCAAGGTCACCACCAAGGTCGCCATCCCCTCGCCCACCATGATCCACTTCCGCAACTCGCGCGAGACCATCTCCGAGGACGCCTACCCGACCCTCGAGCCCTTCTTCGACGACCTGGCCCGCGTCTACCAGGAGGAGCTCGCCGACCTGTACGCCGCCGGCGTCCGCTTCGTCCAGCTCGACGACACCAACCTGGCCTACCTGTGCGACCCGCAGATGCGCGCCGAGGCCGAGAAGCGCCACGGCGATGCCAACGTCCTGGCCCGCCAGTACGCCGCCCTCATCAACAAGGCCATCGAGAAGCGCCCCGCCGACATGGCCATCGGCATCCACCTGTGCCGCGGCAACCATCGGTCGCAGTGGTTCGCCCAGGGCGGCTACGAGCCCGTCGCCGAGGTCCTGTTCAAGGAGCTCAACGTCGACGTCTACTTCCTCGAGTACGATGACGCCCGCTCCGGCGACTTCTCCCCCCTGCGCCACCTGCCCGAGAGCAAGGTCGTCGTCCTCGGCGTCATGACCTCCAAGAAGGCCGCCCTCGACGACAAGGCCGACATCATCGGCCGCCTCAAGGAGGCCGCTCAGTTCTGCCCCCGCGGCCTCGACCAGCTCTGCCTCAGCCACCAGTGCGGCTTCTCCAGCACCATGGAGGGCAACGAGCTCAGCGAGGACGAGCAGTGGGCCAAGATCCGCCTCGAGGTCGAGATCGCAAAGGAGGTCTGGGGTGACGACCTCAGCCAGTAGATCCAGGTTTCCTAGAAACGGAAATTACAAGATTTACCAGGAAACAAACCTAGCATTAAAGCATTGGGGTGAAAAAGAAAATAAAAAAGAAAATAGGACGGGGTATAAAAATAGGCCATCAAGGTAGTTTGAGCACTGAATGACAGGAATCAGCATAGCGCATGGCAGGGGCAGTCAACAGTGACGAGCATATAACGTGAGAATAGAAATGACGATTTACTACACATGATTCACCAATGAGGCCCGGATTCAAACCAATGTCCATGATTTATTGAGTTTTGTGGCAGATGAAGCCATTACGTGAGAACTTTTCCGTAACCACAGAACTATACAAGTATACAGCTTTTTTTCTTTTCAGAGACCTGTTCCATTCCATTATATGCCGAAGCTCACCCCGCCCGGGAAATTCAAAGGAAAACTCCCAGACGGTCGAGGGGTATAGAAAGTCGGAGCCTTCCAACTATACAAAGACCAAAAACGCCATCTTCGATCACATCATGTGTCGGTATGCCCTGAATCCATTATACTGAGGGAATAAAGGAAAACGTCGTGAGAAGTAACATGTCGCTCGCTCGTCCAGATTATGTACTCGAGCCAGAATCAGTCGCAAGACGTACAAGGTATGCGTCGCCGAGAATCGTAAATTCGACATTACTGTCCGGCAGGCTTGGGTGCCTCGCCGCCAGCCTGACCTTGGGCAGCCAGTGCCTGATACCACAGGGCAAGGTAGTTCTGGTAACCGCCATCTGTAATCGTTTAGTAGACTGGCCAGAAACGTCGAGGGGAATGGTCCGCGACTTACAAGCTGCGTAGGGGTCAGCGCCGTTGGCAGCTGCGGGAGCTTGGCCAGGAGCCGCATGGCTCTGTTGGCTGTTGCCTCCCTGAGAGTAGTTGGGGTTGTCGTAGTCACGTCGAGGAGGACGGCCACCACCACGGCCACCGCCGCCGCTGTTCTTCTGACGCTGGGGAGCATGGTTAGCATACTGACTAAGTGAGACGACTGTTCTTGTACTTACGACCGCCTCGACCTTGTCCTCGATGGCACGCTTGGCTCTGCTAATAGCATCACGGGATCCAACGAGGCCAATCTCTCGCTCCGTCTCGCCGGGACCCGAAGACTGGGAAACGTTGATCTTACATCCGGTAGTGTTCTGCATCTCTCGGATGGTCTCTCCTCCCTTGCCAATAATCATACCAACAGCTTCCGAGGGAACAAAGATGGCATCATTGGTCTTGTCATCACCGCCGGGCCCGTTGTTATTACGACCATGGTCATTGCGAGGGGGGCGGTCCATCTTGGCGCCAGCACCGCCGCCACCGCCATTGTTGGCTTGGCGGCTGTCGCTGTCGACAATCTCCATGATGAGCTCCTTGGCCTGGGCTGCGGCCTCTCGGGTTCCGATAAGATTGACAGGGCGCAGACCATTGACACTCTTGGACTCACTGGTGATGTTGACATGGCAGCCACTCCGCTCTTGAAGGTCACGAATAGTTTCACCTCCACGGCCAATAATCAAGCCGACAGTTCGATCGGGCACCATAATCTGCATGACATCCTCACCCTCTCTAAGTGTGGCCGGGGCCGCAGCAGCAGCGGCGGCGGCAGGAGCATTGCGGTTACCGCCGCCAGCACCATGGGGGTTGTCAGCTCGGGCTACAGCGCCCATGCCCGAGTCTTCAATGATCCTGTTGATGGCATCCTGGGCCTCAGCACGTCTTGCACGAGGGCCGGTGATTCTGCATTGACGGAAAGGACCCTGGTTATCAGGGCCAGTGATGAACTGCACTCGGCAACCGGTGGAGGACTCAACACGACGCAGGTTCTCACCCTGTCTTCCAATGATCAGGCCCACTAGGCTCGACTCGATTTGGATGGTCTCGGTGTCATCGTCACCACCTCTGCCACTGTTGCCGCGTGGAGAGTCCCTGCCATAGGATCGACCTCTATTGGCACCAGGAGAGACGGAACGGTTGCGGCCATAGTTTCCGCGGCTGTCATCACGGCGCTCATCGCGGTACGGGTTGAAGTTGTCACGATAGGTATCACGACCATGCGGCGAGCGCGAGCGGGATCTATAGTGTCTACCGTCACCGGCGTGGGGGTCATGTCCCTGCTGGTACGTAGGGGGCGCGCGTGAGATGTCATACGACGAGATTCCCTTTTCAGTCGCAAAGGCCTTGGCTTGAGCTATAGCATCGGCAATACTGACAGTTCCAGAGTTGACGGGTTTGATAGCACTCAGGTCAAAGCTGCCGCTAGCAGAGGGCTGAGGCAGCGAATAGGCTCCTGCGCCATAGGCAGCAGGAGGTGCAACTCCAGGAGGCATGGTGGGTGGATAAGCACCCGGGGTCGGGGTCTGCTGGTACGGCGGCTGGGGCTGGGCCGGGTTCGGAGTCGAGGTGGTGGGAGGTCGCTGTGCTGCTAAGACGTTGCGGATGCGCGGTCAGTGGGGGTTTCGACACAAAGACGCGCCCGGGTGGTCGGCGCCTGAAACGGACGGAGACTGTGAGAAGCGAGGGAAGAGACTTACCGAGTGCAGCCAGGATTGACTCGATGCTTCTGTTAGCTTCGGCCATGATGGTTGTCGTCGGCGAAGCGGTTGTTGTAGGGACACCTGGACTTCCAGGACGCGCCGAACAATAAGGGATCGAGGTGGTCAAGGACGCGACGATCAGACGATGGCAACAAAGGGCGAGATCGCAGGCTCTTTGTTCAGAATAATGCAGATGACAATGCAAAGAAGCGCACACCAGAAGATGCTCAATCCGCAGCAGTGCAATGGAGTGTCGAGGAAGGAATGTACAATGGCTCGACGTTGCAATGCAAGAAGAAACTACTGTGGGCTCGCGACTCGGTGTTTGACGAATCAGAATGAAAATGCCAGGCGCATCAAAATTATTCACGGCGAGAAGTGAATGAATTGAATGAATGAATGGACAGACGGGGGGTTGGGGGTGGTTTGCAAAATGAGTAGGACCTTCGGAAAGACCACTTCAATCACAGTTTTCTCTTCCCACCTAGCACGCCAAAAACCCAGTTGCGCGCGGGTGCCAAGAGCTCGTCTCCTAGTTGATTGTTGATGATCGGTAGCGTGCCCGACTTTGTCGCGAGCAATCGGTGCAGTCAATGTCGCTTGCCTTGATGATGAGTGCGCACTGGTGAAAAGTAGCGATGACAAGGAGAGGTTGAAGGTCGGACGAGGATTTGGTGGGATGGGTGGAAAAGGTTGGAGCTGGACTTGACCTCAAGCTGCGGGAGGTTGACGTGGTTCCAAATGCGGCGCCGGCCAGACCTTTCAGCGGCGGGCTGTCAACTTTGCTGGTACCTAGGTAGGTGTGGTGTGGTGATTTGATTAGCAGACCAAGCGCATTCCGCTGAGGGAAAACTTTGGTTAAGGGCAAGCCGCAAGCCCAGGCTTTTTTTTTTTTTTTTTTCAACGCTAAAATTAATGGGTTCGGCACCTCTCCTGCGAGGCCCCACTATTGCGGCTGTTAATTGTGCAAAACGGCGGTTTTTATTCATCTTCTTAAATTTTTTTGTGCCATTCAGGTACATCAGTTTGCATGCTTCAAACCTATTCCAAGTGTACGTGGTCATGTCAGGTCCTTGATGCCAAAGCTGGCATGGACCATGGATAGTATAGCATATGTACAAGTGGACTTGGGGCACAGCTAGTACCGTAGTCTGTACCTACCTAGGGTAGGCAAGGTACGCACGCAGGTAGTAAAAGCTGCAGCCCACATGCACGTGCTGGGCAAGATACTGAGACAAATGCAATCCATGGCATGTGGTCTGCAATTGTCTATCCTCAACGAAAGTGTCTATTCTTAATTTTCTTCAAGAGCCAGACATTGTCATCGTCCGACGGCTACCAACGTGATTAGGTCTCCAAGTCCATCATGATCTCTAGCCATACCTGCAAGACCTCATCTTGCAACGGGCTGCTCCAAACCTCGAGGTAGAAAATATTCTGTAGATCAAGAAATGTGGCTGAACTCGACCGATATCGAAAAGCACGTGTGCCGTAATGCATGAACTCAACGACCTAACTGTGCGCGTTCCCATACGTGGAGACAAGACGGCTCCTAGTCATGAGCCTTTCGAAGGCGTACCCACGGATGAAGCTCGGCACTGCTAAGCGGACACCTGCTTGTTATCCATTTCTTCTCTTCTTCCATGCACATATTGCTCTCAGTAAGAACTTTGAAATGTCCAGGTAACACGAATAAAGATGTTCCGCCACGCAGTTGTACTTCCTTTAGACGCCAGAAGCCGGATAGAATGGCATACTTCGGAGGCTTCTATGGAATCGAGTTCCACGTGATTCTGACCAGATCAAGGTCTGCATTGATACTTATGAATACATAAACATGTATGCGCAATCACCTCAAATCCCAATAGCATACGAGATGTTGTTATCTCCAAGAGAGAGACATCTACATGCCTTACCTAGTGCACTTCAAGTCAGTCTTTACAAGGAGGAGACGTCGAATATGGAAACAGAAGCTGATCGGCTACAGTAGTCAAGATGCCCAGAGAGTTTCCATCTTGGTAGTGACAGTTGAACGAAGCAGAACTCACAGATCAACGAGAAGCAACGGTGGTACCGATACATATATATATTGTACGCCCGTACCATCGTATGTGTTAGGTAAGCCATCAATTACGATCAGTTTCATGTGCGGATTAGCGCCAGGCGATGCACTGGCTGTCAGAACTCTGAAAGATCGCGGGCGCTAAAACAGCTCCACTGAAGAGCGTTACCGTTGAGCAGCAGCGCCATCCAATCAATTCTGCTCCCAACCATCTCCGTCGAACACGACCCCTGGAACTTGAAAAAGACAAGCTTAAGGACGCAGTCGCTAACAAAGCGATCCAGCGGCCGACTCAAAAAACGCCGGTTCTCCCAGGTATCTGTCGTCTCTCTCCCTGAACAAAATGGTCTCCTCAAAATGAAGAATGTGACCAGGCTACTTGAGAAAGCATGGTGTTGCTCTCCCCGGGCGACAGATAAGGAAAAACAGGATTTTCTGGAGAAAAAAAAACCTCTTTCCCGTCGGTGGCAAAAGACCCCTGGCATTGCTGATCGTCGGCCAAGCTTCTAGCGCAGACCTTCAGGGACTCGCCCGTCTTTATGATTGGCCGGGCGACGATATGGACCTGGTTGTCTTGCGCGATGCTTGCTACGTCAACTCAATCCAAGCTACATTCGAGATAACCTCTCCAGCCTCTGCCACCCTACCTTTGCCGCTTCAGCAATGATTTACCAGCTGCGTCAACAGGGTCCTGTCCAAGCCGCAATCAGTTGCTACGCTACCTTGCTGCTGGCCAATGTCGTCACATAGCTGATAGTCATTTGACATGGCCGAAAGCAACGATAAATTCCAGCCGTTTTCTGCCTTCCTCCGGGATGGCGAACCTTTGGAAAGATGGCCACCATTCACCTATCGCTCCGTGGTGTCCCCTTGCACGACTCATTCACACATAGTATATCAAGATAGGCTGCCCGTCCGTCAAGTGCCTGCTCAGGACGCTACGAACCAGCCTCGCTTGAGAACTAGCCAATGTGCAAGTTTTCTGTCTTCAAAAGTAGACAGGAGTGATAATCAACCCTCGGCTCGATTTAGTCTCTGCGTCCCCAGTCTGTCCTGACTGAACAAATCATTACTACACGCACCTGAACCACTCATCGTTGTACAAGACCATATTGGGCTGTCGTGGGTCCTCCCCGGTCAACCCCAGACAAAGAAAAATCGATTGGCTCACAGTCACCCGTAGGCGCTTACACGAAGCCCACCTTTAACTGGCGCGTACGGTGAAGAGGCATAGCCGACAAAGAACAATTCGCTATTGCTCAGAGTTTGGAAACCCGGGGCATTTCTATTTTTCGATTTGCCTGGAGCCAGCCCAGTCACCTACCCAGGTACCAGGAGTCAGCTGGTTCCTGGCTGGGCCCCGCCGAAAGAGGTGCGTTCTATCGTGTTGATCCGATCTCGACTTGTCTCTTTTAATGCCCCTCCACCCCTCCACGCGCGCTGTTGGCCCGTCTCGTCTCTTCTTTGATCACTCACATTGTGGACAATCAACATAATCACTTTTGGTTCTTCTTTCTCTTCTTGTTTCATTCACGGAGTTGGGCGAACAATCCATTTCTTTTCCTTCACCCATTCACAATTCTTTTCATTGTGCTTGAAGCGCATCTATTCTTATCACTTTCGGCTGGTCCCTCCCTTCTTCTGATTCATCCTCTTCGACGGTTGTCCATGTACAGCATATAGAAAAAAGATATTTTCTCTTCACCTTGTCAACCCGAAACGCTCCCAGCACTTTTGTCAACCGAGAGCAATAATTTGACACCTTTACTTATTGATACACTTCAGTTCACCGAGAAACCTTCACCTCCACCGGCGCCCACCACTGGTCACCATGGATTCTTTCAGGCGGAAGCTCGCCAACCTGCCTGGGTCGCTCAAGAGCGATGCCGTCGACTGTCGCACATTTGAGGAGAAGATGCCAACAACAAACACAAACACAACCTCCGAGGTGTTTCGGAGGAATGGAACGACTCCCTATCTCGGCCTCAACGCCAGGCTCTCCCAAGTTTGGTTCAACAAATGGACGGTCCTTTTATTGCTGGTTCTGCTTCGGGTTCTGCTCCTGATTGGGAGCCTGAACAGCAATCTGGGTGATGCAAAGGTCAAAGCATTGTCAGCATGCACAAAGGTCGAGGATGTTGGAAGTGCCATGGCCTCGATGCCTCACTACTTGTCTGTGGGCGTGAACCGCCTCGCCGCAACGGGTATCACCGACGTGGTCCACGGCATGATGAAAGGACTCGACTTGATCCTGATCGTTGTTCGGGAACTGATCCTCTTCGTCATCAACATGATGACCTCGACATATACATGCCTCATCGCCGCAGCAGTACATGGAGGTCTCAACGCCACCTCGATGGTCATCACCAAGGCAACCGACGAGATCAACACTGCACTGCCGAAAATTGCAGACACCATCGGAGGCGCTGCCGACGACATGAACAGTGCTATTGACACTGTCTTCACATGGGTCGACAAAGTTAGCGGTATCTTTGGAGCACATCCTGACAAGCCCACGATTGATCTCACCAGCGAAATCAATGACATGAAGGATTACAAGATCGACACTACGGGATTCGTGTCCGATCTCGACCAACTCAACGCGGACCTGCCGACATTCAAGGATGTGCAGAACATCACAGCAGAAGTCGTCGACTATCCTTTCAAGCTGATCAGGGACGCCCTCAACGAGACGTATGGCAACTGGCAATTCGACGAATCCGTCTTCCCAGTGGCCCAAAAGGAATCCCTCTCGTTCTGCTCGGACAACTCATCACTCAACGATTTCTTCGAGGGGCTCTTCGAGCTGATTGCCACGGCCAAGAGATGGTTCATTGCGGTCCTCATCATCCTTTCCATTGGTGCCATCGTCCTGATTGCCTTTCTGGAGATCCACAGCTGGAGGCGCCTCAAGAACTATCGCAACACTTTTGTTGAGCGCAAGTTTGACGAGACCGACATGATGATGATGAGCCAAAGTCGATTCCCCTCAAAGGTTGCCCTCAAGATCTCCGACTTGTTCAACGGCAACAAGGATCACAGGCGCTTGGCCAGTCAAGAAGCATCCAAGCAGAAGCGGGAGACTTTGATCCGGTGGGCCATTGCATATGGCACCACTCTGCCGGCATTGTTCGTCTTGTCGCTCGCGATCGCAGGCTTGTTCTCCTGTCTCTGCCAATACATCATGCTCCGAACTGTGGAAAAGGAGATCCCCGCTCTGGCCAACGAGGTTGGCGACTTCGCCAGCGAGGTCGTCGGCTCGCTCAAGTCCGTGTCTCGGGAATGGTCCAACGACGTCAACGGCCAGATCTCCATCTACAGCAACGAGATCAACAACGACATTCTGGGCCACGTCAGAAACGCCACCGATATCGTCAACAACACCATGAACACGTTCACCGACGCAATGGACAATGCCCTTACGACAGTCTTCAAGGGCACCATCCTCATGGATCCGATCCAGGAGGTCATCTACTGCTTGATCGGTCTCAAGGTGGAGGCGGTCCAGAAGGGCCTGACCTGGATCCACGACCATGCCAACGTCAGCTTCCCCACGATGCCGGACGACGTGTTCTCGCTGGGAGCCAACGAGTCGGTTAATGGCGACACTGAGCTCACATCGTTTCTGTCCACACCCAGCTCGGCCACTACCGACGAGGTGTCCGGCGCCGTGATCACCGTCACGAATGCCATCCGCAACAACATCATCCAGGAGGCCCTCATCTCGACCGGCCTGCTGCTGATCTACGTCCTGGTGGTGCTGATCGGCGTCATGCGCATGCTCGTCGGTATGACGGGTCTCGGCTACGACTCCAAGGGCGGTCCTGCGGAGGTCACCTCGCCCATCCTGACGACCAAGGGCCCGCCGGGAGCCTACCGGTCCGCCAGCGAGGCATCCGTCGACCGTAGGAAATTCGAGCCCACCGACAACCACCCCGCGATGCAGGATAACCCCTTCGGCAGCGGCTCGTTCGACGCCGGCACCGCCCCGCCACCGAGACTGCCTCCCAGCTACTACTACGAGAAGGCCAGGCGATAGTTACGCCAACGCTTCACCGTAGAGAAGAAGTTGAAGGACAAAGAGTCGGTCCTCCCTGCCAGCTACACCTACCAAAAGAACTGGAACTGGCTAAAATACGACTGGAGCAACAAGGAGAGCGACAAGGCCAAGAAGGAACCATCCGATCCGTCCAGCTACGCATACCAGAAGAACTGGGACTGGCTTACCTTTGACCTCGGCAGCGAGGACAAGAGACCCAAGAAGGAGTCCGACTCCTCCAGCTATGCCTACCAGAAGAACTGGAACTGGTTCACCCTCAACCTGGACGGGGAGGACAAGCCAGCCGCGAAGAAACCCGACGCTGACACCCACGAAGCCATCGAGCTGCAAGAAAACCCCTTCGGTATCGGCTCGTCTCGCGCCGTCGCCACTCCCCCTCCGGCTTCGCTTCAGACTGAACCCGTCCTGCCCCTGTACCACGCGCGCACGAGGCCACTGAGCCTGTGCTCGCTCGACGTGGATGACCGGGCACAAGAGAGGGAGTTCATGTAAAGCGTCTTTTTTCCTTCCTTTCCCCACCGAGTCACAGGCCCTGGGCTGGTATCAGGACCATTGAACCGCGGTGGACTTGATTCAAGATGGAAACACAACAGTCGACTTGATATCCCCGGGCTTTACAGCCTCAGCAAAGCGAAACCAAGAAAAAAAAAACCGCCCAATTTCTACTTCAGTACCATATCATATCCTTCCTTTCTCGAAATTGGCACACATCTTTTTGGCGTCTCTGCCTTCGCAATTTTCGGATACCTGGTTGGATTGATTTGAAGGAGCGAGGTAGCCATGACGGACATCTGGAAATCGAGGAAGCAGATTGCCAAACATACAGAGTTCCCGTATAGATATCTCAGATAGGCCAAATTGATATATCATGGCTACATTTATTTTGTTCATTTTCTCAATACTATGATGTGACCGGACAAGTGTTTGAATGTTTGAATATTTCCATAATCCATAATTGTTCACTTAAACTGGAATGATCGCTGACCTAGTACTAATGCAAACAAGCACCTTCATGACTCCAAGCACACATAATACATATTCCCAATCGCTTTTCGCAAGTATATTCTTCAGCATCACAACAAGGATAAGCGACAAAGCCCATTATTTATAGCCGTGCTTGTGGTCGTGCTGTTCCAGACTCTTCAACTGTGGTCTCTATAGTCAATACCGGCTGTTTCTTTTCTCTTGGTGTCCAGGTAACTTTGGTTGACCTAAGAGGTTCTTGGCGCAGTTTTGCACCATGCTGGGGTGGCATCGATGTGATAAAGGTGTGTGTCATAGGCCGTTCTATATTGCCCGCGAGGTCCAGTTCCGTGGCAAGCCTGTCATACAAGTGGGCGCCTGCTTTAAACAGAGTCGATGTTTTTGGTCGTAGTCTGGGCCCTAGAGGTTGCCCACCAACTGATATGGCTCGGCGGCACATGCGTGGGAGACCGCCAAGCTGAGGGGATGTTGTGACTGTATTCATTTGAGGCTCTCTAGCCGGACGCGGCCTGGCGAAAACAACCGCACCATGCGGAATCTAGCTTTGGCGAGTGTCATTGTCGCTGGAAAGCACCGTCTCTTGGTAGGCATGGTCGTTTCTGTTTGGACCATCATCTGTGGATAGCACCTTCTCTTCGTTTTGGTGGCCGTTTGTGTTCGGCATATCATCGCTGGAGAGGATACTCTCTTCGTTGACAGGGTCGTTTGTGTTTGTGACAATGCTCGGTGGCTGTTGCACATCACTGACACAACCAGAATTCTGCTGTGCCTCCGTGGCAGCAACGTCCTATCTTGCAGCCGCAGCAGGAAACATTCTTGACGACAGGAACATGCCCTTGACGCTCCGGATGGCATCCTTGGTCTTCTTAATCTCGTCGTCGGGGTCGGAGCGGCCGAAACCCGAGCCGCCATAGAGCGTCGAGTAGTCGCCGCTGTTATACCCCAGCTTGTCCACCTCTTCACGTATTCCCTGCATCTCGAGGTGGAGGCTGTTGGTATTCTCTGCCTGATTTGTGTACATGGTGGACAACTCCTTCATCGAGGCAGACAGCTGTGCAAGACGGCGAGCCTGCTCATCAACTGGCTTGCCCTTGGTCTCGGGACTAGGTAGGTCGGTCGTGAATGGTGATGTCTGAGTGCCAATATCACGGTGGAACATTTCCGATGGATCGCCGTAGCTACTGTCGTCGTCCACATCGACATCCGGCCTCGAGAGCTTGCCGTTCTTGTAGGGCACCTCGCTCACGACACCCTCGAGCTTCTCTACCAGAGTGGAAAGCTTTGTATTGACGTGTTCGTAGTAATCTGTCCGGGACTCTGCGAGGTTGTCTACCATGGGGGCAACGATGAAGCGTGCCGCGCCGTATGCAAGCGTCCAGGCTGTAGTCAAGACAGTGGCAGCATTGAGCAAGCGCGTCGGCGTCAGCAGCGGCGGTGGCTTTGGCGAGTGTGTCAAGAACTCGGGATATGTAATGATGGGCGCAGTTTCGCTGGGTGGCGACGAAGCTGCCTGTGTTGGTGAAGGCGCGGATCGAGAGACATTGGTTGCGCTCTCACTTTCGGCAGCAGGCTGAGCACCATCGTTTGCAGTGGTTGATCCTTCTGTTATGGCGTCTTCGCTCAGAAGCTTCTCAATATCATCAGTGGAGAAGCCTTTTCCCTTGAGAAAGTCCGTCTTCTTTTCTTTGCTCTCGTTCCTGACATTCTCGTCATTGAGAAACCTCCGGGCTTGTTCGAGGGTCGGCTTAGATTCCGGCTCCGGGGTGGATGTTTCGTTGTTGATCGCCGGCGCGTCTGCCTTTTCCGAGTCCGCCATGTTGTTTGGTGATTATTGATAGGGAGTCAAATGAATGTAAAGCCGTCGCCGATACGAATCTAGGAGTAGAGAATAAAAGCTGTTGCGACGGTCCGCTGTATAGGTCGGTTTACGACTGAATGCGTAAGGTAGGTAGCAGATAGGTGTGCCTCGGTAGTTGTGAATCAGACAGCCGAGCTCCACACAAGGTCCGTTCCAGACGAATGGCAGCTTATCGCATGTACGGAGTACCGTTGACAACTAAGTTGCATAATCGTAATGTACGCTTGTGGTGTACCGTATTTTGAGAAGCCGGAGACGGTAGAAATCGGCAACATTGGGGGGAAGCGACGGCTTTATATATATGCTACACCATACTTCTGCCAGTGTTGTTGATCCCTTTTGACATTTGTAATAACAAGTATCATTAAGATGTGGCGCCGATACATCACCTTATTGGAATATTCATGAGTTGCACCGAGAACTATCTTACAAGCTTCCCACAATAACTCCAATTCCCCGCGGGGCCGTATGAAACTGAGAGCGCAGATACGGCTATTTTCCGTTACGCCAATACCCTTGTAGGCGCTCACCGAGCTCACCGATGACTTGGAGCGCCGCTTCGGCCCCACGTGATTCTAGGCTCTAGCCTACGACTGGAACTCAACCAACGACCGACCGACTGGATGCTGTCGTGATACAATTGTCCGGCCGCCTGTTCATATTTATCTTATCAACGGACCTGATTGCTAGCCAACAACCTGCCGATACCAGCCGAGGACTTATACGTGGCTGTCGCCCTTCGGACGCGTGTCACTGGCTGAACATCTGCGCGGTCCCACGAAAACGTCGCCGGCGGCTGGCAACAATCGAGAACTCGCTTCGCCAGCTTCATCGGGGATCCTAGCTATTTACACCACTGAAATCGATTGGCGCCTGGATCCGCCATCGCCTGCTGAAGAACCTTGGTCGCACATTGGATAATCAGACCGGACAGCTAAGCAAGACAATAAGTCTTCCGATCTGACATTTCCCCCGTTCAATCAATCGGCCGGTGCTCTATCGGCCATCAGAGCGGGATCCCGTGGATATACAGGCACTTTGCCATATACCTCACGAGGTGTTCTTGGTACCTGACGTCCCTTGTTGGTAAGTCACAGATGTAGTATTGTACATATGCAAACAATCCCCGGAGTCGTTTCATGCATTCCACGGTACACAAGTCAGAAAGGGGGGTTTGCCACCTCAGGCCTTGGCACCAATCGTCGACGCCAGCGGCAAAGGCATTTGCGGATGCCTCTTTTCATGAAAAAAAGAAATGCCAATGAAAGAGGCGCAATCCAGAGGAAGAAGGAGGCAACGGCATCGTATGCTGCTAGACAAGTGCTGCGCATATGAATCAAATCTGCAGTAGTAGCTGACAGACCGGTCGCCTTTCCCCCCAAAAATCCCAATTCAGGGGTGGTCAGAACTATTTGGTGGTTGTTGAAGTTGGGCCTTGCCCGTACATACATAGGCGAGAGCGACGGGGAGCCAATTGATTTGGGAGATTCAAAGAGCTGGGCGCTCAATCGCTCAAACGCCTGGTCGTCGGTTCCTTGCCTTGCCTTGCCGCAACCACCGTGTGACGGCTGCTCTACCTTGGACGCCGCAAGCTTATTTCGACCTCTCACTTTCCCTAAACCCTTGCATGCCACATGCCCACCAAGCGGATTGATTGATTATTCCAACTTCTCCAAACGGGCCAGCTCCTCTGTGCCAACAAGCCCCCCAATCAGTGCTCCACGTCCCCTGCACAGCTTACCTGGAACCTCGAGGATTCAACATCACCCTACCGCCTGTCACATTTTATCAGGACGCCCCAATCTTTGTCTTCATTGCCATCACGTCATTGTCTATCCCGCAAACACAGTCGCCATGGCCTCGCGTCCTCGCCGTGCCGCGGCTCAGAAGGCCAACTCCGCGATTACTGACATGGTCGATAGCGACAACATCATTAGTAGTAAGACGGGCAAGATCATGTCTTCCCGAGCACAATCTCGTCGATCCGACGGTAAGTTTTTCCCGCCAGCTGCCCAGTCAACTTTTGCTCACGCATGTCACAGCCAAGCTCCCGGCGAGCAAGCTTCGCCAGTCCACAACAAGCCGGAACGGCCAGTCTGGCGGCCGGGAAAGCTTTGAGGGCGGTGAAATCCTGGCAGGCAAGCGGAACCGGAGCCAGAAGAAGAGCTATGTGGTCGAATCTAGTGACGATGACGAAGCTGCGGACGTCGAAGATGAGGATGCCGAGGCAGAGGACGACACGATGGACCTTGGCGACGATGATGCCGAGGGCGATGTTGTCGACGACTCCATGGACCTTGATGTGGATGCTGAGGGAGAGGACGATGACGACCTCAGTGATGAAGACGCCGAGGGTGAAGAGGACGACATGACCCTCGATGCAACTCCCAGAGCGCCTAGCTCCAAGGCGTCGAAACCCGCGGCCTCCAAAGCAGCTGCTTCTAAGACGAAATCAGCTGCTAAGCCGGCACTCAAGCAAGACGTTGCAGACGATAACAGCGAGCTTAGCGAGCTTGATAGTGACGACGAGGATATCCAAGAAGACACCACCATGGGCGTGGGGGATGTAGACGAAGATGAGGACGAGGATGAAGACGCCGAAGGTGAAGACGATGAAGAGATCGAGGCCACAGGTGCTGCCGCCCAGGGAGCCGACGGCGAGCTGCTCAGTGACGATGATGGTAGTCGAGCTGCTTCACCCGACTTTGCCAAGATGACGAAGCGACAACGTGCTCGATTCGAGGATGACGACGGCACTCTACTGAAGCTGTCAGATGGTTAGTTTGTGATCACACGTGAGTCTGTGAGCGTTGAGCTAACGTCTTTTACAGAGGTCCAAGCAAAGAAGCACTTTACTGCGGAGGAGCTCTCCATGCGACGTGCTGAGATGGCGCGACGAAGACGGAACCTGAGCGAGAAGCGCAATGAAGAAGTCAAGGTATGGTCTTTGTTCTGCCATGATTGGATATGACATTAATATTCGACACAGCGAGAAACCATCGACAAGCTCCTCAAGAAGCAAGCACCCAAGACGAATCGCAAGGCACAGCTCGCAGCCGAAGAGGCAGCACTACTCGAGGAGAAGCCGAATCCAGTCTTTGTCAGATGGGTGAGCAACAAGGACGGCGAACGCGTAGGCGTCCCTGACGAGATCATGGCGGGACCTGCTGGCAAAGTCTTTGTCCCCGGCGGGCTCAAGAGCGGCAAAATGGTGGAAGAAGTTAACTGATCACTCGACCGGGGCCCGTCTCATTGTGGTATGAAGGGATGTGAAAAATTAGAACAGTAGCATGTTTACGCCTGCTTCACTGGCTTTGGCGACTTTGTGATCGTCACGTATTGTCAGAGAAGCAGCTTTGTATGGGTATTGGATGAGGAGACAAGCAAGGGTATGGCCTATTCTAAAAGAATACTGCTTCAACACGAGATAGCAAGAGAAACGCTATGATAATAAGATTGTTGAAAGACAAAAACACTGATACACGTATCGTCAAGATTCTTTGCCCGCTGAAGATAGAGAACAGCACGTCCGCGGCACACAGGTAGAAAATTGGAAACCAGAATACATTCCGAAGAAAAGAGCACATAAGAAAACAGGCACAATTCTCAGACAGACTAGATCTTACACCGAAACCTTTTTTCAATTCGAACTACACCTAGAGTCATGCTCACAAGCCCGGCGAGTAAAGTATCTTTGTCTATCCAAACCGACCCAATGACGACGCTACCTACACTTTGCTGATACAGATTTTATAGCCTAATCTTTATGATATCTACATGGAAACTTTGCACGCCAAGCTAGACAGACGCTGGGCGAACATGTAATTTGTAAGTAAAAATCTACACGACCAGACCCTCCTCGCCCTCGTCGCGCTCGAGCCTCTCGAGGCCGTTGCACACGGCGCCGTAGACGCGGATGGGGACGGCGACCTCGAAGCTCTCGCACTCGAGGTTCTCGGCGGCGACCATGACCAGGCCGCCGCGGTCGTCTCGGGAGATCTCCTCGAGCAGGGCGTGCGGGCCCTCGCGCCGGCGCTCCGCCTCGTCCGTCTCGACGCTCGAGGACGGCACGACGAACTCGACGCGGATCTTCCACTCCAGGCTGAGCCCGCTGGTCATGAATTCGGGAGTGGCGTTGATCGGGATGGTGGGGCTGAAGACGACGCGGCGCGAAAACAAGGTGGCCTCGCTGGAGCTTCCGTACACTTTCCTGGTCACCCTGTGGACGCTGGCTTCGCTGCGCAGGGCAAAGGCTGGCTCGACGCGCTCTGCAGTCTCTAGAGCGGCATGTACGGCATAGCAGGGGATTTCTGCTTCGGTGAAGTCGATAGCCATGCTCACCTGCTCGCCTAGTCTATAAGCTGGCCGGGCAAGCATGACGACTCCGACCCGTTGTCCATTGCGAGCGATTTCGAAACGGTTTGTGCTTTGGCCACTGTCGTATGAGGAGAGGTTGGATCGAAGAATGGCAAGGTCTATCGCATCTCTTGCTGTTGCTGCCTCCTCGAAAACGGAGGGGCGCCTTGAGGAAGGCCCCTGTGCTGTGGGAGACAGCAGACCGCCACCATTTCGTGGTCGATCAAGAAGTTCTTCGACGTAGCCGAGAAAGCCTTGCAAGGTTGACTCTGTCTTGACTGGGCTGTGTTTCTTTTTGACAACAAGGGAAGCGTGCTTATCAAGTTGCTGGACCTGGGCCAAGTCTCGTAGGATAATATACGGCGACATGAGATCATGACCTAGAATCTCGCCGTGGCTGTTGACGCTTCCCAGCACACGGAAAGGAATATCCACAGACTTGACCTGTTGCTCCTTTGTACCTCCAGGTCGCTGGGTACCAATGACAAGGCTGTAGGTGATCTTCATGGCCTTGCCCTTGTGCGTAGGCGGCAAGCCCTTGGGTATTTTGAAAGTGTACTCAAAGGTCTTGCTCTCCCCGGGAGCAAGCTGTAAATCCACAAAAAGAATAGATTGCGGTGTTGACAGCAGAGGTATCGACTTGGAGCTCGCAGCACCGCGCATGTCCTTGATACTACTGAGCTCGTTTCCTCCCAGCAGCTCGCCAATTGAGTTTCCCCACGAGCCCCAACCAAAGCTCTTGAGAAGTCCACTGTCCCGTTTGGTTGTTTCGAGCCCAATGACTCCGCCGCCTTGGCCGCCGAGAACTGCTTTGCGCTTGACTGCCTCAAATGGGCCCAAGTTGATGAGCGAGCCATCCAGTGTGAAGGACCCTTGCACCTGGGCGTAACCCATCATTAGAGTTTCTGGTAGCTTTGCTAACGCTGCACTTGGTATGCCAGAGCTTCGTCTTAAATGGAGTGGTTTTAATCCATTGCGTAAGGGTGCTGTCACATATTCCGAGGCCAACGTTTCGCTCGAATTGTTGCTCATCGAATAGAACTCGCCGCTGCTTCTTGGAGTACCTTCGGCGAAGCTGGTCGTCGAGAGTATCCGCGCTGCCGGAGCCGGGTGTTCTACAACAGAGGGTACAGATGCAGATAGATCTCTGTGTTTGACTGGAAAATGAGTAGGTCCACTGCCTGAAGCGGTCGGCGATGTGATATAGTCCTCCTCCCGGCCAATGGGAGATGTATCCTGAGATTCGGACAGAGGCGAGTGTGCCGTTGGGAACTTCCAGTCTGGCATCTGGAGCGGACTCTTCCTGGGAGACTGTCCAGGCCCAGGCGTATTCGGCATCGTCGCAACACCAGACATTCGCCCTTGGCCATAACGGGAGGGAGGGAAGGAGTTATTATTGAACATAGGCGAAGCCTGTGCATATGATGTGTAGGAACGTTGCGGTAAAGTTGCAGACTGTGGCCCGTTGACGGAGCCACCCCGTGGTGATATCTGTAAACTGGCCGACCGCCCGTGGCCCCGGTTCGGGCGCTGCGGCGGCAGCATTCGGTTGCCATTGCTCATCGATGGGTCCTCGATCGTGGCCGACGAGGTCGCGGAGCCGATGGATACGATGGACACGGAGCGCTTGTGGGCATGGCCCGATCTCGGCGTGGTCGGGGGAGGTTGCTGCGGCAGCCACGAGGCCGTGCTGCCGCTCTTGCTCCTCGAATGGCTATTGGGCACATTGAGGCTCAGCGTCGCCCGATGGCCACGGGTGCCTCTGGCGGACACGGGCGGAGTCAGGCCATTGCTGTTGCTGTTGAAGCCGGGCTTCCTCGGGGTGCCGACGAGGGGGGAGGGCTGCCTCTGGCGCTCGGCGAGGTTGTTGGGTCGTGCGACGTTTTTGAACGTGACTCGGCACTTGATGTCTTCACCGGCGAAGACGGTATTCTCATCCCAGTGCACGAAGACGCGAATGTTTCCCGAAACGACGTCGACAGGCATCGTGGTTGATAAGTGAGGGATCCGATGCGCCCGCCGCCTGTCTATCCTACTACTACTGCTAAGCTGCAGCGAGTGCTAGGTATGGGATGTAGTAGTGAGAGCCACTGGACTGCTAGGGCCAGTGGGTGAGTTCCCGTAAGTCATGAAAGTTGCAATCGCCACATGGTTGAATGTCAATGGAGCCCGGCCTTTCAGAAGAGCTGCCAGAGAGGCATTTGGCAGCGCCGGCTAGGTGGCTTGGCTGTAAGAATCGTGGTTGGAAACGCGTCGTCGCAGAGGAAGGATGTTGGTTGGCAAGATGATGATGGGCTGCTTGGGGTCGAATGGGTGGTGTGCCGGGGCTATCGAAGTTAAGAGGTAGGGATGATGTCTTAGCTGGACTGGGATGTGGAGGCGAAAGCTTGGGGCATGGTTGGCACTCGGAGCACGGTAAACTGAACCCATCCACCGCTAACCAACAGCTGACGAGTCGCTAAGAGGCTCCATTAAATTGGCGTCGCTGATAGCATGTATGCCCCTGCATTTCGCCGAACCTTGCTTCGACTCGAACTTGTCCTTGTTGGTTGCTGCTTGCAAGCTCTCCTCTAACTGTAAGGTACCATTAGTCAAGAGAAGATCATCCAGATCCTAGATTACAGCTTTCGGCGCATTGCCAATAGCCAATCCCTATGGTGAAACTTATCAATGGACAATGGCAGAATGCCCCGCATGATTCGGATTCAATACTGCGGTATTCTCTACCTGAACGTTTATAATGTCGTGACTCTACCATCTATCTAATAAGAGGCTGAATCACAAAGTGACTCCCGAGTGTCTCTAATTGAAGCCTGTATAGGTAGGTACGCATACCCAATGCTTCTTGTCTCCCCAAGCCACAAAAGGTATCCATATATCTTTAATGTTACCGAGACAAATGTCGCTCTAGAACCCCATTTTCCCCTCTGAACGCCTTGCAGCATCTTTCCGAAGGGGCCCCCCGTTCTTGGAAGAAGAATGAGAAAACAGAAAGAAAATGTACTCAGAACGCCAGTAGCCAACCCACTGGCATTTTCCCGATGAACAAACCAGGACCCGAAACGCTCCTTGCGCAACGGGCCACTTTATCCCCACCAGAAAGAAATGTCTTTTAACTCAATGAAATCAAAGTATTTTTAACTGTAGTTGGAATCTGTTGTCGAAAGCGACTCGGCTCCCGATGAGATGGGGCGGCGCTCCTCTTCAGGCGACGCCGTATACTGTCTTTCCGACGACCGTCTTTTCAAGTCGAGCTTCTCGTCTAGCATCGTTGATAGCTTATTAGAATAATGATCGAGGATGCCTTCGAGCAAAGAAGCGCTGAGTTCACGGCTGTGCTTTCCTTCCTCGCCCAGTGCCAGAGACGTCAGCCGGAGCTCATTGTCCAGCTCTGCTAGTACGCTGCCGCTGGGCAATCCGTCCGCCTCCAGCCTGAGTCGAAAGTTTCGCAGACTTTTGCAGACATCCTCCGTAGCCGTGGTCACACTGATGGCTCCTCTAAGACTCGAGATGCTCTGAGTATTCTTTGGCTCCTTGGCTGGCATGGAGGGGCGCCTAGTCGACCGCACCTTGGGACTAATAGGCGGGCTGGATGTATGACTGTCCGAGGATGCTTTCCTTGTATGGCCAGTCTTGGTCACTGGTGGGCTGGATGTATGACTATCCGAGGATGCTTTCCTTGCATGACCACTTTTGGTCACTGATGGGCTTTGCGTAGAGGTTGGTGAGGGCAATGGCGCGGACGAAGTCAGGCCATACAATGACCGTTTCTTGGTGAGTGCATGCGGAGGCGACGAGCGCCGTCCTGAAGCAACCGATGCAGGCCTCTGAAATTCAGCCAGGGAAGCCTTGGACCTGATGCGCCTCAGGGGAGCTCGAGCAGCTGTCGAGACATCTCCGCCAGGGGAAGGATCGCGGCTGTTGAAACCCATGGCCTGGTCTTCCAGCTCAAGGCTCCATATCATGAGTGTGCCATCTGATCCCACGCTGGCAACCTTCTTGGTGCCATCATTTTCCTCGATCAGAGTCATACCGATGATGCCTTCTGTGTGACCCCATTCACGGTCCAGGAAGTTTCCTGTGGCCGCATTGTATAGTCTAACGGACTTGTCTGTGTTGGAAATACCCAGGAGGAACGGAGGTTCCCGACCCATCTCAGGCCGCCAGATGAGCGAATCCAGTACGACAGATTCAACACCAGCCTCGTCCGTACATTTGAACGACTTGATCAATTTACTAGTCTCGACGTCGTAGATGCAAGCTGATCGATCGAGCAACGCCACAATTATGGATTTGCCGTTCGCGGCCACGACGAATGATGACGGGCTTGTCTTGACAGGAAAGGATCGAAGGAAAAAGGCTGCCAGATCATCCGGGTTGGATTCTTTGCAGACAATCTCATGTACTTGCAAAGAGCGGTCCATCGAGGATGTGATGATCTTGTCTGGAGCTGGGATGGCAACCTGACTCACTTTGGCGGAAAACTCTAGTGTCTGAAATATTTGAAATCGACCAGTGGATGCCCGATGAAATAACTGCGCAGTTCTGTCTCGGCCGCAAGACGCGATGATGAACTTGGATTCATTCTGGAATGAGGTGACATACTGGCAAGAGCCCGAGTGTGCTTTGGTCTCAAAAACGCATTGCTTTGCCTGAGCATCGATCACCTTGAGGACTCCCAATTTGTCTCCAGTGATGAAGAAGTCGCCCATTGGTGTGATCGCGCATGCGGTCAATTCGTTGACCGGCTCGCTCTCGCTCTGAAAAGTAGCGGCTTCAAGAGCTACGTCGAAAGACTCGACGATGTTTCCCTCCGTATCCCAGAGTCGAACATTGCCAGATCTGGACCACGTGTAGAAGGCAGCTTCCAACTCTCCCGACTGCGGTAGGGCACTCACGCCTTTCGTCGCGTCTCCATTGCCGGGGATTTGCATGCGTGTTGATGTTTCGTTGGGTTGCCCGGGGATATGCGATGCATTCCAAATGTCTATTGACTGACTGTTGTCAACCGTGACCAGGTTGTTCTCCAGAAAGCCAAGGGCCAAGAGCGGAGCACTAGTTTTTGAAGTGCTCGTGATGCAGTCGGAATTGCCTTCCAGGAGCTGACCTAGGTCCAGGACTGCGAAGTCCCCAGACCTGCCCGAGACGTAGACTGCTTGGTCCCGAATCACAACGCAGGTGATAGCAAAGCCTACTTCCAGAATCTTGTTGAACATGACTCCTTTGGAATCGTCATCCTTTGACTTTGATTGCGCGATTTCCTCCTCTGTCGGCTTCGAAGGCACCTCAGTGTCATCTAGTAGACAGACATCACCAGTGTGAGAGCAGATAATGGCCCTGGAATGATCAACGGCGGCCGCACATGTGAAGTTGGTGTCCAACATGTCACCCAGCAAGGCATTACGACCCGGTAAAGCCTTTTGCGATGACGAGGAAGGCGAGTTCACTTCGTTGCCGAACCGGGACTTGGTGGGCGAATTGCTTTGTTGCTCCTCAACTTTCCACAACTTCACATGTCGAACACCTAATGTGATGACATTATTTCCCATCCATATCATGCCGCGCACAGTGGAGACGCAGCGGTTCTGTTGGTAGATCCTCGTGGCACCAGTCTTTGGGTCGATCTTCCAGAGATATAAGAAGCCGTCATTGGCATGGCCGAGTGATGCCAGGAACCGGCCGTTTGGCGCAAACGCTACGGCTGTAACCCCATGGTGATGCTCGCTGATAGATACAAGCGGGCGGTCCGACGAGCTGTTGTCCTGCAGACCGAAGATGAGCACGCGTGGACTGTAGCCCGTCTCGCCGACGGCCAGGAATCTTCCGTCGCGACTCAGCGACAGGCATGTTGCGGCCTTGATGCGCTCTCTGCTTGTCCACGTTTTGGATGACGAATCTCCCCGGTCGTACGATGATTCTCTCTGCGGGATTGGCACCCTGTTCCTGCTATCATTGGCTTTAGGAGTGCCTGAGGGTGTGAATTGGCCATAGCCTTGATTCGTGGACCCATGAATGGGGATCGCGGTTGGTCTCGCTCTGTAGAATCGCTGATTGTAGGTTTCGCCGTCCACGTTGACAACCACGACGGCACCTCCAGCAATGTAGGCGAACGCGGACGGGCAGACGTCGAGGCCCGTAGGCGAGGCGCAGGTCGTTCCTATAACCCTCTTCAGGGACAAACGAGCATCTGGCTGGTACCGGCCGCGGCTCGGGGTTCTTGGTGTCGCAGGAAGTTGAAGGTGGGGGGAGTTGCCCGGCGTCGCTCTCAACCGGGAAGGAGTGGAAGACATCTCTTCGCCATTGACTTGACCTGTGGTACGAAGTGCAGAGACGGCTGCGGAAGGTGATCCTATGTCTGCCACAGCCTGGATTTGGATATCGGGGCTCAAGTAGTATTGATCGTTCCAGGGACTGTGCTGACTCGGAGGTAAGACATGGAAGGTGCTGCGCTATTGTCGAATGTCTTGCCGTCAAGCAAGCAACCTGTGGTCGTATTATGGAGGGTCAAGTTTCAAGAGTAGCGGCAGGTTGGTGGGGAGAGGAGAGTAGAGGCCTGCCAGTTCGGCGAGCAGCAAGCAACCCTGTGTAAGGAAAGTTTGGTCGATGGGCAGTTGTCCGAGGGAGGGCAATGAATGCTATTTTTGACAGTCGGTCACTTTGGGACGTACTCGCGAGGGGTCTTTGTTGTGTCGTTTTCTTGACTTACAGTGACGCGAAAGAAAGGAAGGAAGAAAAAAAAGACCCCTCTCAAAGACAACAAACAACTGGGGATTATTGTTGAAGGCTTCACCTGGTAGCAAATCAAGCGCTCTCCCTAGGTCCATACAAGCGCCATTCCGTGGGGTTCTTCGGGCCGTGGAACCACAGGACGGGGAGCCTAGGGATCAATTGATGCTCCCTGTCAAACGGTGATGTGTTGAAACGCTCCTCCATATGGATATAAGTGAGGATCTTTTTTGCGGGCAAGAGACAGCGCACGAACAGACAGACATGGTCGGAGTGGTGGTTGGGCGCAGACCTAACAGACGACGAGCTCATCTTGGTACGCTAGCGGCTCTAGCAGGTACCGTAGCAGGTCGAATTTGTTTTCTTGCTGCTGACCAGCCACCGAATCACCGCCGTCCCAGCCCACTGATCAACGGCAAGCTATATGCCGAATGCGGATTAGAATAAATTGGCACTGCGCTTATCGGTTCGCCCGTTCCCTTCGCTTGCATTTGCTTTTGTCACTGGGACCCCTGATCATCCTCCTTTTTCCATTGTTTGTTCGATAGTTCTTCCATATGCGGAGTTGCTGAAATATGCAATGGGGTTGCACTTTATTCTGCTGCTCTGCATACCACGACTCAAAGGATTTGAGCTTGTCAATGACGTACATGGCAGCAGTTTGTTGTTTTGACGACCGCCCTGCTGTTCCATGAACACATTTTGTATACTAACCAGCATCACGAACCGCCCCATATTACGGATACCATACACGTCGCTGTGGGGGTGGACGGCCATGATCCACTGGCTTCTTAGGTAAGATATCTAGAAGGTATGGAATGATTCGATGGATGCTGGATGCATGTGACTTGTAAGTAAGCCACTAGTATCTCTGCCCTTTCAAATATCGTGTATCCTCAACCGTTTCTCGAGCGGGCAGTGCAATTGCAAACTCGAACGAGGTCACGCGAGCAGAGAAAGCCCTCCTTCTGTTTGAGTGGTCTTGTTGATTGAGTTTCGTGCGCCTCTCTTAATGCATACGCTATATTGTACATTGTCCGCCCGTAATATAACATAGTCACGAGATGAACAACCCGTCAATTCCAATGGAAGACGTAGCCCATCACAGCAGGTTCCCGCCGAGCTTCTTTTGAGCGCTCTCCTCCTCCTTCCACTTGGGAACGTACGGGTACTCGGTCTTGGGCCCCTTCTTCTTGTTGAAGCGAGCATCGCGCGCGACGCCGGCCTCACGCCACCTCTTGGGCGGTTTCGTGCCCAGCTCGGCCATCTGCGACCAGATGTTCTTGCCGCGATTGAACCAGCGCTCCTGGCGCTTCTCCTCCTCCTGGGTGTTGGGCTGCCACTTGGACTTGAGGATGCGGCGCATGGCCTCGGGCGACACCTCGAACTGGCTGGCCAGCGCCGTCGTCGTGTAGATCGTCGGGTACTGCGTGTGCAGCGCCCGGATGCCGTCGAGCGCGTCGGGCGAGAGCTTCTTGCGCGGGTTCCAGCCCTCGGGGAACTTCTCCTTGAGCGCGTCCTTCTGCAGCTGCCACATCTCCCTCTTCTTGGCGGGGGTCATGTCTTCGTGCTGCCGCGGCTTCTCCGCCGGCATGATCTTGCTCCTCTTCAGCCTGCTGTGCCCCGAGAAGTCGGGCTTCTGCCTCGCCGGTCTCTCGGTCTCCTGGCGCGATCCGCCACGGGCATCTTGGTCGTAGTAATCGCGCTTTCTCGGAGTCCGTGAAGCGCCCGCAATAAGGGCGTCGATGGCCTCTGGTGACAGGTCGAATATGGCATTGCTCTGCCTCGCCTTCTCTACATCAGAGGCCGAGGCATCGGCTGCGTCAGCCCTGGCGTTCGCTGCCTCGTATAACTGTACATGCTGGCCAGTCGGAGCACTGGTGATTCGGTCGGAGGCTCGCAGAGGATGTCTCGGGTAGCGTGCGACCGAGGCAGCGCTGAAGGTCCTCACGGCGCCATGGGAGGCGTATGCGCCAAGTGATCGCGTGTTGAGGAGACCTGCAGATCTTTCGCTGGTCCCAGAGAGCTGGGCCCGAGTAAGGCTCTGGACAAAAATGCGCAGAGACGAAGTTCGGCAATTGCAAGCCATGGCAGCGTCCCAGGTTTGGAACGGGTGAGTGTAGTGACAAAGGTTGTGTAGCAGTGTTACAAAGTTTGTCATGTGAATGCAGTATCCAGGTAGAAAAATGTTCTTGCATGTAGTGCAGTGCAGAATTTCGCCGCCTCGAAATCCCTGTCGGCCCCTGCGCGCGCCCGGGAGCGCTAAAAGACTAGCGACGCGGGCGGCGATAAAGTGGTTCTGACGGTCCTGTTCTTCTCATACCGTCTGACCGTTCCGTCCATACTATGGTAGTTCTCACTGGCGTCGCTCTATACCAGATACCACAATCAACCACCGACCTTCCGATGATTAGGACGGAACTATGCAACCTAAGGTTAGGGGTCGAACTACCGTAGTAGGCGCCTACCATGGCAGATGTAGACGTCAGTTCTTGGCGAGCAAGAAATGCTTCGTGGGGGCAAATCATTACCAGGCGTTCCTGGTTTCCTGTTCCCATGATTCATCTCCAACAGTCTGGATGAGGGGATGCCGAGGGGACATTCGATCGTTTCGATGGCTCGCTGCCTCGGCATCCCCCTCAACTACCAGATTCACTCGGCCGACGAGCTGCTTTCCCATTTTGAACATTCTAAACTCTTCGCCAGCCGAATCACGACTGATCCGTACCTGATATCGGCTAGTGGCCGATGATAACATGAAGAGATCCTTGATCTGGACTATATTCTTCAAGCTTTGATCAATACAAGCCGCCCAAGCTATCTTCAAAAGCTCTATATTCGTCCTTCATATTCATCCTTACTGACTGCTCAAGACATTCTCAACTCGAGAAGTTGAGTGTTGCGATTATTGGATAGACATTCTTCAGTGTCACGAATAGACAGAATAAGGTCGATTTATCATTGAACCAAAGCCCTGTCTCAGTTTTGGAGCAGCTTGACATTGAAGACGAGTAAGAATATTTGAACAGGCGGCGGCACGACCGTATATCAATATAAACTCAAGAGGCAGTCATCAACAGCTTCAAGTCCGCCACTCCGATTCAGACAGAATCATGGGTCTGCTCTCAACAGACCCCGACCAGCTCAATATCTACGGATACAAATTCAAATGGGGACCTCTTCACCAAACACCAGAAGAACTCCAACGTCATATTCACACATACGACACCGTTGCCGCGGAGGCCCTGGACGCTCTCGATGAGATCGTTCCGCCGGCAAAGGTAGGGCCTCGGAAAGATATACAAGAGGCCGTCGAGGTGGAAGGAAAGAAGCACAGAGATTTGTATTCTCTCGTCAAGCAGCACGCCAAGACGGACGAGCGTGTCGGCAGGCTATGGGATGAAGTCAATACAGTTCCGGAGTGGGTGGACTGGGAGCAGATTGACAGAGGTCAGAAAGTGTTCTGGCGATATGGCGGCCCGTCCATCACAGCCGTGAGCATAAGCCATTGTCCCCTGGTTCTTTTTTACACAACAGGAAATCTGACTATCCATAATAGCTCACGTTCCTGTCGTTGCTCGGCGGAATGGGAAGCGGCAGGACGGTCCAGACGCTGGACCGGACCGGCGGGTTCGGCGCCCAGGTCGTCCGGCGGCGCCTCCTCGAGACGACACAGCACACACTCGGCGTGCATAAGGACCTCGAGGCCATCAAGCCGGGAGGCGTCGAGGGGTTCGAGTCTTCCGTGCGTGTCAGGCTGCTGCACGCGTCGGTGCGGCAGCGAGTGCTCCGGCTGGCGCGCGAGAAGCCCGAGTACTACGACCTCAAGAGCTACGGCGTGCCCGTCAACGACCTCGACTGCATCGGGACCATCGGCACCTTCAGCGCGACCATCATCTGGATGGGCCTACCGCGGCAGGGCATCTTCCTGCGGCCCCAGGAGATCGCCGACTACCTCGCCCTGTGGCGATACGTGGCGTACCTCATGGGGACGCCGCACGACTGGCTCGCGACGCCCGAGACCGCGCGGGCCATGATGGAGTCGCTGCTCGTGTCCGAGGTCAAGCCCACGAAAAAGTCGGGCACGCTGGCCAACAACATCATCACGGGCTTCGAGGGCCAGGCCCCGACCTATGCGTCGCGCGGCTTCCTCAACGCCGAGACGTACTGGCTCAACGGCAAGGACCTCAGCCGGGAGTTGAATATCGAAAAGCCCAACCTCTATTATACGACATTGGTCATTGGTCAATGCCTCTTCTTCATGATCACTGGTTATATCAATAGGATGGTTCCTTCTTGGGATGAAAGAAATATCAAGGTGAGTGTCTTATTTTACATTTCTATAGCCGACATTGTCAGACCAGAGCAAGATCGACTTTAGAAAGAGAAAAGAAAAAAGACTGACTTGCTTCTTGATAGATCGCCCGAAAAGTTTTGTACGATCTGCTGGTTCACAACAAGAAACGCGGAGCTCTGGGTTACAGGACAAAGTTCAACTTCAAATGGATTCCGGACCTGCAAAACACGACGACGCCGCTCGGCGAGCCGGTCCCGGGGCAGGCGGAGAAGTCAGGGGCTCTGAGGCACGCCGGGGTGGAGCGGACGGCCCTCGCGACTCTCGTGTTCACCGGAGTGGTGGTCGGTCTGACGGCATGGGGCATCTGGAGCGGCTTCCGCGCGGTGAGCAATCTGGCGCTGGGCGTTTCCTCAGGCTCGCCTTCTTTAGCCGGTCTCAAAGCTCCGATCTGGGAGTTCTCAAAGATGGTCAAGCGATAGTGGAGTTTCTCAGGGACACAGCCGTCTTTATTGTTTCCTCTCGAACCAGATATAGTCGTCCAGATCACTCTCTAGATACAAGCCCATCTGCGTGGCCTTACCATTCTCGAGAACAAACTCGGCCTTCGTGTCATACGTCTCGCCGTCCAGGGAGTCCTTCATCTGCATGACGTACTTGGTCTGGTCGGCCACATGCTCGAATGTGACGAGGAACCCCATGGACCGGTCCGAAGCATCGATGAACAGCCTTCCGTCCTTGATCTGCACCGTCATGCCGTGGTATCCGGCATTGTGATAATCGCCAGTGTACGCCTCCAGAGGCACCGTTTGGGCCTGCGACTCCTCGATGCCGGGGCACAGCTCCTGCCGCATCTTTTCTCTCCTCTCCTTTTCCTCGCCTTGCCACTTCTCTTCGCTCTCCACCTCCTTCTGGTTCCAGTCAACCCTCTCGGCCTCGGGCACCTTTAGTAGCTCGTCCACCAGCTCCTTGGACACGATCTCCGCCACCGAACCGCTGGCCCCCGAGTTCCCAAACACGACGCAGCCGAATCCGTGGTCCGGCAGGAACAGGTGACGGGTCCCGAAGCCGGGCACGCCGCCGCTGTGCACGACGACCCGGTGGCCGCGGTAGTGCTCGACCTCCCATCCGGCGGCGTAGACGCCGCCGTCGGTAAACGGCTGGCGGTCCTCGCCGTCGGGCTCGACGATGGTGCGGCCCCGGGTGACGCCCCGGCGCACGGCCTCGGTCACCGGGCCCTCGAGGCGCACCATGGCCTTGACCCACCGGATGTAGTCGTTGGCGCTCGTCATGATGGACCCGGCGCCCTCGGCCTCGGGGCAGTCGGGCGTCTGGAAGGACTGGTACCCCTCTTCGTCCTTGTTCCACGCGTGGCCCGCCGCGATGCGGTCCCCGTGGCCCCGGGCCCGGGCGCGCGCCGGCTGGAGGCTGGTCGAGCTCATCCCGAGGGGCTCGAAGAAGTGTTTGTGGAGATAATCGGAGTACGACAGCCCGCTCTTCTGCTCGACGAGGTGGACGGCCGCCGTGTACATCATGTTGTTGTACATGAACTTGGACCGGATCGGGGCGGCCACCGGCAGATGGCGAAGGCTCCTGGTGACCGACCGCGTGTCGTCTGGCCGCGGAGCCCGTATTCCCATGTAGGACCAGTCATGGCGAGGCATGCCAGTCCTGTGGCCGAGAACGTCGTCCACGGTGACGTCCAGGGTGTAGCTCTCCTCGGACAGGACAAAGTCTTCCGGGAGCAGCTTGGACATCTTGGCGTCCCATTTCACCTCTGGGTGGTCGTCGCTCTGGACGAGCAGCGCGACAGAGGCTCCCGTCAGGGACTTGGACGCAGATGCAATGTCGAACAGGGTGTCGGCGGTACACGGCTTTTCCGGCTCGAGCGACGCGTGGCCGTATCCTGCGGATGCTATCTCCTCGTCCTGGACTACGGCGACAGCAATGCCGGGTACGTGATGTTGCTTCATCAACGCTTCGACGCGCGCAGAGAAGTCGGGCGACTTGAAGTAGTCCATGATGGCAGATGATTTGTCTCAGTCAGTCAATATGAATCGTATGGAAATAGAAATACAGCACGGAGTCAACTCTTTCGTCTCAACATCGGATTATTCAACAACGCACTTCCCCAGATGGCTTACTATATAGAGTATAATACAGCCCACAAGGTCGTTTGTGTACAATAGAACATTTTCTTGGCAATCTTATGAGAAGAGTAACCGTCGCCTGAATTTTTGCGGCATTGGAGTCACTCGCCTAGTGATCTTCGCATTAGGTCTTACAGAAGCGAGGCTGTGCGAGCGGTCTGAGTCACCAGAATTGATTTTCCGTGTTCCATTGCACCTTCGCGACACATCAATATGAGAACCGCAAACGGTAATATTCTTCACCAAAGATATTCAAAGACAGCTCGACGAGTAATCCCAGAGGAAAAAAGTCGAATATGGTGTGACGTCACTCTGTTTATTCCCACGGTTGCCATACAGCTTGAGCCATGACTCGAGATATTGATGGCGCCATCCACTATCCAAGAATTATTGTAAAGACCACTTCATTCGTACGACACTGGGAACACAATGGGATGAGGTAGACTGGATACTCGCCATTTACTTGCTCTGGTCTATGCAGATAAGCTTAACTCAGCTGCAGTGAGATGTAAAGTCATGCAAGAAGGACCAGAAGACTGAATTGGAAATCACAGCTGAAGTGGACTGGCAGAAAACGGCTGGCCTGAAGTACTACCAGATGGTCTCGGCCATGTGAATATGGACTTTCCACGTAATCGTTTGTCTAATATGCTCGTTCAACCAATCGATACAGTTTATAATGCCTTGTCTAGTGCCGGAGGACGGGTGGGTGTTTCGGCATCGAATTAGTGTAGGATTGCCGCTGGGATCGACTCCGCGTTGTTGGATCTAGAAAATTAAAGGCTTTATTTCCAGAGGAAACAAGTCACCTACCCCTCTCCGATGAGCTAAAACAAGAGGCAATATATATATATTGACGACGAGACCATTCTCGGGAGTCGAAACCGAAGCATGTGGGACGGTTTCTTCGCAGAAGTTGACGGATACGGAATGGTCAAACTGGGAAATGGGAAACTAAAATAAAATCATCAGACTGACCTGACACCCCAGCTATAATCTCGCCGGCTGGTTTGCGCTTTGACAAAAGGCTAGAAATTTTCTAAATCTTCCACCGGAAATTTTCTGACACTTTTAAACGCCGTTGCGAATGTCATGCCATATTGCTTACGAAACCACCACTTGTTTGGTGGAAGAATGTGCTCATCGCTGACCAAGAGCGTGTATCAACAACTGAACTCATCCAAGTCTGGGACGCGACCTTTACTGTTTTACTTGAGGAGTCGACATGGTGGTCGTCATGCACTTCTCTGGGTACTTTACCTGTCACCTACTGGAAAGATACACAGAGCTCGCTTCCACCATGAGAATGGCAAGTATTTCATCCAGCCCTCTCAAGACTACCGTGGGCTACTAGGGCTTGTATCATACGAGTCATTGTGTATTCCCACAGCTCTTGTTCCTGACTTTTCGCAAGATGCCAACCACGCGGTTGGGGAAACTCGCTTATCGCGCACTGTCGTCAGCGTTACATTGAGCTGATCCCTCGTTAACTGTTTCAAATACTTCGACAGTGGGACTGGCAGAAGCATAGAAGAAACCTGCTCAACACGTTTTCTAGAGTCGTTCTGCCGGGATCGAAATTGGACAGTGACAAGCTATAACGACGGAGTTTTATGGCAAGTTGAGGTCGGATATAGCCTGCTATTGACTGCATCGGGACGATACAGGCACTGCCTTGTGAGGGTAGACCTTGCCGGCACGGCATGGTTTGTCCATTTGTCACTAATCCGTCCAATGTAATTCAGTACGTAGGTAGTTGTGAAGTATGACTAGACAGCGCGAGGTCATAAAAGAGAAGTGATTTACTGCCGTCTCTTCCGAAGTCATTGACCTTGGGAATAACCTGAGTCGCGGCGCTTTCATCAAGAGATGGTGAGTTGTCTTTTTTCGAGACCCAGAAATTCCTCAGAGATGCCGAGGATGTGAACGACGAGAGTATCCATTCTGTGCTGCAACCGTGGGTATTAAGCAATGGCAAGTTTCAGGCTGCGTTATCCCGGCCGCACAGGAGACATCTAGCGCCCGCTCGTAGGTAGGTAGTCGTCGGCGGTTACAAATCCTGCCTCGGCGTTAAGCCCAGAGCTTCAGGGATGAACTCTTGATGTTGTCGAGTCTCGACCTTGCTTGCCTGCTGTGGACAGACTGGAGAACAAACAGCGATGGATGCCCATGGTTGAGGTGTTGCCACTACCACGGCTTTCTCTTCCTTCCTTTATCAATCTGTTACCGCGGGTGCCCATCGGCCAGGTTCCCGAAGCATGGCCCTCAGAGCTAAACCCGTAGAGTTGGTGTGGGCCGTCGGCGATGAGATCCATGGGGGCCCTGTCCGGGGAAGACTGTTTAATATGCCAATTCAAACAAGATGTGTTCTATTTTCCAATGTACACGTGTAGATGTCTGCCTCCTGTAATGTTGAAGTCCTGACGTGTAGAAAATTGGTAGAATCCTCTAGTCCGCGGTTCAGCTCACTTGGCTAGAAGTGTAGACCTAGACTAAAAAAGCCCGACTCTTTTGGCTTCGCGCTGGTGAAGCCTCACCTCATTAACAGAAGCCCTAGAACAACGGAGATCCTGAACGTCGACAGCTAGAAACTTCGCTAGTCTTGTCAATCCGCATATCAATCGCCTGTCAATCTCGTGGTTGCCGAACAACTACCTATTTTTTTTTTCTCCTGTGGCAGCTGTTTTGGAGACTGACATCTTTTGTTGAGCAACCTCAACTTACAAATCATATTGTGCTCGACGTACAGCCCCTTGTTCCTGAGTGGACTCGGCCAACCTTGCCAGCCACGTTTTTGGGTGCACGCATCGCAGAGTCAAGGGCAAGGGGCAGTGCAGATCGTCCCAGGGAACCCGGAACACGATCTGAAGATCTGAAGCTGCTCCCCTAACGGCTACCGTCAGCAGTTGATCTAACGCCAATTAGCCTCTGCTCCGGCGCCCTCTAGGTGCCCGATACGGAATTATCCAGCACCCCAAGCAAGCAAATCAACGCACGAGTCTCCCAAACACGTCTGGGTTGGCATGGGGTCCCTTTTTATAGACTTGCACACTCGACCTGAACAGGTGATATCCCACAAGGATACCCCAGCCCATAAGGCTTTGCGGCGCTGGGATCGACCCGCTTCTTGCGAGAGACTCGATACAACCGGTCTACCAGAGAGAAGGGTTCCAGAGGGAGGCCCGTTCCCGTCCTTGTAGATCTGGTCGACAGTGTGCCTGTCCGCCGCGTTGGGACCACTGCTTAAACTGCTGCCCTGTACGACATGCATGTGCCAGAAGTTTGTTCTTTTTCTCTTTCTTCTGGTGTGGCCTCTTGTTGTTTCTTGCTTTTCGTGATACTGCTTGACGCCCATCTAGTTCGTATTGTTCATTGTCGATCCTTTCCGCCCATGCCATCGAGAGATAATACTTGGCGCCGCCAATATGGGTGTACAAGTGCCGGTCGAGGCCCTGGGTACGGCCGTCGGTGTCTTGGTCTTTTCTCTGCTCTGCCTGACATGCAGCATACTCATGATCTGGTTGGTCTGGGTTCATCATGAGCGAGACTCTTGTAAGTCCGACCTGGTACTTCTTTGATGAATTCAGCGGTGCTGACTTGATACAGTTGTGGCAATGCTCGCCTATTTTACTTTCTTGAGCACGTTCACAAGCATCATACAACAATTACACACGATGATATTCTGGAACGACGTCAAGACGGAGCAGTGGAGGCATATTCGAGACAACGTCGGGAGCGTCGAGATCCAAATCGCGGGGCCGTCTGTTGGACTCGATCTCGTGCTCTTCTACATCCGTAAGTGAACACGGGTAATTCAGATTTCTATGTTACAGTGTTGCTAAATGGCGTCATAGAATACTTTTCATACAACGTGGAAGCGCTGCTTACACTCTTCTGGGCTGGGGCGCTGGCCCAGTCCATCTACGGATTTGCAGACATCCAATCCTTCAAGCGTGTCCGCCGCAGGGCAAACGGTATTTGCAAGATATTTGCAGTTGTCCTGCCTGCCATTTTGATCAGCCTTCTCCAAGTACCCAGCGTGCGCAACAACTTTGTGGCTTTCATCGTTGTGGCCAATATCAATAGTCAGTACAATCTTTTCTTTTTCTGCATCAGCAGCAAGTCAGCCTGATCGGGATTTATATCTAACAACTTATACGTAGTGATGATCAGTTTGACCGTCGGAGCCCTGCTCCTACTAGCCATTCTGATAAAATACATCCACACGCGGCGGCAATTCCTATCCTGGAACGTGCAATACGGCAACTCGACGAAATCGACCAGCCGGGGACGACGTGGCACGGCGTCGAACAGCAATAACAATAACCGAAACTCGGTCGTCAGCGAGCGGCCGCGCGGCATCTACGACCGGTGGCTCATGACGCGCTTCGCCGTCACGTTCATCATGCTCAGCATCTACGAGCTCTTCCTGATCCTGTTCCAGATCGCGTCGGCCCAGACGGTCGCGCCCGCCGTCCCGGACCTGAGCGCCGGCAAGGCCAAGGGCGACTTTGTGCTCTTCATGCCGGGCTGCCTGCCGGGCGTGCTGCTCTTCGTCGTGTTCGGCACGACGACGCCGTTCCGGGACCACATGCGCAAGACGTTCCTGCCGAGGCGGTTCCAGACGAACGGCGACGCCGCCAACAACGTTTACAACAGCAACTACCCGACGACGATCAACGCGGCCGGGGGAGGAGGAGGAGCCGCCGACAACATGGACGAAGACGGCGACACGGACCAGCACGGCCGCCAGGTGGCCTTTTCAACGTACTCCAGCCAAAACGGAAAGTCGTCGTTCCGGCCGAGCTTCTTGACTGACGACGAATACCCGCAGACGCCGACGCCGACGGCCGACGGCAACGGGGCCACCATCATCCAGCTCCGCGAGGTAGACCTGCACCGCCAGTCCCACCGCAAGGACGACGACGACGAGTGGCCCATCCTGGCGACGACCACGCGGGTCAATGGCAACGTCGTGTAAATACCACGGACTATTGGCTTCTTCTTATTGGTTTTATTGATTTCTTCTTTCTTCTTTTTCCTCATTCTATTGCCAGCGTTGTTGTATTATATTATGTATGAGCGTTCATGATTTTGTGCTCAGTGGTTCAAAGTTCAAAACCGGCTACATCTGGATAGCATGGTCGGATTCTTCTTCACGGTTCTTGGATTATGCGGTTTGGTAGTGCGGATGAAGAAATTATAGATGGCTCCCGCGACGGGCTTGGTATGGGAAGATCCTCCGAAAGGATATGATTGATAGAACTCGTTTTATGTGTTGGAAGCAGAGCGATACCCCAAAATTCGTACATAAATATGCTTTTTTTTGACCAATGAAGGAAGCCTTGAATATTCTCGACAGCGCACTCATGTGAATTCTCCTAAGGAAGCGTTATACCAAAAGCCTATCTCTTTACAATCAAAGTTATTTCCCTTAGTGGCCAGGGGGAAAAATGCAGCATCCCTAGGTGATCGATGCCATTGGGGTTATGCCTCATCGACACTGCATCCAAGACACCAACATACCCAACATTGATCGACACGACACTCGGACAGCAATACATCTCGAAAGACTATCATATTCTGTGAATCGATCCATGGCGTGACTACGAACTCGTGATTCATGATTCCAAACAGACGCCTAGGCATTATCAGGCATAAATCTCCGAGGCTAATGTAGTGCGAATCGCCAGGCACTATTTTATGCTCAAAGCGCTTTGCTAATTCTACTGGTAGGAGCGCCACAGAGACGAAGAGTCGGATGCTATTCTAGATGCCGTTCTCCCTAAAGCAGGCTATTTTGGCCAGCGCTGAAGAAGGGCGACAAGGGGTAGAACAGATATGTTGAGCAGCTTGGAATTATCAGTTCGAGTCTTTAGCGAGTGCCGGCTGTGGCGTCTCCCTTTGGCAAGACAAATCCGGGGTCAGGTCAGGTCAGCTAGAAGTGAGGATAAACTCTCGTCCAGACCGTGGTGCCATGAGCTTGCTTGATTGGATCAATTTAGTTCGGCAACTTTTTGTGCCCCCGTCCGGATGGATGTATAGCTTCGAAGATCGAGCCAGAAGCAAGTGCCGACCTGGGATGACAATTGTTTGCCTTGACACCAGGACTTACCCGACAAGACGTTTTCCGGACGGTTGGTTGGCGAGGGCGGGCGGAATATAAAGGAATCGGAAAGAAGAATCGCCCGCCATGAACTTGACACGCATTTGTCGGACGAGGCGCACTGAAAAATGCGGATGAAGTGGCTGATAAGCCCCAGCCAATGTCTGCCCGGTCTTTTTTTAATTGGTCCGTAGTTGTAGTGTACAAAGATTAGATATAATATAAGGCGTTGGTTGCCTGGTTGAATCCATCCGGAGGCCGCACAACATCGGCCCAAGGTGCGCCGAAGCCTCGATCCGAGGATTCTTGGTTACCTAGCATTTGATCCGATGCCGAACATTTCATTCAACCATTCACCGCTGGCTCCTTTGGCATACTGGCGCCAATCCCTTATGGTGTGAAGATGTGCACCATTCAAGGCATTTGACGGGGACATGCTCGTGACTTCACCAGAGATCACTTCACCATGGCGGGCGTCAATGATAACCTCAAACTAATAGGAATGGTGAGTGATCGGTCTATCTCAATACAACATGTCTCAACTTACGGGTTTGGGTATGTGATCTGGTAAAGCAGGCTTTATCCGCTCGTCCTCGGCATTGGAATGAGTTGAGAAGAGGAACCGAGGTGTTTGTTCATACGTCCACTTGTCATCCTATGAGTGTATGGATTAGTAAGATGTAGGCCAGAGCAAGATATGGCGGTACTTGCAATGATTTCTTTGAGGCCCTTTTGTATGATCTGGTTCTCAAGAGCCTCATCCTCTTCAACGAATTCAGCGTCAACATTACCATACATGCTGCCGAACTCGGCAACCACTGCCTCCTCGAAGTCCGGGTTCTGCAGCCCAACGTTCCTGATCTTGGATCGCACACTCTCCACGCCACGCGCCATGATATACGGCGCTGCAGGCGATCGAAGATACTGGCCGATGTTGGGCAAATTTGGCGATGAGAGTAGGCAGGTCCCGTGATGCAGTGAGCGCAACCTCGTGAGCTTGTATGCCGAGCCCGAGATCTTGTACGTGCCCGAACCAGGTGGCTCGTCGACATCGAGCACTATATCATGCCTCTCATTGACGCGGGCCGTTTCCACGCCTAGATTTTGCAGTGCCCGTACTACCATCTCGGCATGTCTGTCGCGGTCAAAAAGTTCCGGCGGGCAGATGACACTGTAATTGACATTTCCCTCATCGTGGAAGACGGTGCCTCCCCCGGACCGCCGTCTCACGAGCAGCACATCGGGTGAAGTTTCTTGGGATTTCCTCCTCGTCAAATTGCCGAGTTCCCTCTGGAAAGACCCTGGCGAGTTTACTAAGCCGAGGTTGACTTCAAGCCATGGGTTCTGATTCCGGCCGATGACCACGCAGGGCCGGTTGGTGTAGAGGAAGAGGACCGTTGACTCTGGAGCCGATTTCTGCAAGAGGAAATGCTCAATGGAAAGATTTAACCACGGATCTCGACTCTTTGATATGTAGACTTGGACCTTGTTGGACGGGTGTGATACGGCCTCTGAGAAAAACCGAATACCTGGCGACCTGGGCAACCGAGGACAACTTCTGGTGAAGAGTCGGCTCATTGGAGCCATATGTCAAGACCCCCAAGAAGATGTCGAAGCCTTTCCTATGATTCAAATCCTAATGAACAAGGCTGAAGGGATGGAGGATGAATTGTTTTGCAGCCTTGCATTCGTCCCTGGTTGGTTGATTTGGTCAGAAATAGTAAGCTCCTTAGTGGTCAAACGCAGCGGAACCTCGCCCACGCCCGGCACGACCCGGCAGCCAGGGCACTGCTACATATTACCTTAGGCGAGATCAGACCTGCAGGCCGCCGCGGAACGAGACCGTTTCTCTGCGTTACCCCTCCATTAGGCCTCTGGTGAGTGACTCCGACTCGCGGAGGCGATAATTGACCTGTATTCAATGTATAGTATATCTTGCGACCATGCTCTTCCATTGAAGGCCATAATGTTCAATCATATGGCATGAGGACTGTCTACATGCGTATACCCTTGGCGATTCAAATTGGCTTCAGCAAGCGTCCAAGTCTGGACGTCGGCGCAGCGTCAGTAAGCTCTGTATCATCGAGGCATCCCGCTTACAACAAGAAGCACTCATGAGCAGCAGGGTAGTGTTGTCGATTGGACGCCATGAGGATTCGCAGCTGAGAATATATTGAAAGCCTATCTCATCATCAAGTAAGCAATCACTGACAGCTCGAGTCGAAGGAAGAGCCATTCAATTGGGTTCGTACCTTGCATTCGTAATTGCCGGATGCACTACATCATTCATGTAGTTGCACCAGTGAGTCTTACGATTACAGCGGGCGCAATGGGCAGTTTCCAGCAGACTGGACCAATCACGAGCCCCGATCACCCTTGCGAACAGTAGTAAACCCTGCAGGCGCAAGAAAAAAAATCACCTTAAAACGATCGCATTACAAGCCTTCGATCTTGAGTCACCGACGTCGGGCATACACATAGAAAGAGAAAACAAGAGCCGGAGCGACAGTCAACACCAGCAGTTGTTGTTGCCGACTTGTATAACTCAATTCTCTTTCCCGACTTTTTGTGTACACATTCTGCATTTCGCTTTGCGCTCCAATCATGTCTACTTTCGGCAACCACTTCAGGGTCACCACGTATGCGCTGCTCCGTCCCCCAACTACCCCTCCAAAAAATAATCTGCCGCGACGTTCACGTAACTGACAATCTCTCTCTCCTCGTGCAGCTATGGTGAATCCCACTGCCGCTCCGTCGGCTGCATCATCGATGGCTGCCCCCCGGGTATGGAGCTCACCGAGGCCGACATCCAGCCCCAGATGACCAGGAGACGGCCCGGCCAGTCCGCCATCACCACTCCCAGAAACGAGAAGGACCGCGTGCAGATCCAGTCCGGCACCGAGTTCGGCGTCACCCTCGGCACCCCCATCGGCCTCATGGTCATGAACGAGGACCAGCGCCCCAAGGACTACGGCAACAAGACCATGGACCTGTACCCCAGACCCAGCCATGCCGACTGGACCTACCTCGAAAAGTACGGCGTCAAGGCCAGCAGCGGTGGTGGCCGCAGCTCCGCCAGAGAGACCATTGGCCGTGTCGCCGCCGGTGCCGTCGCCGAGAAGTACCTCAAGGTCGCCCACGGCATCGAGATCACCGCCTTCACGACCTCGGTCGGCGCCGTCCACATGTTCCCTCCCACCGCCGAGGCCCCCACGCCCAGCCAGAACCCCGAGTTCCTCAAGCTCATTGAGACCATCGACCGCGAGACCGTCGACAAGTTCCTGCCCGTGCGGTGCCCTAGCGAGGACGCCACGAGGAGGATGGAGGACTGCATCGCCGACTTCAGGGACAAGGAGGACAGCATCGGCGGCACCGTGACCTGCGTCATCAAGAACGTCCCCAGCGGTCTGGGCGAGCCCTGCTTCGACAAGCTCGAGGCCAGCCTGGCCCACGCCATGCTCAGCATACCCGCCACCAAGGGCTTCGAGTTCGGCTCTGGCTTTGGTGGCTGCGAGATCCCCGGATCGCGCCACAACGACGCCTTCATCCGCGCCCCCGAGTCCGAGGCCCTGCCCGGCCTGCCCAGGTCCAAGCTAGCCACCAAGACGAACAACTCGGGTGGTGTTCAGGGCGGCATCACCAACGGTGCCCCAATCTACTTCCGCGTCGCCTTCAAGCCTGCCGCCACCATTGGCCAGTCACAGACGACCGCCACCTACGACGGAGAGGAGGAGGGTGTCCTCGCCGCCAAGGGCCGACACGACCCCTGCGTGGTGCCCCGTGCCATTCCCATCGTCGAGGCCATGTCGGCGCTGGTCATCATGGATACTTTGATGGCACAGATGGCTCGCATTGGCGCGAGAAGCCATCTCCCTCCGTTGAAGCAGACTGTGCCCCCTTCTGAAAATGGTGTTTCGAGCGGCCTGTGAGAGCGATCTTTAATCTGAGTTAATCGATGCAAATGAATCAAAAAAGTTAGATACTCCAAAAGTTGTCACGAATTGAGAAAAAAGTCAAATCATCTGTCGACCAGTAATCGCATGCTGTATTGAGTGCTCGAGAACAATTTTCGAGTTTAATTGTTCTTCTCAAATATCTAGAAAAGGCAATCCTGAATTCCTATGCATTTCTCATTATCCATATCTTTTTTTTCCCTCTTTCCTTTTCTGATGTTTTTATACGTTTTCAAACGTTTTTTATCGTATTATCGCAAACGTTGATGCCAAACCGTTATGCTTAATCGCATCGCAAAAAATGATTTCCGTACTGCAAATCCGTGTTTCATCCGTACAAAACGTTCTCTGGTCGCAAAGTCCGTTTTATGGTCGCATGGTACGTTTCATTGTTGCAAAGTACGTCTTTTGGTCGCAAAGTACGTTTATGGTCGCATGGTACGTTTCATGGTCGCATAATACGTCTTTCGGTCGCAAAGTACGTTATTCTGATTAAAACTTCGGACCAAAAGACATCTAGAACAGAGGACGGAAGCCATAGGGAGCCCAGTTCTGGTAGGGGTCCTCCCAGTATTGCTGGGTGACGACGACCTTGATAGTGCCAACCATCCTATACAAGAATTAGTCAAACTTGCGATGGAAGGAATTTGTTTTTCGAAAATGCTTACTTGGCCTTGATGCCACATTGCTCGGCAATCTTCTCGAGCTTGGGCTCGAGGGTCTCCTGCCACTCGTACAGGGCGCAGAAGCGCTTGTACTCCAGGGCAGCCTGGAACGAGTCGGCGCCGGCGTTGCCGCCGGCCATCTGGGCGCCGATGGGGGAGAGCTTGCCGACCAGAGAGGCCCAGGCCTCATCGTCCTCGAGAGCGAGGTACATCTCTCGCTGGGCGCGCACGAGCGAGACGGGTTGAACAGCGTACCTGTTCATGAAGGGGCCGACGACGTACTTGTCGGTCGAGGCAAAGGAGAAGAGGCGCGACTTGACTGCGATGGGATGAAACCGTAAGTAAACGTCAAAATTATTCAAAACGGTCAAGTGTTGGGATCGAGAAAAAACTTACCAAAGTCGAGGAACGCCTTCTGCTTGAGGTTGATCTCGATCATGACGGGATCGAGATTCATAGTGGCGACGATACAGACCTCCTTGAGGCCCGAAAGGATACCGCCGGGAGCGAGGGCCTGCTTGACGGCACCGCTGTGGTACTCGCGCTTGGCGAGAACGGTGCTGGCCGGGACAGCAACCTTCTGGGCCTCGCTCAGCATGACGCGGGCCCAGGCAGGATATGCGCCGTGAAAACCGGCGCGCAGAAAGAAGAGGTCGCCAGCAGGGTTGACGACAGTGGGAGCAAGCTCCCTCTCTCCAGTGTATCGGGAGAGGCCCGGGATGGTAGTGATCATGAGACCACGCAGGGTCTCGGCACGCCACTCGCGACTGACGAACGCGGTGACGGGAAGCTGGGTGAAGCTATCACCACCATCTCCGGACAAGAACTGGACCTTTCGGCCCCTTTGGACGAAAAAATTATCGAGGCAGGCCTCGATGATTTTAGCTCTCAGCTCGGCTGAGAGGAGCGGGAATAAGACGAAATGCGTCTCAATAGCTGCCTTAACGGCAGCGCGAAGCTGCTGAGCAGGGCCAGCAGCGAGATCGAGGCGCTCAAGGCGCTCTACAATGGCCAGAGACATGGTGGCCGGTGGGGGGTTTATAGTGCTACGGGTTCGGACGGAAAGGTTAGCTACCATGGTACGAAATCGTCTGGTCTTGGGACAGAGAATATAGGGTAGAGTGCTGTAAAGTCGTCTGGACTTGGGACCGAAAAAGGAAGGAAGGTATAAGACGAGGTACTCGTCTGAACATAAAAAATGAGAAAAGGTGAGAGAACTTACAGTTGTGTGAGGGTGGGAACTAGAGAAAGAGTAAGTATGTTGAGAATAAGAAAAAGAATTTGACTTGAGAGGAAATATTAAGAAAGAGCATGTACTTACCAGGTTTGAGAAGAAAGAGAGCAGGCGCGGAAATCGTCTGATGATGAGGTAACGAGAAAGAGAGAGAGAAAAGGTTGAGAATCTGGAGGAAGGACCTGTTTAAATAGAAAAATAATTAGTGATCTGTGATTTACTGATTCTCTCTCTCCGGACGAAGGTTGATTGTGTTTCTGCCCAAAACTTTTTGATTATCGTCAAAGGTGGTGAGAGAGTTTTGATTCTTACCGGTGGGTCTGATTCTTTTTGCTTGTGGTGACTGCCAAAATGATTGTCGATCCGCAAAGTGATTCTCGCGGTCCTGGTAGCTGTATGCGGACGTCTGGGGATTGTCGTGTTGGTTTGTCCCCACTCGTGATCCTCTGCTCGGCAGAATAGCGGACTGATTGTGAATTCGGGGGGGCAAACGGGGAAGGCGCTGCGTGCTTGTTCACGGGCGTCCGCTCCGGTCGAGTGATTATTGCTTGCGGGTCCGGGAGGCCGGGAGCCCGGGGGCGGCCGGCCAGGTGGCGGGTTCTTGCCTACCAGTGAGGGAGCTCGGCGGCGTCGTTGATGAGGGAGGATGTGGCGGCGCCGGGGAAAGTTCAGGTAATTCGGCGGCGGCGTTGATTCCGCTGGTTGGCTGAGCTCTTGCTTATCAGTGTAGGAGGATGAAGTAGGAACGAAGAAGGCTCTAGGTAGCTCGGAGACGTCGCTGATCTGGTCGAATTCTTGCCTGTCAGGCAGTGTGAGGGAATGTGACAAGAACTGAGAGAACTCTGGGCAGGCCGGTGGCGTCGCTGATTTGTGTTGAGATCTTGCCTATCAGTGAGTGATGAGAACGGAGAGAACTCCGGGTAGGCGAGTGGCGACGCTGACTTGGTTGGGTTCTTGCTTGTCAGGCAATGAGAGGGGACGTGGTAAGGACGCAGAAAGGTTCGGGTAGGACTGCGTCGTCGTTGATTCGGTAGAGCTCTTGCCAGGAAAGAACAGATAATTGGGATAGGCAACGCTGCGGGTAACTCGGTAGCGTCGTTGATTTGGCAGAGTTCTTGCCCGTCACAAGGACCGAAAGGTTTCTGGATAGGTCCGCAGCGACGCTGATTCACAGATGGGATTATCTGAGTGGTTTAGCTCTTGCCTGTCAGTCAGTGAAAGGGAATGTGATAAGGACAGAGGATTCCAGGCAGGTCGGTGGCGACGGGATTTTTGAGTTCTTCGCAGTGAATAGGTAAACAGGATAAAGCAGGTTCCGGGTAGATACACGGCGACGTTGATTTGGTTAAGTCCTTGCCAGGAAAGAAAAGATGAAAGGAATGTGAACGCTGCGGGTAGCTCGGTGGCGTCGTTAAAGTGTTAGAGTTCCTGCCTATCAGGCAGTAAGTGAGAAAATGTGATGAGGACAGAGAGAACTCCGGGCAGGTCGGTGACGATGTGAATTCACAAATATTACGCTGGATGGTCACGTCCTTGCCAGTGAATAGGCGATGAGATAGATCAGGTTCCCGATAGGACTGCGGCGTCGTTGATTTGGTTGAATTCTAGCCACTGAGAAGGTGACCAGATTGGAGAAGGTTCCGGATAGGTCCGTGGCGACGTTGATTCACAGATGTAATTATGTTGATTGGGCTCATACCTGTTTGTGGAGGGAATGAAATGTCATCGCTTCCGGGTAGGACTGCGCGCCGTTGCTTTGGTTGGGTTCTTGCCCGTAAAAAAACCGGGTGATTGGGATGGCTCGGATGGGAAGGCTGCGGGTAGCTCGATGGCGTCGTTGATTTGTTCAGGTGCTTGCCTATCAGTCACTGAGCAGGAATATGACAAAGACTGAAATGTTCCCGAGTAGGTCCGTAGGTCCAGGGCGACGCTGGTTCACCAATGTGATTATCTAGGTGATTGTTTTCTTGCTTGTCGGTGAGGGAGGATGCAGTAGGAACGGGGAAGCTTCCAGGTAGCTCGGAAACGTCGCTGATGTGATGTGATCGGGATGGGCCAAAGCTGCGGGTAGGTCCATGGCGACGCTGAGGACCAAATGCGAGTTAGCTTGTTGGTTGCGCTCTTGCCTGCCAGTATAAGAAGATGTGGTTAGGATGGGAAAAGTTCCGGGTCGAAAGCGTCGTTGACGAACAGATGTGGCTACGTTTTCGAGTCTTCGCTTGACGGTTGAGTTCTTGCTTATTAGTCAGTGAGATGAAATGTGATGGTGACGGGAAAGGCTCTGGGTAGCTCGAGGGCGACGCAAATCCTTTGGTTTCTGGTAGGTGAGTTATTATATTTACCGGCCGAAAAAGAGGAAGAAGGGAGTATTACGTAGAATTGAAGTTGACGTTTCGGTCTGCTTTGCTGCTCCCGGCGGACAGTTTCGATGATGAGCTTTAGTTTTTGCCTGTCTGTGGGAAGAGGATATAATGGGAATGGTGACAGGTTGCAGGTGGCGACGTGGTGACGTGGAATTGCATGTGCTCATGGTCTTTGCTTCTTGCCCGTGATCAAGAACAGGCGAACGTGGGGGAGGTTCCTGGTATCACCGTGGCGACGTTGTTCTGCATGTATGCTCGCCCCGGTTGGCGCTCGTAGTGAACAGGAAGACGTTGAGACGTCAAAGATTCAGGACGCCCAGAGGCGACATCTATATGCGAGTACACACCCGCCAGTTGGAGAGAAAGGGGTTGGTAGGTGCTTGGAACGCTCCGGGTAACTCAAAGGCGTCGTCACAGTGTCCTGTCTTTGCCGGCACAGAAGATGTTCACTTAAGGGTTCTGCGGGAGACCGCCCGTAAAAAAGAATTGGCATGTTGGATTTGTCTTTGTGTGCTAGCAGTTGCCCAGTCGGTCAGATCCGTCAATGAGAAAACAAAAATTTTGGTTCGGGGAAGGCTCCGGGTAGCTCGACGATGACGCTCAGAATGGCTGTTCATCTGTTCCCGCCAGTTGACGTTGGTTGAGCGGGTTTGGTCCTTGCCTGTGATCAAGAACAGGTGAACGTGGGGAAGATTCCTGGTAACACGAGAACGGCTCACGCATTACTTTTGCTGATCGAAAAGAGAAGACATAAAGGGCAGTGTCGAGTAGCTTAAAATCTACATGAACACTGGCCGTGCTTTGTCGCGAATTGGGACTCGACAAGAAGCAATTCAAGTAATTTGATCACACATACAAATGGGCTTTGAACTCATGTAGAAGTAGTGTTTATTTGTTATAAGAGAGAAGAACAGCCAATAAAGAATATTCCAAGAAGCTGAACACTTACGTGATGCAAGCTTGATCTTCCTATCAGTTTGATATACTTATCAAGTATGGCAAGTAAAGATGACTTCGAATGACCAAAATAGCTGGCTCCAGGATGACAAGTACATGTGGCTGAGATCAGCGAGGATATTGACTTGAAAGAGGCGGAAGCGGAATCAGCGTGAAATACATAAATACCACTAAAACAGATGGGCACGTTTGGCCAACACAAGTAGTTTCATGGCTTTCGAAAAGATATATACAAGTCAAGACTGGATCATGTGCCATATTCAGGGCATGAAACCTATTTGACTTGAGGACGGATGCCGGCATAGATGGCATTGACCACGCAAGGCAAAGGTGAACACTTTGGAGTGTCAAGTACGTTTGGACTAAAATAAGGCACGCCAACAGCGTGAATCTTACATACACTTGCTTGCTTGCTTGCTGTCTGCCTGAAAAAAAAAAAAAGAAATATAGTGAGCGAGGTCTACAGTGGCTTTGAGGAGAGACTAACATTAGCTCAGTACGATATATGGCTCCAATTCGAAGATTTGATGTATGTCCCTTACACGCAAGAGTGTCAATAATACTATTCCGGGGGATGGATAAGTTTTATATAAGCTAGAACAAGATATAAGTGATTCTCAGACGAAAAAGACACCAAGCACTTAATTGTCGGACGAAATGGCTGACACGGCAGAAGTCGTATACAGAAACCTACCACTTTTTTGGCATTGACACAAGAGTACTATAAATTGAAAGAGTCACTTGTAGTCAATGTTTCCATAAATTGTTTGATTAGATTGGCATTTCTTCATAAATGGACAATTTACACCCGTACCTAGGAGCGAGTACAAACATGCTGGGACATGTGGTCCATGAACTCAAATTAGACAGTGATCAGCATCGCCTGACGTGCTCACCAGTCCGTGAGAACTATCATGTATACCTTACTATGATACTCTTGATATGAGCGTACGAGTATTTAGAGGGTCATAGATGGTTGAGCTGACCCGAATGGTATATACAAACGCACATAATTTATTCAATTGGACTGCCGCTCGTTTCTCCCAACTTCCCGCCGACAAACGATCATCGCGGACTGCCAAATGTATGACAACTGACAGTCTTGCTTACGTATCTGTGTATCCCGGAGTGCACGAGTCAACCATGCAAAGACAAATATAGACAAGATGCATTTATATAAGTGGATTTGTTCTAATCGTTTTGCTATCAACTATGTAGATCAAACTTGTTATTAGACATCAATACAATAGTATAGTATTTCTGCTAATTATGTTCTTAGTATCTATGAATGTGATTCTGTGTATTTGAAAGACTGCACATGATTCAAGTTGACCTGACTGTTTGCTGTATAACAACCAATGTTGCAAGTATTTTCATAATCCTTCTCAGTGTTGAAGTGAGGTTGCATCTTGTCTTACATGAATTTCAATAGATACGTCAGAGGTACCCAGGTACACATGTATAATCTCCGCAAATAATTGCAGCTTCCGAGGACCTTGGAGTTTAATGCACCGCCATCCGTCAGCCGAGGCCGGTTGGAACTGATCAAATTGATGCGCTGAAGTGCGACAAGGATGTATGCGGTACCTGCTTGAAGTACCTGCCGCCTACATTTAGCTGACCAGCAGCTAGCTCGCAGCCCGCCACATGCTCGCTCTGTGTACATTTAGGCGGGTCCCCCAAACTGGCAAGCTGCCGCTACTAAACACATCGCCATCCAGTCCAAGAATCCAAGCCTCGACGACGACGCAACACTTCACTACGCCCGCTTCACACCATTACCTACCAGCGATCATCTGCCCTTGTGTTGGCCACAGATGCTGTCGTCGTAACCCCTCCTATCATGGCCTACATGTAATTGCTTGGCACCTCTCGTTACTTTTCTTTCCCCTTCATTAATATCTGAACCCGCCACATCTGCCCATCTGCCCATCCTCAGAGTGCGACATCGAGTCCGCAGTCGCGATCCGACATTGAAGAAACCAGACACCAAAAGATACCGTTGATATCGTGGTAGACGACCGGCAACCCCGCATACGCATAATGTCTTCCGGCACGTACACCTCACAACTGAGCAAATGGCTCCTCACCTCGCCGCCGCTAGAATGGGCTCTGAAGAATGCGCGAGAGCTGCTGATCGGCACCCTGCGCCAGGGACCCATCCCGCAGCATGTCGCCTTTGAGATGGACGGCAACCGTCGCTTCGCCCAAAATCACCACATTGAAGCTATCGAGGGGCACAACCTGGGCTTCGAAGCACTAGCTCGCGTACTCGAGATCTGTTACAAGTGCGGCGTCAAGGTCGTGACGGTCTACGCCTTCAGCATCGAGAACTTTAATAGGCCCAAGTCGGAGGTCGGCGGACTCATGAAGATGGCCAAGATCAAGCTGGAGCAGCTGTGCCAACACGGTGCTCTGCTGGACCGGTACGGAGCTTGCATCCGCGTGCTGGGAGAGCGAGACTTGATCCCCGAGGACGTCTTACCATTTGTGGACCGAGCTGTCGAGATGACCAAGCATAACAAGAAGTCAGTATTCTTGTGTCAGTTTATATCTTCCCTTTCTGGAGCTAACCATGACTGCAGTGCTGTGCTCAACATCTGTTTCCCTTACACATCTAGAGCCGAGATGACGGCCGCTGTCAAGGCCACTGTGGAGGAGTTCTCTTCACCGCCAAACCCTCCCCAGACTCCCTTTTCGGAGGCTAGGATCACACAAGCGATCAAGTCGAACCAGTTAAAGCACTCTGACTCTCAACCATCGCGAGAAGGTTCGCCAGATCTGAATGGCAAGTCAGATGTGGATGACTCGGTTTCGACGGATACCACCCTGAATCCGGATTCTCCGCGCCCAGACACACAGGAGCCAGGAAGCAAACCCACAGAGTTCAAAGACAAGGAGACCATCACGGCCGAGACTCTAAGCAGCCACATGTACACTGGCGACTGTCCGCCGCTTGACATTTTTGTACGAACTAGTGGAGTGACGCGGCTGAGTGACTTCATGCTGTGGCAATGCCACGAGGACACTCACATATTTTTCTTGAAGTGTTTCTGGCCAGAGTTCGACTTGTGGCATTTTGTTCCCGTCTTACTCGAATGGCAATGGCGGCAGAAGCAGATGGGCAGAGAAGGGCGGCTTGGCAGACGCGCCAAGACCGAGTGAGATCTTCCATCGCGTATTAATTTTGCCAGGACCAGAAGGGAAACATTCGGTTGAGAGGCGCATCAAGCTCGTAAAACTGCACAAGTGTAGATGAGATACCACTGATAGAATTCGTTACATCAGGCTACCCATATATGGCCTATGTTGTTTAGCAGGCGTTCAGGACATGTATAAATAAGTCTTTTATCCTGTTTACATTCTTGGGTTTTTGAAAGTTGAAAGTCGAAATAGTGACCTCGAGTCGGACTGTGCACGATGAAGTAATGACTACAATCATCTTTGTGTCCCAAAAGCTATACCTAGATGTGCGCTTCCGCGAGGAAACATGGCTATTGTATGTCACTCATTCAGCAGCTCTTTTCATATTGTTTGCGTGACTGTCGCGCATAGGTAAAGTCAATCATACTACCTATGCACCGTCCATGTGCTCTGTACATATGGTACGACGGATCCCCTAAGATTATGACGTTGTTCGCGATAAGCGCCCAGGTACATTGCTTTTGCTACCAAAACGCACCACAGGTGGCAGTACTTTGCGGGCGGCTTCTTATCTTATCAGACTCGGAATAACCAGCTCCGAGGCGGAAACTCCCATTCTCGACCTGCCAATTGGACAGGGAATTCGGTCACTGCTCCAGTTCAGGCTTGGCAGAGTCGCGGGCACCTCTGACAGTGCAAAGGCTCCTCGCAATCTGCGCGACGATCTCCTACCTGCTTCTGCTTGCCTCTGCCTGCCTGTCTGCCCTTACCTGCTTTCTTTTACTCAACCTGCCCATGCACTTCCCCATGTGATTCCACTTACCGATTCTTGTGTGTTTTCGAGCATCGCACAATGACTTAATCCTCGGTTGCAGCAGCTAGCCGTCTATACCCTTTGAGCGTTTCCTATCCACAACAGTACGAGAGCAAGACCAACAAGACCGCACTACTTACAGGACTCGGCGTCCTGCCCTCGGCGACCCGCTGCCAGAACCACAACTTCTCTCCTCGATTTCCACCCGCATTCCCAAGAAGATGAAGACTGCAAAACCTGTCCAAGCAGAGCCCTCGTCTGGCTCCAGCGCGACCATGTCTAGTCGTCGCCAGCCAGCTCGTCAAGCCCGCACCAACCCCCCGCGATCCTCCCTTCTCGCAGGCTCAATAGCCGGTCGAGATTCTCACGGCCACGACCAGCCGATCGACATTTTCCCCGCCATAACACACTTTACCGATGCTATCACATCATTGCCAAAAGACCTCGTCCGCCATTTCACTCTACTCAAGGAGGTGGACGCCAAGATCTTCCAACCCGAAGAGCGACTCTTCCAGTTGGTGGACGAAGCCCTCAAGTCGAAGCCTCCTGCGCCCCGTCCTACTACCGACGGCTCTGGCAGTGCCGCGCCCACGCCGGTGCCCATGAGCGCCCAGAACAGCGTCAATGGAAGTCTCCCGACCGCTCCCTCGAACGACCCGAGCTACAATGTTGCCGTCTACAGCCCTGAGAACGTGCCGCGTCGGCAATTGTTCCGCGAGACTGCTTTCAAGATACAGGAGATGCTCGTGTCGCTCGAGGAGAAGAACCACGTCATATCGACCGCCAACGAAGCGCTCTCCAAACAGCTTGGCCGAATCAACAATATTTGGCCTCACCTCGAGAACGAGTTCAGCGACGAAGCCAAATGGGGTAGCAACACACACTGGGCATACCCAGAGAACAGAATCAAGGCGAGCGCTACAGAGAGATCACGCCGAGATGGTGCATCTGCTATTACAGCCGCCGCCCAACAGCTCGCCGAGGAGGCAGCTGCAAGAACCGAGGCTAGGAAGCAGGCCGTAGCAGCCAAGAAGAAGCAACACCAGGATTCAGATGCCGATGCCGACCACGAGAAGAAGAATGAGCCTGCTGCCAAGAAGACGGGTACCAAGAGCTCACGCAAAGCTGCAGAGAACGCGACTCCGGTCGGCCTAGGCATCACGACAGAGCCCAACGGCAATCCACCGCCCAAGAAGCGGAAAACAGACAATAAAGAAAAGGCACCGACTGTCGGTGGACAGCCCATGGAACGCGCTCTGAGTGGTGTATTTGGAAGCAACAGCAATAACAACATCAGTAATAACATCAGCGCCAATGCTTCATCCAAAGCAAAGACCTCGAGTCCACGAGTGACGCCGGCACCGGAAGGCGGTGCGTCCAAAAAGCGCAAGGCCTTGCCCACTGTCAACGGTGGTGCCCAGCCAAAGAAGAAGTAAGATGAAATATTTGTATCGGGCTTGTCAAGCAGAAGACTAATTGCGAACAGTAAAAACGCGCTCCCGGCTACGTTGTCGCCTTCGATCACTACCTCTCCCATTCTACCCAACTTCGACCCGAGGACGATCGGACGTGGCTCACCCGTACCTACAGCTGTAGTTGCTCGCCCAGCCACGTCGCGAGCCCGAAACAATTCGACAGCGTCAAATCTTGCGCAGCGACCGTCATCATCAGCATCGAACAAACCAAATGGGGTGATTTTACCGGTACCAGAAGTTATGCCAGCGCCCCCTGGACGAGTCATCCCGGAGCCCAAACCCGCATTGAAGGAAACACCAGTGCCGGTCAAGGTTGAAAGCACTCCTAAGGAAGACGTGCCGCAACCCATTGTTCCTGCTACAGTGCCGCAAAGTCGAAGTAGAAAAAACTCGGTCATCAAAGAAGACACCGAACCCAGGAGCGACGCTGCGCAGATAACACCACAGGTCGCAACACCACTTGTGACTACCAAGAGCGGACGGGCAAGCAAGCCCTCAACTCCCGCTCTGGCCGCTTTTCCCGAGGCCGCTCGAGCGAGGTCGTCAAGAAATACGCAGGCCAGTGGCGCAAAGAGGAGCCACAAGAAGGGTGCATCACTCCAAGCAGCGCTTGCCGCCGCGCAAGCTGCCGACGACGATGCCAACTCGAGTGGTCAAGGCGACGACGAAGGCGACATTGATGCGAACGAACCTCGGTACTGCTATTGTAATAATGTTTCTTATGGCGAGATGGTCGCCTGTGATGCCGCCGATTGTGAAAAGGAGTGGTTCCATCTCGGCTGTGTTGGCCTTAGATCGGCTCCCAGCTCAAGTAGTAAGTTGCTCTTCCGTCGTCCAAACATGTTGATCAGGTGTACTGATATCGACCTCAGCGAAATGGTACTGCGACAATTGCAAGAACCGCATGAAGAATGGGGGCAAGAAGGTAAATGGTAGATGACAATCACCAGTGCTGCCAAAGCAGCCTCATCATGCGATATGATACTTAACATGGAATAATTACTGGGCTATGGAGTTATTAGGTTTCGCATTTAATGGTGTCGAACGGTTTCTAGTTGGGAGGATATACCACTATAGGCAAGCGTGCGCATATAAGGCCTATTCTAGCCAGCATTTGGCTCTTCTTGGATATGGTACGACATTCGGTGCTACACGGTTATGATGAGAGATTGGTGGTCGAGATACCGAATGGTTCTCCCCGGATGCGCGCCGGATTTTGCGCGGACGTGATATGTATACGCTATAGCATGATTGAAGAATTGCCAACAATACCTACCTCATAATAAGCACCAATAAGAATGGCAGATCAAACTCATACCTGGCGTGGTGATATGTCCAATATCGAGCATCGACAGGAAGCTCAGTAGTTGTTGATTGGCTCTTTGGATATACTGAAGAGGACTACTACTACCGGGCAAGGCTGTGATCAGCAGTAACACCGTACACGTACAGCTGTCGTGTTGTCGGATGCTGTGTCCGGTCAGCGTCGACCTGCCGAGCTGGGCATGTATTGACGACGACTCTGTCGCCAAAGGGGGAATGAATGTCGATGGGAATACGTATCCATCCTAGTTCCGAGGAGATGCGGATCCCACAGCTCTTTGTGTAACTCTGCAAGAAGCAACACACGGCTCTGAGCCGCAAATCGCCAGAGTCATGCACATGGCGGCGGGCGTAGTCTGAGATTGGTCAATTCTCCAACCAAGCTTTTTTTGTTTTTGCCAGAATCGACCCCAACGACATAACAGTGCAGGATGGCGTATGCCGAGCGTCTCATATGGTCTGGGGGAGGCATGGAGTGCGCAGGTCCGGCCCAAAGCGTTACGCAGTCGGCCGACTAGTTACCTTTTTTTTTTTTTTTCTGTTCTGGGGAAAATCCTTCCATTGATGGGTAGATTGGCCCAGCGATGCATAGTCAGACCTAGTCAGACATCTCTCAGGGATATCGGGGCGCCACGAGCGAGAACGGAACAGTATGGCAAACACGGAGCAAATATTTTTATGTTTCTATGACTCGAAGATCAGCTGACGAGCCGGAAAATTGACAAGGTAAGGCTGGCCAGTGATCTGGCACTGACCGCAGCAAATAGACTTGGCAAGATGCTGCAAGAAGGTAGAGAGAAGAAAAATGCCAATCCGGAGTCCGATACCAGGAGCCTGGAAAGCAAATCCCTGACAAACAACCGACAAGCCCATCGCCGACGGCCGTTGTCTGCTAGACTAAAAAATGCAGATGCTCGGCTTGGATCGGCCAAGCCTCAGGTTCTTCTGCCCTTCTCGGTCGGGCTAAAGCAGGCGACGTATTTGTAGACCCGTGACCCAAAAGCTAAAATTGAAAGCATTTGTTCGATGCTTTGACGTGTGCTGCCACGCCGGTTAGCATGGAGGCACGTTCCGTCCCCTGAGATCAAGTGACCCTATCAATGACTGGACCATTGTCGGACCTAAACTCAACACGAAAAGTCAACCGCACGGCTATTTGTATACTGTGTATACTATTGGACTAGCAGGTCAAGTAAGCAGATCATCAGGGGGTTGCAACGGTAATCATTTCATGCTGATTATGAGCTGAATGATCAAAGTACGGTCTGTCTATCTCGTCCATGGGGTACCAATCGATAGTAGATAGTGTACGATAGTAGATAGGCTTATGTCAACGTCACCCGGATGAGCCAGCGATATCGCAGCGGCTGTGTTCCCAAACAAAGGATAACGCACCGCAGGAATTGAGCCGAGAGCGGGTGAGCAAGTGGGCTGCTGGATCACTGGTTAATCTCGAGTGTTGATCGCAGGAAAGCAGAAAGCAACGAGGTCGCCCGAGCCTCTCGTTCTGCCAACAGACGAAACACGACCACGGATCGTGGCTCTGATTGGGAACATTTATTCTAGGCGCATTATTCTCTTATTTTGGGACGGGATACATCATTGTACGTACACCGCTGGCCTTGGGGTACTGGAACTGTACGGGGCTAAAAAAGGGCGACAGGGTCTTTACCCCAGATTTTCCCTCGCCTTATGAGGGGAGCCGCCGCTCGCTTGCCGCTGCAACCCAGTAAACAGGCGCGGCAGCAAGGCCGGTCAAGACCAGGTAGGTACAGATACTTGCAGACAATATGAAAGACACGCAGAAGGTGCAGGTAATGCAGGTCGACTTGAGACCAAGGATTTGCCAGGCCTGGCGGTAATAGTTTCCAGGCGATGATCGTGCACAATTTTCCGGCAAGCAAGCATATCGTGATCCATCTTTTGCCTTGCCCCGAGTCCCCGACCCTCACTGAAACCACAATTTCTGTCCTTCCAGAACCCACACACACACACCCAACCACTGCAGTTCCTTGCTAGCCGGCCGACTGGTCGAGCTGCTAAGAAAAATCATGGCTGCCAGGGTCCCAGCTGGTTCTTTTGTCGGTAGCTAGCGAGCAGCCATCTCAGCGACACGGAATTTACGGAATACGGAATGCACAAGAGAGAGAGAGCGAGAGAGAGCGAGAGGGAGTGACACCTCATCCGCACGGCTGGTCTCGTCATCTGCCTACCTACCTTACCTGGGGAGTCGTGCGCAACGGCGTATGGCCCACGGCCTGTTCTCATTACTCACAATTATCCAACGAAAGCACAAGTCTGGTCTTGGCCGCTTGCCATATTGGCCTTGCTGCCCGCCGGCGTTTAGGAGGAGTGCTCAGGTGACCAAGGTGACAAAGAGCAGCGCCATCCATGGTCTGCCTTCCCTTGTTTTCATTACCCAATCCGTGATCAATGGAAATCTACGCAACGGCGCCCGGAGGCAAAGTTTGCTGCCGCCCGGCACCCTAATAGCTGCCACCAGCCTACAATGATGGACAGAAGCTAGGTTAGTATTATATATTAATTCAAAAATCTGCATACCCTTTTCATTAGCGGGAACGCAGCAAATTACATCCATACATACCACGTACGTACATACCAGTACTACTTACTACTACACGGGCAGCTGTTCAATGGTTGTTCAATCAATCACGCACCCATCAAAAGACGCCGACGCTAGCTTCAAACGTTGAGTGCTGCCCATTTTACGTATTCGCAACCTCGCCCTCGCCTCGACACCGACGCACGGCCAGCCAATGCCGCTGCGCTCAACATAAGTAAGACAATACGACCCGGCGCTCATTCACCAGAAACTCCATTCCCGCGTGTCACAGATTCATAATCCTCGCGTTCAACGGGTCCATCGTCTTTCGTTCCCCGCATTGCACCAACTCAACCTGTTACCTAACAATCCGACATCTTGACTAATAGAAAGGCCCATCCTGGCCCGTCTCTGCCTTGAGCTGTCTCTACCAAGTACTGTGTGAGAGCTCGGGACCTGCCCTTATACGCACCCGGAGAGTCGAGACTCCAGTTGTTGCCGATTCTTCTGACCCCTTCATACATTCTTATTATCAATACATTACCTACGGACAAGATACTTTGCATATTGTACTGTACCTCGACAGGCGAGCCAGACACACACTATTGGTAAACCCGTCTGCCATTTCGCCAGAGCAGCAAGGACCAGGACTGGACGGACGTGCCCGTACCGTACCGAACGAACATCTCTCTCCCTCTCCCTGCTCGTTCGCAAAGATCAGCCATGGTCACGACACCGACCTTCTCGGGCCTGGGACCACCAGAGGAGCAGCAATCTGTCGGGATCCCAGCCGAGCTTAAGACCTGCCCTATGCCCCAGGCTACTAATAAGATGCCTGACACACAACAACGCGAGCAGCAGCAGTCGCTGAGAGAAATTTCTCCTGACACATCCGGCCGCTCCTCCTTCTCTTCCGTTCGCGAGAACGACTCGGATCTTGCCCAGACCTTTACTAGCACCAAGGTGTCTTCGTACTCTCGTGAACAGGAAGAGGACGCCGTGGAGGACTTGCCGTCACCGTTTGATATGGCCACCGTCACCGAGACACAATTTCAACCACCTCTCACGCGACCAGACAGCAGACTGCTGGGCAGCTGGCTTCCCGCCGTCGCCGCCGACGGTTTTCAGGGTTGGAAGCAGATCGGCGTGCGAGGCAAGACCGCCAGCAGGAGCTATGGAGACTTGCAAGCCCTGAGAATAGTATGGTCGTCACCGGCCGCTACGGCCAAGCCCAAGCCCGCCGGACCAGTGCCTGGTCAAGCTGCGATCGAAACATTGCCGCTTGAACTACTCGGTATGTATATCTTAAAATGGCAAAATACGAATCGTGATTCATGAGCCGTACGCTGACACCAAACAGGTTCCATCATCGATCATCTCATTCTCGACGTTCCGCCCAATGGGCTCACGGCACGTAATGTTGATCTCATGTCGCTCTTGGTTTCTTCCAAGACACTCCATACAGCCACTTTGAATGCGCTGTACAGGAACATTACCATTCCTCACTCGAGAATCTTCCGCAAGTTCCTCAACCACCTCTCGACGAACCAGGAACTTGGCACCATTGTGCGGCGACTTGATTTCAGCCACTTCAACCCGCAAACGCTATTTTTGACAGCGACCGAGCGCGCCTCTACTCAAAACTTGACACCCGAGACGCTACTTCAATGTCTTCAGCTCACGCCATACTTGAGAGAGTTCTTGGCGCAAGAGTACATTGACGACGAGATTGATGTCAACGTTCTCAGGAAGGTCTTCTTTGGCCTCGAGAGATTGCAGGCTGCAGACTTCACGGGATGTTTCTCGGCCTCTTTCAGGGATTCCATGACGTCCATGGTATCTGGAGACTTGCCTGACTTTGTCTGCTTGTCGCGATTGTCTTTCCACAAGTGTATTAACCTGCCCGCCGAGGTTTTCTCGACGCTACTGCCGAAACTAGCTCACTTGACTCACCTGGACGTTTCCGGCACCCGCATCACCGACCAGGCACTACTATCGATCCCGCATACGGCGAGGATCTCGCACTTGAACCTTTCCAGGTGCAAGCAGCTCACCGCCGGAGCTGTTACTGATTTTATCGCCAACCACCCTGCGGCCAAGGAACTCGTTTTCCTGAGCCTGGGTGCTGACGCCAGAAGCCATCAGCTACTGGATTGCGATGATGTTTCTGCTCTGATTCCTGTTCTACCGGCTACCCTGCGCTCGTTGAGCCTCAAGGGAAGCAAGATGGAGGAGAAGCACATAGACATGCTTCGTCCTCTATCCAAGCATCTCGAGGAGCTGGCTTTGGGTCGCAGATTGAAGCTCGACGATATTGAGCGCCTGTTCAGGCCCGACGAGAATGACGATGATTTGAGCATGGAGATCGACTGGGTGCCACATACGCTCAAGTACATTGATATCTCCGACTATCTTTCTGCAGAGCTGGACCTCAACTCCTTGCTCAACAGAAAGACTTCGATTCTCGAGAGATACTCGGCGCCCCTCGAGGTTGTCGAGATCGGCGACGATGTGTACAAGCGTTTGTCCAAGTCGCCGAGCGTCGAAAAGAGTGGTTGGACAGTCACGGAGTTTGGAAACAGGGCGTGGATGGTGCGAAAGCACCTGGCAGAGGACGGCCCGAGAGACTCGGGCATGCGCTCATGGAAATTGGGCGCCTCGTTCTGGGGCATGCGGAAGATACCCGTCGCCAGCCAAGAGGTTGGCGGCATGTACGGCTCTTATATGTTCAAGCGAAAGCTATGATTCATCAGCACGGAGTTGGCGTACTGCATTTTCGGAAAACCCCCCTTTGCCTTGGCTTTGGCCCGACTTGGATACCTCGGCCTGGAGCGTGTCGCTCGGCCAAGATCGTTCGGTACTATTCCCCTCACTGACATTTTCTGGGTTTCACGACACTGCAGCATTATGCATCATCATTTTGTTTGGCACGAAAGCGCGGCGCAATTGGGAAAAAAAATTAAAAGTCTGTAAAAGTAAAGAAAAAAACTTATAATCCAGCATGAAAGCGTAATGGTAGCATATAGGATCAAACCCAGGTAGTATGAATTACGAATGCATGAACCCTTCTTTTCTGATGATTGTGGCCTATAAGTGACTTAAGTAAATAGCTGCAATGATATTTGATTGAAGCTGTTACATGTATAGCTAACTTGGAAGTTTACAATGTGTGCTTTTTATGTATCCCTCTCAATCTCGTTCCCAATGTGATGTATACCGATCAGCTCCGGCATGAGCCATGCAGCTGCTCATCACAAAAGCAGGAAGGCATCGTACTAAACAGTAGCAATTGTAGAAGAGTCAAAGTTCTCAACAGGCGGAAACACAAACCCCATTGGTGACGCCGTATATTACATGACTATCGATAGCCGAAGTAATTTGGAACTATTCTTGGGTGTTACAACGGGAACCGAAAGACTTGAGATTTGATCACAACTACTTGATCTTCGCGAACCCGCCACCATCTGCATGCCGTCCAGCTCCTGAACCAGTCTTCCAGCGAATGTCCGCATATGATCGGAGCAGAGCTCCCTTTTCCCTCCCGCTCAACGAACCTCTGAGGCGAACGTTCCGTCGCTTTATACATGACAGCCCCCAAACTATATTAAGTAATTGTGCATGAAATGCTCAGTCAGACGAGCTGTTTTTAAAATTCACGATGGCGGGACAGGAAAAAAAAAAAGAGCTCAATGTGCAATTTTTACGGCTTATAAGTGATGATGATACAGCTCAAGCAAGCAGACACAATTTGAACGGATACGGAGCACGTACCAGGGTGGCGCAGCTTCCAAATGCACACTTGTGACGTTTTGGTGGCATCGCTAGTGCTAAATCAGATTTATATGCATCTATCCACTACCAAACTCTGGATAGGACACTAGCTCAAAACACCGAGGCAATGACACTTGGGTCCGCTGGCCAAGCTTGGAACAGCCTCAACGTCTACCTACGACAACATTTACCCATCCATCCCGCAGCTTTTGGAGCCAAACCGCCTACCATGGCTCCAAATCAGACGTCCATGTTCCGCTCGGCGGACATGAGTATGGTCCAGCTGTACATATCAAACGAAATCGGAAGAGAAGTCGTCAACTCCCTGGGAGAGCTCGGTCTCATCCAGTTCCGTGATGTACGTCAACACCTCCTCGAGGTCCACCAAATCCGCTGTCTCTTATCTGGCCGGCCTCTCCCATCACGTATCGTGTCAGTTTCAGCGGACTAATGAAATTATAGCTCAACGGCGATGTCAGTGCCTTCCAGCGTACCTTCACCCAGGAGATCCGCCGCCTCGACAATGTGGAACGCCAGCTTCGTAAGTCCCGCGTCCCATCAGCACCGCGACAAACCTGTGTCTAACTTTGACAGGCTACTTCCACAGCCAGATGGAAAAGTCCAACATTCCCCTCCGGAAGCTGGATCTCGATGTCGAAAGTCTCGCCTCCCCAACCACGCACGAGATCGACGAGCTGGCTGAGCGCAGCCAGAGCTTGGAGACGCGAGTCGCTTCGCTCAACGAGAGCTACGAAACACTGAAGAAGCGCGAGGTTGAGCTGACCGAATGGCGATGGGTTCTCAAGGAGGCCGGTGGCTTCTTCGACCGCGCCCACGGTAACGTCGAGGAGATTCGACACTCGACCGAGGATGACGACGCTCCCCTTCTGCAGGACGTTGAGCAGAACGGCTCGGCGCCCGATGCCGACCGCTCCTTCTCCGGCATGAACATTGGATTCGTCGCTGGTGTGATCCCTCGCGACCGCGTTGGCCCTTTTGAGCGTATCCTCTGGCGTACGCTTCGTGGCAACCTGTACATGAACCAGTCCGAGATCCCGGAGCCCCTGGTCGACCCAACGACCAACGAGACTGTCAACAAGAACGTCTTTGTCATCTTTGCCCACGGAAAGGAGATTCTGGCCAAGATTCGCAAGATTTCCGAGTCCATGGGAGCTGAGCTCTACAAGGTCGATGAGGATGGTAACGAGCGTCGTGACCAGGTCCACGAGGTCAACGTCAGGCTCAACGATCTTCAGAATGTGTTGAGGAACACCCAGAACACCTTGGAGGCCGAGTTGACTCAGATTGCTCAGTCCCTGTCGGCCTGGATGATTCTTGTCACCAAGGAGAAAGCTGCGTACCAGACGCTCAACCTGTTCTCCTTCGATCGGCAGCGAAGGACTCTCATTGCCGAGGGCTGGTGTCCCACCAACGACTTGGCGCTGATCCGTTCTACCCTCCAGGATGTGACCAACAGGGCTGGTCTCTCTGTTCCGTCCATCATCAACGAGATCCGTACGAACAAGACGCCCCCGACATACTTGAAGACCAACAAGTTCACCGAGGCTTTCCAGACCATTATCAACGCCTATGGTACCGCAACATACCAAGAGGTCAACCCTGCGCTGCCTGCTATCGTTACCTTTCCTTTCCTTTTTGCTGTCATGTTTGGTGACTTCGGACACGCCGTCATCATGCTTCTTGCCTCCTTGGCTATGATCTACTGGGAGAAGCCCCTCAAGAAGGTCACGTTTGAGTTGTTCGCCATGATCTACTATGGTCGTTACATTGCTCTGGTCATGGCCATCTTCTCGCTGTACACTGGTCTCATCTACAACGATGCCTTTTCCAAGTCCATGACCCTGTTCGACAGTGCTTGGAAGTGGAACGTCCCTGATGACTGGAAGGAGGGCGACACCCTCACCGGAGAGCTCAAGGGCGACTACCGCTATCCGTTTGGTATCGATTGGAGATGGCACGGAACTGAGAATGATCTTCTCTTCAGCAACAGTTACAAGATGAAGATGAGTATCATTCTCGGTTGGGTCCACATGACCTACTCGTTGTGCCTTTCCTGGTTCAACGCTCGTCACTTCAAGAAGCCAATTGATATTTGGGGTAATTTTGTCCCTGGAATGATCTTCTTCCAGTCCATCTTCGGGTACCTCGTCATTTGTATCATCTACAAGTGGTCGATCGACTGGTCCAAGGCCGACTCTTCGCCTCCTGGCCTGCTCAACATGTTGATTTACATGTTCCTGCGACCGGGTTTTGTTGACGAGCAGTTGTACCGCGGACAGGGTACCGTCCAGGTCATTCTCTTATTGCTCGCATTCGCCCAGGTCCCAGTTCTGCTATTCCTGAAGCCATTCTATCTCCGCTGGGAGCACAACCGAGCTCGCGCCAAGGGCTATCGCGGTATTGGCGAAAACTCGAGAGTGTCTGCCCTCGATGACGACGAAGATGGTGATGGACATGTCGGAAACGGTAGAGCCAGTTTCGAAACGGATGACGGCCAGGGTGGTGGTGCTGTTGCATCAGCTGATGATGACGAGGAGGGCCACCACGAGTTCGAATTCAGCGAAGTCATGATTCACCAGGTCATTCACACCATTGGTAAGTTACAATACGGAGGGATGGACTTGATGATGAATTAGTACGGATTTGCTAACGCCATACTAGAATTCTGCTTGAACTGTATTTCGCACACTGCTTCCTATCTTCGCCTGTGGGCTCTGTCGCTTGCCCACCAGCAGCTCAGTGTTGTCCTCTGGAGCATGACCCTCGGCGGTGTTCTCTCCATGACTGGCGCTCTTGGTGTCTTTGCGATTGTCTGCGCTTTCTACTTGTGGTTCTTCTTGACCTGCGCCATCCTTATTGCTATGGAAGGCTGCTCTGCCATGGTAAGTCTCCCGATCCAAACATCCACAATGTTCAACCTGATGACTGACTTTTCCACTAGTTGCACTCTCTCCGTCTCCAATGGGTCGAGGCACAGTCCAAGTACGCAGAGTTTGCTGGCCACATGTTTACGCCGTTTTCCTACGGCACTTTATTAGAAGAGGACGAGGGACTCGCCGAGTTCAGAGGTTAATGCTCATTGCATCATTTGTAAAGATTGGAGGAATATTTTATGTATAGATATAGCATACGATGAGCATCGAACCCATAGCATAGAAAACAAATGTTTATGTTACAGATTTTCGTCTTGGCCGATGTTCGTCCCGTGGCACGGCTAGGCACCAAAAGACCTCGATTCATTTCTACGCTAAATGGCGCAGGCAGTGGAAGCGATCACAGGATCTGACCAGCCACCCAGCTCTCGACTCGCAGCGATCTACACACATTTTCTCTAGCCGCCAGCACTAAACACCACTAGCGGATGTGAACAGGTATCATTACGCACAGCTGGTGGTGACCCTTGACATGGAGGTCAGCTGTCTCAGACAGGCTGGAAGACCGCACTTTTTAGTAATTATGTGAGATCTAAAACTTGAGCGCATCTCTATCGTCAGACAAAAATAGACTCTCGGAACGTGGGACACCCTCGCGCTAGGATCCTTCGAGATCAAGACATTTATATATACCACGGAGCGCCGTATACGCATGCTTGCTGGACTCTTTGCCGACCACAGCATGATAACACGGCAGATTTCGTGGTAATGGCAGCAGATATGGCGCAAGAGGACGCGAATGATATACAAGCCATGACGGTTGATCAGAGCTCAGACGGCATCAACAATACGTCGGAGCCGGAGACGATACGTCCAGAGATCGGGAGGGCTCCGTGCTACGTGGTCTCTGCTTCGACAGGGCCGGCGGTCACGCATGTTCCAACGAGTCCCGACGCCCTGCGGCAGGAGCTTGGAGATGTGAGCACTTTGGGGACCGACACGAAATGTCTTGTGGTGGTTCATGGCTTGCCGACGGCATACGTACAAGTCCTCAGCGACGAGCTGGGCATGGACCCGGATTTCGTCAGAGCTGTGGCGAGTAGGCGGAGATTTAAGCCGAAGCAGGGAAGACAGGAACATGGTCTTATGACCGTTGTTTCCTTCGAGTACCCCTTGCTCTTGGGCAGTGGTTGCTCTGGGCCGCTTTATGACAACAACGCCGATTATGATGATATTTATGGACAGGCTGGGGACGAGATGGAGAAGCCGCTGGTCTGCCCAACCTCGAGTTCGGGTAGTGATGGAGTCGTGTTTTGTCGAGTCGCTGCGTGGCAGTGTGAGAAGAAGACGGGTGAGTTGGCCACGAAATTATACTTGCGGAAAACGGTTGACTAAACAAACTGGTAGTTTTGTTCTTGGATCGACCGTGGTGGCAAGACCCATCGTCGTCCGATAGACCTGAGAACGCCGGCGAGACGAACACACTTGTGTCCCAGGCCTGGGAGTGCATAGCCAGCGATGAGCCTGCCGAAAGTCTTCCAAGCACCATCGAAGAGGCCGTGCACGAACACTGGGTCGAGTTCCTGGATGCCCTGCAGCCGGGCATGGACAGCACGACGGGCGGCGCCGTGTCCTTGGCATGTGAAGTACAGCGCCGCCTGGAGACAAACCTGATCGCGTCGTCGCTGTCCTCCGGCGGCAGCGGTCCAGGTCTACAGGCATATGGCTACGCGCGACCAGACTGGCAGGCACTCCTGGACCGGAGCGAGCGCCACAGGCGCCTGGCGTTCGACATTGCGTCGCTGCGGGCCCGGCTGGAACAGGCCGTGCCGGTGCTGTGGCCGCCAGACGCGACGGAAAAGCCGCGGCAGCCGTGGTACCCCGACGACGCGAACACCAAGCCGCAGCCGCCGCCGCCGATGGGCGCGGAGGAGAACCAGCGCAGCCTCGACCGCGTGTCGTACCTCGGCGGCGTCCTGCTGCCCGTGTCCATCGTCTCGGGCATCCTGTCCATGGGCGACACGTTCGGCCCGGGCGGCGATTTGTTCTACGTCTTCTGGGCCGCCGGCGTGCCGCTCACGGTGCTGACCCTGCTCGTCATCTACGCTGACTCCATCCGCCGCGAGGTCGTCTACGTGCAGACGAGCCATTCCCGGGCCCAGTCGTCGGGCTCGGGGTCCGGGGACGACGATAAGACGGGCTGGAATCGCATGGGCAGGGTGGGACAGGACGAGCCCGTGGTAGTGACGATGCCCGACCTGGAGAGCGGATACCCGCCCGCCGCGGACTACAGCGAGCAGATCCCCATCTCGGTCTCGGAGCCGGCCATTGCGGGCTCGCCGGTGGCGTCGCTGTCGCTGCCTCCTGCCCAGCCGCCGGCGGCGCCGGTACTGGAGAAGGTGTCGTCGGAGCCCGTGGCCACGCTCCAGCCGCGGTTCGGCAGGAAGAGGGAGAAGCACCACGACCACGGCGGCACGTGGGAGAGGAGAGAGCTGGGCTGGATGGGGGCTGCCATGTGCATGTTGCAGCTCTCGGAGCTCAAGAAGGAGCAGAGGCTTCCGCGGGCCGTTCGGAGGTGAGGGTCTGGGTCGGGAAGTGCTCAAAGGTCGAGAGACGTCGCTGGGGGTATATTTGCTAAATTTCAAGGCATATAGAACACGATACCCGAATGTACATGCTATCACGATAAGCCCATGTTGGTCTCCGTACAAAGTGCCTAGTATATCACAGGAAGTTTTATCATGCACTATGTTGAACGCCTGGAGACTTCATTTTCGATCTTCATCGACTGGTAGCTTGACGATGATGTCCTTGACTGGTGTCTCGCCGGTCATTTACCCACTGCTCATATTTGTTGTGGTGGTATATTCGGGGCTTGCCATTATACTCCCTGTCTCCATCAGATGCGGGTCTCTTGATTCCTCAAACGTTCCACAGAGATCGACTATCGACTATCAGCTATAGCACGCCGACGACCGGATGACCGGTACCATATTATAGGGCGGGCACATTATCCATCACGTTAGTCAATATCATGATGGCTATGTGTGCGGAGATTCCGAGAAACCGGTCAATGAAACGAAGCAATTGTGTATATTATGTATGTAGTAGCACAAAGTCTTTATATATACTTGCTGGTAAGCCTGATCGTATCTTCACTTCAGGCCGACATGATATATTGCAAACAGAGCCCGTCGATCAGAGCCATGCAGGCATACCTCTTTTGTCATATCCGGCAAGAAATCGTGTCTCTCCCTGGAGTCCTGGTTGAAATTGGCATGAATCTGGCATCAAATATGGTGCTGGCTGCGGCAGTATTCGCCGGCACTTGCCATTTCGGTACACTAATCTAGAAGCACGAGGCCCGGAAAGCTGGGTCAGGGGCCCCAGATCCAGGGGTCACGCTGCTATAATAGACCTACGTAACACCACTAACTGGACCCTCCCGGGGACCCACCTGACCGTCGCCTGTCAACTGTCTCTCTTGTCTTACCGTACTTCGCATCCAATGTAGACTCCGGCATTCCGAGGCTCAAACTTTCGTCTTTTGTCAACAACTTCTAGTCACCACGAACCGAACAGACGCACCACAGCATATCTGACAGGCATCGCTCTGATCGATGGATTGCGCTGGGACTACTGGCGCCGGCAACTAAGCGAACATGGACGAGTCGGCCAACGCACCGCTGATATCCCATCAAGACACCGAAGAACATCATTATACCGAGAGTATCCCGGACGCGGAACGGCAGGTTCATGATGGCGGGATAGGGGCTTTCCTGTGGCTGTTGGTGCTTTCCGCCGGAATAAGCGGGCTCCTATTCGGATGTGAGTACTCTCGTACAGCTCTGGCTCGCGTGACCTGAATCACTGACTTGGTACGAAGATGACACCGGTGTCATATCCGCGACTCTTGTATCGATAGGCACATCCCTCTCCGACAGAGAGCTCACCTCACTCGATAAGTCCGTCATCACGTCCTCGGCCTCGCTCCTTGCCCTGATCGCCTCTCCGCTGTCCTCCATCCTGGCCGATGCCTGCGGCCGCAAGCGCGTGATTCTGCTGGCCGACTTGCTCTTCATCCTCGGCGCGGTTACACAAGCTGGGAGTTACACAGTCTCTTCGATGGTCCTGGGAAGGTCGATCGTCGGTGCCGGGGTCGGAGCTGCCAGTTTCGTGACGCCCATGTACATTGCCGAGCTCGCCCCCGCGGCGCACCGAGGCCGGCTTGTTACCATGAACAATCTCGCCGTCACCTTTGGTCAAGTGGTCGCGTATATAATCGGATGGTTGTTCACCGAGTATGGGGACCCCCTCACCGGGTGGCGCTGGATCGTGGGACTCGGCGCCGTCCCGGCCGGCATTCAATGTTTCCTCCTCTTCTTCATGCCCGAAACGCCCAGATGGCTCGTCCAGGCCGGCAAGTCTTCGGCTGCTAGGCTGGTCATCCAGAGGACTTTGGGTCTTGAATCGCCCAAAGATCCTGCCGTGAGAGCGGTCCTGACGGACATTCAGACCGAGGTCCGGGAAGAAGCGCAGAGCAGACGGCGCGGCGGAAAAGACAGCCAAAGTTGGCTTTATGGATTCCGCGAGCTCGTCAATGTGCCGAAACATCGCCGGGCACTGACTATTGCATGCCTCCTGCAGGGTGTCCAACAGCTTTGCGGTTTCGTAAGTCTATCGTCGAAACCTCACATCCATGGTACTAACATGCACAGAATTCCTTGATGTATTTTTCGGCCACCATATTTATGCTTGTCGGTTTCTCCGACCCAACCCTCACTTCGCTCAGCGTCGCTGTAACAAATTTCTTGTTCACTGTAGCTGCGCTACTTGTGATTGACCGCGTCGGTCGGCGGCGTACCTTGCTATACTCGATCCCATTCATGGTTGCAGGTCTTGCGCTTTCCGGTTTCGGCTTTACCTCTATCCATATAGATACCACGGCAAACCCTGGACCTGGTACAAGCGTGACGCCCGAGAAGACGGCGGCTGTGACGATCCTCTTGAGCATGATTCTTTACGTCGCATCGTATGCCATCGGACTCGGTGTCGTGCCCTGGATGCAGAGCGAGCTGTTCCCCCTCAGTGTGCGCTCACTGGGTAGTGGCATCGCTACTGCGACCAACTGGTCTGCCAACTTTGTGGTGGGGCTGACTTTCCTACCACTCATGGACCTGCTGAAACCGACTTGGACATTCATGCTTTACGCAGTGATATGTGCTGTAGGTTGGGTCTTTATATGGCTTATCTACCCCGAGACGTCTGGACTCACGTTGGAAGAGTGTACCAGCATCCTGGAAGACGGCTGGGGCGTTCGCAGGTGAATACTCTTCTAGGTACGCCATTTCTCGGTGTTCAAGCAGGATATCGACTGCTGTCGGCGCTTCATCCCGATACATTATCGTGGTCGGTCACGTCAACTTGGGCAATATTGAGGACAGCGGGCATGAAGAATAGAGTTCCTTCGTTTATAGAGATAGAGGCAAGCCTGCCAGGGTCGTGGAAAGGATAGAAACCAAAGGCGTTTTGGTGCTACATCCCGAGACTCATCTTGAGGAGAATGGAGATGGAGCTGGCTTGTCTACTTGATCTGATATAAAGTGTGGTCGTCAACAACAAACCAGTTGCTCGGCTAGCTCAGTTGGTTAGAGCGTCGTACTAATATTCTCCACAAGAGAATATCATGTTATGCGAAGGTCCTCAGTTCAATCCTGTGGCTGAGCAATACTTTTGCTGTTTGTGTGTATGAATTTTTTTTTTTCCGTCTTCCTATTCGGCCCTGTTCTTTTGTTCTAGCGTCGTGTCTACAGAAGGCCCCGCGGGGCCCGTCGGAGTCGTCGCTCCGCAGAGGGCCGCCATGGCAGACAGACGGTCACGGAATTGAATGGGAACCACCAGTGGAACATTCGGGACCGTAGTGTGATCAATGATACCGAGCTGCATCCAGTTTTCCACTTTTATACTCGAGCCGTTGGGGACAGCTTCCTTCTTGACCGATACTTGCATGAATATGTGAATGTTCAGCTTGTTCTCGTGATGATCGCTGTTGTGAATCAGTCTGACTTTAATAATAAGCGCATGTACGGGTTTCCAATCAGAATTATATATAAGAACTTATTAATTGTCGGGTTTTCCTGAATTGGCCATGGTCAGACGGTCCAAAGCTGCAAGCTGCTGAGTAAAGGACAACCACAACCGTCCCATCGGGTCTACTACCGGATCATCTGCCGCAGGCACTAGGATCGCCCGTCATCTCATTAACCTAGGTAGCCAAGCGGCCAAGAGATTCGCGACGCGAGAGAAGTCCTGCTACTGAGCTAAAGTCCGCCATTGTCCATTGCTGGGGGCGGAAGGTCGTGCGTGTTATTCTGACCCTGTCCTGTTGGCAGCTTATTGTAGATCTCACAGATGGGCCCGGAGAATCAGTAAAACCCGGGCTTTCCATCTCCATTGGAAGGATTTGCTACGGCTAGAACATGGGCATTTGCCTCTTCTCCAGCGAGTTGGCCCATGTCGGCTTTTGCTGACCGAAAGAAAAACAAGAAAACAGAAATTTCTACCAATTTCCAAGCACCCCGCCAGAGGTATACTCGATTTCGGCCGCTAAAGCCGTAAACAGCCGTACACGGGCGGTGCTTGGATCGGTATTCGCCCCTAGGACCTCGCCGATGGTGGGCTGGCTTTTTTTTCCTTCTCCCAATTATTACTCGGCTCCACCGTTCGTTACGCCCTTCCGCCCTTGGGGATTCTGGCCTGATCGGACGGGGGAACGTTTTCTGTTTGCGGTAGTGATTGGTGGCATGGATACTGTAGTAGTAGGGAGAAGGAGGAAGAAAAAAAAGTTGTTACTCCTGATTCAGCCCACCATGTTACACACTATGTACGTTGCTTATAGGATACACCAGTTTTCAGAATGTATTGTCGAGTGTTCGTCATCCCAGCTACTACAGGGCAGAAAAGGAAGGCCAAGACGGGAATGGCGTAACTGGCACTCGCCTTATGAATCCATAGACATAACCGCGAGTCAATCCTGTCAGCCATTGTTGGTGATGGTTTGGGGCATGTCTTAACTAATCTATAGCTTGTTGACTAATGTACAGTAGCATTGGCTCCCCCCATCCCGAGGTCTGTTCCATGTAAACTCTGAATGGATGCGGTCCGGAACCTGTCTGCTGTCTGTTCAAGCAAGAGAAGGGAAAATCATGACTCTGTCGATTACCAATATCTGCCCAATGCACCCCTGAACGCGTATCTACCCCAGTCAGTTCAGAGGCTGATCCCTTTCGGCTCCCCGTAATGTGGGAATGGCAATGGGAGGGAAAGGAAACTTATCAGCTAGGAAGCTAATCCCTCCCCCTGCTCGCCCAAGGTACTACCCGAGAGCAATAATATCTAATCCTAGGAGGTAGAAAGAAAGTTAAAGAAGAAGCTGTGCCCACCCTCAATTGCAAAAGAGCTTTGCTTCTGTTCTTGTCTGTTTATTTTATTGTTCTCGACTCAATTCACACATTAGCAATATTTCTGGAGTCTATACCTTCTGCTTCATACCTTATAATCTAATACCATCATCGTCCATCCTCTGCTTGCGCCGCAGCTCGTCCACTCGTATATCTAGCTCTAACCTAGTGCTTGTGACGTAGTGCCCGCGATATAATCTCTACTATAGCTGTCGCCTCCCGACTTTGCGACAAGGCGCCGAGGAGCGCAATTACCTCTAGAAACCATGGTGCACTTGGACGAGGTCGACCGCGAACTGATCGCGGCCGAGGAGGACGCCCAATGGCAAAATCACCAGCAGCAACAGGGTGTCAGAAGACCGAGCAATGAGGTCGAGCGAGTCGTGACGGCGTCGTCGGTCTCGACGTCCTCGAGCGACGGCATGGGCAGACAGCGGACGGTCGGCATGAGCAGGGTGCCCACGCAGCGCGATCTCGAGAGACACCCTACCGAGCTCAGCCGGATACACACGGCGCGCAGCCAGCACAGCGAGACCATCGGGCGAAGCCTTCGCAGCCGACACTCCACCAAATCGAAGCCCCTGCCGAGCTTTGGCGCCGGCAAGCCGTTTCCCCCTCCTCTGCCGGATCAGGAAGAATATGTCGTCGAATTTGATGGGCCGGACGACCCATACCATGCCCAGAACTGGGCGACCAGCAGGAAGTAAGTCGATTGGGCGCATATATCTTTACCATTGACCTGTCTTGTACTAATGCGCTCCTCCAACCAGGCTCCTGACTGCTGCTATGCTCGGCTATACCACCATGACATCTGCTTTCACCTCGAGTATCTTTTCCGCCGCTTCATCACATGTCGCTGCTGAATTCGGCGTCAGCACGGAAGTGGGCATTCTGGGAGTCTCGCTCTACGTTCTGGGCTTTGCGACTGGTCCTACCTTCTGGGCGCCGCTGTCCGAGTTGAAGGGTAGACGATTGCCCATCGTCATAGCCATGTTTGGCTTTTCCGTCTTCACCATCGCGTGTGCGGTCGCCAAGGATTTGCAGACTCTTTTGATTTGTCGCTTCTTTGCCGGTTTCATGGGAGCTTGCCCATTGGCTGTCGTAGCGGCCGTCTTCTCTGACATGTTCAACAACGCTACCCGCGGTGCTGCTATTACGATATTCTCCATGGCCGTCTTTACCGGTCCCCTTCTGGCGCCTTTTGTGGGAGGCTTTATCGTCACCAGCTCTCTGGGATGGAGGTGGACCATGTACATTACCTCGATCATGGGCTGGGTCGCATTCATCCTCGACTTTCTCTTCCTGAAGGAGACGTATCCTCCGGTCATTCTGATCGAAAAGGCCGCCGAGCTGCGACGACGCACCAAGAACTGGGGCATCCACGCCAAGCAGGAGGAAATCGAGGTCGACTTCAAGGAGCTGCTCCAAAAGAACTTTACCCGACCGATGCGGCTCCTGTTTCTCGAGCCCATTGTCACCCTCCTCTCGATCTACATGGCTTTCATCTACGGTCTGCTCTACTTGTTCCTGACGGCTTATCCGTTCGTCTTCCAGGGCGTCCACGGTTTCAACGCTGGCGAGTCTGGTCTTGCGTTCTTTGGAATGATCATCGGTCAGCTCATTGCAGGCACCGTCGTCCTGCTCGACCAGCCCAGGTACCAGAGAAAGCTGGCCGCCAACAACGGCGTCCCGATCCCCGAGTGGCGTCTCCCCGTGGTCATCGCCGGCGGAATCGCCTTCACCGGCGGCATCTTTTGGTTCGGCTGGAGCGGCTACCGGGCCGACGTGCACTGGATCGTGCCGGCGGCGTCGGGCATCCTGACGGGCTTCGGGCTGATGGCCATCTTCCTGCAGGCCCTCAACTACCTGGTCGACGCGTACCTCATGTTCGCGGCCTCGGCCATCGCGGGCAACACGTTCCTGCGCTCGCTCTGCGGCGCCGGCTTCCCGCTCTTCTCGACGTACATGTTCAACGGGCTCGGCATCAACTACGCCTCGACGGTCCTGGGCTGCGTCGCCGCCGTGCTCGTCCCCATCCCCGTCATCTTCTACATGTACGGCGGCAAGATCCGGTCCAAGAGCGCCTTTGCCCCGACCAACAACAACGGCCCGCCCGCCGCGGCGCCCGCCCCAGTCGAGGAGAACGAGGGCAGCGAGAACACCTCGGATAGCGCCAACGGCGAGAAGGCGGACGCCCCTGACCACGCGGCACTTTCGAATGTGACCAAGCTGCAGCAGGAGAGGTCCAGGGGCCAGGTGTAACACCATATCACCCGAGTCTCAAGAGTAAAAAAGATAATATCTCAAAAATAAAAGGATCCCATCATTTAGACTGGTCGGGGGGTTCATAAAAATCTGTTCACGTTGCAAATGGGTTACGACGAGATTTTGTATGCGAATTTATGGCGTTTGGAAAGAAAGAAATACCTTTGCATTATTTTAGCATAATTTGTTTTAGCCAACTCATCGTTTAGGGCAACGAGACTGGACTGTCAAGATAGCCCTTATACAAATAATAATATACTGTAAAAACATGAATAAACTCAATCACTATTTCATATTCTTACGTATTTGGTTCTTTGTGTTTGACACAGATATCAGAATTGACGGAAGTAGCTATTCTTTACGTCTACAACCTGAACAGGAGCATTATTGAATACAAGCATTGTACATGCATTCTCATGCCTTGACTTTGAATCATACTTCGCAGTGAGTCCAACCAGTAGACAACGTGCAACTCGTTATTTGAATGTGTTTCCGCAAGACCAGTGAGAACCAAAACACTGGAGTTGGCATTAAACAGACATATCAAGGACGTGTATTTATGAATTAATATAGGACTCGAAGTGAGCTGCCCACCTTTGGCATTCAATCCAGCTGCATTCAACTGACTGCTCTTCAACCGGGTTTCGCAGCAGATCTTGGTTGCTCATCATCCGGACGGGATCGACAAATGCAACCTTGAACTTGTACCTGTGCGCACGGGCATAATTGGCCGACCCCACTAAACATTAAAGTAGGGACACCTTGAGTCTTGCATTAGCGGTCTCCATAACCCGATACATAACTCTGGGATCTGTATATTTGTACTTTGTACCCCTACCCACCTTCAATCGTCATCTCAAACTGGCCACGTCCATCACGACCAGCAGCTCTTCTGGGAAGACGCAACATCGCGGCCGCGCCGACCTGGTCATGCTTGCGGTGTATCACGACGCCTATCTGTGGGATATCATATAGCGAGAGATTGCAACCGCCCCGTGTACCGATCTCAACAGGCAGCACCAACATGTCCTTCACCAATGCTCCAGTCACGCGAGGCCTGGTCTACGGCTTGATAGGCAGCTCCATCGCGGTGAGCCTCCTCGACCTGAAGCATTACTTCTACATCCTGGTCGATCTGCACCTCTGGCGCTTCCACCAAGTCTGGCGCCCGTTCATCTACCAGCTATGCTACACCAACTCGTCCGAGGTCCTCTTTGGCGCAATCACTCTGTATAGCTTAAGGGTCGTCGAGCACATGTGGGGATCGCGCAAGTATGCTGTACGTAGAGATCATTCCCCCAGTGAAAGAGTGCACTTCTCTCTTTTCTCATTTGTGTCATTTGGCTGACTTTAAGGCTCTGTACAGTCCTTCCTCATCGTGACATCGCTGTTGACGAGTATACTACCAACGGCGATCCTTGCCTGTATCCTGAGACCGCTGAGCTTCGGCGTGTTCAACTACCTACCGGCGGGCCCGACTCCGATCGTATTTGCCCTGCTGGCGCAGTACCACGCCATCGTGCCGCACATGTACAAGTACCGCATCGCCACGTCCAACACGCCCAGCGACCAGTTCCAGGGCATCACGCTGTCCGACAAGACGTACAAGTATCTCCTCGCCGCGCAGCTGGCCTTCTTCCAGTGGCCGGGATCTATACTGGGCGCCTTTGTCGGCTGGACGGTCGGGTACGCCTGGAGGCTGGAGCTGCTTCCCCGAGCCCTGACCAAGTGGAGGATCCCCGGCTGGATGGTCGGGATCCGCACGCAGCGACGGAGTGAAGAGTTCGAGGGCCTCAGGAGGAGACTTGAGGGCGAAGGGTCAACGGGTGCTGCGAGCGGCATCGATAGCAATGCCGAAGGCGATGGTGGGCGCCGACGGAATATAGGCGAGCAGCTCGTGGACCGTTTCGGAGGAGCACTCTAGAGTCTAGAAGAGCATGTACCTACGCAATACTAGACGGCCCGAACATCATTACAAAACAGACCTCGACCGACGGCCGTAGAGCTTCCGCATCATGGGCGGGTATTGCCATGACAAAATCGGAATCACTATGCGTATCCAGCTATCTTCCTGCTGCTGCTATTTTAGATTGGAGCACATCATAAGTCCGAGAATACTCGGCCAGTCCCCAATGGTCTAATTCGTCCGTGCGACGAGCCGGAGCTGTCAAACCAGGACACAGACAATGAAGTCTGCAAGGGATATCCTTACGGTTGGTGGTGGCAGTTCCCGTGATCTACTCGCAACTGCTTGTAAGCGGGATGGAGAGCTAAACAAGCAGAGAACCTCTCGTTCTGCATTGCGACATCCGGATCGTGGTTGGCTCCTTATTAGGGTCATGAGGTCCTAACGACAAGGCGCTGCTAAGGGAACACAGCCCGGAGGGTGAGGCGGCAGATCTCGTCATCCCTCAGCTGAACGAATCTTGGGTCATCTCCAGCTCCCCCATCCCCCAAAATTACCGAAATGGCAAGAAAGCGGCTCGTGCTTGGTGGGAATCGAAGGGGGGGGGGGGGGGGGGTCGTATAGTTATTAGTCCGAAAAAAAACAGTCACCGTAGGACCTAGGTGCCGCCCCGGGAAATTAGCAGCCAATTGCCGACCCGTCATTTCATCGAAAGAAAACAATGACGAAAAAAAAAAGAACTCGGCACGTCCGTTGAGAGATTGACGAGGTAGGACGGCATAAGTCTCCTCGTTGGAAGATGATTTGATGGGCATCGCACAACGTTAGTGATAGTTCCAGCGTGCAGAAGAAAAGACGTTGGTGTAATGTATCTCTCGGTGATACAAGAAGCCAATCGCATGCACCCAGATATTTTTAATTTTTAGGGGTCGAACGAAGCGCCTCAGAGTCAGAGGGGAGCAGAGCGGATGGGTGGGTGGGGGAAGACATTTGATGGAAAAGCCACCTCATGCGTGCGTTACCATATGGTCCGCGTGAATGACAAGCCGCCATAGGAAAAAGAAGGGACCAAGATCAAGTCTCAGAGTGAAAAACCGTATGGGCTGCATGTGAGAGTTCCTCAACCTTATTAATGACCAAGAGAGAAAATACGGATGACTTTTGAGAGTATCAATTCTAGGTGCGACAGCGCGGCAAACGGCTTGTAAAATAGCATGGAGCTGTCAGTTAGCAATACATCTGGCCCCAGCCCCAGGGCACCAGTCAGCAACGAGCATAAATGCCCAGCCACGCGATGTCAACAGGGGACATTGTAGCAGTTATTACCGAGTGTAGCTAGCGAATCCCTCGGATGGGGCCAAGGACGCCCAAGAGAGGAAGGCCAGCCCACTTTTCGTAGGTGTCAACGCTCGTTCTGGGCCAGGGGAAAATGGCCTGGCAGGCCTCGTTAGTGGTCGGACTGGCTTTTGGGTCCTGCGTCTGCGCGGCTTCGGGGGGTGGGAACGCACCTAGCAAATGCAACTTCGAATCTTCCTGTCCCCGGTTAAGGTACAGACAGAGACTCCAGAGAACCGCCCAAAAGTCTCCTTTCCCCCCTGCCTTCTTTTTCCTAATTGTACCTACATGCCGCGCAATTCGGGTTCCTTTCCCTCCTACTGGGCCAGCCCATCCTAATCCCTCCATCCTCCCTCATCGTCTCTGGGTGCGCCCAACCTAAACCGCTCCGTCCACCAGCACGTTTCTTGGTTACTTGCCGTGTTGTTTGCCTCGAGTGCTTGATTTTTCGTTCTTTCCTTTTTGCCCTCCTCTTCTTCTGCGCCCGTATTTCCACTCCTCTATTGTACATATAATAATACCCGTCCCGCAAAAAGCCCGAGCCCGCCTGCGTCGATCCTGGGAGCCAATCTACTAAGTTGCTAGTTTGACTGCCCGTGATACGAGACCGACGAGAAAACACACAACCGCCGGCGTCCCTAGACAACGCAGCATATACCCGATCGCAGAGGGAAAAACCTCTTACGATCACCTCGAGCTTTTTTCCCCCCAGCACTTATATTACGACTTGCTTGTTGTTGGATAATGTCTTTTTGATAACGTGCCGCATGAATTCGCTTGGAAATACACACAGAATATGAACGGCATAGCAGCGAGGGGCCCCAATGGGTACGATGGGCGGGCGCCAGTCCCCCGGCCCTTGGGCGCTCTCAATGGCCCCGTCGTGGTCGATGCTATGAGTAGTCCTCAGATGGAGAAGCCGCGCCTTAATCAGGTACGAAACGAGAGGATTCTCCCACCTTGAAGCTGCTGCTGCTGCTCGTGCATATGCGTGCTGCAGGACATGCTGCTGCAGACCGACATGCTAATACTGTTGACAGAGGAACGCGGACAGAATGCAGAGCTCGGCGCCTGTCGACTTGCGCGACACTGTGCAGGTGCATCTGCTCACCGAGACGGCCTTGTACGACAGCAGGGAGTACCAGATCCTGGCCCAAGAGGAGGTGGACGACCTCAAGAAGGAAGTCCGGACTCTCAGCCGGAAGATCGAACAGACTCAAGCCGACTTGGTTGTGCAGTCTAAATACCGGGATGCCGCCGTGTCCATGGCTCGGCTGTACTCGCCAGCCGCAGGCAGGCGCAAGAGCTTGTTAGGGAACCGGGCCAGCGTCAGCAGCTCTGCCTCCGAGGTCGAAGTCCAACGTGATGCGTGTCAAAAGAGATGCGAATCTCTCGCCTCGGAACTACACAATCTCGAGAGCCGGATCATTGAGCCGCAAAGGAGACTGCTCGAACACACGGCGGGTATCCTGCAGCTGACGCACAAGAACCCGGGCAAGAACAGAGGCGCCGGAACGCCGCGCATGAGAGCCCCATTGGTGAACGGAATCCCAGCTAGTCCCGAGAGCATGTACACGACCTCCAATGGTAGAAACAGCATGGATCCCGACGACGTACCTCTCTTCGACGAGGATTCCTGGACCAGATCTTTCGACGATGTGCTGGACTTTCCTGGTGTCAACCCCAAGAAGAACACCATCGAGATACCCCTGAAATCACCAGTGCGGGTCCAGCACAAGCAACTGACCGAGGAAAGCGAAAGACTTCGGGAGGAGAATGTGTCACTTCAGCAGGAGGCTGAGGAGCTGCGGAAACAGACCGTGTCCCTCAACGCAGAATTGGAGGCGATCAAGCGGGAAGGAACCGATCAGTGGCGCCTGATCTCGGAAACAGAACAAAAGCTGGAGACTTTCAACGGGCAGATGCAGCAGCTGATCATAAAGGCGGACCCGGTCAAAAATGCCGATTACGGTGCTCCTCCGTCTGGCCAGCAGGAACCCGGGGCTCTGCTCGAGAGCCACTTGGACTATCTGCAGAAGGCCCTTGTCACGATGAACGACAACACGGGCAACAACCGCGAGGCTATGGAGACACTGTTCGATCTCAACGGCCAAGTGCAGCATCTTTTGACATCCAACGACGTCGAGTACGCGAGCCCACCAAACCCCGAGGCTGGATTCGAGGAGCAGGTCAACTACATGTATGGCGCATTCTCCAGCCTTGACACCACTCTGAGGGTGGCCAACGAGCGGTCAGCTGCTGGTGCTGCCGACCGACAGAAGGGCGAGCAAAACGACGCCGTGCTTATGGGCGTCTGGGAAATCATCCAAATGGGCTTTGCTGATATCGAGCAACGCAAGCAAGACAGGAGGAAGACCCAGCTTGACAAGGGTCTCATACCAGAAGATGACGACATGTCGGACACCGAGGCATTCGACCCCAACGAAGAGTACTCTCTGGCTGCTTTCTCCACCAAGGTCCAGTGGCTGTACGCCCAGGCTACCAAGCTCAAGGAGCAGAAGGCCGTTTTGAAGCGACAGATCAAGCAGCAACGCGAGCTCAACAACAAGTCGGACAGCGAAAAGGACGAGGCCTTCCGAGCCAAGGAAGTTGAGCTTGAAAAGACCCGTACTGCCCTTGGCCGCGTTGAGAAGGAGGCTGGCGATGCTCGTCAACAGTTGTCTGATCTTGTTTTCAAGTACGAGACTGCCCAGAACCACATTACGCAGTCAAGCCAGGAGTCGTCCTCGGCTGTCAGCGAGGCTCAGGCTCAGCTGAAGGAGCGTAGCGCGCAACTTCTCGCCTTGCAGAACAACACCAAGGATATGCAGATGCGCCTCTCCGCAGCCGAAGCCAACATCAACACCATCACAAACCAGCTCAGAGAGGCCAACGATGCTAAGAACGACGTCGATGAGCGACTTGCGGCCAAGGAGAAGGAGATGAAGGAGCAGCAGAAGGAGCTTGACGAGATGACTGGCATGTGTGCCGAGTACAAGATCGAGGCTACGCTCGCTAAAGCCGAGCTGGACGGTGCGTATGGCAGCCGTGCAGAACGTGCCAAGGACGCCGCGGCTCTCTACAACAGCGCCGAGACGGAGAAACTGAAACTCAGGGTTGAGCGACTTCAGCCTCGCATCGACGAGCTGGAAGCCGAGCTCAAGGGTACTGCCCAGGACTTGAAGGACATTACAAAGCAGGCCATCGAAGCCGAGACCAAGATCGCAGACCTGGAGACGGAGCTCGACAGGTCCAACCAGCGAGCCCGCAAGGACAAGGAGCACCTCCAGGAGTCGCTCGACCAGGAGAGGCTCAAGGCCACGGCTATGCCGCTGTCTCCCAGCGGAAGACCCAACGCCAGCATCTTGACCGACTCGTACAGAGATGCGCTCAGAGCCGAGAGGAAGAAGTACGAACAGCAGCTCAGGGTAAGATTCCAAGTTCCTCACGGTACCATGTTATTCTCGAATATTGCCTCGCTGACTTTTACAATAGGAGGAACAAATGGGCAGGAGAAAGATCGAAGAGGAGCTCAGACAACTCAGGAAAGCGATGGGACCGGGCAAGAGCCCGCTCAGCCCGGCTCCAAAGTGATACTGAGGCGAGACGCGACAAAAGTTTTGAATGTCACTACATCCTGGCATAATACCTACGCTTACATGATTGCTTACTGTATCAATATTTTTGGCGTCTTTTGCCTGGAAACGGTTTTGGATTTGGGGACACCCCACACGATTCTTGTATAAAGTGGCTTTTTGGAAAACCCCAAACTTTTTGGGAGACTCTTCTTTTCGGTTTGAAGCGAAGAGAAGTCAGTTGGATTCCGCAATGAGCATTATGGTGCATATATGAACTATAGATAGGAAAGAGGCAAGAGGTTTGTTTGCTTTGCTGCAAGCGGCGGCTCAAGTGGACACGAGATAGTATTATGATACGACTGGTTGTCAGTACATCGACAGTTCATTGGACTGTGACAACTTATAGCGACGCTACAAACGATCATCATGGATGTCTAGGCTTTTTCGTACAAACTCCTCGACAATTCCGATGATGTCGAACTTCCCGCCAGGAGCTGCTGAAAGGGTATCTCCATCTTGGACTCCATGAACATCCAGTTCCGGACTTCGGCAACAATCATGCTATTGAGACCGTGGCTGGACACTGGTTTGCCCGTCAGCCCACCGTCTTTAGCTTCAATCATCAGGTAAGGTGTCTGAAGTAATTTACCCCGATGAGTGTCGTACCCATATCATCGCATTGCTATATCTGACATTGCTATATCTGACGACTATCTGGTGGTATTCTAAACTTCAAATCGCATGGTCACATGGCTCAACGCCTCTTGTTCCTTAGAAGCCCCTTTAGGAGGAACCACAAATCGGCCTTGTGTCTCCTCAGAGCTATCCGCGCCTTCGTGCCACGCGTGGATGTTACACATCGCCACAAGCCTTTCCTTCTCCTCTTTCGAGCACAGAATTCCATGGTCCTCGAGCACTTCTTCGACCTTGTCCGTTCCTATTCGTTCTGTAGAGGAATCTGTCCACACTTCCCAAGCCCGATCATATAAGGCGCAACGGACGTCGTCCCGATCGTCATCGTGGAGCTTGCCCAGCAGCTCGCTCAGATCACGACTCGCTTCAAGTGGCACTCTTTTCAGCTCTGTTGGCATGGCGATCGTTGTGTGCTGTGATCCCATCAATTCCATGCTGTAGGTAAATTCGAACAGCAGAACAGGTCGCGGCTTTTGTAACCTTCGATCGCTTTGGCTTTGCAGGCGGACAAACTTTTCAAGACCGTGGGAAAACATGATGACGCTTTTATGCTTGCTCCCAGTGCTCTTTCTCGCCAGATACTGTATCACCCAGAGCGGGCTAGTTTCGAAAACCAAATGAACCCCCTCTGTATCACGGCGAGCCCAGCTCGGCCACTCACTGGAACCCGGCGTTTTCATGAATGGAAAGTGCAACTTCACTACTGCAAATCCGGGTATCCGATATCTCATTGAACATATGCATAAAATGTTCTCAAGAAGACGCTCATCCGGGATACCCAAAGATTTTAGGAAATCGAGAAGTTGGTTGGCCCAAGATTCTTTGGTGTGGAAACCATGGTGGTATGCGTACAACACAACCCCCAGGATCATTTGTGAGGTCGAGTACAGATTCCGGGAGCTGGCGACGTCGGCCTCGTAGCCTGTGTTTCTCCCAAAACAAGCGACCGGGAGTCGAATATTGAGCTTGTCGGCAGACCCGAACATTGGATCAAAGCTGAGGAGACTTTCAAACGAGAGCGAGTTCGTGTCAGCGCGGCCGCTGTAATTCCCCATCAGACTCTCTTTCAGGACCATGTCACAGATCTCGGGAGAGAAGATACGCCCGCCTTTGGCTTGGTCTTTCATCCACTGAGCCGCATAGTCGCTTTGGCCCCAATGTGCTGCTTCACTGACAAAAGGTCGAATGTAATGGAAAGGCTCGACCACTGTCCATCCTTGAAACAGAGGATTGTCTGGGTGTCCGGAGACCTGATAGTAAACTTTGTGATACATCTCAATAAAGGAGTATCGCTGCTGCATGGTAAAACGCGATGATCCTACTGATATGAAGAAATCCCTCATATCTATACGTCTCAGGGCAACGGACAGAGCGCCGGTATGTTCTGGTGTCCTGAAAGCGACCGAACGGGCTAAAAAGACCTGCCACAGACGGAACTCGGGCCCATCTCCACCAATGTCATTGGTGTTCATGATAGCTTGTCCTTCTGGTGTATCTACGAGGAAGTCTCTTGCCATTCTGTGTATAAAGCGAAATTCCCTTGTAGCACTCCTGACTTGGGCGCTCAAGGAACCGCAGTCATCGGATGGATCCTTGGCTGAATCCAGTATCAACTCAACCAGCCCGGCGCAGTGCGATAGGACCATTTTTTCGGTACGTTGAGCCATCTCGAGAAGAGATGCGCCCGGAATGTGTTCATCCCCCAGTATGAGCGCACGAGCGGTAACCGGTTTCAAAGCTAGGCTCAAAGACAGGCAATCAAGACCCCCTCCGCGAAAGAATGGAAAGTCCCGTTGGTTATAGCACAGAAGGAGCGAGAAGACGTTAGCAGCCTTGGTCTGGTATCTTTTCCCATTGTCTCCCAACCGTTGCCAGATAGACTTGAAATACTCGGAAAGCTCTGTGGGCATGTCATCGAGACGTTCTCTCAGTTCACTGAGAGTGTTATCGTCGATTAAGCCACTTTTGATACTCTCCACAGCTAGGCGTGCCCAGAGAAATACACCTTCTGCTTTCCGAACAATTGTTTCGACGGTTTCATCAAGGAATTCTCTTGCAGAATAATCTTGAGAATCTGGAACGGCCCGGTACACATATCCTCGCAAGGAATCTAAAGCCAAGTGACGGATATCTTGTGCCGTTAACGTATGAAGTCGTAGCTGTCTGGACTCAGCCAGATCATGCTCAAAGATTCGTTCCCTCCGACTTGACACTACAAGTCGAACATTGGTCATCTTCTGAAGCTCTCCGATGGTTGCTAGCAGTTGATCGTGCTGCAAAATGGGAAGATGCTCGTCCAGTGCATCTAGCAGAATATAGATCGAGTATCGGTTGCCGAGATTCTCCAAAGCCATCAGTGTGGCTTTTCTCAAGTCGTCAAGGCTCCAGTCATCATCGGAATCCATTCGGCGTATGTATGGGGCGTGTCGTAAAAGCATAGCGGCAACAGATATCCCATGTTGTACTTCATAGTCCAAGAGCTGGTGTAGAAGCGACATATACATGCCTTCGATGTCGTTTTGCCGCGACCGCCTGTTTGATGACCCGAGCCAGAAAAAATGATGGATCACAAGGCGCGACTCCTCCGGTGAGTTCATGTCGATCTTCAGCTTGATGTCCTTCATCTGCTTATAAAGAAACTTCATCAACGTGCTCTTCCCCGCGCCAGGCTTTCCACTGATCCAGTACAACTTGGAGCTCGGTTCCGATATCAGCCACTGTCTGAAATCGCTGAATGTCTCTTTGCGTGAGTCTCGAATATACATGGGCTCCTGCGCACTGCCGATTTTTTCCTTGTCGTGCTCGGTGTCTCCTGCATCTGCTTCAATGGTATTGCCCAGGAGCCATTGAAATGACTTTTCGTGGCGCTCGGGGACGCCATTGAATCGCTGATTGAGCCCCGGAAATTTGAGACTTTTCTCCAGCCGGGCAAAGTCTGCCTTCAGATCCGCCCTTGCCTCAAGAGCTGCTAGTCCATCGTGGACCACAGCCTGTGTTTCCTGGTGAAGCGACCGAATATCCAGGAGCTGGGACATCTCTAATTCGTTCCTCGAAACAGCAAGAGCAAAGTTTTGCACGATAGCCTCGAGTCTCGCGAAGTTCTCAAGGTTCGTCACCCTTTCCGCCTTGCCGGACGTGTGCATCTCAACGAGGATAGTACTTTGCATTATAGCTTGGCACCTCTCAAGCGATTCGTTGAGCTGTTCGATTCGACCATGTCGCCAATTGCGCTTCACTGCGGCTACCAGCGAACGAAAGAGTTTTCCAACCCGGTAGGACGATTCGGACGGGGCGAGCTTCTCTATCTCGTCGTGGAGTTTCGTGGCCGCTTCGGCACATTGTCTGGCGACCTGGGATAGTTGATTATCTTCAAGGGCCGAGTCTGACAGGCGGGCCTGTTCTTGCGACGCCACGAGCCTGTCAGTCAAGCGGAGGAGCTCGGTCGCCTTCGACTGTGCGGACGTGTCTGGTTTCCCGTTTTCGTAAATATCGCGAACGGTCTGGTAGAACTTTTGGCCAGAGTCGATCACGGCCATGATATTGCAAGCCAACGATAGCACGTCGACCGACATGATGACAACGGTCGGGGGCTCTCCGACCGAGGAGGAACGCGCCTGTTGGTCTGCCTCGCAGCAATACGGCACTAGGCTTGGGAGAAGATGCAAGACTCATATCACATTGAGGAAACGCATCTTACGGAGAATGGCAGAGCTTGCGGGGTAACAGAGCCATATTTTATGCGTACGCGGTGGGTCGAAATAATCGGACCGTGGCCCGAAGCTGAACATGGCCAGACACATCGCAAAAGCAAATACCTTCATTCTTCGAATTTCACATCGTGTGTCCTTTACGACTGGTCCTTGCCTTGTCGCTCGTTCGACCAAGGAGCGAAGCTCGCAGACGCCTCGATGTTCACGTTCACTTGCTCCCATCTGGTAAGTTTTCAAAATCTCTTAATACATGAAATAGCCAGTGTCAAGCACTAACCGGCCAATATTTGATGTGTAGTTTTGCTGACTTGTGTTAACGACGAACAACTCGAGGCTGCGCACCGTGGCCGAATGGCAGGACATCTTTACCATGGCTGACACCCGGTTCGGTCGTGTTCGTTCTCACTCCGATGAGTAGCTGTCCTTGCTGTTCTCGAGGTGCCTTGAGGCTTGGGGAGAGGAGTGATTCATCTCGACATTCTATTGGGTGCTATACAACTATGCCTTCCCTTGATTCTTCTTATCAATCTGACTTCTCCAGTTTTCTCTGCCAAAATCAAGAACCATAAAACATGCAGAGTGACGTGGAAAGAGAAGTAATACGGCACTTATGTCTGGTTGCCTACGTGCCGATCCGTTATCAGGCTGGGGAAAGGGTTACTTTGCCCCTCGTGTGACCATAGCCATAACGCATGTACCTGACCTCTTCAGGCTGTCAGCCTGCTCCAACATGCAACGCTGCCACACGGTACACCGCAGGGGTCCAGCGTCCCCGGCAATGCCAACCTCCAAGTATGTGCGAGGCTTTCTGGCGATCCGTGCCGTAGGTATACATGCGAGCCTCAACGGACTTTTTTACCTGCAGGGTTATTGGCTCTCGTCGGATTCTGCATTTACTCCGTACAGGGTACGTACACTATATCAACCGGCTTGCGTTATGTTGCACAACTGTCTTACGTCCTGGCGCTAACACAGGCGGTTGTGAATATAACACCTGGACAATAGGCTTCAGGTCAATTTGTCACGGATTGGGTTGCACAAAACTCAAGCTAAATATAATTACAGCAGAAGGTAGCCAACAACAATACGCATGCCTACTTGAATTCTCAAAAGAACAATGTGATTCTGCTAAACCCATGAGATTCAATGAACAGCATGGACCAAGTGACCTCCACCACTTTCTGTGCCGTTCCAAATTCTCAAACGATGAACAAGGAACACGATTTTTCAGCTAGCTCATCCTATAGCCACCGAATTCCTATTCAATCTCTGCAGAGACCTCTTTACAGATGTGTAGAATGCTGTCGATCTCTTCAGGAGGGGTCCGCCCCAAGCCGCACTCTGTTCCTACGCCAAAGGGGAACGGAACGTTGGACTCTGCGACCTCGATACGCTGTCTGGTCCCGGCCTCGTCGTTGGCATGCACCAGACCAAGGTAGAGATGAGGTGGTTTCTGACCTTGATCAGAAGCTTTGTTGAGCTCGAGACCGGCCAGAGGCGCAAAGTACTCGGGGTCAGTTCGCCCTTTCGGCACGGGCAGATGAATCCATTCCGTGCGCGGGGCGATGTTGTTGAGGGCCAACAGGGCATTGGCGACTTTCACCAAGAGCGCCGTGTCTTGAGGCTATTCAAGAATTGGTGTCAGTCATCTTTCTTTTCGAAGTGCGCGAGAAAATCTCGAAAGACATGCCAGAAGAGGTAGAAATCGCGCCGAGTACTAACCTCAACAAAGTGCTTGTGCCTAAGGTCGCCGTAGCAGAGATGGAAGGCAAGCTTGACATCTCGAGGAATCCTTTCGCATAGCCGTGCCACGCGGTCTATGAGACCTTGCAATACGTCTCCTTGGAAATAAGCCTTGTGTCGTTCTTGAGTAATCCGGCCTTGTTCGAACTCAAGTGCAGTCATTTCGAAGCACAGATCCCATTGGATCACCATATCGTCGTGGGGTATATGGGCGACGATCCAGTCGAGTGTCTCATCGAAACGTTGTTCGTAGAGTGGCTCGATGGCATTGACCACCTCCGTCTTCAAATGACCAACCAAGACGTTATAGGGGGAGGGCAGGCAGACTTGAAAACGGACATTGGACGGGATGACATTCTGTTGACGGAGCTGTATGAATTCGTCATAAGACGAGAGCGCCACTTCGTCGTAGCCTGTCGGTTCGATGTCCGCCAGGGAGAAGGTCGGCGCTCCAGAATCAGGCAATGGTGGCCCGCCCAGCTCTGTTCGGCGGGCAACGGCAGGGAAACGTCCCGACTGCCATCCGATATAGTTCCATCGCTCGCCGGTCTCGCCGTCTGGTATGGAATGTAAACGTCCGGGCAGCGCGGCTGCCAAGCGTGTAAAGACCTCTTTTGGAGAGTCTCCGGGAACGCTACCGACCATAAGGACCCCCGTAGGACTCATATTGACGTGGAAAATAATGGACTTCTTGATTTTGAGGTGGTTCGATGCAAATAGAACTTCCCGTGAGATGTTTACTTTAAAGGGGAGAAGACAGTGATTGTAGGGACCTTCTGGCCTCTCGCATAAGCATAACGTGAAACTACACCTCCTCCGTGATCATAATGTTAGATCGTTACCCGCCCCATTTTTGTATCCAGTGATCTACCACGTATTCTTCCGTATATCCAGTGCTGGCTGATACTGCTCTTCTGGACTGTTGGAGAGGTTATTCACTTGGTCCTTACGGCAGGTGCTGGAAATTTCTAGCAGCTGTACCAGGCCACCAAAACACATACAAAAAACACCCTGGCGCCACCCAAGAGTTAGGCAAATTCAAATATGGGGCTTATAACGATCGAACATTTGTGCTCCTGGGGGAGATATATGAACGACAAACCCATTGCATGCCGAACTGCTTGAATGTGGAAACACACACACCGGCGTTCACGTGGTGCCACAACTCAAAAACAACACATGTCGCACGTACGGATTGACGGGCGGGTGGACCCTTCGGATAGGAAGGGATGTGGAGTACCTAATGTCACAGTGAAGAGGACATGGAAGACCAGTGTGCCGGTAAGGCTGAGCAAGGATGAAGTGGCATGTACATAGGTTATGGATGAGACCTTGGAGTATCCATATGTATGCACAGTGACTCTGTACAAATGGCCATTGCAGTGTGCATATGTATAACTCCCATGATAGGCTGGCATCTACATCAAAAATCCCAAAGCAGGAATACATGTGTAGCATTCCATCAGGGAGTCCTACCCTCCTCTCTCGCCCCCGCCCCCAATGCTTCCAGCATCCGCGTTCAGGCTGCATACCGAAAAAGTGCCCAATGGAAAGACGGAGAACGGCAACACAAGTGGAGTTTCCTTGTAGCTGCCCTCTCTTGAACTTCAAGTTGCTGTATCTTGGAGGGCAAATCATTGGATAAATACAGCAGACGCTGGCATGAACCCTGGTTCTCACTGTCGGGCACTTATTAAGCTGAGGTCGAACAACAACTTTATCTCTCGGAGTTTTCTTGACTCGTAACGACGTCTGATCCTTTCTACTTGATCATTATGTCTCTAACGCCAGAAAAAATCCAATACTACCAAGAGCATGCGGCCGACGACTTGCGGCCGAGCCTCATAGCAGCCTACGCTGCTGGCTTAGCTCTGGCTTACATCTTCGTCGGACTGCGCATCTGGGCCCGTAAAGCTGGAAAGCCATCGTTCGGCCTCGACGACGCACTGATTCTCGCGGCTTTGGTACCACTGACGGCCTTCGCCGTCGTAGGCTGGATAAGTATCGGTTTTGGGGAGGGCAGGCACATCATCTTCGTCACCAATCCGGCTGGCTTCATCCAGGCCTATGTCGTGGCCATCGTGGCGTATGCCATATGTGTTGTCCTCACCAAGGTCTCCATACTGTGCTTCTACTGCCGCATCTTCTTCCCTGTACGGCACTTGCCTCTAGTCTCGTGGATCTTCGGCATCTTCATCGTGGCCTATAATTTGGCCCTCATTTTTACCACTACGTTCCAGTGTGTTCCGCTTTCGTCCATGTGGACGGGAGCTCCAGGAAAGTGTTTCGAAACGCTGCCGCCGTTCACTGCCCTTGGGTAAGTCTACATAATCCCCACACAAACCAGTCACGTCCTAATTTGATAAGCATTGTGAACGTGGTAACCGACGTCGGTATACTGGCATTGCCAGTTCGCCATATCGTCCACTTGCGCTTGACTGTCACACAACGTGTCCAGGTGTGCGGCATCTTCTTGTTGGGCGGTGTAGTCTGTGTGTTTGGCATTATACGCGTCGTTGCTTTGGCACGAGCGCCGCGGGGCGATTCAAGCTGTCAGTTGATCACGCTCCAACTTATGATATGACCTCGCCCACGCTAATCCATTCAATTAGGGAACCAGGTTTGGTCCGGTGTGTGGTCTTTCTGCGAGGTCGCCATCGGCATCGTGGCCGCCTGCCTGCCGACGCTTGCGATTCTCGTTTCCAAATTGCAGCTTCAGAGAATCTCGGCCTCGGTTGTTCGTCTCATGTCCTCCACCTTCGGTCGCTCAAGAAACAGGGGGACTGATAAATCGGGGATGACTGCTACTGGACGCAGTTTCCACGAAGTCCAGAGCGAGGGCAATCAATATCAATCACAGCCAGATGACCCCCGGTTGCTGCTGATTTAAGTGCTACCCACACTTCACCTCTTGTGTATGTATTCTCTTCAAGTAACAGTTCCACGAGATCGAGAAGCCCCGCTCTGGCAACGCTTGATATTCTGAAATCTCTATCGGTGTGAGGTTCATGGACCTCGAGTGTCTCGAAGAGAAGTCTTGTCAGGTTCTTACAACACTCTTCAGCAGCCAAGCGGAACAATCCAGAGATGTATTCGAGTACAGGTCCTTTCTCCCTGTAATCTTCATTGGGGGCGTGACCGGGCATGGTGCTGTCTCCGCCGTACAATCGAAGAAGAAATGCCGAGAATACCTCTCGACTTCTTGTATGTGACTCTTCTGATTGAAGGACTGCTTCAAAACCACTCAGTACTTCTTTAAGTCGGTCTTCTAATGCTTCAATTCCATTTGCATCGGTGTATATTAGCGCACAATCATAACGACAAACTAGATCGTCAATCTTATTTTGTGTAGCCGATGTTGAATCTGACACCCAAGCCCTTGATTGAGCCCAGGCCGCGTAGGTTTCGGAGTGTGAGCCGAAAGAGTAACTCCAATCCCAGACGAGAGAAAAGCCACGTTTTGGTAAACTCTCGTCGTCCATACGTTTTTGCCACGCTAGCCGCTCCTCAGAGTCTGACATCTCGATCTTGTTCCGCCTAACAGCTGCAACAATGATAATTGAGTAGTCCTGGCATACTCTGATGATTGAGGGCCGCGTAGCACCATTGAAATAACAGACGAGATCGCCCTTGCGGAGAGGTATTGCCGAGGCTTGAATATACCAATCATCCTGAAAAAGGCTTTGCTTATTCTCACCACCGTCGTTGGCTGAGCTTTCGAGACTGGTGTGTGAACATGTGTCAGAATCGTCGAAGGAACACAGGCTGATATCTATCCACTGCAACTGAGTATCTCGCAGATCATCTCTGACTTTTTGGACTGTTGCTAGGACGTAGCCGGTGGTCTTGACCACAGCGGCATCTATATTGTCTTGGCAATTGACTGACATCTTGTCAGAAATGACAGTCGAAATCACCTTCTCGAATAGTTTTCCGAACGGGATCGTGTAGTCAGGTGATAGGCCAGACTCGCCCATGTTTTCCGTACTCATAGCAAGCAATGCGTATACTTTGTCATGCATCTTGCTCGCCTCACCCTTGTGGAACATGTCGACGAGCTTTGTGAAGCTACAGACACCATCAGGCGGCCCGTTGCGTCCTTGGTATGGCAGTCTGAAGGGCGATCCCAGGATGAGGTAGGGTATGAAACGGGCCACGCTTCGCATATTTTGTGAGTCTTTACGAGCCTCGCCAACCTGTTGGAGCCGTAGCAACAACGAATTTACGGCTGCACTAAAAGCAAAGCCATCCATTGTAGAGTTACCCCATCGTATCTGGATGCGTCGAGCCGCGCCGACTTCTTGAAGGACCTAGATCGTTCAGCGACCGTTCAATGAAGGCATAAAAAAGTGGTTCTTCACTTACCCAAACCCGGCGGAACCAGGCTCGTTGGAAGAACTTGATGATTCTGTCCGATAGAAAAGCTCGGACTTGGTACAGGTTGGGTTTCTTTTGTCTTATGAATAGCAAGTCCTCGCAGATGTGCTCACTCTCATCCTCATGCTCGCCAAGCCAAACGACGACGCAGCTCGCGCAAGCATAAATCTGGTACATAAGACCAATCTGCCACTCTTTTTCTCGATCGTTTGTCTGATCTATGCACATCGTATCCACCCACAAGAGCCGCTCGATGTACGGGGACCTAAGATTCGCCAGTGCTGTATGCAAATTGGCAGTGATAGGCAGCTTGAATCCGTCTATCGAGATAGAGTGACTCAATTTCGGATCGCCCCATACATATGACAGAGCCTCGTACGCTTTTGGATGACCGTAGAACTCCTCTATGTTGCACTCGAATAGTGAGCCATGAAGAGGGCCATCAACATTCGTGTCGGGCAGGAGACGTAGTAGTCGGATGCCGCGTGGCGGCGTTAGAGCTTGGTAGACATACGGGCGCTCCATAATCAATGAGTCGAGATGAAAACGTATGCAGCAGAGACTGAGTTATTATCTGGCCCGAAACACCGACATTGCGCGTTGTTGTTTCTTCACACAAAAAAGAAAGAGATAACGAAGTAAAAGGAGAAGACAAAACGTCGTAGGCAGAAGCTGGCAGAGCCGGGCCGCAATGTCACGAGGCGGGGTCAGTTAGGTATGCCGCATAAAATCTGGTAAGGTGCCAAGGATCTCACTCGTCCTACACACAAATACAAAACGCCTCGACAGAGCCTCGCCGACTTAAGTTGGGCGTTCTGACACCCGGAGGCTGCCCGAGGGCCCATTCATAGTTCCACAAATTGGCAGCTGACATTTTTTAGCGGTGCCCCCCATGGTACTGAAAATAAAAATTGTCGAAGGCTGTGTTGATCACAAAAGGCTGCAAGGGCTGTGCCGGCTTGGATTGAATATGGACATGTATTCCCAATTCCGGATATAAGCAGGACGAGGGTCGTCGGTATATGGGGGCTTGCCAGCAAGCACCCCCTCGCTGAGGATAAATCCTTGAAGACAACCTCATGATGGGAACAGTTGACCCATACAAGAGTCGACATATGTTGGAACTGAAGCCGATCATCAAAAGTCATTCACTGTGGCTTGTGGTCAAATCGCGGATGCAGTATGATCAAGGCTGATGGCACGGTGATCAAGATGTTGCTATAAGGACGTTGCCAAGCTAAATATAATGCAAGAAGAAAGTAATGGAAGTAGAAGTAAAATACATGTTATATTATTACTGAAATGAAGATGCTTGTGATAGAATAAGTCTTGTCCTTCTTTTCAGTGGTGTTATGCCGCCTCAGTTCTCCCCAAAGGTATTTTCAAGTCCTTGGCGAAGGACCAGCCAGTATAACGGCAGCTGCAGCAGCTTCCTTTGGTTTGGTGTCATCACAGGCCATAGTAGAAAAGAACAGTGTTTTTCTCCTCCTTGTTTTCTTGCCTCCCCCTGCGGCGCAGCAACCGACCATTTTCGTCTATTTCATCAACAGATGACAATCGGAGGAAGGGGAAGAATGGAGAGCTCGACAAAGAGGCAAAGACGGCAGAATGCAGCTACTTATAATTCGTAGGGCAGGAAGGACTTCGCCATCAAGGTGCTTTTGGGTAGTTGTGTAACCTTATTCCGGGAAAAACATAATGTTCTGTTTTGTTGTACCTTTTGTATCATAATACCATGACAAGATTTGTGCTTATAAGAATTTTATATAGACCACGCCCGGAGGAAAGTTGGCGAACATTCTCTAGCAATGCCGGTGCTGAGACCTAAGCTTGCAGTGCGGCGGTTCCGATAATTGCGGAGCATGTATGATCATATCGTTTCGAGAACTAACATTGCCAAATAACAAGAGGTCAATCGTGCCGCACTCATCTCGACTATAAGCTCTGCCAAGCGTGTTGTGGGCTATTATAACCCAGCACGTACCACTCACCATAGTATGTCGCATTGCATTGTAAGTGGGTATTGGGGTCGATAAGTTAATTGCAGTCGAAGAGTGATCTTGCACCAGAAGTCAGACACAAATCACGATGCCTTGTCGTCGCCGTTGAGTATACCTGTGGCGCAGGAACTTGAAATCTCATAAATGATATGATGCCCGAACGCCATGCACCCAAATCTGCATTCATCCGCCCGCGGCGGGAGCGGCACAGAAATTCGACCCAGCCACCGGCGAACTGTAGGTCGCAAAGTTAAAATTGCCAACATGGCGCCTCCCACTCCCCGTTCAGGTGATTTGGCGCTTCTGTCTGTAAGGGACACATGCCAGGTAAGAACTCTATTCACTCGCGATACATGGACCGAAGCAGCTTTAAGCTTATGGAGGTACGTGCATTCGACGGATATAGCTCTAGTATACGGGGGCCATGGCTTCGGGCTTCAGCGGGTCTCGGGGCGCTGGCGGACGATGGTCCAGGCACCGTTGACCATGGAGCAAACGCTAAAGTAAAGAGCTTGGGCTTCTGGTGCGCGTCGCAACGCGTGGCTCGACGTTTAGTAGGTTACATATTTCGCAAGTCGCGTTGAATGGAAATCAAAAAGGTTTGCAAAATCATGCCGAGCATGCAGCCCAGGTAGACGAAAGCATGATGATTAATTCAGCCCCGAATAACAATTACAATTTATTGTATGCATGGAGTACTTGGTCGAGGCTCGATGCATCGCAATACGGATTACATATGATATGATCAGTGATTGACAGTGAATATGGCAGACCAGGGGATCCCGATCTTTCCAATTTTAAAATTTTCCAGCGGACACATTTCCTGCGCCAGCACACAGAGACAGTGTCAGAACCCCCACTGTCCCCGTCTAAGACACGAACATCTTTAGCACACTTCGCGGCTTGGCAACCCCAGCTTTTTAAGACTGGGCAGTCTGTTCTCTCAATCAATGGAGGTGATGGCAACTCGATGTGCAGGAGGAAGTGGCTTCGTCTGACATGTCTCCATATCACTCCAGTGTAAGGAGGGAGAAAAGGGTCGATGATTTACGGCCGGGGAGATTGCGCTGGAACTGTTCAGATCCTGCAAGCTCATATATGTGGCGAAGCTCGTAATAACGAACGAGCCAATGAGGCCTGGCGAACCCCCAGGAATCTCGATACATGTCGCCAGCAACTGCTTTTTCGACTGCTGCAGAAGAGGCGCTGCCAAGGAAGAAACTCGAGTACACTTCAGCTACAACCCATACCAAAAAGTACAACGGACGCCTCCTTGAGCTAACCGCGGCCGCTACCAGGCTGCCACATTTATTAACATACTCGTTCGTCTGGTGTTCGTTCTGATCTGACGGAAAGTTGGCCCAAAGTGAACCTAGTGCAGAATCGGGTGCCACGCCCGGCTGGCAAAGACTCAGCAAGACTGGGCCGTTGTCAAGGTCTGGATCCCGCTTAGCAGGTTAATAGCGACCCTGGACCCTGGCCGCTACCTCTTGGCACGTCCTCTATCGTGACTCGCCCAACCAGAGAGATCCCCTTCCACTCAACTGTGCCCCAATCCCAAATCCCCTCCCCCAGAAAAACCCCCCCCATGCACATTCGCATAAATTCCCTTCTCGACGCGATGTTCTCCCAATCTCATGAATCCTCCCACTCGCGCGTCGACTGTCTGAGTCAGTCAGTCACCTCCTATTAGTTGTATTGCTGGCTTTCCCGGCTATGCGATCGATACATACCGCCTAGCTGGTAGCGATAAGGGGGTATTGTACTTCGTAACCGTTTAGAGTATTCCTTATCTCTTCTTTTCTTTTCCTTCCTTTGCCGAACTCTACTCGTCTTCGTGTCGCAATACAGGTGGCGAACTGAACTTCGATTCCTTCGTTGGCAGAGTTCAGGGAGTCGTCGCTTTCGTTCTTCCCTCCCTCTTTCGTCCTTCGGCACATCGCAATCAAGACAAGATGGCTGTCTTGTTGCGACAGGAGCGGGTCAAGTACCTTGCGCTCGCAGGTCTTTTCGGCATCGTGGTCTTCTACCTCAGCCTTTATCGCAACTTGGACGGCAGCTCCCCCATCGCTGCTCAGCACCCTGATCTCTCAAAAGCTGGGCCTGGGGCAATCGGCCAGGATGAAGCTGCCGCCGTTGTACCACCAGTGCAGTCACAGGCGCCGAAGCCGTGGCATCGGCCGGACAGCCACCCAATCTCCAGGCTGATCGACGAAGCGCACATGCGATTCAACGAGAAGCTCGGAAGACGCTCCACCACCCTGGAGCAGGCCGCTTATAGGTATCGCGAGCGCCGCGGTCGCCACCCGCCGCCTGGCTTCGACAAGTGGTTCGAGGCCGCCGTGAATAGCGATGCTGTCATCGTCGAGGAGTTCTTTGACCGTATCCACGACGACATTAATCCCTTCTGGGCGATGGATCCCCTCGAAATGCGGCGCCAGGCTCATTTGCAGCCTCAGGTCATCCGGGTTCGCAATGGAAACACCACTTTTGAGACGGACAATCCTCACCGCCCAGAGTACATTCAGCTATGGACCGCCCTATTGGCGGAGATGCAGGAGTTCCTCCCTGATCTGGACATGGTTGTCAACGTTATGGACGAGACTCGAGTTTTGGTGCCGTGGGATGAAATGGCGGAGCACATTTCCAAGGAGCAAAAGTCGCGGGGGCTGTTCTCTGCCGATCTGGCGACGAGCGAGTACACCGACTACAGGCAACTCGATGAGGCGACTGGACAGAAGCCGTACGACGTCAAATGGATCAAGAACAAGCAGAACAAGTATTGGGACTACCTGGTCAAGGCGTGCCCTCCCGACAGTCCAGCCCGCTCGGTGAAGAGCTTGGATACCTTCAAGTCGTCCATCGAAGGCGTATATCCGACTGAGCCTCTTCCTTACACGTACCAAGGATTCGTGCAGAACTGGACCCTGGCAAAGGATCCTTGCCAGCAGCCTCACCTTCGCGGTACTCACGGAACCTTTGTCGAGAGTCTTAGCATGTCGACATCGCCCAAGCTTTTCCCCATGTTTGGTGGTTCCAAGCTCCCGCAGAACAACGAGCTGCTGGTTCCCGGCGCCATGTATCTCACCAAGCGCGTTTTCTACCACGGCGGTGACGATCACGGCGGCCCTTGGGAGACCAAGAGGGACGCCCTCATCTGGCGCGGTGTAGCTAGCGGTGGGCGCAACCACGCAGACAACTGGTGGCATTTCCAACGCCACCGATGGGTGCAAATGATGAACGGCTCGACTGTTGCTCGGGTCGCCGCTGGCGATGCTGCCGCGGGCCCGACTTTCACCCTCGACGCCGCCAACAAGTACAACGTCAAGGCCCGGCAAAACGGCGGCATCGGCCCGTGGCTGGATACGTTCAGCGACGTCGGCTTCGTCGACCTGGAGTGCTTCCCGCAAGCCCAGGACGCTGAAGGACATAGAATCCCCAGCTGCCCTCACACGGACCCGTATTACCCAATCAGAGAGTCCGTCGATATGAAGGTCATGTACGATTACAAGTTCCTCCCGGATGTGGACGGTAACTCGTTTTCTGGACGCTGGCGTGGTTTCCTCAGTAAGTTATATACTTCCAACGTTCCCGCAATCATAAAAAAATACTGACTTCATTGTAGTGAGCACGAGCATGCCGCTCAAGTCTACCATCTACACCGAGTGGCACGACGACCGCTTGGCCCCGTGGGTGCACTTTGCGCCCTTTGACAACTCGTACATGGACATCTACGCCGTCATGGAGTACTTCCTCAACGGCCACGACGACGCCGCCCGCCGCATTGCCGAGGAGGGCAAAGAGTGGGCTGACAGGGTCCTCCGAAGGGAGGACATGAAGCTGTACGTGTGGAGGTTACTGCTCGAATACGCCCGTGTCGTCGACCCGAAGCGGGATCGCCTCGCTTTTGTGGCGGATTTGACGAGCGCCAAAAGTTTGTAATTCCTGTACGATGGAATAATTAATGACTTGAGATTTTGTGTACATATATTGCATCTCGGCTTTGTAATGGTGCATCTAGCGATACAGGAGGCCTGAGTTCAGCGTCGGTACAAGGTCTCTCGAAGCGACCATATATTTAATGATGAGAAATGAAATACTCGTGCATCTTGGAAAATATTGTCAGAATAGAAATGATCTGATTGCCTCTCCGTGTCGGTTTCTCGAGGATACAAGAGCTTTTACGCGTAAGGAACACATTTGTTTCACCCCCCTTCAGCCACTATGGCGCGTGGATCTGGTAACGTTCAATCAGACACCCCCTATATTTGGCACACGGCGATCGAAGTTCACCCAGTCACAATTCTAAAACCTGCGGGTTCTGTTCAATCATCTCGTTGCGCGATATAGCATTGGGAAGGGCGTTCAATGTAACCATTCAGAGCTTTGCTGCGCAGCGAGCAACTCATCTCGCGGACTCGTAACTTCCGTGGCTTTCCTCTTTTCACGGACATGCGCCAGGACAACCATGAACGCCCAGAAGACTGGAAGCCAGGCCGTCAGAGCAGTGATCTGACCAAAGCCCAATTCATCGTCCAAAAACGGTTTGTCCATCGCCGCCGCCGCCTCGGCCATGAGTTTGCGGGCAAATCCCAGCTCGTAAGTACACAGGAACCTCAAGACCAGCAGATACAAAACAAGAGCGGCGACAGCCGCCACAGCGGCTACGACAGGGAGCCAGTGGAGTACAGGTATTCTCTCGGCCAAGCCATGTATGTAGGGAGCTACAATGACCCCGCCTGCAATGGCTGGTAGAAAAGTCAAAGGGACCAAAGACTGATAGCCATATTGCCGTGTGAGCCAGCGGAAATCCATCCCAAAACGATCTGGCAGCGTCCGAGCCAGGACTTGCGTGCAGGCCTTGGTGAGGTCGTCAAATGCTTGAGATTGGATTTGGTAGGGAAACGCTATGAACACACCACGGATCCAGCATGAAAACCCATGACACGTAAAAAAGATAACGACCTGCTTCCTCATGGTCGATGGAAGAGAAACAAATACTTAAACCAATTAACTTTAGCAGGAGGAGCTCAAAGAGTGACAAGATGTCAAGGAAGATGATTTCCAAAAAAAAAATTCGGCTCCCTCTAGTGACGGACTCATACTGCAATGATGAATGATATGGAGATGAAGATGTTCGATCCCCAGAAGGATAGGAGCAGTTGCTGCAAGACTTCACTTTTGCCACGTGCCCACTGGTAGACAATACTGATAGGCCCGAGAAGGAGGGTGATCGCAAATTGGAGATAGTATGAGACCATGACGCCTTTGCCGGTAATGTCCTGTGATGAACAGTCAGATTGGTTTGCTTCAAGCTTGGGGTTTTCGTTGGATGTACCGGATTACCGGCACCGAAAAGCATAGGACAGATTGCGGTACATTTTTGAACCAGGCCGGTGACGTTGTTGACTTCTGTGGTGTTCAAGGCGTCGTAAACTTGCAGAACTTCAAAAATGCTGCCAAATAGGCAATTCTTTACTATTGTCGCGTTATCCATGGATTGGGTGAGATTTGAGATTTGAGATTTGTGGATGAAGTGGATGGGTTTCCAGGAATTTCCGTCGCCTCCAAATATATAAACACGTTTGGAATGTCTTACCGTAAGTCGGCTGTGCTTGATCGTGCCTCGCAGTTCGCCTTGGATAACTTTTTCTTTCTTTTTCTTGTAAAATCAAAGACAGAAAACTGCTATGCCTGCTTTGATTCAACCAGTCGGGCAATAAGATTGTGGCAATCTCGGCAGTGCCGCTGCGAAGAAAGCCCGATTTATATGAGAGAGGTTTGCCAGGTGTACTTGGTAGAAGCTTTTGCACTGCCGCCCATGTCTTTCTCAACCGCCGCTGGCAGGATTTGAGGCGCATTTCATCGCCATTGTGCAAGTCTCAATTGACTGCTCATTAGCTACTTCTATTCGACCCATTGATGGCTGCATTAAGGGACCATTTCGTCTTGAGTTCGCCAATCTCACAGCTCCATGTTCGTCACGCGCACGCTGTGTAGCGAACCAAAGGCGATGTTGGCGTCGTAAGGAAATCGGCTTAGACGTCTTTTCCCGCCCTGTAGAACACTGTTTGCGTTTTTACTTCTTGCAATGCGGCATGCTTGGCCAGACGTCATTGTTTCTTGCAGTCGAGGCTTTAGCAGCTGTTCTCTTTCTTTGAAGATAGTTTAGCTGTCTGCCATAAGTGGTACGGGTGATTGTGAGCTTGAGTTTTCCACTCCATAATGGTGAAGATTACCCGATAACACCTCCAAAGAAAGTTGACAGCATAAGCTTATTTCAACATCCGAGTCTGTGCTCGGGTCACTCAAGAAATCCCCGGAGGACTTGTGATTGTCAAATCAGCAGCGTGGAAGCCACGAGGCTCGGCACGGAGGCTATTCGCCCAATTATGAAGACGGACGACTTCCCAGCCACCCATTGATCTGCAACGGTCGTGAGTGACCGAATTGTGAGAATGGGAAACAATAATCTTTTCAACGAAGCGGACAAGTACAGTTAATCTTTGGCATAAATTTGCGATGGGTATGTATGAAATTCCGTTTCTTGTACTATTGACTGGCACCTATAAAACACCAAGTCTTATTCTCGACGCATCTTCAGACTATATATGGTCATATTTGAATGTGAGTTGAGTTGGCAAGAAATCTCGCGATTATATGTACCGAAATTCTTGGCGAAATTGGCTTTTCTATTTCATGTAACACTTGATCACGAGTCCGTGTTGAGACGTATATGCCGCTTTCGTGTATGCAAATCTGTTCAGAGGATGATTCATCATCTCTAGGATATGAACTTGCGTAGATGATGGATATTGAGGACCTGTCAAGGCGATCGTGAGGACCAAGACCGTAAGTTGGACATGGTTGATAATGATCTGCCTAGACGGGGAATGGCCATGTGCTCAGTCTAGCATGAGTTGGCCGTATATATCGACCGGTCCGGACCCATTGTGTTCGCCCAGGTCTAAGTGTCAGTGCTTATATGCATGACCATGTAAGGTGTCATTAGTTTACATGGTGGCGTGCATGCATGATATCTTTGAGGGCACAGTTGTTGTTCAAGGATGACTGAAATCTTGTCTCATGTCCTCGAGGAGCCACTATTGCCGAGACTCTCCTGGTAAACTAACACGTCAGGACTAGGAGCAGTGTCGGGGACCGTTGAAGGTGTCGCCGTGGACGACGAAGGTGTCCCCGACGCTGGAGAGGGTGTGTTGATGGGGTTCCCGGACATGTCCAATATCCGCCCGACCACATCGTCGTCCGCTACACGATCAGCCTCGGAGTTCTCGATGTTCAGTTTATTCATAAACATGGGCGGGCCCAGCGTTTCCCACTCTCCGTCTGTGATGGCCATTTCTTCGCCGAAATTGTTGATCAGCTTGAGTTCCTTGACCCTTGGGTCTCGGGTTGGAAATGAGTAGAGATCTCGGTCGGGCGCTGTCCAGGTGTCGTTCTCCAATATGGCCTTGGCGATTTCCACTCGGTCTGTCAGAGTCGTGACCTTGAGCGGGACCCGCAGGAGAGGTTCCCACGTGTCTCCGACCTCCTCGCAGATCTCCCTGATCTGTCTGTCTCCGATATTCTTCATCCACCAAGGACCCAAGTTCTGTTTAGTGAAAGCACAGTAATGCGCAATGATGATCAGAGCACGGGGTCGATGCTCCTGCGCCAGGGGAATGAATGTCCTGGGCATAAAGGTGAAGAAGGTGATGACCCGCAAGTCCATGAGCGGGCTAAAGCCCGTCTCGAGCTCTTGATAAAGCGACCCGAGGTAGCGCAGCACCTCGTAGTACGTCTGCTTGTGCTCGTAGTCGTCGTCTCCCGGTCCGATCTTTTCTATCATGTAGAGAAGGTTGTTCGGGACCCACCGCTGCGACTTGTTCAGATTTATGGGCGGGCGGAAGAACAAGGCAGCCAGGCCCGAGCTGGAAATGGTGGCAGGCGAGATGAGTTCGACAATGAGTCCGATACCCCTCCATACGACCATCCAGTCTATGATGTACAGCGGTTTCGTATCCGGCTCGCGAAACATTTCACTAGAGAGGGCACATATGAGCAGGGAACCGGCGAGCAGGGCGGGAAAGTCGCTTGGCTGTGCCTTCTCAATCGAACTGCGATAGCCCTCAAAGGCTCTTGCTCGATACTTGGCCGACTTGTCCATCGGAACAGGCTGTTGCAAGGTCTTGAAATGCAGCGCGGAGAGGCCCATGAGCGTCTGCATGAGGAACGGCGACTCGAACGCCAGCTGCGGGATGGTGACTCTGAGCACGGTATCGATGGCACCCTGGCGGCCGCCCTCGATGTTGAAGGTGTGATATGTCTCGGCCGTGTAGAACCAGAGCATCTTCATATCCACGGCATCGGTGGCTCCGGCGGGGATGAACATGGGCTCGGCCACCATGAGAGGGGTGCTGCTACTGCTGGCAGACTGCGGAGGGCTGTACTCTCTGGGCGACCTCGCGGCTTTGGAGGCAGAGGTCGGTTTGCCAGACCGGACCAAGGCCGTCGATGCTGATGCTGACGCCGGTTTGGGATAGACACAGTTCTCCTTGCGCAGAGTGCACGAGCGGCAGCGGGGCCGCCCCTCGTCGCACTTTACTTTTCTCTGTTTACATTGCTTGCAGCCCGCCCTCGACTTTTTGTGTGGGCGTTTACTATGGTATGGGCGATTTGTGTCCTCCGCCGAAGGGAGTGCTGATGGTGAAGCATCCGCAGGGGAGGGATTGTTGAGGGGCAGATCATTATTGCCGATTTCCGAAGCCAGATCCAGCCCCAAGTCAAAGTCAAAGTCGACGAGGTCCAAGTCCACCCCATCATTCGGATTCGACGCCATGACTGTGGTTTATAGAGTGACTTCACGAAAACGAGTTCGGATGACTCAGCTGTTTGGCCTGCTCGGATTCGGACTCGCTTCTCTAGACATTGAGTAGACGGATGGGGGCAGATGCAGACTTCGCGTATGAAGTACAGATGCCAGAGTATACGCCCCAACCGAGACCCGAAAAAGAGTGAGAAAGTAGGGCGTTCTGACGATGACGCGAATAAGCACGCTTGTATCGATGATATGATCAATGTAATAACTTCAAAATGGCCAATTCGATCAACTTTGGCAGGACTATACGACTTGGGAATGAAGAGAACTTGGGAGGTTTTGTTGACTCAACATTGAACTACACCCGTCACTTGTATCTACGTCAAGACTCGAGCGATTAAGGAAAGGGTAAGCAAAGAAACCTAGCTCGTCCGGGTCCGTAGCGGCAGGGAGGCGCAGCTCAAGGCAGCTCTTTTTTCTAGTGTCTCTAATAGAATAGGGACGGAAGGATTCCAGTCAGGTTCATGTGCTTACATTTTTACCTTGTCTGTTTGATTAGCCCGAACTAGCCCACGTATCTAATGCAGAAAGAAGCTCTTTCTTTCCAATATGATTCGATGCCCTACGAGACTCCCAGTTGCTCCTATCGCTAACGAGTTCCGATATGCAACCGCAACAGTCTGTTGAGTCTATCGCTGCTACAAGTAGGTGTCGTTAAATCCGAGTCCACCTACCGTACAGAATACAGGACGTATATACTTCGTTCTTCTTTCAAAATTTGCATTGCAAAGGTCTGAATTCAGATGCGGATATTGTTCAGTTGATGAATTTTATCTAAATGCAGTATCTATTTTCGCTGTAATACCATTGCTTGAAAAAGATAATGCACAGGTATAAGCCCAAAATCCTACGTCTGTCTGCTACTACCAGATACTAGGTAGGCCTGGGGGGTTACGCAACCCCTAGAAATAGTACCGCTCCTTCGGGTCCGGGGCTCCCCCAGCGCAACCCCACCCCATCCCATTTGAGTCGGATGCGAGTTCGGTCGCTCAGTCGGCCTCTCAGTCGGCCTGGGACGCGCTTTCCATAACGGCAGAACGCGCCATCACCAAAAGGAAAAAAGTTGAGCTCGCATGCTTGGACCACTCCAAACTGGAACCCAATCATCGCATCTAGCCATGCACTCGACAATTGGCCAATCTTGATTTCGTGCGTATTCTTCCAGTTGTAGGGGACCTTTTGGGCGGCAATGGGCTCGCTATTCCAGCTCCCGGATGAGCTCATCGCGACCCTCTTCACCACCTTTCCGAGCCGCGAGCCCCAGATTCGATCTCTGGCAACACTCGTCTACCCACGAGCAGCGCCATGCCGCAACCTGATCATTCACGGCACCGAAGCGACTGGCAAGAGCGCCATCACCTCTGCCATATTGGCCACGCTTCATGAGGACGACGATACGGGTCTGGACTATGCCATCGTCAGGTCGCCCGAGTGCGTGACAGCCAGGCATCTGTTCGAGCGGACTGCCGACACCGTCGCCGAGGCGCTGAAATGGCAGGCCCCAGTCGGGCGCTGCGAGACTCTCGCCGCATTGACGGTCGAGCTGAGCAAGATGTTGAAATATGTCGAGAGAGGAAAGGCTTGGCGGTTTGTGCTCGTCTTTGATGCCATCGACCGCCAAAGGGAAGCACCGCCCACGTTGCTTCCTGCGCTGGCGAGGTTATCGGAAATTGTATGGCTATTTTGTTCATCCCTTTGGTCTCGAATATTTGGATACTAATGGTACTTTTACTCAGATACCAAACTTAACCACCATCTTCATACTCACGGCGCCGCAGCCCTCCATCCTCCGCACACCCGCGACGCCACAACTACACTTCCCCCCTTACACGAAACCACAGTACGCCGCGATTCTCTCGACCTCGCCGCCGCCAGCCTTGCCAAACACTACGCAGCAAGAGACGACGGAGCTATACGCCAAGTTCGTGGCGGCTGTGCATGATTCACTCACCCGCGCGGCTTCGCGGACCCTGCCCTCGCTCAAGCAAGCCACCACGACACTCTGGCCCCGATTCACCGCACCCGTCGCCGCGGGAACGCACAAGGCCAAGGAGTTCAGCAAGCTGCTGGTCGCCGCGCGGGTATGGCTGCAGGATGAATCCGTCCTAGCCCCGGGAATCGTCTCGTCCACGACACGACTTACAAGTAATGCTCCGAGCTCTACAATACCGCTGAATGGCACGCCACAGAAGCAGGTTGCTAGCACCACGACGACGCCGACAAAGTCTGGCGCTGGGCCGAATAAGACGGGCGCCAGCTCCACGACAGACTTGGCCGTCCTGCTTCCCCGTACGGCAAGACTGCTGCTTGTGGCAGCCTACCTGGCCTCGCACAACGCCCCCCGCCACGACCAGACGCTCTTCAGCACGTGGCACCACGGCCGCCGCAAGCGGGGCGGCGGTCACGTTAACAATGCCGGCCACCGCTCCAAGCACCGCAAGATCGCCCGCAAACTGCTCGGCCCGGGCGTCTTCGTGCTGGAGCGCATGGTCGCCATTTACGCGGCCCTGCGCCGCGAGCAGCTGGGCGACGGCGGAAAAGGAGGAGGCGGCAGCAGCGCGCTGGGCGTCGACGCCGACGTCGGCATGGCCATCGCCACGCTGACCAGCTTCCGGCTGCTCGTTAGAGTCGGCGCTGGGGCCGGGGCTGGCGATATGGACAGGGGCGGCAGGTGGCGATGCGGTGTCAGCTGGGAGGTGGTCAGAGGCGTCGGACGCAGCCTGGGAATCGAGGTAGAAGAGTGGCTAATTGAGTAGTTGGCACGAAGACGATAGTGCTGACAAACGCGGTTGAAGGAGATCCCACCTTGCATGTAGCTGCCAGAGAGAAGAAATCATAATCAGATACCCCTGCTAAGTACAAATTCGCTATCAACCTTCAGATGACTGTTTTGTGAGGTCGAGTTATTGGTGAAGTCGAAAACAAGGTCAGAAATATGACCCCCGGGTTGGAGATATACGGGATTTCATTGAGTCTATCCATACCTAAGCTTGCTTCACTACCTCCTTTTCTATCACTTCCTTGTCTAATCGATGGCTTCCGCACATAAGAATGAAACGAAATCTAAACATGAGTCAAATTCCCAAACCAGTCGCTTGCAACCTCTCCAGATCTTTGCTACCAAGAATCATGCGCTAAGATGCAATTCGATCATGCAGACTCGAGAGCAAGAACCAGCGCGCTTCGGGATGGAAGGTAGATATGCGTCCAGTTCTTGCGCTCGTTCCACTCCATTGGCGTAGTGAAGAAACGAGTGTTCTCGTCGACGCGACCGTGGCCGCCGTACACCTTGCTGTCCGTGTTGAGCACCACCTTGTAGGTACCGGCTTGGTCGATGCCGATTCTGTAGTCGGCAAAGGACTGGCTGGGGTGGAAGTTGAAGACGAAAACGACACCGGCACGCTCGAAGACGACGACCTTGTCACTCTCATTCTTGAGGCTAATGTACGCCTGGGGGGCGTGGAGCCAACCGAACTTGTCCTCTGTCAGATTCATGTCTCGGTCAAAGGTGTTGAGGTCCTTGTAACGGAGGAGATCGTCCTCTGTCAGATTCAGCTGCCGCCGGGCATACCAAAAGCTGTTGTTGTTTCCTTCTCTGGGAAAGTCGAGCCACTCGGGATGTCCAAACTCGTTGCCCTCAAAGTTGAGGTAACCCTCGCCACCGAGGCCATGCGTCAATAGTCTGATCATCTTGTGTAAAGACATACCGCGGTCGATGACTGGAGTCAGGGGGGAGAGCGTAGACATGTGAGTATACATCTCCGCATCACAGAGATGCATCATCAGAGTCTTGTCGCCGACAAGTGCCTGATCGTGAGACTCGGCATATGCAATCGTCTTCTCGCCGTGTCGGCGGTTTGTGAGGGTCCAGCAGATGTTGGAAATGTCCCATTCCTCATCCGTCTTCTCTTTCAGGAGCTTGATCCACATATCCGGAACAGCCATTGCCAACCGGTAATCGAAACCAACTCCACCAAGAGACAGAGGCAAGCAGAGTGCAGGCATTCCAGAGACATCCTCGGCAATGGTGATCGTTTCGGGATACAGATTGTGAAGCAGCTCATTGGCGATCATGAGGTACACCACCGCTTCCTCATCGACTCCAGCACCAAAGTACTCGTGGTAACCGCCCGAGAAGCCCCTATTACTTGTAAGTATAAATCCAATACAATGAAGGCCAAGAGCCACTTACGTTCCAATACCGTGGTGAGTGTAAATCATGCTGGTCACACCGTCGAAGCGGAAGCCATCAAAGTTGTACTCATCCATCCAGAACCGCAAGTTACTCAACAGAAACCTGAGAACTTCATGGTGTCCGTAGTTGAACAGTCTGCTGTCCCAAAGCTCATGTCGTCCCTTGGCACCTTCATGGAAGTAGAGGTGATCCGTGCCATCAAACTCGTTGAGACCGTCGAGAACGTTCTTCGAGGCGTGACTGTGGACTACATCCAATAGTACCACCAGGCCGAGACTGTGTGCTGTGTCGAGAAGCTCCTTGAGGTCCTCTGGGGTTCCGTATCTGCTACTTGCAGCAAAGAAATTGTTCACTTGGTAACCGAAGCTGGCGTAGTACGCGTGCTCCATGACAGCCATCAGTTGGATAACGTTGTATCCCAAATTCTTGATCCGGGGCAGCATCGAGGCGGTGAACTCCTTGTAAGTGGTGACTCGCGTTTCGGGGGACGAGATACCGACGTGTGCCTCGTATATCCTGGCACTTTGGGGCTTCTTCGGCCGAGAATGCTTAAATGTGTACTTCTCGGACGCTGGTGGGTTCCAGAAGCGAGCGTCATATGCAGGAGATACAGACAGGTCCTGCGTCACGTACTTGATCCATGCTGGAAGTCTATCAATGTGCTCTCCACTAGGCTTGGTCATGGAGATCTGTTGTGCTGTTAGTACATGTCGTTTGGTACCATCTTGAGCGTATGACCTGCCTTCAGTTTCGAGTTGTGTGGAATAGCTGGCTCGCCGTTGACCGCCGGCAGCACAATCTCCCAAACGCCAAAGTCATCCTTCTTCATGGGGTGGGAACCTCGGTTCCAACCATCTTCACGGTATCAGCTAGATGAACATGAGAGTCATGACTGGCAGCGATTCAACTCACTGAAATCTCCGATCAGGTACGCCTCTGTCGCGCCAGGTGCCCATTCTCGATAGGTAATGCCATTGTCCTCTCCGACAATGAATCCGAACTTCTCGAAACCCTGTGCGCCTCACGGCGGGTCAGCGGGGGTTGCCCAGAGGTATTTCGGTTGTAGGACGAACCTGAGAGAACTTATCCACGCCTCCCTCGGTCTCGTTGATCGTCTTGATCCATTCCTGAGCTTTGGTATATCTTCGCTTCAAAGTATCCTTGAACGGAGCCAGCCAGGGATCAAGCTGGACGACGCCTCGAGGGGAAGTTAGTTTAAGAGCTCCAAGTTCAGTAGACGCGAGTCATTCATACCAGTGCCGTCTGTGGGAACCTCAGTTGGTACACCAGCCGACGCATCGGGCGCCAGTGAGTTCGCCGAAGCGTCTGCCAGAGTCGCTGCCATATCTGCTGATTTCGAAAATTTGTGTATTGAGGGAAAACACGAGTGAAAAATGAGCTCGACACGGACAGAAATCGAGATGAGTGAGAGCTGCCCGCTAGGTAGTCCACAAAGTAGCTAGCGACCTTGGAAAGCTATGGGCCAGAACCGGGGGTCAAGAGCAACAAGCTTGACAAGAGAGGGGCGCGTCTAAATACAGTTTGGAAGATGCGTGAAACACAATTTTGTGCTCCTGTGTTATGGTTATGTGAGACTATCTGAGTGATATATTCTGTTCAATCTCCTCTCCACTACCATATTCCAGCGACGCTTTCCAATCAAAATTCGCAGTTTTGGTGAGCACAGCAGCATGTAGGGGGGTAGCTGCTGCCAGCTTTATGACGTCGAGGGGCAATGGACAACGACGAATTCAACGAAAATTACCCCTGCAGTTGCGGTATCTTTACACTACGCTTTGCACACTAACACCCCGGTTGACAGCATTCAGTGAGGAGATTGTCTGCTGCTTGCCGCTAATGGGGAGCACCATTGGGTCAATTGCCACCTGAGATGCCCAGGCTCCATCTTGTCTCAGCGAGAAAAGCAGCTGTTCTGCTGTCTGTCACCCATTGGCTCCAATCTGGGGTCTCGATATGGGTCTGGGGCTGGGGAGTGGTCCGATGGGTTGATATGGGGCCTTTGTTGGTTGTGGTAGGCCAATACGGTTCGAGACAGCGACGCAAGACGTCGATCAAATGTTGGACAATGTGCATGAATAATATCTTTTACCTACTGGTTGCGTCCCGGATTACCTACCATTGCAACATGGGATTGTGCGTAGGCATGCTGGCAGTCTTGTATGAACCCACGGCAGCTTGAGCACTGATCAATGCCCGTTGTGAGCCGCTCCGGATTTAGCGGCGGCTCTTAGCGGCTCATCCCACCAATTTCCCCGCTACAGTTTGGTGTCCCCCGCAGAGTCTAGACAGCTGGGAGCTTCAACGAATAACGTATGGATTGCCCCGTTCAAGGGATAGCACGGCAACAACCCAGATCAGGCATTGATCGAAACACCAACGGCCAGGGACGAGGTCATGTTCTACACACATATTGATTGCATCGATATTATATCCTAGATTTCTCATACTTCCTCCTACCTAAACTGCTCCTATATCACCCTGCTTCGATCCTTTGACCTGCAATCTTTATTGACGAGTACAATTCTACCCCGCTTCCGGCGCGCGACGGCTGCTTTCTACAATGATAGAGTAATGATCAGCTGACGCACTGCTCTCAGAACTGCGATCACCGCTCCGATCCAGGAGCGCTACCCTTTCTGTCCACCTTCGTACCTGTGAACTCCGAGTTGCGCTTCATCTTGACCTCTTGCAAACTGGCAACAATTCGTTGAATGTGAATTCCTTGCTTTCTGTGCGGTGACTCTCACTCTGCACAGCCGAAATCCCCGGGGTGACGCACGCGAATGCGCCTTGGGTAGCCGATCCGCTGCGACCTTCGATAGCTGCCCGCTGAAAGGGCCTGAGGGGTTTTACGAACTTCAAACTGTCAACGACCATGCTGTCGATAATACGACGACCACGGGCGGCTCCGACAGCCCTGAGGAGGGTGTCGAGTCTGCGCTACCGAGGACTTGCAACATCGGTCCCTCTACGGACAGCGCCTCGCCGAACCCGAGACTTATCATCGAGCTTCTCAAACACGTACGACCCGGACGAGGAGGGCCGAGGTCCCATGTTCAATAAGAATACATTCGGCGTGCCCCAGTTCTACCCCCGAGACTTGAAGAAGCGGGTGGACGAGTACGTGGTCGGACAAGACCGTGCCAAAAAGACTATATCATCCGTCATCTTCAACCACTACCAGAACATTCGGCGGAGACGCCACCAGGAAGAACAGGAGCGCAAACGCGAGGAGAAGATACTCCGGCGGCACGAGGCTAGGGACAGGTTTGCACGGGAGCGGGAGCCTGTGCATCCTGTCGAAGGTGCGCTTCCGTATTATCATCCGCTTCGGCGGAGTTATGCTGCTGACGAAGTCTATGAAGACGAGTTTCCCGGCCATAACGAGTCGGTCAGGGATGCGCACAAAGTGTGGCAGCACCGAGAGCAGGAAGATGATTTCTACATTCCAGAAGACCCCAGCAGACCGCCTCCGGTCAAGATAGATAAGAGCAACTTACTCTTGCTGGGCCCGACAGGTGTCGGAAAGACATTCATTGTAGAGTGAGTATTAAACGCATATGCACCCTGGCGGCACTACTAACCAGCCCTCGTCTATAGAACACTCAGCAAGAAAATCAGCGCCCCTTTGACTATATGCGACTGCAACTCCTTTACGCAAGCCGGCTACATAGGCCAAGACGTCGAGACCTGTATCGAACGATTGTTGATCGAAGCAAACTACGACATCAAAGCGTGCGAGCACGGCATAGTAATATTAGACGAGTTTGACAAGATAGCCAGACGCGAGACTATGAATGGCAGAGATGTGGGCGGCGAGGGTGTACAACAAGCGCTGCTGAAATTGGTAGAAGGCTCGAAGGTCACCGTTAACGTCAAAGACAATCGATCCTCGTCGTCGCGCTCCGCGAGCCCGATCACGACCAACTACAGCGGGCCCGGCTCTACATCTTCCAGCTCGGGGCCTCAGGCCCAACCTCCACAAGCGGGCAAGGTGGATCAATACACGATTGACACCTCGAATATCCTCTTCGTGTTCTGCGGTGCTTTCGTTGGTCTTGACAAAGCAATCCTGAACCGAGTCTCCAAATCATCCATGGGGTTCGGGTCCGAGCTGCGCAACCGGGAGGATGACTCGAAAGGTCGAGCCAATCTCCCCCTAGAGCTCTTCAAGCATCTTCCACACCAGCCAGCAAACGAGGCAGACACGTCGGCACTCACGCCTCTGGATCTCACGCGTCCCGAAGACCTTCAGGGCTTTGGCTTCATACCGGAGCTCATCGGACGTATCCATAATATTGTGGCCCTGTCTCCCCTGTCCCAAGATGACCTCTTCAGGATCCTCACCGAGCCGAGGAATAGTCTGCTTTCTCAGTATGTAGCCCTTTTCGAGACATACCCATCGACGCTGGCCTTTACGCGAAAGGCGTTGCGAGCCGTGGCCGAGCGTGCCGAGAAGTCGCGGACTGGCGCTCGCGGCCTGAAGATGGAGATGGAGCGTATACTCGCCGAGCCCATGTTCGACGCGCCGATCCCGTACGTACTAGTTACGGAGGCCGCCGTCAAGGGCACGGAGAAGCCGGGCTACTGGGGAAAGGACGGCAAGTACGAAATGGAGCGGCGGATCAAGGACGAAGACGGATCCCTGCCGGGAGAGGACGCAGGACGTGACGGGCGAGAGGTTGTGTCGGACACGACTTTCGAGCAGTACAGACAGGCCGGTGAGAGCGGTGCATAATCAATTTGCCCGTGGCAAATAGCATTCGCCCGACGAGCCTCCTATGGGCAGTCGGGCATGGAGTTCTTGGGGATCCGGCTTTGATAAGAATCATGATGTTTTGGTGCGTGCTTTATCGTCGCATAGCTTAGCATTGGTTCTGAGAGCAGTTGTATATGTGCGTGGTATCTGTCTTGGTAGCTTTGGGCCGTCTCTTGTATATAAGATGAATTCGTCGCCAGGTTTCTATAATGTCAGTGCATAATATCGCGTCTCCTGACATACCATCAAGGAGTGGCCGGTTTGAAAATGGGCAGATCGTAGCTCTTCGAAATCAAAGTCGAGTTGCCTTTCCAGGTAGCTGGCGGGTTTGCGAGTAAGATGGCCGTGACGTAGCAAAAACAGGAACCAGAGGCGTTCTGAACGATATGCAATTTTCCATTTATACATATGTACAACTGGCCACATACAAACCCCTCCCTCTTCGGCTTCCACCCGCTCGTGATACACGTCTGCCTTCTCGCCGGAACAATCCAGTCTTGTCGTCTGTCTTGTTCCGAGCTAGATGGCCAAACTTGAAAAGCACCATCTAGTTGATTGATCGATGTAATTTGAATTTCTCTCTTTCGTTGGCTTTTTTTTCTGTTTGTACACGTATTTGTCGCTTTGCGCCCTTCGCCCAGCCGTTTCCTTGCCTTGTGCTTTCTCGAGCTTGCCTTTCTTTCTAATGACAAAGGGAAATTTTTGGTAAATTGGTATTTTTTGGTGATTTCTGGTCTTGAAATCATCTTGTCGATCGACGAGTCATCATTAGTAGAGTAAGTAGCCGTCGATGCAGAAGTACAGCGGCAGAAGCACGCTTAGTGCTTGGGCGGCGACTGGACCATACCCTTGCCGTCGTAGCCGGGCGAGGAGATACCGGTAAGGGGTTCTGCGCGTTGAGCCTGGAGAGATTGTTAGAGAAAGCGGGCCAGAGGCGAGAGACGCGTGTGATATTCCAGGATGAACGTACCTTGACGAACTCGTTCGAGGCCTCCTGGTACTCCTTGGTCATGGTAGGCGGAGGGGGCTTGGCGAACATGCGCATGGTAGAGAAGACGGCGAGCGAAACACCGACACCGATGGCGACGTAGAGGGCGACCTTGCGGCCCTCATCGGCGGGGGGCTGGGCACGGGGACCGTGAGGACCGAAAGCGATCCAGTATGCTGTGAGAGATGTCAATGTTAGCTGGCTGTTCTCTTTGGCCTTCGTCGAGTTGTGACGTATTGGGCGTTGTGCGGATGGGGCCCCCGAGGCATATTTCGAAAAAGCGCGACTCCGCTGCAACCATTCGTCCGATTGAGGTCGATGCAAGCTCGAGGACCTCTCCAAAAACATCCCAAGACATCCCAAAAACCATCCCGAGACGTAGCTCGGTCCAATTGATGCCATTGGGAGAAATGAAAATTCATCATCACGTACCGGCCTTCTTCTCGGAGACGGTAAGCTCGGCCCAGTTCTCCTTCATGCGATCCCTGAGAGCCATCCAGAGCTCGGCCTGCTCGGTGCTGGGCAGGTCCTCCCATCGCTTCTCGATGTTGGCGAGGGTGGGCTTGGAGATGGCGTGCGTCGAGGCGGCGGCCCTGGGGACCATGGCGAGGCGTGCCGAGGGAGCGGCAGCCCGGGTGGCGCGCAGCAGCGAGGTTCGCATCATGATGGGCGATTGTGAGATATCTCAATTTGTCGGGAGGAGTGGAGATTTTCGGATTTCGAAGCCCAATTGATGTAGGGACGGGGGGTTCGCAGGCTGGTGGGTTGGACAGCGACTTTTCGTAGCGTGCAGTCGTTGTTGTTGCGGTTGGGGGGCGGGAGGGAAAATGGGTGTGGTATTGAGACGGGTCGTGCGAATTGAGGTCGGGATCTAGTTGCGTTTTTTTGGTTCGATGTGTCAGGCCATTTCTCTGAGCTCGGAATGGATCGAGCTCCAGTTCTGACCCAGTCTTGGTGCCTCAGGCTGCTAGAACTCAATCGACCTTGGCCAACTTGGAGCTTGACCAAAATCAATTTGGTTCGGGATTTAGCCCCATACGCGCTAGCACTGTCACTGGCGGACGCCTGGCTGCCCGCTATCGATTCAGTACAGCTGTCTCTTCTCGGGCTCTCGGGGCTATCCGGGCCTTGTGGCCACCTACTGTTATGCTCACATGCAGGAACATGCTATGATTACCCGTACCTTTCCGGTTTGTCCTATTGATCAGAAGAGACCATGTACATTGGATGCAGGTGATCTTCTCGATCTAGATACCGCGCCTCTCGGGATTTCAAATCTACAAGAGTCTACATCATAAGCCGTGAGTTTTGTGATCTAAATTTTGGTTCTTCAAATACAGTTCACTCATGAGGGGCCCGGTCTTTATGGTTTTTGGTGTTCTATTTTTATTGAGTCCCGAGAGGCTGGAATAATGAGAACTAACGGTGGTCATTTGACGTGCATGGACTTGAACATATTGGCATATACAGCGGACTATATGGACAAGACACACGGTGAACGACTTTCTCGACTTTTGATTATCTTACAAGAGTTCATTGAATGCCTGATCGTGACCAATGGTCAATTGCCACTGGCTTTTACATGTCTGATCTGGACTTGGTGAGAATAACAATTATTTCGCGGAGGGCTCCTTCTTTCCTGTGAATGGTCTCCAGTGCCGCTCCCTATTGAGATGCCACGCTTGTCTTCAGTCACCGTCAATGACGATGTCAAAGGCAGCTGCCGATCACTACTGACGTTTACCACCGAAAGGGAAAGAAGATTGCGTCAAATCGCCATGTTCGCCCATTGACATGACCTCTTCCGTAAACCCATGTTGGCAGTGTTCCAAATTACTTTCTGTCCATCTCTATGCCAGAGACTAGAAAGCTCACATCATCATCGGCAGCACTAAACTTATTCATCAGTACCCAAATCTCGTACTATTATGGCAATGGATAATAATGAATCGCCTTCTTCACCAGCCCCTCGAGGTCGACCTCAGATCCAGCCGCCGTCACCTTATGCCTTTCTATATGAAATAAGACGAAATGTCCCCAATACGCATCCGATTGGAAACGATAATCATCAAATAGACGAGAACCAGACATGGGCGAGTACCCAGCAAAACAAGGGCATCGAGCATAGTGCGGCCGAGCCACAAAATGCAGAATCGCGTCCGAAAACAAAAGAGCCTCGGAGCAGTTTTGTCATGGTCAGGAAGAGAAAGGCAGAAGAAATATCCGGGGCATCTGAGCCAGCGACCATAACGCACGATCAATGTAAAGGATGGGAGGCATGGCCCACTCATCCAGACACCGCAGACAAGATGATAGACTGGGTAGTCACTCAGAGTCTGTCCCACGCACCCGGCTTTCACGAACCTCCGGTACATACACAGGGCGACGTTTCACCGCCTCATTTACAAACACGAGACATCATTCTTCACCCTCCGCCACCGACACTGCGAAGCGTTCTTGAAACTCATTTAGAGGCGCAGGACGGCCGCTTTTTCCCACCGCAAGATGATAAGCCCCTTTCTCAGCTCTGCGAAGTACAACTAAACGCTGTGAATTCATTGGTTGAATTTTCAAACGAGCAAGACCGCCTTGAAGATGAACTCGATGCCAGCTACATGAAGCTTTGGAGGTCCAAACTGCGCATCACCGAAGGTGAGACGAGAGAGCTCCTAGAGATTGCAACTTGGGAAAGGGACCGTCGGGATGCCATGCAGCCAGTACTAGTAAACCTAGCCGAGAAGATGATTGAGGTTTCCTCCATGCTTAATGTTATCATTGAGGGAAAACTCAACGCCAACAACCAGCAGAAAGATGGCTTCAGTAAGGGCTCGAACACAAATGCAGCAAGACGTAAAAAGATCAAAGTCAAAGTGAAAGAAAGCGCATAAGGTATGCGGGACGACAAGAAAGAGAACCTTGAGGATCTTTGGGGGGAGATTTTTAATATACAAGCACAACTAATTATAGATCCAGCGCTTGCTTGAGACCAATCAAAATGCTTTCGAGTCTTTCATTTACATCAGGTGTCAAGTTCCAATTTACCTAGTGATCAAAATCCTGCCTGTTTATCCTGATGCCTCGTCATATCTTCAAGCGGATATACTAAGAGGCATGCAATTTGAAGACACGGAATTCGGTAAATGGATTAGGACCCGAGAGTTGATGAATGTAGGATTCATATCAAAGAAAGTAATTCGAAATCTACCAGTTTTTGTCAGTTGTTGGATAATCGAGTTAAGACTTGAATTGTCAAAGATCAAGAAATGCCAAGACACACCGAATTCAAAACACGAAGGGGAGGGGAAAAAAGAAAAGAAGTAAGTCCGACGCGCATAAGCTGAACGATATAAAACAAATATTTGGATCAAATATTGTGAACAGTCAACTTCAGTCTGCCTATGCGATGGCTATCTACAGAGTCACGTGACCTCGCGCATCTAATATCCAGGAAGACGCGTCGGTGCAATCAAACAACTAATTAATTGCAGATAAAAACAACTTTTTTCACCGAATTAAAAATATGAGACGCTCCTCCAGGCTTGCCGTCGAATCCGGTGGCAGCCCGATTAAAGCTCGCGGGCAACCAGTCAGTCGAGTGCAGACAAATGGGAGGATGGCGCCCATGAGAAAGAGGACGGGCGACTCGGACGCGTACGAGAGCAGCGCGAGCGACGCCGCGCCGGCAAATAAGAAGCGCAAAACCACTTCAAACCGCGCAGTTTCCAAGAGGAGCAATGGGAGCGCGCAGGACGGGCACAGCCGGCTCTTCGCCGCCGACGCGGTACCGGCGACGACCCAAGGGCCCTGCAGTCTTCCGCAGCGGCGGCACGCGCCGTCGTACCACCGGCCTCTGTTGCTGGATCGGCGCCAAGCCCGCGGCGCGCTGCTCAAGTGGTTCGACGGCACGGCGGCGACGCGCGGGATGCCGTGGCGGAAACCCTGGGTGGACCCGGCGTCGGTCGCGGACCCGGCGGCCCTGCGCGAGCGGCTGGAGCGCCGCGCGTACGAGGTCTGGATCTCCGAGATCATGCTGCAGCAGACGCGCGTCGCCGCCGTCATCGACTACTGGAACCGGTGGACGGAGCGGTGGCCGACGATCCGCGACCTGGCGGCCGCCAGCGCCGACGACGTGCTCGCCATGTGGCGCGGGCTGGGGTACTACAGCCGCGCGACGCGGATCCACGAGGCGGCCAAGCTGGTGTGCGGCGACCCGGTCATGCGGGGCTTGCTGCCCAGCGACGTGGTCGAGCTCGAGAAGAAGGTGCCCGGGGTCGGCCGGTACACGGCCGGGGCGATCACGGCCATCGTGTTCGGCGAGGCGAGTCCCATGGTCGACGGCAACGTGCTCCGGGTGCTCAGCAGGCAGATGGGTGTGCTGGGGGACGTCAAGACCGACAAGGCGACGATCGATTTGCTGTGGGCCAGCGCCGATGCCCTGGTCAAGGCGGTTGCGAACGACACGGAGGCTGGCGAGGAGGCAAGAGACGCAGCGAGAGAAGTACCGAGGACGAGTGATAGGCCGGGCCGCTGGGGACAGGCTCTGATGGAGCTGGGAAGCACAGTCTGCACACCAAAGCCGAATTGTGCGGCTTGTCCCATCACTGCATCGTGCCGGGCATACGACGAGGGGCTGCAGTCTGCCTTGAAGAAAGGCCAAAGCCATGAGAGGCCGCCTACACCAACTGATATCGAAGACGTATGTACATACTGCAAACCGTTCGAGGAGTACGCGGACATGGACGGCGATGGAGATCAGGAAACAACGGCGGCGAAGAATTCAACAAAATTCAAAGCGGGATCAAATGCCAAGGGCTCCAAGAAGCAATCGTCCCTCTCATCATTCTTCTTCGCCCCGCAGAACGGAGCAAACAAATCCAAAACCAAGAATGCTGCCCCTCCTTCGTCCGAGCCAGACGCGGCGACTCTGGAAAAAATCAGTAACCACGCGCGCAAATTCCCTGTCAAGACGATCAAGAAGGCCGCCCGCGAGGAAGAGACACTGGTCTGCGCGATCCGGCGCAAGAGCGATGGGCCGTATCTCATTCAGAAGCGGCCCGAGAAAGGATTACTGGCAGGATTGTGGGAGTTTCCGTCGCATCTGCTGGCTGAGGCGAAAGATACCACGGCAAAGAGCAGAAAGGAGACCGCAGCCAAGTTTGTTCAAGAGCTCGTGGGCAAGGAGGCCGGAAAGGACCTCAAGCATGTCGGCGAGCTCGGAAGCATACCGTGGCTGTTCTCGCACATCAAGTTGACCATGCACGTCCACTTGTTTGTGCTATCGGACGACACGTCCTCGGATCTTGATCTTGGTGAGAGGTCTCGATGGAGCGAGGACGTGGATTCGGAATCCATGGGCACTGGAATGAGGAAGTGCTGGACTATGATTCAAGATAATGACGGATAACATGACTGAACGCATGAGCTGATTCGAGCGGTCGTGTAGACACGATTCGTACATAGAAAGCAATTGTGTTTATATGCTCACTTATCCTGTCTACTTTCGTCATATGCACTAGGGAGAGGTACTTCTCCTGTTGTTTTTCTTCACATCAGGCTCTTTTTCACGTTGGTCCGACTCAAGCAGCACAGTGGAACAACGGGGTCAACTTTCACTCAAGCCTAACACCGAGATGTACAAATCGTATATTGGCTCGTCAGACAGCTTCTCACATACCCAATCACCCTCGCTTTCCTCGGGTTGACCGGGTCAGTTGCCGACCTTGATGTCCCCATGACATGTCGGCTATGATATGGCGTAATAGCGTAATCGCCGAGCCAATATTCTCCGAAGACGTTATGATGGATGCAACATCGATAGAATTGGACCAGCAATTCGCCAAAGCGGTACAGGAGCGGGACAGCCATGTACTTCGCGGTGGTGGTCGATTCATCTGTCCAGACACTACATGTCCGAAGGCGCAGATCTCGTGAGATGCCACAGTAGCAGATCACAATCTAGATCACTAATGTATCGGCCCAAGACCCTCGCCTTCCATGGCTCTGTTCTGCATGAAATCGTGGTCGACCAGATCTAGCGAGGTCTCATCACGACTTTGTCGCCGGCGTTTGTGATTCAGGAGCCTTTGCGCTAGGGGCAGGGGGAGGGGCGGCAGGGGCAGCAGCAGCACTTTGGGGAGCACCTTTCTCAATGGTTTGCCTTGAAAAACATGTCAGCTTTGTGGCCTCACGAAAAATCGGAAGCAGTTTTTAATTTACTGGTCCCTCTTCTGTGCCTCCTGCTCGAGTAGAGGCTTGAGCACATATTGAGCGTTAAAGATGCCAAAGCCGACAGCCAGGACCACCGGAATGGCGCTCCGCATAAAACTCATGATGAGCAGAGCTTAGCTTTGAGATCGGGCAAACAGTGAGAAAGAGGTCGACTGCCTGAGCTGGATTCACCGTCACTCGATTGAAGCCTCTTGATGAGTGTATTAATGGATTATGATAAATAGATTCACACCACCCCTTGTTGACGCGAAGTTCTGAGGATGCTTTTCAGAAGTGTGGACAGCTGCCCGTCAAGCGCAGGCAGCTGGCAGCTAGCTTGTAATTGCCAATCTTACGTCACTAGCACCTCGATGTCTTGACCTTGTAGGAACACCGTATATTTTATAAATGATAGATACCAATATAGAGGAAGCCTTGCCAGGATACAATTCCCACACGAAGAGCTAAGAAACTCCTTTCATGGGACGTCGACATGCTGTCATTGTTGTTCCTCGGCCAAGAAGGGGAGCGTGAATACAGCGTATAGAGAGGCTTGGAGATATCAAATTATTTGACTCTTTCTTAGGATCTATTGACAATTCTTCCAAAGCCCTGCTACCAAGTTAGCAGTTGATTTTTATTGTAGGTAAAATATTGGGAATGGTAGATCTGTATGATATCTACCTAAGCAGTGTCCCCATTTTGGTTGATAAATGACTGAGTGCTTGAATATATGTGGCTTTCTTTCGGGTATCAGACACATACGACCATAGACACTAGAAAACTCGGCATCCCGTCCGCTCTGCCCTAGATAAGCTCGTGATCGCTGGATTAGTACTCAGGTCGGTGACGACTGGGGAATCCCCGGTGTTGTATGTTTTTGCTAAATGATATCATATTTTCGCGGGCGGTACTTTTATGTTTTGCCAATTATTAGCGATAAAAATGATTCGTTGACTGCCTACCTACCTACTTCGCATCGTGGCTTTTGTCTTACATCTCTAACTAGGTAACGGATGTCTCACGAATTAGGTGATAAGGGATCAGAAATCGTTCGTGTCGGAATACCACCAACAAAACACGATCAATAAGCGGAAAATCTTACAATTATACCTTGAAAAGAAATTGAACCATATTATCGCGAAATGCGAAAGCATTATATTGAAAGCCTGCACTGGCTGCTTCCCCACGTCTTGGCAGGTCATACCATACACAATCAGCTTACCGTCCTCGCTTCACTTCATAGGCGATGGCCGGAGAAATAAAAGATCGACTTTGTGAATGATCGCTAGCGAAGAGCATACGGCTTCACCATGAGATGCACAGATTATAAATACTACGCTGATGATTTTGAGATGAATGTACGCTTTCTGATTGACAATTGCCATCAAGGATCATTCCCTGACAATAATTGAGTCCGCCTTGCTGGTCTATTCTCCACGATGTCTCCGCTTGGTAGCAAGTTCATGTCTTGGTGGCTTGCTTTGGGAGCAGCCACTTGTGTGCGCGCCATCGAAATCGATCTCTCGCTGGAGAAGCCTGGAACTGCTCTGCCAATCCGGCCGGAATGTGTGGTCTCTCCATCGAGGCCGACAGATTCGTCGACTGGGCAGGGGAGCCAGGTGATCGTAATGAGTTCACGTGGCACTTGATGAATAACATCCAGGTGAGGACAGGCGCTGCACCACCAATCAGGTCAGTTTGTACCCAATCATGGAAGTTTTGAAGCAAGAAGAACATCATTTAAAGCTGAGATACAACAGAGTTGGCGGTGGTTCGCAGGACTTCATCATCAACGTGGACGATCTCGACAACGAGGATCCCGGCTTCTACAACATTTTCAAGCCCGTGCCCGACTATGATGATCTCGAGAGCACCAAGGAGCTGTTTCCCCAGGCATACTTCACCGGTGCTGGCTACAAGTACTGGCGGGCTGCCTGTAACTTTCCCCCAACTACGAGCTTCACCTTTGGAGTCAACTTGCTTGCAGGGAACACCAGCGAAGTTATTGCTCAGATCAAGAACATCGAGAGGGCCTTCGCTGTATGATTGTTCCCACTTCAACCCTTTCTTCCCGATTCCATTTTACATGCCCCTTGATCTTTTTCTGCATCATCCAAGGCAGAGTGAGACGGGATTCAATTCCGTTTTGCAGCAACTGACTGAACTCAAATTATCTTTTCAGGAATCCGATTGCGGCCACGTAGACCTATATGCCATTGAAATTGGAAACGAAGCAGATCAGTGGGATGACGGTAGGCGGGATGATGATTGGGACATCTATGCCTATTCGGCCCAACAGTAAGCGAATTGACCGTGGCGACACTTTTACATGATATTTCTTTTTCAAATTTTCAGTGACTTTGACGCATTGTTGACAGCCCGTCACCATAGGATCGAATACTACCAAGCAATCAATGACACTTTTGGAGACAACGGACGCAAGTACAGATTTGGAGACTCGGCGTCGCGCTGGTCGGTCCACGGAATGCTGGACACGGATGCTCTACAAGGAGAGTGGGCGAGGTCAGTTCTACACCCGACGTACATAAACTTGTTGGAGCACCAAAATAATACCAACTCAAAGCTCGATCAATTCGCTCTCGGTCCATCATTACCACTCTACCGGAAAGTTGGATAGCCGATCCGCGTGGCCAGGGAAGGCGTCTGGTCTGATCAACAAGACCAGTATTCGCACAGAGCTGGATTACTACAATGACTCGGTCGTACTCGCGGCCGATGCGAATCACAGCTTTGTCCTGGGAGAAACTGGAACTTTCGCAAGTCACGGACAGCAAGGTGTAAGCAACTCTGCGGCCGCGGCTCTTTGGCTTGTCGACTACAGCCTACACGCGGCGGTGGTCGGCATATCGGGTCTATTCTTCCACCAGGGTATTGGCTACAACTACAGTGGTACGTCCCTAGCTCATTCCCCTTCTGATTTTTTATGAGCAGTATTAATTTTGTTTTGATCATGCAGCATTCGAACCTCTTGATCATATCGGCATCAATATTACTGATTATGCCCTAAACGCAACGCACCATACTTTGCCAGAATATTACGGATACCTTGTGGTGGCAGAAGCCATCGGCTCCACACAAGACGCGGTGCGCGAGATCTCTATTATACACTTTCTTATTTTCTCGCATCCGGAAAAAATAAAATAAAAGAAAGAAAAAGCCAATCAATGAAAGTATCGCGTCAAGAATCTAATCATGTTGCATATAGTACATCAACGAAGTCGAGGTAGACAGCAGCGTGGCCCTAACCGTCTTCGAGGTTTACGAAGGAGATCATCTCGCGCGGGTTGTACTTATTGAATCTAGACCCTGGACAGAACTGTGAGTCTCGAGAAATCAATATTTTGGTAGCTGAGCAGCTCTAACAGTTGTGCTAGATTCATTGGAGACCGTCCGGACACGCACGTCGAGCTGCCTTAACTCAAAGACTATAATAGCGCACGTTATAAGTCACTCGAGTTTGACTCTCTCAGCGTTATATGTACGTTTGTCGTTTCGCATAGTTGCAGATTAACTTGAAATCAGAAATACTGATTTATTCGCCAGCTGGTCTTACTTGGGGAGGGCAGAGTTTTGAAACAAAGTCGGGCAAGGCCAAGGGCGAAAAGGTCTTCCATGAGCTTGATTCCAGCGGAATCATTGCGTTGCTATCCAGCTCAGTCGCGGTGGTGTATCTATAATGTGATGGGGCACCTGATCAGGCCCTTGTCAGTCAGAGGTGGGGTTCCACGTTATGCTTTTGCGGTTCAGCACACGCACACAAGGAGTTAGTTAGTCATGCACCCCACGATACAACACCAATAATACTACACGATCTTTGCTTTCACACAGGGTCTTTAGCCTCACTTGCGCGATAGAGTTCTCTTAGTGATCAGTCACCTGATCACGCAACAGCCTGGCCCTAGACGAATGCACCTCAAACTCAGCGGACGTGGTGCATTCTAAGTTTCCCAGCTCAATAAAAGGCGTGGATATTGTGCTCCTCTGTAGGGGATACTGAAGTTGAATATTGAGTAGATTCACTCGTAGTCTCCGAGCGGCCAGGCACGTCGTGTTGTTATCGTGGTTCGAGCGTGGGAGAGAGCCTAGGGTGAGCGTGGCAGTCTCGTTGACTGCTCCTTCCAGAGAAGAAGAAAGGTTGTGATGAAGGAGCCCGCTGAGAATGGATTCTGGAGTAAAAGCGCGACTGTCCCGTTGGTTTTTGCCTCCTGGCGAAGAGGAAAATTTCTTACTCGTAGGAACCATTCGTTACCGTACGAGGCTCTGAAGAGCGAAAGTGAATTCGGAGGAATAAGATGAGAGAAAGAGGAGGAATACGATGGAAGCAGAGCATTGAAGCTGGCAAGGCGAGGCTCTGATAGGGTGGAATTTTAGTGCTGAAGCCTTCCATGAACCGTCATCAGAGTGGGGTTGAGGGACTAGGCCCGTGAAGAGAAATGAGGAGGAGCGGCGACGATGTTGACGATGGCTTCAGGCTTTTGGATGAAGCCTATAAGAGGGAGGAATCTGCCAGGGTATTAAGGAAGACTAGTCAGCCTTGCTATTGTTGGCGGGCGTATGCGGCCTTGGAGTTATCGATCAGATTTAAATAGGGAGTTTGGTCTCTTGAGTACAGACAGAGCAAGGTAACCTTAGAGAGTTTGGTCTTCTGTCAATACGCACCCATGCCTGCCTATCTTGGTGCTTGTTACTCTTCTGCCCTTATTGTCTGACACCTGCCCACTTGGGCCGACAAGAAATTTCCGAAGCGAAGCAAAAGTCCAGAGCTCAGAAATAGTCTTCAGTCTATTGACCGGCCGCAACAATCACGCACCGAAATGCTTTGTTTTAGGGCTTGTGTTCATCATCGCTCTTTGTCAGAGGAGTGAAGAAGGATACGATAGAAGCATATGACGATGCCACGCGTATGACCTCGGTCCTCTGTTGTAAAAACATATGATCACAACCTAGTAAGGGCCGCTTGAATGACCAACGAATACCCAGCATAGGAAGGAAAAGGGAAAAGAGAAGAGGATTCAGGAGGGCATCTGGAAACAATCACAATATATAATGGTGGGAAAGCCAAATGTGGGGCTGGTGCCTGGAAAAACAAAAAACCTTCCCACCACCAATTTGAAGCTCAAGTACGTAAGACGGAGCGAACAAACACCTAATTATTTCTTGTCAGACTTAAACGAGAAATCTGTACCTCTAGAGGTCCTTCACGTCAATCAGTTTGCCAGCGACGCAAGAAGTCGACGAGACAAAAAAGAAAAGAGGTCTACCAAGGTTCAAGCCGAATGCTTCAGAGGCTACCTCGGGTCTATCTAGCATGCAAACCTTGGAAGTGAATTAACTTTTGAAGTTTTCAAGTGCATGAGTGCACTGCTTGCAGGAATGTCTGATCTGCTGGGTATTCGAGGTCATGGAAAGGACCCCGACTAGTTGTAGATCATTTTAATCTACCATACCCGGCCGGATTCAAGACTATGGTAGTGAGGAACCTGCGGTTGTCTGCTTGGCGGCAGCAACCTGGAGAGGGTATGGGGTTTTGTGTGAATCACAGCATAAGTCCCAGCAGTACTAAAGGGGGAATCAGTGCAGCGACTTGCGTCGGAGTGGGAATGATGGTCTGGAGTGGGAAAGGTGTTCTGGAGTGGGATTGATGAAGAGAAGAGAAGAGAAGGGAAGCGAGTTTCGAGGGGCGAAGAACTCTTGAAATACCTGAGAGGCGGCAGTTCTCTGACCGCCTTCAATGGCTTGTGATGCGTCTTCATGACGTTGATACTGTGCTTTGCGATTGTGAGTGGAAGGTTCGAGGGGTTCTCGAGGAAGGGGCGCCTGGGTCATAGAGAGTTGCATGTTGAGGGAAGGAAGTCCGGTCAGAAAAGGGGTCGAGTCAGAGACCATCATGGTCGTTGTCTCGCACAAGGAAGCTAGATTAGTCGACAAGGGATATATGGCTTATTCGGAAGACAAATATATTCAAATTGTTAGTTTTTTTCCTTCGTGTTCTATTCGTGAAATAAATTTATTCATGTACCGATTCTCGGCCATGTATGGGAGACCAAATCTAGTCCCACAGAATTGGCGGTCCAGTCCTGCATTATGCTCCTTCCTTTGCCTCGCGCTCACCAGTCATTTGCTACACAGTCTTGTCTGACGCCTCTAGCTTGACGGCTTATGTGATGTGCTCCTTCCCTTTTCGTATCGTAATGTCGCCCTGCACGTCATGATGCGGACCTATGATGGCCGCCGCCGCGACGTTCGTCTGGGCCGTCGTTGGCTCTTTCTGTTCCCTATTTCAATCCTGGCGGAGCTTTATTCTGGCATACTGCCCATATATCATTATCGGCAATACCTGGATCAGAGTCTGGGTCTCTTAAAGATGAAAAACAACCGCCCACCAGGATACTAGGGATAAATAGACCCAGCAAGGCTGGGAAAAAGTGTCGGAAAACAACTGTACCAAGTCTTTATTGAAGAGAATAATAAATGATTGATGTTTTCCGAGTAAACTTGACTCTAATATATGCAGAAATTTGCCAAATGCGAAGTGTCTTGGATTAAAACTCGAATACGATGCAGAAGCCATCATCATTTATAGTCGCGAAGTTTGAGGGAATGCAGTATTACAAAAGTCCGTCCCCGTCTGTGACTCGCTTCCCTTGACTTCTTGCCTCCTTCAATCTCCCAGCTCACGAAAGATGCTGTCATTTTCCCACCCGCTGTGTCTACTTCTGGATACCGCTTACAGAGGATTTCGGTGTATTGAGGCCCTCGAGCTCTGTGCCGCAGGTGGCATATAGTGATACCATACTGTTATTATATATATCATCATTCAGCTGGCCTTCCACTCTGTTGGTCATAAGTTTGTTGAGATGATTGACTTCTGTGCCGTAGGCGGCGTGAAATGATATCATGTTGCCATCACGTACATCATCCTCCATTCAGCCTTGTGCTTGATCGCAGGCCAGCTACCCGCTCCTTGCCTCAGGATCAGGAGAAAGAGAAAATTGTCTAGTTATACAACTTGTTATGTTGCTCGTTATCGTACTCGTTTCTGTGCGCCACAATAAATTAACCCGTACCCAAATATAGGGTGGTCTGATTGATTGCTCTTCAGTAACTTGACTGTCAGAAACATCTTCCGCACTATACTGGACATAGGGATTGCTTATACCCCAAACTGAGTATTCCTTGTACTGGGTACATTCCTTGCATACCAATACGCAACAATCTGTCATGTACACAAGCGCTGGAGGATTTTTTGCTGCGCCTCAAAGCACTGGGGTTCAGCTGCAAGCCGACGGCGGAACCAACAGGCACACCCCATAAAATCAGACATAATCTGCGAGGCATCTGTTCTTACCACTTGACTCGATACTATAATCATTTCTTTCAGCACCTTTACGATTATCTTGAAGGACGCATAATGGTTGTCGGCGCTCCTTCATCAATCACGGATGGCCAAGAGCAACCGATGCTTGACGCATGCTCGTCAGGTGACATCGCCGCTCTCGAGCGACTTTCTGACATCCACGGTATTGAACCTGGTAGTAAGCCCATCATTACACAATGCTTCTACGGCACCTGGTCACGGGTAGAATCTAAAAGGATCCCCAGCTGCATGATACCTTCGACAATGGAGCTTCTCGAAAAGGCTGTAGCCGCCAAACAGTTGGCCACAGTCGTATTCATCTTTCAGACTTACCCTTCGTTCGATTTAAGCGGAGGCCAGGGTATCGCCAATACTGTCATTCAACACCCTGACGGGCCTATACTCAAACGCATCTGTAACCATCAACGCGCTTTTGCTAGCATTTCCATGGATTACCACCTCCACACATTCTTTACTCTGGCTTGTGAAAAGCCACCGGACCACATCGCTCCGGTATTGCACATACTCTTGGACTACGAAGCCGACGTTTCTGACGGTTGGGGCGGACTTGGTGCTTTATGGGCAGCCATCTGTAAAGGCCATTCTATAGAGGTCGTTGAAAAGGTCCTGAACTGTCATTTGTCACAACATGTGCCGATCTTCTGCAGCCAAGCAGAAGCAGCCATTAGACGTGGTGACGAAGATATCATCGCGTTGATATTTTCAAGTGACCAGATGATATTCAAGCCCGACCAGGCGTCGCGATATATTGAAGAAGCGGAGAAGACGAGAAATGAGGCGATCATCACCATCGTTCAGGAATGGGCGGACATTAACAGCAAGCAACACTCGAGGGCAAAAGAACCGTGGCTAAAAAGAACCTGGCAAAAAGTGTTACGCTCTGGACCTTGATTTTCGGGCATGATAAAAGCACGAACAGTGACCAACTTGTCAGGGGAAAAGGGTGAGTCAGAGTGATGGGAACTGGTATATTGAGAAAACAGTTGAAGCCTGAAGAAGCAAGATGAGCTACAGGCGATCTGTGTGCCTTTATAGCCATCAGAAGGTTACACAAATACGAGGGCGGTATACCGGTCCCCAACCAAGAATCCCGTGCCGTGCCACCCACAACCTTAATGCCCTGACAGGCCCGTGCCGAGATGAATAGAATCCATGAACAAGTTTATTTTGCCACCCTGGGCTGAGCGATGCCTTGTTATCATATTGTACAGTGGAAAGGTAGTGAGCCAACGTGCCCTGCTATGTGTTTGATGGTTTCGATCACTACATGATTATTTGCAACCACGCTTGCTATATGATGCGGGCATCCAGGACAGCAGAAACGCCACCTTGCACCGCTTTAACAGCGTCCGGAAGCAACTTCGCCAATTCGTCCACAGTTCCGGCTCGTCCTGCCCAGCATTTCCCTCCTGAAGCACCTTTGGCAATGGTGGCATAGTCAGGGTTGGGTGCAAATGAGATGTTGAGCTCCTCGTTGTTGACCTTGGATCCTAATCCATCGGGATGAACGAGAAGCAGAGACTTGCGCGGCGCATTCCAGCCTAGGAGGTAATTATAAATATGGTCAGCTCTGTACCTTTTCCACTCAGACGCGGGTTGAATTGAATTTCTTCAATTTCGACTTACCGTCGTTGTTCAACACGATAGTTAGCACTGGTATCTCATATCTCTGCGCAATCCAGTACACGCTGGCTGGAATGGAGAAGAGGAAGCAACCATCACCAATGATCTGACACACGAACTTCCCTTTGCCTCCGTCACGATCATTGATGGCCATCTTGATACCGAGAGCCGCACCACCCGACCAGCCGAGACCGCCTGCGCCAGAGCTGAAGACGCTTCCTGGCAAGGTAGCCTGGAGTTGGTCGGCTACAGTGAACGTGTTGGTGACTGCCTCAATGACCCAAGTTGTGTCTATCGGGCACGCTTTCCGCAGTTGCGAGACGAGGTAGCCACAGCCGAGCGAGCCGTCCGCGTTTGGCTCCGCCTGCGCAGCCAAAGTCTTCAGCCTGTGGTGGTATGATGATTGTAGCGCAGACCATCGATTGGTATAATGCTCCTGATTGGCGTTGATTTGGCTCGACAAGTCTTCTTTGAGGTAAGTGACAATCTGGCTCAGAGCGAACGCAGTATTGACCCGACACCGCAGTATCGCATCAATGTAGAAGAGAGGCATTTGTTGTTTTAGAGGATCGACGTCGAAGTGGATGATTTTGCAATCTTCCACCGGTCTGCACTGAGTATAGATCCACGGCACATCACAATCGACGACCAGTATCACATCAGCCGTACGAATGGCCTCATCGGACCCATACCGGACGCTCAGCCAGCCGGGATGGTCCGCAGGAAAGGAGAGGTCCGAGCCCATGGTGTCGAGCACGCGCAAGCCCTTGATGATGTCTGCCAGCTCCGTAAACAAGGGTACTACCGCAGTGTCTCGTCCGCTGTATCCCGTGATGATGAGGGGTTCCCGGGCAGAGACCAGAGCTTGGGCAATCAGGTCCAACTGCTTCGGCATGAGGCCACCGAGCTCCACGGGAGTCCAAAACTCTTGCCGGATCTTGTACGGTTCTATGACCTCCTCCATGACTTCGCGCGCGCCCTGCAAGTATACAGGACCCCGCGGCTCGGTCGCGGCAAAGCTCAACGCCCGATTCACCATCTGTTTAATGTTCTTGCCCTTCTTGAGCTCGGCGGTGTAACGGCAATACTGCGCCACAATGGCTTTTTGGTCCGGGACGTCTTGCAACCAGTGGATGAACTCGGTCCGGCTGCCTCGATATTCGCCCTCCAATGTCACCGGGGATAGCCCGGCAAAGATGAGCACCGGGGCGCGACCAACGCTGGCATTGTGTACGGCACAACCCAGTGCCTGAGTGCCAACGTCGACGTGTATAATAACCGCCTGGGGTTGTCCGGTGACACGAGCGTAGCCGTCTGCCATAGACATGGCCACCATCTCGCTCGGGCAAGAGATAAACCGAGGGAAGCTGTCTCGCCTCTCTTGTTGTCCTTTGACCATGGCTTCAATTATACTAGGATGATCCGACCCCAGATTCACAAAACAGTAGCGTACACCAGCCTGGAATCTAGTAAGCTATTCCAGTGTCAAAGACCGCGAGGATGTTTTCATGGTTACATACATCCCATAGTGCCTCAAGAAAGGCAGATGATGCTGTATACTCCCCCCTGCAGTCGTCGTCAGTACGTAGCCGGTGGCAATCGCGACAGACTTCTCTCACATGACTTCCAAGGGGTCAAAACAATATTATACAGGGATGAGCCAATGGATGTTTCGAGGCAGTCACTCTTTGCGTTTTCGTTCCTTGGAAAGAAGAATTATCAACAGGAGGCTTCACTTCGCTTCAAAGGAATCTGGTCAAGAAGCAGCTTGACAGACATCTTGCGGGGAAAAAGATGGGACTCCCTCTAATAACAGCGGCAACTATACCCTTCCTACACACGCTTCGCGGGCGATTGCGAATGAACCCTCCACTTTTCCGTGACGTGTACCGTCTTGCCGCTGGCCTTGTCTTGCTGATGCTTTTGGTCTAGCTCTTGAACTGGGGTCGGGAGCTGCTCTCCAAGTCAGAGCCGCGGCGCCTTGATTCCGCGGAATCAACTACCCCCTCATGCAGCCGCTAAATATCATGGCGTTTGCGCGTATATTCATGGTTTAGTTAAATCCTGTTAGGATCAAGGTAAGTGGGGCATTGGCACTGCCAGCAATTATATTTGCGGCTATGTTGATAACATTCACATCCCGTCAATGTACTGTTTTCTTTTCAAAATAGCTGTCTTTTGTGTCTTTGAAGAACTCAAAGTAACACGATAAGGGAGGTATCTATGAAAGTATGGCGAGCATCGACTATGTCTTCAAGGTGGCTGAGTACGAAAGCAGAGCAGTGAATCTGACAGCTACTATACACCTGCCTCAGAACATCGGCTCAATCAAAGGAATAGGTCAGAGGAATCCTCAATCTCAGAAGAGCAATATTTTTCCAAGGCGTACTGTACTGACTTGCATCTCCAGCTCTGTATTTCCACGGTGGCGGCTACGTTGTTGGAAGTCGGGCAATGCTTCCGGGCGCGTCTATAAAGGCTTTGCACGAAGCTGGATTCATTCCAGTAGCTTCGGACTATCGGCTTTGCCCTACCATTTCGGTGGTTGATGGTCCAGTTGCCGATTCGGTGGCCGCCTACGAATGGGCGCAGAATCAGCTTCCAGCACTCCTCCGCAGGGATCACAATATTCAAGTCAATGGAAACAACATCGTCACTCTCGGCCATTCGTGTGGCGGAGGTCTTGCACTGCTGATGGTAGGTCGATTCACAAATCTCTCCACATAGAAGAGAAGAACGATGAGTATTCACAACATTTGGCACACATCCAGGCTTCTCGCCCAACACCGCCAAAGGCGATTCTGGATCTGTTCGGTTTCAAATATCTCCGCGATCCATTTTATCATACGGGTGTCAGCGGCGAGCCTCCCAATGCACCCGCACCACCACCAGCCGAGTTTATCGAAAAGGTTTTTGAGGAATTCCCTCCGCCGACAGCTGCGCCGCCTCCCTTTGGTCCCAACGGGCCCGATCTCAGCACACCTCGCGCGGCCTATCTCATCACATCGGTTCGAAAAGGCATCCAATTTGACAAAATCATCTCGGAAAACGAGTACGATATGGTGGATCCCGAAAAAATGTTCAAGATGCCAGGCTTCCCGCCAACCGTCTTTGTTCAAGGCACAGCGGACGTGGTGGTGGATGCAAAGTTCGCGAAATGGGCTCATTCAGAGCTGGTAAAGAATGGAGTCGAAACAGAGCTGTATCTCGTCGATGGTGCTCCTCATGGTTTCGATGCTCGACTCAAACATGACGACGCTGCCTTTGTGCCTATTCAGAAAAGCGTGAATTTTCTGGCACGACATCTGGAGAACTAGTTTCTATTCGAACACAATCAAACATGGATTGATTGGTATTACTGAATATGACTACCAACGTAGATGTTATCATAATGTCACATTAAAGTAGGCAGAGCCTACTGCAGATCATCCGCTCAGGTATATCGAGCTGCTCTTCAGCATCTCTCTTTTGTAACTCTTGCAATTATATTCAAACTTGTTCACAAGCTCCTCGTATCCGTCTCCTGTTTCGCACATTGGCTCGGGTGAGACATAAGAAATGGAAGTCGAATTGATAGTGGTTGTGTGCGTTTCCAGACCTCACGCCAAGTTCTACGTCAAGTATTGACTAGTAATTCAGAATGATGCTCATTCTTCACGCTCATCGCGCACCCAAACCGCGATTTCGGCGAACAGGACACGTTTCTAGTTCATGATGTACTCGCTCCCCTTACTGCATGCATCGGAATATACCACTAGTGGCACATCGCACTCGGAACTGGGATGGCTGAGCTATTGCCCCGGATTTACCCCAGACAGACGGTACATTTTCCTCCACATACCGGTCGTTGTCAGATGCGACGTTGGGGTCATCAATTTCAGAAATAAGCAGAATTTCCGCGGAGCATATTCAATTCCGTATTTTCTGCAGTTCAGCAGATGAAATTGTTGACATGAGGTAAATAATGTCAAGATGTTTGCGCTGTTTTATATCTTCTCGGCCATAGTGGTCGAATAGATGCAAGTCTCAGATCATCTTCAAAACTTGCAATATTACAAACAAAATCTCAGACTCTCAGAAACTGGAATTTTAGAACAATATGGCCACGCTAGGGTCCGAGGTAGCACAGACTGTCCTTACAGTTCCAGTTGATAAGACCAAACATGAAGAGCGATTTGGACTTACCTCGCCATGGCAGCACTACTATCATCCCATTGATACCTTCCCCCAAGGTCGATTCGAGTGCGAGCTAGACGAGGTGATTGTCTTTGGCGATATCCCTAAGGGCATTAGTGGGACCTGGTACCGCATCTTGGTAGACCCTCACTTTTGTCCTCAGGAGGGTATTCCTTTTGTCGACGGCGATGGGCACGTCTGTGCATTTCGCATACAAGACGGAAAGATGTCCATGAAGATCAAGTATGTCCACACGGAGAGGTGGCTTCTGGAGCGCAAAGCCGGTCGACGTCTCTTTGGTCGCTACAGGAACCCTTACGACAACCACCCATGTGTGCAGCTTGCCAACGATAGCACTGGCAATACCAACATCATCTACTGGGGCGGCAACGTCCTCGCCCTGGCAGAGAGGGGCTTGCCGTATGCTCTTGATCCAGACACACTCGAGACCAGGGGCGCTGATCCGTACGGCGGCCAGGTGGCGGCAAAGACCTTCGCGGCCCATCCCAAAGTCGATCCGCACAAGAATGAGCTCGTCACCTGGAGCTATGCCGCCAAGGGTCTCAGCACCCGGGACATATGCACCTACTCGGTAGATCCAGAGGGACGCATCTCGAACGAGCAATGGTTTCAGCAGGACAAGCCTGGCTGGCCACACGATGGCTGGATCACCGACAACTGGATCATTCTTTCCAACATGCCATTCGGCGTCAATTCTGACGAGGTGATGAAGGCAGGTGGCGACTACTGGAGGTTCATTCCCGGTCAGCCGTCCGAACTCCTGGTGATTCCTCGCTATGCGAACGCGCCAGTTCATCCTGGCTGGAAGGCGGGCGAGTTCCGTAAATATACTGCCCCCCACGGCCTGATCATCCACTGCGGTAACGCGTGGGAAGAGGAACACGGTATACTAAAGCTAGAGAGCCACTTTGTCACCTTCAACGTCTTCGACTTCTGGAACCCAAAGGACTACACTGGTCCCGAGGGACAGCCGAGCGGCGATTGGAAGCGTTGGACCATTGACCTGTCCCAGCCCGAGGGCACCGCACTACCACCGCCCGAAACCCTGGTCGCAGGCACTTTTGACTTCCCCATCTTTGACGAGAGTCGCACGGGTCGCAAGACCAAAATTGTGTACTTGACCGCGATGCTGCCGCGCGAGGAGGTCGGCCAGCAGCCCCGCTTCAACGGCATCATCCGACTCAATACAGAGACGGGCGAGCAAGCGGTATTCCGCGCGCCGAGCGACGGCAGTGTCGCGGAGCCGGCGTACATCCCACGGGGCCCGGACTGCGACGAGGGCGACGGCTGGATTATTTTCTACACCCAGAGGGACTCGATGCCCAAGGGGGAGCTGATGATCCTCGACACGCGGGACTTCTCCAAGCCGGTCGCGATCGCGCTGCTGCCGTTCCCGACAAAGAACCAGGTTCATGGAAACTGGGTACAGAATCCACATCCCGAGACCCCTCTGTCTATCTTGACGGAGCCCATTGAAGATGTGACGCCGACCACGAAGTACTCACAGCTGACCAAGCTTCCGTGAACCCAGAACGAAGTTGATTTTCCTTGGAGAATTCTTGTGCGATTGTTATATACTTCTCAGGTTCTCAAGTAAATCCAGACCTACTTTCGCTGAACTGAATCTTTTCCTAAAAAGCCCGAACACCTACCTCTATTGATTATGGCTTTTCCTTCAAACTTGAAAGATGCCTCTGTCCACAACAACGGTCAAACCAGTCAGATGAGAATGGTAGGCTTAGTTCATTAATCGCAATATCCTTTCCATTTCCGTCCAGAAATACCTTGATTTACCTCTCGGAGTTGTGCTATATTTCGTGACATTTTGTTGCAGGTATCGGGTAAATCTAGAATCCCCGAGCGCGGCAGTAGTTCCCGCGGAATAGTCGGAATAGGTTCAACTATGTTAGCGTATATCGTTAAGTGGGATACCCTTGTTGTAAAACAAATGGGCGACAGCACCGCGGAAGGCAAATATGGAGCCAACGAAAATGAGTAATACGGAGGGCGGCAGGAAATTTACAGAAAGCTCAAGAGTTGATATAGGCGTTTCAGACATAGTTGAAGTTGTTCTCTTTCTTATTCTGTCAACGACTTTGAACTCACCAATCCTTCGCAGAATGCTTTCGTTGCTTACAAGCTCGCCATATAATTGGCCAATCACTGTTGTCGCAGCAGTAACTCTTCTAATTCTCTACAAGGTGCTCAGAGCTCTTTTTGATCCTTTGCGCGATGTTCCAGGACCAGCGCTCACTCGATATACTCGCCTGTGGGAGTTGTACAAGAACTGGGAGGGTCAGCTAGAGCATGTGACAGTCGCTCTACACAAAAAATATGGTATGATTTCCCCCCTTTCGATTTCGCCCCAAAGTATTCCGTCCTTGGCTGATATGGTTGCTCCCAGGCCCCATCGTTCGGCTCGCACCAAACCGATATAGCATCAGCGATCCGGCAGCGATTCGTACCATCTACGGCCCCGGCTCCAAGTTCAGCAAGTCCAACTATTATATACCGTTTGGCGCACCAAACATGGCCCACGCCGACGTCTTTTCCGAGACCAGCAACTCCCAGCACGCACTCGAGCGCCGAAAAGTCTCCAACATGTACGCCATGAGCTCTCTAGTATCGTACGAACCCTTTGTCGACAAGGTCGATGGGGAGTTCCTGGACGCATTGGCCGGACACGCTCGAGCCGGCCGCGCGTTCGATCTGTTCTCGTGGATGCAGTTCTACGCCTTTGACGTGATCGGCGAGATGACCTTGGGGCGGTCCTTTGGCCTGGTCGAGGCCGGCCATGACAAGGACGGACTCCTCCACGCCATTCACGTCGGGTCTATAACATATGGTTCCATGGTGGGATTGGTGCCGGAATTGAACCCGTGGTACATCCGGCTTCAAAACGTCTTGCCGATCCCGAGTCACTGGAAAGATACACAGCGAGTGATCTTGAACGAGATGAGCGCCAGAATGGAGGCTGGCGAGGGCCCCGATGATCGCAGGGACTTTCTGCAAAAGTGCGTTGAGCTGCACAGCGAGGGCAAGATGGATCAGTTCACCGTCAACAATGTCCTCGGGGCCAACATCGGTGCCGGGTCCGACACAACGGGCATCAGCATGACGGCCATCATTTATTTCCTCATGAAGCACCCGAGGTGCTTGCAGAACCTCCGAGACGAGATCGACACGGCCCGGCGGGAAGGAAATCTCTCCGATCCCGTCACGTTCCAGCAGGGCCAGAAGTTGCCCTACATGCAGGCTACCATCAAGGAGGCCCTGAGACTACACGCAGCTGTGGGCCAGATACTAAGCCGAGTGGTTCCTGAAGGCGGCGCACAGCTCGCCGGGCGACATTTCCCAGCCGGGGTGAGTTTGAGAAAGTGACATGCAACTCCGGCATCTCCTGTTTACATCAAGTGCTGACTGCAAAAACCTGCAAACAGACGGTCGTGGGCATAAACGCATACACCATCCATAGCAACGAATCCGTTTGGGGGAAAGATGTACACGAGTTCCGACCGGAACGCTGGTTGGTGAGCAAAACAGAGCTTGCCATGTTGGATCAACATTTCTTAGCGGTAAGTGCTATCGGCTCCGATCAGAGACACCTGTTCCCAAAGTTTCCATGGCATGGCTAACATGATCCTATAGTTTGGTGCCGGGGCGCGAACATGCCTTGGCAAGAACATCTCCATGCTAGAGATGTCCAAACTCCTCCCACAACTTGTTCGCCGATTTGGATTTGTTCCGGAAGGAGATGCCGAGTGGCAAACAAGCAGTGGTTGGTTTGCCAAGCAAAGCATTCAGGTCAAGGTCATTGACAGAGAAGGACAGTGAAGCTGGGCAGAACGCTCAACGCTGTATAAGTGACCATACCTGCAAGCCGCTCGTCGGACTTCTAAGGGGCGCCAAAGGTTGAGGGTGAATATGTAGATTTTGAAAATTACCGAATTGCCTTGGTTGTAACCAAGATCGGCTTGAAGCTTGATGAGCATGCAACTCGCCTAGAGCGACAAGTGCTTGTATATTCCTTCAGGCTTTCTGTTAGCTTGCTTGCCAGACCCCAGCATACCTTGTGTCCGATAAGGCCAGGTCGATAGGTAGGACATGGAGGCATTTCCATATTATTGTTATGTCAGCGGCCCTTTGCTATTCGGACTTTTCGATGCATTCTGAAGTGCGGAGGAGCGTGGAGTGTCAATCCTTGTCAAGCAAATGGGGAGAGCGTACATTGTATACACCTTCAGACGGAGCTTGATTGGTGTAGAGACTCTTTTCAAGCACTAAAAACTGCCGGCAAAGGACCTATTTGTGGAGTGTAATAGTAATGCTTAATGCTTGTACAGTATAACACCGTACCCCGCAGGGCAAGGGACCACATCCCGCCTTGCCCGCGCCGACATCCCTGCAGCCACCCGGAACACTAAATACGACACAATCCCCACAGTTCTTCAGGTAGGTATGGGGTAGATAGATAGCTAGAGCAGGGGAGGTTCAAATAGTTTCTTGGTCTTTCTACAATTCCTCTTTCTTGCTGCCTCACAACGTCGACGTATCTGGTAATTTTCAACATCAAAGGCATCTCTCAAGATGGCTCGGGAAAGATCTACCACAAGGTTCAACGTGGATAGCGGCAAGGGCCGCCTGGGACAAAGACGGGAGAAGTACACTCGTCGAGCCTGGTAAGCCCACTCAGTAATGCTTACACACAACTCTTTTACTGAACGAGTCCTTACAAGCGAGGTTTGCCAAACGAGGAAAGTCAAATGCAGCGGTTTGCTTCCGTGTAGCCGCTGCGTTGAGCTCGATATTGACTGCTTATACAAAGATCCGTTGTCGTCAAAGTCCGCGACCAACCACCCAGTAGCATCCGGCCGAGTAGTAAAGCGGCAGCAAACTTCGACCTCTAGCAGGTCGGAACTCGGGCAGTTGGTTCTCGCCATGAGAAAAGTCTGTGATGATATTGAAAGTTCCACGTCAAAATATGACACGACGGCGTTTTCCAATCCCGCTCTGAAACGATCACTTTGTCGTGCCGTCTCCCTTCATCCCAAAGTGTCTTGTCCAACTCCGGGCTACGTCGTACTTTTGAGTCGGGCACGAGGCGTGCTCCACCAAAAAGGCTTGATCGAGGCATCCACATATGAGACACGCGTCAATGAGCCGGCCGCAGACGGAGTCGCAAGCGTCCCGGCCCCAGTCGACGACATACTTCGAGCTGCCGAACCCATCATTCACCTCAGCCAGGCCGAAGCTCTGCGCTATCTTGCTGTGTTCAGAGATCACGTCTACTCTGCATACCCATGTATCAACTTGGATGTGGCCACAAAGCGACTGACTGCGCTCTACAGCGCACGAACTCCACCTGGAGGGGGTAACAAATCCCACGACTTGGGTTTGGACATCATTGATGTCGAGCTCATGAAGGCGACATTTGCAATTGCTATGGTGCTGGATGGAGAGCACGACACTCCCCTGTGTCGTGATCTAGAAGCACATTTGCTGTGGAATACCGACTTCGCCATGAATGAGGAACGAGCACAACTCGAGGATGTCATTATGGCCACTTTGCTGGTAAGTGCCTCTTTTGGCTCTACACTCCGAAGCTTTCGCCTACTAAGAGAAGCCATGACAGACTATATATCTAATACTCAAAGACAAGCCGCTTCAAGCCTGGCGTATGATCGGTCTGGCAGCGAGGACAAGCCTAGAACTACGTTTACATACAGAAGGGCCAGTTGAGAACATCGACGAGGCACCACGGCTGCGCAATCACGAAATCTTCTCATGCGTCTATGACCTCGATAAGAGATGCAGCTTCTTTGCTGACCTTCGTTGGACATTGCATTACAAGGATATTGACACCCAGGTGCTGAACGTGGTATGTCCTTTCCCTTGCCTGCAACTTATCGCGTATAAGAACGAGACAGAGCTCACAGTCCCGAAAAGGATGATCAGCATTCATATCTTTCGGCAATGCTTGGCCTCAATCGTGTCCACACCGAGGTTGCCAACCTCAATGCAACAGCGCCACAAACCAGCGATCAAGATATGGAGGAACAAACCGAAGTCTACGACCACCGGACGCGAAGATTGGTGGATAAGATACTCACCAAAGGACTGTTTCCTGCCGGTATGCTAGACACCCCTCCGGTCGAGGTCCAAAACGTCATGACATCGATTCTCCGGCTCCGCGCGAATCAAATCAGGACATCGGCGTACATACACCATGTGAATGATTCCTGCGACGACGAGTTCAACAATGACCAAATCATGGACACCGTTGTCTCTCTGGCCATCTCCTCAGTAGACATCTACCTGAGTATAGGAGACGACATCAGCCTTCTGTGGCGGCCGTTGGCCGATCGGCTCTTGATGCACTCGATTTCCTGCATGTTTCTCGCGGCGTCGAAAGATTCTCTCAAATACGGGCCTCTCTGTCGTAAGTCGTTCCATGCCGCCATTGACCGCCTGATACAGTCCGGTTACAACCCGAGTAAGTCGGAATCCGTGTCGTGGTGTTCCTTGGATGATATGCGCAACCTTGCAGGCCAGATGCAGATGCCTCCCTTTCACGAGTTGCCGGTTTCTCCACAGACATCTTCAAGGCATATCAATTCCTCTACCATCTTCGAAAATGACTTGAGCTTGTCGGTAGAAGAACTGGCGCAGCTGTGTGGTAATCCTGGCCAAAGCTCCATATCTACCTTTCAAGATGCGACCTTGGTTTGGGAAAACCAATTCGATCAAGCTTTTGATAATTGAATAGAAAGGGCGCTTTGCATAGTATTATTAAGACCACCGTGTTTCAATTGCGAAGAGACCAGACAAGCATGGAGCAATATTTAATGTTCACCGTGATTGACTGATTAAACTTGTGGTACTTTGTATATTCATTGGCCATGGCATCATGGCTACCATCGAAACCAGTGTCGTAAACCAAGTCACAAGTGGTAACTGTACCATGGAAATGAGCTCCGCGGAACACTCCGGGACTATTTTGCTTTCAATAGCGGCTGCAAAGGCCCAAGGGCGACTTGAAAAATTGTGACATCCGCGGAACCTCGTGTAGCCCGGCCGCGACCGATGTGAAGGAGGACCCCTGTCCTAGCACACCGGAACCAACCCAGAGTTCCGCGGAAGCCCCATCTCGGCGACAGGAGGATCACAATCAGTACGCCAAACAGTCTGTCAAAGGATTTCAACGTTCGCATGAGTGGAAGATCGCAGCATGATAAGTTTTTAGAAATATAGACAAAGTCTTTTACATATCCTAGCGAATCGCCTACGTGACTGAAGTATAATTAGACTCCCACAGAGCTCCTCCGACATTGCACTCAACTGTCTGGCAGGCCAATCAATATATTGTAGCACACTTTTGCATCATGAGTGGACCAAAGCTTGAGCTTGGGAGCTTCCCTATTCCATGGACCCCTACGGTCCGGCCGGAAGACCAAACGAACATGTATCCCTACAAAAAACAAACTCGGAATACCAGAAAGCTACCTGTGGGCTGGACTTTTGCACCAGGCAGACGCCCGCTTCATCAAGAAACAACATTTGATGAAGTGGTAGAGATACCAATGAGAGATGGAGCCAAGGTTTGCATCTCTCCAAAAAGAATTATTACTACAGGAGCCCAAGCTGATACAGTGGGCGCAAGATCTACTGCGATATATTCAGACCAGCCACGGACGAAAAGGTTCCTGCTATACTGGCGGTGAGCCCTTACGGCAAGAATGGACACGGTAGGTGATTGGAAGTGATGTTGTACTGCGGACAGAGCTGACCGCGATTCATCACCAAGGCTTCCGTATTTTTGACAACATCCCGTTTCGGCTTGGACTACCAGAAAGCGCCACGTCTGGGCTAGAGAAGTTCGAGGGGTGAGAATTGCACATTCGGAAAAGGACACATGGATTACTGACCAAGTTGCTTGTGCAGTCCTGATCCTGCAGAATGGTGTCCTAGAGGATACGCTATTGTCAATGTGGACATACGAGGTTCCTGGGATAGTGAAGGCAATCTCTACATCGAAGGAAGCCAGATGGGTAAGGAGGCTCCTTACCTATCAGAAACCAATATTTATTAACAAGAATCAGGCGTCGACGGCTACGACACAGTCGAGTTCATCGCAGCACAGCCATGGTGCAACGGCGCGGTAAGCATGTGCGGAAACTCCTGGCTGGCCACGGAGCAGTGGGCGACTGCCATCCAAAAACCGCCATCGCTCAAGTGCATCGCCCCTTGGGAGGCGTTCACGGACAAGTATCGCGACCTCATCTGCCGTGGCGGCGTCCCCAAGACAAACTTTGCTTCCTTCATCTTCAACAAGACGATCCGCGGCAGGAACCTCCGGGAAGACATTGGCGCGGCGCTTACCAAGTGGCCTCTTTTCAACTCGTACTGGGAAGACAAGGTCTACGATACCAAGGATCTCGAATTGCCCATATACGCCCTCGTGAGCTACTCGTCTGGAAACCACGGCTCCGGGACGGTGCGAGGCTTCAACCGAGCATCGTCCAAAGACAAGTGGATACGTTTTCATCCAACTCAGGAGTGGTTTGATCTCTATACCCCGCGGTACATTGACGATTTGCAACGGTTCTATGATCGGTATCTGAAGAACATCCACAATGGATGGGAGCAGACCCCCAGAGCGAGGGTTTCCATCCTCACGTATGGAAACCGATCTCAGCCGGTACGTGAGCACTTCGTGAAGACTTGTGGCAGTTTTAATCTGACCAGCTGGGGTATATTAGGGCCCAATGTGGGACGTGCCATTTGCGGACTATCCGGTTCCTGCGACCGAATATCGTGCACTACATCTCCAAGATGCTGGGAAGTTGGCCGTCTCGCCGCAAGCCAAAGAGGCGTCTGTGGCCCATCACGCAGACAGCTACCAGGCCAAGCCATCCGAGTTTCAATTGACGTTCGACAAAGCTACAACCCTGGTCGGTCACTCCAAAGCGGTATTGTGGATGTCATGCAGGGACAAGGACGACATGGACGTCTATGTTTCCATCCGCAAGTTGAGCGGTAGTGGTGAAGTGTTGGAACACGTCAACGTCCCGTGGGAGAAGCTGCCGGAAGGCGTGGATACTCAAGACGACGTTCCAATGGCGCAAACAGTGAAGGTGAGCAAGAACATTGAAAACGAGCGATAGACCGCCGAGACCATATGTTGCTGACATGCTGAGCACAGTACACTGGACCGACTGGCATCCTCCGAGCCTCCCACCGCGCCAAGGTCCCCGAACGAAGTACTCCGATGATCCCTTACCACCCCCACGACAAGGAGGAAAAGGTGACCCCGGGAGAGATTGTGAAGCTGGAGATCTCCCTCTGGCCCATGGGCATCCACTTTGAAGCAGGAGAGCGCCTACTGTTTCGTGTACAGGGCTTTATTGACACGAGCTCTGATTTCCCCAGCCACATTGACAAAAAGCTCGACAACCTCAATGAGGGCCAGCACATCATACATTTCGGTGGCAAGTATGATTCGAGCATCATCGTCCCTGTTGTTCGTTTGCCATCCCAGTAGATTATGGCCAAGTGCCTGTAATTGAAATAGCATTTTATTGATAGAATTCCGAGTGATATTGATAAAGCGACGGCAGCCAATTCATAAGACAATGCATGCTTCATAATTAGCTACATGAAAATGTTCGCAGCCAATAAAAGCTCATCGCATCCGTTTCTAATCTACCAATATACGAAGTACACCATTCTCATTTTGATCCTCTTCGTGGAGCAAACCATACATCTTGTCCCACGTCATGCGCATCGATCAATAGTTGAATAGTCTCTCGACCGGCACTCTCATCCACCCGCGGGTACCCGTCGTCCTCGTAGTTCATACCCCGTTCCCACGGCGGCGCCGAAGCCGCGTTCGAACTCGGGGTTTTATACGGTACGAATAATGGTCCAACCCCACGCCTAAGGCGCCGGTTGGCAGCAGGGCAGGGGCCCTCGTGGTGTAGTCTGCAGATGAGGGCGGCTTAACAACCCCGAGAGATGCTCACGCACCTGGCGACTTGCAGGTACATTTGTGGCCGGCCACTACAAAGTCATCCTGTAATCGCTGGAGTAGTACTTAGGTGGATGATTATTATCATGAGATTTCATAATACATAATAACGCACTTCTATTTAATCAATCGCAAAGTCCCAGGCTGGCCAATCTGTTGTAGCTTCTGCAGTTGCAGATCTTATTGGCCACTGTTCCGCTCCACCGACAAAGACTGCTGTGATATCTTCAACGCCCGAGGAAAACACAAGCGCGGACACTGGGTCCGCAGCCATCGAAGTAGTAGGAGGGTCCAGCACCAGGATATCAGCATATTTCCCTTCAGAAAGGCTGCCAACCTTGTCTGCAACGCGAAGAATTTCGGCCGCACCAAGTGTATGCATCAAGAGCACATCATGCGCCGTCAAGATGGAAGGATCTTGGTATTTGGCTCGAACAGTGTACAGACCCATCCGCATGTTCTCAAAAGGGTCACAACGGTCGCTGCTGGCTTCGCCATCGACACCCAAACCGATCTTGATACCAGATTTGAGGTATTTCGGGATATCTGCGATACCCGATCCAAGCCGTCCATTGGATAAAGGATTCCAGCTCATCGTCATACCGGCTTCAGCAGCTTCTGCAAGCATCGTATCGGTAGGGTGCAGAAAATGCCCTAGAATAAGCTCCGGGCGAATGAGGCCTGCATCTTTCAGCCATTGCCAGCGAGACTGCTCAACTGCAATATCACCCTCGCGTGGGCTCTCAACATAGTGTAGATGACCGCCCAGATGGAGCTCTCGCATCACCTCGGCTTCTTTGTGAGCATTCAGATCTGTGTCATACATAACGCAATGGTTCGCGATCATTGTACCGAGGTGTTGTTCCGTGCCCGCGAACTCAGCTGTCCATTCAAGAAACCGACGCGCTCGTGACAGCACTTGAGCTGTGTTCCAAGTCGGACTCAAGCTGCCAAGATTGAAACCATGGATGAAGCGAATGCCAGAATTAATGGCGCCAGCAAATTGAGCGCGGTCGTCCTGGGAGCTCTTGAGTCGCGGAGAGAAGGTGAAGTTGAAGGCGGTCGTGATGCCCTTCCGTATGTGTGACCGCGCTCCTTGAGACGTGCGTTGATAAGATTCCAGAGTCGAAGTTCGGCGGCCATGGTCGTAGATGGTCTGTCCCCAGTCCCCAACATCCTTATCAGCTGCTTGGCCCGGAAAGTTTGTCTGCCAGAGGTGACTATGCGCAGAGACGAAGCCTGGAAGCAGCCATTTGCCAGCGGCATCGAAAACTCTCTCAGATTCTGCGATCGCCTCCCCTAGGTCGTCATTTCCAATATATGCTATCTTGCCGTCGCGCGACACCAAAATGTTGGCAGGGACTAGCTTTTCCGGAGCATGAAGTAAAAGCACAAGGCCATTTACGAATGCTACCCGGTACTTGTGCTCACCCATGGAAGCAATTTGAAATGGAATGAACCTATGTTTAATCCAAAAAGAAGGGTGGCCGTTGGCTATCAAGCATGCCAAGTGAAGCGTTCTTGAGTGAGTGTGTCGTAGGGATTTAAGCACACTCTGATACAGGTGAACGTGGAAAAACCCTTCAGACCTACTCCCAATAAGACACGGCTCTATCTACTTGAGAAATACACACTGTGTTTGCCCGGGAGTCGTATTGCGGTCTTAACAGTCATCCTAGTAAGTCCTCGTTTGCTACATCGGCAGCAGCCATATGTGCTAGCAATCTTCTGACATATTCCTACGGAACTGCAGATGATGAATGTGCAGGTAGGCGACTGTCGCCGGTCCGCTAATTTACAGGAGTAGGTATTCGTCAAACAAGAGATGGGAACTTGTTTGGAGGAGATAGGCCGTGATACAAAAATGATTAGGCATTTTGGGCTGTTTTGACATTATTGACCGTGAAACAATCGCCCGGCTTACAAGTTGGTATCCTGGTGCTATGCGTGTTGGGCAGTATAAGTGGTGTCAGCCAGCACGTCGTGCAGAGAGGCCGTCCGGGATCAAATCATAGAATCATGAAATAAATGTGAGTTTACTGCCCATCACCCCGTCTTGCTCAAGATCTTCATCGATTGTACCGTTTCAGGGTCAGACAGTGACATTTTCTATGTTGCAATGACACCACCCAGACAGGAGTCAAAAGCGAAATTCCCTAGCCGTCGGTCTTTGACTCTTGCAGAGCAGTATTCTGAACATATTTGATAGAGCAACTATGTGATCATACTGCATCCTTCCGCGCATACGCTGCACTTCAAGCAACTAGGTTACAGGTGTAGCCACTCCTGGTCTTCGGCAACGGTGAGATCTTTAGAAAGAGCATTGACACCGTTTCCAATGCTGAAAGTGTACTGTCCCTTCTGAATTCGCCACTTTGAAATGCCAGTGTCCCAGTAACTCAATGCACTCTTTGCATCCAGGATAACCTCGATGTCTTTTGACTCCCCTGACTCGAGTGCCACCTTCTCGAAGCCCTTCAGCGCCCTCATCGGGTGCATTGCAAGGGAGTTATTCGCCGAGCCATTCTTGCTCGACGGAGCAACGTAGACCTGGACGACCTCGGACCCGGTGACCGGCCCAGTATTCGCCACAGTAAGCCTCACCGATATCTCTGCCGCGCTCTTGGCGAAGCGAAGCGTGCTGGGATGCAAGGCAAGATTTTCCCCCGAGAACGAAGTGTAGGACAGCCCGAATCCAAACGGGTATTGCGGACCATCTGCGACCTGCGCCCAATCTCGGCGATATCCAACCTCCAAACCTTCGACCAAGGACAAGGTCACCGCGCCGTCGGAGTCGGACCGGGCGGGAAAGTGTTCCCACGTAGCCGCATCTTCGAGGCGTCGGGGCCACGTCGTGGCGAGCTTACCGCTGGGGTTGATCTTCCCGGCAAGCACGTCCGCGATGGCTGCACCGCCTTCTTGGCCCGGATAATGCGCGAAGAGTATGGCATCGACCGAATCGACGAACGCGCTGACGTCCATGGCGCCGCCCCCGAACAGCACGACGACGGTCTTCTTGCTCTTGGCCGCGACCGCCTGGATCAGCTGCACCTGGTCGCCGGGAATCTGGATGTCGAGCAGGTCGCAGCCCTCGCACTCGTGCTCGGCGTTCCGCCCGGCAAAGACGACCGCCACGTCGGAACGTGCCGCGGCCTCGGCCGCCGCCGCAATGGCCTTTTCGCTCGAGTGCTCCTCTTGGAAACACAGCGCGGCCGCGTACGCGCCGGGCTCGTTGGGCTTTTGCTTCGGAGACTTTTGGTCGTGGACATGCAGCTCGACGGCATAGGACCGCCCTGCATCCATGGGATAGGCGATCGACTTTTCCAGTTTGTGCGGTGTGAACAGCAAATCCTCAGCGTTAGACACGATGGCGGGCGCCGACAAGACCTGTTTCGTCATGATGAGCAACCCAGAGGTTCAGATTGGCGAGATTGTTTGTGCTTACCTCTGCTCCATCGATCATCAGCCGATAGGACCCCGTCGAGCGGACGGCGATCGTGTGTGCGCCGTGGACAGCTGGCAGCAGCGAAGTGCTCATCACATAGCTGAAGCCTGCCTCATCCAGGCCAGGCTTCACATGTCCCAGCATCATTACCTGAGCGGTGCCCAGATTCTCGTGATGTACAGCTGTCGAAGACGTGTCGTTGAAGTAAGAAACCTTGATGGTCTGGCTTCCGTCCTCGGGATTGCGCATGATTTGGGCCGGGACGAGAGGCACCGTCTTGTTCACACTAACACCTCCCGCATAGTCGACTAGATCTGGGTGGGAGTGCAGATCTCGGATGCAATCAAGTGGCCGCTGGACAGAAAGAGGCGGCGCGAGCGAGCTGCCACCACCTCCGACTGGTAGATCGACGGCAGGCAGGCCGCAGACTGTGACTTTTAGAGCCTTGGTCAAGTCCAGAGGTAACGCATGTGCATCGTTCTTGAGCAGAACCAGTCCTTCTGCTGCCACCTTGTGCGACGTGGCAATTGCCTTTGCGTTGTCCTCCGAGTCGGACTGCGGATGCGAACTGGTGCTGGTGGTTCTGTCGATCCATTCCAGCATCTTGCGTGCTCTTTCGTCGATCTGCGCCTCACTCACCTTGCCCTGGTTGACTGCATCTATAAGACGCTGGCCGCGCCAGATCGGAGGGCCAGGCATCTCCAGGTCTTGGCCAGCGAGGACCGATTCGACCGTAGATGCAGTCCCAAACCAATCTGACTGAACGGCTCCAGTGTAGTTCCACTCGTGGCGAAGCACTTTTGTTATCAAAGGGGTCTCTGAAGTGTGCACACCATCAACCTTGTTGTATCTGTCTTGGCAATTAGCAGATAGTCCTGTCATGGGGCGTAGTAGGCCATGGTTGGCAATGCTTACGAAGTCATGACAGCGACTGGGTCGGAATGGCGGAGAGCTTCCTGGAAAGCGGCCAAGTACAGCTCCCGGAGAGCCCGTCCCCCGGTGGGATCGACAACGTTGTAGGATCTCCGGTAGTCTTCCGCCTCGTTGCCCACGAAATGCTTCAAGCAAGCGCCCACACCGTTGGCCTGGATGCCATTGATCATTGCCGCAGCGAGCTGGCCCGTGAGCAGAGGGTCTTCGCTAAAGTACTCAAAGTTCCGACCCCCTCGTGGGTCGCGGTGCAGGTTCACTCCGGGGCCCATTATCGTCGAGATCCCCTTTTGCCGTGCCTGCTGTGTGAGGGCCTCTCCTAGCTGCTGTATGAGTTCCAAATCCCACGTTGCGGCGAAGCAAGAGGTGCTCGGAAAGCAAACAGTCTTGGGGCCTTTGCCAGCCAACACATCGCCAACGCTGTCTCCGGAATCGATCATCATGGCGTTTTTAACCCCGTTGACTCCCTCAGTAATCTATGAACGTCATATTAGCTATTTTGATGCCTCTGGTGTCAAACGCTCGGGAAGTCAGGGAATGATACGTGCCTTCATGGACTCAATGCCCAGCCTCGGAACCCCCGTCGTCGTTGCAAAGCCGCTGCCCCCTAGCAGAGAAACCTTCTCTGCCAGAGTAAGCTGGGCCATCTGAGAGTCGATCTTTGCTTGATCGAAAGGCATTGTCACCCTTGTGGGGGACAGCTTGGTTGAGTCCATGATCGTCGACCTTTGGGTCGAGTTGCATATATTGCTAGACTTTGCTGCCGATGACAATAGTGTTTGTTCTCCAGGAGCAGAATTGTGTTCACGCCCTGATGTCGGAAATCGGAACCAGAGTGGTTCGCTTGGGTCGAACTCAATATCTGACTAGGTCCGCAGGTTTATTTGGTTGAAAAAGGCCAATGATGGTCGATTACCGATGTTCTTAGGAGATCAATTTTCCTGGTTGCCTGCGTGCTCTGATGGGGTTCCTCAGGAGAATGTGTTCATCAACGAGCGGCAGAGCAGCAGAGCAGCATATAGGAGCCAAGAGTCTATCGTGGCCGTAGACTATCATTTGCGCCTATAGCATATCATGCTTGTGTGGTGCTCCAATTCCCTGGGACTTGGGCTAAAGATCAATTTCCGATTGGTGCGCTTAAGTATAGCTTGTTCAAGTACAGTCACTCCATCGAGGTGTGGTGGGGCCGACAAGTGGAAAAGCCGGAACGTGGCAGGAGGCTGAGGAGCGGGTCATCGGGTGGGTGGAGCAGTCTAGGGGCTTCATATTTCGGGTTTTCCCTGCACTGACTGACTGACCAAGCATGCAGACCCGGGAACTCCGAGCTCCCATCGTGATAACAACTCTAAAGCAGGTCATCACGGGCCCAACTATGTACTCACTATCTCCCCACGCGGGTCTTGTCCCGAAGCTTTCCCCATGGGGTGAATCTGTGGGGTTGCCAAGCGGCCGGCAATTCTACGTCTGGCATGGTATGCACGATAGCTGGTCTCCTGCTAGAGTCCTCTCGGCTTGGTGTTTAGTAGAGCTGAACTTCTTGCATCAGCTGAGATGCTCACCTCCGTGGAGCCGTTTCTCTGTCTATAAAAGGACTTCCCCACAAATGGATTGTGTTTGGGACCCAGATCTGCGATCTTCAGACGCTTCCAGACCTTCTTTGTCTTTCACGACCCATATTTGATCCTCATTCCCGGACTATAGTGTCACATCCTCCCAAGCATATCATTTGTGATTTCCGGGACAACTACATCATGTCTTCGACCGATGACAAGACCGTCAACAAGGTCAATGTTGAGCACGACGAAGACTCGGCTGTCAAGCCCATCTCGCACCAGCATGGCGGCGTTTTGGATCCGGGTCTCCAGGAAGAGCGCCATCTGAGTGTTCCTCAGACGCTCAAACTGCATTGGAGACCCACGTTATGTTGTGAGATACCTCCAGCCAATATATATATAATCCTTGATTGAAGCTGTAGTCTGATGCGCATTATCCCAATCCAGGTTTTGCTTCCTTCGGTGCTGCAGCCATGTTCGGCTATGACAGTGTAGTCAACGGAGCCTCGCTCTCGATGCCAGCATTCTTCATTTACTTTGGAGAACTTGGTCCCACGGGCTATTTCCTGCCAGCCATGTGGACGGCTCTGTGGGTAAGGAGAGAAGATGACCCAATCACGAATTCCAAGTACATAAGCTGACCATCGGGGCTTTAGAGCGCGTTCTCGTACCTGGCACAGGCGATCGGAGCATTCGTGGCCGGCTTCATCATCGACCGATTCGGACGAAAATGGCCCGGAGCGGCATGCTCAGTCCTCACCCTGGTCGGTACTGCGCTTCAGTTCACGGCTCTGACAAGAGGTGTGCTGTTGGGCGGCAAGATGATCTCGGGATTTGGTATCGGTGCAGCTTTGGCAATCGGCACATCCTACGCCTCCGAAATCGCGCCCCTGAAACTCAGAGCACCGGTCCAACAGGGCATCGTCCTGTTCACCGTCATCATGTATACCGTCGCCCTCGGCATCGTACGCGCTTTCGTCCCGGACATAACGCCGCACTCTTTCCGCACTGTCTTCGCCATTCAATGGGCTCTGGGAGGCTTATCGGCCATCGCTTTTGCGGCAGTCCCCGAGTCACCTGTCTACTTAGTCAATCGCGGCCGTCTTGATGCTGCTCGCCGAACAATGGAACGTATCTATTCGGGCAATTCCGTCGATGCTCGCATGCAGGAACTCGTCCAGACGATCGAAGAAGAACAGGCCGCGCAACGCAATCAGCAGGGCAGCTACCTTGAATGCTTCAAGGGCACCAACCTCAAGAGAACAATGACCGCAGCCCTAATCTATTCCGCCATACAAATCGGAGGTGGACCACTACTAACCCAGAACATCCTGATCCTCATTGTAGCAGGCCTGCCCGCCATCCATGCCTTTGACATAGGTATTGGAGGATTTGCATTGGCAATTGTAGGCATCGTCCTGAACTGGTTCACCATGCGCTTCTTCCGCCGACACAACATGTTCATGGCCGGGGCTATCGTCAACCTCATCATGATGGCCGTGATAGGCGCGCTCTACTACGTGCCTGGAGAAGGGGCACTGTGGGCTGCTGCGGTTTTGATGTAAGTGCATGAAATTTGACTACTCCGCCTCTCAATTGCGTTGTGTCGAGACTTACTTTTGGCTTCTCCACCAGGAACCTTTTGATTGTCTTGCAGACCATTCTGCTGCAGGTGATGGGTTTTCCCATCGCCGCCGAGATATCGACATACCGACTTCGTGGCAAGACGATATCCATTGCGGCCATCTCGATGGCTCTCACAAACTGGCTCTTCTCGTTTGTGGTGCCGTACATGTACAACGTGGATACGGGGAACTTGGGCCTCCGCAGTGCCTTTGTTTTCGCGGGTCTGAGTGTCTTTCTGATCGTTGGCGCATGGTTCTACATTCCCGACACTACCGACCTGACCGCAAGCGAGATTGACCATGCATACACCGAGGGTATCCCACCGAGGAAGTTCCAATGTGTTTTGAATGATCGCATGTAATATTATAACTCCACACGGGCATTGGTTTCAAAGGATAAATATATTTCATTTATTGGATCTTTTATGCTGATCGTAGGTGTGTTCTGTTCGTAGTCAGTATCGCTACAGGACAGTTTTCTACACAAACACTTAGCGAACCTGCAAGAACGCTAGCCAAACCACGTAAATATACACCGAAGAGAATCGCGGATGCCACCGCAAACCAGCCTGGCACGTAGGCATACGGCGCCATGGCCAGGGCCAAGAACAGAAAGGCCATCACGAGCAGCGTCCACAATGCTGCAGACGCCGCAATTGCGATACTACCCCACCTCTTTCGATGCTCATCTTCCTCTTCCTCTTCTTCTTTTTCTTCTTCTTCTTCTTCCTTTCCAACTCGACTGGTTTGGCTTCCGAGTAGCGTCAGAAAGCTCAAAATGAAGCCTTCACGGGTGCGACTGTCAGTCGTGAGATCTTCTTATTTCACTCGGGACATCCCCAACTCGATACTTACGCTCAGAGATTGTACTCAACACGCTTCAAGTCACTTGCTACCTTCCTCGGCTGTATGATCTCTTCTATTCCGCTATATTGAGAATTTCTCTTCACGGCAGCGCCGACGCCAAGTCAGCGCCTGGCTCTGATCTACCGCCATGTCTGCCCAGGCCTTTCTCTACTCTGCTATTGTAGCGGCATGTGTAAGACGCAGATTGTTATGAAGTATGTCCACGTGTACGAGTCTGAGTACCCACTTATATTCTGGATTGGTGAATCTCAGTGCTGGCATGACGGCAAGCCGCCGGGCAACCACCAGGCCCTGCTCGGGCAGTATCTCCATGATAGCCAGTCCATTGTAGCTCTCGATTGGCTACCACGTCAACAGTGGTAGTGACCGAGAGGAGCCGGCTGGTGGTGGCAGCGCCCAGAATGTAGCCACCTTCGGCCAGCGCGGCGAGGACCTCATGTCGCGTAAGCGCGCGTCCCAAGCCCCAGTAACCGGCCAGCCAGTGCGGCTCGTAATACAGACCGGCCGGCGGCAAGCCACATCCGTCGTCTGCGCGAGCGAGCAATGCAGCCAAGGCACCCTTCTCGGCCCACAGCAGCGTCGTCCAGAGCTTCCACCCGGTCGTCCGGTCGTTGTCGTTGTCTCCGAGATCCTGCAGGCACGTTGTGCTCTGGCCCGTCCAGCTGGACAACACGGCCGACAGGTGGCTTCTCAAAAGTGCCGGCGTCTGAAGATTCTGTTAGCCGGGATACAGGCTAGGATTAATGAATGTCAGGTCACATGACAACTATTATGCTTGGCATGCGAGCGATAGGATCACTGCGAATCAGGCCATCCGCAGCAGACACTTGGCCAGGGACCCTCTTGGACATCCTCGCCTTGGACGCGCTCGCGATCAGGTCCACCAGTCGCGCATGCTGCACGTTCGTCCGGGCTTGTCCCAGGTGTGACGCGCGCCGCCGCCGTCGCGGATTTGATCAATCAGTCCCGCAAAGTACTAAACCCTAGGCGAAATTTCCCGCAAGGCCAGACTGGTCGTCGCCTACCCCCACCCGATGCACTCTTCATCCTCGAAGTTCCTACAAAGGCTCGTCCTCAATGGTCTTTCAAGATTGAGAATACAACTGACCACGAGGTACCTAATAGTATGGCGATCGAGGGCAGATGAAAATGTGCGTCTTGCCCGCCTTTTTTTTTTTCTTTCTCCTTCCCCTTCCCCTCCTCAAACACAACACAAGCTGGGGAACCCCGCACTCAATTGTTCAGGCGCGTCTCTTTTCTTCTCCGAGGTCATCTCCAACGTCTAGCGACCTCTATCACACCTCCTTAGTAGCATCTGCCACCTCCCGCAGGGTGGGGGGATTTCTCATCTCATTTCGTCCTGGTTTATCAAAGTACTCAAAGCGACACGAGGCTACAGATAAATCTAGTAGGCGAACAGCCGATAGGCGGAACGTTGGACATTATCGACGGAAACTCCCACATGCAGAAAGGCTTTGTGGCATGCCCTCGGCCACAATGACCATATCAGGTCGGAATTTGGGGACCGAAGAAGTTGTCCACTCGATCGCATACGTCCGCTCCGGGGCGAGTGCAGCGCGATGATACGGGCGTTGCGAGTGACTGCAAGAATATGTGGTGGAATGCGTATGTCTGCAGTGCATACGTGCGTTGGGGTGCGGAGATTGATGCGACGGTGAGACCGTCGCTCAAGTGGTGTTGTCAGATTACCGTACTCTAGCCAGACCCCGTGTAAGGATACAAAACTGACGAACTTGCTTTCATACTGCTTCTCCGATTCCTTGATGACCAAGCCTCAATGGCCGTTGCGGCTGCATTAGTCTCAAGTCGCTTAGAAATGCTTGGAAGGATCCAAGATGCACCTTTTGGACTCATCATAATATATACCAATATAAGCTATATAATCTCAATCAGAGCCACCACCTTTCATGCCGCCTTGGCCACCTGCGCGTTTGTGCAAATGGCAACCCATCATCTGCAGTCCTTGAGCTCGCTCAGGATCAATCATGCAAAGGCACGAGACTTCACAAACTATAGTGTATGTTGATATCCACGAGTTGAGCCTTGTCCGGGCCTAGAGAGGCCGATTTGCCACAACCATATATCTGTTTGGCGCGCCCCGACGCAAGACACGCGGGGTGTTTTGGCGTGCGAAAGCCATCACAATCGTGCCGCGGCCTGGCTGGCACCTTGCAGCCTTCAGTGGTCTGTAGCCTGACCTGAATGGTGAACATGGCGGTTCTGGCCAATGCGGTGTGCTTATCGTCTCGGATGTGTGCCCGAAGACCCTGTACGACAGTACCACGGAATTTATTTGGAAAATGCGGCTTCGTACCAACCAGGTCCCACCATTTGTACCCCTACGTACAAACCTTCCTCGTAGCGCGACCGCATTTGCCCCCCGAGGAATAATAGGAAGGCTAGGTAGACAGTCCTGGAAGTGGCCTAGAAACGTCACCGGCAGACGGCTAGACAAGTTCACCGCGCCACGAAAGACATCCAGTGCATCGTTGCCTTGCTCCCGGCCCTGATACCAGGTTTGCAGCAGGGCCTGGACCTTGTCGATCCAGGGTTCGAGACAGCTGGCGCTCCCGCTTGAACCGCCATGATAGTCCTTTCACAAGTTGCTGCCCTTCGTCGTATGAGGCAGGCTTGCTCCCCAGGAAATTCAAAGACTGGGATATCCTGCCCCTTGGTTTCGTCGATCAATAGCCATAATAGCGATATCGTGATACCACGCCATTTCTACGGCTTCGTGCGGAAACATTGCTACTCGTGCCTCCTCAAAGCCGAGAGGGAAACCTTAAAGCTTATCCTCGATACAATCTATGAGCGGCACCAAGTCTTCGTTGAATTGTTTTTCGTAAGGGTGATGGTTTTTTTCAACAACCATACAAGTCTTGCCGGCCTCCCTGTGCTTTGGGATGATGGCTTCGCCGCTTCCGTACCTAGGTAGAGAAGAGCATTTCTTCTGGGATTGCGGCCTTTGTTCTAAAGACTAAACTTGTAATGGCTAATAAAAACGTCAGCTTGTATATAAAGGCGCCCCATTAGACGTCTGTCCTCGAACTCTGTATGAAGTCACTATCCAAGTTACAATAGTATAAACGTGCTTCTTTATTACCGTGCGCGTATCAATCGATATATGCTCATTGTTTCGGCCTTGATCGCGCGTACTCTCGATATTGATTACGGCGGAGCCGGCGTCGAGCGGCATCTGGACCATGATCTGAGTGGCGAGGTTGTAAAGCGTATACACGTGCAAGTAACGTATTTGAAGGTCCAGGGCTATGTATTGTGATCAGGTGCTTCAAGGGATGATGTGTCCGCTATAGGCTTGGGTGATGTTCTCCCTGAGATCGGCCGGCTCGCAGATCACTGGCTTCGTACTCGCATCACACCGCACTCGACTCCCAAGACTGATGGCTGACACATGATTTCTCTGGCGTCGACCGGACCGTGCAATATGTTTATCGACGACGTACTCGCGTCAGGATAGTCGGGTGTTGTTGATGGGTGACTAATCGATGTATCTTTCAATGATTATCATAATACAGCTTTGTCAACCTTTACCCAATTCGTGGTGCTAGCTCTTGCGAATGGTGCTTGTGTCGTGAAAGACTTGGCGATCCCGACAGAATGGTTACGTTGTTGTAGCGTTATATTGTCGGCACACAGGAGAAATGGAATGAGGTACTTTTCCCGTGCCGTTCGTATCCACAACATCTTTTGGTTGCTTACTTCGGCTGTACTTGTGTCCGTTTTGGCTCTTTCTTACTGAGCGCGCGGCCATACCCACGTTTGCGACGCGGTTGACCGTATTTTGGTGTCTATGTTAGACATGGCATGGAATCACACAATTTCCGTGTGCCATGACAGAAATGCAAGTATAGCAAGCCGTCAATGGCTGACCAGGCAATGTAGCAACGGGCTCCCCGGCATTGTCTTCAGAGTCAAATGATGGTTGCGACAATGTGATTGACATGTCTTGAATGATATCGTTAGTAGAGGCGGTTGTTTCGGGCACAAAAAAAAGTATGCATATTACCCTTTATAGACCGACTCGAATCGGAGACGAAAAAAGAGAATACAGCTGGACGGTAAACCAATCACGAGAGCAGAGAGCTCGCATATTGGCCGAGCATGCTTTGTTTTCTCACTCGCCACCCTCGTCTACATAGGCGGAGAAGCTAAAAAGGACCCAGCCGCAATCTGGTTGTTAAGCTTGCGCATGCAAAGTATGGAGAGGCGGGTTGATGATTGAGGGCCAGGCTTGCCGAATTGTCTCGTGCGACGCTACATGGCCCCCTTGTTAATGCCAAGTAAAGAATAACCACCATTTCATATAGCATCGCTATTAGTTACAAAGTAAATTAAAAATTTATTATTTATTATTTTTTATTTTTTTATAATAAAAATATTTATCTCGGAGCCAACTCTGGCTTTTTTTCAAATGCCCAACCAAGACAAATGCTTTCATTAGCCTAGACGAGTGCGCCGTGGCCGTGGAGTGCTTGTATGCAGCTGCGACGAAACGCGCAGGCAGGATATAACCTTGATATATAATTTTTCTACATCGGTTCTCAACGTCTCCCATTGCAAATGGTCAAATGGCTACTTGTGCTGGCAGGGACGACTTACATGGGCTACACGCAGCTCGTAACAGACTGCAAACTCCAGTTTACCCTCTCACACTGAGGCGTCGATACAACTACGCCTCTCCCCCATGCAATCTCTCTTCATTCTACTTCTAGAGGCCACACTCATCTTGTCGCAAGATGAACACTAATCAGAGGCAGACTTACAAGCATGACTTCCCGCGGGAAGGGATCGTCAATTTTTATTGACGAATGAATTTCTTTATATCGTCGGGTAGCAGAGAAGGTCTTTTCTTTTGTGCAGCCCGTTCATCTTGCCGATTGTGCAGGTAGGCTTTAATACCAGGCATTGCCAAGTCTACCTACCTTACCATCCTGTAGATCTCTGTCTGCATATCTTTCTCATCTCCAGTGGCCTCGAGAGCGCATTCAGAGTCCACCTTCCAACGAAAACCGCAGATTTGGAGAAATAGCCCCCAGGACTCGCTGTGTATATCATCTTACCAATTGAGAGTGCCTCTTTTCAATCTTTGGCTTCCACCGACACTCGCCAAACCTGAGGTTCCGTAGTCTACGACTGTGCTTTGCAAGTTTTTTCTCTCGTGTCAACTTGGCCCCTTTCGTTTGGGTCACCGTTGCAATATCGATGGCTTTTGTGGAGTCTTATTCGGATGCTACATCACGTAGCTGCGAGCTGTCATCCCATCATGCACAACAAGACTCATACATGCTCCTCAGGGGTCCCAACGATCACGGTGTCGCAACCGACTTGTCACAGATCCCTGGTGTAGAGGCGTGCCCCCCTTCTTCTTGGTACCCTGGATTCAGCGGCGGTCAAGGCAATTTTCATAGAGCAGACGGATCAGTCATACACTCGAGAGCCCCAATCCACGTGAGTCCTGGTGCCGCTAATCAACCACCTTGTTTATTCGATTCTGCGAGATCGCGACTGTTACCGATCGCATCGTTATAGTAGTGCTAACACCATGATTTTGATACACCCAGTATTATGACTCTATACTTCAGCCAAACCCGGCAGAGCAGTTCATGACTGGATACATCCAACAATGCACTGAAATGCCCCAGCATCAAGAAATGCGGTATGAGGAGCCCAGTGTTGGCGACCGGGGAGAGCTAGCTCCCGTCACCCAGTCTCAAATGGAGCTGGAATTCTTCAACCGTTGCTATCCTCTCACTCCGGTCGCTGTAACCCAAGATAGCGGCATGGGCATGAATGAACTTCACGGCCCTATACTTCATCCCAGCTTTACACTAGGGCGCGACATAACAAGCAACTTCAGTGGAACTGCAACGCCAATGACAGTGAACTCGTCATACAGCAATAGCAGCAGCACCGTCCAGTCGTCACAAAGCAACACATCACTGCCGCCGGCTGCATCACTTCCTTCTGCACCATTCTCCAACCCAATATTATGCTTCATAGGCGGCGTCTCCCAGCACGAACGCAACCGGCAAAAGAACCGCGACGCGAGCGCCCGGTGCCGGGAAAAGAATAAACGGTATACGCAAAGTTTGCTAGAAAAGGAGCGCTACCTGTTGTCCAAGAAGGAGTCCCTGAAGGCGTGCGTTGCGGATCTGCAGGACGAGATCCTGGCGCTGAAGAAAGAAATTCTGCAGCATAGTCACTGCGGTTGTGATTACAGCGAGCGACATTTAAAAACAGTCGCGTCTCAAATCGTTCGAAATTGTGGCGCGTCCATTCCTGTTTCCCAAAACTAAAGACATGGAATCGGAACCCTGTTTCTGAGCCTTGTTTGCTTCCCCCTGGGTGGACGAATGATGGTTCTTACGAAAGTCCGACTGACATCAGACGAATGGTCAAGGTCTGATTTCCAACCGGTTGACGTCGAAAAAATGATATAAGAATTCCATTACTTCGGAAGGAAAGCAATGTAGAATACGGACTATAGTTATATTAAATGAATTATGATCTTCCGGCCTACATCTCCCCATTGATATTTGTCACCTGAACCCATGTATGAATGGGGATACGGGAGCAAAAAGCTAAAGCAAAGTGCAAGTTGATCTTCTGGAGCTGCCAAAGAGAAGTGCGACAGAGCAGCTTAATATAACCGAGCAGGTGAAGTGCAGTGGGTGGTACCCAACGTCAGCATGACAACGTCAGCGTGACAAGGTCAGTGTCGTCAGTGTGACAGATTGATTTGATAATGTTTGAATCATCTGCCTTCGCATGGCTGGAAGTGAACTAGAACAGTCTCTCAGTATATTAAACACAATATTTATTGCGTTCTTTTTTTGCGAGCGCCTTCTTTCCATTCTCCCAGGGAAACTCTGGCGTGAAGTCGCAGAAGTTGAAATATCGCGGTTAGTCCGCTATTGGCAGAATGAAGCACCGATCACCCCCATCCACAGACCCCTGGCATGTGCTGTAGTCAGATTTCCTGTTCCTGTCATATGTGGTGTGTGTTCATCGTTCGGTGAAGGATTCCAAGTTTCTGCCGCCCAGTGGGTGGGGGTCGTCGCACATTGTAGGAACCAAAAGGACAGACACAGATTTTGATTTGCGCCAAAGCTAATGCGTAAGTACTGATTTGGCACGACAAAATCAGAAGAAGAAAGAAGAAAATAAGAGAAGGACAAAAATCTTCGGATTAGATGAAGAGCAATGGCCTACTTTCTCAGCCAAGTGATGCCCCAGATATTTCAGAAGCTCTGTGTCCCATATTGCACCGAGGCTGACACCACTGGGGAAGAGTGCGGCTGGTACGTGATCGCCAGATATCTCTCCATTGTCCCATATCGACCATCGGATACCGGTCCATGAGTTTTATAGCACATGCATAAGCGGAATCTGCTTTCCTAGATATTCAAAGGACATCAACTTCATAGAGGTAGTCTGAAGTTGTGCCTTGTCTTGTGATACGTGACTTCAACAAAAGCACCTCCCATCGTGGGTACGCTTTTATAGAGTGATCACAAAGCGTCATCAAGGAAGCGAGGATATGTCGTTGTTTTCGTATGACTTTTGTCAAGGCTACGGCCAAGGACACTTGCGCTTCCATTGCGACGATATATGGCTTGACGCAAGCCGAGATTGTGTCTCTTATGTAAGTACGCATTGGCTGTGGGAAAAAACTGTTGAGATAAGGCCGGCTTGCATTGTACCTGTCTTCCACTTCAGAACCTTGAGTTGTCTGGTTCCTGTACTTTTACAGTCGGAAATCCGTACTGTATCAAGCAAAACTACGGGGTTCCCCTCGTCACCACCACATCAAAGACTAGCACCACGACAACTGTAGTTTCCACCAGGCCGGTAATGGCATCTCTACACCAATCCCCATCCAGTCCGGAACGATCTCAAAGTGTAATAAATGCTTTTTTCGTAAATAGCGATGATGACTGCGAGAATATCGCTTCCTCCCAGGGAATCGCAGCGTCCGACTTTTTAAGCATTGTCCGTGGAAACTGTCCGGTTCATACTTACTAATGGCGCCCAAAAGTTCTGCTGGCGGGAATACTTGCAACAGTCTCTGAGCGAACGTTTATAAAAGATTTCTCTAACTCGTGGATAAGAATCCAAGACAAGATTGGAATTGTGAAATGCTAACAAACTGAGCCGGGTCTGCGTAGGCATCATCGGGGCCAGCACAACTACAGTGGTCAGCATAACCACAACTGTCAGTCCAGTAACAACTGCCACAACATCCGGAAATGGTGTCAGTACGCCTACGTCCACGAGTCCGGTATGGCCACTAACTTTTATGCCAGGAATCCTGCCTGTCGGCACTGACTGTGCGAGCTTGCGGCTTGACTACTATGTGTGCACTTCTCTGATATGAAAGAGATGCCGTCAATTTAGAATTTTCCCTTCAATGGTACACTAATCATCATGGCCAGGCAGGTATGACATTGAGCGGCTGATTCATGACTATAATAAAACATCGCGTTGGTAGTGTATATAGGAAGACTGTCAATTCCACAACGGCTTGGCATCTTTTATGTTGGGCCTCTCCCAGCGGCACGGCCCCTGAGGACCAAACATAATGTATACAAAAGCTGGGAAGCGCCACTTGGATTTTTGAATGGCAAATTATTCTTTCTCACGCTTCTCCAGAGCTTCTTCATACGCCCAGTGCCCGCTCAACTATCTGCATCGTACACCCCATGTCACCCCATTTCGATTTTCCTCGTCCAACCCTAGGTCCAAATTGCTTACTGCTTAAATCGGCTCTAGCCAATAGACCACAGGAACCACGATAACAAATACAGTGGCAAATCGTACACAGCAGTCCCAAAATGAAATCGGCATGGAGCCCAAAACAGGTTCTCGAGGAAATGCAAAACACCTTTGGCAAACCAAGCGAAATCTTACACGCGGCTGTGCGTGACGGCGACCTCGACAGATTGCGGCTTCTCCTCCGCAAAGAGGACATCCAGAACCTGTTGAGGCATACAAACTATGCCTGGGGCACACCACTCCACGTCGCCGTGTCGTACATCGACGTCCAAGCACTGCGGCTCCTACTTTCCGCCGGCGCCGACGCGTTGCTACAGTGGGACCAGGACGACTCGGATGTGACGCCGATGCAGCTCGCTGCAGGAAGGGGGCGACGAGCCCATCCTCAGCGCGCTCTGGGATGCCGCGATGCATCGCACCCACGTAAACGGGCCTGGCTCATGTCTGATCAGCGGCGGCGCGAACGGGCAGGCCGACCTTGTCAGGTGGCTATTTGCCGCCTGGGACGAATGGGCCGCCGACGTGACGAGTAGGGCACTGGCAACGGCTGTGCAGCAATGGCATACACAGGTCGTCGATGTATTGCTGCAACACGTGAATTATGACCAAGCCTTCCGCTATGACATGCTGGAGAAGGCGTGTGGTCTGAAGCAAATGCCAGATCGCCGGGGGATGCCCGAGTATGAACAGGTTGATCGGGACAACCAATGCCTACTCGTGTGTCGACTGATTAATACTGGTTTAAATGCCAATCGCCGAGCTCGCGTTTCCGCCCGGCTACTTATACATGTAGCAGCTGGCAATGTTGCTCTTGGGGACGCGCTGAGGGGCTTGCTGGAAAGCGGTGCGTCTATCATTCTCGTCCTTGATTCGGATACTGGGCCGCCGAAAACGGGGCTATCTGCATAGCAGAGGTATTACTGGCTCATGGCGCTGATACCTTGGCCGAGGACGTAAGGGGAAGTACGCCAGAGACGACAGCGAAATATTCGATGAGGTACAGGATGCTGCCAAAGGAACGAGATGAATTGATCCAGTTACTCAAGCCGGCCCGGGGGCGGGGTGGGACCCTACAAGCAAATATTGAAAATATTCAATCACGAGAATGATCAATATACCAAAATAGACGCAGCATCGTCTGAGACCCTCCCAGAAATCATTAATACTCTTCACCAGCGCCTCGGGGAGCGGTCCGCCGTGGATACCCGCAGCGCACGCATCAAGCTGCTGTTGGTTGCGAGGACCAATAATCACACCATCGCCCAGTCCCCCGTCCAGAGCAGAGTGATGTAGGATCAACCGCAGACTCGCCTGGACCATATCGACACCATGAGTCTCACACAGGGCCGACAGCTGGCGTATGGCATGGTGGAAGCTGGGCTTGTCGTACCACGACCTGCCTCTCAAGCCCATGAGGTTGTCTTTCGAAAACTTGAAGCGGGTGCCCCGCAGAACCTCTGGGTCGTTGTTGGACAGTGTGACTTTTCCGCTCAGCATGTCGCCGGCCAGGGCAGAATACGCTATAAAGGCAATGTTGTGCTTTCGCAGAATGGGAAGCAGGGTCGTCTCATAGGTTCGACAGAGAAGATTGTACTGGCCTTGGAAGGCATTCGGTTTGACGTACCCCTTTCTATCGCAGATGTCCAGAAACTCTGCAACTGCTTCTGGTGAATAGTTGCACAGTCCAATTTTGGCACATTTCCCCTGGTGATAGACAGCGTCCAACGCGGCGGCTTGCTCCTCTAGGGGGGTTTTGTGGTCAGGGCCAATGGGGTAGAATATGTTAACCTGCGTGAGTCAGTTTTAGGATCGTGTGTATCTCGGGCCTATCGTACTTTACTAGCCCTCAGACGCTCGAGGCTCTCATTAATGGACTTCTAGACGGCGTCGAAGGTAAGAGTATTGTCCCCGTTATCATACCACATCGCTTTGGTGTCAATCAGAAGACATTCGTGGCCAATTTCACCAAGGAACCTCTCAGCCTCCCCGGGAGACGTGAATGGATACAGAGCTGCAGTGTCGACCTGTCGGCATTGTAGTTTGTCGAGAGAATCTAACTGCTCGCGGACTTGGTCGATGCTGAAACTATGACCCCAGGTTCCGGACCCAAACAAAATATGGGCAGACATGATATACGTAGGAATCTTGACGGCCGTTGAAGGCAAACCAGAAAGAGAAGAGATGAATTGAAGTATATTGAAGAATACCTAGGTATTTGAAACACAAGGGGAGCTCCGGCAAGTTGTTTGTAAAAGAGTAGATCTTCATACGGTCGGGCTGACATTCAATAATATAAGTACTGTTTACAAGATTCGAGGCTTTGCATATGTATGATTGAGGTTGGCTGCAAGCGAGTTCATTTCAGCGGTGTTGGGCGGGGCAAGGCGTAACATAGGAGCGAACATGTCGGTTGCATATATTGATAGAGTGGCACGAGAGACTTCCGACGACAGAATCATTTCTTTCGCCGATTGGAAGGTCATGGTTATGAAAGTTGTTCAGGCGCATCAGTATTACAGTAGTCATCAATATCACAGTAGTACACTTTAATGCACCTTGTATCACATCTCCAACACGTTTTCTGTCTAAGTAGGTAGGGCCGTCTCATTCTTTGAGAGGTTCCTTCTGGAGTCCAAGTTTGCTGCGGGAAGCAAGGGAGCAATTTGTGCCCAGGGCACAGAGAGCCGTCTAGAATTGAATCACAGAATGGTAGATAAATGTGAGTCTATTGCATATCATCCCATCCTACATATATCTCTGTAGACTACCATTTCATGGCTGGACTCATATTATTATTCCTGTTGCAAAAACACACCATACGGAAAGGAGTCCTCTCCAAAACCCGAACAAGGGTGCCCAGACTGGCACATCTAGAAAAAAAAAAGCTCAGGAGGGCGATTAAAAAAATAAAGCTGACACCCATGCTGACGCCGACGCTGACACCTTGTATCCTTGACAAGTATTACTTTGGAATGTTCCGGAGGGCGCCGCCGAAGGGAAATTGCCCGAGGGGATGAAATAGAAAAGACCCAAAATCTCCCGCTTGTTAGATACTACAGGGCCTTACTGCCCTATCGCGTCCGCGACGACCCAGAATATCCCCGACTGATTTGGTCCGCCGTTCGGCTCAGGTAGTTGTTGATGATCGGATGGTCGCAGTCGGAATGGCAGAGAAGTTCGTGCCTGAGCATGAGGCTCTCGTTGCTGAGCTCCTCGACGGTGGCCCGGAGCTGCCGGTTACGCTCCCGCTCGATGCGCTGCGTCTCCTTGAGGTCCTCCTCGGCCACCTTGCCCTTGGCCCGGCACTTGGCAGCCGCGGTGCGGTTGCGCTCGCGTTTGACGGGCTCCGACAGACTCTTACGGTGGCTATCTCCCTGGTGTCTCTACACGCCTCTGTCCGTCAGCGACCAAGAAAGAAGGAAAAGGACCACGTGTGATTCTGGATCGCGGTTCATGTACATTGTTGGCTCGTTCGTCTCGCGCGCTTGTCTTGGATGCTGCGCTGGATTTGCGGCGCTTCTGATTCCAGACTGTTTCATTTTTCTCCTCACCGCCACTTCGGTCGCCGTCTGCAGTGGTCAGGGTTGTGTCTGTCGTGGTCGTAGGGCTGAAGCACCCGGGATCGACACAAGATGACCATGACATTGCGGAGGACATGGCCGGGTCTGTCGAGACTGGCGAGGATAGTAATGCTGTCCAGGACGCATGCGCAGACTCGTCTAGGCGATTGTAGCACAACTCGGGACAGGACTCTTCGGCAGGCCTTTCAAAGTTGTTCCCGTTATTGTGATAAGGAGGGCCCTCCCCATATTCTGAGAAATCGATTGTGCTGGCATGCGTTGTTGCGTATGCCATGTTGCGAATTGTTGTTCATTTAGAAATGAACTGTCTTCTATCTGAACGCAAAATATTTGACATCAAGACATCTTATGGAACGAGATGGCATCAACAGGGAGGCGAGAAATGGGCAGACGGAAGATACCACCTACCAATTGCACTGCGAGAGATGACCCAAGGTTTGGACGGAGGAAATGCCGGGAGGATTCCACGCGTCACGTATCTCTCAGAACTTCTACCGTAATAACAGAATTGGGTCCAGCTTATCCGCGGGGAAGACGGGACTGGACGTAGGACGGGACTGCACTGGGTTGCGGCCATATCTGTGAGCGATCGAGATGCGAGCGCTCCAGCTTGAACCGTTCGTTATGCAGGTTCCATGCTCTCCGGTACCCTGATCAGACTGGAACAGATGTTGGACATTGTCTGTGACCTACTGCGCTCGCTGCGGAGCACATCAGCGTTAGCAGACAGACAGAAACTTGACTGGATGCTTACCTAGAATGTTGACACTCACTAAGAAAGTCTACTTAGAGACAGGCCGGCCGATTTGGAGAAGAAAAATCAAATAAGTCCTGAAAGCAACAGCGGAGGGCGCTCTGAGTGCAATCTAATTGGCAGCTTCGTCGGGGTCAAGTCCATCACCCCTCCTTTCCATCTCTAATTGGTTGCTGTGGCTACTTCTTAACTGTCGATCGATGGCGCATCCCTACGAGGTTTGCGAGGGGGCCAATGACGATTGCTCACAGCTCTAGGACCTCTGTCAAAACTGCTAATAAACAGTCTAATATCCCTGTAAAGTCTGCCGTGCTGACCAAGATAATGCCCCGGCTATGTGCTACCAACCTATATGATATATCTTTGCTTGTTCTCAGGGTGGCGATCGCCATGCCAAGCAATGCGAGGCAACGCGATGATGAATTCATGCTTTTGATTCCAGGTACGGATATACTCTACAACAATCTGGTAGTTCCCGGGTGAATCTATGAGGATATGCGCGAAACATCAAAGGGAAAGGAAAGAAACCAATCTGTCTATTGCGAATGAGGTACTGTCAACCCTCGACGTGGACGTGTACGACAATGAAGACTCAGTTCGCTCTTCATATTCGTACGGGCTTTACATAGGACAATGGGGAATTTGCTCGTCATTCCGATCACCTTCCTAGCGCAAGTAACCTTCGGCTTGCGCTTTGCCATGCGTATTGTGGTCATTTTGATATTCCGAGTACATGATGTATCTTACAGCTCGACGATCTCAAGGAGAATCGACCATGCTCAGCTAGCAGGCGAGGTCCTCGCGGCCACCACGGTCTGGCAATCGTCGTCCTTGTCCGTACATCCACCGCACGTACCCGAGTCCGCGCCGCCCCTGCCCGTGAAGGGACATACGCCGCCGGCGCCCGACCCGTGGTCGCCTCCTACCGGCGCGTCCTCGATGTCGGCCAGGATCTTCTTGCCGTTGAGGTAGCCCTCCTTCTCAAACTCGGGCTGCTCCATGTCGTCCCGGTACTCCTCTCCGTCCCGCACGTACCACTTGGCAAACAAGTCATTCTAGCAATCGGCATTGGTCAGCCCAGGATTCTCCCTTATTGCGAGATCGAAAGTCTGAAGTGAGGCTTCCTTACCTGTACCCAGATCACCTTGCCGATGGCCTTGACGAGGGCAATCTTCTTGTCCATCCGCAACCGCGGATGCGACAGGAGAGCCTCGGTGATGGTATCTTGTATGAACGCCAAGCAAGCACCTACACGAGGACAAACGGAGGCGTTAGCCAATTCTGACCGATTTCCCAAATTTTCGTATGCTTGAACTTACCAATATGGACGTACTCGACATGGAGCGGGTGCTCGCGTCCCCGGCCGACATGCATCATACTACATTCGCACGAACGGCACACGTTAGCGCCAACTCGAAGGGTCATGCAAGAAAAGGAAACAGAAAGCAACAAGTAGCTTCGACGTCCCCGCGGCACGAGGCACGGTACGGAAAACCCATTTCGGGGCAGCTGCCAGTGCCCCGGCGGCAATCGGGGGGGCGTGGGGGGCATTTCGCAGGAACAACTTACCCAACCTTGTCCAGGTACTCCCAAAACTCGAGAGTGCTCGGGTCCGAGCACAGCTTGGCCAGATACGCCCGGAGGAACATCTTGCGGTGCACTACAAATACACGTCCGTTGTCAGCAGCCCGCTTATACGTCCGAGGCCACGCAGAACATGTGTGGGGTGGAAATTTGAGCCATTGCTTACGGATCTGAGGGCTGTTGTCGTGCAGATTTGGATCTACCGGGCCCTCGTAGCTTGTACTCCGCGTCTCAAAGGCCCGCGCCGTGATGTCGTACTGCAGCAGCTTGTGGTAGACGATGTTGACGATGGCCGGGATGAGCTGCTTGATGTATTTGGCTCCCCATATCAAGGCCTCAATGTCATCTGAATGATTTCATGTGTCAGTCCAATGTGTTCTCCCTTTTGATTTTTTAAACGTTCATCATGGGAGCAATGCACCTACTTGAGCTAAAGTCGAGAAACGTGTGCAGGTATTGGATGCGGGCTTCGAGATTTGTATACAGATCTTTACGTTCTATATGCTTCATGGGCCGGCTTCCGGGTATCATTTTGGCGGCGTTGAATGAGGTATGATGATTAAAGTGTTGAGGGTACAAATTCGGCAAGGTTCGATTGGCTGTCGGTCATGCAACCTTGTCGTGCGCTGTCGATGATTATAGTTGTTGTAGGCTCTATTGTCGTGAGTACGAGAAGTTTGATACACCCATTCAATCAGGATTCAAGCACATAACTCCGAGACACGCAAGCCCTTTTATTGCTTTTCTTTTTCACTAGATGAACAATTTCCCGTACAGCACTTCAGCTCCCCTTGCGATGCTGTCAAATCCCTCACGTACAATTGGCGAAAATATCGCCCTGCCATTCCAGTGTAGCCTACGCGAGAATTCCGAGTCTACCCAAGAAGACGCAAACGATGAAGCGATTGTGGTGCGATGTGGAGCAGAGAATCGCCTGATTGCCGATTCGTACCATTTTGCGGCTGCTTCCGGGGCAGCAGGTACGCTAAACCACGGGCCACAGGGGGGTCCTAGGTACCCCGCGCAACCACCCGGAGGACGAAAATAACTTGGGAAATCGATTCTTGGTTCCGGACAGATGGGAATTCGCTTATTATTTATTATCATTACCGTGTATCCGTACTACCCTCTGGTCTATAGGGCTGGGAATTGCCTGCCATCAGCAGACCCGTCATGCACGCCGCAATTGTCAGGTACGAAAAAGAAAGATGGGCAGCGGCCCGGTACATATTCGTCACGTACTTTGTACCTCTGAGCATCGAAAAAAAAATAAGTCGTATAATACGCGATATCCTCGATGTCCCGATCCTGGCCTAGGGTATTTTGAGTAATGTTTCACTCAGAGGAAGCCAACAATAGAATATCATCCGTAATGTACGTTGCCTACAGACTGATTTCTCCGGAAAGGCGAGACCCAGCAGTTGGGTCCATGGATTAATGGTGAAACGCAAAATCTCGTAATACCCAGGATCATGGAATGATACGTTGAGATAAAGAAGTGGTGGGTATTGATTCTTTCTTCCTAAATGGTATGCCTCCTTGGCTGTACTACGCAAGTATGGACACTTGGTGTTCGTCTGATCCCATTGCTAGGATTAATTCGGTTCTTGACCGAATAGTATCCCAAGTCTATATATACCAAAGCTGTAAACAAACGCCATGCCAATGCTGTTCCCGTACCATGCTGTGCTATTCTATGTTGTTGTGGTGATTTGTCTCTTGGGATGCCGTACACATTGACCTGTTTTATCGGAGTCCGAAGCCCTCGCTTTCGTGGACTGCCCTCCACAGCAATGTTTCCAATTTCTCTCGTGATTTATACTTGAAAAGATTCAGCATGTTAAAGCAAGTGCGCGCCGTAGGGTATCTCTCTGTGTCTTCACCGAGACAGCTGATCTTAATAACAAGGGTGGCTGCTCCCATCGCTGGGATGCGGTCGCTGCCAGTAATAAAGGATAGTAGTCGTCTTTGGTCTTGAGGGGTCGCTGCCGCAAATGATTCCCAGAACCAGTCTATCGCCGGCTCGTCTTTCGGTTCGCCGCCATCCTTGGACTTGTCCCAGTCCGAGTACTTGCACACAGCACGGAGTGAGGTGATATCAAGAGGCTCGTCGGATCCTCGAATCAGAAGCTCGATCTCCTCTGGTCGGAATAGCGACAGGGCATTGCCTGCACATACAGTGAAGAAGCCTCGTTTGAAGGGCTCGAACTGTCTCTTGACCGATTCGTCGAGCAGGTATTTGACGTAGAGGTCCACATATTCTCGTCGATTCGCATTCGTGACTGGCTTTGTATCGCCACCGGGACAGAGAGGGATGCGAGACCTCGTTCCATATTTGTCTACTTCCACCGCAAAGTCTAGACAGAAGGTGTCTTCGACATCGCCATCAAAGTCGAGCAGCTGGCGAAGACCATTTGCCAGACGAGGCCTGAACTCGGCCAGGTCATCAAGTGTGTACGCCATTGTGGAGCGTTGTATGATTGAGCCACTTGATGCCGACGCAGGTGCTGCAGACAGAAGTTTGCGAAATGCGAAGGGTGGAAATGCAACGTCCAAAATGGCAGAGTTGTATATGGCCAAGCCAAGAACCACCCCGATAAGGAAATACTGGTCGGTAGTCTCAAAGGTGTGGGGATTAAAGTAGCAATATTGCGAGTCCTCATCGAAAACAAAGAGTCCTGTTGTGATGATCAGCATGATGTACGTAGCAGATCTGGGGAGAATGAAGACTCACCGTGGTCTGGATTGAATACGTCCTTGACCAGAAGCTGGAACCATTCTTTTCGCAGGCCTCCAGCATCCACACCCTCCTCGCCACGGAATTCAATACGTAACCCCTTCTTGATATCTTCGCTGCCACTGCCGACAACCTCGCTGACCTTGGCCAAGCTGTCTTCCACCAGACATTCGCGCCTAACGCTCAGAAACAAGTACTGGGTGTTACTTTTGTGCGTCAAGAGGCTGTCAAAAAAGGCATCTCGGGCTTTGCCATGCATTTGGCGCTTGGCGTCGAATTCCAGGATTTGTATCTTGGCCGAGATACTGAGAAAGAACGGATATTGGCAAAAGGCAAACTTGCCCTTTCTCGATTCCCACATTTCAAAGTCCGTCTTGAAATCGAGGCAGTCAAGCATCGTGTTGTAGAAATCGCTGGTGGCGAGCAGATGGCCGTGCGCGTGCCGAACGCTGACTTCGTTCCGCCTTACGTGGGTGAGATTGTTGGCGGCAAACACCAGAGCCATGACCTTAGCACCGGCTTTGAGTTGCCAGTCATCTGAATACGTAATGCTGGGGGCCTCGGTATTCTGCTTCTTGTTTCTGGAAGAAGCCGGGGCTGCCAGGGCGGCATGGAGTGATGCCACTGTCGCCGCCGAAGGAGCGTTGGACCTCATCTCGGGAATCAGCCCACCAGTCAAATCGACTTGGGGTTCAACCTTCTTGTCCGTCTGCCGCCGTAGGCGATAGTTGACAAATTGGCTGATGAGATCCTTGATATGTAAAAAGAGGTGTTCAGGCAATCTCGAGAACCAAGTCACGAGCTGATGGTGACACTGGTCGGGGCAATTGGAGATGAGCCCAAGAATGCGCTTGATAATTCCTGAATGGCGACCCATCACATATTGCTCCTCATCTGTCGCCTGCCTCTGGGGGCCCCGGCCTTTGTCCTTGTGTACGTGCTGGTACTCTCCCTTGTAGCTCTTATGATCCGCCACCAACAGTGGATTGACAATGATGAGAAGCAAGAATCTGATGTCCTGGGGCTCTTTAAGCGGCCGTGCGGGACGTTTCAGAAGCATCTCGGTGCATTTGAGCAACACTCTTTGGAGGTGGCCTTGCGCTTCGAGCAGACACATCTCAAATCGGTGCGCCTCCTGCGTCGACATTGCTTTGATTTTGCCTGCATTCAGACAATCGTTGTACAACTCCTTCCAAGGCCTGGCCGCATCGATGACGATTGAGTACCATTCCAACAGGTCGCCCCAATCGATTCGTGGCGACCGAGAACTGACAAAGCTTTGACTGTCATCTTTGCGTTGAGACCGCGATCTAGGCGTGGATTCTTGCTGCCCGCCAGTCCACCACTGTGCATTCTCTGCCAGACCCCCAACAAGAAGCATCTTTGGGTCCAGCTCTGCCACTGCAGCCTCATCTTGCACGACTGGTTTGTCCTGTCGTGGCACAGGCTTCCTCTTGATCGTCACTGGAGGTTTCGAAGCTTCAGGTTTGGGCGCTTCCTGCTTTGAGCTGAAGCTCCGGCGCATGGGAGCAAACGAGGCATTGACGGCTGGACATGAGCCAAAACTCACGATCAGATAGTCCTCGACTGGTTTGAATACCCTTTTGGGGTCTGGGAGCCTGGGTCCATGCGCTCGCCCATCTACTGCAGGGTTTGGATGGCGCGCATCTGAATGAGATGCTGAATACGATCTGGTTGCCGTGTTAGGGCGAAGCATGGAGTTTGGTTCAGGATGGCCATCTGCAAAGTCGTCGAATACCGGGTTGTAGGCAGGGTTCGGAGGAGCGCCGGCGTAAGACCCGGCTCTAGCACGCTGTCCAGAAACGCTCATATCCGAGAAATGACCCTCCAAAGGCCGCGGCGACTGGGTGCTTGGTCGCACTGGTAAAAGTCCCGGCGAGGGTCCTGGCGAGAGCCCTGGCGAGAGCGCTGGCGAGAGTCCTGGCGTATGGCCTGGGGAGAGCGCTGGCGAGAGTCTTTGAGCGCCATTGTCCGAGGAGAACTTCAGAGCTTGGACCAGACATTGTCGCACCAATTTTCTGGTATGCTCCAAAGACAGCGGCCTGATGCTCTCCGGGGGCGGGCGGCCATCCTCTGGCTTGGGAGTATAGGGCGCCAAGTCGTTGATGGTGGCGCAAATGGTACAACGGAAGACGTTCAGATCTTTTGGCCATCTGACCTTGCCGCTGCAAGTCATACAGTTTCCATTGATGAAGTCTGCAGGCCCGCGATGGGGTTTCTTGGGAGCCATGCTGGACAGAAAGGTCGAGTGCCCATGCCTGGCTGCGTCGTCATCGGTCGTATCGTCGGGGCTGTTCTGCTTTCGCGACTTCTTGGAGGAGAAGAGAGCGGGAAAGGGATGGCTCATGGATCTCGAGTGGCTCGGATATGTCTGTGATTTTCCGGGAGGCGGTTTGCCGGCAGGCGACCTTGCTGCTGGCGATCTCGTGGGCTTTGCGATTTCGACCTCGTCGTCGGAGCTGGACTCGGTCTGCACTTGCTGGCTGCTGGACGAGGGTCCAGCGAAGAAGTCATGGCCGCCGAGCTGCAGACGGGGCGGCACCCTGTGTGGAGGGGCAGGCGCAGACGACGGTAGCGATCCATTGCGGTGTTGCCGTCTCGAGCCAAAGGCCATGTTTGAAATGTTTCTCTCGCTCACACGATCGTTCTATCAGCGGCGACTATTCCGGGCGTATGCATAGTAGTAGTATAGCAAGCAGGTCGCGTGTGCCGCCAATAGCTAGGTAGCAGCTGGGACGGCAAGTTTTTTTTGTTTCGCATGTGCAGCCAAGTCGGGTGCGATGATGCGCAAAGCAGAAGCAGAGAGATGCGCCCCCGGGCTGGTGGGTAAGGTAATCAATCGTTCCCTGGCGGATGTTTGGGCCGAGTCGCAAACCTTGTGCGTATTTCCGGTGAGGATCGAGCGGCAGAGGGAGGAAGAGAGACAACGAATAGATCAAAAAGCAAAAAGGGACTACCCAGGTAGGTAACTTCCAGAGCCCGAAATGGTCATTTGGCGAGGCACGTTTGATCAAACAACAACTTTGTTTTTTTGAGGCCTGCATTTGCATGATGCAGTACCTAGCTAGTAGCGAGTAGTTGGTTGGTAGTGATGAGCTGCCTTATTACCTTGCCTAACCGCAGGACACCAGGAATTCCGGGTACTATCACAGCACTATCTTAGGTAGGTACCTACCTACACCACCAGTTTGCAGTGGCTGACTGGGCTCCCCAGCCGCCAGCGTCGCCTATCCATTCTGCGGCCCGCTGGACAGCAAAGCAGGGTCTTCCGATTCGTCCCTGCCGGGCTGTCAAAACCCCCCCTGTGAATGGCCGCAGACAAACCAACCCTGGAACAAAAACAACTGCCGACATTCCCGACTGCTACAATCCATCTTGAATAAAGTATATATAATAATACTGACGACTTCCGGATCTTGTGGACTAGCAGCTCTAGAAATATGACAGCCAGCCCAACAATGCATTGTCGCGATGCTAGCCTGCCAGAAACGCAAAGAGACGAATTGAACTTTGACCTTGCATCGCTTTTGCGAGGCGCGACGAGTCAATGGGATCTATTCCTGGAAGTACACTACAGTGCCAGCAGTCTTTGCCCGAGAATCCGCAATCTTAAGGCACCCCAGCGCAATCAGCATCCCCTCACATGATGGTCAATTTTGAGATTGCTGTTTCGAGTTTGCCCGAGGTGGTCAAGAAATGCTCCGCGCACGTACGCTGTTCAGTTCGAGAGCCAAAGCAAGTCAGTCTCACAGTCAAATCCGTCAATCCGAGGTGAAGCAGAACAGCCAAGCTATTCCTCCTCCATAAGTTCTTGATCTTATGAGCTGTCTTGATGCCTGGCATTCAACGATTGGTCCCAGCTACCCTCAGCTCCCTGGAAATACAGCTGGTGCTGCCGCGCATGGGCCATGGGAATCGGAATTGCAGTGCATGACAAGCAAAACCTGGCAGCCAAGGCCCAAATGACGCCCGCTTCCACCCCCAGTCCAACGGGCGGTTGCAGATCCCTCACGCGGGACGGTTCAGAGACGTCGAATCACTCGGCGACACACAACCGCGATGCCCCAACTGCTGGAAACACCCCCAAAGCTCAGATAAACAAAAACAAACGTCATCGCGTTGCATCCCAAGACTGCCTGCTGCGGGATCCAGCTGCGGGATCCAGCTGCGTGGTGGCATCATCGAGATCAGTACCGTCCTTTTTTCCCAACTTAAAACCATAAACATAGAGCGTGTCCCTGGTCCAGATGCATCGATGTGCGCTATCAACACCATCCAAGCACGGCCAGGCAACTGGCTCATAGGCAGTAGAGAGCACGGCGCATGAACTGAATGTAATCCCGACGTCACATATCAAAGCGCAGCTTGTATTTGAGCTATCTTTGGATCATATAAGTATAAGTTGATCCAGACTCAAGCCTTTGATTGCACAACCTCTTAATTGACCAACAAACTACAAGGTTGATAGCATTTACTCCTGCATCAACACAAAATAAAAGTAAACCTTCGTGCATAGACACATCATTTTGAACATGGACTCTGCAGGTGCCAAGTCAAACATGTCGCGCGACATGGAGGAGATTGCCCAGAGCAAAGAGACCACCTCCCGATCTGTAGCCGGCCACAAAGCCAACCTGTCCAACCCGAGTATGTCCTTTCATCCATCTAGAAGTCGAGTCACTTTAGCAGACCAGTCTAACGAGAGAAACCTGAAGACACCAGCGAAGCCTCCAAGGAGAACAGTCGCCAAGCAATCGATGCCATGGGAGGAGACGCGGCACACTACGGAAGTGAGTCAGACCCGCGCAGCAAGAGCGCAGCAAAGAACCTCGACGGCAGCCGCGCCATGTGAGCTGAGCTGCCGATGACATTGTGTTTTAATGATGATCACGGTTTGAATGACGGATACGGTTGGCGGGTATACATACGCCGGAAGACCATGAATGACAGTGGCCTCATGACCTAAAAAAAAAAAAATTACTGTATTCTGATAAATATTTTGTTCACCATTTCAAGAGAACGTTAAGACTACGTGAGGTGCATGTTGACAGGGAAAACAATGATAAATACCTAGGACATAGCTACACGTTGGCCAGCTTCTATGTACATTGTCAGGTACTATCGTCTTCTGTTGCCCAGATTGGAGTAGATAAAGTCACTACGCCCTTGGCCATGTCATTGGAAGTCATCACAAGGGCGCGCTCTTGATAGCTATACATGAAGCCTGCCAACGGCTATAAATCCTGTTTATACCTGCTGATCATGGATTGCCCAACGATGGATCAAGATATTGTCAAGCCACAATGTCTACTGCCGAAGACTTTCCCAAGCCCAAGTTCATCACTGGCGGCTGCTTATGCGGCGCACTGCGGTATCGCGTCGACTTTTCCGACGACCATGACTTTCTCAAATCAGTAAGCCCATGCCTTCTGACGAAGACAAGTGAGAATGTGTCTAACAAGCTCTTCCACGATAGTCCGGCACCTGCCAATGCACCATGGACCGGAAAGCGACCGGCTCGCTGTGGTTCCAGTACCACCAGATCCGCGCCGGATCGGTCTTCAGATTCACATCCCCGGCGCCGTCGCTGCGGCACTATGCGTCGTCGCCGGGTGCGCAGCGCGGCTTCTGCGGCGACTGCGGGAGTTTCCTCTATATGAAGCCTGCTACTCACGGCAATGACCACAGCAGCGAGAGGATCACCATCGCGGTCGGCACGGTCGACTCGCTGTACCTGTTTGGCGAGGAGGCCGATGGAAAAGAGGTGCCCGAGGAAGGGTTTGGTCGCGCGCTGGCGAGCGGCGGCGGGAACCACGAGTGGTGCCGCACCGAGATCAAGGGCGTCACCGATCAGATACCGATTCTAGGTCGCGAGAGAGGCAAGAGGTGGGATACTAATCCTGCCTAAGACTTTTCTCTCGGAGGCGATGATGCTCGGCGGACGTGATATGAGATTGTACCCAGGATGGAAGCATTGCGATTGAGCTAGTTCATCGCTATTCTCAATCCCGCGGCTGAAGGTCGAGGCTGTCGTGTTCATCATAGCCAGCCATTGTCAATGCCAGCTCGTTTCCAGAAGAGTAACAAGGCGAAGAACGACAGGACCGAAGATGAAATGTTTCCTCTGGGAGGTGCTTTGTTCTGCAAATATCTGCCTGGAGGCTCTCTGACGAATTTACTTGGATTATGTTGTTGTTGTACTGAAGCAGCAGTCCTTGACCGCGGTCGTTTCTCCTTGGCAACCGAAAGTCGCAGCATTCATCCGAGCACCGACAGCCCATCTGAATTCGCATACTGATGGCTGAGAGAACTCGAGCCAGAACCGGCGGTGACTTTGGTCATTTGACCTGCCCAGTCTTATTGATACTACTATCCGTTCAACAATCCATGCAGGGCTTTGTGGTTCCTGAAATGAGGGACATTAGAGGCATCGAGAACAGCTCAAATAGTTGTCGTCTCGAAATAACAACCTCAGGTTTGAACACTTAGTTTGAAATCCCAGCAGATAAGTTGAAGAGATTATTGTGGAAGAAGCAAAAGTCCCATTGACCAATCTCATTAAATCAAAATCAAAATCACGGCCGAGACCTCGGACCATAATGCCAACACAAAATATGTTATCATATATGCCCAAGACCGCCTCTCGGTCCTCGGCCCTAGAAGATTTCGGTCGTAAACAGAAGTCCATCGCTGTGCTTCGTGCCCCTTGAGGTTGTCACCAAATCCTTACAAGGTGGCGAATAACCGGTCCATTCGGACTTCGCGGGTGACAGGCTTACCTTGTTGTTTGATCTAGGACTACGACTGAGGTCAAGTGATATGATATAGATGCTGACCTTTGATCCTTCGGCCAGCATCCTTGCGATTTTACTTGGCAAATCGAGACCATGCCATATTTTGTGAATAATATTCTACAGACTGATGGGTTAGCAGATCCAGGAAACAAAAGCGAGGCCACCCAGCGATCAAGAATGCACAATCCTTGTTGCCCGGCAGCTAAAAAAAACTTGCGCTCATGAATTTCGTGCATATTGGGCGCATCAATTCGGTTTCCGCGGTCTCCACCCCATCACATCGTCCACGGGGGTCTCTAGCAACCATGCTCAGAATATTTGCTAGAAACCAGGCAACATAGACAAAAATAGCCATATCCTGACTTATTTCCAAGTGAAGAAACTATAATATATGCCACTCAACCTGTCGATACTTTGGTAGTAACCTCTCCACGATGCAATTGTAAAGACAAAATGCACCGGAAACTGCCTGACGAGGCGGGGTGTTTGGGCGAGCAATGACGCTGATCTTGTACGACGCGAGAAGCCTTGACCCGAAGGATCCAAAACCCCACGAGGTCGGGGTATATAGCATTTGCCCATGCATATAGGGCAAAACAATATTACGCGGAGAACATGGAAATCTGAGTTGGCAGCGGCTCGATAGAGTTTTAAGCTTCTTCAACACTTTTATTAGATCACAAAGCAGTTGGATGACTCGTGCCGCAGGCTTCAAAGCTGTTTGAACGAATTTCCCCTCCTCGAAATGGGAAAGCGATGAAAGCTTCCTTGGCAAGAAGAACACATGGCATCCGTATATAGAATGTGGCTGAAAGGCAAAGTAGGACTGACGATGACCGGCTTGAGTGTTCTATGGTCGAAGGATGCCGAATGTGTACCTCTAGCGCTGCTCTAATTGGTCGACGGAAACTTCCAGGATCGCCAAGCCTAGCTCGTCCTACTTCTAGAACAAGGATGGCTCGGGATGGTCAGCAAAGCGTTGTTCTGTGCCGGGACTAATGTGCCCAATGTGAATTCTAAATCTATTCTTGATTCGAAACTCACGATTTTCATCGTAATGATCAGCAACTAAAGGACTCCATGGGTTTTTCCCTCTTCTTTACGAGGTAGTCAAGATTCTATCCGAAGACCGCCCGCTCGAGATGCTGGTTCGCAATGCTATAACCCGCATATGAGACATGTCATACAGAAAACGCGGCCAATCGGGCTTATCGTGTAAATCCTGAAGGATTGCAGACTTCCAAGGACGCTCACTATCAGCCCGTCTCTCTGCAGCAAAAAGCCAAGCCGAGCTGAGTTTGGTGCTTCTTTTTTACATTTTTTTGAGTTGCACATCCAACCAGATGCCCGATGCTCGCCCATCCCCGGCAGTCCCCCAAACCGGTCTCCGACTTATACCTTGGCGCTACTGTCCGCCAAGCCTTCTTTTCCATTAATGGCAATTCTCCTGCAAGCGGGCCATCAACCTGCATCTATGCATCTTATTCTCTTAATTGCCCGGCTCTTCCATTTCTCTCTTTTGTGAGGTCAGTCATGTCTCTTTATGGGATTTCCAGAATTTCCATAGGGCGCCAAGTTTACGCCTGATGTGAAAAGCAAAAAAGACAAACGGAAAATAATGCAGACCCAAAAGACCTGGACGCTCCTTGACGCCGCCAGTCCCGCCGGATCGAGCGTGCTGAGGAGCTTCTTCATGTCCCCTCCCGCCGGCATACGATTAAACATTCAGGTGCCCTCGAGGGAGAAGCTTCTGGCCGAGTTCCCCATCCTCAGGGACGGCGCGCGAGACATTGCCATGCCGGTGCGCATCGTCGAGGGCGGGGCCACGGACGCCACCATGCTCGACCGCTGCTTAAAGGACAGCCAGGTCATCATACTGCCCTGCGGGCCTGCAGACACCCGCATGAGCCGGCAGCGGCATGCAGATCTGGCGCGTGCCATCATATCGGGTCTCAGGCGCCTCCGCGAGCAGAAAAGCAACGACTCTGCTGCTGCTGCTGCTACTACTGATACCACTACTGCCGACTGCTGCTGCTCATGGCAACCCCCGAGCGTCATCCAACTGCGGTCTTCTGTGCAGCCGACGTTGTCTCCCGAAGAAGCGACAGCCCAGCAGCAGCAGCAGCAGGAACGCTGGTACCCCAGAATGCTGCTTCACAAGGTCGCATCCCTCCGCCGCTCCAGCACCATCGGCGGAGGCAGCAGGAGGTCGAGGCGGCATAGCGCCGAGGCCGTCCTCACCAAGGCCGCCATGGAAGGTCCCGAGAAGGGCTCGACGCTTATGCGCCACAGCTTCGTCGACATATCGGGCCCCGACGGCGAGACCCGCGAGCGCGGCAACAAGCGGCGCGGCGGCCTGCCCACCACCACCTCATCCGCCTCCTCCATCCGGTCGCGGTTCTCCCTCCGCCGCAGAAAGAGAAAGCACGAGGTCGTCGAGGTCGACGAGGACGACGCCGACGCCGGGGCACTCGGCCTGCTCGGGGACGAGGTGCCCACGGCCAAGAAGGCCTTCTACAAGCGCCTGTCGCGGGCGTCCGCCTTCTCCACGGCCACGACCATCGAGGAGCCCGAGGAGCCTAAGGAGCCCAAGGACCACCGGTGGTCGGTCCTCGTGAGCAACGACCGCTTATATGTCCCCGCCAAGCCTAAGCCCGCACCGGTACCCGTTCGCCCGATCAAGAGCATAGAGGGTCTCGAGGATGTCGAGGAGGACAGGATGAAGCGGTTGTCGCGCAAGTTCCTTCCGTGTCTCATTGGAGGCATGTGCTATGTCGGCATGGCGGTTGGGGCGTTGCCTGTTGGTATTCCCGACCAAGTACGAGCTTATTAACATTCATTACGAAAAGAATTTCATTTGTCACGGGTTGATGAGAAGCATGTGTAAGACGTTTTGGATATTTGGTTCATATTATTACGAAATAGGGCGTTGGGCGCGAGCACTTACGTGCATCTATCAAAAGAACTATTTGATCTTAGCAATTTTTGTTGAAATTCAAAACCGTGTGTAACAGCTGCTGGCATAGCCGCGTCGTCCAAGGTAGTGACTTTATAAGTGCTCAATCTGTGGTGAGTAAAAAACGAATATTGTACGATTGAAGAGCAGAGCAATATCTCCATTCGTAGATACGGTGCGCATTTGCATGTTGGCTTATCTTGACCTTAGGTATTTTGGCTTGATACTCTTAAGTGTGTCTGCCTAGCCCTGGCTGCGCCACTGCGTGCGATCGTCCTCGCGTTGTTTTATCAAGGGCCTTGGGATTATTTCAAGTACGTGGACCAATCAGTGCGAATGTGCTTGCGCTGCAGGGTGGCAGTGCAGCAGATGATCACACGGGCTTTTGACCGAGAATTATCCTTCACAAGGCTGCCGGTTCTCTAGGAGTCCGAGGAGTCTTGCTTCTTGTTACTTCATACCGCTCGTGTCCTACTTGAAAGTGGTAGAAACGTCATCGCGAGCGCGCCGAGTATGTGGATATTACACCACCAGACGAGAAGCCGTCTCCACATCCACCGCCCTCTTGTGTCAATATTTCATGCACGCAGATTGCAGTCGCGAGAGACGGGGTCATAAGTGCTAGGGCCTCTCGTTGCAATGCACCAAGGGCTTTGAGAAAGGCATTATAAGGGAGTTTTCATTTATTCCCTACACGATTCGCGCCCTTTCAGTAGCCGGCAATTGCAAAAGAAAACGACAGATGAACACAATATGCCGTCCGAGTCTATATGGGGGGCTCTGGAGGATTACGATTCTATCAGGCTGTTGTTGCTCCAGCCTGCCAAGGCTCGAGAGTCAGCACTGCGCGGAAAGTTGCAACTGACGACTTTGTCGGCGTATGAACAAGAAATCTTCGATTCATATACCGCGATATCATATGTTTGGGGGGCTCCTGAGCAGATTGATGAAGTTTGGCTTGGTCATACGCACGTTAGTATCACGGCCAATCTAGGTGCAGCGCTTCGAGACATTCGCGACACGAACAAGATCTTGTCCGTATGGGTCGATGCCTTATGTATCAACCAGAATGAAATTTCTGAAAGAAACCACCAAGTCCGGATTATGGGCGAAATTTACCGCCAAGCTTCGTTCACAATCATTTATCTCGGGCCGACAACTCAAGACATAGATTTCCTATTTGATGTATCAATCGATCTTAAGCGAATGGATCCTACAAACTATAACCGATCAACTCGACCACAAAGCAAAAGGTGGTGGGCGGGTGAGGCGCCCAGACTTGGGAAAGCCATCGACGATTTGTGCTCCCGCGAGTGGTTTACTCGGTCCTGGGTCTTCCAGGAACTGGTGCTCTCAAAGGACCCGCGAATACAGTGCAGCCGAAGAAGGCTGCAATGGGACACCCTGATGCCGCTGCTCCAGAGCTACGCTGATCAACAAGGGCACTGTCGATTGGCTCTGGCAATGAATAAGGCTAGGGCAAATCCAAACGGGCTATCTTTCTACGACCTTCTCTGCTCTCGAACCCACAGTAAGGCGACAGACCCCAGGGACTTTTTTTACTCCGTCATAGGCCTCGCAAACGATCGTCAGCTGGTCGAACGGGCTGTACCAGTCGATTACAGCATTCCTCCCAAAGACGTGTATGTCAGTGCAGCTAGATACCTGTTACAAGGATGGTGCGGTATTACAACACTGATCTCCTACTGTAATCGTTCAGCACTGGGCGAAGGTCTCCCATCGTGGGTGCCAGACTGGGGCGTTCAAACGACGTGGCTGCTTCAACCCCATAGTTGGACACCAAAACCTCACGCCAATGACATTACAATACACCTTGCATCTGGGTACGGCATTATAAAGAACATCAGCGAGGATTTGAACTCTTCGCGTGACATCCCACCCTCACTGTACAGCCACTCTCGACTCCTCAAGTCAATCCTGGACAGAACGGAGCGCTCCAAGCGTTTACATACCCTTGAACCGACCTTGGGACGCTATATCCATGAGTTTTGGCGGTTGTGGGATTCATTTGTGGAACAGAACGATGAAAACAATGCCAACTCATGTGAGTTGCAGATACAATCGCTGTGGCCTCGGAGCTCTACACTTCTCGATTCCGCCGGTAATCACAACAACCTCTTGATGATTGTGCGAGCCATATGCGAATGTATCAGCCAAATTTCACATCATAAAGCTGGGCACGAGATTCAGCGTTTAGGCAGCGTTTCAGGTGTGCCTGTTCTACTACCTTTCGAAGCCAAGGTTGATGATCAGGTTATGTGCATGGACAACGAAGCATTCCTTCTGCGACCCATCCATGCCCTGACAGCTGATTCAAAAACGAACCATGTCATCAAGATCGAATTCAGATTTTTGAGCCAGTCCGAAAATTTATTACTAAGTGGAGAGCTAGACCAGGAAAGTTATATCGATCGGCTGTACCAACATACCAAGATTATAAGGAGGTACCAAATTATACGGCGGTGGGAGTCTCTAAATATTCCTGATACTGTCGGTTCCGGTGAACACAAATTGGGTCTTCTGCTGATTCACTAATAAATCCAATTCCTTCATCAATAAGCCGGCCAAAGCTCAGCTGGTCATATGAGTTGATCTATGATATCCGACAGTCCTGTTCATGAAAGATGCCATCCAATGTAGGTTTGAAATTCCCTGACCTAGACGTTTAGATCCGTCTGGCACCCTCGACCACAATCTTCCTCCTCAGTAAACGCCCAGCTACATTCCACATTCCATACGTCAAGAGCATTAATGCTTCGATGACCTGGCACTTTGCTCGTGGAGCGCCTTGATCCGCTCCTCCAATTCCGGCACCGGCCCAGCAACTTTGACACTGGGCGCCACTTGCTGTATCGGCAAGTAAGCAACGCCGGAACCCCCGACACCCCATCCCTTCTGCCACTCGCCGAGTTGGGCCGCCGAGGCGACGTAGACGATGCGGCCCAGCCCGACCCAGGCGTGAGCCGCCGAGCACATGGGGCAGTGCTCGCCCGAGGTGTAGACGGTGGCCGCCGCGCGCTGGGCGGGGGTCATGTTTGCCGCGGCCCACCTGGCGAGCTCGAACTCCGGGTGCATGGTCGCGTCGTTCTTGGTGGTGATCTGATTACGGTCCTCCTTGAGCACGGCGCCGGCGTCGTCCACGAGGACGGAGCCAAAGGGCTCGTCACCGGCTGCGAGCGCCTCGGCGGCGAGGTCGACGCACCGTCGGAGGTGGCCGAGATCTTTAGAATCCAGAGTGTCGGTGGCCATTGCTGCTTGCCTTGGGATTGGATTTACGTGAGATTCTCTGATTGCTTTCGAATCGGAATTTGTGACTGCAGAAGATGATGAGTGATTATATCGTGGTAAATCTTTAGCTCATGATCCACGACGTAATCGCGATGCCCTGCGATTCTCGGCCCACTCAGCAAACTGGGGTAATTCACAACGGCCGACCCCTGTACTCTAGCGCCCTTCGCCAACTGACCCGAGAGGCATTGACGATACTATACCCAGATCCACAAAAAGCGATGTTGCTCGTGTATTGCAAGTCCAAGTAAGCCGCTCTCTGAATGTGCTATGCTTCCTTTGAATGTAAAATATCAGTCTGAGGCTCTTCTTCGTAGGACATGGAATAAGTCCTCCGCGTAAGTCATAAACGAGGCGACCATCTGTAACTGCACAAACAAATATCCCCCTCATAGACTGCCCTTGCGTGACTTTGATCAACTCGGACTGTGGCGATGCGAACTGTATTTGGCTATCAAATTAGACTGCGTTCCAAGAGACTTCAGGCAATTGATCCTTTGAATTAGCCATTGGCCGAACGCCCTTGGCGAAAGATATTTCTTGCTCTGTGCCACCATGATCATGATGGCGGACTGCCCTATTTCTCTTGGCGTTTTGAAAAGTCCGTCGATTTCAATTGTCCGCAGGCAGAAGGATCATAGGCACCCTGCTTAATCTCCAATGCAGCCTTGAGATGAGCTATCAAAAGAATGTCAGAACATCAGAACATTTTAGTCGAGCTGTGCCCCAAGGAATATGCCTACGCTTGCAAGCATACATACCTGAGGAACAAAGGGGACCGGAATGGGAAACTAAATTTCGAGTCACACCAAGTAGCAAGCTGCACTAAGGCGGACTATTCGGACATTCAGTTCAAATCAACCTAACGTTCATGATATAAGAAGACCTTGATGCCATCTGTGTCTCATTGTTGAACAATACTTATCAAAGAGCGTCAAAACATCAACGACCAAGTAACCCGCAGATCACTACAGACACTACACCACCAACTAATCCCCATCATCGCCATCACAATGTCTTCCCTCCCCTTCACAATATCCTCCCAGTCGGCGCCCGTCATCTCGGCCGCCTACTTCTTCGCCGCCATCAACATCGGCTTCGGCATCAACGCCATCCTGCGGCCGGCGCACGGCCTCTCCTTCTTCGAGCTCGCGCTGCCGGCCGGCGACAAGGCCGCCCGCGCCACCGTCGAGAGCCTCATGGTCGTCTACGGCGTGCGCGACATCTTCATGGGCGCCGCCATGGCGGCCACCGCGGCCTATGGCACACCTCTCGCGCTCGGCTGGATTTTGATTGCAGGCACGGGCGTCGCTGTTGCGGACGGGCTGGTGTGCTATGGATATGGAAAGGGCCAGTGGAATCACTGGGGTCATGCGCCGCTCGGCTTGGCGGTGGGCTTGGTTCTGCTTGGGTTGTTCGATTGAGTGGCTGGATGAGAGAACGAAAGGATAAAGGGCCTGCAGAGAAGAAAGAAGCCTCCATATTGTGATGACTTGACGAGCGGCAAGAGGTCGCAGGCGCATAATGAAGCACCAGAGTATCGCCTCTGGCATGTTGAAGTGCGATCAGATGCATATAGTCCTGAAAATAATCACTTAAATCTCAGAGACTAGATTGATCTTGTCAGTCACATACGTTGGAGACCCCAGTGCTGCAAATTCAGGCTGCATCTATTTTTGAACAGTAACAGGTCATCGCTAAGAAATATCGACAAAGGGTATCGAAACAGCGCAAGATGTACATGGGGCCAACCTGAGCCAAATCGCAGCATACACCAACTTGGAAACCAGCATGACTGCTTTTCATATTGCCAATTCACACCAGCTGGCCGATCATCGTGATTTGTGACTGTCCTTGTCGCTGTCGCTGTCATCATGATGCAGCAAGTGATCAACCTTTTGCTTGATACTCTCAGGCTCCGCGGGCTCTTCCGGTTTGGGAGCAGGCGCAGGCTCCGGCGGCGGAGTCTCGACGACCGGCTCGTCTTCATGATGCAACAAGTGGCCCATCTTCTGCTTCATCGACTCGTGCACCTCAGCCTCCTCTTCGGGGTTCTTGGCCGGCAGCGGCGGCGGGACGTTGCTGCTGCTGCCCTCGGCGGGCTCGTCTTCGTGGTGCAGGAAGTTCTCGACCTTCTGCTTGAAGCCGTCGGCCTCCTCGGGCTGCTTGGCGGGGGCGGCGGTCGTCTCGGCTACGACCACCTCCTCTTCGTCATGGTGGAAGAGGCCCTCCCTAACCTTCTTCTTGAATTTGCCGGCGATCGCGACCTCCTCCGGCTCCTCGACGCGGTCCGACGGGCCGGCGTGGGCGTGGTCGGGCTCGTCTCGGTAGCGGTGGTGATCATCGCCGTCGTCGCTGCTGGGGCGGCGGGCGAACATGCCGCCGTGGTCGTCCTCCTCGGCGCGCTTCTTGCCGCCGAGCCACCTCGGGGCCTGCCACTCGGGGAGGCGGCGGCCGCCCAGCCAGCCGGGCCGCTCGAGGTCGGGCACCGCGACGCCCTTGGTTCCCGGGAGAAGCTGGATGCGCCGGGCCTGGCGGAACCAGGGGATCCTCGGGAGCGAGGTCGGCCGGATGCGGTGCGAGCAGTGCGGGCATTCGGCCGGGACGATCTGCAGGGCGAAATATTGCGTCAGATCGTAGAGGGCAAGGCCTGCGGAGAGGTTTCGTACCGCAAAGTAGACATGGATTAAGCTAACGGGCAAAAATTAGTCAAAATGATCATGGTAATCTGGGATTATAGAGGAGTATCTTACAAGTTGATCAACAATGGGATCGTGGCGTACGCGGCGAGCGTGGCCAGCTTCCCACTGAGCTGATCCGACTTGGTCCAGGAGAAGACCAGCACGACCAGGAGAGCGGCCGCGAGGATGGTATCGAACACAAAGTATATGATTGGGTGCTCTGGGTCACAAGCCGCCTCATCGTCTTCATTTTCGGAGCTGGAGCTGGAGCTGCTGCTGCTATGACTGCCGCGGCTGTGCTTCCTTCGCCTGTGGTGGTGCGCGCGGATGCGAAGCATGATCAGCAGCGACGTGCCGGACGAGAAGAAGAGCGGCACCAGTCCGACGGCCGGCACTGCGTGGTGCGACACGACGCCCTCGGCGATCAGCAGAGGGAACGCCGGGATAAAGGTCGCGGCGGCGACGACTCGCAGGTCTTGTGACGCCATCTTGATCCTCTGTTTCTTCTTCTTTTCTCTTCTCCAGGAAGGAAAGCAAACGAAACAGAACAAGACTGAAGAAGCAGAAAAACTCACAGAAGAAAAACAAAAAAGTCCAGCGGTGAAGCCGCGGTCTCGCGCGAACAAGACGGCCAGAAATAGTTCGCGGGTTGATCGTCTAGACTATCCCAAGAGAGGGGCGATAACGATGCCCCAGTTGCGATGGATCGCCGTGGGCCAATCAAGGTATGCCATCACATCACGAGCTTTGACTATTATGGAGGAAAAGTTTGTGTGGGATCGGTGGTGGCATTGTGGGTAAAAGGGAGCACAGTCCTCAAAGTGAACAGGAGTGAGGTTTTCGCGCATCATAACATGTGAATAGAGTCATGTTGGAAAAAGTATGGTCAGTAATGGTATACTCTGAGAATTGGGGGTATTGCTTCTTTGGGCAGGGATGCCATGCTATGCATTTAGCTGCATTAGAGCTGTCGCATATAGTCAGGAACAACGGGATCAGGGCAGTTGAAATACAGGCGCGATGGTGATGATGTGCACTAAAACACAGGTTATCTTTCGCTACTGCAGGCGATAAGAGCTCGCCTGGCCGCGCTCACCAAGAAGCTCGTGTGGATATATCTCTTAGCTGGCACACGATCTGGATTACGGAATATGATGTAACAGCTGATGGTGGAGATTGATTATCCATGCGACGATGATCGGCTTCTCCATCCACATGGGCTGATGCTTCTCGGGCATCTTCTCGAGGTTCAACATGAATTCTCTCATGATCATGCTGCAGCCATAGAGAGCGCAGCTGTGTCCTTTCTGTCGAAGGCAGTAAAACGGTGGCGCTAAATAATGTCTCAAGCCATACCGCGCAAATGTTACGCCCGACAACAGTGGTGACCGACTGAAGCTGTGCGAGCCTCCTCTGTTCTCTGGTTGCGATGCAGTCAACAACAAGGTATCGCAATAACCGTCGTCAGCGGCTGTCTTTCGATCGGCAACAAAGAAGATCGACAGTTCGCAGAAGCACTAGAACAAAATGCCGTACCTACCTACCTAATAATACAACATTCAGCTTCATGTTACACCAGGGGCAATGCAGCAATAAAGTCGCAACCGCATGTCAGCGGGCCATCTGGGCCACGCAACCTGTCTGCAGCGGCAGATAGATTATTGGGTGGCTGCCTCGTGTTGTAGCTGGCAGAATGCAACGGCCGTTGACGAATGGAGTCTTTATAACAAGCGACCGAAGCCCAAAAGATACAGGACGTCGGGAAATACATCCCCCCAGGTCTCAGCCACTGGTATGATTAGGCGAGAACAGCTCGGCCGATGCCTTGACCACATGGAAAATGGAACCCCCAATTTATTACGAACGTGGTACAAGTCGTTGTCTAGAAAACCAACGGTGCGACGCGACCACTGAACAGAGAAAAAGGTCAGGTCCCGATGCCTGCATCTCGGTGTGCAGCGTCGTGGATGCGAGATGGAAGCTTGGGAATTGGATCCCGCTGTAATGTCTGTAGCAGCCTGTAAGGCTTGAAGCAGCTCTCGGGCGGGATGGATTTTACTGCACCCCCAGACTTCCGTCCGCATTTAGCCCCAGCTGAACAGACAACCCGCTACTGCTGAGTGCTGAGCATTTCCCGACTACTCTTTCTGTATTCGATCAGACCAAGCCATATTCTCTTCAGCTGACAGACAAAGAGGCGCCCGGTCAAGGTGCGTGCGCGTCGACGCTTCGGTGACATGGAGTGGGATTCGAGATATATGAGCAAAACCGATGCTGTATCACCGTTCTGGTTCGATCGAGTCTTACCACCACCAAAATGTGGTACCCCAAAACTTCCGAACGAATGTCTCATGTATGATGGGCGCACACCAGGCAGAGGAACAAGAACTAAGGTTGGTACGGGCTGTTTCCATGGAGATGAAATAATAAAAACCCAATTGCCTTTCCAGTTCTGCTGTCACTTCGGCCCGTTTGGCTGTATCTGGTCAACGGACTTTTTCCTCCTCTTCCCATCCCTTGTTTCCTATTCCCTGATCGATAAAACTGGTCTGCGCCGCACCCAGCTGGACCCAGAACGGCGCAGACTCTCAGCTGCCATTGGAGGCGTATCAATCCAGGATCTCGAATACACGCCAATGATGATACGACCCGTCGACTCTGGGGCAGGTTCTATTGACTGAATACTCGGTGGGGGTTCTGGGGGCCGAAGTCAGTCCCGATACGTCGGTACGCTCATCAGCTGCTCGTGTTCTCGACCAATATTTTTCCCCGGGCATAACGCTGTTGGTTCTTTATATCTGGACACTACCCCGCGAATCCGGATGAATGTGGATTTGAGTCGGCAGGCATAACTCATCGCCCGTCATGGAGTCAGGCGCAAATGCTTCCGGGAGCGATGCACGGGAGAGTCAGTCCATCGAAAAGCAGGAACGCTCAACCAATGACTCTGGTCCCAGAGCAGAAGCAGACGAGGCCCAGCATGAGCACACCGAGGATTGGACGATATCGAAGCATGAGCTCTACATCATCTTGTCGTTGACGATAATCAACATGGTCGTGGCGCTCGACGCGTCTGTAATAGTAACAGCGTTGAATGTGAGTATAGTGTCATGTCACAAGAGGGCAACCCCGTTCTGACGTTCTTGCGTACAGTCAATCATTTCTGATATAGGAGGAAATACTACGGAAGGCTTCTGGATAGGAACTTCTTATTTGCTTGCGTCTACCGTGGTCATGCCGCCCATGGCCAATGTCAGCGAGATATTTGGAAGACCGGGCTGCCTCGTGGTATCTCTAATCTTGTTCACTATCGGAAGCACTCTATGTTGTGTCGCCGGCGACATCAATGTTCTACTAGGAGGTCGAGCTGTGCAAGGCATTGGTGGAGGTGGAATATGGGTGGTATCACTTTTGCTATTGACTGATATTGTACCTCTACGGCATAGACCAAAGTGGTGGTCTGTCATTTCACTCGGTTGGGCGGTCGGCCTAGTCATTGGCCCTTTGATCGTGAGTCCTACATTTTCTCATCAGTCACCGCATGCCGTAAATACTGACTTCTCATGTGCCTAGGGAGGTGCCATCGGCCAGAACACAACATGGCGTTGGGTGTTTTATTTGAACTTTCCATTCTGCGCCTTTGGCCTCGTCGTCACACCAGTCCTCCTGACGATGAGACCCAAGGCCGAGACATACCAGGAGAAGCTGGCCCGCCTCGACTGGATTGGCGGAGCCCTGTTCACCGGCTCTCTCACGACATTTCTCTTCGGTTTGACCGCAGGCGGCGTGCAGTTCTCGTGGAACAGTGCTAAGATTTTAGCGCCCCTGATCATCGGGTTCCTTGGCCTCGTCGCCACCGCCGTGTGGGAGGAGTATGGCGCGAGGGAGCCCATGCTCAAGAGGTCCCTCTTTCATGACTGGAGTTCCGTCATCACCTACTTCGGCGGGTTCGTCCAGGGCTTGGTCATGTATGGCGAGCTATATTACGTCCCCTTCTTTGCTCTGGCGGTGAAGCAGGTTTCACCGATTCGAGCAGGCGTCATACTTCTGCCAGTGATGTTGATACTCGTCCCGAGTGGTGCAGTGGCTGGGGCGATCATAAGCCGGGTGAACAACTATCGATACATCATATGGATTGGATGGCTTCTGGCGACGCTGTCAGCTGGGCTTCAACTTCTCTGGACTGCCAGCATCTCGGACGCTGTATGGTTCGTCACGCTCATATTACTGGGGCTGGGACACGGATTCGTTCTGAACGCGCAGACATTTGCCTGCCAAGCGTTGGCGAAACAGGGAGATGTGGCCTCGGCGGCAGCGACATATGGCTTCGCGAGGCAATTCGGTACCGCCGTTGGTGTCGCGGTGGGCAGCACGACTTTTCAGAATGTGATGGCTCTGAAGTTGGGATGGCAAGGCTTGCCGACAGACATTGCCTACAACTCGGAGGGCTATGTCCCTACGCTACACGGACTACCAGACGGTGACCCGACAAAGGGGGCGATTCTCGAAGCCTACGTCTTCGGCTTCCAGGGGGTCTGGAAGGTGTTTCTTGCCATCTCGGGAATTGCCTTCTTCTCGAGCTTTCTCATACGACCATCGAACCTCGATCGGGCAAATGAGTCCGAGCATAAACTTACCAAGAGCCGCATTGTCAAATGAACAAAATCATCTACAAGAGGCACAAATTTGTCCATAGATCAAATAGAGCTATAAACTTATGGTCTGGCAAGGTCCAGCTCACAACCTTGTCATGAGGTCCATTGTGATTGCAGGAGCAAAACATACCCTGGTTGTCTGAGAGCCGACTCACTGTTCTCTTGGTCATGATGAGTAAGATGAGTAATGTGTCCATCACAACAAAACGGTTGCTGGTAAACTGACAAGTGAGCTATTCCGGAGTCATAAATAGCTAGTTGAAAGGGTATATAAGTCTCATGCAAAACCTAGTAAGAAACTTTTCTTTTCCCTCTCCGGAAAACCATGCCCAGTATGCCCCAGGCAGGTACATCTGGAAAGAAAAACTGATTATCATATATTTCCATTAGTCGTCCATCTCACTTTCTCCGAAGCTTTATCATCATGTGGCATTATGTGACAGCTGACACTCTCCCAGAGACAATAATGCATACAGCCGCTATGGCAAAAGACAAAACAGCATGGATTCATAACCCTCGTTAAGCAGAACCATGATGATGTTTCTTACTTGCACGAAATTGATATCTTTCATGACTCATTTCATAAAACGAAATATTCCATGCGGTTGGCCGAAGTACTCCGACAGCACCGTAATGAGATGAGCACTGGTGGTAGAAACCTTCCTGAAAGAGAAGATTACACATGATCCTCTGATCAAGGATTCGGACTGCTCAACACATTGAACGACGGAAAAATGGTTCAAGTACCACTCCAAGACTCCAGTCACATTCTCCTCAAATGAAGGTGGTGAGGCAGAAGCCCTTGCGTTCAGCGCAGTGGAGATACACCACCACTTCTTTCACCTTTATCCACAATAACCTTATTCTCGCCACCATTTATCTCGTATTCTTCCGAAGATGAGCTTGTTTCTTAACATCCGCTGATGGTAATCTGGACACGAACTGCTACGAAGCTTTGCCTTGATGTGAGAACGACTTCGAAAGCTCGACCTCTTCGTCAACGCGGCCAACGAGGCGTACAAGTCTCTGATTCAGAATTGAGGCCAGAGTTACAAGGGCTAATGGCGGTGACATTCGTCTGACGGCACAGATGCAGATTCCTGGTCTCAGCATTTCCCCGGCACCCACAACCGGACCCAAACGCGTATACCTGAACCTGGTGTTGGCAGCAACCGGGATGCCACACAGGAGCTCACACCTGCATCCAGCGTTGTTGCCGAGGACTCTACCTGCGTGAACGAGATAAGGTCTAGCGGCGGCTGCCTATACTCATAATATGTATTCAAGCTTAGAACTTTGATAGTGTATGATTACTCCCTGAAAACGATTGGAATACGCTGGTAGTTCTTCGAACACGTTGCGACCTCAGCCGTGTGTTTCATGTTTCCCCGTGCCGTATACGCATCATGGCTCGCAGCGACCTCAACCTCAATGTCTCTGGCACTGTGATTCACAATTCGAGGAGAAAGCTGTGGAAGACAATGGCCAGGTATAGTGAAGAGAAAAAAGCTAGTAATCCAGTCAAGCCGACTTTAATTTAGAGCGACAAGTTTCCCCTACATGTCTTGGTAGTGTTTGTCTTGCCGTGAGCGTTCGTTGCATAGCTTCTGCGGGACCGGTCATGTTATCCTGCCAGCAGTTGCGAACCGTATTTCGCTTATAGTGTTTGATAGATGGCCAGCTGTTTTAAGCTACACAGCTAGGTAGTTTGTCGAGAACACCTAGGTTCGGTAGGCAGGTCTTGAAAAAAAGCATATGCAATAGTGGCAGACTCGACTGTTACGACGGTGAAGAAATAAAACACAGCCAGTGAAATGGACGAGATACCAAGGTGCTTCTGCGACGAAAAGAAATGCGCTCGACGTTTGTAGATACTATATGTTTCTAGCGACTTCGGTTACTTTGTTTTCTTTTTCTTCTTCCTCCAGTTGCCGGGGAGTTCGATGGTCTCCACTCCCCTTCAAATTTAGTTTATCTTTATCCATGCAACCACTTTAAATAAAAGCTCAGACGGTCTCCACGATCCCCCAGAGACACCAACCTGCTGAAATTCCGTCCAACTTGCTGTGAAAATCACATTGATATAATCATTTGGATCAATTGTCTCTAGTCCCCCAAGTCTAGAGCGGTGTTCTGCCGAGAGACCGTTTTGAACGGTAACTTCAACGGTGCATCTGTGACGTTCCGCAAAAATGTCTGTTAGCACGAACATGGACGAGTTCGGATGGACCGAGTTTGACGACGAGGTCATGCACGAGATTGGCGACTCGATTGATGGAGTGTCCGATCCGGGAGCCACGATCATGTGGTTTGGAGAGCATGAAGGCGCCCGCCTCGACGAATTGACCGAGTCGTATCGCCGTGAGCTGGAACATAAATCGTACTGGGACTATTCGCCCAACGTAGGTCGCTAGACTCACCAAACGTGTGGGATTTGGAGCGCAACGTAGGTACTGACCATGGTTGTGAAGCTGCTGCGTTTCAGAGAATTACATACGCGATATCTGGACTGGCTGGACCTGGGACGTAGCCCGTTGTCTGCTACTGTCTGGTTCGGCAAGTACAAAAGCCACGAGCTGAGGATTTTATATACCAGGCCCAGACGATGGGACTGGCTCATAAAAAACTGCGGCAAATGGAGAAGGGCTCTTTTGGACATGGTACGGCGGTACAAGATCTGGAGGGAGATTCACGACCCAGATTGGCGGATACGGCGGCGGCAGCCGAGGCAATCGACGCAGGGGAGGATAGTCATCAACAAGGTCGGCAGGAGTCTCGGACCATGGGACGAGAAACCTCTGTTGGATGCCGATGAAGATTATGATTCCGACGACGGCTTTGTGGTCGCAGACTCGGAGACAGACACGGATGCAGACCAGGACCAGGATCAAAGCAGGACCGAGTATAGCGTCTTCGAGCAGACGAGCGACGGCGGGGAGAGCGATGTGCTAGACGACGGAGACTACGATGTGGTGCAGCAGTCGTCCATGGTCATTGGCGCCATGACCAGCGATGATGAGGCGACCCCACAAAGGAATCTCGAGAAGGACATTGGGCGACAAATCATCAACTTCATGAACGGCAGCGATGATGGCTCCGATTCAGACCTTCCGACTCTCGAGACCACGTTCCGGACACCAAAGAAACGCCGACTTGTACGTCGCCGGGCCGTGGACAGCGATGCTGACACGCCAACTCGACGAAGCCATACTAGGGGGTCTGACGACGAAGAAGACGTTTCGGGTACGCCAACACAAAACCACGTGATAATTACGCCAGGTAACGAGGAAGACGCAACCTCGGGTCGAGAAGACGGAGACGAGGACGAGGACGAAGATGATGATGAAGACGAAGATGACGTGCACTTCTCCCAGGCCAGAAACCCGTTTTTCGATTATGAGGCCAAGGGCGGACGGGAGGGCAGAACAGGCCAAAGGTCGCCGAAGAAAGCCAGAGCCGGTAAGAAGCGTTCTGAAGACGACGACGACGACGACACTGCGAGTAGCAGTCCTCCTCGTCCGACACCAAGAATGAGATCGAGAACGATTCCGGTGCTGCCGTACGATGCTTCCAGCGGGGATGAAATCATACACTCACCCACAAGACGTACACGATCACCTATCAAGTCACGACAGTCGCCAACACGGGTAGACCGCGGCGAAGCAACTCCAACAAAGCCACGAAGGAGACTTGTGCGTGGATCGCCCAGCAAGTACAGAGCGTCTCCTACAAAAGAGTCTTCTATGGAAGAGCCAATCAGCCTGGTGACGTCCGATGAGGAGGACAAGAAGCCGGATCTCATTGATCTACTAACATCTGGGGACGATGAACCGGTCCGGTCGGCGCTGGAGAGTCGCCACTCAAAGATATCTTCGTCTCAACGCAAGGTTTCTACTCCCGATCCGTACGACCTGCCCGTCTATCTGGAAGGACTTCAGCATGCGGCGGCCTCGGCCGGCCACACAGCCGATCCCATGTCTCTGGACTCGGACGACAAGCCCATCACGTCACTAACCAGCCCTCAGAAGCAGGTTTCGTGGAGCCAAGGTCATATCATGTCTGAGGAGATCGATTCTGGTGACGAGCCGATAAGGCCACCGCCCAGCAGAAGACGCAGTCAGCAGGCTACTTATATCGACTCGGATGATGAGCCAATCAGTCCGAGGAGACCAAGAAACGCGAGATGCTGAACGATGCTATACCAGTCTCTCATTCTACCAAATCTCATTCATTGTTAAAACAGGCTTTGGGTATATGATCAGGATACTTGTATAGTACATGCAATGTTGAATGTTCATGATTTCTTGAGTGAAAGGGAAGAAAAACACAAACATTTGCCAAGAATGGCACAAGTAGCAAATGTCAGAATACGAAGGGATCAACGACGAGATGGATCTCGAATGGATTTCTTTGCTCGTATGCACATACGGAGTACGGAGTAGTGATAGGTTTTCATGACACAGCCGGTAATCGCCAGAAAATCCCACGAAGAACTTCCCCAATTTGAGGTGATTAGTGGATGGGGACCTGCAGCTTTAGCGCTCCTCATAGGGGATCAGCGCCCCGCAGACGAGAGGTTTTAGCGCTGTTTGAGGATTGCTGCCAATCCAGTGGACTGGAGGGAATGAGGAGGCGACGTTGTTTTGCATTTCACTGCAGTGAGTGTTTTGACTTATGTCAGCAGCATACATGTTGCATGAAGAGGCCTCTTGGCCTGATGACGACAATGAGGACTGAATGGTGCATGGCGGCGATGATCTTGATGCCAGATGCCAGATTGGGCCGGGTTCAGGACTAGCGCGAGATGAGATGAAGGGACGAAATAAGCAAAGATGCAGAGTTGACAGAAGAGAGGGTTTGGTGCTTAACAAGTAAGGTTAAGATTTTTGTGGGAATTGGTTATGGAGGGATACGATGCCCATCAAATGCTGCTTAGAGGATTTATGACCGCTCGAGGGAATATCAGCGGTCGCTCTAGGCTGGACCGCCATCGCTATAGCAGAGATTACCGGGCTAGACAGAGCCGCGGGCGCCCATCCAAATGAAGATGGAATTGGGATGGCAGCGATGCACGTCCCCGAAGCAGCAGAGTCCGGTTTCCACTAGACAGGCGACGCTGGCGACCAACGGGGTTTAGGTGCCCCTGCCAAGGCTCGCCAATTTCAATGAGGATGGATCTCGTCCCATCGTATCCCAGATTCCCGCCAAGGGGGTCCAGCAAGGGTTGATCATCAGCAGCTTGGGGGGGTGCGGATTCACGGCAGAACGTGCGCTGTTTGGTTGTGATCCTTGGGGTTCCCGGTCCTGGGTCCTTGTGGAAAATGGGGGGTCTGGAGGTGAAGTGCTAGGAAGGGTACGAAGGGAGGGAGGGAGTCTGGTGTGTGCGATTCGATTTCTTGGCTCGGCTACACCAGCGTCTCCGACTTTCTTTATTCTCACGTCCTCACAAATCGACTTTCAAATTGTCGTTTATTCGCTCCCTTTCATTCATTGCCTCTTTTCCTTGGGCATTGCACACATTCATTCATTCCCTTGTTTGGACATTGGCATCTCTAGTAGTCGCCTTACACTCTTTACAGTCCTCCTAATCTACACTTCCAGATCTCGCAAACCGCGTATCACCAACACCACCACCAAAACAAACACGCTCCTTTCCCCGAGATCAAAAACCAGTCAAATCAATCACCATGCGCTTCACCACCACTCTGGCCGCCAGCGCCGTCGCTGCTGTGGTCTCCGCAGACAACTACTTTGGCTTCAACTCTGGTGCCAAGAAGGATGACGACTCGGCCAAGTTCAAGGCCGACTTCGTCCAGGAGATGGAGACGGCTCAGAACCTCGTCGGCGCTCCCGCCACCTTCAACGCCGTCCGCCTGTACACCAACATTCAGGCCTACTCCACCACCGACCCCATCGAGGCCTTTGAGGCCGCTGTCCAGACCAAGACCTACCTCTTGCTCGGTATCTGGACCTCGGGCACCGACTCCATCGCCAACGAGATGGCCGCCCTCAAGGCCGGTCTCGACAGCCTTGGCTCCGACCTGGCTGACCTCATCATTGGTATGTCCATTGGTAGCGAGGATCTCTACCGTAACTCGGCCACCGGTGTCGCCAACTCGGCCGGTATTGGTGCCGACCCCGACGTCATTGTCGGCTTCATCAACGACTTCAAGTCTGAGTTCGCCGACTCTCTGATCGCCAACGTCCCCATCGGACACGTCGACACCTGGGACGTCTGGCCCAACTCTACTAACAAGCCCGTCCTCGATGCCGTCGACTGGATTGGTGTCGATGAGTACCCCTACTACGAGAGCGGCAAGGGCAACAACATCACCAACGCCGGTTCCCTCTTCGACACGGCCTACGATGCTACCGTTGCCGCTGTCGGCGACAAGCCCGTCTGGGTCACCGAGACTGGCTGGCCCTACACTGGTGAGACTTGGGACGAGGCCGAGGCCAGCGTCGAGAACGCCAAGTACTACTGGGACGAGGTCGGCTGCCGCCGTCTCTTCAACAAGGTCAACACCTTCTGGTACAACCTCCGTGACTCGAACTCGGCCAACGAGATGAAGTTCGCTATCACCGACAACCTCTCGACCGATGCTCGCTTCAACCTGTCCTGCCCTACCACCTTTGACACCCCCTCGTCGACCTCGACTGGCTCTTCCACTGGCACCGCTACTGGCCTCGCCACTGCCACCGCATCTGGCTCGAGCTCTTCCACCACTGGCACTTCCTCCTCGTCTGGCTCCAGCAGCAGCGGCAGCTCCAGCAGTGGCAGCAGCAGCAGCGGTTCCTCTGCCAGCGCATCGGGCACCGCCGTCGCTGCTTCCGATGCCATCTCCCACGGCTCCGTCTCGGCCGTCTCTGCCGTGATCGCCCTCTTCGCCGCCGTTTTCTTCCTGTAAACGTCGACTACATCCAGCGAAGCGATTTTGAGGTGGCCAATTTGTCCTCCGGTTTTTCTCCCGCACATATTCAGCATAATTCCGCTCTGCTACGAGTGACGCATGCAAATAGATACGGAAAATGGGGAGCTACACGATTTGTAATATAGAGGTTTTTCCAGCGGACGGTCGATTTGTATAGAGGCTGCGCTACACTGCCGATTTCTGTTTCTGCGCGGCGCGCTTATATGGACAAATTTTGATTTTTATATACCGAGATTCACGTGATGATCATGTTGTGTTTAACCGTTATGCCGTGACCTGAAGGATTGTTTTGACTTTGTGACTTTCAGCCCCCCTTCACGGCTCGGGCCGCGCAGCCGGCAACGTGGACGTCTCGATGCCATTCGAAAGATTGTCGTTATGGTACGAGCTTAGTATAGAAGTAAATATCTCGACCGTTTCCTAGGCCGCCGGCACCAGAGGACAAATCATAGACGTATTTTCCAACAAAAGCCAGTCACTGGGGACGCCTGACACAGCAAGTCTGGTCTCGTGGCCGAGAGTAACATGACGATGACTATGACTAGAAAGAATAGGAGTTCCATTCCATGATGCCTCTTTTAATTATTCTACAACATTGATATGATATTGAATACGAAACCAATTTAACATAGTCTGCGGTCTCTCTAGAATACAATATTTACAGAATGCGTACAAGTACATGTCTGACACCTTCCAGGTTGCGGGATTCCATCTCGATAAATGGTCATAATACAAGTGAAATAGAAACAGATTTGAAAATCGTAAAATCGTCATAATTCCGGAGGCCTCAATCTTCCTCAAACGGCTCGAGCTTGTGCAGCCTATCCAGCCCGCCGCCGCCCTCGCCGTCGACATCCTCGACCTTGATGACTCGCTCGGCATCGGCGTCGGCGTCCTTGGCCACGAACCGGTTCGGGCTGCTCTTCTCCGCGGCGGCCGCGATCTCGAGAAAATACGACAGCATGATCTGGCACCAGCCGATATAGATATCGTCGACGACCGACGTCGGGTCGGCCTCCATGTCGTGCATGATCCGGACGAAATTGCTGCTCGGCATCTGGTCCACCGAAAAGTCGCTGTAGCGCGCGAGCCGGCGGCCGCCGGTGCCCGGGGTGGCGTCGGAGCCCCAGTACTTGATGTCCTCGGGGTGCATCTGGCGCTGCAGGGTGTCGTAGTGCGCCCGCAGCGTCGACTCGGCGGCGTGCCGGGCGTTCTTGACGCCGAGCGAGCGCATGTGCGCCCAGAAGCTGCTGAGGGGGTGGTGCGCGCCGAGCTTGACGACGCTCAGGTGGTAGATGTAGCGCAGGAGGGAGGTCGCGAGTTCTTGGGCGAACTCTTCTAGTTGTAATACCACGGACATGGTGGCCGTGATGAATGTAGGGTCTTGATCTGAGACGGAAAGTAATGTTAATATCTTGTGTTTTGAACATCGTACTTTGGCTCCTGTTCAAACTTGACCATAATGAAAAGGAGTGAACGGTAAGGGGTATTTCGTAATGTCGTTCAAAACCACGACCATGTATGGGCACAATTTCCACTTACAGTCTATCAAACTGCCAGTTCTCTCGAGGCAGTTGTCTATAATTCGAAATGCGGCAGGCGAATTTCGCGACTTCTTTAGCAACCTTGCCGCTGTCCGCAGCTCCATCCACCCTGCACGAGTTCCCAAGTTAGCGATGCATCCTATATGCGGAAGAGTGGATGCCAACGAGTATTTTGCAGAACGACAAGTCCCCGGCTTCCCCGCGTCTTGTTCAAATTTCTTTTCCTCATGGCCAGACGACATTGTGATATGAAAGGTACCTAGGCAACGAACATAAAAGGGGAAATGTACTTACACATGGACGTGGTCGACATGGAACTGCTGACGACAAATATCTTAAACGACCTCCCCTTGGGAAAATTCAACGCATGATCGGCCTCGACACTCGACAACTCCCAGATCTTGGTCTCGAGGCAGAAATCGGTATAGCTGTGAATAGCACGGATAGTCTGCTCCGACTGCCCGAGGACCTCGGGCTGCCAGAGGCGATGCGACAGCGACGTCGGCGACGACGGCCTCGCCGCCAACATCATCTGCTGCTGGTACTGGACCGGCGTCGGGGGAGGCGTCGTATAGAACTCGGCCGATTTCGGTGACGCCCGGACGCCGAGCTCCCGGGCCGTCTGCAGCTGCTTCCGGAACCTCTTGGAGCCGAGTTTTCGGCCCTGGATGACGGGCGCGTTGGGCCTCTCGCCCGACCACGCCGCCATCATGATCCGGGAGGCGTCTTCCTTGACGATGTTCTTGGCGAGACCCCAGACCTTGAACCGGGACTTGTACATTTTCACTCTGCGTTTATTTGTCAGCAATGCAGTCACTGTATTGATTTCGGATACTGGAGACACTCACGTGCCATGAAAGTCATAATCTCTCGCCATGATATTCATGACTTCCTTGAGCGTCCTGTCCTCATTCCAATACAGGCGGACGATGGTGTCCTTGCGGGCGGCCCAGTCCTCGCTCGTGGCCCACTTGCCGCCATGCCCCAACGAGGCGGCCGCGCTGGCCGCGGCGGGAGAAGCAGCAGGACTGCCGCGTGAGACGACCAGATTCCCGTGCTGGTAAGCACTTGCAATGCCCGGGTCGCTGGCATCGGCCTCGGTCAGCCGAGCATCATGGTCGGCAAGCATGTCCGGAGCCCAGTGCCGGTGGAGTGTGGGGGGTGACTCCTTGGACTCATCTAGCTGCCGTATGAACTCCAGGGGCGGTTGAGGACGCAGGTGTCCCGCCGGAGAGGAAAGTGCCGGTCCTATATCCAAGTCCCGGATCTAGTCAAGTGAGTGAGAGCCGGGCGGTTGAGCTGAACGAAGAAGGATTGTATTCTGGTTGGGCCGTCTGCTGGATGCTGGCTGGCTGGTTTCAGGAGAGAGGCAGGAGAACTGCACGTCAACCGATTCGGCATTTAAGAGAAGCGTACGCCGCCGACGGCCCCCAAAGTCTCTGTCAACGGGTGTGGGGATTCGCTTTTTGGCTCGAGTTAATATTACAAAGGCAGCTTGGCAGCTTGGGATCGCGAACCCTGCTATAATCTAGCGTTGTCGTTAGTTGTCATCAGGTGGACTTTGCTACCGAGTAGCTTGTTGTTTAGTGTCAACTCTACGGGCATCGAGTCTTCAAGTGGACAAAGCTCTTCTATTATAAGGAATGTCTCAGGGTCGTGGTCATAAATAGATCTTGGGAAAAATGTTTAGTGATATTGTGGCCTGATCAGAAGAGAAGATCTGGAGGATATGCGGTCAAGAACTTCTAGAAACCATCACATCATTCGTGCCTGGCCAGGGGGGGCCCAGGTCAACGCGTGTGTTCTGTAGCGGCGGGCACTAAAAAAAGAATCCTACACCAAGAGATTTTCCGCCTATCTTTGAACTCTATTCAGGAACAGAAATGGGGAAGACCAAACCAGAGGTAAGCTGGGTCAAGAAAAATAACCAAGTAATGCTCGTGAGGATGGTCATCAAGACTGCCTGCCGTTGGATGACGGAGACTGGATACCTACAATGGAGTCTATCGAAATCTATATATAGAAGCCAAGAGTCCCCAATCCCTGTCGATCCACGGCATTTGCCGAGCGAGTGAATCCTTGGGAATACCCCTCGAACCTCCATGCGACTCCTGATATGATATCACTTTTCGACCCTGACTTTTTCTGAATACTTAAGTACGAAACTCGTCGTCGCGATTGGGTGTACCATTCGCTCGGGCATGCAGATTCGACGCGCACCCATGACTCCGGCTCGCTGGAAAAGGTGAGATGCGTCCGCCGCCCGCGTGGTCGGGCACCCGGCCAAGGTGGTATCGGCTCACGGTGCTTTATTTTCAGGACCTCATCATCGATTGCTCTAAGCGACCGTTGAGAAAAACAGGGATCACGACACCCTCACGTGCCATATTTGCGAGAAAGCCGCCAAAAGTCCGCTGCAATGCGTTATGATCAGAAGTTATGTCAAAAGTACAACAACTCTGGCAAGCGAGTGCAACAATCACATCATGATGCATCGAGCGGGATGGAAAAACTGTAGTAAATTTACTGCTGGCATATCTCGGAATTGCGGCATTAATCCGTCGGGCAGAATGGCGCAAGACGCAAAGGCAATCATTTCTGTCTTTGATAGTCAGTATATGCATCCGGTGTGAGGCAGGAGTGGTTTATGGACCGTCTTATTCATTCTCATCACCATATGGATTAATCATATAAACATTATACATCATTTTGACATGCCAGAAAACTCCAATGCAATATCATTTCGTACAGACTAGTAGTCGTCAGTGTCCTCCACACTTGCATTCTTCGGCCGATGTGCCATTTCGCCCTGGCGGCCCCGACCATTACTCTGGGCCGCGGCCTTGTTCCCGTTCACTTTTCCATTCGCCTTTTGCTTTTGAGGAGTCGTGTTGTTTTGCGTGTTTGCCGGTTTCTTGCCGTTCACTTTTGGAGACGACTGGTTGTTCTGCGGCGCCGCCGGCTTCTTGCCCTTTGCTTTTTGCGACGGGATGTCGTTCCTCGGGACCTCCTCCACGTCCGACTCGTCTTCATCGCCAGACTCGTAGTCCTCCTCCTCCTCCTCCTCTTCCCCGCCGTTGTCGTCATCGTAGTCGCCCTCGCCGTCCTCGTCGCTGTAGTCCCAGAACTCGGGCAGCAGGTCGTTGTCGGCCTCGCCCTCGCCGTCGTCGAAGCCGCCGTCGATGATGCGCTCGGCGGCCTCCTTGCCGACGACGGGCAGCTTCTCGACGCCGCGCTCCTTGAGCCGCTTGGGCACCATGCCCTGGCTCAGCAGCCCGACCTGCACCAGCACGCTCGCCTGGTCCCAGTAGATGTGCTCGTGGTGCAGCTTGCCGCCCCGCAGCGTCACGATGCTGATTACCATGATCTCGACGTATTTGTTGGTCGGCGGGATCCCCGGCAGGATCCACGGCATGCCCTGCGTGTGCTCAAACGACACGTGCAGCTCGTCCACCACCCGGTTCGCGCTCGCCGTCCGCGAGATCAGCGTCACCTCTAGCGAGTCCGGGTTGCTCTCCATGAAGAAGTCTCCGTAGAATCGGGCAAGCTCTTCTGTGCCCACGCCGCCCACCAGTGTGGGCATAAATGTGGTGGTTGGTGTGTGTGTCGTCGTGTATGTCTTCATGAGCCTGTTCTCATCTTTTGCAAAGAACTTGCCTAGAAAATTGTTAGCCACAAACATCGAAAGATATGATTTTCAAAATCAAATAAACTCACTCTCCATATTCTCCTCCACCACTCCCATCACATTGGTATCCCACCTAAACGCCTTCCTCGCCGCCGCAATACTGCGGTCCCACGCCAGATCGGCAGCAACCTTGTCATAGGCATCGAGATCCGCCTCAGCAAACCCCGGGTCGGCCTCGGGGTAGCTGAACGCCGAGTAGGCCATCTGCATCAGATTTCCCGTACCGATGCCCCGGTCGATCTTCTTCTTGCCGACGCGCTTGCGGCCCTGGATGCCGACCATCTGGCTCTGGCGCACGACGCCGACGGACTCGCCGGCCAGGTGCACGAGGACCTGGACGCCGCCGGGGAACCGGCCGCGCGGGTCCGGGATCTTGCCCGGGTAGTAGGCCACGATGAGCGCCAGCTTGAAGTCCGGGTTGTTGTCCAGGATGTGGAAGTGCTCGAGGCACAGGCTGGCGGCCTCGCCGTAGGCGACGATGCCGAAGGTCTCGCACGGCCCCAGGTTGGACGTCTTGCGCAGGTTGTCGAGCTTCATCTTGTACTCCTTGTGGGCGCCGGGGCCCTTCGCGCCGGGGGCCATGGGCAGGAACTCGGCGTTGAAGCCCTCGGCGCGCCAGTCGCCCAGGACCGTGGCCGAGTCGAACTCGGCGTCGTTGGACGTGACCCAAATGCGCGGCGGCGTCTTGGGGAAGTCGTCGGACAGGAAGCCCGGGTCGTTGTGGTTGGGCCCGTTCATGTTGTTGGCGATGACGGCCACGTTGCGGTTCGACTCCCCGGGCTTGGGGATGGCCGCGTCCAGGATGCCGGGCAGGTTGATGTTCATCTTGACTCAGTTATAGTCGATCAATCATACACTGTGCTCCTCTCTGCCGCCTGTTTTGATATTCAAACTTAGATGTACGGAATGTAACTGTATCCAGGAACATGCAGCAATAAAGTCAATCAAGCCGAGCTCTCTCGTATGAAGTCTCAGTGAGTCTACGCATTTTCTTCTCCAACCGCCCTAGGATTATATTGGTTGCGACATGGTTGTAAAACAAGGACAGAGCGGGCCATGACGTCACGTTGACTGGCGCTGGAGCAGTAGTTTCGGAGCTGGTTCTTTTACTCAACAACACATCAAACCTGTCAGAACAATTAGGAATTGTAGAAGTCTAAATAGAATCAAAATAGTACTTCAATTGTACTATTACACAAAAAAGATCCACTATAAAATTAATCTCTTCTGTATCTCCCGAGTTTGTGATGCCCGAGCTAGGTGCTACTCTAGTTTGTGCTTGTCCGTCCAATCAGAATATTCGACGGTAGCCTGTGACAGGGTCTTATCGCAAACTATCAGGATCTTCGGGAAATGATTTGCAACGGCAACTCGATTATAGTGAGACACAGCTAGTAAATGACCATGTATTCTATCGAAACTGACATTCTTCTTGGTAAATTTAAACGAAACTTTTGAAAAGAGTCGCGCGGAGCTGACATATAAGATGAAAAATGGCACTGTCGATTTTGTGTACAGAGAGAGTGTCGAAAGCCAGAATTTCGTTAGTCACAGCGGAATTATTGATAATCGAGAAGGGTGATGTTTTTTGATCCATGTGTATTCAGGAGCGGCAATCAATACCTACCTAAGGTGTGTAAATTGAGACGCACGTATCCACAGGTCATATTCAAGTCTCCAATAAAAGTTCGTCTTCCGACAAACTCAATTTTGAAGAACCACAGTGTGTACATTGCTGAGGTGCATAATTGATACTCATGAACTAGAGGAACTTGAACATCTGGAGACGAAAACAATACGGCTGAGTCGTGGTTGTCTTTATCATGAGATGTTCAAACCACCGACCTGGTCCCGGTCAATCCAGTGGCATGTGCAACGTACATCGACAGTCGAGCAGCTCTGTACGTTTGGGTACAAAAGACGGCCATTCACGATAGTCAAGGCCCCGTACTGGAACTCAGAGAAGCTGTCTACACAATCAATGTCATTATTTCTCATGAAACGAGGACAGTATTTATGCCTCTTTATCACAAATCAGGAAACCAGGCCAGTCCGAAAACGCCATCGAATGCTAAAATATTTCATCATGCTTGGCGCCCGTCCAGTCTGCGACCGCCAGCGTCCGGCTTCTTCTCCGCCTTTGCCTTCTCGTCTGCCTCACCACCCTTTCGCTTGACAGCACCTCCTCTAAGGGTCTGACCTTGGCCGGCAAAATGTGGCCTGTTGGCGTTTTCCTTCTCCGCCTCCTTGTCGGCGTCTGTCTTGACCGGCTTGATCTCGTAACCAAAGAAGAGCTTGTTCGGAGGCAGGCGGAGCGGCATGGGTCCATTCGTCCTTCGAAGGGGCTGGGCGGGTTGATTTGAAGATGTACCTGCCACCGGCGTTGAAGGCTTTGGGGTGGGTGCTTTTGCGCCCTTCTTGGCATTCAGCTTGTGTCCCTCACTGATGAAGTGCGACGAAACCGCTCTGGCACCAGCAGCCGCGGCCGTTCCGCTGGGTTTGATAGCATCGTAATTGATATCCTGTGCCATGGTTCCCTGGCTATGCAATAGCCCACCAGCTGGCAATCCGCCCTTTGTGCTTCGCGGGGTACTAGTGCCGCTTCCTGTGCGTCTCTCTGGCTCTACGTAGCCAACAGGGGGGGCAAACTCGACAGACACATCCGTCTCAATCATACTGACACCCATCTTTTCCGTGGCAGGCTTCACCTCCAGAACGGCAATATCGTAAACCTCGTCGTTATACTTGAAGTTGAATACGTCGCCTTTCGTAAGGGTTGCAAAGTTGCGGAACGCGTGCTCGAGGACGGCTTTGGGGTCGCTGATCTCGAGGAAGTTGACAGATTGAGGCTGGAGCTTGACCATCTTAGCGGGCGACAAGGACGTCGTCTTAATCTGTACCATATCGCCGACGTCGAGGACGAGAGACTGCATCATCCACTGGGGAATGTAGGCGCGACCCTCCTCGGCGGTGAACTCGAGGACACCGCAGTGGGTGTGCTTCTCCTTGTCGCCGTTGACGAGCTCCATCGTCAGTGGCCATTGTACGTGCAGGCGCGAGATCTTATTCAGGGCGGATTGCGGCAGGAGGATCTTGGAGCCGTAGTTGAGATCAGGGCGCTCGGCGCCCGGCGCCATGACGATCGGGTAACAGCGGTAGTACTCGTCGAAGCGCATGGCTCTGCTTGTGATGCCGGAGCGCGCCATGTTGAACATGTGTTGCGGATCGTTGGGATCGTAGGCGTCGAATCCGGGACGAAACTGAAGATTGAGTAAGTCAGTACGTACGGCAGCTACTCGGTCATTTGCGGCTTCCACTGACCATCTTGCGGAATGCTCAGTAGCAAGATACTGCCGAGAAGATTCTATGTAGATTAGTGACAAAGAATACCGATCGGGGGTGGAGTTTCAGTCAAGTGGCTGATGTGGTTGTGTAGATTGCTGTTCTGTGGCAATCGAATGGGACCTCATTGAAGTGGGATGCAGCTTCGGGAGCTTGAAGGCACCCAATGCTGATGACGAAACATTTGGTACCCCAAAACTAACGCCTGAAAAATGTACTTGGGTACTTGGGTACTTTCGTACTTGCCTGGAGCAACCACCGTCGATTAATGCATTTCATTTTCCTTATAGTCAAAGCAAACAAACAGTATCTGACAATCTGACAATCAAATAACAAAATATTGATATCATTAATTGTTTCTCTGACACTATTCACGTGCAGCGACACCTACATGTGGAGAGCTCTTGAAGCTACAGGTCTGGTACTCGTGAAGTAAAAGGTGCATGGGGACGGACCATTAGCGCCAGCATTACTGGACAAACCACCCAGATTTTAGAATTTCCAGGCTGCGGGTCAGCCTGTGGCGTCATGTCGCCCTGCGTGCCAGTACTTAAACTTAGATATTAGCAGCCTCTTTACAGCTGTGATTGATTCCAATGCGCTGGGTCATGTACAGTAGGCAAACATTTGAATATTACATGTTACCCCACTAGGTACGGCTTTCATGTTGGAGCTTGGTAGCTTGAATCGCCGTCAATGTTTCTTCCCTCATAATTAGACCATATTCAACTGCCATATAATTGCGGCGCATAGCCCCCGCCAGCTCTTGCAAGGTCAGCCAAAATGTCATCCAGATACAGTGCGGCGCGACCCAAGCGCGCCGGAGAGCAGTACGCGCGGGCACATCACGGAGAGACTGGCCCGGACAACAAGAAGGTCAAGTTTGACGTGCGGAACCCGTCCGCCCTGGCTCCAGATGCCGCCGAGGACGGCGAGGACGGCGATGACGCCTACCTGGAGGCGGACGCCGAGGTGATCCGCGGGAGCGCCGCGACCAAGCGCGGCGCCGTCAACATTGACGGCTACGACTCGGACTCTGACCGCGAGGAGCTGGGAGCGCGGAGGACGGAGCAGAAGCCGGACAAGAACACCGACGACGTGGACGACATGTTTGCCGACGAGGACGGGGATGAGAAGGATGACGAGGTGGACTACTCTTCCGGCAAGAAGAGCAAGGAGGTCCGCTTTCTCGACAGTGCGGACATTGACGGACAGGATTTGAGATCCAAGGGCGGCGGCACCATCCGCCTGGACGACGAGTCTGATGACGAAGACGACGAGGAGGCCATTGCTCTCGCCATCCAGGAGGAGGATGTCGACGAGGAAGTCGGCGCTGGAGGACTCAAGAAGCATGCACCGAAGGTGGAGGCCTTCAATCTCCAGGCCGAGGCTGAGGAAGGCCGCTTCGACGAGTCTGGAAATTTCGTCAGGAAAGCCGCAGACAAGGACGCCCAACATGACCGCTGGCTCGACGGCGTCAGCAAGAAGGAGATGAAGAAGGCAGCCGAAGCCCACGAGAAGCGAGAGGCCGACATGCGCCAGAAGAGGCGGGAGGAGGACGACATCTTGACCTCGGACTTGCTCAAGCAGTTGATTCTCCGGCTGGAACCCACCGAGACCGCCCTGGAGGCTCTCGCGCGGCTCGGCAAGGGCCAGACCAAGCCCAAGAAGGTGCCCAAGTGGAAACAGAAGAAGCAGAAGCAAAAGGACGACGCCATGGATGTCGATGCCGAGAAGCAGGCAGAGGATCCCGAGCAGATTCGCATCAAGGAAGCCATTGCCGACATCACGGATGCCGCCGACAAGCTCCTGGGTCGAGAGAGGCCCGACATCTACGACAGGGAACGAGAGCTCCTCATTCGCGAGTGGGGTAGGGAAACCCAAGAGCGATGGGTCGAGCCGGAACCTGCCAAGGAGGAAAAGCCCGCCAACACGATGTGGGAGTTTCGGTGGATAGACGGCAGAGATGAGGCAGCCAAGCAAGGCCCCTACGACGGCCCAACAATGAAGGCCTGGCAAGATGCTGGTTACTTTGGAGAAGGTGTAGAGTTCAGGGAGGTTGGCAGCGATGCTTGGTCAAGAATCGTTAGCTTCATATGAATACAGTTGAACAGCATCAAATCCTCACTTTGTTTCCGTCTCGCTCTTTTCCCTTCTTCAACTCTTTTCCAAGTCATGATAATCAATCCCTTGCAATTGGTCAGCGAACTTTCATTCTTACAGGCAAACATGATCAATCATCTGTAACTCACCAGCGAATTTGCATTTCACCAATACAGGCAAATATGATCAATCGTCACTTGCAACTTGTCAAACGAAATTTTGTGTTTTAACGCCAGTTTTCAATTCAATCCGTAGAAAGCAAGAAATTACGCGTCTCTTGGTAAACGAGACAAAACGCGCAAAGAACAAACTCTCTATGATGCAAATCATTGGACGGGTAAACCGCCCGGAACTCCCCAAACTCCTTTTTCCCTGCTCTCTCTCTATAGATCAGAACTCCGAGAAAGCACACTCGTCCCAAACACCGGAAACCAGAACACCAAACGCCAGACGATCAGGAGCTCAACGGTGGCGCTGTCTGCGCGCCTCATGCTCTCAGTGGTCGTAGGAGCCGCCCTGCGGCTGTTGATGCTGCTGCCGGTATGGCTGGGGCCGGCCATACTCAGCGAGGCTGTATTGGAACGAAGATCGTCAGCACTTTTGTGATTACAGTGATAGAACAAACTTGGAATCGTCCAAGATAGTTGGGGTTGACAAGATATTCGACTTACTGCGGGTACTGGACCATCTGATGATGGTGCCGGTTCATGGGCTGCTGGTAGGCGCCACTCTGAAGACCAGGATAGTACGGGCCTGGTCTGTACTGGTACGGACGCTGGCCTCCGCCGCCGTGGACCGGGGCAAGAGGCTGCTGCTCACCGAAGGCTGGCAAGGGGTCGGGTGCGGCGGGCGGGGGTAGGTCCTGGCTCAGGTCCCAGAAGGAACCCTGGCCAGGATTGCCCTGGGAGCCCATACCGCCAGCTCGGAACTCATGATGGGCGGTATGGCCGCGAGAACTAATGAGAAGAATATTATATTAGATAAGATCGAGAAAAATAAGATCGCCAGAGATCGTATCCCGAAAGATCGGATCGCGAAAAAGAAAAAGAAAGAGCTCGAGAAATATGATATCGCAAAGGATCGGATCGCGAAAAAGAAATAAAAATGAGCACGAGAATAATGAGATCGAGAAATAACATCTCGAAAGAAATCGAAATTTCGAACAACATAGTGCTTCAAAGCGCACGGGATGAAATTCATAGAACTTACTCATGAGCGTATCCAACATGGGTTCCGTTAGGTTCCGGAACCTCACGACGGGCACGAGGGAATCCGTCGTCATCGTCGTACTGGACGGGGCGGGTCACGGGGTTGACGTGACGAGGGACAGAAGCGAGGCCGCCCTCGTCACTCTCGTCCTTCTTGGCCCGCTTGTTCAGGCCGTCATGCTCGTCCTCAGACGGCATGTCTCCGTCCCACGAGGCCTCTGGTGTCTGGTCGGCACGGTAGTACTCGACCTCATAGCCTGTGTCACGGCTGGGTGCTGCACGCTTCTTGCTACGTGCAGGCTGGTCGCCAGGCTGGTCGCCAGGCTGGTCGACAGGCTGGTCTTGGTGAGCCGGCTGGCTCTGCTCATCGGGGGGAAGGAGATGGGCGGGACGTTCGTTGCGGTCAGGCAAGACACGGTTGCCTCTGTATCTGTTGTCGGGCTGGTGCTTGCGTGCAACCCTGACTAGATGCTGCCTGGGTAGAAGAGAAAGGAAAAGATTAGTTTGTGTAACGACTGGATGATTTGAGAAAGAGAGTGTGTGTGTGTGCGTGTTTGTATGTGATGAAGTAACGTTCTTTCTTCTTACAAAAAAAGAAAAATAGTTGGCATCATAGTTGGAAATTGAAAAAAATATTTCGAGCTCAAAAAATATTTCGAGCTCAAAAAAGATCTCGAGCTCAAAAAAGATCTCGAGCTCAAAAAAAGATTTCGAGCTCGAAAAAGCTATTTGAAATCGAAAAAGCTGCTCGAAAACGAAAAAAATAATATCGAGAGAGAACGTGAATGCAAAAGCACAGGTAATACTTACTTGAAAGCAACAATGCTGCAGTCTCCAAAACCATACTTTCGAAGCATGGTCTGGATATTGACCCAGTTCTCTTCGTCTGGGTTCATCTCGTAAAACAGGGCAAGCATGAGATGAATGTCTGCCTTGTGATCCCAGACAATGCGGCCCGTTCGTGTCTTGGAAATGCGCCTATCGTCACCCGGCATATCCTCATCCGAGCCCAAGTTGTCGCGGTTGTCAGGAGCCATGATAGTTCGGATAACGTCTGCTGCGATTCGTGCTTGTGCTTCGGCTAGTTTCTTGTCGAAAAGGCTACTATAGAAATTGGTTAGAAAATTCTTGTGGTTGTCTCATACGATAAGAACGTTGTCCGATGCGGTATAACGTTATCTAATGCGTGAAATCGTTGTCCAATGTGGTAAGAACGAAAAATCGGGCAAAATATGATACGGCAAGAACGTTGTCCGATGCGTGAAATCGTTGTCTGCTGCGTAGATTCGTTGTCTGATGCGGCAAGAATCCAAGATCAGGCAAAGTCTTATACGGCAAGAACGTTGTCTGATGCGTGAAAACGTTGTCCGATACGTGGAAACGCTGTCCGATGCGGCAAGAACCCCTAATCGGGCAAGATACGACTGGCAAGAACGTTGTCCGATGCGTGAAACCGTTGTCCGATGCGGCAAGAACGAAAGATCGGTTGACGAGACTGAATAACGAGGATCTGGGCCCTCGAGAGTAGAGGGGCACCCACGCGGGTGCGAGGGTGACCCTCGCAATTGCAGCGACACCAGTATCGTGAAGGATTATAGAGATCCAATTCAAGGAGGGCGATGCGATGCAGGAAGAAGCAGGAAAGAGAGAGTTAACTTACGAAACAAGATCCTCGAGTGACTGCTGGTCAGGTTTGATGGTAACAACTGCGTCGAGGTGTTCTGCGTGAGAGTAGTTGTCTTCGATGGAATTCTGAACAACTGGACTATGCAGAAGGAGGGACTGGTTGTTATTGCTTGCAGGAAGAAGTTGGTCAGGTCTCTGGGAGCTTGGGGAACGGTTTTGTAGTTGGCCGGGGCGAGTGGGGCCGTGTCCTGAATGGCCGGAGCTAGAACCGGGCAAGTTGCGGTCCGAGTGGCTCGAGCGTTCGGAGGTGCTGTCTCGGTTGATGCTGCTGGCGCTTGCTTCAGTCTTGATGACGTCTCTCAGTCGGTACCTGGTCTGCTGGCGGCCCGGAGCAGTGTTGGTACCAGCGGTCCTCGAATCAATGGGGAAATCCTGGGAATCTTCAGCCTTGACAGTGGAAGAAGCGTTGGTGCGATTCATAGTAGTGCCGATGGCCTTGGAATCAGCAGGGAAATCCATGGAGTCTTTGGTAGTAGTGGGATCAGCTTTGACAATGCGAGAACCCTGGGCGCGACTCATCAAGTTGCGACGGTCGTGAATGATGAACTCAGACTCAGAGATCGTGGAATCCGCGTGACCGGTTCTGACAGCGCGAGTGTTGGGATGCAAGGGGCGGTTCTCTGAAGGACTGGGGTCAGCGGCGTCGTCATTGATGTCGGGAATCTCGTCTGCGAGACCAGTACCTTGTTGCTGGAAAGCCGAAGAGCGCGCGAAAGAGTTGACGTGGTCATCAGCAACTGAATTCATGAGATACTTACTTGATTGATTCAAATCAGTCTCTGTGCGGTCGGGATCTGACAAGCGGCCCTCTTGACGGCCAGAGTTGGAAGGATCGAGCTCAGGAACCATGGCGCCGTTACTAGGGGGACTGGATCCAGCACCGGTAACGTTGGAATCTATAACACAGGCCTTTACCTCACCAAGGACGAGGCGGGGGATGTATAGGTTATGGAATTGGGTTTTGGTTGGTGGAATGCTGGATCAGCAAATAATGAATGGATGACGAAGCTTGGAGGATCCTGAAGCTAAATCGAGAGATGGGAAGAATTAAAGACTTGTGGAGGCAGGTTAAAAGCGGATCTGGCTGGCTGCGGATGGTCGAGCTGGACGAACAGTCGGGTTGGCCGCAAGAGGGTATCGTGATTGTAAGGCTGGTGGTCGAGTAGTCGGGTTGGTTGCAAGAGGGCATCGTAAGACCTCAAGACAGGAACAGCGGGCCCGCATGGCTGGGAGGTTAACTTGATTGTAGAACTAGTCGAACAGTTGGGTAGGCCGCAAGAGGGTATCGTCAGATACAGGAAGGCGCCGACGAGGCCGAGGCCCAGACATCACTGTGGGCATCACGGCAAGATACCTTGGAGTTGGTTGTTGGGAGACTCAAGTGAGCCGGAATACAGGCCGGATATCAATTTGGCTTTATTATCTATATAAATCGAACCTATGGAAGCGTTTATTCACCGAGCTCGACGAGAGTGGACTCGGAAGAATGGCGTGAGGACAAGGAGCTCTTGATGTTGAGTCGATACGATCACTATGGCGACCGTATACACTCAAGACCCCGACCTACCAGGACCAACATATCTACGCCCCTTCCGTCTGCCCAGATTATTCTGCCAGTAGCTTACTGTATTTGCGTCAAATACCACCAAAGATCCGAGGGAAGATTCAACTGGGCAGTATTTAGACAAAGACGAATATGAGTCATTGGAACATCACTAGAGTTAATGTCAAGTGTAGCATTCTTTTCTTGTTACCTTTCACTCTATCGCACTGAGAATGTTGATCAGCTGACATGTTTGACAAACCAGAAAACTGGACATGATTCAGAAATCATCTCGGAAATTGGGCACTTCCTCTGATATTCTTCCTCCAGCGCAAGTAGGTGAGTATAGTGTGGTCGAACTTAGCTTTGAGTTTCATTGGTCTATCGAAAGGTACTCAACTCAAAGGCTGTGCTGCAAAGGAAAATGCACCCGAGGTCTGAAGCATTCGACCAAAGAGGATCGTAGACTTCTTTCCAACTATGACTTCCAAGTCTTCTTTCAGATGTATCACAACAGACCAGGGCAAAGTACTCTATGCCGAGAGGCCCCCAAGTAGCAAAGACTTCCTGGGCCATGAATCGAGAGAGGCTAGGCAGGCGGACTGGGCCGGTTTCTTTGCTCAGGCGTCCAACATGAAGGACTTATGTCGAGTAACAGTCCTAAAATTGGGATGTCCGGCGGAGGGTGAATTTCAAATGGGCCAGCGCAGGGCCGGCCATACCTTCCTCAGAGAACCTTGTCATAACTCCAGTATAGTATTTGTCACTTTTCTTCTCCTATCGAGCGATAGACTAGAGGCAGGAGCTCAATGGGAGAACTAACAAATCTACGCGTTCCAAAACTCGGATGTCTTTTACTCAAATGTCTAGTTTGGGTACCTGCCGATTGGGAGAATGGGCAAGAACAGTCCTCCAGTCGTTACCGTCTAGAACGACACGATGGAGATCAAAGTAGAGAGAGGAGCATGGGATGGCATTGCTATTGATTCTGATGTCGAGCTACCAAAAAAGATGTCCAAGATTCATCTAGAGCGTCTATAGCGATGGAGCTGATCTGAGTCTGATCACAACGTTGTGGTAACTCTGCACGCGTGAATCGATCTTTGGTGCCTGTGGCAGGCACAGGTCTCTATTCTCCCAAGCATCATGTAGTTCAAAACTCTAGCGTGGCGGATCACGGATGGAATCGCTAATGGCCACAGTCATTGCAAGCAGCTTGATTGTTCCTAGCCGGACAAAAACCGCCACGCTAAATGTTGATAGGCTGTCTTGTCGCCTACGTCCCTCGAACGGTGAGTTTTCACCCTCACTTGCGCATAGTGTGTACCTCTAGTGGACTAAACAGATTCCACAATAGCGCGTGGACTGGACTGTGAATCTCTGCAAATGAACTTCCGAGCCAACGGCGCTGGCATCAAGCACGTACGAAACCAAAGGCATAAGACACTCTAGTCAACATCAAGTCAAGCCTCATGCAGTCAAGTAGCCACAGGTTCTGGAAAAGCCCGACGTTGAACACATTTCCAACAAAAAAGCTAGTGTATGGCTTTCATTGCATTGATTGTTGCCTTTCGCCTTTGCATTCTAGAGTGGAGGAACCATCCTTCATATCTATTCTTTACATTTTCTTTCCCCTCGGATATCACTTTGAATAGAACCGTTCCTCCAAAAAACAGTCCCCCTATTTGTTTCCAAAACGCCTGACGTTACCCGACCGAGATATGGCATAATATTCATAAACTGACGTGAACAAAGGGAAAGTGTGATGTGATGACACCAAGTGGTTGATAAGTTGAAGTTCCCAAATGGGCTCGATCAAGAGCAGTGATTATGCCATTCTTCGTGCTTCACGTGGACATGATCGACCTCGGCCTCTGCTTCAGCTGGAGCAGGCACACATCCGCCGTGGTGGTGCATGGCCTGGTGCTCAAAAGGCATGTGCATCGGCTCAAATGCGTATGATGGGTCGTAAGCAGAAAACATGGGAGAGTGTGGCCACATGGCAGGATCATGAGGGAAGTGGCCCATGGGGAAGTCATACGCCGCCTGGGAGTTGAGCATCTCGGCCCCAGGGCTGGCAGTAACAGCCGGTGATGCCGGGAAGCCATCAGTATCACTGCAAGGAGTGAGGAGGCGGGGTGCGATGGTATGCTGCATGGGTGCAGCTGATGCCATCGACATGGGCGTCATGCGAGTGCTCTGGTATGTTGGTGGACCGCTCTCCTGCTTGATTCTTGTTGCAAGGGCAGGGCTCTCGCCCGGATCAACACCGTTTGTGAAATGTTTTGGCGACTCAGCCTTCATAGCATCTTGCTTCTTGGACTTTGGATCCTTTGCTTCTTTCTTGGACTTGACGACTCGGTTGGGCTTCTCTTTGCTGGTACGGTTACGTCGTTGAGGTTCGAGACCTAGCATTGCTGAGCGGAAACGGGAGTATCTCATTCGTGCAGCATGGCCGTTGGTGATTTCTTGGGCCAGTATCGGGTTGCTGGCAACTTTGCTCCAGTCGATCTGACATGCGAATCAGTTGGCAGCTCGATGAAGACGAGTGTTGCTGAAGCTATGCGTGAGAGTCACTTACATCTTTTAGGTTCTTCTGTTGCAGGATTGCAAACAGGAATCGAGCCATGGCATTGTCGTTGTTCGACATGATGTTGACCGACTCTGAGACTGGTGAACTGGAGAAGTGACTCGATTTGCTCGAGGGCTTCTGTCGTCCAGCACAAGAAAGAAGAAGAAGAAGATTTTTTCTTCTCCGGCTACCCAGGAAAGTTGATAATCCGAAGAGAAACTGCACAGCCCAATGTGAGGCGATTTGATGTAACAGAATCTTTGGAGATCAGGCTGAACGCAGGGTGCAGGAGAAGTTCAGTGACTCATGAACAGGGCACAGTGAAACCCGGTGAGGCCAGGCAAGGGAGATATATGTCGTAAAGTCTGGCTGAAACTTTTGATGAGTATGGGGTCCGGCTCAGCAGATCACACCCGAGCAAGAGAAACGGACTATAGCGAGGTGGAGCCCTTTCTTGGATGGATAGATAGTAGTACAACAGGATAGCTACCGCTAGCACAAGGAAGCGTACTTCTCTTTAGTCTCAACCTAGATGGAATAAGAGGAAGAAGAAGGCCGGTTTGTCAGACAATGGAGCAATAGGATAGGCGGCCCTTCAACGGTGCTCATCAGAGTTTAACAGCGCCCAGGCCGATGGCCAAAAAGGAATGATGTGCATGAGATATTGTTTGCTTCTGGCTCCGTATGGGCGATGGGCTGTGGGGGAAGACAAGGATGGACTGATGATAAGGGAACGGGCCAAAAAGGAACGTGTAAAGTGGTTGCATGCGCGACCCGCCGAGTGGCGCGCCTTTGACCTTTAATGGCCGGCCAGACCCTGTAGAAGGCGTGCAAAAGCCTGCAAAAGCCTGGGGGCGAGACACATGGCTGCCTGTTGCCTAGCAACTCCGGTCGGAAAAGGGAAGTAAAGTAATCAAAGACAGCGGACCTTGGCTGGTGATGATGGTGGGGGAGACGCGACCTAGTGTAATGGAAACGCGGCACGACGACTCAACCGCGTAAAGTGGTTTTGATGATCCTTGTCGAAGGGGGGGTCTCGGGGGTCTGATCCTGGCACCATTTCGGTAACCTACAGCAGAGCTGATCCATGGTCGTAATGTTTACTTGACCTGTGAAATTTCTGCCAGTGATTGGGTACATTCCGGCAGATACGTACGACTCATCAGTCGGGTGAATGTGACGCTCAGATTCTGGTGTGGCAGACTCAAGAGTATGACCACAGGGACACCTTGCGACGTAATGTTTGACCGGTCAAGAGTAATGCACTGACGACTGACGACAGCACATTCCGTGACAGAGACAGCATATTGGGAATTCGTTTTTTGGCAGATCGTTTGGCAGGCCAGCGGACCAGGAAGTCAGGAACTTTCGTAGCCGAAAGCCTAGAAAAGGTTGCCGCATACATGCACAATGGTACATTCCGGGATCTTGCCAGGCTTGCGCAGGTTCAGTTCACGTCTGGTGAGACGTGTGAGTCATTCTAATCCGTCGAGGGACAAACCCATGGCTGATTATTGGCTGTACTTGACATGGAGGATTCGGCTGGCTTGGGCAACTTTTTTTTTCTTCTGACAACGGGCGAGAGGAATTGGGAGAACCCATTGGACAATTGCTGTATTGTCTCGCAGGCATGGGCAATTAGGCAAGGCACTCGCGCAATGCTTTTCCAAAATGAGGTACATTAGGTAAAACAGGGAGAGCTCGAGGTGGTGTGGAGGCGAGATCCTGAAATGCCGAGGGTGGCTCCGGATGATGTCGTTTGTTTGCAACGCGTCCCCAGCAACGACGGCCACAGTGGGACGCATCACTTGATGTTTTCGACCGTCATGACTTGCTCCAAAGGTTATTATTACCTTTGAATATGCTTGACAAAATGAAAATAGGCATTTCCGTTCAAGGGAGATGTGACGATACGAAGTGTCTCGCAACCTAGGCAGAGAGCCGGGAGGCAACCTCGTTGGGGGGAAATTTGAAGTGGTTGGGGGGGATCAGGTCAAGTCGCGCCAATCTCGAGATTGGGTCGCATCGGGGCGTGGCAGGAGTGACGCGGATTGACGCCAACTCACGTGATGTGACTTTAATTGATTCTTGGCCCTTCCCTGGCTCGAATTCTTTAGCTCGACCGGCTCGACTGGGTGAGGATACGACTCGGTTTTTTCTTTTCAGAGCATAAAATGGCACATTGCCGCTTTTGCGCTGCTCTGGAGCCCGGTCATTGGTCAATAGCTGCATCAACCCCACTGCTGTGCTTCCGCGGCGCTCGAGTCTAGCTATTTCGAGCCCATACGGTTGATGCACAATTTTTGCTTGTTCTGCTGAGAACCCTTGGTCTTTGGCTCTCGGATCTCACAGACCCCCCCGAAGGAGCAGAACCAAGCAGCCCAAGCTCGAGCCAGCCGGAGATCGAGCGACAGGCGACAGTGTGCAGTGTGCAACCGGGATTGGGCGATGCGCTGTACCTACACTACACTACACACTGCAGAACTTGGAAGCTCTTTTTGCACTGCTCGCCCCTCCTCGATCGACCCCCAAATTCTCCGACCTGCCCACTGCCACCTCCAGGTCTCAAAGTCAGCCCAGCAGCAGCTTATTAAACTCTCCAGTCCTAGCAGTCCAGTCCAGTCAGCTTGTCCTTAACAATTTTTTTCCTCCCTCCCAAAGCAAAATACTAGCCCACAGTTCCACTCCTTACCGTTAGCTCCGAATTTTGAGCTCGAGACAGCCCAGCTCAGCTCATCCAGCCGCGTTGCGCGCTCAGCCAGCCCTTCGCCATAATGAACAAGAATTGGGGCGATAGAGCCGACAAAGATCTCTTCTTCACCATTCTGTCGGTGAAAAATATCGGCATCATCAGTGGGTCGGAATGGACGACCATCGGTAATCACATGCGCACGCTGGGCTACGGCTTTACAAATGAAGGTTGTCGGTATGTAAATACGCCTTCGTGTCTGTTGTCAGCAGCCGGACTGCCCCTACCTATACCCTCTCTCATATATGGTCGTCGATCTTGGCTTTGTTATATAGTCGAGCTTGACTCAACCATGTTTCAGTCTGCTCTGCATCATCAATGTATATCAATTGCGTGCCCCCGATGCTGGCCGTTGATCGTGTTCAGCAGACATTGCGATGCCTCCTCTCTGGGCTGCAGCGGCGTTTGGTCTATATAAATGAGCCCCAGATATTACCCGCACCATGAAATCCGTGTCGAGAGGGATGCGATAGTCCTCAATCTGTAATTCGAATGTGACCAGGAACTGACTGCAACCTAGTCAACATTTTCAAGGCCTTCGTAGGGCTCAGCACAAAGTCGAATCCAATGGCTTCTCGGGGGAGAAGCCCAGACAGGGTGACCCGACCTTGAATCCAATCACTCGCCGGCCTGGACCAGGTCGCGGAAGGCCCAAGAGGATACCTCCTGTGCCTATTGCACGTCCACAAGGACCTGGATCGGTACCAGGACCAGCACCCGGGCCAATACCCGGCCCAGTACCCAGCGCAGCACCCGGCCCAGCACCCGGTGCAGCACCTGGACATGCGCCCGGACCTGTGCCTGTCCCTGTGCAGAACCAAGATCATGATCTCGATGCCATGACCGCTGCTGCCGTCGCCTCTCTGGCCAATGCCACGGCCGCCCTACCAGATCCTCAGCAACACCAGCCTCCTCCTCCTCCTCAGGGTGTACCAATTAACCATCAGGTTGCTCATCCTGCTCCGCCTCCGCCTCCGCCTGCCGCTGCCGCTGCGCCTGTTCATCCTGCTATTCCTCCTGCTTCCGAGGCGGCACCACATGAACAACTGCCGCAAACCGAAGTGTCAATGGAGACACCAGGACAGGACGACTCACCAACTACCACGCAAGACGCGACTCCTTTAGAGATGGCCACGGGCGAAGGCGACGAGGAAAGCGAAGAGCAACCTGCTAAACGTCAGAGACTGGACGACCCTGCGGATGACTTGGATAACTCTGCAGGAATGGCTTTGGACGACAGAAATGTCGATCCCATGATGCACGACGACTTGCCTGAGTAAGTGGCCAGCCCTATATTCCATACCTGACAGTTGAGACTGACTAGATTTAGATATTTCGGCGAAGCATAGGTTGCTTACATATCGACTTGGTGATGGGCGGAGGTGGTGAGACAACAACTATCTTGCACGCCGGGTATTTTCTTTTTCCCGGGCGATTATCACTGTATTAGATCCACGGGTATTCCATAAGTGAGCTTTGTAAAAAAGAGGAAGATACTTGACTTTTGGGTGCGCGGAGTTCTGGAATAGGTTCAAACACGAGAGCAAAGTCTTGTGCCGATGTCATATTCTTGGAGGCAGGAATTTCTGATTACCATTACTTACAGCAAGCGTTGAGCCTGAGCTGTAATGCTAACAAAATCCGCTTTTCATTACATTGAGCATCGATTGACGTGATTCGCTGGTAGCCCAGCACTGAAGACCTCGGGTCTGATCCTTCGTAATGACCCCCGGCTGCTATCAACACTGATCCTTCACACCCATTGTATCCAGCACATGCCAGCTGAAGCAGACAATAGGCTCAATTATTTCAACACGAGTAGACACTATGCTCTCGATTTGTGTCTGGATGCATGCTCGAGTACACGACTGTTCCTGACTTGCTTGGGCATACAGATGACAACGACATTGCTACACGTATCTCCGGTTCTATATAGTTTGTGACAGAGAACCATATATGTCAATGAACCAAAATGTGAACAGTCTAATTTAAATACAAGAACAATTGCCTCGATCTAATGGATATACCCAGTTTGGTTTGGTTCTTGCCACTCCTCTACTCCTGCAAGAGTGGCCGTATCGTAGGGCCCGACTAAATTTGCTTATTTTGATCGTCTCTTCTACCATGTCGCCGTTGCAGATTACCACGAACCAATAAGGCGACAACCAGTGAAAATTTGAACTGCCGAGACTTTTTCATTCACAATGGAGTTCATGCCAGGGCCATGCGTTTGCGACTCCAATCCGAAACGGGAAAGCCCACTTTCTGCATTCAAGCTCCAAAACTCACGATAGGCACACGATCACCACCTGCTTTCTTTTTCCAAACAACACAACAGCACAGGATAACACACACCACAATATTCGACAGTCTTGAACACCGTGAAGATTGTAAGTCTCCCAGTACATCTCTAGCATTGCACGGTTTTTCCGTCCGGAGCTGCTCTTTCCATCACTTCCTTTTATTTCCAGCACCTGCCATCAGCAAATCTCGCCCTTGACACTTGAGACGAGATTGGAGCTTTCCTACATCACTTTTTCTGCTCCAGTCAAACAAAATCCCCCAGCTCACAATCTCTTCCCAGGTAAAAGCATTGCAGGCAACCTATCTTCGTCTAAAAACGCCAAACTTGACAAGCAAGTGAGTCACTTTCCTCGGTTTTTGTTTTGCAACACACTTCTCGTTCCTTGGTCCCAAGCCCAAGCAAGCAGACGCTTGAACCAAGAGCTATCTCACCTGGAATTGAGCTTTCGATGAGCTCCGGTCATGGTGATTCTACCATGGTGACGGGAATAGTGCATCGGATTTCAATGCTCTCGCCGTGCGAAATTCCCTGTTATTTCTAAGCTATGCAACTTGATTGCCGCTTTTCAACTAACACGTCCCAAGCCCCAAACAGAAACAACTACCCGTCTTCGCAATGGATGAGAAGAAGGCTCCTTCCACTGACAACGCTCTCTTCTTCTTCACCATGGTGAAGCACATGAAGACCAAGCCCGATTGCGACTGGGACGCCATCGCCACCGAGCTGGGCTATAGCAATGCCAAGACCGCCCAGGTTTGTTCTGCAGCTTGACTCTCTCATCCATCTGGCACCGAGACTGATCATTCCTTCGCAGGTTCGCTACGGCCAGATCAAGCGCAAGCTCGGCCTGAGCCTCGACAAGGCCGCCACCACCCCCAAGGCCAACAAGGTCACCAAGTCGACCCCCAAGTCCAAGGGCTCCGCCAAGGCCAAGCAGATGGTCGCCAAGCTCATGGAGGAGCGCCAGGCCGGCGCCGAGCTCGACATGGACGTCGACGACACGGTCCCCAACACTCCTACCCCCTTCTTCAAGACCGATGCTAGAGCCCGCGCCTTGAAGTTCGAGGCCGAGGATGAGAAGGAGCTGCCCGACTATAAGGATGAGGATGAGGTCTAGGGCCGGCGCCTGGATTGACATGAGAGACCCCAGGTCGCTCTATGAGCAAGGTCACGGGAGAATATGGATTGCACTACTTGACGGAAGGCGAAATTGGTATACCTGGGAGAAATGAGTCCAATTACTTGATAGCATTCTCCCGGTACAAGAAGCCCCGACAGCTTGGATCCCAGAGTTGCGGGAACCAGATTAGCGGAAAGGAATGAAAAGCAAAGATTGATAAGCGATAAAATTTTCGAGTCTTGCATTGGTTTCTGCGAAGAAACGACCTCGCCCTCCTGTCGCATGCATGCCAGGCAGAGTAAAGACTTATACACAATCTCAGGGCATGAGAGATCCTCTAAGTTGTGTCTTTTCTTGGGCATGTCTCATTGTGGAGGAGGTATCTCATTCGATTGAACTGGCTCATCAAGTCGTCTTATTGATACTGAGTCGTCTCATGTTGATCGTCCAATGGTGATGGTCTCGTGGTGGCCGTCACATACGCGAGTGCACTGGTAGCAAACCCCGGGGACACAGTAATAAGTAACGACGTGGCATCAAATGGCAAGATTCAAAACACATCTCTTTTGTCTTCCACTGTATGCCTATGTACCTTTCCAGCAGAGTTTTTGCCAGCTGTTTGCAAGCTTCCCAGCATTCATTCTTTTCCACACACCACAAAGCCACCGACACAGCTTCACGCACATAGGAGCACAAGATGACGCGACTGTCAACTTCTCATCGGACTCGCAAGATCTCTTCCAAAGGTCTTGTCCAGCTTCAATGGGCGGCCACGCACATGACGATCCTCATGTTTCCGTCGCTTGTCGTCAAGTAGATAGTTGCGCGCCTTTCACACGCTGCCGTCCGAACCTGAGCATGCGCCTTCCGGTCCGAACCGCACGTGCCCGCCCCGTTTTTTGCTTCCGGGTAAGACCTCCACGCCGTGCCGGCAACAGCCCTTGGTGCGGCGGCTCAAAGAATGGACTGCCAGCCGGAACCTTCGACACCCAAAGCTCCACGATGACCTCGGCCTCACCGCCAAGAGTGCCGAACAGTGGGCTCATGCCAAGAATCGGGAATTGACCAAACCAAGGTCAGTCAGCTATGGGGTTTCCTATTCTTTGATGGATCTTGCTACCAGTCTCTAACGTCCATAGACCCATCCGTCATGATCACTCATCTGACAGATCCAAACAATGCATCCTAGGCTGCTGCGCAGTCGGTCGAGGAAGCACACAGCTTGGCCAACCCTAGTTAGGTCACTGCTGAGACTGGTACTTGGGCAGCTATAATTACGGTTGAGAGGACGAGCTACCACTGCTATGGCTGGTGAAGGGTTCAGTGCTGCATGATACCACTAACAATCCCCCAGCTACATGGGTCCAAAGCAAAGTGGTCAAAGATAGAGTAGATACAGTATTAGAAAATACAACTTGCCAGGCGGGTAGAATGAATATCCTCCCACGGTGCTGGTTGCTCTGCTATCTTCCACGTGATGCATCGGCATGGGTCCTTGTCTGTTGCCATCTCAATCACGACACTGCGATCATGCATATGTCGTGGCCAGCCCACGTACCGCAGCGGCGTCCACAAGAGTTTCTGCCTGGTTTAGCCGACGAGCCGAAACAAAGACAGATAATGTGCAACATGCCGACATGTTTTCAACAACCACTAGGTCTTCTGGCTTAGTGGTTAGGTGCGACAGACTGCCGGTATTGATGCAGACTCGACCCTCGGAGGACTGGAAGAGTCTACCACTCATACCTCTCCAGCTGTTCGCATCTCTTTTTTTTTTTGTCTTTTCCCCCTTCTTTTTCCTTCCTTTTTTTTTCTTTTTTGTTTTGACCCCGTATGACCCAGCATTCCAATAAGACTAGGTATTGTGCAATAATTTGGATACATTAAGAGTGCTCCCATCTTCTATGTTATTGAACGCCCAGGGATAGACACGGGTGAGTTGGACATGAACCCACCGGCGCAAAACATGGAACACAATACTGTCGGTTTCATGGACCCCTAACCTAGGAACAATTGTCCTCGGCAGTGGGCGTGTTGTACCTGGACTTTCGTATTTCCCCCGACAAGATGTCCTTTGATGTCCACTGCTGTCTTAACAGTGACCCACCATTGCCTAACTGATGATTATAAATGTTCACACCAAGCCTGCAACAAAAGCAAGGCGACAGACACTGCAAGATATGGCACAGTCAACACATACCGGTTCGGGAGGTGAGGAACAAGAGTATCTAGGCATCAGCCAGGCTCGGTAATTGGAAAAGAAAAAAAACTACAGAGTCGAAGATAAGTATTACAAGGGGAGAGACAAGGGTGTTTCTACCTCGCAATATCAAAGACATGGGCCAAGGTAGTCACTCGGGAGCAAACATGGCGATTTGGGCCAGCAAAACCCCAAAGTTCGGCACCTGCCTGGGAGGCATATTTTCCACAAAGTCTTACCAATTTCATCGACTTCCTCAGGATCAATGACTTGAATCTTTGACGATGATGTCTGGTCAATATGCCCTTTGCTAGGACTGGCCAGTGCACCGTTATACCTCTTGTCTCTGTATGCACGTACCCCGCAGACAAGGATTTCCCATGCCCAGCAGACACCAAGTCGGAGAACATGGACAAGCACATCAAGGACCCAAGACTCTGAAAGGACGAGAACATCTAAGATAGCAATATATTCAAATGGTTCCCCGTGTCTGTCTTCTGTCTCCTCGTTGGATGGTGAGCAACTTGCATCGGACTGATGCCGACCTGTGACATACTCGACTTGGACGTCGTTGACATTGGACGAGCTCGTCTCCATAACAGGGCCATCATCTTCCAACACAAATCTCGACGTGATTGCCCGAATCCAGGTAAGTGTGGGAGCTCTAATCCTGTAGCAACTTGGGATGTCGAAAAAGAGGAAGGAACTGGATCTCATTTGGTAGGCGCACTTGCCAGAGCCAGGACATGAAAAGAAAAGCTTGGGCCGCGCAGCTGCTTCGGGTTTCAAACAATCAATACCAGCCTATCATCTTCGATATTCTGATTGAGGTTCCTGCTAACTAATTCACAGAGGAACAATCCAACCCCAGCAAGACTATCCGCGCAACTGCCATTCTGTCCTGCGACCACCTAACAATCAATCACAATTCCATCAACCAAAAGTTGCTTTTCAGTCCTTCTGAGAACTGACCTGGACCCCACCAACTTCCCAATATTTTATATTCGGGTTCCTTCTTCGAGTTCGATTGAACCTGGTCCTCCCCCACCTTCTTTCTTCCAACCCACCCACAACCACAACCACCCACGGCAACAAACCTCGGACGACAGCTTTCAGACAACAAACTTGGGACGACCACCTGGTTTGCATCAACCAGAAACTCTGCAACCTCAACTCCAACCACCATCAGCACTAGAGTTCATCTCTCGTCCCATCTTCTACCCACTCTCTTCCTCACTTTACGATCATCTTCAATCGATTCATCTGTCACCATGTCTGCCAAGGATGACAGCTCCCAGTTCCAGTTCTTGATCTCCTGCATCAAGAACTCCAACGCCGGCAAAGTGAGTCACCACATTTCCCTTCTCATGTCTTCATCCTCCAGATCCCCATCGCTCCAATTCTCGCTTGCTGTCAATTGGTGATCAGCTCGTCGTCCCTGCCATGACGTCGCTGTCCGACCACCCAGTCACCACCCAACTGACGCTCTTGCCACTATCTTTGGTCTACAAAATTCCATCTTCTGTTTCCGATTGCTAACCATTCTCAGGTCGACTTTGCCGCTGTTGCCGAGCAGCTCGACATTGTCAGCAAGGGCGCTGCGTACGTATTCACACCCCCTCCCCATTTCCGAGCAATGACTGACTCCTTTCTCGCAGTGCCAAGCGATATGAGCGCCTCATGAAGGCTCATGGTATCGGCCCCAACGGCATCAATGGCGGTAACACCCCCAAGAAGCCCGCCGTCAAGAAGGAGAAGGGCGCCGCCAAGCCTCCCGCCAAGAAGCGCAAGCTCGAGGAGGTCGATGAGAATGCCGGCGACGAGGACGAGCCCGTCAAGAACGAGCACATCAAAGGTGAAGTCAAATCCGAAGACGTGAAATGCGAAGTGAAATTCGAAGATGCCACAAACGTGAAGTCCGAACACGGCAATGGTGGTGCGACGTTCTCAACCATGGCAGCGCCAAGCTCGACACAGTCTTCCAGTCAAGTAGTCGATGACGACGATGACGATGACGTTCTAGTGGTCTCTGAAACTCAGAGGTCTAGCAGTGGCCACGTTTCTGCCTACGGCGGCGATCATCACCACCACCATATGCACATGTCGGCTCAACACATTCCGGGCATCCATTCATTCGACTACGCTGCTAACATGGGATACCCTGTACAGACGGCTCCGACGACGGCTCCGACGACATCAACGATGCGTCCTATGATGGCGAGGCCTAGCTCTGGAAACCCTCTGCCTTATGGCTTTGCCCCCTCACCATATGCTCACACTCATGATGGTCACAACTACTTCTGGCAAGGCTCCGGCATGATGCCCACGCACCCCGACGGTGGACACAGGGAAGATTCGGCAGATAGAGGCTAGTGATGCTATGGTACAGGCGAGCAAGCTGGTAAGTCACCAAAGCTGTTTTCTTTCAGACTCATTCTACAGAAGCTGACCATTTACTTTCTGTGCAGGCATCGGTTTCCATCTACGTCTTGTTTTACGGAGTGTTCTTCAATTTTCACGGACACATGGTTGACAACCTGAGCGTCAATCTTCGTTGCGCAAAAATAGGCATGCGCGCTGGCGGTGGTCTCCTTTTATCAGGGAATGGAACTCGGGCACGGCTTTAGGGAACATTCACAGGTTTCTAACCACAATATAACACACCGTTTGCGTCCCTCCATCTGCAATTCGTATGCGATGTCCGATGTTGCAATACTTGCCTCCGGGATAATTCCGTTGATTGAAACTTGGTATTTCCGTGTCTTTCATTAACATCCGAGACCACAATTCGTGATATCTACTCGACTCGTGCTGAACGGTGTTTCACTGAACACAAGACAAAAAATAGATATGGCATAGAAGAGCTCCTGGTTAGGAGTAGCAACAAGCACTGACTGCTTTTTCGGCCTTGTCCCCCGTCTGTAATCTCGCCTCTTCCAGATAAGTAAACATCGTCTGTAATGCCTATCTCCATGGTGATTTCGATCTAGACCGGTCGCCCGGGACGATGATTCTCGCCGGGCGACCAAACTGTTCTACTACAGCTTTCGCGTCTCGTTGCTACCAGGCGACTTTGTTGCAGCCCATAACAATGCCTCGAGACTCCTGGGATGCCCAAAGTCCTAGAGCTCGAAGGTCAACACGACTTCCTTCAACCGACGCCACTACTTGGCAAGAGATTCTCGATATCTACGTCCATCACGCGCCTGCCGATATATCGACGCTCCCGGTGCCTCGATGACCTGTTGATACTGGCGTGTAGAGGATGCCGTCTCTGTACCCGATCAGAGCCCCTCCGACCTCTACAGAGCATTCCAAGATCGATTCCATCAATGACTGTCGGCAATCGCCCTTGCCCCAGGCACCGTGGTAGGGCTGGCACTTTCCCGTCCTCGCCAACGAAGCGATAGACACCAAGAGTTACTTCGGCCCGGCAGCTTGGCTTCGGATCCGGGCCATATCGGCGACGCTGAACCTACTCCTTCGAAGAAGAAGAGTCACTGAGAGGTCGCAGCCGCAAGGTGCTGCCGATAGCAATGTCTCCGACTTGAACAATCCGTCCTCGCGCCTACCAAGACAACAGTGGAAGAGGCGATATTTCAGTATTTCTTATTCACTGTGTTCACGACCGGAGGCCATCGTGTCGGTGTTCCCTGAGCGCTCCGAACAGTTCTGTTCCGATGTATCCTTGATCTCCCAGCATCCTTTGGTGTACCTCCCTTCGAGGGGAGACTGGGGACATCTGGCGCTGCTCAGTACCGTCGTGGGAAACAAGGGAGCCATGGCATACCCGTGTTGGGCTTGAGTGCCCGGTTCCCGGCTCCATCTGCCATGATGGTGCTGGAATTCGTGTCGATCATCGGGTGTCCATGCTTACACAGAACCTTGCTGTCAACTTGAAAGAAATGTGCCATACCGCGGATGGCAATGATTGATGCTGTATGGGATCGCAAGCGCAAGATCCAAAGTGGCGATGCTCGTATCAATCGAAGTTGTCGAAGCCGGGATGGGGGCCTTGACGTGAGGAGAGCGATCCAGTCACCCGGAGATGGGTGCCATACCTCGCGCGATGGCGACAGGCTTGTGGGCAGTTGATGTCTCGATGCGCTCGCCATGGTCACATTGTGAGTAGAGCCGAGCTTCATCTGCGATACCGTACAGCAAGGGTCGATCGCAATATCGACACCGCGCGACGGTGAAATAGCCGAGAAAAGAGGCCCCCTAGCATTCCGCATCGTCCTGAACCGCTGATCGAAATTTTGGAGGCATCGGACCGTGGCGCTACGGGGCGGCGAGCTCAATCTACGGCTCTTTTCGATGGCCGCTTCTACGAAACCGCAACATCGCGCACCCGGGGGAGTATCTGGGAAAATCGATCTCCCATATCTCAGAGATCTCCCGAATCCATTCCTGTGATTTCTGGAGAGATCTGACGGGTGCGCAGCGAGCTGGGAGGGTGGTTCTGTCGATGGCTTCGAGGCACTTCGTCCATCATCGTCGCTGCGGCCCCACCATGTCCACCACTCCGAGCCCGTTTTCAAGTCTCGTGCCTCATGCGCCTTCGGCCTCAGCACTAGTGCTCAATTTCGTGTATGATACTTGCCTCAGCGACCCTCGGCATGACGAGGGCGCTGCATGGCACCTACGACATCCTTCGAAGCCACGACAGGTCTCACGGTCGCATTCAGGAGGGAAGCTGTACATGGCATTTCTCTATCGACTCTTGTCTGTCACTGTATCTAGCAAGACTATCGCATATGGACAATTGTGGCGTCTGCATCATGGCAACACGGGCGACTCGAACATCTCGGGTACTCCCGCAATGATCGACATGGGCGTGGGGCGCTGTGTTACCCAACTGCCGGGGTGTCTCAACGGCGGCCCGCTGCATAGTGGAGAGCATGAGCTTATTTCCAACGACATGTTCGGAGCGCCGTGTTAGTGTTAAGAGGCCACAAGGACGACAACGGTTTCTTCGCGCACACACGCTGAAAATGTTATCAAAACTTTGCCCAGTGCTATGGGACTATATGCTGCATCCCATGGAGGAATATCGTCGAGTGGAAACTGTTATGTGGCAACGAGTGCCTCTGCACGAGGCATCTGTGCCTAACAGATGCTCATGGTATACACATGGGACGGTCAGCATGGCCATGCCTGGATTTTCAGCCCTGATGTTCATCTGCATCGATGCATAGGTATCGCTGAGCATATATGCAGCTGTATTTGATGCAAGAACTGCAATGTCTACAGAAGAAGCCACCACCGTACCTGTGTTCGCATCGCAGACTGGAGGAAAGTCGTACACATTGGGCCAGGATATGTCAATCATCCACCGAAAGTTGTTTCAATACATCACTGCAATGCTGCATGTATGTATATGACACGAGACTGCCGCGCGGTTTCTGCCTGGGCTTGTTGCCTGGGCGCGCATGTGGCAGAAAACCGGTCGGTCGTCGCCTCACCACCAAACGCATTTGGCCGGGGAGGCTGGAGATGGTACTTTGGGCCAATGAAAGCAGCCGCAGCTTTGATTTGTGGCCAACCCGACAGTTTAGACCGCCGCGGCAGAATTTATGCCCTGGCTACTCATTACTGCGGCCAGCCCGAACAATCCTCAGACCTTCTCGTCTTTTCTTCCTCGCCCGCTTTCAAACCTTTTTTGAGAACACCAGCTTTCGTCCCTCGCGAGAACAATCACTTTCGAGAACAATCATCTTCGCATACTGCCCACTCACGGTCAACTGCACAACAATCTTCACTTCAGCTCCGGCTCAATCTGCATCGAGTAAGTACTGCCATCTCCATCCATCCCCATCCAATCACGCATCCCATCTGGGCTCGACTCTCCCACTTCCCCTTCTCCATCTCAGCCTTGCAAACATCATCAAATCGATGATCACTGGCGCATCTGATTCTTCTCTCCTCCATCCATCCATCATCATCTCTTCCCTCGCTGGTAAGTCCATCCAAGGTGTGCCACTGCAGAGTGTCCATCCGCATCACCATCTCCATCGCATCCTCCACTTCACTCAGTTGTGGGATTCCATCACATCTCTCCCGTCTTCCGTCTGATTCACCATCGCAATCTCACGCTTCTCTCCGTCACCTGCAAGCATCTGGGTTGTATCACTGCAATGTGTGCATCTCTGGTATTTGTCCATCTCCAACACTCCCATCGCCTCCAAGCTCAGTGCGAACTCTGCGCTCAAGACTACTTCACGGATATCTTTCGTGTGGCATTTTGTGCACATGGTGACCACTGCATCAAGTTTGCATTGCCCCTCCATTTCAGCCGGTTGGGACCTATGTTGCAAACGGCCGCGACATCAAGCTGTCCCCCACCATCATCACGAACCGCCTCGCCAGTGAAACCCGCGCCCCACTCTACACTTTCTGGCCACCAACCTTTTCTCTGCCACCCAAATTTTTTCTTGCCTGCTGCACACTTCTCATTCCTTCCATCCAACATTTTTTTGGGACTTTGCCATCTGACAATCTTCACCTCCAGACAGCTTTCAAGTTCCACACACTTGTGCATCATCAAGCATTTGACAGCCTCTCGACTTCAGTCATCACCATCACACCCGTCCAACATCAGACCTTCAGCTTCCAGCTTCGAGCTCTCTTGTTGAACACCTTCATCATCCGACAGCCTTCTCCCACGTTGTCGTCACCATCAGTCAAGCTCTTCCGCGTACAGGTAGATCTTGGTAAGTCAATCGTTCCCCTCCGCTCTGCATCGATGCGCCTCTAACATTTTGTCCCTCAGCATCCATCTCGCATCAAGACTCCCGCCTACAGGTTGTCTTCGCATCCACCAAAAAACCCCATCGTCAAGAGCTTCCGCCTACAGGTCGTTCTTCGGTAAGTTGCATCCTCATCACGTCCATTGACCAGCTCTGACTTGTCCACAGTTCCAACCACTCAATAGACTTCAGCCTACAGGTCGTCTACTTCTCCCCAAACAAGAACTTCCGCCTACAGGTTGTTCTCTCCCATCACTCGACAGACTTCCGCCTACAGGTTGTCTGCATCAAGAACTTCCGCCTACAGGTCGTTCGCTCCACATCAGATTGACACATCGTCCATCTGTTCGCTTACTCAATCTCTACATTCCAAGCTACGCTTTTCGTAAGTCTCTCCTTGTCCCTCACATTTCCTTGCAACAAGCTCTAACATATTCACGTCCAGTCGTTCTTCATTCCAACGACTAGCACAATGCAAGCTCAGCGTCCCCAGATCACTGTCTCTACTGCTGAGCGCACCGACTTCGACGACTTCGGTGTCCGTATTCCCCGCGTCACGCGCCTTGCAGTTCGCAACATCACCCCGCGCCGTCGCAACGTCTCTGGTGGTTCTACTCGTTCGAACATGGCTTCTCAAACCGAGGGCCGTGCCGATGGTGCTTCCGACTCCATCACTTCGCTCGCTGCCAACCACGTTGTCGCTCAAGACAACTCTGCCCCCTCTACCTCTGGTGCGTCCATCACCGTTGGTAACTCTGCCGTCGACAACACTCCTATTGCTCAGTACGCCACTGTTCGCAACGGTGCTCAGGTCACTCAGGTTTCTCCTGTTCAGACCCACTCTCCTCGTCTCTTGCCCCTTGTTGCCATGATCTCGCCTCTTCTTCTTAGCAACGGTTCCGAGATCGATCCCTCGAAGCTTCTTCCCTTGGCTGAGGATCTTGAGAACGCACGCAATGAGGGTCTCTTCCCCAACACCACGACCTCCTACCGCAACGCCCAGGCTGTTGTTGACGACTATGAGCACCTCATTGCCCTCCAGCAGTATGCTCGCGGCACTCAGCAGCACAACACTCTCTATGTTGAGAACGCCCGTCGCATCCAAGAGCGTGATTCTCAGACAGTCCATGAGAACCGCGATGCCCATGTTCGTCACACCGTCCAAGGCCTGCTCCGTAACCAGGATGTTGGTGAGGACCTCCACGCTATTGTTCGCCAGGCAGCTAGAGTCGCCTCGGCCAACGCTATCGAGCGAGCTCTCGCCAACCACAACCAGCAGGCTACTCATGCCGATGTTGTTCGCGCAGTTTCCCAGACTGTCATTCGCACCATGGCTGAGCAAGGCCTTGTCAGTGGTCAAGCTGTCGACAATGTTGACGAGATTCTTGAGGAGATCTTCGGCACCATTGAGGCTGGCATTCTTGATGCTACTGGTCCTCTTCGCCTAAACGTCAGCCAGATGCGAGATACCAACAGCAACCTTCGCTCCAATGTCAACCGTCTCGATGATACTATTGACAACTCTCTCAACAACCTCACCACCCAGGTTGGCGCCATGAACACCCATGTCGGAGCTGTCGGTACTCACGTCAACGCTCTCAGTGCCGTCGCCCAGGTCATCAATGGTACTATCAACCAGACCAACGATCAGTTGGGTCGGTTCGGCAACGAGATCAACAGTCTTCAGCAGATCACCGCCATGCTTCCTGCTCTCATCCAGGAGGTTATTCAGCAAGCTCTTCCCGGTGCCATTCAGGCAGCTCTCGCCCAGACTCTCAGCGGTGCTCTCCAAGGTGCCAACGGCAAGCCCTCCATCATCGCTGCCGCTCAAGCCATGGCTGTCGCAGAGAAGCTACCCACCATTTCTGAGAAGGAAATCAATGTCACCAAGAAGACCAAGAAGCGCGGCTTCTTCTCCCGCGTCTTCAAGCGCGGCGGTGGCAAGAAGGATGGCGATGCAGGATCTGCCTACTAAGTGGACACAACTCTACACACTTAATTCGCCTACCCTCACTTGCTCAATCAACCATGCTCACCAGAGCACCACCCTCGTTTCTCGTCTCTCATTAATGCCCCGACCTCCCTTTTGTTTTGTTTTTTTCTTTGTCCTTTTAGAGAAGATGTAATCAAGTTGCTTCTGAGCTCGGTTGCTTTGGCTACCAACTTGATCTTTCTCGAGAGGATCTTGGGGACCCAGGGGGGTCCATGTACCCTCGGCAGGCATGATTGCACCAAATGCAATCATGCATTAATAAACATGTCGAGTAGTATCTAGACGAGAAAATAAAATAAAAAGTTAACCAAATGATGCATGTCTTCGCTCTGCTGCTTGTGACTGATGATTGATCAATTGGCTTGCTTGCTATGTACCTAAGTGATTGATGAAAACCCAGCTTCGAGGCCATCGAGGATCGTGCCAATGTCTGAGAGCCCAGAGCGGATTGACACTGAGGCTGCTCTGGAAGTGAGGGCGTCGTAGGCTAGCCTCGCCTAGACTGGAATGGAAAAGAGGTAACGAGTCCAAGATGGGATCACAGCACGAGTTCGTTGCCGCCATGATCGAGTTCACCTTCTCCAAGCATGAAACAGATTACAAATACGGGTCACGAACATCGTGTCATTGCCTCACGATTTGATTTCCGGTTGTATCGGTAGACCCCGCCATAGTGCGTGATGCGCACCTCTCATGAATCCGGATACGCCCAACAGTTTCCCGAATGTGCCGAGCGTCAGACGCCAACGAGTCGAGTATTCGGGAAGTTCGGAAGTCGGAGTGTTCACAAAACATAAAGTCATAGGAACTTGCGAATGGAAACAATTAATTTATTCAATTTGGACGATTTCGTCTGGTGTAATTTTTGGTGATTTCAGCATATACCAACAGCATTGAGTTCGTGTCCTCGAGCTGCTTATTGTCGATTCTTTCCTCCAGTTCCAGTATGCTTCGTCGAAGTCATGCTGGGCATAGAGTCACCAGTTCCAGTGATAACCTCGCCAACACCTGGGCCATGCTTTCCCATTCTCTTCTCATCAGAGACGGGATTGTCGGCGGCCTCGCTTAACATGGCAGCACCAAGGCCTCCAGCAGTGGGCTGTAGGTTATGGAAGCCCGCCTTGGAGGGTATGATATTGGGCTTTGCGGCATCTTCGGGGACTTTTGACTTGTTCAGTACGATAGAATATAAGTAACGTATAATGATTAGATACCTCTGGTGCCATCTTTGGCCATCTGGTTGAGGTCTGCTCCTTCGTACGACATCTTGTGTATGTGGCTATTAGCTATCTCTGAGAAGTTTTTCCGGGAATCAATTGTAAGAGTACAGCATGGAGTAGATACAGCTACATCTTTCATTTGTCACGAAGAGTCCTTGCTGTTTGATATAGGGAGCTGAGCTGAGCACTTGGCTGTGATGTCACGACTCCAATGTGTGGGGTATAAGCACAACACCAACCGTCATCGCAGTATATAAACGTTGTTCCTGCATAGCGCGCGTCTTGTCAACGAGGAGAACGCATGTGTTCGTCACCGTCAAGATTGGCCTGTATTCAAGAGCAAGGGGCTACAATAGAGATGTGCAATCGACTCTCGAGTTCATAGTTGAGTCTCAGCGCCCGCCTACAGTCTGGGTCTTGAAGAGACTAGGGAACCTTGAACTTAATGCTGGCTGATTTGAATGGATGTTTATACGGCCCAAGTAGTCTATAATCAGAGTAGAAGACCTGCCTGGTTCAGCATCCAATATCATGTTGCATGGGGAGCACTGGTGCTTGACTTGACGGGCATGAATTGAATCAAATAATCAAATCTATTGCGAACATGGTTTGATCTCACAAGCGTGGAAAACCTCGAAGCCAATTGCAGAGGCTGAAAACGCCATCTGTCTGTTGCATTGATTCCATTCACAGATTCGATTGATGTCTCAACTGCCTTCAAGATTATAGTCGTGTTCGTCCGAGACTATCACAGTGCATGCTTTCTCCACATGCACTCGGCAGCATGCATTACGAACTACTATATGACTTCGGATTATAGCTTTTAAGTCGTGGCCATAGCAAGAGACCAACGACACTCAGCACCGGTGTGATCCGTGCCGACACCTCGCTATTTCCTAACGACAAAGGTGGTTTTCTTCTCATGAGCTTGGATCTCGACTACAGCGCTCTACGGTATTCTGCCGAGTGGTTCACTTCGTGAAGCTAATGGTGTGGAAGCCTCAACTTCCCCATTGCTTGGTAATGCGCATCACGCTAATGAGCAGCCGGATGGCTCCTTGGTCTATCCACGATCCCGAGAACGTCCTCAGGTGAAGGCTTGTAGGGCGACAGCTCAGGGGACTCGATCCCCACATTTACTAGAGAGGCGCGACTTTGGGGCGGGAACATGTGTCTTCCAAGAGATTCCTTCCTTCCCAAATATGAAGTTATCTTGACGGGCGGAAGGGAAAAGACTTGGTCAAAACACCATGCCGAGCAGAGGAGACACGCATCGGAAGCATCCACAAACAACACGTCCAGTGCACATGGTTATCCAATCAACGACTCGGTTTTGCGCAGAAAGAAGTCTGGACCCGTGTTGAAGTTCCACGATTTTCTATGACCACTAAGCCGACGAGGGCGCGATGCTGAGTTGGGTCTAGCGCATAACCTCGGCTCTTCAGCGATTCGATTGGGCTCCGTGCATCTCTCGACGAGGAGGACGCATGGAAATTTTTTGAAGCTTTCCCCAGGTCTTGCCAACGTCTTTTTCTCCGTTCCCCTCAACCAACAAACCATCGGAGCTTCGCCTCTTCTTACTCTCCTCCATCCCTCTGCGAAACTTCTGTTGCTCATCTTCCGTTGTCACTTTCCTTCTCTTTTCCCTGTATAATACATTGTAATTCACATCACAATGCAGCGCGCTCTGTCCTCCCGATCCCGGACTTCGGTCCTCAACTCGGCTGCTGCTGCCGCCAAGTACCGGCCCGGTGCAGGTCTGTCCCAGCAGCTGCGATTTGCGCACAAGGTGAGTCCTGAACGCGTCTTCTGGCAGTTCTCATCTAGACAGTAACTAATTCATTCGACTGCAGGAGCTGAAGTTTGGTGTCGAGGGCCGTGCCTCTCTGCTCGCCGGTGTCGAGACCCTCGCAAAGGCTGTCGCCACGACCCTGGGTCCCAAGGGCCGAAATGTCCTCATCGAGTCGTCGTACGGCTCCCCCAAGATCACAAAGGGTACGTTGAGCTCTTTCCATCGACCACATTACACAAAATCACGACTAACAAGATGAACAGACGGTGTCACAGTCGCACGCGCCATCAGCCTACAAGACAAGTTCGAGAACCTCGGTGCCAGACTCCTGCAGGATGTTGCCTCGAAAACCAACGAGTCCGCCGGTGACGGTACCACCAGTGCCACCGTCCTGGCCCGTGCCATCTTCTCCGAGACCGTCAAGAACGTCGCCGCCGGCTGCAACCCCATGGACCTGCGCCGTGGTACCCAGGCCGCCGTCGAGGCCGTCGTTGAGTACCTGCAGAAGAACAAGCGCGACATCACCACCAGCGCCGAGATTGCTCAGGTCGCCACCATCTCCGCCAACGGCGACACTCACATTGGTAACCTGATTGCCAACGCCATGGAGAAGGTCGGCAAGGAGGGTGTCATCACCGTCAAGGAGGGCAAGACCCTCAACGACGAGCTCGAGGTCACCGAGGGTATGCGCTTCGACCGCGGTTTCGTCTCCCCCTACTTCATCACCGACACCAAGTCCCAGAAGGTCGAGTTCGAGAAGCCCCTGATCCTGCTCTCCGAGAAGAAGATCTCCTCCGTCCAGGACATCATCCCCGCCCTTGAGGCCTCCACCCAGCAGCGCCGTCCCCTTGTCATCATCGCCGAGGACATTGATGGTGAGGCTCTGGCCGTCTGCATCCTGAACAAGCTCCGTGGCCAGCTCCAGGTTGCTGCCGTCAAGGCTCCCGGCTTCGGTGACAACCGCAAGTCCATCCTTGGCGATATTGCCGTCCTGACCAACGGTACCGTCTTCACTGACGAGCTCGACATCAAGCTCGAGAAGGCCACCCCCGACCTGCTCGGTTCCACCGGCTCCATCACCATCACCAAGGAGGACACCATCATCCTCAACGGTGAGGGCAGCAAGGACAACATCACTCAGCGCTGCGAGCAGATCCGTGGTGTCATGTCTGACCCCTCCACCTCTGACTACGAGAAGGAGAAGCTCCAGGAGCGTCTTGCCAAGCTCTCTGGTGGTGTCGCCGTCATCAAGGTCGGTGGCTCCTCCGAGGTTGAGGTCGGCGAGAAGAAGGACCGCTTCGTCGATGCTCTGAACGCCACCCGTGCCGCCGTTGAGGAGGGTATCCTGCCCGGTGGTGGTACCGCTCTCATCAAGGCCTCCGTCCACGCCCTGAAGGACCTCAAGCCTACCAACTTCGACCAACAGCTCGGTGTCAGCATCGTTAAGAACGCCATCACCCGCCCGGCCCGCACCATCGTCGAGAACGCCGGTCTCGAGGGTTCCGTCATTGTCGGCAAGATCTCGGACGAGTTTGCCGGTGACTTCAACAAGGGTTTCAACAGCGCCACTGGCGAGTACGTTGACATGATCTCTGCTGGTATCCTTGACCCCTTCAAGGTCGTCCGCACTGGTCTCGTTGACGCCAGCGGTGTCGCTTCGCTGCTCGGTACCACCGAGGTCGCCATTGTCGAGGCTCCCGAGGAGAAGGGCCCTGCTCCTGGCGGCATGGGTGGTATGGGCGGCATGGGCGGCATGGGAGGCATGGGTGGAATGATGTAAATGTCATGAACCGATCTTCCCTTGCAGAGCGTCTATTCCCTTTTCCATTGTACCAAAACATCAACATAAAAATCAGGCCGGTGGGGCTTGGGGCATTTGGTTACGGTGTTACGATATGGATGCATTTTCCGGCCATGTAATCTCTCCTCTCTACTTTGCCCTCACGCCTGTTACCTTGTTCCATACTCCTTGATATCCCAAGCAGGCGTTGTAAAACAAAAGAGTTGTATTATAGTCTAGAAGCTACTTAGCTACATGATGACGATAAACAAAAGTCAATTGAATCAAAATAAGTCAAACAAATTCCGAGGTTCTAGTTTGGGCTCTTTGTCTAGGCAGCTATATATGATTCAGGAGACGATGTGATTGATTCATGTCTGCCTGCGCCATTCGGGTCGATTTCGCCCCAATGGAACAAAGCGTACGAACACGGTGGTAAGAAATTGTCTGAATCGGTTTGCAGTGATTTCCGACATATCTGTCGTAATGTAGGGAGGCTTGGGCAATGAATGGTTCAGGCATCAACTTGGCACTCTCGGGCCACGGTCAGCTGTAGCGAAGAGACGATGTGTAGAAATATGGCTGGGCACTACGCACGGGAGTACATGATGTAGGGTCTACGGTACTCAAAGTACATATGCCATTCAAGCTTCAAAGTTTTCCAGGAGCTAGCACAGGTACCACGTATGCAATCCGGGAGCTTGGGACGTACGGAGCCCTTGAAGGGAAAAAGTTATGGAGGCCAAATGAAAATCGAGGAAAAGACCATGATGGAAGAGGATGGATCACGTGCATGGATCGCCAGTTGCTACCGTGTTGCCCGCGACGACACAGTGGGATGAGGGATTCCAAGTTCTTCCCAGAAAAGTTGGCCCACCCCAGGTACTCCCAACCCCACCATAAGCTGGAGCCCTGTTCGCTATTGTTGATTTTCCCTCCTACCTACCTTTTAGCTGGCGCAGCCTTGGAGACCCGAGAATCTCCCCCTCCATCGCCCCCCCTCAATTCTCGAGAGCACTTCCTTACCACCAACCCAACATACCCGCCGGCCATTCAAGTGTGAGTTGAACGATACTTACCGAGCTACCCACCAAGTCTCCTTCTCTCTTCCTCCTCCCTCTGACCGCAATTCTCTCCCAAAGGCAACAGGATAAAAACCTTTCGCTTTAGAGTACGTGTCTGACCCTTTCCCTCCTGGTTGCCACTCATTCCCATAAATACAACTCCCAATCCTGCTTGGACACTCTTGTCTCTCGTTGCCTCGACTACCCCGCTGACTGTATCTGCTTGCAGCTCACCACCCAAATCGTCATTCTCGCGATCTTGCAAACCACATCACAACAATGGTAAGCCACGATGCTCAAGCTCGTCTATAGTTCCGAAATAATGCTGACTTTATGCCCTTGATAGTCTCAATCAGGGTTCGTAGTCTCGTCGCTTCCAAATCACGCATCCCCTAAATCGCATGATCCACCCTCCCTCCTTTTCTGCTACGGCTGAGCAGGCCGGCGGCTGAAGGAGCCCAAGCGATAACGCCTTGATCCCGCAACGCGCACGCATAACTCGACGTTGCCAGTAGCTGACATCCCGCCCGCAGAGCTTCCGTCTCTCAGGAGTGCATAAACGCCTTCAACGACCTCAAGCTTGCCAAGAAGTTCAAGTTCATCGTCTTCAAGCTGTCCGACAACAACCGCGAGATCGTCGTCGAAGAGGCCTCCACCGATGGTGACTGGGAGGTTTTCCGCGAGAAGCTTGTCAACGCCCAACACAAGAGCAAGACTGTATGTCTATTTGCCGCATCATTCCGATAAAAATCCGGGCACGCAGGGGATACTGATACAACAACAGGGCGCTGTTGGCAAGGGCCCCAGATACGCCGTCTACGACTTCGAGTACCAGCTGGCTTCCGGTGAGGGTTCGCGGTAAGTACAACAGGTCGAGAAACCTTGTGATGTGTCACACGTATACTGACAATTCTCCAGAAACAAGATCACCTTCATTGCATGGTCGCCCGATGATGCTGGTGTCATGGTACGATAGTTACTCTAAACTCTGAAACAGAAGCCCTTCTAACCCTTTTTCTAGGCCAAGATGGTGTACGCTTCCTCCAAGGATGCGCTCAAGCGTGCCCTGAACGGCATTGCCACCGAGATCCAGGCCAACGACCAGGACGACATCGAATACGACACCGTGCTCAAGACCGTCAGCAAGGGTCTTGCTTAAATTCTCTTCACAATACCACCGGAGAAGTAATGCGACACAGGGGTCGGCCCCCCAAGGGGCAACAGATGGGAAATGACTATCACGAAACCAAGAAGCGGGGAAGGATGGTGGACGGAACTCCTCTCCAGGTGACTCTTGTCAGCTTGCTTTTGGAGAACACGAGGAGCCGAATGGTCCTTCTTCTTGCTGCAGAGATCTGACCTGATTTTCCGGAGTTGATGTTGGCCGGCTACTTAGAGGAAACTCGGTGTGTTATACATTAAAGCAAGCAAAAAAAACTCAGTTCCGAACCGTAGAGCATTCCGTTCGACCCTTGATGGGCACTGATCAATTCTCTGGTATCATATGCATGTGGAAAAAGCTATTTACTGCTGTGACCGACTATATGTAACTTTATACTGCATTACTTTTTACTCTTGTATGCCGACTGGAATGTTTCGAACAGCTCCGACGCCTCTTTCTCATCTCTTATTCTCTGCAACAAGAAGCCCTTCAGGTCGTCCCAGAACTCCGTCGTCTCCAGTGTGGCTGTGCCGCTCGTGCCTTGAGCAACGTCGGCAGATGCAGTCGAATCCTTCTTGACTGCAGCCGCGGCGCCGCCCATGATCATGACGCTGAACTCGACAGTCGTGCTCGCTTCGTCGCCCACAAGCTCCTTGAGAACCTTGGAGTCGATCACGGGCTTCTTCTTGTACAGGAGCTTGATCTTCTCCAGGGGCGCACCGGTCTCTTCCACGACCTTTTGCTTCAGATCCAGGACCGAGGTGTTGAGAGGCTGCGAGGTGATCCTGAGGTCCAAAGGCGGGTTGCGAAGCGACTTGAGCGTCACTGTCAGGGAACGCTCGGAGCCGGGGGCGGATTGCGAGGCCGAAGAGTTAGGCTTGGACATTTGGCGGGATGCGCGGGGCAGGATGTACTATATTCTTGATTAGTCGCCGTTCTTCTTACATGGATCGCAAACAGAGTTGGCGGTATTGTAGAAGGTAACATACAGCACTTCTAGCGGGATATCCCTTGGGATCCTCGACATGGTCCGGGGACAGCTTGACGGGGCGGGCGTCCAGCGCCGCCAGGAATTGCTTGGCAAAGGTGACTTCGGCCATGTTGGAGAGCTGGCGGTCTGTGTGGTGAGGGTATGGGTACGAGGAGTAGAGGGTCGGTACGTCTAAGTTGTCGTCGTTTCCAACTTCGGCCATAAGAATGTCGCTTGCAGGAGAGTTCTTGGATAGCTGTACTGGAGCGGGCGCACGGTGGGCGGGAGGAGTGAGGTCAGAATCGCACGCGCCACGATAGTGGGATGTCCCTGGCAGGAGAATAGTGGCTTGAGCTTTGTTACTAAGCCACGAGAGATAGTCGGTCGGTGGGGTGCGCTAAGATTAGAGATAAGAATTTATCGAGACGAAAAAAGTTCTGGGAAGCGAGTGGGTTGGCTAGCAGTTTTGGAGCCGAAGTTGTTCTCCCCTCCGGTCTTCTGTCCTTCCTTTTTTCCTCTTTTCCCAGACAAGATACCCAATTTCGCATTTTCTTTCTGGCATATAATTCAAAATGGGTGTCGGACGTCGCATGCAGAAGCAGGGTCCTCCCGAGCCCCTGTCGGAAGCGCATTTCGCAAAACTCAAGCGCAAGGCCGGCCTGCCGGTCGACGATGTACCGGCCGAACCCAGAAACAACAAGAAGCGCAAGGCCGCCAAGGTGGAGGAGCCTAAGAGCAACAAGAAGGCTGTCAAGTCAAATGGCGCACTGAACTCCAAGAAGCCTGCCGCCCCCGCGCCGAAAGCGAACGGAAAGAAGGGCAAGAAGGCCGCCCCGGTACCTGAGGATGAGGACGACATTAGCGACGGTCTGGGAGAGATGGACTCGGACATGGACTTGGACGAGTTCTCCGACCTCGAGGGCGACGACGTCAACGGCCTGAAGGACGACTTCCTGGACTCGGACGACTCGGTCTACGACTCTGACGGTGCCGGCCAGCAGAAGGCCATGTTCTCGGAAGATGAGGACGACTCGGACGCCGAGGAGCAGCTGACGGCCGCCAACATTGCCGGTCTGTCGCGGAAGCTCGACGAGAAGCTCGCGCAGGAGGAGGCCGACGCCCAGGCCGAGCTCGAGGAGGCTGCCATGCAGACCAACATTGTCGAGGACAAGCCGCACGTCCTGGACGACGACGAGGACGAGCTGTCCGCCAAGACCAAGGCGCTGCTCGCGCCGGATCTGCAGCTCCTGCGCACGCGCATTACGGATACGATCCGCGTGCTGGGCGACTTTGCGAAGCTGGCCGAGGAGGGCCGGAGCCGAGCCGAGTACACGGCGCAGCTGCTCAAGGACATTTGCGCATACTATGGCTACTCCGAGTACCTGGCCGAGAAGCTCTACAACCTGTTCACGCCGCAGGAGGCTTTCGCCTTCTTCGAGGCCAACGAGAGCGCGCGACCCATCGTCATCAGAACGAATACTCTGCGAACCCACCGAAGAGATCTGGCTCAGGCTCTGATCAACAGGGGTGTTGTGCTTGAGCCCGTGGGCAAGTGGTCCAAGGTCGGACTGCAGATTTTCGAGAGTAATGTGCCTCTGGTAAGTCCATGTTACACACCAATTTAATCATGAAACTTCATCTGACAGTAAATAGGGTGCTACTCCCGAGTATCTTGCCGGTCACTACATTCTGCAGGCTGCCTCTTCGTTCTTGCCCGTCATGGCCCTTTCGCCACAAGAGGGTGAGCGCGTGCTCGATATGGCCGCTGCTCCCGGTGGAAAGACGACGCACATGGCTGCCATGATGAAGAACAAGGGTTGCATCTTCGCCAACGATCCCTCCAAGCAGCGTTCCAAGGGTCTGATCGGTAACATTCACCGTCTCGGCGCCCGCAACGTCGTCGTGTGCAACTACGATGCCAGGGATTTCCCCAGGGTGATTGGTGGTTTCGACAGAGTCCTTCTCGATGCGCCCTGCTCGGGTACTGGTGTCATTGCCAAGGATGCTTCTGTCAAGATGAACAAGACTGAGAAGGATTTCATGGTTCTGCCCCACACACAAAAGCAGCTGCTTCTTGCTGCCATTGACAGTGTCAACCACGCCAGCAAGACTGGTGGTTACCTTGTCTAGTAAGTTTCTCCAAACATCATTTGTAGAGTACACTCCTCTAACTATTCACAGCTCTACATGTTCCGTCACAGTCGAGGAGAACGAGCAGGTCGTCAACTACGTCCTGAGCAGGCGGCCCAACGTCAAGCTCGTCGACACCGAGCTTCCCTTCGGTAAGGAGGGCTTCACCAGCTACGCCGGCAAGCACTTTGACGCCTCCCTCAACCTCACCCGGAGATACTACCCCCACACCTACAACGTCGACGGCTTCTTCGTCGCCAAGTTCCAGAAGACCGGCCCGTCGCCCGCCGGCACCAGCACCCGGGAGAAGGTGCCCATGGACAAGTCCGAGGTCGAGGAGGTCATCGACAAGACGCCCATCGCTGCCGATGAGGACACCATTGGCGCCCCCAAGGACGACTTTGGCGGCTTCGACGACGACGAGGATGCCGACTACATCGAGAGGGCCAAGCGCAACGCCATGAGGAGGAGAGGTCTCGACCCCAAGGCTCTGAACAAGGGCAAGACCGAGACCAATGGCGCCAAGGAGAGCGAGGCCGAGAAGGCTGAGAAGTCCCCCAAGTCTGAGAAGAAGACGGAGAAGGCCGAGAAGTCCCCCAAGTCGGAGAAGAAGGCTGACAAGGCGGAGAAGTCACCAAAGGCTGCCAAGACGGAAAAGGCGGACAAGTCTCCCAAAGCCGCCAAGGCAGAGAAGGCAGAGAAGGTCGACAAGCCCGCAAAGACGGAAAAGGCTGAAGTGAGTCAAAAGGACAAGAAGAAGAGCAAAAAGGCGTAAGTGTAGATCTGCTAGGTATAAGCGATAATCCTGGAATTCAACAAAATGCATTGCAAACATCATATCTGAAGCTTCCGTCCATTATGCTACCATGGTCGGTTCCATTGGAGGTATGTTCAAATGTCTATCCGCTCTCGTGCTCGTTAATTCTCATGCTTGCCTATTCTTGTCCTCGTCTGTTCAAAGGTCCATCCATTCTCGTGCTTGTCCGTTCTCCTGCTTGTCTGTTCTCGTGCTTGTCTGTTCTCGTGCTCGTCTGTTTTCATGCTCGTCCGTTCTTGTGGTCGTCCGTTCTGAAGTCCGCCCGATGCCAGTTCCAGGATATACTGGATTCTGAAGACGACTTTCCCTCATACAGACCAACTGCGCGTCTCGCCGCTTTATGCCGTGAATAGTCGGAAAAAGCAGCCAGTTTCTGCATCAGGCTGGGAACAGAATAGCTACAATGTTGGGCGCCGAGGCCAAACCCGTAACAGACGGCGAGAACAGACGGCAGAATCAGTTGACCACCCCACCTGCCGCCACCGCCGGAGCCCACCCAAGTACCGGCTTGGCCTGAGATGGGGCACAATCAGCCGTGAACATGAAGCTTCTGGCGATGGCCGGTTGCTATAAATTCGTGCTTTGGTTCCCCACTGGCGCCGACCTTCCTGCCTACAACAACACACCACACCATCAACAAAAAATCACCAAAAAATTTCAAAACATTACAAACACCAAAAACAATAGAAAATGAACACCGAAAAACAGGCTGATCGCGACAGCAAGCTGCGAGAAGAGAACCGCGCCCGCCGACACGAGTGATGCGAGCGAGCGCCAAGCAAGGGCGCACACAATTTGGTAACAGCAGATTCCTTGTCCCCCTCCGATCTCTTCCCCTACGATGTCTACGAGTAGCTACGTGCCGCGTCGACTTCCCCGGCAAGGACACTAGCATCCTCTTGACTGCCGCGTGGCATTGACCCCTTCTCGAACGACTGTGTCGTCGGAAGTTGGCCAAGACCTTGAACATTCGTAAGTTTTCGCACCTTCCTCTGCTCGTCACAACACTCGGACGATCTCGTCTGTTCACATTTATTTTCTGTTGCCTTGTCTTCAAGATCACACTTCGGCACAGTTCAGAATTCCAACTGACTTTTTTTCGACCAACCTCCAGCCACCACCACCACCACCACCAAAACTCCACGACGGACACGGCCCCGAGTTGATCCGTCTCCAGAAGCAACTCGCGGGCGCGATGGAGCAGATCCTCAAGCTCCAGCAGGCCACCCTGCAGGAGACCATGAAGGTCCAGGCCCCGCCCGGCAGCTTCGCGGTGCCGTCAAGGCAGCTGTTGAGACGAAGTTCGTCTTGTTCCCGCTGCTCTCACCCGAACTGAGAGCTAAAATCATCGATGTCTACCTCGATGATTTTTTCGTCCAAGGGGGCCAAAAGGTCCAGTCCTTGGCCGGAGATGGTGGTGATAGCTTCACCCAGCTTCCCGTCACAGCATCCGGTGTCATAGCTCTTCGCTCAGCTCCAGTTCGTTCACAGGTTGACGACATCGTCCCCCCACATCACATGTTCCATTTGAGGCTCGAGTGCAGACACTACATCTCCTCGGGAATGCATCCCTTCCAATTCCAGGATGGTAAGTTTTCCTCATGTTCTTGCTCGCATTGATCCTTTGCAAGCAAATGCCCCTCCCCCACTTGTCGCAAGCTACCTACCTCCCTCACCTACCTGCCTGCCTACCTTACCTACCTACCTACATACTTCGCCCACCAACCTACCTCGCCTCGGCGACTTGATGCATCAAAGCTCTTTTCCCATCACACAAACGACACATCGGTATCTTCAGCAATGATTCCTTTTCATTGCTTATCACAAAGCTCAAGCCAAAAATGTTCCAGCAATTTTATCGTCAAAATTGACTTCGGGCGGTTTCCATACAAGCACGATCACCACCACCGTCTGGTATTCCTTCTCATCTTCTCTCTTAATCATTACCCATCACAGAGCTCATGCCACAAACATTCCGTCGACTTTCTCGTCTAGATCTAGCTTTGGGCAGTTTCCTTACAGGCACAACCACCACCATCGTCCTGTGTCCCGTCTGATCTCCCACTCACCTTACATTTTCCCGTGCTAATAATGATACAGCATCCGCGCTGCGCGCATGCCCATCAAGACTCGGCATGAATTCGCGGGACTTCTGCCGCCTGAGGCTGCCCTGGTGCTGGCCGCGACCAACAAGGGCACCCATGAATGGGTCATGGACGAGATGTACCGCAATCCGGGTCGATGTGTCCGGCGTTCCCTCTCACTCTGTGCTCCTTCCATCGGCGGACCACATGACGAGCTGGATGTCGCCAATGACACCCTTGCCACTTTCAAGTTCTTGACTCTCTTGCTGTTGTCGATTTTCCGACGGAAGCAGGATCCCGAGACACCAACATCCGCCGAAACACCAACATCCGCTGAAAGCTCAACATCCGCTGAAATGCCAACATGCGCTGAAATCAAGATGCAACGGCACCAGGCTCGGGTGGCTCCAGAAATTGTAGGCGCGGTCCGGACGGAACCTCCCAAGGCATGAACAGTAAGTCACATTCCGTTCACCTTACCCACCTCAACCCGCGTGTGACTTTGTTAACACTCTTGTCTCTGCAGGTCTGGGTACGCCTCCTTCCCGAGTTGTCAGCACGAAGACACTTCACGCGACTGGCCAAGAACAAGTCCTTCACCATCGACCTGTGTCTTCCATTTGTTTGCGAAGGCCAGTCGCCACAAAACTATGCCCGAGCATCACCGTATGGTCACTGTCTGGTCATCGCCTGATCACGACTTGCTCTGCCGTCAGATCCGCCCACGCTTTCGGGCGTCGTCAGAACTCTTTACGACATTGGGAGTTGTATGGCGCGCTATTTGACTTCCGTCCAGAATTTTGTTCGGCTCCTTCCTTGTGAAGATTGGACGGCAGCGTGAGAGATCATGACTCTCTTCTGGGATCAGTCACGACAACGTTGAAGCTGTGATTACCGCGGCAGTCACAGTCTTCCCGGCGCAGCACCCGTGGGAATGAGCAACAGCGCCACCCACTACTTGGCGCCGCCTATCGATGGCACACCAAAGATGGACGTTCTGGCCATTCGGGAAGCCACCGAGGAGCACAAGAATATTTGGCGCCCGATCAAGAGCGTGCGCACGATGTCGAAACACGGCTGCTGGAAACAGCGCCCCCAACACCCCGGGTATCCCCTTGATGCTTCTTTGACCCCGTCAATGTCGATCCGTAAGCACCACCTCTGACGTGATGTTCAGGGAAAGACAGTTCCTGTGGAATCTTGGTGTATACCTGGTGGCAATCAGATCCATGGGAGCATCTCTTTCACGGGATTCGTCCCATTCCCGTTGCTCTCACCCGAGTTGAGAGCTAAATCATCGAGGCCTATCTCGATGGAAATTCCGTCCGGAGAGGCCAGAAGGTCCAGTTCTGGTCCGGAAATGGGCTGATAGCTTCACCCAACTTCCCGTCACCGCGTTCGTCAGCTGCGAGTGGCGTGCCGAGTCTCTGCGTCGTTTTATGATGACCACGATCCAGGGCCGCTCCCGGTACACTGAAGAGAGGGAGCTTGCTCCCACCGTCGTCAACCCTGCCGGCGACCTCTTCTTCCTGCGCACTAGTTTTCACGGCGCCTATCCAGCCTCGGTCCGCGTCATGTTGAGCGAGGCGCAGAAGGCCAAGTCGTCGTTGGTCGTGTCTCGTTTCAGGTTACAACAGATTGCGATGAGTGTACCTCGTCACAACCAGTACACACACAATAGGTGTTTCCCGGAGTCAGTCATGTTTGCACTCTGCGCAGCCTTCAAGATCATTGGTGATGTGGGCGGGCAATTTCAACGGCTACAGCCTGGGGCCCGCGTCAAGCTGAGCGAGGCGCAGAAGGTTGCTGTCCCGGCCAGCACCGTTCTCGCCAAGCGCGAGTACCACAGTGGTGCCGTCAAGCAGGCCCTCGCTCCCGGCGGCATCCTCTCGGGCCTCGAGGTCCACATCATCGCCACTATGAATCTCGATCCCGTCATTATCGAGATCAACCTCAAGCAGAAGGCCTTCCTCGACTTTGGTCAAAATTAAAACCGGAAAAAAGGTCAAGAATAAAAAATAAAAAAATAAAAAAAACCAGAGCTCCTTTGACAAGGGAATCACTGAGAAGAGGGAAATGTTCGGTTGGAGACCCTCAAGACCGTGCTGGAAGGATTGCGGGACGTCAACCCCTTCTTAATCCCAGTACAAATAGCGACGAAGAGTTTGATTGTCGTTTGTGGTCAACCGCACAGTCTCCCGAATGGTGGGAGCAGCTCGTCCTGAAATATCAGGTCCACTGGCTACGGACGTGCTTCTTAGCCGAGCCGGCACCGCAGGAGTACGTCGGCCAGGATCTGTTTGAGCAGATCGATGAGAGCGACAAGACCAAGGCCCGTCAGTCCCAGAAGAGCTGGGGTAACTTCAATGGTTACCACAAGCACCTCGAGAAGGCTCATTACAGCCGTCGCGCCAAACTCGATCCCGACGGCCCCAATGCCCCTTGGGCCCCTGGGTGATGAATTAGTTCACTGAAGACAATTGTTCTTCACTGGCCTCTGGCCCAGCGGTGGTACCCAAACCGACGACAACGTCGCCATGCCCGCCACCCCCACTCGGGTCCCTGGGTGATGAATTAGTTCACTGAAGACAATTGTTTTTGACTGGCCTCTGGCCCGGCCGAGAGCCAGGCCAAGCAAGAGCTCCAGCGTCGTGCCAAGCTCAATCCCAACGGACCCAATGCCAACTGGGCCGATTGGACTCCGGAGCCCGGCTCAAGATTCTCACCGTGGGAGCCGAAAGTCATGGCCACAAGAAAGCCATGCGCTTCCGCGTCTGTGCCCGTGTCAGAGCAGCTCCGGGTGATGAATTAGTTCACTGAAGAATCCGTTTGGTTCGACTCTCGATAATTATGATGATAAAAACGTATCTCCGTGGATAAGATACTTGGTTTCGACCGGGCCCCGAGCCCGGCTCCAAGAACGACGGCGCCGACTTTGACTGGTCCCTTTCTCGCCAGTACGGCATGGCTTGGGCCATCGGAAAGGGTGGACGCATGATCAAGCGTCTCATTGAGATGGACCGTAAGACTCGTCGAAACGGTCAGAAGAACGACGAGTACACCCCCGAGATGGAGAAGGCCATCGACGCCGCGTCCAAGGGTTTCGTCGGTGACATCTTGTGCAAGGAGGAGGAGATCAATAATGAAGACGTCGTGCGGACTTCTCGGAGGAGACGATAGGTCAGAAGGTTGGGCGATGAATCAGTTCACTGAAGGAAATTATAGTCTGTTCTCAGGCCATAGATGACGATGATGATTGAGGTCGACATTAAGCAAGGGAATGAAATTGATTGTTCTAATTTCAGTTACAGCCATGGTCTCAAAAGGTCTGCTGTGTCTCTGCTAGCAAGGAAATGGAATACAACGCCAGCAAGGCCAGAAGCAAAAAACATCTCACCAGAATGACGATCCCAGAATTTTCTAGTGTTCTAGAGAGATGCAGCTCGCTCCCGCCGTAGTCGACCCGGTCGGACATTGCTTCTTCCTGTTTGTCTTCTCACAGTGAATGTCGGATCTCTCTCGATGGTACCATGGGTCCCGGCCTCACGATTCCGGCCGAACGGAAGCTTCTCAGGGACAAGAATGCTGAAGGTCTGGTGAGTACACATACCTGCTGGCGGATTCCGCAGCGTCAATCCGGCCTAGGCGCGTGTGCTGCTGAAGAAGGCGCAAAACGTCATCTCCGCCAGCGATGTCCTCGCCAAGTGTCGCACTGCCTCGAGCCTCTTCGAGAAGACTGCTCGGAAAGAATACGAGCTTCTGGGGAGAAAGATTGATCGCGATCTCACCTTTAGAGACAATCGCAGAAAGATTGATATACGTCTGATCTAATACCCAGAATGGCCTTCTTGCTAAATGAGGGCAAGTCTTGTGTGTATATATGAAGTCAATACTTGTGGTTGCTTGATTGTCAATCATGGTTTCTTGTTTCAAGGCGATTTAGAGAATTGCTGTCTCTGTATATCAAAGCGCAAGTTCTTTGGTGTTATACGGAGTATCGGGTCTTCTGATGAGATGCAGGAACGACGAATAAAGTCAAAGACTCAACTGCGATGGTATCTCTAATGCAGGGCCAAACTGCACTTTGCAAGCAAGCCAAGGTCACATGCATACGCTGGTATGGCTATTGCCGACATCTGCTGCTTTCCAAATTAAGGGTGCTGTAAATCCGAATTTTAGGGGCTTCACTGCAATTTTAACCCACACAAAGGACATCTCGAACCTGACTTGTTATCACGCTGCATAATTTAGATGGTCTTGTCAGTCTTGTTGTATTGATACCGCACTGGCTTCTCTCTACTAGACTTCGGAGCCACAGATGATACGTGATCTTGGCTGAGGCACATATCTGTGCACAGCCTCTTAGTTTTCTTATTTTATAGATTGACCGGTTTAAAAAAGCACGTTGCTTCGTCTCATATTTCAAGGCGCCTTTCATTACTTGCCACTCGGGGGAGTATTGATTAGGTTGAATATTTTATTTTCAGCCTGTTGTTCTCACGAGGCAACTAGGCGGCCAGTGTATGCAGCATGCAAAGCAACGCTGGGACTCAATTTGTTCTTTTCCTGTGGTGCCGTTTCATCCTTGATAGAAAACACGAGATCGCGCGTGACCCCCAACAGGTATGGTCATCAGTATAGCTCCATACTCCTTCCCCGTGGGGGGAAGCCAGTCACTGAAGCATTTCATCTCACCGACACTGGACCAGGGGGAGGGGGAACGGCACAGGGTCTTGGCATCAGCCAGTCCAGATTCTCTCCACTAGACAAGCTCTTTCGGAGCTGCAGCTTATTATCTGGGCTGCAGATCTTCCCCATGTCTCCAATATTTGTATGCAAGCCCACCTCGACGCATCGTAGTGTTGCCCGCGCCCGAGTTGTGTTGCGTCCGGCTGTGATACATCCGATCAACAAGAAACAGGTATAATGATTCCATGAAACCCTTGAAGTTCCTATCTTGCAATTGCAACGTTTCCTTCCGCGCCAATCGAGTCCGTGACCACATCAAAGGCCCGAGAATGAGGTTCCTACTCGACGAAGACTGAACTGCATGAGGCTGAGCTCAACATGAGGTCTCGGCTTCACACCCCTGCTTTCCGTTCACCAGCTGCCTATCTTATCCTGGTCTATGTACGACTGCCGTGCTTCTTTTCAGCTTGCGCCTCAATCCTTCGATGCGGGATAGGTGCCACGCAAGCTCGCTGTAGCCAAGACGACACCCTAGAGGTCCATGGGCATGGGAGCTTCATCGGTCACCCAACAAAGGTCCTCACGGCCAAAGTGGAAAAAGATCTAGAAGCGGCGAAAAAGGAGACCCGTTCTATATCTACAACCGCCCTTCGACCCAGGACTTCTCAATCAAAATGTGTCGGGGAATAGCAGCAAATTCTTTCAAACTTCTACTTAGTGTAGCCTCTTATTGCTTTTCCATGTCTCTCCACCCCAGCTGACCAAGATGAACATGAACTGCGGGATCCACGACAACACGACCATCGGGCCGGATGAGTACCACGCGCAGTACTGGCAATTCTTCGCCTCCATGAGCAAGAACGCCACCTGCAGTGAGAGGACGTATCTGCGCCCCGATACCGCCGGGTCCATCATCCCGTGGCCGTACGCCCTGGCCTGGCTACTTATCCACGCTCCTCTAGTCTTGATTCGCGTCGCCCGCTGGGAAAAAGTCCAAGCCCTGTCTCTCGTCCTCGCCGCCATCAGTATCGGCTGGTCCGTCGAGGCGTACCTCAGCACCCAGCGACGGCCCGGCGAGATTTTGGTCTGGTCTCCCTTGACCATTATCCTCGACGTCGGCGCCGTCATGCAGCTCGCGTTCCTCGTCGTCGAGGACTTTGCAGAGAAGGGCTTCGGACGCCAAAAGGCCAAGGGTCTCGTCGCGTTCCGAGTTCTCATGGGCAGCCTATACAAGCCTCGCGGTCGATCTCGGCCTGCGAGTATAAAAAGCGAGACCGAGCCCGCCGCCCAGCACATCGAATTAGTCGAGACCGGCACGAGCACACTCACCACTCCGACTCTACGACCATCCCGAGGCAAAGCTCTAATCGTCATTCTCGCACTCCTCCTCTTCTTTGCCCTGCTCTCCCTGCAAATCATCGGCCTCGCCTCTGCCGTCATCGGCCTGCGCGTCAAGGACACGCTCGACTCGACGTGGTGCTCGCCCATGTTCGAGAGCTTCGCCATCGGCGTGCTCGATGGCAACTGCCGGCTGCACGCCGTCTCGCCCAGCGCCAGCCACGGCATCGGCTGCATCACGCTGTCGGGCGCCCGCCAGGCCGGCTGGCTCGCCGGCACCGTGGGCGTGCTCGCCGCGTCGCTTGCCCTCGAGCTGGCCGACCTGCTCATCCTTGCGCTCGTTGGGAGCGCGACACGGTGGCGTGGGGCCAAGATGCGACGTCCGTGGTGTACCATGTTCTGTGGCATCGTCATCTTGGTTTTCTATGTCATCTACGGCTTCATGGAGTCCAGCCGGCTGCCGAGCGGTGTCCCCGAGGTCGTCTGGGTATTTCGGAAGGAGCCGAGTCTCGGCATCGAGACCGTGTGCCGGGGTGTCGTCACCCCGGCCGGTGTCAGGGGCTCCATCATGGGCTGGACGGATGGGTTTCTCTCCAACTGGGGCAGTACTTATTTCGGCTAGCCCATTATTCCAAACCAGAGACTATAGGTCATTATCATATTAATTCTTAAATATTATCATACGCTCGCTTTTCTATGCCTTTTAGCACGAATCCTACACTATCTTACACGACTTGGTGTGGCGCTTTAGCCTTTTGGTTACCCTCTTGTTGGCGTGACAGATGAAGCTGCACATGATCTTGACAACAGGGTTCCTCAAGCATGACAGCCTAGAACATCCATCTCCATCATGCAACGCTGGATAGACTTTGGGCGGCGGTCGAGACCAGATGCGACGGCAGTGCCTCACATTTGGGTCAGTGACCGAGACAAGAGATTGTACGCCGCGAGTCCACAGAAGCAGCCCATAGTCCATATAAGACCGGGCTGGATATCATTCCTATCCTTCGCATGATGGGCCACAGCGATCACGGCATCGAAGTGCTCGGCGGGCATAGCCGGCTTATTCTTGCACTTGTCTCGACGCGTGCCTGGTTGGCGGAGTGATTTGCATCACATGAATCTTTCACATCGAGCCTTTCTTTTGATTCCTTCTCTTACTTGCCACAGATGCTCACAGCTTGGAACGTCTCTTTTCAGCAATGGCCAGTTGCAGTTCGCCCAGCTTGCCCTGGATGAGAGGCATTGTGGAACTCTTCCAGCCTGGTAGACCGCTTCTGTTGCTCTGGAATACCGTGCCAACAAAGAAGATCAGAACCATGAACTCCAATACTATAGGCAGTATCATCCACAGCCACCGGACGTGGACATAGGTCTCCACCGTCCAAGGAATACCGCGCGCAAAGCGATCGCTCGTCGTCGAATTCGAAGCCGTCGTATTCCACGCCGATGAGTCGACCGGAAGGTTGTACATGCGCAGTGTCTTTGTCATGGAGGCCGCAATGGCTGTGATCGTGTTGTTCTCGCCGCCAATCTTCTGGGTTCCGCTGCCCGAGCCGTCCTCGCCGAATTGATAGAGTGCTGATATCATGTCGTTTGTGCTGGACAGCTCGCCCGTGCTGCCCGAGACGTAACCTGTAAAGGTGCCCTGTAGGTATATTGTTAGCCATTTTGATCTTATTTCTGGACTGCAGTGCTGTTCAGTCTCCGCATGATTCAGAGCATCACTCACCGAGAAGTAATAGTTCATAGCCCACCACGCCGTGGCGCCAACCCAGTACTCCATATCCGAGTTCGGCACGGTTATGGTTATATTCTCGTTCATCACAGGGGCCTCGTCACCCGTGTAGGATGCCACCAGAGTTTCGGTAAAGTCGCCGTTGGTCACATTGCCCTGGTACTCGTTGACACACATGTACAGCACACACTCATTCGAGACAACTCCAAAGAGTGTCGAGGATGAGAGATCGTGCAGGCCGCGCATGGTGGATATTGTGGCAATGGTTGATTGTGTATTGTTGTACGCGAGCGAGTCATACGCTCCAGACACGTTCATGTATGCACCGCCGCGCCTTGAGCCGTCGAAGCCCATACCGTTGGGCAATGTGTAGTTGCAGAGGGCCGGCGAGGTTCCGAAGGATTCGCCGCAGTTCGAGGTGATTTGCGATGTTGTGTTGGAGCACTTGGTGCACACGCCCAGCGAGTAGTAAGTGGATGACCATGTGCAATTGCCAGTAGCGCAGGAAGCTGAAACATCGAAATCATACTGCGGCTCGTCCGACGTATCAAAGACACCGTTGTTGATGGCTGACTTCATACTCAAGGTCGGTTCCCGCAGGGCCATGATTTGGCCGTAAGCGTAATCGTTGTAATATGACTGAATCGGGATAGACGAGTTGGCATAGCTTGAGATGACTGGCTGCTTCTCGTAGACGACCACCTGCTGCACAAAAGGGTCGACGGCGAGTAGAATGATGGTGATGATGGCACCCAGCTTTCCCAGATGAATTCCGCGGGTGGAGACCAGAAGCTTCGCACTGCCCCAGGTACCACGGCTGGCCTCGTCAAAGGTCTGTATGTCGCGAACGGCGCCGAGCTTTCGATACCATAACCACTTGAGCTGACTGATACCCTCGGCAACAGGGATGGCGGCGGCGGCCTTCATAATCGTCGTCATGAATGAGATGAAGGAGTTGAGCGTAATGTCCATGGGCCACGTCGGTAGCGGCTTGCCGTCCGTCATGGCCACCGTGATGATGACAGCAGCCAGGGCTATTGCACTGGCGATCCAAGCCACGCCCTCGACAATCCACCAGTTCCCGCCATCCTTGACCTCGGGCTCAAGCCTTTTGGGCAGCTGCGGTGACAATGGCTCGTCGTGTTTGCTCTCCATGTTTCCCAGCATGGGCATAGGACTGGCGAGGGGACTTTCGTCCACTCTTGTCGACCCGGTGAGACTCCTCTTGGCTTTCATTTCGTCCATCTCGACGTATTGCCCGGCGATACGATCCAGAGGCGAAGGTGCTTCGAGGTCAAAGGGTGGAGGCTTGGGAGGTGCCATCTCGACCTCGAAAGAAAAGACGAAACAAAAGGAGCGATGATATTATATATAGAAGATTGATAAGGAAAGAAGTGAGTGGCAGCTGGTATAGCTAGAGGATTATACCAATCAATAGAATATGGAGTGTTTGATAGGACCGTTGCTTAGTGTCAAAGGAAAGAATGCCGAGATCAAATCATAGCGACCGTAGACGGGAGGCTAGAGCTGAGTGACTACTCGGTGGTGGTTCAATGTCAACGGAGACTCGTCCAAACGCAAAGAAACGACATGCCGGGAGCCACCCCTCCTGAGAGAAGCATAGGGCGACGGAGGACGGTTTTGAGTTTTTCTGGATATTCACGTCAAAAAGGCGGGTCGTGACCAAATTGTGTAATTTGACGATGCCGATCTCCTAGCACATTCCTTAGTCCCGTTGCCGCGGGCCATGGCGGGCAGCCAAGAAACAGCGGACTGAGAAGCAGTTGGACGGGAGTCCGGGTTGGGTTTGGGGCCAACAGCGAAAGAAGAAAAGGCATGAGAGGGGGTTCCGCAATGGGGAGGCCGAAATTATGGATCTCTGGGCCAGAGAAGAGGAGCTTCCGAGTTGCAGACATGTCAATCCTGACGTTCATCCCAACTGCCAAAGCTGGATGACTCCGGTTTTCGAAGGCGAAAGCCGGGGCTCACCCTCCCGATCAGCCCCAAAGCTCAGACCGCTGTCCTGGCCGTGGGCACTGAGCACAGCGCAAAGCTGGGGCACGAGAGAGGCAGCGCAAGATGATCATTCAGAGCATCCGGCGCGCCGACAGCCTGAGGAGTGACGATGCGAGTCATTGGGGACGAGAAGAAGAAGTGAGGCAAGCAAAAAGGTCGAATCCAGTAATGATTGGAGTCGGGCGACGGAGACACGATCAAAACTGGGCGCACCACACCTCAATCAATCCTTCCCAAGAACTCAATTGATCCTGCCTGTCAATTAGATAAGCAATACTGCCAAATTACATAGCGCGGTGCACTACAGCGCACTAGCGCAGGTGCAATTCACTAATCCACATTCCTTAAAAGAGGGAGGATTGCTAGCGTGTTTTTCTTAGTACCACCAATCAGGTCGCCATCTTTTGCAGAAATCTCGAGTGACATCTGGAGTAATTATGGGCTACCCAGGGGTTCGGAAAGAACAGCCGCAAAAGTTCCTCTCTGCCAAATTATATTACCCAGATAATTGTCCGACGTCCCCACGATTCAAAGCCTGTCTTCTCGTATTCAAACTCGGCGTAGACTTTTCGTGGCAAGAGATCTGCGGCGGCGCCCAGATATCCTAGCCGTCGATCAACCGTTGAGATGAAAACCCAGTCCTCCCTCGCGTGCTGCTTGTCCTGCTTGGCACGGCATTTGCTGCATGCCGAACGGCAAAACACCATGTCGGCAGGGGACAGAATAAGCACCGCGTATCGCGTGATTGAAACGTTGCTGCAAGTGGAACCAAACAAACATGATAGGATCTGTCCGATGTCGTTGCATGATATGATGGGTGCTTTTACGAGATATTCCATATTGGGTACTTTGCAGTCAATCTTTCTCGTGTGACCCCATCTGAAGATGAACTTTTCTGCCCCGGGTCTCCATATCAATCAAAAGTCTCCTTCGAGGTCGGGAAAGATTGTAAAGTAGAAGATGACCGGCGGGTGTCTGCAAGAGTTCTCCCTGGCCTTCTCTCCTTCGCGGCGCGAGATCTGTGTAACCATATCTCTACATCATACAGTATGTCTTATGCGGCGCGTTTTGGTAAGAGACACCACGTGCGCGGTTAATACTGCCGTTTCAAAAAAGCTTGGGAAACGTAGTCTTATATCAGACTACAAAACTACGCCGCTACTAAAAACGGGCAGTGAATACACCATAGTAACCCAAACGCACCACAACTTCCAAACAATTTCGTCCCAGTCGCGGCCCCGCCGAAGCAAGGTCAAGACGGCGATGGACAACGCTGTCGACAGCGGCATCAACCACACGATGCAGGACTTGATTTTCCAGTATACAAGACAAACAACCGACCATGACACGACAGATACTGCCACCCTCACTCTGGTACAAAGCTCGCCATAGAGCAACGGCATCGTAGATCGGCCTCTAGCTTTATCGCCCGTATATCGGGTAGATCTTGGGCTTGTATACTTGTAGCAACGAGTAAGGCAGTCAAGCCGATCCATTCGTACGCAAGTCTGCCCGGCACCGTGGCAGTAGTAAAATTGTCGGTCGCGTCATTCAGCAGCACCTCGACCGCGCCCCATCCGAAGCACGCGAGGGCAACAGCGTTTAGGATATTTCTAGTCCACGGCCCGCATGACGCGCCTTCCAAGTCATTGTAGAGCCACATGAGCGTCATCAACGTCGTACTGGGGGCTGTCGCGCCGAGGGCCAAGCTCAGCACGTAGGCCGCAGGGAGCACAAACCGGAGAAGCAGTATCGCCTCGGCGGCCGTGAGCCGCCCGGACGGCAACGGACGCCACGGCTTGTTGACCGCGTCCTCGAGGGCCGACTCGGGCAGTCGCTGGTTCGCGATGTTCTCCGCGAGGAGATGAGTCCAGAGCCAGGTGAGCCCCAGCATGATGCGCCATGATACCTGTGCAGGGCTACCGACAATCCCTCCGCTGTGATGGGCCAAGGCGATGGCAAAGAATGACTGAGGGAGTATCACGGTCTTGAAATCCGACTTTGTGAATAGATACAGTGTTTTGACATGAAACCAGAAGCTCCTGTACTGGTGATTGGAGACCAGGGGATATAGAATTAGCCGAGTAGTTCAGCCTGAGCATGAGCAAATGATGCCCTCTTACTGGTTTGCCAACTTGAAGCTCTGCTGCTTTGCAGCTTGCTGTCGAGTAGCCATCGCCCGGCTCGGTCTCGATTTTCCAAGGCTTTGTGTGAGAGTGCGAAAGCTGACAGGCTATATAGAGATGGAAACTCAGTGTTGATTGAGAATATCTAGTCGATAGAGATAGTTTGGGTCGTGCAATGAAATATCAATATAATAATCTGACGCTGATACAGGAGTCGAGCATGACAAAATGCGATCATCATCTTACTTCAGCCACTGCGAGAAAAGAAGGCAATAAATACTTTGAAAAGAAATCGTAATTCATCTTATCAAGCTGCAGAAAAGATTTTCTGAAGAATCATCGAATTTTCCGAGCTCAGTGGGCTTCAGTGGGTAATATCTCTATGGATTGTGACATATCATCCAGCATGCAAGTTCGTCCTACACTCAGCAGTGCGTAGATGTCCACCATGCATATCAAGAGGGTCACGTCTTGTGGCAACATGATGGATAATTTCCCTCATACTAAAATGTAAAAGTCGTGGATACTTACGGGGAAAGGGGTCTGAAGTCCGACACTGCTGATATGAGACCTATGTGCGACATTGGTCGCTGAGAGTATTCCTGGATGAGAAATCAGTGTTCAAAACAAATATATAAATTACTTATCCTACCTTCACATGAACCATCAAGTTTTATCAATATGAGCACATTTATTCCTCTTAATGTTACGCTTAAGCTCTGCAACTCCCTTAAAGTAACGAACAACTGTCCTAAAGGTGACGAATAAACTACCTTCAAGTGTCGAATAACGGTCCTCCAGATGATCAATAACTGTCCTGAGGGTGTGAATAACTTTCTTAAATAGGGATGAAAAATTCATAAAAGTGACGAATAACTGTAATAAAGATAACGAGTAACTGGCTTGAACGTGATGAACGAATATCTTGAAAGTGATGAATAACTATCCTGAAGATAACGAACAGAACCAATATATATAAAAGCAATAGGTACTTGGACAAGTCTATCCCCACCAGTCAGCTCCAGGCTTGAGGAAAACATCGCCATGAATGAGCATATATCATTTTCAGAGTTCACATATTGCGGTTTTTATCGAAAACATTGATTTCGCCATGAGACGACCCGCTATCTTCTGGGCGAGACTGCTGTGACGTCGCTGCTTACGCAGTCAGCGTGGCGGTCGTTTACAGAATCTGACGGGAGTTTACGGAGATACAAATTTAGTGGCAGCATTCGCGACAACGCGCATTTCGACATAAAGTATAACTAAATTGGCAAGTTTTTGGAACTAGACGTCATATTTTATGATAAAACAAAGGAGATGGATTGATGACCTGATCCTCGATTGGATCACTCATGAAGCGCAGTGTCCGCCTGGCAGTACAAGTAAAGAAGTGGCACCCTATGCTGTGGTCTTTTGAGATATTGCTACGCACCACACGAAACTTGTCCGGTATTCAATTTTTGAATCTTTCTGCTTATCATTAATTAACCAATCCCCATGTATGGTCTCCTGGTATCGTCTGTTTTTCCCACTCGAAATCCTTCCAATGCATAGTACGTGTTCTAGCGAGCCAGGCAGGATCGTACACTAAACCCAACACAGTGCAGTCTTGCCCTATCTCGGCTTGGCGCGTCCACTATGCGGGCGCAGCCGAAGCGACTTGGCTTCCTTCGAGCGCTAAAGCAGTAAGATGACTGGGGCAAAACCCGCTGAAGATGCCTGGCCGTTGCTAAACTTAAGCAGCCATCCAGTTATCCGGGTGAGAGTCCGAATGCGAGTGGAAACACCGCCCTGGATCGCCGCGCCGGGAATAGGATCCTACTCTGCCGCTTATGAGCTGCCGGATTGATATATAAGGATGGAAAGATGGAAGGTCATTGCCAAGAGATAGCTTTGCATATTCAAAATAACCTCGATAGCTGAGCTTGTTTTGACCTTCACAGATTATCAAATCTCATTCTTCCCTTGCTCTTTTCCTTGATTGAAGATGCATTTCTCACAGAGGAACCGACTTATACCGGGCCTGCTGGCCCTCGCTTCAACCGGCGCCACCCAAACCGTCAATGCTGCCAACGGCACGATACAAGGTGGAAAATGCAACAGAACCGACTCCTACTATTTCTCCTCTATCCCCTATGCACTTCCGCCCGTCGGTGATCTGCGCCTGAAAGCACCACAGCCCTACCTTGACGCCTACAACGGCACACTGGATGCGACAGTGTCCACGGCTTCATGTATCCAATTCAACACATTATTCGCCGAGTCCAATACGCAGAGTGAGGACTGGTAGGTTCCACATCAGCACATCGTTTGTCAAAGACGGCCTACTAATCTTTTCACCTAGCTTATATCTCAACGTCTGGGCCCCTAGCACAGCGACGCCTGACTCGAAGCTGCCGGTCAAGGTATGGATATACGGAGGTGGAAACGAAGCCGGAGGTGTTTCGGATCCTACTTATGATGGATGCTACGCTACCTCGGACTCCATTATTGTGTCTATCAACTATCGAACCGGTCCTCTAGGATTCCTTGCACTGGAGAGCTTGGGCTTGAACGGCAACTTTGGTCTTCAGGACCAGTTGCTAGGTCTCAGCTGGGTTCAGGAGAATATTGAGGCATTCGGAGGTGACCCAGTACGTATAATTGCTCAAATGTCCCATTTGTCCTGGCTCAAGCCACTAACTTTCATCCAAATATAGACCAAGGTACTCTTGCACGGACAATCTGCTGGTGCCATCGACGCCTATGTCATCAGCACTCTTCCTCAAGCGACTGAGCTTATCAGCTCCGTGGCTCTGGAGTCTGGTGGCGGCCGCGACCCTCCCACAGTCTCCAAGGCCCAGAAGTGGCAGCAGCACTTCCTCGACCAGCTAAATTGCACTACCCCTGATGTAAGCTCTCTCTTACAGTGTTTACTCTTAATGTCTTGAGCTAACATTATATCAAAGCTCTCTTGCGTCCTTGCTGCATCGACATCAGACCTGGTAACAGCAGAAGCCGCCATGCCCAACGAGCAAGCCCCTGGTGCCACTACACCATTCACAGCCGAGGGAGCGCGGGCAAACTGGGGCCCTCTAGTGGATGGCGACGTCCTTGTCGACATCCCCACGAGCGTCGGAAACAAGGTCCCGGCCATCTTTGGCTTCAACTCGGAAGAGGGCACGCTGTTCGTGTTTGGCGACTACCAGGAGGACTCGCTCTCGCTGACGCAGTCCGACTACGACACGTTCCTCGAATATAACTTTGGGCCCCTGGCACCTGTGGTCAACGCGACGTACTCGATCGCCAAGTTCAACAGCACCGCGGCCCCCGTGTTCGCGGCCATGTCGACGGTCCTGGGCGAGGTCTCGTACAAGTGCCCGGCCTACCGTGCCCTGCTCAAGACCGCGGAGACTGGCGTGCCGGCCTGGACGTACGAGTTTAGTCACGTTCCCAGCTGTGCTTGGTACAGCGCCATCCCGGACGAGATCCTTCCCTATGTTGGCGCCACGCATACGGCTGAGATCCCCTTTGTTTTCAACACAACTCACAATATGCCTCTGCCTGATGGAAACTGCACCTTTAATGCCGCTGAGCAGGCCCTTGCGGGCGACCTGAGCGATGCCTGGACGAGCATGGCCGCTTTTGGCAGGCCCGCCGACGAGAGCGTCTGGCCGCAGTGGTCGAAGAACTCATCTGCTGGTGTCAACATTGACGAGAGCATGGTCGTGGGCAAGGTGGACTACACCAGCTGCCTTTTCTGGGACGCTATTAATGCCAAGTCTATCGAGATTGTAAACTCATCTTGATTTAGACACCGGTAGACTCTTGAGGCTTGTCTCTTTCATGTATATATCACCATTTCGTATAGAGCAATGTATCTAGCCTTCAGAAAATTTGGCATAAATCCTACCCCAATGTCGCTTGAAGCCATATGTTTCAAGCAATTCCACACGTGCAAGTTGTTGAGTTCTCGTCAAGTTTTAGCATCTGCTAGTTGAGTAGTCACGGACAGCATGGAGTGGTCAAGGTAATTCGTGCGCCAGCCACTGACTGTCGTGGACCTCACTACTGATACGGTAAAATGTAAACCATTTCCATAGAGGTGAAGCCGAAAAAACTTGAAGCCACAGTAACTCCCCTGTGTTTTTTGCCCACTAGCCACCTGAAAACAAAAAAACGGCGAAGCAATGCTGGCTGATTCGCCATGATGACAAACCTGGCGCCACGCCAGAGTGCAGATACCGATACGATAGCAGAGACAAAGAACAAAGAAAATCTGCCAACTTTCTTGACGGGGGAATAGACTACATAGTTCTGAAAAAGAGAGATTCTATCGCCGCCCGCCCCTTGAGGCCAAAGCACTCGGTTCACGCCTTGAGGGCAAGCGACTCGGGGTGGGCGGCGTGGCAGAGTGGCAACCGCGGGTCACTCTGCTTCAAGCCGGCCGGCTGCAGATGTAGGGCGTGGGTTCGACCCCCATGCCTGAACTGTTTTATCTTATTGATCTTAATTCTTGCTTTTTTTTTCATGCTGATTACTTTACTTCAAGTTCTCTTTACACTTTGCTTGGGATCTACATATTTTGGCACAGCAGAGACGACGTTTTACCTATATACCTTACTAGACCTTATCACTCCTACTGCAATGGATTTTTGGTCAGTCTATCCAAAGTCAATTTTGAGGCGGGTGTTTTTTCTCCCAGATGGCTTTCTTTCTCTCTATATATGTATCTCGTCGGTAGTATACTGAGCCCCAGGAAGCGGGGTCCCGAAGAAGGAAAATGGATTCCGTGGGAGTGGTATATCTCCAAACTGTGTAAACTTGTCAACAAATGGAAATTTGTGAACAGTAAACATTTAAGTTGTTCTTTGAAATAATAATACAATCCTCCAAATTCAAGGCTACCAATCATGAAGAAGAGCGCCATCACCAACGTACTCATCTTTGACGGAGAAGCCGTCATTGGCCCCGGCAGCATCGTCGTCCATAACGGCCTCATAAGCGACGACGCGACAGGCGCAGAAGAAATCATAGACGGCACGGGATGTATGATCATCCCCGGACTGATCGATACGCACGTACACGTTGCCAGCGAGGCCGAGCTGCACAGCTGTGTCAAGCACGGCGTGACCACGGTCTGCGACCTCGGCGCCTACCCGAAGCAGCTCTTCGAGGAGCTGAAGACCGTCAAGGGAGCGACCGAGTATCTCTCGTCCGGCCTAGCCGCATTTCCACCGGAGAGCACGCACGCGCAGTTCTACGCCGGCCGGGATAAGGACATGTCCATCAGGAGCGAGGAAGACGTGACGGATTGGGTCTCGGCCAGAGTCGTCGAGGGGGTCGACTTCATCAAGATTATCGCGGACGAGCCCGGCTTCAGCCAGGCGTGCCTCGATAAGCTGGCGTCTGAGTCCAAGGCGGCGAGAAAGGTGACCGTGGCCCACGGCACGCATCACGCGGCGTATGAGAGAGGGCTGAAGGCAGGTTTCGACATACTGACCCACGTGGCGCTAGACAAGACACTGGACGAGGCGGTTATAGACAGAATGGTTGCCCAAGGCACGGTCTCGTCGCCGACGTTGGCCATGATGAAACTCATGGTCGGCAGCGAAGACTATACACGCCCCGGCGCCGATTTTGATAATTGTCTGAACGGTGTCGCTGCCATGCACAAGGCGGGCGTGCCGATACTTGCGGGCACGGATTCGAATCCCATGGACGTGCCCATACACATTGGCTCGAGTCTGCACGAGGAGATGGCTCTGCTGGTGGAAGCAGGCTTGTCGCCTATTGATGCACTGAAAGGTGCTACCTCACTCGCTGCGCGTCATTTCAGACTGGAGGATCGTGGCAGAATCGCGGTTGGTCTGAAGGCAGATCTAGTTCTACTTGAGGGCGACCCGACCAAGGATATCAGCAACTCGAGAAAGATCTGGGCGGTTTGGAAAGACGGAGTCAAAGTTCAGTCTCAATTTCAATCGTGATGTACGAAATAAGAATTGATTGCAATAGTAATTTCGTTTCCCCAATTTGTTTCGTCTATTATGAGAAAACCGAATACTTCGTCACCCAGCGCGGATCGGTGCGTAGGGACCCCAGTCCACTTTCGTGAATCAACCGCGAGCTCTGATTCAGACTGACACATGGAACAAATCTAGAAAAAACCATGACGAGAAGTGTCTCAAAACGTTGATGCGACTATTCGTCCAGTTGAACGCCGAATTACCTAAGCCAATTGTTAGTCACGAATTGTAGTCTCCGTGGAGGCTGTGCAAGCGACGGGCACTATTAGTCAAAAAGACAGTATTTAGTCGCCATAGCATGCACTTGATTGGCCACGCCGTATAGTATTAACATGCCGTGTAGATCTGATCCTCTAGTTCAGGGCCAAGAGAGAAGTGAACAATTCTGACATGCGAACAAGGTTTGACGCTACTTTCTGACGATACAGCTGAGAATTCCACCGAGTGCCTCTTCATCGCCAAACATTATTTCTCTAGCGTGGATGAAAATACTTCCAGACGACAGACTAATGGGCGCCGGTTGACTCAGTTGCGAACGGCAACGCGGCACTTGAAGTGGATGCCTACGCCAATGGAGCCCTTACGAGTCCAAGCTCTCTTATTAAGTTTAGATTCTCCCTTCCTTGTCCCTGGACTTGCGAACAACCATTTCTAGGACCACGATGCACTCAAAACTTTAAATAATTCCCAGCCCACTGCTCATCTCTGATTTATTCAAACCGCTCGACTCACATGTGATGGCTCCCTTCCACCCGCAACCATGGCGGTCGACGACAATCCCGAGCAGTCCTGCGACTACCTCCTCTACCACGGCGCCGTCGTGACGCCCAACTCGGACATCTCCGGGATCGGCGTCATCCTCGCCTTCGTGCTGAGCGCCTGCTTCACCTTCCTGGCCGTCCTGGCCGCCTACCTGTGCGGCCTGGTCGACGAGCCGCTGCTCAACGCCGTGGACCGGCGCGTCTTCCGTATCCGGCCGTACCGGGACCACGGTCACGGTGATGCGCGCGGAAGGGTGTACCGGTGCGTGCGCCAGATGGTCGTCGTCCTGAGCGACCAGCAGATCGTGACGGGCATTGCCATCCTGAGCGCCGGCTTCCGCGGCCTGCAGACCCGCGACGTCTCCGTCTACCACTTCCAGATCGTGCTGTACCTGGCCTGGATGTCGAGCAGCGTGCACCTGTCGGCTGTGACGCTGCTGGGGTCGTACCTCCGAAGGCACCGCGGCGTGCTGTGGTGGCGGTTCACGGGAATGCTGGTGCTCTTGGTGATGCTCGTCGTCGCCCTCGTCCCGACCATCAGCAACGACTGGGGCATTTATTGGTGGGACGGCATGCTCGACGGCCGCACCGGCTGGGCCATTCCCGCGCACTGCTTCTGGGGCGAGCTCTGGGGCGACGGCGTCGGGCCCGATGCCCCGCTGGGTTTCGTCATTTTGGCCGTCAGCTACCTGTGGAAGATGGGCGCGCTGTTTGATACGACCAGCGGGTGGTATCGCGGGTCCGTCAAGGACCCTCTCGAAGGTGCCATCTTCAAGTGCTTGACGTATCCGGCCACAAAGTATCGCGACAGCACGCGGTCTTGGTTCTGGCTGTGCATCTTTCGTCTTGCGCTCGGAGTCGCCCTCCCGACGATTGCCATCATCGAGTGTGCGTCGTCGTTCGCGGCGTCCCTGTGGCTGTCCCTGACCAGTCTGCTCTACGGGATGATTCAGATCTTTGTCCCGCGCGAGCAAATGATCCCGTTGACCGGGTCGAGTGAGAGCTCCTGGGGATTCGGCCAGCTGGTCCCGCTGATCCTGTTGATCCAGCCCGTTGGAGTGCTTTTTGAGCATTTATACTCGAAGAACAAGACCGACGAGAGCCAAGATGGAGAGGACCATGTTCTTGAACATGATACCATTCGGGAGGCGATAGATGCAGCGCCCATGATCCCGGCCAGCCAGAAACCGTCTCTGTTGGAGCTTCTCGTAAGCAGATGTGAGGACCGGCTGCTCAAAGGACACAACAGGCAGACTGCCATTTGGAAACTGCTCTACGCAAGCAAACTGTTTGCCTTGATGGTCTACCTCGTGCAATTCGCCATAGCCGCCATCTGTGCCGTCGTGTTTTATTTCGATGTCCTCACCATTGGTAACGCGCGATCCGACAACTGGTCATTTATACTCATCGCCCTGGCGGCATTCTTGGGCGCCGGATTAGTGTTCAGCATCGCGTTGGCGCCGTTCAGCGTGACGGGACGGTCTCCGCGAGATATGGACGGGGAGTTGCCGACAGTCCGAGCGAGCGAGCGGCTCCTTGAAATGTCACAAGTCACACCATGACGAGCGTAAATAATAAAAAGAAAACAAAAATAATAACCTATGAATGCTTTAAATTCGTCATTTTCCCGGCTAAAACTATTGCCGTATCACATCATGTCGTGACAACAATACCCCAGAACTCATTGTTGAACTTGGCATGTTGCGCTGGCCACCACAGACGAATCGGACTCAGACGTCGCAACCAAAGTAACAACCGCCGCATCGGAAGCACCATCGGCAGACGCTGCCACGGCGACCTTGGCTTCCGCTGAAGCACCAAACTTGGCCGTCACCAGCTCACTGGGCAGAAGCACAGTCCACCCATCTCCCTCGACCGTGGCATTGAGGCGGTAAATATCCGAATCAATATATGCCGTGACATCGTCGGGGTGTCCGTTCTCGCCCTCGACGTAGGATCCATTGTTGAGCAGAGAAAACGTGCACAAGAGGCCGTCAGTGGCGGCGTTCTCGCCTTGCACGGCACCTTCTCCGAGAGACACGCCGTGCGTGCTGGGACCAGGCGTGCCGTCGACGGACTTGACTCCGATCGTGTAAGACAGAACACCCGTCTCGTCCCGGTTGATGTTGACGACGTAGAATTGCAAGTTGTTCGCCTCGTCGACGTACTCGAACTCGCTTCCGGACCTGGTGCCTGCGTGGAAGAGGGCGTCGAGGAGCTGGCGGTAGTCGCCCAGGGTGATGTACGCCGCGGTGCCGTTGGGGCGGTAAAAGTCGATCAGCTCGATATCCTGCGGGTTGGCGTCGATGACCCAGACGAAGGGCTGCGTGTCGACCTCCTTGGTCTTGCTGAGCATGACGCCGTGGTCGGGCTGGAACGAGTCGGCGCCCATGCGGTCGACGACCTCGACGTGGTAGTGGTCGTAGCCGCCCCCGTCGCACAGCACGTCCGTCTCGATGCTGCAGTTGGGCGACAGGTCGCCGTCCATGTTGACGCGCAGCCCGATCAGGCCGTCCGCGCCGGGGACCACCGCGCGGGCCGTGACCTCGGCCACGATCAGGCCAGAGTCGACGAGCGCCTCGCGCGAGAGGTGCAAGATGGTCGTGTTGCTGATGAGTCCGAGCTGTGCCTTGTCCCGCACCGTATGAAGAGAGCCCATGGAACCGCCCTCGAGAGCAGGAATCTGCCATCTCGAGTGAGGACCCCCGGGTCCGTTGAAGCTTCCCCTGTCCATCATGGAGAAGGGCCCGGCATAGGCGCGGCGGAGTGGCGTGCCGTAGGGATTGTTATAGTTGTCGCCAATATTGAGGAGATGGCTGAGCTCGTGTGCATACGTCGACATGCCTGAGCTCTCAGCCTGTGTCGAGGATCCGTCTCCCGCATTGGGCCAGGTGTTTGATGCCGCAGCCCAGGACGTCCAGTCGACGTATCTAGTCTTGGCCCAGTTGGTGGCATTGGCGGCAGCCTCATCGGGAGGACCAAACTCCTCAGGCACGTCCTCCTTGGTCAGGAACTTCATCTCGCCAAACTCCTGCCAGGTCGACGATTCGTCCTGGCCCGATGAGAGAATGAAGACGAGCTCGAACGAGTCGGCCGTCTCGTTGCCGACATCAGCACGCCACAACCCCAATGCATCGGTACGGATGTCGAGATTGCATTCTCCTAGTTCCGGGCAGCCGCCGGCATTCATATCGGCAGAGATGCCGTACTGGTAGGCAAGAGACGGCATCTCGTAGGCGCCAAATACCGTCAGGTCGACTCCGTATCTTCCATGAGAGTCTCCCATCCAGTATTCGTGCAACGTGTGTCCGTTGTTGAGATCATTTGGCGTGTTTAGAAGGTCCCGATAGTACTCCGGGACTTGATCTCTCGTCAGCTGCGGCACCGATGAGAGAGGGTTGCCGTAAATTGTCGAGCCCACGGGCTGTGTCACGACAAACGGCCGGTCCGTATAGTCAATCGTCACCAAGGCGATATTGAAGTTTCTCTCCGAACCTTTCCGTGAGGGATCGCTCCAGTTTGTTCCCGGGGGTGAGACGAAATCAGCCCAGGTCATGTTGTCTGGGTTGACCCAGTTCTGAGCATCAATGATGTCGAACGGCGACGAAGCAAGCTGTACGCTCGCTCGGCTGCCGTCCGACTCTGCCACGGGCACAGCATTTGAAGTGCTGGAAAGGCTCACGAGGGCTGTCAGCGACGCCTGGAGGCGGCTCGCCCAACGAATTGATCCCATGATGAGGTCGCTATCCAAGATTCAGCAATCGAGTATCGAGCTTGGGATTCGACAACGTCCTCGCGAGAGACGCAGAAAAATACGGGAGCACCCACAACGGCATTTTGTAGTCTGTCACCATTCCAGCAATATTCGCTCCATGGTCGACCGTCACACAGCGCTTAAGTGCGGCACGGCTGAGGGGTGCAGAATGGGTCGTTGTATGGTTGCCTGAAGAGGGTATGCCAAGAGAAACTAATCTGAGGTGATCACGAGCGATGCGACCACCTACTTGTAATAAGAAGTAGAGAAGGGCTCCAGGTCAGTCAGTACAGGCAGCGTCTCATCTCCGAGTGGACGGCTGCCGGCCACCGATCGAGAAGCCCCCTGCCGCGAAACCTCGACCTTCCCGTCTGGGCGGGGGCGCGTCTTGGCTTGCAGGGCCGAGAACCGCCGCGACTTTATTCAAACAACCATGTAAAGACTATTCTTCTGTTTGAATAATTCTATTACTTATCAATCTGATAGACTCCATGCTAGAGGATTATTCCGAGACTCGAGGTGGTGATCTAGGATTCATAGGATCAAGACAGGCCCACACGGCTTTGGTGCTCATCCGCCTCAAACGACGGCATCACTTTGCGATGCTCTGCCGCTTCTCCGCCAAGGCATATATTTCCTGTTCCCTTTGGGCACCTTCTGTTCGACAGTCGTTGGTGCTTGAACTGGAAGCCGGAGTTTCCTCCCCTTGCTGCGCGACATCCAACCAGCGTGATTCGAAAACACCATATCCGAACCTTCAGCGCCGTCACCTCTGACAAATCCCTTGTGGCGATTCAGTGGGATGTGGTTGATTCGATAGTCCCAAATGGCCGCATACATGATGCGGTATGCTGCGAAGGCAAACATGGTGCCAATGATAGCACCGGCGACGACGTCATACCAGTTGTGAGTTTCGTCCACGGTGAGCAAGCCTCCGACAATCGTTGCGGCAAGGAGAGGAAGGAAGAGCAGGACCAGCTTCCAAAGCGAGGGTTGGTAGTTGGAGAAGACCTTGAGCTTGGCATTGAGATACAAGAACAAGAACATCATGCCGGCAAACATGGTACTCGTGTGGCCGCTCGGGAAGCTCTGAAGGACATCATCCACTGCTCTCTTGTCCTGATTCCGACAGATGCTCCTGTCAAACATGTATGATTGGTATCCTGAGCCTATTGGACCTTGGTTCGGCGAAGGATTGCAGATGTCGTAAAAGTTGGGGCGCAATCCGCCGACCAGCCACTTGAGTGTGACCTGAAAGGCAGATGACAGTACGATGGCATATCCTAGGCCGAGTATTCCGTTGTTCAAGTCCCAGAAGCTCCGGATTCTGAACTGTGCGAGTAGGATAATGGCAACGGGGATGAGCAAGGCGAGAAGTGCAGCCAGCAGCGACGACACGTACTGCCGCCGATATCGGTATGCAAATTGGGGGTAGACGACCTGGTTGCCATCTCTGATGGTAGTCGGGAACCTAGGTCAAAACTTGTCAGCCTTCAATGCTGTTATACAAGACCAACGGTCTCAGTAAACAGAGACACGGTAGGTGCAGAGACCAAGATTCTAGAGAGGGCAAAAAACAAACAACAATTCAATACGTCAGGAGCACTCACATTCGCCGTGTTGCTGGACCGCGCCGCCACACCAACAGTGCGTAGACGCCAATCAATGCCAGCGTCAAGATGTCTAGAATGGTGAGCTTGAGCCATTGGAAGAAGCCCGGACGCTTGTTCACGCTGTAGGACGCCGAACTCGGCATATGGTGAGATTGGTGTCCCGTGTTATTGGCCGTGTTGTATGGTTGGCTGGCAGCAGTAGCAGCAGTATTATTGACCGTATTGGAAGGTTGATTCATAGCATTATTGATCGTGTTATTATAGGTCTGGTTAACAGCATTGGTGGCCATATTGTAAGGTTGGTGTGCGGTAGTAGTGGCCATGCTGAAAAGTTGGACTGATGTCTGGCTCGGTTATCTTCTTGGGTGTCAAGAGAGGAAGAATGTTGACCTGTTTTGTCGACGAAGATGGAACTGGGGGTGAGAGCCGTCGAAGCATGCATACACGTAGGCGGGAGTAGGTCATCCCGTAAAGAAGGTGCACATGACGTGTTGTGAGCATTCGTCATTAGTCTATCGGCATTTTACAGTTACTCCTTCCTTCTGTATTCAGAAATTGCTTCGAGTAAGGAGAAAACTGTGTCAGGGCCAGGCAGTTGATGCCGTAGGCTGCAAATACAACAACGTAACTCAAGAATATGCAGATGTGTCGCACTCTCGAGACCTTGGCTCCTTTTATCAGCATCATGGTACCAAGGAAATATTGCCACGCGTCTGAAGAAGTTGCGACTGAGTGGATGATGCGCTACACAGAGGCAGACCATCTTTAGCCGCCAAGGCTAGGTACATTGCAGAAGCTTGTCTATTCACAGGTTCTTTGGCAATGGCCAATCTTCATTTTGCTGCACAAACTTTCCAGTCTAAGGATTACCACCTCACGCCTAAGTCATGGGAACAGCTCAACACAGCATTCTACATCATTCAAGCGCCCGCATAAGTCATGCTTATGCTGATGATCTTTTATATCCCCGTCGCATAGAATAGGTACCTAGTCACCTCGAGTACTTCACTTCAGTGCCAGGCTTCTTTTCAGATTGGCGTCGAGCTTACAAAGTTTCAACTTTCTCGATACATGATCATCACAGAACAGGAACAGGTAGAGATGGGTGTGATTTGCATCAATAATAAACAGAGTTCCTGTTTATAGATATATATATAGAGTCGGTCCATCATACACCATGGTGGATGGCCGTCTTCCTCCTATAAATACAGTTCGATATCATAAAAGCATTGCAAGTCATTAAGTGTCGTGTCATCCCTCATTTCATGATCCCGAAGCCGATGCCCCAGATGCAAAAAACCATTCCAAACCAAAAAAACCATTCGTCCGAGCGCCTGAGCTGGCATCAACCAAGAAAGCTCAGCTTTGATTCCAATAACCAGATCGTCATTAAAACCATTGGGTATTCGATGATTTTGCCTTTCCGAGCCTCCATTTGTTTGCCTTGTTTTCTTTTTTGGATCCTTCGTCCGCGTCGTTAATGATTAGAGGAAGGGTAATCTCGAGGTCAAGGCCAATGCCTAAGTTGATAAACCTCTTCCTCTAGTCGTTGATTACAATGTATATATCGTCCTTTTTTTCTTCCCCGGACGTCTGTCGTTTGTGCTATGTCTGCGCGCCCCGTGCAAGCTGGCCAAAAACAGAGCGGACGGACTCAGGTCTGACTCATGGGCCGTGGACAATATCCCGCAGAGCCCATCGCCAGGCGTCATTGTCGCGCCCGGCTGTGTTGATCCACCTCTCGCACTTCTTCCGCCATCTCTCTTCTTCTTCTCGTTGGCGACGGATGAATTCTGGTCCGACGTCAAACTCCTCGCCAACGAGCCACTCGCTGCCGACATCACTGGCGCGGGCTTGGCCACTTTCGCCAGAGGTGTCCGGCTCCTTGTCTTCTAGATCAGGTATGTCCTTGAAAGGATCCTCATCATCGAGAGCATCGAAGCCTGCAAGAGGGTCGTCATTGCTGCCAGGTGCTTCGATCCAGCGAAAGTGTACGGGATCAAAGACCATATTGCCCTCACGCTTGATACCATTTGAAGCACCCATATTGGTGATCAGGTATGGTCGGGGTGTCGTCATGCTCTCCTTGTCACGCGTCATGTTTGGTGATGTCGACCCAGCCGTGGGCGTAGAGACTTGTTGTACATCGAACGCGTTCAGAGCAGTCTCGTTGCCCTCCCATTTGCAAGTGTCAGGATTGTACGTCATGCCATTGACAACTGTTTCCTGGTTAGCGGGAAGTGAGTGGACAAGTGTGCAACAGTGCGAACCTTTAGTATCCTTGGCAGAACTCATGTTGGTGATCAAATGTGGCTTGAGCTGGGGTGGCTTTCTGCTCTTCTTTGACCGTATAGAGCCATGAGGAAGATGAGGATTCCTTGTTGATAGCTGAGCCACCCGCTGGGCTGGCGGAGGAGCCGTGGATGTCGTCGTCGGAGGTGCACGTTGCGCCAGGCTCACTTCTCTAGCTTTGCGGCTGGCTGCAGTGTCCCGAGCGAAGTGAGGCAAGTTGTCAGCTCTAGCAGGCGAAGGGGCTGCAGTAGGCGCAGTGTTGCTGCGATCAGGCACCGCATTGCCGTACACCTTATTCCTGACAGTGTTGCGATCCCGTGCTGCTACCGGCTGCTTGGTGAATTTGGACTCGGCCTGGAAAGAGGTCGGCAGATCGTCAAAGGCGTCCAGCTCAGTGCCATCGCCAAACTGCTTCACCCGGCGAGGTTTGCTCAACTGTTGCCAAGGTTCGGAAGCGACCTTCTCGACAGGTCGAAACCTGCGAGGACTTGGTGATCGCATAGCCGATCTAGACAAAGCTCGAGACAGAGGTCGTGTCTGTGGTCCGACGTCCGAATCATGCCTTCTAAGCATACGGGAGTTTTTGGTAGACACATGATGCGATTGAGAAGACCCAGACCCAGCGGGCAAAAAGGGCTTGCGCGCCTGGGCGGCACTTCCATGGTATGATGGTGCTCCTTGGGTACGATCGACCGGAGTCTTCGGTCGAAAGGACTGCTGAAATTGTGATCGGTGGGTCTCAGTCAGGGATGTAGGGCGTTCATAACGCGAACTTCCAGGCCGCACCGGGGACTCGCCCGATTTGATCACTGGCAGCGATCTCTTAAATCGGAGAAGCTGGGCATTGGTGGTCGTCGACGAGTCGTTCCTGAGAGCGCCAAGTGAGGTCTTCTGACCGAGTTCTCTTCTCCTCGGTGTCGAGGGTTGGAACGAGGGCGCGGAAGATGGCGTTGCTGGAGAGACTATGCTAGAGGTTGATGAGGTAGCGGAGTGGCCACCAAGTCGGGACTGCGACCTCCTAGACGCACGATAGGGGACCGGGCCGCCGCTCTCAGACACGGTTTCTAACGAGGACTGAGTATGTGAGCGCTCGTGGTGGATGCCTGCCGGGCGTGGCAGACGCGACGGCTGCGCAGAGACCGGCTTGTTGGAAATGGTCACGGAGACGGCTGTCTTTGGTCGTGCAGGGCTGGTTTGCCGGATTTCCTTCACCTTGACATTGCGGTGTAAGCTTAGCTTGCCCGAGCTGAAGACATCCCCATCCTCGAAATCGAGACCATCTAGGTCGTCTTCCTTCTCTGAAATGGGCGTTTCTGGCATTTGCTTGTACGAATCGAGGCGTTTGCTGGCGGAGGTAGGGCGCTCAGGTGATGCGCTCTGCTGTGTTTGTTTCAGCCTCTCCTTGAGATCCAGCGGGCCAAAAGGTAGGATCAGCCCATCCAAGGCATCATCCTCGCTTTCGGCAGTGATGGAGCTCGCTATACTTGGGCTCATGGCAGATGCATTCGAGCTTCGAGTGGAAAAGCCTTCTCTACGAGTCCCCCCAAACCTGGTGCCAAGGCTTCCTTCGCCCCAGTCGAAGTCGACATCCTCCCTAGCGCTGGGGGTCCTGGGAATTTCTCTCCGGCTACTAAGCTTGAGTTCTCCGTTGGACGGCAACTCAAGGTCGAGCTCGAAATCATCGTCTGTTTCCTTCTTGCGAGGCGTTGGGGGCGTGATGAGGGATAGAGGCTTGTACTCCAGCGGAAGTCGGGGTGGCTGCTGAAATCTTGGAGCCTTGATAGTTTCACCGCCATCGCCAAAGACATCGTCGTCGTCGTCGTCCCGGAATCTATCCAACGTCGACGCTGGCGATGACGTGGGGATGTTCTCCTTCAGATTATCTTTCGCGGGAGACCTATAAATAACGGCCGACTTCATCAACTTCAGAGGACTAGTCAGAGAGCCGCTAACTTGACGCAGAGTCTCCGGAAATTGCGAAGGATCCTGCTGCTTGATGCGCAGTGCGGTGCCGGCCTTGGGAAGCTCGATATCGTCACCCCAGTCCTCGTGGATGACTTTCTTGATTTTTTTGCCGCCCAGTCGCTTGATCGTACCACCCATCAGCGCGGAGGGCGGCACATTCTGTGGGATGGGAATTCCGGCGTGCTGAACAGCAAAGATAGCATCCATGGTTGACTTCTCGTCCTCCCCTGCCAAGTGGACCTGCCTGTCGTCATCTCCAAATAATGAGTCCCGGTCTGACCGGAACGATGTGTGGCTGTCGCGTCGGTGCGACCGACCTGTGGTGTGGGCGGTTGAGCCACTTCGGAAAGACAGATCATCGTTGTCGATCATGAAGTCGTCGTCATCCCAGTTCTCCACCTCATCCTCCACGATTTGCCTTGGTTTGAGTTGTAAGGCCATGTTGCCTGATATGATTGGCCAGTTGCTGACTGGCTTTGCTGATGTGTTGTGTTTGTCAAAAATTGAATTCGTTCCTTGTTGGTTGTTGTCGTCGTCGTCAATCGCGCCGTTGCTGAGAAGGTCGTCATGTGAAGCTTGCTTGGAGCGTCACAGGCACAAATCCGGGAGTGGGCGTCGCAACGTCGTACACCCTCGAAACGACTCCCAGCACTCAACACGACAATTCGAGTCAGCGTCGATGGACCATATTTACATCAACAATCCTGTTCGTTTCCAAATCGCATCCTTGGTGGCCAGTCGCCTGAGTGTCGCGAGTAAAGCTGATTGAGCGCGGGTCTGTGAGTGTCCAAACGCGCGCGGTTTTGTACTAGTTGCGCCCCTGCAGTAGGTGATTGTTGCAATTGCGAAAGCTGTCCTCGCTGCGATTGAACTTCCAGAGGGTATTCGGTTGGGTGGTGGTGCTGCACGAGAGCTGCGACTGTGATGCAATGGATTTGTGGTGGTGACGATCGAGAGTTGGCGTAGTAGGTAGTGCTGGCTAACGTAGGTGATTGTTGGGGGCCGGAAGTGGTGCACGTCGAAAGGTGAGGCTTGCTTGGAAACAACAAGCACACGAGACTACGGTTAGACCTAGGGCCGGAGAGGGATATCAAGGTTTGGTGCTAGAAGATTTTGGTGTTGAGCAACCAAAAACCAGGCAGTAGGTAGGAAGCGCGGGCGATGCAAGACAGAGAATTGCTATTTCGTCAGAATCCTGCGCATCGAGATGGCCGGTAGGAAAGGTCACCAGCGGTCAGTCGTTGGGTGGACGGTTGTTCTATTCGTGGATCTTGCTTCTGGAAGGCTGGGGGGGGCTTTCAAAAAATCGCATGTAGAAAAGAGAGCAGCTTTGGTGGCCGGATGGCTGGTCGTGCACAGGCCATTTTTCTTGGAGATCGGGGTCCTTCGTCAGCTCCTCCATTTTGAAATCCTTGTGCCTCCACAGTGGGCATCATTGCATCCACTTGCACCAGCCCACTGGAATTAGTGCGCTGTGTAGGGACAGCGCTTGGGCCAAGAGCGCCCACAAGGCCTTCAGTGGACAATCTGGAGGCGGGCAACGACAGCTTTGGGGGAGGGGGGGCCACCTCCAGCGGGCGGCTGGGCGGGCACTGTAAGCACTGTAAATTCACTGTAAGCACTGTAAGGTACTGCTGCACATTTACCACCCAACGGCTGCGCTGCGCATGTGCGTCGTCCCCCTGTTCGCCCTGTACTGTGCCCCTCCCCCAAATGGCAAAAGCAAGATTCGCCTGGCCGTTTTCTCACGTGGCATGAAAACAACAGGGCCAATAGGATACGTCCCTCGCTCCGGTTCTCACCAGCGTCGCCAACCAGACGCGGTTGGACGCGTTCAGACCTCAGGATACAAGATGGAAAGCAATAAGGACAGCAATGCTCTCCTTCCCGATGTTTCACTTCATTCCATCCATAGTAGGAAATGCCGGCGAGATTCCTCCTTCCGGGGGCCTTGACTCGGGAACACTCACATCTACCTCTCTGCCCATGTCATCAACACGAGAACTAGTCGCTTCATCTCGCTTGATTCTACCTGTTACTGTACGAGATGCGCAGTTCGTAATACGGGCGGTTGGTAGTATTCCTCCTAGCCTTGCCTTTCCTTCCGACGCCCTCGCCCTGACTGATGCCCTTTTCCCTGCCCGGGCTCCGATATTGTGGCAAAGTCGAGAATAGCATCGAGTCAGTCGAGACTCGAAAGGGACATGTATCTCGCGGGTTTGCTCCGGTTGCCGTGCCATATCTACACAGTATTGAAAATATACGTGCCTCGCGTGCGTAGGTCGACGATCTTTTTACCCCTTGATCGCCTTGAGAATTCATGTCTATTGCTGTCCAGAACTCCAGTTCATTTGATTAGTTCACGATTAGCTTGTACTTAGGCAGCTCTTAAGGCGAAGTAGGGGACTGGTGCCTTGCAGCTGCCTAGCGCACACGAGCATTCCGGCGGTCCGTGGCACTTTTTTTCACACTCTGAATTGTGACAACCACAAGGAAGAGCCCGACTGATAACTGGAACGAATTGTTTCATCCTCTCGTCCAGATCTCCCAGAGTTTATGCTCTTCTTCTCGATCCTACTTCACGATCTGGCAATCATTTATCTGCGCCTGCATGTGGTCTGTCCGTCTTCTTGCCAGGTTCCAGTTCCAGTTCCACTGCTCCCCGAGTCCATGCCAAGCTTTTGCTACAGTGCAATTTCACCTTGTTTACAACCTAGCTCCGTCCAACCCCATCCACCAATGACCACTATCGACTGACGGTTGATCAACACGATATTAAGCCCGGACTATATCCTCTCCACCCGCACATCAATACACCATCTTACAGGACCACTGAAACATAGTTTTCATTTACTGATCCCGGAAATTGTCTACCTAGAGAGAAGAGAGAACAAATTATCCTCTCTTAGGCAAAACGACCGCCCGTTCATCTGAAAACTCTACCTCGCTACCGTGACGGACCCTTCGGCAGCACGCACTAGCCCTGGCCTGTCAGCCGCCTCACCTCACCTCGACCTGACCTGGTGCTGGCCGCCCGTCCTATTGCGCCCCCGAACGCTCACCCGGCCGCGGTTGTCTGGACTCTGAGAGCCTGACGCGTAGCCCATCATGACTGATCGCCCTGTCTTCCGCTTTCCCGTTTCAGACACGAATGAAAATTTCTTCCTGGTCCAGATCATCCCCACCGAAGGGTCCAAGAATCCCCTGGACCTCAAGCTGGTGGGTACCGAAGGCGACAACGTCTTTGTGGTCAAGTGTGAGTTGAACCCTTTTTTTTTTAATCATGTCCCCCGATCCCCTCGAGCTGCTCCGAGCTCAGAGGATCGACGTCGGCCTCTATTCCCATCAGTTGGATCCCGGAACGCGTGTGTCATGCTGTTTGCCAGGCTTGCCAGGTGGCCCTTTCAGAGAACCCTCGCGTGGCTTCTTCCGTCTCCCGTGGTGGAGCCTTTTATTAGTTCAGACCCTGAAAATTGTAGAGTGCTGTCAGGGACACAGTGGCTGACATACCCTGATTTTGGTTTTGATGAATAGTACGTCATCGGCGAGCTCACGAGTGGAAAGCCTCCCCTGGCAACTGTACCGATGACGAGTGGGAGCAGATCCTAATCGCCAGCCTGATCGAACCGTTGAGCCCGCACGGTAAAGATATCGAGGTCAAAGTCGAAATAGGAGAAGACAGCAAGGGGCGCAAGGCTGGTAAGATTGCTACTCTGGTGTTTCGCAAAAACTTCTCTGGTATCACCGTAAGTGCTTATATGTCATCTTTCTATGATGTCATTACTGACTGGTCACGTAGCAACGGCTTGGGTCTATCACATTAGCTTCCACGGAGGATGAGGGAGTAGAAGTCTTTGCCTGGTGCGTGGCAGCCATCGGTGATCGTGCAAAGGTTGTCGATGACCTGGCCGCCGCGACAGCAAAGGCGGCTGAGCTGGAGAAGACGGCCAACGAGCTGAAAGCCCAGCTGGAAGACCTCCTCAAAGCCAAGGATGACGACGAGAGGCAGCTTCTCGAAAAGTTTCGAGATCTTCTGAACGAGAAGAAGCTCAAGATACGGCAGCAACAGCGACTACTAGCTTCGGCAGAGGTTGATCCGGAGAAGCTGCAGAACGTTGGAGCCAGTCAAAGTACCTTGCGGAAAGCCAAGGCTTCTCGAGATGGTAAACGCAAGGCCACTGAAGAACAGGAAGATGACGTCAGTGACGATGGTTTCGATAAGATGGACGTTGACTCGTCAGCCAAAGTCAAAGACGAGTCGGACAGTGAGGCAGAAAATCACGACGAACCAGAAGATCATCAGACGACCGAGGACGAAGTAGATGATGCGACTGCCAGTGAAGCTGACGACACAGATGAAGAGCCACAGCCAGTAGTCAAGGCAAAGGCAAAGGCAAAGAGTCCTGTCAAACCAACCACAACTCGCAGAGCGGGCAAAGCTTCGACGTCCAAGAGTACCAAGTCGAAGAGGAGTGCCACACGAGCTTCGGATACAGAAGATGAGGATGAGCCTGAGAGCTCACCACAAACACGAAATCTGCCGGTCCAAGCAAGGAAACAATCCCTTGCAGCCAAGGTAGCAGATAACGATGATACGGAAACGGATGACGAGTTATGATTTAAGACTTTGAGCGCAAGCAATGGCGAATGCCTGAAATTGGTATACCAGGTTTGGAAAAGAAAATTTGGATGGAGATTAGTTTAATGCAATTGGATGCTGGCTAAGTTTCTTTCTATGTTATACCCAACATTTACTATTTTCACATTTATCGGTGGTCGTCCTTGGCAAACTTGTCGTTCCAGAAACCTCTAAAGTGCTTCTGCTTGCCGAGCTCGGAGATGGTCTCGACCTCCTTGGGCGTGAGCTTGAAGCTGGGCAGCTTGTTCAGATAGCCCTGGAGGCGCTGCTCGTTGGCGCTCGTGGTGATGGCGACGATGCCCTGGTCCAGGACCCAGCGTAGGGCGACGTCGGCCTCGGTGACGCCGTACTTCTTGGCCAGCTCGGCGTACACCGCGTCGACGGGGCCGCCCTTGGCCTTGGTGATGGCGCTCAGGGGCCCGTACGACGCGACGGCGATGTGGTTCTTCCGGTGGAACTCGATCAGGTCGCCGTGCTGCAGGTACGGGTGGTACTCGATCTGGTTGATGGCCGGGGGCACGCGGGCCGTCTTGAGGATGACCTCGAGGTCCGACTGCAGGAAGTTGGACACGCCGATGGACCGGGCCCGGCCCGACGCCCGGATGGCCTCGACCTGGCGCCAGATCTCCTGCAGCTCCTCGGGCGTGTCGGCCAGGAACGGCGCGTGCACGAGGTACAGGTCCACGTAGTCGAGCCCGAGCTTGGACAGGGACAGGTCGAACGCCTTCTGCACGTCCTGCTTCTTCTCGCCGTGCAGCTTGGTCGTCACGAACAGCTGCTCGCGCGGTGCGCCGCACTTCTTGATGGCGGCCCCGAGCTCCTCCTCGTTGCCGTACACTTTTGGTCTTGGTCAGCAAAAGAGATGCCACGCAAGGAAGAAGGGGGTCATACCCTCGGCTCCGTCAAGGTGGTAGTAACCGTTCTTGACGGCCATGACGGTCAATTTGATAATCTCCTCATCAGGCTCGGCGGTCGGCGCGCTCTTGTACCGAGCAGTTCCGAGACCATATGCGAACTAAATGACATTTTGAGTATAACTTTACCGGCAATATGGGTAGTGAGTAGACGGATGAAAAACATACCATAGGGATCTGGTTGCCATCATTGAGCTTGAGGAATGGGATATGGCTACCCTGCTTGGGGCCGGCACCGGAGGCGTCCGGCTGGAACGAGGAAGGGATCGAGTTCATATTGCTGGTGTTATTGGCTGCAGAAGTGCTAAAACCAGTAATCTTGGCACGAAGAGGCATTCTGGAGAAATGGCGGACGGATGATGCGGAGCGGGAGTTGTCTATTATAGTCGGCAGCTTAAGGTTCACGGGTGATAGGATAGCCGCTCGATATGCAGATGTAGCAGCAGCACCTGTGCGCAGAGCAAGGCATCTCAGCTGAGTAAATTCTTTAGCACGATGCATGATGGCCAGACCCGGTTCGGAGGGGTGGTCGAAGTTCTGTTACGGGTCCGGGGCGGAGACGCTGCGCTGCGACTTGAGAGGTTCCCACTGAACGTCTTTCGTTATCGGCACATGGGGCGGGAAGAGAGCGAGAGTCGATGATGAGCTTCCTAGGTTAGTACACTAGAATCCTGCGATTCCCCAAGCCTACCAATCACCTATGCAGGGCCTTTGTATTTGTTGTCCAATTGCGCCATGTCTCCCACTTATGATGGATATACTCTTGAGGCTATACCCCACTACTGGAGGAAATGACTCAGGTTCGGAACTTCAGCTTGGGGTATCGGCTCAGTCACGATACTCCGTACTCGGATTCAACTGCGATTATAGTGCAATTATAGAGGCAACGGAGGTCGGTCATAATATATTGTATATGTAAGCCACCTACAAAACATTTACCCAGCCATTGAGGCCATCTGCAGCTGTGCTGACCACCCAATGGTAATCTTCGTCTTGAGTTGTGAATTACCGAATCCGACTGACAGCATGATGACCCCCCAGCTATGCATGAGTATCTTGGCGGGGTATCTCGTATGACGTTACATTGTAGGATATGTACATACCCTTTCGGCGATAACAGCTTCGACGGCACTGCTTCCATCGGCTCGGTCGTGTTAAAGACATCCTGCGAAAGGAGCAACCGGAATTAACTTCAGAATTGCCTCAAGGCAAGACAATTGCAAGAAGCTCTCAGTGTCTTTCTATGATCTACCCAGATCCATCACACACATCAATCTGCGCATCTGATAAGATTCCATCCAAATGTGGACCTGTGCGACCGGCTATCCGGGGTACAGTAGCTTCCCGAATCGGGGGAGCTCTTTGTACCTTTTTGTAAATCGCCACCACCATTTCGTTGGTGATGTGATGCCGACGTTTCTGCGATCTTAGGAACCATTTTCCGGGCAAAGACACCCAAAAGGAATGATTCCAGCGACCTGCGCCAACCACGAATATTGCATCCTAACATGATTGTCTTTTATACTTGAATTTTCTCTCACTTTCTTTCCTCCCAAACCACACCATATGCTACCTCGTCAACTACTGCGGCGAGTACCCCCACCACAGACCAATCTGCGCGCCTGTAGACGTCTGTCACAGATGGCTGCGCAAACGTCCTCGGCCCATGCCAACAAGGCCTCGTCGACGGGCAAGTCGATCAACGACATTCCCAAGACCTGGAGTTTCACATCGAAGCTCCCGCACGACTCCGAGTACCCGACTCCCGCCGACTCGCACAAGACTCCCCGCGAACAGATCGGCCCCCGCCAGGTCCGCGATGCCATCTACACCTGGGTGCGCCCCGAGGGCGCCACCAACCCCGAGCTCCTCTCCGTTTCCCCCGCAGCGCTTCGAGACCTCGGCATCGACGCCGCCACGGCGCGCAGCGACCCGGACTTCCTGAGCACCGTCGCCGGGAACAAGATCCAGGGCTGGGACGCGGACAAGGGCGAGGGCGGCTACCCGTGGGCGCAGCTGTATGGCGGGTTCCAGTTCGGCCAGTGGGCGGGCCAGCTGGGCGACGGGCGGGCGATCAGCCTGTTCGAGACCACCAGCGAGCAGACAGGCACCCGGTACGAGCTGCAGCTCAAGGGCGCCGGCCTGACGCCATACTCGCGCTTCGCCGACGGCAAGGCCGTCCTGCGCAGCAGCATCCGCGAGTTCGTCGTCTCCGAGGCCCTGCACGCCCTCGGCATTCCCACCACACGCGCCCTGAGCCTGGTGCTCACGCCCGACGTGCGCGTCCGCCGCGAGACGCTCGAGCCCGGCGCCATTGTCTGTCGGTTCGCGCAGAGCTGGTTGCGCCTGGGCAACTTTGATATCCTGCGCTCCAGGGGCGAGCGCGACACAGTGCGCAAGCTCGCGACCTATATCACCGAGGACGTCTTCGGTGGTTGGGAAAATCTGCCCGCGAGGCTGGAGGATCCGGACAAAGCCTCGGCATCCCCAGAACCGTCGCGGGGTGTATCGAAGGACGATATCCAAGGACCGAGCGAAAGCGCTGAAAACCGCTTCACGCGGCTGTATCGAGAAATCGTGCGCCGCAACGCAGAAACGGTTGCAAAGTGGCAAGCTTACGGCTTCATGAATGGCGTTTTGAACACGGACAACACGTCCATTTTTGGTCTATCGATAGACTTTGGCCCATTTGCGTTCATGGACAACTTTGATCCCGCATATACGCCAAACCATGACGATTATATGCTGCGGTACAGCTACCGCAACCAGCCCTCCATCATTTGGTGGAATCTCGTGCGGCTGGGCGAGTCTCTCGGGGAGCTTATTGGCGCCGGCCCCAAAGTAGACGATCCCACATTTGTCGAAAAGGGTATCGAGGAGGACTTCGTCGAAGAGCTTACCCAGCGCGCCGAAAAGGTCATCATGCAGGTCGGCGAGGAGTACAAGCACGTCTTCCTGTCAGAGTACAAGCGCCTCATGACCGCCCGCCTCGGCCTGAAGAACTTCAAGGACAGCGACTTCGACGTCCTGTTCTCCTCGCTGCTGGACACGATGGAGGCGCTCGAGCTGGACTTCAACCTGTTCTTCCGGCGGCTGAGCGGCCTCAAGGTGGCGCACCTGGATACCCAGGAGAGCAGGGAGGTCAAGGCCGGTGTCTTCTTCTACAAGGACGGCACGAGCGCGCCGACGCCCAGCGAGGAGGAGGGCCGGAAACGCGTCGGCGAGTGGCTGGGCAAGTGGCGGGAACGCGCCATCGAGGACTGGGGCGAGTCCGAGGCTGCAGACGAGGAGAGGAGAGCGGCCATGAAGAAGGTCAACCCGAGCTTCATTGCCCGCGGCTGGATTTTGGATGAGGTTATCAAGAGGGTCGAGAAGGACGGCGAGAGGGAAGTGCTCGACCGTATCACGTGGATAGCGCAGCATCCTTTCGAGGACAGCTGGGCCGGTAGAACTCTTGATGGAGTTGATTACAAGGGCGACAAGGAGGAGGAGGTCAGATGGATCACAGAGGTACCAAAGGCGAAGAGAGCACTTCAATGCAGCTGTAGTTCATAGATCCATCACAATGCGGGCACGATTCCGAATAATACTGAAAAGTTTGGTAGACCGAATCTGGCAATATGCCAGAGGTCCGATACACAATGTATCGTTTCACTGCAATTTTAACCTACACCAAGGCGATGTGATAGTACAGTGTTGCTACCTTCCCGCCAACCATGGGGCCGGCATGAGGAAGCCCTGGTCCAATATGCATTCGGGCTGTCCCGTAGCCACTCACACGTCTCGCAGCACTTGTCATGCTTGATGCAAGGCAACCGCCAAGCATTTCTGCCCTTTCTCGATGTTGACAAGGGTTTTCACTGCAAAATTAGTCCTCATGAAGGGCATGGTAAGCACATTGCACCTGAGACCACCACGACAGCCAGGAAAGAGTGGATTGAACTTGAATGCTATTGGTAAGCGAATTGAGAGCCTGATTTTCGAAAGAGAAAAAAAAAAACAGAGAAGAAAGACGAAAGGAAGGATACAAAGGGGCGGGGAAAAGACCGAGGGAAAGCAGCAGTCTCATGATTAAGATACCATGACTACCTACCTGCCGCCCACGGGTTGTAATGATCCAGCTCTTCGTGGCCAATAATTTCGACGAACTCCCGCAACTAAGTTGTTGATTACACAATTGATTGACTTATATTTGCTCCTCGTCACGTCCCGCCCTCACCCGGTAAGCTTATGAAGTATGCCGGCTCGAATTCGGAGCGTGTATCATCATCCTCGGTGCTGGGCCCGGGAATCTGAGCCACTTTCGATAAACACAAGGCCAGATAAGTCGTGTATGATATCCGAAATAATGAGAACGGCGGAAACCGGAGTCTATGCCGTTAGGAAGTTTGTCGATATCAAACTGAAATCATGAGGACACAAGACTGGTCTTGATATGGTTTCAAACCCGGTTGGTGACCGGAGCAGTCAGCCATGAAAACGTCACAAGTTGCTATATTTAACAGATGAGACGAGAAAGGCGAGGCAATTGACAATCCAGATTGTCTGTTCCAAGTCCAAATGAATACACATGTATTCAATTTGTGAGCTCAGAAGCGCTTTCTGATCTCAGCAATATTTGTGTAAAGAAATCCGAATGAATGATACACGATTTGAAGCTCGGCAAAAATTGATGCGATGCACACACCAGACTGGAACAGATGGTGTTCTGGGGACTTCACCTCAACATGAGTGGTTTTTGGAAATCGGCCCGACACCAAAAGATGCCATAGACGCATCGAAACGAAGTGCCACCTGGCAGACATACCACTCGACCGTTTACCTCACGAGAGCATATCAGACTTGAAACATTTATGTACTTTCTCTTCTCTACTACGCCGGACCCATCCTATATGTACATTACATACAAATGCGAGTGTAGCCTTTGACAACAAAGGAAATGCAAAATTCAGGCTCAATATCGCATGTGAATACTCCTCTTTTCATCCGCTGCTTTCTCTATACTTGTTGCTTTCTCATACACCGTAAGCGACCTGGCCCGTAGGCTTGTCCTCAGTCATACCCGGTGCCATAAGATCTGTCTTGGGGTTGCCCGTGGCCTTTGCGACCGAGCATCTTGCCATCGTTGGCGAGCTAATGACAAATGTTAGCATGAATCCACAAAATACTGGTTCGAGTGGGGATCGACCGACCTTCTAGAGATAACATCTGTGAAATAGAAATCCTCAATAACCTTCTTCAGGGGCTCACCAGTGGACTTCGCGCCCTTGTTCTGGTCAACCAACTGCACCTTGCTGAGCTGCTTCAGGGAAGTGGGCTCGACGACGTCGTAGACTGTGAGTGCCGGGCTGATCTCTGCAGCTCTGTCCCGGACCATGGCTACATCGTCATAGGGCAGAGGAACGCCGAGGAACTCGGATGCGGCACGGATAATCTTCCAATCGGTTCTGGCGGCACCGGGTAACGACGTAGCAGCACGGGTCATCTGGACACGTCCCTCGGTGTTGACATAGGTTCCAGCCTTCTCAGTGTATGCGGCACCAGGCAGGACAACGTCAGCGATCTGAGCACCCTTGTCACCGTGGTGGCCCTGGTACACAACAAAGGCATCCTTGGGGATATCGGCCTCGCTGAACTCATCGGCACCGAGCAGCCAGACGAACTTGGGCTTGGTCTCGGCGACAGCGGCGGAGGGAGGAATGAAGCCGACCTCGAAAGCACCAGCGCGGGAAGCCTCTCTTTGCAGGACGTTGTATCCGTTGTGCTCGGAGGTAAGGAAGTTGGCGGCGTTCTTGTCGACGAAACCACCGATGAGCTCGAAGAAAGCCTTGGCATCGGGGTGGTCAGTGACACCAGAACCAACGACAATCATGGGCTTCTTGGCGGCCTGGAGCTTCTTGCCGAAGGGACCGGCGAGAGCCTTCTTGAGGGCGGCGAAGTCGGCACCGAGGTGCTCGACCTCGAAGGTCGAGTCAAACTGCTCACCGACAACACCAACCTCAAGGTCAGATCGGAGCCATTGCTTGCGGATACGAGAGTTCAGACCGGCAGCCTCGTGGCGGGGGTTGGTGCCGACCAGGAGAAGGGCGTCCACATCCTCAACACCCCAGATAAGGGAGTTGAAGAGGTAGTTGGACCGCACATCAATACCGTGAGGAACAGGGCCCTTGCCAGCGGGCACATCAATGGTCAAGTTGTCAGAGCCCAGCTTGTTGGCCAGATCCTTCATGACGACCAGAGATTCGACCTCGGTCAAGGCACCAGCGATAGCCTTGAACTCGTTCTCACCAGGCTGCAGAGCACGGTAAGCGACGGAGATGTCGTTCAGGGCCTGCTCCCACGAAGCAGGCTCGAACTTGCCGTCACGGCGAACCAAGGGCATGGTGAGTCTCTGAGTCTTGAGACCATCGCAGGCGAATCGGGTCTTGTCGTTGATCCACTCCTCGTTGACATCGTCGTTCAGGCGGGGGATAACGCGCATGACCTCGAGACCTCGCGAGTCGACGCGAATGGCGGATCCGAGAGCGTCGTGGACGTCAATAGACTCAGTCTTCTTCAGCTCCCAAGGTCGGGCGCGGAATGCGTAGGGCTTGGAAGTAAGAGCACCAACGGGGCAGAGGTCGATGACGTTTCCGGACATCTCGGAGTCGAGGTTCTTCTCCAGGTAGGTACCGATTTGAATGTCGTTTCCACGGCCGAAAGATCCCATCTCGGGGGCACCAGCAACGTCGTTGGCAAATCGGATACACCTGGTGCAGTGAATGCACCTGTTCATCGAGGTCTTGATGAGGGGTCCAATGTTCTTATCCTCCACGGCACGCTTGCCACCAACCTCGTGGAATCGTCCTCTGTCACCGCCGTATCGCATCGACTGGTCCTGAAGATCACACTCACCACCCTGGTCGCAGATAGGGCAGTCGAGGGGGTGGTTTGCTAATAAGAACTCCATGACACCCTCGCGGGCCTTGTGGGTGAGCGGAGAGTTGGTCTTGACGACCATGCCGGGCTGGACGGGCCATGCGCATGATGCCACGGGCTTGGGTGCTCTCTCAACCTCAACCAGGCACATACGGCAGTTACCAGCAATCATTAGTTTCCTGAGCCATTTGTCAGCGCGCTTGTTCATGGTCGTGTCGGGGTCGGAATAGCAAGGGATCGTACTCATGGTAGCAGTATCTAGACGTGGCCTGTTAGCTTGTGGGTCATTGTAACGCGAATTCGAGTGATAAATACCTTGGGACTGTTGATCCTGCCTTCTCACAAGCCTGAATCAAGGCGGAACCAGCTGTATCTCGGTCAGCGACATCATCACCCCGGGATCCTCCGCGACGCCGTACCTTCAATCGAGACCTTCTTTCCATCTGTAAAACTTGTCAGCCATCATCACAACACAAGCTTCCAGATGCCGACGAACCAATGGTCAGCTCAACCTCGGCGGGCCGCTGAGCAGTCGCGGAAAAGGCTCTCGTGGCATTGGCGGCATGCCTGCTGGACCGCCAAGCCGAACGAGCCAGAGAGTGTCGCAGCATCGTGTCGTCCCGACGGAATCAAACGATGTAGAGGGGAGAAAGGGCAGCAGCAGAGGCTGTGGCGGCCGATTGAGAGCTCTGTAGAGTGTTGACGTCTCTCTTTCGACGGCAAGAAAGTGCTGGGTTCGGGAATAGTAGTGGCGGCTCCCAATTGGCGATTATGATCAAAACGGATCTGATTGGCCGGGTGGGGCTCCACACCTTTGACCTCACGTCTTGGACTCCGTTGCAGACGGGGAATTGCACAGGTTCAAGGTGCGAGCGCAGGCAGGAATAATTTATTCATATGCTCGTAAGGTGCAGCAATTTCTGGCAGCTTCTGCGATGATTTTACATTGATTTCCTATGACGCTTTAGATATGGCTGGAGTGTTCGCCTCTGGTCAAACACAATATGAAGCTATTCATTGGCCTGGGATGCGCGGATTAACCGTCGCCCCGGTGCGTCTCCAGCCGCGGCGCACTGCCGGGTGACAAATGGCAAAATGCTGCCACTGGACAGGCAAACAGGTCCAACAGGTGTCCGCAGTGCCCGTTGAGACCCGTTGAGCAAAGCCAAAACGGCCCGTGCTCAGCAGCTCGTCCCCAGCTGCCCCCATGCTCCAGTTTCTGCCTTGCAGACAGACAATCAGCGATGCAGGTCCAAGCTTCCCTCTCATCCCCCCCTGAGTCTGCTCGAGGACAAAGTTGATGCCTGAGGTGATAGCCTCGCTGTTCGTGCATCGCTCTCATTGGCTCCTGCTCATTTGGCGCCAAATCATCCATTTGGAGCTTAAGTCGTCACGTCCACCCAGTCAGTCTGGTCGGTCCATCGTCAAAGGTCCGCGAAAGCCACGAACGTCTCAGGGAATCCACCACCATCGAAGGAGGATCGATCAACACTGCGTCCGTCATAGTCGGGGGAAAAAAGGTGGCATTTCTCCTTCGCTGTCTATCCTTCACCAACTTCTGCTGTTGCATTCTTCTTTTTCCTGCGCTTTAATAGACACGACGTCGGTACACAACCCTGCGATCCTATTTGCCGCCAAGCCAAGAAAAGTAGACGTTGCCGAGCAATTTCCAACTTTCCATCCTTCTCAGCCACCGCGGCCATTCTTTAATAATTTGTTACTTTCGACTTTCACCGCCGGCACAACGAAGCCGACTGAATCGCAGCAAAGCTACCCAAACCAAGCTCCCCGGTATACAAACAAGCTCCCAACGGCCGACTGCGAATTCAATTGATTGCGCACGCGGCTCCAACATTGCCCAAGGTTTCAACCGTCCAAACCCAACAGACGCGCATGTCGAACCGACTCACCATCGCAACTCAACGGTGAAGACGGGAGAGAAGGTCGATTACCGTCCTTCGGGCACCAAAAACAGCCATCTACCAGTAACAGAGTTAGGTTCGCAGCTATGAGCTGGCAACAGGTCTCTGCGATGGGTGCTGGCAACGTGGGTGCTGGCAATCTTGGCGGTCAAGAGCTCGGTGGCATGGTTGCCAATGGTGTAAACCAACCTCACGCCACCGAGTATACACTACAGGGTGTTATGCGCTTCCTCCAGACCGAGTGGCATCGGCACGAGCGCGATAGAAACGCTTGGGAGATTGAGCGCCAGGAGATGAAGGCTCGCATTGCTGCGCTCGAAGGCTCAGCTAGAAGAGCCGACGCAACCCAGAAAGCTTTGAGAAGATATGTTGGGATCTTGGAGAAAAAGGTCAAGGACCAGACTACACAGACCGGTCACACGTCACATGGGTCCGATGCCGGATCAGCAGACGAGCATGCCGTAAAACAGCCTCCCAAAGTCGATCGAGCAGCCATGATCGCAGAGAAGCTGCAGTGTAAGCTTCTCCTTGTTTCGCTCTTCGCGAGTGCCACTGACAAGAGACTAGCCTCCAATGAGAAACCGAAGGAACAAATCGCCGGCCTCGAAGGCATGATCGGAGATCGTGGCCAGGAGGAAGAAGACCGCGAACAACTGAGAACCTTCTTGGACCAATGCCAGAACGAGTTCATGTACCTCATGATAACCCCCGCGAACCCGATCCCGCCGAGAGACTCCCCTCCGCTGCCAATGCTGGAGGACATGCGCGAAGGCGAATATGGTGTACCTGGAGGCATGCAGCCCCTCGATGCAGCCTTCCGAGCACTGCATCTGAATCAGAACCACGTCAAAGACCCCGGCCCCCGACCTCAGCCGAACCATGCTCCGCCCATGCAGCAACCCCATATTCCAAACCTTGCCCGACAGAACGTTCAAGAACTGCAATCTGCGCCCATGGTTCGCGCCAACGAGAATCCTCCTGCCACGTACAACAACACCAACCCGGACTGGCAAGCTCCAGTAGGAGTTGCTATCACGAGTCGCGACGATGTCCCAATCAAGAACAACCACAGCAATGAGTACCCACGACAGAACACGGTTGAGGAAACTGAGAAACGCAGTCTTGGTGAGGCTGACGGCTGGGACTTTGGCGAGGGAACTTTCCCTGAAGCCGCATCTTCACAGCCACTTCAGAACCTGTCTTCGCATCGCCCCGATACAGATGTGTTCCCGGCTGCGGAGAATCCGCCCAAGTCGCCCAACAGAAATGCAAGCTCACACAGAAGGAAGACTTCCTTGTCGCGCAGGCGTAGCCTGGACCAGGAACTGTCCCTGAACTCCCTATCACATAAATCAGATACTGGCAACTTTAAGCTTCGATACGGCCTACGCGGTCACCTCAACACGGTCCGAACGGTGATATTCTCGGGCGGCGGCAGCCCTGGGGAACCAGAGATTTGCACAGCAGGTGATGACGGCCTTGTCAAGCGCTTCCACATTCCACGAGAGAACCCAGCTCACATGGGCACGAGCACATCAGACCTGGATGTGCCGGCAGACTTCACGCATCGAGGCCATGATGGCGCTGTTCTATGTCTTACGTCCTGGTCACCTTCGCCAAATTTCTCCACTGGCGGAAGGGCACAGGGCGACGGCTGGATCTTCTCCGGTGGTCAGGATGCCTCGATTCGAGTGTGGGAGCGTGGCCGCGTCGACCCAAAGGCAACCATTGATGGCCACACGGATGCTGTCTGGGCTGTCTGCGTACTGCCCGCAACGCTTGGTGCCGTGTTTGGCCAATCCAGCTCATATGGCAGTCCGGACCGCATCCTGCTTGCTTCCGGTTCTGCTGATGGTGCTGTCAAGGTCTGGTCGGTTAGTGCCCCGCCGCAGCTGACATCGCCACAGCCCTCTACTGGTCGTCGCGCCACGGGAAGCCGAGGCCGTGGTAACTCGATGAGCTCCGGCTCGCAGTTCCCCAACACGCCTCAGCCTAGCATGACTTCCAACACACCTTGCCATTCTACGCTTGTCCATGATATCAAGCGTGCCAATGGATCCAAGGCCAGCCCAACGTGCATCACTCCACTATCAAGCAACGGCGAGGCATTTGTAGTATCTTATTCAGATGCAGCTATTATTATTTACGACACAAAGAGCGGCGAGGAGATCGGCACAATGGCTAGCTTGGAAACCTTTGACGGAACACCGGGAACTAGTGTCAATGCTGTCGTCGCTACAACCGCCGGCCTCGAGCAGAGTTCAGGCCCGGGACTGGGTGACGAGGACGCCGCTGCCCCGTCAGGAGGAGCAGGGCCCACGGGTGGCGGTCTTGGAGCGGGAAGTGGCATCGAAGGTGTAATTATTAGCGGCCATGAGGATCGCTATGTCCGTTTCTTCGATGCGAACAGTGGTAAGTTGATAGACACGATGATCCCGCCACAAAACGAGAATGCTCACTCTTTGCTAGGTCAATGTACATACAACATGCTTGCCCACCCTGCCGCTATTTCGGCTCTCTCGCTTTCCCCCGACGGAAGAGAGTTGGTTTCGGCTGGCCACGACGCCAGTCTTCGATTTTGGAGCCTTGAGAAGCGTAGCTGCACTCAGGAGATCACTACGCACCGCATCATGAGGGGCGAAGGCGTTTGTTCCGTGGTCTGGAGTAGCGATGGCCGTTGGGTCGTCAGCTCTGGCGGCGACGGCACGGTCAAAGTCTTTGCTCGATGAAGCAATGCGATATGATCAGAACTTGTAGATAATGTCAACATGGTTATGCAGCGAAAATGTGGAGTACGGGTCATGAGACAAGGATGGACTGTTTGATGAGGTATGGAATACTTAAATCGTCACTGCCATTGTACAGTGGGCGGGAGCATGTATAAATTCAAAGGCGCCCCTGGCGCAACAACAGAGAATAATATTACGAACTCCGGAATGCGGCATGATATTCCCTTTACTTCTCCCGCAATGAATGCATGGAGCAAGTCACTGTTTGTGGTGTGCTGTAATATCCTGCTTTGGCAGCGAGCTACAAAAATCATCAAGCCGAGGCTCCATGATATTTGACACGCCCTATTGACATTGCGAGGAGGACATGACTGACACCATCAGGGCTTTACTTTGGCTCATACCATTATCAGATCGTCCCCGGCGCAGCTCGAGCGAGGAAGAGCGGTTGAGGCGAGTCGAGAGCTGCTGTGCTCAAGACACCAAATCCAGCACAACATTGGTCGACCCAGATAACATGATGATGTTCAGCTGACAGAACACGGGGCGTTCACCGCACCGCATAATGAATCCTAAAGGCGTTGATGGCGTCGAAGGCGTCGCGTGGCTTATGCTCGTGTAAACATTTTCGTTACGCGACAAAGCGACTTGGCATTCCAGCAGTTCCGAGTGATGGAGTTAATCTGGAACAGAGTTGTTATGCTCGTGTTGTCCTAATCAGTAATGCCGTCTAGACTCGGACGTAGTTTACTAAAAAGCAAGTGATGTGATGCACATGCCCAGGAGACGGATATGCCAGACCGACATCATGCACGAACTTGTGTCACCAGGGTGCGCCCTGGGAATACAGTCGGCACTTGAACGAGTTCGGCGAAGTCGGCCATTCGGGGCTGTTATATGTTCCATGATCAGCCTGTCTTTTTTCTCAAAATGAAAGGGGACCGACTCGAGATCTCACGTCACATCTCCTGATTGGGCAATCCGGTTGGTGATGCGGCATCGCCATTGGTCAGCAGGGGGGAAATTAACCGCCCAGGTCTCGACACTCGGTCCTGGCACTACACCATCTCATTGGTCGTGATGAATAAAATGGCCCGGCACTCTCGTCACACTTTCTAGCTTGGTTGCGAGTAAGGAAGGAAGGAAGCAAGCCTCACAGAATGCCCCCCCGTTATTGTTGTCCGTGATGTGATCCCTATCCCGTGCAGTGGAGCGAATGGCGGTCGAGTCGTCGGGTCACGAGGGGTCTTGTGGGCTCATTTACGGTCTGATTCGGAAATGTGTATTAGCTGAGAGTATTTTAATGATGCGAATCACTTCTTGCTGATCCTCTACATATAAAATGCGACTGCCGCACCCCTGGTCTTCGGAATACCATCCGCTGAACCTTCAGCACGGATAGAAAAAGTAACACTTTTCGTGACTTCGGACGACACACAAGACAGAAGAAACCATGTACATCTCTTCGACTATTTCCCTGGCCGTGGTGCAGCTCGCGGCCCTCTGCTCCGCCACACCTCTCCTCCTCTCACGGTCCACCTCCGGCCCGGCCTGCACCTTCATCGACGCCGTCGGCGCCATCAGCTGCGACGGCGGGTGCTGCGGCTGGGCGCTGGCGGGGGCGACGTCGCCGATGTGCGACGCCAGCACGGCGCAGACCATCACCCTAACCAGCAAGCCCGACGGGTGGGCGGCGTCGTGCGCCGGCCTCGCGGCCGGCGGCGACGTGGACTACGTCCTCACAACGTTTCAGCAGAACACGTGGCACGCCGTTGTTTCGAACAGCGGCTGCCGCTTCGAGGTCGATATTAGCGATCCGCAAGACTCGAATGATCCCGTTCGCATCACGTCGATGGATATGGCGACGTTTATAACCTCGGGTATCTCCGTGAGCCAGAGTGGGAGTTTCGGGGCGACGGGGTCGACGAGGTGTTATGGGTTTGATATGCAGTGGAGGATGGTGCCGCCGGGAAATTGATGATTTGATGGGCGAGAGGGTGAAAGGCTTAGGGATGCGGGTTGGTGATTTGATGTGCTCAGTTGTCAAATCATTCCGTGGGGGAACAGATTTCATTATATGGACCCAGAGACTGTCACACTTGTCATGTATCGGGGAAAAGGACAGTTGATGGCAAGTGAGATATTGAGCGCTGCCAATACTGTTGTCATAGGATGCAGTGCAGCAGGAATACTTGGTGTCAAATTGCACAACTAAAACTTCAGAAGCCTCTCGATATTGAGGGGGGATATAAACACTATCGGGATACAACCATCTAGTTTGTGATGACTTACTCTGACGTGCGGTATGCGTTCTCACAGCTTCTTACACGGCCGAGATATCCAGACTTGATATGTATACCAATGCTTGACGAGCAAAAATATAAATCAGTCGTGACCCAAAAAGACAAAACAGTTCGGATCTTCCGGGGATTGAACCCGCGCCCTACTCTGCCGGTGTACAGAATGCGACGACTCCCTGCCGACCGTCCGCGCCTACCATTCTGCCACCGCACCCAACGCCAGGAGGTGGCCAGCCTCCCTTTGTTGGGTGATTGGGAATTTCTTGTCTTTTGGAACTGGAGTAGGTGCTTTTTGGGTGACCGCCTGGTAAGGTACTTGGGGCGGCAACGTGGGGGACGAGGGCGTTTGCTATGGTTGCTTGGACAACTGCACAATAACTCGAAACTGGAACTATTCAAGCAGACGCCCAGGCTGTCTGGGTAGGTTTCTCGAGGTGCTCTTGATGCCTGTGAGTCGGTGCTGTATTCCGCAAGTATCTGCATCCAGGTAGATCACGGGACGGAGTGCGAGTTTGATGGCCATTCAATAAGCTGGTTACAAGTCATAAATAGATTATATATTACATTCCATTCACATATTATCGGGGATCGTCGGCGATGAGATTGCGTTGCTCTTCGTAGTAGAGGCAACAAGGTTGACTTTGTAGATACAGAGTTGCCAAATAATATCTTAGGAAAGAAAATATAGGGGGTTCTGATCCGGCTTGGGTTTAACGACACTTGTCGTCTTGACATACATCCCAATAGTTGCTGCCGCAAAATCGACTTGAAATATCTCTATCGTAATTGCGGTGCTAGAGCTAATAGAGCCGCAAAGGATTGACGCACACTGGATGACGTATCAACAGCCTATAATTCGCAAAGCGGTTCGAAATACCCCCTTCGTGCTCGTAAGGCTCTTCTATAATTTGTGCAAGGCAGGACTCCGGAAAGAGCCGCGATCATCGTTGTTGGAGGCGGTCATGCAGCCACAATGCGACACGAAGCCTCCCTCGGCAGCAAATTTCTGCATGAACCGGAGGAGTGCTGAATATTGACAAGTACTGGCAGCGCCGAAAACCCGGTTCAGATATCATGGCCGGGAGTGTGGGGAGATCTCGGGGTCGCATTTAGGCTAAATGCAAAAGCCAAACGGTGAGTCGGTGACGTGCAGTGCCCCTTGCGTATGATCGTTGTTCTAGGTTTGAACGAATCATAATCATTCAATGACTTTATAATTCAGTGAACGTCAAAGGTATACTTATTTTGCCATGCACCTTTGGCTTGGCATTGTAGACCTGCCTCGTGTCTCGTCTAAGGCGCGGAGGTTTGTATACGATTACGTGGGATGCTTTGGCGATGCTCGACGGACTTCACAGCAAGACTCGAGCAAATATGTTTGAGACTACTGTGAAAGGTCTTGTATCATGATGCTTCTCCTGATTTTGAGCCGCACCAATAATGTACATGGCGCACCTGGGCATACCAGTTTTTCAAATCCGTCTAGTAGTGCTTTCGCCACACAGCTGTACGGCTCTTGCAGTTGGAGGTCACGGAGCATTTCTTACAACGTATAACGTTGCGCCTCAGTCGTGCCATTGGAGGAATATCTCATCATGGCATATTTTCTGATATCGCCGCGTCAAAAGATCGCGCTTTTTGACTCCGATCGGCATCATCCGTAAGCCTTTTCTAATATGATTCTTCAGAGTGGTATTCTGATCCGTGGTGCATACCGCTTTGAGTGGTCGCCGTCTGCAACTATTCACACCTATACACCACATGCACTCCAGAACACCTGTACACGAGCCTCAAAGAAAAGCGCACCAATACCATAAGACTTTTATATTTAGCCTAAAGTTTAAATTGTTGTCAGTCATAAGCGAGAAAATTGACTCTTTCAATTCGCTGAATTGAGCCTCTTATATTCTCCTGATTAATAAGTGAGAACGACATCGATATCAAGACGCGATGAAAATCAACAGAGTAAAGTTTTTGAGTATAAGTATTGGAGACTGATCGCATTGTCGATAACACGAAAATAAATAGCCTTCATGCGCTATATCCTCAATATTTCAGGATGAAGTTGACTCTTGTTACTTCGCTTTGCCTTGTGGCACGAGCTCCGGTCGTTGCTGCCTCTGCTCTGCCAGAGGCAGCTGCCCTCGGAAAACGAGCATGTCTCCCAGCCCTAAACTACACTGTCGAGATTGAGTATATCGGATGCTATACGGACCCAACCACGCCTCGAACCTTGACAGGCGCGTCTTTCACGTTGAGCTCAAACTCTCCTGAAAACTGCGGCTTCTTATGCGGCCGCGCTGGGTACTCATATGCTGGAGTCGAATACACGAGGTCTGATTTGCTCTGCACCATGAGACATGAGGAGCTGCTAACAGCAATTAATCCAGCCAGTGCTTCTGTGGAAACAGCATCGGGAACGAACAGGCCGACGAGTCCTCGTGCAGCAGCCCATGTCCTGGTGATGCAACTGCTACGTGCGGCCAAGCTTATTTGTGAGTTCCTCCAATAGACAAGAGATGGGGCGCTGATTGCTGACTTGTACTGCAAGCGTCAATCTGGGAGGTTACCAACCCAGTCGATGGAGGAGTGCCCACCTACTTTCCCGACTGTACACGCGATCCTCTATGCTCCAACACCGTGTGCGATACTTCGCTGTCGCCCCAGGAGAGGGCCTCGGCTCTGGTTGCCAATCTCACCATTGACGAAAAGCTGGCGAACCTGGTCGAGGAAGCCCCGGGAGTGCCTCGTCTGGGCATCATGCCATACGGATGGTGGTCGGAAGGGCTTCACGGCTTGGCCTCTTCGCCTGGTGTCTTTTTCAACGATGCGGGCAACAACTACAGTTATGCCACCTCGTTTCCCCAGCCCATTCTCACAGGCGCTGCGTTTGATGACGAGCTAGTCAAGGCCATTGGCGAGGTCATCAGTACTGAAACTCGCGCCTATGACAATGTTGGTCGTGTTGGTCTCGATCTTTATGTAAGTCTTCCCCTCACTAGATCCCATCGCAAGTATAGCATATCCTGACTTGATCAGACACCCAATATCAACCCATTCCGAGATCCTCGCTGGGGCCGTGGTCAAGAGACGCCTAGTGAGGACCCCTTCCACGTACAGAAATATGTAGACGCCCTGCTCTCTGCCCTCGAGGATAATTCATCTGGCGAGAAAAAGGTGATCGCCACTTGCAAACATTACGCAGGCTACGACTTCGAAGGGACCAGCTCGGTCAGCCGACACAGCTTCAACGCCGAGATTACGCTCCAAGACTTGTCCGAGTACTATCTCCCCCCGTTCAAGACGTGCGCGGCCGACAAGCAGGTCGGTGCCGTCATGTGCAGCTACAACGCCGTCAACGGCATCCCAGCCTGCGCCGATACGTACCTCCTCGAAGACATCCTTCGCCAGCATTGGGGATGGGAGAGCCCGGAGCACTACGTCTCGTCTGACTGCGGCGCGATTGACGATATCTCGGGTGGACACAGCTATGCTTCGGATCTTGGACACGCTTTGGCACTGGCGCTACAAGCAGGTACCGACGTGGACTGCAGTTTTGGAGACGACACAGCGTATCTGCAAGCTTGGAACCAGTCTCTCATCACAGAGGCAGAGGTCGATGTGCCCCTGACCAGATTATACGCGGCGCTGGTCAGTGTGGGATTCTTTGATCCTGCCGCAAGCCAGCCTCTTCGCTCCCTCGAGTGGAACGACGTGAACACGCCTGATGCCCAAGCGCTCGCGTACCAAGCCGCTGCAGAGGGCGCGGTGCTGCTCAAAAATGACGGCACGCTCCCGCTCTCCTTGGATCAGGTCGGTTCGGTGGCCTTGATCGGCCCGTGGGCGCAAGCGACGACACAGTTGCAGGGAAACTACGCAGGCCCGGCCCCGTATCTCATTTCCCCTGCGAATGCTACCGCTGCTTTGGGCGTCAACTACACCTATGTCCTCGGATCTGGTATAAGCAGCAGCGATAGCTCAGCGGAGGAAGCCATCCAAGTTGCGACTGCTGCGGACACGATCATCTACATGGGCGGCATTGATAATACCATAGAAGCAGAGTCACTAGACAGGGCCGACATCGTATGGCCAGCATCGCAGCTTGACTTGATCCGGAGTCTCTCCGCCCTTGGAAAGCCGCTTATCATCGTCCAATTTGGAGGCGGCCAGGTAGATGATACCGAGCTGCTTGCGAACAGTTCAGTCAATGCACTACTATGGGGAGGCTACCCTGGCCAGTCCGGCGGAAGCGCGATTCTCAATATCCTCTTTGGTAACGTCGCTCCCGCCGGCCGTTTACCTGTCACTCAGTACCCGGCGTCTTTTACCAGCCAAGTCCCTCCGACCGACATGGATCTTCGGCCGACCTCTGGGAATGCCAACCTCGGACGAACGCACATGTGGTACGAGGGTGAAGCTCCGGTACCTTTCGGGTTTGGATTGCACTATACCGAGTTTACAGTGGAAATAGCCGGCGAGCCAACATGGCTAAACGGCTTTCGGGCGGGACAAGACATTGACGACATACCATCACAAACTAACACGACGGATTGGCTTAGCACCCTCAACCTGCCAGTCCTGGAATTACCGCTATCTGTCGAAAATATAGGAAACGTGACGTCGGATTTTGTCGTTCTTCTCTTCGCTAATTCCACGGCCGGCCCGACACCCAGACCGAGCAAGATTCTGGCAGCCTATGATCGTGTCAAGGGCGTCGAGCCCGGTGCCACGGCCAGCACGAGCCTCGAGGTCAGTCTTGACCGTCTCACACGCGTCGATGAGCAAGGCAACAGGGTGCTGTATCCGGGAACCTTTGAGCTCTTTGTCGACCTCGATGCCAAAGCGAGTTATCAGTTTACGTGGACAGGTTCGGATTTGACGATTGAGAATTTCCCACAGCCCAGTGCTACGAGTCAGAAGCAAAGCCGATATGTAGTCTAGGTAGTGGTATCGGGAAATATACTTAGTCAATGGCGCGTGGATGGATAAAAGTGTATAATTAGTATCTAGAAGCCTTTGACATAAACATGATTCTTGGTCGTCTCAATAACTTCCATTTTCATACCCACTCTCACATCGCCCTCATTCCTCGGACAACTCAGCATGCCAAAGCAAGGCTTCCACTTGATGCCCTCGTCGATGCGTCTGTAGCTGACGAGGGTGTCCCAGGGCTCATGGGCGTTCTTCTCTGCAGTGTCGGGGTTCACATTGGGCACCTGACACCTGGCGCAGTGCGCCGAGACATCAATATCGACAGTCGACGGGCCCGAGACGACCAGGGCGCCCGAGGGCGGCGGGCCGTTGACGATGCGGACCTGCTTCCAGTCGTCCTCGCTCCAGGCGACATCGCCGCGGACGACGATATTCGGGCGGAAGCGCTCGATGGTGATGTCGCCGTGGCCCTTGGCGCGCAGGCGGCCGTTGAGCTCGCGCAGCGACGCCTCGTTGGCGATGAGCAGCGGCAGGACGTCGGGGAAGTTGGTCGACTCCTCGCGGCCGAGCAAGCCGGGGGCGCCGTTGCCGGCCAGCACGCGCGGCGTCGGGCCCTTGTAGACCAGCCGCACGTCCTGGTGCAGCTCCTGGCAGACCAGCGCGCTGACCTCGTCCCCGTACACCCAGCCGTCCGTCGGGGCGCCCCAGATCTCGACGGTCTCGCACCGCGTGTGCGCCTCGAGCCACGCCCGCGTCGGCCGCGCCGGGATCACGACGCGCTTCTCGGGGTGGTTCCGGATGCTGATGACCAGCTGGAGGTCCTCGTCGTCCTCCGGACGTTCCGAATCATGACCATGGTCGCCGCCGGTGCCGCTCGCCAGGGCCGTGTCGATCAGCGTGAGCTCCGAGTACTCGCGGATGGTGACGAATTTGTTCTTGCCGTCCTTGGCGCTGACGAACATCCAGTTCCTGTCGAGGTCGAGCCCCTGCCTGGTGACGCGGCTGGAGCGCACCGAGAACCCGCGGCACGACTTGATCGGGTAGACCCGCAGCTCCGATATGACGGCGGACTCCTTCACAGTCGGAGCAAAGGGATTGAGGCTCTGTAGATTGAACATTTTTGATATCCTAGTTAAAAATTTAGTTCACTTCTATAATGGATCTGTCTACGAACTCTATGATAAAATTGATCGACAAGATGTCTCCCTAAAATGTTGTTATATCAGTATTGCCGATTTGGAATCTTGCGTATTTCCGTGTATTTGACGTCATATATGAATAAGCACCCACAGGTGAGCTGCACGTATCATATCCCGCTGCATCTCCGGCGCGGGACTGGCGAAGTACATTGCGACCAAAGCCCGAGCCGGGAATATCACTTACTTTGTCTGCATGATTCCATGTGCTGCCAAATCCTAGGAATATACATGCCTTCTTACGGTCATATCTTCTGGGGGCGTACTCGAAACCGTCATTGCTCGTCGCAGACTCATGCCGTCCGCTTCTCAACTTGATAGCCAGAGCGACTGATTACAATCCATGAAATGCGGGACACTCACTCATTGGCCGCTCCGAGCCGCAGGCACCCCAGGTTGAGATCTCCGTGAAGATAGATACAGGTCGAAGGGCACGGCCTCAATGCGTACATATATACTCCATACGCATCTGCATTCGTGTGGGGGAAGTGAGTCTCAGGTATCGGGCAGATAGGGGTTGTCCGGGTCCGTGTTCTTGATTTTCTTCATCATCAACTGGAGCATACAGGCAGCATACTGTACCTCTACAAGATGCTCTGACCTTTTTTTTCTGCCTTGATATTTCCGTAAAGTGTTTGAACTTTATGATAATGTGTAGCGGTCATGCATCTCGAGATCCAAAAGATCTTCCACACTTGCGAGACTAGTTGGCTGTGGTAGGCGAGATGGGCCGTGGCGATCGGATATCTCTGTCTTTGATAGAGTTAACGCTTGTCTTTCAGTGCTGACTTGATTGGGAAACACTGGCAAACTAGCTCCTTCAATAGGTGCGGTAGGTCACGTTTGGTGAAATCTTCTAGGGCTGATAGTCGACAGGTCAGAACTCAATTGGGCCAATGTCCAGCCGCGACGCGACTCGATAACTGTCTAGAGAGTACAGCAGTCAGGCTGACTTGCGTGCAGCCTTCTTGGTCTCCGAATCGCACGATATCCAGACACCCAGAAGAATAGGTAAGCACCAAGCATCAAGCTGAGTCGACACCTGTCATTACCATGAAAAGCTTTCTTGATGGTGCGACTTGAGACTCGTCATCAGCTTTATCACCACGATTGACTTTCGGTCGTGGTGGTTGGTCATGTCTGCTGCACCATCCGACCTTGCAGATTGGGGACGTCAAGGCCGACGCTTGAGGATTGACAGAGTGATCAACATCGTTATGTCCCAATCTACTGCGAAACTACGAGGCTAAGGAGGTTGAATTTGATTTGGAAGAAATTGTACAGAGACACGATCCGGGGCTTGATACGCGATCCTGCCTATCATTGTACTGTGCAGAAAGTGCCAGCGTCGTCCCAAGGTTCCAGCATGGAGGAAAGGCATTTCAGAACTGAAAGAACTTTCAGAAGAAAGCTCCCTCCCTGCTCAGTGCTAGGGGAGCCCCTGTGAGCGCTGTCAAAGCTAACTTGGGCCAGGGTAGCATTGGGTATAGGCCCCTGTAGAAATGCTGTCCCCGCATCGCACTATCGGTTTGTGTTCAATTTCCAATTTCAAAATTTTTGGCGTAGGTATGCTCTTTCCCGCCTTCATATCGCGACCGGCTCCTTCGATTCCCTTGTGGCTTGTGGACGAGCGAGTCTTTCTCTCTCGCTCTCGACGGGTTCGGAACCAAACTCGACCTTCGATCGGCGCGATCCCACGTGCGATTTGCGAGAAATCTTTAATATATGTATCTTGGATACTTTGCCCTGCTTGATCCTTCTGCCGAGACTGAATGCTACGTTATATTGATGCCTGCACATCAGTGACAATCATGAATTACCATGTTCCGGCACTGACATCTTGTCTCAACGTCTCCTAACCCAACAACTGCATTCCATTCCGATGCTACGGAGATACCCTCAACTCTATTTACATGGCAATTCCCTCACAGCGGCCCCATGGCCCAGGAACACGACCAATTGAGCCCATCACGTCCCTGGCAAGGTCTGAATACGTCGAGGGCCGCCTTCCTGTTCCTGTACTAGTAAGCAGCGCGGCAACTGGTGGGCCGTATGATTAGCGCTGGCGATGGGCTGCTTAAACCCCTGATCAATCTGCCGATCCCTCCTCCAAAGCTCCGTAGTTCCCAGCTAGCTGGACAGCTTGCGCCGACAGCCTGTTCATGTCAATTTCACCATTGTCCACCACCGTAGCCTAGGAGAGAGCCAAAGGAGTTTCTCTGGCTGGACGGTTCGCCGCCCAGCAGTCCAGATACCACGACCGGCTCTCATCCGCGGGGCAGTCGGACCCCAATCAAGCCAGCCATCAGCCATCTCACGGTAGAGCTCAGGAAAGCGAGAGCTCTATGGGTAGGAAAAGACCAAGAGGGAACAATAGCATCATGACTCGGATACAAGCGCTTCCGCAGCGACTTGACCGGTCACTTGGCCGGCTGTTTTGCTGCTTTGCTTCCCGCACTCGGCGCATCTAGTACCAAATAACCTACGGTAGGTAAAGGTATTATCGCATCTACTACTTACTTCCACAAGGTACACTACCTGAACCCAGGCTTGCTCCAATACAAACAATGCCTTTGAGTGGTGTGTGGTGCTCTGCTCTGGTACTACTACTACTAGGATCAACATCCCGTCTCCTCATTTACACGGCGCTCTTTCCTAAATCTGGTCTCCCTCTCCCACCTCGTCCGCTTTTGTCCTGCAGGTACGAGATCGGCGAGAGCTTGCAGTTTTCTGACCTGTCGACCTCGAAAAATATCCTTCCTGCTCGCCTTGCTTGGACCTCTGCTCCAAGCTTGTGCGTGTCTCTTATTTTTCTGAATTGACTTTTGTTGCTGTTGCTACATTTGCCAGCCGCCCCAACAGCCCTTTTATTATTATTAGGCTTTTGCTTTTACACTTCGATGAGACCCCCAAGAACAGGCCCAGCCTTGCCAGCGACCAGAAAACCTTGTTCCATCAGGATCGCGCCCTGTAAATAGCAACAACTCGCGTCGCGAACAGGGTCCCTGTTTGCTTTTTTAAAAATAACGGGAAATCCCACAACTGAACCGAAGCCTGCAGCAAAGATGCGTCGCATTTTATCGTCCTAACGGCACAGATTTTCATACAAAGCTTGGTTCACATCCAGGGGAGCAATTGAACACTTCTGGTGCCATCATTGCACCTCGCAGGCATCATGTCGGCGGCAGAGTCGGAGAGCTCCTCATGGACCGGCCGTGATGTACATCCACAACCCATAGGGCAAGAGGATACCTCGAAGAAAAACAGATCGTTTCGCGCTCGGCTCCCTCGTTCGCAATCGACCGGTAATATGCTGGAAGCCGTGGGCGCATCGTTCAAGAGTAACAACCAAGATGCGCGCAATATCAATGCAGACATGAGTGAGCGCGGCAACCTGCAAGACCTCGCCAAGTTCTTCCGCACTACCGCTCCGCCTCTCAACCATACAAGCGAGACTACTCAAGGCCTGGAGCACAGCAGGAAACGCTCTTTCCAGTCCTTTATCAAGCGGCGGCGCAACACGAAATTGGGTTCGCAGTCCGTGCAACTACAGCCCACCGAAAGATTCGTCGTCAAGCGGTCAATCGAAGGCTATCCATATACCACGCTACCAGATCCCGAGGGCCGCATTCAAGAGGAGGCTGCCGCTTCGACACACTATCCAGTCTTTCCCAAGGCTCATTCGCGACAGCCATCCCGCCCTCCGCATTGGCCAGAGAGGACCTCTTCCGCGGGTGCCCTGAGCCCCAAGACTCCCACCCGCGCACCATCAACGGAACCTTCTCATCAGGGCATGCCACTTATAGCGGAGCGGAGCCCTGCTTCAGCCAAGGCTGAATTGCAGCCAGGCAATGAGGATCTCAAGAACTTTACCGAAGCTCGTGTGCTGGCCACCAACTTTTTCAACACACTTGCCGCGCAACATAACTCGCATGGGACATCGGGAGCCGACTCAGACAACGACCTGGCACCAGACCAAAAAGCACCCGTGATCAACCACAAGGGACATCAATCTTCGCCACTCACCCTCGTCCTTCACAAGACTGGTCACGGGGAACCGCAAACCTCATCATTGGAGTTTCCTGCTACACCGCCGCCTTCGGGACAGCTTCAACAATTTGAATGGCCCGAAGTCGTCATCAAGTCGCCCGGAGGATCGCCCAAGAAGTCACCGGAATCACTGTTATCTAGGCGGAGGCAGTCAAGCCTGACAAACCTGCAAACGATGCACACATCTGCCAAAGCGCGAGGCTCTCCCAAGTTACCGACCAAGTTATCTAATCAAATGAACCTGGCCGTGCCAGAGGAGAACCTTCCTCCAGAGTCCCCGGGATTTCCAAAAATGCTGGCTGGGATGAATTTCCCGTCTCCTCCGAAGACGTCGAGGCCCGCATCTGCCGCAAGCAATGCGACTTTGGGATCTCTTCCAAGCACCGCCTCTCCTCCTCAGGCTGTGCGACCACGCACATCGAGTAGAAATGCCACCATGCCCCTGTCAGGCACAATCTCACTGAACGAGATGATGATGCGATCCACGCGACCGGGCCTACTACACTCCCAGTCTGAGAATACCTTGCGAGATGCCAAATCCACAAAAGGTCATGGAAGGGCGGAATCGGTAGTCCCAAAGCCTCCCTCCAGTTCAGGAAGCACAGGAGCTGCGCCGACTCCAATTCTACCACCGTCGGAAAACAACCTGTCCGTTACCGACGCCGTTCACGTGCGGTCAGATTCCGACGTGTCGTACGTGACCGCCTGTGATGAGCAGCGAGCGTCTGGGACCGCGTCGACATTTAGCGATTATGCCTCTTATCGACAATCCGGATCCAGCATCATGACTACCACCACGGAGTCGCATAGACGCTCTACTTCGACCAACCTGACCAACAGACAATCTACTAGAAGCAACGCCACCACTGTCAGTACAACGCCAAGCTTCGAAGACGGGACAGGTAAAGTCGAGGATGCTGCGATTTCCAACATTGAAAACAATCCACACTGGCCGCTCCCGATTGATGCTCATGGCGACATGCCCCGGCGACGGGCATCAACCAAAACGTCAACTTTGAGCGAGCGCCCAATTGAGGCGGCGACGACGACGACGCCAACGTTTGATCATTATGGCTCGCCGAAACCAATGAGCCTTGCGGAAAGGCGGATCGCACGTCACAGGCCATCGACTGGGCATAGTGATAAGTTGATTGACCATGCCCATTTGGCATCGAGACCTAATCTCCGAAGTGCAACGAGCTTTGATTCAGTGGATTCTCCAGTTCTCGGCTATTTCCCTTACAGCGTGCCATCCCGGAAGGCGTCTGTCCATGGCCCCTCTCCGCTGGCCCACATTTCTCCACTGGTGGCGGTCACACAGGGTTCAGACTCGGAGGCGCCCAGTATTAGCAGTAGCCAACAGGAAAACCCAGCAGTGGCGCCAGTGACCCTGACTGAGCAATCCCACGCGGCGCCGGCCACTGTAAAAGGAGCACGCAAGGACTCGAGAGCCAAGTCTTCCATCTCGTCCAAAAATACCAATGACATGGCAAGATGGAGCGTCTCGTCTGTTATGGCGACCGAGATCCAGCCATCCGAGGATCCGGAAGAAACAGACGACCAGGATCTCTCAGTGTCTCCTCTCATGATCGTGGCCGAGGTGTTCCCAGAGGTTGTCGAAGAAGCGCAGCTTTCGGGTCCACGCATATCGACTGTGTATACTGGCGGTGCACCAACGGTACCGCACCTGCCACCAAAGTCGCCGCGAAGACCAAAACATGCGTCTAAAAGACTTTCTCGCCAGATTCCTCTACCCGTCAGAGTCAATATTCCAACGGCAGACGCTTCTGGGACCATTTCCAACAGCTCCAATGTCATTGGAAGGGGTGGTCCGCCGTTGCCCCCACCGGGAGTCACATCCAGGGCACAGAAGCGCATGAGTCTACCGATATACATGATGTCGAACGACAGACCAGTCTCCTGGCTGCCTCCTTCTCGGCTACGTGAATCATCAGCTGCGTATGGGCAAGAGCAGAGGCCCGACCTTGAATTCAATACCAAGCACGAGCTCGAGTCGCAGCCGGAGGAGGATGAGGAGACGGAGACGGAGACAGAGACGGAACCCGAGACTAGGCCCAGGAGGCGCAGCAGTATCATCAAGGAGCGAATTCATCTGGCCAAACTGGCCAGAGAGAACGAGATTGCCGAGCTGGTCGCGAAGATGGCCAAACCCGCGCCTGCTGAATCGCATGATCCGCACGAGGATATGAGCGATTCTTCCGAGAGCCAGGCCTGTACTACGGATGAGCTCGAGCGTCGCATCCAGCGCCTCGAAAAGGACAATGGTGAATGGGTCAGCATGCTTGATCCTCTACTCAGCAACATGACTCGCACTCTAAAGGAGATGAAGCAAGGAAAACTCAATCCTCTGCTCATGAATGAGTTCATTGTCGACATGGCGTGCGAGGCGCGGAGATCTATGGCAGGCGGCCCCCAGGAGAGTGAGGGTGGCCTTAGGTCGCCAGTGAATTTCGAAGGGTTCGACGGTGCCCATGAGCCAAGTCAAGCGCAGCCTGGATCAAGGCCAGCGACTGCTGTCCGTGTCAAGAAGACGAGCTTCGACCACAACCTGCCTCAAAGTGGTCACGTCCGTATTTCCACGGAAGAGCCGACGGAGCCGAAGGTGGAGGAACCCGCGACTACCCTCCCAGGTGGGCTCACGGAGATTCAGGTACTGCCTCCCATCACAGATCCGGCAGAAGCCGGGGCCGCCTCGCCTCGGACGCCGCAGCAGCACTTGTTCGAGGCCGATAGGGCGATCCGCAAGCGCATTCTGGCGCAGGAAGTCATGATGGACGAGCTCATGTCGAAATGGGGTCTCCCGTCGCCGCGCCCTTCGGTAGATTCGATGAGGTCTACTGCCATGACATTACCACCTCCTGCCGATACCAGTTCCAAACGGCATAGTAAGAGCAGCAGTGTCGCTACACTCAGGCCCTCTCACAGGCAGACTGCAGATTCGGACGTGTTGGGCATGTCTGCTGGTGCTGGAGCGGACCAGGCACCCATCAACAAGCGCCTGCTCATGGACTCCGAAGGCCTGGGCGGGCCAGCAGGCAGCAGGAGGGGTAGCCGCCGCTGGAGCAGCGCGGGAGAGAGGATGAGCTGGAAGCCGGGCGACACTGGGTTTATGAATGTGTTGATGCAAGAGCTGAGGTCGACATCGAGGCTCAGCCTTGAAAGCGGAGGCGACTATGAAGTTTGGATCTGAGAGATCTGCCACCCCCAATTTTTTTGGTTCATTTCTTTGCGTCAAGTTTTATCTGGATACGAGTGAATTTTTTCACGCTCACTAGGAGCAATGTTTGAGATACCCAAAGCCCGATCAGATTTATGTATATCCAATTCAGAATAAATCACAATATCATTATGATTCATGAACTGGTCGCTCGGCTCTGCTGTTTTAATGATAAAGGTTTTGTGAGGCATGATGTGCGCCATGTGAGAATTGTGAACATTGGGTCATGGCAGCTCGTATGATTGGAAAGCCTGTGTTTTATGAACTGGCGGCCATGTTTCAATTGATTCGATGACACGTGGCGGTCCAAAGGGTGGTTTGAAGTTGGGTAATTGTATGGGGCCCGGGACTCCGTCATTAGCACCTGCTTGCAAGTTGAGGCGCATGATGTGCAGTAGCTTGATTTCACCCCGTTTTGAGGTCATAGTTGCTACAGTACACTGTACCGTAGCAGTCGTCCGCACAATTGAGATGGAAGAAAGAGTCACGTCTAATAATAAGCATGGCGCATTGACGCCGTATGGTCGCCGTATGATAAACATATTATATGAAAAGATTTAAGAAATAGTTCAGACGACATACACAATGGTGTATGGTATGTGTGGTCATATTACGGTATGTAGTCGTCCCAAGTCAACAATCATATTATGAATATGACCATGTCTCACAACAGACGAATTGGCAGGATGCAAGTAATGCCGCTGCAGAAATAAAAGACAGACCACCGATTGGGATGCATGACAGCCGATTGGCTGGCAGTGGTGCAAGGGGGAGGCGAAAGCGAGAGCAGCACATTGGGCGCAGGGAATTGGCAGAGCGAATGAGAAAAGAAAATTATAAGCATCATGATATCATCTCCCGCAATTATGGTCGATTCAGCAGAGGGGGGGTCGGCACTGGGGCAGCGGCCAGCCTGGTTAAGCTTGGCCAGCTTTTTCTTAGAGCGGTTTTTCCTTGCCTCTGAGGAGGAGAAGAGAGCAAAGAGAAGGTCGAGGAAGGAGAAAAAGGTGGGGTCTCGTCTGGGTTCGCAAGCGCTACGGTACTACGGGAGTACGATGATTTGATGGGCACACTGTTGACGAGACTGACTAAAAAGTGGCTGGCGGATCATAAAAAACGATCTCGCACATCTTTCTCAGCACGGGCCATGCCGCCGCCGCCGCCTGTGCCGGGAAATATGGTCAAAATCTTGCCAGTGCGGGTTTCCAATTGCCAACAGCCATTTTTTCTGTGTTGCCCATTGTATTGAAGTGGCCCGTTGCCGACCCCGGGATTCATCGCGAACATGATCATAGTGTTGCTATTGGCCTGCTAAGTACTGAGGACAATCAATCATATACTACAATTCTCTTAGCAAGCCTACCTAACAACAATCCCCCATTCCCACAGCCCGTCCCATCTATCCCAATTGTCGCGCCCGTGCCCACAGACAGCATAGAGAGCATCGAATGAGATTGGGTCCGTCGTTACTTTCCCTCAACCTTCATTGGTTGCATTCCTTCCCTCATTCATTATTTCCTTGACGTCTGGTTTGGTCTCCTCTCATCACCAACATTGTCACCGGTCTGGGCCCGAGGCCATCTCCAAAGTACTTCCTCGTACTCCATACGAGCCGACCCTCGCCCGCGTCTTCCCACCCATCTTAGTCCTCGTCCCTCGGGCCAGCTTTTCTTTCCTCTCTTCTCCACCCCGGGCCTCGAGAGCACATGTATCCATACCCCGGCGCGTCACCCTCTCCGTCGTCATCATGGTAGCCAACAAGAAGTCCGAGGCCACCTCGCTGTGGCAGCGCCGCGTCAAGGTGGCCATGCCCAAGGCCGACAAGATCCTGGAGACCACGGCCTGGACCCTCCTCGGAGGCGTCGACCGCAAGATCATCCGCGATCAGATCGACAGCTTCCTCGAGGTCGCCATGTAAGTAGTCATCTTTTTTCTCTCTCATGGACTTGCCGTCATACGGTGCCCTCCGCGTTTATTGTTTTCCGTACAATCTTTCAACCGTTTTACGGTGCTTTCCGCTTTTGTCGTTTTTCGTTTGGTCTTTCAATGGTGGACTGGCCGTATGGTGGACTTGCCATTGTTGTACTTTCCGCTTTTGTTGTTTTTCATGCGATCTTTCAACATTTTACGGTTCTTTCCGCTTTTGTCGTTTTTCGTTCAGTCTTTCAATGGTTTTATACGATCGAGTATCACGCGCCCAGACTCACACTTTCATCCCCGAATTATAGTGCCGACGCAGTCAAGCATCTGCCCAAGGGCGAGCGCCTCGACTACGATCCCATGATCAACCAGGCCATCCAGGAGGCCTTCTCGGACCATCACCAGCTGTTCTCCTGGACCCGCGACCAGGACGCCCTGAACAAGGTCATGGCCCCCGCCCTCATGGAGAGCTGGGAGGACGAGTCGTGCCCCCACGAGCTGTTCGACATGCACGGCGTCTAGTACGATGCCGTGTGGCTCCGCTAGACGTTGGCCCTTGCCCTCTGGCCGTATTCTTTTTCTGCAACCAGACAGCAACCAGACAACCTCAGCGAGCTCTGTGGACGCGCGCGGTCCTTGGCGTGGCCTCAAGTTTCAACTCTCTCACTCTTTATGGTCATGATGGGATCGACAATATGACCATAACGAGTCTTATCAAGGAAGGAGGGACGGCATGGGACGAAAAGGAAAAGGAAAATGGGTTATAGGCCAGGAATCAGTGGATTTTGTTTTTTCACCCCCAACCATCATATACAGCATGGCGCAATGGCGTTTTATCAGGAACCGGAAAGACGGGGGAGTTTTGGGCGTTTTATTATCAAAAAAAACGGATGGAATTGAACTCAGTATATAAAATGGGAGGGAGAGCTCGCCAGCCGAAAAATTGCATTTCAAGGTGTATCAACACAAACATGGACAGCGAAAAATGGGAATGTACATGAAATCTTCTCGAACATATTATACTCGTGTCATGCGTGGTCTACTTGCTTACTCTCTCACTTATTATTATATTTTGACGCTTTTGGTTATGACTATTCTTATGAGTAAGACGCCGCCCGCCACCAATCACACCGAGCGTTGGCCTCGGGATCCTGTACCACGTCGACGAAGGTCTGGTTCAAGTTCAAGTCCGTGAAATTCGAACCGTAAACCGGAAACGCCGGCAGAGAAGCACCACCGCCGCGCGCGTTGGGATCGCCCGCCTCGGCGAAGCTGGTCAGGTACTCCTGCAGGTACAGCGCCACAGTCTCGTTGGTCACGGAGCTCGTGCTGTTGACAAAGTACGAGTAGTACACGTCGAGCGTGTGCGTCCCCGGCGGCACGCTGAACAGGTAGCTGTAGCTATCGACCCTGGCCGCGGGCCCGAGTGCGTCCCCCAGGAAGTAGGCGTGGCAGGCAAACGTGAACTCGGACACGGCGGTCCTGAGGCGCGCGAACGGCGTGGTCCAGGCCTGGCTGCCGTCGTAGACGGGCGGGTAGACGTCCGCCGCGAGCGTCTCGAGGAATTCCGTCGGAGCGTCGGGGAAGTAGAGCGCCATGTACTCGTCGAATGCCGTCGAGTTGGTCGCGTCGGGATCCGTGTACTTTTGGCCCTCGAACGTGTTGTGCGCGACCATGACCTTGATCCCCTGGTGGTATGATCCGTTCGCCAGCAGCTTCTCGGGCAGGTCGGGCACGTAGGCCCCGTCGGGCGCCACGCCGAACTGGAAGACGCCGTAGAAGTCGGCCGTCTGGGCCATCTTGTTGGCGGTCTGGAGCGCGAGCGTGTCGAGCCCTTCGAGCTCGGTGAGCGTGGATACGTTGGCGCTCGCCAGCAGGATGGCGAACGAGTCTTCTGCTTGGGATGCGTACGGCCGCGGGACGTAGCCAGGAGACTGGACGATGGCCTGCTGGAATGGAGGAGCGTCTCCTTGGCCACCGTAGGCTGTGATGTGGTGCATGATGGCGCCGCCGCCTGCTGACTCGCCCATCACGGTGACGCGATTCGGGTCGCCGCCGAAGAGGTGGATGTATTTCTGTACCCAGTCTAGAGCTTTGCGCTGGTCGTACAGTCCTGCATTTGCCAGGCCTCCTGCAGATGTAAAGGTGTCGCCTTGGAGCCATCCAAAAGCACCGAGCTGAGCAAGTTAGCTGTCTTCCTTTTTGAATAATAGAATAGAAATTTATTGACTTACTCTGTAATTGAAACCAACCCATATTACCCCCTCGCCTTCATCCGTAAAACTTCGATCCAGCAGGCCGAGAGGGTTTGAATCGGGGGTGCCGTACTTGGCACCGATCTGGTAGCCTCCACCATGAATCCAGACGATCACGGGCTTAGAGGCATTGCTCCGGGCCCTTGCATCCCACACATCGCGGGACACCACGACGTCGAGAAACAAACAGTCCTCGCTCTCATTCTCGCCGGGCGGCGCCGCTACTAGGGCCTCGTTTTGCCACAGCGTATACGCCTGCGGGCATATATTGCCGTAGCGGCCGTCCTGCACGCCGGCCGAGTGGTTGGCCACGGGGTCGGCCGGCGCCCGGAACCGGGCCGGCGGCGCCGCGTACCGGATGTTGGAGAAGTTGTAGTACGTCCGTTCGCCGGGCGACGTCGTGATCTGCGGCGCGTGCAGTGCGTATGTCAGGTCTACCACGGCTTCATTGGAAGACGTCTGGTTTGAAGAGATGCTACTGGTGCTGTTGCTGAGGCATTTCGCTGCACCTGCACCCGCTGCGAGGAGAGGCAGGCACAGTGCGGTGGATAGTTTCACGTGCATCGTGAGCACGAATGAGTTTTAATCACTACATCTCGAAAAAAGAGAAAAAGAGAGTTTCTTTGATGGTCCAGATATGTTTTGTGTGCGGTATTATGAATGGTGTAAGTATATCAGGGAGGCCGGAATTTCCGGGCCCGCTATGTTTCGAAACAGGGAAGACGGATATTATAATCGCCTCCCTTTATCGGACGGCGATCGGATGGAAATCACGCTTCCGCCTTAAAAATGCACGGGTATATAGCCGATCGTATGGACAAGAAAAATATATAATTCTAGCCTTTTTTATAATCGGCGTTATGATTCTAAGTCTCAAAGGGCCGTACAGTCAAAGGTGTGCATTTTGCTAGGCGCAAACTTTGCGGTACACTCCCGTTTATAGGCCCAGACGCCGTTCTTGGCATTTGTACGCGTCATGTTCCAATAGATCATGATCAGCGGTCGGCACTTCTCCATTGGGGCTTACAGTCACGTAAGCAAGTAGATCTCCGGACTCCTCAGTCTACCTAGAATTTTATTCGCATTGCATTTTCTTTTCTCGAGCGCGACTACCGGTACAGAAACAACTATCTGAAGCAGTTCGACCATGGCACCTTCCTAATCTTGACTTCATCCTTGACTTTCATCCTTGACTTTCATCCTTGACTTTATCATTGACTTTTATCGTTGACTTCCATCCTCGCCATTCTTTGTCTCTGCAGATCAAAATTGACCAAAATAATTTACCAAACCGTTTTCGTAACCTGTCAAACCATCATGCTGTAATGTACAAATCTTCATTCCTGCGAAACGCATCCTGTTTGCGACGATCCGTTAGTACCTGGTCGTGGGGGGCCTGGCGGCGGCGGCGGCAGTAGCGGCGGCGGCCCTGGTGACTGGGCCAGGTCTGTCGAGGAGGCTGGAGGACGTGTTGGCTTCGGCGGGCCTGTTGATGAGGCCCTTGTCTCGCAGGAACTGATAGGTCGCAGACGGGATGCCTGTCGTGTTGTCGATGAGCTCTCGGGCGGCCTCCCTCAGGTCGTTGATGAGCACGTCTTGATTCCTCTCGTGCGCCAGGATGAACTTGAGCACCGGCAGCAGGGCGTCGGACTCGAGGCAGAGCCGGGCCTCGTCGCAGAGCAGGATGAGGCGTCCCTGGTCGTCGCTTTCCTGCAGCAGGAAGATGGCGTTCCTGGGATTGCGGTAGACAATGGCTCTGCGCCAGGCCAGAGATCGCATCTCGTCGCCGACCTCGTCGTGTCCGAGGAGTCTCATGACGTCGTGGTTGCGTTCGGTGCCCATGGCGGCCATCTCGAGAGGCGTGGCGTCCTTGAAGAGGGCCGATCGCATGTCGCGGGTGTAGCCTCGCTCCAGGAGGGCCTTGACGACGCCCGTCATGCCGGCGAAGGCGGCGAGATGCAGTGCCGACACCTGCAGCAAAACATTGCCTCCGACAAAGTTGGGCACAAAGCCGGCGTCGCGCGTGTGCTGGGCGAGGAACAGGGCCTGGTCGGGGCGGCGCTTAGCGATGGCGCAGGTCAGAGGCGACCACATGGTTCGCTCGTTGGCGTAGTGCTCGGGCTGGACGTCGAGGCTCAGGACAAAGTTGCAGCCGCCGCTGCGGCCGAACTTGCGCAGGCCCTTGAGCTCATCGACCCAGGTGTCGACGAACGCGCCGGCCTCGACCAGCAGCTCGACCATCTCCTGCTGGTTCTGGAAGACGGCGACGACGAGGGCCGTGCATTTGGAGTACTTGGCGTCGATGTAGCCGGGCCAGTATCGGGCGCTCGCGTTGATGAGGCGCGTCATGACGGCCTTGTTGCCCTTCTTGGCGGCGTGGTGCAGTGCATTGGGCTTTCCGGTAATGTTTAGGCGCAACATGTAGTGAGCCCAGCGATCACTGGGGTCTAGTGAGTTGAGATGTCAGCTTTTTTTGCTTGTTTGTTTTCTATTGATCTTTTCTACAATTTGTGTAAATGGGCTTTTTGGATGTATGGCAGGAGAAGAAGAGAACGACGGTATGGGATATTTTGAAGACGTACCTGCTAGATCGGTTGTGACAGTGTCCAGTATCGAGCGGGCTCTCTCCTCAATATTGTAAGTAATATTGAAAGAAGGCAGGGCGATGCTGTGTCTTGCAAACAGCGTGGCTCGTTCCTCTTCCTTTGTGCGCAGGACTTCAGTGCGGTACATCTCGAGCTTGAGGTAGCCATATAGGTTCTTGTTAGTCAAGGCGAGATGGAACACGTCCTTCGGATCATGGATGAACTCCTTGGCGATGAGAACAAGAATGGGGTCCGCCAGCTTCTGCGATCGCGATCCTTGCTCGACGAAAGGCGAAGGAGGAGGCAAGAGCTGACGGCCATGCTCTGCGGACGGCGGGTTTCTACTTCCCAAGAGCAAGACCTCGAGGGGAGTGAGACGTCGGGCCGAGGCAAGAGCCTCTTGGAGACTCATGGTGAGAGTCCTGACTCTCTCTAGCGAGGGGCGGTCCATGACGCTCTGCTGGATGGAAGGATGTCCCGGAGAGGTCCTTGAATTTGTGGGAAGGACTGCAAAATAACAAGTCAATAGACAACGGGACGATAACTTGAAGGGGGACGAAAAGCCCGGAGCTACGGCCGGCAACCACGTTTGCGGCCGCGCGCAATGGACGCCTGGGACCGTTTGCAAAAAACCGCCAGGAAAGTTACATTGATGGTACAAAGTGCCGGACTTGCCAGGCTTGTTCCAAGTATTGTCCTCCAGCGGCTTATTCTATTTGTATTAGGCGCTTTCCTTGTAGCTAATTGATCGAGTTGCTTGTCAACAATAGATTCCAGTACCATCATGTATCCAACTCAATTCGAGATCTGTCAGGAAATTCAATACATATCGTATCTAAACATGATTCTATTGCTTCGAGGTGGAGGGATCAAGAATGTGTCCAATAATAAATGTCAAGCACAACTGCCTGTACTGTATTTACAAAAGTCTCCGTACTAAGTGTAAATTGCTCTTCGTTGTGACCTCTCCAATAGATTGCTTGAAAAGCTGAATCATGTTTTATTAAATCTCGAAAGCCACAAGTGGTACATGCTTTTGGTCTATTCCCGTCGAATAATTACGTGATTGGGACTTACTGAGAAAGAAAGAGCGCATTTTCGTAGCCTCACCGTGCAGGTACGGATACTTTTGTTAGATCATTGTACCGTACCTACCCTGGCAAAAACCGTATCCAGACAACCGTGGGAATACGTATTGTATCAACCGCTTAAATTCATATTTAAAAGATCGGTAGCTGCCAAAAGCTCCGGCGCGGATGCGTAGTTACTAGTCGGGCTGGAATCCAGAATCTGGTTCTAAGTCGTAATCTTTCTTGGGCTGAGGTCAACGTTCGGAACTGGTGTAGCATAAAACTACGAGAACAAGCTCGGTCGGAATCAAATAAAGAAAACTTCTCTTTATTTTAAAATTGAAAACCCAGCCTTTTCACAAATCGAATACACCTAAAGTCGAACGGCGAGTAAAGACAATACTCGAACGAGTCGAGTCCATCGCCCACGGAAACCGAAACCAAATTTGTCAAGACTGCGAGCCATAATTTGCGGTTAAGAAGGATTACATTGTATCAAAAATATTTGCATAATATTATTTGGCCCCAAGTCTCCCATTCCAAATGAATAACCTACATGGTCCCAAAGCATCTTATGTTTGAACGTCCGAGATCTTGAAGCCACCCGGCGTCTTTTTTTGAAATACACCAGTCGGGTCGTAATTGTGCGCCACTGCCTTGATCGCTGCCGGATCCAACAACGAGCCGAGCGGATCCTGCGCCTTGTCGGCATAGTTGATGTACGTCCAGTCAATATACCCGTCGACCGACTTGGCGAAATCCTCCACCTCCTTTAGGTATTCACGCGCCACCTGATATCCAAACTCTCGGATCTCCTCCTCGCTGACGTTGATGGACAGCAGCATCGAGACTGCATTTCGTCCTTTTAGGTGTTGGTCCAGGCCCATGACGTTGCCTCCTCTCTCGTCTCCCAAGCGACCGTAGTAGCTGGGCAGAGCTTGGAACAAGCACAAGGAGCTGAAGTGGCCCGTCTTGCTCACGGCCTTGATCCGGGCTACCGCACTCGCGTGTGCTTCTACAGCTTTCTTCATGATGCGTTCGTCATTGGCAACTGTGATCGTGTGCCAGAAATTGCTAAACAAGAAGAGATTGTTACTCAGCAGGTACGGTTTCGGCAACAGAAAAAGCAACAACTCACTATAACCCATGCGGCTGCTCCATAGCAACGGCAAAGTCGAGCAGATTGGTCTGCTTCATATCCCTGACAATCGTCGGAATCTCCAACAGCGGCTTCAGCTCGGGCGGGTTCTCGACGCCCTTGGTGTTGGCGGCGAAGCTGGTGATGACGATATCCTTGAACACGGTCGGCTCGTGGTGCCACAGGACAATGTAGGAGCTGTCGGGAGACGCCTCGGAGCCGTCGACGAGGCCCCTTATGGCCGCGACGTGGTCCGCCGTGCGCTCCGGCGACGCTTCGCTGACCAGCATCCCGGCCCACAGGCCGTCGTAGGGCAGGATTCTGACGTCGAGGCGCGTTACGACGCCAAAGTTGCCCGCGCTCGCGCCCTTGAGCGACCGCCACAGGTCGGCGTGCTCCTTGGCGTTGGCGTTGATGATGCTCCCGTCGGCCAGGACGACCTCGGCATTGACGAGCTGGTCGCAGCAGAAGCCGACGCGAGGGATGTACCACTGTTTCCGTGTTATCAGCTTGTAAGTCACCATCCACTTGCAAGCCATTCGCTTACGGAAATCCCACCACCAGTCAAAAGACCGCCAGCACCGACACCCGCAGTCCGACCTCCCGCGACTGCAATACCATGAGGCGCGATCGCCCCGTACACCTCGCGCCACCGAGCCCCGGGCTGGATCGAAACGATGCCTTCATCTTTCTTGACCTCGACCGACTTGAACGAGACCCCGAGGTCTATACAAATACCGTCGTCGATGTTGCTCGCGCCCCAGGCGATATGGCCGCCGCTCCGGATGGCAAAGTGGCAGTCCGACACCGACAGTATGGCCTTGAGAATCTTGACGACGTCTCCCGTGGAGCGCGGGTGTACGAGGCAATGCGGTCGCTTCTGCGCCGAGAGAGACCAGTAGTCTGCGATGCGTTCTCGGTACAGGTCCGAGTCGGCGTGGCAGATGATATCACCGAGGCCGGCGTCTTGCAGTGCGAGCACTGCGGATGCCGAAGCACTTCTTAAGGACATGGTCGTTGCACAAAGCGGATGCTATCAAATCGAGCGAGAAAAATATTGAGGGGAAAATATGGGAAACCAGGAAGAGAGAAAAGCAGGAGGTTCTCAAAGCGTCTCAAGGAAGGACAGCGGCGGGAACTCTGCTGACCGATTTCAGCTTACATCCGATGCCCAACTCGATGGCACTCCGCATACTCGCATGATTATTCCCAGCACATGCATCTGGTTATCAGTGTTTGTTGGAGATGCCCCTGTGATACCCCACGGAGGTTGCTTCTGCCACCATATACGGGTTGAACCCCGATAAATTCCGGGTGCGGCCCGGCTCAAGATGGACCATGTTTCGCACCGAATACAAGACGGATTTCCATGGTGGCCTTGCCACCTGGACGGACAAGGATGCTGTTTTGTTCGAAGGTGGTCGCAAATTCAACTTACTGCTGATAGTTGACTCTGCCGTGATCCAATACCCCCCACTCAGTGTAGGGTCCCGGAGATAGACAACAACCAGAGACAAAGAATAACAGTGTTGCACACAATCCTGGAGATACCGTGTTGATTTTGTGACAACAACCTAACAATGCGCTGGAGGAATGCATTGAATCAATTGACCTATCTGCCTGACAGAACCTCTTTGAAACGAGATATGTTATAAGTTGATGAGTTATAGACGCTAGCGCCCACGGGCTGCGCTATAGGCTCGATTGGGCTGGTCATACTAAGTTTAGCGACTATAGTCGGCGCTTTGAACCTGAAATATATACAGAATACCATAAAGAAGAAGAAAGTTGATAGCATAACTATAGATCATGCCAATGACAATTGCTGTGAGTCTAATGCTGAGTTGATTCTCCTAAGTCACAATCACCGTACCATTATATGATAGTTTGCACAAACATGTCACGTACAAAGAAATAAGCTTTTTGGGTGAGATGGCTTGCGCCTTATATTTTCCTACACGCCAGGATCTAGGATCGTGATCATGACTATGCTAGTTGCCTTCTTGGGGCCAAAACGCTTTCCAAACTCCGTAATTATGTACTAGAAGGGGTATCCGGGTGCAACATTGGAAGATTCATTAACAACATTGTCGTCGTCGTTTAGAGAATCGCCAAAAGGCCCGAGACGGGAGCCAGGATTCCTCCGGCAATGTTGTTGATGTCAGTGACGAGGCCGTTGACATCGTCGACGACGGTGCCGGTAGCAGTGGAGACAACGGAGTTGGCGAGAGACAGGACGGGCTTCAGGAGGGGCTCGACAATGTTGAGGACGGCCTTGATCTCGGGCTTGACGGCGGTCAGGACATCGCCGGTGAGCTCCTTGACGAGGTCGTTGACGGTGGAGTCAATGTCGGAGACGAGGTCCTTGACCTCGGAGAGGAGGGCGGGGACGTTCTCGAGCTCGCCGTCGACGAGGGGGAAGACGATTCCGGTGACGAGGGGAACGATGTCGCCGACGAGGCCGTTGACCTCGGTGACAACGTTGCCCAGGGCGGTGTTGACGGTGGGGATGACATCGTCGGAGACGACGTCGCCGAGGACGGACTCGACGTTGGACAGCTCGGCCTCGACGAGGGCCTTGACGCTGGAGACGGCGGAGGAGACGGTCACGATGACCTCGCCATCACGCTTGATGGGAGCCGGGGCGGCAATGGCGGAGCCGACGGTGACGGCAGCAAGAGCGAACTTGAGGAACTGCATTTTGGCGGTAGAAGGGTGGGTTGGTTTAATTATTAGAAATTAAAAAAAGAGTGACTGTGTAGTTGGAATGAGCTGCTTTTGGGTAAAAGAGTGACTGGTAAGCGAAGATGCTAGGCCTGAGATTGTGATGCTGCGATGCTGAGGAGAAGAAGAAACTGTGATATTCGAGGGCCGGATGTCGACCATATATATGGTGTTTTGGCTCCCCTTTACCGCGCGACGCAGATACTGCATCAATGCAAGGGCAGAGGGAGACCCGCAAATTGAGGATGCCTTCCTTGTCGTGGGCGAGGGCACAAAGTACTGCAGCGGTGCCATTTCGTCACTCTGGCTGGGAGTCGTTATGGCGATAGACACTCGTCTCGTGTCCCAAGAGTCCCCATCATAATCCGCCAGAGGGCTCAAAGCGTGTGTGCGACAGCCAGAGGACCTCAGGGCCCTGGTTGGCAATGCCGCCGACCCTTGCTGGGCCCCCGCCTGCCATCTGAACCCTTGCCGTCTTGAGCAATGTTCCTGCATCGTGGACTCGTAGAAGGCAGCTAAGGGCCCCTCCCTCCCCGCATTCAGCACTAAGAGGCGCTGATCATAATACGACGGCCCCCTGCCGGCAGCTTAAAAGCTTACCACTAGCGCTGCAACTTCCAGGGCCTCTGATGTCCTGACAGGCAGGGCTGGTTGGCTGGGAATGTCTGCCAGGGACCGTTTGACAGCGGCCTTTAGGGGGCATCTCTTGGGGGTTACGGTACTAATGTCTGCCGGCTTGGGGGGCACGGGGGGCCTTCTGTCAGTCCGGTCCTTTGGTAGCTCTGGCGTCCCATCTGGTGCCCACAGGCGGACAATTATTAGGTAGCATTTTAGCCAGCGGGGCGGCGGCCGTCCGACGAACTAATCCACCAAAAACCAGGAACCGTTCATCTCTGGCTCCTACTACAATACCTCATGGCCACCTGGTGGCTGTTAGCTTCGGGCAGGGACGCTGAGGGCAACACCTGGCACGAGGTCGGCGGTGCTACTCTTGGTAACCATTCAGCATCTTGGACGGCAGAGCTGTCCTCCAGCTATGATGTCAACGCTTCACCGGCTGACCAATATGAAAGAGAAAAAAACAACCAGAATCATCTCGTCGATCGGGCAATCTCGCCTGCCCGAGGAATCGGAATGAGCCTATGAGCAATTAGGCCAGCCTCACCGAGAATCATTATTTCATCGGAGAAAAAGCTGCGTGATGTGCGCCATGGATGACGGCGAGCCATCATTCGATCTTTCTTCCTCGGCTATGGCACCGCGGTGGTGGTGGAAAGGTTCCAAGACGAACAAGGCCGCCGGCTGGTCTACACTAGAGCATGGTCTCGATCTACTATACTCTGATCAAATCGAATCATGCTCGAGAATTCCGCACTACAAACTCATCCTCCAGAGCCAGCAAGCAGACGAAAGACAACGCTCGGTCGTGTTTGTCCGTGCCAAATCGAATCGCTCGCGGGTATCAAGCGCCGATAAGCACGCCATTCTCTGTATACTACACAAGATAGATATCTAGGTAGGCGAGGTAGGTGACCTGGGTATGCAGAAAGGACGACGGCTCGCTGACGGCTTGTCAACGGCTCAGAAAGGACCATTCTTTGGATGAAGCTATCGACACTTGCAGCGCTAATTAGGGGTTGGCCTTGTGTCTGTGCGGTACCTTGTTGGTTGGTACCCTGACTAACAGCCCTAAGGTTATTTCCATGGCGTTGGGCTTCCAAAAGCACTGTTCGTACGTTCCCCTGAGCGATAGTTCCCAACTTCCAAGGAACCAAATGACCTTCGGCCATGCCACATCGAGTTCACAAGCAACAGGAACATATCTAATCATTTCCTTAGCTCCGACAAGGACGGGTTGATAGGCTTTCCGCCATAGGATCCCGTCCGATATTCTCTAGCCTCGGAACTAATATGATCACTAGCATCTCGATACCGTTGCCAAGTTGCCTACAACAACAATGACAACTCATCAGGCTCGAGTCAGACGGCATCTAGTGACATAATCCGCCTCGAGTGCACCCGAGTCACAGCGTCCAGCTCATCAGCAGACATGCTGTTTACTCATACTCAAAGGCAAACATGAAAACAAAAGTCAAAATGAGGCATAAGATTTCGTGCAACCCATGCCTGTCTGCTCCTCGTCTTATTATTGTATGCAGTCTGCATCTCTTGCATCGGGTTGGCCGGGGTGTCGACATTTTCTCAACGGTCATACTTCGTACCCCGGCAACGCTCGACGGTATACTGAACCCTGGTTCAAGCCCACGAACCTCCGCCTGTACCTGTAGTTTACCTTGCTTCCGCCTCTCGCGCAGAATGTCTTCGAAATTGGTGAACCCACAACTCACGCCTCATGGCAAAGTACGGAGTACTGTACGCATGCAATAGGAGATACCATCATCTGCCGAAATATGTCTCATTGTCCAGACGCGTTGGCGGATGAACCAGTGACGCTATGATCGAGTCATCTATCCCATGGTCGATAGCGCAGCCTTCTTCGCCGTCTCTAGAATTCTCTATCTGCCTATAATCTCGATTGGATGGCAACAACGTGGGAAGGCCGGCCCAGATGATTGGGACTCCAAGGGAAGGAAGCCGACCCACCCGCTGATCGAAGCTCAAAGTTGGCAATGGACTTGATCAGTCCATCGACTCCATCCAGGAACGCTCATTTCTCACTGCCGATCCTCTCCTTAACCTGGCTTGCCGCTGCATGGCTCCACTTGACCTCCACGACGCGTCCTTTGGGGGCCTCAAATTGCGGAAGAAACTGCCTACCTTCCCTGCTTTCATCAATATTGAATAGGAGAATTATTATTTCCGTACTCCTGATTCCCGGTTCATGAGCCGGCAGAAAGAAGCCAGGTGAAGATGTTCAGAAGCTTCTTCCTGAGATCGGACAATCTCACAGCCAGTCATTGGTCGACGAGAAGAAGCCTCTATCATCCCAGCCAGTACTCCGTATTTATCGGCTGCTCGGAAGAGTTGCACCCTATATGGATCTTCCGCGGCAGCGGCGGGTCTGCCGAAGAAATTGACTGGGACGGCATTCTATTTCCCAATTCGAAAGGCCCCCATATCATGCCGGGCAGTCAAACAGTTTGAAACTTTGCCGAGCATTTGAGAAGAAGATCATACTATGGGCCTTCCCGTTGAGTCTATTGATCCAATGACGATGGCCTCGAAAGCTATGACGTTTTCCGGATCTCGTCTTCACCGTTGGCGGAGAGGAATCACAGGTGAAGCAACTCGCCGTGGATTCGACGCTCACCGTTCAATGTCGTGATGATTGCCTCGCTCGCAGAGAGGCACGATTCCATTACACCACATGCCACAGTAGACAGTACTGCTTCCGAAGCGATGTCCTAGGCAAGACCAGGGAGACATTCATGGCGAATGAGAAAGACTCTTTTCAAAGGGGCATGGCTCGTGTGTTGCCGCCCAACCGCTGTGCAGGGTCCATTTGGAATAGTATCGAGAACACCACCGAAGAGGTCAACGGCTATGCAGAAGAGCACGTACCAGCACATCATTTACAGTGTCATGTGGTGACACGCTCATTTGGAGCATGTACAATGTGCATTGCTCATGCAAAGTGATTATCTTGACTTGAAGAGCTACTCAGTGTCATACCAAATCCAACGCCTCCAGGACGCCCATCATACCAAATAGCTGACCGGAGGCATCCAGAATGATTCATACCACGATGCACCTCGTATCCAGCCGAACACGAACATGAGACAGTAAACTGGGGCTCGCGTGGACGAAAATCGATCTGCACATCGTGAATCTGGTTCATTGACCCAGTGATCATCAAAAACACGACTTTATGGTCTTGCAGAACCGAACCGGCGAAGCCGAATTGATTGACTATCAAACCAAAGTCTGTATCACATCGGATGAGCACAGGACACTGCATGGCTCAAATATACTCGATCATACACGTGGATTTTACCATTTCTTCAAGGTTACTTACGTATTAGGTTCTATCGGTCCGAAAGTGGGTATCGAAGCTGGTCCCGGATGCGGAGAAAGTTGGGCGTTCCCACTCTATGCGTCCTTTGCTCGCCATCTCCCAGCTGCCAGGCGGACCTTTGACGGTGGACGGGAAGGGAAGCTCGGCCAAACTATCGCAACAACACACCAGGGATCCCACGCCGAATATCGCCATGTCGACACAAGTTCTGCGCCGCCGCGACCAGGAGTCCGGCGTCGGTCTGCGGGCCGTGCTGGCCGTCACGGCCGACAAACAGGCCATGACCAGCCCGAAGCCGATCCCCAGCCCTCCGGAGACGGTATGTTCCCATTTCCCTCTTCCATGAAATTGGCGCATAATTCAACTTTGTTCTAACACCTTCTCGCAGGCCGAGCAAGTCAAGGAGCAGTGCGACTCCTTCACGCTGGAGTCCTTCACCACCGAGGACGCCTGGGAGCTGGGCCACCTCCTCTACGCGCGGCTGCTGCCCTTTGCCGCGCAGAAGCCGACGCTGATCTCCATCGCCCTGGCCAACAGCGGCCAGGTGCTGTTCCAGACGGCCGTGGGCTCGGGCACGGCACCGGACAACGAGATCTGGGTGGCGCGGAAGCGCGCCAGCGTGCTGCGCTGGGGCACCAGCACCTGGCTGCTGCACTGCAAGTACGACGGCGACGAGGAGGCGTTCAGGGCCAAGTTCGGCATGAGCCAGGAGCAGGCGGGCAAGTACGCCATCCACGGCGGCGCCGTGCCCATCCGAGTCAAGGGCGTCGAGGGCATCGTCGCCGTCGTCGTGGTCTCGGGGCTCAAGCAACACGAGGACCACGGGGTCATTGTCGATGTCATCAGGAGCAACTGGGAGTAAATAATCTAGGCAGCTAGGATGATATATTTTCTTCATGCTTTATGCGACAATGCAGATCATGACTTGAAGCATGGCCCCCTTTTCAATATCGCTTGCATGAAGTGCAATGGCCAGCGAAGAAACTGTAGTGGACGAATGTTGACTCTACCGTGAACGTCTCATAGCTTGTCTCATAGTTCTGATCATAACTTTCTCGTGGCTATGGGTTTCCACTCATTGATGGGCCTGTCCGTAGGAACCAGCCACACGACACCACCCTCCCATCCAGCACCGTTGAGCTTGATGCCAGCCTCCTCGACGACTTTTGAAATTTCCTCCAGCTTTGCATCGTCGATAGTCTTGTCGCCACTAAATCATAGTAATGAACAAAAAGACCATGAATTATGACGTTGTAGTAGACAAAAAAACTTACTATATCAGACTAGCATGCGGCCCAAAAGCCGCCGTCCACTCGTCGAACCACTTCCGGGTCCTGGGACCGACCTCGGCCTCGCCCTCAACGCCGCGGGCCCGAGCCAGCGCGGCAATGTCGCCGACGCCGCCGTCGACACCGACCTTGACAAAACACCGGCGGAAGAAGACGTCCTGGGTGCGCACGTCCTCAAAGCGCACCTGGACGTCGCGCCCTGCAGGCCACGCCACCGAGTCCAGCCAGCCCTGCGGGTCGGACTTGTAGACGGCCGGGTCGATGTTGGACGTCAGCGTCATGTGCGGGCTGAAGGACGGGCTGCCGCTGCTGCTGCCGGCCACGTCGGGGAAGCGCGCCGGCAGCGTCGTGGTGATCAGGTCTGTCAGGATCTGGTGCACGGGGTGGTCGGGGGGCGGGACCAGCCAGAGGGAGGAGCCTGGCATCGTGGGTAGTTGGGGGGTCTCGTTTGTAAGATGGTGGGTTGAGGATTGGGTAGCGATTTTTCAGCTGGGATACCTGTTTGTGGTTCCTGTTCCGATTGAGTGGACTGTAGCTTGTTTCGGAGTTCTGTTCTCACTTCCGGAGAAATGTGAATATGATCAAACGGGTAGTGACATCTGGCAGGTGAGTCTAGATCAGTGCTACAGCGCAGTTCAGGTGTGCAGTACTGTACTGTACTGTACTGAATGGACCCCGCATTTCACTTCCAGGCGGGACAGAGGCTCAACTGTTTGTATCACGGTGCCAGATGCACGTATAATTGGTGAAAACATGAAGGATTTTTGAAATTTTCAAGATTTGTCATGATACTCATTACATCATGAGTGTGCGGTCGCTTCATTGCAGCTTCCCGAAAAGTTCCAGGCTCTGACTTACCACAAACAGTGTGGAGACCCTGTAGTCTGGCACTGGCATCTTGATTGCGTACGGCCCAACACATTTAGCAATGTTTTCTTTGATACATCATTTGGACAGTCTCATTTGTAATCAAAGCCACGGGTACTTGAGTGTCCTGGCTTGCCTGTTCTGAGGACGTTTGCATATCCACTCCATGAAAAATGACCTGACCGACTCTGAAAGGCACAAGGTGCTTCGACCATTGCAAGCCCCGTCCGGGCTTTGGCATCATGTACGGAGAAAGTGAGCCGTCAAGTTGAATGCCGCCACTGAATCGTTCAAACAATGTGCGATGTAGGCAACAAATGAAAAGTTGACTGGAAATCCTCAAAGTATGCATCGACGGGTAGAGACTTGCATCTCCTGTGGGAAGCTTGCAGAAGTGTCTCATAGCGGCCCTCTGCCTGTTTTTTTCCAAGGCTTGATTTCTGATAGTTTCGCCTCGCTTTCTCTCACCGTGGTGGGTTTTCTCGGGTATTCACGTCTGATGCCTGATGAATCTCAAGGAAACTGATTGCCATTGGTCCCTGACCAGTCTCGTGCCTGATCTATCATGCAGCAGATCGACATGAGCCTATCGGACAAGAGACCGCTGTCATAAGTCAAACGAAATCTTCTTTGTAGAGCAATGGAATCATGCAGAAGTCTTGGTATCAGGTGAGCCTTCAGTCGCGTCGGAAATTCACATTACCTCATGCTCTTCATGTTTGCTCCATTCTGACATGGTTTCAGACGGAGGCACGCAGAATACGGAGCCACATGTCGTGTACATCAGACATTCTCATGATAATTCCACCACTCGAAATGGTCAATTCTTACGACATCACCAGAGTGATCTGAGGTCAACGAATCATTTGCCAGAATGTTTTCCCAACTCCTCAGGCAACGACCTCACCGCTGCAGTTGGGTCAACAAAGAATGAGCGTTGACTGCGGGCAGAGTGCGTTGAGAATGGACACCGTTCCAAGATGGTCCAAGATGGAGTGAGATGGTCCGCTTGGCAAACAATTCGATGACAAATCGAGTACATTTCAGATCGAGGTGGCGATTCCCCTCTGAACAATATAGGAGTGGCATCCCCTCCTCCTAGAATCCGTCACAGTCGTCATCTCCGTCCCCAGGACCTGGTCATGGTATAACTTCTGCCTGGCCAGGCCACTACATCAATTCATTGGAAGGCAAAGACTTGTCGATCCAAGTAGTCCAAGGCCAATCTTCATTACTGCTCTTCGAGACTAACAATCATTTGTCCCAAAGCCACAACAGTCCTACGCCACGGCTTTGGCCCTGCTTCCAAATTCTGGATGCCAGCGGCCAATAATGGCTCTCCCCCCGATCACCAGCACCAGCATGACTATGCTGAAAGTGCAGCCGGCCATCGTAAGCCCACTTCTTCAACGACATACCCTGACATTGTTCTGACGATTTAGATGCCACCTCCTTGGTCTGCCTCGAGCCACTCAATTTGAAACTGGGAAAAATAGCAAGTCGCATCAGCTCGAGTAAACTATGATCACCTTGCTGATATTGGCAGAGTCATTGACCAAACCATGTCAAATGCGGCTGTTCTCAGTACCCGTCGACGGCCGGGTATCCAGCTCGGCGGCAGCGGGCCAAGGAGAAGGGGACGCCAGCCTGCGCAGGACCGGGCCATGTCGAATGGCTTGTTCTGGCCAGGCCAGCAAAGACGTTCGCATGGCACGTCAAGACCGAGGAGCCTGCGCAGAGTGTCCCAGATCGTTTGCTTAAGGTTGTTCGAAAAGGTCGTACTGCAGTAATCAGGCGACCACCAAGCTGTTGCATGAGGGTAGCTGGAGGAGGGCCCGGAGTGGTTGGCAGAGGCGCAATTGACGATGCAGCGAGGTGTTTCCGGGCGCTCCGCACGAAACAAGGAGACATCCTCGTGATGCTGCCACTTTCTCATGACAATGAGAGCATCAGTATATCCTCGTGGTCCTAATCCGGGTTCCTGAAAAGTTAATCAGACCCCGACCACGAGCGTGGTGAGATTCACCACGAGATGCCCCAGGCGTTGATAACGTCTGTGGAAGTGCACATCGAGATGGCCGTCAGGTGTGCCTATTCTAGCCGACTGCTTCATCTCGAGGCCAATTCGCCCCTGTCATCATCTGCGGACGCCGTCTACCTTGGGTATCACACCCCGGCCAGCGTCGTTTTGACGACAGCGTCCCTCAACTTCGCCAAGCATTATATGTCTGTCATGGTCCTTCCGATTATGGCAGAAACAATGCGCGTCTCGAAAAGCCAGCTCAGTTGGCCAGCGAAAAGGAGCAAGCTACAGTGGCTGATCAATTGTCTCGACAACATTGTACGCATATAACCGCTGAAACCCAAATCATTTGTCGTGAGCCTCTGTCGTGTGATGACAATCAGGCAGAGGCCGAAGCTGCTCGACATGGACCTGCTTAGAACGAGACGACATGTCTAGTTTTACAGTCTCTAATTGCTGCTGTGGTGATAAAATAGACGCACAAAAAGGTGCGTGCTCATCCTGAAAAAATGACGACGAAACACTAACGGATCAAGGTCATGTGCCGTGACTCTGTTGCCGTGGGCCGAATACCTTTCGCCGGACATGAGCACAAGCTCTGGCCTACGAGTCAAACGCGGAAGAACACAAAAGCGGCCACCACAAGACCGCCAAGCGTCGAAGGGCAAGAGGCGAGATAGACCCTCCTGCTCCGAGAAGCCGCAAATCAACTCTCACCTATCATGCGCTTGATTATCTTAACTTCCATCTGAAGACTGCATCCCGCTAAGAAGCCCGGGGTAGAGATGGACCATGCCCAATTCTTGGCTGCGTTTGAACTATACTCGTAAATTTCTGATCTCGCAAAGTCTACTTCCCTAACGAGTGATAGGTCTCAATAACCGTGTCCAGACCCGTGCAAAAAGCCTGCACGTCTCGCCCATCCAGAACAGACACAGGGTAATCGCTTGAGCGGCAATATGCACCTGACCACCACTACAACGTCATGAAGAAGACCCTACAACGCATCAACGAGGATCTCCTCAAGCATCGAAAGGACCAGATGGGCTTGACGAACTGGTCTGAACGGAAGCGCTTCCATGAACTGCTGCCGAGATATGAGGTCAAACTCTCAAGGACGAAACACATTCGGTACGATCGTGCTCTCAAAAATCATTGAAAGCACCACCGGCGCCAAAGCACGCAATGCAGTACTTATTTGGTTATCAGCCACATAACATGTCTGTAGCAGATCATGGTGGTGAGTCCTCCGTTGTCCTGCAAAAGCTTGTTTCCAAACTAAAGAGTACTTTTCATTCAGCAGCAATCTTTCCGATCGGTATACTCTCAACGGGCTCGCCTCAGGTGTTTCTTCAGCATCGACGTGTATCATTTGCTAAACAAAATAATCACGTCGGGTTGAGTAGAGAGCAAGTGCGCGGTCCAGTGTCATATATCTCGCGCATCACATGACGGTCTCTTGAAGGCCGGCCTGAAGGCAATCTCCACGCTCTGCAGGGAATCGGGAGAAGAGGAGAAAGCCGCCTTTCGCGCCATGGCACAGATGCTGGCTCTTGTCAAGGCAATCCCATCCCTCACGACTTGACCTCGGTTTCCACCGGACAGTACCGGTCAAAAATGGAAGCCCGTGCCTCCGCATATATGTTGCGGTGCTTCATCCTCGGCCACTAAACCAGTGCGTGCCCCTCATCATCACATTCACTTCATTCACTGACTTGCTCCTCATAGGTTCCCAGGACTCTGGATTCGTTAGACCCTGTCCGCAGTCGCGATGTTCCAATTTTCCTTTCGCCTGTGCTCTCTCTCGAATACCCCCAAAGCCGGGAAATCTCAAACAGCTGGAATCTGCCGTCTTGTTTGCCTTCTACCCTGCGTCGCGCATATCAGACGGCAGGCAGCTACCTGGGGACTTTCCCGGCGTCGAGATAATACGAGCACAGGTGATTACGATTCGGCCGCGCGCTTGACCTGCTGGACCATAATGGCCGGATGCGAGTGTGTCCCACAACCTTGGCTGCAGGTTCTGCCCGACCACATACAGATCTATCGAAGATCTGAATCTCCACTACCTGAACGAGCACGACTGTGCGAGGACGGTAGCATGTGGCTGGACGGGCTGTGGACGCAAATTCCACAGCGAGGCTGATCTGCGTAACCACGGACTCGAACACCGAAACTATGCGGAAGGCATCGCGTATTGGCGGGGCTATTGCGTCTGCCCACATGGTTGTAACAATGGTCAGCTATTTGCCTGTGAGCACGGGTTCGACCTACACATGCGAGGAGCCCACTTTGTTGGTGGCACCCAGGAATGCCCTCAGGAAAACTGCAGCGAGACTTTTGACGATCGGTCGAAGTAGCACCACTAATAAATCATCGCTCATTAAAAAAAAGACAAGATTGATGACAGGGAGTGGACGCCTCCCGTTGGACTGGTGGAGTGCTTCGCCAATACACACTTTGACGAGACTACTACATTCAAAATGTCCGACATCATCCAATTCATCAATCGACCATGTGTCGACAATTCTCGACGCGCTCTTCGAGGCTTCTAGTCGGCAGGCAAGCTTCACCATGTCTTGGGCCTGGATCTCTGCGGGGCCTCCCCTCAAACACCTCGGGCCGCCACCGATGAAGCTGCTGTTCAGCGACCCACGCCGCGACGACCATTCCATCATCGCACTCTCGGAGTGGCTGCGAGGATCCGGATACGTGACCGAGAAAGAATTCCGGGGTCGGCGCCACAGGGAGTGTGCCCATCATTACGACTTCTACGATCCCAATTAATCCAGACGCAGAGAATTATGTGCTCAAATTTTGTCCAACCGATCCGGCTTTCTACCTAGAAGGACATAATGAGGAAGCAGAGAAGGGATCCAGCTCGCCAGAAGGTGAGAAGAACCCAGGTAAGGAAGAATCCGATGCCGAGGACACCAGCGACATGGCGGACAAGGCTGCGAGGGTGTCCTCATATCATACAGTCTGACGAGTTTCCTGCTGATCCTCTGAACCCCCATGTTCCGAAGCGCGCTCACGAGTTGACCGAGTGGCTCAACTTGGAGTATTTCGAAGACGGAACTCTGGACGACATGATGGAGCTGCTACGTATGATCGGATGAGAGCCGCTACCAAGAATTTTAATGGATGATGTGGAACATCTCCTGGGATACTTGTTGGAATGGGAACGTGCCTTCGACTCGCGTTCTTGGCCATCACACCCGCCTCGAACACAATTGACACGGAAAAATACAGTTTGACCGTGTCGGCGACCCTGAACCTCACCGTCTTGGCTCTGATGGCACCGATCATAACGGTGATCAGTACGTCCATCAAAGTGGCACGGGTGTAATTGGCTAAAATACTCTGATGCGGGTTCGAGGCAGGCTACTGCTCCTTCGACGCTTGCCCGCAAGGATCGAGCCACGCTCGCCAAGATTGGGGCCGAGCATTGCTGGTTTGAGCGGAGCCGGTCGGGTTTCCGAGATGGAGGAGAACAAGGGGAAGGAGAACAGCGACGACGACGATGACGACGACGACGATAATGATAAGTTTCTGAAGGTGGCCGACGACATGTCCAGCATTATTCTGGAAACTTACCGCAAGTAACTCCTGCTGCTCCATCTATGCGCCGAGATGATGCGAGCAACCGAGGAGGGCTCCTAATCCAGTGCAGACTCCTACAGGGTGACGGTGAGCATTTTCTCGTGGTGCCAAAATCGTGCTTTAGACACTTTAGTATTACATTTACGACTCGGGGTTTGCAGTCAGTCGCTCCAGGACTTTCTCAGTGGTCGGGGCAGCATCTGGCAAAAAATGGCATGGAACTCTTGTCGGCGCACAACCAAGGACGATGGGCTTGTACTCACTCAATGATGGATGCTCAATCAAAACCTCAATCACTCTCTCATTCATAACCTCGTTCTATCTTGACACATGATTTCATGCTCGTAGCAGTACCAATCACTAATATGAGACTCTCTTATACACAGGTATCATATCTCATTGGCTGTGTTTCTACTCCGAGGCAGGCTTCTGCCTCAGAATGTCAGCAGCTCTTTCAGCGACAGCAAAGACTGAGCTCTGAATGTTTCCTCTGGGAATCAGCGGGAAGATGCTGGCATCGACGATTCTGAGGCCATCCACGCCGTACACTCTCAGATTCGAGTCCACAACACCGCCATTCTCGCGCGGCAACATGGCTGCCGTTCCACACAGGTGGTAATGCGGCGTGTAGCTGCTCTTGAGCACCTTCTTGGCGTCCTCCAGAGTCTCGAGCCTCTTACCGTCGTTGTGCAGACGCCTGCCGCCCTCCTTGATCAGCCCCCGCAGCGGCTCCGTGTCGCGGATCTTCTCGGGCAGAAGCAGATGTCGTGCGTGCAGCTCCAGGTCCAGCGGGTGGGACATGGCGTTGGGGTCGAGCGCGGGAGCCGCGCTCATGTCGGCCGACTTGATGTGCGTCGAGCCGCGGCTGAAGGGGTGGTTCAGCACCGCCGCGATGCCGACGTAGAACCCGGGCGTGCCGAGCCCGTAGATCTGCGCGGGGGAGTCGCTCGGGTTCGCGTTCACCTGGAACGGCGCCAGGGTGAACTGCGCCGAGCAGTCGCCCGGCGCGCAGATCTGCTCGCGGAGGACGCTGGGCTGCGCGTCAGCCTGCCCGAGTTCCTCCAGCAGAGGTCCGACGGCCGCGGGTTCGACGTCAGCATTATGAAGCGGGAAAAAGGCCGACGCGAGAGCGTTGACGGACAGGGGGCCCGCTCTGGCTGTCTGGAATGCCTCCATGCACATCTTGGCGACTTCGGGATTGCGCATCTGGTCGCCCGAGGTCATAGGATCCTCTACCTCCCAGCAGAATGGAACGAATCCGTGGTCTTGGAGGTTCTCGCCGACGTTGGGGTTGTCCAAGAGGCACTCGATTCCGTGCTTTTTGAGTATGGTCTTGCTGCCAATCCCTGACACTTCGAGAAGTTGAGGCGTCTTGACTGCTCCGGCTGCAAGTATGACCTCACGCTTGGCGGTGATTTGGCGCTTCTTTCCATCCTTTCCTGTGAACGCGACACCCGTGGCCGCAAGTTCGTTGGTGCTGGTCTGCTCAGTCAATAAAATCTTCTCCACCAAAGCCTCAGTAACGACTCGGAGATTCGGTCTCTTGGCAGCCCTCTCGGCATAATATGTATTGCCAGCGTGACTTCTCTCTCGCGTGACTGGGTGAAGTGTGGCAGCACTGTTGAAAGCCCCGGCAGATGTACCAGCAATTGGATCGCCGTCAATGGGCTTGCACAGATTAGACCACGCCTGTGGCCAAGCCACAGTAAATGGTGGAAATCCTTCCTCACTGCCGTATGAGACCTGGATAGGTCCGTCTGTCCCGTGGTTTCCGTTCAGATAATCCAGCATGAGCTCCTTCTTCAGCTTGGGCTGGGGCTCGGTGAAGGTGTGGAACTTGCGAAAGTAGCTTCCCATGCCGTCCCATCCCCAGCCTGGGTTTCCTGACTTCTCCCATGCATCGAAGCCCGATTTGGACGGATAAATGACCATCCCAAGATTGATTCTATGACGGACCGATTTAGTACTATTGCCATGGAATCGAACAATGTCTAATGCTTACGCTGAAGAACCACCGAGAGTCTTCCCTAGAGGCTGTGCCAGTCTCCGGTCATTGAGATGGGTCTTTTCGGAACCGGAAATCAACATGTCAGCTCGAGACGGAGGAAGTAGGATGGGCACATACCTGAGGTTCTGTCGTCAAGCACCAATCATAGTCAGGGTCGTGGAATGTCGCCGCCGACAGGGCTTGGATGGTAATCTTGGGGTCATCCAGGCGGTTTGCGCCCGCTTCAAGAACGAGGACACGAACGTCCTCGTCTTCTGTCAGCCTCGAAGCGACCACAAGCCCTGATGTTCCACCTCCGACGACGATGTAGTCGAATGGCGCATCATCCAGGCCGGCAGCGGAAGATGTGTCGATGGCAGCCATTTTGCTATCGATTCAGAAAAAACGATGACTGCAAACAAGGAACAGAATAGAGTACCTGATGAGTTATATATTTATATATTATTTAAAATAAAAAAAGTTTGGTGGTTATGATTAACTGTTATGTTCACGTCTTCGCTCCAGATGAGGTGAGATTACACAGCAGGCAATGCAGGTCTGACATGAGTCCCCGCAGACCCAGATTTGCCCCCAAAACGTCCTGTAGGAGCGTGGCACAGTTGAAAGGATTGAGTTGCAATCGTTCACGACTGTGGATAAGGTCGTTTGTTGAGTATATGTTCAGCGGCCACTCCATTTCGGTAACTCCACTACATACCTACTCTGACTTCCTTCGCCGAGAAATATCTGCCGCTATTTGCTACGTTCATGTCGCTACATATTCTCGAGAAGGTGGAAGGGAATGTTGAGGGATCAATTCTCTGTCCCGGGTCCTTCTCCGGTTATAGTGGACCATTGTTAGTGGAGTACAGACGAAAGTCTGCCTCAACCCTGTCGTTCAAAAGGCCTCACGGGGAAGAGATCCCGGATCATGTTTCCATTTCTTTCAACACCATAGATTATTTTGCTAGCTGGTTCGAATGTTGAACGTCTCTACCATGGATTGGTGAGCTCGCGAGGTGTTCTATGGTGTGTGGGTGGCACGATTGTTCTAGGTGCGATGGCTTCTGACTGCCGGGGTCACTCATAGCAGAGTCAGAGTGACTGACCACATCGTTTGCACGTTGATGCCGGCATCCTCCACGGTGCCCGCTCATAAGCCCGTGGAAAGTACGTAATACAGTCAGCACATTTCAGAACCACACCTGTTCATCAGAAGAAGCGAAGCAAGGATTCAAAACACGATGATGAATTAAGACATTTATTGCATCGACTCAGGAGATCCTAAGCAACCGCCACAGTCTGCGACGGTTTCTCCGTATACTGCAGCTTTGCTCTCATTCGTCTGTACTCCTCCTGAATAACAGGCGGGTACTTTGCCGGATTTTCCACAGTCGAGCATGCCGGCAAGCACTCAATAACGGACTTCGAGTCGGGGCTCACAAAGTAAGGAATCGAGTACCTGGCGCGCGTCATCAGCTTCTTCCGGCCGTCGCCGCCCGCGGCCTGCAGCGGCGGCACCGTGACGCGGTGCAGCGTCGACTTGAGGTAGTCGTTGCTCCAACGCATGAGCAGATCCCCAACGTTCATGACGAGCGCCCGCCTGAGCGGCGTGGCGTCGACAAAAGTGCCCGGCACCGACGGGTCCTCGACCTGAAGTCCGCCGCAATCGTCCTGGAACAGCATGGTAATGGAGCCCCAGTCCGAGTGGGCGGGCATCCGCGCCAGGGCATTGCTCGAAAGCTTCTCCGTCTCGACCGGCGGGTAGTGGAGCAGGCGGAGCTGGTTGTTGACGCCGCTGTGGAAGCGCAGGAGGTAGTCCTCGTCCTCGAGGCCGATGCCGAGCGCGACGGCCCGCAGGATCTCTTTGGCCGTGTCGAAGCAGTGGCCATAGAAGCCTGTCATGAAGCTTCGGAAACCGGGAAGAGTCCCTTCAGGAAGCCACACATTGGGCTGTTCGGGGTTGTCATCGCTTCCAATCTCATAACTCTCCTATTGTTACCGGCAATACATGGTTATCAACCGCTCACCAATGCTAAGTGATCGCGCATAGTCTTACCTTACAGTCTTGCACCTTCCTCAGCTCTTCATCTTCAGCGTCTGAATCCTGATCCTCCTTGTGGATGTACTGGGAGACCTTTTCGAGTCCTGGCCACGAGTAGCCTCTGTGCACATTGGGGCCTGCACGAGTCAGCAATGTATAGTCATTTATTTATTGTAAGTATTACCAGGCGGATGAGGAGCCAGCATTTTCTCCTCTTCTGACAGATCGAAGAGCTTCTTGGACCAGCCGAATGCCTCATCGAGTAAGTTATCTTGCACTCCGTGGTTGATAATATATACAAATCCGACCTGTCTGCACGCAGTTGCAAGCTCTTTTGCAATGCTTTGCCTCTCCTCCGTGCTGCCGCTCTGCCATTTCCCAAAGTCAGTTATCGGTAGTGAAGCCGTAGACGCCATATTGATGCTGGGATAATTAGTTGGCGCAGTTCCTGAAGCGAGTCTTGGATAAAATGTAGTGTAGGGTGACGGCCCACGATGACCACCCGATAAACGAATCTAGAAGCCTTGATCACCCTGTTTCAGCATCACAAGGAGCGGGGTCATCCGGCATGTATGCGCAACGGCATGGCTTTGATATGCGGTCATAATGGCGGACCTGCTCCGGATGCTCCGAACATCCGTCGGGTATACCGCCGTCAAGTTTAAACGGCCCTGGCGATCATATTACATCTGCCGTTCATTGGCCCGATTGGATGCATCAGTTCAATTGCTCCTGCAATGAATCCCGACGGCTCGCTTATCGTAATGTCGATCCACCGAGTACAACGTAGGATATGATTGAAGATAATGAGTCGCGTCGTTTTACTGTTACTATGGAGGACTTCCAGCCTGTGAAACGTTGTTGCTGTTCTTGGGTCTGAAGATACTTCTTCATTCGTAGATGCGATGCAATACTGCTCCTTGTTCAACGACGAATACAAGTTCAATCTGTTTCAAACGCCACGCTCGGCCTCAAGAATTGACTGCCATGCCAAAACAGAAGACTGCGCATTGGTTGAAGCGACTAGAGTGCCCCGTCGATGAAAATGCCAATTACAGGAATACCTATTGGTGCAACCGTGATCTGATCCCTATCCCAGAAGACAGAAGAACTTGGACATGGCAAGGCTTTGCCGGATATTGGGTCATTTGCGGGTACGTTTGCGAGACGACATGCCATATATCATGTACATTGTAGGATGCTCTGTTGACAAGATTCGGCTAGAATTAACACTACAGCATGGACTGCCGGGTCATCACTGCTGTCGCTTGGCCTCAACGCGCAGCAGGCCATAGGCTGCGTCGTCGGTGTCGCTCTCATCTCAGCACTCATCGCCGTTCTGGCAGGGTGGCCGGGTAGTCATGTGTATCTTGGCTTTACTGTGCTCAGCCGAGCATCTTGGGGCATGCGTGGAGGGTTCTGGCCAGTCCTGAATCGAATCGTTACAGCCTGCGTCTGGATGGGTATTCAGGTAAGTCGCCCAAAAGTCATGTGAGCGATTATTATTGACTGGTTTGCCGTTCCCAGGCCTATTGGGGAGGTCAAGGTAAGACTCTTTCTGAATTTTCATGCCTTGCACTCAGAGCATTCTAAAAATACCCTCGCAGCCGTCAAGATCATGCTCCGCGCCATCATCGGCCCAGCATTCGTGAACCTCAAAAACACGCTGCCGGCGTCCTCAAACACCGACACCGCCAGCCTGATCAGCTTCTTCGTCTTCATCGTAATCTTCCTCCCGCTGCCCATGATCCCCCCGGAGAAGCTGCAGCTGCCGTTCCGCATCACCTTCGTCATGATCACGGCGACCATGTTCGGCATGCTGGGGTGGGCCGTGTCGGCGGCCGGCGGGCCGGGCGTCCTGATGAGCACGCCGGCGACGCTGCGCGGCCCGGCGCTGAGCTGGAACGCCGTCTTCGGGCTGCAGTCCATCGTCGGCTCGCAGGCCTCGGGCTGCCTCGGCCAGTCGGACTGGACGCGCTACGCGCGCACGCCCAACGCCGCCCTCTTTGGCCAGTTCGTCACGGCGCCCATCTTCATCGTGGTCACGGCCGTGTGCGGCATTCTCATCACGTCTGGCGCCGCGACCATCTACGGAGAGTACATCTGGAACCCGTTCGAGCTGCTTCTCGCGGTCCAGGATCATAGCATGTCGCCTGCGGCGCGCGCGGGCACTTTCTTCGCGGGGCTTGGGTTTCTGACCGATCAGCTGGCTTTGTGCCAGATGTTGAACGGTGTCAGCACCGGGATGGACATGGCTGCGCTGTGTCCCAAGTATGTATTCATCCCCATTTGGATAATGACCATGACTAACATGGGAAAGATGGATAAACATTCGCCGAGGTTGTTATATCTTGACTGTGGTGGCCATTGCCATCTGTCCATGGAATTACGTGACGTAGGTCGACCATCTCGTACAAATCCATCCATAACAAGCAATATTGACGCGCTGAACACGACAGTAACCCCGGCACTTTCATCACGGTATTGAGTGGGTGGAGTGTCTTCCTCAGCCCCATGACCGGCATCGTCGTCTCGGACTACTTCATGGTCCGCCGCGGCGAATACCACATTGGCGACCTGTACCTCGGCGACAGCCGCAGCGCATACTGGTATACCCACGGCTTCAACTTTCGGGGCTTCGCGGCTTGGGTACTTGGCATGGCGCCGCTGCTACGTGAGTTTACCTCGAATATTCTAGACGTCCTTTCACACATTCCTATGTCCACTGACGATGGAACAGCCGGGTTCGCGCGAGCTGTTCAGGGAACTTCGAACAACAACGGATGGGACCACATTTATCAGATCGCCTACTTTTACGGTTTCGTGACCTCCTTCACGACCTACTACGTGCTTTATCTTGTGTTCCCGCAAGAGCGGCAGCGAGGAAGTTCGCCGTTCGTACTGGACATGGAGCCAGAGGTAATAACCGGCGCAAGTGCATTCGACGAGGAGAGGGCTGGCGTCATTGTGTCGGAGGAGAAGAAGACTGCGCGTGTACTGGAGGCTTAGCAGATGATCCGCCGAGGAAGTTGGGCAAGGATGGGTCTTCACGTGCGAATTTCTCTTGATTTCGGCAGAGTATTGAGTCACTACCATATTATCCCAAGGAATTTTTAGCCGTAATAACAAAGAAGATTAGACATTCGGAAAATTAGTGAATAGATCTTCTATGACTATCTCTGTATTATGGAACCATCAAACCGAATCCGAATGTATCAAGTTGCCGACGCAAGCGGATGCTTCTCATTTATTACTTTGGGGTGATATTCCCACTTGACGAAAGATTCAGGCAGCTTCTTTTCCTCAAACCCCTCCAAGACTGGAGTCTTGCTGACCACGGGTGAAACACTTTTCCTGAGGATAAATTCAGCCAGGGGAAGGAGGAGAGTCAATCCATGCTTGCCAACGATCATGTGCTTCCAATTCAGCCACGCGAGCAACCGCGCGCTCTGCTCGGAGAATTTGGCCGTCTGCAGCGTGTCTTTCGCTCGAGCCTGCTGATACGACTCGAACATCTTCTCGAGGGCTGGAGTCGACGGTGATTGGTCTCGCTGCAGCAGACGGCGCAGCTGGTTGACCAGGACGACCAGATCCGTCACGCCGCAGTTGTATCCCAGCCCGACGTGCGGCTCGAGCTTGCGGACGGCGTCGCCTACGAGTACTATGCGCTTGTGATACCATTGGTCTACCAATCCCTCCTCCAGGTCGATCATGCCGGGTTCGCCGATGCTATGGCGGCCGACCTCGGCTACTGTATACCCGGGCGCGACGTGGAGATGGCCCCATCGTTCCAGCATGGCAGTCCGATCGGCTTCTGTGTACCGCGTCAAGACTGAAGTCGGAGCATCCAGCTTCTCGAAGAGACCGAACGTGGCTCTCTTCGATGTGCAGACCGTTTGAATGCTGACGCCTTGGTGAATTGCGTTATATGTGGTGTTCGCAGCCAGTCCCGGCAATAGAGGTATGTCGGCAAAGTACATCCGGTATGTTGTCACATATGGTGTCTTCTGCTTCTCTGGCAGGTCCTTGGGCTCGCAGCCGGTCTTGAGAGACTGCGCAAGCAGGCGAGTGTGGCTTCGAACGCCGTCGGCACCAATGATGATGGATCCGCTATGACAAGTCCCGTCGGCGCATGCGACATTGACTCCGTGCTCAGATACTTGGATGTCCGACACCTGCTTTCCCAGTAGTACGCGATCCTTTGCAGTCTGTGGTAGGCTGCTGTAGAGGAAATCCATCAACTTTGGCCGGCTCATCAACCTGACTCCATGGCCATGACTGAGCAGTCAGCAATCGGGACAATAAAACGATTTCCTGAGTACGGGAATCTTACTTCTTTTCTAGGAATTTCAGTGTGTCGTCTGTCCTCCTCAGGCGACCATCCTCGGCAGTCAAAACCAACATCTTGGAGATGTGCTCCAGGAGCGGCTTCGCTATCTCGAGCAGACCCAATTGATCAAACAGCCGCAAGGTCTGTGGCCAGACGGCCAGGTCCGTTCCCCGGTAAGTCGAGATATCATTGTGTTTCTCCAAAACCACAAAGTCGATGCCGACTTGTGAGAAGATGTGCGCTGCAGTAAGGCCGACTAGGCCGCCGCCGACGATGACAGCGCGGAACTGTGCTGGCTCGTCCATGATGTGTTTTGGGCTCTGGTTGACGAGAGTTAGTAATAGAACACAGAGAAAGCGGCAGACAACGGTTGCGAAAACGCTCAGCCCAATTGCCGAGATGGATACTGGGTCTCTGGGCTTACGTAGTTGTAGATGAACCAGCCAGGAGTTAGTCGAGAAGGTAAGATTTCTCTGGTTCATACTCCGTCGTGGCCTTCTAACCTAGATGCAGTGGGCGAATGGTACGACCCTTGCATCATGCTCAGTACGAGTTGGCCTCGGCAGCTGTGATGCATATACCTCCTGTAACACGGACCCATCTAGAAGAGAATCACTGCAGACTTCTGCCCAAATGCAGGCTGGTGAAGAATCGTGTGCCCTACCTAATCAGCTCATCTCCTTTTGCTGACAACCCACATATTTACAAGACCATCTGGGCCGCACCTGCCCCCACAGTGAAGCGGGCAGAAGCCTATGAGCATCTTCTGCAGCGGTGACACGGTAGATTCGCTAGGAAAAAAGGCATCATACATGCAGCCTTACCAATCACGTCTGCTCAAGACCATTTACCCGATTTGGTCAGTTCCGACGGCGGCCCAGTAAATAGACTCCCAGTATACGTCGCGGTCTCGAAGGGTGCTTTGAGACTAGAAAAGACGCTACACAGTATGATGAATTGCTTTCTCACTTGCGCGCTTCATTCTGAGACATGTAATGGATATGTATTGCAGAGATTTCTACCCAAGTGCATGTATGTTGCATCTCTCAAGTTACGTGCGCTTGCCGAGTGACGAATGATTCATTCTTATCGGCCGAGATTTACACCTCCGAGTGCGGCTTTACCCCTATTGTACGCCAGGAGCACAAGCCGAGTTCAAACACAGAGCGTCCTCTCAAGCCTTCTTGATCAGAACGCCCTGAATTCTGGGCAGACAAGTGATGAGATCCTCGGGTGCCTCGATCGCCTCGGGGTTCTCCCATTCTCCAGCATCCAGAATGTCTTTCAACACATTCCGCGTCAAGTGACACCCAACAAATGTGCTCCAGCCAGGATTCAGGAGGGCTTTCTCAGCGTGTTAGCTTGTGTCCAAACCACTTTCTCACATATTTTCGTAGGGAGAACATACCTTGCTCGGCGATCGTGATGGGGTCCTTGCTCCATCCGTGCTCCCAGAATATGAACTTTCCCCCGGGCTTGAGGAGCTTCCATACCTCCTTCATGACGATCTTGGGATCTTGAACGGCACACAAGACCTGGATAGACAGTAAAGAATCCAGACTTCCCTCGGTGATTCCCTCTTTTCTCAAAATGTCGCTGTCTTCAATGTTGGCAACCACGAGCTTGTATTTATCTTGTATGCCGTGCTTTACCAGCTTGGCGTTGATGTCGTTCTCGTAGAAGGCGTTGGGCTCAATACCTGGCGGCGCTCAGAGGTTAGCATTTCTCATTTCTTCAAGGGAATCAATAGAGAATGATTGATCGGTTTGAGTGTCACTCACCATAGACCTGACTGACGCGAGACATGTCGAAGCGATGAAGCTGATTGCCCGACCCGGGACCCAGCTCAACAACCACGCCACTCGCAGCTTTCATCAGCGACGGGACAACGGTTGTATCTTCAAAAGCGACGAAGCCGGGAGCTGCGTGTCATGACAAGTAAGTGTCTATACCCTCGATTGAAAATAGAGGTGGAAAGTGTATTACAGGTTGTGCAGAACAGCTTGGCCATGGCTGCATCGCGAATCTGCGAGAGGTGGAAGAATGCCCCAAGGCCATCTTGACGAAGGGCATTCACGAAAGCTTCCCAATGCACTATATAGACAGGAAAGATTTAGTAAGAGTATGAGAACTTGAAGTCAGGAAGACCTACAGCGGATGGAAAACCATATCATGCCGCATGGGCGAAGAAACGCAGCAAGACGAGGATTCTGGGCCATGGTTGTTTCACAGCAACAGCGATGATTGATTACAACAAGACAAGCGATCAATGTTATACGATTGAGCAAGTGATGATAGTATGATGTGTTATGAAGAAGACTAGATGTTGGACGTGTAACTGATGGTGGCTTTGTGCTATGGTATGCCTGAACCAATAATACTAGAAAGTGTGTACTGGACCGGATTTAGTAAATAGGGAGGAGAAAAGAATAGCTGTAAGCCGAGCAAGTCGAAAAGGGTATCTAATACCTTGCCTAGGTACTGCAGGCAGGACATTGTACCCTAATGATTGGTGCTGATTGATTGGTGTGAGCGGCACAGCAATCAACCTCGCTTATCTGGACCTGGGAACTTGAGCGCTAATATCATAATACTTGTTTCATCCCTCAACCCATGGAAGTCAACAGCTTCTGATGAGAGTCTTGACCAAGCACTTATCTCACTCGCAAAGGGAGAAGATGCAGTCGAAAATAGGGCCTGCAAGGGTAGATCAAGGTTGAAGATACTCAAATCTATGGTCTATACCGAAATATGCTACTGCAATTAGGTTGTGAGGCGTGGCCGTGCGAATGCAGCCTTCGCACGCTTCCCCGATCCTATAATTATAAGCTGATTCCGCGATTGAGTAGCGAGTGCAGAGGAGTTCAGATCAGACGAGAGAAATGCCAATGCTTCCAAGAAATTTCCAGCGCTCTGATCATACTATGTCTGCTTGGAAATGTGCCAATTGCACGGCGTGTGTTCCACATCAGGTCATGACCCTCAAAACAAGTATGAACCAACTGCATTGCTCCGACTCAGACATCCCTCACGTTCTGAGATTCATCGCCCTCTGCGTTTAGCAATTCCTTTGAAGCTGATCCCGATCCTCGCGATCTCTTAATTGACAAAGACTTGGATCGGCCATTCCACGTATTGTATGCATGTAGGCCGGGCGCGGATTGCTCGAGGGCCGACTTCGATCTTCTCAAAGCAAGGTCTGTGTCACTCTTAGCCGAGTCATTTTCGTCCAACATATGCGTGGGAACGCAGTCCTCGTATGAGGAAACGTGGGTGAGTGGAGTGCCATATTGCTGCGAAGTTCCTGATATCGCCTGAGACACCTCTCGTCTACCCACCGGTGTGTTTGGAGGTTGAAGAGCAACTGCATTTGGGAAGTCACAAGAGTCTGGCGAACCACTTCTGTCGCCGTTCTGAAGCCCTCGTATTCCTTGAGCAAATCGAAGGCTCAAGGGTGCTTTTGACGACGCTCCACTGAGGCCTCTTGGTCGTGCCTCACTGGTCACAGATGGTCGCTTGAGGTGGTCGATTGTTCTCTTAAGAGCCTCCAACTCCTTGTATCCACCATGCTGAGGTATAAGTTCAAGCTCGGGATACTCCAGTTCTCCTGAAGAAGCCGGTCTCCTCTTCGCATGTGTAGAGTGGTTGTTGAGACTACCATTGGATCCATCATGCTCGCGAAAGAATTTAGCAAGGCTTTCTCGCAGCGAATGGCCAACTTTGCTGGAGAAAGATCGTCTTTCGGGGGTCGTATGACTGTCTTCCAAGGCAGGAACCTCTCCGTCCATGTCAGTCGACCACTTGATTGAGCCGACGCCGGCTTCAGCCACAGCAAAGTCCTTGGGTGTAACCGAATCATCAACGCCAGTAGCTCCATTTCGCTCTTCTCGATTGTGAGAAGGCCATTTTGCCCAAGATTCCGGTATACCGTGACGAGTATGTGTGGCATATATATGAGTTCTAAAGCTAGGCGATCGGTCTGCGTCCGATTGTTCGACTTGTTCGGATTGGATCTGGTGTTGCCATTCCTTAACTATACGGTTCGATGATTCGAGTGTGATATTGGTGATTGGCATGTTATCGTGGCCAGTTACGGGTCTGAGCGACGGTGATTGAAATCCCGATCCATCTTGATGACTTCGACTATAGACAGAACTTGCCTCTCGAGTGTGCGGCATGGTTGGCGCTGCATCTTCATTAGACGCACGGCGAGAGAGTTGACTTTTCAACTGAGTGGATGGCGTCTCTTGTTGGGACTCTGTCTGGCGTCCTTTACAAGCTTCACGTCGCTCTGCCTCAAGTCTGAGAGCACGCTGCCATAGATCTGTGGCTGTCTCTTCTAACTTCAAGTCACACTCCTCATTGGAACCGCCCTTTCCGCGTCTTAATTGCTTGGTATTGCCTCCAACGTCCTTTGAGTGATCTTCATGGGGTTTCTGTTTGCGTAGCGTATTTTGCGATTTCTCTTTGCCAGAAAAGAATCTTGCGAACAAAGAAGGTCTTCTGGAAGGTTGTTCCAGACCATCATCTGCATGTGGCGGAAGTCTTGTATCAACAGGATTACTGACATGACGCAATCCATGTGGTTCTGCATTCTCGGCTGTGTTGTTTGTTCGATCAACGATTCCATCCTTAGAGACAAGATTTGAGTTCAGGGATGCGACCAATATACTGTCATTCCCAGATGCCGTGGCCGGTCTCGTTGATGCATGGGCAGAGTCTGTCGGATCGCAACGTGCTTCGGGACTTTTTGCGGCGTCCACGTCACCACTAGTTAGAAGCTCTGCGCACATGCATCAGCGTAGTCCAAATGGATATGTTGCGAATTGCAACTCACTGTTGTGTCCACAATTCTGGGTTTTTGGTGAGCCCTTTGGCTCATTGTCCGTATCTTTGCCGGGAGTCGCTCGCACACACTGCACATCAACCAATTCAGAGGCAGAATGTGATGATGAGGGATTTTTGGTAAATGGAACTCGGTTATCATGCTCGCAAGCAGCTCCAGAGTCATCTGGTTCTTCTGCCTTTTCGAAAGAAGAGGTCGGCGGTCTACTGGGTCTTTCAGTCGCTGGGAAAGAGCCCTGGAACTTCACAAGATCCGGACCGATACCAGCGCCCGACGACGAGGACAGTGTTCTGACTCGCATTGTCTTGGGGTTGGGATTCATCTCGCTGAACAAGGCAGGATCTGGGCGACCCTCGAGAACGCTATCACTGTTACGACGCGTTGATGAGTGCGAAATGGACTGAAGCGTATCGGAAACGCGAAGCCAGAGATCCAGAGGAGAATACTGCTCAGAGTGTGTTGTGTTGTGAAAGATAGCAGTAGACTGCTCAAAATTGGATTCGTCGGCATTTGCGATTGAAGCAAAAGAGTCTTCTTCCTCTTGGTCCACTTGGGGGACAGTAGATGCTCTCAATGGAAGATCAGATTCATCGACAGGACGTTTCTCAGGACGTGGATCCGCATCATCACTCGTACCCGTGGGAGGAGCTCTGTGAATGACCGTGTTATCCCTTTCAGGAGTGTCGCCTGGGAGCCCGCCAATATACTCTGCCAGATGAGCAGCACTGTAGGACAAGCGCCATGAGGCTATGGAGCTGGAACTACTCGTATCAGACGCATCGCCAAGCTCCGCATGGGGTGAGAGTGGCATCTTTGGCATTGACCCATGCTCTCTCAAGGCGTTCGTGGCCTGCAAGGCTGAGTGTTCACATGCGCTCGGAGGACTTGTTGGGCAGCTGCTGCGGCGACGTAGAGAAGTGCTGGTGACCACTATTGGTAGAGCCACAGCAATCATCTCACGAGCAGGAGATTCGGAACTGCTAGAAGTCGCCGTGTCAATGTCGCACACGGAGAACTCGATATTATCTCTCGGCCCAACCCCAGTAATATCAAGACGCTCAGATGGCGAGTGCGACGTCCGTCTAGAGGGTACATGTTCGTTGCTCTTGATCCCAGCGTCAACTTCTTCCGCATCTGTGCTGAGCTCTTCCTGGATCCTCTTGTGCCTAAGTCGCCTAAGCTCTGCGCGTCGTGCAAGTTCTTCTTCACTGCTACCGACGCTTTGTTGCGACTGTCTTCTGGACTGAGACTTATGGGACAACCGGCGGATCAATTTCGTCTTGAATGCTCCCAAAGCAGTATTCGTGGGTATCCGCTGGTCCAGTTCTTCATCCTCGCTGTCGGAGTTATCGACCTCGATGACTGTGGGGTCGAGGACAGCTTGTTGTCTTGGTGTTGCCACGAGGAAGGGAGCAAGAGCATCGATCAAGACAGCAGGGCCATCATGGTTTTGTCCTCTCACCCGAATTTTAGCTAGCTTGGCTTGGGCAGGTCGGGCAGGCAGTTGAGCAGTTGGTGTTGAAATATTTCGATCTGGATGAGCACCACGGCTGGGGCAGCAGTAAAGAGCCTGCATTCTGCAGAAGAGGGAATGAGGCGAATGGATCAATCCTTGGTGTTCATGAAGCAATTGACGCTCCCAACGATGTCGCCCTTAACGAAAGAGGGCGGATTGATTCAATGGCACATCACCCGCACAACAGGCAATGTGCTTAATGGCTCGGAGTGTTGTATGTGCATGATGCCCGTCGTCCTGCTGAGAGTGCTCTAGACGGCTGGCCTTCTCACTTTCCTCTCGGTGTGCAATCATGTCTAGGAGAGGGAAGCCACGAGGCACGCCCGCGCATTGACGAGCTGCGACTTCCATCATCTCGACTGATGCCCATAGAGGTAATTGCTTAGACCTGGCAAAAGAACATGATAGATATCAATTATTTGGTATTGAATATATGCCATCTCAGGTCGTGGCTTCGTCATCTTTTGAAAGGCCGAAATTCGTTCAAATCAGAATCTGATACACGACTTGTACAATAGTCCCAGTTCGAATTCGAGCCGTTCAACTTGAGGTTTGTTGTACTTTTACTTGGATGATGCTTTCCTGGTTCTTGATGCTTTGATCACCGCAGTGTGGTAATGGATTTACAATTATGCTCCGCAACGTCAGTGATATGTACTGAATGCCGTCATGCTATACATGAGCAATGGCAAGACAATTCCATGATCGGGCGCGACATGGAATACCATGGAAGGTGTACGGTACCTATGCAGTCGGCCACTTGGCCAGAAAGCTCCGAGTGGATTTTGACAGCTGAGCTGCCGTTAGTCTCCGAGATGGGCCGATGCCCGTTGGTACTTGAGTCTTGATTGTGCCCATTTCTCGGCTGCCACACGGTGGTATGTCTAAAATGATTTGATGCTTTCACGGGCAATCGGCATCGTGCTGCTCATGATTGCTTCAAGAACATCTTTGAATGAAGTGCGTGAACGAAGAGGGGGACATATTCGTTGTGACTGTATTTCACGACACATGGGTTTTCAATTTTGCTATCGACAAGAAACCCCGACGAGAGCCGGGTTCGGTGCATTTCCAAATTTGACGCTTGCATTGGCTAGCCTCACCTAGAGACATGATGGATAATTCTTCTTTCGATTAGCTTGGCAGCATAGTAGCTAATCAAGATGTAGAGATTGGTGCTCAACACAAGGCGAATGATTCGTGGTTCCAAGGCCTCAAACATGCATGCATACACAGTATACTTCTGCCACATTGACCAATATTTGCCTTTGGACAGCTGTCGGCAGAATATGTTTGTGCTTCAAGTGATTCTTGGGGGGCTGGTGATAATGTACTCAGTGCGCTTAGAGGGACTCGGGCGCCGGGAAGCAGCGGGTGACTGTTGGGCAGATCCATCTACCAGCGTCATATGCACTCAGCTCTCTTCCTTTCGGATGGTTTTACTGCAAGGGGCGTGGTTTTTTCCTTTGGTACAATGTAGAATGGCAGTATCTTAGGCGATCTCGGGGAGGGTATGGGTCTTGTCCAGTCTCGTAGGCCGAATGGCGCCATCGCTGCCTTTTGTGCCTCTTGGTTGGCAAAGTTGGATTCCGACAGCCGCCCTGCGTGCAATAGTCGGGCACGGTTCACTGTGAGGTCGAGACTGGCGAGGTGGTAGGCCCACCCCCCGCTTTCGGACCCCTAAACTTTTTTTGCTGAATTGCCTTCAATGATGTTTTTTGCTGAGACAACCCCGCCATCAGGTATAGACACTGGCGAGGTTTGTTGTTGCCAGTGCTGCCACTGGTGCTACCTCAGTCTTACCTAGCTCCAGGACCCCTCACCGCCCAACCCGCCCTCCGCCGATCTCTCATCTTTCCTCCCGCCTTCCAAGCCCATAAAAATTTGACTTCCCTCGAGCTGCTTGTGAATCTGTTCTTCTCTTCTCTCCATTCTCAATCCTCCTTGTCTCTAACTCCCATCACTAGAGACTGGAAAAAACCGTGTCTTTTTTGTACGTTCCTTCCCACGTCCACGACCACCTCAACACTTCTACGTTGGGCCAAGTTGCTAACCTGCCTACCTGTCCAGTATACCCCGCATATCACAGATTTCGAGAATTACGGGCAAGATGGTTCAGTCCGCAGTTCTGGGTTTCCCCCGTATGGGTGTGAACCGTGACCTGAAGAAGGCCACTGAGGCTTGTGAGTAACCCAGTCTTCCTATCCCTGTGCCGTCGTGGTACAATTACTTGGAAGTATTGTGCAATTCCTCCGAGAGCCCTTGCTGACATGGTTTCCTTATTCAGACTGGGCTGGTAACCTCTCGCAGTCCGACCTCCTCGCCGAGGCCAAGCGTCTGCGATTGGCTCACTGGAAGATCCAGAAGGATGCCGGTGTCGATGTCATCCCCAGCAACGACTTCGCCCTCTACGACCAGGTCCTTTCCCACATCCAGGACTTCGGTGCCGTCCCTGAGCGCTACAGCGGCGCCGGCCTCGACCGTGTCGATGAATACTTCGCCATGGGCCGTGGCCACCAGAAGGGTGGTGTCGATGTGCCCAGTCTGGAGATGGTCAAGTGGTTTGACTCCAACTACCACTACGTCAAGCCCACTCTCCAGGACAACCAGACCTTCAAGCTCACTGCCAGCCCCAAGGCTGTTGCCGAGTTCACAGAGGCCAAGGAGGCTGGTATCGCTACCCGCCCCGTCCTCGTTGGTCCCGTCTCCTTCCTCCACCTGGGTAAGGCAGACCGTGGCCAGAAGGTCGACCCCATTGACCTTCTCGACAAGCTTGTGCCTGTCTACGAGGAGCTCCTCACCCAGCTGAAGGCTGCTGGTGCCGAGACCGTCCAGATTGACGAGCCCGTCCTCGTCCTGGACCTGCCCAGCAAGACCAAGGCTGCCTTCAAGCCTACCTATGAGAAGTTCGCCAGCCTGGGTGACAAGATCCCCCAGCTCGTCTTCACCACCTACTTCGGTGACATTGTCCACAACGTTGACCTCGTCCCCAAGGACATCTACGCTGTCCACGTCGACCTGGTCCGCAACCCTGAGCAGCTCGACACTGTCGCCAGCAGCCTTGGCTCCAAGACCATCCTCTCTGCCGGTGTCGTCGATGGACGTAACATCTGGAAGACCAACCTGAAGCGCGCCATCGAGACCGTTGAGTCCGCTGTCCAGAAGCTCGGCAAGGAGCGCGTCATTGCTGCCACCTCCAGCTCCCTCCTCCACACCCCTCACACTCTCGCCAGCGAGAAGAAGCTGGACCCCGAGATCGCTGACTGGTTCGCTTTCGCCTCTGAGAAGGCCGTTGAGATTGCCGTCATCGCCAAGGCTGTCACTGAGGGCCCTGCTGCCGTCCGTGAGGCCCTTGAGGCCAACGCCAAGTCTGTCCAGGCCCGTGCTACCTCTGAGCGCACCAACGACGCCGCCGTCAAGGACCGTCAGTCCAAGATCCAGGCTGCCGACTACAACCGCAAGTCTGAGTTCCCCGCCAGAATTTCTCAGCAGCAGAAGAAGCTCAACCTGCCTCTGTTCCCTACAACTACCATTGGCTCCTTCCCCCAGACCAAGGAGATCCGTATCCAGCGTGCCAAGTTCACCAAGAAGGAGATCACCGAGGCTCAGTACGACAAGTTCATTGAGCAGGAGATTGACATGAACGTCAAGATCCAGGATGAGCTCGACCTGGACGTCTACGTCCACGGTGAGCCCGAGCGTAACGACATGGTGCAGTACTTTGGTGAGCGCCTCAAGGGTTACGCTTTCACTACCCATGCCTGGGTTCAGAGTTACGGTTCGCGATGCGTTCGTCCCCCGATCATCGTCGGTGACATCTCGCGCCCTGCCCCCATGACCGTCAAGGAGTCCAAGTACGCCGCCTCGGTCTCGAAGAAGCCCATGAAGGGTATGTTGACTGGTCCCGTCACTTGCCTGAGATGGTCTTTCCCCCGTGACGATGTCCACCAGTCCGTCCAGGCTGAGCAGCTCGCTCTCGCCCTCCGTGACGAGGTCGTTGACCTCGAGAAGGCTGGCATCGACGTCATCCAGGTCGACGAGCCTGCCCTGCGTGAGGGTCTTCCCCTCCGCTCCGGCAAGGAGCGTGAGGCCTACCTTGACTGGGCCGTCAAGGCCTTCCGTCTCTCCACCGTCGGTGTTGAGGACTCCACTCAGATCCACTCTCACTTCTGTTACTCTGAGTTCCAGGACTTCTTCCACGCCATCGCCGCTCTCGACGCTGATGTTCTCTCCATTGAGAACAGCAAGTCGGACGCCAAGCTGCTTGGTGTCTTCGTCGAGGAGGCCTACCCCCGCCACATTGGCCCGGGTGTCTACGATATCCACTCGCCCCGTGTTCCCAGCGAGCAGGAGATCAAGGACCGCATTGAGGAGATGCTGCAGTACCTGAAGCCCGAGCAGCTCTGGATCGACCCCGACTGTGGTCTCAAGACCCGTCAGTGGAAGGAGACCAAGGAGGCTCTGGTCAACATGGTCAACGCCGCCAAGTACTTCCGTGCCAAGTACGCCAAATAAATTTGAACCCTCACAGCACGATAAGGGGTGTTTCGATAGTCACATAGGCGTCGACATCGGTTCACCAGCAGATGAGGTGGAGTTGTAAAGGTGATTTTGTCATTTTCCGTGGAACCGCATAACCCTAGGGAAGGGTATATTTGATTCGATCTCAACATCGGCGTTCAACAGGCTTGGTTTCAAATTATGAAAAGTTCTACAGGAAAAGGCAGGATCGGAGCATTCAACAATGAGCAGCATGAAAAGGGATGGGAAGATATCAAGTGGTCCATCAACCGGGCCCTGGAGTGTTATGGCGTTTACTGATTTCTACAAACTGTCACAGAAGCGACCATATTCAAGTCGATGTAGATATAAGATAATAGAAAGGAAGCCCGTTTCAACTGGGTAACATAAAAACTTTGTCGTCTTCTTTCGTGATGTGTCTTGTCAGTATTGAATGACTCTACTTTTACTATAATCTTGGGTCTGGACTCTCGGCCGTGGAATTGTAAAGATGATGGTTTGTGATGGTCAATTTAGACAATTTCCGGCTCGGGGTTCCAATTTTGCTGTCACTATGAGTGATTTGTGTGAGCATAATGAGCAAGAAAAGCTTATGTCGTCTAATCATTCCATGGTCGAAAAATCATGAGAGAAAGCCACATATTAAGCTTTAGTTTGTTTCCAGTTGATTGTGAGGCTGGATAAGAAGTAGAAAAATCCGGGCCTCATGGCTAGCGATGTGACTCTTTCATAAAGAATTAGCGGGGCGTGAGCATACTACGGCCCTTACGACGCCTGGACGGCCATGTCGCTTCTGCAATCTCCAGTAATCATCACCTCATCTTATTTTATTGGGCGGATAAGAAGATACTATGAACTGCGTACGAGGCCGTCCACCCGTTCGCTGTGACAGAGCGAGCAAGCATAACAAACAAAGAGCGCACGGCGAAAATGGAGAAAAATAGTCGCGGACCTGGGAGGAGCCCGCCAAGACGATATGCCCCCCGGACGATGCCCAGAATCCCAGAATCCGCAGCGATTCCACGGGGAGGGGAACGGGGGGGCTCACGTATTCGCTTACGTTGCTGCTCGGGTCTCCTCTGGCGATGGCGTGGGCACTCATCTTAATAAGAATAGACACTCGGTTCGCCCAAGGGAATGCCATGGAAGGATTCCACGGCCAGGATTCATCCTTCGACGACCCAGTCAGTCTCGCGAGGAGGAGAGGAGCAAGACCTGGCGGTCGGGAATGGGCCGGGGTAGGTAAGCAAGAACAACTGCGCAGTGTGCAGACAATGGTTTTCTCCCACGTCCGCTGTCCCGTCTTGTTGGGCTTCCTCTTTTTGATTCTAGGTTTCTCAATACAGGAATCTTGCATCACTTGTCGCAGCTGTCGTCAATCAAAGTACCATATGTAGTATGCAGCCTCCAACGGCAGCGCATACGCACACCACATAATTAGTAAATCGATGGCATGATAGTCTGAATGGGTTTTGAATGAATGGCAATCTCTTCATATGCTGATTGCATAAAGGCCGGCGAAAAGAAATGAAAGGGGGTCACCGGAGAATTATGTTTGATCTGATTTTCTCATGGGCGCTTGGTTCCATGCCGACCGAGGATGAGCACAAAGAAGACAAGTTCTGGACCGGATCAACCGCTAGGGCGCTAGCATGGGTTCATAGATGACGCGGCCAATCACGATAAGGGACGGAGAGGCTGGCGGGTTTATGAAACGATTGATCAGGCCCCCCCTTTCCCAGCGGAGGCAAGGCACTGGGAGAGGGGAGGGGGGTTTCTTTGGGGGCCTTCCTTTTCTTACAAGGGGGGCCCATATCCTTCCATCTCCGCCGTGGTGAGATGCATCGGTCTGGACGCCCTTTTGGCCAACTTTTACATCGGGACCTGCGCTGACAGGCTTGGATACGGGCGGTCTGTTTGATGGCTCGTTCCTGGGTTTTGATGGCACGGCTCGAGAAGAGAACAAAGGAGGAAGTGGAGGAGGGACGAGAGAATTGACGAGAACTTCTTTGTGGATATGGCTCAATGGCCCAATTACTATATTTTACTAGTCAGAATCGTATAGACGCCGGAACAGGAACCGCTGTCCAGGCCAACCAGAGGAATTAAATAAGGTTTTTCTTTCCTCCCAAGATAAGCGCCAGGGATGCTGTCTCAGAGGGCTTGAATAGGGAGCTGTATGCTGGTATGCCCTGGCTTATGAAGTAGATGGGATGATAAGATGGACGTCATGGCTTGGCAAGGCCCCCCGGGCTCCGAAGGTGATGCGATGCGATGAATGCCTGGTTCGGGTGCTCAAGCCCGGGGTATTTTGGAGTTTGTCGAGAGAGCTTGCCGAACTCAACGTGGCGATGCACAGAGCACGAAACCTGTCATTGCCCCCTTTGCACACCTAGGGAGAGCCAGAATACGACGCCCCTGATACGAATGTCACTGGTCACAGGTATTAAGAGACGTTGGTGAAGCAATCGCTTATGCAATTCGCAAAACAGGAGCAATAGAGATGAGGACAAGCTTTTGTTCCAGTTCCGCGGTCATGTCGCCGATCAGGGCTGCGCCAGAAGGGCCAGAAGCTGGAGGAGGGCCAGAAGCTGGAGGAGGGCTGTCCGCTGTTTTTCCTTGATGCAATGAGAATCACGATCTGCTCCCGCAACAAGTCGGGATCGGTTCTCTGCCGGGGAGGCCCCATTTTATTTTTACGTACAGGCTCAGCATCTCCAAATCGCATGTGCAAAGCTCAGAGGTTGGTTCGCTTGATCTACTGATGAGCGCGCATTGAAGCACCTCGGAGAGAAAACGATACGTGATGTGCAGATCGTCATCTCTTCGGTGCTACACCAGCGTGTTATATAGGAACGCTAGAGTAAGAGGTTATTGGAAGTCATTGTGACTAGGTCGGAGTTCTTAAAAAAGGAATAAAAGTTTTCTACCATTCGAGCCATTCTCACTGCATCGCAACCCCTAGCACTACCTGCCTACTGTTAGGTTCTGCCGTACTGGAGACTCACTCGGCCGGTCAATGCGAGTCTATTCGAGCACGGGCTTCTCGAGGATCTATCCGCCGACGCCGTCGCCAAATGGCTTCTATAGTCGCTATAGTCTAAATGCCTTTGGGGTCCTGTTGGATGGAGGAAAAGAGGAAATCTGACTGCTTGAGCCGTGGCACTGTGACCATGTCTGAGGCTATTCTTTTAGCATCTGCCTAATGCTTAGCTGACAGGTACTACGAGACACTGGGACAGCCCTGAATGAGCCCTTCCATGTTCCTTCCATTGATCAATCACAATGCCTGGGGCGGCTCAGTTGCTTCCCGGGTTCTAAGTTCAGACGCACGTTGTTCCTTCCATATTGTAAGATTAGCAACACATGAGTGGAATGCATCTAGAAACCTGATCAAGAAGAAAAAGAGAACAAACACACATACAACGTTATTACCACGCGCGTGCTTCGTACATTTTTCTTATTTTCGCCCAGCCGTTGCGGCTGCACACTTCACCCGTTTTACATACATGCAGCAGAAGCATTTTGCTTTCCTGTTGGAAATAGCAATCAGGCAGGGCCCGCGGATGCGCTGGGAACGAATCCCGCACACCGCTGCCCATTTTAGTTCAGCTTTCTCTCTCTCAAGCTCGGCAACACACCTGCTACGGAGTACTTCGTACCTCGTACCTAGGCTGCAGAACGTGCGACTTGACGAGTTGCTAGCGACTGGTCCGTGGTCATCTTGTCATTTCGCCAAAAAGACACAGGTCGGTATCCTGGGCCTTACTACAATTTATTACTGCTCAGTTTGTACGGAAGCACGGCCAATTGCTATTCTCGCCCGGCAATCAATGCAGCCACAGCCAGCAGCGGCAGAGCCCTCGCCCACGAAAACGAATTGTGCAAGCGCCGTGGTGGGCGAGAGAAGACTGCTGCTTATGTTGGCCTGGAGAAGAAAGATGACTGCCCCCGGATCCCCCAAATCAACCCCAAGTGCCGACCAGAAGAGGGGATCGGCGCGCAGTTTATATGGTCGCCCATCAACTTGGATCTGTCTGTTCGCCCACCTGAGACCTGGGGGCGATGGTCGACAACAACAATCATTGATTCCTGCTGTTGGCACTTGGTGCCGTCACCTTGCAGCGTCTCGTCGCATCGCAACGACTGGGCAAGACTTGTTTTGTGCAGGCGCCCTGAGTCCCTGACCAGACCGGATGTGCCATGTGTGTGCTTGTGCGCGCGCGCTTGTTGCTTGTGCGCAGAGTTGTGCCGGCCAGTCTCCCATCACGACTGGCAGTCCTCAATATTCCCGTACACAACACACACACTAGAAAAGCGCCCTGCCGCAAGTGCAGCAGCCATTCAACGTGGTTCCCGGAGTCCAACCAGATCTTGTTTGGCTCCCCTTGAGGCGCCCATTGGCTGGCTTGGCTCCGTCTCACGATGGGACCTGCATATATATCGACATGGGTGTCTAGTGGGTGTGGGTCCTTCAGGGGAAGCGATGGCATGCCAACTCTTTTTTACCATAGTATGTACCCATCCATCGTGGTACTATGGCGCCCAAAGAGCCAAAGAGAGAGAAAAAACTCGCTCGGTCCAATATGGTCGGCGCTCCCTCGTCCCACCCCTGCCGCTTACAACGCTCGTCTATTGCCCTGGGAGCCCGGCCGGGGGTGGCTGCCTCTTCTTCCCACTGCCACGCACCATCACCGGAAACGAGCTGGCTAGGACCAAGGGCCTACTGGTCCTGTAATGATGGTAGGCAAGGGTTCCCCCCCATCAGTGGGCCCATCTCGGTCCTTGGAAGATGAACAGAGGTCAGGTTCACGGGTCGAGGCTGTGTTCTGCGCTCTGCTGGCCATGCTGGACCCCGGCGCGCCCAAGGTCGGGCCACCACAGGCTGCGAGGGGAAAACTGCGAGTGCAGATTCGTAAAAAGGGCTCACACCCATCCTGAATAGTCTCTCTTTTTCCTCCTTCTTCCCTCCACACCTCTCAGCCTCTCTTTCGAGTCCATCTCAAGTCTCTCTTTCAGCCCGTTGTCGGTCGTTCCATCGTTCTTTTCTGCGCCTACGCTGCAGCCTTCAGTTCAATACTCTTCTCAGCTTTCAAAGCGGAATCGACTTTCGCTCTTTCATCGTTGCATATTCGCACGCCCACATTCTTTCGAACGACAACAATCCAGAGATCAGACCCGATCAAACAATCAAGAGTCAATTATTAGACAATCTTAGAAGTGATATCAAACCAAACCTCAAATATCATCCAAAATGAAGTCCACCACTGTCGCCGTTGGCCTTCTCGCCGGCCTCGCCTCGGCCTCCTACAACCACCCCCGCCACTTCCACGCTCCGGCTCCTTACTACCGCCGTGACAACATCAGCTCTGAGGCCGCTCCCACCCAGACTACCCTGACTGTCCAGGTCACCTCGCTCTACACCGTCACCAGCTGCGCTCCCACCGTCACCAACTGCCCGGCCCGCGCCAACAACACCGCCGCCATCACCGGTGTTGCCGCCACCGACCTGACCACTGCCGTCGTCACAAAGGTGATCGACTTGACGACCACGGTCTGCCCGGTCACGGCTGCCGAGTCCGTCTCGTCGTCGGTTGTCGATGCCCACAGCTCGGGTCTCATCACCGGCTCGACCCACGATGTCACCCCCACCGCTGCCAGCGAGAACTCGGCCGTCACCACCTCGGCCAAGGTTGGCACCACCGACGTTGCCTACACCGTGACTGTCGGCCCCGAGAGCTCCCGCTCGGTCATCACCACCACCGTCAAGTCCACCTACACCGAGCAGGTGACCGTCACCAAGACCAAGGCCTCCTCCACCGCCGAGACCACCGAGAGCAACTCTCCCGTCGGCTCTGAGAGCGAGAACACCTCTTCCGAGGGCACCACCACCACCACCTCGACCAGCACTGGAACCCGCACTGTCACCATCTCCAAGGTCTCGGGTACCGCCACTGCCACTGCCGTCTCCACTGGTACCTCCACCAGCGGCAACTCTGCTGTCGGCTCTGACTCTGACTCCGAGTCTTGCCCCGAGGCCGTGACCGTTACCGTTACTGCCGCTGCCAGCACCGTCTACGTTACCCAGACTGCTGCTTCCGGCGCCGGATCCTCGGCTGCCGCTGCCGGTGTCTCTGACGCCGCTGTTACCACTGCCAAGGCCTCTACTACTGCCTCGGCTGCCACTTCCACCGCCACTGGCTCCACCGAGAACGCCTCGACCGGCTCTGACGACTCGTCCTCGGGCGATGATGACGAGTGCGAGGCCGACGAGACTGACGGTGTCGTTACCGCCACCCAGGTCGCCACCGTTGTCCCCTACCCCGTCGCCTCTGGCAACGGCACTTTCCCTGCCCCCACTGCTGTTCCCTCCAGCTTCCTTCGCCGCCACTAAGCGCAGCTCATAACATAGCAGCCTGGCTTTGGCTGTTCAAAACCAGCTTCTAGTTCTCTGTATAATGTTTGGGCAATATTAGTATTTAAGCGGATGGGTCGGTAGATAAAAACCCTCCACCGGGCCGAGGGTTTGGGGAGGCAAGACAAAGCACATAACAACAACAACCTGTGTGTTCCACAAAAGATCCTATGGTCACGAAGTTCACGATACCACAACAGCAATACCATACGACTAAGCGGGCACCCTTAGCGAAACAGCATTCTGATAGATCCGGAACCAGCGAGCGGGAAAAATCAAACCAAACAGATCATTTTATTGGGTTATTTTTTTTATGTTTTCACGCATGGCGCGGCTGTGCTCTGGGCTCTGGATGGCCGGGCTTGTTGGCTGCGTTAGAAGAAAGATTTTCGCTTCGTTTGTATGCAGGGTGATAAACCCCCTTTTTTGAATGGAATTACTTTTGGTGGTAGCTTCTTTTGACTTTCTCAACTGTTGAACTCGTGATGTGACTGTTCAAACTTTGCAATTCCCATCGTCCATAGGTCGTTCATCTCATGTCTTGAAAATGTTTCGCGCAAGTTGAGTTAAGGTTAATCCGATCGCTCTGAGCACATGTTTCATCGACACAAGGCCGCCGGCGGGCCGTCATATCCCTGCTTTTTGTGTCATGATGTGGCTTGAGCCGCATTCCAGAGGTGTGTGTGGTGTCAAGCCCTATTGGGCTCAAAAAGAAAGTTTCCATCTCGAGCTTTATTGGTCATCCTGTGGCCAGGTCTAGTTCACTCTCATGATAGGCTATACTAAGAGAACAGAACAAGAGGCTTCTCGGTGCGATATGCCACATGGTATGTGGCAGTCCACAATGTTTGAAACATCTTCTGCAAACGGCCATGAGCACGGTCTCGCCAGAAGACAAAGCCAGGAAGACCAATACAATGGCCAACAATGACATCGCTCACATCTATGATAATCATGTGCGATGTGGTCCATTTCGGCATGTATTGCTGCAGCAGTCTGGTCTGAGGTCTTCTGAGTAAGCTACCGAAGCACGCGCAATGGCCAATAGTCCGGAACGAATTGAACGACTCGAGGTAGAACGCGACTATTACCGCTCGCTACCTGCGCAGCAGTTCCGGGATCTAGTCGAGGAGGAAATCCCAAGGATATGGCGTGACGATTCGCTCGTCATCGAGCATGACCTCCAAGGTATTTTATTTCAAAACCCCTGCCTTTGCATATCGTCGTCTCGCACTGTTGCTAAGTAGTACTTCTCTCTGCGCAGATGCATACTGGCAGTCGAACCACACCATCGTCTCGCGGCTGCGGCGCATCGCGCAGAACCGCATCAAGGCGCAGTGGACGGAGCAGGGTATATGGAAGGATCCGTGGGACCGCAAGTCTTCGTCGTTGTCGTCGTCGTCGGCAGCAGGCGGCGGGTACCGCGTCTCGGGCGGATGGCCGCACCGGCTGGACGACGGGACCGGCGAGCCCGTGGGCACGGCGCAGCGGTCGCCGACGCGCATCCAGTGGCGCTCGGCGCGCAAGCGCCGCGACGAGTTCGAGCGCGCCCGCGCCGTCATGGAGGACGCTTCTAGGCCGTTCCAGATGTTCCTGTTCCAGCTGATGCGCGAGCGCGAGCGGCTGGCGAGGGAAGGAAGCACGGCGCCCGACTCGCTGAGCTCGAAAGCCTATGATAATGTCAGGGCGGCCTGGACGCGGCGGCGCATCTGGCTCGCCAGCTGGGATCCGCTGCCCGGCATGACCTGGGGCCACGAGAAGCCGCTGCGCGAGTTCGTCGCCGAGGCCAGGCCCCGCCTGTCGCCGCTGTGCGTCGAGGGCCGCGCCCAGAAGTGGGCCGAGGAGCTCGTGGGCACGCGCGAGCCGGGCACCTGGGAGCGCGACGCTGACGTCCGGGGGCTGGTTTGGACCATGCCGCACCAGAGGTCGTCGGGTACCGAGTGCAAGACGATCATGCGCGACGTGATACCCGAGCTGCTGAGCCTTAGACTGCCTCCCGACCCGCCCGGCCTCTTTGGCAAACCCGAAGCCCTGGCGGCGCCGCGGCTCAAGATCGAGAAGCCGGTCCCGCCAAGCTGGGGCCTGGTCGAGATCCCCCAAGAGCCGCCGGGAGGAGAGTTAAAGAAGCTCGACTTCCGGGTCTTCGACTTCCCCTGGGACATGCCGCTGGGCCAGAACCACTACCGGGACCACCGGTTCAAGAAGGCGGTGGCGCGGCGGCTGCGGCGCGACTTCGACTCGGCGGGCGAGGCTGAGGACTTTTACGACATGGAGCACCTCAAGGCGACGCAGGGCGCCGAGCGCGAGTACAAGCTCGCCCCCGAGGCCGAGGACCAGCTGGCGCGCCGCCACGAGGCGTACCGCCGGTGGGAGCGCGAGTACGCCGCACAGCTGAGGCGGTACCGCGCGCAGTTCCGCCGCATCGACTGGGACGAGTTCCGGCTGCCCGACGATGTGCTGCTGGGCACGAGCATCTGGGCGGACGCGCGGTTCCGCGCTGAGGTCGTGCGCCGCGTGCCTGGGCTCAAGGCCGAAGAGTACCTGGCTGGGCACAGGCGGGCGAGGACGCGGCTGCTCGTGCCGGCCGGGGAGCAGTGGACTATTGATGTCGAGGAGGAGGATGACTTGGTGAGGCGGTGGGAGGCGCAGAGCAAGCGCGGCGGGCAGCAGAAGAACAGGAAACGGGCGTCGCAGGTCAAGTTAAACTTGGGCGAAAGTCCTGAGCCGGGGAATGTCATCATTTGTGAATTTTAGTAAATGAGATGCACTGTATACAATTGAAATGAGTGTTTCTTATTTTGAGGTTTTCATGTTCACTAGGGCTTTCTCCTTGAAGTTGATAAGGTTTGAACTTATAAGAGCCCATTACTATTACTTTTACTTCTAGCTACGATCAGACATCTATTCGAACTGAGGTCGAGCCGAAAATCACACTTCATTTATGCCGTGTCTCGTCCGATACTGGTACGCGCAATAGCATAGCTCGTCTTGTCTCCGTTATCTAGCAGCTCCGTGTCGCGCAGTCCGTTTTCGACATCACTTGCCTTCTCAGAGGCAGAGGCGTTAACATCGTCCTCGCCAACCCTGCTTGATTCGACGGGAACGTGGTCGCGAACGACCAACCAGGTTGGAATTGCGGCGAGACCTGTTTGGTTTGTCAGCAAGGAGTTCGTGGCTACACACAGTCATTTGGGGTGAAGATTTCTGCTCTACTCACCAAGTAAAAGAGTATTCACGATCAAGGGGACCCGGCCTCCCACCCACTTCCGAGTGTTCAGACCATAGCTGACGGCCTGACCAAAGCTCTCCTGGCCTCTCAGGATGCCAGAGAAGCGCGTGAGCTCCGAGATGTTGTCCGTCTTGGTCGCGACCAGGTAGTACAGCCAGTTCTGCAGGGCCTGGCGGGAGAAGTCCCACAGCAGCAGGACGAAGAAGCCCTCGACGAAGCCCTTGTCCTCCCAGTCGTAGGCGGGCGGGTTCGCCGTGTACTTTTCCTGCACGACCCAGGCGTAGACCCAAGCGATGATATGCAACGCCACGACGTACCAGAACCCGTAGACGATGCGCTTCTTGACCGCCAGGCCCTTGTAGTCGAGGAGCGTGCTGATGAGCTGCGACGAGAGCAGCGTGCCGAAGTTGATGACGAGACCGATGAGGGCGCGGGCGCGGACGCCAAAGTAGTCTGGTTGTTCAGAGACGTGTCAGTGTTCTGCAGATTATGGAATCATCCCTGTCTTCCCTTCCACGTCGTTTTTATTTCGATGTGTAGATAATTCGACTTACATGTCTGAAAGTTGCCAGTATACTGATTGAAGTAGGCAGCCCAGAAAATGGGCAAAAGCAAGAGAATGTCCTTGCGCTTGCTCGCCTGCCACAGAGCCTTGAATTCATCCTTGATCGACTTCTCGGCCCTGATGATGACGCGACTGCCGTCTGCCCTCTGGACTTTTTCGGGAGGCGACAAAGCCAAGGCCAGAGGTGCCGCGACGCACTGAAGGGCCACGAACACAAGGTAAGTCTCATATCCGACCTTGCCCTTTGCCTTCTGGCCGGCCGAGTGGTTGAGTCCGAGAACAATGGCGCCGCCGAGGAGCGGCCCGCCGGTGCGGAAGAGAAGCCAAATGTTCATGTAGCGTCCCCTCTTGCCCGGCTCCGGGTATCCCAGCGCGACGGCGCCCTCGCTGGCCCAGAACAGGCCGGCGCTGAACCCACAGGTCACGGCGCCAACCAGGACGAGCCAGACGTTGCCGTACCTATTGTTGCAGTACAGACCGGCCGAGTAAATGGGGTAGCCGATGGCGCCCAGGAACAAGGTCCAGTTGAGCCCGATGCGGTTGGCGATCGGGGCGCCGAACAGGCACAAGAAACCCATTATGGCAAACACGAGAGCGTTGGCCGCGTTGACCAGATACGGCTCCTGGGCGCCGCCGGCTCCCAGCGAATTCATGGCGTTCCACAGCCCCGGCGCCAGGAATCCGACGCCACCTATCACGAAGGCGTTGAAGAGGGTCGTGTGGTACCATGTCCGGTGATGGGGACCCGGCGCCGGGCTGGCTGCCGAGATGGTGTTGGACATGACGTTGATCTTCTCGGTTGTACCAGTGTTGATCTCTGTGTAATAGACCGGACCCAGGTGAAGAATCATACATGAGACATACCTGCATCTAATATATCAACCGATCGTCCTAGTTTATAACTCTTTTGATATGCATTTTTCTTCTGCATCCCCACTGATGCGCCAAGAATTGGTGATAGACCACGGCGATGGCGACATTCCCAAACCCCTGTAATTGTGACTAGCTTTTGCATATTGACCGCACGAAACCGCTGTAGTCGGTCACCTCCGTGACAATAGGACCCGGGAAAGGTTCGTATGGATACAATATTGAAACACATATCTGGACTAGTATATGGCAAATTCTAAGCGAGCTCTGCTATTCTGACAGGACGGAATATATGTTAGTCAGACGATCTCATGCTCTCGACCCGCTTCAACTACAAACATGATCTAGATCCATTCTCGTCAGACCATTGCGTGAATTTATAGTGACCTGAAGGCTGTTCGGTACATGTCACGGTTTACTCTATCAATATGCAATGGTGAGCACATATTTCGTCAAACAATTTTTCGGAGTGCTCTGGATGAATAATAAAGGCCAGCTCAGAGTAGCCGAATGGGAAATTCTCTTTGTGCAAATGACCGTCTTTGTTCAACATCAAGACCTCGACGGTCAATATGCGGAAATGACTGTCTTCTCGAGTCTAGACGAGACAAAGGAATCAAGAAGACAGGTTCGGCGCCCGTCATGTCTTGCCCGCGGCTCAAGCCTCCTAGTTTCCACAGACCACCATAACGTTTCGGTTGCTGTAGTCGCAAAAGATGAAGACCATATATGAGAGTGATAGCCGACGGCGGAAGGCCTCGCAGTCTCCCACTCGAGGCCGCAGCACGTTCAGGCTGGACAAGTCTTACGACAAGAAAGAACTCGTCGTTGTCAAGCGCGTGGCCATCACCTTCAGTCAGCAAGAGGAGGCGAGATGGAGGAGTGAAATGGAATATATCCGAAAGTGTTCCAAGGCCATGAACTGCTTTGTAAATGTCTTTCTCATTTCATGTCTACCTTCTGTGTCTAATAAGTGGACAGCCCTACACGTTTGGCTACTCCGGGGCCCGGGAATCCGAGAGCGGGACGCACATCGAGATCGTGCGGCCCTCCCTACCGGGCAACATCTACCGCGTCAAGTCGTCGGGGCTGTTCACGCTGAGCGAGGTCGTCGACGCGACATGCCGGTGCATGCTCAAGGCGCTGCAGCACCTGGCGGCCAACGGGATCGCACACCGCGACGTGCGGCCGGGCAACATCTTCTACGCCGAGGACCGCAACGGCGACCTGACGCTCAAGCTGGCCAACTTTGGCCTGCGCGTCGAGACGGCCGATCACCCGGCCCTCGGCCTGCGGCTCGACCCGTACCGCGCCCCCGAGGCCCGCGACCGCGAGACCCGCTCCCACGCCTCCGACATGTGGTCGCTCTTCGCCACGCTCGCCGAGCTGGCGGATCTCTACCGCCCCGGCGAGAACCGCACGTACCACGGCGCCTGGGCCGAGCTGTACGCCATCGCCACGGCGCGGCCGGCCCGCGGCGCGCTGGACTTGCGCGGCATGAAGGAGGCCATCATCTGGGAGTCGGACCGCCGCGCGACGGCCTCGCAGATGCTCGCCAAGTTCTACGAGTCTCCCGGGACGGGCAGCAGCAGCGCCGCCAACTCCAACTTTACGACCTGGGACGCCTGGGTTGCACAGGTCGGCGGGGAGGCTGTCGCCAGGGGCCTGTACAACGGCACTACGCAGTCGCGATCTATCTCGGTGATTCGTGACCCGGACGTGAAAGTAGAACGCGGGAAGTCGGATAAGCAGAAAGATACCGCCAAGCCAACCGAGACCAAGGCCTTAGTCAAGCTTCCGAGCGGGTGGCTGGACATTGAAAGCCGCGACGACGCGGCGGGCGAGATAGGGGCCGACATGAGGAAGGCGATGCGGAGCGAGATCAAGAGGGTGATCGAGGACGAGATGAGGCAGTGCGACAGCCCCGAGCTCCGCAAGGCGCTCGAGCTCGAGCTGTACGAGCTGCTCACGTCCCCGGGACAAGACGCCGACGCGGAAGACGACGATAAGACGAAGAGGAAGCTGAGAAAGGCGCGGGAGGCGCGCGACAAGTTGGAGTTTCAGCTCAAGGAGCTCAAGATCGTCCTCGCGTCTCGAGACGAGAGGATCGACGGCTTGGTCCGGGATATGAAGGCGTTCCAAGATCGACAGGAGGCCGGAGCACAACATGATGCCTCTCAACAAGGAGATGGTGAAGTGAATGCTTTACTGCTGACCGACAGTCAAGCCGTATTGGAGAAACGGCTCCGGGAGGCCCTCAGAAACAAGGAGGCCTGCGAGGAAACGCTCAAGGAGTTGCTCGAAGAGAGAGTCGCCAGCCATGCTCAAGTCAAGGAGGCGACCGACGCTAAACATGCCGCCGAGGTGAAAGTAGAGGTGGCTCTCCAGGAACAGGAGACATCGAAGGCGCGGGAGAAGAGAGCTGTCGAAGCGCAGTCGGCGATCAAGGCGGAGCTGCAAGAGACGCTGGCCTCTCGCGACGAGCTCCGGGGCCAGGTTGAACAGCTCGAGGGGACACTCAAGTCCAGAGACGCCATGGTGGCCCATCTCGAGGCCAATTCTGATGTGCCGGACAGGTCTGCTGCCGATGCCCACATGATCGAGGAGATCTCGGTTCAGCTTCGGGAGGCGCTCATGAACAGAGAGGCGAGCGAGTATCAGATGAAAGAGGCCATCGAGGCCAGGACCGCACTCAAGGCGCACCTCCGGGAGGCCGTGGAGTCCCGCGACCAGCTCAAATCCCAGCTGCAGCTACTCGAAGAAGAGCGAGACCACCGGGACAACGCGGCATTCTACGGCCAGCCCAAAGACAAGAGCAAAAGCGGCGGCAGCGTCGTGATGCCGAGCATCGAGGACGACATTGACGCCCAGATCAAGGCGGCCATGGACGAGAAGGAGTCGGTCGAGGCCGAGCTCAAGCAGGTGGCCATGGACCGCCTGGCGACCGAGGCCAAGCTCAAGGACGCCGTGGGCGCCCGGCGCTCGGCCGAGGAGCAGATCCGGCGTGCCAGCGTCGTGCGCGAGGACGTCGAGGCGGCGCTCAAGCGCATCCGGCGCGAGAGGGACGAGCTGAGGGAGCAGGTCAGGAAGGCGAACCAGAACAGCAAGAACAAGAGCGGCGACGCGCCAGGAGAGGACGGCGGAGAAGAGGCGCCCAGGATCAAGTATAGCATGGACTCGGTGGTCGAGAAGAGACATCGTCACTTTCTGGGACTATCGGATGAGGGCTTGATAGAGCGTCGGCGGAATGATCTTGCCGACAAGGACGGCGACGGTCCTACGGACCACAAGAGGCGCAAGATCATCACCGAGTTTGGCAATCATTCATCGGACTTTATGGAGCGTCATTCCTATCTGGCATCCGGGCCTTCTTCAGCGGATAGGCGCATCAAGATCCTGTGCTAGTTCTGGATCGACTGAAGTCCTTGACACCAATATGAAAGGGCATCTATTTGTAAAGCCGCGTCGAGCCATATCAACTCGATAAGGACTGGGCATTTCCTCGTTGATTCATAACTCATCATGTAGCCAATTTGATGTAACCACATACAAAATCTCTATCCAAGCAATACTTGCTCAAAAGTATCCTGATCTAGGTGTGGCAGAAGTGCCAGTTTCAATGCAGAACGACCTTGCGCGATGGCTGGTGCTATACCCTCGATTTGTTGAAGGTTCCCGCGCATGCTCTCCATGTGGTTTCCGAGCTGTCCAGCAAGTCCTTGGAGCTCCTCGTCCTCGAGACTCACAAACGTCTTGCCTGTAGCCTCTGGAACGGGACAGAATTCATCGCTTTTTCGCGCATGATTCACTTCGGAATCATGCTTGAACTCTGGCACCAGAGGATGTATCTTTCTAAGTTGGTCTCTGCGGCCTCTGATTTCAGACCTTGCATTTGCGCTGAGCGTATTGAGCAGCTTGTATTCTTGATCCAACTCCTTCTCTGCACGTTCCTTTTCTTTCTGCAGCAACGCGACGCTGTGAAGTAGAGGATCCAGCTGAGCTTCCAGGCTCTGGATACCGTCTAGTGTCCTCTCGTAGCTCAGCTCATCTTCCCTTTTGCTTGCTGTGGTAGCTGGGGGAAAAGGAAGACCGCGAGTGAGTTTTGATCTCAATTTGTTACTGATGGCGTTCAGCGCGGCTGTGGCTTGAGTCTGCTTCTTCAAGTTGTTGAGCCGGAGAAATACGGGGCGACTCGAAAGTTGTAAGAGCTCCGTCACACCCTCTACACAACTCGAGTCCAGTGGTGTCCATTTTTCTTGGATGACTTCTCGAGAGATCTTCCGGGTGCGGGTGGTCAGTTGGCGATACGGGGCGGGTTCGGGGGAAGAAGACTGTGATCTGGCATCGTCTTCCTGTGAAACACGACGCCGCCGTCCTCGTTTCGCGGCTGGCTTCTCGGACTTGGCCTTATTGCCGCGTGTAGAGTTTTCATTCTCTTGAGCTGACTCTGCCTCGGCATCTTCTTGCTCTTCCTGCTCTGCCTGGCGATTTTTGCGCCCACGCCGCGGTTTCTGATTCTCTTCTTCCTCATTTTGACTCGGAGAAGACTTGCCGCGTTTCTTCTTTTGGGGCTCATCAGGTGCCGCATTTGATGCTGCTTTGTCCACAGGTTTGCGTCCACGCTTGCTAGGCGCTGGTTTCCCCGTTTCTGCAGCTGAGGCGTCCTCGGGAGCCTTGCTCTGGAGAGAAGGTCGCCCCATCTTCTTTTTCGTCGGCTGCGGTACATCCTCTTTTTTGCTCCCATCTCCAGCCTCTTGATTACCCTTTTTCGAAGGACGACCTAGCCGAGAGCCCTTGGCCCCTTTCCGAGGGCTGCTTGCGCCATCGGGCTCATCCTCCACTTCGTCGGGATCTGACTGGGCTTCGGGTGTAGGCTCTCGATCCTTGGGCTTTCTTTTGCCCCTGCCGCTCCTCCTCAACAAGCTGGAGTTGCTGTCGCCTTCGTTATCGGCTTCGTCAGCAGTGGCTTCCGTGTTGTTCTTCTGTGCAGCCCGGCGACCCCGCCCACGCTTCTTGGTCTGTGATGTCTCTGGCGATTTCTCGGCCTGGGAATCCTCTTGTGATCGATTGAGGGAAGGCCGACCTCGCTTCTTCGGTGGCTGATTCTTTGCGACAGCGCTGGCTTCTTCCTCGTCGGCATCGGGTGCCTCTTTCGTCGTCGCAGCAGGTCTGCCCCGTCTCTTCGGCTTTGGCTCCTCGACTGGAGGTTCTTCTACCTCATCCTCCTCCGCTTGCTGTATTTTTTGAAGCGACGGGCGTCCGCGCTTCTTCTTTGGCGGCTGCATTACATCTGGAGCAGCCTGCTCTGGCTCTGGCTCTGGTTGCGCTGGAGCGGCCTCCCTTGCTTTCCTGCCGCGCTTCTTTGGTCGGATCTCTTCCTCGGCGTCATTCTCGTCGGCGCCGTTTTGCTGTGGTCGTGATATGGCACCGTTCGTCGTGAGCGTGAGCTGGGTCTGCAACGCGTCGGCATCATCTCGAGACGCGTTCGCAGCAGGCCGGCCGCGCTTGCGCTTCTGGTTCGCCGTCTCTTTGGCCTGCGGCATACGCGTTAATGGAAAACTGTGGCAGGAGATTGTGACAAACTTACCATTACAAAAGCATCACAAAAACGTGCAGATTTGTAACATGAGATCCGTCGCAATGTCGTTCTCCTTGTGTTGTCTTCTTGCGACACGACCGCATATGGTCGATGTTATTGATAACGATAAGCAATGGGTACGTACAGAAAGTAGGTCATGCATGTGGACGCGTGGGACTCGGAGAACGCTGGACAATTTTTGGTTGGGGTCCTCGAGACAAAAGTGGGCCTGGAAGCTCGATGAGCTCCTGAGTGCTAGCCAACAGCAACAGCTCTAAATAAAAGAAGAAAAGAACTTGGAGCCAATAGGTAGAGTGAACGGATCAATTGACGGTTTTGCAAAGATGAAGCAAGGTTATACTGTTTGGCTATGGCCAATACTGATGTATACATAGAAACTCCTGCCAATATCAATTGTTGAAAGCTGCCGAACCGTGATCTTCTAGAAACGTCCCCCAGTTCCAACGATTCTCGCGCATTGCAGGCCATACCCAACTCGCCTAGGTGCCGCCTATGTACCATTGATAGGTAAAGGTAGCTTCCTGGCCAACCAGTCCCAGTCCACTAGAGCTTTCCCCATTGCTTGGCACAATGTACTGTTAGGATTCTCTGTCTTCTTAGCGTTGGAGTTGGAATCTCGCGGATTATCATTCCAGGGTCCTCTCTGTCCTTTTCCCATCCACGGTCTCCCCAAGTAGGTATCTATCAACTTGCAAAGTTTGCGCGGCTCGTCCATTTTTTGGTTATAAAACTAAGAGGTAAGACATCCCGTTACGTAGGTTTGCGCGTTGTCTCGGCTAGAACCCCTCCGACTTACATCATCACCAGCGCTGTCCATTGATAGCTCCGTCCCGCGGTCGACCAATCTTCCCGCGTCTGTACATACATCTAGCATCCCGCAGCCCTGCACATATTTGCATAGATCCCATCAAGATGCGCTTCTCTACCGCCGCCGCCGCCGCTCTGCCTCTCCTGGCCGGCGCCCAGGAGGTCCCCGAGTACCAGGCACAGTTCCAGAACTACCTCGACAAGTTCTGGTCCTATGTCCCGAACCCGAGCAAGTCGGATCCCGTCGGAGCCGCCGAGGCCAAGATTGGCGAGATGAAGATGGATGTTGTGACTTTGGACAACTGGAGAGATGTCCTGTACGGCCATGTCTCGCCGCAGAGCACCGAGCCCGAGGAGACTTGGGTCTTGATTACAGGTGGAAACAAGACTTGCTTCGGTACGTGAATAGTCTATGGATCGCGCAGCTTGCGCAGTTTGCGCGTACGGGCGATGATACTAATTGACATAGGCCACTGCGACCGAATTGAGGCTGCCTTCAACCAGACTGCTGCCAAGTTTGCCGTTACCCCCGGCGCCCCTCACACGGCCCTCCTCAACTGCGAGCATGAGCCCGTCCTGTGCAACTCCTGGTCCGCCCCCGCCGGTGCTCTCTGGATCTTCGAGATGCTGCCTCCCCCGGCGTCTATCGACCTGTGGGCCAAGCGCCTCAACATGACCACCGTGACCAGTGACGACTTTGTCCAGCTACAGAAGGATGGCTACAAGCAGCAGGCCAAGCTGCACGATGGTATCTTCCACCCTTTCAACGGCTGGTTCGCCCAGAACGGCCTGTCGACCATTGTCGGCTACGTTCTGTGGGGCTTCAACTTGGTTCCCAGCTGGCTCTTCATGGTTGTTGTCTCCATGCTCAGCAGAACTATGATGTAAGTTGCCCCGGCGCAGACGAGATCTCTTGGTTCACGTTGCTGATATGTCATAGGTCAAACCGAATGAACAACCAGATGGCTGGTGGCCCCAGGCCCCCGGCTGCTGGTCAAGCTGCGCCCCGATGAACGGTCGCGATACTTGGACGTGCAGTCAATCGAATGAGCAAGATATTAGTGGAGCAGAACTCCAGCAAACAAACAGTTCGGGTCGGGTCGGGTCGGGTGGCTATGTCCTGGCCAAAGACACAGAAGCGCTGCAATTAGCATGCAGCTGGATGATCATTGTAATCACCACCACTTAGTAGTAATGAATACGATCTGTGGAGAACAGACCGCAATTCTTGTCGCCTAGCCCTTTCGTTTGCAGACCTCTTGAAAGTCTTCCAAGCCATTGATGACCTCGTTCTTGAGTTTCGAGTTTGCGAGCCGGCCGTATCGTAGATCGCTCATGTCGCCAACCGTCTTGTGAACAGATTGCAACAGCGCTGCTTCCTCTTCTTCAAGCTTCTTGATCTCTTGCTCCAAGTCGTCGACGGCACTGTCCATCTCGGGTAGGATGTTTCGTAGGGTGTGCTTCCTGGCTCGAATTATGGTCGAAGTAGGTCCGAAGAGCTGTTTGGGTCACAGACGGTTAGAATGCGGTTCCACAATACAAGCGAGAGCGAGACACGAATTGCTTGTCGGCCGTGATGTAAGTGTACTCACATTTCTCTCAATCTCAATTTCGTCATCAATGTCATCTTCGTGGGCGGCCTCGCGTCTTGCCTTGAGCACTGCCCGGCGCAACGCCTTGCCACGCCGGACCTCGGTGTCAATGTTGGCAGCGACCGCGTCCACCACGGCATTGCGCTGCTGCTGCAGATCGCGGTAGAGAATGCGGACTTGCGGGGAGGATTGTTGCGACTTGGGAAAGTAAGAGGTGAACTCCTGTAGAGAGATCGCGGCGGGGAGGCGCGCGGGCAGCAGGAGATAGTTCTCGAGTATGGTGGCTTCATTCGGGGCCATGGCGGAAGTTCTGGCTAAAGTCTTCGACTCCCTCGGGTTTTCGCCTCGCTGGGACCAGTGCTTGTGTCTGTTATGCCCAAGAAATATTAATCGCAAGCGTCAGAGCAAGTTTATGTATGTTATACCTGCCGAGCTCGCTGGGCATTGAGGAGGGCGTGGTGATAATAATGTTGGAGGTGTCTCAGAAGCAATCAATTTACTCTGGCTTACAAGGATACGCGAATCCCTTAGCGTCCGCTTGGTACTGACCGTTATTCTGAAGGCCTGGGCGACGCTCGGACGCGCCTTCAATCGCCGTGTGAACTTTGAATGCACATTCCGCCTTCCAAATCATGTACGGAAGGGGCGCCGACCAAAAATCGTGTTTTGGAATAATAATCGAATAATCGGTGCGGCCCATATGGAACAAACGACTTGGTAGCAGTCGCAGATCTTGATTACCTACCCAGGACCTACTGTCAGATCACAAGGTCAGAACAATTTGAAAATCAGAAATCGCGTTTGTTCCCTGCTTTGCGCTCTCCATATCATCTGAGTTCCGACTCTAACAAGTGCTCAGGAATCTGCTTTTGGGGCCAACTGTTGTGTATTGCATCTCATCGTACTAGAAGTCTGGGTGCCTGCCCACGTTGGACTTGCTGCTTCCAACCACACGAGAGCGCAACCTTGATTGTTGCCCCTCCATCAAGACTGAACCTGTCCAATTCAATCATCAGTGTTCATCCAGCTGCTCAGACTCGGCGGGACTCGACCGTCTGGATTTCAACATTCTTCATCCCACCCTGCTTACTGGAATCAGCCTCGCATTCCTTTGCGTATCATCAAATACGAGATAGGTCATCGTCGTCATCATCAACAACATCGCCTTTCAGGATGGCACCCTCCAAGCCGGCTCCTGGCCCGCCCTTCGCCAAGGACGAGAAGGTCCTTTGCTTTCACGGAGATCTAATGTACGAGGCCAAGATCACAGAGGTCCGCAGTGCTTCGGATCCGACCAACCACGTCTTCTCCACCATCAAGGCAGACGATGCCCAGTACAAGGTCCATTACAAGGGCTGGAAGTCGTCTTGGGACGACTGGGTCAGTCAGGACCGCATCCGCAAGTTCACAGACGACAACAAGGCCTTGGCCACCCAGCTTCAGCAGGCCGCACGAGCCCGTACTGCCGGAGGCTCCAAGAGTGCCAAGAAGGCCATTGGTAAGGCCGTTGGAGGCGTCGACAGTGAGATGAGTTCCGCTCGAGGTAGTGAAGAGCGCGCAGCCAACAATAGTTACGCCGGAAGAGGACCCAGACGTGGTCGTGACTACGAGCTGGAGAGTGTAAGTGGACTTTCTTTCTTCCCTATGTTCCAAAATCAAATGGGAGTGCTTCAGGTCAAAGGTAAGACTATTCCGGAGCAATGTGAATTCGCCATGATTACGGTCACGTCTTAATGTGCGGACGATGGCAACGCCTTTTTGATGCAGGACGGACACAACTCTAGGACAGCAGTTCACAAGTCTGCACAAACATGTTACTTTGCGGCACAAGTTCACAGAAATTCGATGCTTTGAGCGGCGACTGTGGTATGGCTCGACTTGGTCCTGGAGCAGTGAGTGATCGGGCTTGCCTGAGCATGACCCAAACTCATTCCTCTCCAGAAGGATTACTCCAGTGCGGGCGTCAAGGTGCCTCGATTGTCAATGGGCAATGAAGTACAGCATCAAGCTTATCACTGATTGCGGGCTTGTCGTTTGCTGGCTACATTACCCTTTTGGTGCAGACTCAACGGCCGGTCTTTGTGGCCACACCCAGTCCAGCCGCAAAAAAGTCACAGGCTGTTTCTGTTTTGTACTTGGGACGGGGACGCCCTCACCCAGTTCGGCGCGCACCTCACATTTGGCACAACACATTTGCACCATTCTTGACAACTCTGCAAATCTTCTGCATCGCAAAACACTCCGCCGATTGGCACCCTCCCCCCAACACTACCCCCTCCATCGCCGAAGCTCGCACCTTGGTCCATCCACACAGCTGTCATCATCGTCTTGTCGACGCGATGGATGACGCACCGAAGAAATGTTCGGAGTCCTCGAACTACAGCTCAGGCTCTTCTGGACGTCGACGGACCCGACGATCCAGTCCCATGCCCCTCGAGGAAATGCTTGGTTTCGAGGAAGCCACGCAAATGGCTATGGAGCTATCCAAGCAGGACGAAGCAAGAATGCTTCGCGACCTCGAAAGAGCCGAGCGGGATGCAGCCGCCGCCGCTGTTGATGCTGCTGTCGCCGCCGCCGCCTCTTTTCATACTGTGAACGGTGCCAAAAAGAACATGGTTCCGGTCGGCGATCTTTCGAACACAAATGATTCCAACAAGGAGAACCAAGCACCCAAGGTGGCCTTCGATAATCCCGGCAAGGAAACTCAGGCTCCCAAGGATGATCATGTCTCCGAAAAAAACACTACGCGCAATTCAAACATTGTACGACGATCAACCAGAACCAGAGCCCCGAGCCAGAGGCTGCAGGTGATTACTGACCAGGCGACCACTGTTGCTCGGTCGCCCAGTTTAGATCGGACCGTGGAGCATGAGCCAACCCAGGAGCTCTCGCCTACCAATGTTAGAGGTACCAAGCGAAAGGGTAGCTCCAAGAAGTCCAAGGGCAAGAAAAACAAGAAAGCCACCACGATCCCCGCTGCAGCACCTCTGAGCAACACTGCAACGACCAAGATGCCCGCGCCTGCCAAGAAGCCTGCACCCGCAAAGAAGGCAACTCCCGCAATGGATCCCGACGAGAAGGCCCGTCAGGCATTTATTGCCAAGGAGGCAAAGTACGCCAAGGCATACGAGCCCTACGATCGCTATCGACAGGGACCTCCTCGTAGCAGAACCTACGTCAGCAGATCAGGCCAGTTGTTGCTCGGCCCTGAAGATCCCCCGTACCATCGACTCCCTGGAACGGTCCCTTCCAGAGCCCAGGCAGCTCAGAAGCAAGCAACTCAGAAGAAGGAGGCCAGCTTTGTCAGCTCTCACCGACAGGTCAAATATGTGCCCACCGATAAGCCCATGCCGACCGCTGGTATCCCCTCGGATAGGCCTTATCGACCCAAGCCGAACATGCAACGATTCGTCGACGCGATTAGTTGCATCGAGAGAGACCTGGCGGACGAGTCGGACCCTTCGGACGAGACTCTGATAGATGCAGACGAGAGCGCAAACGATGGCACCGCAATGCATCGCTGGCTTATGGATTGCACGTCCGACGAACCTGAGTACGTCAAACTCCAGCCCAACCTCGGCACACTTGCTAACTCTTTGAACAGATCTGAAGAGGTACACCAGACTGTTTCCGCCTCTTCGGCAGAGAACACTGTCGACGAGGATACCCTGCTTGCAGCCCATGCTTTGCTGTCTTTGGCTGCTGGTCATAACTTGGGCCCCCAGAAGTTCACGGAGACCAGATACATCGAAGCTCCTGGCCCGACTGACCAACTCTGGCGTCATCTACTGGCCACCACTCCCTCTTTGACTATTGGAAAGCTTGAATTTTTGTCCCCGCTGAAGAGACTAAAAGATATGCAGGAAGACGCATTCCACCACCGACCTTCGATCAAGATCGTGCTGCCCGACATGCTCAAGGGCCTTCTTGTCGATGACTGGGAGGCTGTGACCAAGACCAACCAGCTCGTTCCGCTCCCCCACCCCAAGCCCGTCACGGTTGTCCTTGACAACTACCTCGAGTACGAGAAGGCTCAACGCCAGGAGGGCTCCGCTTCCATCGACATTCTCGAGGAGACCATTGCTGGACTGAAGGAGTACTTTGACAAGTGCTTGGGCCGTATTCTGCTCTACAGGTTGGTGCTTCCATGATATCGACTGAACCAATAGGAATGATACTGACTCAGTTCACCAGATTCGAGCGCGCACAGTATGCTGAGGTCCGCGAGAAGTGGATTACTGAGGGATCGGATCTCTATGGCAAGACCGCCAGTGACACGTATGGCTCAGAGCATCTGATGCGTCTTTTCAGTAAGTCTGTTGCTGTCCACCATCATGCTGGGTACTAATGATTGCTAGCCTCGCTCCCCGAACTCGTTGCACAGACCAACATGGACCAGCAGTCTGTCAACCGCCTCCGAGAAGAGCTTACCAAGTTCACCCAGTGGCTCACGCGCAACGCCGGAGACTACTTCTTGAACGAGTATGAGGCCCCGAGCGCCGAGTACTCCGAGAAGGCAAAGAACTAGGAGTCGTTTGCGCATGACGAGGATGACATATGAAGAGCTGTATGGACAGCGCAGCAGCTCCGCAAACAGAAGAAAAACAAGAAAACCCGACAAAAAAAAAGGAAAACCGCATTCTGCACAGAAGATGATACTGTGTTGAGAGTGCTAGGCAATGACTTGATCAGAAACAGATGGACTGGATTACTGTGTACAGATGGACTGGATTACTATTGAGTTACCGAAGAATTCGGTACAGTGGAGAAGAAAATGAAAACAAGGAAGAAGGAAGATTTCCAAAGGATACGGCAACGCGTCTCTCTGAGCGTGTTTTGATGTATCCCATGAGAGATCCTAGGTAGTGTTTCTGGACGACCACAATTGCAAGCTTCGCAATCGACAGTCTAGGTAGATAGACCAAAGTCAGAACAATGATAAATCACGCAAAATGACCGTTTCTGTGACTAACCTATGCTAGGCAGGAAAGCGGCGTGAAGCTTGCTTTCGGTTGATGCCGTAGACCTCGTACCGACGCTGAATTGAATCTGTTGATTATGTTGACAAATCTATTTGCTTGAACAGCGAGTGTCTCAAATAGATAATCTTGCAAAGGGTGAACACAATTGGGCAAATGTGAATAAGACTTTCTTTTTGATAGTATACAATTGAGAATCCCCTCGCTTGTTTCCTTGTGTACACCATGTTGTACAAATAGCTGCTGCTGTCGAGCTTATCTCAGCCACCGCGGACAACAGCCATGACGATGATTCCTCCTCGGCGGGTGTGGCATCTTGCCCCTCTTCATCCAGGAGGGAGATCAGGCCGCTGTAGCCATACTTCCGTCTGTTCGGGAAGATGGCCTCTGCTCATCACAGATATCAAGGGAAATTCAGAGCCAAGCCAAGTCGCTTCCGTCATTTCTCCCTCTCTTGCCCTCGCCAACCGTCTTCCTAGACTTGCTAGATCTCCATTACGAAAATCTGAACGCTCCCGCCCTCGTTTCCCCTTCTACGCCCTCGGCGTCTCGAGGTAGAAGCCCCTCTCGGGCCTCCTCTCCTCGCGCATCTCCTTGGGCGTCAGCGCCCTGTCGACCTCCTGGACCTTGACGAGCTCCTTGACCTTGTAGATCATACCCGCGAACTGGGGCGAGACGGGGTGGTAGACGGTCTGGGTGCGCTTGCGCAGGCCCAGCGCGGCCAGGACGCCGCGCGTCCGCTCCGGCAGGCCGATGGCCGAGCGGTGGAGCGTCACGCGGAAGAAGGCCATTTTTCAATTTGTGTTTCTGTCTCTGGACTTTGTCGGTTCCCGGGTTGTACGTGACCCAGCGTCGTAGGGCGCAGCTGGATGGAGGTGTATCGTTGAGGTCTGGCTGGGTCTCAGAGTCGTCGGGGCTTTGCAAATTCCTCGGGATACGGTCCAATAGTTCGCCTGATTCTGTGAAACATGGGTTGGTCAGCTTCCTGGGCAGTGTAGGTGTCCAACATCCTGCTTCTTGCATGTTTTATCCCGCCAACACTGCCAACCACGGACAGTCGCACCAAGGCCAGATTGAGCAGGACCACACAGCAGTGTGCGGAAACACTTACATATAACTCAATGTTCAAGACACTACAACTTCCGCCGGTTTATCTGACTTGTACGAGCCGCAATCTTTCTCGAATTGGCAATAGGCGCGCATCAATGAGGCTCAACGGAGGTCGCGAACTTTTGGCCCGGAGCGGCTCCTTATCGATAGCCCGACTATGTAGACCCCCTTTCTTCTAAGTCAACACCCAAGCTGTTGCTCACGCCCCAAGCTCCAGAGACGCCAAAACGTTCGCAACGATTTCGTGAAACAACTGGACTTGTCGTGAAATTTAATGAGTGCATTTTGTTGGCACCTGTACACAAACACACAAGACACGAGACAGAACAGGCAGAGGTATCATCTTTACTCGTCTATTACTCCAGGCTTTTCTCAGCCCAAGCGATCGAAATGCTATATCTTATCATCTTATACAGTGATGATCGCGTAGAAATCTAGTATCACGTAGCCCCCATCCGTTCCGTTTCATTGACGTAAAGAAGAGCTCCCATTCATTTTCCATCGCGCAAATTTCATTTGTCTAATACAGAGAGGTCGGTCTCGCTTATTTGACCGAAACCTCAACTCTGCCCTCACCAACCGGACCGGCACCGGCAAGGGTGGGGAGCAGGTAGGTGATATCATCCCAAGGATGTCTGTAGAGACCAGTGCGCAGTCTCTTCTGGTCGAGGTAGTGGGCAATCAGACCGATGCTGCGACCCAGCACGAACAGACCGTTGAGGACACCCATGTTCATGTAGTCCTCGGCCTCCTCGGGGCTGAAAGCACCGCAGTTGCGCATAAGATCCACGAAGCAGACAGCGATACAACCGTCAACGTTGAGGATCAGGTTGTCCTTCTTGGAGGTGGTGACGGTCTCGACGGCCAGAGCGTAGTCGAGCAGCTTGTGGCTGGGGAACTTGGCGAGGACGTACTCCTTGACCAGCTCAACACGGAGATCGGGGTTGTTTCTCGACTTGATACGGTGACCAATACCGGGAATGAGCTTGTTCTGCTTGCGCATGAGGTCGACGAAGTCACGAGGGCTGAGACCCTTGTCGGAAGCCTGGGAGAACTCCTGGGCAGCACCGTCAAGGGCACCACCGAATCGGGAACCGATGGTCAGGAGACCAGCGACCAGAGAGCTGATCAGGTCCTTGCCAGCACGGGTGGTGATAATGGTGTTCATGGCACCAGACACGGCGGGACCGTGGTCGGCAGTAAGCATGAGAACCATCTCCAGGAACTTGGAGGCGTAGTCGGGCAGGCGGCGACGGAACCACAGCAGCGACATGACACCACCAATACCAATGTCCTCCTTGAACACGTCCGAGATGGGCATGCCAGCGTACAGGAGCTCCTGGCCACGGTCGTCGGAGATGGTGGAGATGAAAGCAGCGGGCTTACGGATGAGACCGAGCTCCTGGGCCCAGGAGTAGTCAATGGGGATCTTGGGAACGACCGGCTCGGGCTGGGGAACGATGGTCTTGGCAGCAACGAGCTTCTCGTAGACGGCCTTGAGGGTAGAGGGCAGATCCTCGAAGGTCTCGGGCACGTGGATGCCGGCCTCCTTCATCTGCTTGTTCTTCATGGCAGCGGTCTCGAGCTGTGAGTTGGCGAACGAACCAGCGTGACCGAACTGGACCTCGGTCTTGAACATGCTGGCGCAAGTACCAATGGCCCAAGCAACAATGGGCTTGGTGATGACACCCTGCTTGACGGCCTCAATGACCTTGTACTCCTCAACACCACCGACCTCACCGAGCAAGACGAGGATCTTGCATTGAGGGTCGGCCTGGTAGCGGAGCATGTGGTCAATGAAGGTGGTTCCGGGGTATCTGTCACCACCAATGGCAATACCCTCGTAGACACCGTCGGTGTTCTGGGCAATGATGTTGTTCAACTCGTTGGACATACCACCAGACTTGGAGACGTAGCCAACGGAACCCTTGCGGTAAAGCTTGGAGGCGACAATGTTGTCCATCATACCACCAGTGTTACCGATCTTGAAGCTGCCGGGCTTGATACCACCGACGGTGGCAGGTCCAATGATCTGGACACCCTTCTTGCGGGCAACGTGGGCGATCTCTCGTGCGCGCTAATTCTCTCATGTCAGCATTGCGATCTAATTGTGGCGTACCAAAAGATCTTGTTCTGGGTACTTACGCGCTCCGGCACACCCTCGGCAATGATGGCGATGGTCTTGATCTGGGGGTAGTTCATCAACTCCATGGTGGAGCTGTAGACACTTCGGGAAGAAGCAAAGTTGACAACAACATCGGCGTCGGGGTGCTTCTTCACAGCGGCGTCAACCTGTTGGTAGACGGGCAGGAGAGTTTCGCTGGTACCCCAGTACATCTTGCTGACGAACTGGCCACCGAATGTGTAGATGATACCAGCAACCGAGGGAGTGGTACGCTTGCAGATGAAGTCAAAGTCCAGCATACCCTGGACGGCACGGGGCTGCAGACCGTAGACCAAGCATCTCGTCTTCTCGTTGAACAGGGCGTGCTCGGGAAGAGGGCTCAGCGGCCGGCTGGGGGCAGCGAAGCGGGTGATGTTATCGTTGGCCGACAGGCCACCGGCCGAGGTGCCGTTAACACCGTTGGTCGACATGACGGCTGTGTAGTGTTTTATGGTCTAAATTCTGTATGGAGAGAAGTCTTGTTAGTGTCGAATTCCTGCTAAAGAGTTGATCTGTTGTTGTTTGTACGGCAAAGAACGATAAAACAAAGCAACTGCAAAGCTCGGCTGGCATGAAAGATATCCAATCCAGTCGGCAGCTCAATCTTCCTGGCGAGGAGACGTCGGCGAGTTTCTTCGGACTGGCTGCGTTCGTATTGCAACTGAAAGGTGCATAAACGAAGCGGAAGTTCTGCTTGGGATAGACTATACAATGTAGGACAGAAGTATTGTCTTTTCCCAAGTGCAATTCCAAGTCGAGGAAACTCCCAGCCTTGTTGGAGAGCTGGAGGCGCCTTGATCTCACAACCACAGAGCTGACACACCACAGTCCTCGATCAAGGGAGGGTTGCAAGGCAAGCAATTGCAAAGTAAGAAAGTCATGGCGGCTGACGTACCTAAATTCCTTTCGACTGCAGCTTACTGCACTTTCAGAATCCCTCAATCAGAGCTATTCGCCTTGATTAGGTTGGAAGCAGTTGGAACTGAACAGCTTCAAAAGAGAATTAGTGAATAGCAAGTGAGTGTATCACGAAAGAAATGTTTCAATGGGGAGAGAAGTGGAATCGGGATCTTTGGGAGTCGAGCTTTTTTCCCAGGTGCGATGGAGCAAGCAGGAGCAGCGACTGGGGGGCAGTTGAGCAGAGGTAGACGCACAGATCAACGTTAGGCGGGACAGGAGAGGGTTCAAGGTCCAATACGATTCGACGGGCCCGCCAGGTACAAAGCTGCCACTAGTTGCCTGGGTTTTAGTTGAGGTTGTGGATTTGATTGAATGGAGGAGAGGGAAAAGAAGGAAAAAGATGCGAATGGGTAACAAGAATTTGATGCTTCGGGGGCAGGGAATTTGGGACACACACCCACCTTGTTCTTTTTCTCTTACCCGTGATTTCTTCCTTGACGGCTTCTTACTTTTTTTCTCTCTTGTGCTTCCCTCCTTGGTGGTATTGACCCGGTCGGTGTTCCACTTGACTGTCAGAGAGAGTTGGTATTGTATGTACCGTAGCCCGGTGTTGATGAGCTGCCCAAAAACCGGTAGGTAGGTACCCTGTGGCAGGTACTTCTTCTCTTGCTTTAATTAGCGGTCGGAATAGTTGGGGTAAAATTGTCTGGTCTGTTGAATCTGCGGTCGAGGGTCTTGCACAGCGGCCAGCAGGGAACTTGGGGGCATCGGAGTGCCTTGTTGACCTAGCCGGGGGCCCAGGAGCGAACTGCTATTTGGTGAGCTGCACCCGATGGAGCGTTGGACCCCTCCAATGACCCTGTTGATCACCGCAGCTTTCTGACGTGGGGCGCAGGACTCGCAGCGCCGGCCGCGAACTTTTTCGCTGCGATTGTCGCCTGTTGGCCAGCATTCCTGCATTGCTGAGCTTCTAGCGTCCCAGCTTAGCTCTCTAGTGGCCTTACCACTCCCGCCCTTTTCGTGGAGACTCCAGGCTCGAGGTACCGGTACTTACACCTCCCCTCCCCTCCCACTCCCACTTACCTAAAACCCGATGGGATCGTTGCTCCCACCACGAAAATAGTATGCCAACCTGGGCCGCACTCGGCGAATCATAGGCCTCACCCGCCCACCACTAACAATCCTCGCATCGTTTAATTTCGATGTCGGGATTCTCTAGAGTGTAGGAAACAGTAAGGAAATGAGTCAAATTCAAACCGATTAATCAATGCGGTGAACCAGATATGTTGGGCTCCAAGAACTGTCTTGCACCGAGGACAATATGAATGTGTGCGTGCACCATACGCAGCAGCAAGCACAGTAAGTTGATCCTTCCCTGGAATGAGAAGGTGTGCCACCTACCAAACCATACCCGGCCCCAAACCGGGGGTGAACAGTATATTCGTCCCATCCAACTAGAGAGGGAAAAAAAAATTGCTCGTTTCTGCAACATCAATTCTCGCTGCTCAGCGACCGGAGCGAGCAAAAATTGGTTTGCTACCCGTTGTAGGTGTAAGTGGGCCGGCCGATATCCGGCTAGTCATGTTTGCTGTAACGGTTTACGGTCCTGGAAGCGGCCGAAACGGGAAGTTGACCAGGCGACACGAACGAGCAACTGAACACCGTCGCCGGATGGTCCCCAGCGCTCATGTCCGGGCAGGGTCTCTCTTGCGCTCCATCGTCCTCAACATCTGACATCACCGGGACGCACCAAGAAACTCCTTTCCGGGAAGTCACCGGGCTTCGAGGTGTGTGTCCGGGAGTCTTGGATGCATACGCGATGGGTACGCGAGAGGATTGATAAGGCAGACGCAGGCCTGCCACGTGAGACCCGTGAGACCCGGCCTCGGGCATGCAACTAGCAAGGAGCAGGCACGGCCGTCGAGATGACTTCATCCCCGATATTGAGAAACATGAGGACGACTGAACGTGGAATGATGGGATAGTGGAACTGCCACTTCGGGAATCGGAAGCCGAGATATGGCAGCTCTATCAGGCACTGGAGTCCCGTTCTGGGGTCTCGTGGGTTGCCCGTGCTCGAGATAAGCGAATCTCTATACTACTTGTCGACTCTCGAGAATAACCATATTCCCGGCTTTGCCTAGTCAGCGTTGCAGCTGGTGGCCGAGTTTATTGCCCAGCCTTGCGAAGGGACGTCCAAGGTGGCAGGCAGTGCTTATAGCTGAGACATTGGTGTAAGCCGCTTGGCTCCAATTTCTACCATGAAACCCTGTATCGAGCAGGAGAAAGCAAGAGAAAAAGCAGAAGCAAATATACGTAGACCCGACTGATACGTGAACTAAGTTCATGTGAGTCGGAATCGTGTACTTTGGTGATATGCGCAAGCAGGAATGCAGTCGTGTCCGTGTCCGCGTTCCGCTGGGCCACTTTATTCCGTTATCCTGCACTGAGCGTATTGTATGTGAATGCAGCGAGTGCATCGCGGCTGCATTAGGTAATGCCCGGCCAACGAGACGAGTCAAGCACCCAGCAAGCACAGGGAAGCAGCCTTGAAGCACAAACAGAGTCAATTGAGCCCCCCGAAGCGCAGTCGAGAAAGCCCCCTAGGCGATTGATGGTTGTTTGTTTGCCAATGGTGCAGGAATGTCGTGACAGCTCGTCAGCACTTTTCGCATCCATGGCGCCTTCGGACCCCGAAAGTATGGTCAGAATAGTATTGGTTGGTCGATACGGTCGCATACATACGGTAGACTGGGCAGTCGATGCCCCGAGCTTCTTTCTCGATGATTCCCCAAGTGTTGGCGTTGAGGTACCGGTACCTGCGATCCTTGCTGACTGTGCTGGCTTGGCCGGGTGTGTGGCATGAGCTCAGCAGGATCTTCCCCAATAGTTTTGGGGCGGTAAAGCCCACTAGGGACAGGTACGTACGGGGGCCTGCCGACGACCCTTAGCGTCCCCCCCTGTGCCTGCTGCAGGTGGGATTGATGGGTTAGCCCGATGTACCTCTGGGCTGGCCCGGCAGTGTGTCGATACTTTGGGGCAGCCCATCTGGTAACCGGAGCACACACCACTCACCAACGCCTGCTGCGACCTTCCCGGGCCCTGAGCAACTGGCGGAGCTTGGGAACTCTCGAAATTTTTGAAGGTCAATCCCCGTTCTTGCTGCTCTCAATCCAGACAATCTCATAGAAACCACCTTCCGCTTAGAAGTGTTTCTTGTCTTTCTCTTCACTATAGAGATCTTTTTGCTGCAGTCATCTGCTCTTCCCAACACCGTCGCATTGTAATTTTCCCTCGTCATTGAAAGAGAGAAAGTCCAACTGTTACTTGACAGTCCTGAGAGGTAAGCCGCCCGCCATTGTTTTGCAGCCAGCCCCTCCTCCCTCACAGCTTTGTCGACTCGAGGAAAAGCGAGTTGCACCACAAGAACCACTTGGTATCATTGAGGCCGCAGCAGCAGAGTAGCATAATACAGCTGCACGAGCTCCAAAAGCCGACAGTGACCTTTGTTCTGTGCTCTTTTTTCTTGCCTCTGCACTTGCAATTGAGCAATTCAGCCTGAAAACTGTGCTCCCAAGAGGCCAACCGAACCAGTCGCTGACTTGCACCCGCAGAATCAAAGAAAAGCATTCTCCAGACCCAACAAACAAAGAGAGTGATTGAACTGTTCACGTACCTGCGAATAGCTTTTTTTTCCTCCTCCACACAGCAAAAATGTCTGCCAAGTCAATCCTCGAGGCCGACGGCAAGGCCATCCTCAACTACCACCTCACTCGGGCGCCCGTCATCAAGCCCACTCCTCTCCCCAAGTCCGCCACCCACAACGCTCCTCCCAGACTAGCATCCCTCTACTTCCCCGAGGATGCTGATGTGAACGGTATCTTGGACCAGGCCGAGGTCACCTACCCCTGGTTGCTCCAGTCCGGCGCCAAGTTCGTCGCAAAGCCAGATCAGCTCATCAAGCGTCGTGGCAAGAGTGGTCTCCTGGCCCTGAACAAGACCTGGCCCGAGGCCAAGGCCTGGGTCGCTGAGCGCGCCGGTAAGGAGCAGCAGGTTGAGCACGTCAAGGGTGTTCTCCGTCAGTTCCTCGTCGAGCCCTTCGTTCCTCACCCCGAGGGCACCGAGTACTACATCAACATCAACTCCGTGAGAGATGTGAGTGACACCCTTCCCGATTGATTTCTCTTGTTTTCCTCGGCCCTCACTCCAGGTCGTTTTCCTCGTCGAGCCTGCGGAAAGTGTCGCAGGCTGTCACTTGTCACGCGACTTGTCGGCTCAGACGAGATCTTGATCACGAACTCGAGGATGTTTTCATGCAATTTTTGTTGTATGAGAGTTTCCTGGCGCATTTTGATCAATTCAAGTCGGGAAGTTGCCCTATTTGAATATCGGCAGAGATCGGGTGTTTTTATGACCCGGGCGCTTCATGCGTTTATTATCTCGCTCGGAATCGCTAAACCGAAGCCGAAGCGTTGCGGACGAGCGGAAACTAAACCACTTTGTTCGGCATCCACTTGGCAATCATACTCATCTCACACCCACTTTCCGCATCAAGGCATGCGTGGCTTGCATCACCCGTAACCCTGATCACGTTATGCTATATCAATCGATTATACTCTTTTATATCAAATTACTAATGGTATACTCTACAGGGTGACTGGATCCTCTTCACCCACGAGGGTGGTGTCGATGTCGGTGATGTCGACGCAAAGGCAGAGAAGCTCCTGATTCCTGTCGACCTCTCAGAATACCCCTCCAACGAGGAGATTGCGGCCTCTCTCCTCAAGAAGGTTCCCTCTGGTGTGCACAACGTCCTCGTTGACTTCATCTCGCGGTTGTACGCCGTCTACGTCGACTGCCAGTTCACCTACCTAGAGATCAACCCCCTGGTCGTCATCCCCAACGCCGACGCCACCTCTGCTGAGGTTCACTTCCTCGACCTTGCTGCCAAGCTTGACCAGACCGCTGACTTCGAGTGCGGTGTGAAATGGGCCATTGCCCGTTCGCCCGCTGCTCTTGGCCTTGCTGCTCAGTCGAGCGCCGGCGACAAGGTCAGCGTTGACGCTGGCCCGCCCATGGAGTTCCCTGCCCCCTTCGGTCGTGAGCTGTCCAAGGAGGAGGCCTACATTGCCGAGCTGGATGCCAAGACTGGTGCTTCTCTCAAGCTGACTGTCCTGAACGCCAACGGCCGTGTCTGGACTCTGGTCGCTGGTGGTGGTGCCTCGGTCGTCTACGCCGATGCCATCGCCTCGGCTGGTTTCGCCGACGATCTGGCTAACTACGGTGAGTACTCTGGTGCTCCCACCGAGTCTCAAACCTACCACTACGCCCGCACTGTGCTGGATCTCCTGCTCCGTGCTCCTCTGGACGACCAAGGCAAGGTCCTGTTCATTGGTGGTGGTATTGCCAACTTCACCAACGTCGCCTCTACATTCAAGGGTGTCATCCGGGCTCTCCGCGAGTACGCAAAGCCCCTCAAGGAGCACAACGTCCAGATCTGGGTCCGCCGTGCTGGTCCCAACTACCAGGAGGGTCTCAAGAACATGAAGGCCGCCACCCAGGAGCTCGGCCTCAACGCCAAGATCTTTGGCCCTGAGATGCACGTGTCTGGTATCGTTCCTCTGGCTCTGGTGCCCGGCAAGTGGGAGGAGGCCCAGAAGCTCGGCATTACGGAATTCCAAGCATAAATGGAATGATGTAGTTTTGACGATTGGAGCAAATTTGAAAGGTCTGAAGGCATAAGAGATTCTGGCTAGACTGGCTAGAATCTCAACACGACCATGTACGTTGATGATTAAGAAGGGAACACAAGATAGTCAGCCCCAAGCATAGAAAGGGCAACTCGGATATGGAGAGCGTTCGGTTCGATCTGGGTTTAGAAGGATGGCTACAGCAAAACTGTCAAATAGACCAATCTGTAATATGAACGCATTTTGCGATCTGCCAAATATGTTTTACCGGCCGTGCGACTGAGAAGTGCTGGTGTGTTGAGACTGGTAATTATCCGTGTTCTCCATAGACTCTAATGGTCGTGTTGAGATTGTCTCCAGTGCAGCTTCTCCCACGTTGAAAAAAAAATCTGCAGATTGATCATCGCTCCAACCTACAGCCACGGCCTAGCAGTAAGCTGTCTTGCTTCTGAACTTCCTCACCAAGTCACACCTGCCGCGCGATGGTACAGATGAAGACTGGCAATACTAGATACGAAGTAGTCTGGTAATACTTGACATGGTGTGGCCCCTCCTAGCCCGAGCCGTGGTTGCCAGACGCCATGATCAGCTCCTACCATTCCTCCCATCTTAATGCAGAATACCCCGGTGAGCCTTCCTCGGAGCCATGGCTATGACGCTTGAGAAAAGCTCAAGGAACTGCGTGACGATTGTTCGTCTTGTTTTTCTCCCAATCTCACTTTTACACCATTCTTGTTGTCTTGCCAATTATCACCACATCCATCCCCTCACACGCAGCTATCATCAGTCACACACACACACCATTTAGAGGCATCATCACCCCATCGAACGATATTTGTCAGTCACCAAGAAGATATGGCCTCCTCGCACTCACCCTCGTGGCTGGTCAACCCAGCGTAAGCCACTACTACTCCCACTTACAAGGACGTGAGCGTTGAGCTGAAATATTCTTGCTAGCGACGCCTACGAACGGCTCAACCTAACCCTCTTCTACGTCGGAGTGGGCGCATTTATTGCTTGTAACTTCATATGGACCATACTCCTGGCGTGCTGGGCGTCTCTGATGATGGCTTCCGGGGAGTGTATACTTCAGCAATGCTGCCTCTGGTTTCCCATCGCCATCATCTCCTTCATTTTATTTCCACTGCAAGTGGCAGCCTGGCTCGTCAGCGCCGTCGCTCGGGTCTTTTGCATCGGGTGCGGCGTGGATATTGACTGGGCTACTCAAGGGCGCAGTATGAAGAATAGGGCTGCCCTCTTCTTCTGGCACCGGCTCATTGGGTTTCCAAAGGAGTTGCTCCGACGGAAGCATACAGATTGGCGATTGGACTACTAGAAATGCCCTACGCAGCAACCTATCCCAGGCATAGTCCCCGAAGGAATAGAGCTGCAAGATCTGGGAAACAACGAGAGCTCAGTCGACCCTGCGTTTGGGAATGCCTCGGACGCACAAGTACCAAATGCTGGGAGGGATAGCTAGAGCCTGGACGATCCAGAATATCGGGTTGCCGACGGTATATTGGGACGGGGCGGATCTCAGAACCTGGGTATGCCACAAACACGCGAGTAGCGAATGATGGAAAGGCAAGCGACCACTGAAGCAATTGCTATACGGAAGCCTATCACGGGCGGCGTGGCTTCGCGTCGTCAGGACTCTCTCTGACTCTTCTGGGTCGCAGCGCACGGCAGATGTCGTCGTAATACTTGTTCTTTCTCCTTCCAGAAGTAGACATAAAAAAGCAGCGAGATTTTCAATATACCAAAAATCGGATCACCGAGACTGAGTGGTGATTACGTGCACACTATACTTCTATGGTGGTGAGAAATGCTGGAGCCTAAGGTATCTACGCGTTCTACAATCTGTGCCCCACAAAGTGGCCAACTCTAGGTGGTATACGGAGTAGTATACTGTCGCTTATACAAAAGAAAATTTTGACTAGAGTTTGCAATGAAAACTATTTAAGCGAAGGAATTCAAGGAAACATTTTGTCGTCTTTGGCTTAGAATGATGCGACAGAAGGAACTAGCAAAGTATCCAGCGAGACCAAGTACTGCTCACCAGCCACAAGTATAATAACGACTGAGAAGCCAAGATGACGGGCAAATTCCCCGTGGCGAACCCCACGGCCTCCTTTTGGCTGACCCAGCCGCATCACTTGGCATCATATCGCTCATCGGAGCAGACGCCGGACGAATGCGACATTGCAATCATTGGGACCGGTCTCGCTGGTGTATCCGCAGCCTACCACATATTGACGAACCACAAGGGGCCAGAGCCTAAGGTCGTCCTCTTCGATGCCCGGCAAGCTTGTTCGGGGGCAACGGGACGGAATGGTAAATGTCCTTGCTAATACTTTGATATCACTCATGCTAATGTGAAGATACAGGCGGCCACATCAAGGTGCTCATGCCCTCGCTCAAGAGGTACCACGACAAGTTTGGCGCCGCCGCGGCCCAGCAGCTGTTCGAGTACGTCGGCGCGCAGATGGCCGCGATGAAGTCGGCCCAGGAGATCGAGGGCATCGACTGCGACCTGTTCCTGACGCGCTCGTTTGACTGCTACTACGATCCCGCGCAGGCCGCGGAGATCAAGGCCTTTCTCGAGGAGCAGCGCGATGCCGGCGCGAAATGGACGCAGGAGGTCCAGTGGCTCGAGGGGCCTAAGTTGGAGAGGGTATGCTTCGCGTCACACAACTTGGTTACGGAAAATGTGTACTAAGTTCAACGCAGGCAACTGGAATGAAGGGCCTCGTTGCCGCGGCAAGCGTGCCTGCGCTCACGCTTTGGCCGTACAAGTTCGTGACCGCTCTATTAGAGCGAGTCGTCGAGCTGGGCGCATTCTTGTACACAGAAACCCCCGTCGAGTCTTGCAAGTCCGAAGACGGCTCCATCACCCTCACGACTCGCCGGGGCGTGACAAAGGCCAAGAAGGTCATCTACGTCGCCAACGCCTACACCTCGGCCGTGCTGCCGCAGTACTCGGGCGTCATCGTCCCGTTCCGAGGGCAGAACTCGGTCCTGGTGCCCCTGGAGAAGGCGCACCAGCCGCATCTCACCTACACCCGGAACCTGTTCCACACGCCGGGCAACGCCGACTACCTGGTGCCGCGGCCGGACGGGACGGTGATCCTGGGCGGCGGCGGCGGCGCGTACAGGCAAGACGAGCAGGACCGGAACGCGGCGTGGTTCGACACCGTCGACGACGCGTCGCTGATACACCCGGGCGTGAGGAGGCACTTTGACGGCGTCATGGCGAGGTGTTTTCGGGGCTGGGAGGATAGCGATGCTACGGCCGCGATGACTTGGAGTGGGAGTAAGTCCAAATCCTCAATCAAGTCACATATCAATTTTATTTTAATTCAATATGCTAACTTGACATCTTTCACCCTCAGTCATGGGCGCCACCCCCGACGGCGTTCCTCACGTCGGCCAGGTGCCCGGCACAGAGAACCAATGGATCCTGGCGGGCTTCAATGGGGGAGGGATGCCGCTCATCTTCACGAGTGCGCGCGGAGTTGCCGACATGGTGTGCAACGGGGTCAGCTTCAAGGAGACGGGCATACTGGAGATGTTCGAAACTACGGCTGAGAGACTGGACAAGAAGTTCTGAAAGAGCTAGGCTAATACAATACTGGCTTCCTGAGGACGCTTATAATTGGGCAAGAGTTGGTTGAACACATACAAGGGGGTTTCTGGTAGACAAGAGTTATACACAGAGGAATAATGTTTTATGCCTTTAATTCAATGAACAAATCATTTCCTTTGATACAACATAAAACAGTCTTACCACCATTTTGACTTGACTTCGACCAACAGTGTAACATCAGATGCGTGTCTCGTATAGTCTGTAGTAGCACCGTTGTGCTGTGATCTCAGTCTGGGTCAGTTGCCACTAGCGCTGCGTGCCAAGCTTGAAGCTATACTCTCCTGTTCCCGCGTCGCTTTAGGCACCAGTATAATCAGATCAACATGACTATAGTCTACGCGTACTTCGTCATGTTCTTATCTTTTGATGAAGATCTCCATGAGAGATTCAAAGGTTTTGCAAGTTGCCGCGTCATACCGCCAGAAGTGTCGAGTAGTCAGAGATGAGTTGATTATTTCACAGAGACAAGGGTCTTATCTCTGAGCAGGGGGACATCTTCACGATCATCTTCAGGCGGGCATATCTCTCTGTACTTTTTTTTTTTAAACACATTCTTTACGCTAAACAAATACGTACAATAATCATCTCAAGCTTAATTTCAAGCATATTTACAACCATATCGATCAAAAGAATAACATTTTCACTCGCCACTAGGCTCGCTGTAGACATGCGAAAAGGCAACCGGCGTGCCAAAGTTGGGCGACCCGTCCGAGTGCGTGCCCAGGAGCTGAACCATGGTGTACCTTGAATCGTCGCAGGCGCCCGCGCTGTCCGAGGTGGCGTGGTAGACGAGCCAGGTCTGCGAGGCGTCGGGGCTCTGGAAGAAGCCGTTGTGGCCGGTGCCGTAGTTGCCGTTGGCGCTGCTCAGCACGCAGCCGCTCGATTTCGTCCAGGCCGACGCCGCCGTCGGGCTGGTGCTGCCGTCCCAGGTCAGCAGGCCCAGGCAGTAGGACGCGCTCCAGCAGTACGACGCCGAGTAGCTGATGTAGGTGTTCCCGCCAAAGTAGAGCGCCGCCGGCCCCTCGTTGACCGGATACGACACCGTCTCCCACGACTCGGTCGGCTGCGAGATGGTGTAGACCGACCCCGTCACCGAGACGTAGTCGGACCCCAGCTGCTGCAGGCAGATGGACTGGTACGTGTTGCCGTTGAAGCACGAGCTCATGAGGAAGTTGCCGTACGCGCTCGTCCGCAGGATCGACGCGTCGATGGTCCACTGGCTAGTCAGCTGCGCGGCGTAGGTAAAGGTGTCGTAGGGCGTTGCTCCTCCTGTTCGTTACACGGTCAGCTTATGAACATCTGGTGGTTTTCAGTGAATTTGCTACCAACCCTTGAGGACGTGGATGTTCTGGCCGTTGAGATCGGCCGAGTCTCCCGCGGTGTAGTAAATGTACCAGGTCCCGTCAAAGTAGTGGACCTCGGGGGCCCAGACGTTGCAGCAGCGCGAGGCCTCGCTGGTGCTGTAGACGACCTTTTTCGACGCCGTCTTGAGGCCGTCGATGGTGGTGGCGCGGGCGATCTCGACGTCGGTCCAGGTCGTCGTCATGAGGTAAAAGTAGCCGCCCGTGTAGACGAGGAAGGGGTCGCTGCCGCCCGAGCTGCGGATCGGGTTGGTAAAGGCCGCGGCGGGGCCGAGGAGGCAGCACAGCGCGGCCCAGAGGGTGGCGATGAGACTGTAGGCCAGCATGGTCAATTATTATGGCTTGTCTGCCTGAAACGATAGATGTGTTATAGAGAATACTCGTACAATATGGGAACCGATGGGCTCCTTATAGGCAATGAAAGCATCCCTTCATTTCCCCGTCAGCCATAAGCCATGGGTTCTTGATTCGAGGATATATACTTCTACAGTAGTCATATATCAATATCTCTCATGATATACGAAGAGTGATTTATGCTTTGAGTCAAGAAAAAGAACGAAGCGCTCGAATAGAATCGTGCCACTGGTCTCTCTGTATACCGGTTGTGGTAATTCTCGAGTGGGTCTCCATGTCGTGATTGGTGGGAATCGTGTAAGTCGGAGATGGACACAAGGCGGAACCCCAGATTCCGGGAACCAAGACCATCGGATTTTTTCTGCGCAGACATTTTGGGAGTGGATTTTCAGCTCTTCTTGAACATGTACCCCACAGAGCGGCTCTTGGAAATATGCAAGAGGGTACCATCCAGCCGGCATTTGTTTCTGCTTCGGGGTTGATACAACAGCTTGTGAATGTCACGCGGTTCCTGAGTTCCTTGCATGATTGGGGACCAATCTGATTCCGTAGGAATGGGCTTGAACGTGATAGGGCAGTTCTATAGAGACTTTGCCTATAACCGCGTCAATCAGATCAATCTGCCTAATCATTAATTCTTACGATTAGGAAAATATCTGGTATAGGAAATCGGGGCCAATCACAAATGTTTGGCCGCAACTATGTGAAATTGTTCAAATCTGGAAACTGGTGGATACTGCTAGTTAATACGTGCGTCTGCTATCTTGGCTCTCTCCAAAGTACGACTTCCGACTTTAACACTCGAAGAGCAAAATGGGCAGTGAGAAAAGAAGGAAGAGGAAGCAAGAATCGTGAAGATAGGTCAGCATGCGATTTCCAAATTTATCACTGCCGGTAATAACAATTGAACACCAACTAGTTAATGGAAGTGGATTCGTTGCCTAGATGAAGAGGTAGTAGCCTAACGTAGTCGGCTAATCTTAAATAGCTGAAAATACCAGTCCAAGAACTGATATTTCGCAGAGACAGCGTTCACACCTCAGATGCACCGAAGAAAGGAATCACAATGATGAACCCTCTCAATTATTGGCCAGGTGGTATCCCTTCTCATATACGATGCCGCCCCGAGCCGCTAGAAGATTCCTGGGGCGAAGCAATCAAAGCTTGGCAGCTTTTTATCGAGGTTTGAGAAACAGCCGAGAAGAAAGTGAAAGAAAAGGAGACATTGCTAAGACCCAGCCACAGGAAAATGCCGTGTCCTGCGACTCGGACACCGCCGAGGTGGACTACAAAATGAAGCAGCGGCGCAGACTCGTGGACCAGTGGGCGTCCATGAGCCAGGCGGAACGGGACTCGTACCACGGCAGAGCTGTCGAGCGCAAGGATATTCGGGCAAGCAACCCGCCTCAGTTGAGAGACGCGAGCAGTAAAGACGACGATTCCCTGGGCCACATACGGCGCGGGTTCGTCAACCTGATCGTTCCGCAGCCGCTCGACGCGAGGAACCGCGCGCTGTGGACCAAGATGTGCATTCTGCTGTATAAACTCGACACGGAAGTGTACGAGCACAGCTTCGACCCCGAGGCCGTCGTCGTGATGCAGCCCAGCCCGTTCCACGCCGACACTCCCCTCGCGCCCGAGACGTTTTACAGGCACTGCTTTGTCGAGACGGCCGACTTCGACGCCATGGCCATGACGCTCGACGGCTTCGTGGTGTTCCACAGCGCCGACAGAGCCGTCCTGTTCGCGGACCAGGACTCGCTCGACACGGGCCGGCTGCTCCTGTGCGACATCGAGGGCAACGGCCAGCTGCGGGCCTCGTCGCGGATGTGGCCGCTCTGGACGTACATGGCGTACTGCTACGTCTACGGGCTGGGCTGGTACGGCGACCGCGTCATTAGGGACTACGCATATGCCGACGGGGACTGTGAGGACAATGCCGCGTGAGAACTTCTCCCGTCTCTGACGCTCGTCGGAAAGTACTTTGCTAACCCGTCTGGATGCAGTCTTGATATGGAACTGCCCATACTTGAACTTTTGCAAGCGAAGAAGCAGTATTTTGAATATCCCGAGGATGTGAATATCGACGCCTGGAAGAAGGCCATTGAGCACTATGCTCCGGGCTACCTGGAGATGGAGGCAGCGGGCAACGGCATGGCGCACGACTATGATCACGCAAACCTCATGTTAGATTGCTAGCAGCAGATGTTCTTCCGCTAAATTATTTTGTCCGCTTTCGAATTATCTGGTACAGGAAGCAGTGGCCCTTGTACAAACTCATTGCTGCTTGTCTGCGAGTTTGAGCACTGGCTACATTTGGAATGAAACATTCCTGCCCCAAGGACTATGCTTATTGTGAATTTGGACGAAACAGGGGCGTCTGTTTCTGCATTCGCTCCTCGATGACGCACATGGCATGACCCAACAGTCACTGGCGAGGACGGCCACATCTTAGAAACAATTCATTGATCGAAATGTGTATTGTCCACGTTCTAAACATGGCCCTGGCTTGAGGCGTAGTGAAGATCAAGTCGCTCGCAAATATATACAAGAAATTATTTTCATCCCATCATTCAGGCAGCCTTCCCCGTCAATGCTGGAAGTCGCCTGGTAGAAAGTATACAGAGAAGTCAAGTCAGTGGATTGCTTATATCAGCTTCAGGGGTGGCCAGCACCCAAGCCGATGAAATGGAACATGATGGGCACAATATCGACGGCAACTAGTCCGATTCCTATAGATAAGACAAGTCAGCATCAAGCACAATTCTGATTGGGTCGTTGTTTCAAGTATGCCAGCAAAGCAGTCGTCGCACCAGGCTCCACCCGGTTGAGGGCGTATTGCATCCGACGCTTCCGTGTCATCGGTATAAAGTGCGACTCCGACAGACCGAAGTCGAGCCATGCCCGCCTCTCCACCTTGATCTCGATAAAGGTAGACGGGATATAATGAACTTACCACTGTACACCACCAGCTTCGTCACGACCTCCACATCGTACCTGACTCTTGGTTTGACCAGCTTGGCAAAGACCTCCCTCTCGCCGAGCTCGTCCTGTTGCCCAACAAAGAGCGTTGGGTCGTCATTGTCCTTTTCTTCGCTGGGCGATACGGCGACGATTCCCTCGCCCATCATGTGCTCAAACCTGTTCAGCTTGGCTGCGCCGCTGATGGCACTGCTTCGTCCCGCCTGGTCCTCCTGCGTGTCAGGCAGAGGAGAGCCTGCTTTGAGGTCCGCAATGCTGGATTTGCTTCTCACGCTGCCATTGCTGCCAATGCTTTCTCGTCGCCTGCGCTCGCGATAGGCCAGCGTCTCGTACGCGTCTGCGGCGCTTTGCGGACCGATACTGACAGATCTACCCCGACCACCCTTCCGGATGCTGTTGACAAACTTGGGGATTTCGCTGACATCGGGCATCATGTTGTCGACCCGCAGTCGGAGTGGGATGTTCTTATACTCGGAGGCTGGCATGAAGAAACGTCTGGGTAATGCCACGCCCCACGTCTCAAAGGCACGGAAGACATATGGCAAACTCTTGAGCAACGCGGGCTTGGCGACTTCTCGCCACGCCACGACGCAGAACACGCCGATCAGGATACGTACAATTACCTTGGGCCAACCCAGAGCCTCGAGGTCAAAGGCAATCAGGCCGAAGAGGGTGTTGGAGAAGTGCCACGTGCCAATCTCAACACCAATTACGACGCCGGCAAAAGCAACACTGTCGTCAAAGCAAGGGCAGTCATCAGCTGGTTCCGGATGTACCCGGATCAGAACAACAATGATGAGCGCCAGCAGCAAAACTCCCGTAACGGCTTGCTCCCGCAGATACATCTCAATCGCCGGGCCATAGTAGAACTCGATGAGCGATATGACGGCGCCCATAACCGAGCCAATGATGACGTCCAAAAAACCGTGCATACCGCAGTACAGCCGACCGAAGATGATGCTGCCAGTGTAGAAATAGGCCAAAGCCTCGAGCCCGAATTTCGTGTTGGGTTGCAAAGTATTATCGGGTGAGTGTAGCATGAGTATGCCGTATACTGCGACCGAGACTGCGTTGGCAGAGTGCGTAGACGGGAAGCCATATTCCAGAGCAGCAGAGCCAGACATGGTGATCCTGTGGAGCGGCGGAGAGAGGGGCCTGGGCAACGAAAAGAAATCCTTGACGAAGCCGGTGAAGAAGACGCCGGCGGCCAGAATGTGTACGAGTCTATAGTCTGTGTGAGCATTGGCGATTCCTGCGATCCAGTCTCTGCTAGTATACATACCCTTTGCCAAACGATGGGTAGCCGCACCAGAACAAGATTGGCAGTCCGATCATGAAGAAAGTGTGTGTACCGAGATTCGCGGTGATTGCGAAATAGCTATCCAAGAAGGGAGTTCGCAATGCTTCCTGGAGCAATGCCAGATAGGGCGTCTCCCATCTTACGAGAGGCAGCAGCCGTTGTCGCAAGTCGTACCGCCATCCTGGGAGCGCTCGTCGATCTGGAGGTATCGTGAGCTAGTAGGCCTTGGAGGAGGCAGCAAGTCTTGTCATGGTGCAGTGTGTAGTGATTCACAGGCGGCAATGTGAGACAAGGCCAACGGCACGGGGCGCCTGCGCGCAACAGCCTCGTGCGCTGCGCAGAGCCATTGACCATGGGGGAAGCTCACGTACAGTGATCCAAACTTCGCAAACCAGCGTCTATGACGGGCCCCTCTTTCTTTTCGTCGACGGCCGCGGCCGAGGCGTCTACTTTGATTTCGGGGGGAGCGCTCGCAGCGCCATTGGCATGGGATTGATTCATCGGATGTGGTAGCAGCTGCCGTGGGTGATTTGTATCGTCGTCGCGCCTCGGTGGCGTGGGCTCAGGCTGAAGCTTGAGGTTTGAATGGTACGGCTCGTCGTGGGAATATGCATGAATGATGCGGCGGTCGCGATCTGGGTCTGGTCGGGGTGGGCAGGATTCGAGAGAAGCGCTGGTAGTATTCTTAAAGGGTCATGTATCGAATTGTGGTGCCTCGAAGGATTGCGCCCCCTTCTGTTCGAGCTCACATTCAAACCTTCTCTCGTTGCAATGGCGCCGATAAGAGGGCGAGCCGTTGAAGTTCCCACGGGTGCATGTATGGAGTAGGTACAGGTAGTCACACACTGTACTCTGTAGAAGGACCCGCCTTTAGCGGTTCATGTTGTCGAAATAGCCGCTAGTATTGGGACCGTTACCCCTGTTGACACTGGAGAAAGCCAACAAATCAGCGCCTGCCAAAATGGAAGGCACTGTGATAGTGTCGTCTAGTAGCGGGGATCCGCGGTCCCCGTCAATCGCCTTACATGCGCGTGGTGCAGGTACGGGCCAGCGAGCTTTCGACTTGGTCATCCCGCTGTAAGAAGAGAGATTCTTGTATATTTTGGAATAATTTAGAGCGAGGAATGAATGCCAGTATGCCAATTATATATCCCCTTTAATTGCTGAGGCATTGTCCAAGTACATCATGGACGGTCATGTTAGCGTTGTGCTAGGCATACTACCAATAGCACTGGGCTGAAGCCTGAACGAGATATCTGCTTCTGTGAGTAACACGGTACATACTACACCGAGAAAACCTACGATCATATGTACCCCGAGAGCTGTTCTCTTATGGCCAAAGAAAAGCTTAATTATTCTTTCTCTTACTAAGAATCATGCATCTCTGGTTGCAGGCAGTTACATTGACCACTGAACATTTGCTGTCATTGGTGTGGGGGTTCACCTGGTTGGCACTTCAGGTTCGACCGACCTTGGGGTCGCCTTAACTTTGGGTCCGCTTTTCTCCGAATCCGCAGGATCACTAGAAAAAAAAAAGTTGAAAATGCACTCAAATATTCACTGCTGATCCCTTTTTGCCGCAGAGACAGTAGACGGAGAAAAACCACACAAACTACATTATCCAAGAGATTCCTGGTACTTCATACATCAGTTTCCCGTTCGGCCCTTCTCCTTCCACCCGTCGATTTGTGGAGTCATCAGAGAGGCCTGTACCGGGGATACTCACGATCACAAGCTTCTCCCGCCTTGTGGATCATCTACTATTTTCTCTGAAGGCAACTCATCTCGGAATTGCTTCCTCATACAACATCGACTTGACACTCGTCAACGATACTGCCCATCATGTCTGGCTTTGATACTTACAAGACGCCGGTCAGTACTTTTGAATATACCGCACCCCAAGTCATTGCAGTCGTGATTTTTTTTATTTTTATTCTTGTTTTCTCCCGCTGTTACATGATGTCCCGGCCCACTCCATCAGGTCGATATACCACGAATCGCCCTGGAAAAGAGACAATTGTAAAAAATTTCAAAGGCTTGGACAACCCATTCTGCGGATAAAATACCATGATTCAAACTGCGGCTTGCTTTGAAGCCTCTGCCACCAGAGCAAAATATGTATGAGCGATGTCGGCTAACACGGAATATGTATAGCTCGACTCGCGCTACTCCAGCGCTGAGATGAAGCAGCTGTTCAGCCAGCGCTCCCGGCATAGCACCTGGCGCAAGCTGTGGCTGTACTTGGCCGAGGCCGAGAAGGACCTGGGCATCGACACCATCAGCGCCGAGGCCCTCGAGCAGATGAAGGAGCACCTGACCGTGACCGACGACGACTTTGGCGTCGCCGCCATCGAGGAGAAGAGACGCCGTCACGATGTCATGGCCCACGTTCACGCCTTTGGCCAGGTCGCTCCCGCTGCCGCCGGCATCATCCACTACGGTGCCACCTCGTGCTACGTCACCGACAACGCCGAGCTGATCCTGATGCGCGATGCCATGGATCTTCTCATTCCCAAGCTCGCCAAGGTCATTAGCAACCTGGCTGCCTTTGCGGACAAGCACAAGGCTGTCCCGACGCTGGGCTTCACTCACTACCAGCCTGCTCAGCTCATTACCGTCGGCAAGCGTGCCGCTCAGTGGGCTCAGCAGTTGATGATGGACCTGGAGGACATTGAGTACGTCCGCGAGGGTCTCAAGTTCCGTGGCGCTCAGGGTACGACTGGCACCCACGCCTCCTTCCTGGAGATCTTCAATGGAGATGGTAGCAAGGTGGACAGGCTGAACGCCCTGCTGTGCTCCAAGGCCGGATTCCCTTCGTGCTACGACATCTCCACCCAGACGTACACCCGCAAGGTCGACCTGCGCGTGGCCAACGCCATCTGCGGCCTCGGCGCCAGCGTCCAGCAGATCTGCGCCGACATTCGCCACCTGGCCAACCTGAAGGAGATGGAGGAGCCCTTTGAGAAGGACCAGATCGGCTCCAGCGCCATGGCCTACAAGCGCAACCCGATGAGGTCGGAGCGCATCTGCAGTCTTGGCCGCAAGCTGGCCAACCTGCCCATGGACTTCAAGGACACCTTCACAATGCAGTGGATGGAGAGAACGCTGGATGACTCGGCCATCCGCCGCATCGACATTCCCGAGATGTTCCTGTTGGCTGACGCCGTCCTGATCGGAATGGACAACGTCACCGACGGTCTGGTCATCTACCCCAAGCGTATCGAGGCTCGCACGAGAGAGGAGCTGCCTTTCATGGCAACCGAGAACATCATTATGCGTAAGTCATTCAATAGCTATATATGTTAAAGAAAAAGTTGAAGCTAACATGTCAAACCAGGCATCGTGGCCCAGGGAGGATCCCGCCAGGACGCCCACGAGGAGATCCGCGTGCTGTCGCACCAGGCCTCGGACGTGGTCAAGAACCAGGGCGGCCAGAACGACCTGATCGAGAGGATCAAGCAGACCGAGTACTTCAAGCCCATCTGGAGCGAGATCGACTCCATGCTGGACCCCAGCCTCTACATCGGCCGCTCGGTCGAGATCGTCGAGCGCTTCTGCAGCCAGGGCGGCGTCCTGGAGAAGAAGCTCGCCCCCTACCAGTCCTACATCCGGGGCGCCGGCACCGCCCAGCTGAACGTCTAGAGAAGCGATTTCACGTATTTCGGGATGATTCTGTAGATGAGTAAAATTGGACACCAAAAAATGGATAGATAGAAAAAAGTAGAAAAGTAAAAATGTTTGATGACCACAATTGCAAATGCCGCGAACAGGAAACTGAGAGCAATAATCTCGGTTCTATAGACATCTGCTATGATGGTGGTCACGTGAGTCTGTGTTATTTTCCACTTCGGTCAATTCCGGCCCAACTTCATGATGCGTGGTTGGCTGCTAATACTCGACTACCCATCACGGAATAAATAACACGGGACTCGATGATGCAGTATACTCCAATTTAAATACTCTTTCCCACCCATTTGACGTTTGGAGAGAGAAAGACAATCTTCCCCTCGTCCCTCCAAAAACTCATAGTCTAATGCTCAGCCTCCTCAACAAACACGCCATCATCACGGGCGGCAGCCGGGGCATCGGCCTGGCCATCGCGCACCGCTTCGCGGCCGAGGGCGCCGCCGTGACCCTGGTCGGGCGCGACGAGGCCCGACTGCTCGCCGCCATGGACGACCTCCCTCCGCCGGCCGCCCCCGTCTCCGGAGACGGCGGCTCCTCGCTCGCCCACGCCTTCGAGGCGTTCGACGTCGCCTCGGCGCACGAATGGGGCCGGCTGGCGGACAAGTTGAAAGACGTAAGTCTAAAATTTTTTTTTTCTATGTTGGAAATTCCTGTCGGGGAGGGGAAAAACATGGAAATCTAATTTGAATTCTCCCTAGTCCAAGAGACCAGTCGACATTCTCGTCAACGCTGCCGGCGTCACGCAGAACAAGCTCCTCATCAAGGGCAACTTCTCCGACTATCAGAAGCTCGTCAACACCAATCTCATGGGCACCATGTACGGCTGCGCGACGATGAGCAAGAGGATGATCCAACAGAAAGGTGAGACGGGTTCTCATGCTGCCTTTTGCCGATTCGATCGTCGAGTTTCGCACGAAGTTGGAACTGACAAGATCTGTTTAGGGAACCGTTCAGGCTGCATCATCAACATTTCCAGCTTACTAGCCATCAAAGGCGGACGCGGAGCCAGCGCCTATGCAGCCTCGAAAGCAGGCATTATTGGTAAGTCTTAGTAAATGGTCATGCCTGTTTCTCTGTTTACCTAAGTCTCTATCGTGCTGACGATGTATTCTAGGTCTAACACGATCCTTGGCCTCAGAGGTAGGCCAGTTTGGCATCCGCGTCAACGTTTTGCTGCCTGGGTATATTCAGACTGAAATGACACAAAGTGAGTTTTCTTCCCTTTTCAGCCCCAAATCACGGCATGTATCGACCTCCTTTTCAAAGCAGCCTGCCAAGGCTACTCGCTTCATCGATCCCTTTCCTTTAGTACAAGTCATTAATATACAAACCACTGCTCAGTGCTAGATCAGAAAGGCGATCTCTCGGCTTCCATCCCTCTAGGCCGCTTCGGAACGACCGAGGAAGTAGCAGATGCTGCAGCCTTTCTGGCCAAGAACTCGTATGCACACAACACCGTCTTGAACTTGGACGGCGGGTTAAGTGCTACGTAACGACTGAGGAAATCGCCTCGGGTGGATCCAATGCATCCCTACTTCAGTCGTCAATGAGAATCGCTCCGCCATCATCCACAATGACAATGTCGTCGTCGTCGGATTTTGTGGCGGTCTTGGCCTTCTTGGCTGTAGATGGTTGGTCATCTGCCTCATCCGGTCGGGCGCGCTTAAGATCTTTGGATGAGACATCCTCCCCCGCAGAGTGTTTGCCATTGGTCTGATCCACGCCGTTGCTCTCTGGCTGGGGCTTCTTGGGTTTATGTGGAATCTCTGGAGCCTTGTCCGGCTCGAGGCCTTTGATGGGCTTGTCGCCAAGAGGCTCTTTCCTGTAAAGGGAGTCAATAGGTGATCAGTCAGTAAGGAATAAGGAGAGCATACGACTCAATGATGCCAAGCACGACATTGACGAAGATATCGTCATCGGACTCGTCCACGACTGTCAAGGAACTGCCAGATGCAAGACCTAGACGTTGTTAGTCACATGGTCCAAAATGTTGGGCGCGTGTTGGCGTACCAATATCTGTCAGCTTCCTGGGAAGCTGATCTGTCTCATCAGGGTCATACAGCAGACCGCTTTCGCTAGTAATGGAGAATTCCTTGTCGCCATAGCCCAATTGACTCTTGATAAAGTTCTCGACGACATCGTTCAGGGTGGCCCGTGACAAGTCCACATAGATGCCCGTGTAATATGAAGTGCATACTGGGCACTCGGGATTTTGCAGGCGTGGTCGGTCAGGGGCCAGCAGTCTCTGGGTCGCGAAGGGCGTCAAGAAAACCTCTTTGGCGTCGTTGTAGTCGCCCTTGAGAACCTTGTATGCCTCCAGCACGCACAAGCCAGCGACGATGGCGTTGGTGGTCGCGATGGCAGGGATAATGTTGCCGGCCATCTGCTTGATGTCAAAGCGCGTCTTGACGTCAATGTTGAAGATGTGGGCACGGATGTTTGCTGCTGCTGCAACGAAGTCGAGGGTATCCGGGTCATCCTTATCGAAACTGATTGTCGGTGCAGCAGAAGTCTGACCCTTCTCCTGTTCCGTCTTCATCTCGGCTATGCGCTTGCTCAGTCGATCGAGGCTGTGGTTCAAGACAGCAACATTCTCCTCAAGCGACCACTGCTTCTGACCATCCTCGAGAAATGCATCGTCAATGGTAGGTAGATTGGACTTGAGGTCGGCGTAATCTAGCGCCTTTGGTTTTTCTCGGGACTTCCACATTTCCTCCATGGAGCAGAGTCGCTTGATGTCGGCGCTGAAGACCTTGTCGAAAAGCAGTTGCGGAAAGTCGGCCGTTCCCACGGACTCTCGGATGCTCTTCAAGGCGGCGGCTTCCTTCTTGAGCTCCTCAATCTCCTTTGCATTATCCGCATCTTCCGAATGGTCAAAGGCAGCCTCGTCCTCGCTCACTCCAAAGATTTCGTTCAGAAGGTAACTCTTGGCCCAGACGATGCAGTGGATAGGTTGGCTCGGAGTGCTCCGGATTGTGCAAACGGGAAAGGACTTGGGCACGTCCTTTGCTGTGCAGTCGTAGCACGCAGTGACGCCCTTCTTGATGACCTGGACTTGTCCATTGAAGCCCGTCGTGCCGCTCTCGACCAGGGGGACATTGGCAGCCAGGCACATGCGATTGACGTGCCGTCTAGCGTCGAGGTTGTCCAGCGCATTGAAGACGAGCTTGAAGCCGTGAAACCACTCGAGGTTGAATTGAGAATCCTTGATGTTCGCAAAGTAGGAGACGATCTTGACGTTCGGGTTGAAGACTTGGGCAGCCTCTTTCGCTACCTGTGAGCCGTCGATCAGTATGCTGTGCACCTAGGGTTTTCCGGCTCTTGCCTCGCTTGCGTCATACCTCAGCCTTTGACTTCTTGATGTGTTCGTGTCGGAATAAGAATTGACGATTGAGGTTGCTCAGATCAATGGTATCGAGATCGACGACGTGGACCTCGCCGAATCCGGACAGGACGAGATTCTTGAGCAGTTCGCAGCCGATGCCGCCTGCTCCTACCATGAGAACCTTGGCCTGCGGGACATGTGTTAGCAAGAGCTTCACAGGCGCGGGTTCACGCAGTTCCATCGTGTCTCTGGAATCGCGCGACAGAGCTGAATGGTCTGTGGAGGTATGATGAGAGGCGAGGAATTCGCTGCGGGGGTAGTTTCTCAGAAACCGAGACGCGGGTGCGAACAGTGTAATGGCACAGAGGGTGTCATGGTTTCTCGCGGGCGTGATGGGCAGCCGCTGGGGCGCGGCGGATCAAAGACATGCAGGCCTGGGGGCGCAAACACAATTGCATATGCGCCGCGCCGGGACGCCACAGAGGGTATAATGAGACTCACCTCCTTGACAGTCGCATTGAGGGAGACGCCGAGCGACTGGCGGTTGAAGCTATCGCGGGTCAGCGTAGCTGTGGGAGTAGGCGCCGCCATCTTGGGCTAAGTATGGTCACGAAGCCGGGTGTCGCAAATGCATATGGAGGGAACAGGATTTCGGGGGACGCGGGTGCGAGGTGTTGTGGTTTTGTAGTCGCAGCGGGAAACGCAACGTGAGGCTTCCGGGTTGTTGTTGCTGCTGCTCTGCTGCAGGTATTGAATAACGATTGAGTGAATGAAGCAAGTATCAATGTCGCCCGGTAGGTACGGTAGGTATGCCTGTGGAATCAACCTCACAAATCGCTGTGTGAAGTGCGCCATGGTGACGCTAAGATGCCTAGCTACAGCTTCAGTTCCAAGGCCAAGCGCCTGTGAAATCCTTCATTGCCTTGCCTGGGGTTGGTGGTTGGTACCTGTAATTACGTAGGTGCCTACCCACCTAACCCACCCAGCAACTGCTCCAACCTGCGCCGTGGTTCGTCCTCGACAAAGGCCTCTTTGCCTTTCCGGGCATCGCGTAAGACATCCGATGGCCCCACTACGCGGTACATAAGAGATGTCTCATTTAGTGCAAACATTCACAAGGCACGACATACATTATACTACACTACATTGCATCACTTACCTTTGGTGGAACTACGTTGGAATTTTCCAGTAACATAAAGTCTGTGAGGAAATCGAAAGTATTTGAGCCATTGTGTCATCAGATGACATGCCTTTACAGATATATAATGCTCTTCGACAGATCCTTTCACCGGATCTCTGGGTGAGCTCGTCCAGATACCATCGGTTTTTCATATCCGTCATGACGACGCAGTAATGACATGACTTTGCGTATTTGTTTCGAGACCACTCACACGAGAGAAGACGGCCTCAACCGATGCCCATTTATTTTCAGCCTCTTATTAAATACTGTTAACACCCGGAGCGTCTATCTTAGGCTTTTATAAAGCATTAGACCGTTTATAACTATCATATAATCGGGAATGGAGTCGTCAATCAAAAGCCCAGATATACAAGACCTCTCACATGTTAGTCAGATGTTGTTTCTTGAGACAGGGATGTATTCAGCATGGCAATTGGTAGATTGTTTCTCTGTCAATCAAGGAATTAGAGAGATGATAGAAACGGATGATAAATGTATATGTATTCAAATGAGCTTGTTGCGGTCAATCTCCTTTATATACCAAGATGCAAGTCGGCCAAACAACCACCACCACCAGACTTCTTGTCGTGGCCCTTTAGATATGACATGTTTTACGCGAGGAAGCTTTCCCAACAGGTTCTCCAGCAACAGGGTCCCGTGGCATAGAAAGAATGGCTCAAAGAGAACAAGATAGGTAACTGCGTTGACCTGAGGGAACAGCTCATATGAAGTGTCATCCTGAATCCAACCATTCTTCATCCAATCAAGTACTTCGTCTGGGAGAGATGATGGAGGATAGGTCGGTAAGCCCCAGATCCAGCTGGTTTTCCTGCTCATCTTGCAGACTGCCCTGTCAAGATGGGGTTCAGGAAGAATTTGCTGCCATCCTTGTTCTTCGGCGAGAAAACGAAATCGGCATCACGCCTAAACGACATATTCCGTCGTCTCAAATCGAACCATCCCGCCAGTGTTGAAGGGAAGAGGTCCGCCGTGAGCTCCAAAGCCAATTCTTTGGTTGCAGGCCATGTCTTAAGAATAGCGAGTAGTTTCCGGATTTGTTCCTTTAGCATCACAAACTTTTGAACGGACCTTTGCGGGTTGTCCCAGGATGTTTCCAGTTTGGGTTCCCATGGAAGATTACTGAGCAGAGGGCCTATGTCTGGGCAGACGCAGAATTGAATATGATAGATGAGATGTTGCCGACGCTCTGTGATGGGTTTGAGATCGTCTAGGGATGACAGATCCAGCCGAACGAGATGGAAAGTTATTCTCTCAAAATAGACCTGCCATTCTTTGCAGACAGTTGCCAGATGCGCATGAGTCCACCCATTAGTGCACGAGGGCCATCTCGCAGTGAAGTCGTCCAAAACCGTCAGGCGAAGTTCCGCAGGCAACCGTGTCCATGGGAATGGTTTTAGAAGTCGATCTGATCTTGAAGCTGGGATTTTGAAGACGCCATTTAGTAGTTTCATTGTGTTTTCCGCGTGTTCGGATGTGACATCAGGAGCAAAGGCCAGTAAAAGATGTTTAATCCAAAGAAAGCCCATGTGTACTTAAATATGATGAATTCTTTTTGGGGTGGGGGATACACAGTTTTCCTACAGCTCAGGGCCCAACGCCATCGCCAAACAGGCACCAGCATTGGCCGCCACAAGAAGTCTTATTTTTTCAAGTTATTTGCTCGATTCGGCTTATTTGTTATGTGGCTCTCGATCCTGTTGCGGCTTAATTTGCAGACTTCCAACTGTGAGCGGAAAGAAGAAAAGACCCGAAGAAAAATTCATGGTGGAAAACACCTTGAAACAAGAGAAGCTGGCCTCGTTATTGCCATGACCTATAAATACTCTACCACAGATAAGAATGTGAACATGGTAGATGTGGTCTTTCACAACACTTGGAAGGACACCGGATCCTGACCGTTCATAGCATTCTGGTGATAAATAGTATAAGTTGGTGTGTACAAAGATTGAAGATTAGGAGAAACATCTATTATTTTCAATTCTATGGCTGGTTGTCGTTGTTTGAAGCAAGCATGTGCATGAAATTGTGATGTACCCAGAGGTATCGAACCCAAGTAATTAGAGTGAGTACAGCGGCCAAGGTACGCTTCGGTACGTACTGGGAGCCACCTGGGGCGACTGAGCACTGAAATCAGGGATCGCACCAGCATTCTACCAATCCGTGATACCCCCGCGATGCCCCTCACTATGGTAAAATTGGCTGCACAATCCGGACAGATCAGGCAGAGAATATACGCATATCAATCACATCCTGAGATTTGATATTGAAGATCCATTGCTCCCTGGAAGTTTTTTTCTGCAGCATCTTCTAGAATTTTTCACATTTTTCACGTGAAACAGTTCTTGACATACAACACGTATTAGTAACTTACTAAATGAGAGAGCCCTTGGCCAGTGCCTGCTACAGTACTCCGTATCTGCACCGGTCCTCTTTTAAACTCGACATTTCAGTCTCCTCCATAATCAGGTCACACGACCCTGCATCTGCTTCCTCTGAAAACAACGCCAGCAAAACTTATCATATTGCCTAGCCTGGTCAATCTCCTCAATTGGTCACAAATTATCTGCCACCCTTACCATTCAGCAAAGAAGAAAAAATGTCAGACGACGAGGCCGACCCTGAACTGCTCGAGCTCCTCCGGCAGCACATCCAGGGCAAGCTCGTGATCGAGGACGAGCCCGAGACGGGCGTGCTCGAGGGGGCCGAGCACGTCTACGACAACTCCATCGACGTGGCCGTCGACATGCGCGCCACCAAGAACGCCGCCGCCCTCATCCACCAGCAGATGCAGGAAAAGGAGTACTCGACTGCCACCTGGGCCGAGCACGAGCTGCACCCAAAGGCCAAGGACGAGACCACCGTGGCCTTCATCTTCGTCATGGACCTGCTCAACTTCTCCTTCTGGTCCCTCCGGCCCGAGGACGAGAGGTTCGCCGTCGAGTACCGCGACAAGCGGTGGACGGGCTACTGGAGCTTGGTCGCCTCTCTGCAGCGCGCCTTGGATGAAGGTATGTGGAATTACCTTTTGGCTCCCAAAGGATATTTTCATGAACGAACGGGGCCATTACATCAAATCGTGGCGCCGGCGTATTCGCCACGAGCGGATGATCCCCATAATCAGGGTTAACCAAGATCCCAGGTATTCCGATTCTCGACCCGCACTACTGGCAAGACGAGGAGGAGTGCACGCTCGACTCTCTGCGGCACGTCTTCCGGTCGTGTACAGACGAGGAGATCCCCCTCCTGGAAGCCCGACTGACATGTCTGAGGGAGGCCGGTCAGGTCTTGTATGAGGTAAGCCGAGCGCGCCCCTTTCCGTGCACCCTGATATGCACGTAGCCGTCGGGAACGCAAGCCAACGCATGAATCGGACGTTCCACAGAAGTACTCGTGTAGCATCACGAACCTGATCGCCTCGGGCAAGAACTCGGCGGCGAGGCTGGTCAACACCCTGGCCAGCGACTTTGTCTGCTTCCGGGACGAGCACAAGTTCGACGGCCGTAAGAAGCCCGTCCGCATACTCAAGCGGGCCCAGATCTTTGTCGCGGACCTGTGGGCGTGCTTCGACGGCGAGTCCTGGGGTGAATTCAAGGACATCGACAAGATTACCATGTTTGCGGACTACCGCGTGCCGCAGATTCTGGCCACTCTGGGATGCATAGGCTATAGCCCGCCCCTGCATACCCTGATCGACCACAAGGAGATGATTGAGAGCGGAAGCCGTTTTGAAATGCAACTTCGAGGTACGGATGATCGTATGAATTCCCAGATGACACATTACTAACGAGCTCCTAGCAACGAGTATCTGGTGTGTTGAGCTGATCAGGAGAGAGATCAAGCGGGAACACCCAGAGACCAAGGTAAATGCTATACTCATAGACTTCTTTTTGTATGATACCATGAAGCAGTTGGAGGCGCAGGGCAAGGAGACGATGCCACACCACCGGACGAGAAGTATCTGGTACTAGATCAAATGCGACGGGAGACGATTCGCGGACATTGCCCTGTCCGTTAGTGATAGATCTCGAAAAAGAGAATCTTGCATAGTAAGATGCAATTATCATAACGCCGAGGGACGCTACACGATCGTCTCGTCTCTTCAGGGGCTTCGCCAATCATGACACCAGATCTTGTGCCATCCTTCAAAACGACATTCGTGCTACAAACACAGCTATACTGGACTCGTGGTGTATCTCCGAAAATATTACGCTCACGGGAAATATGCGCACAGCAAATCACAGCGTGACACCCAAATGAGACCATATCATGGAGGGCAGGCACGTGACTTTTCCCAGCAGTCAGACATGATCTTGACGACCGCAACGGGATTCGTCATTCTCTTTACACGACGGACTTGGCCGAGGCAATCTTGACCAACGTTGGTCGGACAGAAATATGAATCATGTATTGCTATTGCTGACTGTGTTAGTCCCTTACTTTTTTCAGCTCGTGGCCAGGAGATGAAACAATCTCGTTATTGTAGCAAGAGAAGAACCAAGCGAAAAACTGATTTACATGCCATATGATATTTGAAGAGGCAAGCTTGTCGGTAAAACGAGGGCGGCATAAGAACCTGTCTACCGGCTGTAGTTCATGATTCCACCACAAGTGCTCCATCGCAGAATATCAGACCACCTCTTTCCCGCACTAGAGACTCCCCGTGAAAATTCCATCACCATGAAGACGATCCTCCTCTCCTCGGCAATCCTCCTCTCCAGTCGAACCGTCCTGGCCGAATGGTCCATCGTCAACATGAGCGCCTCGGCAACACCGCACGGGAGCCAGTCCCAGTACGTCGAGTCCGCCCGTGATACCTTGGAGCAAATCCAGACTCACGAACAACCACTCTCCCGAAACAGCTTCTCCCTAACCTTTGAAGGCCCCGACATGATGGCGGACTGCTACGGCACCGCAAACAGCTACCAAACCCTGGGCAGCCTGCCCGAGACCAAGTGCGAGCCGGATTCCGTATCATGTAAGAAGAACCGCCACGTACCCAAGCCTCCCCCTTGTGCCATTTCCCCCATCCCCTTTGTGATCTCTTGCAACCATGATATATTCGTTGTCATGCTCACACACGCACACTAGTTTCCTGGATACAGATCGGCCCGGGCGACGGCGATGGTGCCTTTTTGCAGGTTCGCGCTGTAATCGAGGGCTGGACAACCCAGCGCGCCTCGCTCAAGATTCCAAAGTCCGAGATCGCGTGGAGTAACGAGCACCCGAACCCTACTGGGCGTATCCAGGTCTATGTTGGACCGCCCAACTTCGACCTCTCGACCATCAATGGCACCGACGACGGCGGTTCGGGGTACGGTGGGGATAACGGAGGATCCTGCGAGCGAATATGATAGAGACGTGTGTTGATCAGGCAACACAATAACCTCTAAAAGCAGTCAGGCTATCTTGTATTCAGCACATGGGCTTCAGAAGACATCAGGCTGCTGTAAGTGATCTAGATTGGGTATCGCAATTCTTGTGGGCATCAATATCATCTATTCTGCGTAATACAAATAGTCTGATGGAGTATCATATAAACAAGACAAGGCTCGCATAACCGAAAGCAAAATGGTTTCTAACTTCTTCATTTATTTGCCTTGACCTCCTTAGAAGGCAGCAGCCATGGCAGCGACCAGAACGGGCAGAGCGACGGCAGCAGCCGAGTTACCGCCAAGTTTGAAGGCAGCGTTCTCGGTGCTGTTGCCGCTGCTACCGCTGGTGCTGTTGCTGCTGCCGGAGCCAGTAGAACCAGTGTTGGAGCCAACAACGTTGACGGCATCGTTGGCAAGAGCAGTCACCTGGAGGTCCAGAGTCTGTGATTTCTGTTAGCAAGTCTGACACTATGAGGAGAACGTTGAATCTACTTACGTTGCCATCGACATCCTTGACGGTGTAGGAGAAGGAGTAGTCGTCAATGTCGACAATCTTGCCAACAATAGCACCATCAACACCGTTGTCAATGATGTCCTGAGCTCCGGGGGGAACGTCGGGCAGAGTGAAGTTGTTGCTGAAGCCGTCATCGCTGATCAAGCCGGTGCTGCAAGTGGGGGCAGTGACGCTGGTGGTGGAGGCCTTGACGCTCTGGACAGTGGTCCAGTCAACCTGGCTGTACTGGGACTTGAGAGTGTTGTAGTCGGCAAGGAGCTCAACAGAGCCATCGTCGTTGACAGTGGCAAGACCGTAGTTGTTGTCCTCCTGAGCAAACTCGTAAACAACACCACCGCTGAAGACACCCATCATGTCGGAACCGTAGATGGACTGAATCTCAGTGAAGACACGCGGGCTAGGGGTGTTGCAGCCGAACTCAGAGTAGAAGACAGGGACGGAGCTGGACTTGAACATGGCGACAAGCTGGTCGTAGCCGGACTCGGTGAAGGAGCTGTCACCGCACCACGAGTAGCTGTTCAGGGCGAACATGTCGGCACGGGACATGTCATCGTCCTCGCCCTCGATAGAGCACTGGAAGTAGTTCCAGCTGTCCTCCAGGACATCACGAACGTCAGCGGCCGAGTAACCGACGGGGATGGAGCGGTCGGCGTGGTTCTTGATGTACTGCTTGAGGTCACGAGTGACGGCACGGATGTACGGGGGAGCGGTCTCTCCCTCATCGACGCTGGAAATGACCTCGTTTCCGGAGAAGAATCCGAGAAGGTTGGGGTAGTTCTTGAAGTTGTCGACGATGGCGAAAGTGCGGTTCAAGTACGCGGCGTAGTAAGACTCCCAGGGCTTCTCGGAGTTGAGGGACTCGCCAACCAGGGGAGAGTTGACATCGATGACCATGTACATGCCGGCAGCGTTGAAGATACTGGCGCACTCATCGTGGTTGATGTCGGGGCTCAAGTTGTAGACACGGATGGTGTTGACACCGAGCACCTGGAGCAGAGCAGCGTCACGCTTGCAGACCTCGGCGTCGGAGAGAGGGTCCTTGCCGTGGCTGGGGTCGTAGCCAGAGCTTCCACCGATCTGGTATGCCATACCGACAACCTGGAACTCATCACCGCCCTCGGTAACAAAGCGGTTACCGTCGACAGTGAGAGAGGGGACAGCAGCAGCGAGGGTCGCGCCCAAGGCGACAAGAGTGGATTGAAGCTATACCCATCATTAGTCATGTGGTTTGCGATATTGGCGTTGTCTCTCTGGTCATGATAGTCGACATGACAAGCATGAAACCGTTTGCCGTGTGCGGGAAGGACTTGGCCGTGCCGCTGAGCCGCCGTGCCGTGGGTGCAGTTCCAAGAGGCTTGCTTCCGTGGGACCCAATCAACTTACAAGCATGTTGGAGTGTATTAGTTGAGATAGCTATAGGCCAAGTCTTTTTGTTTTGTTTTCAGTCGGTGATCTTGTTCTGATCTGGTCCGTGGTATTTTCCGTTCGGGATCAACTCGTCTGGATATCCAAGTACCAAGATATGGGCGGCGTGCAGTGTGACGGGTAGTCGAGTGTCTTGTTGATTACAAAAAATGCAACGGTCTGGGTGGTTGCTAAAGAGAGCGACGAGAAGTAGCAGGCAAAGGCCTTGAAACGATTTATTTTTCCAAAAGGAAGGTAGGGAAAGAACGTGGGTTAGACAACACCACAACACGCGAACACAGCGGGCTCAAGACTTCGAAGCTGAAGGAGTGACTGATGAAAGGAGTTTCGATCACGAAGGCAGAGCGCAATGGAGGGAGCGGTGCTTTATTCAAGAACCATTTCGGGGGGGAACCTGCTTGGCAGACTGGGGGGGGCTTCAAGCCTTCGTCTGGTCGGGTCCAGTCCAATACGGTAGCGCCTGTCGCAGATTTGAAGGTGTGAGATTGAGGATGGGGAGTTGGCAGCGCATCATTGCCTCTATCCAGGACCGTCGTGGGCCATTCATTGGACCGCCGCCGAACGCAGCGACCCCCCGTAGCGGACAGTGGGCACCTTTAGCGGGCTGGTCCCCTGTGGTTCCTGGATGCGCTGGGTTCTGGTGGGTCGTGACACCTGCGCTTGTGGAACGAATTCCTGCTCTAAAGTCTTGGCAGCCAATCAACGGAGCCGGGGTCTGCTTCTTTTCACGTTTTCTCCTTCTTTTCTGTCGAGGATCGAGGCTCGACGGCCGACGATGCTTTCCTAGGCGGATAAGCTTAAAAGGCACATCTCGACTTCAAAGCAGGATAGAGTTATTCTGTGGGTTTTGGGAAAACCCTCAGTTTATGCACTTAGTCAACTCAATTCATCTAATACAGCATTTCTTCGTCGCAGTGGCAGTCAATCGAAACAGAAACATTGCGCGCACTCGAGCGGCCGCCCCCTCTTCCCATGATTTTGCCAAGACTCCCTCTTTATTTGTGACATTGCACCAAAATTTCAGATTACTAGATCTTCCCAAGATCAGTCCAATCGCTAAAGCCCCGGCGCCGGCTTAGGTCGTACGGTACCTGCATATCACGATAGCACGGCAGGGATGTAGGTGCCTCTCTTAGTGTCAGTGTGTCAGTCACAAAAACGGTTCAGGTCACATTGAAAACGGTTCGCCCCAGAGGAGACGGGCCAAGATTTGGTCGGCGGCACGTCTAATTTGCCAATGTTTTCTCGAGTCGCGCTGCAATTTGCCCAAGTTCAATAATGCGAGCACTGTTGCTCCTCGGTCCGTCTTGTGATTCCTTACTGGTTTCTTGTCATTGCTTGGGACTTCTTGGTGTTGAAGACTGTTGTCATATTCACCGCATATTTCCAAGAGTTTGAGACATACCAAGCACTCTAGAACCAACAAATTCCTGTTACCAAGCCCGAGACTCACCTGCAGGCGAGGCTGTGCATTGTCAAGAATTCGCGCTGGTGTTCTTGGAGACTTGGAAACTTCTTGTCGTGATCCGTCTGGTCTTGTGTGTTTCCACCGAGGAGGGGATCTTCCGTATTACGGTAGGTCGACGATTATACGAGGTCGAGGAACTCTCCACTCCCGCGCTTACTGAGTGGTGATCTCAACGACTGCCGTCTACACCTCAGGTCTGCCTTTGATTTCGACAAATCAAACAAGATACCGACAAGAAATCACACTGGGATTGGACTCGGTAGTCAGCCGTGATCGACTCCTGTCAAACATCATAGTATATGGTTTGACCACCCACTGGCTCAGCATAGTACACCAGCGAGCCTGTGAACTCCGTACTCCGGGCAGCCTACTAGTACAGAGTATAACCCAAGCTTTTGCCTCTTGCAATAACCACGAAGCAAGAGGCGCAACAGGAACTACCGTATGCATATCGATTCTGTGGGCGATGGATTGCTCCTATCATTTCGGCGTTATCGGTGACTCCTTTCATGAGAACCGCATTTCAAGCCTTCTGTGCAACTGCAATGGGTAACAGGAATCGCAGCATGGACCGTCGTCTCTCCCGAGTCCCCTGTGCTCATCCTACACTACGCTGAACTGAGCCCTCCCTATTATACGGCATGTGCAGTGTAATCCAATCAACGCCGAAGTGGTGTTTCCTCCAGGGCACCAACACTGACCAAATTAACATCCAGGCAAGACATGCTGACAGGTTATCAGGCCTTCAGGGCTGCATGCTTCTTCTAGAAATTCCGCCGACGTTTCGAGTTTCCAAGATCGGCAGGGCTCATCAAGTGTGTTTCCTGCGCCATAGGAGGAACGACGTCACAGAACAAACTTACTGACTTCCTCGTTCCTCTCTCGACCCCCCTTCCCGTTGCGGGAATTTGAAACGTGATCCTCTCGTCCATCATTCGGCTGCTCGTTGAACATCACAATTCTGTAGTGCTCCAGAAGTCCAGGGGGCTAATGGCTGACGGGAACAGCAGACAGCGCCACCCCTGTAAAGCACGGGAGATGGGAGGAGCGGTGCCACAATAATTGAGATGGTATTGCACCGTCTTCCGTATGTGTTCCCTCTCGCAGTCGGAGCAAGAAAACGGTGGATTGGGGAAAGGGACCTTTTTACCAAGCGAGCCAAGATGCTTACCGCCTGCTGTTTCCGCTGAATAGGCAGAGCCAATTGCAGAATTCTGCCCAATTTTATGAACCCCACACATGCCGCCCGAAAACGACCCCCCTCCCTGAGGTGGGACGCCGGCGGTGAATGAGACCGGTCAGGCCTCCGGATTTTGTTGACTTTGGCTCCGGTCTTTGCCCAATGCCCCCCCGGTCCCTGAATATCATCGGTGGCAGTCGACGGCTCTTCTCCGCTACTACTGCATTCTCCCTCCCACCTCGATACTTTACCCGCACTCACAGCACAATGGCTCCCGGTATGTTACCAGTAGGCCCTCCGAAGTTACAATTCCAGCACCATGTAGACTAACACGGCCCCCCTCTCCTGCTGCAGTTCCCCCCTCCGACCGCCGACCCCTCGTCATCTCCGGGCCCTCGGGCGTCGGCAAGGGCACGCTGTACACCAGGCTGTTCGAGGCGCACCCCGACACCTTCACGCTTTCCGTGTCGCACACGACGCGCAAGCCGCGCGACGGCGAGCAGGACGGCGTGCACTACCACTTCGTGACCATGCAGGAGTTCGAGGACCTGATCGCCGCCGACGGCTTCGTCGAGCACGCCAAGTTCGGCAGCAACCGCTACGGCACCAGCAAGTCGACCATCGAGGAGCAGACGGCGAAAGGAAAGGTCGTCGTCCTCGACATCGAGATGGAGGGCGTCAAGCAGATCAAGGCCTCGAGCCTCGGCGCCCGCTACGTCTTCATCCAGCCCCCCTCCTTCGAGGCCCTCGAGAAGCGCCTGCGCGGCCGCGGCACCGAGACCGAGGACGCCGTCACCAAGCGCCTCGAGCAGGCCAAGGTCGAGCTCGAGTTCGCCAAGACCCCCGGCGTGCACGACGTCGTCATCGTCAACGACGACCTCGACAAGGCCTACAAGGAGCTCGAGGAGTATGTCTACAAGTCTTCGTAGAGAGAGAGATTAGAACCGGAAAATAAAACCCTCCCACATCCTCTCGGAACACTTGCAAGCGTAGAGAGATTATAACGAACATCATCATGGCTCTGTACCAGTGAACTCGTCTCGATCCTACAACATACAGAGATTCGAAAATACATTCGCATATAGAAACAGAAATGATAAAACTGCAGTATAGACAATTGCTCAGTATACCGAAAGCTTGCGCTCAGTGTCAAGATGACTATCATCCTCCCTTTGTCTGTTGAAACTATCTACCAATGGCTGATTCCTTGATAATCTCTCTTGCATAAATGATGAGTTTCTCTTGCGACTCTTCACTCAGTTTTGCCGGGTGGCTCAGGCAATCTTGTCTCTCATAATACCGGGGCGAAGCAAGTATTAGGATAAATCTATGCTTGGGCTTTTCTCGTTAGACGGCTCATGGATTCCGCGTATGGCATGTCGAGTTTCTAAAAAGGATCTCAATTAATCTTTAGAACTGGTTACAAAAATGGAAGTGAGCTTGGCCAATACTACAAGGAAAAATAAAAAAACTGTCAAGTTTTGCCCATCAGGCACGAAATGATGCTGGCTTGCTTTTCCTCATTGATACATGACACAACAAGGCTCACAAAACGCAGAATCGAGCCGGCCACGAACAATATTATCGTTGCGCGGCTCGGCTTAACAAATAGCGATCCCCTTCAGCAGCCTCTATGCACTCCACTCCTTTTGGTATCCTCGACTATCGTAAGAAACTGTCGCTTTCTTCGAGGCAATATGGTATCTCTTGCGCCGTCTTTTTGCGCATAAAGCGTCAATAGGGTACTGGTCGTCATTAAACTGGAAATAAGGTAGAAGAGGGCTTTTCCGAGGGCGCAGAATAGAGTAGTCTATCTGCCCTTCTCAGAAAGCACGAACGTGGAAACACAACTGCGCTTAGTAGCCGTTCATGGTCATGCGCTGAGAGTTCCTGCTAAGTTCCCGGTCGGCGGATGGAGAAATGGGTCTGCTACCGTGGCCCTGCGCACTGCTCTCCTTGAGCGCGAGCAGCTGCTTGGCACGGAAAGTCTCGTAGTGGATCTGCGACGTGGTCTCGATGAGATCTTGCAAGTGAGTTCTCAGGAGAAAGTTTCGGAGGTAGACGAATTCGCAGTGGTTCTCGTCCTCGACGTTGATGACACCCCAGCGGTTCTGGCGGCCGCGCACCTGCTTGCCATTGACAATGATGGACTTCTCGGAGCCGACAACGGCAAAAGGAACGAGGCTCTAAACTCGTGGTTAGCATGTGCGACCTTGTTTCTGATTTCTAGGACTCTGCACCAACCTTGATTTCTGTGTTGATAGCACGCTCCTCATCGTCAAGCTCCTCGCTGTCATAGGGGTACATCTTCAGGTTGTGGAAAGCAAACTCCTCCTTGATGCGCTCCTTGAAAGCCTGTCTCTCCTCGAGAGTCAGGGTGTCGGCCTTGGCAATGACAGGAACGACGTTGACGACATCCGACAGCTTCTTCAGGACGACGATATCGATGGGCTTAAGCGAGTGGCCAGAGGGCTGGATGAAGAACAAGCAGCAGTGAATGCGGGTGTCCTGAATGTATCGCTCTCTCTGGGCAGTAAGCTCCTTGCGCAGGTATGCCGAGTGCTGGTCCTTGATGTACTTGACGATGGGGTCCCAGCAGCGGTCGTTGTTGACCAGGTCACCGTAGCCAGGAGTATCGACAATGTTGAGCTTGAGGCGCACGCCGTTCTCCTCGATAACGTGGGAAACGGGGTGAATCTCGGTGGTGGATCGGATGGCCTCGTCGGGGATCATGCGACCCTTGGAGTCGATCAGGTGAGAGGCGAAGATGGTGTTGATGAGGGTCGACTTGCCCAGACCGGTTTGACCTTTTCGGAAGTGTCAGTAGTTGCCTGAGAATCGTCCGTCGCACCCATATCATAGTGGTGTTGTAGCAGAACACGTACCAACGCAGATGACGTTGAACTGGAAGCCTCTCTTCAACAGCTTGCGCTCAATCTGGGAGGTGATACTATCAAAACCAACATGGCTGTTGGGGTAGACCGAGACGCCAGCCATTGCTTCTGTGTTTGTGGATGATTGACTAGTGGGAGGCTGGTCGAAAGTGTCCTGATGATCCTATTCTCCGGGTGGTGGAAATGGAGATGGGTGGTATCGTGGATTGCGAGACGAGTAGACGAAAGGAAGGGAAGGAGAACGCGCAAAAGAGGGGATGCTATTGAGCAAGCGAATTGACGGACGAGTCGATTGCAAGTCGATCGAAGCAGTCAGTAGTTGGTGTAGGTTGGGTTTGGGTATGGGGTTCAGCAGCAGAGGCGCGGACGGAGCTTGGAGGACCAGAGGTGCGGCAGCGAAGTTTAGGGGACTTCTCTGGCTGCTTTGGTCTGGAGGCGTGGCCTGGGTTCCGCTGGGTCGCTAGCAGCAATTTACCACTGCCATAGTAATTTCCCACCTCGCAACTGGCAACAGCACTGTGCTCCGTCCCTTTGCACTTGCTGCCGGCGCGGTTGGGGGTCCAGCAAAAGGGGGAAAGCGGGCTAGCGGCTGTTGATTGGTTGGTGCCCGTCTGTGCGCTATGCCAGTCTGGGGTTGGGCGCTGATCGATCCACAAGGGTCGGATGATTGAGCTTTTGCTGGAACGGAACGGTCGTAGTGTACCTAGGTAGGCTCGAAGCGCATTGGCCATACCCGGACTGGTCGTGAAGGTTTGGAAACTTTTTGGTCGGAGCTATCAATCGCCAGCAACGGCACGAGGCCAAAACGACTCTTTTTGCGCGCGTCGAAGCAGCAACACCAGTCGCATATACACGACGACAGCGCGATCACACGGATACCGATTGCAATATCGAATTGAGTTGGAAGGATACAGCTGGGGAATCATTGGGCTTGGTACAGCTTGGGCGATCACGATCCGACAATCACCACACAATGGCAGCCATTCAGCAACTCCGGATGGGCTCTGCCATCTCATCGATGCTGCCTCGACTCTCTGCGACCAACTTTGCAGCTTCATTCAGATCCACTCTCCTCTTCTCACAGCAGTCGCGCCAGTCGCCGTCTCTGTCATGGCCGTCACTCGCCATTGCCGTCCCGGCAGCGCTGCAGAGCATCCCGGGCCTCCTGGGCGACATCTGGGAGGGAATCCTGAAGGCCGTGCCAAAGAAGAAGACGTCACATATGAAGAAGAGGCATAGGCTCTTGGCCGGAAAGGCATTGAAGGATGTGACTGCGCTGAACAAGTGCCCAGCTTGCGGCCACACCAAGAAGATGCACACCCTATGCCCGCAATGCATGGGCAGTACGTACTCCAGTATATCCAGCTGCGAACCAGGACGAGGCATACTAACATATCGACAGAAATCCAGGGCATGTTCCCAAACACCTCAAAGCCCGCAGAGGAGACGGGGGCCGCCGCATAAGGAATGAGTATGTTCTACGGCTGTATAAAATGGGAAGACGCGTGAAGGAAAATGAGGAATCGCATGACACAGGCGTTCGGGTTTAGAAACGAGATCCATCCTCAATTCGAGGACTGTATAAATGTACTACAATTATGCCACTTTGGATATTACCGTTTCCGACTGGATCTTTTGACTTTTATATATGGTGGAGTGTTGGCACATTGCACGTCTACTATGCAAGGCCTGCAGTGATGCAATTGAATCTCTGGTAGTGACGGGTACCAATCCAGACCCCACCAAAGCTTTGAATCTTCCATCATCATTCCAAAGCAACCACCACATTCGCAAACTTGATCGCATGGATCGGTAACAATGGTAAGAACAATTTTGAGACCTATTTCTCAAGTGCAACTACTGACCGTCTTCTCAGTCGAAGCAGTACCTCACCACGCACACCGTGGACAATGGTTAGCGCTCCCCGATCACCGCCCACGAAGCCCCTCCACTCTGTTTCCATCGCCAATTCCACGCCCGGATCTGTTGTCTTGCAGATGTAACTAACGCCCGTTTGACAGCTCACATAACCGACATATTCTCCCTCGCGGCAACCTCGACATCTCTACTGTCCGCCTCGGGCTCTTCCACACTCCATGTTCACTCGACGAAAGACCAGAGCTTCCCGCTAGCGCAGTCTCTGAGCAATGCACACAAGCTAGGTTGCCACCACATTGCCGTGTCGCGGAATGGCAAGGTGGCCGCCTCGTCTGGATTCGGGGGCGAAGTCAAGATATGGAAGCAGGCCGACACGGGCTCTGGTGACTGGGAAGCTTATGGCGAGCTGGACACGACAAGCGGCGCAAACGGAAGCAGCGCCAAGAAGGCTGGCGAGGTCTGGGCAATTGCCCTGAGCGAGGACGGCGCATACCTCGCCGCCACGACTTATGATGGAAGAATCAATGTCTGGAGCCTAGAGACTCCTCAGGGAAAGAAGATTCAAGAGTACGAGACGGGAAGCGCTGGATCGGGCACATTTGGTCTCTGCGTCGACCTGAGCAGAGATGGCAAGTGGACAGCATCCGGACACCAGAATGGCTCAGTCTACGTGTTCAACAATGATACGGGCAAGATCCAATACTCACTCCCGGGTAAGTGGCCCTTGCGAGCTAGGGAAAAGTTGTTACATGTTGTCTAATCACCAACAGGCCTCGTCAAGCCCGTTCGCGCGGTTGCCTTTTCGCCTGCTGGTACCCGACTGGCCGCTGCTGGCGATGCCAGCCTGATCGGTCTCTACGACATGAAGCACGGCGAGCACGTGGGCAACCTGAGTGGCCATGCAGCCTGGATCACGAGTATCGACTGGAGTGATACCGGCGAGTATCTCCTGAGCGGCTCTCTCGACGGCAAGGTCAAGGTCTGGTCGATCGACAGAAACCAGTGTGTAGCAACCCACAGCGAGACAGACAAGGCACTGTGGAGTGTCAAGTGGCTGCCCAAGACGGCCAAGAACGAGATGTTTGTTACAGCTGGCGCAAACAGAAGTTTGACGTTCTACCGCGAGGCCACCGGTATCTAAGAAGGCCCAGGCTATAACCACAAAAAATCGCATATAGTCAGCTGGAAGGGAATTTGTGGCCTATGATGCTGCACTGTCCGGCATGGGCATTTGCGTTGACGATTGCCACGAAAAGGGATAAAATCTTTGCTTCAAAAACAAAACTTGAGAATAGACAAGCAAGGTGTGCTTGCCTCGAAAGAGGCAATACTGAATCAAAAAGATTTCTTGGCAATTGAAAGCGTCCGAGTATCTCTCAGATGTGCTGATGGTATACTCTGTATCTACTAATTAAAGTCACGTGTTTTGGCACCGTGTTCGCGTTGCCCCTCCAACTAAGGCGCTTCTTAGTGAGCTTCACAACGTCATTCCAGCACTGACAGGTCTCAGGCAGAACCAAAGCTCACTAACGTTGCGTGAGTGTAAAATCGAACCAAACAGTCCCAGTTATTAAGATCTTTTTGAACAAGTATACCATTACCACATAACAAGCAACTACAATTCTTTACAAGAGAAAATTACACAGTTGTTCAAGAAGGAAGCTGCAACTCCAGTCAAGATGCCAGCCACACGCCGCAGCACCAGGTCCACCCAGGCCAGCGGCAAGCAGTCGACGCTGTCATTCAACAACAGGGTGACCAAGGCCGTTCCCAAGTCGGGCAAGAAGGGAGAAACTACGCCAATAAAGGCATCCCCCCTGTCCAAGCAGATCTCCAAGGACGATGACGTGGAAGTTGAGCCCAAGGAAGATGCCGTCGCAAAGATTGAAGTCGAAGAGCCCAAAGCTGTCGCCGTCGAGGAGGGCAAGTCAGAAGCCGAGCTCCGGGCTGCCAAGATCAGCGACAAGCAGATCACCGGCTACTGGAACAAGCTGGAGAAGGAGCGCAAGGCCAAGAGGGTGCACCAGGGAGACTTGACTCTGGCCGAGAAGGTGCTGCGATACTTTGACGTGAGCAATCAATACGGGGTAAGTTTGACATCCAGGTCTTGCTGATTGGTCTTCGTCGTCTTTTGAACAGAGGATATTTTTTGAAAGAACCTGTTTCTAACACATTCTATAGCCTTGTGTGGGAATCTCGCGGATGAAGCGCTGGCAGCGGGCCGACAAGCTAGGCCTCAACCCACCCGTCGAAGTTCTTGCTGTCCTCATAAAGGAGGAGAAGAAGGGAACAAAAGACGTCGAGATGGCACATATGGATTATATCCTCAATTCGACGGCCGTTGGTGCCATATGACAAGGCGGTCCCATCGCAGGGTAGCCTGCTGCTCCATTCTCGATGCGCTCAGCCTTCAGCGGCGAACAACTACCGATGGAAGCCATACCGAGAATACATCGATTGTTTTCTGCTTTACTTGTTTTGGAGTTTCGGCTCGGATTATGAATTTTTGTGATTAAAAGATGGAGGATACCAAAGCTATAGGCTTTTACACTGGGACAGCGCAGAATTTCGGAAACATGCATTATGCAATAGGTACAGACGAATACGATCACGAGTACATATACAATAACTTAATGAGATTCTATAATATGCAAAATGTGTTCCGTTTACAACTTTTCTTGTACGCAGAAGCTGTAGGTATAACTCTGCGTCTGCATACTGAGGAGAGGTCGGGGCGCAGACTCGTCACGAGAGGACTGATCACTACAAGCGTACAGTATGGCTGTAAGAAGTCCTTGACAGGCGAACTACAATGGAAAAAAAGCACTGGTATCCTCGAGCCTGACTGCAAGCACCGAATTGAGGGACCGTGGCCAACCTGACTATCGCCTGCTATGTTTGTACTCTCCTGAGAAAGCGTGGCCAACCTGACTCTTGGGCCGCACCGTTTGCACTCTGCTCTGGGAGAACTCTGGCAAAAGCATGGCTCATTGTTCCGAGTGCAGCACCCGAAGCAAACTTATTGGGGCAATTAAGTCCAAGGCAAATAAGAACAACCGGGAAACTGGTCGAGTGGTTTAGGGCGCTCTATCCCACACTCCTCCAGGGGTTATCCGGTGCGCACACACTGATCTACCTTGGGCTACTCGGCCGCTGATCTACCTCGTTGAGGTTATCCGGCGACTGATTTACCATCCAGGTTATCCGGGGGCCTACTGATTTACCTTCCTATTTTTATTTTTATTTTTTTTTTGTTCAGATTTTGAAATACGAGCCAAAGAGCTTTCCGTTGGCCCTGACAAAAACCTTTGATCAGCAGGCCTAGTATACATCTTTTCACTGAGTGGCCACTAGGTCTTCAGAGCCATCATAACCAACTCTGACAACCTGCCGGTTGGCATTTGTCCTAGCGGTCAGCAACAAGACCTCTCATGTCTGCTACCACTGCAAACGGGGAGGTCAAGAAAAGTATTGTTGCCGCCTCACTACCACCCAATCCAGGCTACTGAGTATGAGTGAGGGAACATGCACTGGTTAGATTAGTATGTACTTGGGGATTTGGAATATTGTCATTTGTACTACATTACCTTGTAATGGCAGCTGACTCGGCTAAAATTAACGATTTGCTAATTAACCGGGACAAAACAATGGTCACCTCAACTGCCGGGCTGGTGAGGGGAGAGACTTCCAAGACTTTCAAATTACATGTCACAAATCAAATTACGACTTAGCGAGCGAATCGTTTATTGAGGCTAATTCAGAAGGGAACGAAAGGGAGTCTACAAAAATCGCCAATCTTGCAAAAAGTCTGGGGTAAAATGGGTAGGACGGGGACGGCAGGCGTTTATACAGTCAACCAATCGGGATAGCCGGCAGGGACAATACAACAATGACAACATGGGATTCAGGCGGAGCTCTGGTTGGAACTCGTCTACATGGACATGGTCATACCAGGCAGCTCCTTGATCCCTATTGATTTTGTTTCGTCAGTATCCGTGGTGATCCAGAGCAGATCAGAAGAGACGCGGAAAGCAACTTACATCCGTCGTGGTCCTCGTCGACGGTCCTCTTGACGCTGCACTTGGTGCCGGTGGCGACGTCCTGGGTCTTGAGGGTGGCGCACTTGGCGCCCATGCAGCCCGACGTGTCCATGGCCTTCTGGAGGGCGTCGCCCTTCCAGCCGAAGACGTAGTCGGCGTGCTGCCCGAGCCCCGTGTTGTCGCCCGTGCTGAGGTAGAACGGCTGCGAGCCGTCGGTCGGCCAGTCGTTGGGGTCGTTGAACGCGGTCGTGTCCCAGACCACCTCGTACATGAGCTGCGGGATACGCACGGGGTGCGTCGACGGGCAGTCCCCGCCCAGGCTGAGGAACGTCGCCGGGCCGCCCGTCGGGTACGCCACGTGCGACTTGTGGTCGGGGCTGTCCAGGTTCTTGCCGTCCCAGCATCTGTGGTTTGGAAGTGGTGAGTAATGAAGACGAACTGACAGGCCAGACAATAGGGAGATGGTGAGGATGGACTTACGTGGGGAAGTGAACATTGGTGCGAATACCTCCCTTGCAGGGCTTTGGTGGAAGGGCTTCAGTGTCGATCCTGAGCAAAACTGTCAGCATTACTGAAAATAATGATGTGGTAAAGAGTACGGACTTGGCGTCTTGACACGGCGCGGATACATCACCTCCGTAGTTGGGCCCCGTGTAGCAGCGGTAGCAGTTTTGTCTCTTCAACGAGGTGTCTGGCCTCGAGCGCTGAAGGGGGTCACCGACGAGCATGCGGAAACCCTGAAGAGCAAAGATTAGCACAAGAGGGAGAAAATCGGGTTATAGGACTGAGTGGTGACTTGCTGGCTTGAAAGCAGTAATCTTCCCGGGCTGGGCAGAGACGTAGTATACAAGGATACCGTCTGCCATCTTGTTGCTATAGGTATCACTGAATTGCAGACTGAGAGCAAAGTTTAGTAAATCACGTTGTATATTGGAGGCTTGACGTTGGTACATACGCCGCACCGCGCTGAGGCACTCGCTTGTAGGTGCCGTTGCGGGCCTTGAAGTACAGGTTGGCCGTCCAGTAGTTGGAGAAGTCCTCGGAGAACTCGCAGGTCGTGCAAGTGGCCGTGTTGGACACGTCGCTGGTGGTCATGGTTGCGTTGAAGCCGTTGCCTCCGACGATCTGGTGCACATGTGGCGACGGGACGGAGCCCGGGTTGACGAGGGGGTCCAGGCGGTCGATGACGAGCTGTGGGCATCCGAAGCGCAGCATCGTCAGGCCGCCGCTGCCGCCGAACTGGGGCACCGCTTCGGCGAGCGAGGAGAGGAGAGCAAGGAGGGCAGTGCGATACATCTTGGCGGTAGCCTTGGCAAAGAATGAAAGGACTGATGAAGAGAAGAAAGAAGAATGGGGAGCCAAGAGATTCGAGGTCCAGGAACAGGTATATAAAGGGCATTCTTGTTTATAGCACTACTCAAATATTTCAAGGATTGTTTTGTTTTCCGCCGCGTGCCGCAAATGGAACTGCCGGGTGGGAAAGCGCCTTTACCCTGGAAGTGGTAATATAGATATACAGAAGGATATAGTCAACGGCCATCTAAGTGGCTGGGTGACAGCGGCACGTCGATTTGAGAGCGAATCAGAACACACGAGAGACACTTAACCCGTATTGCAACACCATCCTACTCCATTTTCGAAGAAATGTTTCGCCGCTTGTACTACAAAGTCGATCATTTGGTAGCATCAAGGCTCATTGGAAATAAACCGGAAGCCTTGTTGGAAGTCTTGGCCTTACAGATCGTCGTGGACATGGTGCATTCATTGTGTTCTACAGCTCTCCCAATTCCTATGCGGGCACTTTCGCCCCCTTGTTGAATCTTGATGACTGCCAGGGGATCACTGTCACCGTCTCACTCGAAAAGAGCAACAATGGTGTATGGTTGGATATATTCTCAAAATACACCCCGTCGCGGCAATATTCTATCGCTCATGTAATGTCGAACCTATCTATCAATAACGCCTTCTTGTCTATGAGTGACCCTCGTTCTTATTAGACATGTTCCTTCTATACCAGCGGCATCCCACTTGATGCCTAGAATTATCATTTTCTAGAATAATTTTATAGTCTGCGAGACATTGGTAGCAGAATTGATGATCACAATTCTTACCTGTGATTGTTAGTCAGTTAGTGGAAAGTACTTCACGGATAAAAAGACATCGGGCAAAAGCTACCCATCGTAAAGGATATAGTTGTGTCATAAGAAATAGTTGTGTCATAACATCAGACTGGGGTAAATACTCATTCTGACCATCGTGGGCAGCTATGGCCATAGTGCCAGCGTACCAGACATTGCCAGCAAAATTCATGGCTGCAATTTCGACCTGCGATCGATGGACTGTTTCAGTTGTGCTGTCATCGACCACATGCAAGATTACCCAGAATATTTGACCATAGCCATCGAGTTGCAAAATGGACCAGCATAGAAGAGAGCCGGATGAACGGAGAAAAGCTTGGTAACTTACACGTCATATGGTCACTACACAGTGGTCAGCAAGAGAAGTATGGTGCCAGCGGAAAAGGGCCGAATAGTCTTACCATCCCTCGTTCTTTTCGATAGGGCACGAGCAATTGGGGCAAGGCTTGGAGATTTCTTGGATGCGAGCTTCACTCTGCCGCTCCTCCTGCCTTCTCCTCGCCACCTGTGCGGCATCGTTTGTAGCTCCTTGTAAAGCACCAAAAGAATGGCCATTTGCCACTAGCCTTTCGTAAGTCTCGCATGTCAACCCATCATGCCACTGGCACTGATGCTTGAAGCAGTATTTTTAAAGCGGCAGCCAAAACAGCGGAATATAGGACCGCCGCTATTGCTCTTGGAGTCATGGATTTGACCTGATCCACAGCCGAACGGACACCATACAAAGTCGGGGTCCTCGCTCATCGCGGCTCTTGTTGCCAGAGCGTCATATCTAGGTCCTATTGTCAGCATGGACACAGCCGAAAATTCAGACCCGCGATGCCCTCACCTGGCAATGGTCTCCTCGTCGGCAAATCTCTTGATTTCTTGGTGTTGCAAAGGCTCCCTACATTCAGGACAGCTGAGCCGGTCCCATCTCCTCATTTCAAGTTCTGTCTTGATGGAAGTCGCGACGCATTCGTAGCAGGTACTCGGTGGGTGTGTACATTGATTCGATATGGGAGACGCTGGAAATAGTTTCGTGTCTTTTGTTTCGCCGCATACGCGACATTCGGTCAATTGAGCGGGTGCTGGATCATATATTGCCGGGGTCCCTCGCTCCCGGGTCCTTGTTTCCAAATTGTACTGTGTCCATACAATATCGTAGGGATGGTATCGGTAACTTATTCTTGGGGCATGTCGTCTGAGCCAGCTCACTAAGCCAAACATGTTTTCTCAGAAGTAAGGATTGATCGTCGATGGTAGCCTTTTTCAAGTCAGTAGAACGAGGAGTCCGGTTGCAAATGTTGACGACGAGGTACTTCGCATGAGGTGTTTCTCTAACAATGTCACCAAGAAGGGCTGTCTCATGGCATCTTTATATTCTCAGTGAAAGCTACGGCGACAGTGGACGCCAAGACATCTAGTCGTTTCGTCTCGTCCTGAGTCTCTTTGTTCTCTCGTGGAACCCGGTCGCAGCGCCAATACCCGTGGCTGAGGCATCTCTCGGACTTTCGAGGACCAGGGCTGATTGCGTCTTTGTATATTCATGGCTTGACTGCATATTGTGAAACCTTTGACCATCAATACTCACCGTCTTGACAGTTTTGTGATTTCAAGCTTTAGTAATATCAGCAACAATTGTAGGTGTGTTTTATGTAGGTGCAGTTAGTACGTATGATACAAATGTTCATTATCCAATTACCTACCTAGGTACTTAGCCAATTGACCTGGAGAATTCGTGCAGATACAACTATATCAATTAGATGCGGACATCATCCCCTAGCTCCACCAAGGATGCCGAATTTGAACTCTAGTCGTCGAGCGAGAAACCAAGTTTCTCGTCGAACTCAGCAACCATGTCCAGGTCTTTGCGCGTGTCGCTTCCCATGGGTGTGCCAGTTGCGAAGGTGGTTTGCGGCTTGACGCATCCGAGACCGTCCCTGAACATGATGTCCCCGTCTTTTATGTTCTTGACTATTTCCGGGTCCATCTGCATCATCAGTCTTGGCTCTGCATTGACGATTGGATACAGATACTCATGCGCGCCGTCGACGTTGAGGAACCTGCTGCCTTGGGCCGTCGATTTATCGAGCCAAAACGGAACCAGGCTATCAATGCTGTGGAATTCCGTCCTTTCCCAAGTTTCTCCCTTGAGAGTCAGGTCGAATGCCTTCAACGGCCCCGGAAGTTCCGAAAACTCGATGGTGAACTCATCTATGCAGGTCGCCATCTGTTCCTTCAATTGCATCGCTGGCTCCAAGATAAACTGCTCAATTCTTTCAATGGCGGCTTCCCTTTCCCCGTCGGGCATCAGGATTCGGAAGATCTCTTCCATTCTTTCCGCCATCTCCCTGCGGCCAGCAGCTCGAGCAGGGAGAAACTCAGAATGAGACATCATGCTAACATATGCCTCCACTTTCCACTTTCGCACGTTTCGCCAACCTGTGATTGGGATGTCACCTTGCTTGGCCATGTTAGCAGCGTGTTGCTCAATTGCGTCGAGAGTCTTGCCGTCGCCAAAGATCCCAATGGGATAAAAAGGTCTCGCCAGGATCGTTTCGGTGACATACCTAACGACCGATAACACGATGACCACCATGGGCTCCATGCGGGGGTCTCTGATGGCATTGACGATGTCTTCGTGACTCCTCAAATAGGCCCAGAGTGGCCGAGCCTTGTTGGGATCTTGGCGGAAGCGATTCCAGAGAGAAAGTTCACAGTCGTGTACTTTGCAGTTATGGCCTGCCATCCCACACCAGTTATCGAAACATTTTTCCATACCACTGGACAGACCACTGAGTACAGACACAAAACCCTAATCGTTGTTAGTTCGAAAGGACATGAAGATAAGAGATGACAAAAAGGGAGAAGAAGAAAAGAAAACTTACGTTAACAATGTTCTCATTTGGATTGGGCCAGTGTTCAAGACCGCTGTCGCAGGATTTTCTGTCGGAAAGGTTGTTGTTGGCCATGGTCTCGTAATCTATAGTGTATTTTATCTTGCCTCGAAATTTGGAAATAGTGTTGTGGGTGCAAGTTTGCTGTTTGTGATGTAATTGTTGGTACAAGAAGTGAGATGCTCAGCATCGCTTATATAGACTCTGCAGACAGCACATCTTTGTTCCGCTCTCGCAGGTGACTTCAATGGATTGTCTCTATTGAGTGCACAATGGAGACAAACAAGAAAGGCACATTGGCATTGTGTTTCGACTTGGCAGCTACAAATTTACCAGCTGGCAATGTCAGGACACCTGTAGATTTCTTTGAATTTATCCTTTGGATACAAAGTATGGCACATTTGTTCAATCCCTCATAATGTATGTTCTGTGTGGTATCATATATCTCACCAGAGAGACGAATATAGGCAACAACAATCGTCCTGCCGCCGACGCCTGAAAATACATGAACACCAAGAGACCTGATCCCGACTTACACATGACATACTTTTGAATGCCAGGTAGCAACACTCGACAACCTTTTCCAAGTTATCATATTCTTTCTGCCACGCCCGAAATTTTGACCAAACTAAACGCGAGCACTAGGCTCGTGCTGCTTCTCCCTGGTGAACTGCTTCTCCGTGTACTCGACCGTGTCTCGCGCCGAAGGGACCTTTGGGGGCTCGATATCGCGGCGCAGCACGTAGTGACCCCAGAAGTAAAAGAACTGCTTGATGCCATAGCTGTTCAAGCTGCGTACCGGCACATTGAAGACGGCGTCTAGCTCCTCGAGCGTCTTGCCCTATTGTGTGCGCGTGAGGTGTCAGTACAGGTCAAGAAAGGAAATAGACGGGTTGGAGGGGATCCATTGAAAAACGGAAACACGACGAACCTTGGTCTCGGGCAAAAATAGCAGGACAAGCACCCATCCGACTATGTTCCAGGCGGCGTACCAACTGAAAGCACCTTGACTTGTCCAAGACTGCACGAGGGAGGGCCATGTCAGTGACAGTACCGAGTTGAAGAACCATGTCGTGGCCGTTGCCAGGGACATTCCTAGAGGTCTAATATAGAGCGGGTATGCTTCGGCCGAGTATGTAAAGGGTACAGGCTGATTGGTGATGTATTAGTCAACGCTTACAAAAGGGTATCCTTTGTCTGAACTTGTACTCACCCCTTCACCCGGCGAATAGACAATACCAAATAGGTAGATTCCCAAAGCAATACACGCGATGTGCGCCGTGCTGTTCTCCGGAATCCAGAAACTGAACCCTGTGAAGAACAAGAAGATCGACATGAGCGGGAACGTGGTCAACAACAAGTTGCGCCGACCAAAAGTGTCAATCGTGTAAAACGCTGGGAGGGCAAACAGCCAATTGATGATACCGAACCCAAGAGACGCAGCGAGGGCCGAGGTCTGAGGGAAGCTGGCGTCGATGAAGATCTGGGTCGAGTAGTACGCAATCGCATTGACGCCGCAGAACTGCTGCATGAACATGACGATCTCGGAGGCGATCATGGCGTTGCGGTTTCTGCGGACAGTGAACAGCTCCTTGACCTTACTCCTGCCGATATCCATGGCCTCCCTCTCGACCTGCAGAAGCGTATCCATGTAGAAGAGATCGCGGGCTGCCTGCACCTTCTCGTATCGCAGCTGACACACGGCCTTGTATGCGTCCGCGTGTCGGTTCTTGGTGAGGTACCATCTCGGCGACTCGGGCGTCCACCAGATGAGGACGCAGACGATGACAGCGGGGATGCCGGCGCTGCCCATCATCAATCTCCAGTTCAGCCCGATGATCCCCGACTGGTCCGGGACGAAGTAAAAGGCCAGGTCGGCAACGTAACCAATCATTATGCCAAAGGCCGTCCACATCTGCCACTGCATGACGAGCGCACCACGGAGTTTCGGCGGGGAACATTCAGCGGCGAAGATGGCTTTCATGCTTGTTAGTTTCAACGCCTCCAAGGAAGGACATCTGGGTCTTTATGCTTACGAGTAGTGGCTGATTTTGGACCGATACCGAAGCCAAGGAAGAATCTCGCGATAAACATATGCCACCAAGTATTCGTCTATTGACGAGAAGACGTTAGCTCGGGATACAGTAAAATAGAACATGTATACTCACAAAAGCCTGCCAGAAGCATGCGGCGGCCGAAATCAAGCATGCAACAAAAACGGTTCCTCGACGGCCCCAGATCTTGTTCATGGGCTCAGTGAGCCAACATCCAACGAAGGCGCAGCAGATGTATGGGGCAGCTATATAATACGTTAGCTCGGGTTTTCCCAGACTGGCTCCGTGGATGGAAATAATTATGGGTATAGACTAACCGTTGACAAGACCGATAAGCCACGAGTCTGGGGAAGAAAAAAAAGACGTTGCATTAGCTCGGTTCAAACAGCTATAAAGGCGGAGGAATCCACGTCGTCGTTAGTTGGCTGGTAGAGGACTTACTTCTCTGAGCAAGTTCTGCAGAGACAGAGTCCTTGTCATCGTCTATGCTGAACTCTTTCTTGTAGAAAATCTGAGCACCATTGACGACCGTCTCATCCATACCTTGCACGGCGGCGCAGAGCGAGCAGATTCTATTATTCGGCGAGTTAGAGAGCAACTTTGGAGGCTAGTTTGATCTCATTCGAGTATAGGTGGCAGCACTTACACAATGACAGCGTACAACATGGTCGGGTTGGACCACTTGTGCGTAATCTCGCGATCGAGCACGTCCTTCTCCCGCTCGGTGAGGCCGTCGACTGTGTCGTACTTGTTCATGTTGCCCGCGATCATGGCGCCGAGCCTGAACGCCCGGATGTCCTCCTCTTCCGCGAAGCCATGCTTCCGGGAGAACTCCTCTCCGCGCTGGGCGAGCTCCGCCTGACTCAGACCGGCCAGCGGGTTCTCGAGCTTGGCCGAGGCTTCGAGCCGCATCTTCTCCTCGGCGTCCAGGTTGGGGTTGCCGCTGATGTTTGGTTGACCCGCCTCTACGGACTCGCTCCGGCTCGAGATGCGCTCGACCTCGGACCGTGTGGCCTCTGTATGTTCCGAGTCTTTGCGATGTATCTTCTCGCTGCCCGTAGGCCCCGGCTGAGGGGTAGTAGACATGTTGTCGGCTTGAAGTTGCGATGGCCTTCACTTCAAACCGTTTCAGGAGCGACTAATGGCAGTTTTTTTGCCTGCAAGATGGCAGCACATACAAAGTTGTGTGGCTTAGGAATGCAAAGGAAATGTCAACATGGAGGAGGCGTCCCTTAGGAATCGACGGTCTATTCTATAGAAATTATCAATTGGTCATAGGAATAGCTATCAGCTTATTCCTAGGCCCTACCCCGGATTACGAAAAAGGCAGTCTGTATGGAACAGCCTGGTAGCCCACTTTCCCCATGGGCACCAATATGATGATCATCTAGGATCAGCGAATGAACTGAGATCCCAGAACATTGGACACAGCACCATCACGCTTGTGGCGCATAAGGCTGTCCGTGAGCTTACAGGGAGACGGTGGAAGGATCGCAGGAGACGTCATTGGGTCAGGATGGTCACCAGGATATGGTCGACGAAACAGCCATCCCAATGAGCAACGGCGAACCATAACCGTTGTCGATTCGGTGAGGGTGTCGCGTGTAACGGCGAGATGACGTTTCTGGTCTGGGGTATTTTGGGGTCCTGTCATCTTCGCTTTGCCGCAATCGGGTTAAGGTGCCGTGTGAAGCTTCGGCCATTGATGGGTGATTCTTGAGTGTCGTTTTGGGGTTACCGAAGGAATGGTACGCTTCTAATTTTTGAGACATGCTTCAAGGACACCGAATTTTTATAAATCCTTCACATCTGGCTTATTGTCAATTCTTCTCTCATCTTTCGCTTTCGAGTAGCTAGCTTGAACTACTAGTTATTGCCAAGTAGAGACAAGCTTTTGCGTAACCGTCGCTAGACGGAGGGCTTGTTGTTCGTAGATATCGCCCAAGAGATATTTTGTAGAGACTGGGGGACTCTTGAGCAATCCATGTCTGCTTGACAGTGCCAACCTTTCCCCGCGCCTCCAAACTTGGCGAAAGGGATAGAGGCTGGGCGGCCGCTGGCCAAGACAGTCAGACTGCACTATGACGAAAGCAGAGCCAACTGTATCAAACAATGGTCAGTAATATCATGGAAAACACGACCAGCATCCAGGGATCTTAATGCGATCTTTATGGCCTTTCCGGAATAATCCACGCGATCCTGTGGCTTCCCGTCGGGACCGTCACGGATTACAGAGGACGGCACCGTGTCGTCTAGCGAATGGCCATCATTTGAGAACTCAGCTTGTAGGAGATATACTTTAAAACCTCAGGCGTGAAGAGTCAATCGATCATCCACTGGATATGGGTACCTCGTTGCCAGTCGTTGAAGGTCTGTCATGATCGAGTACATGAAGGATTCATTCCTGCTTGTACCAATGAGATCCGCCCGGGGAAGAATCCTACCAAGGATCTGCAATATACTACTGCATCAGTCATCCATACAAATAGTCGTATCATCTTTCATCTGAATTCCAAGCACAGCAGCACGTTGAGCACATGTGTGCTCACGTGAAGAAATGAATATCCTCGACCGCTTCGGACGATACGCATCATGAGTGGCAGTCGTGGCTACCGCTTGAATATTGATGATGCAACAGTTGTGCTATTTATCGTAAATTCTGTAATGGTGCCAAAGCGTGTGTCCTCGACTTTCTTTCGGATCGCGGGGACATGGTATGGCAGCATCGGGTATCTTAAAACTTCTTAACTCCGGTCGAGGTGAATATGGAAGAAAGCTTCGCTCTGGAGCTTTGTAATCGTTTCAGAGACGAACAGGAAAATATTGGCGCACGCAGGCCATGCCGCCAAATCTCCACAATCAATGATCATTCGAGCATCTGGCTTCTCTCGAGCATCTGGCTTCTCTCGAGCATCTGGCTTCTCAACATTTGGCGTCGAAGAGTTCGAGGCGTTGGTGGCAGTTGATTTGCCGAGGGCTCATCCTGTCTGCGTATTCTTTTCACTTTCAAGGCCGACATCTCGGCCTTCCAGGTATCGATGCTTCGGAGCAGATCCGGATCAGCGTCCTTTGGCACGTAGCCAAGGCATCGCACTTCGATGGCTTTCAATTGAATCTGGAGATTCAAGACTTCCACCTCGCCATCGCTTCGCTCAGCCTCACTGGCACCCACTTCAGCAAGGACGAACCTTTGATTGTTGCAAGATTAGAGTGGACTTACAGTTCTTTGATCCGCTCTTCAAGTTGAATGATCCTCTGGGCAGCACGTTCCGCCCTATTAATAAGCAGATCGTGTATATGCTTGGTGACAATTAGCAGTCGTAGCTATTGCTGATGAGCTGTCTGCGCAGGAGACGTACCTCTTGCTCCTCTTGTCTAGACTTCAAGTTGGCGACGACTGCTTCAAGGGAATTCTGAAGCATCTGAGCCTGTGCAAGGATTTGATCCGCATACTGTGAATCTGGTTCTTTGTCTGTCTGTTGGCCTCGTGAAATTTGCTGTACATCTCCCTGCTCTCTCGATGCTGGTGGTGGAGGCGATGGCTGGGGTAAGGCCATCTCGGAAAGACGTGACTTGAGCCAGGTAGATCGAGGATTTCCCGAGTTTTGATCACCGCTTCCCGCACTCAAGCTGAGTGATGACTGATTACGTCGGTGTCGACGTGGTCCATTTCCCCAGCCATGGGTCAAAACGTGCTCCAGCTCATCCACTTTGGTGTGCATCGTGTCGACACTCTCCCCTTCCACCTCATCCTCGGCAGAGAGCCTCGCCGCCAGATCATTTAGCCTTTGGATCAAGACGTCCTTGCTGTCTTCGGCAACGTCGAGCAAATCGTCAGGTGACCGTGGCGGGGCAACGGGAGACGCATGGTGTGCTGATGATGACTGGTGGCGCAAAGGTGAAAACGGAGATCTGCCGAGGAAGTGGAAGCTCAGCGAGGGAGAGGCCGGCGGTGACGAGAAGTTCGGCGTAGCATCTCCCGGCTGGTGGCGCCCGGGATAACCCGGAGGCGGCGACAGCTCCGACTCTTCAGAAGAGCTCTCAGACATGAGCTTTCTTCTCTCCACCAAACACCGCGTCTTAAGGGGTGGGGCCCGGCCTTTGATGCATAAGGTACGGGAAAACGGGAATAGATCGGTCCAGGCAGGCGAGGCAGGCACTGAAGTTCTGGGGCTCAATGAGTTGCTGGAGAGGATCCTGAGGCAACCACAAGAGATCCCTGTCTCTATGTCAAGTAGGAATTGGGGCACGCGCCACTTTCGCCCTCCAGGCATCTCAAGAAAGGGTTTGGGATCATGTAAGAACTTTAAGAAGTTGCGATGTTTTGATCGGGGTTAAGTGGGCCACGCGCAATCGAAGCCCCACGGGGATTTCTGACTGAGCACTGAGCAGTGAGCACCCGGAGCTGCTTTCCAACTCAATTATTTTATGTGTCCAGCGACCTACAGTAGCTGATCCGAACATGGTTGAATTGCCGGTTTCGACGGGCAACGTATATATTCTCAGGCTATCATCAATGAACATCGACAGTTGCAATTGCTCAGACCAGACCACCGAGTACACCAGCTATGTCATACTGACCCAGTACTCTCCGAGGCGTCCCAGTATTTGTATCAGTGGATGTGCATGATAGACATGATGTCAATGGCCGATTTCGGTAGAGCGATCACTGATAACATCTGAAATCCATCGTGAGTCGTCAACATTTTTGAGTACTCATAATAATATATACCATAAAATCAGCAAATTCGATATCGATACCATCACCTGTGGAAACCTGCAAAGCATCCCACGCCCAGCCATTGGAGTCGCCGCTGAATCGAGCATTGAGTGTGGGGAACCCCTGTCTAGCAACCGAAGCGCCTTGTCCGAGACAGATCAGATGTCAACGGCAGCCCAGATCACCGCTGCTTCCATACAAGCTCTTCTCTCTCTCCTTTACTTGATCGTGTCAAGGTACGGATGGAATTGGGAGGCTGCAACATAATTCCATGGCGTCACGAGATGAACAATGTATCTTTAATTATGAAGCAGAGCTGTGATTTTTAAATCGGACAAATATCCAAGTCCGTATTATCTGTGACCTTACAAGCCCTTGGCGCAAGTACGATGGTCAGGGGAACCGAGCAGTCTATCAGCTGATTCGGTAATGGCCCGAAGCTCCCCAAAAGTTGCCGGGAGAAGGGAAGCGATTTCAATGCTATGCCGGCGAAAGGGTTCGTTCCGGGTGGCTTGAAGGCAGCACTCACAATTGGCCTACAGGCAACAATTGCCAGATCGAATGAAATAAGAGTGACAATATTTGCATTGTATTCAACTGGAATTTGGAGCATGGACGACTTTCTTACGCCGCTTGTCGATCACCAAAATCTTAAGCCTCGAGTTTGTCCTTGTGTGACTCAACCATTCATTCGCTCGCTCGGGTGTGCTGAAGCATCCTCGGCAGTAGCAAGCTAGCAGCCGTCCCTCTCCGTCATAGTTCAGACCGCGGGGTCCCATTCAAAGCCGCGCCAACCCTTGTCGCTCATTACTACTAGGTTATTAGCTTGCAGCTGCTCTCTGCTCTCGCTATCCTATCTTCCTTGTCGCCGAAACATCACACGACTCACACGACCGTTCGGTTCTGCACTCCGTCCTCCCTCCTCCCATGGACCACCGGCCTCTCGTCTCTGTTCCCAGATATCATCAGTAGCGGCGGCCTGACAAGACGGTTTCCCTCTCTCTGTGCATGCTCGCTCTCCGAGCCACCCTCTGCCCGTCATGTCGTGGAAGGCCTCGGAGCGCTTGATGGACACCATCAGGCACTATGCAAACTTTCCGGCCACGGGGGTCAGCTTGAGGCAGATGGTCCAGTTTGGCGAGAAGCCCTCCACAGGTATGTGCGCCACTGCTTAGTCGACTTCGTCCTCGAGGCCAACGTCTTGATCAAAATCGCGCTCTATTGTCGCTTGCCTGTCGCTGATGCGTCATCTTCTAGGAACTCTCTTTCGCGCCTCCCAATTCCTCGCCGAGGAACTCCCAATTCGCCTCGCACATCGAGTACAAGAACTTCACACATTACCAGATGGACTGAATGATATGCCTTCAGTCAAGAAGGTTGCTGACTGGTATGCGCAGTCATTCGAGGTGCGTCGATCTCTCATCCGCCGGTCACCGCAGACCAAAAGCAGTCTGACAATTTTTCACAGGAGATCACCACTTTACCAAGACCAGAGCTTGCCGGCCAGGTGCGGGAACGGCTTCTAAGGCCTGGCAGCTTCAACAATAATGGCGTGGCAAAGATGCTATCCGAGGCCATCCCGAACCCAAGTATTGACGAAGGCCAGTACGCCTCACTCCAAAACGGCAATGGCAGCAGCGCCGGCAGAAAACAACAAGCCACGAGGAGATACTTTGCCATGGTGGATGACTCCAACGACTGGCCGCCGGACTTGAAGGCCTACAACCAAAGGTTCTCCCAGACACTCAAGACAATCAAGCGAAGACACGATGGTGTCGTCACGACCATGGCGCAGGGTATACTCGAGTACAAGCGGAAACGGCAACGCATGCAGATTGACCACAACATACAATCTTTCCTCGATCGCTTCTACATGTCCCGTATCGGTATTCGAATGCTCATCGGACAACACATCGCCCTCACAGACCAGAGTCATCACCGCGATCCAACCTACGTCGGTATCATCTGCACCAAGACGAATGTACGGGACTTGGCCGAGGAGGCCATCGAGAATGCCCGATTCGTCTGCGAGGATCACTACGGACTCTTCGAGGCACCAAAGATCCAGCTTGTTTGCAATCCGAACCTCAACTTCATGTACGTGCCTGGTCACTTGTCACACATGCTCTTCGAGACCTTGAAGAACTCCCTGCGCGCCGTGGTCGAAACGCATGGCCAAGACAAGCAGGAGTTCCCCGTGACCAAGGTCATCATTGCCGAGGGCAGAGAGGATATCACGATCAAGATTTCGGACGAAGGTGGCGGCATTCCCCGAAGTGCTATACCATTAGTCTGGACGTACATGTACACGACTGTCGACCGGACACCCAACTTGGACCCTGACTTCGATAAGAGCGATTTCAAGGCGCCTATGGCTGGGTTTGGATACGGATTACCGATTTCGAGACTTTATGCGCGCTACTTTGGTGGCGATTTGAAGCTGATTTCCATGGAAGGGTAAGCGTTCACCAAAACAATCGGGAGCGAGGCTTTTTTGTGCTGACTAACTGTATTAGATATGGAACGGATGTGTATCTGCACTTGAATCGTCTATCGAGCTCTTCGGAGCCTCTCCAATAGCAATCAGCAGTCATGAGGGAGTGGTTGTCCCAAGGATTGGCGTCGAAGGTATATAGCAGAGGCAAACGGCTCAAGGCGTTCCAAGAGGTTTCGGAGCGCAAGCAAGTAGGCGACACCGCGTCTATGTTTAACGATGACAGCTCAACATACAACAGCCGTGACAGCGGCAGCAGGAAAGAGCTTTAAAGCGCACACATTTCGCGCTTTCAAATAATGGCAATATGTTGTGAGCATATTTGCAGGAAAGAAATGTATGCACAACTAGAGGACAATTTGACACTCTATAAGAAGGCGTGTCATTATCATTGTCTGGAAAGACATAGGGAGTTGTGGTAACAGGCAGATCATCAGATACGCACAGAAAATGATTTCAGCTGCGGCACAACCAGCGTCCTTTTTGGTAGTAAGGCGCAGCATATACTGGATTGGAATTAGGGATCAATGTGCCTCGGTAGCCAATATTAAATGGACACATCCAAGGAGTTCATGATCATTAGACTGCTCTTGCCTTGCTTGTGTATGTTATTCGCCGGTGTTTGACGTTCGCCCGTGGCAAGATTGTGAAGCATTCAAGGAAACAGACGACGGCAGACATGTATACGGAGTATACAAACATCAATTATATACCGAGGGCGACATGCTTAGACCTGGATACATGTATGACACATGATGGATACAAACGCTGACTATATGAGCAGTAGTAGTACTATAGCACAAGACTTTTGCGGGCTCGACCAGTCAGGTCGGGTCTGATTGAGCTGACAAAAGACTCGGATCAGATAAGATCTAGTTATCTCGCACTCGGCAATGCGAGCGCGCCAACAGAGTTTCGGGTTTCGGTCTCGAGCCTTGCCTTGCTTTCTTGCTCTGATCGCATGACCAATTGGATCTGCCTTGATAGGCAGAGCGACTGGATTTAGGTAGCATCTGTCGTATCCAAAAGGCCCGCAGAACCAGGAATATGAGTGTTATGGTGCAGACATGTTGGCCGCGCTCATTCGCTATTGGAGGGTTTTGATGTCACCTCGAGATTTCTTTGCAGCATGTGAAAGATTTCAAGAACTCTCTTTCGGTTTCTGTCCCGGCTTCCATGATGAGCGAGCTACCACGTCGGTACCTAGACACAGCCGCCAACAACAGGGATTCCTTTAGCGAGTTTCTAGGCGTTAGCTCCCCTGCGCTTGCCACCAAAATGGATAAAATGCTGCCAACGCTCCCGCACCGGCCTGGTCGATTTAGCGAGCGTTGTCTGCTCCGAGGGTCGTGTAACCCAGTGCGCATTTGAAGAGAGTGCGTCAACTGACGATTTCCCTTCTTACTCCTCACTTCTTCTACTTGACATCTTGCTCTTCTTTTCTTTTTCTATCTTGCCTCTACTGGGTGCACTTCTTATGTCCCGCGCACTGAGTGGCAGATTTGCAAACATGCCGGGCTCCTCGCGAATGCCCATAAGCCTCCGTGAGAGCTTCGATAGCATCAAGAAGAGCCGGCCTGCGAATCCATGGTCCGTCGTGAACTTGGACTTGTAAGTCTTTAATCCACACCACTGTACCTCGGCACGCAAGGCCCGGAGAAAGAGCTGCGGCTTGCAGATCGTCCACGATCTTGAAGCTGTTCGCAAACTAGCTTGCTGCCATGCACATCCATGAAGGTGTAAACTTTCTTCACTTTCGGAATCAGGAAAGCTGACACATGATATTTACTATGCTCCAAGACTTCGGAACATTGTCTTCTTCTTCTTCGTTCTCCGCATCATCCGCCGCACCTTTTGGCAGCTCAAGGGCCGCGGCCTGTTCGGCACCGTAGTTGAGCTCTACACGGACGCCCGGCGCATCCTCTATGGCTACTTCCTGCGGCTCCCGGGCGTGCGCACGCAGGTGCGCAAGCAGGTCGACGATGCCCTGACCAAGATGTCGGGCAAGCTGGTCCCCGCCGGCGGCTCGCGCTACCTCAGCCTGCCCAAGGAGCCCTGGACCGACGACGCCGTCCGCACCGAGCTCGAGACCCTCGCGACCATGGACCACACGCGCTGGGAGGACGGCTACGTGAGCGGCGCCGTCTACCACGGCGAGGACGAGCTGCTCAAGCTGCAGACCGAGGCCTACGGCCGCTTCACCGTCGCCAACCCCATCCACCCCGACGTCTTCCCAGGCGTGCGCAAGATGGAGGCCGAGGTCGTGGCCATGGTGCTGTCCTTGTTCAACGCCCCTTCGACCGGCGCCGGCGTGTCGACCAGTGGAGGCACCGAGAGTATCCTCATGGCTTGCCTGAGCGCGCGCAACAAGGCGTATGTTGAGCGGGGTGTTACCGAACCGGAGATGTGAGTATAGTTCCTCAACCTTGAAGATACTTTTATACATGGATGTAGAGGCTGATCTTCAACTAGAATCCTCCCCGAGACGGCACACACGGCTTTCCGCAAGGCCGGCGAGTATTTCAAGATGAAGGTCCACCTCGTGCCGTGCCCTGCACCTCTGCATCAGGTCGATGTGCATCGCGTGTCCCGCCTGGTCAACAGCAACACTGTCCTTCTTGTTGGGTCTGCACCGAACTTCCCCCACGGCATCATCGATGACATCGCCGCCCTGTCCAAGCTCGCCGTGCGCCGCCGCATCCCACTGCACGTCGATTGTTGCTTGGGCTCGTTCCTAGTTCCCTTCCTCGAGAAGGCCGGCTTCGAGACCCAGCTATTCGACTTCCGCCTCAAGGGTGTCACATCCATCTCCTGCGACACGCACAAGTATGGCTTTGCCCCCAAGGGCAACTCCACCGTTCTCTACCGCACCGCCGAGTTGAGGACGTACCAGTACTTTGTCAGCGCCGACTGGTCTGGCGGCGTGTACGCGTCACCTGGTATCGCCGGCTCAAGACCCGGCGCCCTGATTGCGGGTTGCTGGGCCAGCATGATGAAGGTGGGCGAGCCCGGCTACGTCGACGCCTGCAGCAAGATTGTGGGCACGGCAAAGAAGATCGCCGAGCACATCACCACCTCGCCTCCCCTGTCGGCTGAGCTCGAAATCATCGGCCGGCCGCTCGTGAGCGTCGTGGCCTTCACGGCGCGCAACCTGAACATCTACGACATCGCCGACGGCATGTCGGGCAAGGGCTGGCATCTGAATGCTTTGCAGAACCCTCCCGCCATCCACGTTGCTGTCACCATGCCCATCGCCAAGGTCTGGGAGAAGCTCGTGGCGGATCTCGAGGCCGTCATCGAGGCCGAGAGGGAGAAGGAGAGAGTCCGGGCCGTCGAGGGCAAGGGCACGAGGGGCAAGGCCATGGGCGACAGCGCGGCGCTGTACGGTGTGGCCGGCAGCCTGCCCAACAAGAAGATTGTGGTCGACCTCGCGAATGGCTTCCTCGACTTGTTGTACAAAGCATAGTTCTTTCATCTCTGTTAAAAGCTTATATATGAGAGCAAACCAAAGCAAGCGTTGTAATTTTATCAATTAACACAGGTCATCTTAGGTCATCTTAACGAGAGAAGCAGAAAAGCAAAGTGGTTTGTGGAAAAAAGTTGTGATCAATTCATCGCCTGTAAATGCCGTGAATATCATTGGAGCCATCATCATTATAGCAACGCGGAACTCGATTGCGCGATCTCCCCCGGTCTCCCCCGGTCTCCCCGGTCTAGATGCCTCCCTAGAGCCTTGAGAAACAACAAGAGAAAAGAAAGATGAACTTCAAACTTTCCCCGGTGTAGGGGTTTATGCACCATATTTCTCTCAACTCCTCCCAGAAACGCCGAGATGTTTTCTCTTTTCACTTTATTCTAGTACAGATTTTCCGATCCGGTGCTCGGCTGTGCGATTCGCCTCGTCGACAGTATCCCGACTGCGCGAAAGCAGCGCAAATCGTTGTGACGCGCTGAAAGATAGAAACTAGGGAGATATGCATAGATAGGGCGCTCTTCTCCTGGTCGAACTCCATGTCTCGTGCGCCCTCGCTCGTATGCATCAGTGAAGTCGTGTCCTCTAGGCCGCGGCGAAAGCCTTCTTCCACTTGGGCGCGTAGTTCTTGGCCTCCTCGGCGCAGTTGTTGTCGCCGTTGCCCTTGATGCAGCCGGCCAGCCGGAGGACGAAGTCGCCGTCCTCGTAGACCTCGCCGTGCTTTGGCTTGTGGTACGAGTTCAGGAGGCGCTGGGGGATGATGGCCATCTTGGAGAGGATGGTGGGGTGCCACTGCACGATGTGTTCCTGTCGCAAAGAAAGTCAGTACATAAGTCCTTGCTAGTTCAGACGAGAGTATGGCTATACGTACTAGGGCGTGCGTCTCGGCCTTTTGGAAGTTGTAGCTCCTGTACAGCGGGTCGAACCAGGTGTCGAGGAAGAACTCGGCCCAGTCCCCGTTGCGGAGGATGAAGCTGCCGGCCGACAGGCCCTCCTTGTCCTGGGTCACGACAAAGTCAATGTCGTCGCCCTTGAGGTGCGAAAAGGTCTTGATGATGCTGTCCGGCGGGACTACGGGCAGGTCCTTGATCATGTTCTTCTCCAGGTTCTTGGAGCTCATGATGTGGTCGACGATGTCGAGCTCGGGGTCCATGATGAGCGAGTGCTGGTCCAGGTACCAGATGTACTTGGCGTCTGGGAACTCGGCCAGGGCGTGTCGCGTCGCCGTCACCTTGGTCCACGACATGGGGTCGCTGCCGATATCGTAGCCTCCTGCTGATACGAGCATCGTCTTGTATCCTGCATGAGAACCCAAGCGTCAGCACTTGTAATGAAGCGACAAAAGTCCTTATGCACTCTCGACTTACCGTGCTTTTCGGCATATTGCATCCTGTTATCCCGTATATCTGACAGGTACTCTGGGTGTCCGCCCCATAACTTTTCATCAAACACCGTGACCATGACGACCGGCGGGTCGCCCGATATCACGCGCCCTTGCCTGCCCGAGCCCGACTTGGAGCCGCTGCCGGAGAACAGCCATATGAGGAACAAGATGGCCAAACCTCCAATCGCCAGCGTCTTTGGTCGTATCCTTCGAATCGTGGGTATTCTCGTCGATCGCGGGCGGAAGGGCGGCGGATTCGAGCTTTTCCTCGCCGGGTATGCGAAATGCATCGTGGCTGATATGTGTAGGTATAGTCGGGTGTTGTAAAGGAGGGATTGTAAGTTGAGGAACACGCAACAGGAATTCCTTCCCGCCAATGCAGGCTCGTGAGTCCCTACTCGAAACGAAGGGATTCGTCAGGAGTCAATCGCTTGGCGTTTTTGGTTTTAATGGTGGTAGCCCAGGCCAAACCAAAGAAGGGGGCAACAATTTCTCGTATCCAGTCCCTGGGTTATCGTGGCCAGGATGTGGAATGCGACCGATGCGGCAGGGTGGAATCCGTTCGCATTGCCAGAGAAAGAGGATAATCGGAGGTCCCAGGCGGTGCAACTACGATTGCTCCAGCCTCTTTCCTCGAGTCGCACGTCTCTCGAGACTACTCGCAGCGCTGGGTGGGCGCGCGTGTGTCCTTTTTCCTTTTTCTAAGGCGAGAAGGAGGGTGCGGGCTGGGCTTGGTGAGAGCTGGCGGGCTTATCGCGACCAAAAGGGATGCCCACCTCGAGTTTAGCTCTCCGAGATGCAGGGCGGCGGACGATGGGATTTGATAGGCACCGGACTCCGGAACACCCAAAATAAAGTTAATTTTATGATGCGCGCCAGAAGAAAAAAGAAGCAACAGACTTTGGGGCGATCGTGACGGGCGAGTACACCCACCACAAAGAACCGTACGATGTGCTTTTTTGCTGCTGGACGAGGTCTGGGAGCTCAAAGGCTGGGGGGAGGGAGAATCGCAAGTATAGATCTAGGGGTTCGTTCTCGTACGAAATAACAAAATGCCATTGTCAGCAGCTTGGGAAACGAAAACGGTCGCACAGCGGGCTAGCTGGCCAGTTGCAAAGATTCCAGGAGGGCCAATGAGCCACCCAGAGCCCGGCGTTCGAGGTCCACCGATTACACTTATTAGCTGCCCCGCCTGCCAACCGAAAATAAATTAGGGGACTGCAACAGAAGGCATGGATCGGGGGTCCCTGAGAGTCACATTGCTTGAACTTCAAGAACGTGGGGTGCTTTAACGAGAGGTTCGTTCGCGGCACGACAGGTATAATTGTATCGTCTGTATTTTCTCATATTTTGCAAGTGGAATCTCTCTTCCGAGTGACTGTTTTGTCACTTTCATTGGATCGATTGATTATTCTGAATCTTCGAGGCATTGTGTAGCGCTCAGCTGACTATCTTACGTGTCAAGTATACGGTCGAGCACCAATCCCGTCATCATGCAGGAGCATGTCTTGCTGGATACGAAAGAGTCAAGGTGAAGCCATCATCCTGCGAAGGATCGGCAACTCATATCTCAAGGACACCAGATAACGACTCATACGACCGCCCGCTTAATAAATGTATCAATCTTGCCAGACTGCCTTTCAACTACGTCTCGACGAGGAGTGAAAGGCAGTCGGCCGGCTATAGTGCTCCGAGGAGCAAGCCAGCTCAGGTCAAAGTATTGACAGTCCTGGACCGAGTCTAGATAAGCAAGAACAAGACGCCCAAGCTTGCAGACAGTCACAGCACTTTGATCTCTGCACACAGACTAGTTGACACGATATGGAAGAGAAACTTCGTGGCAACTTAAGAGTGTGCAGGGTGACGATGCAATAGGGCACACGAGGGCCACGAGCAAACAGTATCCAATGTCACTTTGCTTGATGAGATCCGAGATAAAGTGATTCATTGCAAGCCCGCGATCGGCTCAGAATCTCTGCCTAAGGTGAGACTCGGGCGGGAACTCTTCGGTCTTGATGGAAGCCTCGAGCAGCTCATCTTCGAGCCGCTCCTCTTCTGTCAGTCCCGACGACGCTGCCTCCGTTTTCGGTACGCGATCTTGAGCGTGGACATTGTGTATGCCAGAGTCGCTGTCCTCGTCCTCATCGTCATCATCCTCGACAGGCTGTGCGTTGACTATTCTCTCGCTGGCTTTGTCAAGAGCATTCTGGGTCCATCGGCGTGTACCTTTCCAAACCGCCTGTTTGCAGTCAGTATGTGGGCTATGGAGGATGACCGGCATGACTTACCCAGAAGAATGTCACAGCCCCTATAACGACGAGCATCAGGTTGACATCCTCGAGTCGGTCTCGGCCGCCACCACGACGACGAGCACCCCCACCGACGACGCCAGCTTGCCGCAAGTTCCACCACTGAAATGGACTCATGGCGATGAACGCCTTCACAAATCCTACCAAGCCCAGCGACAAGGTTCCCTTGAGAAAATGAAAGGCCCAACTCCCCTCCTCGATATCACGAACAGGAATCCCTAGCCCTCCCCCTAGGTCCACGTCCAAGTCCCACTCGTCAACTTCGCCACCGAGTGCCTCATAAACGGTTCCGACGGGGTCGAGCCATAGATCCAGAATTCGATCGCCTATGAAGCCGAGCAGGAAGATCGTGGTAATGACGATGAGGACGGCAAGGCCAAAGGCGAGTATCGGGCTTCGTAACCTCCTAGCCCAGTCCATACGTTCAAACTGGTATCTGTGGCCGCATCGACTGCACCTCCACTGGTTGTCGGTCCCGGCCTGGGAGTATCGCCATTCCTGTAGGCAGGCCTCGTGGATCCATTTGATACTGCCTTTACACTTGCAAGGACATATCAGGCGACCTTCCTCGTTCTCGTAAACTTTGCGAGGCTTCTTGCCGCGTAGTTTATCCAGAATCTCGGGCTCTTTATATGTAGGATACACAACGTCGCGACAAATGTTACACTCCACCGGTTTGTCCCTGCGCTGTCGCCGTGGTTGTGGCTGTGGTTCGTCCGCACCAGCAGCGAAATCGCGAGTCTGCCCCGAGAAGTCCATGATCGGGATGTGCGGCCGAGATCAATCCTGTATAATGTCCCAAAAGAAAGGAGAAGCTCAGCAGTGCCAGTAGTAACAAATAAAGTGCTGAACAAAGAAATCGACTCGCTGCCACCAGTCTTGGAGGAGTTGTGGTACGATTCAATGAGGGTGAGTCGGAGTTTGTGGACAAAGACTGATGAGGTGGCAGCTTTTCTACCAGGTAGCTCTTTTCGTGGATAGTGCGGCGCTCCGGAATGCGAAGGCAGCTCCAACTACCCAGTGATTGATTACCTGTAATATTTGGGCACTAGAACCCAATGCTCTCGAGAGCTAGATGGCAGCGGCCATTTCACAGACTTACCATAGAATGAAATACGAGTACTTCAGGTCCATACCTTGGGACATATCGAGAGGAACAAAATCATTCGGCTCGTCCCTTCGACGGTTTGGGAGAGGTAAAAGAGCAAAAATTCTCTTGCCAGGAACTTTTCGAAGCTGTGGTACTAAAATCCCGGCCCACTTAAGCGCCTCGAGCAAGGTAACGAGTAGCTGATGTATACCTGCAACTGGCTGAATCTCGAGATGAGAACATGATAGCTGTAATCTTTATTGAAACACTTCAAAATGTGTCAAAGCGTATAATTGTGAATATTTCATGACATCTTATTTGTGTTCAAACCCAAAGGCGCTCTCGAGATAGCTTGCAATGTGCCCATTATTCTGATGGTAGGTATGTACTCCGTATTCTTGAGGTGCACCCATTGCATGGATCTGTCTGGATGTCTGACGGAGCTTGACCGTTTCGGCTTAGTCACTAATTGGAGCTCGGGCCGCACTTGCACGCAGCGCCAGGCTGAAAGGTACCTGTAGCTCGAACACGCAAACCCGCGATGCCTGGCCACTGAACAGAGAGTCCACACAGCTAGAGGTCCTCCAGCCTCATCATCCTCGCATCGTCATCCCGCAACCACCTCTCTAATCACCTTCGCCTTTTCTGCACACGAGACTCGAATACAAACCTCCACATCGATCCAACTGCAGCCATGGCCGACAGATACTCGTTCTCATTGACGACTTTCTCTCCGAGGTAAGCTCTCCGTCCCGGCCGCATTACACCTATTATTGTAGCTAACACTTGGCTGTAGCGGCAAGCTCGTTCAGATCGGTACGCGTTATCTTCAGAAACAGCAATCGTTCTCCGAAAGCCATAGCTGACATTTCGACTCCAGAGTATGCCCTCAATGCCGTCAACCAGGGTGTTACAGCTCTAGGTATCAAGGGTGAGCGATTCCCGACCCGTTTGCTTCAACGCAGCTCGTTCTAACTTGCAGTAGCTACCAACGGTATCGTCCTTGCTACCGAGAAGAAGTCGTCATCGCCCCTCGCAGATGCCTCGTCCCTTTCCAAGATCAGTCTCATCACACCCAACATCGGCATGGTGTACTCGGGTATGGGCCCTGACTACAGAGTGCTCGTCGACAAGGCTCGCAAAGTCTCCCACGCCGGCTACAAGCGCATCTACAACGAGTACCCCCCGACCCGGATATTAGTACAGGATGTCGCTCGGGAGATGCAGGAAGCTACACAGTCGGGTGGTGTCCGGCCCTACGGTGTCAGTCTGCTGATCGCTGGCTGGGACGAGGGCATCATGCCGGATGAGGAGGCACTGGTGCAGGGAGAGATCATTGACGCCGACGGCAACAAGAAGAAGGTTTCGAGCCAGACCGGCGGCATCCACAAGGGCGGTCCCATGCTTTACCAGGTCGACCCCTCTGGCAGTTATTTCCCGTGGAAGGCAACAGCCATTGGCAAGAGCGCAACATCAGCCAAGACATTCTTGGAGAAGCGATACACGGAAGGCCTGGAGCTTGAGGATGCAGTGCACATTGCCCTGTTGACTCTGAAGGAGACTATTGAGGGCGAGATGAACGGCGACACCATTGAAATTGGTATGTCTCCCAGGAACACGACAATGAATTTGGAACTCATGGCTAACTTGCTGCAGGTATCGTTGGTCCGCCAGCAGACCACCTCCTTGGCGTCGAGGGCGTCGAGGGCGCCGTTGGTCCGCGCTTCCGGAAGCTAACCTCTCAAGAGATTGAGGACTACTTGACGAATCTATGATAGCAGGCGTTACGAAATGCGAGGACTGTGCCCATTTGTACCATAGATCAGCATAGATGGTTCAGAAGAGAAAGAATTCATAATGCTGCCTGAGTATCCTCATCACCAACCACCACCAACGTGTTCCGTGGCCCGCAGATGACGGATACTATTGCCTTGCTGGGCTCTGTAGCAAAAGGAATTCTGGTCCAGGACTGCAGCTTGTCTTGCTTTGGAAGTCCCAATTGACCGTTTGTGTTTTCCCCAACGGCAAACAGGTGCCCATCTTTAGACAGTATGACTGCATGACCCGAGCCAACAGAAAACTCCACCACATCATTGTCATCGGCGTCGACGGGTTCCGGATACTCTGACAAACCATCAAACATGACAGCATGCCCAGGGTGGCCGCCCCAGGCATATAAGTCATTGCCCTCTGTCAGTGCCATGACAAGATATCCACCAGCAGCAATCTTTGTGATCTTCCCCGTCGGCAAATCAACCAGATCTGTTACAAGCCCTGGGGCATCCGCGGAACTTTTGTCCGTGGCTTCCCTGCCTAGACATGCGGGAAATCGTTTATCACCCCACGTCCATACTTTGCCGTCGTCGCTCAACGCTACGAAGCCGGTCTCGTAGCTGACAATTTGCATGATATTTCCCAGACCTTGGAATTCATGCTGTTTTTGGCCCTCTAAATAGTGAGCTGGATTTTGGTACTGATGTACAGTCTTGGTGTCGTTGTTATAGGCTGGAAATCGGGTTGCTTCGTGTAAGTCATGGCCCATTGCATCTATTCGACAATTAAGACGTACCCGCTACGCAAAAAGCACCAGTGACAGCGACTGTCGGGCTGAAGATGTCACTTTGTGCATCGCACCAATCTTCTAAATATCCAGCAAGGTGTGTTCCACTGTTAGATTTGACTAAAACCATGACAATCAGTGAGAAGACAATAAAAGCTGGGGTGTCTGTGTTCAGGATCTGCGTAGTGGCAGGGTTGCATACCTCGGACAGCACTGAGCGAGGCCCAGACATTGGCAATGTGGTGGTCGGCGAATATCTCCACAAACTCGTGATAGTCCTTTGGAAGCTCCCCAGTATTATCGTTCTTTTTGAGGTTCAGTTGGCCCCAGGCATTAAATCCTGTCGCAAAGAGCTGCATTTGTGGCTGTTGGCTATGTACGTTTGGGGATGTTCATGTTTGGCCGCTGCGATACGGTAGACGCTGTATTGGGTTGAGCTTGCAGGTGAATGGGGCATCGTTCAGCGCTTGACCCACTCAACCTTCCAAGCAGATGTGTGCGCTTAATTTTGATATACTACCTACCACTGATTCCTCCTCAGCAGCGCTCTCTTGGCGTGAACCTTTTATTTTGCTGCTCTGCCAACTACAACTCATTTGTTCTTCCTTGTCGAATATCTTGATATAATGTTGCAACCATGGAGTCACTATTTTTGGATATTTTCTCGTAGTTTCAGATCCGCGCCACAGCTCTTGGTCAAATCCGGTTCCACGTCGCCGCGAGGAAATGCACCTTAATTGCTTTCTTCCTCAAGTCGCTGACTATCTATTCGGACTTCCTTCACACCCTGACTTGGTCGGTCGGTCGTGACCTGTCATGTTCCAGCGCATCAGGTCTTGAAGCGGGAACAAATCTTCAGCAAAGTGTCCAGGCAACTGCCTCGTTCTATAACGCCCGTTTCCGTTTGAGACTTACGAACAAGGCTGAGTCGGCAATCTGGATGCGCCGCGGAGGCCTACCACTTACCTTTTTAACGCCGCATTGAGCTTGAGTGAGTTCCTGCCTCGCGAGCCAGGCATAGAAAGTGCAGAAAACAAATCAAGATCGATGCCACGATACTACATTCGTATCCACCATTCCTATTCAAAGTCCAAAGCACTTGGTTGATGAGGAACATCACCCTTTGCCGCAAGCATGGCGTCCAACGATGACTCCATGCATGGCTCTGAGAGTCCGGAGGACATTAGCAGCATCTCGAGTACATCTTACCCACCAACACCAGTCGAAACAGTTGCCGCAGCATCACCCGCTGGGGAAGTCACGTCGCCTCCTCTGACGCCAATCGCTGGAGATCGCGACGCGCAACAGGAAGCACTTCTACACGCTCGGGCTTACCAGACTGAAATGCTTCAAGAGAGTCTGAAACAGAACGTCATTGTCGCTGTACGATCGGATCTTGCCTCACTACTTTCTCCAACTTACTAATTGTTACTGTAGATGGATACTGGTACTGGCAAGACCCAAGTGGCAGTGCTTCGCATTCAAGCTGAGCTCGAGCGATCATCTGCAGAAAAGATCATATGGTTCCTGGCGCCGACCGTGATATTATGCCACCAACAATCCAGGACTATCAGGTCACAGATCCCAAGAGTAGTGACCAAGATCTTGAGCGGCAATGATGGCCCGGAAACGTGGTCCACTCCTCACATGTGGGACACGTTTCTGAATAACGTGAGCATCATGGTCACTACGCCACAGGTCCTCAGTGACGCCTTGCAGCACAATTTCGTGCGCATGGATAGACTATCACTTCTAATCTTTGATGAAGGTATGTGAGTCCCGAGTCGATATCCTGGAAGAACTGAAGGTAACACGAACGTAGCCCACAACTGTACTGGAAAGAACCCGGCGACGAAAATAATGAATGTATATCGGAAGTTCAAGTATGCCGGCCTTCCTGTACCTTCCATCCTCGGCCTCACTGCCAGTCCGGTGATAAACATGTCGAAACATGGACTGGAGGATATTGAGAGGACTCTGGATGCGATCTGCAAGACCCCTATGAAACACCGAGAAGAGCTGCTGGCTCAAGTTAATCGTCCAGAAATGATCTGTGTCTCATATGAGCCAACCGATACAGAGACTAGCGTAGGTTCGCCGACCACGGAAAGTCTCCGCCGCGCCCTCTATGATCTAGACATTACAGAGGACCCTTATATCAGGCGCTTGATTCACGAAAATACGGAGCGGAGTCGTAACGCACTCCGAATCGCTGTACAACAAAATGTTACTCCCTCGACTGCGCAGCTGAGCTCACTGTACCGCAAGGGCATGGAGATCCACAAGGAGTTGGGGCCCTGGGCTGCCGATTTCTACGTGCACACGGCAATTAGCCAGTTCTTAGAACATGCAGCCAAGGGCGATCAATCACATGCCGCCTGGAATATGGCTGAGAAGGATTACCTTGTTGGCGCTTTGAACAAGGTCCAACTGCCTCAGCTGTCCACTCCGGATGATCTTTCGATTTCCAAGAAGGTTCTCAGGCTTATCACAGAATTGACAAACTGCCCGGAAAACACACTAGGCATCATATTTGTCAAAGAGACAGCCACGGTCAGTGCTTTGCAGACTCTTCTACTGAAACATGCCGCAACTAAAGATCGCTTTCGAATCGCGACCATGGTTGGGATCTCCAGGAATGCCTCGAGAAAACGAGACGTGGGAGAAATTGACCGAGAGGATAGCCTTGTGAACCTCGAGAACTTTCGCTCCGGACGTTGCGACCTCCTCATCGCGACCAGTGTTCTGGAAGAAGGTATAGACGTGCCGGCGTGTAACCTGGTCATCTGCTTTGACAGGCCTTCCAACCTGAAGTCGTTCATCCAGCGTCGTGGAAGAGCCAGGATGAAGAACTCCAAGCTTCTTCTTTTCTGCGAAGAGGACGACGATGCGCAGACGACATGGGAGCATCTCGAACAGGAGATGAAGAAGCAGTATGAGGCAGAGGACCGAGAAAAAGAGGAACTCGCTCAACTCGAGGAAATCAGTGATGGCTATGACCATACTTTTTCCACCAGAAGTGGCAATGAGATGGACATCGACAGTGCCAAAGGGCATCTCGATCACTTTTGCGCCAGCCTCTTCTCGAAGCAGTTCGTCGAGTGTTTGCCGTACTATTTATTCGAGCGTATTCAGACGACAGGCGCGAAATCTGAACCGCCTCTGATCCGAGCCACTGTGGTCCTGCCCAACGCACTGCCGGCTGACCTGCGTCGAACTCACAGCGCGTGCGCATGGTACTCCGAAAAGAAGGCTCGCAAAGACGCGGCTTTGCAAGCGTACAAGAAGCTGTACGAAGCAGGGCTCGTCAATGAGAACTTGTTGCCCTTCAAGCCTGACGAGCTGGCAAACGGCCCGGATATGCGACTTCCCGAGATAGAGGTTAGCGAAATATGGAGTCCATGGCCCTCGATTGCAAGAGCTTGGGTCGATGGTCCAAAGTATCGACACCCAATTCGTCTCTCGGACGGTGGCCAAGTTCTTTGTGAGTTTGACCTATATGTACCGATACTTCTGCCGAGGATACCCCCTTTCAGCTTGTACTGGAACTCGGATCCTTGGACTGTGGAAATTGGTCCAGCATCGAACATCACGGAGACACTGACTAGTGTCGGTGAAGAAACAATGGCTCTCATCTCCTCAGCAGTTAGTTACCGCTCGAAGGTCAAAGAAGGAGGGCAGCACGTACTCACGTTCAAATCGACGAGTCCATCTGCAGAGGGTCGACAAATGACCACTGCCCAGCTAGAGAGCTTTTCGACTGCAAGCCAAGACGGGACTGCTGAATCACTGCCATTTATCATCAGAAATACCATCAACGGGGCACCATATTTCTTTGATAAATGGTTGCCATCTAGGCCTGCAGCTGAGCTAGTCCGGAGGAAGATGGCCAAATACTATGAACGCATCATTGAGAGCCAAGGAGGCGCTGACGGACCTTGGATTGCACTCAGACGGTGGCCTCGACGACAGGATTTTCTGCATAAGATTCGGCAAGAACCCGTTCCTCATTCACCTTCTGAGAGACCCTTTCAGACTGTATGGCCAGCATCCTGCTGCGAAGTCGAGAACGTTCCCATCATAAATGTACAGTTTGGCGGGCTGATTCCATCGATCACGCACATGGTGGAGATTTACCTGGTGGCGCAAAAGTTATCCGAGACGATACTGAAAGAGCTTTGCTTTCAAGATCTGTCATTGGTTCTTACAGCAATCAGCGCCTCATCGGCTTGTGAGGCCACTGATTATCAGAAGCTCGAGTTTCTCGGCGACGTGCTTCTAAAACTCTTGTCCACAATCAGCGTTGCAGTCAATCGTAAGTCGTTGATTTGCTTTGCTTCTTTTCCTAAAGCAAGCATTAGGACTAACAAATTCTCAGACCCACAGTATCCCGAGGGCTACTTGTCAACAATGAGGACGAAAATTGTTTCCAACTCTAGGCTCTGCCGATCGACTGTGGATACAGAGTTAGACAAATTCATCTTGACGAAAGGGTTTACGGGACAGAAATGGAAGCCGTTCTACGTGGACGAATTATCCAACGCCGAAGATGTGTCAGGGACCCGGCGCCTGTCAACAAAGGTGCTTGCTGATATTGTGGAATCTCTCACCGGAGCAGCCTTCATCGACGGCCGTATGGGGACTTCAGGCATGAAAAAGTCTCTGGCTTGTCTGAAACTATTGCTGCCGGACACCAAGTGGCACAGCTTAGATGAAGGCAGAGATGTTCTGGCATCGCTCAAAGAAACGAAAGTGGTGCTTTCTTCGAACTTCGTCTTGTTTGAGAAGCTGCTAGGATATACCTTCAAAAACAAGACCCTGCTTATTGAAGCTCTGACGCACGGTTCCTTTAATTTAGGGACGTCGGAAGAGCGTTCATATGAGAGACTAGAGTTCATTGGCGACGCAATACTCGACTACATTGTCGTCCTGAAGCTGTGGGAAAGAGGCTTGCCGCAGAGTCTGATGTCTCCGCTGCGCGCCGCCTGCGTCAATGCCGACCTGATAGGCTTCTTGGGCATGGAATGGACCATACCGCAGGAGACTAGCGATCTCATCGATGGCCGGCCCACTACTTCGACTATTCACACTCCGTTTTGGAAGTTCATGCGCCACACTTCGACCGAAATTGGTGGCCTGCAGAGAGACACCGAGATTCGACACGGTCTGGAGAGGGGTCCGATCATGGATGCCATCCAGAATTCTTCCACGTACCCGTGGACGCTCCTTGCTCATCTTCACATCCCCAAGTTTTTCTCCGACATTTTCGAGTCGGTGATTGGTGCCGTGTGGCTGGACTCGGGCGATTTGAGCGACTGTGCAGCCATCGTGGAGCGCATCAAGATCCTGCCATACCTGGACCGGATCCTGAACGAGGGTGTCGACGTCTTCCATCCCAAGAACAAGCTGGGCGAGATCGCCGAGCAGAACAAGGTCAACTACGTGGTCGAGAGGCAGGGCGAGCAACTCAGCTGCAAGGTCTACGTGGGCGAGGAGATGGTCGTCGAGGTCGACGACGGCCTGAATAAGGACGAGGTCATCACCAAGGCGGCGGAGAGGGCTCACGATATTCTCATGGCGAGGAAGGATGCTGGTGTCAAGGCAGCGGATGCCAACGCGATGGATCTTGGTTAGGAGATTCTCTCGGGATAGTGATCTTAGTCTATATAGGGATATTTAGAATGCTTTCGCGGATGGAATGTTCTCCGACGAAAGCCCGGCCGCCCAGAAATCCAATGCTCCCCAACAAGGAATAGTCTTGTGGTTTCTACTGATTGTTTGTTCTCCTATGAAACCTTAATAATTGTGAGTCACCGGGTAAATATATCCTGTCTCTTCTGGTTGCTCCAGTGACTTCCAATGGTGGAGATGCTAAGCCAAAAGTTTTGTGAGGCGTCGGTCAGTCACTGTGTTTTCTGTCCCCTTATACTCTTTCCCCTTTCTCCTTTTGGACCTGGAGATCGGGGATTAGGTTTCGCACCCACCACTCGACACCACAAAGCCGACCGGAGCTCAGGATAGATTTACTGATCTCCTCGTACAGCTCACGGCCAGTCTGTCTGAGCGCGCTACCGGCACGGCGTCTTGCACGCTTTTCTCTGGTTTGTGGGGTCGGGCACCTCGCCGTACTGATTCAGCCAGGTAAACGATTGCTTGTCAGCAATAGAGTCTCGATACATCAGCCATGGCCGAACAGGAGGCCGATGGTGACAGCAACCTACGAAAGGAGAAGCGAGCCCGCTGGTAATTTGTTCAAATAACAAACATGATAAAATAATCATTTTGGTTACTCAATCATGGTGTTTTCCTCGTCCGAAGAAATCATTTCAATATAAGCATTTCTTATAGCGGTTGCTGAATTTTATCTGACGAGCTCTTCATCCGTTTGCATTTGAAAGTGGTTTTGACTGAAAGCAAGAAAACAAAAAGCAAACAACAAATACACTATAAAAGTTCTTTTCTTCCTCTCCCTGTCCCTCTCTCAAATCCCAAAAGTCATGGAAAAGCTTCTACGGCACAAACCACAGCCCCCGTGGAGTGGGAGGAACGATCGGTGGCGCAAGCCCTGAGCCGCCTCATCTCCGAGGCCCTCCCCGCCGCCGCCTTCTTATTCCTCGTCGGCCCGCGAGCCTGACTATGGCTGGTACCGGTTGACAACGGCCATCGAGACCGAGCGCAGAGCGAACGGTAGAAAGACCACCAGAGTCATGCTTACGGGGATACAAGTCGCCGTCATCCCGGTTGGGATTGTCCACGTCGGACCGTTGTCTGAACTTCTTGCCATTGGCCTCCGTGTCGTTCAGGTAGTAGTCCTAATGGATGTTGTTTGTCTGCTGGGCGCATGGCGTGCCGGACGCCCTATCTATGTACACCGCTCGTGTGGGCGGGCGCGGGGGGCTTCTCCTGTTGGGGTCACTCGGCGCGTATACCTGCTGTGGTTGCAAGATCTGCTGAACAGGCCGCTGTTGAGAGTGGACGGGTTGAAGCGACTTGGCCGTTGAACATCATCGGTCCGGGAAGGCCCTGTATCGACATGGACAATGAAGAATCTGTGTCGTCTCCTCCATACCTAGGTCTCTCGTGGTGCGTCCAAAATTATCATTTCTGCCATCTCCATCTGATAAGAATGAACAAGTTCAGATATCGGCCGGTGATTTCAATAGCTCTGGCGTACGTGTTGCAACTTGAACTCCTAGTCAGTGCGGCGGTGCCTCAGCTGTACCTGAGTACCTGATGGGAAGGCCCAAGCCCTGCAGAGGTCGTTCGAGAACTGTTCGAGTATCTTGTCTCTACTGATCTACAAAGACTCGTGTTGTATGAAAATTTCAGCCAGCATTATCCCCTGGATCTAGATCGGGACCTGCTGGGATACTTGATGTGTTTGCTGAATAGGTTGGGCCCGTCCAACAGACTGCTTTTGCTGCTGCTGCTGTTGGACCTCCGTCTTTTTGCTGCCGCCGCCGCCGTTTCGCGGGAGCGCGAGTGCCAGGTTAGCACCAAAGGGCCTCTCGGGCATGGGGACTGGCACAGACAGGCGGCGGCGGCCGTGGTCGCGATCCGAATTGTAAGTGGGTACCAGGGCGATAGGAACCCGGAGAACGACACCCCGGGCCTCGCCCTTCATTGCAGCTGTGATTCCTTTTAGTTGCGTGTATGCAAACTGGTTTCCTTCGGTGCCACGGCTTACCTCGATACTTGCACTCGATTCTGAAAGTTGCCATCGGATTGTAGTTATCGCCAGGTAAAAGTCCCGAGCCAAGAGCGCTGACGACTTTTTTGCTGTCTTGACTGCTGGAGTGACGGCTTTGGGGGTTTCCAGCTTCTGGATGGTTGTCTGTTTTATCATCTGTCAGTTGTGGTCTGGATCAAGACTGATTTCTCTGTAAGGTGCTCACGGTATGGGAAAGGGGGGAAATTTGAGGTGTCAGTGACCCAAAACATCAGTGTCCAAGCCGCCGCGGCGCCATTGAATAAGTATCTGAGCTACGTCGCGCTCCCACGAGCTCTCTCGGGCCTCGAAAAATCTAGCACGGAACCTAGAGTCCGTTGGTGAAGACCTGGGAATTGAGACCGTGGGGAGTGCCGGCGCCAAAATCTTACTTGTTTGTTACTCACATCGCGATGCAAAATGGCCGCCTAGGATAGGAAACGATATGTCTGAGAGATATTGCTGGGTTTGGGGGTCTTCGGGATGCTTGTATTCCGTGGTCTCCGCGTCGTTGACCAGTATGTGAGTGTAGACGCTGGGGATGGCTACTAAAGCAGGCGCTTTGATTCGAGGTACGATTGCTGCAGTGTCGTGGAGGGTTATCCAGGAGGGGAGAGTGATGATAGGAAAGCTGTGTCGTGTTCTCCAAGAGTAAATGACAAGAAGTCTATGGTATCGAGATGTGCTCATTGGGAGGGAAAAGAGGGAAAGCCCACGTTTAAGTAAGTCAAAGGGGATAAATCTGGATTTTGTGGGAAATGGTAAAATATTATCCTGGCTCTTTACAAAAAGGGACCAAGGAATCAGGCCGTCGAAATATTTGTGCCTGAAAAAAAAAAGTACTACTTCACTCTGCTCCACGATAGCTTCAAGCTCTACTCGCTGTACGAAAATGGAGCCCAGGCTTGTTTGTCGGGCCCACGCGAGGGGACAAGTACAATCTGGTACATCCCGCCTTGGCAGTCGCCGACAGTCGATGCAAACAGAATCAGATACCATGTTGGCATGTAACAAAGATGCATTCTCGCTAACAAGTGATGATCAAACTGGTGACTATGACTCGTCGAGATGTGGGCAGATATGCGCGGACCATGACAAACACAACATGTTTTCTTGTCAAAAACATTGTGCATTTGATTATAATGAGAAGATACTCGCCAGCAGTGATCGAGTTGCAGTCCTGATGACTCCCCATGTCGACCACCATGAGGTGCAACTAGTACAGAGATTGGAGATTTTCACAGTCAGTGGCTGTGAACAAATGCATGATCAGCCCACAGACACTTGACAAGTGTAACACTATTAAAATCACAGGCGGCCACTACAGAAACATTCCTCTTTTCGATTGCCAAAAGCTTAAATTTTTAACTGACGTATTTCCTCAAGTGTATTAAGGTTTTATTGCACAGCGCCAAGATCAGTATAGGGGTCGCACAGCAACTAACACAACCTCTGGCTCCCAACCCCCGGGGCACTCATACACAAAACATTGGCACAGCCCTTCGCCGACGGCGCCCAAGATGGATGGTACCTGTGATTTGTGCTCAGACGGTGATTCCGTCGTTATTGTTCAGACGCAGTGGGACGGATGGAAGCTGTGAATTGATCGTATTTCCGTCCGTGATTGATCGTATTCCTCGACTATACCGTGCCTGACTGATCACGATGCTCTGCCATATATGCCATATATATCAAATCAGTTTACGAGAGGCCTCTGCTTGTGTTGGCCTTTTCACTCAATGGGGTCTGATTCCAGCGTACTTTGACCCCTCACCATGTCTCCCACGCGGTACATTGGTACAAAACTACATCTCGTATGAAGTTATCTCTGCGATCAATTAAGGTGTGAAGTTTTGTCAATACTTGTTGTTTTCAAGCCTCAAAAGATAGCCACCATTTGGAGATGTTCGTGCCCGCAAGGTACCATGGCTTTCTCTGTTATTTATGCTGGCTCATTTCCATTGCTCTGTCTGATATTGTTGATCACAACCATCACTTGCATTTCCAACTTTCTATGGCCCACGAGCTCCGAATCGCACCATACGAAAGACGAATCGCACCGCTTCAGCTGTCTATGATTCCGTCTGTGATCGTATTTCACTGAACTACATTTCATTTGTTCTATTCAATCTACGGACACTCTCTTGTCCCCTCTGCGGCCAGCTCTTCGTGCTCTGTCCCGCCGACACCCCCTTCTTTTCGAGGCTATCGTAAGTACTCACTCCGTTTGTCTCATTCTCACGCCGCGGTCACTCTCAAGCAACGGCATCAAGTGATGATCGGCGAGTCTCTCGTAACAATTATGAGCCCCTAGCGAGAAGCCTCTCATTTTTTGCCATCCGTATTCACTACTGACCCGGTGCTGCGATGCTAGTCGCCCACCTCGAACAGAGCACGACCAGCCACCCACGACACCAAAAATTGTACGGTGCATCGCTCACTTACACGAGCCTGCCCGAGCCACAGGTCGTTTGCACACGCACACAAGCTTTTTCAGAACACCAAAGCTTCGAGGAAATTCAATCGATCTCCCTGAACACCGAACTTCGACCTTTGCGCAAGTCATCCGCAGAGAACACATTCCATTCCAACGCCATCGGCATCTTTCCTTGCGCCCTCCGTGTATTCTCACTCCCTTCGGCCACCCATTCTTCCAGATACCAGCCACAGCTCACGACGACATCTCGCAACAGTTCAAGATGCCGATCACTGAGGAAGAGAGGGCGAGGAAGAGGGCCAAGAAGGAGCTGCGTTCTGGCATCAGAAGCGGAGCTACAGATGCGACGAGAAATGCAGCCGTCAACGCTGCTCTCTGGGGCAGTGGAAAAAGGAAGGTCTACGACTGGCAGAAAGACGTAAGTACTATCTATGCATGACCCTCCCGTCCATTTGCCATCCCTCTTGATAGGAACGACCGCCACATCTCCATGGTAATATATGTACCGTACAAGCTGACTGGAGAATAGTACATCAGAGTTCCTCCGTCAGTAAGGCTCCAGACGAAGGGCGAAACGTCAAAGGAGAAGACGCCGGACACTGCATCGCAAGAACCAAGCTCGAATAAGAGACCACGAGCCGGAGATAGCTCTGAGGTCCCGGTCGATCTCACAGAAAGAGAGACTGCCGCCACCGTCCACACGCCGCCCGCCAAGAGGGCAAAGATCGCGGTGACGCCGCCAGCCCAGAGGGCAGCGGTGATGCGTATTGCCACCGTCGGCGCGACCAAGAAGGCGAATATGGTGCATGCTGCTGCTGCCACCAACGACGCGACCCAGGAAACCGCCACCGCCGAGATGCCCGCTCCCGCTTTCGCTACTGACGATGGCCTCATTTCCACTAAGAAGGCCACAAAGGCCACCAAGCCCGCCGCTGCAAGAAAGCCGAGGGCACCTACCAAGACCGCTGCGGCCAAGACCCCTCGGGTCGCCAAGTCAAAGGCGGCACCCAAGGCATCTCCGGCCGAGGCCACTCCTACCCCGGAGCCCGAGAACGAGGCTCCGGGTCCCGCTCAAGCCGCCGATGCCGCCCCGCAGCAGCAGCCGACGCCCCCGGCCTCCTTCCGGAGCAAGTCGCCCGCCTGGTCTACCCAGACGGCGGCTGAGAGCAACAAAACCGCTGCCGGTCCCGCTCCCGCTCACGTCCCGGCCCCTGCCGCAGCCAAGCCCACGCCGGCAGAGCAGCAGCAGCAGCGCTACGAGCGCACCGCCGACTGGCTCGGCGCCGTCGAGGACCCGGCCGTCTCCGAGGAGGTGGTCAAGAACGCGGCCACCGCCGAAGAGGTGGCCGAGTTCCGCCGGAAACTCTTCGCCGGCGAGTTGGAAGACGACGACGAGCCGGAGGAGAAGAAGATCGTCTACGGCGACCTCGTCATCGACTGGGGCGGAGTGGATCCCAAGGCGGATCGGCGCGGCAGCGGCGTCGCCTCCAACCCCAAGGAGGCGACCGAATACCGAGAGCGGCTCGAAGCCAAGGCCGAGGCCGGGGTCCGCGAGTGGGACCACGATAGCCTGTTCGGCGGGTCATCGTCGTCGTCGTCGTCGTCGTCGTCGTCGTCGGAAGAGGAGGAAGAGGAAGAGGAGGCGGAGGCGGAGGCGGAGGCGGAGAAGATCGCCGATGAAGAATCATCGGACGACGAGAGCGGTGACGAGGAGAGTGACGAGGAGGAGGAGGGCGAGGAGGAGGCGGATGCCGCGGCTGGCATGGATGCCGCGGAGGAGGCCGACCTCGAGGCCCTCCTCGAGAGGGAGCTCCTGGGGGATGAGGAGGAGGAGGAGGAGGAGGAAGAAGAAGAAGAAGAAGAAGACGATACAGACGAAGTAGAGTCTGTTGAGTCGGAGGAAGAGTAGTGGCGAGATGAGCCGCTTTTGTTTTTGAGCGAATGATGATTTGGTTGGTTTTGTAGCTTTTTAGTGCTTGAGCGAAACTGACTGCACTATTACAAATTCCCAAAACAGTCTTGCTCGGATGATTTTTGAGCACAAAAACCTCTTTTCGAACTTTGCTCTTTCTATCTTTTGGATGGTACTCTCGCAAAGCAATTCTATCCGATTTATAATTGAAAAGAAAAACAGTGATCAGACAATACAGCGTGCTTTCTCAGACCTGATCGTCTGAACCTTTGTTAGATCATTATACGACAGCCAAGGAGAGTCGCCACGATGATACTTAGGATAATGAGGATATCATCACTGCTCAGTATCAAATCGACGATAAACTCAACAACGACTTTGACGACCTCTCCTTGCAGGCAGCTGATGAGATATTTCAAGACAATAATGACCTGGAAGCGATGAGGGCGACATGCAATCGATCATATTCCCGTCCGACTGGATTATTCACGTCATCTCGGAAAACTTTGGTCTTCTGGACGCAGTCAGGCAGAACATTACAGACTACGTCAAGAACTATGATATGACCACAGTCATGTCAATGACTCTGGTGTACTGACTATGGCAAGATTCGGGCATGCGTCCTAAACTTTACGAAGCGGTGGGACGTACACTTTCGGCTTGGGTCATTTCTATCCAAAGTTGATCGACGCTTTCATCCAATATTTGGGAGACCTGGCTATTGTGAACAGGTGCTACGCGACCGGCGATGGGCTGGGATGATAGGAGTGCAGCGGCGGCCACGAAGGTGTAAGCGATGAAGATGACCTCGATTCGATCATCTCTGAGGACAAGTATGAGTACCTAGAAGGAGTAGTGGCCCGAGGACGCGCGTAGACGAATATGAGAAAATGAACAGGCTACAAGGCGAGGCAGAGGAAGATGAGAGTGACGAGGACGCTGCTGAATCTGTAATATCAGAGGAAGAATAGTCATCAGACGATGAATGGGTCACTCGCGCAAAACGATCTGCACAAGTCTTGGTCGCGGCATATTCATTGCCTCGAGTGGGAGTTTCTGGTTTTGATCGGAGCGCCGGCGGCCCTGCTTCAGTTGTATAAGCCAGTCAACTCCGGCGCTGTGGTGTTTGCACGGTTGTTTTCGCAGCAATACATGCTACACGGTGTCTACAAAAGTCTGAGTGCGATATATACCTGGGTCTTTATAAAATCTCGCGAGTCTATAATTCAAGAAGAATCTGTTCAGACAAATTATGAATCTGCGAAACTTCCTCCAAACCTTCCATGATACTCTTCCAACAATATACTCTCTCTCGTCGTAAAATAACGCGAGCTCACGCATCATACAATTTTCGTGAGGCCAGTATGATTCAAGAAGTCATTCTCATTAAGTGATAAGTCTACAATAGCGTGATTCAGCCGCAAAGCCTATCAAATCCCTGTATATGCCCATCAGTTGAGCCCATCGTGGGCCAATGCTGGGGCCAAGCGGTCACCAACCATGAAGCTGATGCTCCTGGTTATATTTTTCAGCTTGTCTCTAGCATCCTCAGACCCAGTGTACCAAGAAAGTTTGCCGTGACTCCTGCGCTCAGCGACCAAATCCCTCAGTTCCTCCAATTCTTGATTTATCCGTAGCATAGCTCCATCCAGTAGCTCAAGTCTAGCAGACCACAGTGCAAGCTTAAAGCCATCAACACCATATTGAGCGGTATCAGTCTGAGGCCCGGACAGCTTGTCTGAACTGTCATTGATCATGGATCCGATGCGATCAAACGCCGAATCATAGACAGCTCTGTCCGTGCAGATAGGTTTGTATGCCTTGCCGTATGGACCTAATCTGCTGTCCTTCATGCAAAGCACGTCCAACGAATTCCACGCGGATGTACGCCGAGTGCTCAGGGCGAAATGAGCTCGGGACAACGTGATAAAGGCGTGCTTAAGCACATCGGGGATGTCCGTTGGAAGCGGAGTGTCGCTCGCAGCTTGAGGCAGAGCCAGTGGTAATGTGTCACTCGCAGCTGAAGGCGGCGCCTGTGGTAGAGTGTCACTCGCAGCTTGTGGTAGAGCCCGTGGTATTGTGTCGCTCGCAGCTAGAGGCAGCGCCAGTGGTAAAGCGTCCCTCGCAGCTTGTGGCTGAGCCAGTGGTAAAGTGTCCCTCGCAGCTTGTGGCAGCACCGATAGTATAGTGTCACTCGCAGCTTGAGGCAGCACCAGTAGAAGAGTGGTACTCGCAGCTTGAAACAGCGTCAATAGTGGATGTTGTGCTGCCGTTCCGAGATCCATTCCTGCTGCTGGTTCTGGTGATGCTGGTTCCGGTGGTGGTGATACGAGTGTCATATAGGCCTCGAGTAGCTTCTGGAACTTCTCGATCCCGGCTGCCCCAGCTTTGTCTGGGTGGTAGACCAGAGCTAGCGTTCGGAATGCCTTCTTGACAACGTCTATGGGCGCACCATCCTCAACCTCAAGCATAGCGTAGCACTCTGCGCGGGTATATCTCGGTGACGCGCGCCCATTCTCAACCGCAAGCACATCGTAGCACTCTGCGCGGGTAGATCTCGGTGGCGCCATCGTGACAAGTATCTGGCTGAGTTGAAGGTGTTTTTTTTTTTTTTGGCAAGATATTCGGTGATTCGGATTCTGTAAGACGTTCTTGGTGAATCAGAAGATGCAGATGGTTTCGTATGTGACATTTTGCCGTTTGATGGTCTCTCATATATAGACATTGACGTGTGGGTGTTGAATACTATCCGTGCCCATCTGTTCTTGACAATGTCATTTGTTCTTGACAATGTTTTTATAGGATAAATATCTGACAAAGACAATGTGTGGGAAGCTTGGCGCACTCATTATCTTGTCAATTGAAATTTCAATGGCTTTGTGGCTTTGTCAGACCAAATATTTGCTCGGACGCCAACGGATTGGGTATCGCGCATCGATTCGACAGCAGTCCATGTCTCGCTCGTTCAGTCCTCGTCGTTCTCAACAAAGTGCTTGCGAGGCCATTCTGCAGCAATATCAATCCGCTCTCTTGGCCAGATCCACTCGCAGAATAGGAACAACAGATAGTCGATGACTACGCAGAGACAGAAAAGCTTGCCTGCCCAGATACCGCAACCGTAGTACCGTTTCAGCCGGTCGATGAGAGCGAAGCTGCGGACCCCGGCACGGCTCGTCGCCCAGGTTGCAGGGTCACTCATGTCGTATCCGTAAAACTCGGACTCGCTGATATCTCCCGAGATGCCCTGGTATACGTGCTCGGTACGCTTTGCTATGTTGCTCCAGGAATACATGTCCTTGACCTGGTCGTGGAACCTTTCGGTGCGGACTTTGCCTGCACGAAGCGCTGCGATGGCCCTGCCTGTGGCCACAACAAGATCGTCCTCCTCGGGTTTGGCAAACACTGTCATATGACTTGGCAGGACTTCGGGGATTCCGCCAACGGCAGTGCAGACAACATAGAGCCCACAGCTGGCAGCCTCAACAATGACTGTGCCGAAGGCCTCGGTCAAGCTAGGATGCAGATATATGTGGCCGCGAACCATGACGTCGCGGACTTCTTCGTGCCGAACTGATCCTAGCATTTCCACACGGTCTTGCAAAACATTCTGCTCGATCATTTGCTCGAGATCAATGCCTTTCGGCCCGGATCCAGCAATAATGAACCGTGTGTTCGGGTGGTTTTCCAAGATTCTTGGAATGGACGCGGTCAGGAGATCAGTACCCTTGTTGTAAAACAACCGAGAAATGACAACTATGTTTATGGGATCGTGGGGACCCAGCTGGTTTGTAGCGGTGGTCGATTGACCAAGCGCAGCATCTGGTGCGTAGTTCAGAGGCCTGAAGTTCTCCGAGACCACGGCATTAGGGATCACGGACACCATCAGTGGATCCAGAGCAGCACGCAGGACGGTGTTCTCCTTACTGTGAGATGTTAGCAGAGCATCGGCATTCGGAATCGGCTAGCATACCTCGTGTGGCTGACGCATATGATGTGATCCACGTCGCTCAAGGTGAACTTGAGTAACTTGTTGGTCAAGATGCTGCCGGCGTCGGCGAACCCAAAGAGCGAGTGGTCTGTGAACGCAGTCCTCAATCCCATGGTCCTAGCATGGAGGAGGGCCTCGTGGCAGAGACTGCTCAGACTGCCATGTCCGTGTACAATATTGATCTGCTCGCGCAGCATGATATTACGAAATATGGGGAAGAAGGAAAATACTGTGGGAAACGTGGCAGATCGGTAGATGATGGCAAAGGGGACGTGATAGACCTTGATCCCGTTGGTGAGATATCGGATGCCTTTGCGATCGTCATATGCGTGAGTGACGACAATTACTTTGTGGCCCCGGTCAATGAGCTTGGATGAGAGTTGGTAGATGTGACTCTCGACTCCTCCGGGCTGTGGGAAGAAGAAGTCGCACACCATGGCGATATTGTAGGTTTGGCGCCCCATGTTGACGGCTGTTCTGGTATAGACCACCGTCCGCCCACCGAGATCTGTAGCGACTGCGGTAGAGGCCCTCTGGCTTGAGCAATCTGTTCTATCAGTTTTTGGCGGTGATCGGCCCTCGCTGAAGCTACCGCGCTAACAATGCGGACCAGATCGAGGAATCAGTTGCGTCTACATGTAGATATGCCACGCATGATCGTTGGTCTTCTCGCCGCTGGCCAGTCTCGGCATTCTTGTGGCGTGTCCGAAAGTGGGTTTCTTCTTCTTCTTCTTCTTCGTCGAGGATGACACGAGTGTAATGCGCGTTGGCACTTCTAAGATTGGGTTTGACTTGGCTCCAAAAGTCAACTGGCCAATTCGTTTCGCGAATCACCACTGCAGCTTGGAAGGTTCCTGGGCCAGACCCCTTGAGCTCCAGGGGTTATCAAATGTGCTGGGCTGGCCGACTTAGCTAAGGTAGATACCTAGGTACATGGTTATGACGCGCGCCGATAACGATAAGGGTGGGCTGGCAGGGGTCCAGCTCCAGCAAAAAGTTTGGGAACTTTTTAGACGATGGAGATCGTGGGGATCCAGACGGAACTAAAAAGTGTTTTGCGATAGGAAATTTTTATTCGTCTTCGCTCTTTTGTTCATGCCTGGCCTGCGTCCAACTCCCAATCTGGTTTTGGACTCTGTTGCTGTGAGGCATTGAACGTACATATCCTTAGGGCATCAGCAAGACTGAGAAACACTGCGCCCATTGGCAATACGAACCGGCGTAACGATTCAGCTCGAAATGTATTCACGATATGTTCCCGCGCCGAAAGGCAACCCGACTGAGGAGTCGGCGCCTCAACCTTTCCATGCATCTCCGATATCAAACCAGACCGAGCCAAATCGTCCAGGCTCCTACAGTCGCTATATTCCGCCAGCGAAGCCGGCAGGGGAGCCAAAGAAACACCTTCATTTTGAGCAGGAGGCTGTAGATGCTCTCATCTCGGAACAACCCCCAACAAAACGCGCCAAGGTTGAGATAGCACCGGAAGCTGTCCCAGAACAGGTTACTGAGCCAGTCATCGAGACGTCGAAGAAGGCAGACAAGAAGCAAAAGAAGGCAAAGAAGGACAAGAAGGCCAAGCAATCGCCCAGCCCAGAAGAGGAGGTTGCGCCGGCCGACTCTCCAGCGAGCATCGCAGTTGCGGATCAAGAGATTGAGCCCATCGAGACGGCAGCTACCCCCGAAGAGAAAAAGGAGAAAAGAAAGAAGAAGAAGGCGCTGGATGCCGCGCCCAAGGACGAACAAGATGCGGCTTTCGAGGATGACGATACGTACAGGCGGCATAAATCAGTCTTTGCGAAGAAACAGAAATCCATGAAGGCACCGACGGCACAAGGAACTGAATTGACCGGAGAAGACACTCTGATGGAAGATGCCCCCGAACCCGTCGAGGCTCACGGATTAGAACCCCTGCCGCAGCCCGCCCCAGTTCCCGAGGACACTTCAGCACCAAATTTCGAGACGCTGCCTCCGTGGCTGGCTGAGCCTATTCGAGTCTCACGCCAGGCGCAAGCTCCCTTCACCGAATTTGGACTGTCTCCAATATTGGGCATCAACCCAGAGCTGGCGGGTCGCCTGGCCCAGAAAGGCTACAAGGAAGCATTTGCCATCCAGACCGCCGTAATACCACAACTATTGCCTCATCATTGCAGGACGATGCACGGCGATATTTTGGTTTCGGCTGCCACGGGTTCGGGAAAGACTCTCTCGTACGCTGTACCTGTCATTCGCGATCTGAGCCAAGGCCACCGGCATGTGACCAGACTACGCGCCTTGATTGTCCTACCTACCAGAGAATTGGTCCGACAAGCACAGAAGGTCTGTGAAGAGTGCGCTGGTATCTTTGCCATGGACGGCAAGAAGCGTAGGGTCAAGGTTGGCACTGCAACGGGATACCAGACCATCCAGGAAGAACGCAGAGTCTTACTGGAGAGAGAAGACCGATACGATCCAGTGGCTTATCAAGAGAAGGTGAAACGACTCAATTCGCAGACATGGGGTCAGTACGATGATGTGGACGAGAAAGACGAAGAATTGATCGAAATCCGCCGACGCGAAGACGAGAAGGAGACCTTGCCACATCACGTCGTTGATTACAAGTCCAAGGTCGACATACTCATCTGCACTCCTGGTAGGCTGGTGGAGCACATCAAATACACTCCGGGATTCAGTCTCGACTATGTCCGATGGCTGATTGCAGATGAGGCCGACAAGCTTTTGGGGCAAGGATTCCAGCAGTGGCTTGACATTGTGATACCCAAATTGCACGACGACAAACCGCTCGCGCGGCACCACAAGCAGTCGCATCTTACTGGTGTGAGGAAGGTCATATTGAGCGCAACAATGACCCGCGACCTGGACCTTCTCGAAGGACTCCGGCTGAGACGGCCAAAATTGGTCGTTCTTGAAGGCTCGGGAGCAGGGGTGGAATACGCGCTGCCCGAAAAGCTCCAGGAATCAGCACTCAAAGCAGATGCTACTCTCAAGCCGCTCTTCCTACTTGACCTACTGCAGAGCCCTTACCTCTGCGATGCCAAGAAGCCCATCGAACAGGCGGAGGACACATCTTCGTCGGAGTCAGATACATCAGACTCTGATTCTGATTCTGACTCCGACTCTGATTCCAGCTCGGACTCGGATTCCGACTCCGAATCGGACGTCAAGACGAAGAAAACCAGTAGCGCACCTGCGAAACAACCTACGCATACATTGCTGCCACGCAGTACTCTCATCTTCACCAAATCCAATCAGTCAGCGCTGCGTCTCTCTCGTCTTCTTGCCATCCTATCGCCTCAGCTGGGCGAAGCCATTGGGCTGCTCACCTCGGAGACAGCCTATTCGACCAGGAAACAGACCCTGCAATCCTTTGCGAACGGCAAGATCCGCATCATTGTTGCTTCGGATCTCGTTGCTCGTGGTATCGATTTCGAGCAATTGGAAAATGTTATCAATTATGACATTCCCTCGAGCGTCGCCTCCTACGTCCACCGTGTCGGACGTACCGCACGTGCCGGCAGAAGCGGTCATGCCTGGACGCTGTTCACCGACGCAGAAGCTCGCTGGTTCTGGAAGGAGGTGGCAAGTGAGAAGACGGTCCAGAGAAGCGGAAAGGTTGAGAGAATCCGCGTCACAGAGGAGAAGGAGGCAGCCTTTGAAGTCAAGAAGGAGAGATACGAAAGGGCGCTGGAAACGCTGGGTGACGAGGTCATGGAGAAGAGACGAGGACGCTAGCATCGTCGCCGGCCCACACATGGCTACTCTGTCTACTGAATATGATACCATTGCGCGTGATAGATACTTGTTTAAACACCTGACATGTGATTTAAGTCACTAACCACTGCCACTGCTTCATGTCTTGTCGCTGTGAAAGAGATGCCTTGGTCTATTTCGAAAATCACATTTTGGCATAACAGACTGACAGAGTATACAAAGCATTAATCAGTCAATTCAATTATACTAAGGTTAGTACAATAATAGTGTCCGTTATACTAAGGTTAGTACGTAGTGACTTTGTCAGTCGCAACCGACCGCGGACTGGCATGCGATTTCGCGCTAGACATACCGAGCTGCATTAGTGCGAACTCCTCTCCATTTAGATTGGCGCGCAGTGATTGGCGCGGACGTGTCTTTCCCTTCAAAAAGGCAACCACGACGTGGGGAAATTTCAGCAGCGTCGCTCCACCTTGGCCAAGCCTTCGGCCTCAAATTCCCATCCTCCAGCCTTGCGACAGAGTAAATTTCTTTGGCCTCGTCCATCCTTTCTCAGTACCTTGAACTCGACTCAGGCGCGCATCACTGCTTGGAAATCGGGCATCATGGACGAAGGTGAGCGACGTACCGTTAAGCGATCGCGCTTCGATCAGACCGAACCTGAGCCTCGCCGTTCGCGCTTCGACCGACGATCTCGTTCTCCGCCGCCCGCCAGGAAGCAGGATTCCGGTCGCGATCGTAGCCCGCTCAAGAACGACGCCGAGAGCTCCGAGGTCAAGCGCCCGTCCGCTGTCGACGCCGCCGCAGCTGCCGGTAAGTAGTCTATGCTACCCTGGCATTTCATTGCCCGCATGCGCTGACCATCTGCATAGCCGCTGCCGCCGCCAAAATCAACGCGCAGATCCAGGCAAAGAAGGGCATCCAGCACGTCGATGTGCCTCCCATCCGATCGACCTCGACCGAGTCGCCCGGCCCGAACGCCACCCCACAGCCCAACCTCAACGGCGAGGTCTACGTCGCAGATGGTGACTACATCAAGGACATTGAGGTCAACGACCTACGCAACCGTTATCTACTGACCAAGGGTTCAACTCAAAAGATGGTAAATACTCCTTGTGACTTCCTACTGATTTACTTCAGAATATTGCCTTTCCCGGCATCTCTTCCAAAAACTGAAACTTGTTTCCGTCTTGAAAAGCGTTTGCGGATGGTTTTGCTTACGAGAAGCATGCTAGCTCGCTCGCCAATCCCCTCTGTGGCATCTGCTGACCTCACATTCCTGAATTATAGATTAAAGAAGAAACCGGAGCTGGTACGCAACTACCCTGATATTCTAACAAACTTACTTAGAGAACCAAAGTTGACTTTGAAAGATGTCACTACCCGAGGCAGTTACTATCCCGACAAGAGCATGGCCACGGCTGCTGTGAGTCTACGTCCAGGTCCAATTCTCGCGAAACCTGACTTGCTGATACGTCTCATAGAACCCGCCCCTCTACCTCCACGTTACGAGCACCTCCAAGACCGGCCTCGAGCAAGCTATTGACAAGATCGAAGAGCTCATGAAGCAGGAGCTCCCGAACCTTGTAGACGAACGACGATTCCGACGCCGAGACCAGGAACAGGTCGAACGAGATGAGTTTGGCCGAAGAAAATGGCCCGACGCCAAGATCCCCATCGATCTTGAACCTGTTCCGGGTTTCAACTTGCGTGCGCAAGTCGTGGGACACGGTGGCTCCTACGTGAAGCACATCCAGCAGGAGACAAACTGCCGAGTACAGATCAAGGGCCGCGGATCTGGCTACCTTGAGGCTTCTACTAACCGCGAGAGCGATGAGGAGATGTATCTGCACGTAGCGTACGTTGGCCCGCCTTCTTGTCTGACCGTGAGTTGTCGGAGCTAACATTCTCCCAGTGGTCCCGATCCAGCAATGGTCGACAGAGCCAAGCAGCTTTGTGAAGACCTTCTCGCCAGCGTCAAGGAACAGTACGAAGAATTCAAGAGCCGTCCTCCGCGTCAGTATGGCAACAGGCATGAAGGTAATGGCGGACACGGTGGCCACGGTGGGTACGGTGGCCGAGAGGACCGCCATCACCATCATGACAGATCTGGTGGTAACCAAGGATACGGAGGTTATGGAAACAACAACAGAAACGACTACAGCAATTCTCCAGCACACGGTGCCAACTCGGCATCGCCTGCTCCTGGCGCTGGAGCCGCGGCCGCCAACACTAATGATCAGTATGCGCAGGCCTACGCTCAGTACTATGGTGGACAGGACCCCTATGCTGCCTATGGCGGTTACGCGGCGTGAGCACACACATTTCTCTTTCGTTGTTCTTTTTCATAAGCTAATCCTCTTTTAGGTACATGCAATACTATCAGCAATACTATGCTGCTGCTCAGGCTCAGCAACAAGGCTCGCCAGCACCTCCCGCTCCGGGCCAAGCTGCATCGCCGCCTCCGCCTCCGCCCCCTAGCGAGGCACCCCCGCCACCTCCTCCTGGTGGTGATGCCAACCCTCCCCCTCCTCCTCCGCCTTCGGGTGGATATGGTGCTGTTAGTATATCCCAACATGCATCCCGATATAACCACCAGCTAATATGATAAAAGGTTCCGCCCCCACCTGGCCTGTAGCGCTCTGGCCTCAGTAGAGCCATGAGTAGCCTGAAAGCAGGAGGAGATCACGGAGAAGATACAGATGGCAGACATGGGTCCAACTACTACGGATATTTTCACACTCGAGCACGGGTGTAAGAGTGTCTATGCAGACACATACACAACAAACGTGTCTGGGAGTTACTCAGTCCGTCGAGAGAATGCTCCTGTACTGACTTACTATAAGAAGCAAGCGAGTAGGATTTACAGTCATGCCTGGGTAATGACGCAACACTGTCTAGCGTAGTACGTTCTTGGGACTGTCACTGTCCACTAAGCGATGAGGCAGCATGATTCTCTCTGTCTGATGCTGTTCGGACACAGAGACTAGTATCATGCATCAGACCATGTTTTCTGCCATACGTAATGCAAATAACGATCGTGCCCATCCTTTGCAAGTCTAGATGATGTTCGAGGGGCAAGATGAAGCACTAACTTTCAGGTAAGATTCTAAATACGGAAGAATTTCTGATATATGGATCTTGACATAGACAGACGGAACTATTGACCTTCAGACTACATGTTATCAGATCTGAGTCTAGCTTGAACGAGCCTGGCTTGGTCTGGAGCAAGGCATTATGTAGGTAAACCGTAAGTCATAATGCTGAGAGTGTACCTGCATGCTAACAACTTTTGATGGACACCGATTTACAATAGATTCAATCGACTTGAAAATGATAAATAACCTTTACAGCGCAGTACTCGATCCCAGTCACCAGTGACACAATGATCTTGAGTCACTACCTACTTGGATCGAAGTCCAGGGTTTATATGCCTAGCCATGGAGTACAAAATACATGTATGACAGCTGTGGATCCCGGTCTCGGAGCATCGCCAGCTGCAGCTAATAAGTTCTTCACCAACGACATTGACGTCGAGCTAGTCTGGCACTACGCCTTTCGTCACTCAGGTTGGTGACAAACAGTTTCGATACTGCGACTTGATAGTGACACTCAATTGAGTCACGGTTTCTGCCATAAAGGCCCCATACCATAATCGAACTTAAGTAAGCCAATTCGAGACTCCTACTGGCCAATTCCTTGTCAGTACTGCTCTCATATCATCAAGAGCTACATCCAAAAAGTCTTCGTAATACCTGACCGCTCATAGGTTCATTATCTATCACAGCTTCAATCACTTATACTTGATAGTCTGGGGTCTTGGCTATATTCACTGTCGCAATTGTGCCTCAGCCTTATTAAGTCATTCCAGCGACTTTACACCCAGTCCAGTGTCATCACCCATAATGAGGTACTCGAGCTTCCGCCTCGCCAAGGGCGTCTTCGGCAGCGTCCAGGCGAGGAGCTATGCCAGCTATTCCTCCAACCTGGGAGGGTCGACCAAGTCCCGGCACCTCATGTCCATCGCGGACCTCAGCCGCGACGAGTTCTCGCAGCTTGTGCGCAACGCCGCCCAGCACAAGCAGGCGGTCAAGTCGGGCAATGTACCGTCGTCCTTCAGCACGGCCATGGCCGGCAGGACCGTCGCCATGATGTTCAGCAAGCGCAGCACGCGCACGCGCGTGTCCACCGAGGCCGCCGTCGCCCTCATGGGCGGCCACCCCATGTTCCTCGGCAAGGACGACATCCAGCTCGGCGTCAACGAGTCCCTGTACGACACGTCGCGCGTCATCTCGTCCATGACCTCGTGCATGGTCGCCCGCGTCGGCCCGCACTCGGACGTCACCGGCCTGGCCAAGGATTCCGACGTCCCCGTCATCAACGCTCTGTCCAACGACTTCCACCCCCTGCAGACCATTGCCGACTTCTTGACCATCTACGAGTCGGCGCCCGGCACCGCGTCGAACGGCGACCTGGTCCCCTCGGGCCTCAAGGTCGCCTGGGTGGGCGACTCCAACAACGTGCTGTTCGACCTGGCCATCGGCTGCGTCAAGCTGGGCGTCGACATCTCGGTGGCGTCGCCCAAGGGCTACGAGATCCCCCCGGCCATGCGGGACCTGATCGAGGCGCAGGCCGACGGCGTTTCGAAGCCCGGAAAGCTCACCACGACGACGGAGCCGGCGGCCGCCGTCCGCGACGCCGACTACCTCGTGACCGACACGTGGGTGTCCATGGGCCAGGAGGAGGAGAGCAAGAAGCGGCTGCGCGACTTTGCCGGCTTCCAGATCACGAACGACATGGCCGCCCAGGGACGGGCCAAGGGCGACTGGAAGTTCCTGCACTGCCTGCCCCGCCACCCCGAGGAGGTGGCCGACGAGGTCTTTTACTCGGACCGGTCGCTCGTCTTCCAGGAGGCTGAGAACCGGCTGTGGGCTGCTGTTGGTAAGTCATACTGCTCTCTCTTATGCCACGAATTTTCTATTCGAACGTAGTGCTAACGTTTTACGCAGCCGCTCTGGAAGCTTTCGTTGTCAACAAGGGCAAGATCTTATAGATTTCATAAATCGTATTGCCATTACACTTGCTTGATGGAGGGGCGTCTAAAAAAAAGGTGGTGTTTTTCAATGTTAGATACTAGCGGTTCGTGACAATAAAAACATGCAACTGTTTCACACAAATTCGATATCACCCTCGTCCTGTTTGTCTGCAGTGAAGCTTTGGTGAATATTGTTGTGTGTTCTAGGTATCAAATTACCAAGTAGTTACAAGTAGTAGTATTTTCTTTTTGCTCTAAACATTTCGGTTGCCCAAAACCTCCGTTTCGCCAGGAAAACAAACGCCCGATAAAAAATCGACATTGAATCAAGAGAACAGCTTGCGCTGCTTAGCCGGGAGGAAGCTGGCTGGCGTCGACGATCTCGTCGGCGTCCTTGACCTGGAGGGTCTCCTCGTCGGGTCCGTACAGGGGAGATCTGGGCAGCGCCATCAGACCGGTCCGGGTCGACTCCAGGATACCGAAGGGAGCGATGAGCTTGAGGAACGAGTTGATCCTGACAGGCTTGGCGGAACTAGATGAGAAACAATAATTAGTGACTATTTTCTCATACAACCATGGGCGTTTTTGTGTGGAAGAGGTGGAAACTCACATCTCGACGATACAGCTGGTGGTGCTGATATCCAACACCTTGCCACCAAACTGGTGGGCAAAGTATGTGATGGACTTCAAGTGCTCGTGCTTGAGGCGCAGGGCCTGGGAGGCGACGAGCTTGCTGGGGTGGAAGTCCTCGGCGACCTCGGCGAGGGCGCGGCCGCTCTCGTCGACGCTCAGCTCGCCGGCGTCGACCTCTTGGGTGATCTCGCGGTGGTGGGCGAGCAGCTCCTCAAAGTACTCGGGGCCGAGGATGTTGATCTTGGCGAGGAGCAGCTCGCGCTGGACCAGGGGCGAGTCGGTGTAGTCGAGGACGGCCCAGACGGGGACGAGGTCCTCGAGCTGGCGGCGGGCCTGCTCGACGACGCCGTCCTGGCCGGTGAGCACGATGGTCATGCGCGACAGGTCCTCGACCTCGGTGCTGCAGACGACGAGGGAGTCGATGTTGAAGCCGCGGGCGGCCAGGATGCCGGACACGCGCGACAGCACGCCGGGCTCGTTCTGGACCAGGCAGTTGAGGATGTGGCGCTTGGGCGGGACGGTCGAGGGCGTCGGCGTCTCGTACAGGATGTTGGACACGGCGGCCTGAGCGGACCAGGGCGAGGGCGAGTCGCTGGTCGGCAGGGGCTGGGACCGGCGGCGGCTGGCCTTGTAGGCCATGGCCGAGGTCGAGCTGCTCGAGTTCCATCGCGAAGAGGCGGCTACTGACGAGGAGCGAGCCGCGCCGGCGGCGGCCCTGAGCGAGGCCGCGGCGGGCTTGAGAAAGCTGCGGGACGCCATTGATGTTCTGGTCTGGATGCTGCCCGGTACCAGAAGGGAATGGAAATCCTGTGCCTCCCCTAGAGTTGGTTGGTGGTGGTTCAATTGGCTTTCTAGTACCGAACCTGAGTCAAAAAATTTGGGAAAGGCGTCCTCGGCCAAAGGAGGTTGAGCTGCGATAGCGGAGGCAGGGTCCGGGGACTTATCTCGGGGCACAGACCAGCCCTTTGGTCATCCTCTCTCTGTCATTTTCATGGAGAGATCCAGGCTAAGGTGGTGATTAGTATTTCTTTTAGATAAAAGAAATTATATATGGTTTCGTTCTGTCCAGGAGTTGGCAATTGATTCAGAGAACAGAGAATACATACATTGCCAAAGCAATAACAATACTATACTCACAACAACAGTTTAGCAGGCTTACTACTGCATGAGCAGACCTTGTTGCTCAACTGTCACATTTCCAGTTCCAGCGCTGAGATAAGATTCAGATCGATCGTTCTTTTCCTAATTGGGACAATTCGGATTCCGGCGCCGGAAGTCATAATTATCGGGTGACGCCCGACTGGTTCTTAACCGCTCCAATATTGTGCACTCTTATGGGTCTTCTATATATCTGACGATGACATGGAGAGAACATGATACAGAGCAACTTCGACTGGGCATATTGCTCTTTTATGAGTTGTCACGTTTTTATATTACTAGGATTGCCTATTCTGGCCTATTCGTTCCATATAGCCCCACGTATAGCAGAACACCCATTCAAGTCACTCCAATACAACTACCCGTGGACCGATACAGTCTGAACTCTTAAGGATCATCTGCCTCAGTCGCTCTCACCCTTGGATCCAGTCTTGGAAGGAATCTCTGTAGTCTGGATCGGCTCCTCGGGCGAAGACGACAGGCCCGACTGTCCAAAGTGTCTCACGACGAGCCAGGCCGGGAGAATCGCGAGAGCCCAGAACCCAAAGTTCAGGTAAATGGCGCCGACCTGGGCAAACAGCTGTATCGACGTGAGACCGTAGCTCAGCGCCTGCCAGGCGGACTCGGTGCCACGGAGCAGAGCGGCGTAGCGGATGACCTCGGCCTCTCCGTTGGCCAGATTGGTCACGATAAAGTACCTGGTATCAGGAATCAGTCTATGCTGCTCGATCATGGTAAGAAAACTTGATAGGCTTACAGGAACAGGTAGTTAATCTGGAACCCGATCGTGTGCATAATGTAGACGGCAAAGGCGGCGCCGAAGCCCGGCGTCGTCCAGTCGTAGACAGGCGCCTCGGTACGGAACCGCGTGGCCAGCACCGTGATCCACGTCCACCAGGCTCCCTGGGTGACGACCAGGAACCAAAAGGTTGAGCGCGTGCGGAGCTTGAGCGAGAACTTTGTGCGGTCGAGCCAGTTCTGTTTGGTGACGGATTAGCAGTGTTCAGGCGTGGCTCAGTGCATTCCTTTGTGAAGGGTGTACTTACTCCGAGGAGGTTTCCGGCAATGATGGCGCTGATGCCGGAGAGGAACGAGCCGAGAGCTCGGGATCTGACAGTAAACCATACTGGTATTTATATGAGTACATAAATGGAGATATTGCAGAAGACTCAGAGGGGACTCACAAGCCAGGTAGGAAAAGAACACGGCTTCCGAGAAGACGGCTTGACCGATCCACAGCACGATGAGCAGAAACTTTGGCTTGAAAAAGTCCTTGGTCGTCTCCTTGACCTCGTGCCAGGGGTTCTCGAGGATGGACAGGGATACCTTCTTGCCGTCCTGGCGCTCGACCTGGGCCGGCTTGTTGAGAAACAGGGCGACAAACGGGCCCGTGGCCTGCAGGGCGATGAAGACAAGGTACACGGTGTAGCTGACGGAGCCGGCCTCGTTGCGGTTTGCGTTGATGCCTAGGTTGATGGCGCCACCGAGGATCTGGCCGCACAGGCGGTAGGTCAGCCAATATCCCAGCGCCTTGCCGCGGTTCCAGGGCTCCGGGTAGGCGATGGCGATGGCCGCCTCGGCCATCCAGAAGATACCCGCAGAGATACCACAAAGGGCAGCGCCGAGGAGCACGAACCACTCGTTTCCGAAACGGTTGTTTGTGTAGAGGCCGGCGGCGTAGGGTGCGTATCCAATACTGTTATGTGTCGGAAATCAGCCTTCTGTCGTCTTCTCTCTTGGGCACGGCGTGGTCATAAAAGCCCCGGGTTCAGTGACACTCACGTTCCAACGATCAAGGCGCCCTTGATGCCGATATAGTGCACAATGACACTCGAGAAGTAACAGGACACCACCATCAGACAAAAAGTCAATGCATTCGCCGCATTGATCAACTGTGTCGAGGCAGCTCCTCCTGCTCCAAGCGAGTTCATGGCTCCCCAGATACCGGGCGCTGCGAGGTTACACAACCCCAGTATCGTCATGTTGTAAAACGTCGACCGGTTCCATTTTACTATGATCCATATGGTCAGTATGTTCAAAGCAGTCTGTGGGTTTCTACTCTTCTTTTTCTTACCTGGATGACGCTCCGACGCAGGAGGCTTCGCCTCGTCAATAACAAGCTGACCCGATCCGGCTGTCATTTTGTGTGAGTCTGGCGATATAAGCGCTCGTTCTCTACGCTCAAGATCTTTTATGGTGATTTGAGAGAGGGACCGAAGCCTTTATTTATTACTGGGCTTTCCCTGAGTAAAACATATAAAACAACACCGACTTTTTCTCTCTCTCGTCTTCTCTTTAGCGACCTCGGCAGTTTCTGCTAGGCACTATTGCGAATAACGCCATATCTCTAGGAGTGGATCTGCACCATGCTGCAGCTATCGCACAATCAACCCATGCCGAGCACGCCATTACCCAAGCGGCCTTCGAAACCCAAGCAACTCGGAAACCAGAGACCAGCGCCCTTGTTTAAGTTCAGTCCAGCGATTCGACAGATAATTGGTATGATTATGACATCTCAAGACTCTGAGGGAAAAAAGACAAGGATATCATGGCATACGTGATCGTTCTCGACCCGGCATATAGACCGGCATCAAGATCCAGGGTCGCATCTCGCCTCTGCTCGCTTAACAGGGATGGCGTATTGTTTCGACATCTTGGGTAATGCAGAGTAGTATGACTGGCAGCTCCGATGGCCAAGACCGATCATCATATTGGGTTACCGGCCGAGTGGTTTGAGAAATGACAGGCGGATGAAAGGTGCAGCGATCCATTCGCCTATGGTATTGATCTACACTGACACAGTTTGGGAACGACTTTGGGTCACATAACATTTTTGCTGACTTTGTTCGAGCCACCCGCCTGACAATACCGATACTCTAAGAGGATACTTCTTCATGTGACAGGCCAACCCATGGCTTCGACCAGGGAAGTATATACCTCTCGCATCTCTTCGCCCTGGATCTCGGCGGCTTGCGACGATCACGACACCACGAAGCTAACCATTCCTCTTCCCGGAACGGAGCCAGTGACGGTCCCAGCTTCAATGGTCGCGGGCGACGCTTCCATATCGCGCGTGTTGTCCGTGGCCCAAGCCAGGACGCTGGTCCCGTTGACGCCCGCTATACTCAGAGAAGCAGAGGCCGACCCAGTGTTGATGACATTGACCGCGATCCTGCCGTCTTGATTCACAAAAGCCGTCGTCTTCAAACCGCTCCCACTGACAGACGTCCCGACGCGCACCGCCCCCGGTCGCACCGTCCGGCTGTACTGAGCAAACGCCCACAGCCGCTTGGACACCGCGTAGCTCTGCCCGTCGACGAGGATGAGCTTCTCGTTGTTGTTATTGTTGGTCGCCCGGTCCTGCGTCCCGACCCACCACAGGTACGCCGAGACGTTGCCGGCCGTGAGCCCGGTGTAGATGGTATTGGCCCACGTGTAGCCGTCGCCGCTCCCGCCGCTGCCGTACCACGCCGTCGACCAGCCCCCGTTCAGGTCCGACGCCTCGGTCTCCCAGACCTTGCGGGTCGTCGGCTGCGTCCCGGAGATCCCCGACGTGTACGTGTGCGCCGTGACCACGCCGACCAGGTCCTCGGCGCCGGCGGCCCGGAGCTGCTGCGTGTACGCGGCCTGGGCACTCCAGCCCGTGGCCTCGCAGCACGCGATATTGACGTCCGACATGTTGTCCCGCGCGAGCGTCGCCGCCAGCACCTTGACGAAGTCGGCGGCCTGCGCGCCGCTGACCTGCATCGAGGCGTAGCTCGTGGACATGTCGGGTTCATTCACAAAACCCAGGTGCGAGACGGGCACGCCGGCGTCGGCGTAGAACCGCACGTACTGCGCCAGGTAGTCGGCGTAGGCCTGGCGCCAGTCGTCGCCGCTGCCGGTGCCGCATTTGGCCGCGCCCGGCATCCCGCACACGGCGCCGCCGTTGGCATCGTTCTTGTTCGTCTTCATGAACCCCGGCGCGGACCACGCGTTTCCGTAAAAGGTCTTGACGCCGTACCGGGTTGCCTGGCCAAGGTATCATTAGTTTCCCTCGAGCTGTACCCAAGCATTAGAGACTGGCTTACAGCTTGCTGCGAGAACCACAGCTGTCCGGAATCTTTGCCGTCCCAATTGTATTTGGGCGGCGCCGTCGGGCTTCCCGGGTCTTGCGCGAACGTGATCATCCAGTCCTTGGCATTGCTGGGACTACTCCCGATGCCGTTGCGTACGATGGAGAAGCCGGCGCCGGTGGTCGTGTTGAAGAGCAGGTCGAGGACCTCGGTCTGCTTTGGCTCCTTGAGGTTGACAATGTTGTTGGCGCGCTGGAAGGCCTCGGAGATGCCGAAGCCGTCGATGGTCTGGAACCTCTGGCTCAGCTTGACTGTGATCTTCTGGCTCGCCTGGCGCTCCGCGATGGGACTGGCCAGGGCCGCCAGCGACCAACACAAGTTTGACAAGCTAAACATTTTCATCATGAAGGTAATCTTGTGTCGTTTATGACATGGCTATTTGGGCATGGAAACATAGGAATTGATTGTACTTATATGATTTGACCAGTCCATCACTTACCTTGCAGCGGAAATAGAAGAGCTCCCGAGTCCTGCGATGTGAAGAAGCGATGAATGGTGAATTAATCTATCCGCACTATAGGTCAACATACTCCAACTATCAATAGTCATAGTCTAACGATCTCCTGATGCCTTGTTTGGACCGGCTCTGTGTAATGCCCAGTCTTGGCGAACAACTTACCTTTAGCCTAAGATATACCTACAATACGATTGTGCAGAGGTCCTTGTGCGGGAGCCAAGAGACGATAAGATTGAACTTCGCTGTCGAATAATGAGTGAAAGAACTTTGTGCCAAGAGCTGCTTTATATGTTGTCTGAATATGCGTACCTCATAGAGCCATATATGGAATCGAGTTGGCAAGAGACTGGCGTCCCAGTTATACTCTTGCTGCATATATCGTGTTAGATGAGGAATAGAAGCGCATGGCAGAATGGCCTACAACTTCAAGATCATGTGCGGTGTAACGAATATTTAGCAAAGCAACAAGACAGGTTCTGACCACCTAGGAAGCATCTGAAGAGTCCCTTGAATATACAAGCACGACAGTGAAAGGTGATTTGCAAACCGCAGAATCCAAAATTCGACGTATTGAATATCATTCGCTCTTCATTATTTAAATCTCCTCTACTTGACCTTGGCCATGATGGTTTCTGGACCTCTCGTGACTTCGATCTGCGCCGCCCTTGCCTTGACCGCATTGAGCATGCTCCTTTCAAAATCGTCTCTCGACCGCAGAACCGCTTCCACCCAACTGATTTGGAGGTCCCAGTACCTGCGCTTGAAATCCTCAAAGACGTCTGGCACTGCCTCCTTCTCGGCCGTGAGCAGGTCCAAGAAGGGCTCCGTGACACGCCACGTCTGCATAATTGTCTCGCCTCCGCCGGTCGCGTTTCTGAAGAATTCAAACGCCGTTTTGATGTCGTCAAAGACCTTGTTCTGGAAAGGATCGGTCCGGCGGAACTTGACTTGCTTATTGCGGACACACATGAGATAGCGGGCCAACAGCTCGTCGGCAAAGATCTCGACAAAGGTATCGCCCAGGGCATGATGTAAAACGGGTCGGTATTCGCCCAGGTATTCCTCAAATGTCGCAATGAGCTGCTTCATCGTGGCTTTGCTGTACCATTCTGGTGTAAAGAATGTGGGCATTGCGCTCTTAAAGTCCACGGCGAAGACAAGCCTCACAAACTTGCTCAAGCACCACGTGCTGAGATCAAAGTAGTTGCCCTGCAGCTGCTCAAATTCTCCCTCTGCACGTTCCATATATGCTGGCGTCACGAGTGGCTCAAACTTTTGCTTGAAACTCGTCAGGTAGCCGAAGCGTTGCTCCTCCTCTATGTCATCAACGCAAGCAATCTGATCGTTGGCCGTGGCCACAAGCCAATCCTGCAGAGGCTGCATCCCCTCGAGATCTGGCATCTTTCCGGACTCGAATTTGAGCACTTCATCTTCGAGCATCTTCTGGATCGACTGCTGTCGGCCGCGTAGTCGTATGAACATGGCATCAATGACACCTTCGGCAACGTCGGTTCGGCCCGAGTTGCCAGCGCCGTCCACTTGTTCTCGCAACATGCGCCACATATCCACGAGATTCTTGGTTCGGAAATATCCATATTCGTCTGCATCGAGGTTGGAACCCTCGACATTTCTATCCACAAAGTCCCTTCTTTCCTGGGCGAAAATCCTCTCGATCCATTCGTCCAGGAACTTGATGATGAGATCGCGGAAGCCCTTGACGAGCTCCCCCTCGCGGTTGTCGATGACATGTGGTTTGAGTTCGTGTTCGGGAAACCCGAGCTTCTTCATTTTCTTATAGTAGTTCTCTGGCCAGTTGATAATGGCAAGAGTATGCGCCGAGCTGGACTCGGGGTCCTCAATCATGCCGACAAGGAAGTCGTGCATCAGCTGATGGTATATATCGCCATACGTCTTGAGGATCTTCCATTTCTTGGGCATAAGCGGCACCATGCCCTGCTTGACGGCGTTCAGGTCGTTGAAGTACCACTTCATCATCTTGGCCAGTCCGTCGGGGTCGCCCAGGAATTCTTCCCTGACCTCGCCAAACTGTTGCTCGCAGTTGAGGCTGATGGCCTGCAAGAACTTCTCCTTGTAGCCGCGCACCTTTTTCGCGCCCTCGGTGATGGCCTGGAATCTCGTCGCCATCTCCTTGTGGTCCTTCAGCGCTTCTTGCAGGGCCTCTACCCTCTGATCACTCTTCTCCTCGGCCTCGACTATAATGGCGAGACGGACGACCAGACTATTGTTGTCGGCGATGAGGAGGTTGATCTGGTTGAGCGCAATCAGACCAATATGCTCGTCGAACCAGTCGATGGATTCATCCAGCCTCGAGAAGTAGTCCTCCAGCGTCGACAGCAGACTGGCGTCGTCGGCCCTCGTGATCTGCTCCATGGCATCGTCGCGAATGTTTCGGAGCTGGGTCAGCTCGTAGTGGGTTGCCAACAGGTTGGGCATGTTCTCCTTGTCCTCCTCGTCGCCGCGCAGCATGATCTCGACGCCGTTGAGGCGCTCGTTGAACATTTCGAGGTTCTTGCGCATGGCCTCGACGGCGCCAAAGTTTCGGTGGGCCTGGGAGACGAGGTTGATGGCGTTGAAGTCCTTGATCATGTTCTGGCTCTCGGAGCACAGGCGGTCGATCTTGATCATCTCCTCCTTGATGGCCTGGACCGTCTTCTGGCCGTCCGTCAGCCCGCTCATGCCGGCCTGGGTCGTCTCGAGCTGCTCGCGGAGGCCGCCGCGCAACTGGGAGTCGACGGCCGTCTTCTTGCGCGTGAACTCGAGCTTCAGCGCGGGCAGCTTGTCGAGGTCGTCCGGGTGCCGGAGGAGCTCGGAGAGCTTGACGGGCGGCGCATCCATCTTGTTTGTTGATTTCCGGGGTTCCCAAGTGTTATTTTAATGGTCTTGGTGCCACAATGGCAGCATAGAGCGATGACCTTCACCACATCCCAGTCCAAGTTTGAGTAATGCGCTGGGTATGAACAACCAATTGCCGGATTGATGCTGCAACGGAGCTGGCTGTATCCGTCCGTGGGTTCGCTGCGGCCTGCCACCCAGCCGGTCGAGATCGCTAACAGGGATCGTGGTATCAGGGGCACGGGCCCCACTACCCTTATGTTAGGCACTCCGTATGATGGTACAGATATTCTTGCCTACCATGACCACAACCACCTAACCTAACCTACTCACTAAAACTTTGGTATCTGGGGTCTCTATTATATAGTCCTAGTGAATGACAGTTGAGACTCATTGTTTGTACTTACAAGCTGAAGGGTAAACACAATTATTTCCAGCATAGATCCATGCTTTCATATGCCATGTAACTGAAATTGTTAGGTTCTTACCTTATTGACAAGTGCTGTCTCCAATACTCTGTACTACGTCCCAACTTAGCTATCCGAGTTTGTACTTGCTTACCTTGGCGCAGTAATATACATTGTAAGTGTGCATGGTGGTAGCAAATCTCCAGCAAAAACTTCACGTATCCCAAGTCTATCATTCCTCGTCAGACCATGCAAAGCCCACGTGGTTAATGAGCGGTAACCACATCCGTAGCATAACTACCTAATCTCCAGCTCGGCAAACTTATCTGTGATCCAGCATTATTTGTAAGACGGTGAAACTATCCGCCACATCTTGCATCGCTGTAGCGGAGTCATGAAACTGGTTCAAGGATGATACTCCCCTCTTCTCCTCTCACGATCATCTCACGACGAACAACCCGACGACACTACAGCACCTCCACCATAGACAGACACCCCAAGACACAACACCAACATGTCTTCCTCCACCACCGCGGCCGGCGATGACAAGCCCAGCCAGACGTACGAGTGCGGGTGCCACTGCGGCTACATCAAGTTCAGCATGACGCTGTCGCCGCCCCTGCTCGCCGGGTCCCCCGAGACCAGCTACAAGGTGCTCGAGTGCAACTGCTCGGCGTGCGCGCGCTTCGGCTACCTGCTCGTGTACCCGGCGGCGTCGGACGTGACGTGGCACCACGGCGGCCGCGAGCGCTGCGCCAACTACCGCTTCAACACCAAGGCCAAGGACCAGATGTTCTGCCCCAAGTGCGGCGCCAGCGTCGGCATCGACTTCCGCGAGGTTCGGGAGCCGCACACCTATGGCATCAGCGTGAGTTTTTCTTTAGCAGTCTCCCCAAGTCCAACCTGGTGCATGTCGTTCTGTTCGATGATGGTGATGATGATCACTTGTCTTTTGTTGGTGTAAGCCCGCGATCGATTGTATAGGTAGGTAGGCGAGTTGTGTAATGTGTAGGTAGAACGGGATCGAGGGATTTGAAATACCCACAGCGCAGAGCTCAGATTATAAGCCAAGCTGTGAGGTGGACATCAGGGTAGCTCGCTAATATGTTCGCGTTCTATACTAGGCACGGACTGTCTACGGCCTCAAACCGGCAGAGCTCACACTGAGAAAGCTCGACGGCATGGACCGCGTTCCTCCAGCTGGCGATCTTTCGGGTCACTGGTGGGACGAAGAGAAGCAAGAAATGAAGTAGATTAACTAACGCGGGAAATCCACATGCATTGGAAATCAGTGTTCAAAAGATAGGAAATCATCAACTGGAATTGCATGAGGTACTTGCTACTGTTGTCTATAGCAAACTCGAAGATCAATTCCCGGAAATCTAGCTAGCTTTTTCTCCTCATACAACACCAACTCACTTCTGGTCAAATCGTTGTTTTGTCGACACGCACCATGTCGAGACAGGCCTTCAAAAGACTACCAATTGAAGATACGTTTTGCTCCTGGACGCCTTCTGAATTCTGTATTTGTATATTGTCTCTCATCTTGAACGAGTCACTCCTAATTAAATTTCAAGCTGACCAAGAACATCTATGATGTACCCACTCGTCTGGCATAGAGTTCCTCGGCAGTCTTGATGGTCGTGGTATTGGCACCGAGCTTGTTGATCGTCTCCATCCACTCATCGTACGCATCCGAGTCGAACACGATTCCGCCACCTGTGTAAATCGTTAGCTAGCTTGCCACAGGCATGTATTGATATTCTCGTGGACGTGAAATAAGACTTACCAGCTTGGAGATATGCCACCTTGTCCTTGTAGAGCATTGTTCGGAGTGCGATACATGTGTCCATAGCACCTTCGGTCTCAGTGCCATCAACCGCGACAGAGCCGTAACCAAAGTAGCCGACTGCACCGGCGTAAATACCGCGCTTCTCTTGTTCAAGTTCAGCAATCAGCTCCATAGCCTTGACCTTGGGAGCACCAGAGACCGTGCCGGCGGGGAAAATGGATCTGAACGCATCAAACCTCGTCTGGCCTGGCCTCAGGACACCGGAAACTTGTGACACGAGATGCTGCACATGACTGAACTTTTCGACAACCATGAGACGGTCCACGCGCGTCGTCAACGGGTCACAGACACGATTTACATCGTTTCGTGCCAGGTCCACCAACATGACATGCTCGGCACGGTCCTTCAGAGAGCTCCTCAACTCCTCTGCGAGCTTCTCATCCTCCTCGGGCGTCTTGCCACGTTTGACGGTTCCGGCAATGGGGTGCGTGATGATGCGTCCCTCATCTTCCTTGACGAGCAGCTCAGGCGAAGCTCCGATGATCTGGAAATCCTTGCAATTGATGTAGAACAGATACGGCGACGGGTTGACTGTTCTCAGGTGCCTGTAAATGTTGAAGGGATGCAGACTCGTGGGTCGTGCAAACCGCTGCGACGGCACGGCCTGAATAATGTCGCCCTTGACAATGTGCTTCCTCAACTCCGTAACATGGTTCTCGTAGCCCTGCTGCCCAATGTTTGATTTGGCCTCATTGCCGAGCTTGATCGGCTCCTGCTCGGGAATCGGGATCTCGGGGGCGTTGAGCACGTCAATCAGCTCGTTAATCCTTTGGCTGGCCTTCTCGTACTCGGCGGGCAGCGAGTCCAGGCTGTCGGAGACGGGAATGTATGTGACGACCTTGATGACACCAAAGAAGCGGTCAAAGGCGACAATGGTATCGAACAGCATGAAGAGCGACTCTGGGATCTTGAGCACGTCCTTCATGGGCCTCGCTGTCTTGGGCTCAAAGTACCGGACACAGTCATACCCAACGTAGCCCACAGCGCCACCGCTCAGAGGTGGCAGCTTCAAGCCCGGCACATCCAAGACAGTGTATTGCGCCAGCTCTTTCTCGACGCCCGGCAGCGGATCGACAGACTCGCCATGACCCTCGCCGGTTGCTATAGTCTTGCGGGGTCCTGCAGCAACAAAACTGTACCGGCCGACTCTCTCTGTGGCTGCACTTTCGAACAGGCAGGACAATTCGCTTTTGGAGTGCGCAGAAACTTTAAGGTATGCTGCTGAGGGTGTGATGAGGTCGGCGGAGATTTGGCCGTATACCGGAACGAGATTCGCCTTCTTGGTGCCCTGCTGGGGCTTTGAGAGGAGGTCTTGGATCGTCTCCAAGGACGGAAGGAGGGTGTCCTGCAGAGAGCGAAAGAAATGTTAGCTATATGATCTCCCCCAGAAAACACAAGCTGCTGTCAGTCTGGCGAGGGCCTTCTCACAGCCTGACTCATGGCGAGTTCACTGCCTTGCCGCCGAGAGTTCCGGATTGTTGAAGTGCCAGATTAAGTGGCGATCGTTGCAGCTGCGAATTCTGCCAGAGGGCAACCTCAAAAATTCCATGCAATGCGACCTCGCCAACTGATTATTCCATTGGGCCAAGCCATCGGGACCTTCAAGGTCCTAAAGTATTCGCAGCGCGGGGCAGCAGCGCATAGTAAGCGCTATCCGGATCCAGGTACGCAGGCCCGCACAGTCACAGCCAACAGGCGGCGTATGCTATTCATCTCATGGCACAGTAAGGGTTGGTTATGTCAACTTACCATGCTGAAGAAAATCGTCGTTCTGGCCGGTATCGCCAAACGCAGGTATCAAAGTTGAAGCTATCAAACCCACCAAGAATGACTCCGGCGCCGATTTTAAGAAAGACCCGTACCTAGATGCTAGCGCTGGTACGATTTGATCCACCAGGACTAGTAACGGCCGGCTCGGCGACCCTTTGGGCAGCACCGGCAGCATTCAATTGGAACTTACAAGATTATACTCTTTGAGATGGCCATTTGATATGACCTGGAATCATTCATATAGCTGTCAGTTCTCCCAAAGCTTCTCAAGTTTGGGACGAGTAACTCGTGAAAGCCTCGTTCGAGGCTCGTTCGAGGAAAGCTATATTTGTGCACGGCCTGGAGGATCTCCAGAGGATCCCACCTTGATGCTGACAATAATTCGTGTATTATTGATCCAATTCATATCACTGTAAGAAGATAACTCAGCTCTCGATCGCCAGGGCCTTGACTCCTACCAATTTGGCATCCTTTCCTTTGCCTTCCGTAGTAACAACCCAGTATTCCACTCTCGTGCCATCCTTCTTTATTTTGTAGACCCTGACATCGTTGCCCTTGCCCGCCTGGCGAACTGCGTCCAGGAGATCCGAGTATTGGCCTTGCGGATCCCATTCGGCGGGATCTTGGATTTCGATTTGCGCACTCGACGGGTCGGAATGAGATATCAAGCTGGCGAATTCCTCTGTCATCGCCGACACACATTAGCATGGTCCAATGACTTATAATCCGTGTTACACAAGCCAAAAGCTGTCGGGGCCAGCGCTTTGGCGGGGAGAGGCTATTGAGAACGTACCTTCGTCGGGCAATCCCTTGCCGCCCTCATCCCAGTTCAAGCAGACTGGCTCAAAGGGCTCGTCCGCGTCACTGGTGTAAAAGGCATCCTTGACGGCGCTCTTGAGTACGGCGGGCACCTGTGCGCCCGAGTCTGTGGTCTTGAACGTTTGCTTCGCACTGCTGGCAGACTTGACTGCTTGGCCCTCGCTAGGATCCTGGTTGGCCTTGTTCAAGAAGGCCATGTAGTCTTCGTCTGAAGCCATTTTTAAATTTGCAGATGTAGTAAACAATCTTCGAGGTCGGTGGCACACGTGGTCGCAAACGCTGCGGGTGTCTGTATGGGGAAACGGTCTTGCTTGTGTCGTGGTAGTAGTAGGCCGCGCAAGGTAGGGAAAGACTCTGATGTCTGAGGTCGCAAATCCGTTTGAAGCGATATCAGCGTTCTTGGGAGGAGAAAAGGAGCTGTTGTAGGTCTTGAGCGTTCGAAAACTTGCTTTTGATCTTTGGCTGGTCACCAGTCTCGACATTGGGAGATCATCAAGGTGGGCTGTACTGCATGTGTGGTGGGCTGGCGAGAATTATGACGCAAACTGCGCATGCCTTAGCTTCCTGGCTCTATTCAACTTGATTCGCTGGCCTATTAGTTGGTGGGCAGCTGGCATACAATCTAGACGTCCGCATGGCGCCGGGCACAAATACTCCAAGCAAATCAGTCAATTATTAGCAAAGTCATTTAGATGAAATTCATCAACCAGTCTACAATTACGGGACATCACATGTTATCAGGTCGGATTATACGTTCATCTGGGAATCATAGGTTCTTTCTTTGTTCATCATGCAACTTTTCTCATTAGCTGCGTTAGATATCTCGAATACCAATTTTCAGACCACTACGCCCTTTGCAGTAGCCATGAAGGAACCCCAGGAACTCCAATGCAAGTGAACAGAACCAAGGAAATGCAAGTACAGAAACTCTTTACGAGCTCTGGACGAGATCCTTCTTGAGGGTACCCTGGTATTGCTTCTTCTCTGCCGGGGTCTGGAAAGCACCGTGTCCGAATTCGGACGAGGTGTCGATCCACTTGAGCTCGACCTTCTCGAGGGCCTTTCTCGAGGTGTGGACGAACATGGACTTGCGGAGGGTCATGACACGCTTCTTGACACCAGGGACGGAACCCTTGACCATGACGAAGTCGTTGGCGACGTCACCGTATCTGACGAAACCACCCAGACTAGAGACGAAACATTAGCATGCGAATAGTAGATGGCGAGAGCACGAGGCAAAAACATACGGAGTGATGGTCTTCTTGGTAACGTCCTGCTCAGTGGAGGCGTTGGACTCGTTGTCACCCTTGCCAATGCGGTAAACCTTGTGGTTGACCGAGGTACGGTGGTGGTAACCCATCTGACCGGCACGGGCAACAGTCCACTGGACGTGGGAAGGATGCCAGGCACCGATACAAGCGACCTTACGGAGACCCTTGTGGGTCTTGCGAGGCAGCTTCTTGGTACCCCAACGGGCAGTGACACCGTTGAAACCGTGACCCTTGGTGACGGCGATGACGTCGATCATCTCGTCCTGCTCGAAGATGCTGCTGATCTCGATGGGCTTCTCGAAGAGGCCGTGGCCGAACTCGACCTTGTCGGCAACGGAGCCACCGTTGATCTGGATCTCCATCAAGTGGGCCTTCTTCTGCTTGAGGGGAGTCTTGCGGATCTGGGTGTGGGCGAGGACACGGACGACGCTGCAGTACTTCTTCATGCGCTCGAGCTCGCGGCTGATGGAAGAGCCCTTGGCCTCGGAGTGCTTCTTGGCGTACTTGGTGAAAGCCTTCTTCTTGGACTTGTACCAGTTCTTGTAGAAGCGACGCTTGACTTCGTCGGACAAGTGCTCAGCCCAGACGGTGGTAAGGGATCGGAGACCGCGGGGAGTCTCGATGTAACCAACCAGACCAACAGCGATCATCTGTGAGATGTTAGCCATAGGCACAAAGCCAAGCGGGCTGCGCTGTTCGTACCGGAGGGGTGTCAATAACAGTGACGGCCTCGACGACCTCCTTCTTGTGGGCCTTGGCGCCGGGACGGTCGAGGTCACGGACGATGGTGGTCATACCAGCCTTGTAACCCATGGCAGCAGTCAGGTGAACGGGCTGCTTGGGGTTGTCCTTGGGGAAGCTGGTGAAGCACGGCGAGTTAGCGATCTTGCTCTCATGATGGCGGGCCCGAGAAAAATTTCTGCCAAACGAATCGCACTGCTGCAACTCCCCTCCTCTTTCTCGTAGGCGCGGCTGGTTGCTCCATGCTTCCATCTTGCTGAGACCAATTGCCCGGGTGCATGCCGTACGAAGATGCAGAAAAATCTCGAATTCGTTCGTGGTTGAGTTTTGGTTGCACTTACGACTTGACCTTACCCCGGTGACGGGCGGCCCGCTTCCTGGGCAGGAAGGCCAGCGAACCGTGGCGGGGAGCCTCGAACTTTCGGTGAGACATCGTGATTGATCCTGGTGGTTAGTATCAATCCGGGTTGTGGTTGAGAGGATTGGGAAAGTTCTTCAAGAAGGGACTCTTCAAGAGGTCTGAAATTTCCCAGAGTAGTGAGGGCAGTAAATTTTGGTGCGGGCCAAAACTGTGGACCTTAGACCTGAGATTAGCCGAGTGGGGCCCGGGCAGAAAAAAAAAAGGCCACAGCAAAGAGAGCAGCTTTTGGCTGGCTGAACCCTGACGCTCGGACCAGCCAATGAGCTACGGGCGGCGCTCGACACCAAAAACCCGTCCCAGAAGGTGGGCGAGGTGGGGGACGACGGTTACTTGGGAAATCTTTGCCCACGTGACTATTCATCAAGTGGATGGGCTGATGTCACTTATCACACAGGCATCAATTAATTGTTGAATACTTGGACCACGTGCAATTCCCAGTTCAGAGAGCACTTGTCATACGTACAACTTTTTGCACACCTTCAGGCAATGGCCTACTTGTGATTCCTGATTTCACGCTGCAAATAATTCACGGTCCACGAAATGTATCCTGGTTGATTATGAATTATGAAATCAACTGAGTAATTGAGATTGGGTATGTACTAGGTTCAGACAAAAAAACAAGCAAGTCAAACCAACGACTTTGACGTCCGCAGTATAGCATCTACAACTTCTGCCTATCCATGATCATAAAACCCATTAAGCCGTACCCTCAGTCTTGGGCGTCGGTCCCATCAGTCCGTTCATGCCAGCGCTTACCGGCGTTGACGTCTTGAGTTCGCCCGTGGCAGACGCCGGCCCAGAGCCTGGACCTGCAACATTGACCTTCTTCTCTTCCTCGCCGCTGTCGTCGTAATCCTCATCAACATCCATTTTGCGGGCTGCTCGCTCTGGCTCGTTGACCTGCTGCTGGGGTGTTGGAGTCGGCACCGGCGCAGGAGCGGCAGGGTGCTCATTCCTGGAACGCTCTTCTTGCGGATATTCCTTGGCCTGCACTGACCCTGGGCCACTGTGTGATGACGGTCCATCATGAATGATTCCCTGCATCGGCGACGGACCTTGCTGCATGGGCGGCAAGTGCGTCGACATGGGGTGTGAAGGCTGATGGTGAGCCGCCTCCGACGGATGGTAACTGTCATTGGCGCGGCGCTGCTCATCGGCTCTTCGCAGCTCCTCAGCGTGGCGCTGATCTTCAGCACGTCTCTGGTCTTCCAGGCGTCGCTGCTCCTCGAGACGGTGCTGCTCCGGTGATGTTCGACGGTATGGCTCAGGCCCGCCCCGGAGCGGTGTTGAGGGACGGCGGTGACGCATGTCGTGGATGAGAGCACGATTCTCCTCAGAAGCAGGCTTCTTGATGGCAGGTTCATCTTCCCATTCGCGCATGCGCTTGGGACCAACAGAAGGGGGGCGGGTGTCAGCGCGATGCGGACCGTCAGGGCCCATTGGCCCCTTGAGGGGAGTTGGCACGCCGTTGTCCATGCTGCTAGGACCAGCCTCCGGGTGGTGACCATGCTGCGGCGGAGGCTGGTACTGAGGATAGGCCGACTTGGGGCTGGGCATGCGATCAGCACGCATGGGAGGTCGCGAGTCTGGGCGAGGAGAACCCGATCGATATGGCATCAAGTGTGGAGGAGGGGCAGCACCATTTGGAGGCCCACTGGGCGGTCCATTCTGTTGAGCCATGCTCGCCGTCGGCGCGGGCGTGTAGTTGGGGTTACTCACACGCGCCTGGCCCTGGGAAGCTGGAGGCTGAGGCTGCGCTGGTGGCGGCGGAGCGCCGTAGTGAGGCGGTCCGGGAGAGGGACCACGGCGAATCGGCGCGGGACCAGGCGGGGGGACTTGACGACCGGCATCGCCATACGGTCTCATCTGAGCCTCTGCGCGAGGACTGGGCTGGCGAGGCATGGGAGGTGCAGGGCCACGAAAGGGCTCGCCTCTTTGGTCATATGGGTTGGGCGGCTGCGGAGGGTTGACATCACGCAGGCTGCCCCAGCCGTTGGCTCCACCGGGGCCGACAGGAGGGCGGCCGGGCTGCTGCTGTTGTTGAGGAGGTGGAGCGGCAGATGCGCCCGTCCACTGCGGTGCCTGGGGACCCTGAGCACCATAGGTTTGCGGGTGCACATCAGTCGGAACAGGAGCAGGGCCCTGTGGAAGGTGGCCAGAGCTTTGGCCCTGGCGAAGTAGCTGCAACCTCGCCTTGATGTGAGGGTTTGATGGGTCAAGTTCGGCAGCTCTTTGGTAGGCGTCCAGAGCATCACTGATCTGGTTGTTACAGCTTTCATACAGTGTGCCCAGGTCGTACCAAACCTCGCTAATATACGGGTTCAATCTAATCGCCCGGGAATATGCGTCAAGCGCGTCGCGGTACTGGTTGATCTGGTAGTAGAGTACACCAATGGAGCACCAGAAGGTCGGGTTTCGACCATCTCGGTAGACGGCTTGCTGGTATGCTTCGTACGCCTTGGGGTACTTTTGCTGGGACATGTAGCAACGACCAAGCAAATACCAGCTTTGAGCATCATTGTTGTCGGCACCAACTGACTTCTCAAGGTATTCAATGGCCCGCTCCTGGCTCGAGAAGCTACTGCTTTGCTGGTGGTGGAGCCAGCCGAGTTGCTGCAAGACCTTGGCGTGGTTGGGATCTCTCTCAAGCACTCTGCCATACGCGGCTTTGGCGCTGTCATACTATAGAAAGGTATCAGTATCAGGTCGAGACAGCTCGGGCAAACCAAGAACTTACGTCTTTCTGTTGTTCATGGACGTGGCCGATCTGGAACCAAATGTCCTCCTCAGTCAGAGGTGGCGGCGGAGAGGTGACAATATAATTGAAACACTTCATGGCGGTTAGCTTTCGTGCTGCATTACACGACGCAGTGTGGGAAGACTGACCTCAAGACTCTGACCGTACTTCTGTTGCTGTTTGTATATTATTCCAAGTCGGAAATAGATCTCGTTGGCCTTTTCGAAGTCGGGTTGCATTTGCATGACTTGAGAAAAGGCCTCCTCGGCGTGCTCCAGCGAGCCGTAACGATCATACAGGATGCCAATACCGTACCACAACTTGGGCTCCTTTGGGTTTTGCAGGTTGACCAAGGCGGACTGGTAGGCAGCGTACGCTTGTTGCAGGTCGTCCATCATTAGGTAGCAGTGGCCTACGTGCAAGTTAGATACGAGTAGAGAAATAGTTACGGATTTAAACATACCTAGACTGCCCCAAACTTCACCATTTCTCTCGTCGATCTTCAATATGGCTTGCAGAAACTCGACTGCTTTGTGGAACTCTTCACGAGTACGAAGGATTAAGCTGATCGCGTTCATGGCAGGAACGGAGTTTTGGTTCGCCCGAAGAGCATGTTCATAGGCATTCATGGCATCGTCAAGGCTACCTAGCAGCTCGGAGAAGCTTCCTGTATAGAGAATTAGTCGTGCGCGATGGTGGGCGGGAGGCGCCTGGTGGGCGCAACTTACCAATCTGCAACCACAGAAGCTCGTTGACACTACTGATCTGACGCGAGGGAGCAGGTTGCTGGGGAGGATAGTGAGCAGCGCCTGGAGGCGGTGGCCCTTGAGGACCATGATGCATTTGCATGGGCATCTGTGGCGAAGGGTGGTGGTTCGCCATGATCGCCAATTGGTTTCTGTTCGGATGAATACAAATACAGTTCTACTACAGGCTTTTGAGCTTGCGACGCGACAATACTCGACTGCAAGAAAGCGAAGCGACCGCTTGTAAAAGTAACGGTGGCGCGCTGCACCCGATATACGGTTCTGAAAAACTTGTATGCGAGGCTATACAAAGGTGTCCAAGAACCGGGGGGCGCAGGTATGGAGGCGGTTTGTTCTCTTATTCTTATCCAGCACCAGGCCAAAGGACAGTTGTATTACACAGCTGGGGCAAGTCCTTGTAAAGCTGGCTGACAATATTGCGTACGATGGCAGAGATGCCCAAGTGTCGCAGTTGAAGGGGAGGCGACGAAGCGGACGAACTGTGACGTGACGGGGCGCGTAGCGTCAGGTAGGCGGGCTCTCGCGCGATGCGAAGAATAAGAAAAAGGAATGATGTATAGCGTTGACAGAAAAGGAAATGCGGTATTGAGAAGGCTGACGACGAAGAAGAAGAATACTGTGCGGTGGTCAAGGTCGCTGGCAGATTCCAACCCTCGCCTGGCTGCGTATCAGTTCTGATGGGCGGGCGTGGGAGAGAGGGAGATGGTGAGAAGGAGGGACGAACGGGTTTGGCGAGGGAATTCGGGAAGGGGACGCAGAATAATTCTCCTCTTCTCAAACTACCCTAACCCACGGCGACGAGAGAGGAACAAGCTGGGATTTGGCGTAATTGACGGTGGAGCCTATGCGCAAGAGTGTCCAGGGACGAGGACAAGCTTGGGCAGCTCGAAGCCGTAACGGCTCAGTAGTCGACAAGTACCGCGCTAGCCCCGCTAGTCGGCTGGAGCGGGACTGCGGGGCCGGGCCACTGCCAGTGGTACCTGCCTCACATAAGATGGCAGATTCACGAGCAGCAGCCTCCTTTGGCGTACCTACGGCAGGCCAGCGACGCCAGTAGGGCGCTTGCACCAACCAAACCTCCCCCAAACGCCTGTCACCAATAAAGTGTTACCGTCACCCAGCCAAAACCGAGTCAAAAAAAAAAAAAAAAAAAAACCTTCACACATACACATCTCGAGCCAGCCAGGCAAGAAACGCATCGCCCGCCACAAACCCACGTTCCTGCCGACTGTTAACTTCGACAAGACATGTTGGAGACAATATCAATTGGGTGCCATCTTCGCGGCCCTCATTTTTCGGCCCGCCACTACACACTACCTTGATCAGCCTGCTGCTCCCAAAAAGACCGAGCACAAGATGCTTAAAACAGATCTTGGCTTTCTACATGCCACATATTGGACCCAGCTGCGATTCGATTCTCAGCAGACAGACTGCCGCAGAGATTGAGATTAGGCACGGCAGGCAGGCAGGCAGGCAATGTCCTCATTCGATAAGCCATCAGTCTTGTCTTCAAGGTTTTCACGTGTTCTTCCTTCTTGGTCAAGGACGTGAAGGCTGGGATCGAATATATCTAACGGCTCTGCCAAAATGCTATCCAGACGAAAAACATGTCGGCTTGGTAAACATGATGCATCATGCTTTTACCACTTCTCTCAGACAAGCTTCGCTCCCACGTCCGACCAGGCTGCCGAGTTTGTTCGCTGGGCTTGCATATTACAGGTCGCTTGCGGCACACTCTGATTGTGCCACTACGGTGGCAGCATGAATCGAATCCAAGGCTGACAACAGTCGTGACGTGAGAACGTTACCCAGTGGGCGGAAATGACCGCAGTCCTGGAGAGGCGGAGGCATTGGAGCATGGATGAGAAAGGTCCGTGGTCCGTGTTCGGTACCTCGCCGCCAGTCTGGGATGCAAGTCCCTGGAGACTCAGACTGGGGACGAGAGGAGCCAGTACATCAGCAGTACTTCTGTCGACCAGCCCTGCTCCAGTCGCCATGTTCCCGAGACAGACTCCAAATTTGGTCCTTGGCCGGCCTGTGTGGCAACCCACCCAGCCCGTTCAGCGGCAACGTGAGGTCAGGGCCTAACCTAGCCGGTACGTATCACCCTCGACTAAGTTCCGGTGGTCCCCCCAGTGTGCAGCGATCGTTTGTTTGGTAAGCCTCCGGGGTGCTAGTGGCTGCCAGGATCTGGCCCAAGCCAAGCCAGGAGCCCTGCGCGCCAGTCAGCCAAGCATGACACACCCTTTTCTGCTATCCGTCAGCCTACCCGCCCAGCAGCCGCCTCCATCGAGAAGCCAAAACCCATGCCTACCTTGCAGCTCCAGCTGCAAGGTGGGAGCTGCTACTGGGGAGAGCTGGGAGCTGGAGCCAGCGCCGAAAGCCAGCCAGCACTCAAGCCTCTGAGAGCGAAGCACCAGGGGCCAAACCCATCCCACACCCCCCCTTCGATGAGCCGGCGTCCATTTTAAATTGAGGCATACGCTTATCTCTCGCTCGGAGTATTTGTCCAAATGGAAAGCGAACCGTCGCAGATGGCCTGGAGACAGCGTGGGCAATTTTTTTTTTTCCTCACTTACCACTTCAGCACGATATTGGCACCCTGTCTCCCAGCCACTCCCACGTTGAATGCTTGGCCTTGTCCAGCCTAGTTGAGGCCATCAACCACAAACCAGAGGCTCATCCGTCGCTCGGGTTATTGCCTGTGTCTTCTTCAGCAACTTGCTGGGCGTATCTGATTTCGGTCCGTCTTGGGCGGGCCTTTTGCACGTCTTGCATTTCGCGGGCCTCATGTTGTGTTTTGATCACATGAGAGACGAAAAGTATTGAGAACAAATCAGTGGTTCCTGCAGTTCGCACAGCAGGAAACAGCGAAAAGCTTGATCGAAAACTATTTCCGGACTTCCACTGCTCTTGTGCTGACAGGATCGAGGCGTGCAGCTTGGCGTGCGAGACGACCACTCCGTTGGATTAAGCTCCGTCATCTACAACGCCCAAACCATCCATCAAAACCATTGAAAATGTCTGCCAAGAGAAAGACCCCATCTAGGTTGGATTTGGAGACAGAGCGAGAGTCGGTATTGTCGAATTCGGCCATGCTTGCTCACCTGAACGCGAGATACTGAAGACATTTACAAAACACAATACTATACACGCGAAAGGCGCGACATAGCATTTACGGGCCGTACATACGTGCACTGTCACCGCTCCTGTGGATGATTTTCGCGGGTGTTCGTTCCTGTGGGGTCTATTGTATCAAATGAGCCGCCATTGCCGGGTCATTCGCCAGCCTGTAGATCTTCCGAGCGACTCGCGTGCAAGGAACATCGCTCTGGGTTTTCACCGTTCGGCCTCAACGTCCTTGATCGAAGGGGGAAAACCACATTCGTCCCATGCATCAGTCCCACTGGTCGCCTCAGACACGGAATGCATGTTTCATACGGTGATGGAGACGTCTATCTCCCCGATTGCGCCTGGCGTCAACTGTATCCAGCAATCAATTATGCGTCAAATCTGCATGAAGTTGTCAAACAAAAGGTTCGACTTTTGACATTGGGACACATCTTGACAGCTTATGACATGATCAGCAGCATGGGTCCAAGTCCAACCGGTCCGGTTTGCGTACAAGTCTTTTGTAATAGCACGCTCCAGACCAACAAGTCATCGTCGCTAGAAGAGCACAGCAATGAGCTCAATTGATACTACTACAGAGTATTTGCGCGGTCATGGCCAAAATGAGGTATCTATCACCTCTCATACCATGCCGTTCTGGGCAGCTACCTGCTACCTAGTCTCTTTCGTGTTTTAACTTTTACCACGTGCTGATTAGATCCCGCAAGCCAGTCTGGGGTCGCGCAGGAAGCAGAACAGCGTCATCGATTATGGCGGAGGTTTGTGTGAATCACATTTGGAAACGATGTTTCATCCATCCTAGTGTCAGAATGCCCGGAGAAAGCGACAATGGATCACGACGGATTAATGAAAGGATGCAGCATTATGTTGCTTGCAGAAACATGCGAGCGACCCAACGAAATCTCAGCCACAGGCGATCGAAAAGGAAGCCTCGAGTCCATCCAGCAAGACCGCAAGTGAGAAAAGCACAAGCATAGCAAGCCATGATCCCGACGCAGCAGGCAATAAGCAATACCCGGCATCACCTGCGGCTAATCAGATCAAGATTATATGTGTGTGAGGCTCTGGTTCGGCTCGTTGATTCAGCAAGCGATCACCAGGCCTCATGCATTGGACCTTTTTCAGTGTACGGACGAACTGTGGCAATATGAACTCGCGTCTCTGGTCGCCCGCCTATCATGCCATCCATCCGGCAGGAAGTTGGTAGGTCGGTTTAATGACATGGGCGGGAAGAAAAGCCGCTGCATCGAGTCACATCTGGTAAAGGAACTTAACATTATGAGTAACGATGGCCGCAGCAAAAGAGGATGGGACGAAAGGACAATCACGCAGACTAGACCGGATCGGTATGCAGTTTGCATCTCTTGTGTGCCAGCGAGGAAGGTCTGGAGAAGGACGGATCTCTGCCAAATCTGGGCCGCGGGCGCTGACTGGCCAGCCGGCCGGGGCTGGGGGCACATAGGCATACAGAGTACAGGTTATATCCATCGCGAGGCAGCAGACGACAGATTCGTTTCTGTACGTACTGCGTCTCGCGCATATGCAGACCGTTGATGCATAGCAAGCAGCAAGCAGCAAGCATGGCGCACACACACACGCATACCGTACATACACATTACACACCACACCACCCATTCTTGTTATTATTGCTCTTGTACGACCATCATCATCGCCCACCACCCCACGTACATATTACATGCTGTACGTACAGGAGTCCCCTGCACGCTCGGCGCACACACTTCGGGGGCCGATAGGCTGTGGTAGCAGCAGTCACATTCGGTACGTCTCGGTCGTCAAGGTGTGGTTGACGTGCCACCAAGTGGGAAAGAGGGTTCGGCAGCCTTCAGCTCCACACACACCAGAACCTAACCCAGCAGCACTCTGCACTGCACTCTGCACCGAGAGCACAACACACAACACAACAATTGAACACCCTGGCCGGGGCAAGTTAAGCCAGAAGCCCAGGCCACCCAATATCCACTTTCGTTTTTGCCCGCTTGCATCCGTTTTGATTATTTTATTTTTCCTTCAGTGCTCCTCTCCCTTGCTTTTGGCCGATCAGCCGGGATGGCGACGGTAGCGGCCATGTACGTACTGCTCCGTACTGCATCATATACGTACTAGCCACGCCCCCCCCCCCCCCCCCCTTTGGCGGTGATACCGTAGCACTCGGGGTCGATTGCAATCGCCGGCTCTTCCACAGGATCAGTGCGCCTCGGGTACAGACGAATGAATGGTGTGGCGGTCCGGGAGAGGAGAGGGCGCCCGCGCCATGGGGGGAGGCAGAGGGTGATCCCAGCGCAAGCCACAAGTTGTAAATATACATTCTGCTCCTTCTTCCACAGATTCTAGGCCATGTCAGATTAGAAACTTGGCCCTCCCTATTCCCGCGAGCGAGAGGGTGGTGGGAGGCGCCAAAAAACGACACGAATCAGTCGTTCTACCCGAACGGTCTTGGCGCCCAAGCCTCATGGGAAGAAAGCCACGAGGATGGGGACAAATCGCCAGACAGACCAGAGCTTTTCTGGTGTGTGGATCCCTTCCTCTGTCGACTGTGCGTGTGCGTAGTAATCCGGTACGTACCGGCCATAGTGCTAACTGCGGCCGGCCCTCGCTCGCTCGAACATAACATGACATAAACAAGGGGTTCCCATACCCAGCTCTCCATTTTAGAGTGGAACCATCCGTGGAGAAGAAGTTGGTGATGGATCATGGGTATCTCTCACCGGCAGAGCTCAAGATCGACGTGGACGACAGATTGACTCGAAGATGATGTGACCTCATCGGAATGAGTGAAGGCGGGCATCGTACCTAGCACACGGAGCATATATACTCTGTACAGAATAGACAGATTACCATCGTGACACTTGGTACCGCAATCAACTATTGCCTACGAACTGTGGCAGCGGCACTTCAGGTCCTCGCTAAAGACACAGCCGGCGGAGGAAAAGATGAGCTTGAAACAACCCTATGTTATTTTAGGCAGGCCTGCAGCATGCGAAGGTTCTGCATTTGGGGGTGGTCGTCATTATGCGCATTTGGCAAGCCCAGGCGGGGGCGTTGAAGAGGCGATTATGAAGAAGAAGAAGAAGAAAATTCCCAAGATAAAATGGATCGAGCCGGAGATGTGACAATGGACGGGGTTCGTACGCACTTTGTGCAGCCCGATGGGGACAACAGCTACCTTACCACTGACTGCAAGTTGGGGCCCTATGAGCACAGCAACGGTCTGCCAGACTGTCACTGTCGGCCAGCCAGGGCAGGGGAAAGGAAAGGAACAATTGGCATTGGGCGCAAGGAAAGCGATCCTCAAAAACCAAACTCCATATATCCATCTCTGGAGACGAACAAGGACACAAAAGAGCGCGTGTGGTCCCGCTTCTTGCAAATCTACCCGCCTAACCCCGAGCGATTGTGTGCATACGGAGTACGGGAGGCAAGGTAAATGCTTGACCTCGAGCTCTTTTGGATGGAGAGAGAGCCAGGAGCCCGAGGTGGGAGACTGACTGGGAGCTGGGAAGCTCGCACGCACCCGGCTTTAATTGTCTTGCTGGGAGGCGCAAATTGGTAAGTACTCCGTATATTCCCATCCACAATTCGTGTTTCCTTTTTTCCCTTCCCCTGCGCTGGGTTAGGCGAAACCAGAGACCAAAACCAAACCGACCCGATCGGAGAGATCAACGCTCATCCCGTCATCACGCCACGCCATTCCGTGGACATAGCACCCGTTTCGGGCACGCCAATTTATTTAATTCTCTCTAGTATTTTTTATAAGTGACGTTATCGCTATATTGCAATATGCCACCACCGTCTCGTCTCATCTTGTTTTGCATTGTGTATCTTGTGTCTTTGCCTTGTATACCGAAGAGAGACGTTCGATGACGGGCGGTCTGACAGGCACCGCGGCGTGACACCCCCCATATCCTCTTGCGACCTTTTGACTTGCCTGTCTCCGTGCGACCAACATTTTTTGCGAGGGCAAAAGCGTTACCATGTCTTGTACCCCCGTGTAAGTGAGGACATATCATGTGTTGCCTCCTGGTTTATGTGCCATTTATGGCATTACATTTCGCAATCAAGTGCTTACCTGTCTATATAAACGGGACCATTTTCCCACAATGTACGTAGCCGTTCCTGTCGTGCCACTGCAACCTTGGCCGAGATGCCGTGCGACGACGCAGGAATACAGAGGAAGAAAGTAGTTATTCCTTGATAGGCCTTCATAACTCGACGACAAGAGCTGGAAATTGACCGTCACTTTATTAATTTACCGAATCTCTGCAAGCTACCTCGATATTACATGAACGCACGAAAGTATGTATTCATTTACGATCTGTAGAACGCAATCGATCAAGCCCGGCACGGGGAGAGCGAAGACCAGACTCAGAGGAAGAAGAAGAAAATATCCATGAGCACGTTATTCAACCCGACGAACCAGTCTCTTTTCTTCTTTCTCTCCGAGCCCCCGAGCCCCCATCTGGCTTGTTTTCTTTTTATCCTCTCTCGGACTTTCCACCTTCTCTGCGTGAGCCTCATCCCGGCACCACAAGGCGAGCCGATCTCATCATACCCATATGGAGCAAATGTGGCTTGAGAGCTGTTTCGGAAGTTGGATCATCATCTGCCCGAGTCAAGTGCGACCCCCCGGATCCGTGCCGGACCGAAGGGACACTTATACGTACAGCGTCGCCGCGGAACTATAAATCTCACGGCTGCGTGCTACTCGGGGCTGGATTACCGTTCGTTCTTGTCATGAACCTCCGCTTGATCATTGAGGGACATAGTTGACACTGATATTGCCTGAAGAAGAAAGAAAAATCCAATAGTAGCAAGGTCATTGAACTGACATTGGCAGTATCCTGCTACGGCATACCGCCATCGAGAACTGAACCACAATCCGAGGGATATCACACCCTGGAGCTGTAGCAGAGCTTATTCCCCTGAGCCAAACCATTTCATTCCGACCAAGAAAAAAAAAGTGACCCGTTTCGTTTCCGCTTGAACATTATAGCATCGACGGTCGTAAGCCTGAATCATTCCTGAAAATCCGTCGCTAAAACAATTGGAACCATTGGCCTCGCTCTGTGCCAATCAGATTAGGAAAGTCCTCTATCGTACTCCGTGCTGAAATGCTGACATTATAATACAAGAGACAAATGTTTCCATACAGAGACCGCTCATTGCCCGCCCTTGGGCAGCTTCCTCGTTATCATGCGCCGTCCTTGCCGTGGTGATCATGGTCCGGGACGTAATTTGTCTCTCCCAACATGGCAGTAGGCTCCGAGGTCATGGCAGTCTGGGCGCTGGTCTGCGGTTGTGTCGAAACGGTAGGGCCATTCGTGTGGCTGGGAGGTTGGGAGTGACTGCGAGGAGCGCTGGTCGCAGCAGTCAACCTCTGGTCCAGCGCCTTCAGAGCAAGCGCTCTTCGCCTCTCGGCTTCGGCTCTGACACCGCCCGGTGCTCCCCTGGGCAGATAGTTGACACCCTGAGCAGCCGACAGCTCGGCTTGCGAGAATGGTGTGCAGATTTTCATGGCAACCAGCACATTGAAAACCTGCTCCGTAAAAGCTGCAACAGCTGGCTTCGCAGGACCAGGGAAGAATTCGGAGAAGGCAAAGGTCTCGCTGGCATCGCCCCGCAGGGCTGTTGGTTGCGACGAGTCGAGATCGGGAAATACGGTCTTGTAGAATCGCAGGTACGTCCAGCTGGTCAGCAGCCCAAAGACGGCGAGGAGCAGCGAGGCGGCCGAGAAGATAGGAGTCAGGGTCAGAATCGTGACCACGCCGAGATGGAGCAGCGGGAATCTTGGCACGCGCATAGACAAGATGCCACGGAACAGGGTGACCGTGTGGGCTGGAACCAGTTGACTGAAGGCCACGAGGAAGGATATTTGCAACGAGATGGTGCCAGAAACGGTGGTCAGCCTGTAAAGAGCACCATGGTCAGTAAACGTGCCCGGCAAGATCAAGGTCAAGCATTTTGGGGGAGGCGGTAAAAGTTCCCACTTACGTCCAACGCTCGTTTCGTGTAAGCGTAAACATCATGACCAAGAACAAGAAGCTGAGCGCATTGGGTATCAAGGAGGTCACAAGCAGGAACTTTGCGAATTCCCTCGACGACCAAGCTCTCTCGAGGTAGCGACCGCCCTGGAAAATGGTCATGCCGGCAATACTCAGTGTGAAAATGTTGTTCTCAACGAGGGACGTCGTGACAAAGACCCATGGGTAGAAGAGCGACAGCTGGGGCACCAGCGTGAGCCATTCGACGACGATCTCCGAGTTGGCGGACCATTGTCGATACCGGACGGCGGCGCTCAAGATGGACTGCAGCAGCAAGGCGATGAGCAGTACTCGGGTGACGGGCGGGATATTTATTCGGGGAGGCATGGCGAATTAATGTCGGCTCAGCTGCGGATGAGCTCAGCACTGCAAGTCGTGTGTCCGTGTCTCTGCCTCTCTTACGTACCTAGGCAGGCTTCAAGAAAAATATTTCTGGGGGTCCCAGACAGCAGCAGACAAGCAGGCGAGGCAAGGCAGGCAAGCTGCAACGTCGGTCGGTACGGTACTGGACACGGTTCTGGGTCGCGCCAGGGACGGTTGGTCGGTCGGTAGCTTAAAGGGATCCCACCGACGCCTGATGTGGCTTGGCGGGCTTAAGATTTAGAGTTATGGAGATGGGTATCAGCCACAACCAATCATCAGCCACACCCTCGCAGAAACCCTGGGTTGCAGACATGATCAGGTTGCCAATCACTCGAGGTCTGGGGGACCGGGAAAAATGGCATTTCTGCTTCAGATATATCAGTTCTTCACGATGGATAAATACTTGTATTTGTGACAGATGAACCTCTGAAGGAGAGTTACCTCGGAGCCATCAAGCCAGGGCATGTAGGCAGGTCATCGTCATACTGATATTCTCCTTCGCTAAAGCATGGGTCGCTCGACTCCACATGTCACTGTGCTCCCTCTCCCTCTTAACTTCAAGCCACAGATGCTTTGTCGGCAGCCTGCAGATGCTTTCAAGGTCCCGATCAAGGAAATGCTGACCCAATCAAACCCGACGAATCTTCTCTCCAATGACTGAGTTCAAGAGAGAGTACCTGCGGCTTCCTCTTCTTGCACAGCATCCTGCGCACGATGGACTCCACAGAGGCATTCGATCTCATCACATTGTACGAAGGTTTTATCATGCGTATACACAGCAAAACGAGGACGAAGGGGGCTGCTGGGGGGCGCTAAACCCTTCTCGAGGATGCCGCCGCCGGTTGGACCAACGATCACCTGCTGCAAATCTGGGCGCCGATCACGAACCTGGCATGTTTCTGTTTTGACGAAATGCGGGACAGCCTCCGTGCCTGGCAAAGGGCCAGCCAGCCTCCAGCCTCCAGCCTCCAGACTGCACTCGTTGCAGGCAGAGCTTGTGGCACCAGGGGACCGACGTCTTCTGGAATCCTCAGCATATCTCAGGCAGAGAGCCGAATCCATAGCAAAGAAAGCCCCAGCATCACGGTATCCATCTCCAAAGACAAAAAAGGTCTCCCATGTCTGCACTCAATGGACCGGATTGATTAGCGCTTTTGCCCCTGCGCGATGCGCGGATGGCGGTTGAGAGATCTTGAATCTCGCGCCGACTCTCAGCCCAGCCAGTGCGTGCGACAGCTCAGTCCTACATAGCAGCCAGCCCAGCCTACCACTTTGCTTACTTTATGCTTGATCCAATCTCTTTGCCGAAGTGGCCACCACTGCAACACCCCCGGACGGATGGTGTGGGCCCCCCTGGTTGTCTGTCGACATGGCGCCGCCAAGGCTAGACAGGCCACAGGCGAGCTAAGCAATGCTAAGGGCCCTGACGAACTCGCCATGATCCGTCCCCATTGTTCCAGCAAAATCAAACGAACCCCACGGAGCGGAGTGAAAGAGTTGAAGGTCACGAAACGTCCGTGGTGAAAAGGCTGCCCCCCTCCCAGAGGAGAGGCTCCTAATAAAGGTAGGGTCGAAATGAGATCCCCCAGGCAGAAGTCTGAAGTGTCGCGTTGTGCGGGCAATCCGATCAGGAGGCCATGGATATTTCATGTTGCCCATCCCCTGTGAACTTGTGCGTTTCCGATGATCATGCGTTCAACCATGCCGTACTCAACGATAACCATATATGCCTGGACAGGCTGATGAAGAAGAGAAAAAAGAATTCCTCGCCTCTGGCTGAGAAATGCAACGCTGAAACCGAAGCTGGTTACGTCGAATGGACCCATGGCGCCAGTCTTGCTTCTCCGCCCGTGTTCTGCAGCATGCTGCGTGTCTCGATGAGACGAACAGCCATGGAACAGATCAGATACTTTGGTAGAGATGATACGCCTGGAAATCTGCATCGCTTCACGAACATCATTCATCTTGCCGGCTTCTGGACAACTCTCCAGCGCGTTGCAAGCTGGAATCAATTCTCCTGCCTGGATGACGACGCAGCTCCCTGCTGCCATTTGAATGCGCTTAAGCAATTGAGGTGGTGGGACAGTCGGATACTTTGTACCAAACAGATTCGAGGTACCTCCAACAAGCGTACGCTCTCCCAGATGGAACCCTACACTACCTTCTAGGGGGGAAGGATCAATGTGTCAGTTTTGGCCCAGACTGCCGAACCTTGATCGGAACAAGAAGCCAGTGGAAGAGGAAGAAGACATCGGGCTGAAGAGAGCTCGAACGAGGGATCTCGGTCCAGCTCTCCAATCTGGTGGTAGCAGCAATGGAATTCCCCGGCTTTTACAAGCTCCCCACGGATGAGCTTCTCGAACCCATCTGCAAATGAGCAAAGTTGAGACCATTGATGACTGATGAACTGAACTCCGGACTTGAGGACAGCACGCCGCACGGGCGAGTAGGCAAGGTACATGGAGCAAGTACCTACATCCTCTCTCTCTCAGCCCACGTCAGGGATCTCGTCACACACTGAAGAGGTGCAACCCGATCCATCCATTTTCCCCGTTGACGCCAAAAAGTGCAGTCGGCTGGGTTGAAAGTTTTTTATTAGATGATGAAGCTCTGATACTAGCAACGACATGGACAAGCGGCGGGCGCTGGTGTGTCTTCGGGCGCGGTCGCCTCATTCGAGCCCCGAGCCCCAGTCATGTAATGTAGGCATAGCAGGTAGTCATGTCAGTCCAGTCGAATCGTCGCGGGAGATTTTCAATGTGAGCGCAGCCCTTGATTGAGGGTCATTGAGCTGGTGGTTTTCCCAGGGAGCGGGTACCGGAGTCCAGTAGTACATGTCTTCACTTGAGCAGCCGGTACCGTTTAATGGGTTGCGCTAGGCCCTTTTGGAGCGCGACCAGGAAGCCAAGCAATGGCAGCACCTTGATCGACCTCCACGGGCCTTAAACTTTCCTCCCTCACTCATGTAGTATTTCCTCTTTGTTTTCAACATCTTCAAGTCACGACATTTGACACGCACGAATATCCTTCCCCCTTCAGACGGGCAGGATCACGGCGCACTTGCACTTCCGTACGCGCGAGTTCTGGACCTGATTCGCTTCCCACCTCCGTCCCGGCACCACGCCGAAGGCCCATCATGAAGGAGTACCTCGACTCTGACCGAGTCAATTTTCTAGTTTGGAGGTACGTTTTTGACCCGTCCCAGAGGCGCTGCCCAAAAAAATGCAACCCCCCAAAAATACGCCCCGTCTCGCTCGCCCATGGCGCCCGGGGAGACACTGCGAATATACGGCATTGAATACTAACTCTTCGTCTCCAGGTATTTGTTAGAAGGCAGTAAGTAGAATCCGGATGGGAAAGGGAGCACGGCAGGTCGTTTTTTTGGCATGTCCTGTGCTGGCTGGGCAGTGCCCGGTGGCCGCCCCCCCAGCACAGACAGATCCATTGCCGGTGCACATGCTGCTGCGCTGCTGCAGTGGATTACCGTAACCAAACTAACCAGACTCTTGCAGATTATCGAGAGACAGCGGTCAAATTTCAGAAGGAGTGGCACAAGACAGAACCTCATCGCCAGCTGGACTTTGCCCGTCATGTCCAGAGCCACGCCTTGATAAATGTTTTAAATAAGGGTCTGCTTTACAACCAGCTCGAAAGGGATTTTGCCGATGCATCACAACAACGACAGCAGTCGCAGCCACTGCAGCCGCCGGTAAGTGGTAACTCGCCAATCTCTCTCCAATCTGCTACTTTGCGCTGCCGCTAGCCAAAAACCTAACGGGCTCGGCATCTTTCGCACTCTGCGGATGGAGAAGAGATACGACAAAAGACTACGAGATATATGCCACAGAAGTACTGTGTGCGCGCATCTCAATTGGAGATTTTCAAAGTGCTGATAATGCCGTGCAGGTGCCTCAGGAGAATGAGAATGCAGCGGCCACGGCAGTGGCCGAGGTGATGCAAGTAGGGGTATTTGGTCCGCTAGTTGTGCCTCCACCTCATCATCCTGGGCCTGCAGCAGCTGGAATGGGCGCCGATGCTGGTGCCGCTGGAGCAGCAGCTGTGACTGGGCCTTCCGAGGAAAAGGAGCACGACCCGGAGGAGGATGCAGAGGGCGAGGAGGAGACGATGGAGGAAATCGAAAACTCGCGGAAGCGCCAGATGGAAAGGTCACAGCAAGCGCAGGTCAACGGCGGCTCGCCTACCAAGCGTCCCCGGCTGAGCAATGGCTACGAAAATGGTGTTGGTGTGGATGCAGCTACGGACCCCATGGAACTCGATGGCCAGCACGGCGACAACCACGCTTATCCGTCCCCCCTGGAGGGCGAACAAGCGCCGACCCCGATCCCGCGGACTGACGGCCCAGAGCAGGGAACCCAGATAGAAAAGGTGCAGGAGCTCGCTACCGAGACCATCTTCATTCCTCTGGCCGCTGCCGACGACGCCTCGGTCTCGTCGCCATTGACCACGACGGCGCCCCGAGTCAACGGCGAGAACGCGCCTGTCTTGCTGCATTGCCAGTGGAACCCCCAGGACCCAACCATCTTGGCCGCTGGTGGGACCGATGCGCTAGCACGCATTTGGACCATCTCGCGTGCAACAACCGCCGACCAGCACCAGCAGGACCCTGCATCCAATCACGTGAACACCACCGTCCCACCCTTCCACAGTCTCATCGAGGATGGCATCAGCTCGAGGGCCAACGTCACGGCCATGGCCTGGAGCTGGGACGGCAAGTCCATCGCCATTGCCACCGATGCCGACACCAAGGGCAAGATCAGCGTCTGGGACGTTCACGGCAGTCTGATACATCACTACGAAGTCCCCGAGGCCCCCGTCATCAAGCTTCGCTGGAGTCCTAACAATACTTCCGTCTTGGCCGTGTCCCCCGAGGGCACTGACGCTCTCATCACGGTATATCCCATCACGGCCTTCAGCTCCATGTCATATGTCGTCAAGGACCACAGTGCAGACCTCGACGTCGCCTGGGTCAACGAAAACGACTTTGTCATCGCCGGAGGACAATTACTGATGTCCTTGACTTGCGATCATATGAGCGGCGCCATCAACATCAAGACCAAATTCGAGACTCGGAACAACGACAACTTGACCCAGGTACATTTTGATTGGCGCGCCTCGTTAGCCGCCACGTGTGGAGAGAAGGGTTATGTTGATGTAAGATATGACACTCTTTCCAACGTGCCGGGTATGGCTACTAACAATTCGAAAAGATATGGGATGCATCAGGTCGGCAGCGAGAGATTAAGGCCCATGACGGATCTATTACTGCACTCGCTTGGCAGCCTCTTCAAACTTCTCCTACCGATGACGAGCGGCTCCTCGCCTCCGCTGGTGAGGACGGCGCCATTTTCATTTGGAACGCACGATCCCCAGATGGCAAGCCCAAGTGCTCCATGACTATGGGTGACCCAATTGTGGCCCTTTCATTCACCCCGGATGGAGCTTTCATTGCCGGCGCAACTCACGAGAGAATCCTCATCTGGAAGGTCGGCGACCACAGCATACCCAGAGCGAGCTGGGAACGCTTGCCTTATCCTGGCTTTTCAAGTCCCCGACTGCAATCCGAGACCGAGGAGGAAGACGAGCATTGCCTTTGCTGGGATGCGACGGGCCAAAGGCTGGCGTTTGGTGTCAACAGTAGAGTGAGTTGCGAATCGCCCAAGGTCGGCTTCTGAGATATGCTAATCCGTAACAGCTTGCCATCATCAACTTCCGGTGATAAGAACTGACCTGCGGCCATTGGCCATTTTCGACAACAGTCGGCGTACAGAAATTCCAGTGGACTCCTAACGAAGAAGTCATACATGGTCCTGCATGGGGTATTACGCATCGCGAAGCTTGATTTGATTTCGTACCGAGAGGAAACAACAATGCTGGATGAAATAAGCAGATTCAATCCCAAGAAGGATCGTGTACCACAATAATGTCCCTCGACTCGTAGAGCCTGCAATGCATCGTGTTCATACTACGATAATGAGCTTTGCAGGTAGAGCGAGGGACCATCGAACATTTATCGGCGCACTTGGCATGGCAGAGCCACTGTCAAAGAGCAGGCTCATCAACCCGACCATTTGCGACAGGCGCACCATGTCACAGCCATATCGAATGGATTCAAGACACGATGCATATGACGACGACAACTTATTCAACTTTGCATCTTGGATATCAACCCACCCCCAGGTGTTAGCAGACACTGTATTATGTATCATTGGTGTTATCGCGGAGCATCGGGGGTAGACATGGAATGTCTTGTGTATAAATATGGTGTGCATAGCACCAAGGAGGGCCTTGGTCAAATAGTGTGGGCGATTGTGGGATTTATCATGGTTACTATAACATATCAAATTCAACGCTATCGATATCCTCAAAATTAAAACCGTTATCTCATCCAAAAGTTATGTGTTTTGTGAAGTTGCTCACCTTGCTTTGTGCCCCCTATCACGGCGCAAGAGCAGGTATAAAAGGAATCAAACAAGTGCTGTCAAACTCGAGGAACAACCTGGATTCTAATCAAGGACTAGGCAGACGATGGCGAGCTTGCCAAGGCATACACACTCCGCCTCTTTGACTCATCTCTTTAAGTGTTGTATGTTAATAGTCAGGCACATGGCCCATGTCGGCAGTGGACCGTCGATCTCGCTGACCAGAACCACAGACGGGTGGGGGAGATCTTCCCCGTAGCCAAACTTGAGAAGAAATCCCCCAGAAACTAGAACAATATAACTGTTTAGAAAAGTTGCTTTTTCCTCCTCATAAGCTCGGCTTGTACTCGTATATCTGACATCTGTTTGCTACCTATCTATACCGAACCTTGAGTATTTATAGGCTAGGTGGAGCTGGCACGTAGTCGTCCGGCCAGGCGGATCGGCCCCCCGATCTTCCCCGGATACCTCGGCAGAAATCCAACTACCTAGGGATTGGCATTATATCCCTGGATGATTAATAGTTTTGGACCAAGTTTCGATCAGCAGTATGGATCCTCTCCTGTTCATCAATCACAAAGATTATAGCCGTCGGTCGGCATGTATCTTGTTCACATGCAATATGAGAGCAGTATGACATGTCTATCTGACTCAACATGGCCATTGTAAGTTCATCAATTCTCGCTTTTTTTCGTCACTTATCAATCTAGCTAAGATGGTAACTAGAAGCCATATACGACATGCAGTCTACCCATGTATCGCTGTGGAGTCATGCTGCTATGCTCATACTTGTTGGTCGCAACTCCAATTCCGATATCTAGTTCATCTTTCTGTACCTGCAACATTGTTAGTCTCTGGATGCTCGTCATGGGTTCCGCGCGACTTACTTCTGCACGACTCTCTCGATTCCATCACAACCCAGCTTGAGAGTCTCCATTCTGGGACCATACGAGAACCGGACAACTTGGAGACTGTTAGTAACCATTCAGGCAACAATCCCTCATTTCAAGGAGACTCACAGTGGTGGCAAGGACTGTCGAAGAGATCCCTACGTCTGGAGGGGTTCAGATCGAAGAAGATACCGGGCACAACAATGACCTTCTCCTCCAGACAGGCCTGGAAGAAGTTCAGACCGTCGGAGATTTGACCGGGCAGACCTTCCAGGTTGAGCCAGATGTAGAAGGTGCTGTCAGGCACGTACTTGATCACGAAGCCCATGTCACGGAGACGCTTGATCACATAGTCGCGCTTGTCGCGGAAGTGTCTCTGCAGCGCAATCATCTCCTTCTGCACAAGGGTAGGCTCAAGCATGGGAATCGCGGCCTCTTGGAAAGGTGCGTTGGCACCACCATCGAGGTAGGAACCACAGGAGCCGATACTATGTTCATCGTCAGTATTGGTCTACTCGCGATTCAGGACATGCCCGCAGGCTTTGTGTCGACTTACGCCTTGATAAACTCCTTGGGACCCAGGATCCATGCGATACGCCACCCGGGCAAGCGGAAGCGCTTGGTGAGACCATCGATGATCAAGACATCATCCTCGTCGACATCCTCGACGTTCTCAGCGGCGGAAATGGTGGTACCGTCGCAGTTGCTGGTGTAGTTGTATCCCGAGTAGAACTCGTCGCTGATCAGAGTGGCTCTGCCCCTGCAGAGGTCCTGGATCTCGGTCAACTCGGGGTTGGCCACAACACGACCGGTCGGGTTTCTGGGGTTCGATGTCAAGATGACAGAGGTTCCACGAGCAATCTCGGCAGCAATAATGTCCGGGTGGATGTGGTAGCCGTCCTCCTCGCTCAGGGGCGTGGGAATGGCGGCAAAGTTCTTGAACAGCGACAACATCTCGTTGTAGGCCGTGTAGTCGGGAATGAAGAAACCGACGTAGGCGTTATTCAGGACGGCAGCGATACGGATCAGACCGGCACGGCCACCAGGGACGATGGCCACGTTTTCCCAGGTGTATTGCGACTCCTTGCCCTGACGGTGCATCTCGTTGTACATGTGTGCGACGGCCTCGCGAAGGGGCTTGATACCGGCGGTCGGGCCATACTCTCGGGCAGCAGTGGTGACGTCGATGGTGGCAGGTCGCTGGAAGCAGCCCTCGATGTCGTCCTCGACCTCGGGAGCGCCCTGACCCAGGTTTGCCCACTTCTCGGGCTCCTCAAGGAAACCATATTCACTTGCACGTTCGGTACACCAGACGACACCGGTGGAGGCTCTGGTCGCATCGAGACCGGCGTGGGGCAGGTGACCCTCGTGGGCAGCACGGAACTGACGATGAATCTTGGAGCTCGTCTCTGCACAGGTAAAGAGTTCGTTAGCTCACGGTTCGTCTTCTCTGCTTGCTGCTGACGATTTTGGATGCCAAGGCGTGTTACGACAGTATAGCATGTCTCGCATGCCCTGCACGCCGACCCGCATTTGCCAAGATCTTTCAAGTCTTGTAGCGGTGGGCAGAGGTTCGTCTGGGGAAATAGAGTTGAGGCAGATTTGGGAAATCCCCGCAGCCCAACATTTCCGACGACATGAGGCAGATGCAAGGAGGGAAGAAAGCAAGTTGGGCAGTGGCAGCAGGGAGACGGGCTGAATGGTGATTGTACTTACCCTGAGTACCGGTCTCGCCAACACTAAAACGGCGAGCAGGACGGGGCACACCCGTGTTGCGGTTCATGGAGAACTTTCTGGCGTTGAAGGACATCTTGGCGGTTTTGTCGTCACTCTGGATGATGGTGGTGCCTGTCTGGGAATTGGGTGTTACGGGAGGTAAGTACTGTAGGACGGGGCACAGCTGTAGTATTTATTGCAGCGAGTGCAGATCAAAAAGTGAGTAGCAGTCGTAGTAGCAGATCCGCCTGGAGGCAGCCGAAAAAGAATGGATCAAATGCGATGGGCGGCTCTCAGCTCAAGCTCGGGCTGCAAATCAATGTCAAGCACGCGAAAGCGAGAAAAAGGCGAGTTCTCCTCTTGGCCAGGAAATGGGTCGAAGAAGGCGCGTGCTCTGGGAAATAATAAATTGAGCGATCACGAATCGGAAGGAGAATTGGCTGCTGCGTTCTGCTGCTGTTGGGTGCTACGGCACTTGCTTTCCTCCTGAGTCGGCACCGATTCTTTTTCGATGCGAAGTGGGGTTGCGTTACTGCGGTGTGTGTCGTTGGTATCTATCTCCTCCCTCTTCCTGCTGGCACTGACTGACTGCTGGCTGGTTTCGTGCTGCGTCTAGCAAAAAATGCCTTCGTAAATACGATAGGTAGGTACCCGATGTCTCCTGTCCACAATCCAGACGCCTCCTCTTCTCCTGTCTTTGCCTCTTCTGCGTCCAGGGGTGCTCAACGAAACACGCACCGACCATATGATACCTTGTAACGCCGTATATACCTATCCCTTTGCTTATTGCCGTGGAGTGTGGGACGATAAACGCCCGCAGTCTCGATGTGCGATCCTGTTGGTCTGAAGGCCCAGCTCTGACGACTTTCGTCTGCAAGATTGCTGCCGTACATTTGCGCTCTTCATATGTGACGCCAGGTCCGGAAGGAAAACCAGGGAAGTATTGCGTACTGGCTCGAGCTGGACGCAAGGTGGAATTCCTTCACCAATGGCAGAACACGGATTATCGATGACATGTCTTTACTTACGCAATGGAAAGGAGACGAGAATCTATGCAGCCACAATTCAAACCTCAGGTAGCAGGTTCAGAGTTATTATTTCATCACAGACCAATGTATACGAGGATAACAAAATATATATGACACTCGAGTGTTCCATCTGCCGTGAATGATGCTCTATGTATGGTTCCTTAGAGCTATGCAAGTCTGCGGCAAGATGATCTAGAACCCACTAGAGCTCAAAGTCTTGGCAGCACGAGGCCCTGCATATCCCATCGTACACTACAACAAGTACCGTATTTGACATGCGACTTCGGTCTCGATTTCAGACAATCTACCAAGATGGCTTGAACTCTGCACATTGTCCAGAGTCAGGAGACGGCAGAAAATGAGGGGTCACCAACGTTATCGGCGTTGCCCCACGTTGAATCGAGAGTCTTGACTCTTGGGGAGGGGCTCCGAGGCTTGTCTGTAAGAGGGTTAGCTCCATGACCGCCTGGTTCAACGCGTCTGAAATCCAATTAACGCGTCCTGGGCCGAGAAAATAGGTAGGCGTCATCACCATAATACCAAACAAGTGAAATTCTTTCGACGAGCAAGGAGACGAACAAATCCGGCAAGAAACCCCCATTCCAACAAGAGAGCAGACCCGTAAAACCGAGCCCCAAAGTGTACCAAAGTCAGAGGATATTGAAACAGCGGCAATGGCTCTGATTGTCGACAAACATCGGCCACGGTCCTTGGACCAATTGACCTACCATTCAGATCTCTCAGAACGTTTACGATCGTTAGTAAGTCTACATGCAGCCCTCGGGTCCCAGTAACGACAGATGAATTAGTCTCACACGTTGTTCCTCACCAACCACAGGCGCAAAGTGGCGATTTTCCACATCTCCTCGTCTATGGCCCGTCAGGTGCCGGCAAGAAGACCCGTATCGTGGCCACCCTCAAGGAGCTCTACGGTCCCGGTGTAGAGAAGATCAAGATCGATGCCCGTGTATTCCAGACCAGCAGCAACCGCAAGCTGGAGTTCAACATTGTCGCGTCCGTATACCATCTCGAGATTACCCCGTCAGACGTTGGCAACTATGACCGCGTCGTCGTACAAGACCTGCTCAAAGAGGTGGCACAGACGCAGCAGGTGGACCAGAGTGCCAAGCAGCGCTTCAAGGTCGTAGTTATCAACGAAGCCGATCACCTCACCAGAGATGCACAAGCTGCTCTGAGACGAACGATGGAGAAATACAGCCCAAACCTGCGCTTGATTCTGCTTGCCAACAGCACGGCCAACATCATCGCACCTATTCGCAGTCGTACACTGTTGGTACGTGTTGCGGCACCTACAGTCGACGAGATCACCACGGCTTTGGCAGTCTCTGCGAAGAAGGAAGGTTGGCCAGTCGTCCCTGGTTTACACAAGAGGATTGCGGAGGAGAGTGGACGGAACTTGAGAAAGGCACTGTTGATGTACGAAGCAGTGCATGCACAGAAGTATGTCGAAACCACCCGATTGCATCTCTTGTGTCGCGATTCGCACTAACAATCAAACAGCGAGAAAGTGACAGATACCACTCCCATACCGCCTCCGGACTGGGAGGCTCTCATCGGCCAGATTGCCAAGGAAATCATGGACGAACACTCTCCCGCGCGCATTCTGCAGGTCCGCGCCAAGCTCTACGACCTCCTCACGCACTGCATACCACCCACGACCATACTCAAAACGCTGACGTTCAAGCTCATCGCTTTGATCGACGATGATCTCAAGTGGGAAGTGATCAAGTGGTCTGCCTTTTATGAGCACCGCATCAAGATGGGCACCAAGGTTATTTTCCACCTGGAAGCCTTTGTGGCCAAGTTTATGAGGATACTCGAGATGTATCTTATGCAGATGGACCTATGAGTGTCATTGTTTGATTGCGATAGTACTGGCGTTCGGCTCGGGTTACTATTATACATTTGGGGGTTATGACTGGTATAGTCACATGTTGAGGCAATTCCAACTGTCAAGAGAAAAGGTTTATGTGTATGAGTGCCACGCTTTGTTGCACCGTCATGGCGATAGATTTCAGAGATTTGATGCCATGACCTGCTGCACATGGTTTTCCCGGCATATACACAATGTGAGATATTCGCAAGTTGCCTCTAATAAAAAGCACGCAACACGTAGGGTTTGATCACACGAGCTTATAAGATATATTCCAACGACGACATCGAAAATCTCAGAAACTAGTACGGTCAGGACGAACACCCGGCGATTGGGAAATTATGGAAGATGAATGCCGACGTCAGACCTCCGCACCTCCGCAAAACAATCACACGACATCGATGTTGCTTGCTCGCTTTTCTCGGGCCGGCGCTTGGCGTGCTTCCGCTCGGCCTCGGGCCAGCCTCCGTTCTAGCGGGCACGACGGCGACGCATTTTCAAGGCGTTCCCTTGTCACCCGAGAAAGCCGTTGAGTTCCAAACACGTCATTGGATTTCCAATACGTCCGAAGAGAGAAACATGGGCAATCGATTATTTCTCCCGATCTCATACACAAATCCGTGATTAGAATGATACGACGGATGAGAAAGAGCCTGAGAGCAGTCCCGGCTTGGCTCACCCGCCCGCGGCATTCATTCATCAATTGGGTCGCCCTGGATTTGGAAAATCAGGTCATACTTTTCCAGACCGTGCTCTAGGGCAATGGCTGAATGGAGAAAATGCAATCAATCAGATCAGTATTGGAATAACCGAGGCCTTGTTGGTTCGTTCGGGCGGCAGCGAGCGGGACCTAAAGCACGTATTGACTTTGGGCTACTGCCAACGATCCATCTTATCTGCCCAGCGGCCTACCTAGTGGGAAATATTTAGCCGCATAAAGGTAGTTGACTCTGGGGAATGTCGGGGTTCAGGGGGCTATCTGAACTGTGATGAGCCTTGCGAGGGTGGTGGTTTGGTGGGTGTTTCCCAGGGACGATCCAAATGGGGGAGTCAGAAGTTATATGTACCAAGAGCCTGGAGCTTGTCCATTTGCAAACGCACGAGGGAGGTGACAAGACAGTCAGACAATCGAAACACTCGGTCTGTTGGTGACATGCAACAGGCCTAACAAGACTGGCGTCATGATCAGAGACAATAGTGAGTGTAAAAAGGAAATACACTAGAAACTCGAGTGCTCATCAGTCGACCCACTCTAGCCATCCCATGGTCCATGGGCTATCGCCAAGGTCAGCCACTGGAGGATCATGATCCTGTTCCCCGCGTTTTTGGGGGACACCCAAGGCACCCTTGGCATGGGAGAACGGAAGAGCCCAGGCTGTCGTACGTACCATGTAGGCCAAAGCGTTGTTGAGGTCCTGCCATGCTCCGTACATGCTGATCTATACCCAGCGGAAAAGGAGGGGTGGACGAGCTACCACGACCATTGATGTACGGTCAGATAGGTGATGTATGCAGCAGCCAGGGCAGAGAAAGCTCGAAGAGTGCACAGCGCCGTCGTGATATGATGCGAGGTTCTAGATGCAGCCTGGAGGCACGTTGGAAATGGCTTATTACCCCATGGCACGATTCAATGCCTGCCCTGAGGCACAGCACAGCACAGTAGGATCAATGGCCATCCAGACCAGCTTGACCCGAGCTGGCGGCACGCTTCCCCGTACGTACATACAGACAGACAGACCTTCGAATGATGCGCTCCGGTCTGTGCCTTAGAGCCACTGAACCCCAAGATGGGGGTACAAGCCTTGATGTACTCGAGATGCGGGGTTTGGAGGGGCCCTTGGCCAAGGTGCGTCGAGTCCCCCCAACCAAGTGCCATGCAGACAGATTTGGAAGCACTCGTGACAGGGGAGGGAAGATCATGAACAGAAAAAGGCGCCCCCCCGGGATAGCACTTCCTATCAACCGGATCGCCTGAAGTTTGGAACAGCTGGCCCAAACGAAGTGTCTGCAAACGTAATCTCAGCCAATTCACGCAATGTGTACCTGGCAAATTGCAAAGGCCGGTAGTGCCAGCGCCAATAAACTGCGGGCACTCCCTCGATGATATTATGGGCATGGTTCCCAGCGCAACGGTCAAGGAACCCTTCTTCCCAACCGTTTCCCGCGAGAATCACCCGCAGCTCGCCTGTGTCTTCGGCCCGGGCAGCGATCAGGACGAGAGTCGTGTTGCAGTCGGAGAGATCCCCCAAGATGGGTTGTCTTGCCCAGTCTTGCAGGCTTACATGGCTGGATCCCCGGGCTGAACCATGTCTTTTACATCCGACGTGCCCTGTCTGAGTATTGGTCAAGACCTACGAGTTACTCACTTCGGGGCTTCTAGGTTATCTTCTGGGGCCAAGTTAGTCCCTGACAGTGCTCTGGAGAGACAGACGATCTGTGAGCTTGAGAGATTGGTGTAGGTACATTACTAGGTAGTGTAACGTACCGTTGGCAGACGTGCGGAAACCGCCCGTGGCCCATCTGGGGAACCAACTTATTACAGCCTCAAACCACGAGGATGGCAGATAAACCGCCGGTAGCGCTGGGCGAGTTGCTAAACTTGATCATGATACAACACAAGCGCCGACTAGAGATCATTGCACAAGATTCGGCTTCGGGCGTCTCGGGTCAGGTTGGCAGCAACAACAGACTTTTTGCCAGGGAAACAAAGGGCCCAACGAAGACGATACAATGTATTTGTCTTCGGAGTAGCCATGATTGGATTGGGGGAAGCATTCCTCGCGGTCGAGCGGAAGCCGTCAGCGCGAAGGTCCACTGGAAGCCAGAAACATCCCGGCCGTCGCATGCCACTAGCGTATATGCAGGGCCCAGAGGGAGGCACCATCTGTTGTTCACCTTTCGGGCCATCGTTCATTATTTTGCCGTAATACAAAAACTTCCCATGCTGCTGGTCTCCATTTGGTGCGCATCACTTTTACCTCTCCGTTCTTACTCCGAGCTATTATATTGAGACTTGTTCTTCCTCAACACTTTCTATATATTCCCTCCTTTGTGTAAGAAAGCGTGCTCCCGTCGCCTGACTAGTTCGAGAAGACACATACGGCCCTCTCCTCGCTCCTCTGCTTTGCGACTGCTTCTTAGGTAGTCCGCCCGGAGAACTCACAACAGCTACCCCGCCTACCCTGAATCTGACTGCCAGCGCCGAGAGCGCAGAAAGCCCACCCCCAAAGAGATCATGTCTAACGGCAAGACCCCGGTGGTGGCCGAGGCCCACGAGGTCGACACCTTCCGTAAGATGCCTGCCAGAGATCCAATGGCTCTCAATTCTCTCTTAAGAAGTGAACTGCGATTGCTGACAATGTGACTGCCAGACCCGCCGCAGAAAATGCTTGACAGTAAGCTGCTCACGAGACTCGAAAGGGCGCGAGCTCTTTTCCAGTCCATGCAAGTGAATCCAATTCCAGTGGGGCTAACGTGCAATTACAGAGCACCCCAGCAAACCCCATATCGGCAGTAAGTCGGCCTTCTCGCGTCCATTGATGAAAGCGACGGTTCATTGCATACTCACAATGCGATTTCAGGCATCGAGGAGTACCAGAAGCTGTACCAGGAGTCCATTACCGAGCCAGACAAGTTCTGGGGCCGCATGGCCCGGGAGCTGCTCACTTGGCAACGTGATTTCCAGACCGTCCACACCGGTACGCTCGCCGACGGTGACAGTGCCTGGTTCCAGGAGGGTCAGCTCAACGCTTCGTATAACTGCGTTGATAGACACGCCATCAAGAACCCCGACAAGGTTGCCATCATCTACGAGGCCGACGAGCCGCAAGATGGCAGGAACTTGACCTACGCCGAACTCCTGCGGGAGGTGAGCAGAACCGCGTGGACCCTCAAGCAGATGGGTGTTCGCAAGGGAGACACCGTTGCCATCTATCTGCCCATGATCCCAGAGGCCATCATTGCCTTGCTGGCCGTTGTCCGTATCGGAGCTGTGCACTCCGTCGTCTTTGCTGGTTTCTCGTCGGACTCGCTCCGGGATCGCATCATCGACGCCAAGTCCAAGGTCGTCATTACGACAGACGAGGGAAAGCGCGGAGGCAAGCTGATTGGCACCAAGAAGATCGTCGATGAGGCTCTCAAGCAGTGCCCCGACGTGACGGGTTGCCTCGTCTACAAGAGGACCGGAAACCCCGACACCCCTTGGACCCCCGGCCGTGACTTGTGGTGGCACGAGGAGGTTGAGAAGTGGCCTTCGTACATTGCCCCCGAGACCATGGACTCGGAAGACCCGCTGTTCCTGCTGTACACCTCGGGCTCGACAGGCAAGCCCAAGGGCGTATTGCACTCGACTGGTGGTTATCTGCTAGGCGCTGCCATGACTGGCAAGTACGTCTTTGACATCCACGATGGTGACCGTTACTTCTGTGGTGGCGATGTCGGTTGGATCACCGGACACACCTACGTTCTGTACGCTCCTTTGTTGCTAGGCGTGTCGACCGTCGTCTTTGAGGGCACACCTGCCTACCCCAATTTCTCCCGTTACTGGGACATCATTGAGAAGCACAAGGTCACTCAGTTCTATGTCGCGCCTACCGCCTTGCGACTGCTGAAGCGTGCAGGAGACGACTACGTCAAGCACAAGATGGCCCATCTCAGAGTTCTTGGCTCTGTCGGCGAGCCGATTGCCGCCGAGGTCTGGAAGTGGTACTTTGAAATTGTTGGCAAGGAGGAAGCACACATTGTTGACGTAAGTTGCAACGAGCCCTTCCAAATAGATGAACTTGGAATCTAACAAATGTAGACCTACTGGCAAACCGAGACTGGATCCAACGTCATTACGCCGCTCGCTGGTGTTACTCCTACAAAGCCCGGTAGCGCTTCGTTGCCCTTCTTTGGTATCGAGCCTGCGATCATTGACCCGGTCTCTGGCGAAGAGATCCATGGCAACGATGTTGAGGGTGTGCTCGCATTCAAGCAGCCATGGCCCAGTATGGCAAGAACTGTCTATGGCTCGCACAAGAGATACATGGACACATACCTGAACGTCTACAAGGGATACTACGTAAGTGGTTTTACTACACTTGGTTTGTAAATGCAGGTTTGCTAACTTTGACTGTGCAGTTCACCGGAGACGGTGCAGGTCGCGACCACGAAGGCTTCTACTGGATTCGTGGCCGCGTGGACGACGTCGTCAACGTGAGCGGTCACCGTCTGTCGACAGCAGAGATTGAAGCTGCTCTGATCGAGCACCACGCCATCGCCGAGGCTGCTGTCGTCGGTGTGGCAGATGAGCTCACTGGACAGACAGTCAACGCATTTGTCGCGATCAAGGACGGCAACGAGGCCAGCGACGCCCTCCGCAAGGAGTTCATTCTCCAAGTACGGAAGAGCATTGGTCCCTTTGCCGCACCCAAGGCAGTCTTCATCGTGCCTGATCTTCCCAAGACCCGCAGTGGCAAGATCATGCGCCGCATCCTGAGGAAGATTCTGGCAGGAGAGCACGACTCGATAGGTGACACCTCGACTGTAAGTATCCAGCGACTCGATCTAATGAGACAATCCTTGACTAATATGATATCTAGCTTTCCGACCCTGACGTCGTGAACAAAATCAGCGCCATTGTGGCAGACTCGAAGAAGAAATGATAGGATGGAAACAACGGGCTTGGAAAGGAAACAGTTATGGGAGCTACTGATACCACGGTGGATATGTTTATCTACTCTGATTACGATTCGGGCAAGGAGCGCTTGTGATTCCAGCTGCGAGATAGACAGCTGACTGTACTATGGAAATGAATGAGAAAAAAAACATATCAACACAAGTAACAACAAGACCCGGGAAGCCATATCTGTGAATGATTACAAGTACTGATAGCCGTGAATGATGAAGGCTACTCATGACACTATTGATAATTGAATTGTGTCCTGGCAAATGCCAAAGAGGACCGAATTAAACTTGCCGTGCGTACCAGGCAGGGCGGTCAATATGATCGTACAGCCATGATAGTCCTACCCGACACGGACAATACGGTCATCGGACCTAAGGATCCCTAATGCCGAACTTCCAAGGCTGGCGATGCATGACTGGACTCGTATCGACCAATGGATATCGTCGGTGTGGCCAGAGGCAAGTGCTAGGTAGGCACACTGGATGTCTGCGCCACGATCTAGCCTGAGGCCCAATTCTTGGGGATCCAGAACACAAGAAAAAAGACGCGTAATGTAAGATGCAATGGCGATGAGTAGAGCGTCTTGGCGAGAACAACTCCAGCTGAAAAAGTCAGACGCCGTCATCATCTCCAAGAAAGCCGTGTGCGTTTGGTCTCCACGTTGAGGTATGGATGTATCGTAAGTACAATGTAAGTACATATGCTAACAGGGAGAAGACGGTGATGACGGGTTATTCTCGAAGGGGATGATGAGTAGGCTAGAGGGACCACATTATACAATTTGCCTTTTGCATTGGAAATATCCTGACTCTAGAAAAAGGAAGACAAGCAAACAAACAAGCATACATACCAGTAAAGAGTTGTTTGTCAATTTGTTAATTGGGTTGACTGTGACAAACTCCATGTAGTATATAGCCCGCTGCCAGATCCGTCAGTGGGACTTTGCCGCTTTCGATTACAAGGTTGGGCTACCCCACATATCCTTGTTTTAAGCTTGTTCATACGGTTTTTGAACTCTAACCGCGCGACCCAAAGTGAACAGGCAGTATGTATCTGTGTCATCTAAGCTTAGATAATTCTCCATCATCCTGCACGAACTGATATTCATGTGCTGGCTTGAGTTACTGGTGTCTTTCCTGATCAGACAGACAGACATACAGATAGATGAATGTCTTGTAGTTGTTCTAGCCGGGGTTTAAGGGTCATCTCCACATACACCAGGCGTTCGGGCGTCAGAGAAGTTCTGAAACGGCTTCGGCCGGGGGAGGAGCAGGCCGGGGGGAAGGGCGGACGAACGAACCATTGCACGCTTCGAACTCTTGGCCTCCAAAAATAAGAGGCAATAGATGTTGTGTACCTCGAAGCTCACCAATATCATGCAGGTCTTCGGCGCTTGTCGACGCCAACTGCCTTGTGCTGCCCTACCGATGACCTCAGTGTACCTCGGCCGGGCATGCGCGAGTATGTTGAGTCGGTGGGGGGTGGGCTGGATTCGGCGACGCTCGCATATAACCGACCAGAAGCACTTGTATTGCCGTCTGCCCAACAGTTTACTTGCGAGTACCTCGTAGACCTGTAAGCAAGGTCGGTGATATGGACGGAAAGCCGGAAAGCGACTCTGAAGATTATGGTGGAGAAGCCCATATATCCATCTAATCCGTGCGGATACCTACCCATGCAGATATCAATCCTCCTCCTCGAGAAAGATCAGACCGTCTAGGTACATTACCAGTCTTCTGTCTGATGTATGGTAATTCTGGATGGTGTAGCACTCTGCTTACCTGCACCTACACAAGATCCATCCGTCCAATGAATCAGTAAAGTTTCCAGTCGCAGATGCCAGTGAGAGCGAAACCCCTGTCGATTGGAAGCACCTGGGCGGTCTTGGCATCTCATTTGGTCTCAGCACGAACGGACCTTCTCCTTCTCCAGTTTGGCTGGGCTGGCAAGGAAAACCTCCCACACTCTTTTCCATCCTCTTTCCCGCCCACTGAATCTTGATGGGCGATTGACCCTGCTAACTACTAGGTACCTAAGATTAGCCCTCTTTTCTTGCACCGCCCTGTGCCCTGCTGCTGTTTTATGCATGTTCGTTCCGTTCGGTTCGTTGAATTACCTTAGCTAGGCCAGCAGCGGCACCCATTGAGCGCTCGCCTCGCTCTCTAGTTCCGAAACATCACCACTCACCTTTCCTTTTTTTGGACTTTCCCGGGCTTCCAGAGCCTTTCCATGTCCCACACTTGTGTGTATCGTTACTAGTCCTCTTTTCTCCCTCTCGACCAACTCTCGTTGCTTTGCTGCGCTTGTATCACGGCGTACGACCGATTGACTACGCTGCCGCCGCCACCCCCAAGAACTTTGGACAACAAAAAAGAAGAGGCTGCCAAGAGCAGGACTCGGGAATGTCGGCAGCTTGAACGGCCAGAACTGACGCTCGCTCACCCAGCCAGGAGACGCACTCCATATCGCCAAGCCGGCCGCAAGTTCCTTGGGGAGTCCACCCTCAGCCGCCAGTCCCACGTAAACGAAGGAAGGCCTTCTCGTGTTCATTTCACCAATCCCACTTAATCGCCTCTCTCGCCAGCTCGATCTCTTTTTTGGGTTTTGTGCATATATGCGCTCTTGTTTCCTCTGCGAAACTCTTATACCATCCGACGACGGCGACATTTTGCGACCGGGCACCTCCTAATTCAACAATACTTCTGGGCCGCTCTGTTCATAACGATTTCCTGAATGGTGGCGTAAATTCGAGGAACCCGTTCTCACCCCCTGTGCGGGACTGCCTTTGTTGATCCCTCCTTCTTTACCATGCGCGGCATTCTTGGAGCCGTCGCCGCCGCCGCGCTCCTAATATTCTCTCCCTTCTCGCAAGCGCACTCGACCAAGAGAAATGCTCTAGGTTATATCAGCCGGGTGGACGATCCCATACTGCACACGCCTTCGCATCGCGTTCATGCTCACTCCTCCTTCGAGCTCACTTTCTTGCTCCATGACGCCAGCGACAAAGTGCGCCTCGTTCTACAGCCTAATTATGATGTCTTGGCCGACGATGCAAAAATACAATACTTAAACGCCGATGGGTCCATCAGGCATGAGGAGCCCATTGTGCGCTCGGATCACAGGGTCTTCAAGGGCGATGCATTCATCAACCACCCGCACCATGGGGAGTGGTTGAAGGCCGGCTGGGCGCGCATGTCGGTCTATCGCGATGGCGCCAAACCGATATTCGAGGGAACGTTCAGGCTGGACGGAGTCATTCACCACGTCCAGACCAGCACCAATTACCGGAAAACGCAGCACCACGAGGATCCAGTGGCCGAGTTCGCCAAGGATGAGTACATGGTCGTGTGGAGGGATACTGACGTGCTACCCGACTACGGTTCCATGGGAGAACTGAAGCGAGGCCTTGGTGAATCGAGCTGTGAATCGGACACCTTGGACTTCAACACGAATATGGACCATCCCATCTTTAGTGGCATAGACATTCGCAGCATGTCGCCTGCTGGCGAGCGCAACCTGTTTGCCCGTGACGACGACACCCCCACTGGTGGTAACGGCGCTGGTGTCAATCTTGTGAGCACCATTGGCTCGACAGACGGCTGTCCGACCTCGCGCAAGGTCGCTTTAGTTGGAATCGCCACGGATTGTACCTACACTGCCGAGTTCGACAATAAGGAGGACGCCAGGAGTAACATTATTCAGATGGTGAGCTCCGCATCCGAAGTTTACGAGAGCACCTTCAACGTGTCCTTGGGTATTCATGACCTTGTCGTGAGCGATGCATCATGTCCCGGCACGGCCCAAGAAACGACTCCATGGAACGTGGCCTGTGGCAACAACGTCACGATCAGCGATCGCCTCAGTCTCTTTTCGGCCTGGCGGGGGCAGCGCAATGATACCAACGCCTACTGGACCCTGATGAGTACATGTAACACGGATTCTGCCGTCGGCCTGGCATGGCTGGGTCAACTCTGTGTCGTCGGAACGGGCGACGGCAACGACACGACCAGTGGCGCCAATGTGGTTGTCAGGACGTCGACGGAATGGCAGGTCTTTGCTCATGAGAGTGGCCACACTTTTGGTGCCGTTCATGATTGCATCTCAACTACGTGCTCGGATGGCTCGGTCTCGATGCAGCAATGCTGCCCCCTGAGCAGTGACACATGCAACGCCAACGGCAAATACATGATGAACCCTTCAACGGGCTCTGACATTACGCAGTTCTCCCCATGCAGTATTGGCAACATCTGCTCTGCGCTGCAGCGTAACAGCGTCAAATCATCCTGCTTATCGAATAACAAGGATGTCGTCACCATCACCGGAAGTCAATGTGGTAACGGAATTGTCGAGCAAGGAGAGGATTGTGATTGTGGAGGCACGGAAGGGTGCGGAACCAACTCTTGCTGCGACCCCACGACGTGTAAATTCACATCGGACTCGGTTTGCGACCCTTCCAACGAGGATTGCTGCTCGTCAGAGTGCCAGTTCAAGGCTTCGACAGAGGTTTGCAGGGTCAGCTCGGGGACATGTGATCCCCAAGAAACTTGTACCGGAAATTCTTCGACTTGCCCCGAGGACAAGTTGGCCGACGACGGGACAACGTGCGGTTCGGATGGAGCTGGCCTCACCTGTGCATCAGGGCAATGTACCTCTCGAGACTTGCAGTGCCGCACAGTGGTTGGTGCTCTTACCACAGATAACAGCACTGCCGCGTGTAACTCGCAAGGTTGTCTACTATCCTGCTCCTCGTCACGCCTGGGTGCAAACGCTTGCTACAACCTGAACCAATACTTCTTAGACGGAACACCGTGCGCAGGTGGTGGCAAGTGCAGCAACGGCAAATGTGAGGGTGCCAATATTGCAGACGAAGTCGGCGGCTGGCTCAAGGATAACAAGAACGTCGTGATACCTGTTGCATCAGTTGTCGGCGGTCTTCTTCTGCTTGCCATTTGTTGCTGCTGTTGGAGTCGCATACGGGGAAGAAAGCGCGTCAAGCGTGTCGGTCGCCCTCTGCCCAATACAGGCTACGTGCAAGGTGGACCGTCGCCGTGGGCTTCGTCCAACAACATGGCACGGTCGCAGCCTCGTGGCCCGGGCGGCCAAATGAATAGGGGAATGCCGCCTCCATATGCACCGTATGGCGGTCAGCAACCTATGAGTCGCGTGCAAACAGCACGGTACGCGTAGAATAGTGAGCGGCTAGTTTCGAGTTCAAATGAAGATAGATACAGTTCCATACCCCACAGCATGGAAGGAGTTTTTGGAGTTTTTTTTCCTGTTTCACGGTTCTTATTCTCCCTATGGTCGGTTTCTTCGGTTTTGAAAGCTCGGCATTGGTTGCATTTTCCTGGGAACAGGGTCCTTCTTGCATTGCAGGTGTTTTTCGAACATTCGGATTGAGGCAAAGAAAGGCAATATGGATGATGGATCCAGTCAGTCAATCAGGCAGGAAAAGAGAAAGGACTAGCTCGGTAAATAGGTTTATAGGGATGATATTGATTATTATGCCATACGATCACCTCACGAGACCTCGAAATTGTATCCATTTTGTTGCGTATCGCATCATTCCGAGGCTCAAATGATTTTTGGGTGTGCTTGGTAGAAGAGTTGTTACAAGAAGAGTATTTGGTTGCTGATGTCAGCTGACGAACTGTAAAAAAGTCCAGGATGCGAATAGGAGCTTGAGAAGAAACATTCAAGTATATTCCTACCTCGTACATCCTCTTGATCGACGGGTTGATTTTCCTCGAGGCTGAGGCCGTGTCTAGTATCTAGTTTAGTAAATCACATAGTGTCCCTCCAGTTGTATATATTATCCGATGTTTCTAACCCCCCCCCCCCCCCAAATATCAAGTCGGCAGGGTATGTATAGTATTGATGACTAATTCAATACTTGACAAAAGAGGAACCATGTGAAGCTTGCTATACATGTTTTTCACTTGATCCATGTTTCCGACTTCCCTTGCTCCCTTTTTGTTTTCTTTTCTGCGATCATCATCCCAAAATTGCGGATATTCCTCCGCAAACGCAGACGACGACCCAGAGATCATTTCATTTTGGGGGTGGCGATGCATACAAGCTGCTGAGTAAAGAAGGAACTAAAGCAGCACTCGAGACGCGGTTAGATAGGTACCCTCAAAGAGGAACGCCGACGTATGAGGGTACATGTTGTGGACCGGGTTCATGCGAAACCAGTATGAAAGAGCCCACTTTGTTTTCTTTTTTCTCGTTTTCTCTCTCGCGGTTCCATGGCCCCCATCGCCGGGCGCGGACAGTCGTCCTGTTCGGTTCTGATCTGTCAATGGTCATATAACGAGTAGCGTTGCACCCTACCGCGTTCTAGAGAATAGCAATCGACCTGGTCGAAAGAAAAGCATACTCCTATGCTGACGCTTATTGGATGTGCTCCAAACGGTCAGCATGTACGGCAAAGCAGAAATCGGTAAAAATCGTCGCCCCAAGCGATAGATTCTGTATACATCAACCTTGTGACTTCATGGATTTGTCATATGTCTTCGGCAATGGGCAGGCCATCACTTGCCGAATGAGAAATACGACGATGGTAGTCCTCAACAACATATCGTACCCCGATCCGCTCTTTTCCTGAGTACGAGAGGAACGGGCAGCACGCGGGAGAAGCGTTTTTAAAGGATATCGGAGGAAATAGTCAGAAGCTTCGACATGCCCATGCGAGGTGATGGAACAAATGTTTCGAGTGGCCAGCAGGAGTCGTCGGTCATTGGCATTGAAACTTGATCGTCAACAGCACATTATTGGCCGGCAGACGCTGCCTCGATGCACCCATGTCTTGACATAATGATGACAACCTACCAAAAGAAGTGTCAAATCATCTAGCAATTGAGTTTCTGCAATGGCTGTACGGTCCCCGGGAGATGCATATCGGAACGGGGTCCCGGTGTCTGTCCTGCAAGTGAGATTCCTCAATCCATTCCTGTTGACGCGGCTATCCGAATTGAGATTCCTGGCGCCTTTCTTCCTGGAAAAAGTCGACTTGCTTTTTCTTCCTTTAATCCTTGCTAGGCTGCAAAAGATCCAGTCCTCTGAAGCAAGGAGGTCTGATTGCGCTGTGGTCGGAATCCCCAGACGCCCACCATGAAAAATCCGGGAAGCCGGTCGGTTGTTCCATGGCCACTGAGGCGAGCCGAAGCCCGGCGTGATAAAGAGACACGTTGTCAGTTACTTGTTACATGAAGTTGTCGGGCCATATTTACTACAGGCTCGAGCAGACGTGGTGGTTGTCGCGGACAAACCCGCTCATGCAGTCGTTGTCAATATCGATTTTGCTCATGTGGGCATCCGATCCGTTATAGAGTTATGCCAGATACATGTGCTTCTCCATGTGTCGGCGCCATCGACGACCATACGGAAGGATCGAGATAGGGTGAGGAGACGGATCTCTGCCTCGAGCTGTCGGGTTCCATCATCCGCGGCCGACGCGTGGGAGACGTGTTGCATTCGGGATTTCGCCGTGAACGGAAGGGGAAGGCACCGGCAGCGATCCCAATGACACGTTAAAAGTTGTCTGGACCTGCAAGATGTGAGAGTCCCTGCCTCACCTCTGCTCTCACATCACAGCATCATCAAAATTGCTCGCATTGGCTTAGATGACAGGTGACTGATCGATATGCCGGGGACAAAACTCGGTAGAGCGCATGGCACTTGCATAACTCCGCAATTTGCGCCCACGAAGTACTGTAGTGCGCTGGAGCATCAAGGCAACTGTCTCTGTCATGGAAACCCGGTGCGCGAGCAGGTGTATGTATGTTTTTTGTCTCTCAAAGTCTTCCAGCGGGCGAAGATCTTGTGGTTTTCTCCAGGCGCAAACCAAAAAGACACAAGGGCAGATTCGCTGGTGTCGCGCGGCAAGGCAGCCGACGGCAGAGACCACGACATTGATTCCTTCCATTTTCGAGGGCGCGGTGTTACTGATCATGCAGACTGCCAGAGCTGCATGGTGTAACCGGCAGGCCTTCTCCTTGTGACGACAAACGGACAACCATCCGATATTCACAGGCGACGGCGCAGAGGTTTGAGTGGTGGCCGGCGACCATCATCTGGCCACCCCTGCGGTCGACAAGCGCAGAGTATGCACCCAGGCTAGGATAGTGGGACGACCTGATGCAAGTCGTATCAATAGTTGACAGCTCGTCTGCCGAAAAGGGTTGCCACCATACGATCTAGCATATGAGGTAGCCTTTATTCGGCCCTGTCTCGTGTGCTCAACACACAACCAGCTTTTGCCAGCGGCTGAGATATTCACGCCGGGTTGTAGCAAATAGTCGTCCTAGGCAGGGATCAGCAGATGGAAGGGATAGAAAAATAAAAACCGTTGCGCTACTGTACGTGTGCAAACGTTATGCAGGTATATTGGCCAGTTGGGAGGAGGAGAGAGATGAAGGAGGACACCATACGTTACCTACCTGGGAGTCGAGGCTGGCCCAGAGGCGTAAGCAGAGCACCAAGAGCCACGCCATCTTGGTACCTATGTAGCTGATCATGTCCGTCAGATCATATACTATGGGCACATTATCTAGATGCTGCTGCCGACACCGCTGCAGCGACGGCGCACCCGGTATGCGGCATGAGGCGAGGTGAGGGGTGGGAAAGAAGAAGAAAAGAAAATATGCTTCTGGAGTCTTGGCAGCAGGCGCCTGCTTGCTACCCATATGTATGTGTATATCTGCAGATGAGCAGACGCCGGTTCATGTTTTGACAAGAGTCATGATGCGGTTCAACATTGTTGGTGTACAGAAGAACAATGCCTGGGCTGTAACGGGAGACGCTATCTGTTTAGGTGAAGGAGGTAACGCCCTGAAGCTGCCCATGTACACAACAAGTTTCCCAAAGAAGGTACACGTTTAGGCATCCGTTATCTAACGCACAAACCTTGCAAGTATCGACTTGCGAGTGGAAAGCACGACTTGCCAGTCAAGAGGAAAGTAGGTAACCTAGGTAGGTGCGTAAGAACAAAAAGATGCAATGAATTGAATGCAGCTGGCGAGGCTTTTTGTGCTTCCAACGTTCCTGCCTTCGTAAGGTCAATATACACGTCTCGTAAACGACCAGAAGGAAATTGGATCTATTCAGCTTCTCTGTCATCATCTTTTCTAGCTTCCGATTCATACTTTTCGTATACATGAGAAGACAGCTTTGTCAACCTCAATTCCGGGATGCGAGTGCAGCAAAAACGACCCGGCACTCGGACTCCTATCGAACCTAAAAAAACGTGCTTTCAGGGGGCCACTCATGAGAAAGTAAGCTGAAAATCAACAATAACTATCGACCTGCACGGGCAAATCACAAATTCCATTTTTTCTAATTCTTTTTTAATATTTTTTCTTTCTTTCCTTCTTTGGTCAACTTGCTTATCCCAGGTACCGAGCTACTTTGCCCGCTGCGGAGCCGCGCGCCGCACTCTCGCATCTCCACACTTTTTCATCTCTTTACAGTGGTGCTCATACAGCTGCTGTAGGTAGGTACTGTATGTACCTAGAGAGGTCGCCTGTCTTCTATTCTATTACTCTGTGCTGCAGCAACCAAACAGCCGCTCTGATGCGCACGCATCCCCTGCCCCCGATACATCGAGGAATCTGCAAACAAAAAAATACCATCATATAGATGACCACTTCACGGACCTGAATGCGATAGATACCATGGCCAGAGCTCGCTTTGACTCATGAGATACGTAGGTACCGAACAGTAACAAGAAAGAACTAGAAAGATCTGACCTTTCTGCTACCACTGGACGTACTTCCTGCGTGCACCAGAAAAGCATCCGGCAGCCCGCTCAGCTTCCTCTCTCTGCCCCTGTCCTGACCATCAACTTTAGCAACCATATCCTGGCTTCTATTGTCCGTCTATCCTTCGTCTTCGGCATCTATCCGCCCAAGGCAAAGAAAAATCGAGGACTAGGTAGCGAGTGAGAGTGATGCGCTCGCTCTACCTGGCCAGGAACCATACATCTATTCATTCGCCTTTTTCTCCTCCCACTCACTGCGAGCAATCCTTGCCAGTCTATTTTTGCCTTACCGCAGGGGCCCCCATCAACCTTATAAAAGGGAACGCCCTTTTCCCTCTGTCATGAGCGCGGGTCAGCATGGGGGCATCACCTACGGTTACTATACCTCCAATATGAGCGGATCGCAGCGACCACCGTCCAATATGAGGCCCGCCGCCCAGTATCAACAGCAGCAGGCCCAGCAGCAGCAACACCACACCGAGTTCACCGCTGAGATGCGTGATCGCCAGGCACGCGGCAAGGATCCTTACCAGGATTCCGAGGACTCGCTAGACGCCAGCCACTGGGCAAGTGCAAGTAGTAGCAGTAAACGCCGGTAAGCTTCTCTTCATTCTGCTCATTCTATTCGTACTTACACTTTTCTTTTTCTGGTTTGCTTTCCCATCTCTCGACTGCACGCCACAACTAATCACTAGCGCTAGAGAGGAACCCTTCACCGTGGTGGAGAAGAGACGAACTGCTGCTCAGGTGCTCGACACGCCCGAGCTGCTCATGGATAGTGCACAGCGAGGCAATGATGTAGGTTGAATTTTGTTTGTCAATTCCTGGAAGACTATCCATTGGCTCCCTCCGAATGATTGCGCTTGGCCGGTTGTGTTCTGCATCTTTTGCCTTGTCATCATATTTGTGCGGCTTCTTGGTCTCGTATAAGTCTATAGACCCAAGGCCTTGTATCCTTATCTCGCGCTTGCCCTCAGTTTGGAATCGCGGTTCAAGGCATCGCCGCATCCATCATCTGAGAGTATATATGAGCCTTTTGCTGACCATAAATCAATAGTCTATACCGGCAACACGTCTCCGATACACGCGCATGCTCTGTGGAGTCGAAGGGCCGGAGCAGCCGTCCCGGCACGGCTCGTCGTCCGGTTCCAAATCATCCGGCTCGCGGAGGCATGCCGGCGGCAGCAAGAGCCGGACGCATACGCCCAAACGCCAGAGCAGCGGTGCCAGCAGCGAGCGTGCAAACATGTGAAACATGCAGTCCTGATGCATCATGATCGAGCATTTACCTCGAAAGTCCGGACGTCATTTCCCTCCAATTGGATAGGATGGAATCAGGAAAGCGACGTCGATGGACGTCGTCGTCGTCGTCGTCGTCGTCGTCTATTACTTCCGGAATATGAAGCGAACGAAATCTGTGGCAGCATGCGACATGCCATGTGGGTGGTTTTCTGATTTACAGCACCAGGACAGTCTTTTCCGCAAATGGTCTTCCCCTTGGTTTTCGGGGTCCGGCGTGTTTTCAGTTTTTGAACAAATTTTAATCTTCGATAAAGAACGTCAACATCAGACAGATGGTTACAGGACAGCGGGCTACATAATCCTTTTGTAATTGTGTAGGGATCAAAGCCTGCTTTAATGTATATTGACTCAAATAAATGAATGATTCAAGTGCTGACTGGCCATTTTATTAAAATTATTCTCTTTTCAAGTGTCATGAATACTTTCTCAAATTGTGCAACTATGGCCCTTGAAGTATTTTTTTACTACATGGTATGTTACCCCGTATTACGATCACGTATATTGGGACAAGCTCATGTACGCCGCGGATCGCAAAGTGACATGGGTGTCTATGCAACAAAGAAAAGAAATGCACATCAGGTTTCATCGAAAAAGTCATGAGGACCCTAGGTATCTCTGTATTGTCTCAACTGATTGATTACCATCTGAGGGGGAAAAGTGTGCCCTTTCGTGTGCTTCATGAGCACCAAGATACAGCGTGAACCAGAAAGCTGGCCTCACACTACCAATATTCCATACCTCCTACCAACCAAACCAGTAACGGGAACATTGTGTGCCAGTCTGAAAAAAGCATGGCGAAAAGCAGGGCAAAAAACGATCCTCCGACCATCCCAAAACTAGGGTCTCTGACCTGTGCCGGGTTCGGATCTTCCAATTCCACCAAACAGTCGCGAAGATGTACAAATCGGAGACATAATTTTACTAAAGTAAATGATTAGAGAGTGTTCACGAGGACATCGCCAGAATATTGACATACCATGATCTCGTCGTCCATGGGGGCATCGCCGTTGTTAGCAGGAGCAGGGGCACTGCCATTGACATTCTCATTCTGGTTACCGGACTCAAAGTAGTCGGCCATCTCGCTGTCCAGCTCCTCAGCCGACTTCTTGGCCGGACGAGAGCTCTTGGCAGCGCGGGCGGGCTTTCTGCGGCCGGCCCTGGCGCCACCAGCACCAGCATCCTTGGTGGCGGCCTCCTTCTTCTTGTTGGGCACAGCAGACTTGGGCTGCGACTTGGGCTGGGAGATGCGATCAGTCAAAGTCTTGGGTGCAGGTGCAATCTCGGCAGCCTTGTCACCGCTGACGATGATCTCGATCTTGATAGGTCTACCGTCGACCAAAAGTCCGTTCAGCTGGTTGAAAGCCTTGGAGGCACCATCACGCTTGCTGAAGGTGATGGTGGCAACACCACGGCTGGCACCGCCGGGGCCATATGCAAGCTCCAGGCGCTTGATGGGACCGACAGAGGTGACGAAGTACTCCTACGTGGAAAAGGTTCATGTTAGTGATTCGAATTTCGTACAGGTGTCCAATCGTAATCGCGGTATTTCGAACTCCGAGCATCGACAGGAAACCAGAAGAATAACCCCTCCCCGGGGTATGAACGTGTGCACATCTCAACAGCGAGCACACAGTGAGCGTTAGTAAAGTCAGCAGCCCAACGCAGCGCGCCTTGGGCGTTGATGACACTGCCGGGGCATGATCAGAATCATCACCATCACCGTCCTGTTCCGACCAAACTTTGTGCCCATAGTTTCGAACAGCCAAGACGACAACACCGATACATGAATATCCGTACAGTATCATCTGAATCAGCATCCCATTCCAGGGGTGCTTCGTACCAACGCATGCTGAGGCTTCCAATTGCTACCTTGGAAGCCGAACGCGAAGAGTCTACCTTGCTGATCTGATCGGAAACATGAACCACCATAACCCTCAGATAGTGTGCGACTCAATGTCCTCGGGCCCGCTGTTTTGCTGTTGCTCACTGATGTGCTCATTGCGAGTCGGAAATTTGAATGTACAGATCGTCAAGCATTCTCAGCTTGAAGAGTGCCTGTACGGTTTTGCATGTCTTTCAGCGCCATAGTCAACTCGTCGACATGAAGTGATTCGATGCAGAGGGTGCCAATCCTTGCAGAGGTCTTCACCATGTATTTCGACGAGGACCTGCTCAACTCCCGAGTCTGTTGCAAGCAGAGCTTTGCACGTAGACGTGCAGAGGAAGGAGACGGGGCAACACGACAGCTTTCGATCGGCCAAATTGTCCATCCCATGAAAAGGGAGCGTGACTTGGCTCGATCGTATGATGCATATGATCTTGCGCGCGCGATTGAAGGAGGATGTCGATGAAATTCCACCGGCACGAAATAGCCTTAATGGAAACATACCTTGATCTGTGACTCAGTCACATCCTTGGGCTTTATAGTGTGTTAGCATAAAAGTCCAACTGAAGTGGGCGGCGCGGGATTTGCTTACCAAGTTGCTAACGACAACCTTGCTGTCACCGGGTCCTCCAGAAGCCTTGGCAGGGGCCTGCTTAGCAGCAGTCTGGGGCTTCTTGGAGTTCTTCTGAACTCCGCCGACGGGGGCGACAGTGGTGGTGCGGCCCGAGGCACGGCGTGCTGGGTTGCGGCCACCACGGCGGCCACCAGCCTTGCGCTGGGTGGAGACGATCTCGTCAAGAGACTGGTCGAGCTTGCCGGACATCTTGGTTTTGAATCGAGGTGATGTGTTGGAAAAGGTTTGATTATTGGGCGGCAGTCGACTTTCGCGTCGGCTGGATTGGCACAAGGTGACGGGTGTCGGGCGGACTGCGTAGACTGGTGATTGCAACGAAGAAGCTGTGTAGAGTAGCAGAGTGCACTTTCTCAAGTTGCGCTCCTGGTTCTGTTGCAGCTGATGTGAATATTAGGAGTTTCTGTTGGCGAAAGAAATATGAAGAAAGCTGTCGGCGCTCGTGAAACGCGAGACGGTCAGAGGCGGTTGCGCAAGTTGGCTACTGCGGCAGAAATAGATTTGATGGCAGAAGAAGAAAAGAAACAAGAAGACGCGATGATCTCGTGCGTGCGAATGGAAAATAACGCGATGGCGGGCGCGAAGAGATGGACTGGTTTTCTGCTGGGTGGGAGAAAGATGAAGTCCGCGGGCGTGGATGTTTTGGAGTGGAGGAGCTGAAGCCTGATGGACGGGCGGGCGCAAAAGAAATGGGGGACGAGAGTCGCGAAGAGGGAGCGCAGGAAGGGAAGGGTCAGGCAGCCGCAGCGCAGTCCAAAATAAACGGGGCGTAGCGTAGGCGGCGAGCGAGCACTACTACTACAGTAAAACTAAGGTGGGTCCCCGCCTCTGGCGCGTCAGGTCAGATCAGGGGAAAGCCTGGTGCTAGTCCCAATCCGACCTATCGAGTCTTGGCCTTAATAGCTTGCGTGTCAATCGCAGATAGGTACACTCTACAGATCGCGCCCGTTTGACGGTCATGATATGTCTTGAGCCGTTTGTCATGCGCCCAGAACCTTTACATAGGTGGACCTTTGATGTTGCTGACGGGACCTGGCAAAAACGAACATCAATCCTAGATGCTTGGATCGCTGGGTTGGGAATTTGTATGCTACGGAAGCTGCACTGTAAGAGTGAGTATGTGGTGAATTAGAGCAGCATCGAGACATGATTCACATCGTTTCCGTCCGGGAAGAGGTGCCAATCCAATAGTGATTGATTGATTCATAACTTGTGACAGACTCATCGCGAACCCCTTGATCTTAATGACTGTCTCTTTTGTGCCCAGTTCTCATCATGTCCGCCTTCATTATGTGGCCAACCACTGACTTGTCGACCGCATTGCGAACACCAGAACGCTTGTGTGAATTTGTTCCTGTCCACAGCAGTTCACTGCTGTTTGCGTAATGTAGCGCTTCTTGTGCCGTGCATTCGTACCTCCTTGAGCGCCTCATCCTTATCTTTATATACCTGGCTTCACTGTGCAATTATTCTGCCATCGCCGATCGCTGCTGGGAACTTCATGGCTTTGCGACGCCCGAAGACTTTCCGACTGCTGGGGCTTGTTGTACGGGCTTGGCGGCGGCAGCCTTCTCTGCAAGAGCGCTGTCGGAAGAATTGACCTCGAAGAAGTGGTACAGAACAATGAGAACCATGGCGACAGAGCCAAGGAAGATGGCGAGTCGGTACAGATCGTCGTCGGAAATCATGGTTGCAGGTTTGATGGCGCGGCCGATTCGAGAGTATGTATTGCTGCACAAGGAGCTGCAAAGGTTGTCAGTCTACTATACAGAGTCTCGGCGATGGCAAAACTGACCTTCAAAGAAGAAGTGTGAAGTGAGCAAGTCCACTCGTCGGAATGATGCGATGGGCGCTGGCGTTGAAGGTGTGTAATTGATGTTTAAAGGCCAGCTGGAGCTTGGTACATTCCAATGGGACATTGATTAATTGATAACCGCCAGCCAGGCTTGGGGGTACGTACTCCATTCCTACATGCATATGGAGACTTAATTGCAGGATGTGGCTGTGGAGGCGCGTTAACGTGGCTCTCTGCTACTAATGGACCGTGCGCAGCGTCCTCTGCGACTCTAACCAAATTTTTTTCTTCTTTGAAAGCATCATGTGACGTAGCTTTCTGGGAGCCCCTCCAGTGATCTTTCAGTCGGGCTTGCAGGCTCAGCATCCCACCAAAGCCCCCCCACACCACCCACTAACAATCCACCATTTATCACTGGAATCGACTGAAACTTGCCTCACTTACCGGTAGAGGGCAAGGTTTCGAGTCTCGACCTACGGAATTGCACAGCGAAGCGGTCGCAAAGGAGGCAATTCCTGCAAACATCGCTGATCGATTTCAGCGGCTCAACGACATTGACAGAATTATTAGACTGTCACACCTCGAACTACCGCAAACATGGCGCCAAAGGGTGGCAAGGACGACAAGGGCAAGAAGCCTGCCGGGACTGGCAAAGTCCTGGATGACAAGACCTTTGGTATGAAGAACAAGAAGGGAGGAGCTGCGCAGAAGCAAATCAAGCAGATCCAGTCCTCCATGAGCAACAGTGCCGAGGCGAAGAAGAAACAGTCACAGCAGGAGGCCAAGGCGAGAGAGAAGAAGGCCGCCGAGGATGCCCGCGCCGAGGCTGCCATGCTGCTCAACAAGCCGGCGCAAGTACAAAAGGTGCCTTTCGGTGTCGACCCCAAGACTGTCCTGTGTATATTTTACAAGAAGGGCGATTGTGAGAAGGGCAAAAAGTGCAAATTCTCCCACGATCTTTCCATCGAGCGCAAGACGGAGAAGAAGAACCTGTACACCGACGTCCGAGCCGAAGAAGAAGAGACCAAGAAGAAGGAGACGTCCGACGACTGGGACGAGGAGAAGCTGCGGAAGGTCGTCCTCTCCAAGAAGGGCAACCAGCAGACCAGCACCGACAAGGTCTGCAAGTTCTTCATTTCGGCCATCGAGGATGGAAAGTACGGTTGGTTTTGGGTATGCCCGAATGGCGGCGACCAGTGCAAGTATAAGCACGCTTTGCCACCTGGGTATGTTTTTCTTCTGCTCTATCACATCACATATGTTCTGACATTAGTACCAGCTTCGTCCTCAAGACCAAGGAACAACGCGCCGCCGAGAAGGCTCTTATGGACAAATCTCCTCTGAAGACGCTCACGCTCGAAGAGTTCTTGGAGTCCGAGAGGCACAAGCTGACTGGTACCCTCACGCCCGTCACGCCCGAGTCCTTTGCCAAATGGAAGAAGGATCGTTTGGATAAGAAGGCTGCCGAAGAGCAAGCGAAGAAGGCCAAGGAAGCTACTGGCCGTGCGCTCTTCGAGAGTGGCGACTGGCGCTTCCAGGAGGAAGAGGAGAGCTCAGACGAAGAGGGAGACGAGGACGACGACGACGACGACGACGACGAAACCTGGAACCTGGAGAAGATGCGAAACGAAACAGAGGCTTTGCGCCAACAGAAGGAAGCAGAACGGTTGGGCAACGGGGTCGAAACGAGCACAGGAGCCAACCCCGCGACCGAGCTGACAGAGCCCTCCGAAGTCAACGACGTCGCATGATGCGACACTATCCAGTCCAGACTTTTAAAAGTGACGGCGCCCAAAAGCAGAGTTGCATGAACAGTGGCAAGCCGAGAGAGAGGAAGCCAACAGAAGTCATGTCACTCAATCAGTAGCTGAGCACTGATTTTATGTCGCGCAGGCATGCTTCTACGTCGCCAGTACCTGTTGCCCCTCCTCGAGGAGCTGGGCAGAACAGCAGGCCAACGACAAGACATGTCGGCACCTCAGCTATTTTGGAATCAGAGTCTGCATATTTACGTGGAGAATGACCGTCATGAAACAATATATCATCGTGACTATATGCCTGAATCAAGAAGACCATATCCAGAGTACTTTTACATTTCTATATAAACTCGGATACTGCCTCGCCCCATCGGGCCATAGGCGTTATTTTGATGCTTTACGACGCAATGGATACTGTTTCCCCCCGTCCCCCACGGTTACTGAATGTGTCGGGTAAGACTGAGATACAGCACTGCACCCATGAATCTGAGCCGTTATAAATAGTTGTATAGTAGAAGGCGCTAAGTACGTGTATAACAACTCTACGCGATGGCTTGTTAGACATTGTCGAAATGATAAGCAGTACCCGTATATTGACGCGTACATGCTGAACCCTAAAGTGCTGGCATCCTATCACATTGATTCAAGTTATATAGTCTTCGAACAGAGGCCCATCGATTTGTGGTTCAAAAGTGTGCAGCCGCATTTATCCAAGATTATGCATATAACGGTGATGAAGACGCGCTACACGATGCTGCATCCAACTCGTAGAATTGACAACGCATTCCCAACACTTACCTTTTGAATTACTTTGAACCTACGACAACATTTTTTTGAAAACATCAAGAACTGCGTTGAACCTTGCATAAAAGGCTGGGGAATTTCAGAGAAATATTATCTTGCCGAAAAAAAGTTTTTGAAGCTCGGGTTTTCACGATCGACCTGCTCCGAACTGTGTGCCATGACCACGGTAAGACTGGATGACTATGACATGTTCTTCGACGAGGGCGCATCGGAAGAGGCCGATGAGGATGGAGTCGACGTTGTGAGGTACGAAGAATCCGGGGAATCTTTGCATGAAGTCGGTGATGGAGAGTCTCGGGCATTTCCTCCTGCGATGGAGGACGACGAGATACAAATGGCCCCTCTTCAAATCAACGACGTGGACACAGACGAGCATTCCGGCGAGATTGCAGCGGGTTCCAAAGATGTTGAAATGTACGATGCGGAGTTGGAGGCAGCCCTGCACGACGCTCTGGCTGAAGACAATGTCAATGAAAGCGTTGGAAGTTCACAGCACGTGAGCCTGACGGGACAGACCAACGGACGGCGGGCACCAAATGGTAAAGGCAGGATGGTCAGAAAGGCAGAGGCTGAGGCTATCTCGAGTGAGGATGAGCTGGCAGCAGATGCAAGCGATTCAGCAGGAGCATACACAGAAGGCGCGGAAGACGTGGCTGCCCCGGTCACCTTAAGTCTGGTTGCGAGGCCAAAACACCAGGGCAAAGGAAAAGCCGCGTCTCAAACATCACCGCATCTACACATCTCAAAAAAGCCAAGGTTGGATAGGCCACAGCCCAGACCCTCGCCCCACGCGGGATCGTCACGACAGGGAGCGATCGATATGGAACACGACCGCCTCCGGGCCAGACAAGCGCCCAAGCCCGTCTCTGCAGAGATGGCCGAGGCAATCGCCGCCATGGACCAAGAGATACGAGATGAGCAGCCCAAGAAGCGGGGCCGTGGGAGGCCACCCAAGGCCGCAAAGAATGGTATGTTGTTTTGCATTACGGCCGTTGCAGGGTAGCCTGACCCACGCGCTCCTTTTTGCTTACACATACACGGCAGGTCACCAAGCTGTGGTTACGGCGGTCAAGTCGGGAAGTGCCAGTATTCCGGCGGCAGCCAGCGGACCTGGACCGGGAGTCAAGAGGCGCGGCCGGCCGGCCAAGAAACTCATGAAGCGTGTGCCCAAAATGACACCCTTCTGCTGCGAGTGGATCAGCAGTTCTACCAAAGACGAAGAAGAAGATAACGACGACAATGACGACAATGAATCATCCGCCTTCGGAGGCGGTCCATGCCCCGCTGAACTGCAGAATCTCGAGACTCTGCGTCGGCATGTTTACATCGTCCATGGCCCCGAGTCGGCACCATATACCTGCGAATGGGGCAAATGCGCTTCTTCTCTGGAACCCGCGACATTCGACAACGAGGAGGCGTGGACGGCGCACATGGAGCACAAGCACCTGATCCCGTACTCATGGCACATGGGAGACGGCATCCAAAACCGTGGCATCGAAACGCGGGACATGTACAAGAACCCCGACAAGCTCCCTCGCTACCTCTTCTCGGCGGACGGGCGGCAGCAGGTCACGCCAAGTGTCCGCGATCAGCAGTTCGACGATGCGAGGGACGCACGGGAGCGGGCGACGAGGCTGTACGAGTTGAGAAAAAGGGTAGACGAAAATGCAGAGGCACCAGAAGAGCGCGAGCGGGCATACTTGGCCCTACCGCCAGTCTGATCAGACCTGAGACGAGTATCAAGGCATATAATACCCCTTACGTATTAAAGCAGGCTTTTGCTGTTGCAATACTTGAACAGAATGATTTTCATGTCAAGATACATTACCACTTACAGATCAATGACAAGGTCATGCTTACAAAGGAGGTATGAACCCAATACGACTATTGACTTATTTCAGAAACAGGATGTCGCCTAATTCCGGGACATACGTAGTAATCTCTCTCTTCCTTTCTTTGTTTCTACTTGCTCCTGCGCGATAGCCTCACCATACACGATGTCGACCGTTTGAGCCTCTAGCGGGCACGTGCATTTGTTTGTTTCGATCATCCAGGGGCAGATCGAATCAAAGTTTGGGATTATTACAAACCACTGGCTGAAAGTCCTAAAAGTCTCTTGATACTTTCATGCTGTAGGCTTGCGTAGAGTGTATGCAGCAGAGCGAGAGACACATTTGTAATGGATTTACATATATCAAATTCAAGGATCTTCTCTTCGGCCGGACAATGAACGGCACCATTTGATGATGTGTATCAATGTCGCGCAGAGTTGTTTACCAATGAGCCTCTCTACATGAACGGGGATCCTCAGCCTGGGCGACAAGGGGTGGGCAGGTCTCAACTGGTCAGACGACCCAGAAGACGTGGTTGTCGTCTGAAGTAAGTACTTGAGAGGGTAGCATTGTCGCATCGCATCGCGGCAAGTAACGATAGTTGGGGAAGGGCAACCTTGTCTCTCCCTGGGATTGGAAAGCCGGGGGATATTCTTTTTAGTGGAAAGCCTCATTGTTGCGCGTCGAATGAAACCCAACTCTGGCCCGATGCGTGTCATAGTGTATGATACCGTGCTGCTGCACAGTAGATGGAAGTCGGCTTAAGGTACCCGTACCGTACTCTTGATGGGTTCCGGACACAGCCATAATACCCAGGTTAAGAAATGTTCTTATTTTTTATTTTTATTTTTATGCTTTGCTGCGCCATGGGCCTCTGACGTTAGATTGGAAAAGAGAGGGCGCATGAAATCATGATTGATAATGAGAATATCCATTCTCGCGCGGCGAGCAGGTCTGCCAGAGCCCGCCAGAGGCCCCCCCAGTGACGTTTTAAAAACGGGGGACAGGGACATAACAGCAGCCCGCGGGCGGTTGCGGATTGGAACACTGTGGGGAACGACACGACAGCGCTGACCCATTGGCAATTTGATGGCCGCAGCGAGCCCCCCGAGCCCCCCTGGAAAGAGACGTACCCAGAACCATATCCACGAGTTTTTAGTTTCCTACAGCGAGCATGGCCGCACGGCAGTGAGGTTTGTTGTCAAACAGGCTGTCAATTGCATTTGAAGCCTGCCCAAAACGAAAAATGTATTGGACAGCATTGTACAATACACATGCCGGCGCCTGTTTAGTGCGCTATCTCAGGCTCTCTGCCAGCACATACTACGGGATACAGTACATACATGCGGCAATCAACCGTGCAGGCGAGCCAACAGGCAGTGGATGGGATGGATCTGAAAACACACGGCCCAGGATCCCGCAGAAGGGAATAATCAATGTTCTGCAGCCTGGAGACCGGGAGACTGGGAATTAGAGAATTTGCATAAATCCCAACCTGGATCGGTTCATCGTCGGGGCGAGATAATTATCATTGGTATTGGTTTTTTTTTTCCCTCTGTGGTCAGCTTTCATGACCACTCTTTGAACTTTGCTCTCCCCAAAACAGAAACAACGTGGCAAGCCCCAAGCATCGTCACTGCACGCATAGCGTCTCTTGACACTGCTACTGACTGCTAAAAGGTACCAGACCTGCTACTGCATGAGGAGCCATCAGCCATTTCTCCCTTCCATCTACCAAGTAGTACTAGCAAGTCTGACGGTTGAGAGTCTTTGACCTCCCTTGACCTACCTAATCTAGGCCATCTAGTCTCCTTCTGTCGCTTAGTTGGCCCCTCTATTGTTCTCCTCCCAGCAACCTCCGAAGTACCCGCCGGTACCTTGGCTACTCAACCAGCAAGCATCCTGCGACCCGATTCAGACGCCAGTCCAGCGGCAGTGTGCAAGGGAAAGGGGAAGCCTCTCCGAGTTTGGCACCGTTTCCCGTCGTTTGTCTGGACTCTGGCCTCTCTGGCTCCCCACCCCCCCTGGTCTGATCCAGCTCTGTCCTGCTGTCTGTGTGCTGCTGCCACTGATCGAGCGAACTAGCTAGGCCGCGCCCCCTTCTGGACACGCCCATCTACCCTACTACATACTGCTACTACGTAGTACCGGCCTGAGGCAGAGACAGACAAGCCCGGATCACTATTACCAAGCAGGTCAAGCACCGTCTCTGCTCACAAAGCCCGGCCAAGCCGCCAAAGCAGGGCCAGAGGTCCCAGAACTCCCCAGGACCACTCACGAGCCATTGATCGACCATGGGGTCCTCATCGGCTGCTAAGTCCAGTGGAAGTCGTGCTTCTTCGCCGACGCAACCTCCTCCGCCCGAGCCTCCGATCAATCATTCTCTGGCTCAACAATCCCATTCCGATCATCAACAACCCGCCGCCGCGTCCACGTCTGCCGCCCGCCGCTTTGCCAACCTTAGGATTAGACATCGACTGGCAACATGGCATGCGCATGACCACCACGCTCACTCCACCACTGACGACATCGAAGTAGGCACCATGCCGTCCGTTCAATCGCCGCGAGGCAACTTCAACCAGAAGTTGAAGAACTTCTTCAAGATCAGCAATGACTCAAAGTCCTCCCACTCCTCGGAGAAGACCCAGGACTCGGGCGCGCCAAAGAACAATGACGGCAAGAATAAGGGAAACCGGAATACAAAGTTCTTCGCGACCGTCGGTCGTCTTAGGTCGACGACGACGGCCAGCGAGGGCAATCCGCTCGACGAGGCCATGAGCCCGACTGCTCATGCCAATCCCTACTACGCACTCCAAGGACAACCTGCCCTCCAGCACCACGGTAACGACTTGGCTGTACCGCCCAGCCCTCCTGACACCCCGTCCCTGAAGATTTCTGGTCCCGATGGCGCACAGGCGCACGCCTCCACAGCCACCAAGGAGGAGTTGGCAAGGAAACTCCGCAGAGTCGCAAGTGCTCCAAACGCCCACGGCCTCTTCTCTAAGGGAGGCGCCAACGGCGAGCGCCCTGCCACCGCCGAACTTGGCAAAGAACCACTCGAGCACAGTTCCGATGCCGTAGGTCTCGTGGACAAGTCGGCTTCCACCGACAATGGAAGTCTGGCCGTGCCCGACAAGGACGGGCTCGGCGCTCTGCCTTCTCCCGGCCTCAACCCGCTGGCGTTCCGCAGGACCTACAGCTCAAATTCTATCAAAGTGCGCACTGTGGAAGTTGGTCCTTCAAGTTTCGACAAAATCAAGCTCATCGGAAAGGGTGACGTCGGCAAGGTCTACCTCGTGAGGGAAAAGAAGAGCTCAAGGCTATACGCAATGAAGGGTAAGCATAGATATCGTCGGCAATACCCATTGGCATTGGTTTCAGTTTATACTAACTCGATGTAGTGCTGAGCAAAAAGGAGATGATCAAGAGAAACAAGATCAAGAGAGCTCTCGCCGAGCAGGAGATTCTGGCTACGAGCAATCATCCATTTATTGTCACACTGTACCATTCTTTCCAGTCTGAAGACTATCTTTACCTTTGCATGGAATACTGCAGCGGCGGAGAGTTCTTTAGAGCCTTGCAAACCCGCCCCGGCAAATGCATTCCCGAGGACGATGCGCGCTTTTACGCCGCCGAGGTCACCGCGGCCCTGGAGTACCTCCATCTCATGGGCTTCATCTACCGTGATCTGAAGCCAGAGAACATCCTGCTTCATCAATCTGGACACATCATGTTATCAGACTTTGATCTCTCGAAGCAGTCGGATCCCGGTGGCAAGCCGATAATGATCATGGGTGGAAAGGGAAACTCCTCGGCGATGCCTGCAATCGACACCAAGTCGTGTATCAACAACTTCCGCACCAACTCCTTTGTAGGAACTGAGGAGTACATTGCTCCAGAAGTCATCAAGGGCAGTGGACACACGAGTGCGGTGGATTGGTGGACGCTTGGTATCCTGATCTACGAAATGCTCTACGGCACTACGCCTTTCAAGGGTAAGAACCGAAACGCGACATTTGCCAACATTCTCCGAGAGGAGATCCCCTTCCCGGAGCACACTGGAGCACCCCAGATCTCGAAGTAAGTTGACGTCCCCATCATACGTCATGCAAGCTAGTTATTAATATATCCCCTGTAGTTTGTGCAAGTCCTTGATACGTAAGCTGCTCATCAAGGACGAGACTCGGAGGTTAGGATCTCGTGCCGGCGCTTCCGACATCAAGGTACACCCCTTCTTTAGGACAACGCAGTGGGCCCTCATTCGTCACATGGCGCCTCCGATTATTCCTCATGTCAGCAAAGACAACGAGACCATCAACTTTAGAAACGTCAAGGAGAGTTACAGCGTCGACATTAGCGGCACCAGAAACTCGAATCTCAAGGGCGTACCGCTTGATAGTGGTCTGGCAACGCCTGGAAACGAGATTGTGGATCCCTTTGAGGAGTTCAACAGCGTGACGTTGCACCACGATGGCGATGATCACTATGGTAGCCAAAGCTCGATCGAGCCGGCACGGTAGAACAGAGCTGGCCCATCGCGCGATGACAGAACTGCCGCTGGACAGAAGCGGTCTCCGTTCCAGCTTATCAGTGATTTATAGGAGCAATCTGGTTTGCACTTTGGTTGAAAGGCTGGTTTCCGCTCTGTGGAGGCCAGGAAGGGAGAAATTTCTCACCACACCAGCCACAGGCTACACAAAAAACATGATTACCCAGCGAGCCCGTGATCTCCGGGTTGTACTTTTGAAGATGAGAGACGAAATGTCACGCATTTTGAGACAGCGAAACTCCATCATCTTTCGGCTCATCGCATGGTGGCCATCAACGCCTCCATCAACGAGTATCGGCAAAGAGAAGAGTAAGAAAGAGCAGCATTGAGTCATATCACCGGCGTTACTGTAGCAGGATTTGAGGAGTTTTTAGGTCAATACTTTGCTATGAGAAAAGAAACAAAGGATATTGTTTTTCAGCCCACGAATGGTCCAAGGAATTGAAGCTTGGCTCCTCGAATGTGAGATCATGACCAGTGATATGTCTATGTGAAGTGGTGAAACGGTCTCTTTTTTTGAGCCTACCAGCTGGAAAGAAGCTCGCAAGTAAAATGGTGGGGAAGCCATTTGAAAATGTCAGTAAGACAGACAGTTCCGATTCTTCTCTTGGATAACCCGACATGGTGAGTTCATATCGGTTGTTGTGAATAGTATTTTCCAAGTACAGATCTGCCTCATGGGAGTACGCATCCCGCTGCCATTGGCCTTGTCTATGATTCATTGGACTTGAGAGTAATTATGAGCCAGCCCACGACATGCTTGTATTTTCTGCTTGTCGAACATGCTTAAAACACTTTCACGATGGCAGGAACCCGCTATATGGCGTGGGAATTAAATTGGCCTCCACGAATAGAAACATGTCATCTCTAGAGTCAGAAGGTAGTCTTGAGTAAGGCCGCCAAAGTGGAATCCATCCAACTTCATTAAATAGTTGGGCTGCAGCATAAACACAGCAATACATTTTCACATTTCTTTGCCTTGAACGCAATTAATACCTCAACACAGTGACAGTAACAAAACATAGTTGGGTCTCAAAGTACTAGAAGAGGCGAGCAGCACAGTCTTGTCCTATTTTCGCCACCGTTCTTGTGGTGTACACACTATGGCTATTACACAAAGGAGCTGGTGCATTCACGAAAGACCCTTTGTAGAAGAGACGGGTTGCCAGAGTAAGAATTCGAGCAGCACAGGAATCGTTTCCATTACGAACCAAGAGCCCTAAGTTGAGGCATCTTCAGTGCTCCATAGTGAGAGAAAAGCGAAGGCTCATAGACATTGTTACCTAATTACTCGAGTCTTGCCTGAGGCACATGCTCTGAAGCTTTGTTCTATGTATACTACCGCCTCAGGTGTATTAGTTGTAAACAACCCTCGGGAATCAGCGAGATGAGTGCCTGAGATTGTTGATAACCCAACTTCTAAATAAAGTAATGCTTATAAGTAGAATCCGCTGACTCGATCTGTGCTTCCTTTCCTGTATCTGGTTGCAATCATCCACCGCTAGCCACCACACTCATCCTTCACTGCAACACAGAACAGCACCAGAAGAAATTTTAATCATGCCAAAGTACAACCTTTTACGCGATCACTCCAACGCCGAGCCCCTCGTCAAGGCGTGGGACACCGCCGGCGAAGACACGTAATTCCCAGAACTGCTCCTGTCAATATTCCCCCCACGACCGTGGCTCTCTTCGGAGGCTTCACGAGAGAAGATAGAGAGCAGGTTGTCAAACGTCACCCTGAATTCGAGCGCCTCGAGCCAAGGCAACTGGCGAAAGACTCGCAAACGTCTGGACAACGCTGCCGAGTACGGCAAGTCTTCCGGATGGGACACGGACGCTGAGCCGTACACTGGCCCCCTGCCGACTTACGAAGACGTCGAGGCCCTCAGGATCATGGGCGCGAAATCGACCGGCTGCGGAACGCTGCCCAAGCATATCGAGAAAGCGATTAACGAGGCCAACGTCGGCTTCTTGTTAGAAGATCCCTCCGATCGTGTGAGTACACCCTTTTTTAATGATATCTTGTGATATTCTAAAAACGTCACTTCCAATGTTGTCTTGTCGGATTCACGCACACACTTCATATTTGGATTCTTCCCTCGCAAATTCAGTAGCCAGCAGTCGTTTGAAGAGGAGACGAGAAGCTAATATCTTCGTGTTGATCAGAAAACCCCTATTCACCCATTCTGGGCCAGCCGAGTTGCCGCAGAGTATCCGCAAACAGACAAGACCACCGAAGACGGTACTCAGGAGACTCCAGACCAGAATGCTCCGGACTTTGCCCGCCTGCGGGTCGCTGGAGCCACTCCGACGTCAATGGTTATCGCTGATGATGATCGCGAGAACCCCGACGGCCATGACGAGCACCTCGAGGACGACGATGGACTGCTCGAGGATGCCGACGGGTCCCTTCCCGTCCCTCAGCGGTACAACACTCGATCTTCCGCCAAGAAGACCCGGGAGAGCGACCAGCAAGACGAAGCCGAAGAGGAAAGCCCTCGGAGCCCAGTCAGCAGCAGTGCCGGCGATATCGCGGGGACATACCCGGAAAATGAGCCTCGCGGCGACGAGGAGCAGGAGGACGACGACGACGAGGGTGACGACCAGTACAGTAGAAGCAACGATGGCATCCCGAAGACCGAGCATACGGCCGTATCTCTGGCCCAGAGGGTCATCAAGTCGCATGCCTTTATCGGGCTGCTGTCGGACGCGCTCAGGGACACGGTCCAGCCGGGCGTCCGGACCAGCGATGTAGAGCAGGCGGTCGACTCGCGTGCCTTGCGCCACGAGATCGGGGAGACGCTCGTCCGAGCCGCCATTATTCGGGCCAGGAAGCAGATCGCCGGCGGCGAGGGGGCGGACGCCGGTGACCGAGGCCGCAACAACAAGAGACGCCGGACTTCTTCGAGTGCTGGTGCGCAGGGTCGAGGCTAGTTTGGTACGAGGAGCTGAAGAGTCGGGGTTTCGTCACTAAGTCGCAATGGTTCGTTGGTTTGGTCTGAGTTCGTGGTTTCGTGGCACACTCTTTCTCGGCTCTGACTACGGAACGGTGGAAGTTGACGAGAATTGGTCTGAATGAGAGGTGGAAAAGAAAGCCACAGCTGGTGTCTGACACAAATTGGATTGTATTTTTCCCCTTTCTATGAAAATGACGATGTGTACTGTAATCTCGCAGAAGCATGGCGCATAAGTGAGTGGCTGACTTTTGTACATTTCCAGTAATTAGATGAGCTGCTATCTTGATTCTTCACACCTATAAGCACATACAAATATCACGACCATCTTTCTACTTGAGGATTAATATTCTGTCGCTATCATGCTGCAAATTCTCTATGACCCTCTGGTAGAGACCGCGACCCGGAACAAAATCCAATTCGCGTTTCTGCCCAGGGTTTCCTGGAGGTTGCGCTTGAAGCTTCATCGATGATCTCTGAACCCCAGACAGAATAAGCTATCCGGCATGACATTCTAAGATTATAGCGCTATAGCAGGTAAATGACTCACACGAGAGAGCTCGGCTTCGAATAGTTCTATCAATTTACCAAGTATGCCAGAGCTCGGTTGCGATTACACGAAAAGAACAAGAACCAATGTCATGTTAGTCTATACGTTGTTCTATGGCCTTGTCAAGAAACCTCGTCGCCCTCTATTTCTGGTATACCCTCCAAAATCTTCAAAATTTCGGCAACATGAAAATACCATGGTGAATCTTTGGGCTCCATCTTCGCTTTATCAAGTGGTGTTTGCCCCATATGATTGAGGGCTGCAGGATTGGCACCGTATCGGAGCAATAACTGACACATTTCTGGTATGCTTTGTGCTGATACCGCAAGATGCAATGGTGTATCTCCTTGATAATCAAGAGCAGAGACACAGGCATTGTGTTCAAGTAGTAGCTGAGAGTTACCCGTTTTCCGGCTGACGTGCAGAGGTGTTCGCCCGTTTTTGTCGACAGCCGCAACATCAGCACCACGATCGATGAGCCGCCTTCCTATATCGATGAATTCCTCTGTGGAAGATGAGTAGATTGACCAGATATGCAAAGGTGTTTCACCTTTGCTATTGGCGGCTGCAACGTTGGCGCCATGATTCAGAAGCAGCTTAATAGATTCGGGACCATGCTTAACCAAAGCACGGTGCAAAGGTGTGTATCCTTCCCGATCAGCGCTTGAAACTCGAGCCCTGTAATCGATCAACAGTTTCGCACAGTCGAGTAACCCGTCTTGCGCACTTCGTTGATACCTGAACAGAAGATTTAATGGTGAATTCCCATCGTAACCGGCGGCTGAACTATCAACGCCATAGTCGAGAAGCTGCTTCAGCACTACCGGATCGCATTCATACACGGCATAATGAAGCAGTGTATTGCTAGTGCTAGCAACAGCTGACATATTGGCACCCCTTCGATGCAGCTCTCTCAAGAGATGGAGATATTTGTACTCCACCACAATTTGGAGTGTATTGAATCCACCACTTGCTTCAGAATCAGCATCGTAACCCTCCGTCGCAATGTAAAAGAGTGATGCCAATTCGCCCCCGAGACGGACAATTTGAACAAATTTGGGCTCACTTGTTCTGGTATTGTAATTTCGATTACGGTATTTGGCCGGAGTATGTGAATTCTCAATATTGGGCGGCAGACTACTGAGAAATTCGGCAAAAGAGAAATCTGGAAATCTTTTTGCTTGTATTCGGAGCATCTCTCGAACACAGTCGTAATTTTTCGAGGCAGCCGCTGCGACGATTGGAAGTCCATAGTGCTCTTCTTCTGCCTCAAAGCATGACTGGATGTGCGGCAGAGCTTGGATTAGCGAAATCGCGCCTGCCTGGGCCAAGATATACAACATAGTGACGTTTGGTGTGTATCGACGTCTTTCATGCTTTTGAAAAATATTGTAGCACTTAACCCATGAAGAATAAGGGAAGCTCTCCACAAATTCGCCCTGGCTAATTCCGTTCACTTCTGCCTGGTCGGCATGAAATATCACTCCTTGTGTGGCATATTCCAGGAACGGAAACTGTTCGGTCACGGAATCCCGGGAAGGTTCCTCACGACCAAATTTGTGGTCCATCTGGATATATGCCTGGCAGCACTTTCTAAGTGCTTCCTGACTTAAGCCACAGATATTCGTGACCAGATTGGGAAACACTCGGCTCATACCGTCCCCTTTGAGTAGGAAGTCCCGAACCGACTCATGAATGAATTGAACGGTGGGCTTCTTCTTTGACTTTGTTGTCTCTGTCAATCCCTTTGAGCTGTTCATGACGAATCTTTGCATATCGTCTTCTGTGATATGGTCGGAATGACACTCCACCAAATTCTGCACCGTGGAGCCAGAATTTATTGCGAGATAGAGCTGCTTCAGAGTTAATGGATATCTGGAAAACAGCACCCATTGTATGCAAAGCAAAAGCTCATCTTTATCCTCGCCATCTCGGACAAGAATGCTGTGAAATAGCTGGTGAAGATCGCCGGGGATCTGCTTGAGACGTTCATGCAGCTTATGTATTTTGCCTTTGCCGTATTCCGTGTTCAGGATTTCAACCACGAGGACAACCCACATAAAGACACCAGAAGCTTTCTGTCGAATCTCCTGACGTATCTGTTCAGCAAGTTTGCTATGTCCGATGTTCAGCTTCATGCTGAGGTAGCTGGATATGTCGTCTTCGTGCTCGTCTTGGTCCTCGAGGATAACACTTAGTCCTGTCCGGATGTTGATGAAAGGATAGTGTCGGCTTGCAAAGCAGATGCTTAGCTGACTACCAGCCTCGATGATGTCGTCGAACCAGCCGACCATTTTTTGTATTTCAGCCACTTCGCATTCATCCAATGCGTCGATGAGACAGATGGTCGTTGAATCCTTGACAGCCTGCTCAAATATGTCCTTTAGCAGGTCCATATTGTTCTGAAATCCCGGTCTCGCTTGGTCAAGTACGAACTGCAGCTCTGGACGGTCCTCAAGAAGTTGTAGAAGCAGGGATCGATACATGCCAATGGTTGATTTCTCTAGATCGCTGCCACGGGCATTGAAGAAGAACGAGATGAGATTGTGGGATTGGTTTTGCTTGCGTAGTCGACTTCGCACTTCCCCGTGCAGGAATTTCATCAGAGTCGACTTGCCCGCGCCTGGCTTTCCCTTGATCCACAAGAAGCTCTCGCCTTCGTCTTGCAATGTAGCCCGAGTCTCCCATTGCTCGTACATGGGATTTCTCAAGAACCAGCGACAAGTTTTTGCGTGCGCTCTCTTAATGCTCAATTGCCGGGAGTCGATCTGTTCGAATCGTAGTAACTCGAGAAGCTCTGCCCGCTTTGTCGCCGTCGCGCTTGTCGCACTGGCAGTGTTGCCAGTGGCCAGGTAAAGATCCCGGCCCACGCTGAAGTTCCCATTGCTGGAAATGCCAGTGCCAGCAAACTCGCTCGAAGTGCTCTGTGGTTGAACTCGACTTGGCGGTATCCCATTCAGCCGCGGCTTGTCATCGGGACTCGCGACCCCATGGTCGATTCGGCGCCTTTTTGCCTGCGGTTCCATGGCGCTGACAACCCGCGGAGGGGCACGTGGAAGATGATACTGTCCACAAGAGCACCAGTCTGCTGGTGAGGAACCATGAGGAATGAGACGACAACAGAGAAAAAGCATCAGGCTGAGTTACGATGAAAAGTTGGCAGGTTCTGCCCCAAAATGTATGCAGTGAGGACCGGGGTGTGAGCCATCGACCAATCGTATTCATCATGGCTGGTACTTCCCCTGAGATCGGGCGTAGTCGCAGATGGAAAGAACTGCTCTCATTGCACTTAATGTACAGCCCAGCTCAGCCACCTGCAGCAAAGCTGAGCGGTGCCGCTTGAGCGCGACCCATTGGCTGACCGGCAGAGCTCAGCCACTGTTTCCAGCAATATCTGGGTAGTACGCATCGCTGTACTCCGAGTCGTCGAAGTCGATATATTTCAACGCAGAAGAATGACGGGTATCATGGCGCCTTTGAGGTCTGCCCGTGCTATCGAAACTATGTAAGGTCAACTGCCTTACAATAATGTTACACGGCCTGTCAAAAACAACCTCGGACTCATAACAGACTTTACCAAAATGGCAATGCAAGAGACTCCATACCGATTAATCAAAACCATATACCAATATCCTAGCGATTCTCAACAGAAGTATCCATGTCCGCTTTATCTCCCCTGAGTTCAGTACCGGGCTCTTCGTATCCTATGAGACCCAGAAAGCGAAGTCATACCGCTACCAAGAAGAGCCACCCCAGCGGGCGCGGTTCAGTCTCTCATACTCCTGCTCAGTGTACGAATTCCATTCATTTCTCATGGTGGTAATATTGACCTCGCTCCTGGTGCCCTGGCCCGCCTCCCGTCTTCCAGAGAAGTGAATATCCATGGCGTCGATCTTGCCCTTTATCCGACCGCCGCCCAGGAATGTGATGGAGCCAGAGTTGCCGTTGCCGTAGAAGATGGGGCCCTCGTTCTCCTGGCCGCGCCACGTGAACTCGAGGGGCTCGCGCGAGGACTCGTAGGGCCGGACGTCGAAGCGCAGCACGCCCTCGTACAGGCCCAGGTCGAAGGTGCCCCAGAGCTGGTCGCCGGCGAGCGTGAGCACGAGGCTGAAGTCGCTGCCCAGGTGCGGCCACTGCTCGCTGACGTCGGTGGACTCGATCTCGTAGCGGCCGTTGAGGAGACCCAGCTTGTCCAGAGGCTCGTCGTTGTCGTTATCGCCGGAGCCCGAGTCCGAAGCGCCGTCGTAGCCGTACTCGGAGTAGGGAGGCGGCGGCTCGTCGTCGTCTTCGTCGTCGTCGTAGGGCTCCGAGTGCTGCGATGCCATGAAGCTGTGGCCGCCATAGGCCGGGAAACCACCGCCTCGTCGGGCGGTCTGCTTGGTTCGAGGTCGCGGAGGGCTGGCAATCTCGACATCGCGAGCAGAACTGTGCGACAAGCCTCCGCGTGCTGCAAAGCTTCCACCACGTCGAGCAGTCTGCTTGGTTCGAGGCTGCGGAGGGCTGGAAGCAGCGGCACCACGGGTAGAACCCTGCGACAGACCACCTCGGCGGGCCATCGTAGGGGGCACCTTGGTCGCAGACGACTGTGATGATGCGGCCGCAGCCTTAGGAGCAGCCTTTGCAGGCGTCTTCTTCTCCTTGGGCGCAGCCGCTGCCTTGGTCGTCTTGGGAGCAGGTTTTGCCTTGGGGCTCTCCTTGACCGGCTTGGCGGCAGCGACAGTCTTAGTGGTCTTGGTAGTCTTTGCCTTCTTGGGCGAGCTCTGCGTGGCAGATGAGTTACTGGCGGACATCTTGAAGTCGATGCCGCCGACACTGACCGTGACATCCAAGCTCTCGGACGCCTTTCTCTTGGCGCCGGCGCCCGCCGTGGTCTTCTTCACGGCGGTCGCCTTCTCCGTCGTCTTGGTGACGCCGACCATCTGGCCCTTGGCCTCCTTCTTGGCGTCCCTGTCGCGCTTGGTCCACTCCTTCTTCAGGTCCGACTCCAGCTTGGTGATGTGCGCCGGGACGCTGAGGGTGCCGGTGTTGGAGGCGTCGAACAGGCGCTTGAAGGCGACGGACTTGGTCTTGGACGGCGGCAGGCCATAGTGGATCAGCTGGGCCTCGTACCAGTGCGCCGGCTTGTCCTTGCCGCTGCCGGAGGATTGGAAGTGCTCCTTTAGCTCCGGCACGGTCGCGCGGCGGTGCCGGTTGTTCCCGGATGACTCAGCGTAAAAGTCACCGTTCGCCGAAGCGAAACGGTCCATGACCACCGGTGCGGTGGCAGACATTTTTCATCCGGCGAATGCGCGCAGTAGGCACGGAATGCGGGTTTTTGTGGTGGTGCAGAATGAGCAGCTCAGAGAAGGGAGCAGTCCTGAATGTTGCTTGAGAGGCGAAGTTGAAATCTGGGCGATCATTCAGCGAATGGTGCCTAAGAATTCAAGGTTGTGGACAGGGTGGGAGGTGGGTTCAAGCTCTACCTAGTAGCAGCAGCCGCCAGTCATAGCCAGTCCTGTTTGCAGGCCAAAACTCTCTTCCATGCGCTCGTTGCTTTTCCAACGGGACGAGTGCCGAAAAGAAGGTATTCATCTAATAGATGAAGGTATGCGACAGCCGGGGACAATTATAGGTACTCATGTGCCCTTGGGCGAGCTTTGTTCACCAGGCAATTGTCCGCATCGATAGTATAGTGTTCCGCAAAATATGCAGGTCATTCAACGCACTCACTGACGCCTGTGAGAACACGATGTTTTAAGCAAAGGAGGTAAAACTTGAAGAATTCCATCATACAGACATTGATTCCTGGCAGATATCGGTTCGCATGCGATTTGACTATATTGTCTTGATTAGATAATCCCCCCCAGGAGCTCTACCATGAGCTCATGAAATGGTTTGCTTTTTGTACATCCGGTTCTTTGATCCAAATGTCCAGATCAACACTGCTTTTTGTTTGGATTGCAAACTCCATATGCAACCATGCCAATGTGGATAAACACACCGATCCATCATGAGAGGAGCAAGATCTTTTTTTGTACACGTTGCCCAACGCCTGCCCACGGCGCTTCTTCTTTTTCTTCGTAATAATAGTACAAGGCTATTCACACAACAATTTCGAAAGTCATAGCGTCTCATAATCGTCTTAGGCGTTCTTGACGACGCCAACCTTGGCGGCTCTCAGCACCCGGCCGTTCAGCTTGAAACCCTTCTGCTGGACGTGGAAGACGGTGTTGTCCTCCTTGTCGGGCTGGGGGACCATGAAGGTCGCCTCGTGCTCGTTAGGGTTGAACTTTTCGTTCTCGGGGTCGAACCTCTCCAGGCCGTGCTTCGTGAGGGTGCTGAGCATCAGGCCCTCGGTCATTTTGACGCCCTCGTAGAAGTTGGCAAGGTCGTCGTTCTTCTGGGCGTTGCCCTCGAGAGCCTTCATCTTCTCTTGACCCATGGTCAGGGCGCGGTCGAGGTTGTCCACGCTGTCCACGAGGTCCTTGGCGAATTGCTGAATGGCAAAGTTGCGCGCGGTCTTCTGGTCCCGCGTAGCTCTGTCCTGGAGGTTTCGGAAGTCTGCGACGGAGCGGAGGTACTTGTCCTACAGTCGACAGAGTCAGTTTCATGCAGCCTCTTTGCATTGCGAAGCAGGTATACGGACCTTCCAGTCAATAACTTCCTTCTCCTTTGCCTCCAACTTCTTCTTGAGCTCGGCCTCGGGGGAGGCAGGTGCCTCAGCTTCCGCTGCGGGCTTTGCCTCGTCGCCCTCCTTCTTGGCCTCTGTCGAGTCGCTGTACCATCTCGAGCTCTGGAGCTGTGATCTGGCAAAGTTTACCGGCGCGGGCGCGAACTGTGTCCGTACGGCTGTGCTTGGTACATGGGCTCTCGTGCTGGAGCGCAGAGCTCTCGTGGAAGTGGACAGTGCTTGTCTGAACATGGTAGTATATGTGTGAGGTTATGGGGCGCAAAAGGGCGTGGTTGTGAGAGGATATGGAAAAGAGTCGCGTGCTTGCTGGGTGGAAGATGCGGAAGTTATTATTATGACTACCGGACGCCTGCAGAATCGATGCTACCATGTCAATGCCGGACCTTCAAATTTTTGGGAGCTCGGGACCTATCGGGATCCACCGAGAAGCTATGGGCGGACTTACATCGGGCCCTGTACACAAGACTGTTGGGACTTGGGTGGTCGATGAAGTCTTACATGCACTTTTAGGAGACAATAGCAATGTCAGTTGAATAATGAATATTGGCTTAGTTAGATCCATGAATTTGGGTATCCTCATCCGAGTTGTTGTGCTGCTTGCGAGTCTCAAATTCTGGCTAGGATGTACCTACCTGGGCTAACTCGCGCGACACGCCACAGCGAGATCGCAGCCTCGCATCGGAATAGCATTGATTCATTGCATCATTTGTCCAAGCTTATCTTATCGCCTACTTGCGAGGCTACTAAGGTCAGCATGGCAGGCTTGTAACACGTGTAGCATGAAAGCGTTTAGTAGGGCTTGGTCAAAGGTATTTGAAGATGGATTGAACAGATTTCTATCGATGGGATAAACGTACAGAGTACCTTTTCGAGATGAAGATTCAAGCTACCTACCAAGCATCAATCATTAAGTCAGCTACTTGGCGCTAAGCCTATTGTGGGCGGCTGGGGGAGCCGCAAGGTTGTAGGTACCTTTAGTGGGGCGGGTTAGCGCGATTCGAAAACGTACCTACCTAGGCCTCGACCGCCACGCCTTGACGAATTTCACATTCCAGTGACAGCCGCGACAACTTCCTTCAGCAACGCGGTCCACCTGCAGCTGGACTCCTTTCGCGCGCGCACCATTTCTCATCAATCCATCATAATTTCGGTTCACTTCGAACACGAGACGGACTCACTTCTTCGGCTTGCGGTTCTTTCCACAGCAAAGCGCCACCATGGATTACGATGCGATGGACATGGACATGGACACTTCGGGTCCCTCTGTCAAGATCTCCGAGGTATCAAGCCTTGGTATCGTCTTTGTTGTCAACTCGGCAGGAACTGATGATCTCGAGTAGGCTGATGGAATGCACGTTAACTTCGAGCTTTCCAACACCGACCTGGCCTTTGGCAATGCCCTCCGGCGCATCATCATGGCTGAAGTTCCGACCGTCGCCATTGACCTGGTCGAATTCCACTCCAACACCTCGGTCCTGGCCGACGAGTTCATCGCGCATCGCCTCGGCTTGATTCCCCTCGACTCTCGAGAGATCAAGGACATGATGATGCCCCGCGACTGCGAATGCGACGGCCACTGCGACAAGTGCAGCGTGGTTCTCACCCTCCATGCTAAGTGCGACGGCGACGAAATTATGAAGGTCCATGCCAACCAATTTGAAATCAGCCCGGAGCGTGTCAACCAGACCGTTGGAAACCCCGTCATCACCGACCCCGATGCTCTCGGACCGTTGATCTGCAAGCTCCGCAAGGGTCAGGAATTGCACATCGAGTGCATCGCCCGCAAGGGTATTGCAAAGGAGCACGCCAAGTGGATGGCCACTTCTGCTGTTGGCTTCGAGTACGACCCTCACAACAAGCTTCACCATCTCGACCTCTGGTATGAGGCAGATGCAGCAGCCGAATGGTGAGCATGAGTCACCACATCCATTCCGACAAGACGACAGCTAACATGCAACGCAGGCCCAAGAGCAAGTACGCTGACTGGGAAGATCCCCCGGCCGAGGGCGAGCCCTTTGACTACGATGCTCTTCCTGAGCGATTCTACTACGAGGTCGAGGGCGTCGGCAATCTGGATCCGGATGGCATCATTAAGGAGGGAATCCAAGAACTACAAGAGAAGCTGGCTCGCATCATGCAAGGACTCGGAGAGTCGGACGGTCTGGACGGACAGCAGTACGATGGTCCCCAGAGCCCTGGCGCCGACATGGGAGGTCCCCCGCCGTGGCAGAACGAGGGCTACACGACACCATATGGCGGCGGCAACCAGAGTGCTTGGGGCGGTGCTCAAACAGCATACGGCACCACTCCTTATGGCAACTCGGGTGGAAGCGGTTGGAGCTAAGAGGCTCAGGAGCTACAAGAATGCTTGTTCCATACCTGGGCTGTGGAAAATTCTGATGGGCCGACGCAGCTCATCAATGGCATCACAATGGCGTTTACGGCGTTGGTTCGAAAAAGCACAACTACAAAACCACGTCCGCACAGTACTACGTGTCCCACGCTCTGTCACCAACTTGCTTCATCGCCAACGCAAGCACTGGGGCCAAACCGACCGTGGCGAGCATGTCTCGCTGTGCGCGATGCATCTAATACGTTTGGAAATGACGGGAGGACGATCGCTGTCTACTGCACGTCCTACAACTATACTCGATCTTGGGGAATGCAATGCCTGTTTTCCATGAGCGAGCAGTCAGGTTTCTTGCTGATAAACTATAGAGATCTCGCCCAGGAATTGCAGGCTGGTGAAATGGACTTTGGCTTATGAGAAGCGAGGAACTAGACACTTTTCACGAGCATATACCGAGTAGCGAGGCATGACCCAAAGGCATACTGGGGTTTCTTGCGAAAGATCAAAACATCATTGCACCGAATCAATAGGAAACGAATCGATGCATATAACCACAGCTTGTAATTTGTGATAAAGCCTATCCTGGCCATGAAGCTCGCAAAACGCCCGCGACTATGCAATGCAAGTGCTAAAAAAACGGAATCTAGACCACCAACGCCTTTGACCCTGAAAGCAGGTTATATATAAGACTCCGCATGCCTATTTCGTTGGCATGAACCTTGCGGTGATCCGTATCTGTCACGTTTGCCTTTCCGCTTTCTATCAATGGGTCCCGATGCCGCCGATTTTTAAGCATCCGGGATACCCATGAAGTTTCTATAAGTCGAGCGATGCGCTTCTAGGAACAAGAATGTACAGATGGTTTGTCTAAAGAGGGGGGATGCAGTTAGCCATCATGTCTCAGGGTACTCAATGCATTTTCAGGAACAGGGTTCATGTTTTTGACTTACGGTCCCAACCTTAAGAAGCTCGGCACCCACCCCTTGAACATCCACCTGACGCCCTCCTGCGCCGTGATCTCGCGCAGCAGCGAGACCATGCCCTGGCCCTTGCCGCTGGCGCTCATGACGCGGCTCTTGATCACGTCGACGGGGCTGCAGACGGTGGTGGCGACGAAGCCGGCCATGAAGCTGGCGGTGAAGTGGGTGGTGGTGGTGTCGCCGAGGGGCGTGTACTGCAGCAGGGCCGTCTTGATGCTGTCGTACGAGGCGAGCTGGGAGGCGTTCATGAGGGCGGCGCGGACGCTGTTGGGCCAGACGCCGCGGAACCACGACTTGGGGCCCTCCTGGCGCAGCATGCGGAACATGCCCTCGAGGCCGTGCTTGTAGTGCCGGCGCTGCTCGGCGGGCAGGGCGCGGTCCTGCTGCATGCGCACGTTGGTCACGTCGGCCGCGTTGCCCGAGATGCCGCCCAGGAAGCCCGACGCCAGCGACAGCCCGATCAGCAGCGGCAGCGACGGCTTCTGGCCCTCGGGCGTGTACCGCTGCTTGAGCTCCTCGTACACGCCGAAGCGCACCGTGCTGTACGTCATCTGCCGCAGGAGCGACGCCGACAGGCCCGAGTACAGCCCCAGGATTCCCTCGTTGCGGACGATGTAGCCGAATGTGCCGATCATGGTGCTGGGCGCATTTCCAGAGCGGAGCTGGAGGCGGACCTTGACTACACGGTGGTTTCTCTGGTTAGCAAGGCGTCCCCGGGAGACAATATCGTGGAGCTAGGAGTAATGACGTACCCAAGTCAAGAGGATGCGTCACGCAGGCAGCGAAACTGCTTGCGGAACCACCAAACCAGAAAGGATAGTGTACTTGTTTCGGCAGAGGCTTCTTTTGGAGTTTCGGCTTCGTGGCCGCCAGGTTCTCGGCTCCGGCGCCGGCGGCGGGCTGTTCTTGTGTCGCGACGGCCATCTTGTTGGTCATGCAGGCGTTCGGTTGCATGCCCTTTGCGCGACGTGAATAGGGAGGCCGAAGGAAGAGGCTCGCGATACGTGCCGCGGCTCTCGGCTAGGATGCTGTATTTCTAGTACTGGTTGCCCGAGTGGAACATTATATATCTAGGTTTTGACGTCAATCCCTCGGTTTTATGGTGCTCCTAGCCGAATCCCCAATGCGATGCCGGACAGAGCTCGTTGGTGAGAGAGAAGCACTAAGGTAAGGTAGTAGTAGTACAGCACAGGTATAAGCGAGTAGTCGAAGAGTGTAGGAGCATTGAAGAGCAAAGAATTGGGCCACGGGAGAGATTAGCAATAAGAGAGGAGAGGGTTCGCGACTAGTTGCGATAGAGGTGAGAGCCGAAACGAGGCACGAATTGAATTCCTCGGGAGAACCGGTCGTAGTTTTTCGTGCGGTTCCCCCGAGGCCAGCGACTTTCTGCGGGCGTTCGGGTGATAAGAGACCAGAGGGTAATGACGAGCCTCCACTTTGTCGTCCGCCCGATGGGCAGAAAAAAGGACTGGGACCCGCGAGAGACATGGGATCAACCCCCCGCGTCATGGTGGCATGTTGCAGCTCTGCTTAGCAAGCGTAGTGCATTCACTGTCACTGGTCAGTGGTGACCCCAGTGATGCTCAGTGGCTCGAGTGGGCGTTTTAGTGGTGTTCAACTTGCAAATGCGACAATGCAGGGCTCTATCATTGGCTCGAGTCAGGGTCCTTGGTTCATCCGGGCGCGCACGCGGCTCCGAGACTCGGTCTGGGGATCCATTCCAGCGTACCATAACCATGCGATTAAGCTGCAAGCCTCAAAACTTTTTGTGCTTGGTCCTGCGAGACAGAACGACGACATAGCGACGCGCTTGGGTCTGCTGACGAGCCTCAAGATGTGGTCGCCTCGACTCAATGCGGCCTATGGCTGTGCGAGAAGAGTTTCTCTGCACAATCGGTCCTGCTGGAGGGGTTCATTGGGGCAGAGGATAGCTCAGCGTGGCTTGTCTTCTGGTCAGTGCAATTAATCATGCTCGAAAGGCCGCTATATCCAAGCTCCGAGAAGACTGACAAGAGACTCCAGCTTCGGCTCCAGAAGCACCCCAACCACCTAATACGATTGCTTCCATAGAGATCAATGGCAAGGAATACAGAACGGACAAGTGGTTCAACACCCCGTCAAATATTCTATCCAATGTGCCCCGGCGCTTGCACCTTCAGAAAGACCACCCCGTCTACATAACCCGCCAGATCATCGAGTCCGTCTTCCCTTCTCCGACCTACAAATACCACAACACATTCGATCCAGTAGTCAGTACGCTTCAGAACTTTGACTCTCTCGGTTTTCCGTCAGATCACCCCGGTCGCGCAAAGTCGGACACGTACTACATCAACGAGTCGACGCTGCTCCGGACGCACACCTCGGCGCACCAGGCCGATGTCTTCCGCGCGAACCAGTCGCCTGGCTACCTCATCAGCGCCGACGTCTACCGCCGAGATGAGGTTGACAGAAGTCACTATCCTGTTTTCCACCAGATGGAAGGTGCCCGGAGCTGGGATCGCGGCTCTGCCGCTAACACATCCCGGGACGTCTCCCAGCTCATATGGTCGGATGTAGAAAAACTGCCGAAGCACAGCATGAAGGTAGAGGACCCCAACCCGCCCTACCACCCGGAGCGCAACCCCCTGCAGGCTCAGCATCATTCTCCCGACGAGGCCGAGGCCATTGGCGCCCATCTGAAGCGCTCCCTCGAGCTCATGGTCGTCGAGATCTTTAGCCGTGCCGCTCAGGCTGCCAAGAGGGCCGACCCTAACTTTGTGGACGAGCCTCTGAGGGTGAGATGGGTGGAAGCATACTTCCCCTTCACAAGTCCGTCTTGGGAACTGGAGGTTTACTATGCTGGCGACTGGCTCGAGGTCCTCGGCTGTGGTGTCGTACAACAGGACCTCTACATTAATGCCGGTGTACCCAATCAGCTTGGATGGGCTTTTGGTATCGGCCTGGAGAGGATAGCAATGCTGCTCTTCCAGATCCCCGACATTCGGCTCTTCTGGTCGCAGGACAGCCGCTTCTTGAATCAGTTCACAGGCGTCTCGGACAACCTGGAATCTCTGAAACGCTTCGTGCCCTTCTCCAAATATCCTGGCTGCCCCAAGGATGTGTCGTTCTGGCTCAAATCGACCTCAGCGGCAGGCGGTAATATTAAAGCCAGCGCTCACGACTTCCACGAAAACGATGTCATGGAGATTGTCCGTAGCATCTGTGGCGACACTGTGGAAGATGTCAAGCGTATCGACGACTTCACTCACCCCAAGACCGGTAGGCGCAGCCTGTGCTACCGGATCAACTATCGCAGCCTCGAGCGTACCTTGACCAACCAGGAGACCAACGAATTCCATGACAAAGTCACCCAGGCTCTGGTCGACAAGCTGGGCGTCGAGATCCGGTAATAGGGGACGTTCCTGTATCCACGTTTGCGCAGTGGCTTGGGCCTCCCTGTTGTGGAGATCTCTCCACCTGTAACAATATGTACCAGTGTAAGAAAGGACCCCAAAAAGACAAGAATCCAGGTCTATACGTAATCATCTTTCGTGGGATGGCTCGTGGCGACTTCACCCACAAAAGATTTCAGGGCTGTGTAGCCAAGGGGCTGAGCCATTGAACCAAAGTCTTTCCGCTATGGATCTGTCCGTGCCCGACATGATTGATTATTGCGGCGGCAGACTATTTAAGTTTGCAGTCCATTCCAAGCAATCGCTGGGGGATATGTCTTATCCGTATACAATCTTGTAATACCATCCGGGTCAAGTCGAGAACGACATGTAGTATATTACGATAGCGCCAATCCGGCATCTATAGGTGCATGTATTCCTTGTGGAAACAACTCTGGTATTAAGCATTTCTAGCGATAGAAAATCCCTCTCTGCGTTGATTATCTCGAGCCTTGTCGTCTGGTGACTTTGAATGTGAGCTTCAAGGACGAATATGACTGCACATTGCAGTATAAGCTAAGAGTATTTATACTCGTGATGCCCGGCTAACCGATGCCGCCGGCGACTCACGACCGGGTCCGGAGGCACATGCACGCCGTATGTAAGCCCACAGGGCAGGTGCCGGAATAAAACCCCCGGTCATGATGCAGTCATGCTGCAACGGATCTTGTCTAACATGACCCCAGATCTCGCCGTAATCAGAGTGACTCGAACGTCAACTGGCTTAAATTCGGATCGAAAAGCGTCAGCGAGAGCCCAAAAGAAAACCTTCAACCCCAGACCTCTAGGGAACCATGCCAGATGCTGACGATTTACAGAGTAGTAGTCTATAGGAACTCAATGCGATACAAGGCCTATATACAGTAAGACAGTATGATTGATTTTGAGTAGCTTGAGTATAGCTCATGAAATTTGTCCGGTCACGAACACCATTATTAAGGTGATACTGATTTTCAGACAGCTCAGTGGTTCTCAGTAAACCATGCCACTATATGTGCTGTATGCGTGCAGCACCTTGTGCGAGGGAGCAAGAGAAAGAATATGCGAAACTATGTGTATTATATGCCGCTTGCCAGGGTCTCATGCAGGCAAAGACTTGGGGTCAAGCATGATAAACGATGGAACATGTAAGCCCGTCTTACATGCATGCATACCCTGCCTCTTGATAGAGGACGACCTGTGTTTGGAATGGGTAAAATTCGCAGAAAACTTGTAAGATCCACACTGACTGACTTCATATGTTCACCATCTGGTAGGAATAGTCGCTGGGCTGTATTCTTATCATGCCAGACACGACTCTATAGCATTACGATCCTTGACAGCGGCGCACTATATCTTGATGTGTCACTCAGTCTCGAAATTACTCCAACTCATTGCGACCCGACCCGCAGAGCAGTTGTGAAACGGACACACGATCGTCATTTTTGATTTCTTGCTCTCTATACTCAGTGCTCGTTGTCTTGACGTCGCGGAATCGTAACTAAAACATAGGTCAACGCGAAAATGGACTCGATCATATCAACGAGAGGGACGTTGGCGGTGGGCGTCATTACCATAGCCCTCTTCGCCGCGTACCAATATCTTCGACCCCGACCGCTGCCTGGCATTCCGTACAATCACGATGCAGCCGGAAAGCTGTTCGGAGACGTTCCCGAGATGATGGCATATGTCATGCGTACCAAGCGTATCTATGTAAGAAACCCAACCCCATAGGTTCTAAACTGGGATATATTCAGTTCATCAAATGATGACAAACAAACATAGCTGATCTATGGCCACGGCCGCGCCTCAACAGTGTTGGCTCGCATCGCTCACGACGCGGCACCGGAGCCCCATCGTCCAGGCCTTCATCAAGCCGGGCGGGAAGCCGTGGGTCATCGTGACGGACCCGTTCGAGAGCCAGGACATTCTGCAGCGCCGCATCAGAGAGTTCGACCGCAGCGAGGTGTTTGGTCAGCTCATCGGCGGCATCCTGCCCGAGCAGCACATCTCGTTCGTCTCGACCGACCCCCGCTTCAAGAACAACCGCAACCTGATCAACCACCTGATGGCGCCCACCTTTATCGGCGAGGTCAGCGCGCCTGACGGTAAGCAGTCTCTGGTGTTGTTAGTTACCCGTTTGGGTTGTATTACGAGCACCAGTTCCCAAGTATAATTATACCATAGAGGATCTGAAGACAGTTCTCAAGATAGCTGCTAGAAACTCATCACTTCCAGAAAGGCATTCACTGACACGCATTATTGTAGTATACAAATCGGTCACCACGCTACTCAGCCTGTGGCACATCAAGAGCAAGCTCGCAAAGGGCTATCCCTTCTCAGGGCACCACGACATCACATATGCGGCGCTGGACGCCATATTTGCGTCCTCGTTCGGCCTGGCAGAGTCCGAGAGCAACACGATCCAGCGGATCCAGGCACTGGACAACTGGAAGGCGACGTTTCCAGATAACGTAGACGAGCCCGTCGAGTTCCCCGAGGGCAGCGTCCCCACTATCTTCTCCGCGATCCTCACCCTGGCAGACCACGTCACGGACACGCAGCTGTCCCCGGCGCCGCAGTTCACCTCGTGGGTCCTGCGCCAATTCCCCTACATGCGCCGGGCCACGGCCGTCAAGGACAGGTACATCCGCGACAAGGTGGACGAGTACGTGCGTCTGATGGAACAGAGCGGCGACGACGACAACCCCAAGCCCCGGAGCGCGCTGCACTCGGTCCTGCTGCGCGAGCGCGCCGTCGCGGCCAAGGAGGACCGGCCGCCGCGGTACCGCGGGCGGGCCATCGCCGACGAGTTCCTCGGCTTCATGCTGGCGGGGCACGACACGACGGCGACGGCCATGGCGTGGGGGGCCAAGCTACTGACGGACCACCCGGGTGCACAAAGCCGGCTGCGCGAGCGCCTGCGCGCCGCGCTGCCCCGGGCCGCCGCCGAGGGCCGCCGCCCGACGTACGCCGAGATCACGGGCGCCGACGTCCCGTACCTCGACGCCGTGGTCGACGAGGTGCTGCGCCACGCCAACGTCATCGCGTTCGTCGTCCGCCAGGCTCAGCGGGACAGTGTCGTCCTGGGCCGGCGTATTCCCAAGGGCACGAATGTCTTTCTCATGGCCAACGGGCCGGGATACCTGGAGCCGAACCTGCCCGTCGACGACGAGATGCGGAGCCCGGGCGCCCGGCGAGAGCAGAAGTCATCGTCGGCAGCACTCACAGGGGCATGGGACGACTCGGACATCGCGGTGTTCCGGCCGGAGCGCTGGCTCCGGCGGGACGCGGCCACGGGGTTGGCCGAGGTCTACGACGTCAAGGCCGGACCCAGCCTGGCGTTCGGGCTGGGGCACCGGGGGTGCTTCGGGCGGCGGCTGGCGCTGCAGGCGCTCCGGATTCACTTTGGCCTCATCTTCTGGGAGTTCGAGATGCTGCCGACGCCGGCGGCGCTGGGCGGGTACGAGGCCGTGCAGAGGTTTGCGCGGGAGCCTGCGCGGTGCTACGTCCGGCTGAGGGCGGTCGATCTGTAGTTTACATACATTTACGGAGATGATCAGAGATAAGATGTTCAGACACTTGTCAAAGAGGGGTCATATTGTACTTTTGGTCGATAATCAAGAAAAGTCCTATGATACGTCCTTGTCTAGAGTCTTGGTCATGTCTCGACTCTTGACCGTCTTTCCCAGCCCTGCCGGCATTGGCAGAAAACGGCGATCGACAACGTGTGGACCGGGATGTGCAGGTGACTAATAAATAACGATCGTAGAGGAGATCCAACCGCTTTCTAGTTAGTCACGCGGGTACGAAGTCGTCGTACTCAGGAATCTGGATCATTAAAAAAAAAGTCATATGGAGGCTATACGTATTTCGCCCGCGTCGGACCGTGGCTGATATTACGAGTGAGCAATTTCAAATTTCGGTTGTATGGTAGAGGCTGACAACGTCGCCCTCTCCGTTCGGGTTCGGGATGGCTGCCCAGCAACGTGGTCCAGCCTCCCTTTGCAGGATCACGGCTGACAACAAGGCACATGTACGTGTACGGTAGCGAGAAACAGAAAGAGAAAGGGAAACAGAAGCAGATCTTGCCGATCTTGGCTGGACACCCGGCAGGGAGTCGAGGAGTGGCCAAACTAGTAAGCAATATCCCCGCTAACGGCGAGCCGAGCACAGCGACCTATTGGCTGCGGATTGCCGAATGGGGAAGGCGATCTAGCAGTTTTCGCGGAGTCCTATAAGTTTCTTTAGGCTTTGTCGCATGGGAGAGAGATTGCGTGTTGCGTGGCCGGCGGCTGGAGTTTTTTGCTGGCTATGCAGGGCAGCAGGGCGGATGGGGGAGAGATTGACGATTGATTCTATGGTCCTTTTGGTTGTCCTTGCTGGAGAGGATTATGATGCAGTGATGCAGCTTCTTGCGACTGGATGTGTGTAGGCCAGGAGAAATCTTGGTTGATAAGAACGGCCCCTCTTGTCCGTGTCGTCATCGCTGCTGTATCGAATGGTGGTGGCCCGTCGCAGATTTGGGACGAAGATGTCTTGTCAAGGTTTGAGGCACAGCAGCATCGTTGTGAAAAAGAGTGGAGTGGATTTTTCTCGCGATCAATTCCCAAGGTGAGCTAGGATCCTGGGAATGGATGCTACTCCGTAGCCACCTACGCACTACCTAATATTTCCTTGGGCACTAGGTACCGTAGGTAGCAATTCGCAACTGACCTCAGGCTTGGAAGAAGGCTGTGTTATTTGGACAAGAGGAGGGGAAAGGGAATCATTGACAGACTACTTCAGCCTTCAGCCTTCAGCCGCCACGCAGGCTCAATCTCATTTCCAAGAGGGGGAGGCATTGACTTGCACTGCTCGTTGCTGCTGTGTTGATAATGCGCGAAGCGATGATGGATCGGTCTGGATCTCCAGAGTCTAGCAATGCCGACCAGTGGTTCCGGGCCAGTTGGTCAGAGATAATCAATTAAGTCCGGAGGGTGAACTGTCTGTCTCTTTCGGAGAGACCCTGCATCGTACAGCTGTATTGTGCAGTAGTAGTGAGCTGCAGGTTGAGGTCGATCCGGGCCTGTGGGGTTGGCAGACTAGAGGCCAGAGGCCAACGAGGCTGTGCAAAGTCGAGTCAAGAACACGAGCAAATCATGGTAATTCGCTGACGAGGGATTTGTTGAGTGAAGCGGTTAATGAGGAGTAGCAGAAGAATAATGATCCACTTATTGCAAAAGAAAAAAAAAAGAGGGACTATGTAATGAGATGCAGCTAAGCAACTATTAACCTTGAAATCCGCATATGGCCATTCGTGGATCGTCAAATGTCTATGCTTTTTGCTTCTTTTTGGCTCCCGTGAATCGAGTTTGAAACCTTGGAGCCGTGTCCATGGGCGTTTAGCAGTGTCGGAGGCAACCAGACGGCGCCGCTCAATCTCTGCTGTCCAGTGGAATGTAGGTAGTACCTGACTCCATCCCATGGGGACCAGGATGGGGGACGCGGGACATCGGGACCCCCACTGCCGGCTAGCAATTACTTATTACACGTAACCTCGAACAACGAAACAATTCGTGGCTGGGCCATATGGAATCCGTGTCATTGAAAATCAATGATTCAGCTGTTGGGATATGAGCAAAGAGACTACACGAACGAACCGCAGCATCCGGTCGACATAGGACCCAATTTGCAACAATAGTGCGATCGCATTCGTTCGGATAGCATGGGTAGGTACTTACAAACTCTGGCCTTGCTTGACATGACAGCAGTAATAAGCCGGATGAGTGTGAGAGCAGTCAGTGAGAGCCAAGACAGAGACAGGCGTATGATTCAATTCGTGCAAAAAGCCTTCGCTGCTGCGCCTGCCGCCAGTGGCAAGTGACATTAGCCAAGACAGGGCCTTTAGAGTTAATCGTGAACCCAAGAACCAAGCCGGGCCCGCATGAGCAGATTGCCTCTTTGGTAGTCGAGGTAGTGTGTCAGTTGCCCAGCATGTCAGCCGGCAGTGAAGTTTGAATTACCGAATGCGCCGGGTCGTAATTTGTAAAGTGAGTGTAGTGATCTTGACTGCTGACGTTTTGGAGATGAGCACTGCTACCTCCAACGTAGCTATCCATTTCCAAAGGGACTCCATTCACCCCGGTGGCCAAAAGTTTTTAATTTGCTATGACTCTTGCATCCAAGGGCCACCATGAGAGGCAAATGCTATATCTCGTATACTTGTCAGGATATAGAGCCACGAAGAGCCATAGTTCAGACATAGAGCTAAAGGAGTACCCGCAGCTGCGTAAGAGTCGGATGGCTTTGCAAAAAAGAACTGACCATCAGCGAGACAGCGCCTCAACGCCTCTATCCCCGCAAAGATGGCGCGGGTGGTGTCTGTCACCTAGTGACTATGATGACAATTTGTATGGATTACTTTGTAGATGGATCCCGAATAGTATCAGTTATCCACGGAGGCCGGGCTCGAGTTGATCGAAGAGCAAGCACCATGGTGTAAATCGTGGCAATCCCTCCCTCCCGGGCCCATGTGCTGTAAGGTACGACGGTAGCGGTCGCAGCGGGCGGGCATCCACTGTGTGGGGGTAAGAAACAAGAGCTCAGGTGGGGTTTTCAGTTGCGGTGGCATGCAACCTCCCACAGCCTCCCCCTGTCTGTCGCTCGAGGCCCTGTCCGTTTGGCCTAGCGGGAGGCGCCTGTCGTTTGGTTTGAATCTCTCTGATTCTTGGCCCTGCCGAAGCAGCCTTCGCCTGGTTGTTGGGTGGCTCCAAGGCCAGTGGATCCAAATCGTGCATGGCCCAGTCCAGTTAGCGCTCGCTGGCCCTGCTGCTCCGGCTCTGGCTGCTTCCATCTCCCTCCGGCCGCCTTTGACGCAGCCACACTGGTCCTCCATTATATACTCGTCGACCACACCACGACACTTGCTTTCGAATTCTCCTCAGACACACCGAAACATTCTCTTCACAGAAGACTCGCACCGACTCTCTACAGCCAATATCACCATCTCCGACAAGTATCGCAACCTTGGACTCCGGCGAATTACACTTGAGAGAGAGGACTGCAGAGGTTCAATATCCACTGCCTTCGACTTGGACTGAAAGCTCGACCCTTTTTACACAATCACATACCACAAACCAGACATGTCGACATCCCCGACAACTTCTCTGCCCTCGCGGCCTGTCTCGAGCCGCTCAAGCCGCGCCTCTTCGCGTGCTTCGCTCAAACTCGATCTCTCCAACCTGCCACCGCTCTCACAACCCGTCACACCGACAAACACTCTCCTGATCACAAACCTCAACGACCTCGACATCTTCCGACCCGACAACCTGCAGACCATCAAGGACCTGATCTGCCAGACTGCTCCCGTCAACTCGTGGTCGCCACTCAAGTCCTTCAGGCGAATCGTGTGCTCCTTTGCCGACGAGCAGGCCGCGCTCAAGGTGCGCCAGATCTGGGATGGCGAGGCCATCATGGGCGAGCGCTGCCGTGTCTACTTTGGCCAGCACACGCCCCTCAGCTTGACGCAAGACCAGCAGCACCTGGCGCTCCCCGATGCCGGCAAGCTCTTCTTCATCAGCCCTCCCCCGTCGCCGCCCTGCGGCTGGGAGATGCGCCTGGAGGATGCGCCTAACAAGCAGGTCCACGCCGAGGATCTGGCTGATGCGCTGGCCAAGCTGCACCACCGTGCGCCCTCCGTGGACTCCCCCATCTCGCCGGTCGAGGGCGCCTCGTTCACGGGCAGGAGTCGCAGCAGCACCTTGATCTTCCAGCCATCCGAGCCTACCAAGGGCAGCCCGGCGCTTCCCTGCATCGCTGTGGACGATATGACGGATTCGCCGATGGACATGGACGTCAGCCCTCTGGGCAGCGAAAAGCCCATCTTGGCGCACACCGCAAGGCCGCCTATGGAGCTCATGGAAATGTAACGGACATGTAACTGGGTCCTTGCATGTTTTTTTATTCTAATTGTTCAACTATTTGCATGTTTGGCGTTCGTGGGGCTTTTACAGCATGATACAGAGGCATACATCTATGATGATGCGCCGGTTGGAGTTTGGGAAAGTAAAGGGACACGAAGCTGGCAGAAAGGGAAAGCCGGATCTTCTGAGCAGGGAGTCATGTAATATACCAAGAAGCGTCAATACATTGTTCAAAATGAAACCACCGTTACATTCAATACTTTGTTCGATTGCTCTTCGAATCACATGATCAATAGAGAATGCATCAAAGAGGAGCCGTTGTCGGTTTACCATTTGCAATAATAGACTTGAAGCGGCACATAACAACTGTGGCCCTGGAAGTCTTGGCCAGATGAAAGCACGATATCATAAGGAAACATTTATTGAAAACTCTGCAAATCAAATCGAGATCATATAATCGAACACCTAATCATCCAGATCACCGCTTTGGAATATAGGTGCCTGCAACCTATCACACTAAAATGCGATCCCGCCAGGCAGCAACCAACCGGAACAACAGTCATATGATATACTAATTGAAGGTTGGCCGCCATTAATATTGTTTGCAAACAGAAACAGCAGTGCTAAAACTTGGAGAAGATAACCCACTGCTGCTGGCTGTATTTACAATTGAACTCATTTTTCCCTTCCATCACCAGGCTAATCATCGCACATTCGATTCCGCGATTGATCAGTGCAGCTAGGTAGCCATGATCGAGGACATACTTTCTTTCTGTTACATCTGCGCAGGGAGTATTCAAGCCCATGATGGGACTCCCATCGACGACCTCGGCCATCTCGATTGGAATCAGCGAGCCCGCTCCGGTTCGTACATTTCCCTCTCCAGCAACAGAGCGTTGCAACTTTCGATGGCCTGTTGAAAATCGGGGAAAGCGATTAATCACCAGACTTTTCTGCAGTAAGGGCCAGAGAATCATACCGAGACCCGTTCTTGACAGGAGCTGGCTTCGTCAATTTTCACGGGGAATTGATCGCCGAGCGGATCGGCTATACCCACGATCATGTTGGTCCCGCCGAGGCCCAAGGCGTTCTCGAAGCCCATGCGATCCGCAGTGGTGATGACCGCACGTATTGGTGTTTTCCATTTCACGAGGTATGCTGGCAGCTTCTACTGCACCGCGCCCGATCTTTAAACAAAACACTCGGCCCATCGCGGATCGCTCCTCATCTGTTTGCCCTCTTCTACAACATGTCCGCCGGAGCCACCAGAGAGGTCGTGTACGGGCGATTCAGATCCCTCTTTGACCGCGCTGCACGGGAAGTCCGCGACTGTTCGGATTTGGATCCCGACGAGGACTTTGACTTTCTGGTCCCCAAGCCCGAGCAACTGTCTTCTCCGCCCCTCGCAATGTCGGGTGTTGCAGAGAACCATGATCTCTTTGCCAAGCTCCCCAGCGAGATCATCCTGCTTGTGATCGAAAATATGCCGACGGCATCACTTTCCAGTCTACGCCACGCTTCCCGGTCCGTGGCTGCAGCGTCACAGCCCGAACTTCTGAATCAGTCATTCTGGCACAGCCGCTTTCAAAATGAGAACGAGATGGCCTTTGTGTTTGCCAACCGAGAGTTCATCCTGCCTGCGCCGCCGATCGACTGGCGCCAGTTGTATTGCTGCGCTACACAGATGCTGAGAAATGAGTCTTCAGGATTGCGGAATCGTCGTCGAATCGTAAGTTAACTTTATGATAACCCATATAGAATACCTGTGAGCATTTTCCCGATTCTTCAAGATTATTTGGATCTAGTTTCCTGGGAACAAAGAGGGCCACATCAGACACCTGCGGTGACCAGAACATATCTTCTTCGGGAATTTCTGGCTAACTCTAATTCTCGCAGTGGCACATTTTGGATCAGGAAATGCCACTGCTCGAGCTGCGCCTCAAGAACGAGTCAAACATCGCCAAAGGACCGTACCAAGATGACGAAAAAGTGTTCCCTGGCCAATGGTCCCCCATGGCATCTGGCGTGGTTCCAAAGGTTCACGAATCAATGGGACGAATTGTGCAAGAATCCATGAGGATGTCAGAACTCAAGTCTGGATATCGTGTCTTTGAGAAGCAGGTCCTCGATTGGACCAAAAATTCCGCTTCCCAAAACGTCTTTCTTGCCGTAACATTTCTACACCACCCTGCAGGGTCCTTCATAAGCGGGATGCGTCTCATGTGCGGTGAAGGCCTTGACACAGAAGAGCTGAGTCGCGTTGGGTATATAAAGGTCGGTGATGAGAAGGAGGTGGTGTTCAGCAAGCGAGACACCTTGGCCGCCATCAGCGTGCGACTTGTCGTCGAGGGAATTGTCGGCATGTGCTTCCATATGGAGGGCGATGATGGAGAATACACGCAAGAGTTCGGCGACTTCGCTAAACTACATGATAAGAGCGGAGTGGCACAGATTCACTGTGGTGAGACTTTGGACAAGATCCAGTTTCTGCTCGAACTTGATGTGAGCAACCCAAACACAAGAAGCCTGGTATTGCCAATACTGACTTGTATAAAGGCATGGAAGTTGGTTTCTATCAGACTGCGTCGAGTAGAATCGAACTCTGACTTCAAGGCGAGCGTGGTGCCTGTTTCTTTGGCCGAGATATGGTCCCCGACTTTGCCTCTCAAGAGGTGCCCTCGGTGGATTTCCCCGGAAACGAACGCACCGCGAGGCTTCAGCCTGTGCATGTACGCTGACCTGGGAGGCGCCGACGGGGACCTTTTGAAAAATGTCACGATGGTGACTTCTTTCATGGGCCGATACCCACACGTGTTCCTCGGAATGGGCGTCTCGTACAAAGACGGTAGCGAACGTTTATTCGGAAACAAGAGCTACTGGTCCAAACGGAACCTCCAAAGATGTCTTGTACAAACGTTCGTGATTGCGGGTGAGGACGGGGAAATGATCCAGGAGGTCACTACAGAGCGTTGCCGAAGCCATGACGCGATCTGCGGTATTTCGCTCCGGACCAACTTCAATCGACGCAAGGTATTTCGATTCGAAGGTCTGTTCTACAACAACTCGTACACGACAACAACGGTTGCACCTGCGGGGAAAACCATCTCGGGCTTCTTTCTCAAGTTCAAATATTCAGCGGGCGAGATGCGTGATATCGTGGCAGATATCACAGAGACAACGGCCGAGGTCCGGCGTCGACTCAAACCTGCCGCTCACTCGAACTGGGAAGAAGCGCCAGCACCTGGGGAGGACCCAGATCCAGGATGGCGAGATGGCCACCTTTTTGCAAAAGCCAGACTGGCGGGTGTCCGCCGCATCCACCTCTCCTCGGTCTCCTCGGGTGCCCTGGCACCTCATCGGGGCCCGTCCTACATCACCGGCATGCGACTGGATTACTTCGATGGCAATGGCCCGATCATCCTCGGCCAGTGGCTCAAGCCTTGTGCCACGCTGGAACTTGTCCCCGGCGAGACCATTACAGAAGTTTCCATCGAGCATGGTGTCGCCAACAGGTATAGCCAACGCCAAAAGTTCGGCCCCCTTCTTGGGATGGAGATTGTGACGTCCAGAGGAAGGAAAGTGGGCAAGACACAACAGCCGCCTCCAAACGGCGACGCCGTTCGTCTGAAGTTTACAGAGAATCCCTACGAGGTGTTTGACACCATCACTTGGTCCTGCGACAATCTACACGACCACGTCAGAATACAATACGCCAGGAGTACCGGGGCGCAGAACGGGTATGGAGACTTGTACCTCGCCGTCCCTCTCACGTATCCCGACGGAAAGTTCCGACAGAGCGTCGTAGAAAAAATCTTTCTCAAGGGCGAAGCCCGGGACGGAGTCCCCGATCCGGTCGTTGCCGTCGAAGTCACGTTCAAGTCCCTCAGCGACGAGCCATCCAGTCTCAGCTTCCTGCTCGAGTCCGGGAGTGTGCGGAGCTTGGGCACCCGCCGAGAACGTCCGGTGGTTCAACACCTCGAGACTGGGGAGAGGGTGACGCGGATCGATGCCGGTTTCTTTGGCACGGAGCAGAAAATCGCTTCCATTTCTGTGGGTCCCCCGTTGCGTGTTCCTCTGATTTGTTTACGTAGCTGACAGTGTTAACTGTAGTTATCCACGAGCACCAAACGACACTTGATCATGAAGCACCAGGATCAAATTGACAGGCATGCAGTCGCGAAAGAGAAATGGGAGAGATCTCCATTAAAGAATCCATTGACAGCAAGTAACCTCACCTACGGAGGCAGGGTTTTCGATCTTCCAGATTTGCCTGGAGAGTTTGTCGGCATGTGGGCGATCCTGGACGGGGCTGATAGAACACTGACATATTTCACGGGTCCCATATTTGAGACTCGGACTGGTGGTGGAAACATGAGTTACATATAGCTGATGTCATGTGTCACTCCATCCCAGGATGAGCCCGTCATCACAAGATTGGCTGAGATGTGTACACAAGGCATGAAGTAAGAGGTGATGATTTCGAGATCTTCTTCCATACTTAGATACTGGCCCAGAACGATGGGACAGTTTGTAAAAATCAGAGAAAGCTCGTTTCAGTCTTGGCGCTATGTAATTCACAGTCGAGCGGACATCACCCCGTCATTAATAACAAAGAACTTTGCCACCTAGACTCATACTTGCGCTCTGACAAAGCCCGGCAACAGGCCGTGATAATGAATGATGCTCTAGTATAAAAGGTCAAGCCCCAGTTAATTTCACGTCGTATCCACGTCCATGTAGGCGTCTTTGATTCCGATACACAGCCGGGCCTACAGAGTTGATCCTCGACTATTTCCGACCCCTGTTCTGGTCTCTGACCGAAGGGGCCGAGTAAAAGGAATGAATATCACGCAGTTCGTTTGTGGTATCTTTCTCTTTAATGCCCGGTTCATGAGGAACAGCGACGCACTGGCGCTCAAGCTCGTTGCTTCGCTCGTCTATCTCATTGTGTGTCGCCTGCCGGTCCTGCGCGTGCCTCCACCGCGTCTCATCGTGCGGAGGATGAGTGTCATGGAGACGGCCACCCTCCTGCAGACGCCGTGGGGATGTCACAGTATCGATGGTGAAAGGCAGACGGGCCTCGATTTCGATCGGGATACGGGTTCTGCACAAGATCAAGACGTGCTTGGTTCGGGCTGCTTCGTTGACGAAGTGGCGCTGGATTCTACTGCCGAGGAGCGGGCTTTTCAAGATGGTGGTGGAAACAATATAGAGTGAAATCCAGGCAAACTATTTCCAGTCCTTTGTGAGAAGATATAAACAAACTGGCATAACGTCTCTCTTCATTGTGACCAAAACAGAACACTGTACTTTTCCGGACGAAAAGGAGCAGAATCTGAGAACAGATCTTGTTCGGAGGGAATAGAGTATATATAAGAGAGCCCATATTAGAGAAGAAAATACATAAAGCATGTCACAAATCATGTTCTCGGACGAAAAGATAGTCTGAAGCCAATCGAAACTTCTATTTTCAATAGCATACTTATGCCAAATTTCTACTTTTCATCTTTACTTCTACTGCAGGCCACGGAGAACAAAATCAAGAAGAAAAAAATTCTTCTCAAAAAAGAGAAAGAGAAAAAAGCTACTCCTTCTTCTCCTTCTTCTTCTCCTTCTCTTCCTCGGCCTCGGCCTCCTCGTTGGCCATCCGCTGCATGCGGTGGTCGTAGCAGCCGCAGCGACGGCGCATCTCGCCGTCGACCCGGCGCTGCAGCCAGTCGCTGGGGCCGGCGGTGGGCGCCTCCGCCGAGATGCCGAGGCGCTCGAGGCGCTCGGCGAGGTCGCCCACGGGGTCCTCGGCGTCCACGGGGCCCAGCTCCTCGCACAGCGGCTGGGCCGGCCACTTGCCCTTCTCGGCCCAGGTGTAGCGCCGCAGGGGTGCCGTCTCCTGCTGCAGCCGGCGCAGGTCCTCGCGGCACTGCCGCTTGTCGGCGCCCTCGGGGTGGACCGGGGACCGCACCCGCTTTCCCGGGCCCTTGGCGCCGTAGTCGGGGCCCTGGGCGGCCGCGAAGGCCTCCATCTGCTGGGAGCGGCCGGGCAGGCCGAGGGCGCGCAGGAACTGGTCGAAGGCGCTGTACAGGGCGAAGCCGTGGTGGTGGCGGCTGGCGGGGGTCGGGACGGGACCGGGGGCGTCGTCGTCGTCGTCGTCGTCGTCGTCGTCGTCATCGGGGAAGAACGGAGCGGGAACCTCAGCCTCATCGTCGTCATCATCGTCTCCATCGGCCATCTTGACGTCGCCATTCTTGTCCTCATCGGCGTTGTCGTCGTCGTCTTGCTGCTGCTGGGTGTAGTTGGCCTTGGCCTTGCCCTTGCGGTCGGTGGGATCAGTTGGATCGGGGGCGAACTAAACTTGAAGATCGTTCTGTCCACCAAAGCCGGGCATCTGGGCGACGAGGGGATACATGGCGCCGAGGTCTCGCTGGTAGTTGGGGTTGTTGAGATAGACCGGGTCGAGCAGGCCGCTACCACGGCTCTCAAGCTGGTGATTGTCGTTGGATCCGGCGGGATCGCGAGCCTGGGCATTCTGCAAATTGATTAACGAAGGATGAGCGGCCAGCAACGAAGACGTGGTCGTCTTGCTGTGGGCACCTGGGCTGGAGCAGTCATCCTTGTGCAAGTTCTCTGGCTGGGCAGAAGGTGGGTTGCGACAGCTGTAGGGATGGGCCTCGTCGAAAAGCTCATCTCGGACTCCGGCAATGTCGTCCTTTCCGACCTCTTTGAGTAGGTTGTCTAACTGCTCTCTGAGCTCAGCAATGACTGCGTGGTTGCGGTCCTTCAAGCTGCGCTCTTTCTCCAGGGCTTGCATCGTAAGGTTGTAGTTCCAGTCGACGTCACGCTCCTGCTTCTGGATCTGGCGCCAGATATCGTCCTTTCGACCTTCCTTCTTGGCGGCCTGCTCGTTGCGCTTGTTCTTGAGGTTCCAGACGAGCAAGTTTGTCTTCTTGATCTGGTGCTCGAGCCATTGAATATGCTCGAGGCCCTGCGAGTTGGTGGTGTAGAGCTCATCGAGTTCGTCTTGTGCCTTGGAGGTTTGCTCACGCTTGTACTCGAGCTCGTCTCTGAAGTAAATGGGTATAACTCCGGTGTTGAGCTTGCTTGAGCGCTCTGTAGCTGCGGCCTCGACATTATTCTGGAGAATCACGACTGTTAGTAAATATTTACAATGCAGAAACAGACGATGAGGAAAGAGCAACGATCAAGAGGGAAAGGGACTTACGAAGCCATGGTGTACATCAGTGTCGGCTGAGGTGATGAAGCCTGCCTCGGGAATGAGACCATCGTTCAATCGCTGGAGCTTCTGGCCGGCACTTGGATCCATGCGCGTGTAGGCTTCAACAAAATGAGACTTGCGTGGGCCCAAACGATCGACATCGATGCCCTCAGGTGTCCAGAGAACGGGGGAGACGGGTATCGGATCGTACTTTGGACTAATGACACAGCCAGTGTCTTGGCATCGCTGGTTGATGAGTCCCATATAACCTCGAGTCCGAAGAGGCTGCGAGGGAGGTGTGATGGTGAGGGTAGGAGTGATCGGGCGGGCTCGGGGAAGCTGGTCCATCTGTGAGGTCTTCATTGTCAGCAAGGTACTTCTGATTATCAGGCAGTTGCGGCAGGGTTGGACTTACGATAGGAGCGCTGGAGGCAAGATTGTTCACTCCATTTCGGACACAGCCACGAGCCATTCTGCGAAAGACGCTGGCAGAAGGCAAGAACGGCTTGTCATCGTCAGACAAATAGTCAGTGAGATCTAGAATGGCACGAGTGGAAGCGAGAAGGTCCAGAGGCGGATCTCTGTCGTTAGCCAGGTTGTTCTGGACAGAGGAACGGGTGACATCGTAAATCTTGGTCTTCTCAAGACCGTTCGATGCCTGGGGAAAGGAGGAGCCTAGAAGAGAGGCGCGAGAGCCAGATCTAAGGGAGACCTGGATCTTGTTCTTTGCGCTGTGAGTTGGATGGAATGTCAGCAATCGATCGTGCTTCCAGAACAAATTATTCTCGAGTTTAAATATCTTACCTCTCGAACTCGCCAGCGACGGGATCTTGGCGAAGGCGCTCGTCGGGATGAGCGCCCGCAGGGCCTCGCATCTCGCGCCAGGCATAGAGAGCGGCGGGAGACAGCGGCATCTTGGTGACGGGTGGCGGGCTCGGTGTTCTCGTGGGATTCTGAGTCTCGCGGTTAGTTATAATTGCTCTTTTAATGAGATTAAAATATAGAGAGCAGTTTAATAAGATGCTTACCGTATGAGCAGGAAAGATCGGGCGGAAAGAGTTGCTGGTGGTCCGGACGGAAACAGGAAAGAAGATGGTGTGCAGGAGGAGAATTTGGAGATGAGGCAGGAGTCACGATGTGGTGGGAAAAACCTGCTCAGTTGCCTTCGCCCTAAATGGGTTTGGGGCTGAGTTCCGCAGGTTTCCGGAATAGCCAGCCATGACCGCCCAGTGAACTTGAGGCCATCGTTAGGGCGATGAAGTGGGCGACCCCTCGTCCAGTGCCTCGAACAGTCAAGCACTCGGGTGGTCACATATGAGTACGATCTGGCATCCGGACCGTGAAGCAGTCCACCGGACAAGCAGCAAGATATTCAGACGGCTCGTGAAATCGACGAAAATATAGGTATTGAGATGGCAAAGGATCGAGATAATCAGGTAGTTTTGCACGTATTCGAGTAAATATAGTAGTACTCAAGCAAATAGACAGCTCTCGGAAGTTTATACGATCAGACCCTTCAATCTTCAGGCAATCTCTTAAGCTATCTGGGAGATACCAGGAAATTTAATTTCAATATAGCCAAGGAAGTGCTCGGATAACCAGAGACCCCCTCTCCTATGTATACGAATGGCCAGATACTCCCTTTGTCAGTTTTCCGGACAACAAGATACTCCTTCACAAACCTGTGACTTTGGCCCGGATCCCTTTGTCAGGTATTAGGTATCCGGATGAGCAGATATCCCCTCTGTTGGGTATCCGGACAGAAGATCATGTGAGTACTCAGAAAGACAAACAGTCAGATAGTTGATGATGGGATAGGCCAGACCTACACATAGTCAGTAACTCAGACAGCAAAGCAAAGAGACAATGAAAGTGGTTGAACGAAGAAGGCCAAGCTTTTAGAAAGCCAGACATGCGGACATCCAGGTATGTACACAGACAGGCATGTGGCTAGGAAAATAGACAAACAGGCAGATGCTCTAACTCTCAAGCTTCGAGATGTCCAAGTGCGCAGACAATAAAATGTGAGAAAAACAAAATATTCAGACAGTCAATAACAACTACAACACAAGTTGTGTGTAACTGCCCAGGTAGGGAATGCAGAAGTGACAAGGGCATGGACTTTGAAACGACTTGAACTCGGGTGAACAACCGCGGAAATTTCAGAACTGGCGACAGCGTCTTTATTGCGGCCGCCTTGTGCATGTAGCAATCACTGGCAGAAATGGTGCCGTTAAAGTACAGCACAAGAGTGAAGGCATCTGCCGCAAGCGCCCTGGATGGCAAGAACCGCAGAGACTTAGAGATCGGTGGGCGTGCCTATCACGAGCGCTCTGCAACAGTTGGAGCTGCGAACTTGGTGCTGTCCGACTACGCAGGGGACATTGATAATAACCGCTTGAGATGGCAAGAGCCGTGAAATTGGTAGAGCGCGCGTGTTTAACGCGGCCGAGTCGAATCATACGAGAATGAGATGATATACAGTGTTATAGTAGAGTCTACGTGGATATTTTCAGAATACTTCTTATTTGATGCTATCTAAGACAATAAATATGTCAACGACCATTATATATCTTTATTCTTGCGTCAATGATACATAGGTGGCTTACTGCCAAAAGATTATCTATAATATATCGTCGATAAGCTATATAATTAGCACTACAATATGGGAGGATTTAAAGGGGCAACTACCTAGATCAGCAAGATATACCTGGCAAACCTCAAAAATTAAAATATTGGCAAAGGAACAACGACATTTCGGCCCATCATCACAGAGGAAATACAAAGCAGCAGATGAATATATATCATAAGTGTCGTATTGCAAGGCAGAATACCAAGAAGGCTGAAGCCGACTGCAGTTATCTAGAATACTCTGTACAGTCACCTCACCTGGTGAGGCTCAGTGTCTAGTTCATTATTATTTCTTGGCCTTGCCTTTGGCGGGAGCCTTTGCGCGTCCCTTGGCTTTGGGCTTCTCCTCATCTCCGTCATCATCGTCAGCAGCCTTTGCTTTCTTGGCAGGCTTCTTGGCCTTTGCCTTGGGCTGCTTAATATACTTGTCACCCTTGATATCGTCTTCATCATCTTCAACGACATCCGCAGCTTCGAGAGCATCGCCCTCATCCTCTTCTTCAATGGCCTCCTCCAGATCGGGTACGTCCTTGGTTGCCTTCTTGGGGGCAGCGCCGACATTGCTAGCCTTCATGAACGGAATTGGGTGAGCTTTCTGGTTGTAGCTGGATGGGGAGTCAGTGAACAAGTCTCATGGATGGGGCCAGGGGATACTTACAGTCTGGTAAAGGTCGACTTGGTCTGAGTCTCAATCGAGACGAGCTCCTCGTCCATATATCCAACACCTAGCTCCTTGATGGAGTCAAAGTCTTCGCGAGTGAGGAAGTAGCTGTCCATGAGATCGATAACGTCGTCCACAGAATCCTTGCCTTCAGAAGCCAACTTCTTGACTGTCTGCGACCAAAGCAGGGGCAGATATTGTTGGCGAACCTCATTGGCATCGCCCGAAGACCGCAGCCGCATGTGCGAGTGAATCTCGCGTACATATCTTCCAAGCTTGCCATATTTGCTGTTGTTGCCCAACCATGAAGTGAAGTTTGAACCCATGAGCTGTCCTGCCACGAAACTTGATGGCCGAACTGTGCTGAATACAGCATGTGTAGGCATCAAGCTCCACTGCTGCTGCGGGCCGTGAATCATGCGATCCACCAGATCACCATCACTGATGCTGTCCGCAGCCTGCGATGCAAGCTCCAGAGCCTTGAGATTCTGCTCTCGTTTGTTGTAGCCTTGGGCGTTCAATGCCGCGGGTTTTGTGCGAAGATAGTTCTCTTGAATCATGAGATAGCTGAATTCGTGGTCGTTGAAGTAAAGCTCGATCTTGTCGTTGAGGGTTGCCTTGCTGGTCGCTGAGAAGAGTCCACCACCAAGCATCTTTTGGCAGATATCCCACGGCTTCAAGACAATCGACTTCTCCCACGCCTTCGACATGCTCTTGCTTTGGTCATAGTCCATTGAGGTCTGATCCAACTTGACTGTTGAAAGCATGTTGATCGTCTGTCTGATATCCCTGTTGCTTCCCTCAATCAGCGCTTCCAGCACTTGAGGCGATAGCTTCAAGCCTTCTCTGTGGCAGACAGTCATCATACGCGACCGGATCTGGTCGATAGTCGGCCTTTGGAACTTGACGTCAAAGGCAACAAAGTCGAATGGCTTCATCTTTGGCAACCTGCGCTCGTTGCAGATCAGGATCAGGGGCACCTCGGTCTTCTTGGCGAATTTGGCCAAAGCACCAACACCACCACGGTCACCTCCAGACATACCATCGACCTCATCCATGATTAGAACCATCTTTTTCTTGCCGAGGTCCACGCTTTTGCCATCGCCGGCAAAATATCCGTTGAGAGACGTGTTGTTCATCACCTCGCCAAGGCCGTTCTCGACCATCTTTTTGCTGCGGGTATCACTGGCATTCTGCTCCAGCACATCGTAGCCCTCAAGTTTCGCGGCAAGGTGTGCAGCCGTTGTCTTACCGATGCCAGGTGGTCCAGACAAAATGACAGCACGGTACCCACCCATTCCATCAGCTCCGCGCTTTTGAAAGTCGTACCGGCGAGACTTGACCCAGTTCCTCAGCCAAGACTGGATCTTTTCTACTGCGGCCTTGTTGCCACAAATGTGACTTGCCTGAGTAGGTGCATATTTGACAGTCCACAGCTGGGCTGCGGGCTGTGTGGCAGCGGGTGCCGGGCCAGGTGCGCCTCGAGCAGCAGCAAGCTTCCGTGCCTTCTCGGCCTCCTGTTTCCGAGCTTTCTCCTCCTTTTCCATCTCAAGAGCCTGCTCCTTGATCTTCTCCTCCTCAGCCTTGCGCTTTTCGCGCAGTTTTTCAGCACCCTTTCCGGTTCCGCCTCCGGCTGGCAATCGGCGGATAAGTTCAAAGAGACCATTTTCATCAATGGTCTTGATGTTGTGGGCGGCGATCTTGGCCAGCTTGCTTGGTCCTGCATCCTCGCCCAACACAACATAGTTGGTCTTGCTGCTTGGAGCACCCGTAATCTTTCCACCATAACGTTTCACCAAGGCCTGGGCTTCTTCACGGGCAATTTGTTGGAGCTGGCCAGTAAAGACAAAGGTGAGACCCGAAAGACAGTCCTCCTCGCCTTCTGGGAGTTCCGCAATTGGGTTGGGAGCTGGACCAGCATTACCACCACCGGGCTGAGCTTTTCTCCAGTCAAACTTGGGGGCATTCGAGTCCTTGGCGGGGGGCGTGGGAGGCCTAACCGTGGGAATGTCATCAAAGATGGCTTGTATGGCTGCGTCTTCGGGTTCATCGGCCTTCTTGGACTTTGGAGGTGCTCTGGGCTTCTTTGCTGCCGGCTTCTTCTTGGCAACTGGTTCGTCATCCTCGTCCTCCTCCTCGGACTCAGCTTCTGGCGATTTTCTCTTCTTGCTGGTAGATGTGGTCTTTGATTTCGTGGGTTTGGAAACGACTGGTTCGTCATCTTCTTCGTCGTCGTCTTCTACCACGATAGGCTTCTTTGCTCTCGAAGCAATACGTTTCGGCTTTGGCAGAACTTCGTCTTCGCTCTCTTCCTCAACGTAATCATCATTCTTTCTCTTATTCCTGCCCTTGGAATCTGCTGCAAAAATGTCGTCGCCATCCTCGGCATCGTCCATGAATGCATCGTCATCGTCGTCGAAGTCGTACTTCTTGTTCGAGGCAGCAGCTCGCTTGTTTGTCGCAGCACTTCCATTCTTTGAAACGGCAGGCTCCGCCTTGACGGGCGCTTCAGATTTCTTCGTAGTTCTTGGGCTCGAGCGTGCTTCCGTTTTGGGGGCAGCCTTCGATTTGGAATCAGAAGTAGTCGCAGGCTTGGCCTTGGTTTTGGAAAAGTATTCGCTGGCAGTAGTTACTGTTCCTTCATCTGCTTTCTCGCTATGGTAAAGTCAGACATATATGGTCAAAGAAGATGTACAATGCAACTTACGCCGCCTTCTTCCTGGGACTAGATCGAGTTGCTGGCTTCTTGGGCCTATAAACAATTGTCAGCAGGTCGCATATTGGTATTATCGTAGATGATCGTACTTGGTCTCTATGACTTCATCATCACTGTCGTCCTCAATGACCTTGCGTCCCTTGCCTCGACGTTTTGTGCTATCGTCCTCGACCTTCTTTGCAGCTGGCTTGGGAGCTGCTGGAGTGCCGCCTCCCTTGGGGCCAAAGAACGAGCGGATATCAGGCATTTTGTCGGTAGAAACAGCTCTGTGAGAAGCTGGTATCTCAATCAAACAATGATTGCAAAATTGAGGCAGTGGTTGACCGCCTGGCAAAAAAGACTGCCGCCGAATACACCGCAATAATTGAAAGAATGAGGTCGGACTCGGCAAGCTCTCAATACTCAAAGAAAGACGCGATGACGCGCTTGAGACTTAAGTGGTTTCTCTAGGTGTCAATGGCCTGTGCACACGCGTAGCTCCAAGAATTAGGCAGGCAAACAGGCAGTCGTTGTACCCAAGTACCTTCTGCGAGCTCGAGGAGACCCCGCTAAAATAGATACGTACCTTCTTGACCAGGGTATCTTAGTTGAGCCGCTAAATCCTGGCGACAGCTTCAATGTCGAAATTTCGAGCTCCGAAGGAAAGAGACAGTCTAGAAAGGGACACCTCTGCTAGGCTCGACACAATTCACCCACAATGGCCTCCACGACCTCAATGAGCCTCGCCGGGGCTTTCAGAGGCCTCACGATCTCGTCGACGAGGCCATCGCTCGGTCCCTGCCTGGCAGTCGCGTCCAGACAGAGCGCAACCCCGATCTTCAGCAATGTCAGGCCCTTCTCTGCGACGACCGCAAAGGCCAATTGGCTGGAGCCCCGACTGGAGCGCAAGAAGAAGATGATGAAGGGAAGGCCCAGAGTGCCGACTGGCGGCTCGGTAAAGGGAACTACAGTTGCATGGGGCGACTACGGCTTGCGCATGATCGACCACGACCGAAGAATCAGCGCGCAGCAATTGAAGATTGCAGAGGACACGATCAAGGCTCGTCTTCGTGGAGTCAAGTACAGACTTTACAAGAGAGTCAACTGCGATGTGGGCGTGTTCATCAGCGGTAACGAGGTGCGTCCCGAATATATGGTATTGTTGTTGGCGATGCGTTGCTAAATGATACACCCAGATGCGTATGGGTAAAGGAAAGGGTTCCTTCGACCACTGGGCTACGAGAGTTGCTATCAACCAGATCGTCCTGGAGCTGAAGGGTATTGTGCACGAACAGGTTGTTCGCGATGCATTCCGCCTGGCTGGAAACAAGCTACCCGGTAAGAAATGGCTGCTGATGCCGTATTCGGCCATGATCGCTGATGATAATCGCAGGTCAATGGGAGTTTGTGAAGAAGGGAGAGCCTCCAGTCGTGGGCCTTACCAAGTTGGTGGACGGTGTCACATTGGAGGAACTCAAGAGGCCGAGGAGGAAGATCGATGCCAGCCAACTGCACGCCGTGCCATCTCCAAGCACAACACTAGAGGCGGAAAAGCCGCTGGACTCTACGCCATAATCGGCCATATCTGGAGGTGTAGCTCATACTGTATATTGTGCGGTTCCGCATCGAGTGGGACGCTCATGTGTAAAAATACGATTTGTCACGACATGCTTCACTTCACTCATCTTGTACATTGATTGTGTCTCTTTGCCCCTATATTCGGCCGTGGAAGCTCACAAACCTGCAAAGCATCCGTTCGCTTTTGATGTCAAATCTTGGGGGCAATGTTGCTTAGTGCTCATGTACACCAGACACACTCAGCACAGGTGTGGCAGGTGCAATTGGGCTCAAGGAAGGCACGCTTAGGGTTTTTCTTCAGACAGAACTTCCAAAATTCAACAGGCCCCGGTGATTTCACCTCTCTACATGATAATCCTGTTGAATTTGAGCACAATCATTGTTATGTCTTATGTTTTCCCCCGCTGACCGTCTCAGGATCTTTCTCTCGAGCTCTGGACTCGGAGGCTTTGCGACATACATGCAACAATCACTTTCGAGGGTTATATCATGCCGCAATATGTCGAGCTAGACGATTTCGATCTATCTGCACCAAATTTTAGTCTGCGTCTGTCTGTATCATCACATCTTTTCGTCTCCGACAGCACCGACACGCAGATGGATTGTCACAGTCTCTATGAATGTGTCAGAGCCGAGCGGCTATGGTTTTCGCCGCCAAGTATCTTCTATCTTCAACTCAGATTGCGGATCGGTGATAGGGAGATGCAGACAGTCCCTCCGGAGAGCAACTTTCTTGAATACTGTGCCAACACAATCTGTCTTGCGACTGTAAGTGGCCAAGGCTGCCTTCTTTTGATAATTGACATTAATGTAAAGTAGCTATGGGATCAGCTTGGCCTGTCAATAAGCTGCACAGAGGTACACTATGAGACCGACTGCGATGGCGACCCGAACTTGTTGTTCGAAATCGAACAGCCGGACAAGTCCTTCGCATTACTATCGCCGCCACACGCTCAAACAAGCACAGTACATGGCTTGACCTGCTCCTTGGACTATGAATGGATCTCGGACTCGTCCAGTGATGAGAACATTGTCGATTACAGCGAAGATATGGGCATTGAAGAACATCCCGAGCCTCTGGGGAGTCTGGTGTACCAGGAGGAGGGAAATTCTGCAGATGCCACAGAGATAGGAGATCAACCGATGATCACAGATCCATGCGAGTACTACGCTTATAAGGATCTCGAAAGAGACACAGAAGCAGATGAAAACCACCGCCGCATCATTGTTCAACTAGCTGTGGCCGCACTTCACAAGGTTATCGGCACAAAAAAGAGATTCCTGGGCATTCGTCTTGGACAACCAATCACGCCATCGTTATTGGAATTAGCACCTTGTGTGTGTAATGCCAACTACATTCAGGTTGGTGCATATACTCGTGACTTGAGGCATTCTTTCTGAGACCGTATACAGACAGTGGCAACGTATGCCAACCAGTTCTCTGCCATAGCCGATATCATTATTGATGCCCAGACATGGAGACCTTCGCTACAGGACAAGATAGCCAGACTCTCCAGTGGCCACCTGAGTAATCCCGAAGAATCACTTCCCTACGGGCATAACAATACTCGAAGTACTGTGCGGCAGAAACTCTGGAGTTTGTTACACACGTCTGTGGACTGCAATGCCGGCATGCGAAATGCATTGTCAAGAGTGGATCAAACTTCCAGACAACTTGAAATGCAAGAATCGGAGTCGCTCCTCTTCTCAGAGGACATATTCGATCAAAGCGATGATTATGAGATGGAAGATCCTTTGGACGCAGTTGAAAACCTAGAGTGGCACCCCCCTGACTACCACAGCGAGTGGGAAAATACAAGCCAATATGACCTAGCAGATACGCCGGTCGATATGGTCACAGATTTCTACCCCGAAAGTCACTTTGAGACTGATGACCCTGTTGTCTTCTCTAGGCAGTTAGCATGTTCGCAAGAGCACGGTCAGATTGACAATGTAAGACAGATGGGCGAAGGTCTACGGCACACGGATTACCAAATATGTACTGAAGGAAGGCCGGCTGATTTCTTTCAAGTCGAATATTATGGATATGAGCACGGCGAGCGGCAAGAGGAAGATACACATTTTGAACGAGACAGTATGAGCCACCGGCACGAGACAGGCTATTCAGTAGGTAGGCTCTCTGGCCAGTCAATATGAGAATGAGATGACGCTACACCCTTCTTTCCAACCCGTGCGTTAAATATTCATGGCAGATCCTGTTGACCGGAAGCTCTAGGCGATAAGGGTGTAAATTTGTAAAAGCTGAAAAATAATTGTACAGGTCTAGCAGCGGCGACGGAATATTGTTGCGACCTTTTCTCCCTAACTCGAATCACACTATGTTGAATAAACCAATAACCATCTTCGAAAGATCATATATTTGACTGTAGGCTGCCAACAGCCTGAGGATTTCGTATCCGTACCCGCGTACCTGAAATTACCCAGGCGCGCTGGAAGGTCGATGTGATGACATACACTCTCTATGTGAGTCGAGCCGGTACGATACGCGAGTACCAGGGAATCCAGATGCCACTATCTTGCGGCTGGCGGTTTTCCGCCCTTTTTGTCGTCCTTCTTCTTCTTCATCTGCGAAGGCTTCAATGTTGCGTAGTGGATGTACCAATGGAGTGTGATCTGCAATCCAATGACGACCAGCACGACGAGCAGCTGTGCAAAGAGAAACGGCTGGTCGTTCAAGACAGCGACGGCCTCCGGAGTGGCACCAATCTTTAGGAACCAGCCAAACTGACCACCGCCGTTGATGTCGTTTCCATTTGCGTCCCGGACGAGAGCGGCCATGATGACGGAATGGGTTGGTTCGTCGGTGTAATTAGGTGGGTCGTTACTGGTTGCTGGTGGTGTAGAAGAGCTTCTTTTTTGCGACGTTCCTGACGTTCCTCTTTTGCGTATCGGGGGTATCAAATGAAATGCAATTGCAGCAGCAAGTTGGCGGTTTTTTGGATTAAAGGTCTTGTATAGAAATGAGCGCGACGGACAAGGTTAATATCGAAGTGCACCAGTCACGAAAGAGAAGGGAATATCCTGATGGGTTGGACGACGACGACGACAACGCAGGAAACACGAGCAAGAGAAGAGAAAATTAGGAACTGCGAGAGACGTCAACGACAACGGCCTTGGCTGGGTAGAAAAGGCACATCAGTCCCCCTTGGAACCCGAAACCACACAGACATGGACGTCGAGGAGGCTCAAAACGGCGACCATTCCCGCTTGGGACGCTCCAGAGGTGCGTCGCGGCAAGATCCATGCGAAACTCTGGCGTTTCAGAGGTGCAGCAAAGTCGACTGATTGCAACGCTGCGACATGATTGGGTGCTCGAATCCAGCGGCGGGCGCCAAAAGATCACCAGCACGATTCGTGATCTTTAATAAGGGGTAGTATAGTCAAGTGCTGTCTACTACCCAAAAAACGCTTTGAGTAGAACATATGATGGCGAGTATCTTGTTATTTCTTTTCGAAAGAGTTGCAAGAACGATATAAGACAGAAAGTCGTTCTGAATACTGCCAAAGATTCCGGGGTGACAAGAAACGAAGAATCCCTGCTCAAACGGCCCCTGGGAGCTCTGGAGTCCCAATGGCGGGCAGCGGATCTGATGTTGGCCCCCACTGCGGCTTGGATGGAGAATGCGCCAGCTCCCCAAAAAGTCGGGTCCATCTGCCAGTCCAACCGAAATCCATGCAGATCCGGCACCCAGCTGTCGCCGGCTGAATAGTAATTCCGCGCAGTGCAACTGATGCTTCGAAAAATTATTGAAGCTATCCCATTCAAGCCAGCTGGACGAGCTATTCCCACCCGACGACGACCCAGTCTTTGGAGCCAGCCCCCCGACGAGACCAATTCGCACCCATTGGGCTCCAGCGATGCGATGAGTGTCGCTACTTCAGCACGATGCCTGCTGTCGCGGCGCTTTGCCGCCGCGGTCAAGCCGTCTGCAGCAGCATCGGTATCAGTACCCCAGTGCCATGCCTCCTCCTTCCACAGCTCGGCGCGCCTGGAGAAGAGGAGGAAACCGCGCTTCGCCAGTATAAACGCCGCCGAGATGGGCCTGATTGACGATCCGGCCCTGTCCGGCGACTTCAAGACGCGCCACGCCGCCCACGACGCCGCCGCCGAGAAGCGCGCCCAGGAGGAGTTCGTGCCCTACACCAAGGAGGAGCTCGAGGTGCTGAAGAAGCACTATTCGCCCGAGCAGATGGAGGCCCTCGAGGCCGGTGAGGCGTCTATAGATCCGAAAGATCTCTCGGTTCAGGGTCGTATCCGGATGGACCCCTACAAGCTGCCGTACCTGGACGACTTCAGCCGAATCGTGCCCACCATCGACCGGCAACCCAAGAAAGCCGTACAGCCCATGGAGAACCCGAGGTGGCTGACGGACGAGGAGCACCTGCTGGAATACTTTCAGGGTCAGGATGAGCATCTCAGGCCGCTGCTCGCTAGTATGAAGTTCACCGAGGAGGAGTGGGCCAAAAAGTCGCCAGCTTCCAAGAAATACCACCTGAACAAGGTCAGAGAGGCCATCAAGAAGCAGCAGGAGATTGATTCCGTTCCCGAGGTCGTCAGGGCCCAGGAGCACATGACGGAAAGGTCCATGCTCAACGACGGTAGCAAGCCCTCGAACTCGGTAATAGCACCGACCCTGGGCAAGAACAACCCGGAGATCAGTGGTATCTACACCAGCCCCGTCGACCCTGAGGACCACGGTCTGGATGACGACGGCAAATACCAGGACCTCAAGAAACAGACGGGCATGACGGTCAGGCAGATGCTCGATCTCGACGTCAAGATTCTGGTCGTGCGAACTGTCCACAACCAAACTCGTCTTGGAAAGATCCGAAGTATCTGGATGCTGGCGGTCGCGGGCAACAGGAACGGACGCCTGGGACTTGGTGTCGCCAAGTCGGTCGAGAACGGTGTCGCCGCGCAAAAGGCCAGGCTGCTCGCCATCCGAAACATGCAGCCCATCCGCCGGTACGAGGACAGAACGATTCACGGTGACGTGGAGGCCAAGGTCGGCGCAACAATTGTGCGGCTGCAAGCCCGCCCGCCAGGTATGTGATAGAGATGACATGTTCCGCAAAACGGCATGTTTTGAGCCTGTACTAACGTCTATCTGCAGGATTCGGCCTGCGCGTGCCCCACCGCCTCTTTGAGATGTTCCGCGCCTGTGGTATCCACGATATCGCCGGCAGCATGCCGCGGTCGAGGAACCCGATGAACTCGGTCAAGGCGACGTTCCAAGCGCTGGTCGGGCAGAAAGACCCCAACGAGATCGCGATCGGAAGAGGCAAGAAGCTCGTCGATGTACGAAAAGTGTACTACGGCGGCAATGTGTTATAAAAATCTAGATCATCATACCAATTGTATCAAAAAGCTGTAGATATAAGAGCTCATCCCAGCATGTGGTCAGAAAAAACACCCAAAAACAATGTGGTGTATGTACAAGTAATTTAGTATCGGGGCGTGTCAATTGACACCAGCCGAAGACTCCCCAAAGCATTGTTTTCAGCCTGTTCGACTATGTACAAATCTATGCTTGCAGACCCAAACCCCTTCCTCGGCCTGCCCTTGGCTTGGTCTTTGCCGCCAGGTCTCATCCGTTGGAGCTGTTGTAGGCATCCATATCGTCCAATTGTGACTGTGAAGGTTGGCAGAGCGCGGCTGGGTCTCCTCGACCGTCGCGCCTGGATGCCCTTTTTTTCTAGCTGAGATTGGAGCTGCTGCGCACCATACTCGATTCTTTCTTAGGCAAATCGTTGTCCCAGTCGCGCCAGATACATCTGTTTCTGTCTAGTCCTGGGCATGCTCATTTGTTTTGCGCCGTGAGGCGTGATTTGCAAGACGATGCTTGGCCGTAGATTCCACTCTCAGCGCCTCCAGATACCATATGAAGTTGACTGGTGCGCGAGGAGCAGCCCAGAAACACACATGAGCACATCCCGCAACATAATTGGGCTGTTCTTTACGTAGACTCTCGAGTCCGCATGTCATAGCTCAGTGGCCCTGGTCGCCGTAGGCCATCTCCTGCTGCAGGACGATACTATAGACGGAGGCCTTGAGCAGGGTGAAGACGAGACTCGTCTTGCGCTCGAGCTCGCGCAGACCGTCGAGGATCTCGGTCGTGGGCTGGTTCGCCATGGTGTCTAGGATGGAGGCGAGCTGTTTTTGCGCGTAAGCTTAGTTAGTTATCATTTACCGGGAATGTAGTAGACAGCTGCAAGAGAGAAGAGAGAAATGTACCTTCTTCATGTTCTCCGCCAGGCGCTCGTACTCCTCGAGCACCTCCTGCTCCATGGGAGACAGCTCGGGAGGGGAGAGGAGGGGGTTCGGCTGTGGTTGATCCATTATTCTTGTTGTTTGTGGTCTGTTGGTGGTTTATTTTTGGATTTTTCTGTATCCCGAGTGCCTCCACAGACTGTTTGGTATCGCGTCTTTGTATGTCGTCAATGGTTTAGGCGTGGGGTCAATCTGAAGTACAGGGCGCGTAACGTTTGGAGGTGGTTGAAGTGTTGGTTGGGCGTTGCGTTGCTAGTGCCGAGGGTCCTGCCTTAGTGCATGCGCAGATCCGCTAATAGACGCCCTGTATGAGTAGGCTGGTAATTATAATCAGTATGGCATAGGTAGTTTTTGTTCTCTCTATGAACAAGTCTGTTATTTCGCAATATTATTTGGAATTTACTATTTTTAAGGGTTTCAAGCACAATTTATATATTGTAAGTGAAGTTGGCATTATACAGATATTGTACGTAATTGACACTTGCTTGGAGTTGAGTGTGGAAGCTGGAATAATAGTCCTTCTATAGTCGTCTTTTTCTACGTATATCCTACACCCGAGCGGCCCGAGATTCTCACGAACAAATCATGAGGCAACCGATGTGAATGCATCAAAAAAATCTGCCATAATACAGCCTGGTGGCCTCAAGTTAACATGTTGTACAAGGCTGTGTAAGCAGTGTACCCTTGGATAACATGCAGATGATCATTTGAATACGTGTGTGCCACAGTACAGCATCGAATCCCGTCCAATCAACATATATGCGCTGAGCCGCCGGCCCGACCCCTGAAGCAGCAACAATGGGAATACATGTGCCCCTCCGACACGTATTCTGCCGGGGTCATCGAAGATCTATTCCATCTGATCCCATTTCCTTCTTAGCCCATTTCTTGACATGTCTCTGTTTTTTACCTCTCGCTGCCTTGCTTTGTCATTTCAAAGTTGACTTTCTGGTCACCCACGATGCTTTCTATACCAGTCTTATCATTTGTATGAGGGTAGTAGCCTTTATGTTTCGTCATGGATCCTCTGAGCGCACTCGGAGCGGCTGCGGCCAGCGCTCAGTTTGTGGGTTATGCTGTCCAAGGATTACTTGGTGCCCGGAAGGTATGGAAGCATGTAAAAGGTGCTCCGGTCGAGATTGAAGATCTGCTACGCCAAGTAAGTACCAACATACGATATTTCTGTCTTTCCTGTACCCTCTTAGAGCAATTCACTTTGCGACTCTCTTTGTAGTCCTGTTTCCCTCTTTCAAGGTACCAACAATAGCAACACTATTATCTGTATATATAGCGAGAATCTTTGACAACAGAAAGAGCGAAAAGCTAACAGATTATAACCTAAAAGATTGAAAGAGAAATATCGTCTATTAATAGGCTGATTGATACCAAACCGCCCCTTGCTTTTCAGTATCTTAATGGACAAAGGGCTCATATTGTGCCTTTCGCGACGGAAGCGGCAGGAGCAATCAAACGCCTCGATGATATCCTCAGGCCTTTCGCAACTGATCTCGATGCTCTGAAAGGTCAAAAAGGCGTTTCGAAACGGCTCGAGCGCTCATGGAAAAAGCTCATGACTGTGAGAACCCTGGGTGACATCAAAGAGAATCTTGAGATCATAGAAAGATTGAACGCAAGTTTGACCCGGGAATTGCAAATTTCAATGATTCCATCACAGTCGCAGCTATTGTGAGTTTGAAAAACCGTTGAGTCGTGCCGTCGGATGCGATGATTATTAATAGTTCCGTTTTTGCCATATCAGAGATCAAAGTTCACAAATCCTGACAGAGACAACTTCGGTCTCTGCCCGCCTCGACAGTATAAGTCGGTCGATACAGACTTCGCACCTTCAAACGGAAACGACCCTCAGCACATTAGGAAACTCGATTTCATCGGCATCTAAAAGCATGGTGCTTGCTCAGGAAGATACCAGCAAGAGCCTCGCTTCTGCTAACAGCAGGCTCACCAATATGCAGGACGACCTGGGCACCTTGACGCGAGGAAGCCAAGATTCGATGCAACTCTTGAACTCAATTCAAGCCAAGATCTCGAACGAATCTAACGAGCTGTCTTCCAAGGTACAAGCTAATAATGACATCTTGATGCAGTTCTTGGGGCAACCCATGGACGAGAGAAACAAACCCATCATAAACCTTCGTGAGATACTCCGCATCGAGATGGCCGCTGCGCTATCCCAGCCTCAGAGCACCAAAGACGAGCACCACAACCCCGCAGATTCCCCAGCACGCTCTGAGGATTATGGGGGACTCAGCAGCCAATATAAATTCATGAAGTGCACGTGCAACAACAGGCGCATGATGGGGTCCAGATACGTAAGGCGGGCGAATCAGATCGAAAGCGGACAGAGTCACAGGTGCCCCCTCCACGGGCCGGTGCGCGCCTGGAGCTGTCATCTGAAGGCGAATTTGAGTCCTTTTCTCAACAGCGCTCTAGACTTCACCCTGGACTTTCTCTGTAGCAGGCAGGCCCTCTCGCTGTCGCCATCCCTGAGGATCTACGCCGTGGTCAAGCGCTCCGACAGCCAGCTGTTCTTCTGGTTCGACCACTTTGATAAAATCCTCAGGGGCCGTTCGGCCGGCGAAGGGCTCTCGCAGTACGACCCCGAGAAGCAGCAGATTGTCCCGCAAACTTCCATGAAGAACATAAAGTCCGCCATGTCCATGCTTGTCGAAGCAGTCCATCTGACTATTGCGCGCGGGTTGGCGTCTGGGTCTGACACTGACGAGAGGGGACGGAATCTGCTTTCTGTAAGTCTCAACGAGTCTTGTAGCGCTTGTGTCCTCAGAAGACGGCGATACGACCAACAAGAAGAAACATGTGCTAAATCAGAACAGGAAATTCTCTGGTTATCGGTAATCCTGGGACCACTGCGAACGCAGTTCTCACACGAAATTGCCGACCTCCTCCGATTGGCTCACTCATCAGGAGTTAATACCGATACAATGACTCCGATGCAAGATTGGGTGTACGAAATTCGCAACATTGAAACCAAGGTGTCACTAGCTTGGATGTTTTACGATTTCACGCTTTGCGACCTCGGTCCAGTCGTTTACAGGGAGCTCGTGAATTTCGACGGTCTCTTGGATACAAGACACTACAATGTCAAAACCGTCAAAGGCACCGATCCAAAGTTTTTGGAACTTTTGCTAAAAAGCCCAGATGTAGCAGAAGGTTTGATACACTGAGTTTTTGGCTTTTCGTTATGCTACCGCGAGACTAACTCTTTCACAGCTGCGGGCTACTCGGACCTGAGTATGGCCATCATTCACAGGTCGCTGCCGAACACCAAGAGATTTGCACAACACGCTAGAAAAGAAGGAATGTATGGTTGGATGTTTTGGCCTACAGAGCTTGCTCTTGGGTGGCACGAAGGCCTCAGGTTCCTGGTTGACCAGGGGTTCCATGTTGCTCGTGGTCTGCGCATGGCTGCCACACTGAACGATGCCGACTCGGCATCAATTCTCATTTCAGCCGACGCACCAATCTTCACAAGGGAATACGCCAATTCACTATCCATATATTCCGATTATGGTAACTATTTGTTTGCGGACCTTGCAGCAGTTGATAGTAAGATACTTCGAATGTACGTCGAGGAGTTATGGAGAAGGGCGCACCAGTTGCGAGACTTTGCTCTGCGGCACCTCACCAGTGTCGAAAGAAACAAGTGGGATCTGTCTGAATCACTCTCATCTTGGTATGGAAAACCTGGCCTCTGGCGCCTGCTTGCTGAAAGGGCGAGAATACCGCCCAGGTTCGAGGACTGCTTGTCTGAATCGCCACATCAGCTACTTGCCGAATCGCTCCGGGGTGAAGAAAGCGCTCGCGTCCACCAGACTTTATGTCAGGTTGGATGGCCAGATATTGATCCAAGTTCCGAGCATGGCCGCACACCTCTTGCTGAAATCTGCCACCAGTGGCTCTTGGAAACAAGCCCGGGCGGGCTGGAGAATTGGCTGGAGTTGGTTCTGTGGTTCGTTCAAAGAGGCGCCAGCCCACATTTCGTGGCAGACACAGAGCATCGGCAAAGTTACCCTCACCTGCAATTTTATCTCGCAGTGGTACTTCCTATTATACGATCGGACGAATCTGCACACGGAGGGCATTTGAGCCTGGCAAGTAAGTATCTCATTCCAAACATGTGCGGTGCCTACTATTCCCTTCAAATCCTTCTTTCTCTGGGCCATGTTAGACGATTATCAACGGAGCGCAGATTGGTGGCTTCATACTTCCCCCCTTTTCTGGCAGAGAATTTCTTCTACCTTGCGGCTCTCAGAGAGCTTGGAGAGATGGCTGAGAGTTAAGCCAGAGAAGCTAACATCTTTCAACCCACCAGTCATAAAGGCTTGCGATGCCCCATTGATCCCAGACAATTGCAGGTGCTACTGTTCAACCAATGGTTGTCTTGCGCCCTTTCTTTTCTGGCGCTGCAATGTGTTCGTGAGCTATGAGTCACACCAGCCGTGCCGGCTCCGCGGCCAGGCCAAATGGAAAGACCTGGAACTCTGGCTGGCAGCTTGGCGCTCATCCAGACTCGATCGGCAGCGCATCTATCGGGAGATGTGTCGACTTGAGATGTTCGAACGACTGGGCTGTGTACACACCTGCTGTGTAACACATGGTTACGACCCGTCACATGTTCAAAATAACAACGAGCTTGATGAGATACGTGCCGAAGACAGACTGCTGGCGGAACAGCTTGGGCTCATCATGCACTGGTATGACAGACTTCGGAGGTTGCTTTCATTCGTAAGTCAAGCAGTCAACTCACGTTTCATATTGTACTCTGGAAGATTCTAAATCGTTTGCTTCTTCCGTACTTCTTGTGTTATGATATCATCGTTTTGCAATGATCTGAGAAGCTAATGAGTTTCTGATTACTAGATGTCAGCACAGGCATTTTGGAATGTTTGGTGGGCGATAGCTGACGATATCTTACTTCCATTGCTGGCTGAGGAAGCGTGTCGTAACCCACGTTGGATAATCAATCAGGGTTCGATGCTTAATATAGGCCTAGAAACATTGGCGAGCAGAAAGAAGGTGAGGAAACAGCAGAAAATCCTCGCAGTTCAGAGTAAGCCTTTTTCTTCTTTTTTCCTACCTTAAAACACGTTACAAATTGCAAGGAGCAGAGCAAGAAACTAACCCACCTGAATTGAATAGGAGAAGACCGATGGGCTGAACATCTCAACCAAGCCGGGTATGCAGGGTGGGACTTCATTGATGTCATCAACCACCATTTTGCTATATTCTGGGTACAGGTGAGAGCGCACCGCAGTCGGATGTCGTCTTGGAGATTTCATCGACTGGTCGTCAGACCAGAGTTCACCTCGAAGAGGAACAAGAGTCCAGGCATTCAAGATCCGTGGCCACAGGGATCTAAGGACTAAGAAGTTTTGAGGGTGGATGTTTGGGGTCCAATGAAGGCTTTATATCGTATTGAAAACCAAAGACAGACCTATCTCAATTGTAAGGAATTATGCCAAACTTCCTTATTTGAATCTTAAGCCATTCACACGATCCAACAATTCACTTTCCGGCAATACGCTTCATACAGGACTCTGTACGACAGGGTAATCGGGAAAATACTGGCTGTAGACGGACTGACAGATGCTATTGTGCTCCGATGTCGTGCCTTGGATCAAAGCCAGTTCGTCGCCAGGGACACCGAGCTTGATCAAGGAGCCGTTGGTCGGCTGCACTTGGCCCCAGCCCGGACCCGCGGAGGGATTCTTGATCCACGCAATGAACCAGTCGTTCATGGAATCGGCCAGGGCCTGCTGGGCCTCGGTGACGTTGGACAGCTTCTCAAAGCACTCGTTGCCGCCCAGGAAGAAGGGAACCTCTGTCCCGTGAGTCGGAGCGGTCCCCGGCACGCCGACGACGTTATCGTACTGGCCGAGGAAGCGGTACTCCCATGTGGGTTGTTCCGGGCTGCGCATGCCAACAAAGTAGTCGACTGGGCAGTTAAACCGAGCGTCGCCGTACTGCGTGCCGCTCATGAGCGACTCGCTGGCAAAGTCCGCGACATCATAGGTTCCGATCAGTGCCTCGTCGGGGATGTGCGCGCTGTCGGCATCAAACGTGTTGATCCAAGTCGAGAAGTCGCCGTTCTCGGCCGAGTATACCAGGGAGAAGATGGTTCCCTCGCCGTCAGAGTTGCCAGTCAGCAACGGGACGTGCGAGGCATACTTGCCGGCGCCGAAACGTGCAACATAGTCGGAGAACCGGGTGATATCGTCAATAACGGGCGTAAACCACGTGTTCGAGGTCGAGTTGAAGTAGGTCGTCTGAATGTCGTAGATGGAAACATTTCGGAGACATTCTAGTTGACCGGAACCGGTACCACATCCCACTTCAGCCGCAACAACATCTAGACCGACATTGAGCGGAGCATAGGCCGGGCCCGAGATGGCATTGGCGCTCATCTGTACGGCGCCTTTGAGCCAAGTATCAGGATGGTTCCACTGCGAAGGTCGAAGATTAGCTCATAAAACAACTTACAAAGTTGCCACATCTTGAACACTCAGAGCACTTGAAAGACGGCATCGTGTCAAGTAATATCATGAATAACCAGGAAGAAGATTGATGTCCACGTACCAGATAGTGATCAACTTGGACTGCACCGGATGAATGTCCGCCAAAGACAACATGGCTAGGATCGCCGCCGAATGCTGCTATATATTAGCCGTCATTCTCAATGGGAAACGAAGTCTCATTCTCACAGTCGATATTCTCATGAATCCATTCCATGGCCTTCTCGACATCCAGGATGCTGAAATTCTGGGTCTCGTTCTTGCCATTGAGCTCCGCCGAGTTGGGCGACGCCCAGATGCTCTCGCGGGTGTTGAAACTAACGTATACGACGCCCTTGCGCGCGAAGTTGTTGCCTTGCAGCTGAGGATTGCTGCTGGACCCGGTCACCATGGCGCCGCCGTACATGTAGACGAATACCTTCGATTCATCAGTTTACTGAATCAAGTACAGTATCTGAGGCTTTCCATGAAGAAAAACAAGAAGAAGATACCCACTTACTGGTAGACTCGATGCTCCCGACGGAGCCCAAATGTTCGCATGGAGACATTCCTCATCCTGCTGGCTGTAGTAGGCGCTAGAGATGGCTTGGGGGCATGTTGGACCGTAGGATGTAGCATTTACAACCACCGAGCTTGTGTTCTCGAATTGAATGAGATCCTGTGGTTTCTTCCATCTAATCGCGAAAGCCTCAGTACTAGACGAACAAGAAGAAGGGGGTAAGAGTGGAAGCCATACCGGTTCTGGCCTCCAGTCGTCTGGGCATAAGGTATCCCGAGATAGACGGAGTTGTTATGCGAGTCAAGGAAACCCTGGAAAGTGCCCTGAGGCAAGACCACTCGTGGCCCTCCAAGTTCATAGGAAGCATTTGGCACTGGAGAAGTATAGCATCCCATAGCAAATGTGAGGCATGCAGTTTTCTGCAGCAATTTGGACAAGCCCATTTTCGATCCTCACCAGCCAGAAGGTCAAGCACAGTTGGCGAGAAGACAAGCCGCAAAGTGCCTTTTACAAAGTCGAGTGAGTTGGGAGATTTGCACTAAGTACGCAGGTAGGTAACCCTGCCAATATAGCCAAGACGATCCACCCAGCTGGTACCAGGTAATGTAGATACGATCTTTGCAGCTCACGCCGACCCACTGGTGCGGCACTTCCGTGATGCCGTATCGACGAGTATTATACAAGAGCATAGGCGAGGAAAATATCAAATATGTGAGCTACCCACTCTATGTAACGCATAAAACTACCAATGGCTTGTACCAGATGCGAACCGGTGCAAAGAGGACGGATAGGATGTTGTGCTGAGCACCGCAGGTATCCTCGTGTGTGAGTAGACATGCCCTGGTTTGCAGTTCGTACAAATATACAAGATTGATGAAATAGATGTGAAGACGGTGGCTTTGTGCACGCGAAATAAGTCCCCTTCGAAGACCCATAGCAAAAGTAATGCCGTACCAGAAAAGATTGATGCCAAACCCATAACGAAGACTCCTACAGTGAGGAACGCCTAACGCCTAAAACAACAACTGCCCCAAACCACAACGGGGCCCCTGGTGATATCAAGTCAACATGATAGTCGTCGTCTAGCTCTTCAGAGCCTCCAAACGGTCTCGCATAAAGTCCATTCTGAGGTCGTCGGCTACGACATCCTCTTCTTCCACGGGCGCAGGCTCTTGGGTGACGGGCACAACCGGGATTGGCTCGACCGGAAGCGTGCCCGCCTTCTCCATGCGGCTCTTGAGTACCTCGTTGAGTACGCCTTCCGTCTCGTCATCGAGAACTTCGAGCTCCTCCGCCGTTGGCAGTATCTCGTCCGTCATCTCGTCGATGATGCCGGCCGTCATGAGCTCTTTTGCTAATGCCTGTGCGCTTTCGCGAAGTTCGGGTACTCTGATGATCTTGTTGACGTCTTGCATAACCTGGACGCTGAGTCCAAGTGCGCCTTGGATCTTGTGCATTCTAAAGGCCAAGTCCACTTGCTGCTTGACGCTTTTAACATTGGCCATTTGTTCTGCCAGTCGATCCTGTTGTTTTCGTTTTCTGGCGAGTTCCGAGGCGAACATGCGGGCTTCTTCGTTTGCCTGCCTGGCTAGTGCCGGGCTGCGCTGAGCGCGCTTGTCGGCGGCGATGATGAGGTTCTTCGTCTTGATCTCGGACCTTTTCGTCTCATTTTGCGCCTTAGCGATGTCCCGCTCGTTCTTTCGTATTTCCTTGCTGATTCGCGCATTCTAGGAAAGAATGTCCTGGTTAGCAATGGTTGGTCTTGCTCGCGGATGTCGAGAGAATGCTGCGTTATCGGGACCATACCTGTTCAGCGAGATCAGGCCCGAAGAAGAAGGTTCTCACCGCTTTCATCTTGGGTATGTTTTACCGGACTCGTGAGATATGTGACGGATTGCTGTTGTGTTGGGACTGATCGCAACTCTCCCTTGCAGCGCGAGATGGGGTCTGTTATCGGTCGTCCATGGGTGTCAGTCGTAGAGCAACACATGCGACTGACTGACTGGGCATCCGGCCGAGCACTGACTGACGTCTGGGCGGGCTGGCGGCTACTCCGTAGGTACATAGCTTTAGGCGCCCCCAAGGCTATTTGCCCACCTTGGGCTTCGGGCGGGAAACTCTCCACAGGACCGATAACCCGCCAATCAGCGACTATGAAATGATGGAGCCTTGCTAGGTCCAGGCACGGCTGATATTGAATCAGTCGCTATGATTGCTCAAATGCTACCCCGCCATTTCCCACAACAGCATTCATCAGTGACTGGGAAAGAGTGGAGGGGATCTCCAACCCACGAGCAGCTCTGAACCATGCCCTGAGGGCCTCGACTTCCAGTGCTCACTCGACCCTGATTGATGTGGACTGTTGTTGCTTACCGCGAAGCTACACATGTAAATATATTTAACAAACGTCAGATTGCAAGCGCAAACGCACAAATGAATGCACATCAACGCAGTACCCAGTCAAACTTCAATCAGATTACCCAAATAGGTGCTCAATCCCTGGATACTTGCACTTGTGCTGCTAGCAGGCAGCAAATGCAAGTAACCAGCTCAGGCCATAACCTACCGCTGAGCTTGTGCACTGGCTAGCATTTGGCTGTTTGCATGTCCTATATATACAAGTATAGTAACGCAAACCCGAACAGCCAATGATAGATGCTGCGCAGGCCTTGAATCCTGCGATGCTTCGGTCGTGATGGATCATAAGAGGGAAACCATTTGCTGTAGCCAAGCATGTTGCCTGCCTACCTTACCATGCAGAAGTCTAATCGGATAGGGCAAGAGGATCTAAACCCAAGGCGGAATCTGCAGCTTCCCTCAGCCACTGTTTGGCCGCCGCCTGCTGGCTGTCACGGTTCTTAGGCATTCTGAGGAATTCCATCCGGTCGAGACCCCTCCCACTTTGATGGACGCTCCCGGCTGCTAAGGTATGTGTGTGTGTGTGTGTGTGTGTGTGTGTGTGGTATGTTATTAGGTACACTGCAGTATGCCCAGCCGATGACCAAGAAGGAAACGAAGGAACCAGAAGAATCAATGAGGCGTGCTTGATTGAATTGCTACAGAGGCATGCCACCAGCTTAGATAGTCCAGCTCTTCTCTTGAACCCTGCATGATTGATACAAAGAAAAAGCTATTCTCCTTTGCAACCATCATATTACGGAATACATCGAAGCTTTTGGAGTCTCTAGTCCCCCAACTTTTTTCCCCTTCTCCATCCTGCGTCCCGCCCAACAGCAGCAGGTAAGTACATAATAATAGTAATAATGAGGTAGCCTCATACGTACATTTTTCCTCCACACCACAAACACGCACTCTAGCTGTAAAGACCCGGCATTTGTTTTCCCAAACTTCACTTTCCACAACCACCACCGACTACTTTACTTTTGCAAACGCCTCTCTGGTACATTCCTTCCCCCCTCCACGGACCTCGGCGACTTCTTTGACTCTTGTCAACTCTCTGCTACATACCCAGCGATCGACCTTGAAAGCTTACCAGTTGCACTCTTGTACTAGTGCCGACTTCTTTTTAGTGCTCTTTCCGTCACTTCATACCGCAAACCACAGTCACAATGTCGAACCCCGAAGGTGAGTCTCGCTCCCAGTCCCTCGCCGGCAGAGCGCAAGCACGGGAGCTGGAGCTCGCGACGGCGATTGCGCCTTCAGCATGGAGGGTAGCGCTCCTCTCAATCTGAGCAGGCCGGGCCGCGTTCGCATCTGCTCGAGCTCCCCGCCGCCTCGGTTGCCTAAGATGGCAGCAGCAGCAGCAACAGCAGCTAACCAGATCTCCCACGACCAGTCCTCTGGGCCCAGCGCTCCTCCAACACCGACCCGGAGAAGAACTTCATCTACCTGACCATCACCGCCCCCGATGTCCCGGCCAACAAGTACACGCTGGACCTCAAGCCCACCACCCTCAAGTTCAAGGGCCACTCGGACACCCTGAAGCGCGACTTCGACCTCGAGCTCGAGTTCTACGCGGAGATCGACCCCGAGAACTCCAAGGTCAACCACACCTCGCGCAACGTCGAGCTGAAGCTGCGCAAGAAGGACCTCGAGGAGGAGTACTGGCCCCGCCTGCTCAAGGAGGCCAAGAAGCTCCAATTCCTCAAGACCGACTTCGACAAGTGGGTCGACGAGGACGAGCAGAACGAGGCTCCCGAGGAGGACTTTAGCCAGTTCGGCGGCGGTGGCATGGGTACGTGACTTTCCAATTTCTTCCGTCTCCCGAACTTCAAACTATACATCTGCCAAAACGCAAGATCTCGACTAACATTGTTTCCTTCTAGGTGGCATGCCTGGCATGGGTACGTGAAATATTGATATATCAGGCTCCAGACCGAAACTGGACTCCTATGGTGATCATGAATACTTGAGCAAAGGCTAACCTCGAACCTGCAGGTGGCGGTGATTTTGGTGGCATTGACTTCTCCAAGCTTGGCGGCGGTGCCGCTCCCGGCGACGATGAGGAGGAGGAGGACGACGATGACGAGGAGGATGATGACGAGATGCCCGCCCTCGAGGGTGACGATGACAAGAAGGCTGCCGCTTAAGCGGATCACAAGTTTCATGTTCACGACCTCCTTTCGCGCAACGAATTTTTCTCAAGAGGCAAAGTCACGTAAAAAGTCCCGATGCTATTGAAACGAATCTGGCGTCACTAGAGATGGGTTTCCGGGAAGGGGAAAAGGGCAAAAGTATAATTGCCGTACATCCAACCCGCGATGTCGCATGTTTTTGGCGATTTTGTTCGCAGAAGCATTTTTTGTTCGACAAATTTGATTAGCTGCTTAGGGACTGTTAGTCAGAAGAGTCTCGGTCAGGAATGAATACTGGTTCTTGTTATTGAGATTAGATGGTCTTTTCATTCCGTGCATGCTGACTAGGTACTACCTATTACATCGCCCTCGGCATCATACCATGTTCATTCTTATGTTCATACCCTTTGTCATAAGATTTTCTCCTCTTTTTTTTCTTGATTTTTTCCCCTCTCATTTTCCCGCTTTTTCTCTCAATTCTTTCTCTTTTTTTCTCGTGTTTTTTTTCCGGCTTTCTCGTTTTCATTCTTCCGTTACTCTACAAGACCGATTAAACGGCCATGGTGGCCTCCTTGAGGTCACCCGGAACTTCCCAGCCGTGCGTGCTGGCTGCACGGAGGAAGGCACTGTACGCCTCGCTGATCCCATAATCCGCGCGCTGGCCATTGTTCTTGGCCAGGCGCGCAGGCCGAGGCTCCTGGCTGCAGAGAGCCAGGCGAACCTGCAAAAGGACGCTCTCCATGCTGTTGGCAGGAGACCAGCCCGTGTTTGTGAGCAGCTCCATACACATTGCACCACCAGCGGTGACATGACCGCCTCCTCCATCGAGGAAGGGGAGGAATCGTGGGCGCACGACCCGGAGGAACGGGGGCGAGAGGGGATAGTTGCGGCCGAAGCGTATCTCCAGCACGATGCTTGTCATACCTGCCTTCTTCATGTCCACTGCGAGAGGAAGACTTGGGTCGAATGAATGCAGCTCGACAATCCAATGGAACATGTTCGACATGTTCTCGAAGTCAATGAACCAACCCAGTTCGTGGAGTGGCGTTGTAGCTTGTACTTCCTGGAGCTTTTTGATCTCTTGGCTGATAGTTCTCTGAGCATGAGCCGTTGCATACACCGGAGGGGCCAGTCGTGGGAGAGTCGACAGATCCAAACTTGCGGGTTTGAAGTCTGTCTTGTCCGTCTGTAGAATCAGACCTGATCCGTTCGCCGACTCTGTCGCTGCAGTGCTGTTCTGGTCTTGTGTACAGGGAATGCCTTCTGAGTCCCCAAAGAGGAATTCGATGTCTTCAGGGTCCTCAATCCCGTCAGCCATGGCATGACCTGTCGCGTTTGCCTTCGTGGTAGCCATATCTTTGGTGTCGCCCTCTCTGGCCGATGGAATTGCCACTTTTGGGACCTGAATCTGGGTTCTTTGGGGTCCCAATGCGACGTACTGGGGGTCTTGAACCACCCATGGTCCTTGGACCTCCTGGTCCTGGCTCTGGCTTTCCTCAGCGAGGATATTCGCGTCTCCAGGTCGGACGAACAGATACCGGCACTGGATCCACGTGACCTTGTCGACTACGTATATACCTTTTCCATCTGCACCGTGAATGAACTGGGAGGGCTTGTTGACAATTTCATTGAGACTCATGGCGCCGTTGACTTGCAGCCTCGAGTTCGGCCAGCAGAGGGTGTGGTCATTCGTGCGGGGAGTAGCAAGCGAAGTGCCGGCAATAGGCATCGACACCGTGCTATAAGTGCGGCTGACATAATTGAGACTGTAGGAGAAGTCTGCGGCAAAGTAGACGCCATGGCCGAAGGCTCGTCCGTTGGCGATGGTCTTGAAGTCGAGTCCGTTGCGGATGATGCTGTGCCAGTTGCCGAGAGCACTGCCATGCCAGGCAAGAATGGTCTTTGGGCCCTCTCCAACCGCTGCGACTTCCTTTCGAAACTGGACCTCTTTCTCGGGTGATCCCTGCGCGAAGCGGAACTGAAGCCAACCGTTCATTCCAGTGATGCGCTCATCGTGTCTTGCCAGGGAAGCCTCATCTTTCGACTCGTCCTCGTTGCCGGCGGCCCGAAGCTGGTCCACCTGAACGATGGAAGAACGGTTCGAGGCAACGATCCAGCGGATCAGCTTGGATACGGACGGGCTCAGTCGGTTCCACTTCTCGAGTCTGTTCTGAGGCCACTCTTTCAGGTGATTACGCATAGCGCGCACCGACGGGGTGGTTGCAAGAAGCAGCAGGATGGCGTCTCTCTTTGACTGTTCGTCCACCAGATCGTCGAAATCCTGATCGTAGGGGACGATCCGCGCCCTCATGTGATGCTCGGGCTCGTATGCAACTTGGGAGTCAATGGGGTTTGATATAGGCAGCGTATGCCTGGCGTAGATCTCCAAGAAGATGTCCTTCTCCGAAACTGTAAAGACGCGACCGTGCTGGAATATGCGTGTGGGATACACAACCGGTTGGCCCGAGGCCGGCTTCTTGTGGTAGTGTACCACGATCGCCACCCAGTCCCCCTCTCGAAATTTCTTGCCGTCTGCCGGGTTGTCGAGGGTGAAAACCGAGCTCTGTTTATCGATCGTACCTAAGCATACCCCGTCGACCTGAGAACTAGGTACCGACTTGGGAACATTGGGTACACCGCTTTGAGAATCTCCGATATCTGAATCTGGAGAGAATAAGCTTGGATCGGCCAGCTTGGGAAACCGCAAGCTCAGGCCATTGGGGAACTCTCGCAGACCACTGGAATTGAAGTCCGCTCTCACCAAAGCCGCCCAACAGAAACTGATGAGCAGGTCAACGACATTGGGGTGGTTTAAAACCTCCAGGTCGATGCTGGGTCCTAGTCCCACGTTCATGTATTGGAAGAGACACAAAGGGGTGCTGCAGACATAGGGCTTGAGAGCATCAATACTGTCCCGGAGTTTCTTGAAACAGACCATGCAGTAGTCGGTGCACCTGAGCTATTGATACATATAGGATTAGCATCTCTTTCCGTCCCTCACTATGATGCCATGTTCCGCGTACTTACAAAATGACGCAAAGCGAATTGCATTGCGATGAGCGGGAGAGATTTCTCCCCGTCAGTGGTGACATGGTCTTGTGCCACAAAAGCAGGTAGCTTGTCCTCCGTGCTGGCTTCCTCAAAGCTTGGAACGGACTTTCGAGATTCGGGTTTCTCCATGTTGCAGTGTTGAAAGGCCCTGGCTTCTTCGTATTCCTCCTTAGCATCGTCCCATGTGAGGTTCTCTTCGTATCTCAGCTTCAGCAGACAAATGAACTCCCGCTTCATGAAATTGTCCACAGAGTCACCAACTCCCAATTGGTCCAAAGTCGGTGCCTTATCGTCGTGGCTGAGGGTAGCAGAAGAGATGTCACGGCCAGCACCGAACGACTTGGATACTTGGTGGAGAGTCGTCTTGTACTGTGTGCACTTTCGTAGGCGAAATTCCATGCTGGATTCTGGAGCCCGCATCCGAAGAGCCTGCTCGAACGTCGTGTATCGCTGATGATACTTGATGAGTAGCACGATGAAATCTGTCGACTGCAGGTTCCAAGCAGAGAGAACTTCCTGGGACAGACACAGCTCGTCAACCCGAACAGAGATCGAAACGATATGGTGCAGTGTCTGACTTTCGAAGCCATACATCTTGCTGATGAAGAAGCCACCACGGCGCACCGCTTGGAAGTCCCTGACAACACGTGTGGCTGCTTCTGTGGAAAGCTTATCACCGACATCTTCCCAAGTCATTAAGGGCTTGCTGTTATCTAGTCCAAAGACTTCATCATCGAGGCTGGCGTCGTCGAAGACTTCATCATCAAGGTCGGCGTCGTTGAAATTGAATTCTTCCGAGTCCGAGTCGTCATGCTGGTGGTTGTCCAAAGACTGAAGATCTGCAGTTTTGGCAGCAATAGCATCTTGATCTGTACCGTTGCGAGCAGGCCTAGGCGTAAGCGAGGCGGTGATTCTTTGCGACAGGGTGGTGAGCGCATCCCGAACCTTCATACCCACAGATTGGGCCATGAAATCGTCCAGTACTGTGGCGACTGCTGGGGAGACATTCTGGTCGTCGGCGAACACAATGAAAAAGTGGTCCCTCGGGTAGCCACAGAACTCTTGTGGAATGACTCTGATCTTTAACTTGGAGACTGCCGTGGCAGAAGATCTGGTGCCGGTGTGGGTGCCCAGCAGGGAGCTGGTGTAAGTGAAAGTGAATTCACCATCACCGTCATTGGGGGAGATGCTGCTGACGTTCGGGATAATGGATCTGACAGCAGCCTCACGATCCTCTTGGTAGCGAGCGCGGGTGCGGACGCCGCGAACCCTTTCCATCTTGAGCTACACCTTGCAAGGTGTGTGTGATTCTGTTCCTGTGCCAATAAGTTGCAAGTTCCTGGTGAAGCCTGGTGGCACCACTTCCGATGAAAATTCGATCGTTCTTGCCCACCAGGAAATTCGTCAGTGGGGCGTCGAGGATGATCAATCGCCAATGTGACAGGAAAGAACGACAATGTGAATTTGATGTAGGTGTAGTGGGTTTGACCAGTCGGTGACACCGGATATTCCAATCCGCAAAATAGAGACAAGGAAAAACAAAAAAAAGACCAGGTGCCCTTTCAAGGCAGAAATACAAAAGGAGGATGGATGGATACAGTGCTTTCCTGACATCAGATGACAACTGGACGAAAGTACTTACTTGAGGACGGAATCGGATGGCGTTGTCGGCGGTGTTGAAGTTGCAAGAATTCAATCTCGGTCGTTGCCGGAGTTTGTTGAAGACTCAGGTCCAAGTGGGAAAAAATTAATGGAAGTCTTGTCCTGGCAAAGATAGTGTGAGGGTTGGGTTGTTGACTTGCGGCCGTTTGTATTTTTATGCCTGGGCACAGCTCGAGCAGTTCCGATTGAGCCGCGGCGGATTGTTTGGACATCAACACAACAGAAGACAATCGACATCGAAAAAGTGACTGAATCTTGTGTGGGCCCACCCGATATCGATTCTGGTCAACCGAGCACTCCATGAACAATCGTTTATCCAGTCTATTCTGGAATCTCTCTCTTTTATGCGGTCATGCGAGTCTATGAACAATATCAGACATGCATATTCCTAGAAGTCACAGCCATTGTCTACAACACGGCAGTCGAAAGGGCAAGAAGGAAGATTCCTTGAAGTAAAACAAGGTGCAATATTAAATAACGACTGCCGCCCTTTGGTGTTTGGTGTTGCCTGACTGTGATTGTCAAGCTGCCTTGACGTTTGAGTGGTTGTTGCTGAGCCACATAACTACCTACCTAAGTTACTAAGGCTGGGTAAGTACCAACATAGGTTAAGGTATGCAAAGTTGTACCTGTATGTATCCATTCAGGCAGCAGCAGGCAATGGCCGGACCTGAACACATGAGCTTATTTCATGGCGGGACTCATTCCAAGAAATTATCCCATCACAGGCAAGGAAGACTAAAAGAGATATTGGCGATATGACTATTTTGTCAATGACTCAGCAAAATATCCAATAGAAGAAGCACCACTCCACAGATCTGGTGGTGGTCCAGACTCTCAGAGCATTGAATTTATAAGTTTTATTGCTACGGAGAAGTAACAATCTTGTACTTTGTCATCAAGATTTCCTTAATGGTAAATTACGGAAAATCGGCTTCAAAGTAGGTAACATGAAGAGTTGAAAGGCGGCGATGGCGCACTTACATGTAGGTACGTATAGATAGATTAGATTAGATAAGGTATAAATAACAGTATTCGGTACGTACTTTTTGTACTGGATTTGAGGTCCACACCCCGTCGTACCGCAAGTACTTTGTACAGTGGAGGGGCTACCTACACAGTAGGTGCCACCATAGTAGTACTCCATACCAGCATTATTCGGTTACGTACCTACATTTCCTACCTTACCTTTATTAGGTACAAGGACAACTTTGGCATCCTGTCGATACCTTCGCGCCTGGCAGTTGCATTCAGTCCGCAATGATTTGATTGGAACCAATCACGCTGAGCACACAACACATTTGAAGCTCACATACCGATTCCAGAAGCCGGAAGAAGCCCGGGTTTCAGAATGCGCCGACGCCAGAACAGCTCCTTGAGCTCCTCGTCGCGTGGCCTTTCACACCACGCCCGCCGATCTTCGAAGCTGGTGCAAGAGCCCATTGAGCCAAAGTCTGCTCACGTCACGGACCAATTCCTCCAGAGCTTTCTCTCTCCATCTTTCGATCCGGTCGAATACCTGAACTCGTCTCTGCCGCCGCTGCAATCCCATGTCTCCTCGATCACGCCCAGCCAGGAAGGGGCCGTGCCCCTCTCCGAGCTGTCTTCGCAGGCGCAGGGCCTCCTGACGCAGTTGACCGTACAGACGACAAGGCTGACCAACACCTTGACGCAGCTCACCGACGACATACTGCGAAGCGGAAGCCGGTTGGCATACGAAGTGGAACTGCTGCGTGGCGAGACGCTGAGCTTGTCCGAGTCGCTGACCGACGGTCTGCAAGGCGACATTGCCAAGTTTGTCCCCGAGGGTCTACATGAGCAAACCGAAGGCAGACCGAATGGTGCGATGAGTGCAACGCCCAGAAAGGCTTCTATAAACCCCGAGGCGGACATTCAAGGAGGCGCCGAGGTGGGCGCCGACGACCCTGCCTATATCACGCAGCTAAAGACACTGACTAGTGTGCGCGAGCGACTGGACTCCGTGATCAAGACATTTGGCGATGCCATGGAATTCGTTTTTCCGCCTTCGGAACTGTCCGTCAGTTCCGGCTTCTTGTCCGTGTCAGCTCCCGATGCTGGAGGAAAGGATCACAGCACTGAAGAGAAGGGCCAGCAAGTACTAAAGCAACTAAGGGACGAGATATCCGGCCACCTGAACAGTAAGGACCCTGTAGCGGGAGTCGAAAAGGCCCTGCTCCGAGTCGAGGTGCTGAAGGAGCTGAACTTGGTGTGGAAGGGCACATCAGAAGAAAAGGGCCGTACCAAATTCATCGATAGCTTGGCAAAGATGGTAGAAGATAGACACAGGGAGCTGCTCAGAGAGCTCGAGCAGAACGGCAGGCGAGATGCCAAGGCAGAGGTGGAAAACAGTCCTCGAAAGAGCACAGATGGGCCTGCAGAAGCCCGAGGGGCCACGGGAGGATATGGCTTTATGAGCCAGTTACAAAAGTTGAGAAGTGGGCTTTGAGACGGACAACTAAATGATACAGGTTCCCAAATATCTTCCTTTTCATAATTGTTCAAGTGCAATTCATGTTTCATTGTCATGCCAACAACTCGTTGCTTTTGTGGTTTGTAGGTACGGGGATTGCTGAGCAGACTACGGTAGCCCACCCGCGAGCCGACACCAAGAAATTTTCTGCAGACTGCACTTTTACAACAGCCCACATATCCGTTTGCCCAAGAAATTTGTGAGCCGGAAATTCCTCTACAAAAACAAACACCTGTGCTATTTTCAGTGTGAGTATTAATTCAAGACTTTTTTGTATTGCAAGAAGTTTGTTGTTAATAATCATTGCAGAACCCTACGTTGGGCGGTAGTTCTACTTTCTCCATTTGGCTGTCAGTCAGTGCATTGGCAAACGGCCATTGGTCTTGCTTTGACATTTGAGCGATACCCTGGTCCACGGATCTCAAGGGCCTGCTCATCCGCAAAATGGCTGAAACGACGACTACTTCGGGTTTCGACCCGGCCAAGGAATTCCCCAATATCAAGTGGGATTTCGACAATCTGCCCGAGCCGGCCGCCGTGGTTGATGCTCCCGAGGGCTCAGAACCCGAGTCTGTCGACAAGGGCCTCATCACTGCGCCGCCCACGCCGCCCGCCGCCGCGCCAATCTCTACGCCGGCGGTGACTTCTGCAGCTCGGTCTGCGACCAAGGCTGCCTCTTCGGCCAAGTCCAAGAAGAGCACGCCAAGCAAGCAGAAAGCCTTGGCCGCTGCCGACGGCTCCGTCAGCAAGAAGGCCAAGGCCGGCAAGCCCACACCCAAGTCGGCGTTGAAGGAGGTCAAGAATCCCACGACACTGCCGCCGACCACGTCTGCGGAGGAGAAGATTGCGGCCAAGATGGCCAGAACGAAGGCGAGGAGGGATCAGAGGCGTGAGCGGCGGCGGCAGAAACGCACACAGATCCGTTCCAAGGTTCAGACTACCGGCGCTGAACCGGAGAGTGCGGCGGCACCACAGGTGGACGAGCCATGAGAAAGTCACTGTTCAGAGCCGCTGGTGACTTTCGTCATGGCCGATGAGGGCCGGGCGTTGAAAGTATCAGTCAGCATCGCAAATCTGCGCAGAACGACATGAGAGAGGCTCTGGCAGAAATACCGGTTTATTCAAAGGCCAAGGACCGATACAGCTGGAAACCTCAAAACCTTAAAGCCGTCTTGGGTCCAAGAAAAAGTCTCGCCAATGCCGAGCCTGCCGCGAGTGGGGGAACAACATCATATGATTCTTCACCACGCTAAGAATTGTGTATCAGACCACGAAATGGTGTACGTAACTCGTGAGTTGGACAATGTCGAGGCAGCATCAACCGTAACCAATGTTGTAGAACATGAAATCTGATTCGTTTCATGAAATTTGCGCTGTGGATGTACATTAGGAGAAGTTGTGATGGGGAAGCTTTTCTTTTTGTCACCTCCACTCCCGCATTCACTCCCGAGTAATAAGGGACGCGCAATGCTCCTGAATGAGACACACCTGACGGCCCCATCGCATTCCAGAACCCAGGCTAAAATGCTCGCCTCCCTTGCTTGGCCGCCCACCTGCAGATTAGACTATTGGAAGTATCATGCCGAGCGCGCAAGTATTTAAGTTGTTGGACTGCTATGCCTGGTTGTCACTGCACTTTTCCTTTTGATGTTGCACATGTAATGCAACGAACGCAAGATTTGAAGATGGATTCGATATTGGTGACTGCTGGCAAGACCGACGTATGGAGGGATCCAGTGGTGCCAGCCCACAAATCACGAAGCAGATGGAGTGGATGTCTATTCATGGCCGCGCTGCTCATATGTCTCGGTATCATACTGTCTGCTCATCGACAAATGGTAGGAATTTGTTCTATTCTGTAAGACGCATGGGAAGTCGTGTGCTAACGCTTTTGGCGCGTCAGCTTGACGAATATGTTTTGCAGTCGGAACGACTCGATACCTATACATTGACGACGAACGCGATATGTCACGAATTGGCACAACATCATCAGCTGCATTGGATAGCCGACCACTTCTGCGAAACTGACAAGACAATACCGGGGGTTGCATAGCACAGAGATGGGTCGGAGAAAAGGCCATGCGACGGCTTTACGAGTATACCTAGCGCACGAACCTTAGCGGAAGGACACAAGCGCCTCATAACCTCCAAGGTTTTGGGAATCATGCTTCGCAATACACAGATACCGGCTTCTTTGCCACCTTCAGATTCGAACGCAGGCAAGACATCAGCGCCGAGGGGGGAAGTTCTTGCCAACTTGAACTATGGTGGGAAACAAGGCACCATGTTCTCGTCTAACAAGGTACAGAGAGAGGCGCCGGATGGCAGTCAGTCTCAACCGGCAAGCCCGCCGCAGGACTAGATGGAGGACCATCGGCGAGCATTCATGATTTTTCGCGCAGACCTCATACCCAAATCTGGTTTGCATTATGAGTCGAGCACGGTGCTGAGGGCTGAGGGATGATGCCAAACCTGACCAATTCAGAGTATAATGATCAATGGAGACGATACGGGGAATTATTGTCCTATTATACGAAGGTCGATAGGAGAAATTGGCTCGTGCGACTTGTATTAATGACAGGCGATGGCTGATCACAAAAGCTCCAATACAGGCGAGCACAAATTAGCTGAGGTACCTAAAAACAGGGCGCTGGCTGGTGTAGCAGAAGGTACATAGTATATTTACAGTGAGTGCAGTTGGCGTTCAAATGGTTGGAACAATCAATTGAAATGCTTAGGACACCCTTGCCCCACTCTTAGGTCACAGGGCGCCAGTGCGATTCTTAGCGGTGGTTCCTAGTATTGTCAGCGGGAGGCTTCAGGTTCCTGGGAAGCCGATTGATTGTCCTACCTAGCCCTCTGTTGCATCCCATGCAAACCAGAAATCTGCTCAGCTTCTTTCTCCTGCCCACAATCATCACTGGTTGGTAACGAACAATCCAACCACTGTTTGACGAGCGGACAAGACGATTCCTGCTTGTTCGCGTCCGTGTGAAATTGTGTACACTGTTGTTCTGCGCCGCTCCCAGCTCTCTGGTGTGACGGAGAACAATTTCCACCTCTCTAGCTCGAAAGGCTTCTTCTCTAAGTTCTCTTACACCCGCTACATCCATTCTATTTTTCAGCCACGTCCTTTCTTCACGGCATTCATGCCCCGGCGCAAACTTCCAGCGGTTTCCTGTCTTCATTAGAAGACACACCTGAACTGTGGAAACACTTTTTTCTTGCACCAGTAAACCTCTCCGACTCCATCAGTATCCTCCGAGTACGAATAAATATACCAACAATACCGCTATTCACCACCCGCACTCACACTCTATTACGAACCGACCTTCACTCGCCATGGCGACCGCAGACCCTTCGCAGTCGGCCTTGGCCGGAACTTCGCAAAAAGCACCTCGAGCACAATCCCCTCCTGCTCAGTCCAAGCGAGAGCGCAAGAAGCAGCTCATTTACGAGAAGCTTGCCGCCCTCGAGCGAGACATGAGCCGTGACCGCGATCGGAACTACCGAGAGGAGCTCCAGAAGATCCAAGCAGACGTCCACCTCGTCTCTCGAGTCGACCCCTACTCAGACCGCCCGCTTGACGAGATTGATCGCGAGCTCCAAGAGCTTTCGCAAGCAAACGCGAATGGCACCGACCGACCTACTAGAACCCTACTGGAGATGGCAGGACCATCCTTCCAGGAATGGGTCGAGCACGTCAAGGATATGCTGGAAGTTCGCGACTACGAATTGACGTCTCAGAAGGTACGGCCTCTGCTCCCATGATTCTGGCAGCGAGTAACGCGCAAAGAATCACGGTTACTAACTTCGCACATTAGCACGAGCACGAGGCACGAACCATCATGCACCGTAACACCTACCACCAGAAGGTCGAAGCCGCCAAGAGAGAGCACAAGGCCTTGTCAGCCACCCTCAAGGATCGATTGATGAACGCTATCACATCGAAGAAGCTACGACTTAATAGGGAGAAGGAAGCTCTGGATGTCGCAGAGAGCACTGTTCTGTTCCTGCACCCCAATCAGTACACCTTGACGAACCCCGCAAGCCCTGGCGGCACACACACCAAGCGAGCCACCAGACTGCGCAGAGATGCAGATGAGGCTTCGGGCCTATCCGATAAGAAGAGGAAGAGAAACGGCGCGGAGGATGACGGTTCGCCCGCTCCCATTCGAAGAGCTCTCGATACTTCGGCTACAACTCCCCTTTGGCAGAACGACAGGCTTCGATCTGCACGCCGCGAGACGGGCCCCATTTACAGCATTGAGAAGCTTTTCACCGATAAGGAGCTGTCGATGAACTACAATGCTGCCGCCCTTGCGGCTTACAAGCATCTGCTGACTAGACGGGACCTCGCTGGAAACCCCCTTTCCTCGCCCGAAGAGAGCGAAGCTGGAAATGGAGAGTTGAATGGCGACGAGAAGGAGGATTTGGCTGCTCCGTCTATGGAGCGCCAACCTTCGCACCAGACTCGAAGCACACGCAATCTGGGACAAAACTGGATTGACGACAAGGTGCTGGGTCTCGAAGGTCTCGCAAACTTCGAACTCGCCGGAAACCTTGAGAAGATGGACGCACAAGAACCCCGTCTCCCGCCGCTTGTCCACTCGCAGTATTCAAAGGCATACGTCAAGTCCGAATCAAACACACCCACGTCGCTCAACCAGGATGACGTGCACCAAGACATCCAGATCATGACCGTCTTCAAGGCATATGGGCGTCTAAACGGCCCTGGCGCCAACATCGATACGCCAAACGGCGGCCGGCGACTGCTTGAGAACATGATTCCTGCACAGCGCAACGGCAGACCTTTCCAAGCATTGATCCAAGGCTCGTCGCGCCCGACTGTTGATCAGGTAGCCGAATCGCTGGGCGTTAACGCGTCGGCTTTAAGGGATGAGCCGGCGCCTAGCGGCCTGGGAGCTCTCGCGCCGGGTCTCGCGCCTGGCAGCAACGCTTCACCCGCTGCTCCACCAATGTCGCGACAGAGCAGCTTTGGTGGTGTAGCCATGAGCCGATCAGGCAGTGGCAGAGGCCGGGGACGACGCGGATAGAATCTGCAACACATACGGAGACCAAGAGATCTGCCAAGAGGGAGACCACTGGAAAGAGCACCTGGATGAGGTGGTGGATCGACATAGATCAACCTGCTCCCAGTGACTGTTTGAGCCGGCAGCAAAGGGTCAAGGGGCGTTCATACAGGTCTCGCTGCTCCAATAGAGCGAAGTCATGATTTACGGCGGAACTTTTTCGTTTAGTTCCCATTGAGGTCATAGTGGTATGGCAGGCGTTTCGGCATTTTGACTTTACGAAGCAATACCCTGATTGGCACTTCATCCATTCTCTGCCAAGGAGGTGGCCATGCCAATTGTTTAACATTTATGCGGTTTAAAAGAAGACTCAGGGCAAAGGAGCCCGGCAGGAACAACGAGCAGTTACTAGAGGTTACAAGTCGATGCGATAGGATCAAGCTTTCATTTATTCAATTTTCAAGTCCACAGCCAATAAATCTTGGTAGTAGATTTTCGTGGTTTCATGAGATATCTTTGTCATTAGAAAGCAAGAACATATTACGTAAACCAAGCGCTGAACTCCTAGCACCAACCCGTGTAGATAAAGTGAAATCAAGGTCCAAAAACCAAGGCGCGGACTTCGATACTCTCTCGTCCCTCGGCCTCTTTTCGCGTCCTTGGGTCAATGAAGGCTGTGTGAGGAACTCGTCCTCCTTTGACCCCGGACCCTTGCTTGATGCCCTCGGAATCGAAACACTCGAGCATCAGCCTCTCGTTCCCTGTCATGCCACTCCAATAATACCACTTCTGACTCGGGTTGTAGTGGATAGCCGCCGTCTGCCCCGTATACCCGTTGGGGTATCTGTGCTCCACGGGAATCAGGTCGTCGTTGGAGAACGTGGAGGAGCTGGCAAAGGCGAGGGGGTTCGACTCGACGGGCCCCTCGTTCAGCGACCGCCAGACGTTGACGATGCGGTAGCGGCCGCGCAGCAGCGCGTCGGCCTCGTCGGGCAGGTGCTTGCGCACGCGCTGCGGCGCCGACAGCGGCGTCTGGTCGATGTGCGCCGTGAAGACGGCCTGGCGCTTGGCCGACGGGTCGGCGCGCCGGATGGTGTGGTCGAAGAGGAAGACCCGGTTCGACCCGGGCACGTGGTCGAGCAGGAACTGTTCTACTTCCGGGTAGTAGTTGGCGCGGATGCTGTCGTCGTCGGCGAAGTCGCGCTCGGCCGACTCGGGCACGCCCTGGACCGCGGCAAAGGCGTCCGTGTCCAGGGTGAAGTCGGCCTCGCGGCCACGGATGTCCTCGATCCGCGTGTCCTGCGGGTTGACCTCGACGTTGCGCTTCGGCTCGCCGGCCGGCGGGTCCTCGACGTAGTTGACGGCCTTCTTTCCCTCGGCGGGAAATTCTCCGTAGTTTATGTTGGCGACCACGGCGCCCCGGGGAACTGGATCAGGTGTGATGGCCATGCTGGTGATGTTGGTATAAGAAATAAGAAGACTGATATCTTTTTGTGTGATGTATTCCTATTCCGAATACAGAAGTTTTCGTTTCGAGTAAGAAATCAAATAAGTGTAAGTCTGCGTCTGTACAGAATCAATAGCTAATAGAGGGCGCCTCAGTCTTTATAGTCGCATGAACAGCCGAGGGAGTAATCATATTTCAAATCAACCGACTCTAGAATGTCTGCGAATCCAGTACGGTAAAATCCATGTTATCCAATAACATGCCACTCGCGATCACGTCATTTGGAAGCATCGCCCTTTCGGAGAGCACTTTGACGCTCTACTCATCGATGTCGCAATTGTCTAATTAGTAACCAGAAGCGGGCGCGCGCGAATGAGGGCCCATCAAAGGACTGTAGGGCGTGGGAATAAACCCAAGGCGTATGCATGCCTTGCATTCCCGGATTCGAGAAAAAGTCCTTGCCACTAGGATCTGCTCTCCCCGGATTTGGGGAAGAATAGTGCAGAGGTCAGGCAGTTTGTAATCATGCGACCTACCTACCCATTACTCTCAAAGGGCGTGCATACTATGACGTTCATGCTTATTATTCAGCCGGCTGAGATAATGCGGGGAGATATGACCCGGCCGTTCCAACTTCCAAGGGTCCTCCAATCGGCAGCCGATTAGGCTTAGCTCGGTTTGAGGAGTCCCACGATCCTCAGAACCCCACCTATCTTCGGAGCTGCAGCCTGAACTAGACCCAGCTGAGCTCTAAGTAAACAAAGTTCTCTTTTTGAGATGGGAACCCCTGTCATTCGTTCAACGTCCGTCGGCAAAAACACCCCCACGCCATACCAAGCCGCCAAACACGTGTTTGTCGCGATCCGAGATCACCACCCGATAGATTAAACAATATCCTAGCATGACGCCCTCCCCAGCCCTATATGCAATCGACGACTGATCTCATCCTCTGATTAAGAGATCAACCTCTCTCCTCTCCCGGCCACGCGACAATGACGAGCCTGCTGGGAGACTACAGCTCGTCGCCGGACCCGCTCGGAGACGAGCCCCCAAGCACCGTCAGGCCCAGCGCGCGCCGCAACGCCGGCAACTTCAAGTCGATCCCGCGCGAGTCCTCGGTCCAACGACAGTCCAGTGCGCGATCCAGCGCGCGTTCGAGCGCACGAGCGCGCCCGTTGTCGACAGGAAAGTCGTCGCCTAGGAAGCAGACTTTTGAGCTCGACGTCGGTCACGGCCGCTCCCCCCAACGACTCTTGGTCACGGTCGAGGCTGAAAGCGAACGGGGCCAGCGCGGCGCCGTGAGCAGGCGTCTGTTCAACAGTGGATCGCCGACGCGCAGTGTCAGCCGGAAGAGAGACCCCAAGGCTACCACGACTGTAGTACCTCTGAGAGGTCTGACGGATGATGAGGGCGACGGACTGGACGAACCCTCGACGGCGAAGCGCGGACGCGGTCGGCCGAGGGTAAGCCTTGGAAGCAAGAATGGTACACCGGCCCCGAGGGGCAAGAAGAGAGCCGGTACTCCTCTGACCAAGACATCTCGGGCGAAACGACATAGTGGCGAACCACCATCCGAGACGGACTTTTATGATGGAGCGCTCGAGGAAACACACGACAACGCATTACCCAACCCTACTCCGAAGCCGAAGGCGAAGACGAAGAAAACCCCAAAGAAAGCCGGCACTCCCGCCGTGCCCTCGAGTAATCCGACAGGAAGGAAACGCGGGAGACCCCGGAAAGCGCTGATGCCCGAGGAGGTTGCTGGTCTAAGCGGTGAGGCGGACGGCCACGTTGACAACACAACGATCTTACGGAGCGAGGATGCTCCGATACAAGAAGAAATGCACATGGACGACGATTTAGAGCACCACGAAGATGTAACGATACGCGATTTCGCCACATCGGTAATTGATAATGAGACGCCACAGTCTGCAGGAACGGAGGGAGACCAAATTCGTCTTCTATCAGGCCGACGCGCAGTACGCGATTTCGGCATCTCGCAACTTGGTGAGGAGACGCCACGGCTACCAGATTCCGACGACACAATCCGTCTATTCTCAGGTCGACGTGCAGTGCGCTTTTCCTCACCCATCGCCCGGTACTCGGACCATCCATTCGAATCAGACACGCCACTTCGAGGAGAATCAACTCGCCACGAGCCTACAGAAACGTCTGATGCGCCAATGTTCGACGATTTCACGGGAGAGGCCCATAGCGATGTCGAGTCCGAGGCGGATGGTGTCGATGAAGTGACGTACAGCGGCCAAGATAACCTCACACACGCCTCTGATTTCAGTATGATCAACGTCGAAGCACTGCCATCATTCCAGGCCTCTTTTCAGTCTAATCGAAGTGGTGTCGTGGAAGAGCAACATCCGTTTGCTGAAACCGGGGACGAGACCAATATGATCATCAATCAGACATTGGAGTCTTTAAGGAGAAGTACTCAAACTGAAGCTGATGAACACTCGCATATCGAAAATGCTCAAGAAGAAGCCGGCGATGAACTAGCTGAAGAGCACGAATCGGCAGACCACACGCGCAATAGCCGTTCAGCATTTGGATCAAGTCAATCTTCCTGGATGAGGAGTCCTGCTCGGAGACCGTCAAACAAGAACATGCCCCTGAGCAGGCAGATATTCTCAAACAAGGCACCACACGTCGACGACTCGTTTTCGAGCATTCCTGATAGTATCTTGCGAACTGCCACACCTGGTCGATTGCCTATGAAGCCAGCCACCACTCAAGTCGACAATGAAGAGTCCAACATGTATGAAGACGAATTCTCCCAGATTCCAGACGAAGTACTCGAGGCAGCAACACCCCGACGACCGCGCAGAGTGAATCAAGAGGGGGAAAATGTAGCCAACGATATACCATCGCTCCACGAGGATGAAGCTGAGGATGAGGAAGCGCTATCCAACAGTAGATCCACGAATATCGGATCTGATAGACTGCCTACTCCTGATGATACAAACTCGTCGACCACGGATGCTAAGAATATCCAAGGCGAAGAGGCACGCGGGATGGCTGTCGATTCGCCTGCCATCGCCAACACCTCTGACCTGAATATTCGTTCATCTCCGCCCACTATCAGTCGGCAAATGAGCGGTGTCACCATTCAACCCGATTCTGGACATACAATTACCAAGCACTTTGACTCCATGGCTTTGATTTCCGAGGCTTCACAGCGAGCAGAGCAAGAAATGGCTGAAGCGCCACGGAATAAGAGCTCTTCGCCAACGCCGTTGCAAAAATCGGGATCATCTGAGCAGGCTGAATCGCGACAAGAGTCTGTACCGGTCAGGCGTCCTACCCTGTCGCCAATCGTGCGAGCAGGTCGCACACTGCAGAACATCATGTCCGACAGGTCGTCCCCCGATGAACACGGAAGTAGTCTCGCCAGCCCCTTTAGGGGACCAGGGCAGAATGATTCGCGTCAATCGTCAATTGCAAGGTCGCCTGGGAGAGGCGGAAACCACTGGGGGGTCGGCTCGGATAATCGAACACCTTTCAACCCAGTCGCGTCGATATCAGCCAATATTCGATCTGCATTCGCTTCCAATTCTCACGCCGGACCAGCACCGGTACCAGCGCCCGCTCCTGTTCTGGCCAACGTCCCATCGGTTCGCAATGTGGATCATTCACTTGGAGCTGAACCTGAGAGTGAAGCACCGAGAAAATCGGTATACGGCAGTGAAGCTGGTCGGGCTCAGGACTTGCCCTCGCACAGGGAACCTCCCCCGGGCTTGTCTAGTTCCATAAGGGCAGCAATGTCAAGTCGACAAGCAGGTGACATTGAGTTGACCTCTCCCATACAAGACAATGATATCAGCAGCCCGGCAAACCAGAGGTCTAGAAGAATGTCTGCATCGCAGCGGATGGCCAACTCGAGTGCCATTAGTGGCGGTCTGAGCTCTCTTCGCAATCAGCATCAAGATGACGATGAGGATGAAGAAGAATATGACGAGGAGCATCAAGATGAACACGAAGAGGTTGTTCATGAAGACTTTGACGATTTATTCAACCTGGGAGAGGAAGATATACGAGAAGAGGAGGAAGAGGAACATGAACAGGAAGAGCAGAGCAAGCTGGAGCCAGAATCGGAAGCCGAGGCCGAACCAGAACCCGAACTCGAGGAAGAGCCAGAGTCAGAAAGAAACGGCGACTTTGGAGAGATGGAGACAATGGAGGAGGACGAGGACGACATGGACGACATGGACGACATGGATTTATGGGACATTGAAGCATCAAGGCCAACCCCGCGATCGACCAAAGTCTTGCGAGCCGAGGCCCAGGCACGAAGAGAGTCTCAGGTTCAACCAAGAAGTCATTCTCCTGCAGATATGTCACTTGAAGGATCCGATCCAGCTGTGACATCATCTGGACTACGTCGCAATAAGATTCCGAGTCCGTGGAGGCGAAAGCAGCAGCGACTCATCTACCAAGATGAAGTTCGTAGTCCTTCTGACCTCGAGTTGGGTGATAGCCCTCCCACTGAAGCCGAACGAGTTTCGGCCGTGCAACCACCAGTCACACAAGAGCGGGAGGTCGAGCGTGAGAGAAGCGAAGAGTTGCCCCGCTCACATGAGGAGGAGGCAGAAGACGACCCAGGCATGGACCAGTTCGAGGAGCACCATGAGGACGAAGAGCAAGACCAATTCCAGGGAGGGGAGGAGTTTGCAGACGATGGCTCCTACGAACTTATGGAGAACGATGAGCTTGAAGAGCCGCAATCCCTGCCTCGGGCTCAGGACCATCGAAAACGCGATGCGGCGCTTGTCGAGAATTCCGTGTTGCAAGAGTACTCGATGATTTCCCAGCAGGGCAAGCCTGTCGAGCCTGAGCCAGGCCAGGAAGCCCAGGAAAAACCTGCGCCGGCAAGGAGGAGCTTCTTCGGAAAATTTGACATCATGTCATTCTTCTCGTCTCCCCGGCCTCCGCCAGTCACGAACAATAAGGGGCAAGCTGAGGAAACTCCTGCTCATACAACTGGACGACCGCTACCTCCATCGACTCAGCCTAGTGAGAAGTCGATTCGAAGTGAGCCGCAGTCTGCGTTGCGAGCTACTGGTCTTTTCCCGTCTATCAAGCAGAAGATGTTCGATCCTAGTCCTGCGAGAACAGCTGACCTTTTCTCGCCTGACACGAACTTGCGATCGAATGATACGGTGGCAGATACCTACGCCGAAAGCCCTTCGACTCCCGGCGGACAGGATTTCCCGCACATCCCACAAAAGCAAAACTTCACTCCCCTCTCGGCACAATCTCGCAATACCGCCTCGTTATTTACGCCTAGCCACCAGGGATCCTCGCCAGACCGAGAGGCTCGCACGCCTTCCCCAAGCTACGATGACCTCAGGGAAAACTCGTACAGTGGCGAGGAGGATGAAAATAGTGCCGAACAGGACTCCGCGTCGACGGATGACGGGCCGTCGTTTGAGCAAATGCCACCTCGCGAGAAGCCCTCGCAATGGGATAAGAACCTCAGCCCGGCCAAGTCGTCTCTTCGTTCGCCCCTCAAGCCCAAGACGCCTGGCCGCGTCGTGGCGTTTACACGCAGCATCCCCAGCTCCGACCGCACCGAGGAAATCCACAGTGAACAGAACATCGATCAGGACATGGACGAGGAGCGGCCACTGACTGCCGTCTTTAGCAGTGGAGGCGCTAAGATCGCCACCAGCAACCCGCGCACCCTGATTTTAAACCCGACGCCTCTGCGTATCCCTGCCTCGCTCCGCGCCCCGGAGCATAACAAGGAGAACGCGGTGTCTCCGGTCAAGTCCATGCGCCCGCTCGGCGGGCCCCTCCCCGCCGTGGTGTCGCCGCAGCAGAAGCAGCTCTCGCCCACGGTCTGGACCCGCGCCCACTGGATCCGCCTCGACGAGATCCAGCAGCTGCGCCAGCGCGACCCGATGCGGTTCCAGATGGTCTTCGCATCCGTCCTCGCCCCCGGCAAGCACCCGCTCGCCGGGCTCGAGGTCGCCACGCACGACGCCAAGATGGTGCTCGAGGACTGGCACATGCAGGCCGTCGAGGCGTTCCGGTCCGAGCTGCTCGGCGACGACTACACAACGGAATATGACGAGGAGGGCAGCAGCAGTATCTGGGACGCCAACAGCCTCAGCAAGCGCCTCTTTGCCCTCCTGGTCGGCGAGGAGAGGAGGCGGACCGGCGAGTACGTCAGCGGCCAGAGCCACGCGGCCGGGATCGCCAGTAGGAAGGGCAAGGAGGTCGTCAGGTGAAAAAGAAGTGGGCACGGCACGAGGACACGAGACAAGAATTCATCCATATGAGCAAAGCAAGGAGTATGTACATCGTGTGGCATTTTCGTTTGCGACACAAGGCGTTTGATGGGCTAGGATACTGCTCTTTTTTGTTTTGTTGGTTTTAGGTTATTTCCTTCCTTTTTCGCACTGCAGCGCGCATTCCTGATACCCCTTATTTGCATCGCATTTGCGTTCGCTGAGGGTCGAGTTGAAAACATCTGGCGTTCTTCTGGATTCAAGAGGGCTTTAGATATGCATCATGAGAGAAAAGACACAGGAACACGGTTGTATAGCCGCGTTGAAGCCTAAATCGAGAAATGGCACTGAATGATACCTATATTTTGTAATTGGAAGCAGAGTTAAAAGCTGCATCATTCTCAATCCTTAGTTTGTGTGTGTGATGTAAATACTAGTGTCAAAGGAACGAGCACGCTCATGATTGTACTGAACAGTCAGTCTAGCTTGCTTCCATTGGCACTATACGGTAGCTTGATCGTCTACTAGATCTAATATTACAGCCTTAACAGTCCTTTCCGACTGTCAAATCCCCAACGCCCGGACATTTCACGTTCCAAATCATGACGCTCGTATATCCCGGCGCGGAGTACTGCCTTCTATTGCATTACTTAGTCGCCAAGTACCTTTGGCTCTACTCGAGCATGGAAGCCTGGTTCGTGTACAAGAGATCCACGACGTTGCTCAGCTTGTCCAGGGTGGTCAAGGCAGCGTCGTAGCTCTCGTCTCTTTGCGACTCGTCAAAGATGATCAGACATCCAGCGCCCTGATCCAAAACTCCAATGATGACCTTGTCCAAAATCATCTGGCTGAGCTTGCGCTCAATCTGCTGGTTGTCGAGGCCGACAAGCTGAGCAATATGGCTGATTTCGACACGGCTGAATGGCTCAATGACCTTGATAAGGTTCTGCTCCAACATGGCGTCATACAAGCGTCTGAGGTGGTTGCGGATGAAGGCGTCCGAGCCAAGCTCATACTTGTAAGCAGCCAGGGCGCGCTCGTACTCCTCCAGACTGCGGTTGCTGTGTGCCCGTGCAATAGCCTTCATGGCCTCCAGGTTCTGACCAGCATACTTTTGGGCCTGCTTCGAAGCCATGAGGTTGTTAACGTCGTCGACAAGGTTCAGCATGATCTTGCAGAGAAGCATGTACTGCAGTGCAGCAGTGGCCTTGGCCGTCTCGTCTTGCGAGTGGTATCCGTCGAGAGCCTCAATGAAGTAGGAGAAGGCCGTGTTGAAGTCCTGGTCCATGGTGTGCAGCATACCAGATTGCATGTCCAGGTTGGCTTGCAGCAGGGGCGGCGTGTAGACGGAGGCAGCGCTCGTTCGCGCACTGGTGAGGGCAGCGCGTGCCTTGGAGGTGTTGCCCAGAGCGTGGTAGACTCTCGACTCCAAGAGTTGCACTTCGACTAGCACCAGCTTGTCATCGAGACGCTTGAGCTCGCGCAGGAGACCGTTGATCAGAGTCAGGGCTTCATAGTATGATTGCTTGACCATGTGAAGACCGACAAGCCGAGTCTCGAGGTTCTGTCGCAGGAACGTTCGTCGCTCCGAGGTGGCCCATTCTATACAAGACTTTGTGATGGCGATCTGGGTGTCGGTAGAGTTGGGAATGTCTTCGAAGAGGTCTAGCAGCTGTCGGACTGTGGCATGCCTAGTTAGTCAAGTTCAATGAACGAGCACTTCTGCTTCACCTACCCAGCTTGGCTGTCTTGGCCTTTGCAAACGATGACAGCACGGTCCTGCTTGTTGTGACGAGATCTACGAGCTCCTGCGACTTCCTGGAGGAATCATGGTCAATACACGCAATACCAGCGACGGAACGGGAAGCCACTCACTTCTCGTTCCGGTACAGACCTCCAAGTCTCAACAATGCCGTCTCATATTCCTTGATAGCTGCATCTGAAGTGACGGAGGGAGGCTTGGAGATGGTCTCCTTGTAGATGGCCTCGGCTTTCCGGGGATCGGTGCTCTCGAGCGTTTGCGCTTCCTTCACAGCTGATGTGCCTGCCGCCATGGTGAATGTGATTATGCCTTGACGGACTCGGGGGGTTTGTACGATCGAATAGTTGCAGCGTAGGTGCAGGTGCTGGATTTGATCGTGGGAGAAAAGCGGCGGGATTCAATGGGCGGATTTTGCGATGCAGTTGGAGGTTGATGTCAGGTTGTTGATGATCAATGAATGGCGATGAGCTTAGGTGCTGGGTACAGCTTAAGCTCCAGCTTGTTCCCAGCCTTGCAAGAGCCGCTGGGAGCTGACGGGGCACTGGGGGGGCTACCTACCTTACCTCTTAGTGTCGTTACCTTAAGGCTGCCACTGCCGCGCACGCTGACACAGACCCAAACACGCTGGGATCAATTGCTGGAGACTTGGACCCGACGCCTGGCTCAGAAGCGCCCACTTCACGTGACGTCGCTCTCTCTCTCTCTCTCTCTCTCTGTCTCCAAGGTGGGCTGTTCGATAAGATAAGCTTTCAAGACGGACCCACCAAAAAGTTGGAGAGTGGGACAAGCATTCGCCTGCTGCTGCTTTCTATCGAATTGAAGCTGCTGCGATTTCCAACGACAGGGTCTGATCTGGTTGCAATCGATCGAGGATCTGCCTGCGCTCTTGTACAGCTTTTCTGTTTCATACTTTTTCTCATATCCAAGTCGACCGCAAATATGAAGATCAAGGCGATCTCTCGATCCATCGAGGCCTATGCGCCCGCGGGATCCAAGGCGACGAAGCAACCGAGGAACCTCGATCCCGCTCTGCACCCCTTCGAACGCGCGAGAGAGTACACGAGAGCTCTGAATGCGACAAAGATGGAGAGAATGTTTGCTCAGCCATTCATTGCGCAGCTCGGCGACGGACACGTGGACGGTGTTTACTCTCTGGCCAAAGATCCCAACGATGTGGAGAGGTTCGCATCTGGTTCAGGTGACGGGTGAGTTCAGGCCCCGGGTATTATGCGAAAAGAAGGACCAAGAGCTGATTGGAGGAACAGTGTCGTCAAGGTGTGGGATTTGACCAGCAAGACGGAAACATGGCAGAACACAGCCCACGAAAACATTGTCAAGGGAATGACTTGGACTCGGGACCAGAAGCTGCTCACTTGCGCGAGTGACAAGACGATCAAGTTGTGGGATCCAACTACACCAAGTAACTCGGCTCCCCTGAACACTTTCCTCGGAAACACGGCTTTCACGAGCTTGTCTCATCACAGGTCGCGGAACGCCGTTGCAGCGTCCTCTGGATTGAACATTAGCGTATGGCACCAAAGTTCTCTCCTCGAGTCACAGGATGCTGACATATCCTTCTAGATTTTCGATCTCGAGCGCCAGGGTGCTGCCCCCGAGATTCTGGCATGGCCAAACTCGGTTGACACGATTAACAAAGTCGCATTCAACCAAGTTGAAACGAGCATGCTGGCTTCCTGCGCCAGCGACAGAAGCATTGTGCTTTACGACTTGAGGACAAACACGCCCTTGGCAAAGACCGTTCTGAACTTTGCGTCCAACTCTTTGAGCTGGAATCCCATGGAGGCATTCAACATTGCTGCGGCAAGCGAAGACCACAATGTCTACATATTTGACGTCAGAAAATTCGACAAGGCGCTGAACGTCCTGAAAGACCATGTTGCAGCAGTCATGGAGTAAGTTTGATCTCTTCCCGTCGTAGGCTGCATCCTTGTTTTCGGGTGTACTGACGCACATCTAGTGTTGAATTTTCTCCAACGGGACAAGAACTGGTCACTGCTTCATACGACAAGACGATCCGACTGTGGAACAGAGACAAGGGTCATTCGAGGGACATTTACCACACCAAGAGAATGCAGAGGGTCTTCTGCGCCAACTTCACCCCGGATTCCAATTATGTGTTGTCCGGATCCGACGATGGAAACATTCGTCTCTGGAGAGCAGAAGCGTCCAAGCGCGAAGGCATGATGTCTGGCCGCCAGCGCCAGGCCATCGAGTACAATGAGGCTCTATCCGAGCGCTACGCTCACATGCCCGAGATCCGGAGAATCAAGAGACACAGGCACACTCCCAAGGTCGTCAAGAAGGCCGGCGAGATCAAGAGCGAGGAGCTCAAGGCCATCAAGCGGCGCGAGGAGAACGAGCGGAAGCACACCAAGAAGCAGTTCGACAAGAGAAGAAGCGAGAGAGAAAAGGCCATCCTGGCCAAGGAGAAATAGAATCATGGAGCTCGCGAGTTTCTTCAAAAGCATTGCACGGCGTTCTTGGTTGGGCGGAACAAAATTTGATTTGGATTAGATACCAGGCATCACAGAGCCGGCGCGTTCCGCTACTCGGACTTCCGCCTCGACTCAAAGCGAGTCATGGTGCTACAATCGTAGGTATGTACTCAATAACATGTCATGGAATACAAGAAAGCCCCTAGGATGTTTTGAGGCACGTTTGGAACACGACCGACCCCGACATGGAGTGCCTATCGTTGTTCTCCACAACTCGGATGTGATCCAGCCGATGCTGTCCAAGCATTGTAATCTAATGCTATCCAGGTATCTGAGCATTCAGAGTCTCGACCTATCTTCACTGCTCAGAGCTCTTCCACCGCGATCGTCGCTCATAAATAACCATGTCAACTTACAGCCCGCCCCCGCGTCGCATCGTCACCATGAACGGCAGCACATCTGCTGATGACACAAACTGCGAAGCCTGGGAGCCAGCAGTCACTGTGATTGAAGAAGATCTTCCCCGCGTGTCCTTGCTTGGGGACCAGGCGGCCAAGTATCCCGTCTCTACGCATATGGAAGTCCCAGTGAACGCCAACGAGCCGTATGTCTATTTTCTGCGAGTACATAATCATACACGCCGTCCTGACACAATTCGATCGACTACCTAGATGGAAAAACCCAGAGATTCAAACCGAACCGATACCCCATCAGGGAGTGAACGTACAGTTTCTTGATCTCGCGCCAGGTGCCAAGGTGCCGCTGGTGAGTGACCCATAAGCGGATTGCTCGTGGTGTTGCGCCTATCTGAACAAACTTCTTTACGTTAAGCATCGCACCATGTCCGTAGACTACATGGTATTCCTGTCGGGCGAGGTAGTCCTTGGCGTACCAGACAAGGCCTACGATGCTTCGAGCGGAGCGCCTCCAGCGATCCGTAGAATTATCTGTCGCCCTGGGGACGTAGTAGTCCAGCGAGGAACGCTTCACTAGTACGTTCCATGTCTATCCGAATTCATGGATATCACTGACCCGCTTCAGTTGGGAGAACCCATCTCAAACCATATGGGCACGCTACGTCGGCGTGGGCGTGCGATCCCGACCGCTGGAGGTCGCTGTCAAGCACGAGGACATGAGCCCTGGAGATGAAGAGTCGACACGACAGCCTCAGCCGGTTTGGTATGGTTAAGCCAAGGAGAACACGACACAATAATCTTCATTGGTAGTGTCCAAAAGCCGGCTTACAGAATTCTTATCACGATTCAACTCGAGCAATGTCGTACGGAAAACCAAAAGCCTATGGAGCGGGTTTCTGAATGTTATGAAGAATTTGCTCGCATAATACCGATAGTTTATGTACGTCGCCTCGAAATATTAGCCAAGACCATCGAACGTTTGTATATCAGAGATGGAATGTATTGCGCAGCCACGCTCAGCGCCATCAGACCCCAACCATTAGCTCGGCAGACACATGTCATATCGCGTGCTGGCCGCTCTCGGCCGGATCTCTTCCGGCAACGTAGAGCAATACCCCTCGCCAATGCTGATAAGCTTTTGTCAAGCTTTCGGTATATAAGCGTGAGGAAGTCTCCAAAAAAGGACGAACCAACCAACCACCAGGGCGAGTGGAGCTTCGACAAAGCGAACCCTGTATGCGATGCCCTCATGATTGGCTGCTACCAGCATCTTCTGCAGCACGACACCGATGTCGTTATCACTTGGAGGCGACTTATTCGTGTACAGCTATTCGTAGTCTGGCCGTGATAGCAGGTTCAGTGCCGGCGAGTGGGCAATACCTGGTAGTGTCACTAATCGTTCGCCTTTGGCCATCACATATATCTTTTGATCTGCAGTCATGTAGGAATTCGTTTCCTCTCCTCTTCTGCAATATGACAGAGAAAAATATTCCTTCCTCCTCTTGAGGCCAACATGTCGCCAACTACTGAAAAGGCCGCCTCAGCCGGCGCGTTGCACATTGCTCCTGTCGCAACGTCAAACGAGCATGATATCTCAGCAGAGAAGAGTGTCGCCAAGGGCGCCGATGCTCTGCTGGCCTACGTCGATCACACCGACGCCGTCGTTCTAGACGAAGCCACCAACAGGCGGATCGTCAGAAAGATTGACACACATGTCCTTCCCTGGCTGTGCGGGTTGTATATCCTACAATACCTCGACAAGGGCGTGTAAGTCGCATACATCCTCGCTGCGCTTTTCAGATTCTGACTGTATACATCACTTCAGTGTCAGCTACTCCTCCGTCATGGGCATCATGACGGACGCCAACCTGACGACGAGCCAGTTCACGTGGCTGGGCAGCATCTACTACCTGGGCTACATGGCCGCGTTACCGCTCCACAACCGCATGTTCCAGGTGTTCGCGCCGTCCAAGTACATCGCGGCCAACATGATGGCGTGGGGCCTGGTACTCGCGCTGATGGCGCTGTGCCACGACTTTACCGGGCTCATGGTCCAGCGCGCCTTTCTCGGCAGCCTCGAGTCCGTGGTGAACTGCGGCTTCGTCCTGCTGACCGCGCGCTGGTACCGCAAGTACGAGCACGGCGCCCGCGTGTCGCTCTGGAGCGCGTGCAACGGCCTGGCCACCGTCGTCGGCGCCCTCATCGCCTACGGCTGCTTATCAGGAACCGAAGCTGGCGTGCGCGCCGCCCTGCCCTCGTGGAAGATCATGGCCCTGTGCCTGGGCTGCGCGTCCATGGTCTACGGCCTCGCCATGTTCCTCGTCGTCGCGCCCAGCCTGCTCGAGGCGCGGTTCCTGACGGATCACGAAAAGCGCCTCGCCGTCGAGCGCCTGCGCGACAACCACCAGGGCATCGGGTCCAGCGCCTTCAAGTGGCACCAGGCGCGCGAGGCCCTCCTCGACGCCCGCACCTGGCTGTACGTCGCCTTTGTCCTGACGTCGCAGATGCCCTCGGCCGGGCTCAGCCTGCTGTCGAGCCTGCTGATCAAGTCGCTCGACTTTGACAGCCGGCAGACGCTGCTGCTGGGCATGCCCGGAGGCGCCCTGCAGATCGTCTTCCAGCTGTCGGCCGGCTACATCGCGGACCGGTACCAGCAGCGCAGCCTGACGGCGCTTGCCTACCAGATCCTGTGCCTCTTCGGCGGCGCCCTGCTGATCGGGCTTGGCAACGTCGCGCCCCTGTACGACCGCGCCGGACAGCTTGTCGCGTACTTTATCCTGGGCGGCGCCTGCGCCATTGCCTATTACCTCGTGCTGGCCCTGGTGGCGTCCAACGTGCTCGGCACGACCAAGAAGATGACGACGAATGTGATTCTGTTCCTGGCCATGGCGGCCGCCTATCTGGTCGGGCCGCAAATGTTTCGCGATCCTCCTTATTATTACCGGGCCAAGTACGCAACAGTGGGTCTGTGGACGGCTTCCGTGATTATCCTGATGGTAATCTACGTACTGAACAGGTGGGAGAATGACAGAAGAGACAAGTTGCAGAGGGAACAAGCTCAAGCGGGCGTGGAAGAGATAGCAAATATTGAGTTCTTGGATCTCACAGATCAGGAGAATCTTAACTTTCGCTATGTGCTGTAGACGAGAACATCAAGGCAGTTCATCCGACATGCGATAACAATAATAAAATATTATTCTACGAATGAAAAAAAAAAATTCCCCTGTTTCGAAGAACCAGCATCAAATCAACTATGTATTCGACACAGACCGAGAAGCTCCTACCTAACAGTAGGCGCACTCCGGAAGCAAGTCTTGTGATTAGCATCTTGCTCATCGACTGAAACATCTCAACAATGTCATCCGTTACGGGAGTTTGGCCTTCAAACATCTCGCACCGTCGTTTGAATTCGATACATTGCCAGTAGCCACGTATTGTGGAGTTGGTGTCCAATTGGTGGTATCTCCGTTCGGCGGGATGTTGAACTTCCAGGTCTGACCGCTTAGATTCTCCGTACCGAACATATAACCATCTTCAGTGGCGTAGACGGCGCCATACTTGTTATAAGTGGTGCCTGCGAGTTTGCCCAAATCGGCTACAACGCTCCAGACCTTCGTCGTTCGTTCAAAACGCTGCAGATAGACGTGATTGTCTGCATCGGGCAAGGACGTGCTCTTCACGTCATAGCCGAGAGCCCAAAGGTAGTTGCCGGAATTGGGCACATATGCCCAATCGAGAATCAGGTGCGGCGTTACGGCTGTTCCGTTATTCATCGTCCTGCCCCAAGTTGCCGAACCTGGCTTCAAGTCCAGTTGAAGCCATTGGTTGCCCTGTGACGTGGCCCAAAATAACGAGCTCTCGTCCACATCTCCCGAGTTGGGGAACCACGTGGTGATATTCAAGGATGTGACGATGTTCGAATCGCCATTTCCTGCAATACGGATCAGACCCACGTCGGCGCCGAGCGCTGTATACCAGGAGCCGTATATGAAATTGTCTGCGACGTTGTATCCGATGGCCTGGATATTGCGCGATCCATCGCCCACGGGTGACCTGACTTTCTCTGCGATGCCAGTCGTGATGTTTACTCTGGACAATGTCGTGTACTGTATCAAATATCCGTATGGGTCGCAACTCAAAGTTTGTAGTGGTGTGTAGACGAGCACTGTGCCCTGGGCAGTGCCGCTTGCTGTCTGGGTAGTTGTGGTGGTCACGCTGCCGGTATAGCCGCTGGTCACAGTCGTCTAATTTGCGAGAACTGTCAGCCCGTATACCTTTTCAATTGTCACACATATACATTGGCCTGATTCGTTTTCAAATGGAAATGGGGTTGATGTTTCCATCCAATCGCTTAGAGATTGACATAATAGAGACAAGATAAGTAACAACTGCTCGTCTTTTCGAACTTACTGTTTCGATCGTTAGCATCGTTACAAAACGATATATCTTTTGGGTCACTTACCAGTGCTTGGATTCTGAACTATGACAGTATTTGCATTTGTTGTCGTAGCTGCAGTGGTTCCTGAATACAATGTAGTGACAGTGGTGTAGGATACTGTACTAGTAGTCGTGGTGCTGGTCGTACTGGCCACGGTACTAGTCGCCCTACTAGATGAGCTCGTCGAAGCAGTAGAGGATGCCGTGCCCGGCACCGTTGTGGTAGTACTCGTAGATGCTGTTGGTATACTCGAACTAGACGCGGCAGTTGAGCTACTACTGGTAGCTATACTGCTGGATGTAGCACTTCCTGTAGTTCCTGTACTTGTGATGCTGCCAGCAGAAGACGTAGATGAGCGGTTGGAAACTGTAGAGGTGGCCGAAACGGTAGAACTTAAGGTATTTGGGGATGAGATGCTACCAGTAGCCGATGACGTGGTTGACGCCAAAGTGCTGGAAGAGCTACTCGACGGCAAGCTGGAACTCGAAGTACTAGAAGCTGTGCTACTGGAGGCTGCAAGACTACTGGAGATTGTAGTAGACGTGCTACTACTCGCGATACTACTGGAAGTTGAACTACCAATTGAGCTACTGGCACTTGTGCTGGTAGGAGAACTGCTTATAGTAGAGCTGGTGGGAGAACTACTCATAGTAGAGCTGGTAGAAGAACTACTTGGAGTAGAGCTGGTTGAAGCAGTACTTATAGCAGAGCTTGTCGGAGAGCTTATAGTAGAGCTGGTAGGAGAACTTATAATAGAGCTGGTGGAAGAAGTAGTTGGAGTTGAGCTGGCTGGCAGCGAGCTTGATGACGAGACCAAGGAAGGAGTCGAACTTGAAGTGGAAGAGACTATACTGCTGGGTGATAAGGAAGAAGTTGAACTCGGTATGGTTGAACTCGGTATAGTTGAACTCGGTATGTTTGAGCTCGGTACGATTGAGCTCGGTACGGAAGAACTACTTGCGGTAGAGCTGGATGGCAGCGAACTCGACGACGACGAGATAAAAGAAGTAGTCGAGCTTGAAGCAGAAGAGGTTATAGTGCTGGAGACCAAAGAAGTTGTCGAACTCAGAGAGCTAGTTGGCGAGCTTGACGATGACGGTACCAAAGAAGTAGTCGAAGTCGACATGGAAAATGCTGTACTGCTGGACACCAGAGAAGTTGTCGAGCTCGATGAGGAACTACCTGCGGTAGAGCTGAATGGCAGCGAGCTTGACGATGACGAGACCGAGGAAGCTGTCGAACTTGGAATAGAGGACACTATGTTGCTGGATGTCTCGGATATAAAAGTGCTGCTGGAGACCAAGGAAGTTGTCGAACTCGGTATAGAAGAGCTACTTGCGGTAGAGCTAGTTGGCGGTGAGCTTGACGATGACAAGACTAAAGTAGTCGAACTCGATGAGGAAAATGCTGCACTGCTGGAAGCCTCGGGTGTCAAAGTGCTGCTGGAGACGAAGGAAGTAGTCGAACTTGGAGTAGAAGAGGCTATACTGCTGGATGATTCGGATACAACAGTGCTGCTTGAGACCGAGGAAGTTGTGGAACTCGGCGTGGAAGAACTACTTGTCGTAGAACTCAATGGCGTCGAGCTTGAGGATGACGAGACAAAAGAAGTTGTTGAGCTTGAAGAAAAAGACGCTATACTGCTGGAAGTCTCAGATGTAAAAGTGCTGCTGGACGCCAATGAAGTTGTCGAATTCGGCGGGGAAGAACTACTTGCAATAGAACTTAATGGCACTGTACTTGAGGTTGACGAGACCTGGGGAGTAGTCGAGTCCAGTGTGGAAGATGCTGTACTGGTCGAGGTCACAGAGCTCAAAGTGCTGCTTGTGCTACCAATATCAGAAGTACTGCTGCTTGTAGTCGTCGCTACGAATGCACTGGTGCTTGTTGACCCTGCTACATTGGAGCTGGCGCTGGAGCTGAGACTGGAGCTGCTGTCCAAGCTACTGGTACCGTCGCTAGAGGTAGTGATTGTGCTTGAGATCGAGCTCTCTGTAGATAATGTACTACTGGTGGTGCCAGACGCGGTGGTTACAATACTACTAGTCGTTGACTCGACAGTACTACTAATCGTCGACTGTACTATGCTGGAACTGGGGCTGAGACTAGAGCTGCTTTCGAAGATGCTGCTGCTATCGCTAGAGATAGTCATTGTGCTTGGGGTTGAGCTCTCCGTAGATAATGAAGTACTAGTGGTTGAGAATGTAGTGCTCATGGTACCGGACGAGATAGTTGCAATACCAGTAGTCGACTGGGCAGTACTACTCACTATCGACTGTACTATGCTGGTGCTGGGACTGGAACTGGAGCTGGAGCTGCTTTCGACAATGCTGGAGCTGCTGCTGCTGCTGCTGCTGGAAGAAGAGATACCAGAAGGAGATGATGCGGCATCAGTGCTTGTCGACTGCATGGTACTCGATACGTCCGCAAAGGACGTGCTTGGTGACGACTGCGATGACGACTGCGATGGCGATTGAGAGCTCAGTGTCTCGCCTGCAGCATCAGACGACGATAAAGAGCTCGAACTGCTCGTTGGCAGAGCGCTGGCATCGCTACTCATAGACGAAGTCTGGTCTCCAATGCTAGAACTTTCATCTGTGGAGACCGGCGTGTTGCTCACTGGTGTATCTGAAGAAGCTGCGCTCGACGATGATGCTTGTGACAAAAGAGATGAGGTAATGGATGAATCCGAAAATGATTGTGTATTCTGATTGCTAGTTCCAGTATCTGCAATAGACGTTGTTGAAGTAGTTGACATTGAGAAGGTAGACGAGAAAGAAGAGGCCGTATCGTCACTCGAGCCCCCAATTGTGTTACTACTTCCGGTAAGTGAAATGCTCCCAGGCGCTGTGGTTGACATGGAAGAGGAGAAAGAAGAGGTCGCGTCGTCAGATGAGACCCCTATTGTGGTACTACTTTCAGTCAGTGAGGTGCCGTCGCGTTCGCTAGATGCAGAAGCAGACGCTGTGGTTGACTGGATGCCAAGTGTAGACGAATCCGCCAGAGACCCTGTTTGTGATGCAGTCACTTCTGAAGAAGAAGGGGATGAGGTTGTCCCGTTTGAATTTGAGCTCATTGAGGAGGTAGACTCGAGTATAGAAGAGCTTGAAGAGATGGTAGTTGCATCGAAAGAGCTCTGGCTTTCAAAGTCAGTTGACGTGACAGATGTGGGACTGGATATGGTTTCGAAGGATGTTGTCGTCGTCGTCGTGTCATCCTCAATCGTTATAGTGCCGTTTTTACATGAGTTGGCTACAGAAGGATAGTGAGTATGTAGTCGTGAATATTTGTCGCTATTCCTGGTCGCGACTCACCTGCATACACAACTAACTTGATAGGAGTGCAATCTGTGAGGCCGGGATTCTCGACAAAAGTAGCGAAAATGTCGCCCGACGGAAACTGGCAAAACCCTGCCGTGCCATTATAGAATGTCGCGTTGTTCCATTGCAGCATGTTATCGACCACGATGAAAGCTGGATATCCATAATTAGCGCTACTTATTCCGTGGTAGAGAACAAAGAATCAAAGTTAACGTACTGGTTGAAATCGAGCCTCCTGAATAATTGGCCATGCTTATGTACGGAACTCCCAGGTCGACCGAAAGAGACTTGCTTCCGGTCCTTGCGACAAGCTCGCCGCCGGACTTTCTGTATACCGAGGCCTCGCTACAGTTGGCCGGATTCGATATGGTCTCGTTGCCAACAAATACGGACGAGTCGTCGCGTCTCCACATTCGCTCGTGTCGCTTCCGGGTACTGTTGGACACCTGGAACTCAACGCCGAGAATGACGGTGGAGATTGTGGACGAAGTCACTGTGCTGCTCGATGAAGTAGGAGATACCACTGCGGTGATGGTATCAGTGGCTGATGAAGCTGTCGAGGTTCCAGATACGGATGTCGTTGAAGCCGGTCCATTGGTGCTACTAGGTATCGCTGAGCCTCCAGATATAGATGCTTGTGAGGCTGAGCCACTGGTATTGCTAGGTATTGCTGGAGTTTCTGATATTGAAGCTTCTGTGCCTGATGCAGTTCTCGAAACAGGCACAGATGCCGCTGAAGCCGGCCCATTGGCGCTACTAGATATCGCTGAGGTTTTAGATATTGAAGCTTCTGTGACTGTTGACACTGTCGGAATTTCAGATACAGAGGCCTTTGAGGATGAGCTACCGGTGCTACTTGGTGTCGCTAGAGTTCTAGATACAGAAGACTCTGTAGCTGATAAAGCCGTCGGTTTTCCAGATGCTGATGCCTCTGAAGCCGATCCGTTGGTGCTACTAGGCATTGCTGAGCTCCCAGAAGCAGGTGCCTCTGAAGTCGAGCCATCGGCGCTATTAGGTGCTTCTGAACTTTCAGATATGGACATTTCTGTGGCTGAATTGCTCAATCCACCAGAAACCCCTGGAGCGGCAGATGTAGATGTTCCCGTAAATGATCTGTCCATCTCACTAGAAATGACAGAACCTGCAGATACAGATGTCCCGGTAAATGATCTGCCCGTGTCGCTAGAAACTCCAGGACCTGTAGATATAGGTGCTCCCGCAAACGAACTGCCCATCACAATAGATTGTCCGGGGTCTATACTTGGAGAGATGCCGTTCTGTGAGCTTCCATTCTCAGCATTGCCGCTCTGTGAGGCTGTGTCGGAAGGAATTGATGATGCAGCACTCGTGGCAGTATCAGCTGCTGTAGCGGATGTCGATATTGAAGTCGATTCGTTGGCGGAGACTCCAGACTCGGCTGCAGAGTTTCCTGATCGAGTCATGGATGATCCCGTTCCAGTCGTGAATGCGGATGTGTCAGTTAGTCCAGGGCTCGATCGATCGACATCCGAATTGGGAAGAGCTGGGGGAGAGCCGAGACCGCCCCCGATCGTCCGTCCACCGGATGTGATCATCGAGTCCTTAGGTTTAGGGCTCGAAGTTGGAACATTAGTACCGGATACGACAGAATCTCCTGATCCTGTTGAACCCCCAGACTCCACCCCTCCAGTTGGCGAGTCAAGATCACCTCCGGTTATTCGTCCACCGGATGTGATTATTGAGCCCGTAGGTTTGGGGCTTGAAGGTTGGACAGCAGTGCCGGACGTGACAAATTCTCCCGACTCTGCTGAGCGCCCAACTTCACTTCCCCCAGTGAACGAATTAATATCACCCCCAATAGTTCGTCCATTAGATGTTATCATTGAGCCCTGAGGCTGAGGGCTCGAAGATTGGACATCAGTGCCGGACATGACAGGCTCTCCCGATCTTCTTGTGGTCGCAGCCTCACTGTTTCCAGTTGGCGAATTGAGACCGCCACCAATCGTCCGTCCATTCGATGTAATTATCGAGTTCATTGGCTGAGGGATCGAGGAAGGGACACCAGTCCCGGATATGACAGAATCCCCCGATCCTGTTCGGAGCCCAGTTTCGCTGCCTCCAACCGGCGAATTTCGATTCGTAGAGTCATCGTTCTTCGTCGTATCAGATTGCAGCGAACCAGGAGGACTCGGGGAGTTTAGAGTGGTGTCAGAATCTCCATTGTCAGACGTCGACAGAAGTCCTGGAGATATCTCTCCAGGCTGTTGGTGACTGCCTTCAGAAGACCTGGGCGGGATCCTTCCGTCGGAGAACGTCCCAGGAAGTGTGACCAATATTGTCGTTACATAAGTGTAGCAGTAGGACTGAGCCTGTCCTGGTGTCGTGTCTGGCGATGGTTGTCCGGTCTTGTCAGTCTGGACTTGGGCCACGGCCCCTGAGCTGCTGCATAGGAGCACAGTAAACAAGGCCAGGTGTCGACGAAGCATCCTCACAGATCATGCATAATGATAAATTGTGAGGCAGCGAGTGAAGACCAGGGATTGGCGATAAGCTGCTGTGGTCTAAGTAGCTCTGAGTTATGAAAAATACTCTCCTACACTCTGTCGGTCCCGGATACAGCATTGAATACCTACATTCCAGTCAATAGACTACTGCCTGGCAACCGATAGACAGTATAAGCCATGCTTGCGGCCCGCACCGCAGAAGCTCTTCCTAAGACATGTTTAGCATGACGCACATGATATCGTGGCGCATTCTTCGCATCGTATCGCAAACGGTAGACGGCAAATGATACCGTGCTCGTATATATGGAGCGCTTGAATGCACCCGCTCGCTTATGGAACACAGATTCCGCCGAGCTCGCATACCATTATCGACATGATTTCAGCCGACCAGTGATGTTTACCAAGGCTTGGAATGTTGACATTGCTAACGAAATTGCCACGTGCGACATATTGGATAACGGATGTGGTTGCTGTCGATCGTGGCAGTTGCGACCAATCGTGGCTGCCGAGAAGTTCCAAGTGTCTGGACCCCGACGAAGCCGAAGGAGAACTGATGCCTGGCCAGGTCTGTCGCCCTGAGCCATTCATGTCCGACCGGAATGTAAAATGTTTATATTATCGTACCGCTGTGAAGTTTCTTCGAGGTGCATATTTCCACAGATACACATGCAATGCCATATTGCGTCCCCCTGGGCACATATTCTTTTAAGAGACGTCGAAGCCACAGACAAGCCACGGTGAAGCCGTGTAGAGATGAATCGAAAATAGGACCAGTCGATCTAATCAGTGGCAAAACTGTTGGTATGGTGTTGACTTCAGTCTATACATTGAAGTGGAATTTCTCGTATAAGAGAGAGGGATTGCAGTTGCTCGCACCAGTGTAATGTTTCATCAAGATTCCCTCGAGATACCGCAAATATATGGAGAAGCTCAGGCACCTCAGCGCAAAGGATTCGACTGGGGGCCGCTGTCGGCAGCCCAGGCCGACAGCTGATTGGGCGGAGCCTCTGAAACGTCACAGGGCTCCCGGCGCCTAGGGGCCCTGTGTTTCACGGAGCTCCAGCTTTGCGACCAAGCGGCACCACACCAGCTTTGGAGGAATCCGTCAGCTCCCGGCTATTATATCTGTTCATCCCATCTTTCAGGCTCAATGCTCAAAAGCGTCTTTCTTTTGAACACTTAAGCAGTTTCTCTGCAATCCTGCCATCACCCAGCCAGCCCTCGAGTTCGTCTGCCGGCCAGCGAACCTCCTCACGATCTTTCACGCGACGACGAAAACCTTAGACCATACGTAATACGATTCGCCTAACACATAATCCTGCCCATCATGAATTACCCGAGACCACCCCAGCGCGACTCTTGGTTCGCGCCCTTCTCGGTCGACCTCTTCCTCAAGGTCCTCAACATCACCCTCTTCCACCCATTCATCGCATGGCTCATCCCGCTGTGCCTCCGTGCCCGCCACATGGAGTACGAGGATATCGAGATGCGGGCCACGATCGCATGGGCAGTGGTGGTCACCTTCCTGTGGCTGCTGAACAAGTTCAGTCATAAGCTGGCCTACGGCATCCACCGCGAGGTCGACCTGAGCGAGGAGGTCATCGTCATCACGGGTGGCGCCAGCGGGCTGGGTCTGCTCATCGCCGAGGTGTACGGCATGCGCGGGGCCACGGTTGCCGTCCTGGACAAGGCCGAGGTGGAAAGCACAGATGTGAGGGGCATCACGCACTACAAGTGTGATATCACGGACAAGGAGCAGATCGCGCGTGTCCGCAAAGAAATTGAGCGCGACCTGGGCCTTCCCACCGTTCTGATCAACAATGCGGCTGAGGTGGTGGGCAAGAAGCTTCTCGACGTTGACATTGAGGAGATCGAGCGCAGCTTGAAGACGAACCTCCTAAGCCACTTTTACACCATCAAGGAGTTCCTCCCTGGCATGCTCCGGAGCGAGGTCGGAGGCACCATCGTGACCGTATCAAGCGTGATAGGCCACCTGGGTGCCGCGCAACTGAGCGACTACGCTGCCGCCAAGGCGGGTGTTACTGCACTGCACAAATCTCTAGCGGCAGAGCTGGCAGAATACCCCGAGATCAAGACCATCATCGTGACTCCTGGTCAGCTGAGCACACCTCTATTCTATGGTGTGCAGTCTCCCAACTCTTTCATCGCGCCAGTCGTCGAACCAGTCGATATAGCAAAGGAGGTCATTGCGGCAATCGACCTGGGGGTCAGCGACCACATCGCCGCACCCTTGTATGCTCGTTGGATCGACTGGTACAATGTTCTGCCTGTTGGCCTGCAGAGAATCGCACGCAACATTTCCGGCATTGACAGGAGTATGCAGGCGTTTGTTGGTCGTCGAGGCAACAGCCTGAGTGAGAAGAACGGCGCCGCGAGGTGAAGAGACAATTTGCAGAATCAAGCGCTGCCTGCGCCAAGTCATGGTATCAAGTCAACTTTCACCCGCTGAATCTATGGGCTATCCTAGCGATGCTCCAAACAACGTACCCTGCCTGCCAGTCATGGCTTGAAAGTTGACGGTGCGACGACCTCGATCATCGGGTGATGCGCTGTATCAACGGGGAGGGGAAGAATTCTATGGGGCTCCTTGAAGAGCACATTCGGATTTGTATAATATAAATCAAATCCTGACTGATCTTAGGAGCAAGACTCCTGGATCAGATCTGTGGTTTATGATATAAAATATTTACTCGTGTAGCGTAAAGCTCTTCTGCGCTTCAAAGGACGAGCACCAATATTACTAGAGAAATACAGCTGCCAGATAGGCGCAATACCTTTCACATCACTTCACACATCTTCCACAGTTTTACATTGAGCAAAAGCAGAGCTTGTCTCGTTGGCAATTGACCCAGAGCACTCGTGATGAACTCAATATGATACAGGAAACCTAAACCTTATCCAACACTACTACGATTGTTCTAGAAGCATACGTCGTTGGTTGGAGAACTCATTTGCCAACCTGCCCGGGACATATTTCGGCAGTCTTGTCGGATAAGATCCAATGCCTTTTGGAATATAGGGTTCACTCGTCATTTGGACTACCTACTTTGACATGGTATCTATCCAAAGTTCAGACCGTTGGCCGGAATAATTACGCGATTGCCCTATCAAGGTGCCTGCCGAGCCTGCTTTCTTGGCCAGATCGCATGGCGATGCCCAGAACGCCGCCCTACGGCCGGCGCTCATGTTTTGGAGCTGTCAGCGGCCGCATATGATGCAGGTCCGCTGCAAGTTCATGACTCGGGAGCCGGCAGACAGAGGAGACCTGAGGGTTCTCAGTGGCCGGCCGACGTCTCACAGCGATGAAGCCGGCGACGTTGGAAGCCATAGCTGGACGGTTGGTGCTACGAACCAACGGCGTGGAACATGGAACAGTTCGTCTGCGCTACCCCATAGCCCCAGACCACCGGGTGTCTCGGTAAGCCTAGCCCTTGGTGGCTCGTCGTCTCGAGCACCATTCTCTCTGGTCATACAGTCATCCACGGTCATACCAGAGAAGTCTTTGTGTTGTTGCCTTGCCCTGCCTTGCCCTCGGCCATGGATGTGGTGGCATAGATCAACCACCGGACATAATATTGCCACTGCGACCCAAATTGCCAAGGCAGAAAAAAGCACCCCACGACGCACATTCCAACCCGCGAGATCTCGTTCGAGCCCTTTTCTCAGCCCATGGACTCGGATCGGGGCCGAGAACCGTTGAGAACCGGTCTATCAATTTAGGATTCCAATTTGCAGGGCGCTAAGAGCATACCCACGCCTCGAGCACCAACGTATTCCTTATCTATGGCCTCTCTCAGCCAATGAAGACGGGACAGGATCATGGGGGAAGCGAAAAACAATCATATTGACCACTTCTCTTTGCTAACCGCGGGCCGATCTCAAAATTTCTTTCTTATTCCCTCGAATTGCAAATCTGCTTTGCTTTTTCATCGCGGCATCCCAAATTGTACACGGCGAACGCACACTTTCCTCCAATAGCTGTCACCAGAATTGCCGCGGACCTGTACCATGTAAGTACGAACTGCATACCACGACAGCCCGTGAGGCTTCGCCCGATGCAAACCAATACAGGAAAACCAGTACTTTTGATGTAGTTGGACTTTTGCTAATTACTTCCTAGCAGTGGCTTTCGAGGACCATATTGTCCTCTTTTTTTGAATATTCATTCCGCCATTCTTACTCACTCGTCTCGAGGCAGCCCACTCAGGGAACGTTTCGAGGGCCGCAATTGCGGTCGCAAAAGTGCAACGATTTGCAGGATTTTCTACTGAAGATGCCCAATAACTAGGTCAAAATGATCTGGTGGGACGATGCGCTGGTTGACCAGACAGTGACGCGGGAATTCGTTGCTTCCCGCCTCAAGCCTGGCAATGCCGAGAGGTTCGATCAGGTCTTGGGGTTCGGAAATGGCTTGACCGACGAGACGTATTGGGAGTGGATCGAGGCGAAATCCAAAAAGATCTTTTTGATCCTGGAAGACATCGGCATCCCGGATCAGATATTTGGTGCTGTCGACCATTCTTGGGAAAACGAAGATGTGCCTATCTCGCTCAACGATGTCGATCGCGTGACCGGCAGCAAGGACCAAAAACTCAACTGGAAATTCTGGGATCGGCAGTTCTACTACGTAATGCGCAAGGTCGAGGAAGGATGTCACATGGAATACGGAGAGGACGAGGTCGTGCCCATCGATATCGTGGATCGAAAACCAGCTGCGACCCTCACTCACACAAACCATGTCGACAAGGTAGTCATGCCCAACAAACCCGGAAGATTCCTGGGTCGACTGAGAATACCAGCCGCCAAGATACCGAGTGGTGTACCTCACACAGATTTCCTCAAGGAGGCGAGCTATACCAGCTTTACCCAGAACGAGCACATTGTCTCCTACTTTGCCTCGTATACACATCTCGATTCCGTCTGTGTGTTGACCACGGCGCCGAGCGAATACAACCTCAAAACCGCGCTCACGAATATACCGGCACCATTAAAGGCTCATCTGAAGCGAAATGGACGTGTCCAGGTCATGAACTGGATACACTGCCTCGCAGACGCCGTGTGCTACCTTCACAGCAGAGGAGGGTCGCACGGCAACATAAAACCAACATCCGTGGTCTTCGACTCGGATCACAGAATACTACTCACCGACCGGTCGATTCTGAGCTTGGAGGGAGTACCAATCTCGTCCGAGAGAACGGCCTTCAACAAGGAGATATACGACTACACCGCCCCCGAGCAGTGGGCCCGGCCAACGAATACCGCTAATCTGTACACCAAGAGCGTACCGACCTCGCCCTCGGCGTCGTCGTCCAGCTCCGGGAGCTACACGTTCTCGATCAACAAGGGCGCGCCGGGCTACGCCGCGACGCAGCACCACGTCCTGCAGCAGCCGGACCCCCAGGCGGCCGACATCTTCTCCATGGGCTGCCTCATGCTGGAGCTGCTGGGCTTCCTCTTCAGCAAGCGGTCGTCCAAGTCGTTCGCGGCGCACCGGGGCGACAAGCACCGGCACGCGGGCAGGGGCGGCGCCCCGCTCGACGCCTCGTTCCACAAGAACCTGGGCCAGGTCGAGTCGTGGATGGCGGCGCTGGCCCGGGAGGCCGGCAAGAAGAACAAGGAGGACGACGCCTTTGTGCTCCGCGGCGTCGCGCCGCTGCTGCAGATGGTCGCGCGCATGCTCTCGGCCGCGCCGCACGACCGGCCCTCGGCCCACGCCGTCGAGCGCCACATGTACCAGGTGCTGACGGAGCACTGCGGCATCGCGGAGCCGCACTGCGTGCACCAGTACGAGAACGCGGCCGCGGGCCTCTCGGCGGGCCTCGAGAACATGCGGATAGGCCGGGCGGGGTCTGACGAGGGCGAGTCCCTCTTCTCCATCGCCACGAGCGGCAGCGCCGCCGGCAGCCGCCGCGTCAGCCGGCAGAGCACCCGGACGGTGACGATGACGGCGGCCGGGGCGGGAGGCCTGCCGCGGAACAGCCACCTCTCGGTCGCCGACGCCGTGCCGAGGGGCCACCGCGCGATGCAGAACTCGATCGCGTCGACGGCGACACAATGGGGCGTCCCGTACGCGGCGCTCGAAGATGCGGCGCAGACTTGAAAGTCCATAGCGGGCAACGGCAGCGGCTTTTGGAAATACTATACCCGCCCGAACAATGTGCACTCATGATGGCCAAACGAGGATTTATGACTTTCCTATGTATTTCTTGTCTATATCTCATGTCTTATTTCTTTTACTTTTTCCAACTCGAGATGAAGGGTTCAAGGTAGAGACGGTTAGGAGAGATCTGGGAGTCCTCGAGTAGGGCCGAGTGCTGTCATGTTCCAGTAGCACATGAATCAATCTTACAAATGAAGTTCATCTCGGAGTTTAATGATTGTACGGTAATCGCTTTGCCAATAAGAGTACAGTACAACGGTCGGAAAGTTTACAGCCGTTGAACTTGCTTCTTCGGTATGGGCCGTAGCGCTTACTGTATCGATCGAACTGGTATTTTCTCTTATATCAACATGCACTCCGTGTCGGACCAAGTATGATACTACGGACCAGGAGGAACACAATCATTTCTCTTTTCGCACAAAATCTTACCGACCAGGTCATGCTCATTTGTACGTGCCGAGTCTGTCCAGGGGGGAAAGACGCCCGTGGAACAAGGAGGAGGATGCGTCCCAGAATCTGTATCTGAGACAGATCGCAGGGTATCGTCACCATCACATCCTTTCGAAGGAATTGCGCCGGACATCAAATCACATCTCAACGGCTCCTGTCGTGCTTGATTTGACGGGTAACAGATATCTGTCACTTTGGTATATCACACACACTCGAGCGAAACCAATCTATGTATGTCTGAGTCAATGTTGAGGCTGAAACCCCGTCGAGAGGCGGCTGAAAGGACAAAAAAAAAGGTTCGACAGTTGAACTAGTTGTTTCCCATTTCGTCTCGAGAAGAAAAGTCAATTGCTACAAGATGCTTGACGCGCCGGTAATAAAGCAAACAGCTTCGCAGTCCCGGTATGCATGCTTGCACTTGTACATACAATATAGCCCAGGGGTGGTGGAATAACAAGCGAGATGCGAAATGCAATGCAACAGATTGTTGGGCATATTGCTCCGAAAGTTTTTGCTGACCACTTTGCAGCTAAGCAATTTGACCCCCCCTGGCCTTCTTGGCTCCAAAAAGCTCCCCCCGGCTCCCCCAAAGGCGCGTCCAGACCGAGACCGTTCGCGACATGCTTGCGTCATCAAAAGGCCCAAGGAAACAGAGCATATTTGCAGCAGATTTGGCAGAGAGGACGAGAATATCCCCCGGTCAGCTCGGCGCCAACGCGGTTTCTCGACTTGCGGCTATTGAATCTTCCCCCATGGCGGACGAAAAAGAAGCAGCCGGGAGCATGGATTTGGCACTACCAGCAGGTAATTTCACTTGATACCATGGCCCAAGAAGGCCGAAGCTGTTTTACCTGGAATTGACTGGCAGCTGGACGCGACAGAGAAACAAAATGCATGGTTATTTGCAGTCGGTGCCAATTTCGCGACAAGTGTGCACTGATCCTAAGGGTGATTTTCCCAGGTTCATGCATATTAGATAGAGTAGAACATATCACCAATATGGGAATGAGGAAGGAGTTCAAGTGGAACCCGGTAGCAGCATTCCGATCTGCTGCACTGATGCTCGAGTGTTTGAAAAAAGGCGAGGCTCGCGGGTAGGTGCTTTGAGACTGCCTCTGTAGAAGCCCACGCCCACGCCCACGCCCAGGCGCTCGGCGCTGGGATCAAGCAAATGACAAGACGGGTGGCCACAGCGGCAGCGCGGGTGACGACCACGTTTCGATGATCTGGAGAAAATGGGAAAAGAAAAGGTCTTGGCAGTTTTCATGCGCTATAACGTACGTATGTACCTGAATAAAGCTTCTGTTATGCACTTAACTGTATCTCAAAAAAGGAGTTATACATATATTTAACTTTGTTAGTCTGTTCGGTGGAATCGTTCCTGGATGGGAGGAACCTCTAAAAATTCAAAAGAGGCGACTCACCTCGGCTTCTTCCTCAAAACTATTGTCTTAGATCTCCTGATGTGGGCCAGATATGGTTCAGAGCAGAAACGGGGGGGAAAGACCACATCTCGAAACAAACGGGTGACAGGTTTGACAGATCATTCGGTACCGAGTAGCACGGAGAGACTCGAGAGATATTCGTACGACCTGGCTCGCCTGGGTAGTGTACGACTCCAATCTTGAACCAGCTGATGAGACCTCTCCATGGGGAAAGTTTTCTCTTCTGACAAGATGCATGTCTGAAGAGGCTGGGATGGTCTTTTCTGATCTCGATATCCTTCTCGCTGCAGGCCCCGCTGGGTATTACCGCATCATGACAGGAAAACAGGGGGTGTGGGCAAGCAATCGGCACGAATCCGGGACAGATCTGGGAAATCCAGGAAAAAAAAATTGTTCGAATACGGATTGCCATCAACCATCATGAGTCTGTAGTGCAGCCAGCACCGAGTAGAAGCCGTCTAAGCGGCTGCGAAGGGGGCGCCAGTCCGTTCTAGCCGTCGTGCTGTAGTGGCTATCAACGTAATCGTAATGTTGGTTGCCCAAGAGCCCGCCTAGCCAGTCAGGACGGTGGTCGCTAGGACTCGTTGCGGCCTAGCAGACTGCCACAAGAACACGATCGCGGTAATTGATGTCCTCAGGATATGCATTGCATCTGCAGCCCATTCGCAGCACCAGGAAAGAATCCGCTCTTCCTCTGGCCTCGTAGCCTATCACATCGGCGATCCACCCACGCTTTCGTCCAAGAACCAAGGAAAGTCAGGACCAAGTTCAGGTCCCGGATAAGGTCGCCAGCAGCCCTGCGGCCAATCACAAGACACGCACGCTCCCCTAGCAAGCCTAGGGCCTGTCAAGGAAACCAGCGAGCCGTTTGATGCAGACAGGGGCCAAGACACTGTTGAGAGACACCAATCGAGTCTTCTACAGTGGAAATCCTCAGCTGCGATTATTATTGCTCGACCAGCTCTGAAAGCTTGGGGTCCTGCCTTCTTCCTTGACAATCATGGATCACCGCCAAGCCAGCTAGCTGTTCGGAGCACTGCGTAGCTTGCGTAGTGCCCGTACCTTCGGCGTCCCATTCGAATCGCCCCCCATGGGCCATGTAATACTAGAGCGGTAGTGTAGTGGAGGCAAACACCAGGTAGTACCTGTGGATTCTCGATCATGGCTCTTCTCGGTCCTTGTCCGTCCTCGAGTACATACATACTACCGAGTACTTCCTCTCCTTCCTTCCCACTCGCTCCACTTGCTTGATATCCTCTTTCCCATCTCTCTTTCTCGGATCTCCACGCCGGCGCTGTTGGATAATAACAGCACCTAGTCCCTCGTTCTTGCGGAGACAATCTGGAGTTGCAAAGCGGTCAAGGTTGTTGCTGCTCTCTTCGTTTGTTTTGTTGGATGGGTCCATCGATCGCTCTTACATATACTCCCTGAAGCCTGCCTAACCTAGCCTTCTTTCCCTGGACGACTTCCTCTCGCTTCCTGTCTGCTTTGCCCTTCGCTCGCTCCCGGTCCCTCGGCGCGTCACTCTTCCTTTGACTTTGACGAAACAGACCAGCTCTGCTTCCATCTACGTTCAGGAACGGCCAGTTTCTCTTTGGAAAAGTCTCAGGACCAAAGTCATCCCGCAACACAGACTGCTCGGGTCGAAAAGTGGTCGTGTTATACCTCAGCCGCAGCATCTGGCTTTGATATCGATTCAAGCCTACCTCTCCTGATCTTTTTTTGGATTTTTTGGGACTGTTTTTGGCACAAGACTTTTAAGTTCTTGTCACATATCTCTCTCGCTCTACCTCACTCTCAAACACGTGCTGGAAAGTTTGTGTTGGACTATACTCTATCCCGCTTACACGATGAGGTCCTCCGTCTTGCTCTCAGCCGCTCTTGGCAGCGCCACCACCTCGGCCTTGGCTACCATTGAGGCTGTTGGTAGCAAGTTCTTCACCAGCGATGGTGACCAATTCTATATCAAGGGTATGCTTTCACCATCTGCCAAAAGTCCCATGAAGCATGCTCTCTAACATATAGCTAGGCGTTGCGTACCAGCTGGTACCTACTGATCCTCTGATCGACACTGAGCAGTGCCAGAGAGACGCGAGCTTGATGCAGGAGCTGGGTGCCAATGCCATTCGTGTCTACCACGTCGACCCTACGGCCGACCACGATGGTTGCATGCAGGCTTTTGCTGACGCTGGGATCTATGCCATGGTTGATATGGACACCTTCTCGACTTACATCCTTGCCGTAGGTTACATGCATTTGCTGTTCGCTCTCCTATCTTTGATTACTTCGAGACTAATACCCTCTGTAGGAAGATCTTTATTGGAACCAGACCCAGTTGGACCATTACGCAGCTGTCATGGATACTTTCCAGGGCTACGACAATCTACTCGGTCTGTTCGTCGGCAATGAGATCATCACCTCGAACGGACAATCCCTTGCCGCCCCCTTCATCAAGGCTGCTGCCCGCGACCTGAAGGCTCACCGAAGCTCCAAGGGCTACCGTGAGATCCCCATCGGCTACTCTGCCGCAGACATTGCCGAGCTTCGCCCCATGCTCCAGGACTACCTGACCTGCGGCGGTAACGCTTCAGAGAACATTGACTTCTTCGGCCTCAACTCATACGAGTGGTGCGATCCCGCCACATACGCGACCTCTGGCTATGCGAACCTGGAAGACGATGCTGCCAACTTTCCCGTCCCCATCTTCTTCTCGGAGACTGGATGCAACGTGCCGGGCCCTCGTACCTTTGAGGACCAAGCTGCCATTTTCGGATCTGAGATGGTCAATGACTGGAGCGGAGCTATCATCTACGAATGGATCCAGGAAGCCAACAACTACGGTCTGATCTCATATGGTCCCACTGTTGCCGCCACCGTGGTCGGCACCAACATCGACGGCGGATACAGCCGAGCCGGCACGCCGACTCCTGTCTCTCCCGACTTTAGCAACCTGAAGAGCCAGTGGGCCGCCGCTACGCCTACCGGTGTTGCCAAGTCCGACTACGATACCTCGAGTGTTTCGACCCGATCCTGCCCGGCTTCGACCGCGAGCGGCTGGCTCGTCGATGGCAACGTTGCGCTGCCCACCGTTGGAGAGACCTTCTCTGGCACAGCATACTCGACTGTCCCCTCAGCTACCGGCACTGCCGCCGCTGCTGCCGCTACCACCTCCAGCACCAAGAATGCCGTTTCTGGAACTAAGGAGTTGACCGGCATGGCTGCTGGTCTTGCGGGCGTCATGATGATCTTTGCATTCTGGCTATGATCGCCAGTATATCTATTTGCCTGTGGATGACCCACGGTGATTTACTCCAAACTTCATTTCTACGCGTGCTAGCCACGGACTACTACTACTCAAATAGCAATGGTATTGCTGATAGGCACCATTGGAGATACCCCCGCCACGTTGCGCTGGAGGTTTGATGCATTGCATGCATTTAGTACGAGATACGGCATTTTACGCGGCGTTGAGCTTTTGCATTCAGGTACATACGATTATTTTGGGATGCTCGCACATTTATCATAGAAGCCGCGCATAGTTGGCATAGAGCAACTGCGAATCGGATTGGGTTTACTCAGGGACCCTGGGATAAGTAAAGGATACTTGCTTTCAACTCTCTGGCCTTGGAGGATGCGAAGAAGCCTTTCTGTGGAGGATCACGAGCTGCGGCAAGACAATGCACAGAGCATCAAGTACGGCTTTACATAATTGCTAATGGCAGTCGAGATGAGATACCCCAAGCTGTCTACACAGCATACAATGAAACCATCTTCCAAATTACTTGATTGTCCCCGGTCTGTATGCGACTATTGCTCAACCATGACATGACATTCATGGTTCGATGCAGGAACGCTTCGGAACATGTCAAGTGGAACAAGGCTACGGCTATTTCTTCCCAAGCACCTATGACATCTTCTATTATTCAAAACCGGAGTTACTGCTCAACGATCAGATTTCAGCTTCCTCAAGATATATCTCATACAAGCGGGAAGGTACTATGCCCGCTTTTGAATACATGAGTAAGGTCACTTCCCTTTCTCGTCCTGCAATCAGGCAATGTTGACATCACAGAAAGCTGCAGGCTTGACCCTTCTTGGCCTTTGACCACTCGTAGCAGCTTTATAAATTGCCCAATTCCCCATCTCCCTACTGTACCTAGAACCTCAACATTAGCAGTACATTCTGTCAAGACAATACTGTACGTTCCTATCGAAACAGCACAAGCATAATTAAGACGCATCCGCCCCCAACATTCAGCCAGAGCCTGAAGCAACGCAAACATGGAAAACTACAAGCCCAGCAATCCAGCCATCCCGCCGTCGTCATACCGTCACCAAATGAAGCAAGAGTCCGACGAACTCAACTGTCCATCACACAACCGCCAGAGATGGCCCGTCGACAGGACCTGGCCCGAGTGGCACGCCTAGCTGCCGATGCAACGTCGACCAAAGTTCCGCTGGGCCCTTGCCATCGGGCTGGCCGTGCTCATCATCGCCGTCCTGATCCTCGGCATCGCGTACGGGACGCAATACTACGCCCGGTACTTCGCGGCCCAGACGACCGAGGCTGTCCGCACCAAGATGGGTGGGGGCTTCAGCACTCGATCGACACTGCCGCGTGCTACAGCTACATCGACGTGGGCTGTGGGCCTGGACGATCAAGATGGCCTTTCGGATGTCGTGCGGAAGAGAGAGGAGAAGGACGGACATGATGGGTATGAGATGTTTGCCGCGAGGTACATGCCCATGATTCATCAGACGACGCCTTGTTTGGAGGAGTATGGGTGTGCCAAGCTCTATCAACCTGTAAGTTATGCTCACCGTGTCCTCACGTCTTTGGCTTGTCTATACTCTCAGACAACGCAGTCACCTCCGAACACAAAGGTTAATCAATCGTGTATCCCAGGCCATATGCTGCGATGAAGGTCTCTTCTATCACAAGACAGACTTCCATCTGAGCAACTCGGGCATCTACTGCAGCAACAACGAGACCTTCCATCTCACGGGCACCATATGCCCCCGCGGGCTTCAGCACTGCATTCATGACGGCGGCGGTTGCTGTCCCCCACACAGCAAGTGCTCCTAGGAGGGGTGTCTCGTCTACAACAACCACGAGGGATTGCCAGGCACCACGGCCTCGTCGGCTCCTCCAGCCAGCAAGACCACGGACGGGCCGCCCTACATGGCCACAGTCTACAAGATTGGAGAGATCCCAGAAGCAGCGGCTAGATGCACGCGAATTCCCCTGCTGGACTGTTTGGTAGTTGTTGGTGTGGTGTTCTTCTTGCTTGGGGCATGATGAATTGGAGGACAGAGTTCGCATCATTACAAGTATACACGTAGCTGAATATCGGTAGTGCTCCTAGGAATCACCTATTCATTGCTTTCAATTTGCTCCGAGGCTTACATTAACCAAAATCTGCAAACTTGGTGTGACGGACGCATACTGATTATGGCAGGTCTTGGATGACATGACACATTTTGCACGTTTTTTTTTTCTGATGAAGTTTTGGGTGAGCTGCGATGCTGCTGCGTCTACTAATATGCATGCATGAATTCTTTTTTAGTAGCACACCAAGCTGAAAGGAATGTTCGAGTAGAATATCGAATGCAGGAGTAACTGCCAGGTCGATCTGCTTATGTAGGTTGGAGCAAAAGTTATTCATGGCTGACTTATATAGGAAGCGCGCCGAGCGGCAGACGCGGTTTCAGATGTCATGCGGGAGACCTGGGTCGCGACACTGACGCGCAGATCATTATGCACGGCGATCGGGAAAGATGTGAGCGATGTAACCGTAGGGCCTTTCGAGTTACAGAGACGTCGCTGCAAGAAGAAAAAGAGAGTGGAAGACTGGGAGAAAGATCAGATGGCTTCTGGAAAGATGGACGGTTGAGATTGAAAGATGGGATGGGATTGCCGGATTGGGAAAATGTATACAATATAGCGCACGCCCATCTGTACGGTCAGTCGTAAGTGTATATGATGGTGCGATATGGTTGGGTGGATTGAAAGAGTATAGACGGACGCCAAGACGGTTGCAATTGAGCTTAATACGAACCATTCCTCATAGTATTGATCAACTTTCAATTCCCCACGCACTCGCCTCTATACAGTTTCAACCAAGATCCATAGAGCGGCACCATGACCTGGGAATCCTCATGCGGGATGTGTCGGAATGAGCCAATGGGACTTGAAATTCGGTTTCGCGACCGAGATTTTCCAAACTGTTTTGAAGGGGAAGCTTGGGATCATTCCAGGTCATCGAAAGCCGTCGCATGAATCTCGGCCCAAATCCTCCTATCTGGTCTTCGTCATACATGCTTCGGCGAGGCTGAAACCCGGGCATCTCGCATGTGGATGGTGCAGAGGCACACTTGAGAGCTGCTTATCTCTCGTCCTTTCCATTGGCATAATTCCAATAATTCAACTTCTTCTTTTTCCTATTTCAAATATTCTGAATGGCCTATACCATGCTGCTTTAATGACCAATACTACACGAGCATTATTAGTCGGTTGACCATCCGTCTCGTCATCCTCGCATAAGACAAGCGTGCCACGAGGGTGCCGATGAGACTCTCGACATCCCGGCGCAGATCATAATTCCTGGAGGCTATAGCCTTCAGTCATCCTCCATTTTCACTACGTCTGTCTCACTAATTCGCCGCGACACAAGGCCTTCCTCCTCACCGCCGCTCGAGTCTTGACTTTTGTCAGAGGCGGGGCTCGGTATTTACTACTTTGGGACCCCTAGATCAGATGAGTCGAGCCGAAAACTATCTCTGACCTGCCCGTTCCTTCTCATCGTGCCGTATCTTGATACCATCCCGCGAGAAAGCCCCGAACAGTTTCAGAAGTGAGGCCTCGTGACAAATGGAAAGTGGCCTTGTGTACACAGCTAGATTCGCGGGCTGTCTGAATGGATGCGGAAACATCCACCACATGCAATAGGGTGGCTGTGCTCATGCAATACCATCGGACCCGGAAAGTCTGGTAGGTATTTTCACGACCGCTCTCCCAAGAATGATGAACGTTGTTGTGAGTTTCAACATCTCGGTGGGATCTTCAAGCTCGCGTGATCATGCAACCCACCCTTCCGCAAGCGCGGGGGACGGAAAGCACATCTGATAGATCTCTTGTTTTACGAGGATAAGAAGTCAGTGCGCTCCTCGCTCCCCGGTTGTCCCGACGGGTTTCACTACCGCCTCGTGGGCGCTGTTCTAAATAGCCATACACACCGTCGCGCAAGCCTGATACCGACATCATGTCTCTCTTCCTCTGCCGCCGGACAGACCACCTCAACGGCCGCGGCCGGCTCTCCAGGCCCGAGCTGGACGACTCGCTCTGCGCGTATTACCTCGAGGCAGCAGAGAAGAGTCGCAAGACGATTCCCGAGGAGATGTCTTTTGAGGAGATTATCAAGAACGTCACTTCGCCGGTGAGTGTCACCACTCGACCACAAGATCCATCTACGTAGTGATAATAAAGACTAACAGCGCCAACGCAGCCCTGCTCGCTCAACGACTTCATGGACTACCTCGTCGAGGTCGGCCACGGCGCCGAGTGCCTGCATTTCTTCCTCTGGTACTGCGGCTACGTCGAGCGCTGGTGCAAGCTGCCCCGGGAGCAGCGCGACCTGGCGCCCCTGTGGCGCCACAACCACCGCCCCGGCAACGACGACGACGACGCCAAGCAGCAGCGCAGGCAGCACGCGCGCACGAGGAGCTTCCCCGAGAACATGGAGCGGTTCAGCCGCATCTTCACCATCCTGGAGAAGAAGCCCAAGGACGACGGCTCCTCGGACGCCGCCAGGGCCACGGGCAAGACGACGTCGACGAATTTCTCGCGGCCGCGAATCCTGTCCCCGGGGATCGTCGTCGACAAAAAGGCCGACCAGAACGAAACCGAAAAGGACGAGCCCGGCGAAAACCCATGCCCACCGCCATCCTCCTCATCACAAACCCCGACCCAGCCCTTCCGGGACGAAATCTTCCGCGTCGCGCACCAGTACATCTTCGCGGGCGGCGAGCGGCAGCTGCGCCTGGCGCCCCGGGACCGGACGGCGTGCATCCGGGCCGTCGAGCAGACGACGCACCCGTCGGCCCTGCTGCCGGCCTTTGCCGCCGCCGAGGCCATGCTGCGCGGCCGCTGCCACCCGGCGTTCGTCCAGTGGAGCGCGTCCAACGGCGGCGGTGGCAGGCCGCGGATGGCGTTTTCTGCGCTCATCTCGCCTGGGCCGAGGTGAGGAGGAACATGAGAACGGATGGCCGTCTCCGGCGACACATCAGGTTGGCAGTGCTTTTATATTATCGCTGAAGTTGATGGCATTACAACTTCACAATGACCACCTAGAAAAGGATCAACGTGGGTGGCGGGACGGAGTAGCCGGCTCAAGCAGCTATGTGAGGAACGTGTTGGGCGCGAATATTGTTTTCTTGATACCATGGTTGTTTCACAAGCTGACATAAGTAAATCTTAGACAGCAATGATGATACTCTAACAAGAGTCTCTCAATCGTGTTCCGTGGGAACGACCTATTCTGGTCTCCGAATGATACGCTATGATGGCTGGATCACAAAATTCACCTCGCACAAACCATATAAAAAAGTCAAACAAAAGTCTCTTTATGACGCTTCAAATTTCTTGTTGGCATCAATGTTTTAGCTATCTCATTACTGCATAGTACCTTCTCTCAATGACGATAAAAGGGTTCGATTAATGGAGGCTCGTTTGTATTAATCAGATCCCAATATGTGTTCGCCTGTCCAAACGTGCAACGCCATGTCTCGGAATGAGCGCATGGTGCCTTGGGAGAGTTTCTCTAGTCTCCATTGATCGAGAATTGGTAGACAGCTCTTGAATAGATGAAAACCCTGAGGGGGCCGTAGGGCAGCAGGGTCAAACATAAACCGACGACGCAGTATGGAGTTGATTATGATTCCTTTCTTTGCGAGACGTTGGAGAAACCACAGAGAAACAGGGCCATCGTCGTCTCGGTAATCGATACTGGGGTGAAGTGTCGTCGAACGTCTTATCCGAAACATTTCCACATAAGGTAAGCGGCCACAGGGCTCTGTCTGAATCCAAGGGCGTGGACCGGATGGAATGCCAAACTTGGTCCTCTTGGAAGCACGGTTTTTGTTGAAAATGGTCGATATGTCCGCGAACTCTCGTACGCAGGTGTTTTCCCATGGAGGAAGCTCACTCCAGAACGCATGCAGTGGCGATCCGGGCAGCTGGTCGTCCTTAAAGTCCATCGGCAGCAAGATGGCAATGATCCCTAAAAGGCAGATGCAGCGCAGGATTCGATGGTTTTCCCTTTCAGAAAAATCCGTGTCAGTTAGAGAAGCCGTGGAGTCACCCATCGCCACTTTGACCTTGAACTCGACCATGAGATCTTTTTTCGTCTCATGATCCTCGAGTGCTTCCCTGCATAGTCCTAGGTTCCAGGAGTATTCCGGGATCGGCTGCGCCGTGCTGCCCAGTGCCAAGTAGGTCCGACTGAAGTGGGAGACCATTTCCGTAAACACTCCACGTGAGCAACCTAGCTCGAAATCGTCGTTGCCGAGAAACGGTCTCTAACTCATCCGTCGAGCAAATATCTTCACAGCGGCCCATCGAAGGCTCTCTTGCCCCATGTCGGCCTCGAGGTAATAATAGAGGAGTTTGTACTTGTTTGGAGTGTAGATTTTGGCAAAGCGAGTGTTGCTCAGAGCGAGATTTACTGCATTGTCGTAGCTCTCCTTGAAGGTTTTGCCGGCAACCGCGCGGAATATCTTCATGAAGATTACTTCCCGATCTACGGGGACAGCGCCCAGCGAAAGGTATAGGTCATTCATCTCGAAAAGGATGGTAACGATGAGCTACGAACTTGGTCAATACCTAGGCACGTGGCATATACCTGATGTAATGAACTGTCTCGCTCTTACCAATTTGGAGATGGGTATGCGAACTCTACTTCCTGAAAATGAGAAGACAGAAGAGGAGTGAATAGTCGTTTAAAGAGCATGCGACGATGGATATCTCATGTTCGGTAGATGGATTTCGAGAAGTAACGTATACCGACAATGACTGTTCTGATCGTATTGTCCCGGATTTATATTTTCCGTTGGGTGTTTATCAAAGAAACATGAGACTTCGGGACTCGAGAACTTCCCGAGCATGACCAGAGACTTATGATTTAAGGGAAATTGTTATGGATACTGGCTACCCCCAAATAACGTTCGAGAAGAAGTGTCGTCATGTGTCAATCCCTCTTTCCTCATCTCACCGGATGGTCGCTTCTTTGACGGCCCGTTCCCGTTATACATCACGCCTTACCGATGAGATGCCTTGATGTAATCTCAGCCTAGGTAGGTACTTGCTCAGATGCTGATAGCGATTGAGACCTGCGTTCTGCGCAAACAGTTCCATGGTTCTTCCTTTGAAGGGCAGATTGGGCTGACCTCAAGAGTATGCCGCCAGGTCTTCTTAGTAATGAACAAAATTGCCACCATCGCCGTTTTATACACCACTATATAGGTACTCGACAGGCTAAAATTAAGATACCATTATGAACAGCATGGTAATCAGATGCCTGATTATTGTTTTACTTGTGAGGACGTCAACAAATACATGGCTTACTCACAGTATACGCCATCAGTATACGCCATCAATGATGGTATTTAGGCAATCGTTTAATGAACTCCGTATATCGCAGCCGCAAAGGTGTATCCAATAATCGTCGTCCGATTAAGTTGAGAGAGATAAGCAACCATGTAACTTTTACTTATTGAAAAATGATCTACTCTTCTCGGCGTGGGTAGCCGGATTGGCAGCAAAGACAGATGCAGTATAGTCGATCTCACGCCCACCCCCGCAATCAATCACGACATGCCCCGGACCCTGCTCAGTGCTAACCAATTGGCCATTTCGTGAAGCGATAACGAGCTTCCTATTTCGCCTCTAGCACCTCAACTTTCGGGTCGCTCTTGTCCAGACGTGCATTGGATCTCGGCCGGGGCCCCGCGCAGGAGGTACATGGCTTTTCCACCAGACCACCGCATGCTTCTGAAGTATCGCAGAGGTCGAAATGTTTCTGCCTGGCGAGCCCTGCATGTTGCGGCTTACGACTTGTTTCTTGGGCGCGGCGAAAGAAAGACGCACGAAATCGGCCTGGACTTTTGTGCAGCATGGGGAGACACAGGATACGTCAGCCGAAGAGTCGGTAGGCGTTTATCGGACGGGGATGATCTGACGAGTGAGTGCATGAAATGATTATCGCTCACCATGCCGGCGGTCATCCACAACTACCTGCTACACACTCTGCTGCTTCACAGCTGCACACCCAACCGCCTGGCCGAATTGGTTGCGCAATTGATTTATTATTTTCTCCGAGCTTCTTCAAACTGCCGTGCGTGTCGTGTTTGGATCGGGAAGAGCCCAGGGATCATTTTTCCTCACCATTGCGGTAAGACTGGTCGAGTCTGTTTCGCGTAGCTCCCAGCTGCTCTTGGCGATAGTTTCAACCCCCGCCAAGCCCGTTTCAATCGCCAAATCATGCCCGCCTCTCCCTCTGAAGACCTGTACTTCACGGGCGGCGAGCACGATGATGGTCACAGTGATTACGCAGATCAGCTCTCGCCCTCGGACGGTTACTTTGCTTCGGGCTCCTCGTCCAATGTCAACAACGTCCCAAGTATCATGGTCCCCGACCCCACCGTCCGGGAGTCACAGTCACAGTCGCAGTCTGAGAATAAGGACGAAGCAGAAGCCAACAAGGCCCTCCAGGCCAGGCAGGAGTCTCTCTTAAATAGCACGGCCCGCGGCGACTCGCAACCCCAGGCTCTGTCCGCCAGAGACTTTATCGATTCCCAACTGCAGAGGTCGGCGCCGTCCACGCGATCCGACTCTACTAGAGACCAGCCGCCGACTATATACACGCCGCCCACCTCTTATGCGCCCTCGTCGTCGACTGCTACGTCACATCCTGCGTCAACCTCCAGGCAGCCATATAGGCCCTCTCCGTCTCCAGGCCGCACCCTCTCTCTATATTCCGAGGCGCCCCCGGCCTATACGCCTTCTCATACTGCCACCACACCCCTCTCACCCAGTAGAGAGGCCGACCAAATCTCCAACTACGGCTCCATCTCGTCGTCGTCATCCAGCATGGGCATCGAAAATGAACGCCTCCTCGGGAGGGACCCCGAGAGCATGGGCGAGCCGGGAGGAGAACCAGCATACCTACCACGCTGGAGCAGGCGGATCAGGAAGAGGTTCCCGTGGCTCAATTGGAAGATAGCCTTGTTCGCCTTGGTGTTATTGGCTGTGACGTTCGGCTTCTTAATAAACGGGTATAAAGCTGTGAGGGGGGACTCGGTAAGTCCAAATGTCTCAAGTCAGCTTTATATGTGGATGGTTATACTAAACAGGAGGCATGAAGGGCAAAACAATCAGGCCAGCATTACCCGAGGAGGGCGACAAATCACCCTCGGAGCCAACGACGCCGGACGATCCCTCAGATCCGGCGCAGCCAGGGTCGCCGGCCAAAGAACCTCTACAAGGAACATATTGTCAAGATGCCAAATATCGCTTCACCGACCAGATAAGTGCGTGGCAATTTTCTTATTACAATAGTGTGCATCTATGCTGACTCAACATGATGTAGTGGCCGTGGATTTTAGCAAGGGAAAGAATCTTACATTTGTCCAAGGAGTGACTGGTCACTCTGGAAACATGAACGTTCGAGTGGGCGGTCAGGTCAATATTCGAAAACTTGACGAAGGAGGATACCCTCGAGTCGTCGTTGAGATCATCACCAATGATGACCTCCTGCGACTTGACAGCTATATCGACACAGATGACCAGGAAATGAGCATTACTGTGCCAAAGAAGTTCCTGTCCGACAATACGGAAGAGGGGCCTTGTGTGGAAATGCGAGCCACCATTTGGGTTCCGCAGGACGCCGAGTTGCAGCAGCTGCTCATTGGGACGGTTCATCTTGACATATTGACACTTGATGACCTCTCCATCCGGGTTGACGAATACACCAAGCTGTCCTCGACGATTGGCGAGATCGCGGCCGGCCTCTCCAAGCCAAAGACTTATGAGCTTCCTCCGAGTTCTGGAAGTGATGCTCCCGACTTCACGTTCGTTCCAGCCAAGGAGTCGTACGTGTTTGATTCGAGGATCATTGAATTGTACAGCACCACTGGTGGTGTGAGTGGAAACTGGCCGCTGTATGACGTGTTGGGCATTCACACCACATCGGGCAACGTCATGACGAGCATCACACCAAAGCCGGCGTCTGAGACTGCTCCAAAGTCTGCGATACTTTCGATTAGCTCTGTGTCTGGCACCATACACGCCAATGAGCCCATTCACCAGCAGAGTGACATCCCGCTCCGCGACTATCTGGTCGATGTCAAGTCGACCTCTGGCGGCATGCACTGCGCCTTGGCCTTTGGAAAGGGTATCGAACTGAAGAGTACTGCCAGCGATATCGCCGTCGACCTTTTACCCGTGCTCGACTCCGGAGCCTTGACTCCCAACGAGCCGGCCCAACTGGAGACAGTGACGACGAGCGGCACTACGGCAGTGCGCATCTTGGAGCCGATCTGGTACGGCGCCCAGAGCGCCGCGGCCGCTCCCGACTTCAACTGTCTCCAGGCCGTCCACAAGTCCACCAGCGCCAACATTGGTCTCCGGTACCCGCAGTCGTGGGTCGGCGACCTCCAGGCGGACACGACGGCCGGATCGCTCGTGGTCAAGGGCAAGGACGCGAGAGTCACGAGGTCGAGCGGCGGCTGGGGCGGAAGCAAGCTGACGGCCTACAAGGGCAAGAGCGGAGGCGGCTCGACCATCTCGGTCAAGACGATGCTCGGCAATCTGGATGCCACACTCGGTGATGAGTAGACGACACATTTAATGGGAAGACGCAAATTTGGTACTCTTGGTGTTGGAAGCAGAGGCTTTGATTGTCTTGTGATATGGAGCACATTTTTTAAATACCCAGCATTCGCTATCATTTCTTGGTCATTGGAGTTACGGTTGATATTTTTTCAGGCCGCAAGGGGAAAAGACCGTGATGCTTGCGAAACACATTTGGAAGGGGACTTCCAAGCTCCCAAATATTGATACATTTTGAATAAAGCACACATAACACGTTCAAAAATGCTTTCCATCATCCGGGAAAAATGATTATTTTCGTATCACAACGCCTACAACGATGGCTATATTAGAATCCAGTTTGCCAAAGCCCGCCATACACTCATAACGGACTTTGTTCGGATCTTCAATGTGTAGCAAAATGTCACTCTCTTGCTGCATACTACAAACCACATTCACAGTGCTTACTCATAACTCATATACGGGCATTTCGAAGTATTCGACCTGAAAATAATCCCACATCTTGATTTCGCTGCAATCAACCACGTATGAACGCTCATCGGCCCACAAGAGCAGAAGTTCTATCTGCCTCACACAAGGCCGTACTCGACCTACACAGCGACTCTCCACCAAGGCACCAGTTGACATGAGTTCACCAGAAGTTCACCCGTCCGCTTCAACTTGGATCATGACGGTTTGCACGTGCCAGGACAGAAACGCCTCCACCAGCCTCTTCCCCATCGTTCGCCTCTTCTCTCACGACCGATAAGTGAGACATTCGGGTATTCGACACGTGCTTGGGTGGCCAGCCATTCGTATTCCCATGATCTTCGCCACCGAGGCGTCCTGTCCAACGCCGCGCTTGGCGTCTGGTGCGAGCAACGGCGCGACGTGTACACCGCGCCCTCTCGACAGGTACCGTATTTCTGCCCGTTCTATCCCAGAGACTGGTTAGTCTGCAACGCCAAACTGAGACATTCGCGTGTCATTGCTATTGCCGTGACTATCCATCCTAGCGCCAGGACCCGGGGCAGAGATACGAGCTGATGGGTGAAGCCGCTTCCTACTTTCTCTCTTCCCCGGATGCTATATCCGAGTTTGACAGACCATTAGTTGGCGATCTCTTTGACACGTGCTGTCTAGACTCGTTTTCCATCTTCCCCATGGGAAAGTAAGGGAAAGAAAAGTGGAATGGAATGGCTGATGCCAAGATACTGCTGCAGAGCCGCGAAGCCGAGAGGTCGTCTAATCTGTACATTCTGCTCTCGAGATCCTCGGTTGCACCCGCCGACCGTCGACGGCGATCGACGATACATGCATGCACACATTGGCATTTCACTACTGCTACTACTGCAACGAGAATCCTCCCGAGTGCGAGCCAAGGCGGCTCTTTCCATCCATCCTTGCCCTGCCTTCCTTCTCCTGTCCGCGCGATCCAGTTGCCAGAAACACGACTCTTGCTTGTCTTGGCATTAGTAGTGAATCATACGAGTTGTGTGATGGACCAGAACATCTTCTAGAAGCGAATTCAAACACATGGCAGAAACAGCAAGAAAATAAACTTTAAGCCGATGAGCCGCCAGGAGCCGCTATCCCGGGTGTAACGGTAATAAAAACAGCCCAGTCACAGTGGTAGCCTTCGCTCGCTTGGGTTGATAGCAAACAAGAACTCAAAAGGAACACCACAGCAACAGAAACAACATTTGTCGTTGCATGGAAAACAGCGAAGAACAACCTTGGCGCCCCCCGGGGGCGCGGGACCGGTGAAAAAGGGTAAACGAAGCACACGTACAGACTACCGAGTGGGAATTTCCCATCGAATAATATGCGCGTCATGGGCGAGTCCGGAGCCAGCCCCGGACGAGGGTATTCATGCAGCACGCTGCAGCCTTTCAAAAGTTCACGAACCCACAACGGTCAAGACACTCCAGTCTCGCATGGCGGTTTTTTTTGTGGGAACCGATCAGGTATCACACGTTCTTCTTCTGCAGCAGCCTTGACGCCACAGGAAATATGTGCAGTCTTCTTGTCTCGGTTTGAGTCGTGCAAAAATCGAACCATTCATTCTACAGGCAAAAAAAGGGCGCAACGTAGAAGACTGCAGGGAAAAATCTTAAAAGGGACCTTTTTTGCTTTTTCTCTATCGTTATTCCCTCATGTTGACTGTGAGTTTGACGTGGCTCTTGGCATTGTCGTTTCCGAGTCGCGCAGATCATGTTATAGACTTTCTTTTGTCTTTGAAGTCATGTGCTTTTGCGTAGTAATCATAATTCCTATTATAGTACTTTCAGTGGCTTATAATACATCGTACATGGTATAGCTGACAACTAGTATGCTAACTAACTAGGTAGTCGGGCTGCCTAGAGTAGACTTCGCTTCTGCAGCGTACCCGAGAGCTCACAGCTCAGCTCCTGGCTTGCTACGATGTAGGATTGGCTACAGCAGGATCGGTCAGTGTCGAGTCGGTTGACAGATGTGTCTATCTTGTCGAGGCTCGATGCCATCATCAAAGCTACAGCATCTCGTAGCTCCAGATGAACTCTTTTCCTTATTGACACTGTTATACCGTTCCTCGCCTGGCGCATGCATCAGAAGAGAATCATGGAGCGTTACCTTCGCCGGACCATGCTAAGATTAGTATAAGGAGAGGATTGCATATGCACGAGATCACCACCCGGCGGGCTTGGTTTGCGATCGTCGTAGATCTATTGCCGGATTGCGACTCAAGATGGCCTGGGCGGAGCAGGAGAGACGGAGGGGTGGGAAGGCCAAGTCCTCTACTCGTTGCCAGATTAGGCAGCTCGTGGGTAGTCGAGCCTCTGTATGGGAGCTGGCACTTGATTACCCGGGGCGGCACGACGTTTCCAGCAGCTCTTGGCTCCGACACGGGGTGCATATTCATGTCGAGCATCGAAGGGCCATTGGCCTGGTGGATCTGTTCGGCAGCATCCCTTGAGCGGTTCTTTTGCTGATGTGGGTGTCCTGAAGGGTTGGACGGCGTGACCTCTCGTGCCGGAGGCCGGCTTCGGCAAACAATCTAATAACAACACCACACAACGAGACAATCTAGGCGCATCCTCGAACCACATAAGCTTCTCACTTGGGTCGCGGAAAGCGTTTCGCTTCTTGTTTGTTGGTGCTTCCTGCAGGCCAAGCCCGCGGCCTCTTGGACACCGTTGTTGGATCAAAGATCCCGGGTAACGATTCATCCTCCAGGCGTGCCATCGCGCCTCTTGCACCCATCACAGGAATAATGGTACTCCTTGTGCCGCTTGACGAGGCCAGACATCTATCTCATCCGACAATCTGATGTGGATTGAATAGAAAATACCGAGAGTGTTTCCCATCGAGATAGAGTTTCGTTCTCGCGCCATGTGTGCATGGGCCGAGCAGCAATATGGAAAGGCGCCCAACGGCGCGGCGCCCCCAGCAGCCCTGTTGGCACCCCGAGGCAATGCAGGGCAGAGGCTACGGGGTGTCAAGCGAATCGAGCCGCATTGCTAGCTCTGGAGCTCACGCAACCCACGGCTGGCGTGCCCTCGAAGCCCTTTCAGCTGATGCGGGACTCATGTGAGAGGTGAGCTAACGCCGCAACCTTCAAGAGGGGTGCCCGGGACAGTAGGGCGGGCCAAAGACAATGATCGGGACTTTTTTTTCTCTCTTGTCCTTTTCAGCTGGGCCTCATCAGTCAGTAAGGCAGCGAGGCCGACCAACCTCTGATTTGAATCGCCAACGTTTGTTTCGCTGGGGCTGCTTGACTCAGCTCGGCTGTTGCGTCAGATTCAGAAGGTGCCTCCGCTGGCGGTATGCAACGCTGCCGCGGCTTCATGCAGTAGTAAGGAATAGGCTCAAGACGACGACCAAACAAAGCGAGAAAGGCTTCCCTCTTGGTCGATTATGTGTGTCAATGTGTGTTCTTGGCGATAAACAATATTAGTCAGGTCATGAAGAAGGCTGCCGGAAAACTTTTCTCTCTACACGGCGTCTGGCTAGACACTTGCCGTCGGAATCAGGAAGGTGTGTTGTCATGATGTCTGATTGGGTTCCCGAGCGAGCAACAACAAATTGCAGAAACGAGAAGAAAAAGGCATCGATCCCGGAGGGCTGGTCGATGGACGGATTGATGCCAGGCCAGCCAACAGACAAGCCGGGATGCGTGAGGCTGTGACCCATAAAAAAACCCATGAAAATCCGGTCTAGGCCACGCACCGACGAGCCGGGTTTGCTCGGACACTAGGGGATAGGATTGCTGGTTGGCTGGGAATAGCGACGATAAACGGAGAAGATGGAGCCTCTTTGCAGATCTGTTCTGATTTGTTCGCATGGGGCATACCGTAGCGTACTGTGCGTATGGTACCGAAAACTCTCACTCGATCGATCACTGGCTGCGCGATATTGGGAGTCGGACAAACAAAAGGAGAGACTGGAGTCGTTGAAGGGGAAGAAAAATCCCAACCATGCCCTACAACGCTACGATTACCACAATAGACAGCTCAGAGCTGAACGACCATATCGGGATTGTGGGCTAAGCAAGGTCGACGGCGGCGCACGGCAAAGCCGTTTGGGCTGCCCTTTTTTCTAGGGGCCCATTGCTTAGCAAGATCCTCTTCAAGCTCGGATGGGGGCTGTTTGTCGCGGAACTGGGCAGGTCCATTCATAAGCAACAGGACTTGGCAGGACTTTTCGGATCGCTCAGTGCCTGCGACTCATGTCTTCCGTTTCGCCCACATCCGAGGACATCTTTGAGAATCGATAGTATGGCCCGCCAGATCCTCGGGTGATTCGCAAAGCTTGGTCGGCGCCGTACGTAGTCATGAGGGGACGTTCGATAGTGTCGTTATGTGTCAGGCCATAATTCACTTGGGAGACGAAGAAAAAAAAAAAAGGAAGCATCGCAACGCTGTAGGGGCCTGACGCTTGACAAGCACATTCGGGAAAATTCTGCGCGGGAAGGGCCATTCCAGCCAGCCAACACGGCCGTGATGGCATATGCAGTGAAACAATGATTGCTGTCGTCTTACCTGCTACCTTGCAAGTTGCTGGTTGCTACCTGGGAAGTTCTGAACATCCGATCGTTTCAGACGTAGTAAACGCATAACGGCGGCCAGCGGCGGGCGCCAAGGTATGATCCCAGCATTCGTTTGCTCATTGTCAGCAGGTCTGAAGAAAAGACAGATACATACGTACCTAGGTAGTAAAGTACGAATTAGAGAAAGGTGCAAAACAACATTCAGCCCCAGCGGCCGTTGGCTAGCGACCTTGCAACCTTGGCATTTTGGACCAAAGGGTTTTGTTTTTGGGCAGCACATGTTGCAGTCAGTAGGTACCTAATCCTTCTGCCCTGTCTGCCCATCTGCCTGCCCATCCAGAAGCCGCTGGGCAGAGATAGATCCATCGCGGCTCGTGATGCCGTCAAGGATGACTGATTCATATGGGTCGGCAGGAGCAGGAGAACCCAGTCAAGCCCGCTTTGACGCGCGTGAAAATAGCATCGGGAAACAAGTCGTCGTGTTGTTGTTTTCCCCCACACTACGTTGTCGCGGCCAGTACCTATGTACGTCCGTATTGCTGAAGATATACACCGTAAAGAGGGTGTGGTGCTCTCAGTAAGCCCAGCTCAAAACTCGGGTCGGCTTGGCCGGGTATGCAGAAGGGACGCAACTCAATCTTGCCCAGCGTTGAACTAGTCCGGTTTTGTAATGATTCCAGAAGCCGTCTCTGACCTTCGAGAAGCCTTCTAGAACTATTCCCAAGACGGCTAACAGAATGGTACTTCCTCCTTGAGGACTAGCTTCTTGCTCAGTCATCTGGTTGTACATTCGCGGAGTACTTCGAGTACCGAGCGACTTACACCTGCCTAGTAAAGCGGCATCTCCATCAAGAAATTGATCGCCTGTCTGGTGCCCTTTCCAGGACCTTTTCAACGATCATCCAAGAGTGGGTTCTATGGAGGGCCGGTGCCATTCTAGCACTCTATTATTTTCCGCATCGCTCGATCGATCGGAACGAGTAGATAAACAACTTGTGTCATGTATAAAATCGCAATGGGAAAAGATGATAATAGTTACCTAGGCACGTTGACAAGACAAAAACGATACGGCACGATCACTAATAAGTCCGTGTAAGTCCAGGGCGTTAATGTACACACGTATGCCGAACCCTATCCCAAGTACACTGCAGCTTTGGCTCCAAATAAGGTTCGGTCGAGCATTATGGTTGGAATGCGTCTTGGAGCGCGAGTAAACTTTGTTGGTTCTGCAGATTTCCAATATGAATCAGGAATCTTTGAGTAATGACCATTTCATGATTCGAAAGAGATGCGCGATATCTCTCCCTCGGGCAGTTTTGATGGTTGGCCAAGCCGGTTGCAGAAATTCAATCTTGTGGCTGGCTTCGCTCAACGCCTCGTTGACCTAGTCTTCTCCAGCTCCGCGACACCCCGAGAGTAGTAGAGCCTCGTCGTCCAGACTATTGATAACGGATATTATATCTAGCTCGCCATCAAAATCCTAGGTTCGCGGCTGGCAACGACCACGATGGTGCCATGAGGCTCTGGTATTAGCAACCGTTCCGAGTGGCAGTATGTATCTAGCCGGAAGCAGTCATAAGCCTCCAATCAGCTGAATGATAGTGTCCGGCGTAGGGAAGTATACACGCTCATCAATTTTCCTCATGTGTCCATGGCTTGTTGTTGGATAGACGAGACCAACACACTCCCCCTAGACACATAATACTCGACGCAAGGCTGATCCTTCGTCTTTCAATTGTTAGCATGTGGGTTGGACGTTGGTCAGACTGGCTTGTGATCCTCCCAAGTTCCAACGTTAGCATCCTTTGAACATGTTAGCCAGCGCTTATGTCTTATGATGCAATTTGAGGCTCTAGCCAATCCTGACGCGCCAACGACGGGAAGAAATCATACTGTGGTTCAATATCCCCAGAAGTATACACCACTACTCGGGTTAGTCGAGCGCGAGTGTGTGTGGCAGCTCATATTTGTCGCTGTCGGTTCTGCCAGGCCAGTCGCGACATTTCTCGCCCATCCGTGCGTACCTGTCAAAGAGTCACAACTGCCGATACTAAGACACTGATCTGCAATGGCACTTTTTGGGGAAGGGGGGCGGCGCAACATTTCATGTTTCGTGTGGCTGATCCAGCATATTCCCGTGTTCACAACGGCTCAGCCATCTCTGGGTTTATGCTCTACGCACAAGTCCTGCAAACATGAACTATGCGGGGGCTTAGGTATGAGGAATAATCTCCATGGCGGATGAATTGCGTACAAGCCCTCTGGCCACGCACTGGAATGCTCTCTGGTTTGTACAAATGCACATACTGCACTGCATGCCGAGGTCTGCTTCGAGTGCGGCGCGGAATATGAGAGAGTTAGGAAGGTAGCATTTTGCGGATAAATCATGGGCGTGCACCTGGGGGGAGGAGTATATTGGTCTAGCCTCGACTTTTCTTCTTCTTGTGTTTACGCAACCTACGAAAAAGGGAAGTGCATGATGCAGGAGTTTCCCTCTGGCAAACTATTGACAAGACGCTCATCGTGTTTCTCCCAAATGACATTGTTTGGAAAGGGAGGCACGGGGTTCAGAGCTACATTTCGAACACGACTCTGGCTGCCGGGGGACGCTGACCGCCGCTGGATTTTGTGTCCCGGGCGGCGGGCGGATTTTATCAGGATGCCGTCGGTCCATGGCAGCGCAGCGCAGGGGCGCAGCGTTCATACGGTAAGAGCAAACCTGACGGATATCGGATGTTCAACGTAATCGCAAAGAAATAGTCAAGTGGTTCTTCACGTAATAAAAGTATCGCAACGCTCCGTTCCCCGAGCCGATCTGACGCCCCGTTGCAAGTCGAGCACAGACGGGCAATGACTGAACAGCAAGCACAGTGAGGCCTGAAAGTCTGGAGCCCGAGCAGCCTGATAAGAGACGAAAGGGCCCGTATATGGTCTAGGTGTCTGGAGTTCGTGGGGCGTAGCCGGAAACATTCAAACTTGGTGATGCCTCCATCTTGTCATCCAATTCTTTGTCTTTTCTTCTTCGCTGCTACCCATCGCTGTGGTTCTGCATAAACATGTACACGATGATAGAGGAGGCATTACATCAGGGACAGGCACGCCGTGTAAGGTATTGCGTAGGCGATGACAGCAACCGGCATGCTAGTGGCGTGCTTGTGCTTGTTCTCGAAGGCGACGGCAAGCCTCTATTGGTGTCTACCATAATGTAGGGATGTACCTCCATACCCCTACTTACTTTGTCCTGCTGGGTCTGGCAAGTAGGGGGGCGGCGGCGGCGAAGGCGGTACCTCGAGTGCCCCGCCAGTGGCCGCCTTGGCTGTCCCGTCAGCGGCATCAGGTGCCTTTTTCTGCTCTTTTTACCTGCCTACCAGGCTGCTTACCTATCCTCTGCCCTTGTACCCGCAGCGTGAACCAGCCAGTCACCAGGCAGAAATCAGACCCGCCATCGCTGCTTTAATCGGGCGCCTCAGCAAAGGGGGCGAAAGGGTGGGTTCATGTCTAGAATTCTCTAGCTGCTAAAGGAGTAATGGAGCGTCAATCTCTTCGAGCCCCAGCGGCGGACGGCCTATGATTGGCCGGGGGGTGACTCTCCCATTCTTCTAGTGTATTTCTAGCGTCGCGCCACAGTGATTATCTCTGCCCGGTTCCGTCAAATACACTGGGAAAGAGCCCCAATCGCGTGTACCACGGCTGGCAGCAAGTACTCGTCCAACAGGCAGCCTCCTTGTTCCCAGGCCTGCTTGTCCGACAAAGACCGTGCGGAAGCGCTGGGGAACATTCTGTACCCATTCTAGAAGCCTGCTGAAAGTCCTTTTCCTGTAGCTCACCTGCAAGAACAAGAAGGTTCTCTTGATTGGTCTCGACGTGGCACAGAAGGAAGAAAAAAGAAGGGAGGCGCCTTGTTGGGCAAGTCGCCTTTCAGTCCAGCGCTTGATACTTCCTTGTTGGTAAGCGAGCAAGACTTGGGAAAACCTTCTTCTTCTTCTTCCATCAGAGCATTCAAGCGATTTCAGAGGGTGCAAAGAATGCGTCTTGTAGCAGTAACATTAGCGTATGGGCAGCCGCTAGTCAAGGTACGTGGCATCAACAGCGGAACACCAGACACACGCACACCAGAAACTCTCTCTCTCTACCTTACCTTTTCCCCCAGCGGCCGAAGCCGAAGAATGGGAATCGCAACAGTTGGCACTGGGGAAAAAAAAAAAAAGATACATGGAATGACCGTTTGCTCGACTACACGGCGCGCCTGGTCGACACTGTATGGCAGTACGAGCATCTTCATCCCTGCACCCGACCCATCCATCCCACGGTAGTCAAGCCAGCCCCTGCCTGAGCCCCTGTCCCAGTCTCGGTCCTCCAAGCGATCAAGTACCCTACAGTGCGACTGGGGTGCTGATGGAACCTCCGGCCGGGTTGTCCATGCTTTCGATATCTACCTACCTCACATACTCCCAATCCTGGGCGTCTCTGCACTTTCCCCCCTTCTTCAACCACGACTCTCGCACACCCTGCCTCTGGTCTGCAGCAAGCGGTCCAAACAGTGTGCTGGCTGCATCTCATTTGTATCAGCCTGTCTCCGTCCTGCACGAAACAGAGATCCCAACCTACATTACATACATACTACCTACCTACTACTCCGTACTGGTTTCGTTCTCCTCTCCAGTCCGTCGATTCTATACATACATACATACCTCCATACTACAGACCCCATCCGACTACTGCTGCGAGTAAGAGGACGGCTCTCGACATCACCACCCTACAGCACACCCAGACAACGTCTCGGTCCATCGCGACTATCGACAGCAGGCCAGCAGCATCTCGCGTGCCTAGATCTCTCGGGTTGGAAATACCGACTACAAGTCGTCAAGGGTCGCTCGACAAGCCGCTCCCCCACCCATAGCATCGTTCGCTCGTTCGCGAACTCGCTGGTTGCTGAGCTAACCAAGCATCGCACCGCCCACGGAACTTGCGACGCTTCAACGCTAGAATCGTGTGGTCGCTGGTCCAACGCCAAAGTGACTTCTTGTCCAACTAACGCTGACGACACTCCACATTCGTCACCAGATTGCACGACCGGCCCGCTCGTTCTGCTTGGTTTTACTGCAGACTTGCCCACTACCATCTGCCCGGTTCTCTGGATTCCTGACTCCTTGGTCCTTGTCCACCTTTTTCCACCACGCGGCTGGTCCTAAAATCCAAATCCAACTTCTACTGCTTCAGCCGCTCGTCTTTGTTGCTTCTTCTCGTTCGCTCCATTTCACTTCTTCCAATTCCTAACCGACGACACCACTTTTTCGGACTTCTGAGAAGGAACTGGGAGAAACTCTATATGAGGAAGCAAGTATTCTATTCGCCGCCCTCGAGTACTGTCTTGCAACCTCTCCCACTTCTAGCACCAAAGCCTATCTAGCACCACTTCGCACCCTGCCGCAGAAAGCGAAACTCTATTCCTGGCCAGCCCGTCCTCGACTGTTCCGGTACAATTTTCCCGGTAGATTGCTAATCTTGCGGATTATCCCCGCATCGAATCAACTCTTGTTTGTCTATCGTGCGTGGGGATCATCTTCGCCTTGATTCGGGTTTCGTCAGTCGGGAATTACTCGAATTGCTCTACGTCACGTATCTGCTTTCGCAATATTACTCTTCGAACGTCGTTCGTGGTTTGCGGGGCTTGATATTCCATTCTGACATTCCCTCTGTGTATTCGAGTTCAGCTCGACACGTCCCAACAGCAACTCGAGCTACCAACTACTATCTTTCTGGAAGAAGACATCCGCGAGACATCAGCGATCCGTGCTCTAGTGTCTTGAAAATCACCAGTCCCGTGCTCTAGCTCTTGGAATTTCATAATACTAAGCATACGCTGCTCACCAAGAGCTCCGGTGGTAGCGCCATTCTGAAGACAAGCAGCACATCCGCAACTAGGTCTGCTGTTCTTAAGTCGTCTTCGCAATTCTGTGCGGGGACTCAATCGTCATTGAATGGAGCAATAGCTTTCGTTAGGGCAGATCTGCAACTGCAGGGCCTCTCCTGTCTGCTTCTCTGTCCATCAGGAACTCCTGCTCACGACCCGTCTGGGCAGTCACGGATTTCGAAAGCATGGGCAGGACCAAATTACGTGGTAACTCACCTACATATCTGACTCCTTCTACGAAGGAAATCTCACCACCTTCGTCACTTTACGGGGACTGGGACACGGAGACGGCCATGTCTCGATCGCGGCCAACCAGCTTGGCGGTCCCTCGCACATCGTCACCCGGCGCCAGGCTCCCATTACTGGGCGAAATTCTGGCCAATGCTGCGCCACCGCCGTGGACGCTCAGCGCATTTACTGCATACTTGTCACAGAACCACTGTTTGGAAACACTCGAGTTTCTCGTGGAAGCAGATCGGTACCGGAAATCCTACGAGAACCACTTCACGAATCAAGGCCACGCGACAGACGACGAAGATGAAAGCGTGTGTTCGACATGGCAGAGGATTATGCAGGCCTACATCATGCCCTACAGCCACCGAGAGGTGAACCTGCCTGCACACGTCCGGGATCGCCTGCTCCTGCTCGAGTGCTCCGACTCGTCGGTACCGGAACCCTCCGAGCTGAATGAGGCCGTCGGCATCGTACTCGAGTTGATGACCGATTCGCTCCTGTACCCGTTCCTCCAATCCGTTGTTAACACTAGTGCCGATACTCAGGGCCAAGAAGTCGTCGGGGAGAGGAAGAGCCGGTCGCGACTAAGGATACCTCGGGACCTCATTCACTCGGCTGAGGAAGGATCTCAATCACCGAAAACAAGTTTTCTGCCACTCCTTCTTGGTCGGAGCAGCCCCGTCGTCAACCGATCAAACTCGGGGTCTGGCTCAGCTTCTGGATCAGGTGTTGGCTCAGAACACATGGAAGTGGACCTCGTCGCCGACGACAGCAGCAGCCCAAACACCACACCTGGCGCAGAACCCATGACACCGCCCACCACCCCACCTACATCGGACTTCACATTCACGCCGCCCAACAACAATCTTCACCGGGCACTCACGGGAGTTGGCTGGAGGAGGATGGGCGCTCGTCTAGGCTTGGGCAAGAAGAACAGGTCAATGCGTCACTCACAGCCCACAAATATGCCCACGAGTGCCGCCCCTGAGCCACTTTCATCAACTCGCACCGGTCCGGCTTCCTTATAGGAAGCACAGGTTACATCATCATTTGCAACCCTTTGCAGTGCAGATATTGCCCAGCAAGGTCTGTCTGCCCACGGTGAGCCACAAGAATATATGAGGCCATCTTGGGAAGACCCGCACCCTGGGCAAAGGATATCCTTTGGCATGCCCTCAGGGGCTTGTGGATATTCGCACGCGCTCAATGGGGTGGCAGCCGATGATGTAGCCGCAAAAGCCGGGGGCACTTTTTCTCACACGCGACCTTTGGTTCGCAAGAGCCTGAGGACACGACACCGCAACTCGACGCCGAGACATCTCAAAGTCCCAACATCGGAGCAAGACAGCTTCAATTTTCCGTTTCAACCACCCACGCCAGCCAACATGGCGCCAGACTGTCTCGTCCCGTCGCCACGTCTATCGACCGCAGGACCAATCCAGTCAGGTGACCTGGAACTGGACACGGATACCGAAACCGAGGTTGGAATTTATCTGGAAGATGTCGACAGAGACGAGGCCAAGGTCGATGAGGTACCCACTTCTTTCACGTCCTTCACCGATCTGTCTAGCTTCCTTGACGTTCCAATCGACGAGAACCACTACGACTCTACCACGGTAGCCGGTCTGGGCTCTAGCAATGAATGTTCTTACGGCACACAGTCACCAGATGATCTCTACGGCTGGGAAGCCGAGCTCGAGCGCAAGATCACGTGTGGCATTGCGAACACTGATGTTTGCAAATGCGACACATATCAGTATGAGAGACCGACTAGTAGCAGCAAGCGCGGGCTACTGCATCGAGTCTTTACACATGGTCGTCGACCAAGTTGAGTATCTTCCAGACATGGCAGGGCTTGACTCACAGACGGCGCACCTTGTTATGAATAGAAACATTCCAGGCAGCGGAATCTTCATTTTTCGACACCGCAGCAATAGGACCCTGAAAAGGCCCATTGCAAATAACGACTATGATAGACAAGAGGGTATTTGGAAATTGGCGAGGCGTTCAAGATATCACGACACGGAGTTTATGATTCGACATTTTGGGTTTTAAGGATATCCTCACTCCTATTCGGCTTTAGGAGACATCATTTTTGTTTTGGCTTTCATGTCATGACGGGACTGAAAAAAATCTGATTGCATTTTTCTGGGGTGGCTGATGGGTATTACACATATCACAAGCATTGAAAATGGAGTTTTGACCGGGCGTTGGCATAAGCGCAATTGTGTTTCATGATAGCGACTTGGAATGATGGGGATTGCATATCAATGCGTGGTCAGACTCGAAGCGAGAACAGGCACATCAGCATTACCGGATAAATAGACGTCCGCGTTGAAAATAACAAAAGCATAATGCATCATGGTCAAAAAGCCATATCCATCAATTACTCGTCCTTGTTTCCTTTGCTAGACCTGTGAATCTTATAGGCTGAGTGACATGTTTCTTTTGATACTGCTCGATACACAACTGATTCGAAATGTCGAAGACCTGTTTTGCACCTTATACTACGTAGTGCGGGTACAATAGTGTATCAATATAGTACTTGAATACCTTCCTATCTCATTTTGTTTGAAGCTTACGGCAACTCAATACAATAAACGGCTATTGTCTTCCGTTCCATGAAACTGATCTTCCGGCTCGTAGTTTCATTCTGGCAATTATATGGTGATATTCAACATTTTGGTGTCTTCCATGGCCCAATGGTGTGCCAATTATTTCTTTCTATTAACAAGTGAGCCCGCCCAATCTGGTAATTTTTGCTCCCCGCTTATCGATCCGGAGCCGCCACATTACGATAACTGCCAGGGCCGCACGATGCCGTCGTCTCCAGTCGTGACCAGCATCTCCTCGACGCCCCTCCTCTCCGGCGGGCAGCCGGGATCGAAGCGCTTGCACCAGGTGACGTGGTTGATCTCGTAGGGGCCGTGGGCGTTGGGCGTCGTCGCGACTACATGCCACGGCGAGGCCTGCGCCTTGATCTCCCCCTCGGCGGACCCGTTGGTCATGTGCACATCCCCGTCCAGCTCCGCGGCCGCCTCGGCATCTGTCATTGTTGCTGCGGTGTGCGCATCGCTGGCGGAACTGCTGTCGCCCTCGCGGTACACGGCCACGACGCCGTCGCTGCCCGTGGTGGCCACGAGGCCGGAGTCTGCGCTCCACGCCGCCGAGTAGATGTCGCGCGTGTGCGCCTTGGGCAGGACGGCCGTGCACGACCACTCCTCCTTGAGCGACCGGCGCATGGTGTTGGGAATGCCGCCCAGGCCGCCCCAGGCGTGCTGCGGCTGGTCTTGGGCGCCCTCCTCGTCCTCGTCCGACTCCTGGTGCAGCGTCCACACGCGGACGGTGCAGTCGGCGCTCCAGGTGAGGAGGCGCGGGAAGCGGCCGTCGGGCCGGGGCCGCTGCTCCCACTGGACGCCCCAGACGGTGCCTTCGTGGCCCTCGAGGACGGCGACGCAGACCCACTCGCCGTCGCCGTCCTCGCGCCAGACGCGGACCGTGTCGTCGTAGCTGGCGCTGGCGAGCACGTCGGACGAGTATCGGCCCTTGTTGGACCGGTTGGTCTCGGGACACCACGCCACGGCTTTCACGTCGCCCTCGTGCTCGTTGAGCACCGCCACCGTCTCCCATTCGTCGTCGGCCTCGGTCACCCCGACATCCTCCCAGATCCACACCGACTTGTCCCGGCTGCACGTCGCCAGGTACTGCCCCGATGGCGAGAAGACGACCGACTTGACCTCGGAGTCGTGGCCCTCGAGGACCAGGGTGAACTCCCAGTCCTTATCGTCGGCGTCGTCGCCCGAGTCGTTTGCTGTTCCTCCTCCCCTGGCCGTCACCTCGGTCTCAAGGCTGCCTCCCTCGTCCGCCGAGGGGCCCTCCCAGCGCCAGAGCCCCGCCGTCGAGTCGAAGCTGCCCGAGACCAGGCACAGCTTGCCGGGGCCGAGGTTGGGCTTCCAGGCGACGGAGCGGACGGACCGCGTGTGGCCCCCGGTCAGCGTGCTGTGCGACGAGAGCGTCGAGAGGGAGAAGACGGTGACGGCCTTTTGGTGAGCCGTCGCGATGAGGGGCAGCGTCGGGTGCGGTATCGAGGCCCAGGCGCGCTCATACAGGTCTGGCTTGAGGGGCGTCAGGGCCGTGAGCGCGAGGCCGTTCGATGGCGAAGAAGAAGGAGAGATTGCCGCCGCCGGCCCCTCGGCTTCCGTGGTCGACATGGCGGGCGCTGGCGTTCTCGGTTGCTGTAGTAAGGTGGCTATGGTAGGCGGTTGCGGGGTTGGTATGTCTCGTAATTTTCCTCGGTAGTTTGTCGAAGAATAGGAAGGGACTGGACGATGATGAGCACCGGCTGACGTCCAGATCTCGGAAATTATATCAATTGAGATGCAGCTCGCAAGATGTGAGACTGGCTAATTAGAAGATTGTGTTTGTAATCAAAAAGGGCGAGTTGTATGTGTTTTGGAGGTCGGAGTACACCAATGTCCCGCTGGGCAAGAACGTTGCGATAAGCTATTTTCTTTGCCTTATCGCGCCTGCATCGGAGACGTTACGGGACTGACGTATTGCGGGGCATTTTTGTCTTACCTCATTCCAGTGTCTCACTATACTCCAATCCACTTAACGTGCCGGTTTGTCTTATGATATACTTCGTACAGTAAACAAACTTGATTCCAGGCCGTGGGGAGATAGATGGTGTCTATTTGCTGGAAGTTCGGTGAAGCTCGTTCTCATCCACGGTATTGCGATTTCCCTCATGGCTCAGCCTTTTACTTGGAGACCACCTGCAAACACGACTTGCATCATCGTGTATATAAGCAGAGGCTCAGTATAATGAGCTGTTTGCTCTCAATTGGTCCTGACATGATCATATGGGATAACGAGAGGAAGTGTTCGAGTGGAATTCAATAATTCACTTAACATGCACGCGGTGTCAAGATATTACTTCCATGTTTTTATTTATTTTCGTATGTTTTCTTCGTACAATATCATCGACGCGAGGAATATAATCCAGGCGGACATTCAGGGCCGTCACACAAGAGTGGTACAAGAGTTGCGGCTTTTAGCACCAAGGTGCGACAATCGCAAATGCAAGATCTACGGGTTTCCGAGTTTTCACCAATACGCAATGGAAAGCAGACCCGGGCGGACTGTTTTCTATATGTCTAGAGTTTACCAAGTGGACCTCTCCGTTTGTGAAGACCAAACCATGGGCCTGAGAGGAAAATGGCTTATACAGACTTTTGTGCAAAGTCATATGCGAATGAACCCAAAATGAAAAATAAGACGGAACCTCTGGAACGCCGGAATTTTGATAGTATGCACGATAGCAAGATTGGCAGCCACCCGTCAACGAGAGCCCCCTTACTAGTATTGCTCGAAACGCCGCCCTCTTGAATGGAGGAATGCAAATATCGAATGCTGCAAACAAGGTCGAGTCATGGTCTTACTCGTTTTGGAACAGAACGCTGATGGACTCGCCGTGGTGGACGCGGCGGATAGCTTCTGCAAAGGCCGGGCCGATATCCAGGACCTCGAGCTTGGGACACAACCGCTTGTGCTCCTCTTGGGGGACTGAGTTGGTGACGACGAGCTTGTCGATGGCCGATTCGTTGATGCGCTGGATGGCATCGCCACTGAGGACGCCGTGGGTTATGAGAGCGTAGACCATGGTGGCGCCCTCCTTCTTGAGGAGCTTGGCAGCTCTCGTAATGGTGTTGGACGTGTCGGCCAAGTCATCGACCAGGACGCACACCTTGTTGGCGACATCTCCAACAAGCATCATGGTGGCGTTTTGGCGGTCCGTGATCTTGGTAGGACGACGTTCCTGAATAGGCTTAGGAGTAGAACAAGCATATGAAAACGAGCACATTACCTTGTGGATCAGGGCGAAATCCATTTTCAAGGCGTCCGCAATTGCAGACGCCCTCTTGGCGCCGCCGGCATCCGGACTCACTACTATGGCATCCTTGAAGTTGGGAATGGTACGCTTGATGTACTGCTTCAGCATGGGCCTTCCGTAGAGGTTGTCTACAGGAACATCAAAGAATCCCTGGTATTGCGGGTCGTGTAGGTCGAGTGTGATGATGTGGTCGGCACCAGAGCAAGTCAAGAGGTCGGCGACAAGCGTTCCAGCCTGAGCTACCCATTGCTTGTAACCTGGTTTCGGTACGAAGTTCATCAGAGGCTTCTTCTCGTAGTCATGTGTCGTGAAGGTGGCGGCAGGTGTCGATGGGACATTGGGAAGGTCGGGGCGCTTGAAGTAGCTGTCGCCGCTCTTGACAACTACTGGAGTGCTGGTGCCGTTGGCCTCGGAGATGTTTGCCTTGCCGAGCTTGTTGTTGAGGCCGTCCATGCCATTGGTTAGTCCAACACTCTTGGGAATTCCAGGGGCAGGCGTGGCAGGGACGCTCTCGAAGGTGTAGCCGTTGGACACGGTGGAAGGCTGTTTCGACAAGGGAGCGCCGGCTTTGTTGTAGGGAAGATCTGGTTGCCTCGAGTAGGGGAAGAGTGGCATGACTGCGGTGACTCTCTTGGCGGAGCCCGTCTTGCAGGCCGAGATCATGATGCAGAGATCTATGAAATGGTCGTTGACCTTTCCACCGCCGGATTGGATAATGTAGACATCCTTGCCACGCACGGAATCCTTGATCTCGCAGCGGCTCTCTCCAACAGAGAAGCTTCCAAGGATCCTCTGGCACTGGGGCACACCCAGGATGGCGCAGACACTGTCGACGAGTGCCGGGTGGGAGTTTCCACCGAGGACGACGATGTTGCGCACCATGTTGTCGCGTGACTATGAGACTTGGCTTGCAGATAGTTGTGTTGGTGGGGTTCTAGTCGAGAGGATAAAGACGGGATCTGCGGGGGGAGACTGGAGCCAAGCGGTGCCAGTTAGAGTTAGAAAGCAGGACAATCAAGTGCTGCCGCTGTGCAAATATGCTCTCTCGAATCTTCCGTATGCACTTGGGCGGATGGAGACCTTGAACAGTGGTCTCTCGGCGGCTCTCCGAAGAGTGACTGGCCGGATGCGATTTGAGCGCAAAAAATAAAAATTTCGCGATGTAGGCGCCCGGTCACGGAGGGTGGTGGTGCAGCGGCACAAAGAGAGCCGAGGGTAGCTTTTTTTTTTTTTTTTTTTTAAGTCCTAAGACAACCAGGGATCGGAAAGGCGTCTTTGCTTTGCCGGCAAAAAGCGAAGTTTTGGGGAAGCTGTCAGAGAATGCTCAAGGCGCGGCGGGCAGTGTGACGTCGGAAAAGGCAGATTGTTACAGATAAGCCATGACCTGCGTTTCCAGGGTTCCAGACTGCAGGATGTTTTGTTGCGTGAGAAAAATTCCACAAGGAGAAGAGGTTTGTATGGAGTAGATCCAAGAGAGCTCAAGAAGAAAAAAAGGACCACGAGAAACCCAACCACGGACGCCGTCAGTGAGGGTCCTAGGAGCTGGTCCTAGAGGGAAGAGAGAGCTCTGGGTTGGGGCCTGGTCCTGACTCTCGCGGTTGAATATTTTTTTTTTTCCCTCCATCTTACCTCAAGGCACAAGACTTTGGCGTGGGGAAAAGATTTTTGTGTCGCGCTTAGTGGGGTAGCAGAGGCCTCTTTGGAACAGTAAGGTAATAATATGAGGGGTCAGGATTGCCCAAAAGAGCCTAAAGATGCGTCGGGGATTGGCGAATGCCAGCGCGTCGATCAGCGATTTGCACCACCTGCACGCCATGATGCAATGCCCTATGCGAGACTAATAACTCACTTAAATCTAAGGTAAGGTAACCAAGTCTCGCGACAGGAAACTACCTAGGGAGGTACATTGCATTACAGTTACCGACATAGGCACAGTCGGTATGGCAATCGGCCATTCTGCATCGCTTTCAATTGGATATATGGACTTGGACTTGATATATTTCGCAACTTCACCATTGAACAAGATGCCGTCACAAGATTCGGTCGGTGTAGCTACCTGATTGGTGAAACCAGGTTCATTTGCATGTGAGCCCAGGTCGGGTGCGGTACAAGGCTTTGAGTGCACTACCCCGTAATTGGGGCGGTCAATACAGAGTACAACACCTCAAGAATGAATAAAAATACACTACATTACAGTAGGTACGAATACATGTACCTGCGCCTCTTTCTGCTATGCTATTCTCAGGGTAATTTGAGTAGTACATATGTAACAGACCAACGCATTAATACATCAATTTCTCAGGGCTGACCAGTGTCTTTGTTGCCAGTGTGACCCCAAAGTCCTGACTGCTGATCAGATTCAGGCTGGTCGCTCAAAAACTCTTCCCCCACATGGCTGTGACAAGCCCCGAAGCGAAGAAGGGTTTCCCCTCCCCTTAGACGAGCCCCAAGCCAACCAACCAGTGGCAGCCTGTCAATATCCAATCCCCAACTTACCACACTGAAAGTGAGAAAAAAAATTCCCGAATTCGGACCAGTAATCGATCGCCTGAGTTGGGGGTTTCTCAGTGGATGAATAAACATCCAGCACCCATCAAGCCAGCCAGCAGCACATAAGCCAACAGGCCTCGAGACGTACGAAGTACCCAGCAGCGCATGAGCCACCTGTACGAGCTACGCCAGCCAGACACCAGACACACGCGCGGCTTTGCGGCAGCTTGTTAGGCTACTGGACCCTGCGCCAAACCTCTGCTGTGACACAATCGCACAGCAGAAGCTCTGGGAGTCGCAGTTGGAGACATTGTTCGGGTCCCGATATCACACACACACCCACCCGCACGGTCGATCTGTCAAGGGAAAATATCGGAATCTTGTCACCGCTCTTTGTCGTCATCCAGCATCTGAACCAACGCTTCCGGAGACCTGGCCCAGCACCATAAGCACCAAGGGCCAAGATGAGGATCTTGGAGGCTCAGAATGCCACACTGACCAACGTCGAGGTCTACCACTTCCTCCAGAAGCAGGCCAAAGAGTATCAGGACCAAAAACGCAGGGGCCCAGGTAACCTGGAGACATTGCGGAGAGAGGTTAGTAACCATAATTCTGTCTTACTGTGTTGTAGGAATGATATTTATTATTGCAGCAATTTTTAATTTTTTGCTGATGCTGTTTTTATCCTAGCTTCTTCAATATTTTGAGACTCACCCTGGCCCGCTGAGCCAGAAGCCGTCGGCATATGATGAGACGTCCATCTCCAGGCTGCTGGAAAGGCTGAGGCCCTATGAAATCACCAAGGGTGAGATGATCATGATCCTCAACATGCGCCCGACCAACCCCGTGGCACTGAACACTGTCATTGAGGACATGGAGGTTCGCTTCGGGCCGGAGCAGCAAGAAGATATCTCTGCCGGCATCGCAGAGGTGCTTGGGCAGTTCCCGGAGGAGGGAGGCGCCGACGAGGATCAGCGGGATGTAATGGAGACAACGGAAGACCGATAAAGACACCGACTGAAACGCAGCGGCACCATTTCCAGCACATGAAGTGTTCGGATTTCCATCGCGAAGATGAAAATACTTGCATGCCCCCCGCCTGCGCGTTGAAACTCAACCGTCGAGTACGGTGCTCACATTGCCACGCAGCCGCCCTCGCTCTGGCCCCCCGCCGCGGTCGTGGTTTTCATCGCCGTACTGAAAATCTCCTCAAAGGCCAACTTGAACAGCTCGCCCGTGGTGGCTGAGCATTCGGCGTATTTGTCTGCTCTCATCTCCTGCGCTACCCTGTACGCTTCCTGCGGGTAGATGACGCCATTGGGATCTTGCTCCGACCTCAGGTCTCTCTTCAGACCCAAGACGAGAAGAGGCAGTCTGGATTCTGCTTGGAAGGTTGTGCGAACCTCTTTGATCCACTGGTGGCAAGACGTGTCAACGCGGCGGAAGAAGAAGTGGACGGCTCTCGAACGGAGAGACAGAAGACAGACACGTTTCACTTACAACTCTTTGCATATTGATGAGGCTCAGCCGTTGGCTGATATCGTAGCAAATGATGACCATATCTGGTTCGAGCAGCCGCCAGTTTTCAGGGCTCGAAGTATCATAGAACTCCAAGCGGTAACCACCTCTCCTGTTTCTTGCCTCGAAAATAAAGGGCTGGTCCATGTCACGCAAAAGATCGACGTTCATATTGCCCTCGAGTGCGCTGGCCCCTTTGCTCATCCGGCTATAATGCGATCATGTTAGAAAAAGTCATTTCCCAGAACTTGTGCCCTTTGGAACGCACGCCAGAAATGTAGACTTGCCGACCCGGGCGTCCCCGAGGAGCAGGATTTTGACTGGCAGTAAGTCTCCCATGGCGATCCTTTGAAAATGGATGTGAGAAGACCAGCAAAATTGATATTGAATGAAAGGGGAGATGAGAGATGCCGAGCGATGTTTATTACGATCAATCCATGATTGCTGCCGATAACAGTGATAGATAGTAGGGTGTAATAGCAATATGTAGCGCAAGTACTGCCAGCGCGCTCACTACTGGACCTGCCTAACCTTGAGGCGGGGCGGAACCAGAACCGCTGTAGCTACTGCAGCTCAGGCGCTGCCACACTTTTGCACGGTTTTCATACTTGGGCAGTATATCGTACACTTTTAGCCTTTGGAGTCATACAACAGCCGAGGAGGAAGTCGATAAGTCGTGATTGGAAAACTGGCATGCATGAGTTTTCTCAGTAAAACGATCAGCAGCTACCGGCCCTCCAATTTGTGCGGCTTCACCATCCGGTCTCATCTCTCGGCGAAAATTTGCTGCCAGAGCCGTCTGATCACACACGCATCACGTGTGCGAGCCGTGGAGGTGCGGGCCAGGGCCTTGAAGATGGACTACCTCCGCTGGACCAAGGAGGCACTCATCAAGCGGGTGCAGGAACTAGAGGCGGAGCGGAACAATGCTGCTTCGTCTCAGGTGGCGGCGCAGCCCGCGGCGGCGGCGGCGGCGGCATCACAAGAACCAGGCGCCGACGACACCAACGATGGCCGCGGGCTGAAGCCCAAGAAGAAGAAGACGGACAAGAAGATTGACCCGTCCAAGTACACGACTCGCCTGGTCGCGTTCAAGCTCGCCTACATTGGAAAGAACTATGGCGGCTTCGAGTTCCAGGCCAGCTCGGCCTTGTCCACCATTGAGGAGGAGCTCTGGAAGGCCCTGGTCAAGAGCTGCCTCATCATGCCCGAGAAGCCGGAGGAGGTCCGGTGGGACGACTGGGAGTATAGCAAGTGTGGCCGCACAGATCGCGGCGTGAGCGCCTTCGGCCAGGTCATCGGTGTCCGCGTCAGGAGTAATCGTCCGCTGCCCAAGCAGAAAGACGCCTCGGGACAAGCGGGAGAGGCCGAGGGAAAGGAAAATCAAGAGGCTGAAGAAGAGGTGGAGGAGCAAGAAGTGGCCGAGGAGAAACCCTTTGACGACTTCAAGGACGAGATCCAGTACTGCAAAATCCTCAACCGCCTGCTGCCGCCCGACATTCGCATCCTGGCGTGGTGCCCTTCAGTGCCGGCCGACTTTTCGGCTCGCCACGACTGCAGGGAGAGGCAGTACCGGTACTTCTTCACGCAGCCGGCCTACTCTCCCATCCCGCAGAGCCTGGAGAACCCCAAGTCGACGGCCACGGTCAAGGACGGCTGGCTCGACATTGACGCCATGCGCCGGGCGGCCAAGAAGTTCGAGGGCGCGCACGACTTTCGCAACTTTTGCAAGATCGACCCGAGCAAGCTCATCACCAACTTTGAGCGCAAGATATTCGAGTGCGACATCGTCGAGGTCGAGGACGCCGGGGCGGCGCTGCCGTACCTGAGCCAGCCCGAGTTCCGGCCGGCGGCCGACCAGACGGCGGGGACGGACGTGGCCGAGGGAACGCAGTGTCCCAAGGTCTACTACTTCCACGTCCGCGGCTCGGCGTTCCTGTGGCACCAGATCCGGTGCATGGTAGCCGTCATCTTCACGGTCGGACAGGGCCTCGAGGCGCCCGAGATTATAGACCAGCTCCTCGACTACCAGTCGCAGCCGCGGCGGCCCAACTACGTCCTGGCCAGCGAGTTCCCGCTGGTGCTGTGGGACTGCTTCTTCCCGCGGCCGGGTGACCCGGAGCGCAGGGACGCGCTCGACTGGGTCTACCTGGGCGAGGACAGCCCGCTGAACAAGCACGGGGCCTTTGGGCTCGTCGACGACCTGTGGGAGTTCTGGCGGGAGCGCAAGATGGACGAGATCCTGTCGGGCCAGCTGCTGGGCGTCGTGGCCGGGCTCGCCGACATCGAAAAGAGGAAAGACCCCCGCGCGCCGCCGCACGTGGCCCTCAGCCAGCGCACGTTCGAGGGCGGCAACCGGGAGCGCCTCGTCGGCCGGTACCAGCCTATGCTGCACAAGTCCAAGCTGCCGTCGCCCGAGGAGACGTACGAGAGGGAGGCCAAGCGCAAGGGCTACAAGAGCGCCGACCACTGGAGGGAGGAGCGGAACAAGGGGGCCGCCCTCAAGAGGAATGCCGCCTCCGCCGCTGCCGAAGCAGAGGAGGAATCAGGAGAGTGATGGATATATATGTCATGCCATGTCATGTCACGTCACGGCAAATAAAAAGGATACAGGAGAATTATACCCCTCTTACATACAACATGTAGAGAAAAGGACCGCACATATATAAATTCAAGCTTTCTTGATTTTGGGTATCATAATAAGACGAAACGCTCCGTGACGCATTTCCACAGATCATACATACACTACCTCAAGGCAGACCCGTTCCTTTCTTTGCTACCGTCGCCACCGTCAACGGCCTTCTTCTGCCGGACCTCGAACAGACAACTCCGGACGGCCCTCCAGACGCGCTCGACGGCGTCGCGGCGGGGCAGGAGCTTGGGGAAGACGACGACGACCTCGTCCTCGCCCTCGACGACGACGGCCAGGTAGTAGCGGACCTCGAAGCCGAGGAAGGCCTCGTTGATGAGCACGTCGCGGATCTTCTCCGTGGGGATGAAGCGCGTGGCCGGGCCCCCGAGCACCGTGTGCCCGGAGCTCGACGTCTGGATGCCCAGGCCGCGCAGCACCAGCAGCGACTCGGTGACGTGCAGGCGGCGCGCGGCGGCGTACAGGGCGGCGGCGCAGCCGGGCAGCAGGACCCAGGAGGGCGCGGCGGCCGCGGCGGCGACGGCCAGGCGACCCGCCGCCGTCGCCGCCAGGCTCCGGTGCAGCAGGTACAGGACCAGATCGAAGGAGACGAGCTCGACGGGGCGGGGGAGGGCGTCGGCGCTGTGGGGAGGCGGCGTGGTGCTGTACGGCGACAGGCACCAGGCCGCGTAGAGCAGGAGCAGCGTCGACAGGGCCAGCAGCACGCGCGCCAGGCCGACGAGGCCCAGCAGAAGTCGGAGAGGCACCGTCTGCGGCGCCGGCAGCGTCGACACGGTGAACTCGGTCGTCGTGGGCGAGGGCCGCCGGATGTGTAGGCGGGGCGCCGTGGTGAGCATTCTTCTCTTTTCCTGCTTCCTTTCCCTTCTCTCTCGTGCGATGTATACAAGTAGATGTTCTCGACTGAGGCCGGTGTAGCAGCAAGCAGCTTCGAATATGTTCTGGAGTGGGCGCTCTCAGGACGCCTTGGGGCGGCGTGTCGTCTCGACTCTCTGGAAGTCTGGGCGGTTCGTGCTGTCGGCCGGCGTCTTTCTTGTATCTGTTCAAGGTCTTGTCTTTAGGCTTTTCTTCAGACCTCTGGGACTATGATGTATCAGAAATGGCATTATATAGAGAATTGAGGAATTTCACAATTGCTAGAATCCAGAGAGAGAACAAAGACGTCAAAATGCAGCCAGCCTGAGCTACCCGCCAAGCACTTTACGCGATACTGTACAACAGCCAATGCTCCCCTGCTTATCGCTAGGTTAGCTTATCGCTGTAGCTGCCAGGAGAACCGAGGGGGGAAACTGCGGCGGCTCCAAGGCAAAACCCCGGGGTATCTTCACCCTACTTCTTATACCTAATTAGCAAGCACTTTTCTCGACTGTAATGGTCTAACTGGTTAGAAGGCACTTGTTCTTCTCAGCCCGCCACGTTCAATTCCGTCAGATCCCCCGATTGCTTCGCCCAGCGCGAATGCTGCGGTGGTGTCCCATCCGCGTAGGTAACTCGTGTTGATTGGGATGCCTTAGGAAATGGAGAATACGCTTCAGGGAGGCTTTACTCAGCAGAGCATCTCCCCCGTCGCATGGCGTGTTGGATCACGTTCGCTCGGGGACTTGGACTGGTGGGTTGAGATGGAGTTGTCAACTCCGCTTATTTTTTGCCTTTTTTCCAACCACGCCGCCGACTTGAATTGCGCGTGTATGCTGCTTTATGATCCATCATCACAACTAATTTTGAATTTTGCTGCCCGTTTTTTTTTAACTACGAAATAAACAACAAATGAGCGTCTCCCTTGGTTTGACTTTTTTTTTTTGCGATTCTCCCGTGCTGCAACGTGCGTGCATCTAGTCAGTGTATTCCCAGGCGTCACGCACATTGCCAGGCGCTGATACATCTTCTGAATTATATTTATTGTGACTACCTAAAATAAGACCCGATACCACCAAAACAACCATTGACATAAACCTCCCATCATTCGGGTCGTAGACAAGGTGCCGTGAGGCAGCGCTGTAAAAAGTTTGGTCGTGAACACATTCCCAATCCCCCAAATACCTAGAGCGTGTGCTTTCTTTCCCTTTCCCGTCCCTCGTCTTCTTCTCATTTTTGCATGCGCTGCCGCCGGAGTCCCTGTCGCAATTTCTGTACAAGCTCTCCTCTCTCCCTGGGATCCTTCCATCTCGCCGTGTGGCGCCCCAGACTATTGGAAGTAAATTTGAAAATCCACAAATGATTACATGTTCTCGCGATCAGAGTGCATCCCATGCCACCCTGTCCCCTCCTGCGAGAGCATTCTGCTTAAGGATAGATGCGAAGTATACAGGTCTAATATGGAAGATGAATAAGCCAATGTCGTAAATCCTGCCGTCTGCGTTTGGGAGAAATGCTGTTGGCTTTCCAGTGTAAATCTCTGTCCTCGTCGTAAAACAGTCTTGAGGCAGTGTATAACTGTAGTTTTGGACGTTTTGTTTTCCGTACCAAGTCGTCGAAAAAAAAGAAGTGGTATCAATCGGCCGTGTGTAGAACAGAATGAATGCAAAAAGGTGAAGAAAATACGCCGACGCCATGCATTGGTGCGTGTAAAAATTCAAGAAGAAAAAAAAGACAAAGTCGTGTATCTTTTTGCTCAAAGGAAAACGTCTAAAACATCTCGCCTTCGTGGACTCCTATCGTGTATTGTTGCTGTTGCTGCTGCTGCTGCTGCTGGTAGGCTGCCCTCACCTCACGAGGGTGTCTCTCGATCATCTGGGGTTCCCGGGGCTGCTGCTGCTCTTGGATCGGGGCCTTGTAGCTTACAGGAGGCAGCAAGCTCTCATAAGGTGAAGTCTGTTCAGGAGATTTGGTGCGGCTGCCGAGAATCGAGTTGCTACGGCCTCGGCTCGCCGATCGCATACGCTCAGTGGCACGGCTGATACGCCCAGCGATGCTGTTATCCTTGTCGGAGATGCTGCGACCTCGAGCGTGGCTCTGGCTTCGGGGAGCTGGGGGTGCAATGATGGGCACAGTGGCCTCGCTGACGGGTACTGCAACTGGAATGGCTGCAGGGCGAGGTGCAGAGCTGTCGCTGTGTTCGTCCTCGTCCATGACGATCTCAATGGTGCCAGAGCCGGCGCTGCCGAGGACCTGAGGACGCATGCCAGGTAGGGGGGCAGGCGGCGGCGGAGGAGGCGTCGCCAAGTGCTGCAGCTCTCTCAGAATCGGAGGTGGTGGAGGAGGAGGCGGCATCTGGTCGTCGCGGGATGCCTGTCGTGAGTGTCGCGGAGCACTGATGATCTCGTCGATGCCTCTGCCGGGAATGTGGGCATCTGGGACGCTCATCTTGCGAGAGACGGAGCCTCTTCGTCCTTGTCTGCTGGATGGCTGCGAGGGACGCATAGGAGATCCAGTCGAGCCCGCAGCCTCCTCCGGGATGGGTGCAGACATGCACCTGTCAATACTTGGGCGCATTGGAGGGGAATAGACTGTCGAAGGTAGAAGAGTCATGAGGGACTCTGGCTGGGCAGACTGGGGTGATTTCTCGGGACTGGCCGGCAGCTTATCCGGAGATGGCTGGGCAGAAGATGAGGGCGACGTCCTGACGTAGGCCATGGGAATCGGGGGAACATGAGGCTTCCCAACGCCATGGCTGTCAAATTGGAGCCTCATAGCCTTGGGCGTTGCTGGCAGCCCAATAAAAGGCCGGTTTCCTGTCCGTGCGTATGAGGAAGTTCTGGCAAAGTCAGCCGTCTGGCTTCTTTGAGGAAGGTCTTGCGGCGAGAAGGTCGTCTGTGGAAGTTCAAATGCAGTTGGGGGCCGCGAACTGATGGGCGACAGCTCATCTGGATGGGGGATTGGAGGAGCCGAAGGCCTCCGAGCAAGAGACATCCGCCGCTCTTCCAGCTCGCGTGCTGCAGCCTCCTTCTTGAGTTGTCTCTCATTCAAAATTTGCCTCAGGTCGCCGCTCCGTACGGGCTCGGCCACTTCCGAAATGACTTGTGGGGGCGGCGTGATTGCTACTTGAACGTCCTCGAGGGCAGGCGTCTTGGTTCGCCTGCGTTGGGGCACGGAACCGTCTCGAGCCCGGGAGACGGCAGGAGACGCGGGCTCTCTTGCACCGCGACTACCGTTGTGCTTGGCTCGGAACAGCTCCTGGGCCTCGACTGCAGCCTTGTAGTCTTCTTCATCGTCCGAGGCCCCGTAGAATTGGGCAGCCTGGCTGGACATGGGCAGTGGCGAAGACGGCGAGCGAGTGACCGAGCCGTCTCCGCGGCTCTTGCTCCTGCCACGCAGCTCCAGAGCGGGCGGCCTTCTCTCATTGCTTCTCTTGCGGCCTCGGCTAGACGGCCTGCTCGAGACACGAATCTGGCTCGATTTGCGAACAGTAGGCGGCTCGAAACTGTCGAGTTGCAAGGGAATAACGGACTCGTTACCGACAATCCCTTCGTTGACACGCGGGGTGCTCAGATTAAGCAAATCCTCCGGGGACATTGGAAGGGGAGAAGTAGGAGAGCGTTTGGCGGGCTTTGGAGTGTAGTTTCGAACAGTGCCGCGGCCACGGTCACCAGAAGATGCACGATGATCCTTGCGGTTTCTGCTGCTCTCACGACTACGAGTCTGGCGGTCATCGTGGCGAGGTCGGCTGCTGTCACGACTGCGGTGCCTCCTCGAAGAGCTCGGGGCGGCGTCCAAGCTGGAGATGTAGTTGTTGACTGCCCGGGTACCATGGCCGCTGCGAAGACTCCGCCCAGCGCTCGAACTCGAGGTAACAGAACTTGCGACCGATCCAGGACCTCGCCTTCGCGATGGCCAGTGGAAGCGTGTCGAGGAAGTGACGGACTGCTCAGGCGAGGTCAAGTCACTTCCCATAGCATCGTCCATTGACTGAAGCTTCAAGTCGATGCCGTCCGGCACTCTGTCGCGGGCGCCGTTACGACTAGAGCGTCCAGAGGCCATTAAGGCAGCGAAAGATTCCGGCGAGGGCGATGGGGGCGGGTGGCCCTTCTTGCGGTGCTCTCGCATCATCATGGGACTTGCGGTCGAGGCACGAGCCACAGACAGTCCAGTAGTCATCTGGTGATCCTCGAACGAAGGCTTTCTTGAATGACCGCGCTCCCCACGAGCCTCTTGAGGCTTGAGTACCGGAACTTCGACCCGAACCTCACCAATTGATGGTAGGCGGGGCCGCCCGAAACCTCCCGGGGTCACTGCACGTGCTGAGGCAGGAGTATTGTAGGCGCTTCGGGAAGACGGCTTGAGGAGCGCTGTGGTGGGATCGCGGCCGCCAGGTGAAACTGCAGATTCGGCGATCGGAGTGACGCCAGCCGCAATTGGGGTCTGCCCACCGTCGCCAGCGGCGAAAAACTTGGACTTTGTGCCCTGATCACCAAAAGAGGTGATGAGCTTCAGGGCAGAAGTTTTGGCAATGCTCCTTTGCGGCCCAAGGTTGATTCCAGGGGGCGACAGCGGAGGGCTCAAAACTTCGGGGATCGTGGCGTCCATGCTCTGGAAGGTCACTTGAATTGCCGAAGGAGACGTCCACGGTTCTGTGGACTCTTGTCCAGTACAAGCGAAGCTGTTGATGAACGAGTTAGCTTTGAAGTTCATAGGATTGAGTGGTAGACACGTACCAACGGATTGCCAACTGCTGCTGACCGTGCAAGACTGCAAATTCGCCCCATTTCTTGATGATCTGAGACTGACGCTCCCAGACGTTGGGGTAAAAGAGACAAAGCAAGATCAGTGCTTCCATGAAGCGCTTGTGAGAGACGTAAATCTCAATTGCGTCATTCTGGTCACCCATGCCAATCATGATAGTCGCAGCTGCGTGGATGTCGCCGCTCTCCAGGAGTCTCTGCACATAAGCTCGACCGAGTTTGTGCTGAGAGGCCTGACCACCAATGCCACTCAGAGCAAGTAACATCCAGTCGGACGATGTCATATTCTCCGACGAGGCAGTCATGATATCAGAATCGATATCACCAAGCCATTTAGCCAGAAGAATCCGGGCTGACGAACCATTTGGATGTCGAGACATTTCATCCCTCACAAGATCCTGGATCTCCTTGTTCCAGCCAAAAATGATGCTGAGCATTTGTCTCCTGAGGTCTTCATTAGTCAATCGTGTCTGGTCAGCCAGCGGTGTTCGCTTGTAAGGAACATCGTGGAGCCTGCTGCGAGTGAACTTGAAGAGATCATGAACTTTGTTGTCATCAGGACTTCTCGGAACCTCATTTCTCAAACGCGAGGGTCGATGGCGACGGGAAGCATGCGAAGATGAGGTGATGGATGCTGAGCTGACACTGCTGATTGAGTAGGCATCCTTGTCTCCATAGGGAGGCATGACGGAGGACTGCATCGAGGAACCTGTAGAACCGGTAGAGATGTAGGTGTTTTCCGTCATTCCACGGGACATGGTCGACGGTGCCTGGGACGGCGCCTGTCGCCCCCGAGTGCTGGAACCAGCCGACGACTTTGACAAAGTCGAGGCCTGGCTCTTTGATGACACCGGGCTTGCTGTCATGTAGCGGTCTTGATCGTATGCATCGCTGGCTATGTCAGCCCCACGAGCAATCCTTGCCAATGGCGACATGTGATCTTCATCGCTCTCGGATACTTCAGATGTGATTGGAACCGACACCGAATCAGAGTCATTGGCAATGACAACGATCCCTTGCTCGACCTGCTCCTCAATGGAGACTGGGGGTGACGGGGGCAGGAGGTTAGCAGGGTGCTGCACGTTGGCCACCATCAAGGACGGGGTGTTGAGGTCAAACTGCTGGACAGTATTGTTGGCTCCCAACGTGAACAAGCTGGCGCCAGGACCGTACACAGCGAGACCGCGCACATGTTCAAGTGTCGGTATGCTGTCATAGGTGACGTGTTTGGTTCGAACATCCCATGAGAGAGTCTCACTGTGGCGAGTGATGTCAGTAATCATGTGGCTAAGCGCGCGCGTAGTAGGTGTGCGTATGTGTACTTACTTCTCAGAGTACTGGATAATGCGGCCATTTTTCGACCAGCCCATCCAGTTGGGTCCATTCTGAAAGTTATCTGTGCGCTTCAGAATCCTCACCACCTTGGCCGGGTCATCGCCGTTCGAAGACTTCGCCACGCTCCAGACCCGAAGATCGCCGTCGTTGGTCTGCACAGCCAACATGTCCGATTTTTGGCGCGGAGACGAAGCGTGCCACGCCAAGTTGACAATGGGCGACGGTGCCCTCGAGGTGCTCAAGTTGTGCAAGATCTGAAATCTTGGCTGCAAAGTTGCAATCAAGAGGGACCCGTTTTGATATCTATGAGTGGGTTAGTAAAATCCCCAGAGAAGCGGACAAGTTTATCGACGACTTACCCAATAGCAAATGTCCTGCAATCCGCTGCGGGAGCAATTGCTGTGACAGTAATCTGGTCAATTGTCCTTGCCGAGATGTGTTCTGATGTCGTAGGCTCAAACAATATGATGCTTCCCTGAGAATTGCCTGCGCACAGTCAGCCCTGCTGCCAATCCCGATAGTGCCACTCCCAAACAACATACCGAAAGCCACATTTCCATTGCGCATCCACGCGGCGCAAGTGAGATTTTCATACGACGCGAAACGAGCGACCTCGTCGCCGGTCATCAAGTCCCACACTATAGCCGTCATATCCGCATCGTAGCTTACTACCAGTCGACCTGCACCGATTTCGCTTTGTGTGTCAACTGATAACAATTGGACCTCGGCCGAGTGCCGCGAGAAGCGCCTCTCTATCGTGAGACTATCATGGTGCGCAACGACGACAGAGGATCCCTCTGCATGAGATGTTTCAGTATTTCGAGTCTTGTAATTGAGCGATATGACGACTTACGTCCATATAAGAGCATGGATGCTGTGGCCGCCGCTGGCTCAAAGTACTTCATCAGCGCCTTCTCCGATGTGAAGTCTTTCTGCTCTGCGACGACCTTTCCTTTTCTAGAAGACCGTCCAGCCGAGCTGATCGAGGTCTGCCGGTGGCGCGACATGGCCTGATGACTCGAGGAAGCCATCGCAACGGTTTGGATCTGATGCGACAAGTTAGCATATCCGTATCAGGCGAAAGCGCTCTGACCTCAAGGCTCGGTATGTGGATGTCCCGAAAAAGATCTTGTAGACAGATCCGAATGTGTCTCGTAGCACAATTCCGTAGGACTTACTTAAACGTGCGACTGACTCCTCGAGAGGTCCTGGAGTGACCTTAACAGGCGGGAAGGTGCGCAATTTGGTTCACCAACATTACACACACGACAATCAGCTGCCCGGTCTTGGCCAATTCCTCTTTCCAATTCCAGTGTAGCCAATTGACAACTTTGAATGCGGAGGCACGAGCAGCGGCAAGTTGTCAGAAGCCACGTTCGGTGCTACTCTCTTTTCGTTCGCGAACTCTCTTCCTTTCTCTTTCCTCTCTTTTCTTCCGAAATCTGGAGCCAAAGCAAGCTCTATATGCGTTGGTTTTCTTCTGCCCGTTCTGCCACGTTCTGTAAGGCGTGGAAGAAGTATGTCGAGACGATGTGAGCCGGGAGAGATTAAGTTGTGCGGCGTCAAGGTATTTTCGGGGCCGGTAATCGCCTCGTGGATTTTGCGGAGCGTGTTAGTGGCCGGTGTAACTATATATGCCACGACAGAGTCGGTGTACTGGCGCTTGCGTTGCAGAAAGACAAGACTCGTGAGATTTGTCTGGGATCAGGAACCGAGGACAGTTGAATGCAGCGTTCGCACTAGCAAGATGCAGAGAAGGGAAGAAGAAGAAAATATGGCCACGCAGAACAAGACCGGGGATGCGAGAGTGCAAATAAGTCTTGTATCGCTACGTTGAGAAGGTCAGCGCCTAGGACGAGTCGTCCTGGCCTGTCAATGGCTCGAGGATGCATATAGAAGCGAGCGGCCAAATCTAGAGCGGATTCGGGACGGCTAAGCCAGAGGTCTGCATGGTCCAGCATTGGAGCCGGGGTCTGAGCAGACATTGCATGCCGAATGGACCAGGGTGGACGACCAGGGTCCAGCCACGATGATCGAATACTGGAGGTGCTTGATAGTGACTGACTGCCTGGGTTTATGCAGTTGCTGGCTGCTACTATTGCTGATACTACCACTGTAGCACAGCAAGCAACAGCAACCCCAACATATGCGCATGTGTATGTATGTGCGTGTACGTACATGAGCGAGACCGATATAATTAGCTTTGGCTGCTATCGCATGGCACATTGTGGCTTTTCGGTGCTTTGGCAGTTTGGGCTCTAGCTTCGTCACTTGACGACGAGGAACGGGATATCAGAGGCCAAGCCGAAGGAGCACTATTAGTCGCCGGACACGGAGCGCGCATATGGTGGAAGATGGAGATGGGCAGCGGAATAGTCGAGACGTCGTTGCTTGTGGTGGCTCACAGCGCCTCCGGGCGGAGGCCCAACGACTTAGCAAGACGAAGCTTATCGTGTCTGACGATTCTTGAGGCATATAAGACTCCTCCAGGATCCACTGATTGACCATGATGAGAGGTAATTCACGATTTCAGTGGTGCCTCGAGAAAGCCCAGCTACGATCCTGTCAGAGACTACAGGTCCCGTGACGGCCTGAAGGTCCAGTCATACGCGAGCCGCGTATCTCGTGATGAGAGGATCAGTATATCAGAGGTTGATAGCTTTCCAGAGCATGGTTCCTCACTGGAGTCGGACGAAATGAGTATCCAGGTCTGCCGGGCTCGGTTGGCCATACAATGGCATTGCCTGGGGGCGCTGAGAGAATGGGAATTGAAATAGCGGCTCGAAGACCGGGGTGGCTGGAATCCATCCCGACTAGCTTGATGAGAATTTTCAGAAAAGATTCACCAATGCGTGAGCGAGCGAACGGACGTTTGTAGGGGGAAATGCTTGCCTCTGGTGGCATTGCTGCTCTCTTTCCTGCTGCTCAGGCCCCCCGAGAATAGCGAGCGAGAATAGCAAGAAAAGGTGCGTGGTTGGTTGGGCAGAGATGGGGGAAAGAGTCCCAAATAGGGACGTCGTTCCTCGCAGTAGCGCGAAATGCTGTGAAAGGCGGTTACGGTTGCGGATTGGTCGGCCTATATCAGGGTTGGGGCAGATCTGGCGGGGTTGATTGGCTATACGACTGTTGCTAATGCCAGGCGCCGGCGGCAAAGAAGCGTGACGAGGATCCTCGTTGGCCCGCGGCGGCAAGGGTTAACAAGGGTCTTGTGTAGGTTGAAATAACCACTGGGCAGTCACGACTCACACACTCTTATTTTACTGACAGTCACACTTCTGCAACGGCATCAATCACTGCAAAAATGGATCAATCAAGACCAACTGATAGATCCCTTCCCTTGATGGCATTGCAGGCCGTTCTTGCTGTGCATGCTCATGCTCATGCTTTCATGCCCTAATGCTCGTCCAATGCTGCTCAATGCTCAACTCAAATCCAATGCCATTTGGCAGCCATGTAATGCTTGCTTTTGACGTCGCTTCCTATTTGTGCAATTCGTGTATAACTCACGCCACGTACATGTATGCACATCTACCTCCATACATGATGCACTGCACCTCTGTAACCTGTTGCAATGCCCAAAACCCCCCTCAAACCCTTCACTGCATTTTCCCATCTCGAGATGGCAAGAACGTTCATTCCTACCCCACCGCTGCTGGGAACTTGGGTTGATTATCCGAGACGTCCTCCTTCACCGATGGGTGCCAACGTTTTTACCTGGGCAACCACGATAGAAGGCAGATAGATACCCTTGCGCACTTGCCAGCTAAGATACCTACGTAGACACGGCAACCTGCTGCATTGCAACTCGTGGCCAAGGCAAGTGCGCCCAACCGAGATCGCGTGTCAAGGAAAGAAGAAAATATCTGGTTAATTCCTTCCTTGTCGTCATTGCTAACACAAATTCGAAGACGAGTCTCCTTCTTTTTGTTGCATCTCAATGTATGACTACTACGGACTACGGAACACCAAGCCACCTGATATGCGCTGCACGTCAAGCAACTCATTCAATCATTCGTTCCTACAATCATTGCGCCAAAGCCAATCGCTCACCTATTTTATCTATCTCCTACTCTCTCCGTCCAATCGCTCAAGGTGAATGCCATCGTCCGGATTTAATAGGTAGTCTGCTCGTTTTGACTCATGTGGACGACCGAAAATCTATACCCAAGAATGCGATCACGCGGTCGGTCTGCTTCCAAGCGGGATACCGAAACAGGTCAATGACCGAAGGCTCGAAAACTGACAAGGTCAACATCGTGTTTCCTTGGTCACCACTGGTCGGGAGTTTTCCTGACCGTTGCTTCCAGTCAATCAATTAATCCAGTCAATTTACCATGGTCGTGTTCGCGAACATCAGGTTCACTTCAGACCACAGAAGAGGACATGCTCGCTCTCCATTACCTCGCCCGAATTCCTGAACCGGTCCCATCGTCGCCCTCGCGTCCGTTGCGACCTGATGGCATCTTGCTCATTGGATGCTCATGCAGATAATTCATTTACCACCTGCGGTTGGGATTGGCAAATGTGTGTACAACGCAGAACATCTTGCGTTGGCCTTTTACCCCGCGACCGAATTCTTTTCTGTGTAGTGTTGCACGCATCTTCGAAAGTACGACTCGGAGCAAGATGTACGGTCTTCATGTATCTCAAATCTGCACAGGCGGCCAGTCAATCCAGATATGGGATCGGTATCGGCACCTCGTCCAATTGCCTGCTTTGAAGTCCCAACGATGTCCCTGGGTCCCTTGCATGCCTACCTTCTTCGTGCGACCCCTCGTCTGCTGTTCCCATCTCACAGTAGATTGCCTACTACACTGGTTAGCTTGTGTGTAACGTTTACAAATAAGTCGTGGATGGTGTGCATCCTTCTCGTGAGTATCGATCTCTTGATGATTTCTTTTTCTCTCTTTCTCTGCCCATTATAATCTTCTTTGCCCATGTGCTGGCTATTCACTATGGGTTCGCTACACCTTGCATATGATGTGCAGAGCCGGTCATTGACCGAGGCCGTTGAAATCTATTGCGAGCAGCCAATGCCACTTGTTGGATCATGGACCGCTTATGTGCCGAACGCAATGGTCAAAGTGCATACATGACGGGAAGAGCACAACATGGGAGGCGGTATGGCTGCTGGCTGCATGTACGAATGTGGTGGTGTCAGCTACAACACCCACCACACCCAAATGATATACTACATTACACCACGATCATGCCAGGCACTCGTATGCCAATCTCTCTGCGGGTCGTGGCACATGGGAAGAGAGATTATAACCGACTCCCGCGAGCGTCAGCCTCGCTGAACACTACAGGTCAATGCGGAAAGGTATGCAACCCCTTGCCAGGCTCGTTCTCGTGGGGGAACGGGTGAATGCTTGTGAGATTCTGTGAATGGAACATGGGGGCTATTCTCCAAGGCGAAGTGCAGAATACTCACCTGGTTTATCAAGCCATGAGCTCCCACGGCCCCGGATTCTTCAGAGGAAATTAGGAGTGATTTCTATATTGACTTACCGGCTTCCCGTCGTTGCGACAGGGACGGACATGCATGTTGGTTGTGCGGCTGCGAGATTACATAGTCGTAATATTCCAATGCGAATACATAGTATAATGCCTCTTATTCTCTCATTCCGACCAACAGGGACAATGCGATTGTTACAACCGCTCGGCCGGACTAACAACCATAACGCATTGTTCGAGAGCTGTGGGCATATGAGGGGATGAGGAATTTTTAACTTCTTAATCATACAGTCACAGTTGCACTCAGGTCGCAACTCCCCGCGGCCCGCATAAATGGCATCCTATACCTTGTCACATATGCGAGCTGTGGATGAAGAATAGCCACAGGAGAAAGTGAGAACTCTTGCGCCTCGTCTTTCGGTCCTGGGCCCAGGACCCTGCGGTCGTGGAGATGAGACGCCACACCGTTTCTCCTCCCATCGCAGTTGGACGGGGACAAGGGGACAGTGCGGCTTCCGTCGTCGTGTCGGTGTATTGTGTGCGTACAGTATGCGATGTGATTAGGCTGTGATGGTGATTGATGGACTTGCAAGACGAGAGTGGTCCAGATTGACAGGTTGGCCGAGACAGCCGAGACAGGACCGGGACCGAAGGACAAAATAGAAACTTTTGCTCCAGAGACACTTGACGTGCGCCATGCAACTCTCCTATTCTCAATAGAGAACACAAGAGAAATTTGTGATAATTTCCAACAACAGTGTTGGGCATTGCGTACCGGCATTGCATCTGGGCTGTGCCTTTTCTATTCTGGAGACGGCAGCCCGCATAGTCTTGGTGTTTCTGCCCGCATTATATACGCACTTATAATAACCTACATATTGGGGGGAACAGAGATGCGCGTGGCCCAGCCACCCCCAAGGAAGACAGATCCGGGCACAGAAAGGACGCGCTGCAGCGCAACGTGTCAGGCAGTAAACTTTATTGTTAGATTTCTCATGGAAATTCTGGCGTTCGATGACCCCTTTCCGCTTCAATTCAACCTGTCTTTCGCGTTGACGACATGGGCAGCCTTTTACCGCCTCCCCGGGTCCGATTGGGGAGGAACACTCTCGGTCGGCGGCGCTTTGCTCCTAGACTTTGCACTCACTTCTTAATTACTCCCAGTCAACTCCGGAGAGCAAATGTGCGCCCGTCTGGATCCCTCCCCCCTCAGCTGAGCCCGTCTGATTGACTCGCCACGCTCGACGCGCACACATGAGACGTTCCATCCGCCCATCTGGTACGCATTCGTCGAGAGGCAAGAGACGCGATGTATTCTCTTGATTTTTCCCCCTTCAGTATGACGGTATAAGCTGACCTGCCCGTCAAACGACCAAGAGAGACGAAGGCGGCGCCCGGTTTCGAGCTTCCGCGCAGCGAATGGGCGTCGAGAAGCGAAACCTCTGCGAGTCCATTGGCCCGCCTCGGGGGTCCAATGTCTCTTCTCGACTCCTTGTGCTCCCCCCACTACCACCCCCAAATGGTTCCTCCTTTGTTGCGGGCGACATCCTCCCCAAGTGAGTGGTGGTCGTTGATACACACCCCTTTCTCCCCCCCCCTAAAACGTGCAAAGTGAGCCGCAATCCCAAGGGATCGCAGGTGGCGCTCCGAGGTGGCCGTCACATCTCTTCGCTTCTCCTTTTGGAAGCACGCATCGCTGTGTGGTTCTCATTCCGGGTTCTAGATGTCAGGGAGAAGATGAGACGGGGAGAGGGGGGAGTATCATATCATGAGAGGCTTACGAAATACTCGGGGCTTACCAAGTCGAGATGTGATTGTGATATTGGTCGCCTTTGTTCAGCTCGGCGCACCAACAAAAGACGATGCACCAGCGGATTGGTAATCTCAAAATGAAGGAAGCGTCGTCATGATATGTGCCATGAGGATGGGCCAGGATGACCGAGTTCCGAGCCGTCTGGGCCCGTATACTCCGTCGTAAGCATTTAGATTTTCCTTGCTTACCGTATCACCACCACCACCAACTCATAGTCGCTCGTATGTACCGTGCCATACCATACCGGCCTAGCACTAGCAAAATGTATGACTGTTGGTAAGTTGACAAGAATAACGCAACACTCCATGGTTGCCTAATTTTACATTGCCCCTGAGGCGGAAAGTTTATTCAATTTAGTCGGGCGTGCATACGTATGTCAAATCAACGATCTGCCATGCAGTTCACTAACAAGAGGCCTTTCCCGGTTGTTTGCCGTCGGTGACGATCATATAACGAATATATAAATCATTCAGCCACCCCCGGTAACCCGGTGGGGTCTTGTAGACAGGGCTCTCGGTATAGATGACCGAGAGAGAGAGTGCGGGCGTGTGTGTATGTGCGAGCTAACGGGATCTGCGCTCGGTGCATTTCGCTTGGGGATTTCATCATTATGGCTGTTTTTTCCAACATCCGAGCCGCCGAGGCAACATATATATCCACATGCTGTTGGCAAGTTGGTTACTGCTGCTCGTTCCAAATTGTAAATAACCTCGTCTTATTGGCTTTCTCGGCAACAAACCGGGAGTCGGGAATCCACCATTAAGGTCACAAACAGGATTTCCCGAAAGACAGAGAAGCGACAGGATCACGGTAAGCTGATTGTGGTTTTTGTATGTTGAAGATCGTATTACTTCCCCAGGATGACCTAGGCAGATAGACTAAGCTACTAACTGTCCCGCGGCTGGGGCACCACTGCTACTAAGCCTCCGCATTTCTCCAACATCTCCCGATGGTTGCACACACCACAGCTATAGCGAGAAAATGCCACGGGTTCCAAACCCCCGAAGACCCGGGGCTGAGCCCAGTGGTCGGCACTCAGTCGCGGGCCAAAAAAAGAAGACACCCCGACCAGTAACCTTTGAAGGCTTCGCTCTGAGTAAGCTTTTCGGTAGAACCTTGTGACTCATTCCCAAGAGAACAGACGGAGCTTCTCGTTATGGGGTTGTCACCACTGTGTCCTCCGTGCTTCTTTGCTGGCAGGCGCACCCATGTCTCCGGGCTGAGACCTATTTGGGTTGCGCGACCACAGGAAAGCAAAATCAGGCTCCCGTCCCGCCCGCGGCTTGGGGAGAGTTCGGGCCCAGGCTCTCAGCTCTGTAAGCCTCCCACTCTCGCCTCCAACCAAGGTAACACGCCGCGTCTCGCGCCACGTGCCACACGCATCACACAGTCATCAACGAAAAACCTGACTTGTGCTGCTGATGACTGGGCACATTTCTGTGTGTGGCGTGCCCACCAATCTCCATCGCGTTCGTCACCACGCGCCATGCACACATAACGAGTTTCTCTATGATGCAACAGACTCGTGTGGCTGACGGTAAACAAGCTTGCGCCTGTAAGGGGGGTATCATGTTTGTAAAGGGGGTATCATATGTTTGTTGTTGTATGGGTATCATGAAGTCGTAAAAACAAAATGATTCTTAATCTGGTGATTTGATGTCAGCCATCCGTTATAGTTGCGTAAGCAGTAGAGGCTGGAACTTACCATTTCCGCTGTGCAAATGTAAAAAAAGAGAATAGTCCAAACAGACGTCATGCCTCTCTCACTCGACAGCCTCGGTGATGGGCGCCATGCTGCCGCTCTTGGCCTTGGGGCTCTTCTTGGCGGAGCCACCGCTGCCGCGGCGGGCGCGGTTGGCCAACTGGGCCTGCTGCTTGCGGCGCTCCTTCTCGGCGACGACGAGGCGGATGGCCTCGCGGTTCATGGCGGCCTGCTGCTCGCGCTGCATGTGCAGAAAGTCCTCGTCGGCAACGTAGGGCGAGCCCGAGGCGTTGCTGCTGGCGCTGCTGTGGCTGTAGCTGCGCGAGTCGTCCTCGAGGTCGAGCAGGTCGTCGTCGGACAGGTACGAGGAGGCGCGCTCCGGCCGCTGCCACGAGGGGAATGCGCAGCTCGACTGGTGGTACGACGACGAGCTCGAGAGGTAGCTGCTGGGGCCGATGTCGAGCGGTTGCGATACCGAGCTCATAGAGCTATATGATCCGTACGAGCCGTACATTTTGTTGTGTGTTTGTGTTGTTGAGTGGTCCTCGAATCCTCGATTCAGAATGATATCTCTTCTTTCGTTGCGCGTCGTCCTTGTAAAGGGCGCGTCTTTTTGATATACCAGGTGCGTAGGCGTGTAAGTGATAAGGCCGGACCCAGATAAGGCGTTGATATAGTCGCTGAAGCGGGCTTGGTGAGTGAGTAGTAGTCGGTAATTGTTGGTCAAGACAAGCTTGCTTGTGATGAAGATATTATAGTATTATCTGATGATCAGAACGGGAGAGTATCAGGAGCTTCGTAGGTTACTGTGAGCGAGGCACGGGATGGATATATATCACGGGTGACCAGGGACAGGGAAATAAAAAAGGCGGCATGATTCATATTGGACCGAGACTAAGAGGTACATGTCGGAGGTAGTGGTGGGCAAGGGGCGGGCGGACTGCGGCTGGCTTGCTTCTCTCACCCCCACCAACTCCCACGCGAGAAAGGGAAGTAGCGGTAAACTTGTTGGTCTCGCAAGGGCTGGGAACTTTTTGCCAGTACAATGCATGTATTGATAGGATGCTGACACCCCAAATTTGGGATCAGACGGTCATGTACCTCGTACCTACTGGTCGTTACCCGCGGTCTGGGGCCGTCCAGGCTGCACCACTGTCTGACTGACTGGAGTGCAAGACGACGGCTCGGAATCCAGGGCCTCTTTGGCCTGTTGCCCAGACCGCCTGTCTCTGTCCGCCTGTCTAGGAAGCCCTGTGGGTGCCAAAGAGCCAGTACAGTGGCCTGCAACCCACTGACTTCCCTGGCCAATCACAATATTCCTCTTCTTTATTTTGCTCGTCTTGTTTTTGCCATTTGTTGCAGCTCGGGCATGTTTCCGGCGGCACTACAGCACTAGAGGCCCCTAGACCGACCGTCTCCTACGGTGGAAGGGGTTCCTTTTTGCCCATTCCCTGCTTTCAAGGTTGTTTTGCTATCCCGGTACGAGATTCCGGCCAACGGGAAAGCAAATAGGAAGTACGGAACCACTGCCTAGGTTCGTAATTCTGTACGCGAGACGAGTTACATTTTGCGTACTTTTCTTTGTTTTGGCGACTCTTCATTGACATGAAACTCTCGGATATGATAAGAAAGAAAAAGGATTCGATAATCCTTTTTGATTGATTAGCGCTTTGGCCTCGATCCCGAAATTTTGTTTGTCTATTTGTATATTGATTTGATGGTTATCTGTTTGCTTGCTTCCATTACTCCGTCAATCATAATTGTTGTATATACACATTGTTGGCAGCCGTATACGACAGGTCTATTTTTACAAGCTTGCTTTTGGTTTGGGGGTTGTTGGGGCCGGTCCCGGAAAAGTGGAATAAGCCTGCTTTTCCCGATTCCTTCAGCAGGTCAGAGTCGCAGTGCCGGTGGTACTCAGGATTGATTATTGGGATCGCAGAGTACAACGACGTCAGCATTCTAATTACAACACGCACTGCTCACTCACGCACACCACCACTTTATGGTTTTATTTACATGTGCCATCCAAGGCAGCTAGCCCCGAGGTTGTTTGCAAACAGCTCCTTGAGGTTGCGCGTTGGGATCACCACTTCATCTCACTCCCGGCTGCTATTGATTCCGCGACTCGTTTCTGAGAGACAGCGCAATCATGTAGCTGGCAGTTGGTCCGAAGCCCGCGAGACAGCAGAGACACCCCATGTGGTTAGCCAACGACTCGCATGGAAACCTATTTCTGGTCGGTATGTATCCATCTACGGTACCTAGTTCAGCTGTCATGTCAGGTAGTGATGCGCAAACCGACCCCTAGAAGGCGCCTGGTAGCGTTTGTTTCGTTTCGTCGCAAGAGGAAGTTCCAATCCAGGAGTGGACCACGAACCCTCATTTCCTCGCCCGAGCACACCTGCCTTGCCCTGCCTGCTTGCTCCTATCGTATCGGGCACCGAATGGGTCCCAAAAGGCTCGCTGTCCTGTCCCATCCACCCCGACTCACCCACGTATCTATCGTACTCCGTAGAGACAGCAGTAACCTTGATTTGGGAGCATCTGCTGCTGCTGGCTTTGAGTCATACTGAGGTTGCAGATGCTCCGCCTGCCGTCGTGTCTGACTTGTTACACAGGTGTTCGGTCGCCAGCCAGTCGATCTGGTCTGCCGCCTGGTCCCTCTGGCGAAATTCAAGAAAAGAAGTCTGGGGGAAGATGCTAGGCTGCTGACAGCCCGTTCCCCAGGCTAACGTAAGGTTTCCCCGTACTACCCAAGCCGCGGCGTCCATCTCTTGCTCCATTTGCTTCCCGCTCGCGGCCACTTGCCCATCCGTCCGTCTGACCAAGTACACGAGTAAAACGTAGGGGTCCAACCATTGAAGCCAAGTGATGCATTTGCGCTACCTACACTCAGACACCTGCCTCGAAACTCCTGACAATTATCGCCCAGTCTTATCTTACTCCTCGCATCCATACCAGATCGCTGGTAACTCTGAGTGACCGGCTCCGTGGTCAGAACTATCGGTCAGAAATGCAGATCGGCGGGGGGCTGGCACTCTACCGGCCGCTGTGCATATGCCTCTGCAGCAGCATGCAGCGACGTTCGTTCTGGAAATGAGATGTCCATTCTGACCGCCTCGTCCAGCAGGCCAGCTCTGCGCCTGGACAGCAGGCCGGGCCTGCCAGCGGTGCATCCTGCTGCTGGCTGCTGGCTATGCTGGCTCGAGATCCCCCCCAAACTGGGAATCTGGACCCCCATGCCGAACTGGCTGCCGGGTGGGAGGTGTCAGAATAGGCATCTCCACATTGATTGTGTCCAAGAGCGCCGAGATTGGCAACAAAACGACTCGGCTGGCGGCTGGGCGGGCAATACTACACGGCCTTGCCAGAAGAGTAGAAACGCTAGAAGCCGGCTAGAAGGTTGTCATGACTCGACCCGTACGACTAAACCTTGAACAGAAGGCCCTCGCGGGTTGGCGATGGCTGGGCTTCAGACTGTTTAGCCCTTTTAACCGAGAGATGCGCTCGGTGGACCTCTCCGTCCTGCCCTTCAGTCGTGCGGTCCTATCACGCCCGTGGCTAATGACTCTTTCCAAACGGCGAGGCGCCATCGTCACCCGCTTTGCCCCGATGGCCAAACGGTGCACGACCGCGAGACGAGCTCACGATCTGCTCCTAAACGCTCCGATAGTGCTACCTACAGATGAATGATAAACAGATAGCCGCGGAATTGCCACATGAACGAACGCTAGCACTCCGGAAACCCCCCGCCATTGCCCGTCAGCTTGGACCCTGCCGATGAGGTCTGACACAGATCAGCTCGAATCGTGGAGAAAAGGGAAACCTGGGGTAGAAGTTTCGATAGCTCGAGGACCCTTTCCCGTCCGCCCGTGTCTGCATTACCCGACTCGACACGAAAAGATGCCTATTTGAGTAACCAGTGGTGGCAGAAGACTCACGTCCGTTCCATATTCAGCTGCTCAACCCTAACCTTGGATGGATAAGCTTGCTATACGACCAACTGCTGTGTACATGCATCCGCACAAGACTTTTGGCACTCATCGATCTCGACCTGTCCTTCCCCAGGTCGCCAATCGTCCACAAAAAGGGATTGTCCGCCCTGAGTCAGACGAGAGGGAAGATTACTTGGGATGCCTGCTTACTGTCACATCACAGGAAAAAGCATATGATACCTGATGTGATACAAGAAAGAAGGAAATCAATTTTGACATGCTTACCCGATCGCTGGATCCTGGATCTTTGGGATTTTCGAAATCGGGAATCGGTCAGTCCAAAAAAAAAAAAAATGATGATCAAGTCGATTTAATTGTCAAAAAGTACGAGAGCGAGGAGAGCAGCTCGAGCAGGGTTCAATAACCAAGATTCCACCAATAACGCTTCGACATCCCGCTTCCGCGGACGGTTGAAAAAGCATGGGAACGAGCATCCGGTCGGGTTCATGCATACCAAGGAAAGAAAACAAAATACCATGCAAGCCATGTCTAAAGTACGGATGAATTTGATTTTCTCCTATATTTTGTTTTAGCTGTCAGGAGCCGAAATAGTATTGTCCGTGAGTCAAACATGGAGGCGTTTGACCACCATCCAAAGCCATCCCAATGAATCCTCCCCAAATCCCCCATATGATGACCCGGATCTTTACTTATCCATCGATCGCGAACTGGTGCCATGGCAAAGAGACGAACCGTGCTGGGCTGACCACCCCCAACGCTAACGCCCTACCCCGAGGGATCGCCGTCGGTATTTTCCCGGTGGGCCTCTGCGGCGGGAGAGGGCTCACCTTCAGCTCAGTGCGCTCACGCCCTATTTACGGGGTAATACCAGGTCTGTATCAGCGCGACACCAGACACGCGGACTGCGACGTGCCGCAACGGAGGATCCGAATCCAGCACCGACTCTTGTGTCGAAGAGCGCAAAGTACGGAATGTCTGTTGTATCGCATCGTGAACCTGTCGCGTAGCACTACGGTAAGGGGTTGAAGAATTAATTACAGCAAACTACTGTACGGAACAAGAGCTAGAAGGGTTTCCGACTCGTCCTGCCGGATAGATTGTCGCCATCGGGACAAGTCGTGTCCATTAGATCTTATCGCTACCTGTCAGTTCCTGTCACTAACGAACCTTGATGGAAATTCTCCAGCGGTGGAGCATCTTCCCGGAGGGTCGTCAACGCTAGCGGTCGTTCGGTCTCTGAACCGACAAGGTATCGTGGGGTTTCGTTTTCGGCCTATTGGCAACTTGGCAGGTTGGGGAGCTTCTTCTCCTTGGGAGCAACCGAGATGCAACCGAGATGATACCGGGTCCTCTTTTGGGCATGACTACAGACTTGACTGACTTGTTTCAAGTGCAGCAGCGGATGCCGAGTCGTTTCGCACGCGAAGACGAAAAAGAAAACAAGAAGAAAGTAATTCTAGGCTTGCCAGATTGTCATTTAGAAAAAGTATGATCCGTCCGATAGTGCATAGATCCAGAAGCTGTGAGACCACCGGATCATGGCCTGTCGCCTTCCGGGAAATTTGCTTCTTGTCCGAGGCGTTCACAGGCACGGGAATAGTTGACGATCTAGCAGCAGGAATCTAAACCTTTTTCATGATACATCACCCATCTGTATGTATTGTAGGACGGACCGCATGCACGCAAGCACTTACACACAGTAGCAGCCCAGGCGCACGGCATATACGCAATCGTATAGTTCACACACCATGGGCGGTGAAACGTTGCAGCCAAAGGTGTATACCATTTGCCCAAAGCGCGGGTCCTTTTCAATACGGTCGCGTCGAGTCTTTCTTGTCGGTCTCTCTCTCTTGTTCCTTGGGGCAACGGGTCGGGGCAGCGGCTGGGCTGGGGGGCCCGCATTGAGTTTCCTATACTCGGACTGGCTGCGGATCTCTGGAGATGCGCCCCCCGAACTTGTGCAACACATTGCGCGCGCTTCTGCTCCCGGGGCCCGGGAGGTGCGAAATCGCCAATCTCGTCGCGATCTGGATTTTTTTTACCTGAGGGAGGCATTCACGCACACCACCAGAAACCCAATGACGCGCAACATTATGCACGTTCTGACAGAGGCCGCCGGGTGAGTGTTCTGGGCCCTGGGTGAGTCAAGCGGTGTCGAACAGAAAATAATCGTAATGCCACAAGCAAGAAAAAAGACGAAGAAAGGAACGACAACAGCGCGCGCGCGTATGTATTGGCGTTGGGTATGGAGAGAAGGAAAAAAAAGAAGAAAGGATGCCGGACATCCTATCCCTGGGATGGCCAATGTCGCCCAACACGGCGATGCATCTTGGTGGTGTGGACTGGTGGATGGGCTTTTTACCTGGCCGTTGGGAGCGCAGTTGGGAATAGGCAGGGTGTTCTTTTCTTGTGACACTCGTCCGTTTCCAGCCTGTTGGACCTGTCTGCTGTATGCGTCTCTCCGCGCGTTGAGGCCTGACCGTAATGCTGGTTGCATTACCTACCAAACGAGCCAGCAGGGCTGACCAGGGGGTTCTGTCTGCGGCTTCTTTCTTCCACGTTCTCGGTCTGGTGGTAGTATCTGAATTTTCTTCTCTCTTTCTTTTCAATAAGAGCCCTGGTTACATATGGCACCCCTGATTCGTCGCGAACATACCGACCTCGCAAACCTCGTCACAGTGTTTGGAGTGTTCGTCACCGGCGGTGGAGGGCTCGCTAAAGGTACTGTGCTGGGCACACTTTTTGGATGCTGGTATGTAATTCGTTTCTTCTTCGCTTCTCGTTTGTCGCTTTCTGGGTTTCACCGCACACACGAGTGATGAAAAGAATTTTCTGTCACGGACATGGTTCCTCGAATATCAAGTCCATGTATGTGCCAAGCCGCGCGTTTGGTACGCACTTGTCCCGTGTGAGGTATCATAAGTCGAAAAGAGACCTATCCGATTTTTCTCTTGTCGTATCGAGCTCGCAGGCCAAGAACGGGGAAGAAACCGATTCGACTTGCATAAGAAAGGAAAAAGGGGCGATTCGTTCTTCTGAGTCGTCTTTTTGACCTGCGCGACGAGCAAATCGCATCCCTGGCCTCTCTCGCTAGGAAATGCTTCCGTAAAATGGGCATCATGCGATTGGATATGGATTTTTCTTTCTGTGTCATTATTATCTCTAGCTCGGTCTATCGCATCTTCTGCTCTATTTCACGAGTCTCCAACTCCCGCGATTCCTTCTACTACCGGCAGACCAGTCGACTGCACATGCTCAGGGGTCAATAAAGATTAGGTACCGTAAGCAAGCACATCATTCGCTTCCCCTCCAACCCTGGCCTTCCAAGTTCCGACATGCCGGCGGTCGACCCCCATGTTTCCTGCCTGTCAATTGTCAATCAAAACATCTAGACCTCATCCCCTCCCCAGTGCCGGATGCAAGCCATACAAGCCTCTTCCACAGTCGATCCTATCGGGGGTCGACGGCCTCGTATTCCGCATGAGATGATGTGCGCCAAAAACAGCTGCCACTCATCGTAGGGAAAGGGGAAAGGGCGACTTGATTCGACTCGAAACTCGAAACTTTTTGGTGGGCGCCACCAGATGTGATATGATGATATTCGTCGGGGGGTGAAGAGTGTGATCTACCACTAGTTCCGCGAGTGACGGGAGCTGTCACTGAGTCAAGCGCTCGGGCCCTGGCCGCTGGCCCTGGCCCTGCGCTCATTGTCAAATCGGAAGCATATCGCGAATACGCACGAATGCGGCCGGCCGGTTTGCGGACCGCTGAGGGGGCGGCGTGGGCGGGACAAGGCACAGCGCTTTTTTTTTTCCCTCCCTGGTCGTCTCCAAGGTCCGGGGTCGAGAGCATGAGACTGACTGACGGAGAGATAGATCTAGGTAGGCGCTAGACGGGACTATGATCATAACATGTGATATATACCCAGCCTTGTTCAGCATGCGCGCCAGATCCTGGAGGAGGAGGAGTATAGTGAACCACTGATTCCAGCGTAATGGGCCGCTTCTGGTCCGAGCTCGGCTATAACTTACAATACCTGAAGCCAATTGCGATTGAGTTCCAATGCTATGGAATCGCTTTGTTGACTGGTGATAACAATTATGAGTATACCATGTTTTCTTTTCTGATATCCGGAAAGCGCTTTATAGCCTCGTCATCTGTTCGGGACATGCGCTCTTGAAAAGGGAGAAGTGGACTACGATGGATCCTGTAATTCTGCATCACGGAACACGAGGCTGTGGGAATTCGGTTTCTTGTTTTGTTTTGAGTGTTCGCATTGCATAGTGTCATATATCATGGTCGGTCTCATTGTGAAGCCTTTTGAATTTCGGATAATCATTTAGATAAGAAATAACACCTGTAATTTGAGACATGAGATACGAGACATCCAACGATGAGCGGTGGTCCCCTTTCTTCGTCATTTTATAGCTCGATTACTCTTGTTTAGAATAGAGTTGTCTGTTATTGGCTTATCAATGTTGCGAGCAAGCCAGCTCTGGTATCACATCTCGTGCCCGCGCAAACACTAAATGTCAGAAATCGCTAGTATCATCGTCTACCTTGGGTGATGCTTGAGTAAAGAGGATGCTACTTCTGTCCAGTTTCTATTCTATTGGCTGGCGAGTTTATTCTTGTTACACCGACACGACGCTTGTTGAGTAATCATGCCGTTGCAAACGAACGCAAACCGGGGCAAGGCTGAGAGCATGAACAACTCAATCATGTGACTGAAAAGACTACATCTAAAGGTAAGGCAATAGGTTTATACTTGCTGACATCCTCATCGGGTGTAATGGAAGTCGAGCTAGAAATATTGTTGACCTCGCGATATAGAGTTGAACACGACACTATCGGTCATCAGCGTGTTTTGAACGCGGGCATAGTCTAGTCACTTATCTTTGCAAATCCTGTTTGGGACTGAAGCCTTATGTATTCGCATCGAAAGTCTGATGATTCGGTGATGACTGATATTTCTTGTAATCCAACAGATGTCTGACTATTGCTTGTTGACTCAACTTCCTCCTTCAATTTCGACGAACTGGAAATCCAGTCACAAGCACGCAAATTGCTCCCAAGAGCAATCGATCTTTTCGACATAGTTCATTTTCTATTACATCCAACTTCAACCTCAACCCTACTCTGAGCACGCTTTCCTTGAACTTAAACATTGATCTGAACAGACTACCCACTCACAAACCTCGCTGTTCATCAGAAGCAGATCATGGCTATCCCCTTGAATACTCTAATACCGGTCACTTTATAAATGAAATCTCGAGTTTCATGTCGGCGAAGATGCCCATGAGCAGCAAGGGCGGGGGCAGGAACGGTTGACACAAGATCTGTTCCGAGAGGGATCCCCATGACGAGCTTTTGTCGTAGTGTATCACGAAGCCAAGTTTGTATATCGGTCGCTCACCAACTTGATGGAAATCCAACTGTTCCAGTCCGTTATCGTCCTCACAAACTTCAAAATCCGCATCCGGAAGCCAGAAAAGATCATTTGATCTGAAAGTTGGAACATCCAGGCGCCATGGCTGTTTTTATAGCATCAATAGCACACCCTTCCAGTCTGTATGCAGACCATGACGATATATAATGAAGCATTCTTACGAGCAAAGAGTATAATCATCCAACTTAGCTATAAAAAAAGAAGAAGAACACGTACAAGTTAAAACTTGCTGCAGAATTTACTTAAATGTGCATCGACCACTGGCAGCGGTTCTCCGACTTGTGCGTTGAATACATGCACACGGAGCTGTGCGACACGGCGTGGAAGCTGGGCGAGAAGGGCGACCACGATGAGCACATCATCATCCTCAACATGGCAGTCAAGGACAACCGCCCCGAGCATTTGCGCCATTGTCAAATTGAGGAACGATTCATGGCTCTGGCACATATCTGTCCTACGCACCGGACAAAGCAAAGCAGGGCAAGGAGTTGATGGTTTAGTAGAAGAGTAGCCAACGCTAGTACAGGCAAAAAGGGCGACAGTCAGCTCTTGCCGTCTTGGTGGAGGAAAATGGCCCATGGGCATCATCTAGTAGCGTTATCGATATAATTCATAACTCACCCAAAAAGAAAGGGAATCATTTTGAATTTCATTCAAGGCCACGACATTATGCTTGATTAGACTACGCTGGATTCATGATGATCCTATATGTTGCTTGAACTCCGGCGGGGTCTACGTTTGGTTGTCCTTGTCTTTGAGCGTGAACAGGAGGTTAGTCTCCCAGGTTTAGCCCTTCTGACGAAATCGAAAGAGCTTTCGTTGTAGCCTCCCATGGCACGAAGTGTACTGCGGTCCGCACGTTTGTACCGAGTCTCGTATAGCAGCCATTTTTCGAGTCCGGGTATTTGGATTTCCAGCGTGGGCAATGCCAAAAGTCTCATTTTCGAGAATTCGGATGGCTCGATCGGTGGCAGCGGCATTTTCGAGGGCCTAGACTGCTCTCCATCTGGGACTGTGTTTCTATCTCGAGCGGTGTCTCTCGTAACATACTGGTCTTCGGGGATGGGATAACCAGCACGTGGAACAACGTTGTCAAGATCTACATATTCCTCCGAGTAAATGGCGGGTAGAGTATATCGGACCTTTCCAGGTGCGATCTCCTTGAGAAACAAGGCTAATTTGTCGCGGTCTTGCGGGTCCAAGGACTCACGAAACTGCTTAGCATGGTCAATCAAGAATGGCATGATAACTACGCGGTACGGCAGCCGATGAGTCAATCGTAACCAGAAACGGTTGTCCCAATAGGTCCATGGCAGCCACAATGACCATGGCCAGGGGTTGCGGTTAACCGATCGTTTGCCAGGTTTTCCGGCAGACCAGTATGAAAAACGATGTTGTGGAAGTGGCATACTTGCCGGATAAGGCTGGCGCGAGATATACCACGTCCGCGGATGAGCATGTCCGCGACCATTTACGGATCGTGGCGTGGCCTCTATGGGCATGAAATGCAAGCCGGCAATGTTGAAAGCCTTCGGGGGTAGGCTGTCCTTGCCGCTCTCTTCTGCCAGGTCTGGGAAGAGACGAGAGACGACATTCTGCAAGTTTGCGACTGGCGGAGTCTGTAGCTCGGGGCAGACAAGTGCTACCACTCGCTGTATAGCCAAAGCTGCGATCAGCCGCATGCGCAACCGTCGACGCCGGTAACGATCCGAAGTGCGGACATATCTGCTTGACCTTGACACTGACAATAGTGGGAACTGAACAACGAGTGTGCCGGCATGAGGCTCAAAATTGTGCAAAGTGGCACGCTGCAGGAGTCGGTTTGCCTCGGCGTCTTGGGACGCAGCTCGCCGTTGCCATGCCTTTGACAATGCTATGATGCTGGGCTTCTGAAGAGCCCGTGGCAGCTCGCGAGATCTGGACATGTGCCGGATAGAATTTCTCGTGGTCAAGGTTGGGTCTTTGTTGGTATAATCCTCGAACCAAGGCACATTGTTCTCCAGACACGTCGCTATTAGTCTATCCTTGCTGAATTCTAGCAGCGGTCGGTATATACTAACACCGCCGTCTTCAACAGGCAGTGAGTCCAAGTCGCTCGTCGCATAGGTATTGGGCATGCGGCTTGTTGCCCAGGAGTCACTATAGGGCAGATCGTCTTCGTCCAAGAGAAAATCGTTTGCCTCGCCAGGTGTCTCCTCGTCCATTCGCTCAATGACGCTCGATTTGAGAGCACGTATCAAAGACTGTCGCTGTGGCCTGGAGAGCTGATGATGCTGGCGCTCCGGGTCATCAATCCATCCACTTTCAAAGGCGCCAAAGATGCCCTCACACTCTGGGATGGGGGCCGCCTTTCTCATTCCCCGGAGGGCCCGGTTACGATGGCCTGCCATCAGTCGCATCAGAACCGTCTCATATTGGTCGTCCTCATGATGCGCGAGCAGCAGCGTCGAGATGCGGCGGTAGGCACAGAGCCTGCCTAGCCGCCGGTAGCGGACTTTGCGAGCGACACTTTCGAGATTTGAGAGGTTCTTCAGATCAATATCGGGGCCAAGCTCTGTCGTCCAATTTGCTTCGTGCATTTCGCAAGCAAGTCTTAGCTTCTGGACCTCCTTGACGACATTGAGGGCCTCTTCCCTCGAGCCCTCGCGGAGCCTGTGGTCGACGACGAAACCTCGAAAATTGCTGACAGGGTTATCGGCGATGGGGAGCCCTGGTCCGTCGTGCGTGCGAAGCTGAGAGCAGAGATAGGCCAATGCCATGGAATCGACGCCGCCGCTTATACCGAGAGCTGGAAGAAGGCCATACATGTCAGCAAAAGCCAACCTGACGTGACAGCCCGCAGAGACGGATATCAGATGGATGCATCATTAATCAGAACCTACCGACTGTGCGGTGAACCTTGCTTCTCGCCTCGGGAAACCGGGGCTTGCAGGTTTCGCGGATCGCATCGTAGAACTCGAGTGGGCTTATCGCCTTTGCACTCTGGTGGAAGACCTGCTGGACAGCGCGCATTCCATTCCAGGTCTTGCGCGGAGCAGTGCCTGTCGGCTGTGATAGTGTTGGAGGGACTATATAGCTGAAGCCTGAGGTGAATTGGAAGCTTCTATTGCTCCAAAAGTTTGATCCAGCCACCGAGCTACGTAATCAGGCACTAATAGCTGAAAAGCCCAGGGCTCTTTTAGCGTCCGCAGCGGCAACAATTCCGATGGATACGCCTGCAGGGGACCCGCTGATGGCCACTCTTCAGTGATTCGTCCTGGTTGGCTTCTACCATTCTATATTCGTCTTTCGGTCTTCTTATACTTGTTCGTCATCATTGTATACTCAGCATTGTCAGATATAGAATATTCAAACACCCGTTACAACCATCACAATTGCTGAGTTCGTCGTCCAATACTGGAATCATATCGGAATCATATCCAGCCACCGTCGACTGAGTATACACTCCCACTAACAAATGTGCTCTCTGGGCCCAGCAGAAACACGATGACATTTGCCGTCTCCTCCGCCGTCCCTAATCTCTGGAATGCGGTAGGTTCATCGAACTGTGCATCAGATGCCCTGTTATGAGAGTCCCAGGCCTTCTTCATGAGCGGAGTATAGATGGCACCAGGAGCCACACTGTTGACACGGACTTCCCTTGCCCCGTTCTCCAATGCCGCGGCTTTGGTCAGGCCTATCACTCCGTGCTTGCTGGCATCATATGCCGCATGTTTCGCGAATCCTAGACGTAAGAAACGTCAGTCTGGTGGTCCCGATATTCTTCATCGCCCCCCAAGAAGATATGGGTTCAGCGACTCACCTTTGACCCCGTGAATGGAGGATACGTTGACGATAGACCCGCCATCTACGACCTTTCTCAATTCGGCCCGCAGGCAGTACATCATTCCGGTCAAGTTCACCGCAATGATCTTGTCCCACTCGGAGTCGCTGAGCTCGGCGACCGAGGCCAGGCCGTGGTGTCTGCCGATAATGCCGGCCACGTTGGCGGCGCCGTCGAGGCGTCCGAACTTGGCCACGATCGAGTCTATCCAGGCGTCGACCTCGGCCCTCTTGGAGACGTCGACCTTGGAAACCGTGAACGGGGCGCCCAGCGAGGAGAAGTAGTCCTCGGCTGCTTTCATGGCCTCGGGGTCGACGTCGGCAATGCCCACCGCGGCGCCCCGGCTCGAGAGTATCTTGGCCGCCGCCAGTCCGATCCCGCTGGCGCCGCCTGTGATGGCGAAGACCTTGCCCTCCAAAGGCTGGGCAGGGTTATTCGTGGAGGACATGGCGACTATTGTGCTCCGTCCTTTTCTCTTTCTCAAGGAGACCCCAAGTATTATTATGAACAGAAAACCCCAAAGTTAAAGAATCCTATCATGGTTTCACTTTACTAGCCTACGATAACTGGATCCTGCATAGCATCGCGCAGCTACATATGTAGGTACGAACGTATGAGTATGTTTTTGAGGCGCGTACCTCCGCCTCGGGCACAGATACTCCAAAGCCCCGTGGAGATCCGGGCTAATGGTAAGCGTCTCGCTCTTGCGGGCTTATAATAGAGTTGAGAGAATCGAGCGAGGTGGAGACAGCTGCATCTACTATAGGTGGGGATATATGGTAGGAGAGCCGTTGCTTAGGTAGTCTTCTGAAGTTGGAGAAATTGGCTCCAGCCGCCTTGGTTGGCGTCTTGGTCGTATCCAAGAATTCGAGTCGGGGGCTTCGGGAAGAGAACAAGGAACGAGGAAGAAGATCATCAAGACAGTCCATGGAGTTGGATAAACGAGGTGCGAAAGATCGCGTCAAGTTTCTTGAGGAGGATCTATGCATATTTTAGAATTTACGATGTGAGGTAACCCTTTTGCAAGAGTTTCTTGATGATAAGTCACAATGATTTTGATCAATGCCGGCGGATACGTGTTATTTCAGAAGATTTAAGACGCTGATTTGTAGCATATTTGTCCTATTCAATGCTATGATACAATCAAGCAAGAGTCACTGTGTAAGTGCTACCAGCAGTAGTCTCGATACTGTCAGTTTCCTCGCCGTCAATCTTGAAAATGACGCCATCAGCCACTCTAATAGCAAGAGTGTTGCCAAGCCTCGACTTTATCGTGGCTTCAGCAAGAGCACCGTCTTCCCAGCTAATATTCACCTCGAAGCCGCCACGAGCGACGAGGCCCGTAACCAACCCCGTTGGGATCTTGTCGGCGAGGGCCGGGAGCAGATGTACGACGCCCGCATGACTCTGGAGCAGCGACTCGGTGATGGCGGCGACGACGCCAAAGTTGCTGTCGATCTGGAACAAGGTGCTGCCCGCATTGATGGCGTTGAACATGTTGGGCATCACGTGGCCTTGCAGGAGCTGCTGTGTCTGATTGTAGAACTGGTTCCCGTCGAGCAAGCGAGCGTAGCATGCGGACACCCAGCTCCGAGACCAGCCTGTAGCGGCACCGCCAGCAGCCAGGCGCCGCTCGATGGATACGCGCGCGGCGTCAGCCAGAGTCTGGTTCACGAGAGGAGTGAAGCGGCTGTTGGGGAAGAGGTCCCAGAGGTGGGAGATGTGGCGGTTGTCGGGTTCGGCCTCCTCGTAGTCGATGCGCCACTCCTGGATCTGCCCGTACTGACCAATCAGCGCCGGTCGGAGACCGTCCAGTAGGGATTGGACATTGGACAGGACCTCGTCGTCCGTGGTCGAGATGCCCAGATCTGACGCGATGGCGAGGACGTTGGTGAAGAATTCCCGAAGAAGGAGCGTGTCCATTGTGGGAGAGAGATCGATGGAGGCTTCTTGTCCTGCGACGGACATGTTGTCGGGAACGATGAAGCTATTCTCGGGAGAGGCAGAAGGGCCGCTGGTGGTGTAGCCATTATATTGGAACAAATAGCAATTCCAGAAGGCTGCAGCATCGTAGAATAGATCCCAAGCCGTGTCCTTCAGGAAAGCCTGGTCGCCAGTGAAGCGATAATGCTCCATCATGTGGCTCAACAGCCAGAGGTTGGAGAATGGCCACATGGTGTATTGGGTTCCGCTACAAGAATTGCGTCAACAAGGTTTTACAGAATAGATGAAAAACCAGCATAAACATACTTATCATGCGGAACGGCGTCACCCCAGATATCGTGATTGTGATGTGTGACATAGCCAGGGCAGCCATACATGCGCTCGGCGACCTCTGTTCCTCGGTCTCGACCTCGACTCATCAGATCCCACAGAGGTCGAAGCGTCTCAACGAGATTGGTAGGTTCCGCGAGCCAGTAGTTCATTTCCGTGTTGATGTTGATGGTATATTTCCCTCCCCTGCGCATGTTCAGCTCTTTTATCCGACTCAAGGAAGACGAAAACGTTCACTTACCATGGTGGCGAGTAATTATCATTCCAAATGCCCTGCAGATTAGCAGGGACTCCCAGACCAGTACCACCGGTGTCGCGGGATGCCGCAACTAATAGATGCCTTCCAAACTGGTACGCCAACGAAACAAACTGAGGGTCGGCGTCGGGATTTGTCTGGTAGTTCAAGATCCTCTCATCCGTGGCCACCAGTCCCGCATCGCCACTCGACCCGATGTCGAGGGCCACTCGGCCGATCAGTGCGCTGTGATCATCTATGGCGTCTGACCTCAAATCATCGAAGCCGGTTGAGACTGCGTCCGCAAGTTTGTTGGTGACGGCTTCCTGATAGAGATCTTGGCTGGACCATTGAAACTCGGTCTCGGCATCATAGAAGAGACCGACTACAGTGGCACCAGTAACCGCCAGAGATGTACCGTCGACACTGACATCTATCAATAATTATTTTAGTCAACAGTTTCACAAGATACGTCGTGCTTAAACCTACTTCCGTCCGCCACGACACGAACACCGGAAGAGAAGGCTATAGAACCAGCGTCGTCTCCTCCCACGTCCATGGTGACCGTGTTATTGTCCAGTGATGCCCCTTGCCAAAGGATACCCTGAGTACGAGCCAGAGCAACATTGACGTTCAAAGCTCCCTCTTGACTGGCATTCAGTCTGAGAGCAATAACACCACTCGGAAATTGGGCTATAACCTCACGACTGCCTCTGGTCAGCAGGCCACCGTTATACATTACCGCCAAACTTACCTGTACGTGACATTATTGTAGTCGTAGCTAACCCCCACGTTCCCGTCGAGGGTGTCCAACCAACGCTCATAATTTTCCCAGTCGTCTTCCGAGTGACCAAAGTCCAGAACGAGATTATTGGTGACACTGTAAGCTCTGTTCGTAGTAGGGATTCCCGCCATGTCTCTCAAGACGAGGTTTGCGGCGTCGGTCAGGTTTCCGTCCACGAGCAGCTGGCGGGCCTGGGGAAAGGCCTCGAGCGACTTGTTGTTGATGCGGTCCTGGAAGGGACCGCTCCATACCGAGTTCTCGTTGAGGGTGATGTTCTCGGTGGCGGAACCGTACACGAGAGCTCCGATGCGACCATTACCAATGGCGAGACTTTCGCTGAAGCTTGTCCCGGGCTCATCGTACCAGAGGTGTCGGGAGCCATCATAGCCACGGACGAGGCGTGAGGCCCCGCAAGCGAGGACAGCCAACTCGAGGAGGAAATGCATCGTTGTGTTGTTGGAGCAGGCACACCAAACATTCACAATCGTGTCGCTGGCTTCTACCCAGAGTGACATCAACTCTTTATATATCTTGGACTGGGCGAGAGCTTGTAACAAGCCCATGGCATATTTTCTCCGAGCCTTGACCCGGGCGCCGGAGCTGCATACAGACCTCGACTATCACGCTGCATTGCCATTACGAGGTAGCATTGTGGATCTAGGGGATGGCACAGGTTGGAGTTGCATCAACTACCAAGCCAGATCGTGGAAACCTACGAGCAGTGGCCAAATACCCGAGATGTGAACATTAAATTGCCGCCGGGAAATAAACAAAGTATACTGTCAAAGCGGGTGGGCGATCTCGACACAAGAGCGTCGCCGAGGCCAAGGATAAATCCGCGAATCAGACGCTGATATTACCCCTCATCAATATTATATTTCTGCACGAAACCAGGAAGCGAACTTGCACGAACTTCTTTGACTTTCTGAGTGTAGATCCGATCCATTGCGTCATACTACCGCGGAGATGGTCATGAGTCTGGGGAACGAGATGTAATTACAGACAAATGATTTGGCGAAATCACAACTTGCACTTTGCCTTCCTTCTTGTAAGTTAGCTCCATTCCCATTATAAAGAACTTGAACTGGCAAACTTCCCATAATCAAGACAAATGCTATTTTAGAATGACTATTTGGCCAATAAAAACAAAGTCCAAATATTATCTTTGGAAGACCGTCACCTTTCTTGTATATAATGGTTGCTGTTAATCGAGAACGTGTCTTGATTGTTGCCGTACATAGCCCCGCTCGACATACAGAGTGCTTGCGTCTCCAAAATATATATTGCTTGAGAGGAAAGTGCACAATAATCAATATATTCGATCTGGAAACCAATCGTCTATCTTAGAGACTCCATTATTTGGGGGGAAAATTAGGAGCTGTGCACACAACGCAATACTGTTTCCGCTGTGGTGGTCTTTTTATACTCGGTCGCGTGTCTCGAAAGCTAAGCCTTTCTGGGAAAACCTGCTACTCATGGCGATCCCCACTAAAAAGTTCAACATGCGAAGCTCCAACGGACCGAAGAGCAGTTGGATCGTCATCACGCGCGATCCGATGCCGGCAGACTTGCCATAGAACAGAGGGGCCCGAGCCTCGAAGCCCAAGAAGTTCGAAGAAGCGCAAGCGCAGTGATCATACTTCCCGCGCATAAAACCCTCTCTTCCTCACACCTCGCCTTGCCGAAAGATGTCGTCGGCCAACCCATCTCAGCCCCCCTTTGCGACGGCCCTCTTGGCCGGTGGCCTGGCCGGCACGACCGTCGACCTCTCGCTCTTCCCACTCGACACGCTCAAGACCCGGCTCCAGTCCGCCGCCGGCTTCTTCCCCTCGGGCGGCTTCAGCGGCATCTATAGGGGCATCGGCTCCGCCGTCGTGGGGTCCGCCCCGGGCGCCGCCTTCTTCTTCTGCACATACGAGGGGGTCAAGAGCGCGCTGGCCTCGCGGAGGCAGCGGCAGCAGGACGACCTACTGCTCGTGTCGGGCGGCGATGGCGTCCACGCCGGCGGTCACCAAGTCGGCCGCTGGGTCCAGCCCGCGGAGCACATGATCGCGGCGAGCATGGGCGAGGTGGCCGCCTGCGCCATCCGGGTGCCCACCGAGGTCGTCAAGCAGCGCGCGCAGGCCGGCCTGCACGGCGGGTCGAGCGCGGCGGCCCTCGGGGCGATCCTGGGCCAGTACAAGACGGTCGGGCTCGGCAGCGTGTGGCGGGAGCTGTACCGGGGCTGGGGCATCACGGTCATGCGCGAGGTGCCGTTCACCATCATCCAGTTCCCGCTCTGGGAGGCGCTCAAGGCGTGGGGCCGGAGGAGGAAGGGCGGCGACGGGGCGGCCGAGGTCAGCGCGGCCGAGAGCGCCGTCTACGGCAGCGTCTCGGGCGCCGTGGCCGCCGCCACCACGACGCCGCTCGACGTGCTCAAGACGAGGATCATGCTCTCCAAGGAGAGGATAGGCGTCTTGCCCCTGTTGAAGAGCATACTAAAGACGCACGGCATACGGCCCTTCTTCGCCGGCATTGGGCCTCGTGTCGGCTGGATCAGTGCTGGCGGCGCCATCTTCCTGGGAAGTTACCAGTGGGCCGTCAACGCGCTGCAAGGAAATATCCGATAAGAGAACGGGAAAGTCATCTTTCCCAGCGACTGTCAAATCGAATGATCGCCGAGCACATATCGGTCTGTATAAAAACATCAAATGTACAAATCTCGTTACTAGAATAGACAGAGGTATAGACGGAGCAAGCCGGGACGGCGGTATTTTCAATCGATTTCGAACCCTGCTCCATTGAATCCTGGCTCGAGACTCGATCAACGTTATCACAATCGTGTGGCATTGGATTGACAATGGAAAGCGGCGAGCTTCAAGGTGTAATCATTTCATACTGAGATGGAGACGGTCCATCATGATCCGAGACAGCCTCCCAGCCCCTAAGAATAGCCTGTCCCTGGGTATTGGTTCATAGCCTCGAACACCCTTTCTTGGCAGTCAGAGGGCCGTTGCGAGATATTGCCAATTTCATATTCATGAGTTTCATCCATACTCTCTCTGGGCTCAGTAGATACCTGGGAAGGAGTATCGCAACTGCCGGTGATTTGCTCTACGCAAGCAGCGGGACTGCTTTTCCACCAGATTGGGAGATTGATAGCCGTCTGGGAAATTTGCCGCGTCACGAGCTCACCGATGGGAATTATATGTGTCTGTCAGTGTACGGTGTACGGTGTATATCCCAAGTAATGTCACCATGTCAATAGACTGATCGGCCATCAGGTCACAAGACACGCCTCAATCGGTCGATTGAACCGCACGCCTCTGGCCTGTGAGTGACGAGACAAGGCACTGGGCATGACGCTTGAACACTAGGTAGACGATCCAACGGTTGAGATGGAATTCGCGCTGCTGCAGCAATAGAAAGTGTAAGCGAAACGTCCTACCCCATCTTTGGGTTGGAACTCCGGACCCAGGGCCCAGTCTACTGTGTACATACACTGACTGGAGGCAAGCGAACCGGGGACACGGCGCACGACAAGAGACGCTACGCTACGCCCATGCAGACGTGCTTTAGCGTCGCCAACGGGCTGGGATCAGCAGGGCCCAGCTGCGTCCAGTGCTTCCAGGGGCCCTGGCGCCTTTCCCCATCCCCAGTGTTTTCGGCGCTGTTGGTTGGTGGTGCGGCGAGGGGCACACGAGGGAGCTTGGCCCTGGGAGGGGGGAGAGTCTGGGGGGCTTCAGAGGCTACGGCGGGCATGACCTGGACGACGAGCGTCATTCTGTCACCGCAACGCAGTAGCGCGGAATCTCTTTGGAAGCTTCCCGCAGGCGCAACGCTGCAGGCAGCGCAGAGCAGCATTGGAAGGGGAAGGGGAAGCTGCTGCGTCGGCTCCGGCCACTGCGCTGCTGGGCCAAAAAGTCCCCAGTGAACGAACTCCAACCACCAAGCTTGTCGCTCTGGATACTACCCCAACGGCCCAATTGAGGGCAGTGGCAGCAAGAAAGCAGAAGCTCCTCGAGGTACCTGCCAAGTAGGTAAGTAAGCATCGCAGCCAAGCTCCCAGCTCAGCTTTCAACCCTCAAAGCCCGTCTTAATTCTAATTCCATCTCCATCCGATCAAGTCCCCTACATATGCACCTAGCTTCTTCCCACTTCCTGATCACGGCAAGTGTTGGCCCATAATCGATCCGGCGATATTGCTTCCCACCCGTTTCGCTCGCTGGCTCGCCGCGGTTCATTCGTCCCTCTGGCAGATAGATCGTGCTCTGCCATTGCCAATCTACAACAAGAGTGCCTCCGTCGCAGCATAAGCAACTCTGCATGATTGTAAAGTAACCCCTCCCAGTCGTCATGGCCAAAAAGGCGCGTCAGAGGATAAGCTATGGTGCGTCCGCCCGTCTCTTTACACAATGCTGTGGAATCCCAAAACCCCGCACATCCCATCTATTCTTGACTGGGTCGCATTCCCGAGACCGAGAGTCGAAGCTGCTTCCCGAGACATGACAAAGGAGCTGTGTTTTCCCTGCTCCGGAGCCGCGCCTCGATCGCTTGCGTCCGTCCGACCTTCTGCTTGCTGTATCTAACCCGGCCCTCCCGAATATATAGTATGCGAGCTCGACCACACTTCCTCCGGCGGCCATAGACTCGGCGTCAATGGCCTGGCAGTTGATCCGAACAATGCCATTCTGTAAGCTCCCGCTCTCTCGATTCGGCGCCCTTATCCTCCGAGACCACCCTCTAATGTCGCATTCGCTACAGCTACTCCGGTGGACGAGACGGCGTGGTGTGCGCCTGGGATTTGAGTGCTGTAGACGCAACCTCCGACCCAAAGTCAAAGTCGGCTACCAAATTTCGCGCTTCCACTCAGGCGCATACGCATTGGGTCAACGACATTGCCCTAGTTGCTAATAACACTGCGCTCGTGTCCGCCTCCTCCGATCTGACCGTCAAGATATGGCGACCATTGGGCGGCGAGACCGAGGCGCACACCCTCGGTGAACATACCGACTACGTCAAATGCGTCGCAACTCCGACCGGCGGCGATTGGGTGGCATCCGGCGGCCTCGACAGGAAGATATATCTTTGGGACATAAACGGCAAAGGCCAGTCGCTTGGAATTGACGTCAGCGGCGACGACATCAAAGAGAAGGGATCGGTGTATGCTCTCAGTGCTGGTCGAAATATACTAGCCAGTGGAGGGCCGGAATCCGTCGTCCGTCTGTGGGATCCCAAGTCTGGCAAGAGCATCACAAAATTTGTCGGCCATACCGACAATGTTCGCTCCATTCTGGTCAATGAAGCGTGCGACACCGTTATGACGGCAAGTTCGGATCAAACGGTCAAGGTCTGGAGCGTTACAGCAGGAAGATGCATGTATACATTAACCATGCACAATGACAGCGTATGGTCTTTGTTCTCGGATCATCCCGATCTTGGCATTTTCTACAGCAGCGATCGCTCCGGCTGGGTGGTCAAGACTGATGTCCGGGGCACAGCGGACATGGACGAGGGCCTTTCTGTCGCCGTGGCACAAGAGCATAACGGCGTGGGGAAGATAGTCGCCTCTCAGGACTGGATCTGGACGGCCAGCACCAGCTCATCGATCAACAGATGGAGAAACGTCGAGACCGGCCCAGACGCACAGCTACCCGAGGCGTACAAACGCGCTCGGTCGGGCAGCGCATCTTCCAAAACTACCCAAGCACCATCTGCAGTAGTGAATGGTACCAACAAGAAGGAGATACCACCAAAGTCTATTCTCAAGATATCGCATACTGCCACATTTCCGCCAACTCTCTCCAGCCCCTCCGATACCAACTTGGAAACATCCGTCGCTCTCGGTAGGGGAAGCACAGATGCGCTGTTAGAGGAACTTGACTCACATATTGTAGAACCATTGGACCACCTGCCCGAAGAGACAATCGAGGGCCAGAACGGCCTGGTCAAGCATAAGCTCCTCAATGATAGACGGCGTGTACTCACGCTGGATACGGCAGGAGACGTGCTGCTGTGGGATCTGATCAAGGTAAGATACTCAACCAATCTGTGGAGTGTGGCCCCCATGCTAATACCTAGTAGTGCCAAGTCATCCAGAGATATGGTAAGAAGCATCTCGAGGATGTGGAACCCGAGGTCAACACTTTGGAAGCTGTTGCTCCCTGGTGCTCTATCGATACCAGTTCTGGCAATCTGACGGTTGTGCTTGAGCCATTCAACTGCTTCGATGCTGAGATGTATGCCGACGAGCTGACACTTGAGGAGCCCATCCAATTCCGAGACGACCAGAGAAGTATGATCAGCGAATCAATTATCTTAGGGATGCTTTTGCTAATTGGCGTACAGTCAACCTCGGAAGATGGGTACTGCGCTATCTGTTCGCTGGCCTGATTGATCAAGAAATCAAGAAGGACGAGGCGTACAGGCAAAAGTTGAACGAGGACGTGGAGAGGCGTCTGTCTGCTGCAAGGGTCAATCCACCGTTGTCGATTCCAATTCCGCCTATACCAGATTTTGGTGAAACCAGCTCGACCGTGGCAACGCCGAGGGCTAATGGCACATATCCGGCCATGACACCCGGTCTAGCAATTGGAGTGGCTACACCCGGCCCCCATAGTCACTTGCCAGGTGTTCCGGAGGGTGTCGCCGTAACCCCGGGCACGCCTCACGAGAAGCGTTCTCAGGCCAGTCGGCCTTCTGCAGATGACTATTTTGCAAGTGGAATCAGCTCTGCAGATGCGCCAGCGAAAGCTGCCGCTGCAGCGGAGAAGGAGCCTGCCAAGGACGAAACGCCAAAGACACCAGTGACAGACACCAAGGACAAGGACAACACCAAATCTCCGACGGCTTTCGGGAAGAAGTTCCGCATGGGCATGTCTTTCGGGAGTAAGAAGCTCGGAAGATCCGCATCGTCGACACAACCCGAAAAGCCGGTCGTCGTGGAGGAAAAGAAGGATGACGAGAACAAGTCGGAATCCTCGTCAAACCATGAAAAGGAGGTCGATGACAGCTTTTATGGTGTCATTCAGAAGATCCATAATGAGTACGAGAAGCAGCTCCTGGACAAGCCCGATAATTTGGTGGAGACCAGAATCACACCGAGTTTGCCAGTCGATACGCCAGTGTTGAAGCTTCCTTCTGGGACTCGCATCATCATACAAGAAGAGACATCAGGTGGTAGTGCCAACCTGTATCGGGGTACGGTCGAAACAGTGGGTAGGGATGCAGACATCATTGAGCAGAAAGGCCCGATGTGGCTAGGCGAGGTCCTTCTCACGGTAAGACTTGCTGAACATGTGAGGTGAAACTCGATGTGCTGACTCTGAAAGAATACGATACCGCCCAAGGACCCTATCAAGGTCTCGTTCATCCTGCACCCCTGGGAGAATGCCCTGCCCACGTTGACGTCGACGGATGGCAACAACCGATTGAACGCCAACAGAATGCTTCGTGTCAAGAAGATTCTTGCTTACATCGCCGAGCGCATTGATCCCTCGTTGGACGATTCAGATGAGGATGCTCTCAAGCCTGAAGAGTACCTCGAGCTGTACTGTAACGAACAGGTATGGACTGGGCCCTTCTCACCTCTGGAATTCTGTATCTAATACGTGCTAGTTACTCCCGATCACCATGAGCCTCGCGACACTACGGGCACATGTATGGAAAGGCGGCAATGACGTGGTCCTGCACTACAAGGCAAACGGCCGCAAGGAGCTTCCAAAAGAATTGCCAAAGCCTGCAGAGCAGCAGCCCGCCGTGGCAGCCGCGGCAGAACCCACACCTCCTGCGGCGGTCGAGGGATGATGTAAGCGATGTGTTAATCTTTAATTCCCAGGACCCCATATCTATTTAGCAAAGCCGGTCCGTCTACAAAATAGAGATAAAATAAAGATACCACCATTCTCCAGCGCCTTTGGGCGCATGAACAAGAAGCACACCAATGGACGCTACGTCGGGGGTCCACTTGAACATGAAACCTTTTACTCGGGACAGAGCGTGGTTTAAGAATGTGGAAGCAATGGATGTTCGATGACGATCTGATGATAAACGCGGCTACACCCACATTCAACGCTTGGCAGCCGACTTTCTCGACACAATTGCCTCGTGCCTGGGAGTTCAGTGGCTCGGATACGAGATCCGTCGCGATTGCTTGCGTATACCACCCACACTATATAGAGAAAACCGGCAGTAGTGCCACGAATTGTGGCACAGGAGGCGAGACTGGAACTAAGGGGGCATGTGACCACTCAGCAGAGGAGCAGTTCTGCGGGGAGAGCAACGGTTATTATTAGATCGTGGTCGATCCGTACACTTGTGCTCACCAAACGACGTCTGCTTTTACTCGATGTGGCAAGTTGGCAGGTTGGCCAGACTGCAGTGGATGGCGAGGATGGGGGAATCGAAAAAGGCAAAAAGGCTAGATCTTGTTTCCAAGAAAGCTAAGCCTCTGGGCCAGGAACTAACATCTCTGGGCCAGGAGCTAAATGTGCCGACGGGCTGTCTACGGAGAGTTTGAGAGAGAGTATCTTGCCAGTAGCAGAAAGACGAGGCAATGGATGGAAATGACGCCTTTTGGCCAGTCTGTGCAAGTTTCTTGTTGACGATGCCCGTGCTCCTCTTGCGCAGTGACACTCCGGGGAAGCCGCACATTGCAATCCCGCGCAAAGGATCATGTCAGATGTCCATCCAAATCTCTGGAAACTCTGCACGGGCATGAAAGCAATCTCCCAAACCTAGGAGTCAAAGAGTGGAAACGTGTTGCGCCACAGGGTGGAGAGCGAGAGGTGGAGGCAGGAGGACACAGGCTTGACAGGATTCTCGGGTTCCCTCCTCTGTGGCTGAGTTGTGCATTACTTCGTGTGTTGTGATTCTTTTTATGGATATGATCCGACAGAACCGATCCTAGGTGCCTGGTGCAATGGGACGGAATAAGGGAACAATTGTGCAAATGGCATTACGGGTATGGGCTTTCTTATTCTCGATTCGAGCTATGCGCCACTGCCTAGCGTCGAGAGCTATTCTATGCTCGTGTCTTACGTCTTACGGAACATTTCTACCTGTTTCTAGTATTAGCTAGTCAAATAGCTGTGGAGGTCCGCCGTAGGACGTTGGGGGATGGATAAAGCGGCAAAAGTCTTACCACGTCGGCCGTTGCAATCGACGGATACACTGCAGATGCAGCACCAGCAAGAGAGGAAGTGATTTGAGGACCAAAGAGATAAAATATGACACGGGCATCATCGCGATCCAACATGACACATGAACAAAAGATCAAACACGGCTTTACAAATTGAACAAGACGAAATATGCATAATAACACGGATATTTTTCCCCAGACAATCAGTCAGGGAATCGAATCTTCTTCAGCGGCACACAAGTCTTTTAAGGTCTGCACCTGCATCCCCCCGGATATGGTCGGCTATACTGCATTAGCGTGGCTGCGCCCATACGGATGTGGTGTAGCACGACATTGGGTTTAGTGTAGAGCCAGGTTAGTATAACAGAGTGAAGTCATTTCTGCTGACGTCCAATACCCCGAACGTTTATGATCTGCGAAAATCTCACAATTCATTACGTTTCGTACCGAGTACGCAGAGGTCCTTTGGGGACTTTTCTCTCCACGGTTTGCGCCACAGCCCAAAAGCTTGGAATTCGGAAGCCTAGAAGGAAGCCAGCGCCTCTGTTTCCCCATTGTTTTCCCATGTCCGGAACAAACAGAGCGTGACTGGCGAGCGAGCCGGCGAGGAAATCGACGCACCAAACGCGCCCGTTCGTGTCTCTAGCTGAGCCCAGACTCCCAGACTCACATACGAAGGTGACCCAACTTTTCTGCTTTCTCGCCCACTGTCCCTCACTGCTCGGCCGCCAAGCTGACCAAGGCTGTCCCCTGCAGATGTCCGCCTCAAATCAGCCAGGAGCTTCAGCTCTTTTAAGGTTGCTAGGCCACTCAGCGGCCGAAACAGCGGCTCGAGGGAGGCCACGACGGGTGGAACGGCAATGCTCCCACTGCCTCTTTGGGGCGCCATGACGGTATCCATCATGTCATTGCTCGATCGTCTGTCGTGCCCCCGACTGGTCTTGCCTTTCTCACCCCGGAGCCTGGTTGTGGACAGCAGTACTTTGAGTACCTGCTGCTTACCAGGACGTCATTCGAGGAGATGCCAAGGGGCTTGTTCCTCGTGGCTCGGCCCCAAGGTAGGTCCCAGGGACTGGTCGGAAACCTTAGAGCGGGAGCTCTGTCAGGGACGAGAGAAAGTCGTATATAAACAAACCATCCTGCGCTCGTTTGTACCTGGCTTGTTCTTCATTCTACCTACTACAATAATCTACCACCCTATATCAACAGATACAGAAACTTGCCATAAACTCTCGTTTCTCACCTAATCAGTCTTTACCACTTGAACAAAAGAAAAAACACATACAAACATCGCCAAGATGATGTTCAAGGCCGCCGCTCTCCTGCCCCTTGCCGCCCTGGCCGCTGCCCAGGACACCACCACCGGCGCCGGCGTTCTCCCTAGTGTCATCTCAGACGTCACCGGAGCCGGAAGCACAGCAACCGCCGCCCTGTCGAGCATCCTGTCGGACGCCACGTCGGTGCTGTCGAGCCTGACGTCGGAGGCCAGCGGCGCGGCGTCGACGGCGACGAGCGCGGTCGGCGGCGTCGTCACGACCATCTCGTCGGGCGGCTCGGCCATCGTTTCGACCATCTCGTCGGACGGCGCCGGCGCCCTGACCACGCTCACCTCGGACGGCAGCACCATCACCTCGCACGTCGCCTCGGCCGCCAGCTCCCACGTCTCCTCGCTCACCGACTCCAAGGGCAGCGTGACCGGCACCACCACCGAGGCCGCCCAGTCCACCGGCTCGTCCGCCTCGGGCTCGGGTAACGCCGCCGCCATGCCCACCGCCGCCGGCGGTATGATGCTCGGCCTCGCCGCCGGCGCTGCTGCTCTCATCCTCTAAATACCCCATGCATGAAGAATACGAACATTGAGGAGGATTCATCGGCATTTGTGCTGGGACCCCTCGGCACAGTGGTTTAAACCTTGTACCTAATATCAATTGATTTTATGGATAGCCCGGTATCGTGTACAATTGAGTTGGCCACAACGATTAGAAGAAGCAAAACGAATCAAAAAGCTCTTATCATAATGTAACCCTCCAATGAATCATATGAATGTGGTTCAATTGATATCGACTATAACGTATAATGACCTGTTATGTTCTGTTATGCTGAGTCAAGGGTTGAACTACGTAACACGTTGAGTAACGTTACGGAAAGTTGTTATTCAGACAGATTTGGCTATACTGATTAAACGATTGATATTGACTGATGAGACATAATATTCCCAGGTTTTGGATATATGTTTGGTCAATTATCGTGTGTATACCCAGTAGAAGATTTGATTGTACCGGGGAATACAAACAACGCTGTGGCACGTCATCCGGGTTCTCGGGCATTTCATCTGGTGTGCTCGGGTTCTGTTGCGAGTCTTTTTAGCCTGTGGTCTTGGTCGTCTCTTTGAAACGCTTTGCTACTCGTATCAAGGGAGTGCTTTTATGCTTGAACCAAACAATGCATATCGAGCTGGTCCTCGAATCCGGATATAGTGGGAGGAACCCGTCCATACTACCCAGCTGATGATCTTTCGAGAATCCGGATGTGATGGGAACTGTGCCATATCCCACGGCCCTTGGCCGTGCTGCGTTGTCACCCCATGGATCACTTTAACACGGCCCAAGAGCCCTCGGTATTTTCAAAGCATCCACACTGGGCCATTTTGATCATTCATGCGCAGCCTCCTGATCGACCTTGACCTCTCGCTCGCATTGACAGACAACCAAAAGACCGACAGAGGACACAAGAACCGAAAGAAAGGAGTGCGGACAAGTGCGGGGCAAAAGGGACCCCGAACCGAAGACCTAGGAAGATCATCGTTAGTGAGATCGAACAAACCCGGGGGCCAAGCAGAGAGGGAAGCTAACCTACGGGGCCGCGGGGTGGATCGACTCCGTTTTGTGATAACTATTACATCTTCTTTCATCCTTCTTTTTTGTTCTTGCTTACCAATCCTCCCCGCGACCGGTTGATCGTCGACAATCACAGTGCTGTACTCACTGTACCTCTTGTGAGTGCAGGTCATGTCGCTGGCGAATCCAGAGTCACTGTTGGACTTGGGGAGATCGACCGCAAAGTACTACTGGGAAGCGTCGTTTGGACGTCTGGGCACTCTTGCCAGGAGATATTCACTGCCGGGAAGCAGCAGCAGCAGCAGTTACGGTTACACGATGGCGCAAACCCAGCAGTCGACGCCCTCGCCCTTGCTGGACCTGCCGCCCGAGATCCGCGAGCACATCTACCGCATCATCCTCGACCCCGACGCCAACCGCCTCCACCACCCCGACGAGTACACCGACTACAGCTACCGCGACGCCCTCGTGCTCTTCCGCCTGAACCGCCAGATCTACTACGAGGCCCGCAAGATCTTCCGCGACCTCAACGTCTTCGTGCGCATCGAGACCCCCTTCCCCAATGCCCGCGAGTACGTCGCCTTCGAGGGCCATGTCCCCATCCTCATGAAGGACGAGCGCGCCGAGCGCTTCGCCGACTGGAGCCTCAGCGCCCGCATCGGTGCCCCCCAGACCCCCATCGCCGAGTCCGACCCCCACTTCATCGTCATCCTGCGCGACGACCTCGACAAGTTCGCCCGCATCTGGCTCTACTCGGACCTGTCCAACCCGGGCCTGAACCGCTTCCTCAGCCTCACCCTGTGCCTGCGCGACCCCTACACCCCCGACTGGGAGGACCGCCGCATGCCCAAGTGGCTGCAGCGCCAGCTCGTCCTGCCCTTTGGCGCCGTCAAGAACCTGCGCCGCGTCGAGTTCACGGGCGACACCCCTCCGCTGGCCTCGATCGAGTCGGAGATGCGCGCCGAGCAGGCCAAGCCCTACCCGACCCCGGAGCAGTGCCTGGCCGAGACGGCCCGGCTCAAGGACGCCGGCAACACGGAGCTCAAGGCCGGAAACTACCAGGCCGCGCTCGACCTCTACACGGACGCCTGGGCTGCCATGTTTATCATCGTCAAGGGCAAGCAGCGCCACGTCCACGGCGAGGCCTACTTTGCGCGCGAGCTGCACGACGAGCCGTACAAGGGCCGGTCCGGCCAGCTGGAGCGCCTCGCGCTGCGCATCCAGCTCGTCGCCTCGACCTGCCTGGCCTACCTCAAGCTGGGCGACTACGAGGAGGTCATCTTCTGGGGCATGCGCACCATCCACATGCTTCAGCAGATGTCGGGCGCCGACGAGCGCGACGACGTGCCGCCCGAGCGCGAGGTCGTCCCCGACAACTTCCCCGGCCGCGTCCAGATCGGCCGCATCTACTACCGCACCGCCATGGCCTACAAGGCCTGCAAGGACCGCGACCAGGCCAGGAAGCTCCTCCGCGTCGCCGCGGCCTACATGCCCAGCGACCCCTCCATCCGCGAGGAGCTCGCCACGTACACCCTCAAGCTCGGCTAGGGAAGACTTGAGTGGGTGACCTGGGGGAGAGACGGAGCCGTGCGGGTCAATCCGTGGAGGCAGTTTTTAGTTTATCATTTCCCGAGCAGCATGAGTCACGACTGAAACCATAAACGTTTGTTTTTTATTCCTGCGTCTCTTTTTTCCTTTGCATATCCTTTGCATATTTTCCCCGTGCAGAAAGATACATTTTCCTTGCAATTATGGATACCTCTCTGTCTCCTATGCCCTCACACTGTGTACATTTCTTCGTTCTGGATGTACATAGGGCAAGGAGACAGGCTTCTCTTTTTCGTTTTTGATGAATCTTGAGAGAGACGTTTTTCCAATGGGTTGGAAAAGAACTGGACCCGCCAGTAGGGCAACCGGATACAGTCCCAGAATGAGAAATGAATGATAGAGCTTATATAGAGTAAAAGTGATCATGATCTGCTTCTCGTCTTTTTTCTAGAGAGGTCGTCTCGGTCAACCGTTGACAGGCACTTTGGTTCGATGAGACATGTTCGTTTGAATTTACCGGAGATGCGAACGCAGTTCATAAGAGTTGGTAAAGCATAGACCAGTCAAAGGTTCTTTCTCGTCTAAAGAAACCTTCCGTAGCGTAACGACTCAAAATGCCGCGTTTCACTTTGCTCGAATGTCTGATACCCGTTGTGTTATCATACATACTTGTTCATATCCATGTCTTTCGTTCTCTATCTAGAGGTATCGCAAAAGCCCATCTATCTACCTCGTATCTAGAACGAGAATTATACGAATACAGCGCATGTAAACTTGGTCTTCGTGTCAAAAACCCTCTGGTCCCTGGGTATACCATATACTCTTACAACAGAAAAGCGCTCTCAACTCCATAACCATGATGCCAAAACCTTGACCCTCAAAATTTTGCTCTCAAAAGGCAGAGCCTAGCAAGCTCTCGCCCGAGGACTTTGCGACGGCCTTTTCCGTGAGCTCGGCCCGGAGCCGCAGGAGCTCGCACTCGCGCTGTCCCTTTCTGAACTCGGCCATCATGGCGCGGGTCTTCTCTTCGTTCTTCTCCATCTCCTTTCGGATCCGGTCTGCCTCTTCCTCGGCAGCTTTGAAGTGGGCAAGCTGCTCGGGAAGAACGCCGTTCATGGCGGCTTCGTCCTCGATGGACATCTTGCCGCCCGGAATGAGGGGCGTCATTGTAGCGACCTCTTTGTCGAAGACCGTCAGCTGACGCTTCTCGGCTGCGGGTCCCTTGGGAGGATTGAAGGGCTTGGACTGGATGTTTGGCGTAGAAGGCACCGAGTTGGACGACGGTGTCTGTCCGCGGGGACCAGTTGGCACCGATGCGCTGTTGCCACCCGGCATGGCTGACGCGGGACCAGGGGCAGGTGAGTCAGTGCGGTTCTGACTGACTGGCGCAATCCATGTGTTGCCGCGGCCGCTTCGACCGTAGCCGCCGCGAGAAGGACCATAGCCTCGAGGACCAGCGGGAGGAACTTCAGGACTGGTGACGTCTGGTCGAGCTGGAGGAGGCACAGGTCTAGTTGGTGTCTCGTTTGATATGGAAGCGGAACGTCCTGGAAAGCCTCGGGAATCCCTCTCGTCGCGACTGTCTCGCCAGTTTCTGTCGCCTCGAGGTCCTGTAGGTGGTCCACGTTGAGCGGCTGGGCCTCTGGGAGGCGATCTGATGGGCATGGCCGTCGAGACAACAGCAGGACGGGCCGGGCTTGCATCACGATCCCTAGGAGGAGGTCGCTGAGGAGATCTGGAGTGATGCCGAGAAGACATTGGCGACTGGGGGTTGGATCGATCATTCCTGCGGCCATTCACAGGCATGGGCGAAGCACGCCGAGATTGATCTCTACTGGGATATGCTGAGGACACTGCAGACCCCCGAGGCGGCGAGGGCCTTCTTTGCAGCTGCGCTGGGACGTAGCGGTTCTCACGTCGATCCAAGCTGGGAGAGCGGCGCCTGAACGGTGGACCACCGCGCGGTCCGGGAGAAACGCGCCTGACTGGCGAGCTTCTTCTATCACGATCGCGAACATCGCGGCGGTCCCTGTCTGCTGATCGCGATCTACCTCTATAAGGGGTGTCAACATTATTCGCGCGAGCTTGAAGATTAGAATCATGCGGAGGATCGCGATGAAAAGGGCGCTGAGCTGTGAACTGCTCAGAAGCGTGGGGGCCATCTGGAAACCCGAGGTCACGAACACGACTAGTGTTGCGACCTCGACGGTTGCCAGGCCCCGGATGAGCGGATCTCGCGGCGTCAAATCGACGCAGCGGGTTTTCGAACTCATTTTGAAAGTCACTTGACGGGTTGCCATGGCCGCCGAGCGGCGACTGGCTTACACGCTTGTTGTGAGCAATGGGTATGTTGTTGGGATTGGCATCGCCACGCCCTCGTGGCGACGCGAAAGGGTCAGTCTTGAAAGAATGAGATTGGGGGAATGACCTTGGATCCCTCGTATTGAAGTCGCGACGGTCCCTATCATTCCTCATATCCCGTCGTGGCGATGTGAATCTCCTGGGCGGAGACTGGTTGCGTCGAAAAGGGGAGCGACGAGGCGAAGGACGTCGGACCGGACTGCGAGTTCTCTCCCGTCGTCGCCAAGTATCCGCGGCCGCTATACCCCTGGCGGCGCCATCGTCATCGCGAGCTCTGTCGCGCGATCGGTCGGGTCTGAAAGGGCTGCGCGAGCGTCGGCGAGGGGTGCGGTCAGGCACATAGCGGCTCTCGTGGATAGGGGGGCTGTGAGGTCGCTCTCGAGGAGGAAGCGGACTGCGGGCTCTCGGTCCTCTAGGAGGGCTCCGAGGTCTATCTCGAGGCTCTCTGGGAGGACTGCGAGGGCGTTCGCGCGGCTCCCGCGGCGGGCTTCGCGGCCGGTCTCTAGGCTCCCGAGGAGGGCTTCTGGCACGGTCTCGAGGCTGAGGGCTTCGTCGCTCTCTCTCTGGAGTTCTCGCGCGACGTGGAGTGCGATCGTTGAATGGTCGGTAAGATTCGCCTGCGCCATACCTAGTGACCTCACCGTCATCATATCTGTGTAGATCTAGTATTAGCACATTGCTCGCTCGTTTCCAGAAATATGAAATGTTGAAATATCAACAAGACAAGCCATGGGCACTATCGAGGCACACTGAAAGGGACACTGCCCAATCATGAAGCCGTCGACTGAAACAGGTAAGAGCTCCAACAGTTACAAAGACAATGCCCAAGGGTAGGACATGTTGTAAATGCGAGTAACGGCAAAAGATGTGTTCTGGTCCTCGGTTTCCTGTGGATAGAGAGACCTGACCACAAAGCAACTCGCTCAGCCAGCCCGCAACACATGGGGGAAGCGCGGGTCCGTTTGGCGATGGTGACCGCGAAGATCCAGAGAATGCGAATATCCATGACCGCTGCTAGCCCTCGAGACGAAGGGTGCAGCATAGGTGACGCGCGATCCAGAGACAATGTATGGGGGATTGTTGCACTTTGGTTTGCCTTACCGTCTGCTCCGCGAATCGCGCTCCATGTCGTACTGATACTGCCGCCGCTCGAGGCCAATCTCAGTATTGACAATCTCGAAATCGAGGTTACGCCTGGCCTCGTAGAGGATCTGGAGGCGTTCCGAGGGATGGTCGAGGGCCTGGGACTGGTCGTCGGCCGCTGCTGCTCTCGATGCCGGTTCCTCTTCTTCCCGTCTGGCGTATCCCTGATGATGTGTGTCTCCTCGGTCCTCTCGTGGCTGGTCTCGTAGCGGCAGCTGGAACGTCGAACCGTTTGTGTAGCGACTGCTGCTGCTACTAGTCGGGTGGCGGCGTCTTTCTGTTGTTGTTGGTCGACCAGATCCGAATTCTCGATCACCACGACGACGACGGGAACTACGGCCTCTGCCTCCACGCCCTGCACGCTTTCGACGGCCGGACATTTTTGAGAGACACGCCCGCTGCCAAGGCTAGGCACCCCTGGAGCGACAGTTGCGCTAGTGACTATCGATAAGAGTTGTCGTAGATGGAATGACTAAGCCGTGAAGGTACGTACCTTTTCAGGCGATACTCCGTGATGTTTTTTGTTGGACGGCGGCGTCTCGTCCGATTTTCTGTTATAGTCCTGATGTCAGGAATAACTGAATCAGCCGTAATGGATGGAGATGGAGATGGAATCACATGATATCACGTCTCTGCTTGGACTGGATGGGATCAGAAAGTAGAGAAGGTCTTGACTTACACTTTGGTGAGGTTGGACGCAGCTGGGGGCAACGAAGATGTCGACCGCTGGATGGAGGGGCGCAGTCAAAAGGGGGAAAAAAAATTATGGCTGCAGACTTGATGCAAAACCGCCGCGCTTTCAAAAAGTCGTTTCCTGGTCAGAGGGATGCCAACCAGGTATCCAATAGTCAAGACGCGAAGACAAGCGCGCAGGTGGAACGAATGGCAAGCCGGCGGCCAGCCTCGTTGACCCGCGGATGTGTGCATGAGGCGTTTGCTCAGAACCTTGGGACAGTCCCGGACTTTTCTAATTCAAGTACTCAAGCCAATTTTTATAGACAAAGAATCACCCGGTCAGCTAAATATTTACATGTACCACGAACTAACCTACACATACCGAGGACTTCTTTTCTCAAATATACAATATCATAATCGTTGATGAGCCTTTGCAACTGTGTTGTCTTTTTATTAGCTACTTAATCGAGACTCCAATCCCTTCCGCATACTGCTCGTTCAAAGGTCCTGTCCTTACTTCACTGACGACCCAACACACTTGCAGATACTGGTATCATGATTTTCTAAGATTCACCAAACGACTGTGATAGTCTAATCATCCGTTTGCTTGAAGCTGTTGTATATTGTGCACGCCTGCCACTAATTCTCCAGCGCATTTGGTCAACCCAGAGCCAAACAAGTCCACCGCGGAAAATCAAGTCTGTTTGCAATGTATTATACATCTCCTGCCTAGCTCATCTTGTCTTCTTCCGTCGAATACCCGCTTTTCGTCAGCCGATCTGTAATGAACTCGAACACTTGAGGAGCATGCAGCTCCATCATGCGGTTCAACCCGGTCTCTTGGCTCTGGTGGACATCTCCGTATCTTTTCTTGATCACCTTTTTGGTTAAGATTGGATCGGACCAGCAAGCATGTCCAGCTGACACGTACACAAGCGAGTTCCTCTTATACCAGCCCGAGAGATACTCGTCCGTAGCAGACTTGACTGGTCGCAAGTTCCCCGTCACGAAGTTGACTACCCCGGCGATGCGATCTTTGCAGTCTGTCATGGCAAAGGTCAGATTGGATCAAGTCATCTGGGTCGTCGGGATGAATACTCACGTCTCTCCGTCAGTAGAAGTTTCACTCCTAGATTGGCATTTCCGACGCCGATGAGGAACAGATCCTCAAAGTCATAGAGCTGTACATAATTGTCCCAGATGTAGTTCATTAGCTCCTTGATCTGCTGTGAAAGTGTCAATTCGCCAGGCCTTTGCATAAACGGATCGACATCCTCGGGTCGAGTAATGTAGTGAGGCACATTGGCATCAATGACGCCAAAATCGTTTTCGTGCGCCCACTGGATGAAGTTCGTGACGCCGTCCGACTGTTTTGAGTCAGTATAACAGTGTCGAGCCTGGTCGAGATTTGATGGCACACTTACCACAAATGCATTGTGCGGGTCTACAGCATTATCGATGAGGTCCGGCATTCCCACAAGCTCAGGCCTTGACGAGTTAGCTTGGAGTTTGCCACCAGAGCGAGATAACTTACGGATCATGGATCACTAAGAGAAGCTTCCTCTTTTGTGAGATGTTTGGTGTCACCAGTACTTGATTCTCAAAAGACTTGAAGAGATTCTCGCGCTGGATGAAAAGAGGAACCATGCTGAACCTATCCCCTAGGTTTTGTCGTTGGTAGCTGCGGATGACATCGTGAAGTCGTGAGGAGCCTCCTGCAGCCACGACCTTGGGGTCAATGACGCCAGGTCTCATACACTCCCAGTACGGGGCATGCGTGGTTTGGACCTTAGCCAGGACCCTTGCTGCTCCTTTGTCGATGCGCGGCATCTTCATCTGTGGCGGCGGCTCGCCCATCAGTGTTCGTGCCACAGCCAACGCCGACTGCGATATGGCCTTCAAGTCGTAGCCTCCCTCGAGACAGACTGCCACTTTTCCGCCCGCAAGGGACATGAGCATGTGCGTCATGTGAGCATAGCAGCCGGGAGTGACGAAGCAGCCGCCAAGCTCGTCACCCTTGGCCGCGTCAAACCCGGCCGAGATGATGACAAGATCGGGGTTGAATTCCTGGGCAATAGGCATGACAATCTTCTGAAATGCAGCCAGGTATTCGCCGTCTCCCATTCCCTGGTCTGCCCAACCAATGTTGATGTTCTTGCCTTCGCCAACACCGTCTCCGACAGAGTCGATACCACCGTCAGGCGTATAGGGATTGTCTGGCTTGCCTGGGTAGAAATTTCCCTCCTGGTAGACATGTAACGAGATGTAGAGGATGTTTGGGTCGCTGTAAAACATGTTTTGAATGCCATTTCCATGATGAACATCCCAGTCGAGGATGAGGATCTTGCGGCATGTTTCCGGGTACTCCTGTTGACATACCTTGGCGGCGACAGGGACGTTGTTGAAGAAACAGAAGCCCATGGGCTGGTCGAACTCGGCATGATGGCCGGGTGGCCGGATCACGGCAATTCCGTTCTTGATTTTGCCCTCGACGACATTTTTGCACGTCTCGATTGCGCCTCCAGCCGCTAGTAGTGCAGCCTCGAACGATAGGGCACCGACGTAAAGCGAGGCTCGACCCGTATCCATCTCGCGGCTGAGGGTGCGTAGATTATTTGTGTCCATCTCGACGAAACTTTCAATGTAATCGTAATGGTCGCCGGTATGCACAGTCAGGATTTCATCCTTGGTGGCACTGCGAGCTGGGACTCTCCACATGTACTTTGTAGGAGTGTCCTGAAGAATGGTGGCCAAGTCCGAATCGGCTCCTGTGAAGACGAGGCCTGCTTTCTTGAAGATCTTCATGATCTCTTCTATCCGCCTGGGGTCTTCTGGATGGTGTGGCACGGGCCCAAAGTCTGCATTAGAGTGCAGCTTCATCCGGTCATCGTAGCAACAACCAGTTGGGAGCAGCTTTCGCTCGACCAGCGATCGCAGGAACTCTTCGTTCTCATGGGGAGAGTCATATTCGTCGATGATAAGCTCCTCACCATCACCCCACTCGAGCTCTTGCGCTGCCTCGTCGCGGTCTGGCGCATCAGCCATGGCATGGTCTACGCCATTGGAATGACTGCTCTGAAAATTGGCCATGGCGCGCTGGAAGAGCTCAGCAGCCGAAGTAGAAACTTGATGCTCAACAAGACTCCGAGGGCCCGGCGGAGCTCCTCAAGACCAGAACCAGTCGTGCTTTCCCAATCTCAAGTGCTGGGAACGTGTCGAGAAATTTGGGTTGTCACTTTCTCGAAAGCTGGTTACGTATCCTCTACCAGGCTCAGGCACAAATTTGCCTTCCCAGTCAGGGAAACTTTATATCTCAGGGCGCAGTCAGAACTAAAGCGAGGAGTCAGTGTATGAATTACAGTATTCCTAGGCATGTGTTGTGTGAAGAAGGATAGCAATGAATTCCAGATGATCCTAGACGACTCAAACGCTGGCGGCACCCGGATCAAGGTACAGACTTAGGCTGCAGCCTCGCAAGAGGCTACCGACAACCTTCCAAAAAGCGAACAGTCTTTTTGGGATAGGAACATGATATGGTGCAACTTGGAACAGCATTTCTTGGTTGATAGATGGATTTAGATATAATCATCAACTGACGAAACGCAAAAGCGGACCGGTTTGAAAAAGAGGTAGAGATTGGTATACGAAATGGGGCCGGGGTTTGCCATGCACCGAACGATGCAGACTGGCAGAGACTGGAGAGAAGAAATAAATGGACGTATAACTTACACCTATCGTCAGATGCCGGGGGTCGAGGAAGCGCATAAAAGGCGCGGCGATCACGACCTGCGCAGACGGCCAGACAGAATTCCGATGTGACCGAGGAGCTCGTGAGTGCAGCAGACAACCCGCGCAGTCGAATCTGGGGCTGGTCCGAGGCCGCGCAGTCGTGCGCAGAGATATGGTTGCCGTGGTTGTTCAGAGTGTTCGTAGGTTCAGAAATGCGCCGTCGCGCTAAGATTCGGGAGATGAGCGCGTGATTGGCGACCCCCAAAGAGCCGCCCCGGCCTTATTATTGATTGATTGCTTGCACTGCACCAGCCACTCCCAAGTCAACCAGACTGTGTCATCTGGTTTGATCTATCAACTGCGAAACGCATCAAAATTGGCAAAAATTTACTGCATTCCTCTCAGTCGATTTGGAAAGATAAATCTTGATTGGAAGCCTGGAAATAAGCAAGGCCCTGGATTTAGGCAAGAACAGGGAACCCGCCCCAACTGCCGCTGCCAAACCCACTAACACATGCAATCCGAACTGAGGTTTCATGAACCACAATCATTTGCCATCAAGCTGCAAGGAAACCACAGACGAAATATAGTATTTCGCTCTTGTGATATGGGCTGAATTCACACCTAATCATTATTGAGACCCTATCCTGTTGCCGTCTATAGAAGCAGATACACAAACTCTATCCTGTTCACCCGTAATTCTCATCTGTCCAGTTCCATTGCAGCGTTCGTGAAATCAAGCATATCTCTACTTTGGATCATACACACTCCTCTTTATTTTCTAGCATGATCTAGTAAGACAAAAGAGAGGAGTCAGTAAGTCAGTAAGACCCCATTACGCTGCATGGAAAAGCGCCCATCGAAAGAGATTGCGCCCTGATTCCTTGATGCAATGCAGCAAAATGCCAAGTCCTCCAAGCTGGCAAGTGCTCAACGGTGTCGTCAAATCTAAAAATGAAAATCGAGATCGCGACCGTCGTCTCCATAAGCAATGTATTTGGGGGGCCGGGTAGGGTAAGACATAATTTCTTGTCGGCTCAAGGGAGGCTTTCCCGTAGTCCATGCGTCAGCTGCGAAGACGTCGTTCTCGTAGATGGATCGATCTTCGTCAATGATGCCACTGGCTGGTATATCCGTGAAAGCATTGGACATCAGCAAGAGACGCTCCTGTAGGACGGTTTGGATGGCCCAGGAGAGGGTCTCTTGCTGCTCTGGAAAATCAGGCTGACTTTTTCGAGCGACGTCAATAATTGCTGGCTTGCCAAGAAGAGGAGATTGTATAATGAGATGTTTGGCCCTGTGTGAAACAAATAACCGTCAGTACTTTGATGCTCTCAAATCGAAGAGGGCTTGGTTTATATACGTACTGTGCTGGATCCAGCTTCATGTAAGTACTCACAATGTCCTTGGTACGCCAGTCATCCCATCCCCAAGGCACTCGATCCCAGTCCTGTAATATGTCTCAGCATCATGGTGTTGGCAAGAAAAATAGAAGAACGTGGGAAAGCCTACCTTGTCCGAAATAGAAGAACAAATGTCACGCTGTACAGCGCCACGAAAGGTCTCCCAAAGGTCTTCGAGTTCTCGTATCTCTGTCGAGCTCAAGAGCCGGATATGGTACAGGCGATCATCGGTTTCCAGAAGTCTGGGCAAGAACGGAGACCGTGCATATCTCCCATGAAAGCATTCCGCGTATAGCCACCACCGGGCTATGGCTCTGCGTAGTCGGCATTCTTCGTTCGGTCGTAGACAGCGCATGTCTTCTGGAGTTTTGTGCCAACGAATCCGGGGATACTGCTCGACCCACCAGTCCACAACCTTGACAATGTTCCAGAGACGTGCGAGATCCTCGGTTTTCAGAACGATCTTCCGAGGACAGATGAGCTTGCCGTCCCGAAAAGCTACTGCGGACTGCACGAGATCCACATGCTTGTCCGGGCCCCGGCCAACATCGACGCTGATACGACGAGGATGCAGCATGGCATCGGAAGCAAAGTCTCTCTTGTCGATGGTGTAGACCAGGAGAATCATGTCCAGCTCTGTCAGTCGAAGCAAGGCGGTAGTCATGACTGCGGCTTGATTTTCTTTGAAGATGCCAAAGAGCTTCTTGTTGCACAAGGCAAAGGACGTAAGATCGCTCACAGCCATGTTCTCCATCATCTCCAGTATGAGCTCTGCGGGCAGAACCTCAAAGGGGCGCATCATTGGAGACGCCATTTCTTCGATATGCAAGATTCCTTTCGAGCAATGGTAAAGGCTTTGTGGTTTTTGAAGCGTAATTGGAACTAGAGATGATTAGCTCCAGTAAACAGGAATAGAAAGCGAGGAAATCTCACCGAATGTCGGTTTGCAATGATACGTCTCCCAAGCAGCGTTTGCTCTAGGCTCTCTGTACTGTTTACTTGGTGGAATATAGAGCGAGGACACCGGGACCCACTTTCTACACTCTATGAATCCCAACGTATGGGATGAGGGAACAAGTCGAAAGAAGCGAAATATGGACAAATACCTTGCCCAAGATCGCGAGAGTCACCCTCTGACGATAGCCAGATGAATATAGTTGGAGGGTGATTACGTCAACGGACTTAATCAATGTAAACCCCTCTCTGGGGGCTATCCAGTATGAAAGAGATGCACGTTGACATCGTTTGAGATGGTTGTGTTATTATCGCCATGAAGGCATCATTGGGATGCGGATTTGCCATGACTGTGTTTGTTGCAGAAGTAAAAACACAACACGGCAGGTCGACGCACGCGACTCAGCATATCAATGAGGCCAGTAGTCCGTCCGGTTGGAGAAGGCGCCAGGCCTGGAAGTTCCACCACCCCTGTGAGCTCGGTAACGGAACATCCAGAGCCGGCACAGTGATGCTATAGATGCATCGACACTGAACGGTAGAAATCAAAAGAAGAGTGTCAAGACTACTGCAACTATCTTTTTATAATTAAGTTTTACTATTATTCTTTTTGTCTTCAAGGTCGCGTATTGGCCACATTAAAGGGGACGCCGATATATACAAGTACCGGGTACCTAGACAGGTTCAAATGCTTGAGACACATGTGCATGTTACAGGGGGTGGCCCCTCGACGTTGATATCTGCACAGCCACTTAAATCCAGCCACAGCTACGATAAGAGTCCGCCCGCAATTGTTTCTTATCGCTCCAACAAAAAAAGTTGTAGCGGAACACTTGCGATAGCATACTTAGATCTGCTCCGGAGGCATCTTCACCATACCATAACCGCAAAACATCCCCCCGGCGCAACAATGGCCTCCGTGTACAAGTCCCTCTCCAAGGCCGGCAAGAGCCAAAAGGCCGAGGCGCCGGCCAATGGCGTCAAGAAGAACAAGCAGAGAGTCCTGATCCTCTCGTCCCGCGGTGTAACTTTTGTAAGTCGTCGTCGTCCTCCTCCAGGTTTGCGCAGTCTTCTATGTACGAACTTTCTTGCTGACGCTCCCCTCTTCGCCCTGCTAGAGACACCGCCACCTCCTCAGCGATCTGGCCAACATGATGCCCCACGGCCGCAAGGATGCCAAGTTCGACTCCAAGAGCAAGCTCTACCAGCTGAACGAGCTCGCCGAGCTGTACAACTGCAACAACACCCTGTTCTTCGAAGCGCGCAAGGGACAAGATTTGTACCTCTGGTGCAGCAAGGTCCCTAACGGCCCGACCGTCAAGATGCACGTGCAGAACCGTACGTTTCGCCCTTTTTCTGCGATCCCCGTGGAACGAAAGACTGGAGGAGGGCATTGGTGCTAACCGGATCATGTTACAGTGCACACGATGGATGAGCTCAACTTTACCGGAAACTGCCTCAAGGGCTCGCGGCCCGTCCTCAGCTTCGACAGCGCATTCGAGGAGCAGCCGTACCTGCAGGTGATCAAGGAGCTGTTCCTGCACACGTTTGGCGTCCCCCAGGGCGCCCGGAAATCCAAGCCCTTCATCGACCGCGTCATGGGCTTCTCCTTTGCCGACGGCAAGATCTGGGTCCGCAACTACCAGATCAACGAGGTCGAGCCGGCCAAGGGCAAGGAGGGCGAGGAGGAGGCCAGCAGCGGCAGCAAGGCCAACAAGGGCGGCAGTAAGGAGACGGACATTGGTCTCGTCGAGATCGGGCCCCGGTTCGTCCTGACCCCCATCATCATCCAGGAGGGCAGCTTCGGCGGCCCGATCCTGTACGAGAACAAGGAGTTCGTCTCGCCCAACCAGGTCCGAGCCGACATGCGCAAGAAGTCGGCCAGCAAACACAACGCCCGCGCCGAGCAGCACGTCGAGAGGCTGGCCAAGAAGGGCGACCTGGGCCTGCGGACGAGCGGTGGCAAGCAGGCGAAACCCGACGCGCTCGACACGAGACAGCTGTTTGCTTAGGAGAGAGACTTGACAGAGAGCCAAGGGTTGATTCATTTTTCTTTTCCTCTTTCTGGTGTTCGGCGTTGAGAGCATGTGATCAAGGGTACAAAATTTAGGAAGATACCTCTAGAGGCGAACATAATGTCTTGCTTGGGCATTTGCATCCCGAACTTCACGTACTGTTGAACGACTACGTAACTTGAATATGTGATCAAATATGAGCCTGACTGCGCGGCAATAAGATACTTGACGCATCACATGAAGGATCGTAATAAATGGCGGGTTTTCACGATAATTATTCTTGATTTGATCTTTATACGTTGCTTGACGGAAGTGTAGCTCATGGCGTACGTTCTTGGAAGAGTAAGAGGGAAATATAGAACAATATTTCGCAAGGACGTGACAAGTGGCAGAAGCATCTATTCTTATAGCGTAATCATTAAACGACGTACGGTTGGGTGACATGATCATAGTTCTCTGGTTTCGTAGAGCCCCCTGAATGCTGCGACCTTCCACATAGACACAACGCAAGACAAAATCACACGTATGACGCCGTAACTCATCAATTCAGCCCTATGCCGTTCTCAGAAAAAGGAACATTACGAGATATAGGCCGCTCATACAGTTAAATTAGCAGCACTTGCCCCCCTTTGCTGCAGCGTCGTCCGCAGGCTTGGTCAGGGGAATGGTGGTGCCGGCCGAGATCGGGTTCTGGGCGTCGCCGCTATCCAGCGCCTTGCTCGAGACGATGCGGTAGATTTCTAAAAGATGTGTGTCAGTGTCGGGCGTTGCGTTGCTGCCAGATGGACAGAAACGTACCAGTCAGGATGTTTTGGAATGCAAGCTCGACGTTGCTGGCATCGAGAGCCGAAGTCTCGATGAAAGAAAGATGGTTTTCGCCTACGAGTTTTGGTTAGACAAAGAATGACGTCTTGAAATCCCTGAAATGGGATGCAACATACTTGCAAAGGCCTTGGCCTCGTCTGTGGGCACTGCGCGCAGGTGTCGCAAATCGCTCTTGTTTCCGACCAGCATGATGACGATGTTGGCGTCAGCGTGGTCCCTCAGCTCCTTCAGCCATCGCGTGACGTTCTCGTAGGTCTGGTGCTTGCTGATGTCGTAGACGAGGAGGGCACCAACAGCGCCACGGTAGTAGGCAGACGTGATGGCGCGATATCTCTCTTGGCCGGCCGTATCCCAGATCTGCGCCTTGATGGTCTTGGAGTCGACCTGGATCGATCGCGTGGCGAACTCGACACCGATTGTCGACTTGGAGTCCAGGTTGAACTCGTTTCGGGTGAATCGACTGAGAAGGTTGGACTTTCCGACTCCTGAGTCTCCAATCAGGACCACTAGATATCATGCATCGTTAGTGCACTGCATCGCGAGCGGAGTGCGGCCAGCGCCTGCGGGAGTGAGTAGCAACCTTTGAAGAGGAACTGTAGAACGAGATTAGCAATGTCTTGCGGGACGAGTAGAATTGGGAGTCGGAGCTCATGCTGCAGCAACAGCAGAGACCAGGACGGCGGGCTGCTGCCGCCGCTGCTGCTACTGTTACTGTTGCAACAAGGCGGGACGGGGGGCAACGGTGCGTAGGAGGGGCAGAGAGCGGGCCAAGCTTACATCGTATTCGTCGTTGGCCATGGTGGGCAATATTCTGTCGTGAGTTTTGGGAAGGAGAGCGAGTTTGGTGGTGAGGAGGGCGGAAGTGTGGTTTGTTCAGGAGAGCCAAGTGTCGACGGAATGCGGGTCGCGTTTGACTGCTGCTGCCCCAACTGTTATCGAGGAGTTGATAAAGAATTGAGAATGGAGGTGTACTGAGACTGACTGACCGACCGACCTGGGAGTGTGTGTTGTGTGTTGGTAACTTTGCGAGGGCCAGGCAGGCAGATAGTGTGTAGATCGATGGGTAATAAGGTACGGGCAGGTAGGTACCTCTTCTTTTTAGCTACCCAACGACACAGCCACTACCTAAGTACTACGTCCAAGGCAAGCAGGTTGGTTGTCTTCTACTATACTGGAGGGGTTGCTGGTATGAATGTTTTAGTGTTTCTTTTCTGTGAATCGCTGGAGAGCGTATGATGCGTCTATTACAATCAGGGTGACAAGCCTCGAGTCAGTAGCTTTTTTGGGACGTCTGTCTCGGAATCAGAAAAGCCGACGTCTGAGTTTTGAATGTGCAGTTCTTTTTTTGTAGGCAGCCCAAATCAGCAGAACCGTTTCGTGATGCAGATGTCGGTCAAGAATTCAAAGATTAACGTATCCGCTGGTTGCATGGATAAAGGGATTCAGGAGCATGTGCTTTGCACTCCTAGTGGTTGCTCTGGGCGTTGGTCGCTGGGTCAAGGTGCTGGGATGCGGCTTTCAGGGACTTGCTTTAGAGGACAGATTCAGGGCTTTCGAGCTCTAGAATGTGATAATGACAGCTAACAAGGCCCCCTTTGCTCCCTAGGCCAAAGTCGGAACACCCCACCTTCTTGTCGTCAGGGGATGGATTGGGCCACTGAGGGGGGCAGCATTTTGCTGCTTGTAAGTCACCAGTGACCAGTGGGAGAGTGGGAGGAGGGGTCTCGAGACCCGCCCATCAGCTGGGCCGTCGATCGCCAGCTGGCGTCACGTAATACCTCTCTCCACTGCGCGCATGTTGTCTTGTTTTTGCCTTGCCAACGGTGCGTTAAATGCTCAACGGCCCCCTCATTCACCTATAGAAGGCCAGCAGCGTACTCCATATGGTTCCCCGACTTTTCTTGCTGAATTGTTTTAGCCTTATTATTGACACATGATGAGCGCTATTGGATTGCTCCGTGCCATCGATCTTATGGAAGTTGCACAAGCTGTATAACGTGTCTGTTGGATAGTTGTGCATACCCTTCAAGGTACGAGGAGCTTCAATCCACGCCCAAGTGTCACCAAAGTACATATCTACATTGGACCTTTTCAAAGGTTGTCAGGTTATTGCTTGTACGATTTTCAAAGCAGTAAACCGGGGGTGTTCGCGCTGCATCCCGAGCGACATATCTTGTTCTCTCTACAATTCAGACACTTAGAGCACCTATATAAAAGTGTCTACATAGGGCAATACACGAATAGCAGGCTTGCGAAACAAGGCAACAGTCCATGGTAGCCACGGCTGCCAAGGCTTCGGAATTGGTCAACTATATTTCCTAATTTACTGTCGTGTCTTGAGATTATCTAGGCTGTCTACTGTTTATATACCGTCTGAGAGATGAGCACTGTCTCTTTGGCTTGTGGTATAAGATAGCCAGGGCATTCTCTGTGTTGACCACATCAGACCTGTATCTCCCCCCGACTTGAGACGCGGACGCGCAACTACTCTCTCCTCCTTTGCAGGCAAGAAACAACAGGCCACCGACATATATCGCGTGTAATTGGTCGTGCTTTTGATCCTTCTCTGGGCACTTCAAGTCAGGTATGCGACCACTAAGCTGCAAAGCTACCGGCTGAGCTCACATGTTGTTGTGCCTGTCCATGAACTCATTCATTGTTAGGTGTCGACGACCACGGTATCCGTCTGGGCAACTCGACAATCGGCAGTCACGCCGAGGGAGCACCTTCCGGGGTTTATTTTGAAATAAAACCCACCACACGTGGGACGGGTGCCTAAGCTACGGAACTTCAACTTCTCTCTGGCTCACCCGATCAACTCCATTCCGTGCATCGTGGAGGACACCCCGCCGACAGAAGCTTCACCTCTTCTTCCCTTGATGAAATCTCCTTTTTTATTATATTTCCCGGGCGTCTATCTTGTGCCAGAAACACAAGTGACATGAAGAAGCTCTCCAGCTTCACGGTGTGTCTGACCATCGATCTCTGACCATAATCGACCAACTACCTACTCCCTCATCTGCGCGGCTCGCAGCAAGGAAACAGCCATGGCTGGGTCGGCGGATGACCAATCCTCACTGTTTGTGAGCGGCGAAAACGATATGGAGATCGATGACGACAACGTCTCTCTGACTTCCACTCGCGACTCTGATCACGACTCTGATGAAGAATTTGTGGTGGACGCCATCCTTGGTGAAAGGCCACACGAGACTATGGAAGGTGAAAAGCAATACCTCATTCAATGGGAAGGCTACCCAATATTCCGAAGCACCTGGGAGGGCATCGAAAATCTATCAGACGAGCTCTACCACCAATGGTGCTTACAGAGAGATGAAGAGAAGGAGCAGCGCCGCCGGCCGTTTGACCTTCAAATTTACGAAAATGCAGTTGCCGAGGAGAAGCGGCGGAAGGCGGCTAGGCACAGCCAGCGCAACGACAAACGGAAGAGGCTGGGCTTGCCGTTGACGAGACCCTTCCCCGCCGGCTATGTTGGACTCGAAACAACCCTGGACATCAAACGCGAAGACTCGGATTCGAGCGATGAGGCCTTGGAGGTGGGGCCTGAAATAGATCCAGCTACCATTATTTCTCGCCAGCAGCGTGTCATCAAACAGTCAACTTTTAAAGGAGTGCCTCCCGCCAGGCAATCGAGCAAGACTTCGACCACTGGATGGCAGGGCACAGCGAGAAAGCCCAGCGACCCAAAAAAGGTCGCGACTAAACCCACCACGGTTGTGGCCAGAAGCAACAGCACCTCCAACGTGGCATCTTCTTCGAGCCTGGCTCACAAATTCAAGGGGAAACGACTGAAGGCAACACGATCTGTTCCGAGGCCCGCAGCAACCAAGTCAAACACTTCTCACGCGACCGCCACGGCAAAGGTCCGCAAACCTCGCGCGGGCCTCAAGAGCGCAATGATGGATCCAAATAAGGCACCCAAGTTCATGTCCAACATGCATAAGGTCAATCAATTGAAGAAAAAGGCTGACGAGCTGAATGATTCCGCACCGGCAGACCCATCTACTATCCCCGCGGGATATTTCATCACAGATGCTCCGCCCCAGCGCCCGGCCACGCCCAAGGTTCCGGAGACTGAACAGTCCAATATTCAATCGATTCTCGATGAAGTGTCATCGTCCACTGCGCTGCCAAAGGATCGGGAGACCCCCCTGAACAAGAAGACAGTGCGCTTTGCAGAAAACATAGCCGCCACTCAGACTTTTGTCGAAACGGATCCTCCTTCGGGGCCAGCTCTGAAGAAAGTCTCGCTCCAATCCTACCAGCGAAGATTGACGTCGCAGACGCAAACCGTAGCCAAGAAGGTCTCTTTTGGCGCCAGCACATCCGAAACTGTTCAGGTGGAATTCGCCAACATTCCTCGTACTTCTAGCAGTGACTGGCTGAAGCAGTTCATCAGTGAGGAGATCATGCAATTTCAAAGTCTCTGCACACACATGGACTTCTTTTATACAGCATCATTGTACGATCCGCAGAACCCATCTGCCCGGCTTGCCTCTGGGACGCTGGAGTCCTCTAATGCCCTTACTGCGGTCACGAATGTTGCGACCAATCTCAAGGCATCGTCGTCGGCATTCTACATCCCCTATGCCGGCTACTCCGTGCTGGTCTATCCCGGCCAGTGCCTGGAATGGGCACCACTTATGGACAAGTCTGGTAGTACAACAAGTGTCCTGAACTACCTTGTCTTCAGGCCAAAGACTCCTTTCCGCCTTGAACATTACCCAGCATTGTCAAACGCGAGTATCAGCAAAACGACGACTTCTTCCGATCTTCAGAAGGAATTGATGCAGGAAATTGCCGACTTTGATTACGACATTCTCCTTGCTCCGTCGGCAGGGGAGAAACATGTCTTCTTCTTGATGTATACACAAGAATATGCAAACCTTTTCAAAGCAATTTCTCTCTGGCTGCGAGCATGCCGGCCTGATTGCCAGATTTTTCACAGTGGAGAGTCAGGAGCGTGGTCTGCCTATAAGAACACGACACACTCAGGTGCCGTGATCCTTCATCAGTCCGTCGAGCATGACATTAAAAACATCCCTGGCTTGTGGGATACGCTCAAGAACAGCGCCCACATCATCTGGAGTTTGTCTTCGACCGACCATGAAACTGCGCTCAGGCTTTCTCCAGCTGGTGACCTCATCACAGGCGTGCCTCCGCAACTGAGGCTTAAACAACTATTGACGGCCGGGCGCGCATTCTTGGTGACTCCTGGATTTGCAATCTCGCAGCCGAGAAGGATGTGCGAATTTCTTGAATATTTCAAAGAAAGAGCAGCTGTCGCGCCATGCGTCCTTGTGGTCTGCGCCGATTTTGCAGACTATCTCCTAGATGTTGCCACGGAAAAGGCTCAAGAGGGCGCTCGGTTCTTGGAGGAGTATCCCGGTGCCGACAACGATATGATGAACTATGCACAAGTTAGGAGCATTTCCAAGACAGACATTGAAGCCAAGGTGCATGCCTGGCGCTTGGTGAAGGAGATTAGTGAGCAGGACGGAGATTTGCCCGAACATATGCGCCTCGTTGTCCAGGCTGATGATTTGCTTGCACCGGACGACGAGCAAAGCCTGGTCCACTGGTATGCCGCTTGGTCACTGACAAGACTCGATATGTACCGAAAGTTTTATGTTCTCGGATCTAGCATCGACAAGCAGCCTGTACGGACGATACGCATACCGAATTATATGCCGGGAGTGGTCAACGATCCCGACGACATGGGCATCATCGCAGAAGAAGAAGCCACTGCTCCTCCCCAGAACGGTTCTCACGGTCGTATATTCCAAAACGATGGACCGCCAGATATCGCGACATGGATATCCTCAAGATTCAACCATCTCAAGGGGAGATCTTCATTCTGGATGTACTGGAAGCCTATCGCGTGGGTGGACGAGGCCATGGCTCAGAGATGCGGTGATCGGGGCATGAGATGCCTTCACTTCGAGGCATGGTTCACAACATTCAAGGGATTTTGGTCCAAGGTGACAACTCTTGCTGGAATCTTCTATACACCTGGTGGAAGACCAGAGGAATTGAACGCCGTGAATGCCTACGTGCGTCATCCATGGCTTGCATTCCTACGTCCAGTTCACAACTCCAACTTGGCCCACGTTTCTGAGGTAGAGCTTTTGATCTGGGACTGCACAGCCGAGCATCGGTGGCCAACCCAACCAGGTCTCAAGGACTTACTGCCAATGCAGCAAAGTCTAATTGACTTTCTAAAGGGATACCTGCCCAGAAGATTTCCGAACTACCGACTTGAGCGTGTCTGGGTGGGTGGCCAGCGAATCGTTGCGGACGCTGATCCTGCGAGCCCACTGGATGCGACCTGCAAGACTCTGGAAGCTATCGTGAATAGCTGGCAGCCCTGGCCAACTACCGATGATGAGCTATTCTCTGCAGGCTGGGAAAACCTTCAACGTCCAAAATTGGACTTCAAAAAGCTCCCCTTTCCCAGGATCCCCGCTGATGACGCAGAGCCAAAAAGGATAATATTTCATCCAGCCAAACGACGTGATGGAAGGGAAGGGCGAGGCTCTCTTTGCGGAAACATCTTGTACGATGCAGCACTCCAGGCACGGGTGGAAAATCCGCAGTGCACCGAGATTCTGTACCAGTTTCCACACACGACTTCGTGGTATGCGAACATGCAACCGGAAAAACGTCTATACAATCATATCCTCGTGGGTAGTTGGAACAAAGTCTTTGACGACTGTAAAATCCCCTATCATGGCCAGGGGAGGACAGCAAGTAAATGACTTTGTGGGCCTGCAGTTGAGGATGGGAAAAGGCGTGGGATATGATCAAGCAAGTAACGATGTTCGACTAAATCTGCAATGTTGCATTTATTGAGGGGATGAAGGCAGCTCAGCCGTAGGACTTGCCTGAATAAGATGGACTGTTTTGGTCTGCGCTGAGGAGGAGAATGTAGAGCGAGATAATGCGTGGTGAGGGAAGACGGGCTCCTCGCCATGACCTCCATGTGTAGCCATATTCGAGTCTTGGGAAAGAAGCCGTACCAAATTGGACTCTACGAACGGAAGGAAGGAAGGCTCTATTCCATAGTGTTTGAATAACATCATAATGATACCGTAGTAGCCAATGAGGAACAAGCGGTGCATGCTCATGGATATCAGCCGCATTCGTAGTCTCTTTCAAGATTTAGTTTGTGCGTGTTGCGTCACGTCCTCGCCTCGAAGGACCGCCGCATATATGATGGTATAAGTGGCCAGCCACACAGCTGATTGTATGGATTGTCTCTCTAGATGCGGAACGCGACGATGGGAGACGCGGAAATATGTCAATCGCCCTTGTAGACAGAGTTACCATTTCAACAAGATGGCTGGGCATTTTCAAAAGGACAGACGGTGTGCTCTGCTGCGATGAACCCTGCGGCAGTATCAAGATGGGACCGGTATCTGTTAGTGTTCTTTGTTGCCTTGCCCTGCCGAAGCGGCGAAAGAAGCCTCACAGAACGCGCCGCGCCCTTTTTTCGTCGCAATTGCCGAGTAGAAGCGCCGGCGGCGCTTCCCGCGATTAGGTAGGCGAACAGTAAGAGGGCCAAGTAATAGGGTGGGCATTGAATCAATTGTCGACCGGGATACATAGCTAACAGTATAGGACGAGATCTATTTCGAGAACAAGGACGACGACGCAGAAAACCTTGTGTGTTTGCGGCTACGTACATGTCTTTCGAGTCAAGTTTGAATCGTGTGTTTGATCGCAGCGTTTGAGCCTTTCTCCCCTTCTCCTGGAAGGTTATGTACGTGCACTAGTTACTGTGAGTGTTTATGCGATTACTGATAGCGATGGTTTTGCTTTGATTTTGCCCGTGTATGGTCGGCCCATAGTATTTAACCTGGGTACCGACGATTGATCTCTGAAGAAAGCTTCATCCCATCTCTTTGAGGCATGTTCCCGACTTCTCAGGCGGAAGTCGGGCAGCTTTGGCAGCCAGGCGATCGGCGTGGCCCCACAAGTCGCTCAAATTCGATCCGTTTACGGCAGACCGCAGACTGTGAAATTCGGCTGATGGTCCACTCAACACTTCAAGTTTTTGACGCTCGTCGGCCTGATCTCATCATTTCGAGATGGGCGATACATACATTGCAACGCAACAGGTCCCACTGGTTGAAGTTGCATGCATGCAGCCTCTGGGGTTTCCCTCTCGTCCCGCGGTCCGCCTGGAAATTACTACGACCGTATTCTGTTACAAAGAAGAGGCAAGACATTTTGGTTGTATCGAGAAACATTGACTCTGAATTGATCTTATATATATACTTGCTGTCAAGACAAACCAAGCAGGGTTGCAGTCGGTCGGTAGCCACGCCGACGTTAGTGCTTTCCTTCCCTGACATGGGGAGAAATATATCGGGCAGGCGCCGTGCTGTAGGTATCCAATTCCATCATGAAATCGTTGGTGTCTTTTCTTGCAAAGTTCCGGAGCGTCTCCGCTTAAACTCTATTAGACGTGCCACAGAGAGAGGCCAAAGCCCTTCTGTTCTGGCCCGCTCTCACTCACATGGGAATTTTTTTGCTTTTTTTTCCTCTACCCTTTCCATACTTGTCTCTCCCCTCGGCCTTGGTGTCGGGTCTCACTAAACTTTTTTGGTTCTGCTAAGTAAGATACGGTCTGGTCGGGTCTACCTGAAAGTCTCCCCGGTCCGGTAGCACAACAATCAGCGCTTCTCGGGGGTGTGTGACGCATTTCCAATCCTCTTTGCGTCCATCTGCGGAGGGGGGCACGTGAGCGGAGGAAGATACGATTGCTCGTGACTGGCTGCAGCAGCAAGGGAAAAAGGCGGCAATATCGAAAACGAGAACGCACGCACGCACCTACGCACTGCTAAAAATCCAATTCCATTCTTCGGAAAGCAATCTGTTCCTGCGTGTGGCTGGCCGGCGAAGCCAACCGCTTCTGGGAGGGGACGGACGGCCTCTTTTCGTCAGGGATTTCCTTGGACAATGAGCTCCGAGCAGTGCCAGCAGCCATCTCATCTGCGAAATCTAGGCCTAGCGGCTGATCTGTCCATGGCTCCCCGGAGTCAAAAGACTGGGCCTACCACCATCGAACCATTGACGCAGGCTAGCCGTGAGGTTGCAACGGCCACCATGTTGATGACTGGTACTACCGCATCTTGTAAGTCTCGAGACTTTTGACTTTCTCTTCTCTTTTTTTCCTCTTCTGCACTTTTGTAATCTTGTCTTTTTTGTCTCTGGTCCGTACCCCTCCTGCTGCTTCTTGGGTTCGTCTTCGGGCACGTCCGTCGTCTGCTGTCTTCTGCCTACACACAACATACCGTACAACATACGGTTCTCATTATCCATACCGCCAGTCGGCAGTTCACGGTGTATGTACCACATGATTACTTGATCTGAACAATCCGACCTACATGCATTACCCACACCTACCTTTCTTTACCTCGACTTACACACACACGCTCACACACTCACCCAAACACATAAAGTCTATTCCCGCTCCGCCCCGTGCTCCAAGGCAGTCTATGCGTGACAACTCTGTTGGGGAGACAACAGTTTATCCTTCTCTCTCTCTTTGTCCTTCTCCCCCCTTCTCCGAGGCGAGTTTGAGGCCAGTCCCGGTGTCCATTGATAGCTCCCTCCGTGCTCGGTACTACAATCTACGGGTACATGACCATTCAATCTTAACACAGCCTACATTAGGAGCTGCCCCATCAAGTGAGTTTCCAGACGAGTCCGCCCGCCGGCCTGTCAATGCACGGGTCTCTCCCGCCTTGGCCTGCGAATGACTGGACTGACTACCGCGCGGACTACTACTACTATTGTTTAACTTGCATTGCATTGCTTTGCCCGTCCCGCGAACCCTACTCCCTTTTTTTGCTGCTTCCTCTTTTACATTACCTCACCTGCATTATTTACCTTTTAGTCTCGCTTTTATCGTTTGTTTCAACTGGCTGACCGGAGACTACCCAACAGCCACGCCGCAGCCGCAGGTGCAACAGCTAGACGCCGACACCACTCGTGTCATTGCCCCGCATTCTGCACCAGCAGCTGAGGCCGTTGCCGCTGCAGGCCAAGCTATAAGTTCTTCGCCTCTTGCTACCGCCGATACTACTACTAGTAGTACTGCTGCTGCCGCACCTGCTTCTGCTTCTGCCCCTGCTGTTGCCGACGTTGCTGCCGCTTCTGCTGCTGCACCCTCGTCGACGCGCGACTCTCCTCCGTCGTCTACATGTAGCTTTGCTGGTGACTCTTTGCTCTCCGGGAGGTCGCCCGCTCCAGCTCCACCAAATATGCTCTTCTCGGATCTATACAAGTCCACGAGGTCGCCGCTCGCGAGGCTGCGTCAGCAGTCCGGCGTGAGCCCCGACGCCGACTTTGACGCCGACCTCGTGAGCAAGGATAAGGCCAAGAACAAGGAGGCCGTCAAAAGGTACTTGGCTGACAAGATACGAAACGATTGGGAATTCAAATGGCCACGGCCCAACAGCACCGCCCAGGCTCCTTCGGGCGCAGGCACTACAGACTCTGCTCCGGAGAATGCCAAGGAGGGTGATGTAGAGACCTCGGCCGAGTCGCCGTCACATGATCATGAGGATCCGGTGGCGGAGAACTTGGACGACAGCGAGGATGACGATGACAACGACGATGCTGTATCAACTTACAGCACAGTGTCAGAGGACGCCGCACACTTCAAACCTCGACTGGAGTGGTGGTCTGACTGGTCTGACGATGATGCCGCTGCCATGTCGTCAGCCTACCGTTTTGATACACCTGATGCTGTAGGGCCCACGGTACAGGCAACGGCCGAGGCCAAGCGTGCAAAGAGACGACGGGCGGTCCGCGAGGAAGAGTCCTGGAACTCAGGTCTGGCTTGCTTCAACGCGCGCCGTGATGCCTGGACAAATGCAAAGACTGTGCGCGTGAAGCCAAAGGCACCATCTACCCCAACTACGCCAATGTCGCCATCGTCGCGGCGTCTGTCGTTCTTCCGATTCGTCTCGACCTCGCCACCCGTCTCGCCTGGGCAGTCATTGTCACCAGAGACCACTCGGACGTCTGGCGATACCACGGCAATAACCTCTTCAGATGGCGACTCGAAAGAGCAGCCCAGGGTTCCTGCTTCACGTTGTACGGTCGAGACACTTCTACCTCTCGCACCACCACTACTTCCTCCCGCAAACCCCATGCGCGCGTCTATTACGCCGGCCGCATACCCTAATTTATACGACAGAATAATCGTGCATTCATTGACGCCTGCATGCCCTGTCAACCTGGCCGATGTACTACGGTCTTGTGTCGTCGGTTGGAAACGCGACGGAGAATGGCCTCCGCGCCAGGCCGAGGTACCCATGCCGGTGGTGGCTGTTCGTAAGAAGAAAGCCAGCAAGCCCACGCACAGTCGCCAGTCCAGCACAGGCCGTCGCTTGAGCCTGGGGTTTCTGGGCAGACGTGAGAGCACTGCAGGTGACGCTCAGCCAGGAGACCCGGCGGCTGAGGATGGTGCGGCTGGTAAGGGCATCCGCAGGAGCATTCAGCGAGTCCTCGGCCTCGGCCATGAGCGCAGCGGTAGCAATGTCAGTAACAACGGCGGAGCTTGAAGCACGAAAACTTGGAAAAGCCGAACATTGATTCTCATCATGAATCCGACCAGCATGGCTTTTTTCTCCCGTACCGCGAAATATTTTCATGAAATACGTCACAGGATCACAACAGCGCTTGAAGCATAAGGGAAGATTGACATACCGTTAGCAACCATTCGCTGTACGGAGCTCTCAGGGTCCATTTCGAAAAAGGCAGTTTGCATAGCATTGGGGCTTCGATCCTTCATCTCAAGGGCTTTCCGGCGCTGGTCAGGTATACCCAGCATAGGATGGCGTTTTTAGTTTATGAAAGTATACCCAACTCCTCTTCTAGGAGTTTTGGCTTATAATGTATATCCCACGGGGGAATAGGGGACAGCGGTGCATCAATACAATCTTCTCAACACTTGCAAGGGCCCGCTTTGTGATGGATTTACTTTCCATTCGATTATATATCTCGAGCTTTGGCACAAGGGTGAATCATCCAGTCTTTTGGTTTAACGTGAAAAAGCTCAGCTTGAGCAAGGTGAACAGAGAAGTGATCATATCAGGGCATTCATGGTCATGATCTTATCAGTAGGGTGTGCAAAATCGGAGGAAAATCAAGGAAACTTTCCATCGAAATTATTAACTCGAGAGAAAACTAATCTCTCGCAATTTCTGCGAGCAAAAGCGCAGAACAAAAGAACAAGAACAAGAACAAAAATTCATCTCGTCTTTCGAGAGAATTTTCTCTCTCAGGAACTAGCCTGAGGAACAGGCTCAAGAATCGATCCAGCTCGGATCGGACAAAAGAAAAAACACAAGCCGAAAAGCAGAACAAAAGAAGAGGGGGAGGGGAGAGACTACTCCTCAGGGCCGTACTCGCCGGCCCCGAAGAAGGGGTCCGGGCGGGCGGCCGTAAGGTGCTGGCCAGGCACCAGACCGCCCACGTCAGCCGGGGAGACGTACTCGGGGAGGGAGGGTCCCTGGACGGGGCGGGCGCGGGCGCGGGCGGCGTCGGAGGTGGCGGTGTTGACGTTGTCGCCAACAACGTCGTCGTCGTCGTCTTCGTCCGACTCATCGTCACTCTTGTCGGCGCTCTCGTCGTCGCCGCCCTCGTCACCATCGCCGTCGCTCTCGTCCTCATCCTCGTCGCCGCCGGCGCGGCCCCCGTGGTGGAGCATGATGCTCTGGTTTCCGGCGTCCATGGCCGCCATCATCTCGACGATGTCGCCCGAGGCGATGAGGTCGGCCACGGCGGCGCGGGTGGCGGGGACGCCCTCGGGGGCCTCGAAGGCGACGGGCAGGTTCCACAGGCGGCCCGTCAGCTCGTACTCGCGCAGCAGCAGGCGCTTGAGCATGGCGACGCCCATGCCGATGCCGCTCTGCACGCCGAGGAGGTACTGGCGGTCCGCGGCGTCGTCGGCGCCGCCCGTGGCGACCGCGGTCTGGATGTACTCCTCGGCCGTGTGGTACATGTTGCGCGGCCAGTCGCGGACGTCCTGCGAGAAGCACGTGCCGGCGGGGCAGGTGACGACGTCGCCGTCGTCGTCGCGGTACTGGTTCTTGGCGAGGCCGACGCGGGACTGGTCCCCCGAGGTCAGGTTGACGGTGGGGAGGGAGGAGTCGTGGGGCTGCGGGCCAGAGGGGGTGAAGAATCCGCGGGCGGCAACAGGAACGGGAGCGGCAGGAATGGAGCCGGCAGGAACGGGAGTGGCAGGAACGGAGCTGGCCGGGGTGGGAGCCTGAGGAGCAGCGGCGAGAGCGTTGCTGGTGCGGTTGCCATCAGATCGGGCGCCGGCGACGGTGGTGTTGGCCCTGGGAAAGGGCAATGTGGGGGCATGGATGATGGGACCACGGTTGTTCAGGGCAGAAGAAGACGCTCTGGGCTTTCTGACGGTAGGAGCTTTAGCTACAGGAACGTTGCTGCTGCTGGTCGAAGATGTAGAGGCCTTGGGCTTGGCGGCGGGAGCAGTTCTAGCTGCAGGATCATTGTTGCCGGTGGTAGAGACTGAAGAAGCCTTGCGCTTGCGGACGGTAGGAGTTTTGGCAACGGGAACATTGTTGCTGGTGGTCGACGACGACGAAGCCTTGGGCTTGGCAATGGGACGAGTGCTGGCAACGGGGACATTGCCGCCAGTGGTAGAGGAAGCAGTGCCAGGGTTGGTGGTGGGAGCTGCAGCGACAGGAACGTTGTTGCTGGAGGTAGTATGAGCAGTGCTCGGCTGGCTGGCGGTATAAACAGAGCTGGGTTGGCTGGCGGTATAATCAGTGGCGGTATGAGCAGTGCTGGGCTGGCTGGCGGTATGATTGCTGGCAACGGGAAGATTGTTGCTGTTGGTAGAGGAAGCAGTGCCAGGTTGGATGGTGGTAGCTGCAGCAGCGTTGGTAGTAGCTGCGTTCAGGTTCTGCGGAGGACGAACGACGATTTCCTTGTCGTCCTCAGTCGGGTTGGGTGCCTTGCTGACAACGCTCCTCAGCTTGCGAGGGTTGGCTCTGAACTTGTGCATGCGTCGATCCTCTTCGGACTGGGGGGCCGACTGGCCCGTCGTCGATGCCTGAGTAGACTGCACGGCTCCGGGGCCGTCGTCCAGAGAGTCCTCCTTGGCGGAGTCCGAATCATCAGAGTTGCTCTCCCATTCGGAATCCTCGCGGGGCTTGGGTCCCTGCCAGCGAGGCTCGCCAGCTCTGTTTCCTCTCTCTCGTGCCATGATGCCGTGTTCGTCGATGGGTTGACCGACGACGATGAAGAATCAAAGACGGCGTTGGAATTGAATATGAAGACGCCGATGAGATGAAGTCAAAGACAACGACGATGTTGCTGTGGAAGACGGCGATGAAATGGCTGTTGCTTGCGTCCAGTTCAGCAGCAGAGTAGGATGTGATGAAGGTGATGGTGTTTTGGTCGCCGAGTGGGTGGAAGGTGCAAAATAAATAATGGTCAGTGACGTGCAACTGGATGTGGCCGGGCAGCTACCTAGGTAGGTACTTGGGATGAAGGTGGGCAACAGCACGGCGCGTCCTATTGTTGTTCATGTTCTTCACAGCCCCGGGTTCCTGCCATTGTTCTATTTCTCGCCCTCGACGCCAACCCAAGAAGACGGGCACGCCGCATCTATTCTGGCAGTCACTGTTTCTTTCTGCCTGAGGAAGGGAAGCCCAGGGCATTCTTGTTTGCAAACGCAGTAATACGTATTCATCTCAGGATTACATTTGCCATTGTTGCTGAGGTCTTTGCTTAGGAGTTTGAAGGAATAAAATAGTTAAATGTTTTTGTAACAATATATCAAGTCAACTAGAACAAAAATAAGTGGTAGATACACCGACGTCCAAAGAATATATATGGAGTTGTTCAGAAAATCAAGACAAAACTTTGAAAAATGCAAAAAGAGGGCATCTGGAGTTTGCTCCAGACCGCCTTGATTCTTCTGAGGTAAATCAGCCAGTGACCGGATAACCTGTCAAGCTGCTCTGACACTGGGTGGGTTCGAACCTCAGTGCCTGGGACAGTGATTTAAGAACAGTATTGTGTAAAACTGGACCAGTTGACCAGAAGCTATCGGCGTTTGTTGAATGAAATACCACCTATGGGGACTCATGAGGTCTCCGACGCTCTCCCAAGTACTTTGTCTTTGTCTCTTGGCCGTTCCGATATATGCCGCGGTCTTATTCAAGTTGTCCGGTCAACAGACTGGGTGTACATGGGAGCCTGATAACTCCGCGTCTCTGGGCTCGGGAGAGCGAGGACACACTCGCTTTCCCTCCGCTTTCTGTCTCGCATTCCCCTGAGAACTAAGAAGTCGATTCTGTCCGGTCTTTTTTCTTTCCTCTGATGACTGAACTTCAACACGTCTTGCTTGAGTTTTATCTATTCAGATTGAGCTGAGTGGGAAGGAAATGCCAATTCAACACTGGGTATCGCTTTGGATTGGACGGTAAGCGGTTTGTCTGTAATGTTGGAACTGGCAATTCCTATTTGACATCAAGGTCGTCCTGTTATTTGCAGGTGGTAATTACAGATGTCCTCGATCCACTGCCAATTCCATGAACCAAATTATACACGCAATCAAAATTACTTGTTGCGTCAGTAGAGTATTTAGTAGTCACCCGAACACTGCGCAACCCACGGTACAAATGTGATGTTCATACCAAATTCAAAATTCAGCTCATGACTGGATGCAAACGCCTAGCTTGTGACGATGTGTCTGCCTATTTGAGTATGTCAGAGTCAAAGTCCAGAGTTGGCGAGGTTCTTGATGCTCGACATGTGGAGACAGGAAGAGTCTCAAGACTTGATTGTTTTACATCGAAGTGAGCAATAGTCAACGTCAGTGTCTGCTCATTGGTATCGTTGGCAAAAAGGACAACTTGCTCCAGACTGTAATTTCCAATGTCATCGGATAGTTTATACCACGACTTGCAGATAGAAAGTATCGGGTTCGAACAGAACGAGATGGCAGGATATGGAAATTGTCTAGCAAAGCTCTGTGTTCCTTCAGATGTAGGTTGGCCATCACGCTTATTATAACATTTAAGTTGGCCATCTCGAGTTTCCCTACCTGACAGTCAAGAACCAGTCATAAATTGGCGAGCAAGCACTACAGTGGAATACTATCACTGATGATGACACTTGAGCTTTCGTCGAGGTGTTAAATAAGTATAAAAGATGGACTACACCTAATGTTCAGATAAGCAAGGCCATATATCATGATGACAACTTGATTCATATTATTATGCAAAAGAAAATAGTTTATGGAAGTTGACTTGCCGCCGATCGATATTGAGACATGGCAGTGATGAGTATCTTTGGCAGGGGGCATATTCACGCCACGGAAATGCCACAACTCCGACCCTTTGGGTGTCTACATCTTAGTTTCTGTTGTACAAATAATGGTACAAACTACCAGCAGGCATCTAGATCAATATGAAAGAACTCGACCGGCATGTGAAGCCCGTTCTTCCCACCAGACAGTTTATAATCTGTATCTGAAGACCCATGTGTTTGCTCTAGCCAACCAAGTATTCGAGATCATTCAACCCAGCCAGCCTAAAACAAGACTGAATGTATACCTCTTACTCGGCTGGCTGGTCTCTGATAATACAAAAATAGAAACTTTCTGCAGTAGAGTAGACGTTCCAATGCGTCCAAGACACAGCCACACGAACCTTCTTCAAGGCACTCAGCCGTGTTCGCTGCCGTATCGCGAGCTTGGAGGTGGCGCACGCAGGACCAAGTTATTACCTGCATGCTATACTTTCCGTATATCGGAGCCTTGCATGATACTTTCCTCTGACCGGAAAATACAGACGCAATAAGCCCCAAGGTGCTGACATACATTCTGTATCTCTGACCGTTGACCTTGTCGTCGGGATAATCCTCTATAATTATGGGATCCCGCGGTAAGCTCTGGTCTCGTGACTTCGTATATCCACAACGACGACCCCGCCCCTTTTCCCGGGTAAATCGAGAATTATTAGGTAACTTGCCGGTCGTCTTGTGACCGTAACCAGAATACATAGTTTGTCTAGATCCCCAACGAGATTGAATACAATTTCAGCTGCTCCACTACGACATGTGTCCGACTAAACTGGAGGAGACCAAAGCAAGTCGGGACGGCGTGGACAGGTCAGCTCTCCTGTAAAGTGAGGGGATCTTGCCTAGAGCAGCCCGACAAGAAGGTCCAGGTCGCCAGTCAATAACGGGGATGATCATAGTGGAAGGGCATCTCGTGCCAATTCGTACCTAGATAATATTGACAGTAGCGATGAATACTTATCATGGTCCATGCCAGACCAGAGGTCTAGACAGATCAATGTACCGTACAACACAGGATCGCCTCCAGTACACAACACCAATTGCACGCTTTACTCCGAACAGCACCATCGCAACATCAGGAAGAAAGTCAAGTAAGAAAGGCAGGTGTTCTTTTCTTTTTGTTTCAAAAGGACCGCCAAGATCGTACAAAACAGAGCATATAGTGGAACAAGAAGATCGACCCCTTTATTTGCAGCGTCGCGCAATCGTCGACCTCTCCAAGACGAACCAACTCCTTCTCGTGCCGTGAGCGCAGAAAAAAGATGAGAAAAGCACAATCGCCGTAACCAGTTGTGTGACCCCGAAAACCCTTTGTGCTTGAGATTCTTCTCCCTCTCGCTCTGACCCGGATATTTCCCAATGTGTAGCAATAGAACCATTTCCCAAGGCTGAAGCAGCAGAAAACACCTCCCCAATGTGGCGCGCAGAAAAACAACGTGCGGCCCCCGGACTGGCTTTGCGAAAACGACTAGACAATAACACAACCCAACCCCTTGCCCCCAAGATAGAAATCAGTGTCGTTCTATATGTAGGTATTCTTTTTCTTTCGTCGTCATAATTCCGTGATGACTGTATCGTTGCCGCGACCGTATGAGCGGAAAACCCCAAAATGACTCCGTGGTATGAACCGATGCGATTAGTTGTAAAATGCAAGAACCGTCAATAAGTTGCTGGAACGCCCGCCTGCCCATTCGTGACCCAGAAAAACAGCCTCCCTCATCTTGCGAGGTCGAAACACCGGTTGAGATGAATGATTTTTTGTGTCGCAATGGTATCTTCCACCCATAAAAAACCGAACAAAAACGAAAAGGTATCGATTGTGATCTTCACTCGTGCCGCGCGCTCATCGAGAAATCTTTGACAAACCAAAGCTGACTGGATGAACACAAGAAATAGGTATGTCGAAAAGGATGTTTATACAGAGGTGGGGAGAATGTGAGAGACCGCAGATGCCAGCAGCAGCCGAGCTGTAAAGGCGCTCTCATGGTGTGAAGATGAAGGTGAATTTTGTCGATGCCTGACGCCTTTGCCGAGTTTCCCCAAGATGGGACGGCTGTCGCGAGAAACGAATGAGCAAACTGCAAACATGAAGATTCATACCAACGGAGACGACGATAAATGGACAAAAGCCCCACTATCATACGGTAGCGAGACGATCAGCCATTTACCATCGTCGACCGAGTGGCTGCTGCTGCATTCTGTTTGGCGACACCGATGGGGAGGGGCTGGACAGCGTCAGGCCGTTGGCGGGGTTGATGATAGGAATGGCGTTGCGAGTCCGCGTGGCGGCGGGCTGGTGCAGCTTCAGGGTGGACTGCTGAGTGTGGTAGGTGGGCGGAACAAAGGCCGGCGACGAGGAGTTGAGCGAGAAAGCCGATGACACCTGCTGGGGGTGCTGCGTCGGCGACGAGTGGGGAGAGTTGCTGGACAGAGATGACCGGTCCGAAGCTGAGCTGCTGATGGAAACCAACTGGAAAAAAGAGCAAAAGCAATTAGCCCCCTATTCTGGTTTTGTGCAGATGCATACAAATGACCGTCGATTCGCGATGCTGAGTTGCGCAGGTCCACGAAGAAGAACGCCGACCCGCGATCAGGGGTACTCGTCAATAACTTACATCACTCTCGGTCAGGAGCTTGGGGCAGAACTCCATATCGTCGTCCAGGTCGAAGGAGCGGCTGCTCTCGAATTGTGTCCGGAAGTTGGAGACGGCGGCCGACTCGGTGAGCTCCTTCATGCTGCGCACGCCACGGAACTGTCTGTGGGAGTTCTGGGAGACGGAAAGCCTCGGTGCCCTCCGGTTGCGTCCGCCATGGTGGTTGTTGTGGGAGACGGAGGGGGTGGCGGCCGTGGGCTGGTGATTGTACTGGTAGTATGAAGACATCATGGGCGGCGGTCAATGTGTGAGATCGTGTTGGCGATGATGATATGCAAAAGCTCGGGTCGATTATTCGATGCGGCGTCAATTGTGACTGTTGTTGGCGAGGAGCAGCAAATGGGGTGGCGGTGTGTGGTGGTTGAGTGCGAGTCGTTGGTTGCACTGAGCTTTGGGGGTTGGTTTGTGTTCGGCTTGTGGGGAGGTGCCGAGTTTTTGCGGTATTAAAAAAGAGCTTTGCTTTTTGCTTTGAAACAACAACAATAAGAATGCGTGATTGCTCAATAGGAGAGTTGGGATTCAAAGTAAGAGTAAGCAGGCTGCGCTGTTTTGTAGCTTAATGGAATTGGTTTCTTGGAAAAGAGAACTTTTTTCGTTTTGGGATTTTTTGGGAGAGCGTGTTGAGGTGAATGTGCAAGAGTGGGAAAAGCCCGAGAATTTCTTGGTTATGTGCGGTGATGGAGGGTGAGAGAATTGGTGGTTGGATGGATGGGTGGGTGGAAGAATAGCGATAATGCAATGGGGGGGGGGGAAGATTTGAGACCAGAGGAGGGAGAGGAGAATTGGGCGGTTCGGAGAAGGCGAAGGATTTTGTTGGACAGCAGAGCAGAGCAGGACAGAACACAAGAGCACAAGAAAGCCGGGCCAGGGCCCAAGGGACCGCAGAGGGGACAGACAGACAGACGCCAGTGGAGGGAGGGCGGCGGCGGCTGCTCACTGGCCATCGGCTGCCCATGCCCACTAACCTAGCACGATGCCCTGCCCCCCCGTCGCACCCTATGGCAGGTAGCGTCCACCGTCCAAAGGAGAAGAGGCGGGCCAGTCTGTCCAATCAAAGGGCATTTGCCACCCTAAGCATGGACGGGGGCTCCTGTGTCCATCTACCTGCCCATGCCGCTCCGGGTCTAGCCTGCCTGGCGCTGCGCTAACTGTGCTGCACACTGCTTCTGGGCTGCTGGGCTGCTAGTTAAGAGATCCAGTGTGGTGGCGGCGGATGATCGCATAGCGAACCAGGGGAGACAGGACATGCTTGTTGACATGCCACCCACTTCACTTCATCAAACAGCTGCTCTCATCTCTCCACTCACCGTTGTGCGGTGTTGTGTTGTACATTTGGTGTGCGGTGTGGTGTAGTGCAGTGTAAAAGTGTACAAAGCATGTTTGCGGGACCCGTTCAGCGTTCACCCACCACCACATGGCTCAGGCCCAATCAATCACGCACTGTTCTACCACTGAGAGCAGCGGGAATAGTCGTGAACTACTACCAAACTACTGCACACCGCAGCAGAGACAAGACACAGACACACACACATTCTTCATCTGTCTGAACCATCGCAGGCTGTTCAGGTGCTATGCAAACCCAATCGAGCACACCCGGAGGCCCGCGAAACAAGAATAGCAGCTACTACTTTAGCTGCCAGCTGCTGTGTGTGCACACAACATAACATTATCCGTCATGTCGAACGGCACGAACCACGAGATGGTGGGCCGACTATGCGATTCAATGGACAGACCAGGAGATCATCTTTGCATATCTCGAGAGAAAAAGAACGTCCCAGCTGTGACAGGCCTCTGCAACCTCAAAAACTGCTGCCACTCAGTGCTGCTGCGACTGTGTTGTATGTATGTGCAGCATCAAGTGACATGTTATTATGCCACTCCGTTTAGGAAGCTGACCACGACGTCCCATCTATTTTCTCTTGTAGGCAAGATGCCCAGCAAATAGGGGGCACCTCTCAGTTTGGGTAGCTCTCTACTCACTCGTTACCCCAACCGTCGACATTAGGGACCAGTATGTAATGACCAAGGCCAAGTCTATCAATTGTACATAAGCAAATGTGTTTTGTGACCTGGGCCTTGGGGTGCCTTGTGTCCATCGTGACCTGAAGTTTTATTAATATTCGCGGTTCCGGAGCATCTGCGGCTTGCAATGGCGTGGCCGCTATTTCGCACTTCAAGTCCCGAAGTTGCCGCTCTCCGGGTCGATCTCTCTTTCTGGGCTTGCCCTCTCTCATTCAGGCAGCGCTGCTTATGCCGTAATCAATCAAAATCAATCAATCAATCAACAAAGTTCCCACTTGCGGTTCAAAAGTCTCATCCTTGTCGAGACACAAGAAAGCCACAAAGAGCCCTTTGGGGGCTAGAGGTCATGGGACACAGCTGCCCTTTATTTTATGCTTTAGACTGCAATCTGAATAGCCTCGTCCTCGGGAGCGGTAGAAGGCAGAAGGATAGGTTTCTTGTTTCGGTTTGCGAGTTCTTAGCGTCTACTGTCCCCCTCGGAACTCCCCAGCGAGAGACACCAGTTTGGATTGAATGCAGATCTCGAATACATGCAGCGTACGGTTGAGCCAGTCATTCATTGACTGGTGCTTCAGGCTGGTAAGATACTGGCCCGCACTGGAAACAGGGCCGCTGATGAACTGTGAAATCGGTGCTCCAGCAGGGTCAGCAGAAACGGGTGCGATCGAGCGCCGATCACCCTCCCCTCGCAGCGTCACTCATCATCAACCCACCCATCATCCAAAGGATTCATAACAACACCGTCCTCGGACTGTCGAGCAGCACTGTGAGCTGTTATTGTTGATTTCGATGTGACGATTGTTGTCGTATTGTGGCGCCAGTCCGGCACCGTCATTCTGCAGGTCTGAGCGCACAGTGAGCTGGGGGGAAAAGGGTTGCGTTGGGCTTGGGCTGGGTTCTTCTTCGATGATCCCAGTCGCCCTCGTCCTAAGCCTGCACTGCAACACCAGCCCACAATAGTGGCTCCGAACCTTGCAAGCGTCTGGTCTTTTTGCCTTCTGCGAGAGAAGCACTGGAAGGATGGGGCAGTCCATGGGCGACCATTGGGAAGGGAAATGACCTACTTTTGCCTGCCCGTGTTATATTGTCTCCAGTCCGAGAAAGTAGTGTACGATGACTTCCGAGAGGCTCCATTCAATAAGGAACGTGGGATTTGTTCCTCAGCTTCTTCTCCCGAGTCGTGAGTACGGAGTATCTAGATGCAGCGCAGCGCCTATGGCGGCAGGCGGGTAGGTAGCATTTCTGCACAGCTTATTAGTGAATGCCCGCACCGGCTGGCGGCTGACGACGATGGCAGAGCTTCACGAGGCCTGGCGGACATTACTTAGTTGTAGAGCGTTTCAAATCGTCTGTTTCAAGCCGGAGCCGAAGTTCATGCGACTTTCGGGGCTCAGCGCAGTGCTCCATGCTACCGACTTGGCGCAGTCTCGCCTGAAGCTGTGGTGTTTCAAGAGCGCTGGAAATTAACATTACCTGTACGAGCATCCCTCCCTCCCCAACGCAATCTCTAGCGACGGTCCCCCAGGGCTGTAATAAGATATTTCGCAATTAGACGTTAGACAGTCAATGTTACTCGCATATTACAGATGCCTATCCAAAGAGATTGTCCCATCATATGGCAGCCCACCACAACGGTTGTGACTGGGTCCACCGCTAGCAGCATTCTTCACTTCAAGAATGTCCGTGTCGAGAGGACCCTGGGCCTGGAGGCAGGCAGGCTCAAGATTCAGGGTCCAGAGAAAGCCAAACCTTGCGCATCTCCATCTGGCATTTCATCCCACGCCGGCGACGGTTGGCCGGTAACTCTTCTCCGGGGTCCGGGCGAGCCTGGAATGATTGACATTGATTCACGTGAGCATCATGACATACACAACTCCGTCCCTGGTCAACCCAAACTCATTGTCGCTCATCAATGATCTGCTATCGTGTGCAACTTGACGTTGATCTTGGAGGGGGAGAGATAAAAAGTTCGGATGTCGTGCTGCGTATTACTGTGCGCCCTTGCACGTAGTGGACAGGTGTGACGAAAGGGGCGAAAAAGCCACTGCGCGGCTACGGCACTCCCCAAGTAACCAAGCTCTGTCAGTCCTGGAAGTGTACAATAAACATTCCAAGATCGCTGCGCTTACACACTTGGCTGGCTTGTCCGCTGTGCCGTTTGTGACGCTCGTCATCGGACAAGTTGCCCTCCTTAGAGTGCTTATTCCCCGGCAGTCATACCGTACTTGCTCACCAAGCCCGCGGAGGATTCCCGACAGTGTCAGCCTTCAAAATGGCAGGCAAACAGATCCTGTGGGAAAGATGACTCCCTTCGCCACCGGCGTCTAAACACACCAGTCACCAGACCGCCCCTCCCAAGTAAAGCAGGTAGGACGACATGTTTGCTATTCCGATGGAGCAGTTTGAGCAGCCTCATAAATCTATTCAACCTCTCGTGCTTTTTTTTTTTTCCTTCTTCGGCTAGCTGGACACAAGTTGAGAAGAGCAGACAGAAGAGGTTGGACGAGACCAGCCGTCATTGGCGCGGGGTAGACCGTAGTAGCATTTGCGCCGATACTATTTTAGTTGCCCAGCAAGGTTTCTTTCCTTGGAATCGAATCGTCCTGCCCGATAAGATCTGGGAAAAGAAAGAGGGGTTTCCTTTCACTGTGGTGGGCATCTCTCGGCAGCTACTTGCTTAGATCGGAAGGGTCAAGGGACTTTCAGGGCCCCCAGGGGAACGATCGAAAGTTGCGTTTTGGCAAGTTTGTGGTTGTTCAGATGAACTCTACTTTGTGGCCCCTGGCGGCAGCAGTAGGAAAGGATACTCCCTCACACGGGCTGGCAGCTGGCTGGATCTTCTAGAAGCATGAGAATCTGGGGGACTTTGCAGCCGAGGACGAAAGTCAAAATAATTCCTAGTGTGCGTCTCTGATGACCATGCGTACATATTCGTCTTGTCTCGATGCTGCGGGCTTGGGGGCTCCGGATCTGGTACAAGTTTCAAAAACACCCGATGGGAAACACCTTCTGTACTGAATAGAGTTCAAACCACATCTTCTAGGCCAGCAGGCCAGGTCAGTGCTCTGCCGCAACGAATCCTGGGTTACCTGTTATGGAGCCCACAAACCCCAGAGTCCCCAAGAGTCAAGACTGGGCGCTCGCAGCGTCCCGCGCGTGCATATCTCGGGCATACACACACCAATACAATGGAGTCCTCTGTGTGTATCCTCGGATCGATGGGCACTGCCACACCGCCGTTTCTTTTTTGTCGGCCATGAACCTCAGAAAAAGGGTGCTGCAGCTTGGCTTTGCTGGCTGCTGGCTGGAAGGGACCATGATGCTTGCCCATTGGACGAGGCCTGCGGGTCGGTTTATGCATGCCATACAGTCTACTCTGAAGATGGACATCCAGGACAGATAGAGGTTGTAACGTTATGTACGGGGGTGTCACACAGAGCGAAGCGAGAGGTCAGCAAGTAACCTCTTTGGACGTGCTGCCTTCCTGCTTCTTCACCATATGCAGAGAGCTGTCTGATCTCAAGGTCTGGCCTGTCTGTCTGCGTACATGGTCATGCGGCCGGGCCCTGCAACTCGGGAGTCTCGACAGGACGAACAATTACATGCAAGGGCGAGAAGGGGGGAAGCAACTCAAAGCAACTCTCTTTGCACAGCACTCTTCACTGCAAGGCGCTCTGCTCCTCCATTGTACTGCGGGATTCCCCTTCAGCCCAAGCCACCGGGCGCGTGTCCCCTACGTGGAATACTAGGCTCATGCCCTTGTCCTTGCTCTTCTCTTGCTTCTGCTGTCCTGCCGGTTTCCGTCCAAAGGGGGAACATGGAATCTGCCTTATGGGCGGGTAACGGGCAAATCCGATCAACGAAGGAAGCATTTGCCCATTCTCAACAATCACATTGTACACTTCTGTCAGGTAAATAAGGTAGCCAAAGAGTATAAACTGTAACCAGCCGAGTATATCACAGCGATATAGTCGCTGGCTGGCCTGTGCACACTGGGGATGGATGGCTTTTGCGCCGTCGAGTGTCTAGATAGCCAAGCGGGCGGGAAGGCGGGAAGGGGAAGGGGAAGGGAGGGAGGATCTCGGATTCTGATTTGCGCATGGAGGGCACTGACTCCGAAGACGCCCGTTTTCTTTCCAATCTAGCCCTTGACAACCCTTCCAACGGCCAACCCCGCGCCTATATCGTCATTGCTTTTTCCTTGCGTGTGTCTTTGAAGCTCGCTGTCGCCGAGCGCGAGGCTGCGCCGAGCAGAGCTTGTTTGTTTTGCATGGGCACGTGGTTTGGGTGTATCTACATGTCGTGAGATGTGGCACGATGATTTCTGCTCGCGGAACTGAGCGATATGCCCCGAGTCTTGAACGCGAGTTTTTCTCGGCGGATCAAAATTCATGATTGCGGATGACTAAAATGTCAAGTTGTGATGTATGGTGATTCGGCGTCTCTTCTCCCAAGTTTCATACCTGGAGACATCGTACCATTGCAAACCATATTCTTCAGTGCTGCGGTCTTTCGATGGGCAACACTGGATCAAGGCCGACCTGCAGTGCCCCTGCAGCAAGGAGATTGCCGCCTCGCAGCCTGCCTTGAGACTTACATGAACATTCTCCATGCCAAGAGACGAGGCCGTTTCCTAGGTGATCGCGGGGGCATTCATATACTTGGTCAAGATGTGAAGAATCTTGAAAGGCATGAACCGTGTCTTTGATTTGATGGCAATAGTATTGGTCCGCTTTTGTTCCTCTATCATGCCCAAGTGCATAAAGTACAGACGTGTATTTAACCTCAGCGATAGGTAGGCTCTCTGTAAAGAAAATGGCTTTCGTCTCGAGGTTTCTCTGGTGTCTCGACTATAGTCTTATGGTGCTTGTATGAGTCCCGGCACCACCGTATAAGCCAACTCCTCTCCATATGCTTACTCTATACTCCGAGGCATCTCAGTGAATCAAGCGGTAATCGTAGTTTGCAGAGGGCAACTTGGTCATCATATTACTGAATTTAAGAGCTAGGTAGTTCCTTCTGATATTGAAATGGTCCTATGTGCTCACCACAGGAGCTATTAGCATCGATGATCCTTCTTGAAGAGAGAACCATTCCAAGCCAAAATCTTTTCGCCATGGACAAGATCGTAACGAATGTATACCCATGAGCAATTCTGCAGTAGTCATCATCCCATGCTTCTTCTGTGACCAGGCCGTTTCCACCCTAGCCTTGCTGGCTTCCTTCCTTTTACTACCCCCATGGCTTCTAGCCCTTATCAAGTCCTCGCGCCTTGATGAAACGATTGACTTGGTCTCGAACCGCTTTCTCATTGTATTGCTCATGGACCTCGTAGAAAGAGATCAGCTCTTGCGTGCAATCAATCATGCCTTCAATCTCAACAGTGCTCTCGGCAAGAAAGGCGGCGAATCGTTGCAGCTTGCCAACTCTTGCCTCGTTTGATTTGTTGTCTTTCTCAAAAGCTCCGCCCGGCGTCGTCTGACCACTACTCAGACCCGAGCCAAAGCCTCGAGCTCCCGCCTGTGCCTGGCCCTGAGCCTGAGCCAGAGCCTGTGCTTGTGCCAAAGCATTTTGCGCAGCTGCCATGCCAGCAGCTTGGCCTCCTTGCAGGGAGTTCGGTCTGAGGACAAGCGATAGGAGTATTGCCGCCAACGCAATGGTATGTGGCGCATAGAGTAGAGGTAGATCAGTCATGTAGTGGTCGTTGATAATGGACCAAGAGAGAGATATTTCGTCTTGCGATAAGAAGAAATCAGATTGTAATTTGGTCAGCGTCCGATACGGCTGGTGAATGGTCATCTGCGCACTCATCTCGGAGATGAGGAAGAATTCGCATTCGCCGAGCCGTGACATGTCCAAGGTGAGGAAGTCTGAGGCAGGAGTATATCAGTACCGGCTTCCGACGTCGCGAGACAAGGTGGGCGGGCAGCTGCTTATGGACGTACCGGGCCAAAGGGAACGAGCCTCCTGAACGACAAGCCTAATGTGTTGAGGAGACTCTTCCATTTTACACGCCAAGTATAATGCCGTTGTACAAACGAGGTAGGGATTCGTCCGGCGAACCTCGACTTTCGTGTAGAAACGCCTGATGTATACTTGGGCAGTAGCCACGACTTGCTGACGAGTGACAAGTCTTTTCGCTAGGCGGGTGACCTCTAGACACGAGAAAGACAAGGTGTCAGCAACAGTTCAGCCCGAGGAGGAGTCGGTGACCAACGCTGGTTAAAATAAATGCTGAGGTGCCGCCATTCGGGCAGAGGAAACATCTGCACGAGGGCCTGTTCATCTTCCCTGAGCTTCTCTCGAATCGCACCAAGTTCGTCCTTTGTGAAGGTCCAGAAGCGACGCTGGGTCGACTCCCAGAAGCTGGCTGCCATGGTTCGAGTCGAGGGGATCCGGGTTTCGGGGCGTCATTCGCGTAGTAATCATATTGACACGGCGTCTCTGATGGTTCCCAGTCGGACCCTGCAAAAGGGAGTCAAGTAGTGGACAGAACTGGACCACCTATGACATGCTCGTCGTCGGCGTTGACAGCAGCAGCGACCTCACAAGGCTGAGAGACGGAGGACTGAGGCGGTAGGTACGTACCCGGCGTATCGGGTCCCCTAGCACAACAAACACAATCGATCGTGAACCAGATGAGGCTGCCAAATCAACGACGAGCCAAATGGCTTACGTCGGCTCTTGGGTGGTCGCAGCTGGGCTTATCGCGGGGACCAGCTCCCGCTTTCGGCCTAGCGCCCAGCGATATGACGAAGAAGCGGCTCTAATTGGATTTTTGACGTTCCAGGATGGTCCAAAGAGAAGAGCACAAGCACAGAAGATCCCGGTATGTTGTACCGTAGTTCAGGTCTCTGGTAGGTGGCTACCAAGGTTCCGTAGAGGTAGCAGCACACACACCTCTCTCACTCTCTACCAGCTACCTTAGACCCTCCTGTCGAGCTTTTGGTTCGGCCTGCCGTGTTTCCCACCCGGAGGAGAGCTGCAAGTCGACGTCAATCTGTGCCGAGCCTCGAGCTTTAAGCCTCAAAACCACTACTTACCACTCCGCGTATCGCGACACCATCTGCCACCTCCTTATCCCTTCCCACACTACGAACGCAGTGGATGCCCGCGACGACGGATTCGTTTTCCACCGGTTGTGTTCCACGGCGCTCGCCCCCTGTCGCTCCGTCGTCAGCTATGCCGACCTCGTAACGACACGCTATAGTCCTGCGATCACCTCCTGCATGATCTTCGGACATGAAGGTCCCGGATGTGGTCACAGAGATAGAGATGGAGATGGAGGAGTCACAGAACCAGAGGGACGCGCGCGTAGAGGCGCTCTGGAAGAAGCTCGACTATCAACACAAGAATGAATTGGACTGGAAAGCATTGCAGCGCGGTCTGAAGAAGATTGATCACCGTGAGTGAACGAACGGCTGAACCCGCGCAAGCAGCGGTGCTCGATGCGCTCGGACGGGAAAAAAAGACTAATGCCCGGCCAGCTCTCAAAAATGCCGACGGGATTCTCCAGGAGATCATCAAGGTTGTCGACTCCAATGGCGATGGCAAGATCCAGTACGAAGGTAGGCATGATTTGGATTTCTGGGAGACGCGGATTGTGCTTCTGCTCTGGCCGTAGCAAGCAGCCTTGCGCGCATTCATTCGGCTCAGCTGACGCCTCTTGTCGAACAGAGTTTCGGGTCTTCGTTGAGGCCGCGGAAAAGCAGCTCTTCCTCTTGTTCAAGGCTATTGATCATGACAATGACGGAAGGCTCGACAAGCACGAGCTTCAAACGGCTTTCCAGCGGGCTGGCCTCGCCGTCCCGATGCGGCGACTCGGCTCCTTTTTCGAGGACATCGACAAGAACAACGACGGGTACATCAGCTTTGATGAGTGGAGGTGAGTTCATGGAGCTGCTCCTTTTGCCTATTTGTTGCCTAGACGGGCGATTCTCGCTCGCGGAAGATTGTGTGGGCTGTGCATTGTGAACTTTGCGATCTTGGTACTATTCTTGTATGATTTTGGTGTTGGCACATGCGTCCGCACATGCCTCATGCCGCGCTCGACGTGTGGGCAGAGACTTCTTCTTCTCCTGTCATGAAGTGTCTTGTTCTCTTTCCGTGGAACCCAAGTAATTTTGGTCTTCTCGCGCAAAATGCTAACCCTCTGATTGCGCAGGAACTTCCTCCTGTTTATGCCAAATCAAGAGGCCGCTGCAACGCTACGTGCCGTCTTCACCTTTTACTCGGACATTGTGACTGTGAGCTCGGAGGGGGATTCCATGCTCAACGACGACACGCTGCACAGTATAGGTACGACCTTCAAATCTCTTATGCTAGCTCTTTTTGGTTCGATTGTCAGGATTGCCTCTCCTTTGGATCAGGACCACAGCCAGAGCTCGTCTCCCCCACTACCTACAACGGTAGATGGGCCATCAACCTCCGACAACCCATCACCCCGTTCATCGCAACAGTCGCAACAACACGGGAATCAGACTCTCGACAGCTCCAGTATGGAAGCCGCCGATCACGGACAACAATATGCCACTGCGGCGAGGGCATCCGCATCCGCGCTACGAGCAGCAACATCCGCGGCAACCGCACCGGCCACTCTGAGCGGCACCACCACCATCACCAGCAATACAACGGCACGGGGCACTGATATCGAACCTGACCTGAGTGAAGAAGACATTGCCGAGGAAGAAAATTGGCTGATCAAATACCTTCCCGATTCAGGCTACTTTGTCGCCGGTGCGGTCGCGGGAGGTATTTCACGTACCGCCACTGCTCCCCTTGATCGCCTGAAGGTCTACCTTCTGGTCAACACCAAATCTTCCAGCCATGCAGCCATTGATGCTGCCAAGAGCGGCAAGCCCATCGCCGCCATTACCAATGCCGCCAGGTCTTTCTGGGGAGCCACGCTAGATCTCTACCGCAATGGAGGTCTCAGGGGTTTCTTTGCAGGTACCTCCCCGTCTTACCTCTCTCTCCTTTCTGGTTCTTAGACTCATCCGTGCGCTAGGCAACGGCCTCAATGTGATCAAGATCATGCCGGAAACGGCCATGCGAGTAAGTCCACGGCCGACCTTCAAGACACGGCCGATCGCTGACAAAATGTTAGTTTGGAGCGTATGAAGCCGCCAAACGGACCCTCGCACAACTCGAGGGGCATGGCGACACGAAACACATCAATCCATACAGCAAATTCGCTGCCGGAGGTCTGGCTGGAATGACGGCACAGTACGTTCATCACATCATTCTAGGCCACTGAGCTTTCAGCTAATACTTCATTGTAGACTCTTCGTATATCCCATGGACACTCTCAAGTTTCGGTACATCCCCACCTTATGCGTTGACACCTAACATGCGAGACTTTGGAAACGTGGCTGACTCAGGCCTAGACTTCAATCTGAATATGTTGCCGGCGGTGCTCGCGGTTACCCACTACTCAAGCAGACTGTCAAGACCATGAAGGCCGAAGGAGGATTCAGACCCTGGTACCGTGGTGTCACGATGGGTCTCATCGGTATGTTCCCATACTCAGCACTCGACATGGGAACTTTCGAGTTCTTCAAGACCTCTTGGATCACCTACCAGTCCAAGAAGCTGGGCGTTCACGAGGAGGATGTGCCCCAACCGTCCGGCATGATGACTGGTATCATGGGCGCAACGTCTGGAGCATTCGGCGCCTCCGTGGTCTACCCCCTCAACGTCCTCAGGACCCGACTCCAGACCCAGGGCACCAGCATGCACCCAGCTCGCTACACGGGCATATGGGACGTCGCCCAAAAGACGCTGAAGAACGAAGGCCCCCGCGGCTTCTACAAGGGCCTCGTGCCCAACCTGCTCAAGGTCGCTCCCGCGCTTAGTATCACGTGGATAGTGTACGAGCGAGCAAAGGAAATCATGGAGCTGCAATAGGTGGTCCGGTCCAGCAGAAAAACAAATGGCGAGATGATGAGAAGAGGAGAGAGGGCCGACAAGATAGAAGGTATCTGACCACGGAGGGAACACCTCCGGAGTTGGAAAGAGATGCAAAAGGGAAACGGAGGGGGTGTATTCGGACCTCGCAGCACCACAAAGATGGAAAGCGTCTTCAGCGCAGCATCATACTTGAATCTCTTGGACAGGGAGCGGCGGCATCGACAGGATGACGTCTATGCTCATATTTAAAAAGGGGGGAACAGGAATGAGAGAGGGATGGAAAGAGAAAGGGACTTGGTTGAAATAGAGCAGCTTGATCAGCGGTTCGTGGCCACTTACACTACATGACATGGTAGAAAAGGAGAAACACAAGAAAAAGGTAGATGGAGACAGAGTTTTATAAAGATACCCTTGAGTCACAGATATGGGAGATTTCTTTCGAGCCCACGACGATGCTGGCTTTGATACCAAGTGCCTCGTGAGTCTTTTTTCACTGCGGCTTCCGCAAAGGCCTCGCTTTCCTACTAGTAGATAAAACTAATAAGCAAAATACGACGGACGCATTCAGCATGTCTGTTTCCCCCAGCCAATCTGATGATGCCCGCATACCAGCGGCAGCTAGGTGCTAACTCCCCTGCGAGTCAAGCAAGATCTACATCGTTGTCCCAGTTCACCACAGTCACAACATTTAAAACTCTGCAGTCATTTTTATTGTGGTCTTGGATTGACTAATACTGCTCATGTACAAGAAGAGACCTTATTCAAGAACGACCTCGTCGTCAAGCAAAACGAAGAAACCAAACAACAAAACAACTACAACGCCCCAAAACGCCCCAAATTCCAACTCCTTCCTTCTTGGATATCGATGCTCTATGAAAATCACAACCCCTTCCTCCTTGCATATCTATGCTCGCTCTAATGTCTTCTTACAGCTTTGACAAGTCAAATGGGCCATGCCATCCCCCATTCAAGATCATGGCCGCAATGATTCGTCTCTGATGTTCCATGTCTGATTGCTTATATCCACTCGGGTCCAGGCCGAGAGCCAACAGGAGAGAGTTGGTGATGACGAACATGCCGCAGTCATATCCGTTTGTTTGAAGGGGGACTTCAAAGGAGACCCGGCTCCATTCCTCCGCCTTGTAAAGTGGGCCCAGGAATATGGAAACGAATTCCAGGCCCCCTTCGATCCGATCTTCCCCCGTAGAGTGGAAGGAGTCCACATACGCAATCTCCCGCCGCTGTGGGCGGATGAGTAGGAACGTCCAATGCGCGTTGGCATTGATTGGGATTATAATGGACTCGACGTCCAGAAAGTTTTCTGGGGTCAGACCCCAGAGGCGCTTCAGCATTCGCTTCTTCTGCGGGACGGTCTTCGAGACGATGGCCGGCCAGAAGAAGCTATTAAGGCCCACGCACTTGGGCGTGTCCTTCTTTAGTGTCACTCCTGCCGTCTTGTTGATGTGTTCAGCAGTATACTGCACAGCGGCCTGAATGCAGCTGTCATTTAACCACACACCAGCAGGGACCATGCGTTTAAAGTCGTTAATTCCGAGTTCAATAGACTCCGGACCGCATGTCTTAGTCTTTTGGCCGGTCTCTTGCCAGCCCGGCTTCAGTGTCGCCTCAACTTTTCTGGCCCAGTCGCCGCCCGGAAGCTCCAAGATCACAGGAGCACGTGGCGTTCGTAGCCCTAGTGGCTTCAGAAGAGCGTCCGCTGCTTCGCGGCGCCTCTCTTGCTCAAGTCGTCGTTCTTCTTCCTCGCGAGTTGCGCATTCTGCGCTGTCGGACACCAGCTGCCGGCTGCTAGGCGCCAGAGACGTACGCGCGAAGGATGTTGCCAATGAAACCTCGTCGTCGTTATCGAAGAAATCTCTCGGGTCCTTGTGCGTACGTCTGACCCTGGCACTATTGGAGGGACTGGAGAGTGTGGCGAATCTCGTACACTGCTCGGATTCCTCAACAGTCAACGTTGTGTATCTATAACCGTTGGCTGCAAGGATACGATCCTTCTCATATTCGTAGTTTGCGTCGAAGCTCTCGTGGTGAAGCTGGCGCATAGCAGCATCATCTTGTCTCCACTCCTCGGGCTGATCCGAGTATCTCTTCGAAGTGGCGTGCTGCGCACTGATCGTCTCCAGCTGCGTATTTCTGCGCGAGATTGATGCGGTTTGTCTCTGCCGCGCCAAGATCTTCTGCTGAAGAACCTGGAGCTTCTCCTGGAGCTTACGAGTAGCCAAGTTCTGCTGATCCTCGGTAATATGCTCCTGCTCGATGGACCTGAGCCTGGCTTGGAGCTTGGAAGCCGCGACCGCCGACTGGAGCTCCTTGATGACCAAGTTCTGCTGCTCTTTCTCCTGGTACACCTGCTCAAGGTCTGTGAGCTTCTTCTGAAGGTCTTTGATGGCACGGATTTGCTGGTCCTTGGCCATGTTCTCTTGCTCGAGAGCTTGGAGCTTGGTTTCTATCTCCTGCTCCTTTACAAGCTTCTCCTGCTTGAGAGCCTGAAGCTCCGACTCAAGCCCTTCAACCTTGATGGCCTGGGTTGATTCATGGTCATGTTGTAGCGAGTTGACATCAGTGGAGGCGTCGGTGATGCCGTTCGAAGGACGGTACCTAACAGTCCAGTCGTCGTCGTCATCCTGCGTAGGGTGCTGATGGATATCATTGCTCAGAGGTGTGTTTGTATCTTTGTTCAGAGGTAAGGGTGTATCGTCGACTGTGGGAAAGGCACCGGGAATGACTCTGTTGGCGGAGGTATCTTGGCCTACAGCCGAGTCATCGTTGGCCGGGTCAACATTGATAACAGGGGCGGCCTGCGCACGGCTGGCAAAAAATCGGGGGAAGAAGGTGGCAATATTCCAAAAGTGGACTGTGATAGCCATCATGATTTGTAGGATTGTGAGAATGAGTTGCTGTCGAGGAATCTCAGCGGGCTGCACAGGAGCCGGAGCGAGTTCTTGGGGTTGTACGGGGGCGACAGCGGGCTCCTGATGAGGTTCGGCGGGTTGTTCGTCGAAAGCAGCGAGCTCCTGGTGAAGTTCAACGGGCTGTGCGGAAGCTGCAGTGCAATCTTGAGAAGCTTGGGGGGCCTCAGGGGCTTCAGGTGATCGTGTAGGTAGAGAAGGTGAGAGAGGCGTCGATGAGGAAGCTGTGTTCTTAAGAGCTGCGCGTGTTCGACGGTTGCGTGATACGGGGGCAAAGCGTGCGGGCAGTGTGGCTTCTGCTTGGCCGCTGGATGACTCTTCCTTCTGCTGGAAGAGGCTATCGGTACCTCGGACGATATGGTTCGAGGATGGGAGTTCAGTAGAGTTCTTGCTCTCTGCGGTGCTTGAGCGCTGGGTGAGGTACGATGAGGGTGCGCGTTCAACGGGGATCGTGGTCTCCTGTGCCTCGATGCTGTCCGAACGCTGGACTCTGGGTCTGATAGGACGCTCAAAAGAGGTCCTGGCCTCTCGGGTCTCGGTGCCGTTCGAACGTTGACCTGTCAGGGATGACGGGGCAAAACGCTCAATGGGAACCCTGATCTCCGGAGACTCTGGTGTCTGGTTCTCTGAGACACTTGCGCGTCGGACTTGGAGGTACCGGGGGAATGGGCGTCCAAGGGGTGTTCTGGATTCTGCAGTCTGCGAGTCTGCGCTCTGCGACTGCAGTCCCTGAGCTCTGAATAGGAAGTCGGAGGTCGGGCGTTCAAAGGGTATTCTGCTCTCTGCAGTCTGCGACTCTGCGCTGAGCGACTGCTGTCCCTGTGGAGCTTGGAGCAGGATTCCGCGGTTCAAGCGCTCAAGGGGGGTTCTACGCTCTACAATCTGTGACTCTGCGCTCTGCGACTTCTGTCTCTTTGAATTTCTGACCAGGTGTTTCAGGGGTGGGCGTTCGGTAGGGACCTCGGTCTCTGAGATGGTCTCAATGCTCCGCTTTGAGCATTCGCGGATCAGGCTCTTGAGCTCTTCCTTCTTGATTGGAGAGAGCGTTTGCAGACTCTCGTCAACGTCGAAGTCAGAATCGTCGTCAGCGAGGGTCGACTTCTGCCTCTTAGACGGGCTGTAGTCGTCACTTCCTTCCTCGACCTGTGCAAAGTCGCGCTTAGCGACAGATCTTGGAGTGGGGGCACGAGCTACGGGGTGGCCAACCTTTCTGCGCTTGACAGGCGATCCCGTCGCCTCGCTGGAAGCAGCAGCGAAGCTGCGCTTAGCAGCAGGTCGGGTCGGGGTATCGCCTGGGTAGACGATCTCGCTTTCCTCGGGAAGCGAGAACCTGGTTAGCGACGGATTTGGGGCCTTGAAGCTATTGACCCCGCGGCTTTTATATGTTCGCAGCCGCTTTGGCGCGTAAAAGAGAGGAAGTCGGGGGGCACCGACTTCCTTGGCGAGCTCTCTGCCCTCTTGATGAGCTTCGAAGGCGAACGTGCCAGGAGACTTGCTGGTCAAGCGGCGAGAAGACCGACTGGACGAGTTGCTGGGGGGACTGCGAGGCTCGCGTCTGGGAGAGTCTCTTGTGGCTGCCATGATGACGTTAGCCGTTGTGTTTGTGGGTTCAACTGAAGGTTGAGTAGATGAATGTGGTTGCCAGTGGCAAGATGAATGTGATTGCCGATGGCAGAATGAATCGTGGAAGTTGCGGTGATGTGTGAAGAATCGCAATGTGGACGAAGATGAAAGGAGGAGAAAGGTTGGAGGTGCAAGGGCGATGCGAGATGGCCTTGAGTACTCGACGCGACTCCCGTTTGCACAGGACGTCAACAGCTCTAGCCCTAAAGAGGAGCTTCAGTGACGTAGCTGGTTGCCTGTCTGGGCAACCAGACAATCGTACCTTCCTCCCGCGCTTTCGAGCACAGACACAAAAGACGTCAAACGGCCGTTAAGGTACCTGCCTCCCTCCAGCGCCGCCCCTCCAGCGATGATGGATGGCAGGTAGCTCAAGGTATCCAGTCATGATGCATTCGTGGATTGTCTATCACAGCTGCCTCTTTTCCTCTGTTTCAAGTTTCGTAGCAATGCGGAACGACATTCGATTGACCACCAACGCCAGAGGGGCATCACTGCCTCACCGCATGATGCCTGGCCTGCAATTCCCATAGACAGAGCCACAAAGCCATTTGATGACAATTTGTGATAGCATCTGCCTCTGCAGGGCGCACCCGTGGTTTCCATGAAGATGGTGATCATATCCCGCAAAACCATGGCTGGCTTGATGTCTTCCGCAACATCATGTGACATCGTGACCTCCTGAATTCCATGCTCCAGTGCAAAGTCCATAGTGACATGCTGTTGTGATACATGCCTCTTCAACCATGATCATTTTTCGCACAGCCATCATTTTTCCCAGTCCATCGAATGGCCCATCAAGAATTTTCCAACATCAAGAGACGTCTCGTGAGTCACGTGCAGCATGGGAAGAGGGTCTGAATGGGGAGAGGACATCATGGCAGGGGTCGAGGTAGAAACACAGCAAGCACACTTACGAAGTCAGCTGACTTGTCTAGAATCACAGTCCCGCTCTCGGTTCCATCACTTCGTGTCGGTCACTATGCAATCCTGTATTAAAGTGATAGTCCAGCCGGACCGGAAGTTGATAAAAAAAACGGCGCTTGTGGTGCGATGAAACGGCTGGCAGATCTAGTAATGCTGCCGGTGAGTGAACAATCCAAGTTCAGCAGATTGATGTTCGGATATTTGGGGACACACGTTGGTTCGCTTCCAGCAGGTGCACGGACCAACCGCTCAATTCCGGCCCCCCTAGGCCGCAACCCAGCCGCAACCAACGGCGACTTGATGCGATTGGGGTGGCTTGGCATTAAGGTCCATTGTTCTTTTGAATTCCCTAGGTACCTACATTCCAGGTACCAACCCGACAACAATCGGACAGGTCTCAAATATTGAAAAGTTGCAGCAGATTGGCTGGCTCCCCTCATTTAGCAAGCAAATACAGGCCTACCTAGGCCGATTCAGGTTTTCTGGTTAGTCACGGATCGAAATATGTTTCTTGAATCTTCATGTCATATTTAGAGCCAATGGATTTGAAGAGTCATACAAGTAAATAAATTTAAGCATGTAACTTATCCATACTTCCTCGTTCCAGGTCATACATGTACCTAGTCTCGCACTTAATGCATTACTCCATGAAAGCAACCAGCTACCTAAACGCTACAATGGTACCCGCTCTCAAATGCAAGAACCCCCGCCGTCCACCAACATCATCCTCAAAGACAAAATCTACAGTTGTGACCGAGTCTCTCCCAGCTTCTTTGTCACAAAGGCAGAGAAGTACTCGTTCAGCGCATCCACCGTACCGCTGCCCTCAACCAAGCTGGCGACAATGCCAACATAACCATCAGGACGCACGACAACGACGCCGCCCTTTTCTTCGTCGAGACCCATCTTGGCGTGAGCAGCAGCCTTGGCGTCAGGAGTGCGGCGGTCCCACCGGTCGTCAGCATACACGCAGTCCCGGTAGCGTCCCAGCAGCTCGGGGAGGGCCTTGGATATCTCAATCTTGTTGCGTGGGGCCGCGAAGATGGTGCAGAAGGAGAAGAACAGGCTGTGGGGGTTCAGGCTGTCGTGGTGTGAAACATTGGCAAGATCCGTACGCTGGAAGGCACCGAAGAAGGAATGCTTATCAGACAGGTTCTTGGCAAAGTCCTTGAGTGCTTGCCCTGTAACGGCTGGGTTTCCGGCAAAGACGTAGACCCGGAACGAACCGTTGAGGGGGATCTCCTGCTCGAGATGCACAACGTTGGCGTCTACGACTCTCGTGACATTGGCGTTGATCATGAGACGACCTGTCCGCAGCTTGGTACCCTTGGGGTGGATCAATGGAGACTTTGCAGAGTGCTCGGGTGACCAGTTGAGGGAGTTGGGGCCGTAGGCCACACCATAGCCGCTGGTAAACTCGCAGGACTCCTTGAACGTCTTGATGAAATCATTGTCCTCGCCCTTGTCGTCGGACGCTGCCTGGACCGTGTCTGCCGATGGCTTCGTCGAGAAGAGCTTGGCGTACTTGTTGTCGAAAGCCAGCAGACTCTCTGCGACAGTCTTTCTCTCTGGCTCGTATGTCTTCAGCAAGTCCCTGTTTGCAAAGCCAGCTTCTACGGCGTGGATCTTCCATGCGAGGTTAAGCGCATCCAGGAAAGCTGTGTTCATGCCCTGACCGGCTTTGGGCTGAGGATGACGCATTAGCAGGGGGGACCGTCTGGAGTCTGGCAGAAGCACTTACACTGTGGGTGTGGCACGCATCACCACCCAGGAATACTCTGTGGTCCAAGGTGTACTTGTCCGAGATACCTTGGCCAATAGGGTAGACCGAGTACCATTCAACCCTCTCCCATTCTATTTCATAGGGTGCCAATATCTTCTTCGCAGACTCCTGAACCTCTTCCGCAGTGGCAGTCTTGCGGGGGTTGAAATCTGGGTCTGTGGAAGACGCGATCTGGATGTACAACCGGACCATATTGTCCTCTCGGGGAATAACCATGATCGAACCGTGATCAGAGTGAATAGTGCATTTCATCTAGAACCAGTCAGCTTTTACTCGGACATGTGATCATCGAGCGTGTTGAGTTACCTTGATGTCAGGAAAATCGGTCTTGACAACACCGTCCATGACACCCCACACGTGAGCGATTGGGTCTTTGTGGGTGATGCCGATCTTCAATTGCTCTCTCACAAAAGATCGGGCTCCCTCGCCACCAAAGAGGTACTTTGCACGGACGGTCTCTTCCGCGGTGCCATCGACATGCTTTAATTGAACCTCCACAGGGTACTCCGGGTTTTCACTCTCGTCAGACTTGAATCCAGCAATGGTCCAAGGCCTCTCGACCTTGGTGTTGTTCTTCTCGAGGTCTGCGATGAAGACGCGCTCGATAAGACCTTGGTGGAGAAGAGTGGTGAATGGGTACCTAGCATCAATGAAGCTCGGGCAACTGGCCCAGGTGCCTGTCCGAACGATGCCGCCGCCATTCTTGGGAGGATCCCAAAAGGCCACCTCGTAGACCCTTGCAGGCTTGTGGGCCATGACGGCCGACTTCAAGCCCATGTTGCGCAGGAGATCGAGAGATCTCGGCTGAATGCCATCGGCACGACCGGTAGGCGTAGGTTCTGATCTGTTGTCGATGTGCTTGATCTTGTAGCCCCATCTCGCCAGACACGTAGATAGCATGAGACCGACCGGACCGGCTCCAACGATGACTGGATGCTAGTCAGTACCGCCCTGGTAGAAAATCAGACTGGCTCGCTTACCAATGTCATATTGCCCGGCGGCCGGCTGCTTTGCCGGCTGTGTCTCCATCTCGACTGGGTATGTAGTGGTGATGATGAAATGTATGCAAGCAGAGAGACAAGGCTGATACTGGCGGGAAGGACGACAGGCTAAATGGGCTGCAGCAAAATGTGACTGGGTAGAAGTAAAGGCTGGGCACGCGGCTGTAGGTTAATAAGCGCAAGACTTGTTCAGCAGTGGACAACACGGCCTTCTTTGACATTGATTTCCCAAGTCACAATTTGGAAGGCGAGACGGGGCGTCCTATTTATGAACGCTGGCAAGGGCCGGTCTCACGAACCGAAGTGACATACCGAGAAGGACTAATAAGACGAGACCCGCGCACTCGGGAGCGCGAGCAGCGAGCGAGCAGCAGTGGCAGCAGCAGTAATGGCAGCAAGGCGTGAGGATTGCTTGGGGCGGACCCCGGACCATGAGGGAGACTTATGGGTCCCTCGAGGACGGAGATCGAGCAGAACTCCACTAGGAGCGCGGTGCGAGCGAATGATGGTCAGCATTTTGTCACAGATGGCGCTCGATTTGTGCTAAGTTGGACCAGGTTGGCCGCCCCAGAATCCCATAATCATGACCGGGACATCGACACGGGAACGAAGAGCGGGGCCCCGGCGGGGTGGCAGCGGCTTCGAATCTCGGGAAGTGAAGAAGGTGTCAGTAAGGGGATCGATCGCGAGTGTCAGCTGGCAGACAGCTGGGGAGAAGAGTCACCTGCGTCTCGCGCCAATCTTGTCTGTTTTGAGCCGTGTTAACCCCGGACTTGTCTTTTTCGTGACAATTTGCTTTCCATCCGGTGGTTCTAGTGCAAGCAACAAGATCTTGTGCGGTCGCCGTGTCATTCGCTGTTCTCTGTAGACATGAGCAGGTAGATGCTGAGCACAAAGCAAACCCGGCTCACCACATACATGTTGCACTCTGTGGTGTTTGGCATCTTGCCCAAATGCAAACCAAGCTTCATCGCAGCTTCCCCACAGATCAGCTGCCATACCAGGTTAGCACTATGTACCCTCAGAGCCTCATATCCGGCTCCGGAACATGGGCCCAGACCAGGAACAAGGGACTGCGAGCTGATCTAAGACTCCTGGACGGCTGTTGACTCGGCACCCGTTCCGGGGACATGCCAAGCTTGGAGTGTCCGGCCTATCATCAACTCAGTCATTATTGCATCTGAGTTGATAGCCTTAATCGCAGGATTGCTGCCAAGACACAATCTGCAGGTAGACTTGACTTCAGAGTTTGAAAGTTTCAACACTGTCAGGTATGTATTGGGGTGCAATTGATATGAAATCGAGGTGCCTTGCAATGGAATTTCCCCGAGCTGTCAGCTCACAGATGCCTGGCAAACATGACCTAGGTAGATATATCACAGCAGCGCAAATTCCTGCAGCTGTTTCTGAAGCCAAAGCGGCTCTCGTTCTTGGCAGCTGAATCGCTCGTGGTAACGTTAGAGAAAGCTTACCACCTTTCCCCCGAATATGTACTCCGGAGATCAACGAGAAGAGAAAGGCTGTCATGGTAATGAACCATGTTTTAGGTCGAGTTTCTTGTTTAGTGGTTGTAGTTGCTTCTGTCGGCACCTAGATCAGAGATGCCGTGTTGAGCAGCCGGTACTGAAGACGTGAAGACGTCAGGGCAAAAGACCTCGCTTCCTCTGAGAAGTGAGAACCGCGTGAGAGACGTGTTGGGAGCCTTAAAACTATCAAACCAAAGGTTATGAGTGAATTTGATTGATTAGTTGTTTGAGTGTCTATAGTATCTATTGTGGTGATATAAGAGCATATATATCAGACCCGTGAAGCCACGAGAAGACTGCCACCGTGGCGCTGAGTCGCCCATCAACAATATCAATTCCTCAGCTTTCGTAAGTACTGAGGCTCTCGGATGTGTGGTATAAAGGAAGCTACGGGGCACCGACTTCCCATAAACCTGTCTTGCCAGTCGATGGGCCCGCAGGGTGGACTTGCTGGACGTGGTTGCGGCTGTCATGGCGACGTGAATGTTGTTGTTTGTGTTCAGCTGAAGCTGAATAAATGAGTAGTGGCCGCTGGAGACAGAATGAATGGAATTCGCGGCGATGAGCTGGGAATCGTAACGTGGACCAAGATGAGGCTATGAGAAACGTCGAGGTGTGAATCTTCATTGATGTGCCACAAAAAGTTAGTCGTCTGGTTGTGGAGCTCCGATTTGATGAGAGCTTGGGTATAGCTTATAGCAACGTGGGAATGAGCTTACTAGATCTCCCCCATGTATTCCATAAGTTGACCAGAGCAGACTGGAAACGTTCTAGTGATGAGTGACGGCCGAGTCCTGGCGCTTAATTGGGCTGTGGTCGTCGTCACCTCCCACATCGACCCGTGCAAAGTCACACTGAGCGACAGATCTTGGGGTGGAGGGACGAGCTGGAGGGACGAGCTGGAGGATGGTCAACCTTTCGCCGTTTGGGCGAGCCAGTCGCCTCGCTGGATTCAGTAGCAGCGTAGCTGCGCTTAGCAGCAGATGGACGAACTGGCGACTCGTCGAGGTAAACAATCTCGCTCTCACCCGGAAGCGAGAACCTGGTAAGAGCGGGGTTTGGAGCCTTGAAGCTATTTACTCCGCGGCTCTTGTATGTACGCAGCCGCTTTGGTGCGGAGAAGATAGGAATGTTGTTGAGTAAGAAAAGAATAATGGTAGTAATATCTTGAAAAGAATGATGGTAGCAATGATTTGTATAACCTGATGCTATATGTTTGCCATGATGACCGTTGCTTTGGAGATGTTGGATTTGGGCGGGAGATGGACCGCTGGATTGGATGTGAAAAGTGGTATATTGAGTTGGAGGGAGAGAGAGTGGAGGGATCATCAGGGGGTAAACGGTAAACAAATAGTAGACCGGCTGCTCATGCTGCTTGTCAGGAAGGTGCTCATAAATACGTTCAATAGGCAGGTACGAGAACGACTCTGTCCTCCATCGAGAAGGCGCGTTGGGAACGCAAGCGCAACACGTGTGGACGAACCACATGGCATACATGTGTCGTCAACTGAAGCTCCTGCACATCCCTACCTACCTACTTCCTTGACTATCTACCTACCTACCCTAATACAAATCCAGCAGCGGGAAATCTCAATCAGCACCATTTCCACCTATCCCGAGCTATCTTGTATCTTGGTCCAGGAAGGGCCATTCCGGGAGATACGCCATGGCCATGAGCACGAGGCACTTTGATGAAGACAGTGAGTCGGCACAGCAAGAATTCTGCTGACTGGTTTGGCTGGTGAACTGATGTGCAAAACAGAGTGCAGGAACGTGCTTGTCAGATACTGTGGGCACGTACCCAGAAACTACCAATACAAGGACGGAGTTCAGCAGGTCTTCCTTCTCTTGCGCGACCACCTGGGGGATGAAAATCTGGACTTGGCAGGCGGCGTCCTATACGAGCTGATTGAGATTGACTGCGAGCACACTCACGACCCCGGTGCTGGATTTCAGCGGTGGCGTCACGATCACATGAGCCGATATGTGAGGTCTTTCCTTGGAACCTTTTGTTCCCATCACCAAGCATCACTCACTGACTGGCAGCAGTCTGATCTCGAACTACCGCATGTGCCACATATGACTACTATCACCCCTTCCATTGTGCCCACCGACCGACTGTCGTCCTGGCGCCGAGACCATCCAGAGCGATATCCCTTTGTCCTCTCCGACCACAAGCCTCTCCAAGAGAGACTATCAGCCGAGCGCAATGGTATTCGCAATCGGAAACCATGGCTGATTGACAATACATTCTTTGTATCGTCGCAATCTGGGGGAACTCTTCCACTGAACAACCTGAATCCGACCGAATTCCATGAAATGCAGTGGCGCGGACATCATGGCGAAGTTGGGAGGCTCCTTCATGAGAGAGAGATATCCACTTCCATCTCGGACCGTTGCGCCCCGGCCGGTATATCTACCTCCAAAAGCAGCATGGATAAGACATTTCGTACGTCGAGATCCAGTCTCCTGAACAGAATCGTTGGTAAAGGTGCCAAGGACAAACAGGAGCAAGGCGAACAGCGACGACGGAGTTGGTTGTCCAGCACGTTCCTTGAACCGAAACCAGACTCTCAAAAAGGGGTCGATACTTCTGGTCAGGACCTTGTACCTCTCCCAGATGGCTGCCAGATTCCTCACGCTATCTTTGCTAGGAAGCATCTACTTGTGGACAAGGAAAAGTCTCTGCCATCTCATCCGCCTATCAACAGAATGCCGATAGCAGAGTCCAAGGCCGTCGAGACTTTGGCAGACTTGACAACTCTGGATCATGACTTCAGAGGACCTTTTACACCACAGCTTGGGTTTGATGGCGGGAGAGACTACAGATGGACGGCCAGCCACTGCGACGTAACCACACCAGAGAGAAGACAGCCGGCAGGTCGCCGCCCGGACGGCACTTTCGCAAGACCAAAAGTGGACCCATTCGAAGAGCCCGAGTCCGTATCGCATACTCGGGCCAAGAGAAGGGGTTTCCACATGGGCTACAATAATGTACTGGATTGGCTTTCGGGTCCAAGTCGAACGACGCAGACCCGCAGCAATACTAGAGATGCCTCTCCGACAATGCCACAAGGCAGTCCTTCAAGCCATGGGAGGAATCGACATCGCTGGCGCAACTCCCTTCGTCTCGACAACGTACAATTTGTGGTGCCGACTGCTGCAGGAGACAGAACTCCTCCATCGAACAGAAAGACAACAGTTGTGCAGGTGTCTCCTGTCCCACCAAGCTTGCCCGCTGTCCGAAGGATGACATCTATTGCAGACGATCTGGCGCACCCTCTGGGATCCAAGCCATCATCTTTATCAAACACGAGCACTCTGGTGCCGGATGGCTCACATGATATTTAGTACTCAAGAAGACAAATTTGGAAGCAATCTGAAACTAGATTGTTGTATCTTCCATGCGCACCAGCTTAGTTATCAAACGGTTACTTTATCTACGGACTGGAATGGAGAATGAATTTCTGATGATCTTGCACAAGAAAGAGAGTAACAACGTGGCCATTGATGTTGATAGCTTATTCAAGACACAGTCACCCACACGGGCGGATCTTGTCCAGAATAGAACACCATGATGGGAGAGTCCGTTGGAAACCAGTTCATGCCAGGTGCCTGAAAAGCTCCAATCCTGTCTCTTGCAAACGGGCGTCCTGGGGCCATTGTTCTTCTGGCGTCAAAACATTGTGCACCACCCACCTCGACCTTACTTAACCAGACCTGACCTGACTTGACCTGACAACCAGGCAAGGCCGAGTTCTGTTTGCAAAACCTGAGCGTTTGCACAGCAGTACCTCTTTCCTACTTTCCACATTCTCCTCTCCAAAGACTGACCTTCTTTGGTGCTTGAATTCATTCCTGCATTCAGTACCCTTTGAATCTCGTCGCCCATCATCATTGTTCATCACCTTTGCTGACCAAAGTCATCGTTTTCCCTTCCAACCCTCGAACCCGGTCGTTTGTCCACATCAAAATGGACGCCCGCGGCCAGAGCAACGCAACCCCCAGTGCTCACGAGAGTGGCACGACAACCATGACACACTTCTTGGATCACCATCGTGATTTCCTGGGAGCTTCCACTCCCAAGTCCCCTTCTCCTGTTCACCACGGCCACACTCGTGCAAACTCGCCGTTCCCGGCTTCCCGCATCCTCAAGGGTCGTCGTCGCCCTCCCCCTCTGGACATGGACGCCATTCATGCTACCTACGGTAGCAACACTCGCCGTCGCGTCGAGCGCTGGAACGACAATGTCGCCCAGGCTTCCTACGGCATTGGCCATGCTTCTGACGGCACCGAGACCCATGGCGATGCTCGCGCTCCCGAGGGTGTCGTCCCTGCTGCCGACGACATTGGTCGTGCCTCTGATGGTAGGGTTCACCCTTTCGGCGTCTACCCCGCCCATGATGATGCCAACCCTCGTCGCGATGTCGGCGGTTCTGAGCATCTTGATGTCGTCGCCGATGGAATCAGCAACATCAAGCCCCTCCGTCGCCGCCCCGACCACCTCAACCTGAGCGATGCCCGCAAGTACGGCTCCGTTGGCAGCGGCCCGCAGCAAGCCCGCTTCCCTCTCATCACCCCCGCAGAGGTCCAGCACCGCCAGGTCAATTGGGACGGCTCGTCCTCCATCTACTCGACCACCATCTCCCCCTTCAGCAAGGCCCCCACCATCAGCCCCCTCGTGCTCCCTAAGAACCGCATCAACATTCTCCAGGGATACACCAACTGGCGCGACACCACCTCGCCCGACATGGAGAACCCCGGCACCCCCATCATGACGCCCACCCAGGCCCTGCCTGGCCGCTCCAAGAGCGTCAACCAGATTGACGACACTCTCGAGATGCTGCCCGCTACTACCTACCAGCCGCCCCCCGTCCCGGCCGCCACCACCATCCCCCGCGAGCCTCACCAGCGCCCCGGCGGCCTCGTCAAGTCGGCCACCGTCCACGCCCTCGGCTCCGCCAAGCTCGAGCCCGCCTCGGCCGTCACTGACCAGTTCAGCCCTCTGACTCCCTGGGTCTTGGGTTTCGACCAGCGCAAGGCCACTAAGAACCTGTTTGGCGACAACGGCTGGCTGCAGGACGCCTCCGAGAAGGCCGAGACCGCCGAGACCAAGAGCAAGAAGTCGCAGTCGTCCTCGTCCAAGACTGCCGGCTTCCTCGAGGGCATCAAGAAGATGGCTCGAGAGATTGTAAGTTTCTAATTTTCTCACCGTCCTCAAACTCATCCGTCCCGACCAACACTTTCCGTCCGCTGTCGACCTCCACATCATGTTTCATCAACCCAAGCTAATTCTTGATTTCCTTTCCAGGCCGAGGTGACCACCTTCAAGACGGGCAACAGCCGCGCCCTGTCCGAGACGCACCACATCACCGTCTCGCTGGACCCACGCGAGCAGTCGCTGCTGTACTGCGAGCTCGAGTTCGCCCTGTCCGAGGCGCTCAACACGTACCTGCAGTCGCAGTTCAACGGCGGCCGGCTGGACCCGAACAAGCTCAAGGCCGTCTCGGACAAGTGGTACGCCCGGGGCCGCCCGCGCGTGCTGGGCTTCCGGTACGACCTGGAGACGCAGCTGGACCTGATCTCGCTGCACAGCGGCGAGTTCCGCTTCTACGGCGTCCCGTCCGGCAGCGCCGCCTCGGTCGCCGGCCTGCTCGCCGTCATGAAGGGCAACGCCCGCACCATGCGCGTCCGCCACCTCGCGCAGCCCGACGCCGTGGCCGCCAAGCACATCCTGGACGCCCAGGCCCTGCTGCGCCTGCTCGGCGCCGGCGAGAACGTCCAGCTGGCCGTCGCCGAGTGCTCCGAGTTCTACAAGCGCGCCGTTGAGCGCAAGAAGGCCGAGGCCAAGGCTGCCGAGCGCCAGTCTCGTGAGGCCTAAGTGTAGAACTGGAATTGGGATGAAAATTGCGCGGATTGGTTTGGTTTCGTCTGGTCTTTGGTCTGTTCTTTGGTCTGTTGTTCGGTCCGTTCTTCGGCTTGTTCTCTGGCCTGTCCTTTGGCCTGTCCTTTGGCTTGTTCTTCGGTCTGTTTTTGTTCTTGTTCTGCCGCTGCTGTTGGGACGATTTTGTCCCCTCGAGTTTGTTCTTCTGGAGTGTAAAAGTAAGGGACAGGATAGAAGCAGAGTAATTTTGCAGATCAAATTTTGATCTGAAGATCCGAGGATCTCTCTGCTGCTCTGGAAATTAGATAGAAAGAGAATTATTATTCTCACAAAAGCAAACCTCGACCGTCTTTCGTGATTTCTGTGAATATCATGCCGGTGACCTCCTGGGAGGATAGAGAAAAACAGTAGCTTCGTTTCGCTATGTATGATAAATGTTCGTCCAGTCATTAAAAAAGAAGGCCACATCCTAGACCTTGCCTGTAAATGTATATAACGTTGAAGCCCAGATCCGTCCGAAAGAGAAATCCCATACCGTGTCATAAGTCCTCAAGGTATCATTTCCGTCATATCTCGCCGCCAGGAGTCTTACAAACAAACAACGTAATATCGTCCATGAGCATCATACACACTCGACCAACCACCGAACGGGAAGGAAAACAAATGAGAAACCTTTCCACCCATCAGTAGCGGTATCCCTCCTCGCTCCTCCGACCTCGTCGATCGCGACTCCTGTCTCCGGGCGGGGTGTCGTACACCCAGTCCTCGACGTTGTTCCAGCTCCGGGCGTCGGGGTCGACCTCGCGCCTGCGACCGCGGCTGCTCCCCCGCCGATCCGGGCCGCTCCGATCGTTGTAGTACGAGTCCCTCTGGCCTCCCTGGTCCCCCCGGTCCCCGTGGTGGTTGTCCCAGTCGTGATCGTGGCCCCGCCGGCCCCATTTCTGCTCCCAGCGCTCCTGCTTCTCCTCCGTCTTCTGGCGGCCGTTCTCGAGCCGCTTCTCGACGGCGTTGGCGCCCAGCGCGCCCACGGCGGCGCCGATCATGGTGCCCAGGAGCTGCTTGCGCTTCTGCGCGTCCGACGGCCGCTTCGCGCCGTGGTCCGTCGCCTCGTGGGCCGCCAGCCCGCCGACCAGGGCGCCGAGCACGCCGACCCCGAGGCCCGTGGTCGAGTCGGTAAACGTGTCCTCGATGGCGCGCTTGGCCTTGCCGATGGGGGTGTGCGGCCGGTGGTTGCGATCGCGGTCGTCCCAGTTCCGATCCCGATCCCGTTCCCGCGAGGAGCGCCGCCCTCCTCCGTAGTACTTTGCGGGCGGCGGCAACGACCGCGGGCGCGCGCGGGCGTCGGGGATCTGCAGGTGTTCGCCGGGCGGCGGTGGATAGAAGGGCGTCTGGGGTTCGTACTCGAGCCGGGCGTGCGAGCCGATGGGAGGCGGGACGCCGCTACCGCCCGCGTAGGCGTAGTCTGGCGAGTTGTCGTACCGCGGACGGCCGCGATCGTCGAAGCGAGACATGGGTTTGGGGTATATAGCAGCTTCTCCCTCTCTGCTCTTCTCTCGGCTTTCCGCGTCTCGTATATGAAATATGTGTTTGAACGTTGCACCCTCTCTTTGGTATTATCTGATTATTCAAACACCAAGGAGCGCGCACATGAAAAAATGGTCGACAGAACAAGACCCCAAGCGAGGGGTTGTATAAATGCGGACAGAGTTCCGTGCTTGTTCTATATAGGTAAGTAAGCAAATAGAGTTATCCAAGTGCCGCGCCGGCTCTGTCGGTTGCGTTATAGGAAGTATATAGTTTGTCCCAGGCCAAGCAGCCGGGAAAGCACACTGGTTTCCTTTCCACAGGATCGCGCAAGCAAAGCAAAGGCTCAAGCAAGTCAGCCTGCTAAGAACTGACGAATAATCGGCGCAGAAGCAAAGCTGCGGCCCGCCAGAAATGACTCAGCCCTGGCGATCGACGACGACGTGAAGGCTCGCGAGTGAGAAGAGAGGCAAAAGTCGTGTAGTGATCAATTACGTACACTTGCTCAAGTGTAAGACGGGGAGGCGAACGCAGCGCTTATGTATCCGGGAAGGGCGAATGGCAATAAGGATACAAGAAATAAGAAGAAGCTATTACCTATGTATGTACGAATGTATGCGACTCCTTCTAGTCCGATGCAGCAGACAGAATAAAGTAAGGCGTCAGACAGACTCGCTCGCTTTCTCTCAGGGCTGACTCCAAGGCTGCCTTGCGGACTTTGAACTGCGCTAAGATCTAGCACCGGCAGAGAGTTTTCCTTCGAGATGTGAAGCTCTTTTGGCTTGCTCAGCCTCTTTCGGCGGCCAGGTCCGAGAAGTCAAAACGGTTCTGGCCGTTGGTGGCTCGGGCACAGTGGTGATGAGGATGTGAGGATGGATAGGTATGTAGTCGGAGAACTCGAAGTTCGAGTATAACGCTGTTGAATGTCTCAAAACATATGTTGTCCAAACCTGATGGGCGTCGCAAGAGTATAAGAATTTTTGTTTAATCCCTCGAAGAAACTGTGTAGCCACTGAGCTAAGCCCAGCAAAATCTCACCGTGCAGCGCGCATGTGCCTGTTTCTCTAACCCGTCGCCTCGAAATCCTGCAAGAGGAAATGACCTGCGGTGCAGCCTGACCATTATGCAGTCGCAACCCACACACGACAAGTGACCGTAACAACTTGACAACAAATGCAACTTGATCTCCAAGTGGTTAACCAGGTTCAGGGCAGGAACGGCAAATAGCAAATAGCGGGGTTGGGAGGATCGATCATATGATGTCATCCCAACCAAGCCCCACTCAGTTGAAGGTCTCTCTCTTTTTGAACAATCACTGTACGAGGTACAATACAACACAATGCCATGTTGTGCTGTATGGTTGGATGATCGATTCGTGTATATGCGCGAAAGCAACTACTGTGATCAGCCAACCAACTTTTGCTGTCCATGTTACTGTAGTTGGTAGGTTGAACAGAATTGAGAGAAAGCGAACAACGACTCCATCGTATAGTGTTTTTGGTAATCCCCACTTCCCGCTCAGCTGTGCCTACCAGTTTGTAACCTGTGGGTAAGAATTTAAACACCGGCACGTCACGCGGGCCCCTGCCTTTTTCGCTGTCCATGATTCTTATTCTGCGTGATCGAGTCACGGCGCCGACACTTCCGTACCTGATATTTTCGCGTATTCAAAGCCAAAAGGAACACGCGAAGAAAAGCGGGCCGAAGTGTTCGGCGAGTTGTGGTTTGTCGTCCAGAGAACGAGGACACTGGCAACAAGATTTAATTCGCTAGTTATTTTGAATGCAGTGCTCCAGAACAAGGCCTTGAAATATTGAACCTAAAATTTGCTTGCGATATTCAATAATACCAAACCCAACTCCTAGTCGGAGATGCCATCTATGATTATGTATGCCTTCTAAACGCCATGCTATGCGACGTGGCCCCGCAACCCATATGTTCGCACATTGGGCTTCCGGGAATTTCTATTCTCAAAACAGAATATCCTCATCGGCGATTGCTGGCCGCCTCTTCCAGGCTGTGGCGGGCGATCTATCAAACATGCCGTTCCATCTTTCCATCTGCTCATACAGCTCTTGTGCCACTTCTTGGATGCTCCTGTTCGGCACCGCTGTCCCCTGCCCTGACTGTGTTGATGGCGCAGAAGGCTTGGGCGGGCCTCTGACCGATATGACTGAGCCCGTATTGACCCAAGTCTTTCGCATGTCATCCTCCATGTGTCTGCTGAAGTTCTGGATGTGCTCTTTCTTGTCCAGGTCTGGATCCAAAAAGTAAAATTGCATCTCTTCAAGGAGAAGCAATGGGTCGATTCGGAATAAAACTTCCCTGTCCATCGCAATAGCTTGGATAATTCCAGAGAGGTATGCGCCAGCTGCCCGAGTGAAATCGGTAAGCGACTCGATTTCTTTCTCTAGTGCTCTCCCGGTGGAAGTATTCGAATTTTCCGGCAGGCATAAGTAGGCAACCAGAGACGGTCCGAAAAGGTTCAAGAGCCTCGCGTATAATGCAAGAGTGCGCAAATGACCGATTCCAACGGAGCTTGAGAGATATTCGCTCATGTCGTTGATTGCGGCCGACACAGATTTGAGTAGGGTCAAAAGACTACTCATATCTTCGCAGCCAAGGCTCCGGTGTATGCAGGGTCTGTCAGACTCCTCGGTGCCGACGACGCCGTCAAGGAGATCCGCCAAGGACCCGACATATGTATCAAGCAACAACCATGCCTCGGGTATCCTAGCAGCGCTCTTGACAACTGCAGGCAGCATCCGGTCAATCATGAACGAGAAGACGTGGGTGTTCCCCATTCCTTCTCGCAGGATTGCCCGTTCTTGCTGGGTTGTCCCATTGGCCATGGCCAGTTTGAAGTTGGAGTAAAGGAAGTAGAACAGAGTCGAAAATGACCTGGTATCTCCATCCTCTAGTTTCAGCCCGTACGAGAGGATTTGCGCCGTCTGCAGGCGAGGATCCTGGAACGAAGGGGAGAATTCGTTGCTGATCTGGTAGAAAAAGTTGTCGACGGGGCAGAAATCGTGTTTCTTGATGAGAGGAATTATCGATCGGACAAACTGCATAAAGGGCGCGTGTGCAGAACTGTCGTGGACGACTGCCTTTAGATCCTGTTTTGTCTGGTCCATTACGGATTTCAGTGCCTTGGAAAACTCTTGTTGCATGTTCTGCTTTTCACTTGCTGTTGCGGATCGTAGAGCTCTCCGCATGAGGAAGAGAGTGCCTATATGTTGTCAGCTAATGTATTCCAAGTACGATTTGAACTCGAACATACGATCAAAAAGGTCCCTATTGATGCCGTAGTCGGGACTTGAGATTGGCACGAGGATATCTTTGAAGCAAGGGTGACCTTGGCTTTTCAGAGCACCTGCTAGCGCGTACTCGTATGCCAGCCCGTCGTATGGCTTGGCAATAGCACATAGAAACAGCTCGAGAGGTGTGGTGTTGATGGCCTGTGGCATGTTAGAATATCAGAATCACATATGAGTCGAATCCCTACTCACCTTGAACTCGGTAATGTTCCCTTCAATGAGCAGCTTGGTGAAAAGACTCAAGTATCGCCTGGAGTATAGGGAGAGTGATGAAGGGGGCCCATGGAATAGACCATATTTTCCAGTTGAGAAAAACGACACCAGACTCTGGCAATTCTATATTAGTAGGCGAAATCTCAAGTATTGGACTGGGAGACAAACTGTAACACCGTGCCGCAAGAATAGGGCGGCCAGACGACCAGCAACCGCAGCTGTCCTCTCGACGCAAGCTGGCCGTTCATCACCGAGACTCAATCTATTCTCTTCAGGTTGAGCTAGCATTGTCTTGGCCAGGGAGAAAAACGGTATCGAAACGTGACGGTCGAGGACCTGTGAGATCTGGTTAGTAGCTTGAAGCGTCATAGATATTTGATTACATACCATGATTGCATCTTCCCCGTGCCATGAGTCCACCGTGTCTGAAGTGTCATTGTCTTTCATGAATGATTCTATGCGCGCAACGTAGTGGTCGACGATATCCAAAGCCGCTCCTAGGGTGCCCCAGTCGAACCCGGGCGTCGTCATACTCATGCGGCTGAAAACCTCGTGGAGTTGATCTTGACAAGATTATTATACAGACTTTGGATGATGGAGTGTTGATGCTTACATGTATTCAAGACGGACGATGCGGTAGCCAGTGATTGTGCATGCCGCATCACGTCCAGATTGGCCTTCAACGAGAAATGCAAGACATCAGTAGCAGCTTGCTTGTTCATGTTGATGACCCTTTTCATCAGCTCTGGGCTGACGCCGTTTGAGGCGTCCTTGGTCATCCGGAGGAATTGTTGTTGGATATCTGACTCGACTGAAGAATACTGGTCGAGGACCTGTTTGAAGACATTGTTTTGCCATGCTGCAAATGGCTTGAACACAGTTCTGTCTTCTCCCGCCGAGACGACAAATCGTGCTAATTGATTCCATGCCCTCAGGTTGATGAGACAGGCTTCCTTGTGTGAGCTTCCAGGAGTGACCAACTTCTCGAGCATTTGTAGACTAGGACGCAATGCCTGTGGCGAGCACCAGAAAAGAGTGCACAGCAGATCATGGTGATTCCTCAGAGAGGCTAGCTCGTTCTCATGAATATCGCGCTCCTTCAAGTACTGACGGTCATGGTTGGGAAGAACCCGAGCAATAAGGTTCTTGACGTCCTTGATCAAGCCATACCTTCTCAATCTCTGCACCGAGAGTGCTACGAGCTTGAGAAATATGTGGAAGCAGCGGTCTTCTGGCTGCACACCCAGGCTGACAGGGCCATGGAGACCTTCAAGAAAGTCGGGAGACTTGTAGACCTCCTCATTTCGCAGGTGCGATAAGTTCTGAGCGGCAAAGAAATCGAAGATGGTTCCAATCACGCTGCTGGGCTTACGCCAACCCCATTGTTCCACCAGATAGAGACAACGACTGACGAGAGAGCGGCAATAGTCGTTGAAGCTCGGCGACTGGCGTTGATTTGCCTTATATAGTTCAAAGACGCGGCTCAGCAACCTTTGAGGTAGAATCCAGCCCTCGAGGGGTGACGTATTCCGCAGACCTGAAATCACAACTCCCGCATTGTCAAATTCACCAAAGGGGAGGAGCAAGAAGAGGGTGCACCAAAGACGTTCGAAGATTTGCGCATCCTTGAGAGACACGACGCCTGGCTCTAGCATCGCTGATGAGACAACGTCCCAGAAACCGGATCGGGGTATACGACATTCTTGTAGGATCCGGATGAGTGTGACCCAACCAATGATGATGTAGTTTTCGTTGCGTATCCCACGAGACCTTGCAGCACGCATCTGTAGCTCGTCATGGAAGACGCGCAATTCTCTCGAATCAGACTGCAGTAATGCCTGCGCGATCTGTTTGGCCGTCTGCCTAAGTAGGTCTTCAACCTGAAGCGTCTCTGTGAGCTGGAACGTCTCGCAAATACGCAAAGTGTGCAGCACAACCAGCAGAGACCGCGTCAACGCCTCGATAGTTTGCCGCAAAGCCGTAGCATTCGCAGTTAACGTAGGTATACGTTGGAGAAACCCAGAAATGACCTCCAAGGCGCGACGCACGAACAAGTGACCACTCTCCGGGCCGGGTAGACAGATGTTCTCCTGAAGATAGTCGATGCTGAAGTCGGCAGCGTGCGCTACCGTCAGCGCGGATGGAGTGGCTATGTCAAGAGTGCTGGAGCTCTCCTGGAGTTGATCCGCTATCCAGTCGAAGAGGACTCCAAACTCAGATGAAGTGTTGGCATTCCACGTGTCCCACTGCAGCACTTGCTCGCCGAGGATCAGAGATCTTGAACCACGAGGTTGAGTCATGACGTCTGGTTTCTTGCTCGTTAGAGCTTTCGAAATTCTGCCTTGCCCTATGATTGTGCTCTCGTGGAAGTAGACACCAGCGTCGAGAGGAAACACCTCAAAATGCTGAGTATAATGAGTACCGTACGGCCCCAGACCCAGCAATTTGTTGTCACTGCTATGCTCCAAGAATCCCATTGGCTCGGGCACTCTCACGGATTCTCTCTCCTCGGGTAGCGGATCATCGGCATGGACATATTGTGGAGCCGATATATCGATATGTCTTGGTCGAGCAAGTTTCCTCTGCCGGACTCGTGGCTTGCGTTGAACGGGATGAGCATCAGGTACATCAATGGTCGTTTCTCTGGGTGGCGGAAGTCCTGGCTCGGGAGCTTGACCACGAAAGGCTTGCTCCAGCTGATGGCCAACAGCAGCAGACGGCTGAGTCTTCCTGGCTCTGCGATAAATAGTATCGAGCACCTTCTTTCGAGCATGAAAAGCTCGTCTATTTACTTGATCATCACCTGCTACCTCGAGCTGAGCCGGTCTTAAAGATGTCGCCTGAGATTTGGAGCGACCGAGAGCTCGTCGTGCTGGAGCCGTTGCCAGATTCCCTGATTCGTTGGGTAGGCCCGTCGACACACCGGCTTGATGGTCAACAAACGTATCAATACTGGTTTGTTTGACTAGCTTCTTGGACTGTGAGAAGCGCTGTGTCACCAAAGACTGCGCGTTCCCTTTTGGCTCTTTAGTCCTGCTCAAGTGATTATTCGATATAGTTTGCAGAGGTTGGGAACTAGCTGGTCGTGGGACAGGAGCCGTTGATGGCAGTCTCGACTGCATCCTCCCGCTCCTCCAATTGTTCAAGATGCCGATAGCGTCAACATTGTCCTGACGCGATCCCAGATTGATGAGTTTGCGACTTGGGCTAGATCTGCCCTTATCCTTTCGCCTATTTGCTGCACGAGCTGCCACTTTTATGAATTGAGGCGCATCGACCTCGACAACATCGAGAATGCTCAGCCTTGGCGGTGTGGCAGGACGAGTAGTCCTTCTTTGCCGCTGAGGCTTCGGCCTAGATATACTTGCCGCTTGTCGAGCTGTGTGTTTTGGAACATCGCTGTTGGACCGATCGAGCATGCCGGTGATCCTCTGTTGCCGCTTTCGTACACCTGCTTGGCCACTGAAAGACTTTTGTGTTCTTGGCCTCTTGACTGCAGGACGCGACCCGCCATCTACCTCTGAGCTGGTCCTTTTTCTTCCAGGTAGCATTTGATCGATGTGGTCATCTTCAATGACAGATCCTGCATCATCCTCGAAAACGGGGATATCTGCTGCTTCTGAAATGTTGGAAACATCATGATCTCGTAAATTCGTGTCGTCATCATCAGAATCATCGAAAAAGAAGGGTTCATCGCTGACTTGTTTTGCGGATACCTGGCGTTGTTGGGCCACCCCTTTGCGATTGGCTTTGTCAGGGGACCGCTTCGTACTCCGAGGAACGGGCCTACCAGGCTTTTTGTTTGGAAGCTGCTGGTCTAAGCGAATCCATGAAGCTGGAAGCACGCCTCTGATCTGACGTCTAAGTGCCTGATCTCGTTCCGGGCTGCGGCTTGCGGATCTGCTCCGATTCTCTGGCTCTGAATCACCATAAGCCATAGCCTCATCGTCGGAACTGAGGTCTAGAAGGTTGGTGAGGTCTACAATGTTTCTCGAGAGATTTGCCGTTGCCGGAGTAGGGTCTCGAGAAGCGATGACGCTGCTGGGTTTTGGCGTCAAAATGCCGGCCCCAAGTCCAGCTCTCGCGAGATCGCCTGCTGCCGCCGCGGAATGGAAGGCGGGACTCGTATGAGGAGGAGACGGAGGAACGTCAAAAATCCCAAGAGGTTGTGCTTGTGGAGATTTTGGTACTTCGTTGGCATGACCAGGCCGTTTGAACTTCGCCACCTTGTGTCTTGACGACTGCTTGGGAGAGCCTTTGCGCTTGGCGTACGTCGTGGGCCTCTTGAAGATATCATCAAGAGAGGGGAGGTCGTCTTCGTTTTGTGAGCTGTTCAGCCTCTCCTGCGAAGCCAAAAGGCGCCTGGGAGATGGAGAGGGTCTGACCGGAGACGATAGAGCCAACTCGTCCCGGTCGTCGTCAAGTGAGCCTATTATCAGGGCTTGCTGTGAGTCCTCAGTAGCATCCTCTTGCCCATTCCCATTCGTGAGCTGGCTGTCATCCTCGTAGTCTTGTTCTTGCGAATCTTGGTCCTGCGCCTTTTGCCGTTCCTCCGCCGGAGGCAGCCTGACTGGCCGAATGCCATGCGTCTTGAAAAGTGCACTGTACTGGGCATTCTCAAGCAGATAAGGGTGTTCCTGGATGGGCTTCCGCGTTCTCAGGGACCGGCCAAATCTGGCAGCCTCCCGTTGGGCTATCACTTCGTCATCTTCCACAATCCGAGGTGCCTCCGCGGGCAGAGGTGCCTCCACGATCAGAGGTGCTTCCACAATCAAAGGTGGAGGTATGACCTCGGCATTGGTCCTTGGTGCGAGACGCGGGCTTGGCGTCTTTTCTGGCTGATCCTGGGGAACCGAGCCTTCTCTAATGAACTCCCTCGTTTCAAATGGAAATGCCGATTCATCGTCGCTAACATCGGGGCTAGAGAGTGGTGAAGAGTCGGGTTCCTGTTGTGCCGGCCTTGAGGGAATGTGAATCTCGATCCTTGACCGGGATTCGTTGCTCCTGCTCTGCCCAACGACCACCGGGGACGACGAGGACGGGATATCCCAAACGGAGTCGTCCTGTTGGTCTGAAACCTCAATTGCCGGCTCCTTGGTCTCTTCACGCGGAGCAGGTGGCGGCAGGTCAAGCGGCTGTGACTCGTCGCTATCGAAAAGGCTTTCTTCGTCCGAATCGGGCACCTCGCCAAGATCCCTCCATTTCGCCATGGAGCCTGAGATGCATAGCTATTCAAGAGAGAGAGGCTAGGCACTTGTTTATACTGCCATTGTTGGTGGCGACATGGGGAAAATTAATTCGAAATGCTGTTCACACAAGACGCGTTGCTTGTTCTCCACGACGCGTTCAGAGGTAGGCTGGCTTAAAGTGGCGCTAACACGCTAATAGGCACAGCAACGGCTAGGTAGTACCCGCCCGCCAAGAAGCTCCAAGCCGCACCAACCCAAGGGACGTTACAGAATGAAATACTCTGTACTACGCCCCAAATGCTCGTGTCCCAAATTGACCTCACATCGGTATTGGCAGTGAGAAACACGCAAAATAGATAAACTTGTGATCGTTATTGTTTAAGTGTCTGCGCATCAGATTATATGATATATATGTGTCGGAGACAGGTGATCTATAAATTCTGCGCGGCGTTATATTAGACTCGACTGAAGAGTTCCAATACAGAGAGTTGGCCAATGCTGAAGATCCACTCGGCATAGTCCGTATACTTCTTTCCAGGTCGCAACACTTGAGTTTTCAATTTGTTCAGATCTTTTCAAGTATGATCTCATCACAAAGTGATACCTTGGACGTCTGTCCGTCTGAATTGCCAATATTACAAATTGCAAGAGCGATAGCTTGACAAGGCGTACTTTCGTATGATTCTAGAGGAATTACGGATGAGCTGAGACCGACTACAATTTTTGTGTCGAAAAGAATGTCGCCGATTGGTTTTGATTGGAGATCAACATACAGTAAATTTCTACGCCGTCTGCGGAGTTTCTGGCGGACTTTGTCTGAATGCTTATTTCCCCTCTTATGTCCACGACTAGTCATGCTTGCCTTGGCGGAGAAGGCGGAACGTGAGACTCGGGCTTCTATAAGAATAAGCAGATCTTCATCCTTGAAAGTCTGTCTAAACACAGTCTCCTAGTGCTCTGGTAACTCATAGCAGCTATAACAGTTTCCTTGAATCATTCATTTCAGTTGAGACATGATGTCGACGGTCCTAATCATTGGTGCTGGTCCGAACATTGGGCTGGGCACCGCCAAGATCTTTGCGAGTGCTGGCTATAAAGTCGCGATAGCCTCACGCAGCAAGACCTCGGAGTCGTATAAATACTACCCCTTCGACGCAAGCAAGCCAGAGACCGTCTCTCAGTTGTTCGCGGAAGTGAGCAAAGACCTCGGTGACCCGAATGTGGTCATCTACAATGGTGAGCTTTACTTCTATGCGCCTTTCTCTTCAATCATGCCCATATAGGCCACAGTGGAGGAGTAATCTGACACGGGTATTCGGATGAAGCATACTCACGTACTGCGACTCCTGAGAATCCGTTCTCATTGACACTGGACGAGTTCGCACGTGATACCAACATCAACGCCACGTCCGTGTACGCAGCAGCCAAGGAGGCCGTGGAAGGGTTCTCGAGGGCCGGTGCGGGTGGTACTTTCATCTTCACGGGAAACAAGCTCAACGTTGTTGGAGTCCCTCATTCTTTAGTTTTTGGAATGGGCAAATCAGCCAGTGCGCATCTGATCCGAGCCGCCAGTAACGGGTTCGAAGGCAAGGGATACAAGTGAGTGGGCCATATTCATAATGACAATACTTGCTTGCTCGCCCATGGCAGCATGCTGATCATCTCGATGCCCAGATTCTATTACGTAGATCAGCGACAGAGCGATGGGGGTATCACGTATCCTACAGGCGCAGAGGCGCACGGGAACACTTTCCTGGAGCTGGCGCAGGACCCGAAGCAGAGATCCTGGCATTACACATTCGTCGATGGCAAAGGCTATGTGGACTTTCAGGAACGATGAGGCCAGATCGGACGATGGAAATCCCACGCAGACTGCGATTGCTAGGGTCTATTGTCTTGCTAATATCTTGCTAATGCTAAGGTTGATCTAGATCAGTAGCCAAGTTGATAGCGATCATTAAAATGAATGATATCGACAAGGAAAATGGAGAATAATGTTTAGCTCCGGCAGTCCAATCTTGGTAATCAGATCGCCCCAAGCAAGGCATTGGAGCTTCTTGCTATATGTCGGCAACTTACGTTGAGAGGTGGATATTTTCTTGGTATATATAACATTCAAGTTATTATATAAGTCAAAGCCGTTGTAATAATAAAGATTGCAATAAGAAAACGTGCTGGCAATCTATCTTGCACGTGTCGCGGTTGTGTCCGTGGAAGGGCAACATTACCGACTGGCGCCTTCGGAGGACTTTGTTTCGACTGCTTCGGATGTCTCGCAACTCGGAGAATGCACAAAAAACAAGTATTCTGCAAGTGCAACAAGCATTTTTGAGCCGCCCGAACAGACAAGGGTGAAAGCGGATCAGAAGGTCGAAAGAGGACCTCTTATCACGGACGGTCATATCGGTCTTATTCTGTTATCCGTGCATCACAAAGTGCGCGCGACCGGGGCAGATCCCCATACATGCTGTACGTTGAACGCATGGAGGTGCCTTGCAGGCTATATCACAGGACTCGGTGGGCTCGCCTGCGAGTCTGCTATAGACGAGGTGGATAGGAAGGATAGGCCCCGGTCGGAAGTCGGTGCGGTTCGGACCAAGACCGGACAAGCGAATGACACGGTACCGTACAGAAGTAGATAGCGAGGCCGGCGGTCTTGGCGGTAGATCCTAAGAATAGAGACCACGAATGGGCGTATGATCAAGTGATGAGACCTACCTGTTCAGGCACTTGAAGGAGGCGGGCAGGCGAGAGAAAGCGGATCGACGAAAGAAGTTATAGAAACGAGGGCCCCTATAGGCTACCACTTAAGGTTAATCTGGGACGGAATTTGGGGGTGGGACCAGAAGGGCATGGGGGAGAGTCGAGTTGATGAGGCGCCCTGTGCGCAGGTCAACTCAAAGCTTGGTAGCCCAAGGCAAGTGGGAGGTGGGTCGAGGCGAGCAGATTGAAGGGTAGCGAGCTCGCTCAGTGGACCCTCGCGTATCGATAAGCGCCAGGGACCAGCCCGAGACAGCAGATTTCCCAGTGAGAAGATCCCCCCAATTCCACCCCCAGAGCTGCCCATGGCCCTATGAGCTGCTGAGCTGGCTGGCAACTGGCCCCGAACCGAAAAAATAGGGACAATCAATACCAACAACCTCCAAGCTGGCCAATCCAGATACGCAACGTCATTTCCACAAACGAAGCGATACAACCCCATCTTGCAGCAACCCAGAACAACGTGCCCTATCTCGCTTGAACCCGTAGTGATTGTCGTCGTCATCGCCTTCTTCTTTCACGATAGGCGCACATACTCAACCCCTCCCGAATCTCCAAAACAATATCACGCTCTCTTCCTTTTCGCCCAGGGCAAGGATGACGGAGACCGTCCCAGCTCCCGAGGACGCTGCTGCTGCTCGCGCCGCCGACCAGGCCCGCCTGCGCAAGGAGCGTCGCGAGGCCAAGATCAAGGCTGGCGGTACGGCGCGTCTGAACAAGATCACAGGCCTCGGCGGTGGCTTTCAGCGAGGTATGCGCTATGATGATAATCCGTCATTCGTTCGGTCGACCAAGCTAATCTCTCCCATGGTTCGGCCCTTCAGACGCAGTACCAGAGTCAGCAGCGCCTCAGCAGGCGGCCACCCCACCACAGTCCACAGCGCCAGCTCCCCCGTCATCATCATCGCCGCCATCGCAGCCCCTCAGGGATCAGGGCAGTCATGACGATCCCGAAGAGGTCGACATCTCCCAGCACTTCTATACCCCGCAGCAGAGGTCGCGCCCCGCTGAGCCTTCGATTTCCGACGCTCAGCTGCGCCAGATGATGCTCGGTTTCGAGGGTTCTGGTGCTGGTGGCGCAGGTACGCCACCGCCTGGCATGAACCCCTTCCTTGCCCCTGGTGCTGGTATGGGTGCTGGTGGCATGCCGCCCGGCATGGAAGGCATGGAGGGGCTGGCAGACGATCCCATGATGAAGATGATGCAGCAGCTCATGGGCGGCGCCGGCGCCGGCGGACCAGGCGGCAATCCCTTCGCAGGCACTGGCCTCGAGGGCCTCTTTGGCGGAGCCGTTGGCCCGGAGGGCATGCAGGCTCAGCAGGCGGCGCAGGCTGTGACCGACAAGTCGGCCAACGTCTGGCGAATTCTCCATGCCGTCTTCGCCCTGGGTCTCGGTCTCTACATTGCACTCAGCACGACCTTTACTGGCGCCAAGGCTGAGCGGGACTTTGATACACTGGTGATGGCCAATGCTGCGAGCGCTGCTCCGGGTTTCGACAAGGACGGCGACTTCGCTAGCTTTGGAGCAACAAACGAATCTGCGAGGAGCATCGAGCAGACTCGCGCGTACTTCTTCTACGTCTTCAGCTCCATCGAGGCCGTGCTCCTGACCACACGGTACTTTCTCGACAAGAACAGGGCACCTCCTACTGGCATCGTCTGGACCGTCTCTGGGTTCCTGCCGGGCAATCTGCGCAGCGGCGTCAGGCACGCACTGCGATATGGTGAGATCTTCAGCACCGTGCGAAGCGATGCTCTGGTGTGCGTCTTTGTGCTGGGCGTCTGCTGCTGGTTGAGGTCAGCATAAGGGGTCTGCTTCCATATCACTCTAGTGGCCAGATAGGCAGTTAAAATATGATAAGGGTGGCGGATGCAACGTGAGCATCCGCATCCGGTCACGTCGATTTCGAGCATTGCTACGGCGTTTTGTCAAGACTGGCATCTTCTGTATCATCAAGGGCCTGATTTAGTATAATGCAAGCGGATCATTGCTGCATGATAATACAATATTCTTAATGCATTTATTAGTACATGTATGTTCTTGGGATATGAGGTATACACAAAAATTACAATAGGTAACAGGTATATGCCTATTCAATATTACACAGTAGAGTACAGTGTTTTCACCGTTCAGGGTATGAGAACAGTAGCCAGAACCTTGCCCAGGATACCACGAACTCGGGCCCGGTTCTCTAGTACACACGTAAAGACGACTGCCGTGCTCAGCGAAAACACGAGCGTCTCGCGCCACTGCTTGTCCAAGTTATATCGCCTGGGCAGCACCGTGGCCATGGCCCGTGGCGCCACGAACAAGGCCAGGTCCTTTCTCCTCCCGGCGGCCTCGAGCAGCACGCTCCAGCCGCACAGGAGGCAGCCCGTCCCGACGCATATTCCAGCGTCGATCCGGGTCCGCGAGGCGGCGTCCTTGCCCAGCAGGTGCGGGCCCACCCGCGTCCTCGCCAGGCACACGCCGTAGAAGAAGAGCGTGATAAAGGCCGCCAGGAAGGCGGAGGACCGGCTGGCGGAGACGAGCGCCGCCTTGAATGCCTTCAGCCGGGGGTTGCGCGCCGCGAGCAGGAGGTTGAGCGGCAGGTACGTCGTCATGGACCACTTGAAGGAGCGGGCGAAGCGTGACGCGAAGTGGTACTCGCAGCTCGGCCCGCAGCCCATGTGCACCATGTCGCACGGGTACGGCATCGTCTTGGCCGGGTCGCCCCACTCGACCGGCCAGCCGTAGTCCCTGGCCATGCCCTCGAGGAGGGGCGCCTGGCCGGTGTCCTCACCGTAGCGGATCTCGCCCCTCCGGCAGCGGCGCAGCGCCTCGATGAGGCGGGCGTCGACTGCGGCGGCCGTGGAGATCCACTGCGAGTACGCCCGCGGCAGCCTCGACGGGTAGTAGAACCACGACCACATGATAAACCCACACGAGACGGCAAAGATGGATGGGTCGGTCAGTTTCGAGATGGCAGCATCAAGCTGTCGCATGTTTAGTGCCATGATAATGAACGATTTCAGACCATGGGGGATTCTCGCCAACTCACCTGTGCCAGCGGCCGACTCCTCGTCCGGTGTCTGCGATCCCATAGTTCGCCTACGATGACATCGAGCGCGCGTGTGAGCGCAAACAGGGTCAAGTCCATAGTGCGACCAGCATAGTAAGTCGTTTCAACGACCTCGCGCCGGCGTGGCTGTGCATCGTCAGATTGAACAGCTGCCTTTTCCGCGAACGCGTCGCTGCGTTTCGACTGAAGTAACTTGAGACTACACCAGGCAGCAAAGAAGGCCGACAAGAACCTCGCGAGTCTGGCTTACATAGTCAGAATCGCCGGTGAACAGTGTTTATTTGAAATGATGAAACGGGCGGCCCAGGGCATCATTACTTTCGACCTGCCAACTCATCACTCACCTTTGTCGTGCCAGGGGCTTTAGACGAGATGTCAGTCTATAGACGAGAGCGGAAAGAGGAAACTTAGTTTCAGTCAGCGTTTGAGAAGATCAGAGTAAACTGTAGAGACGACGATAAGATAGTGTCACATACTTCTAGAAGTGACGATCCTCCTACCAGGAGTGCACAAAATGTCGGAAATCGCTGCAGCTCCAAGCCCCCGCGGAGGATGTGAAGCAGGGGTGCCGAGAGGGCAGGTTGCGAGGGACTGGCGGCGCCCCCGGCCTGCTTCTGCTTCTTGGTGGTGGCATAGTGCCGCAAGACCAAGGTGATGAGGCGAGGCGTGATGGTCGTCGCGTATCCGAGTATGTAAGCTCGAACGAGAGGTCTCAAGAGGGCTGGCACATCCTTGTCCCACCTCTGCCTCACAGTGGAAGGCCGAGGTTGCAATGAGGATGTCATAATTGCAACCCAAGTCACTCAATGGCCTGGGCCTCGCAAGAGCCGAGCAGCAAGCAGTCTGCCGGCCGAGAGAGAGTACAAGCAGCCTGTCCGAGAAGATATAGTACTGCCGTGGAAAATGGGGCCTGCCTTTGCCCGCAGGCAAGGAACAGGAAATCACTGCCGAACGCCCTCAGCAAGGTCTGGGCGGCCGTTCTCGGCCCTCGGCCCCAGACGTGCCACGGCGAGATAGAGGAGGAGGGCGAGGCAAGTGGCCCGAATGAGAGCAACCAGGTCTTGTTTGGCAGATCACGCTCGGGGAGCAAGCCTGCATACAGACAGACAGACGCTCACTGACTCAGTCAAGTAGATGGCAGACCGTAATGCGAGTTCAAGAGGGTCTGAATTTCCGAACAGCTATGTTTCGCACAGATTGTGAAGCCATACCCAGCATAACCAAATCTCGGAGGGCAATGAGATCGTACTTGCAAAAGACGGTCGAATGTGGGTGCGTTTGTGACAGAAAGAGGCAGGCGCCGAAGGCGATGCGCCGTTTGATGCGCCGGATGTGCAGTAGATCCAGGTACGCGAGTACGGCAGACTCCGAGACAAAGTGGTGCGCAGGATGGTGTGAATAGATACGGACAAGAGTCCGGGAGGCTGAGTTGGGGGTGGGCAGCAGCGAAGGCTTCCAGAACGGCAGCGATCAGTCCAAGACAGTAAACAGAGCCGAAATGCAGGCACAGAAGTCGGGGAGGAGCAACACAATGCGGTCGATTAGATGACTGTCGACCTCGTGGCCGGATGCGCCAACGGTGGTGGAGATTGGCTGAGCTGGATGATCACCGTTGGGGATATTTGGCAGCACTTGCAAGGACTCAGGAGGAGCGACGGCGACGGCGACGGCGACGGGCGCGAAGGAAGAGACCGACTTCCGAGCGCTGTCCTGTCCTGTCCTTGTTCTTCCTGGTCTCTCGGCGCGTGTGGAATCAGAGATACGGACTATCACGCGCGTGAGAAGGTCGAGTTTACGGAGGTATGGTTGGTAGGTTGGACTTGGTAGTGTAGCTGGTCTACCGTCTGCAGAGAAGCAAGCGCTCCTAGCGGGCTACTGTACTATAGTGAATTTGGAATGTACTGAACTCTAGATCGGCGCAAACGGTGCTGCTACCTACGCCCAGTCATCAATCAGTCAGGCTAGGTAGGGGGTTGGACGACGATTATCTGATGAACCTTATCGAATGCTACCAAAGATGCTTCCCGCGCAGGCAGAACAAAAAACAATGGTCATGTCATGAAGAAGCAAAAGTGACCGAAACGGGCGATAGGCATTCGTCTCGTACCTACTCGTACGCTCTCGTTACCTGCTCACACCCTGCTACATTACCAATGTCTCTTGGTGGTCATCCAACCCAGACACGTTTCTGATGGAGATGTTGTAGCGGGAAGCGGGATCGTTTAGAAGAGCAAAAAACGTGTACAGTCTTGCTGCCTTCCGTTCTGGTCAAAGAGCAATGCAACGCGGGCTCGCATAAATCATGCTGCGACACCCCTTTAAGCTCCGACGAACCCAGTAGCGAGAAATTGGCATTAAGGGAATCTGGCACCCTTATCGTGTAGGTGTGGGTAACGACAGCTTAATGCATCGGACTTATTGGGGCAGTTGGAGAGTGAGAAACGGGAAGTTGAACAGGTTTGCGAAACATGGTTTTGGGCTCTCGTCACCACTGACAGCCGTCACTCAATTGACGTCGACGTTCAGATGACGACTTGGGAGTAGGAGGGACCAACTGCCAGCTCTGGTTCGCCGTCAAACGAAGCGAATGGATCCCCTATGCACCAGTTGGAAACTGTATACCAGCTGCCTTAGTAACGACTACTACTGACGGTGGGGAAACATTTGAGTATTATCGAGAGACGACGGCGGCGGGTTTTTCCACGACTGTTTATTTTCCTGCTAGCAGTATTCTTTTCTTTCTGTGCTCTCTGCTATTGCCTCGCTCCCTCTCTCTGCCAGTGCCTGGTGTCTGACATGTGAAATCTCAAAAAATATGGTCGATCTCCATCCCGCTGCCACCAGTTTGGAGACGGGCCAAAGTGAGGACGGAGCCCAGCAAAAGCCTACGCAGCGGGGCGACGGGGGGCCATGCCGACTAATGTAAGGCCAAAGCGGGCTAAGGCACATCTAGTGTGAGCATCTACACAGTAGCGACCAGCAGTCAAGCAGTTACTAGTTCTCTGGGCGGAGATGATTTGTATCCGGGGCAGGATAGTTATGCATCTAGACCCTTCACGTCGACCGTGGAGCCTACCCGGGTTTGTCAACCAGGTCTTTACCACGGACGACGATATTGGTCCAAGTGCACTGTACTCTGTAGATTAGGTCTGAGCCTCTATGCTCAGAGTACATTAAGGCATGCCGTCGATCATTTAGCGAGCTTCTGTTCTGCCCAATACCTGCCGGCCGCTTGTCTCTGGTCTATAACCTTTGATCCCAGTGATCTCGCAGCGTGTGCCCGCTCGGGAATAGATCTTCAGGCGCTGTAGCGAGCCAGAGGCAGCAGCCAGCTAATGCACAGTCTTCTGCAGCTGCCAGGACGCGATCATGAATGGTCCCCCAGTGGCCCGCTGCTGAGCTCGATCGATGAAAGCAACAAGTTTGTAGCATGAGGAGAAGACGAAGCATGTTTGAAATGTTGCATCATCCATGATGGCCTGAGTGAAGACAATCTCCTCCTCTGATATCTGAGATGGAGCTGACTGCGTTATCAAACCACTGAGGGGATGGGAGGCTCTAGAGTGCTGTTTGTTCTGTAGGTCACTGACCGAGAGTGCATCTCATCAGAGATGAGCCAGTGAGAGGTCGAGTTCACGTAGGATGGGGACTAGCTCAACTCCCTGCACATACTACGCCTATACCTGCATTGGCCCCCGATAAGCGAATATACACACGGAAGCCACGTTCACGCTAAAAAAGACATATGGGGGTAAGAAATCATGGTTTTTTTGGCCGGAGCTGGGTGGATGCTTGATGCTGCTGTTGCTGTTGCTGCTGCTTCAATGTTGCATCTTGCAGAATACAGTACAGCAAGCAAGCATGGCAAGCAAGCAGGACGCAGAGCACAGACAGAGCGCCCAGCCGAAGGACCAGCGAGCCAGCAAGCAGAGAAGTTGTTCATCCCCATACTGAGGAATACATCTCCAATCCGACCAGCCAGACAGCAAGCAGCGCCCGCCCGCCCGCCGCTGGCTGCAGGTGACCAGCAGAGGACCGCCGAGCCGAACAGGGATCCTCGGTCGTTTCCTCCCCAGCGAATGGCCTCGAGTTCGTTACTCCCCGTCACTCTCACCACCTCCCCACACACCCTTTGCTTTGCGCCCTGGGTGCAGTCTCGGGACTCTTTCAGAACACAACTCCCAACTTCCGCTTGAGGAGCTTCGTACCTGGGATGGCTCAACTCAACGCTTATCCGTCCTATGTTTCCATGTTTCCAACCCTGTCCCACTGACGGCCATACTGCTTGCCTCCAGATGTCTTCATCTATAACACCGGCCGACTATAATGCTTGAGCCCAACATGCTGCAGTAGTTTCTAACCACACCTCCGTTTCCCTTCCTAAACAGGCACACGCCCGTGATGCGGCTTCGACACGACCCGACTTGAGCATGCCCTGCCCTCCGCCACCAAAGACAACATCGAGAAGACTGATATAATCTCGAGAGACCTGCTCATCCTCCAAAGTGGTAGTGGTAGACCACATATATGCTTCACAGCTCAACTACTACTACTACTACTCCACAGTACAAGGAAACCCGGCAAGCATCTGTCTAGCAACTCGAACTCTCTACTCGACTCGACACGAGCATTAGCTAGCACTCCATTCACGACTCGCGCCATCTGCCTCGACTACCACACCATAGCACACTATACCTCGACACCATATCCGCCATACGACCTGGATATATCGGAAGCCACAGCCTCGAGCTAATAGACCGCGCCGGGACACTCACCGCTGCCAGTCGCCCACAAAGTGCCAGAGCCTTGCGCGCGACTACGACGGTGACGACGTACTCCCGTGTCTGACTCTCGCAAAGGCGTATTATACGCTCCACCCATCCTAAGCTCTATTTATTTCACCTTTCCCCGAGAAGCACCCATGCTCGCGGTACAGCGTCCCAGAATGGGGTCGTCACAGCCAGCCCACGGCGCTGGGATGCCGTTTGGCTGTAAGTCTTTCTTTGCGTGTGCTGGTATTCTTGGGTGGCAGTCGCGGAGCCGATATGCTAACCGGCGCAATATATACAGATGTCAATAGAGGAGATGATCTCTTCTTCGAGCCACCGGAACCAGCGCCCGGTCCGGCACTCCTTTCCTTCGAGGAATCGCAGAGCCTTAACCATCTTCTCGAGCAACTCAAGTCGGGAGGTCCCCTCATGGACATGTCCTTTGGAGAGGGCCTCAACTTCAGCGATGCATGGCAGCAACTGCCACCCCAATTCATGGGCACCGCTACCTCGTTCGGCCACCAAACTACGAACTTTTCCCCGGCCATGTTCGATTTTACCTCCCATATCTCCTCCGACAGCCTGTTCGATTCTATCCAGTTCCCGACCATGGCTGCACCACAGATGATGCAACCCCCGCGGCACCACATCAGAACTCCTCACCCGCCTTCACATAGTCAAAGTCAAACCTCACCTACAAGTGCAGCTGCTGTCTTGGCAGGACTTCAGAATGGGCAGCCGCCGAGGGCGCATGGATTGGCTCGCAGCACCATGCTGCCTTCGCAGACAGTTCCGCGCCAGGCCGCTCACCCTTTGCTACGAACACAAGGGCAATACGCAGGCCGAACCAGCCCTGTCCGCGCCGCACCGATCCAGTCACCTGTCACGGAGCACCGCGACGAGCACCTCTTCGCCGACATGGCTTTTGGTAACCCGCACGGCCCGAGCAGTCATCGAGTAGCACAACAGGTGCCTGAAGATGTGCGTTGGGGGTCGGACAGAAACTTCGGGAGGAATCAGTCGTTTGTTCCACCTTCGCAAAGAGAAACGACGCAGAACCTGGAGAGCGAGCGCATCAAGTACCTCGAAATCTTCCAGCCCATCAACAGCGCGGCCACGACTCAGCCACCGAGCCCCCTGGGCAGCGGTGACAGCTCCAGCTCTCCGCGTGGCAATAAGGCGAACGGCCAGTCGATCGTTCACCGAGATGAAGCTGCTTCCAAGAAGCGGCGGAAGAGTGACGAGGAAAATGACGAAGAAGCGTCAGTGCCTTCATCGTCAAAAGCTCCCGCCAGGAAGCGAAAATCAAAGGACAATCTCAACGAAACTAGTGAGGCGTCTTCGTCAAGCGCAGCACCGGGGAAGAGGAGGCGCAAGTCTACCGCCAATGGTGCAAAGCCACCTCGAGAGAACCTCAGCGACGAGGCCAAGGTACGTTGGTTGTATGTCCATTTGAATTGCCTTTACTAACTGTTTCCTTCAGAGACGCAACCACATCAAATCGGAGCAACGCCGAAGACATATCATCAAAGACGGCTTCGAAAACCTACAAGAGATCGTGCCCAACCTAAAGAACGGAGGCTACAGCAAGAGCACCGTTTTGCAAATGGCGGCCGACTGGCTCGAAGAGCTCACGAGGGGCAACGAACTCCTGAGCTCATGACAATATGAGTGACGGGGTCAACTCCTATTTCCTTACATGTGTATTTTGCATGCGCCGGATCGGACAAGACAGTCGACACAAAAAAAAGAGGAATACTCGCATTATTGGTTAGCAGGAATAGGAGTTTGTGAAAAGGCCAGGCAGCCTTGACAGCGTGGCTATCTACTTGTATATATGGGTACATATATATGGGCGGCCACACTTATCGGAATTTTTGAGGCGTACGCACTGCTCGACAAGATACCTCCGGAGTTATTTGCTTATTTGGGGTCACGACTGACAATGACGAATGTTGATAACGACACTTGCAGATTTCGAGTGTCTTCACTGTTCATAGTACGCAGTTCTAGCTACTGCCGCAAATACTACTCGCTAATACATAAAACTGTATTTTGGCTTTTTCAACGGCTCTTGTCTTGTCTCACATTGAACTGGTTCGTGGATTCAACGTTTGCTCCAGAATTGCGGCTGAGGCGCTTGGCAGTTTGCTTGATGAGTCCTAGTGAACACAAAAAAATAGAATAGCCTCGAAAGTGTAGGGCTATTTCAGCCATCAAGGCTCATTCTTACTGCTGCAGTCACTGGTAGTGATTGCATGCATGCCAGGCTTGTTCTATCTCCTTGCACTGATGAGGTTGTCATTCTTTTTCATCTAATTCTTTAACATTACATTACCAGCGTTTCGAAATTTGGACTCGATCTGATAGATTTCTTGTATATTGGCCGAGAAAGATCTAATTCTATGGGAATTGCAATGTCATATCGAAAACGGCTCGTCATTCAGATGGGTGGGCCGCAATATGCAGAACGCACTCCTACAGATGGGAGACGCGGGCGCTCTGCAGGATGAGGTTGACGATACTCAGGAAACCTTCTCCCAGTACGAAACCCTGTGGACGGTGGTTAGTTTCCCGAAGTGAGCTCAAGAAGGGCAAAAAGATCAGGAATATGAGAGAACCTACAGAAGCCACGACGATGATCGGCGTGTCCTCCCGCTTCAGGTGCTGCCTCCAGTACCAGCTCACCAGGCCGCCGATGGTCCTGGCGAGAGTGAAGGACGGGACGTTGTACATGCCTGTTGGGGAGAAGAAACAAGTTTGTCAGTTGTAAGTTCCAACGTCTCATTTGAAATGTAGAGGTGGGGGAGATGAAGCATACCGATGGCCACGGCAATGCCGCCTGGGATGTACGCCTGCCACGACTTGCCCAGGCCCTTGGTGCGCAGGGCGGTCAGGGCCGCGAACAGGACGGCGCCGCCGATGGCCCACTCGCGGGCCATGGGCGGCAGGCCCTGGCCGGTGACGAGGCGGGCCGTGAAGATCCACACGTAGGCCGTGGGGACCTGGAAGAGGTCGCCGGGGACCTGGTAGACGGCCGTGTAGAGGCGGTAGATGAGGGCGCTGACGACGGCGCCGACGGTGGCGCCGATGACCTGGCCCCAGAACTGGGCGGCGGGGGCGGCGCCGAGGAGGTGGCCCGTCTTGAGGTCCTGCATCAGGTCGCCGGCCTGCAACGCGCCGGCCTCGGAGACGGCGCCGGCGACCAGGTTGATGAGCACGCTCGCCTTGTTGGACTGCGGGATGATGAGGGCGAAGAAGAGCTGCGCCAGCTTGCTGATCCCCGACACGGGGTTCAGGTCCGTCTCGCCCAGCGCCCGCACGCCCATGATGCTGAGGACGAGGGCCATGAGGATGGCCGTGAAGTTGGCGTACAGGGGCACCAGGTCGCCAAAGGTGATGTGGATGCTGGCCACGCAGACCAGGATCGAGAGCACCAGGCCGATGCTGACCGTCTTGCTGCCGACGAGCTGCTCCGGGGGCGCATCCTCTTGGTCCCACTCTCTGAGCTCATGGTGGTCGTCGTCGTGCGGGAAGGTCGGGCTCGGAAGAAGCTCCGACGTCGAGGTCCGTCTGCCGATGGAGTCTCTGGGGTCGTCCTCGCTCGCGCTCACGGGCGTGTAGCCATGCGACTGGGAACGGAAAAGGCCCTTGAAAGAGCCCTGCTGGAACCTCTGCCGGACAGATGCCATGTACGACGGGCCGTTCTGGACGACGGGCTGGAAGGCGATATAACTCAGGCTGACGACCGAGTCTGCGAGCATAATGGCCAGTGACACCCACACAATCCAGCCCTTGCTGCCAGTCTCCCAGTCGCTCACGGGGCCGGGTGCCCATCCCATGTGCTTGGCAAGCGGCGAGAGGATACCCCATCCGACCACTGCGCCCAGCAGCATGTGCAACGTCGTCGCTGGTCCCATGATGATGCCCTGGCCGACGTAGGCGAGACTCGGGTTGAGGTCCCACAGCCAAGTGCTGGCGGCATAGGTACCAAAGACGGGCAGGCTCCGCAGCACGGGGAAAAAGTACGTGCTCAATGTGTACAAGCCCGAGATGCCAAAAGTGAGCAGGAGAAGCCTAATGTTTGCTCCCCAACTATAGGGCTGGCTCAGCGACTCCTCATCAGCAGGTGCTGCTGGCGTCGACCCCTCGTCATTCGCGCCCTCGGCTTCGAGAAGAGGCCGGTTCTCGAGCGCCAGACTGCCAAAGGTGTCGGCCTTGGAAGGGTCAAGCACCAAGCCGCTCTCGGGGCGGTTCTTGCCGTGGAGCACGCCTATGAGCACGGCGGTGCTGAAGCCGCTCGGGAACTTGAGCTTCTCGCGGATGATGACCTGGCGGCGGAGGGGGACGGCGAAGACGACGCCAAAGTAGCACAGGCCGAGGGACCAGACCATGAGCTTGCCGAGGCTCAGGCGGATGGGGCCCTGCTCGTCGGGGGCGAGGAGGTACTCCATGGCGGGCAGGACGCCGACGAAGCCGCAGCCGAGGGGCATGATGGCCATGCCGCCGGCGACGGACTGGACCAGGACGTTCTCGACCGGGCTGAAGGGGAACTTGAGGTGCGGCTGCAGAGAGCGGAAGATGCCAAAGCCCAGCAGGCTGGCCGGCATGGTCATGATGGACACCCAGCCCGTCTGGAGGCCAAAGTACATGTTGGAGAAGCAGATGACCAGACCGACCAGGAGGCCGACGGCGACGCCGCGGACGGTGAAGTGCCGGCCCTCGGGGAGCATCCGGACTGCTGCCGGATGAGCATGAGCATGACCAGGTGACCGTTCCGCTGCGTCCTGTGCAAGCGCGCCAGCCTCGCTGGCTTCTCTGTCGGGCGACATGGTCGGAGATATATATGTTCGAGGTCCGGAATGCGGGCAAGCCTCCCGGGCGTCTGAATGCGCCAACGACTGGGTAACTCACGGCTCTTGGACTCCCGCCTGAGAAGAGCCGACAGTTCTCTCTCACACGCTCTGCACAGTGTCACGGGATGGAAAGACAGAAGAGAGGGGCTCAAGGCATGATGAGGTATGCAAGAAAGTGAAGCGCCCTTCCCGCTCTGGCGCTTTTGGAATGAGTTGCAGCAATGGAAGCAGAAACGATGGCGTTATTACTGGCGGCGCTGACTGTTGGAATGCTCAGGTATTATGGGGCGCGGAGATAGTGAGATCGCGGTCTATCCGTACGCTATTTCCACTTTTTCTCCAGGGCGAAACCTGCCGAAATTGGTCATGCTAAACGAGTCACGGGGCGTCGATGATATGGTTCCGAGACACCGATTCAGCGTGACCACCTCGTTCCTGTCTTTGATTTCATGACAGTTTTGTCTGGAGATCTTGAATTCAAATACTTATAGGATTATTTATACTATTCAGCCCTGTCAAAGGCAATCATTTAACGTTGCACCTTGTGGCACTCTTCAAAAGACATTCAAGAGAATGAGCGGTTCCACATTGACTATCTAGCATCGGGACCGGCCCGATGCACGAGCATGACGCTTCAGTATCGGGCAGAAGTGTCGAGCATCACAGCTTACAAATTATAATCGTAACATACGGCCGGGGTGGGTTGCTTACAAGGCGCATTGCTGAAAATAAACCACAGCGGACATGTGCAAACCAGGGCGGGCTTTCGCAGCATAGAACAGTCGTTATATCAAGTTCACGGACAATTATTGCCACGCTTGTGGCTCGACATTTATTTTTGATATCGACATCTTCATGAGATATCGTCCGTATTGATTAGCTCTACGAAGCATATATATAGTATACCAGTAATTTTGGTGCCTCAGTCACATTGGATCTAATCATAATACTAATCCCGTCCCGACTTTGAACTCTTATTTGTGTGGGGGGCAGAGGAGGCAAGATTTCCCGCTTGGCAATTTCCAACATGATAATAAAATAGACAAGAATCCAAAGGTATCCAAGAACCAGATCGCTTCGCTCAAAACTCCTTCGCCACCTTTGAGGGTGATGTATTACTCCCCCGTGTCCAAAATGTTCATACCACAAAGCCGCCCATCGAGTCATCCGAGTCTCAATAGGCAAAACTCGCGAACGTGCTCAGGTCCGGGGCGACGGAGGATGGTTCTGGTGGTCATTTTGCAGCTCGCTCCCCATGTACCCCGTATCCAGCTCCCTCGACGCCGAGGTCGGCCCCGGCGGCGTCTCCAGCTCGGCAATGTTGAACGCGGGCAGCTCGGCCGCGTAGCCCCCGTGGTTGTTGTTGTACCCGTACCCGGGCGACGTGGGGCTGGCGACGGTGGACGAGGCGTCCGTCGGCAGCGACGGCAGGTCCTTGTTGGCCGCGCCCTTGAAGGCAAAGTTCTCCTGGTAGGCGCTCCCGTCCGCGCGCGTGCTCGAGTCGCCCATCTCGGCCGCGTGCGGCCCGTCGGGTCCTGTGGCTGCGGCGCCTTGCTGGCTTTTCCGCCGGCGCAGGAGGAAGAATAGTGCGGCGGCAATGAGGGCCAGACCGGCGATGGAGCCGACTACGGCTCCGGCAATCGTACCTCCGCTTACTGAGCTCGAGGAGCTCGTCGAGTCTGCCGAGCCCGTGCTCGTTGCTGACGCGGCAGTTGTCTGTCCAGTGGCCGTGCTGGACGCCCCTGTTGTGGTCGCCGCATCCGTCTGATTAAATGTTAGATGTTGTCGCGCGCAGGTATCATTCTAGCATGGGAAAAATCACTTACCACTGATGATGTCAACTTCTTTCCCTCTATGACGTGAGCAAATGCCTGATCCGTTGCTTTCGGCGAGAAGAGCCCCGTGCCTGTGAAGCCTTGTGTGTCGTACCCGCTCACGGTGACCGTGTGCCCTGCTGTGAAATCGCTATAACATGTCGCTCCATAGGCTGGCCTATTGGTATCTGTTGGGTCGTCGGGCATGTGGATCAGGAAACCGCTGTAGAAATATCCCTGGTTAGCATAACACTTCTCTTACATACGTGCCCACCAAGATCCATAGAGATATGACAGCACGGATTGTGTACATTGCCCGGAGTCCCTCTGAAAACTGAAGAATGGCCCTCGTCTCGCGCGTACACACCTTGGACATAATGCAATGTATCCGTTGTCCTGCTCATATGCGGTAATCCAGTTCTCTGGCGCCACCAATGGGCTCATCATAGGCGCTATCGACGATGAGGCATTGCCTATACTCGTGTAATCATCGATGAACTGAGTCGGGTAGCAGTCCGGATAGATGGTGCCCGGCACCGGCTGCGGCTCGTTGAGCCATATCTCGTAACCAGGCGACGACAATTGGGTCAATTGCATGGAAAAGCATGTCGTGGGCGCGGAGAACGTGGTGGTCAAGGCCTGTACCGTGGCCGCGGTCACCGTCGCCGCCGTCGATGTGGTAGACGACATTTTTTCTTCTTCTCTTCTTGTTGACTTTCTCTTATCCACCTCTTATCTGAGATATTTCCCGATGATTAAGCTCGTGCTGCAAAGGGGGTCACTGAGGCAAGGCGCGGAGTGACTCTTGCACGAGCGGGCGTTGCTTAGTTCCAAAAACAAGAAACTAGAATGATGAAATGCCGAGAGAAGAGGAATCCTTTACGGATCTGCGAGCTCGCAGGTAATAGTAGTGTCTGGGGATATACACACAGTACTGCAGAATCCAGATTACATGAATACCAGGGGACTAGATTTCTCTTTGGCGAGCCACCACCCCTGGGCCCTGGTCGAACCAGTTCTGCAGCTGTGCGGCGCGGATGCGACCAGAATCCACAACGCATCCCACAGTGGTGGCTCGCCGACTGTCCTTCCCACACCACCTGACGACCAGGAAGTCGGAAGTCGGGTGAGACGTGGAAGCGATGCTCAGATACAGAGAACGTGAGATTGAGTTCCTGGAGCCTTTTAGCGAGTGCGAATTGTTTTTGGGGGGTGGCATTTTTGGTGTCGGGTTTTTTCCAAACCGGCTTTTCTATATCGTGAAATCATCATCATCATCCTATCATCCATCAAGACTTTCAGCTCATTGTCACACACACACATGGTGCACTGCTCCGAATACCACGCTGAACCTCCAATACATCAGAGGGCTGAATCCTCACCCATGCCTGTGCCAGGTGTTGAAGAATGACAAATCCGTGCCCTGATTGCATAATGGCGTCAGCTTTTAGTAGCGAGGACGGTTCCACGAATGAACGGGGCCTGGCCGAATCCTTTCCTGGGGTCTGGGGGACTCTTTTGCCAGGAGCTGGGGGCTACACTCTATTTATGAACCAGGGTGAGATAGGGACTTCGTATTGTTGGGATTCGAGAACCATCATCCAGCGGTTCCAGCCGAGCGGGCGTCGGGAGGAGCTGTGCTGTATACCATCAGGTGATGAGTAGGCGGATGAGTTCCTCTTTGGATGGGATCCCTAGTAAACACCAAGGTTATTGAGTATAAATCATGAGACGGAATCTTTACCCAGGGACGAATAATAGAGTTGACTTGACAGCAGCGGGCAAAAGTGGGATGATTTCTTTGGTTCTCTGCGCCAGCGCTAAAACATAAGACCGTTGCATTTGTATCCACAGCGAGGAAATTGACCATTTAACAAAGATCTTGTTTCCTCTAGAGTCTAGAGTAGAGCCTCATTCGCTCGCTCGCTTTTGGGATCAGCGGGACGACTACACTATTGATTACAAGGGCCTTGTCTCTTTTCAAAGACTCAATCCATTGGAATTGGGTGTCGCGGACAAATATTAGGGCATCAGGGTCTCTAGGTACGTCTCGAACATCGTGGAAAGTATCTTTGATTGCTTGGCCATCTCACCTCTAATCTGCTGGCGGCCTCATCATCGTCTGTCTGTCAGCACAAGTCGGCCGCATTCAATTGAGATGTGATGAGTAGAAGTATAATATAGTTGGTGTTTTTGGCATTCCGTATTGTTTGGGAGTAATGACCTCGAACTGATTGCCAAGATGATTATCGATACCATACAGTATAGTCAGCTCCGGCTTCTTGACCAGTGATACATGTGGCATGGAATCAACTTCAGAAGCCAATCGCCTTCACACACACATCACACGGTTCCTGTCAGACAGCTTCAATCCAAAGGATTTCGAACCTTATAGTTCCAACTCAGCCCTATAACAAAAGATGGCTAATTTAGTCTAAACGCCTCGAACGCGTGGCTTCGGGTGTCATGTACCGAGTAGCATGGACCTCTCTCGACGGCACTTTTTTGTCTCCTGATCCTCTGGTACCTGTTCAGCCACCAAAAAGGAAAACTTTCCCAATCCTGGGGTTGGTGGTTCGACATATACCCACTCAGCGGCCGCCCGCTGGAACTTGGCACGCCAAATTCTCACACCGTACCCCTGGGGCTTATGCGTTGGCCGCTGTGCTGGGTCGGGGTCGGGTAAGGGTCCAGGGTCCCGGCAGACCGGACCCGAGCCTGACTGGTGTTCTCTTTTTCTTGGAGAAAAAGAAGAAGAGTTGTAGATTTTGGCATACCGTCGCATTTGTACATCGTATATAGCGAGGAAAATGACCATTTACAGTATGCTATTGACTCACTACCTATCGGATATTAGACCAACGGAAGAACAGCTCATAAGCCACTAACCTAGTGATGAATGCCTGATATCTATTCTGTTCGAAATCCACGTCAAGAGTAACAATAATATGACGCTTGAGGCCCCTCAATACTTCTCTGCCTCAAAAAGCATACATACTGTGCAGCGTCCCGGAACCGCGCGCCTTCTTGGCCTTCTTCGTGCCTGCCAGATGAAATTGGCGAGTGTTTGCCTGGTCCATCGTGTGGAAGGTCTTCGTTGGGCGCCAAGAACGCGCTGCCGAGGCGGTGCGAAGTTGATACTGGAGGGCTTTGGTTCTGTTATCTGCAAGCTTAATTCGGTGATCCCGAGTGATGCTTTGCCAGCTTGTCATCTCGAGATACTGCCCGTCTACTCCAGTGGAAATGTCTCCGACAAGAAAGTCAACATCTGGTCAACTGAGCATACTTGACGGCGATGCTTCTTCTTTCGCCAAATACACCACGGGGGCATCTGTATCGGTGCCAACAAAGTCCGTGGGCGCTGTCGAAGTGATTTGAGGCAAACACAAGGCCAACGGCAAGGTTTTGTCCTATTTAAGAGCCAAATACGAGGCACGCAAAACGTCCGACAAGACCAAGATCCAGGCTAGGGACAACAAGATCTCCGAATTGGAAGGCGAATACAAGTCGCTCCAAGAATCATGCGAGGCCAAGAATCATAAGATCCAAAACCTCCAAGACCGAGTTGGAAGCAGGGACGAGCGTATCCGGGTCTTTGGCCGAATGTTGAGCCGTGTACAACACCATCCGGAGAAAAATTCGTGAAGTTGACAACTTGACCATACTGAGAGGCTAACTGCTCAATGTCGTCCACGACAACAATGCCTTACAACAATGCCTCGATGGCGGTAGTTCCATTGTCGTATTCTACTCGGACTCTAGCTCTACACCCCGTGCCCCTGGGCTTGACTATGCGCCGGCCGCTGTGCTGGGTCGGGGCCGGGGCCGGGTAGGTTTGAATCCCGGGAGACCGGACCCGAGCCTGACTGGTGTTCTCTGTTTTATTAAGGAAAAGAAGAAAAGTTCTAGATTTTGTGTGGGCGTTTCAGAATCCCAGACTCATAAAGTAGTAGCTCATACAGCACATGTGCAAGGCCAGTGCCCAGAAATACGCGCCGATTGGACAGACCTTACCATCGAGCAGGCAACACATCCCTCAGCCGCAGACATGGGACCTCACAATGATGAATGGAAGCCCCTGTTCGAGCAACTTGGTCTTTGCCGATGACCTTTATCACACGATCATGGACTTCGAGTTCGCTGCGATCCGAGAAAAAGAACAGCAACTGCAAAATACTGGATCAAAGACACCATAGAGAGTCGATATGGACAACTGTTGATAATCCAGGAATGCTCCAAACAGAGTTTAATACAAATGCAACGGGTGACAATGCCTCGCTTGCGCTTTCTGCCTTGGTTGTGATCGGAAACCTGTGTTAATGACCGCGTGTACATATATTTAGGACGAGACACTTCTTCCACCCCTTTCTTTTTCTTGATAATTATTTTATCGAAGATGAGACGGTTTTCTTCTATAAAAATGGCATAAAATCTTTTCGAAAAAACAGAAGTTCTTGTATACGCCTTTTGAAAATTGGTCTCAAAGGTTGGGATAAAAGTAAGGCATACTCTATACAGAGAATTTTGTCATTATAGAGTATATATTTATATCATAATTGAAGGTGTCATATAAGCATGGTATCCATCATGGACAGGGTGTCCTCGTTCGTTCATTATATTCCTGTAGTGGGAAACTCAATGGCTTGCAACAAATTCGTACATCATCATGACAATACGTCAAAAAACATGAACAAAATCACCGAGGTTCAGCGTATTTCCTCCAAAGAGGCTCGTTGATAAGCCGCTCCAGACACCTCTCCTCGATGCCGCACAGGACCTCGCACCCGCCGCCCGGCAGCGCCGGCATCATGATCTGCATGCCGTTGAGGATGCCGCAGGCCGGGCTGCGGATCGACTTGATCCCGCCGCCCAGGAGCGGCCCCCACTCGAGCCCGTACAGCTGCAGCCGCGCCCACGACGTCTGCGAGCAGCACAGCCCGGGCGAGTCGAGAAACGCGCCGGGGACCAGCAGCCCGACGTGCGGCAGGCGGTCGACGAGCGCGATCATGTCGTTGGTCAGACCGCCCTCGTACCCGTCGGCGGCGGCGATGGCGCGGCGCAGCAGCGCCGCCAGACCCCGCAGGTCCGCCGTCTCGAGCATCTGCCGCAGCGGCACCTGCACCTCGAGGAACAGCACGAAGCAGCCGAGCGTGGCGCGGTCGATCGGCGGCTGCGTGCGGTAGCGCCCGTCGACGGCGATGTTGAACGTCGTGACGGGGTCGCCCTCGATCTGGTCCATGGGGAACTGCGCCGCCATGACGGAGCGCCACGCCAGCACCGACAGCGCGTCGTTGGTCGATATATACGGTACCTCGCCGTCCTCGCCGGGATGCAGCGGGTACGCGTCCCGCTTGAGCCGGGCCAGCGACTCCTCGGAGAAGTAGAAGACCTGCCCGACGTGCCCGTCGCGCCGCAGCAGCTTTTCCAGCTGTTTCGCCGGGTCCGTCAGGACTTTGTACTGCGGGTGGTCCTCGAGATTACCAGCGCGGCCGGGGGCCGGTGGCTTGGGGTTCAGAACGTGATTCCTGTCGGTCAGGATCGTGTCGGGTGTATAGGCCGGCTTGGTGATGGGGATGCCCTGCGCGCGCCGGCACTCCTCGGCCCACACCTCGGTCCAGGTGAAGAAGGTCTGGCCGTCGCCGACGGCGTGGTAGGGGTTCCAGTTGACGATCAGGCCTCCCTGCAGGAAGTTGAGCTGGATCAGCATGATCGGGAGGCGGTCGTCGGGCGAGGGCCACGTGTACCGGCGGCACAGCACGTTCTCGTCGAGCGCCGCTACGGGGAAGTGCTTGGCCTTGAGCTCGGCAAAGGTGGCAAAGGCACCTGGGGCTCGCAAGTCTTTGACGGCGATGGGCTCGATTGCCGCGAGCTCTTGGTCGTCGAGCTCGCGTATCTTCAGCCGGCCGCCCTGCTTGGCGTCCGGGTCAGGGATGGCCTCGGACCGCAGGATGGGGAACCGACGGCATGTCGAGGTCCAACCCTCTTTCAACACCCGAGTCACTTCTTCAAGGTTGTAGTCATCTCCAAGCTCGAAAGGGAAGAGCTAGTCATCGTGTCAGTGCAAGACTCTCTGGTGCTGGATTGTCCCCGGTCTCATGATGAGTCGGACTCACATATCGAGGCCACCCTCTGGGGCTAATTTGCTCAATGGATGTGAGAGTTTTCCAGAGTTCCGGATTCGACTCGTGTGAGCCCATCTTGCATAATTGTACACTCGACAGGCGAGGGTTGTAAGACAATGCCCCGTGCTATTGGCTGACCAGTATAATCATAAGTGGTGAGTGACAAAGGAATTTGCACAATTCCAGACAGCTGGGGAATGCCTGCATGATAATAATGTTATATTCCGTCCTGATATGCGTTTCTCCGCGCGGGCTATGGCGGGTGGTCTTCGGATCAGGAGGTCGAGCTGACCAGGGACCGTTCGAACCAGGTGTGTTGGCCGGAAGCGGGAGATGGGGCATGTCGATGGGGCCCGGATCGTTTTCCGCTCTCCTCCTATTGGTATCGCCGACATGGGGAGTCATGATTTCGCAGGTGAAATACAGGGGTTATAGTCCATGTTGGAACTTGGCCGTTCCATCGTCTGTCTAGTGCGAATTTTATTACATGATTTGCAATTCCCGAAAGGAAAGGCGGCTTGGCGATTTTGGATATCCTCGACACGAAAGCAGTAATAGGTAAAGAAAAAGAGAGAAAATGTGCTGGGATCGGGAGGGCGCCCGAAACCTCGCTCGGCAAATTCGTCCCCGATCTGAATATCATACAGTCTAGGACCAATATATCGTGTCCGAGTCAGCTACCTTGACTTCCATCCAGGTACACCACGGCAAGAATGTTACCAGAGCGCCCAATATCATGTTACATGCGGCAGTTCGTTGGGTAGCAAGTCTCGTAAAATTTCCGAAGTTTGTGATCATATATATCCTGATCAGTGAGGTGAGTGGCCCATAGTTGAAGAGGCGCATGTAGCAAACACCCATCGAATTCTTGTGCTTGCTTTCATCGCCATGGAGCCCGACCCAGTTATCGTTGCCCTGTTTGGCCCGGCTCCATCAGATCTAGATCTGGCAGAAGATCCGGCCCGGAGCAACAGCGCACTGGTTGCCGTCTTGTTCGTGATCGCGGCCTGCGCAGTCGTCTTGCGTTTCGTTTCCCGGCGCATCGCGGACACGCCGCTGCAGAAAGACGACTATGCCATCGTGGTCGCCCTGCTCTTCACCGGCGGGAGCGCAGGAATGTCCTTTGGCGTCGGCCGCTTCGGTGCTGGTAAACACGTCTGGGCGGTATCGTCGAAAGATCTGTCCATGGCCTCCAAGGTATACCCAATCGCCCCTGATACAGCCCAGTCTAGACGACCACTGACCGTGTTCTCCAGTTGCTGTTTGCCTATACTTACATCTTCGCCGCCGCCGTCACCTTTACGAAACTATCCATCCTCCTCCTGTACCGGCGCATCTTCGTCACGGGGGCGCTGTCGTTCCAGATCAGCGTCTGGACCGCCGGCGCCATCACATGCGCCTACCCGCTGACGCTGGCCGTTGGCATGGCCAATTGCTGCAAGCCCGTGTCCTTCTACTGGACGCGGTTCGCCGGCGACACCTCGGGGTCCTGCCCGCTAGACGTCGGCCTCTTCTTCGTCGTGCTCGCCGTCATCAACGTCCTGCTCGACGCCTTCATCCTGGCCATCCCGATACCGCAGATCGTGCGGCTGCAGATGTCGACTCGAAAGAAGATATCCATATGCGGCTTGATGCTTCTCGGGAGCTTGTAAGTGGCTGCTTCTCATTCCGACTAAATAGGGGGTCATGAGTTCTGACAAAAACAATCCTCAGTGTCTGCTGCGCCAGCTGCGTGCGGATCTACTATCTGCACGAATTCGCCACGGCCACGGACCTCACCGCGCTGATGGGCCCGGTGAGCGTGTGGTCCGCCATCGAGCCGTCGATCGGCATCCTGTCGGCTTGCCTCCCCAACATGCGGCCGCTCTACATCATCTCCCGCAGAAAGCTATCGCCGTCGTACGCGAGCCGCAGCGGCCAGGGCAACGACCCGCCTTCGGTCCCTGGGCTCGTTACATGGGGCCGTGGCGATCCAAAAAGGTCGGGTGGGAGCCTGAACAAGAGCGGGTTCTCGCAGGTCGTCGGAGAAGAGGACGAGATTCACCTGACGGGACCCGATGTACCCCTCAAGTGCCTGCATAGTTCAGCAGCGTCTCACGACGGTTCGTATATCGATGGGACGAAAGCCCGTTCCGAGGTCCACGTCCACGTTCAGCACGAGTAGTGGCTTCCAATATATTCTGCTACCAACCATATTTGAATGCTATTCAGTCTTGCCTGATCGAACCACGCGCGCTTAGTGTCATTATAAAACCGTGATACTTCTCCTTACACGGTAACTAGCACGAGACAGAACTGTCACACCGGTATTTTCCTTGTCCTTAGAAGCCAAAGCTATCCAACAAGCTCCCCGCATCTGGCTCCTCAAACACTGTCGGCTGTTGCTTCTCCTTGTTGGTGCTCTTCATCTCTCCCAAGGGGTTCATAGGTATGTCAGCAACCACCAAGCTTGATCTTCTGCGCAGTAACTTCCTAGGATCCACCATACCACCACCAAGGGCGGTTTCTGGCTGAAGTGGTGTGCGCAAGAACTCCCAGTTGCGCACCAATTCCAGACCAAGCAGATCGCAACCCATTCGGTCGTACAGTCTTGCGTTATGGAGTACAAACTCCATCTCCGTGCGAGGCAAAATTTTACTTGCTCCTCTGAGGGTCTGTAGAGTCTTCTCCCTTAGCTGCGCGTAGAGAACTACGAGTGCCGGATCATCCGTCAGGTAGAGCTTCGCCTTGAGGTCGGGCGAGACTGGAGTCTCGAGTAGGGTGTAGACTGGCGTGATGAGAGCCCGCACCGCCATGTCCCGACGCTTGAGCATCCAAAAGGCCCATGACGCAAGCCACCTGTTTCCCTCCTGTGCTGCTATTGCTAGCACTTCGTTTTCGAGAAGCCTTCTTAGCACAGGGCCTTGATCTCCTTCATACACGCGGGCAACAGCTATTGCAAGTTGCAAGTCCTTGATCTGATTAAGACAAACGTTGACAGCATCTTGTAGGTGATCCGCAAGCAGGAAGAATGCAGCGGCGTAGTCTGTCGCCTGTTAGCATGTTGTTCCATGTTCAGGGTGTTCAGAAAAGGCACTACTTACGAAAACGTCGCTTGCTGATCAATGCATATGCATTCTTGAGGGCGGTTGTCTTGTGCTTGGGATCATCAAAATTGTTTGCCAGGAGCTTCTGAGTTGCTTTCTGTTCTCTGTTCCAGCTGGCCATTCGCCACAGGCCTTGCAGTACGGTTTTCTTTTTCAGTGCAAGGTAGAACAAACTGCAATCGACAGGGTTTTTGAATTCGCCCTTGGTGTATTCGTTTCGAGCGATAACCTCGAATTGCGTTTTCTGTTTTCTTGTCAGTGTGCTCCTTGTGATATGATCCGGCTTTGTTGGAACTCACCACCGCGGCGGCATCAGTAAGCCACATGAATATGCCACTCTCTCTGGCATTCTCCCACAACATGCTTCCATGATACTGACGAGATACAAAATCAGTCAGAATATCCTGGCTTGTCGAGTGGTATGCCCAATTGATCTCGCGCCACGACATGTGAATCTCGTTCGTCCGCCGCTTATACAGCGCGTGCTGTCGGAAGAAGAGCATGAAGCGTGCGCCGTTCTCGTCCATGGACCGGCGCTGCTGCTCTACCATTCCAACACATTCGACAATGTCTATCAGTTGAATTTGCTCGTGGCCCGATAGTTGAGGAAGTCCGATTTTCTGCAGTCTCTCGCATATAGCCAGAGCCGTGTCTTCCGTGAATGTGTCCTCGCTGTCGTCTATTGACATGCGGCGCATCAGGTATGATGACGGATCATTGCCGTTTGACCTCGACGATGCCTATGTACTTGCTGTTAGCTGTGTTCAAACAGTCAATGTATAGATAACTTACACTGTCACCAAGATAGAAGTCTGCCAGGTCCATGCCGAGGTGGTCTTCAATGACGTCGCCCTCCACATAGTATTTCAGGATGTGGTTGAGTGCCAGAAGTATCCTCTTGACCTGATAGTTCTTCCCAGCGAGCATACACTGACTGAGGAATTGTGGGTGAAACACAGGTAGCGGGCCGTTGAGGCGCTGTGTCACCTCGAAAAGGTCTCGAAGTCCATCCTTGCGGGGAGGAAGACGAGCAGTTGTGACAAGCGAGCTATGCGTCTCGAACATGCGGTCATACATGAACAACTGATTGCCAGCTCCTATCACTAGGTTGCCTCCACTGAGCCAGGTCGAGTCGCCGATTGGATGTGGCGTGTACTCCCGAATGCTGATCTCCCGAATCTGAGCCCAGGCAGGACCTTTGTTCAGGTAATCAAAGCGCATTTGCGAAAGCAATACGACCCGATAAGGGAAACCGACAGCCAATATGGATTGTGAATCGGGCGTCGAAGTCCAATCGAGATCTTGTACCGTATTGTGACTTTCGAAGTCCTGGGCAAACTCCAATTTGGCGCCTTTGATGTCCCAGATGGTAACTTCTGAGCGACTGGCATTGACCAGGGCAGCCTTTTTCATTGTACTGCCACTAACGAGAGCAGGCTTAGAAATTCCAGTTTCCATGGACGAAGTTGACAGCCATTCCACCCGGTCATGATCTCTGTCCACCCGCGCGGTCCAGAACTCCACTCGACCTTCGTGGGTGTATGATACTGCTATATCCCGTGCGAAGACGTCTAGAAATCCGGAAATGACGGGAGAAGAACCAGCTGGATCTACAGGAAGGACGTAGGCCAGGTCATCGGTTCCATCGAGATCGAATGTGCAGAACTCCCGAATTGCAGATTCGCTAGCGCTGTGTCCATTTGTCTGCGGCTTGTGGCCATTGCTTTCGGCCTTGATTGGTAAATCCAGCTGCCAGACCAGACCTCGGTGGGCGGATGTGACCGTGGCAATATGTGCTACATCAACCTCCTTGACACTATGCCTTGGCAGCACAACGAGGCAGAGAGGATTACCAGATATTTGATATGGACATTCTGCGAGTAGTCGAGGTTCTGGATGCCGGCAGTCCCAGAGACATATGGCATCGTGATGCAAAAAGACCACAAAACTTCCACCCCGCAATAGACATATTCTGTGTATGTGTCTCTTTTCGGGGATCACGTTGTGCCGGAAAAGCTTCGTGTCTCGAGCAATTGCGTCATGTTTCCAAACAATGCTCTCGCCACCTTCTGTCCTGGAAACGATAGACCGCCCACTGAAATTGCGCACAATCTTCTTGATCGAGCCAGAATGACCCGACCATGTGGCGCGGTGTCGCAGGCGGCCTGGCTTCGAGGTTGGATCAAGCAGGTCCGCCACGTTGCTCTCAAACACCTCCACCTTTCCGTCAAAGTGATGGAAGAGCATATACAAGTGGCCGGCAGATCTGTTGCAGTAACTCGATATTTCAATGTGTGGGAGCTCGCCGTCGGCCGCTTTAGCGACTTCGAAATCCCGTGACTTCGTCAAGGCCACATTGTCGATATGGTTCGTACTCTGTGACTTGCTGCTGATACCCTCCAAGGCATAAGCGGCCATATTTCCGTGGCCATCCAGAACCATGCAGATCTCGGTATCTCTGTTTGCAATCGAGATGAGATATTGCAACGCAACGTCCTGCTGCTGGCCATCGCCCTTATCCTGTACAGCCTTTTCAGTCGCGGAAGCAAGATCTCGCTGACTTATAATGAAAGCCAAGCGGCTTTGCGATCTGGGATCATGGCGTCGCGTTTCGTCCTGGATAGCAGTAGCCAGATTGACCTTGCCCCAGAGTCTCAGAGTCTCACAGCCATGTCCATCGGCGCCCGTCCACACCCGTAGATGGCTGTCTGCACAGAAGGTATATAGAACATTCTCAATGGTCTGATCGACGTGGAATGGCTTGCGCCATTGTATGCTTGTTACGGCCGTGGGATGTGGTAGGTAGCCAAAATCGAATTGTACGTCATCTGAACCGAAATTAAGCCTGCGCCAGACCTTGACAAGTCGATCGTTGTGCCCAACCGAGGCTATGTAAGCTGAGTCGTAAGATAGAACTGCCGTCTTCGCTGGCGTGGCCAGGTCCTTCTTCCAGTGACAGGCAGGAGGTGTCGAGGTTGTATCGTAAAGTCGAAGAGAGCCCCGGCCGACCAGCAGTTCTTCGGAGCTTCCCCAAGAGAGCGTACTGGGAGTCGAAGCATCTTCAACTTCAAAGGTCGATTCCAAGAACCACTGTGTATGGAATATGGTGTAAGCTATATGCCTGACAGTCTCCTTGTGCTTGGGAATAACGTACCCTCTGCTCGCCGTCGAACGGGCGATATATTCTGACCGTCGAGCCTGTACACGCAGCTATCTTGCCGGAGCCCTCATCGAATGCCACGGAGTCCAGCGTTCGCTCGTCGTCATCGTAGATGGTCTGCAGAATCGTCTCGGGGTCGGAAAGGATGGCAAGGGCATTGCCGCTGATGTAGACGATGACGCGCTTGTCGTCCCAGTAGCCGGTCGAGACACCTTGCAGGCTCGCCTCCGGCTTTCCGGGCAGGATGGCCTTCATTATAGGGCTACCGTGGGAGCTCGAGCGAGACTGACATTGCTGAAACCCAGGTGCACTGTTAGGAATGTTGGGAGCTCGAAGCTATTCGCGACAAATGGAGCTAATTCGGGATTCGTTGCAGGAGTAGCCAGTCCGTCGGGTCCAGCTAAAGGAGTAGTGAGAAGTGAGGCAAGCTATGCGCCACACGCCGAGGTAACAGTCGGTCCTGTTCGAAGTTCACGTCGTGTAATGGGGAATCTGCCTCGTCCTCCAAGTCTCGGGGTTCGTCTCAGTTGCCATGTGCATCCGTGTCAGCTGCTCAATTACGCGACATGGGGAAGCTGATCAATTGTGTGTACGAGTACGGCAGTGCAGCAGTTATGACGTGGGGGCTGTCTGAGCGTTGGGATCGCTAAATTGTAGGGCGGCACTACCCCTAAGCTGCGGCAGTTCTGCTGGAGGTAGAGCTCTGCCTGGTACTAACCTTGTGTGCTATATGAGACTCGACGCCTTTCGAAGAATATCAGCTTCAGCTAGACATATGAAGTTCAAGTTCATAAATTTTTGTTATTTGAACAAATTACTCAAAGTCACATCAACGAGCACTCGGTCAAGTTTCGGCTCATCGCATATACCGTGTACGTGTAGTTCGACCATGTTTATTCAACAGTACCTGGTACTCTAACAGACGGCGAATCATAGACTCGCCTGCAAACTAAATTCAAGAGGGGTATCTTTTGTTTCCAACACCATGCTGCAATACAATAATTCAAGTCAAATGGATTCGTCATCGTCGTTCGGTTCATACAACCTGCCAACTCTCACGAATCTCGCCAAAACCTTAGCCCCTATCAGCCCAAGAGACTCTCAAGTTCCTCCTGGGGCGACCAGAGCGACTAGCTGTGCCCCCAATGAGTGGACGTTCGAGCAGCGAGTCCTTAGGTCCTGGTACCACTACTGACGCTTGCCACGGTTGCCGCTGTGGTATGGGACCGAGTGGCGTGGTAGTTTGAGCCAAAGGACCCATGAAAAGACGAGGTCTTGCTGGTGTCGATATGAACCCAGCTTCTTCCTGTTCTTGTGCTTGAGGCTCAGGTTGCGGCTCCGGCTCCGGCTCCGGCTCCTCTTCGGCGGCCGGAGTAAACCTCTGAGCTTTGTTGGCAGCCTTGGTACACCAGATCTCGAAACCCTGCTTGAGCTGTTTCCTCTGCCGATTGAGATGTCTTTCGCTGGCGTTCCTGCGGCTCTCTAGTTGCAGCGAGCCGATCTTCCATTCCTTTACTGCCCTAGAGATGGTCTTCTCCTGAAAGTGGTCTTCCGTCTCGAACTGTAACTGCTGGCGATCGTCGGCTTGCTCCCTCCAAGTCCACAAGTGCTGCTGATATGCTTCCACACTTCGTACGACATCGACCTCGGCCTTTTCGAGAGCTCGCAGACGCCAAGTAGTGAGAGCCCGCACCTTGTCGTTCCAGTTTCGATATTGTGCGAAATCTTCGCTGGCAGCGCTCAAATGGTGGCGACGAGATTCGGAAGTTTCATGCCATTTCGCGATGCATCGAGCCCCCATGGCTTTCTTGACTCGACGGCGCATTTCTAGGTATGTTCCCCGAAGTCTTGACCTGCGCTTCGCCTTGGCTGTCGCGCGCCAGGTCTGAATAGCCTGGGTCGTAAGTGAGTAGAAGTTAGCGCGTTCGCTCCAAGTGTGCAACTGTTGTTCTCTTGCAGCCTGTGCTCTTGCGGCTCCTCGCCATGGTGGCAGGAATTTCTCCTTGATGCGGTAGAGATCCACGCGACCAGCCATGTGTTCTAGTTGTTGGTTCCGAACTTTGTCCTCTGCACTATCTTGGCGCCATATTTGCAATGCATCCCGTTTCATGGATGTCTTCACAGAAGTCTCTCTGGATCGAGCTTTCCATGCCCGCAAGGTGCCGTGTGTCCGGCGATACTGGTCCGCAAGATTCGACATGTGATCAAATTCTTGGGCTTCCACCCCTGCTTGATTTTCAGCTGCTCTCCAGCCGGCCAATGCATTGCCGAGACGCCTTTTCCGGTAAAATTCTGAAGCCATTGCCTCGAGCCTTTTTTGCCGTTCGTCAGGACCGCGCCATTGCGCGAGGAGATGACGGTCCCTACGCTGAATGTGTTCTTCGGCTCCTCCCTGGTTTACTGCTATCAATTGGCATGATTTCTCGTACCAGGGCTCCAACGCCTTGCGGGTTGCGAACGCCTCGACTCGGAGAGTGTGCTTGGAGGTATACTCTTCCCAAGCACGGAAGAACTTCATGCGAGTAAGATGTCTCTTGGCCAGAAGTGTGCGTTCGTCAAGCTCATTTGCCAACGAGTCATCGTCATTCGAGTTATCCTCTTGCGGACCCGCAAGCTTCTGGTCCTTCTGAGCTGCGTTGCCTACCGACGCAGCTGCATCCAGGCTCTTGGGCTCCTCGACAGTAGCTGAACGAATAGGGAGGGGTTCCGGCTCGTGCACTCGTTGTGGCTCGCACACCGTAGCAGCCTGATTAGTAGCGGTGATCTTCTCTTGAAGTCGTTGTCGAAGTGATGCGAATAATTCCGGTTTGGGGCGCAGTCCAAAAGCCTTTGCCTTCAAGCTCATCTCGTGCGCCTTCTTGGCGACCTCGGCTTTCTCTTCCTCCTCTGCCGCGCGATTCGACCATTGCGCTAGCACACGCGACTTGCACAGGTTCTCGTGAGTCCGTTGGGCTAGCCTGACGAATTTGGGATCGTCCTTGAAAAGTTCATCCTCGACCATTTGTCGAGAATGTTCCTCATCATTTTGCCGTTGCTGATCATTCTGCTGCCGGTGTCGAGCTTGGGCACGTTGCCGCCACCCTACCAGAAGATTTTTCGAAACTTTGATCTCGTGGGTGCGAGTTGCAATTCTCTCGATGCGTTTCGAATACACGTTTGCAGGTAGATCATCCAATGGCATCTCATCAATCTCAACGGCGATCTCATTCCATGCAACGAACACATCGTGCTTGTCCATCTTCTTATCCTCAATTTGCGCTTCCAGAAACAGGGCTGCTCGGGCTTCAAGGTGGTATGCCCTGTCTTGCCACTGTTCAAGGCTTTGCAGAGAATGAATTTTGTCAAGATACTGCTCGAAAGATGCGGCATTCTTCTCGAGTGCCTTTTCTTTGAGGTCCTCGTGGTCGGCATCTTCATGATTCTGATGGTCTAGCAAGTCCAATTGCTCCAACTGGTCTGGTCGGTCCATATAATTTAGTTGAGGTAAATGCTCAGGCTGTCTTGGCGGATAATATTCATCTTCGTGGTCAGATGGGTATGACACGTCTGAGTGGGATGAGAAATCATCGTCCGTGATATCGTCAATGTCCAGTCGAACTGTAATGTTCATCTTGGCCATGACGGCCTGGAACCTCTCGGCGATAGTGTTGCCATCGTGAGAGCCTCCGATCTTGAAGAGGAGCACGTCAAGTTTCGCACCATTGAGGGGCTCGACATGTCTCTCTTCGAGAAGATCTCCATAGGCGCGAAAGAGCGCAGTGGTAGGGTGGCGCGAGGTAGGTGGGAGTTTCGGTAATATCGCTTCTGCTCGAACGACTGTGTCCCAAACGAATTGAAGTTCTTCTTCGCTGTACTCATCCCCATCCCCAGCTGCCGACAAGGCCACGTGCGATGAAGAGCTAGACGGGACTGGTGAAGAGTCGGGCGACATTTTGTAGGTGGCCGAGCTCGTGGTATCCTGGGGTTTCTGTAGACAGAGCGAGTTGGCGACATTGTGTTGGTGGTTGTATGCTGCTCGGAGAGCATTGACGCAGTTCTACTGCATCGCGATCAACGAGTTGCTGATACTGAGAGGCCTGCCGGGAAGTTGCGACGAGTGAATAAGTTTAGACTGAAGTCGCGCTGGAACTATAGTGTTGGATGTAGAAAGTTCGGTGTAGTCAAGAGCGAAGGAGACACTGGCTTAGTCTGTAGGGAGCAGTTGAGTAGTGCGATCGTACGTGTCGCGAGGTTCGTGTTTCGATACAAAATCAGTCGCAACCTTCTTCAATCCAAGGAGGGGCAACAGCAAGATCGAGAACGGAGAATAAAGGAAGACGAGGCCGCCGCGAAGGTCAAGACGCGAAGACAAGTGCGCGGGTCGAGTTCCGTTATTCAATAGCGCGGGGCGCGCGTGGAGCTCTAGAAAAGAGGTTGGAAAGCGGCTGCGGCCCGCGCTGTGTTTGGCTCGTTGACAGGGAACGCGCCCTGACTTTGAACGCTAACAGGATCGCTAGCGAGTCGCGCCAGCTTCTGTTTAAGTGGCTGCAGCAAACATGTACCCCAGGTAAAACTGTGGTGGTGCTCCACCCAATCGATGCAATGCATCATCCATTGAATGTCGATTGACTGGTGATACTTGCCTCAAGATCCCAGCCTGTACATATCGAAGTGAGCAGTGCCCGACGTTGCATTCGAGGCAGAAGATCCAAGAAAATGCCTTCTCGGACACGGCCGATTCAAAAATTTGCAGCGGCGGTCTCGCAATGCTCTGCTGAGGTATGTCGAAAAGTTGATACAAAACCTACAGCACCCTACTACCTCGAGTCATCGCCGCGGGAAAAGATTGAGTTGAATGCTAACACTTATTGCACAGGCATCCGTCTACGGCAAATGCGTCGTGGCCGACTATAACTCGGTCCACAAGGACAAATGCGTCAAGGAGTTCATGCAACTCAAGAACTGTTATTTGGTATGAAACCAATTTGCAAAGAGCCGCCGGAACCATGTGCTGACCCTTGTTGAACAGAAGGCTGCCAAGAAACCATAAGGGTCAATAGGGTTGAATAACAAATTAGGTGTTGGCCAGGCCGATTAAAATTTTTGTGTGGTGTTTGTACTAGACAATACATCCCATATTTCAGGTGACAGACATGCACTTTCACCACCATAAAGAGATCTATATAAGTATTGGCACATCTTCAATCAGTCGAATTGGGATGTCTGCCTGTTGAACACAACAAGGCTGTCTCTCATCATTTTTCTATCTTATTCATGGCGGACTTTTTTCTATCATAGCTTCAATAATCTGAGCAAGAAAGTTGCGTTCTGGATTTCTTGCTCCTCCTCAGCAATGATACCATCCTGCTTCTCTTGAGATGCCTGTCCCTCGACCTGAGTAACATTGTGCTTGTCAAGTGGCCTGCGCAGCGCCTTGACAATGGTTGCTGTTTGCGAGACGAAAACCTCCTCCAGGCCAATATTGTCCGGGTCCGTAATGACCTTGTACTCCATCTTGACATCGTCCGTGGGCACAAGACCGACCTTCTTTCGCAGACGCTGGACACGGTTGACAACCTCACGGGCAACACCCTCGTGAGCGAGCTCGGGGTGAATCTCAGTGTCAAGAATGGTCAAGACATCCTGGTCAGTGTTCGTTTCAAGGTTCTTAGAGTTCTCATCCTCCTTCAGACCTCTCCTTACGACAAGGTCACCTTCCTCGAGGCGGATGCCATCCACCACAATGAACTTGTCCTCGGTGTAGCCGCGCACTTGGTCGCTGGTGACACCAGGAAGCGCCTTCTTGACCTTGGCCATGTCCTTCTTGAGCTTCTTGCCCAAGACGGGCCAGTCAGCCGTGACACTGTATTGGACATTGAACTTGGACTCGTCAGAGGACAGGACAAGATCCCGCACGTTCAGCTCCTCTGTAATGTATGTCTCGAGTGACTTGACGTCGTCGAGGTACTGCTGGTCGCGGTGAAGCACAATGAGAGTCTTCAGAGGCGTCTTGAGACCGATGCTCCTGCGCTCACGGGACACTCTGGCCAACTCAATGACCTTCTGCATGCGAGCAACCTGTCTCTCGATGACAGGGTTGAAGAGCTCCTCGCGGACATCGGGGAAGCTGAGGAAGTGCACGCTGCGAGGGTCCTCTGCTTGCAGCTCCTTGGGAATGTGCGGCAGAAGCTTCGAGTAAATGGTGTCGGTGATGAAAGGTGTGAACGGAGCAAGACCTCTGCAGAGAGTGAAGAGGACCTCGAACAGGCTGTTCAAGGCATGCTTGGTGTCCTCGACACCGTACTCGCCCTTGAGACGCTTGCGGTTGAACCGAATGTACCAGTTGGTGGTGTTGTCAATCAAGCCCAACAGGCGCGGCACAACCGTGTAAAGACGGTAGGCTGTTGATGGTCAGTATCAGCAATATCTTCACACAAAGGAAGGGGAGACATACCAGCCATTTCTTGGTTGACGTATTGCAGCAAGCTTTGACAGCTGGCCAGGATCCATCGGTCCATGACGTTCTCATTCGTGCTCTCCATCTTGGGGTCGAACATGTAGTCGACGTTCTCGACCTTCTTGAGCAATGCAACTTGACCCTCGAAGAACTTGTAGCTGTTCCAGAAAGGCAGAAGCACGTTCTTCACAATCTCCTTGACGCCAGTCTCCTTGAAGCGAAGTGGTTCCGCCCTGACTGCTGGGGAGCTGATCATGTACAGACGAAGAGCGTCTGATCCATACTTCTCAAAGATGATGGAGGGATCGGGGTAGTTCTTGAGACGCTTCGACATCTTCTTGCCATCTTCAGCCAGAACCATTCCGTTCACAACACAGTTCTTGAACGGAATTTCACCAAATAGGTGGGTTCCTAGGACTACCATGGTGTAGAACCAGCCACGGGTCTGGTCGAGACCTTCCGCAATGAAGTCACCAGGGAAACCCTTGGCAAAGGTTTCCTTGTTCTCGAAGGGGTAGTGGACACTGGCATACGGCATGCTTCCGGATTCGAACCAGCAGTCGAAGACATCCTCGATACGCCTCAGCGTACCCTTTCCTTGCTTGCTGGGGATAGTGATGTGGTCAATCTTGTCGCGGTGAAGATCGGTGATATCACCTTCGAATCCGCTCAGCTCCTTCAGCTCAGCAACACTTCCGATACACACCTTCTCCTCCAGATCATCACTGACCCAGATAGGGAGCGGCGTTCCCCAGTATCTCTTTCGAGAAACGTTCCAGTCGCGGGCACCAGCGATCCAGTTGGCAAATCGGTTCTCCTTGACGAATGTAGGGACCCAGTGTGTACCCTCAAGGTTCTTGAGCATCTGCGGGACGATCTCGGGGATGCGGATGAACCAAGATGGAACAGCACGGTAAATGAGGGGCGTATCCGAACGGTAGCACATGGGGTACGAGTGCTTAAGCTGGGAATCGACCACCAATCTGCCGGTTCCCTTCAGGTGCTTGATGATGTGCTTGTCGGCCTCCTTGACGTGCATTCCAGCGAATTCCGGGCACTTGTCGGTGAAGACACCACGATCATCGAGCGGGTCCGGGGGCGGCCTCTTCTCATTGATGATTCCTGCCTCAAAGGCAACGTTGTAATCGTCCTCACCAAAAGCCGGGGCCTGGTGGACGATACCGGTACCGCTGTCGTCCGTGACGTATGTCGCATTGAGCACTTGGAAAGCAACGTCGCCGAATTCCGGGACAAGGTAATCAAAGAGAGGCTCATATTTCCATCCGAGCATGTCTTTACCCTTGATACCCTTCTCGACAATCTTGAACTTGGCCTTCTTCGGGTCTTTGTAGAGAGTGCTGATGAGCTTCTCGAGAATGATATAGTGGTTGCCGGACTTCTCGTCCAGGAGCTTGATGTACTCAAACTCGGGGTTGACTGCAAGACCAGTGTGCGAAGGCAGGGTCCATGGTGTCGTCGTCCAGGCCAGCAGGTGGGTGTTCGGGTCACTCTTCAGAGGGAAAGAGACGACGACAGCAGGGTCGTTGACGTCTTGGTAGTTCTGGTTGGCCTCGAAGTTGGACAGTGCTGTGGTGAGGGCAGTCGAGTAGGGCATGACACGGTGGCCCTGGTATACTGAGTTCTTGTTCCAAAGCTGCTGGAAGATCCACCATTCCGACTCCATGAAGTCTGTGTTCATAGTCTAGCAAGCATATGTCAGTATCATTAGGCGCGAATAGAACGAGAACGTGAAGTACCTTGTAGTCGTTGTCGAAATCAATCCATCTGCCCAGGCGTTCGATGGTGGCGCGCCATTCCTCCCGATACCGCATGACAATACCACGGCATTCACTGTTGTATGTCTCGAGACCCATCTGCATAACAGCGGCCTTGCCTGTGATACCAAACTTCTTGTCGATTTCGTGCTCAATGGGGAGACCGTGCGTGTCCCAGCCGAACCGTCTCGGAACGTGGTAGCCCTTCATGGACCAATACCTAGGAATGATGTCCTTGATGGTAGAGGCCAACATGTGGCCATAATGCGGCAGACCGGTCGCAAAAGGAGGGCCATCGTAGAAGACGTAAGGAGGCTTGTCCTTTGAGAGCTCAACCTACAAGCAGAAGAAGGCTGTTGTCAGTACCTCGTGCGTGAGTAAATTCGTGGACGACTTTGGGCCTACCTGGCGCTCAAAGGCCTTGATCTCCCGCCATCTCTCGATGATGGCGAGCTCTTCCTTGGGGAAGTCAATGGACATTTTGACGTGGTCGTTTGGTCAATCCAGAAGTGCCAAGGTTAATCAAGTCCAGCGCCGAGTCGCGCGAGTGTAGAACCAAAAGATTGTGGTGGGGTTGGAAAACGAGGCGATCTCCAGTCGATGTTGGATACCCGATTGCCCCTCTACCGTGTATAAATTTATGGCGGGGTGAGTCAAGCGCAAACTTGAGTCAACCACAACCGTTGCGATGCAGGAGAGCAGCGCCACAAATAGAGGGGTCGGCCGGTCGGGTGCGTGCGCCACAGGCTTTGATGCGGCCTGGAGCAGCCGATTAGCGAGTGCCCCAGGACTTGCCAGGGGCGACAGGGAGCAAGGAGCAGGGAGCATGAGGTAAGGTATGGGCTCCCTGCAACCCATGAGATAAACAATTGGATCCTGCATTGATGCCCTTTATTATTAACCGGGCTGACATTGAATGTAAATAGCAACCAGGCTCGAACTTCTTCATCTTTGCTCGCGAAAACACCCACTTACATGCGACACCGATGAAGGCTTACGGCTGAGTCTCACGAGTTCTATTTACAGCTATTACTCTTCTCGCCTTCACTGCAAGGCGCCCCCCATACGACACACCTCCGCCCGCCTCGGTCGGTGCTAGGTCGGGGTCCATCCCGCCCATTACCGTTTGCTCCCAAGGCGATCGATCAGTCTCCCGGGGGCGAACCAGTTCTTTCACGAAGCATTGCATGACCACAAGTTGCGACCATGTCTTTCCTCTTCGGGAGAGCTCGCACCAGGACCAACACGCTGGACTTGTCCAAACAGGCAAGGGAGCATGTGACCAAGCTAGATGTTGCCGGAAAGGTGAGCCAGCCGCCCAGGCGCAAAGTAGTCGATGTTGGGTTGGGCTGCACAAATACTGACCGTAACCAGGCGGAAGAACTTGCCAAGGTTCTAAGTCAGATGAAGCTCGTGCTTCAAGGAACATCAGGTATGGCCCAGCAGTATCATTCCGTGATGCGCAGCCTCTTTTTCTTACACGTTTGCGCCTAGAAACCGACAGCACTCCCGATCAAGTATACCAACTAGTCCAGGGCCTGATCGAGGAGGATCTCCTGCTGCTTCTGGCGCAGAACTTATGGCGCCTCCCATTTGAGTCACGGAAAGACACACAGGTCATCTTCTCATACGTTTTCCGGTTCCGACCGCCCACCGCCTCGCCCAAAACCGACCCCGTTGCGCTGAGCTACGTCGTAAACAACAAGCCGCAAGTTCTACTCGAGCTATGCCGCGGATATGAACACAAGGAGAGCGCAACACCGGCTGGTACGGTGCTGCGGGAGGTCTTGAAGAACGAAGCCGCCGCTGCCATTGTCCTGTTCGACGATGGCGAAGAGCTGGGTTCGAGCACAAAGGGTGTCACCGCCATCGAGAGAGACCGGTTGCAGAGTGGCAATGGTGTCTTTTGGAGGTTCTTCGACTGGATCGACAAGAGCTCCTTCGAGGTTGCGGCAGATGCCTTCACTACTTTCAGAGTATGCTTGCCTGGCTCCGAGTTCTCTCTATAAAATCCAATGGAAGACTGACAGTTTTACAGGAGCTCTTGACTAGGCACAAGGAGCTCGTCCCGAGATACTTGGCAGTCAACTTTGAGCTATTCTTTGACAAGTATAACCATACACTGGTCCAATCCAACAGCTACGTCACCAAGCGTCAGTCGATAAAGCTGCTCGGTGAAATATTACTTGACCGTTCGAATTACAACGTCATGACGGCCTACGTTGACCGCGGGGAGCACCTCAAGATATGCATGAACCTTCTGCGCGACGACAGAAAGATGGTTCAGTACGAGGGCTTCCACGTGTTCAAGGTTTTCGTAGCAAACCCGAACAAGTCGGTGGCGGTGCAAAAGATTTTGATCATGAACAGGGAGAAGCTGCTCAACTTCCTGAGCCACTTTTTGGAGGACCGGACTGATGATGAGCAGTTCATCGACGAGAGGGAGTTCCTCATCAAGCAGATCCGAAATTTACCACCGAATCCAGTCACGCCCGCTAGGCAGATGCACCAAGGGGTCTAGGGAAATCAGCGAGTTCATTTTCGTCCTACAGGTCGAAGATGTGGTGGCAGTTTAGCGACGGCGATCAATGCGAGATCTGGAGGTCCTCATTGGCCTGGAACATAACTCCTCAGCAGACGCATGTTTTAGGCGTTCACTTGATATCAGCAGGAAGAACTAAAGTAATATCTAAAGAACATATGATAACCCAATTCCGTGCCATGCCGTGGTCTAATCTATAAAACGTCCTTTTTCATGAACTCGGTTGACTCCTCCTTGTACTCGTCTCTCCAGCGGCTGAGCGGCTTGCGGCCCTGCACGGCATCCCCGGCGCTCCAAAGCATGCGCTTGCGATCCGTGGTCTCGGTGACCTCGTTGTCCGGGCAGCTACAAGGAGAAAAGACGTCAGCCTATTCGAACACGACGCGGTGAGGTTTTTATTTATACTCACATGACCCAGAACTGGTCCTCGTTCATCTTGGTCTCGAGGTACTCGACGACCTGCTCGGGCCACCAGGCGGCGTCGGGCTTCTTGCTCTGCCGCCCCTTGTCGTTGTCACGGATGCCGCCGGGCACGCCGCCCGCCAGGCCCGTCCACGTCCACCCGGGGACCAGCATGTGCACGCCGACGGGCGCGTCCCGCAGCGAGAAGGACAGCTGCTCGGCCAGCGACTTGACGGCCGCCTTGGACGCGTTGTACGCCGGGTTGCCGGGCGGGTTGGTGATGCCCTGCTTGCTGCCGGTGATCACGACGGCGGCCGGGCTCTCCTCGGACGCGGTCTTCCGGACCAGGGACAGCAGGCTAGCCAGCCCGTGGACCACGCCCAGCACGTTGGTCTGGAAGACGGCCTCGAACTTGTCCGCCTCGACGTCGGCGTCCCCGTCGAAGCTCGTCCGCGCGCCCATGCCCGCGTTCAGGGCGAGCAGGGCGACCCTGCCGCCGAGCTCGGCGTCGACGCGCTGCTTCAGCGACGCCCAGTCCGCGGCGCTCGACACGTCCATCTCGGCGGCCAGCGGGGTGTTGTCCGGGATGACGGACGGCAGCGCCGCCAGGGAGGCCGCGTCCCGGTCCGCGACCAGCACCTTCATGCCGGCGCCGGCGCAGCGCTTGGCCAGCGCCAGGCCGATGCCGGATGCGCCGCCTGTGATGACGGCCGTGTTGGCGGACTTGAAGATTGCCGACATGGTGCAAGTTGGTCTTATTCTGGGTAGTATTGGAACTTGTGGTTTGCTTGGTAGAAGCAAGCGCTTTAGATTTCGGCAGAGGGGTATGAGCTCTGCTTATTTAGTTGGAATTGCTAGTAATTCGTGTCACCTAGATTAATTTACAAATAATATATCAAAGTATTCTCAACCCATCTATTCGACTCTTTATACTTCAACATGGCCAGCGAAGTTACAGACCACTTAGTCGGCGTTAAGCTATTAAGACCGTTGGGGATCCAGTTGAATGGAGACTTGCATGACGTAACGTCACGATCGGCGAACTATATTCTAGAGATATGTGCTTCGCTCGAGATTGCATGCCGTCCTGTCGTGTATTTTGCTGTACACTGGAGCAGTTCTTTGCCGAGACGGATTCAACTCCCATCTGCGACCTTCAGCAGCCATGACTGTCAACCTTGTTCCAGATATTCATACTCAAGCATGGTTTGCCGAAACTAATAAGCTGGCAAGGAAAGAGCTTGTGATGCTCTGGTGGCATTAATCCGTCCATCTCTTTTGTACTTCAAACTCGAGACTTATGGCCTATGCAAATGATACAATCATCATCTCAATGATTATCTATGATCCATGAATTTGACTACATTGGGAGCAGGCTTTTCGCGTTTCGTTCAAACGGACGAGTCCGGCGACTGCACAGTGGCGTCCGGGGAAGCCATTCCCGCATAGACCAAAGCAAACCCGTAAATGGGGAACAATTTGACTCGACTCTCTGCGCTTATAATACCTAGGTTCGCACGCGAACGCCGAAAACTCCACCCAGAAACCGAAATACTGTACGAGAGCTTGGCTTGGAAGAACGCCTCAACAGCTCTTTTAACCCCCTTCTCCAGAACCCCTTTGCGCGCCCAGGAATCGGCTGTTAGGCATCAGATCTTGCCTATGCGGTGGACGAGAATCTACCGAGCCATTGAGAGGTTTGCGGCATGTGGCATGTCGCGGGATTATCGCTGAACGTGTTGGGGCTGCTTGGCCAGAATCATACTGACACTCTCCTTTGCATTGACAGTGTTCCAAACGCTGTCCTGGCCACCTTTTCTCCACTCATCACCCGAAGCGCCCTCGCCGCCTCGGATGGCCTCGCCCATCACGATCTCCAGATCGCGCTTTTGGGAGCTGAGCCAGTCCTTGACGAAGTTGGCAGGGTCCTCACTCAGCGCACTGAGGAAGTCGTATTTGGCCTTGGATACGTGGATCGCCTGAATGATTGTTGCCAGCTGGTCGTCCAGGGCTGCCATCTCTTTGAGCATGTTGGCATATGCGGGATTGTTCAAGAATGCAGACATTCGCTCGCGGAGGGGGCTTTCCACCAAGACGCGCACATCGTAAACAGTAGGCTGAGAGTCATTGTGGAATTCCTCGTCGACCCGAATGGTGTACGGAAGCTTGACAGGGGCAAGAGGCTGCAACGCGGGGGTAATATAAGTTTGAAGCAGAGGAATGGACCCCGTCTCAATGCCACCAAGTGCCTATAATGATATTAGCAGGGTTTCTTGCTTGATTCTATGAAATCAGAACAAACCTTTTTGAGGATATCGTCACATCGGAAATTGCGCTTCTCCTCGTCTTCTTGGAGACCAAAGTACTTGATGTAATCCCAAACAGCCATGACAACTTCCTGTCGGGTTGCTTCGGTTTCATCGACTACTTCTTGCAGTTCAGGGCTCAGGGCATATCTCTCTGGGTCCTCGTGTCGGAAGAGGTTGATTGTGATGTTGAGGTTCTCGTCGCCGCTCCGCTTGAAGGTGAGTTCATCGAAGTCTGCGGATGCAGGCAGGTTCGCCGAATTGCCCGTTCGTTCGGGCTTCTTCCACTCGACTGGCTGATCGCCGCCCTTGCGGTTGGCCGGGAAATCTACAGTCAATGACTTGAAAAAATGGGAGAATCGGTATTTCTGTGCCTTGGTCGTCTTGTTCGCTTTGTCTCCATCCTCAATCATCTTGTCGCCCTTCTCATCACCGCCAGCTTCGTCATCCTGGTCCAAGTCATCGTCGTCTTCCAGCAGGCGACCTTGCACCTTGACTCGGTAGGTTGGCTCGGTGTTTGAACTGAAGTCAAAGGAATCGTTGTTGAGGCCGTTTGACTGCCAGACTTGGTCCTCGACAGTATTTGTGACCCAGATACGGAGGGTCTTGTGGCGCTGGAACAAAAAGACAAGTCAGCACATGGCCGTGGAAGGGATCTCAAGGAGCAAGGAGGTCGTACCTTGACGCTTCGGTTGACGGAATCTACAATGTCGAGCCGTTTCCGCGTCATTGTAGCGTCGAGCCGCCTCTCAAAGTCGCGTAGTTCTCGGTATCTTTTGGACACGTCGCCGAGGGTACAGTCGTCAATGCCATCAGGCAGGTTCTTGTCAGTCGGCTTCTTGCTCCGTCTCTTGGCCATCTCGACCTGCATTGCCGCCTGCTGCTGTTGTTGCGCGACCTGCGCCTGGGTCATTGGGACCTGGTGATGGCCGGGGCCGGCAGACATCATGGGGCCTGGCATCGGGAGTGGTCTATTAGCTCGGGCGTCCTGCCAAAGGGCGAAAGCAAGCAAGTGTAGCACGGAAGAGGGAGAAGAGGCAGCTCAAGGTTCAACAAGCACGACACGACGATGCTGGATCTTCCTAATAGCTGACTATCTGTGGAGCCATCAAATGATGGGTGGGGTATGATGAGAGGAAGAGAGAGAGTGAGTGCAGTGCTGGCGCAACATAGACTTTTGAGGCACTAGCTAGCAGCAATCGCGCGCCAGGAACAAGGCCGGAATCAACGTCTTCCCGCTTGGACGAACGCGCCGGCAGAGAACTACCACCATCACAATCAACCCACAGTCGCTCCCTTCGACGTACCTATGCCTCCTCGCCTTTGGCCAGCATTGTGAGGAGTGCGCTGCGGCGGTGGCGCCTGCTGCTGAGGCTGATATGGTGGGCGGTACCCGGGCTGCATCTTGGGCGAATCTTTGCGGCGCGCCTGGGGGGATGAGAGGGAGTACGGCTTTCGCGCGAGGGTTATGTGCCAAGGTGAGACAAAATTGCCGATGCGCTGGTCAAGTGCGACGGTGCGCGGTCGTAACTCAATCCGTCGAAATGGGAAATGTACGTTGCAGAGTTCCGTCAAGGCGCGACTGGCGTTGTCGGTCCTAGTAGTTCCAAATGGCCGACTGGTTGGCGGTTGATTGGCGAAGTTGGAGCCAAAGGTTTTTGGAGTCGCGCGCGCGCAGAGCACCCCAGAGGCTCTCCATCAATCAATCCAATCAGCCAGCCTCCCACAAGTTGGTGGCCCGTGCGCTTGTCTGACTTGCTGTCAGGTGCTGTTGCTTTTTCTCAATTACTACATGCCAGAAGCTTTTCTACCCTTTCTATACCAGAAACCGGCATTTATCAAATGACATACACTTGATGAATAATGACGATCGAGATACATATTAATTAATTTTCCTTTCAAGTTGAATACGTACAACAGGAAACGTTCTTCGCTATTCCACAGTATGGATCACCAGCTACTTCTTTCCTCGTCTTCTTGACAAGTGATACCTGTATGATAAGGACCAGTGGCGAGACAATTACGATCGATTGTGCTCCCTCATCAGTAGGTAGTCCTTGCACGAGCACTGCGGTGTATGCCGATGCTTGTTTATATGCAGCAGCTCCTTTCTTGTAGCCGCCATCAATACTACTGGTACTCTGACATTCCCATTTGCGGACCTTTTCCACACCGTCTTTTGTATTCTACTGCTTGATGTAATCACCACATTGGTCGCTTTGTTGTTGTTCAGATTATCCCAAAGGAAAAAAAAACACCCGAGGCTGCGCGGTAAGATGGGCTCGTTCTAGAGGGAGCCAAGTCGGAAAAAGAGTTGCCTGCTAGCTCTTGAATGCAATGTATCGCCGAATCCCTCTGTGTATGAGGCGCAAAATGTGCAATGCTGATGAACGATACCAAAAGACAGGAGCCCACTCCTAGCCTAGATGCGAGGACCATGAATTGTCTTTCCCATGATGAGAAGAGGAACGAGAATAAATAGAGAAAAAGAAAAAAAGGATGAAAAATCGTCAACCTGCGACGCCACGCTCGAGTATGCGACAAAAGAAAGAATGGTAAGGCATGCATTGATTGTGGTTTCGGTGAGTTGCGGGAGGTCTGTTATGTAGCCGATATCCGATCTCCTCGTCAACAGTCGGAAAGCTTGTTTCTAGAAAGCCGAACCGAGTCCTTGTTTGGACTGCCTTTTGCTAAATCGGTTCCGCTTGGTGTTTGTAGAGGCAGCATCGTCAAGACTGATCTGGCTCTTGCTCAAGTGGTGTCTTTGCGATCTGTCGCTGACACCAAACCCCTCGCCGAATGCGCCATTGCCTCCCAGTGTACTTGCTGGACTGGACATTGATGAAGACATATCGCCAAAGCCACCATCACTGTGATATGGGCCAGACATGTTTTGCGAAAGAGCCATGTCGCGGGCTTGGTCTAAGCACTCTAGCCAGTCGTTGGCCGAGGCCCGCGAAGGATCAAGCGAGTTTGCGGGCTTGGCCTCCTCAAATGTGTAGTGATATCCATGCTGAGTCCATGTTAGCAAGCGATACCAACAATCCTTTAATTTGTTCTTTTAGCACTTACTGAGTCAACGCACCACACGGTCTGTCCCTTCGCATCTATCTGGGTACGCCAAGAAGCATCTGGAGCCAAGAGGGAGATCTCTTGTTTCGACTTTTTCTCTTCTCCACCTGCGGGTGCAAGAACTATCCTGCCGCTTGAGGTGACCATGACTAGGCGTTGTCTCTTCTTCGTGGTGCTACCGCCAAAGAATCTGGAAAATTTCCTGTGGCCATCATCGCCGTTCTTCAAATGAGGGCTGTTGGGAATCGGAGCCGACAGAACCAACAAGTCGCCCAATCTCAAAATTCGTTCATTGGTTTTCGTCAGGACCGGCGACCATTCGATGTCGAGTTGAGACGGCGGCGGAATATCCGTGATAATTCTGCCGGGAGCCCGGACGGAGCCGTTGGCGCCGTTGCCTTGGTTCAATAGCCTGGATGTGGAGGCGTTTGCAGGTATACTGGAAGGTATTCCGAGTTGAATGATTTTAGGCTCTTGGGCAGGTGGGACGTATGGGCGCAGTCGAGGTGCCTTGGAACGCCAGAGACCTTTTCCGAAAGACTGATTCTCGAAAAAGGGATGATTTTGGATGTGCTCAATGGTCAACCTCCGGTTCGGGTCTCTGACCAGGAGTCGTTCAACGAGATCCCGTGCAGCGGGTGGGAATCCTGGTGGAAACTCGTACTCCAGCCCGATGATCTTCTCAAATGTCAACCATTCGGTGTTTCCCTTGAATGGTGGCCGCCCAGCCAGCATCTGATATATCATGCAGCCAAAAGCCCATAAGTCACTAGCCTTGCAAGCATTCCTGTCCTTGAGGAGTTCCGGGCTGACATATTCGGCTGTGCCCACAAATGAGTCTGCTCTGCTGTCGTCCTTGTCTCTGCCCTTCCCGTTCGAATCTTCGGGCCTTGGTGGTTCCTGCGTTTTCGGCAGCCTTGGATCTGTCAATAGTCTGGCAGTGCCAAAATCTGTGACTTTGACATGTAGCTGTTCATCGAGAAGGACATTCTCTGGCTTCAGATCACGGTGGATAACGCCACGAGAATGCATGTATTCAATGGCATCCAGTATCTGGGCGCCAAAGTACCGTGTGCATTCCTCGTCAAAGGTGCCAGTCTTCTTCAATACTCCGAGCAGCTCACCCCCTGTACACAAGTCCAAGACGTAGTATAGCGAGCTTTCGTCTTGGAATGTGTAGTATAGCCGAACAATACCAGGGTGGTCGGTCAGTCGATTCAAGGTGTCCTTCTCGATGTTGACATATTTGATCTTCTTTTCCTTGATGATATGCCTCTTCTCCAGCACCTTGACGGCATACTCCTTAAGTGTCTGCCGGTCGGTTGCAAGGTACACTGTGCTGTATGAACCCTCTCCCAGGATTCTACCAAAGTTGAAATCTCGGACCCCCTTTTTGACTGGCTTCATGACAGTTTTCCCGTGGGAGTCCACTTCGCGACGCACGCTGACGGCTGCACCTTTGTCCTTCCATTCCTCGCTGCTGTTTGAAATCGGCATGCGCAGACCCCCTTTAGGTTCCGGGGCAATAGGGATCCCGGGGATCGATGCGTATCCACCGCCCATGCCTTTCGAACTCCTCCTTGGTGGAAGAGGACCAGTGGTCACAGGTAGATGCATTGGGCGGTTTTGATTGTATGATCTGTCTCGGTGACTCGGCTCCCTCGTTGGGATGGTGCTGGGGTCTACTGAGTACTGTGGGTTTGCTCTAGAGTCTGACCTCGATGGTATGCTGTACATGGATGCCTTTGATGGCTCGGTCCTCAAGATGTTGTAGGAGTTTGCTGCCTGGTCACGCTCGGCGGACGAGTAGAGATTCGATGCCGGACGTGTTGTCGTCGAACTCTGGTAAGCAGGGGCATCCGCGTGCGCATAAGGACTCGGCTGGTTGGAAGGGTCCGCCTCCATCCCTGAACGTGACGAATCTTGCGTATGGCTCCGGCTCAAATTCGTTGGCGGCTCGGACAGAGACTGGGACTGGGACAGGGCTTGAGGAGCAATTGCATCAATGGCGGAAGGCTCCTCGGATTCGTTTGGGGTATCTTGCGTGGGACTGGTGGTGGCATCGTCGGGATTGGCAATGCGTAAGCCTCCGAGGGCCCTCGACAGGCTCAGATCGTTGCTCATGACGGTCGCTGTCGAAGTTGAAGCTGAGATACGCTGGGCAAATTCAGGGTGCTAAATTTGGTGTTGGCGAGCTTGGCAACAGTCCCGGACGATCGCCCAGGCTGTGCAAGGAATGGGGGGAGGTGGTGGTCAACGCAGGAGTACCAACTCATGGAGCCCATAGGAGGCGGGAGGAGGAGAGAGGGCCCTTTTGGATGTGGGCATATACGACCAGGAATGACAAGTAGGTAGGCGCTTTCCCGCGGACTACTGAGCAAAGATGAGGCAGGTTGGGAAACCGACAAAACGAACGTGTCGCCCGCGAGGATGAGTGAAGGTGTATGTGATGGGCAGATATGGGCAGAGGTGGATTGAATCAATGGTCGTTGCGCCGCGAGCGAGATGCTCAACTGGCAGTAGCTAGTAAGGTTAGTGGGTTGAACTTTAGTGGGATTGGGTCCCGGCGGGAATGGGTGAGAGGTAATAAGCTGGCAGCTTTCTGTAGTTTGGTCGGGACTGGAAGAGAGTTGTGCGAACATTGGGACGTCGGAATCTGGTAGCTCACTCGCAGCGGATCCCGTCGCGCAAATTGTTAATTTGGGCAGAGCAGATAGAGAGAGGGTGAGAGAGAGCAGCTGGGCAAATCGGCCACGCAGCACACACAGGAGCAGCAAAAGCTTCGTCAGTCGGTGATGGCGTTCTGGTGGCTTAGGTTGGACGGCTCCCCCTCAGCGTCTCCAATTCTCAGTGCCTGACCTGACATTGCCATATGCCTGCTGCTGCTGCGTGTTTGACCGCCCTATCCTTTGGAGGACTGGATACGTTATCTATATCTGGAGCGCCCAGCACGTCACGAAGACGAAGGGAGGTCCGGAATTGCTGCGCTTTGATCACATCCCCCGGCATCTGGCACCTCAATCCTTTCTTCCATGATATTTATACGATCGCAACGGTGCCCAAGAACAAATAGCATTACGTGCAGTCAAGAACTCTCTAGGTTAGACAGCAGATGTACTTCGTAGCCATGTGTAGGCTGAGCCTCTGAGGCATAACTAAGGTAGGTGTCTGCCAAGACCTCTGCCGACGTATGTAGTGGATGGAATGTGTGGGTGGTCTCTGGAGCAGGGTTCCAATTTCAGGGAGTGCTATTCTTGTACGAGTTACATGCGTCGCTGCAAGCACTTTCAGCACCACACGGCCGACTTCGTTCGTCGTGGCTACACCAATCTCTCGTAAATCTTCGTTCTACACGTAGTTTTCTTTTCACCATGATATATCGGCACGAGATCGGTGCAAATGCCAATTTCCAGTTGGCAGAAAGACTCCGTTGAACCTACATACACCATCCCCTATGAGGTGCTCTGTAATGTGTATCCTACCTAATGTACGTACATCACATGCGTCACGAGGCCGATGCTTGACAGGATGTGACGGAAGCTGCGAATACCTTCTGTCATGATTGCCACAGAAAGCGCAACCGCCATGTTTACTGGTATCTCCACTCAGTACCTACCAATGCGTTCGAGTTGAAGGATTTCAAACATGATTTAATGGCTCTCGATGATACATGGCCAACTATCGCACACAAGACTCTCTCAAAGACGATTACCTCCGCGATTTATTTGCACCGCTCCCACGTGAAAAGAAGCAGCTTTTGTGTCTGAATATGCTTCGATACCCCGCCACAGCAATCTCCTTGACTATGGCGGAAGTCAAGGACTACGAGCAGCGGCGCCGACACGGAAATCATTTCATTACACCAGTACAGCAATCTCGCATCCAGTACGAAGACTTTCAGATGCACCCTGCCCGGCCTCTACTTTGTGCATCGCCCGTGCCAATCCGTGGCAATGACATTCGACACCATGCCGATACAGTCAGCCAAGTAGACGCTCGCACACTTATTACAGATTCATCGCCGCAGTTCGTATTGGCTCACCGACCACGTATGCCAACTCGAGATGACGAACCAGGAGATCCAGAGGGGCGGATCTTGCAGAGTTCGGCAGGCAGATTTCAAAAACTTGGCCAGGCCACTGATATACTCGACCAGTCAGACAATGTCGCCAATATCTCTCCCATAAGACTACCACCGCCATTTTCGATGGGCATGAGAGTCGTGTCCGACAAGCACACGATGCCTACGGTGAGTGCAAGGTATCGAATGGAGAAAGCAAAAAAATCCTAAAGATGGGCAGGTGCGGCCATCGGAGGAAAGATCATCTGAAGGAGTACCTGACACAACAGTACCCGATACACCATCACGGATTTCTTCTCTTGACGGATGTGATGGACCAGCTGCAAGTCCTCCCGTAGGTGACTTATGGTACCCTTTCTCTGCTCTCTCGTTGCCTGCTTCCTAACCTGGATGGCAGGCCAAAACAGGCAGACCTGCTGAGACTTCCGGGCGATCGACGGATGGCGGACTGGCGTCTTCGTCCAGTTCTCGAACGCCGTGGGAGACTTCGTCAGAAACACATCAAGGCCATGAGGAGAAATCGGACGTCACTTCGCATAAGTCTGCTCTCGGGTTCCATATTTACAGCGACGCTGTGCCAGCTTCTTTTCAGCCAAGCACACCGCAGCACTTGCCGGAAGCACGCCATCAAAGCCGGTTCCTAGGGTCCTATACAGCGCCGGCCACGCGTGCGGAAAGGCGAGCTGGGCATGAGACTGGAATCAGCCAACGCCGGGAGAGCAGAGCGCCTAGTCGGACGGGGCTAGAGACGCCGGGCTTCCGGGGTCTCTATGGCGGAACAGAGAATGCGGACGACCTGGTGTTGTACCAGGAAGCACTTCGTTCGAATGTCCCCGAAGCGGATCGTGGCACGTAGTGCAGTGGGAACTAGGCAAAGAAATTTTCTGCTCGGTATATGTTATGGCGTTGGCGTCCAAGAAAAAATTCACTGGTTGTTCCGAGCGACGAAAATGAGAAATGAAAAGAAAAAGAGAGGGAAAAAGTGGATGGCTCTACCCACAAAACCGTTCCATGATGGACTCATCAAGTGGTGAAGTCTGGATGCGTACCACTACGAATACTTTAGACACAGAGTACCTTTCCACGCCGGAATGATTATATACTTTACCATTACAATAGAGTATTCCTTCAACACAGGAGAGCGAATACTCTTGGTAGGGAACAGCAATCACGGCAATAAGCCATCTATCTGTGGTCCCAGCATTGCCATGAAGATGCCGTGGTGCGGCGAGCGAGCGAGCGTACGTCCTTTACACGGGTGACGACACCAGGGCAACGATCACTTTCACCATCCATTCCAAGACTGCGCTGTGGTGGATCTGCCCGGCGTTTGGCTTCAAGTACTCTGTACTCCGTAAGCAGCGAGCATTGTGTGAGGTACGTACCGGGACCTCGGAGCGGGAGTTGCGTAGCAGTGAATTTTGCGTACAGAGTGCTCCCATGAGAGTTTCTTAGGAATGGAACAATGGAGCTTCCGAATTTCTGCTTCCAAGGCGGGTTCCATTGCTCCAAATTGCTTATGGGTGCGGGTCTCCTTCTGCCTGAGGCATCAATTTATGATCCGTCACTGTGCAGTGTGAGAAAAGATCACACGCGAGATCCCCCAAGCAGCGATTGCGCGAGCCAAGAAATGCACAGCCAGAGGCAAAGCGCAGGGAGAAGCCGGCCAATGATGAAGGGACGGGTCGAGAGGAAGAGGAGGTCGAATCTGGCCAATGGCGGAAGACTGCCCTTGACGATGCCATCGTGCCAAGACTGCAAACCATCGCTCTCGATACGACGGCCCAATCAAGGAGCGACCTGCGATCGCCCTACCGAGACGATTCTGGCGAGCTTGTGCATGGGTCTTCCGACCCCACAAATTCCCTTTTGGCCCTTGTCCGAGAAGAGGAAAAAGGCAAAAAAATGGCTGGCGGACCATTTGGCCTCGCAGCCTGCCAATCAGAGAGCAGCAATCTGTCTCTGCCTCCACTCCTTACCTCACTCTGCTCTTTGCGCCTAGCCTCGACGAGGTACCTCCGTACCCTCTTCTGCGCCTGCTCCTCTCGCTGCTCAAGCTTGCCATCAGAAATGCGACACTGACGACGGGTCGCCCGCCGAATCAGATCAGACCTGCCGCTCTCCGCGCTGCACTCATGCTCTGCTCTCTCTTTGCAATCTCAAGCCCAGGGTCTCAGGTCGCTGCCCCACCCCGACCCAGACAGGCCTAGCACAGACTGGGAAAGGCGGTTTCCCCGTCAGCTTTTGTGCGGCTTGCGCACTCACTCACACTCACACACACACACACCATCCATCGGCAGCAAGCAGCTTTTTTCTCAGAGTACAAGCTCATACGACCGTCTCTTCCGCGCAGGTGTAGGTACTTGCAGTAGTACTGCGACTGACTGACTTGCGCTCTCGATGATCCATCAGCCCCCGAAACCTTCACCCATGCCCATATCCATGTCGACTGACTTTCCCACGGAGCAACCACGCCAATCCTTGTGCTTCGTGCCTTCTGCAGACTACCCGTCCGCGAAAGCTGCTTCTGCTGCGCTGCGCTGCGCTCTGTCTGTTCCTTCCTTCCTGCGTCTGTCTCTGTCGCGCTGATCGCCTACCTTCACTTCACACATATCTATCTGCCACCCTCCCATCTTCACTTCCCTCGACCTTTACACCCTTCGTGTTCCTACCTCTTCTTCCATTATACTCCCTCTACGCACATTCTGGTCACACGCACTCTTCGTCCTCGAGTATCCTCACGCGTACTTTCATCCTCCCCATACTATACCCACCTCTCTATACCTTATCGCCAAGACCTTCACACTCTCGATAGTCTTCGTCGTCTCAACTTTCTCGCACGCGTATACCTCGATCGCCCACCCGTGGTCTTCTTCTCTTTCCCCAACTCACTTCTCCCATTACTTGTCAAAGAAGCCCTCTTCTTCCATACATATCACGAGCCAGTTCACTTGCCATCTTGCCGGGCATCTAGTGCACATCCTCCGACCCTACCTACGACGTCCAACTTCGCAAGCTGGAGTCCTGTTTCGCGACTCGTAATACAAACTTGCTGTCTGATATCTGACATCTAGTTCTCACAGATCACAATGGGTTCCTTCTCACGCACACAGTCTCCAGTCCTGGTCATGCCGCCAAGCAATGTCCATCAGCCCGCGTTTGGTATGCCTGTGTTCTCTCATCAGCCTTCTCCCCTAAGCCGTCCGGGACCCTACACGCCGTCGGCTGCTCGATTCCAACAGCAAGAGCAGCCCATCCTCGCCTCGTCGTCTGCCAGCAAAGGCCGTAAGCGCTCTCGCGACGAGGCTGCCATCAACCTCGACGTCGAAGAGGCCAAGCTCGAAACCATTGAGCCGGTCAAAGAGGCTGAGGATGAATGGGTGTACGGCCCCGGCATGGTCCTCATCAAGAAGTCGCAAGCCTATGTCTCGGAAGCTGGCAGTCAGTCCGGAACCTGGGTCGAAGAAAAGGTTGCCCAGGAAGAGCTGCACAGAAATGCGGAGGCGCGCGCCTTCGACCAGCAGGAGCGCCCTTCTCTCCGTAGCAACAAGTCCCAACGCCTCGACATGACCTCCTTCTCAATGCCCTCTGCCAACCAGTCAAGTCCCACGCGCGACATCAACGATGCGGCTGCAATTGCACCGGCTCTTCCGAACCCTACATCACAACCAGTCATCGACAACTTCACCCTTCACCTGGGCATTGGCTGGAGTCGTGTCAACAGCAACGAGCACAGTGAAGCTGCTGCTCGGGGCTGGGCGCGCTACATTGAGAATCATTTCCCCATCAACAACGTACAAATCCAGCTTGAGAGCAAGGGTCTACAGTCATACTTAGTTGAGGCGTCAGAAGGCTTCTTCCTCTTCGCTGAGGATCTGCAACGCGGTCAATTCGTCAGCCGGGCTCTCAATCAAACATTTCAAAACTTGAGATCTTCACCCCCAGTCTTCGAGGGTCTTGAGGTCATGACGGCCGCAGGCACACCACAGCCTACTTCATCGCCAGACGTCGACATGGCGATGGCTTAAATCTTCTCATGGCGTCCGAGGCATTTGCGAGAACACAGAACATACAAGGCGCGGGTTTTCATGGGTAATTGTTTTTGGTTGGCTTGGTCGGGCCGGAGTTTTGGCGTGCTTTATTAACGAATTTCATCGGCGGTGTCCACATTCGCGTCACACCGCGTTCCATGGGTGTGCTTTCTATTCGGAAAAAGTTCCTGCGTCTGTATTCCTAAATGTATCAATAAATTTTCATCGCAACCGCTTAATAATGACCATCATTTCCTCAATTGTGACTACAAACCAATGCGTAGAGAGACGGAAGTGCATTCAGTTGGACGCAACGCTTTGGAACGATTCAGTAGTCGTGACCATGCCTGCCAGGGAAGCACATCACAACTTATTATACAGAAGGATGTTTTGTCTCCCTGTCGACCAGCACTGGCTCCGCTCGTCGTTCTCGACATTTTGATGTCACACAGCCTTGGCTGGCATTGGGCCAGATGCACAAATGAAACAGTCCGAAAGGTAAGATCAGGCGCGGCATCTATCTACATTGCACCTTTCTTTTCTCCCCATCTCATCTGGCTTTATTCCCTGTCATGCTCTCACTCGCCTGCTCGCGTGTCGAAAGTTGTGGAGAGCTTTCTTCGATTGTTGCTTTGGCATCATTTTACGACTGAAACTGTCGACATCTTGACCTCTTTTTCGCTCAGGGACATATATAATCGTAGCCTCGAAATCAAGATATTCTGCCAACTTAGTCATGCGCATGCGCGAATATAACATCTTACGTAATCATGGGGGATCATCATCAGTGTTGTGCACCTTTCGTATCTCAGAAGCACAAGGTGTATAGTAGGACCAATACATTTTGATTTACTTAGAAAGTAAGCCTGATCTGAAGGTGCGAATATGGTCATGGTTGATCTGCGGCTTGGGAAACCATTGATCAAGTTTATCAGGGAAGTCAGCTGCACAATATACTTCCTCCCAGTGGTTTATGATCCTTAGATGCAGGGCATATGTTCATTGCAAGACAAGGAGTCAATCATTGCGGTCGATTGTAGTCATTGAAACATGCGCTTTGCAAGTCGAGCGTGGCCTCGAGGGCGAGGTCGAACGCAAATGAAGATGTCGCTGGGTCATTGATGGCGGAAAGCAAAGCAAAAAATTGGTCAAATGGATCGGACGGGCGTCAGCATTGCAGCCTCGCTGTGTATTTGAAACCTGGCATGTCCGAATAATCAAAGAAGCTTTCATGGAAAATGTGTATCGCCCTTGGGGAGAAGAAAGCAAGGAAGAAAGAAGAAATCTTGATACTGTACCAACTCTTCCCTCCTTAGGTACTAACTCGGGCGTATTGGTGAGGTGTTGGCGGTCTTGGCGCCCGTTTCCGGACGAGTTGGCGACTTGGGCATTATATGGAAGGTAACCAACGCTGGCGATTGCTCGACTGTCTAGACTCTATAGCCAGACGAGACTGGTGGCCGTACTGCGATTCCAACAGAATTCCCAGGTTCCAGGTTTGATAGAGTCCCCAGTTGCGAGACAACGACTGGCCAGCGCGGCATCAGGCGCACTCCCTACCCAGCTGAGTGGGTGGGCACCGGAATTGGCGAGCAGAGGGCTCGCGACGAGCCGACTGGTCGAGCGACGCCGTGCTTCTGCTGCAAGCGGCAGTAGTTGCAGCAGGAGGGGGTGCAAGCGTAGATCGAGGGTAGCAGAGACGCTGCAGCTTGGCAAGGCCACTCGCACTCTCTGGACTGTCGTGCACCGCCAGTCGACTGTAGGATAAACAAAAGGGACGCGGGAGACTAGGTGGGCGAATCAGTCGGCGGCGCGACCCTGGATCCGTTTCCGCAGACTTTGTTCATCTGGGAGGAATGAAGCGTTCCAACAGTCACTTTAAGCTATGCGCGTCCTGATGAGCTTAATAGAATATATCCTCTTTTTTAGCTTATAATTCTATCTAGAACCCCTTGTCTGTTTTATTTTATGTTTTCAAACAAGCATACATATATTGGGCCTGCCTTACCTATACCCCGTCGTAGTACCTGCGCCGACCTCGATCGACTTGCTGCTATTTGTACCTCGCGCCTACCGACTTTTGCTGCTCCTGTTGTTCGGATTTCCGGCCCTTTTCGCTTGCTTCCAATATAGAAATCCGTTTTTTTTCGCGCTGGGCGCCGATCGGATTTTGACACCGCTACAACCCAGGATTATAATCAGGTTCGTCGCTATATACATTACGCAGACCAGACCCGACCCTGGCCAGTCTCCAACCTCCTCGTGTGGCGAAACAGCAAGGCACCCGGCACAGCCTCAGGAAACTCAATCAATCGACCTCTGGCCGCCATTCACGAGACCTCTCTCGGCTTTTTCTGGAAAACAGGGCAATACCGGCTTGTTGCAAAGAGCAGTAGCTGTTGTTACTTTTGCGGGGAAAAAGTGTTTCAAGCTTTCCGGAACTCTCAACACCACAGCATACATCAGAAGAAGAGCGAAGAGAATTCATTCCATCCAAAGTCAACAGCTGTTTCCGGTGCTCTTTGTGCCATGAGCTTCAGCCACATCTGCCCCTCATCCGCTCCCACCCATTGCATCAACGGCTGGCCATCGAGAGGCCTAGGGGAACGAAAACCTTCCATGTCTCAGGGTGGCTGCGAGTCACGATTTAAGCTTCTTTGAACACTTCGTAAGACCAAAGGAAGGTCTCACCTGAATCGCGGGCCCGCTTCGCCGGCAGCAGTCAGTCTTCATGGTGTCGCAACGCGATCCCGACGCATCGCAGTCCCTCGCCCTCCGTGGAGCCCAGTCCGTAGTCGGCACGCGATCCTCTCGCCCGCCCCACGCCTCGTCGCGCAGCAAGAGGTACAACCGCTCCCACGCCGGCGGGACGTCCTACATCCCCCAGAATGAGTTCCCGTGGTTTAGCCACTCGGGCGACGTCGAGATCACCATAAATGCCGGAGGCCGGGAGAACCGCTATCTGCTGCACAAGCACACTCTGACGCGATGTTCGGGCTTCTTCGAGGCGTCGACGAGCCAACAATGGTCCAAGGCGACAGTGCTGCCTGCTCTCCCAGAACCGCCGAGCAAAGATTTAACGAGGTTCGGCGGAGACAGCGGTGTGAGCATGGGCAGCAGAAATTCGACAGAGAGCAGCAATGAACTTACTCGGCCCGGCGCCAACTCCCCAGGCCCACGTAAACGGTGGAGATACGAGCTGGATCCCGGATCGGGAGGAGACGATATACCGATGCTGGTGCAGAAAGACGCCGACAGCAGCCGCGGCGGCACCCTGACAAGCGCAAGTACAGCGCCGGTCACGGGCTCGATATTCGGAGGCGGCACGGGTGCAAATACGTCTTCGCCTCGACACAAACCCTCTCACTCGGCCACCCACACGTCATCGTCTTTCTTTCGGTCTGTGGCCAACCTGTCACTTTCGGGCCACCACCATACACCCAACCACCCACAACCGGAAGATGGCCCACCAATATCACAAGCCGACGCCGACCTTTTACGAGACTACGACAATCTTTTCCGCGTTTTCTACAACTACCCTCCTGTGCTGGATGGAATCAACATAGCGGATGCATATGTGCAGTGCAAGTCGCTTCTCACTTTGGCCGACCAGTACGATGCTTTAGCTGTATGCGGACCACGAGTCGATCACCATCTTCTACAGTTTCAGTCACGTCTTTGGAAGCAGATCGCAAAATACCCCGTATCATACTTGAAGTTGGGCTTTCTGGCCCGATCCAAGGTCATCTTCCAAGAGGCACTGATCCATGTTGTGGGTCAGTGGCCAGCCGGAGAGCGGAGCATCAGGAACGCCTTGCCCGAGATCGTTCTTGATATTATCGAAGACAAGGTTGACGAGCTAGAAGAGACGATATCAAGGATCGAGGGTCGGCTGTTCAGGCTCAATCTTACCAACTCCCGCGGCGAAAGGGTGACACCGGGGTCTTCGTACCTCGACTGGCTTGCCGTGTCCTTTTTTCGGCAATGGCTTGCAGAGAACACCTCCCCTGCGCCTCCGCTGCCTCCTCCCACGGATCGTAGGGGAGGGTCTTCCGCCAATCGATCGGCTCCCGTCGCCCCAGCTCTTCCAAGTCTCGCGTCAGTCGGTCGGACTTATCGACTACTTGGTTCGCCGTCTGCTTCGGTATATTTGACACACGACGAGTGCAAGCGGTTCTTGAAGCTCACGCCAGAGTTATACAGCCGGGACAACCTGAGGCGATTCGAGAAGCGGATCGACGAGATGAAGACGGCAGCCAGAGAGCTGGTGCGTCCACTCATGGGCACCGGTCTCGAGCTGGAGCTCAGCAACCCCGGCAAGGACGGTACCACCTCGAGCCCTGTAGGGTATCTTACATGTGTCAGAGTTGTCGACCGGGACCTGCCGTGGGCGGCTGAGGATTAGGAGTCCAAAGTCCCGAGGTGATATGCCCGGACATGACACTGCGAGATGCATTTTTAATGGTCATGGAGACGGGGCGCAGAAAGATTGGAACGAAGTGAATTTTGTTACGAGTGATGACGATATACGAGAGAAAGGATTGGGAAATGATTGTTGTTACTGAGTTTGCCTTCTTATATTGCAAGGCCTGCCGCAGAGACAGGAAAGGTCGAGTTTATGTTTACGTACTGCAGGATACCCACATACCCCGTCTTAAAGACATGATTAGAAAGAATTCATGAAGTTGATGCATTTCATGGCCAGCGATGCGTATGATGAAGTGATGAAGGTCAAATGACTCAAATAGCGTCTGGTAGGGTTGGAAGAGCTCTGACCTGAGCGTAAATGCATTTGTCGTACCAAGAAATGCCAATATAGGACATATCTATCGCCTGCTGCTAATTCAACAACGCCAAGAACACCAACACATGTAATTTACATCATTTAAGGGTCGTTTCAATCGTCTCCCGTCAGGTCCACGACGCTGATATCGCTCTGCCGCCACTTGCGGCTGCCGTCCCGGGCGGACGAGCCCCTCGGCCCGCCCGCCTCGTCGTCCACCAGGATCTCCGTCTCCTTGAAGAACCCGGGCATGCTCTTGCGCGGGGCGTAGACCTTTGTCGTGCGCAGGCCGAAATGGCCGCCGAGTTTGCCCTGTTTCGGGCCTGCTTTGGTGGCAGTCTTGGGGGCAGAGCTGCTCTTCTTCTTGGTCGTAGATGATGCTGGCGGGCTGGGATCTTGCGGGGGCCGTGTCTTGGTAATGGAGACGGGCGAGCTGTCTATCGTGATCGACACCATCTCATCCGGAGACGTCGCGGAGGAAGTCTGGTTCGCAGCCGGCGAGGGCCCCTTGGGGATGCGGCCTCTGAAGGAGCTCAGGGGCGGCAGGTCCCAGTCGTCGTCTGAATCGTCGTCATCATCATGATCGAGGACGTCGAGATGAGGCTCGACGGATATGGTGCTCGCCCTCGAGAGAGGCGCGCGCTGTTGGCTCCCAAACACGTCGTGGTTCCTTGCTCCCCTGGGGGAGTCGATGGGCATCGATTCGGTCCTGGCCAGCTTCCGGCGGGACGCGGCGCCTTGCTGTGCAACGGGACTACGGGGCCTGGATTCGCGGCCCGATCCAGGGCCATCATGGCTTCCGTCCGCGGGCGTCTCCGACCTGCGCTTATGCAGGCTCGAGGACGTCCCGGGAGAGCTTTGCCTGCCGTCCGGCGTCGGGCTCCCCGTCCGTCTCACACGCGGCTGAGCATGCTCAACAGGCGATGCAGGGGGGCTTGATGCGATAAGAATGGCCTCGGCAGCGGTCGTGGTGGCAGTAGCAAGAACCTGTGAGCTGGGTTTGCTAGGCAATCGTGAGCTGGCTATCGACCACGGGTTTACCTTTGCGTCCGGCGGAATGGCCTTGGCTCTCTTGGGACTCTTTGCGGATTTGGTGAGCTGCTTACTTTGTGTTGAAGACGGTCTTGTCGATTTGGGAGCCAAGTCGCTGATGCTGGTCGCTGCTGCGGGAGCACGCCTTTGTGATGCGGTTGTTAGTGATCCAAGGGGACTACGAGCCCTCACGTCCCGCATAAGGCGGTCGCTTTCTAACGTCTCTACCGGCTTGGCGGCGGCCGAGACATTCTTTGAGGTCTTGACAAATTTGTCCAGTGTGCCTGCCTGCATGCCTCCAAGTTTGGCTGTTACCTTTGGCTTGGGTACTTTGGCCTTGCTCTTCCTCGCGGCCTTTGCCCTCTGCGACTCCTCCCAGTCCTCTACCATGAGTGGCAGACCGAATTTGACGACAGATTCCGGAATCCAAGCCAGGTCCGGCTCGGTCGGGTTGAATGGTTTCCTTGGCCCGACTTTGGCGGTCGCACCATCTTCCTCGGCAAGGGCATCGAACTCATCGTCGCTGTTCAGAGCGATACCGTCCCTGCCAAACGCAATCTCTTCCTCTGGCTCCTCCTCAAAACTATAGCCCACAATTTCCGTGGGCGTAAACGATACGCGGAGCTCGGGAGTTCCATCTGTGCTGACGTGCTCTCGACGATTTGTGATCGCTCGAGCCAGCTGTCCCTCCTCCTTCTGCTGATCCTCTATCCCGCGATCCCCACCGCCGCCAGTCGTATGAAGCATCATCATTTTCTTCACCAAAAGACACGGCGCCAGGACGCGGATGAACTTGATAGCGCCGCCTTGGTATTCCCAGTCAAAAGTCTCCCGGACAAATTCGCGCAGTCCCACGATATCCAGTGGCTTGCCCCAAGGCCTGTCTCGCAGCATCTGAATGCTTAATAGAGGGGAGACGACGGGGTGCGTATAGTACCCCAAGACCTCGAGGTTCGGAAAGTCTCCAGGCACGAGTAGAGATTTGTGCTTTGTCCGGAAGAAGCGGCTCTCGTTGGTCACCAGTTCGTGCTTCAGTTTGTCCTTCCATTCTCGCAGACCCAGAATGTCGGACCGCTTGAGCCGGCACAGAGACTTTCCAAAACCCGCACGCGCAGCTTCGCAAGCCAACTTGACCCCGGCTCCTGGTATGCCCTCGGGTAGATAGTCGCCGCCACTCATAAGAGCGACCAAGACCATGCCCTCTCTATCGAGACCGGATTCGCCCTGCCTCAGCTCGGCAGTGTCGTACATCGATATGTGCGTGGGCGTCTTTCCTTTTCCTTCTGCCGACCAGTTTCTCATGGTCTTGGTGCAACCAAACATGATGGTATCCACATCTTCAGAAAGAACAGCATCGACGATTCCATTCTGCTGCAGGAAAGCACACTCGGCTTCGGCCTCTCCCGGGGCATCGTGGGATTGAAATCCAAAAAGCCGGATCATGCGTTTTGCCATGGACGTGGCCACGCCATTACCGCGGCCGGATCTCTTGTTCCGCTTGAAGACGGGCTTGTTTGGACCGTCGAATATGAATATGGGCTCGATGTGAAGGCCCAATAAGCGAAGCAATCGGTAGAAAAGCGTCCGGATGGCTGGGTTCGAGCCACCCTTGGCTGCTTGGACCTGGAACTGCCATATTGAGATGTCGATGGCCACTTTCAACGGGCGGCCCGTCTGCTCCAGATGGTCGGTAGCCAGTTTAGTGAGCGAGATGCGCTTTCCAGCACCAATCTCTTTGTAAATCCTGGATTCCAAGTCAGATTGTGCGCAGTAAGTGGCAATTAACACCCTCATGCACAGAGGCAGAGCCTGTCAACATAACATACCCTTTGATACCCATCTTGGATTTCCTGCAAGGCTTCGAGCCAAGACTCCAAGATGTTCATGGGTGGAGCAAATTCCAAAAGATGAGGTGAAATGAATGCAAAGTGCTATACTATGGACCTGTCATGATGCTTGAGATTTTCACGATGTCCCAAGTCGCTGAGGTCATGATTAAGGTACGAAACCTAGGTACCGCGCGGGTAGTTGAGCCAGGCAGGAGTTTGGACACTAGGTTCGACTAGCACTCAAACCGGGGGCGGCTTGTTGACTTTGGTTTCCCCAGGGATCGCGGGGCAGCACTTTAATTGGTATACCTGCACATCAAGTTCTCTGGATATTTTGCTGTAATCTTTCCAATGCTTTGAAGCGTGTCAGATAGATTTCAAGAGCTAGATCTTGCTGACATGATATTTCGGTATGACTTTACGTCTGAAGAGGTAGAAGAAAGCCTTGCATTGGGGTGTAAAGCCATAGTAACTATAGCCAGGTGACATGTGGTGCATGTCTAGGTAGGGGCCCAAGACAGCCAGGGGATGCAGGAGCTCCAAAACGCGATCTTTTGGAATTGGCGACATCATCCCTTGGAGTCTCCAACCAGAGCTCGGAACTGCGTTTGTCGAGCTGGGAAACCTAGGCAACACTCCCAAGCCCGGCCAATGGATTGATGCCATGCTTTGACGACAGCAATGCAGACCTGCGATCCCATATGATACCCTAAAGTAACAGGTCCAACATGTCTTCCAGCGCCCACCTCCCCCATCGCACTATCTCGACCATCCGCGGCGGCTCTTCCAAAGATGGCGCGCCACACACGCCAGCACGACCGCATTCTAGCTCGATCCTAGGATCGCCTTCAGGAGGCCGAGCAGAGGAGGATGTCATTGTGATCGAACTGGGCTGTCGCAACGTACGGGTTGGCTTCGCTGGAGACCACGAGCCCAAACAAATCATCACCTTCAATGCTGAGTCGGACAGACGAGTCGGCGATTTAAGAGCGTGGTCTATTGGATATGCCGAGAAATGGCGAGAGAGGGTAGCAGGCCGGCCTTGGGGGTCCCAACACGAGCTGTTCCAGCTGGAATGCCGCGGCCAGGACTTGGCTCTCGTGGGAGACAAGCTCGAACGTGGTCTGCGGGATGCCTTCGCGAAGCACCTATTGCTTGACTCGACCAAGCCGAAAAAGATCTCACTCGTCCTCACGCCGGCACTGCCTTTGCCCATCATATCTTCCGTATTCGACACCTTATTTATTCACTTCCAAGCGCCCTCGATATCCCTCCTGTCGTCACCGGTTGCAACATGCTTTGCTGCGGGAGTACGTTCAGCACTTGTAGTCGATATTGGCTGGCACGAGACGACAGTCACGGGCGTATACGAGTACCGCGAGGTCAATACCTCACGATCGACGAGAGCAGGAAAGATGCTCCTAAAGGAAACAAGAAATTTCCTAGTCGACGCCATTACACCACGCACAGAAGCATCGCAAGCAGATACACATGCGGCGGACGATATCATAAACTTTGAGGACTGTGAAGAGGTCGCAACGAGAATGTTTTGGTGCAAGAAGGCCTTTAGAACACCACTTCAAGATACCCCATTGGGCTTGCACACGCTGCATGAGCAGGACGAAACCGAGGCAGTAGATCCCGCAGAGGACACATCACCAACGCCCATATATCTTCCGTCCTGCAAACCACCGAGGACCTTGCAGATACCTTTTTCGAAACTCGCGGAGCCATGCGAGACGACATTCTTCCAAAACTCATATGCTGCAGCTACCTTTGACGACGAAGAGCTGCCTATACCTTTACTCGTCTATCTGGTCTTGCTCAAGCTTCCACTGGACGTTCGTGCCCTTTGCATGTCGCGCCTGATTTTCACGGGAGGTTGCGCGAATATCCTTGGGCTTCGCCGCCGCATCTTCGATGAGCTACGCCTCATTGTGGAAGAACGCGGCTGGGACCCGGTTCAAGGGCGCGGTGCTCAAGCATATAGAAGCAATCCTAAGCTGAACCGCAACGGTGGCACAAAGATTGTGGAGATGACTTCACCTCCTATACCTATCATCCAAATTCCAGAAGGATCAGAAGATAAAGATGAGACACCGGCACCAATAAACCCAGCCATGGTGCCTTCCGAAGATGATCCCGTCGAGGCTGCGATTCTGAAAGACAAGGGCTTCAAGCCTGCGTTCAAGGGCGCACTACGTGTCATCGACTCAATGGGACCCTGGGCTGGTGCGAGTCTGGCGACTCAGCTCAAACTTACCGCCCTCGCAGTCGTGGATCGCGATCTTTGGATGCAACAGGGCTTGAACGGAGCGAGTAAACCCAATGAGATCGACGCTCAGGCGCAGCAAACACGAATGTCGAGACAAAGCATGGGACCCGGAGGCCTGGCAAAAGGCCAAGGGAACAACTGGACTCTTGGCGTATGGGGCGCCTTGTAATAGAAACATAGCTATTCTTTGTACTACACAAGACACGCCATTCACGATATGTTTCGGTTTCATTGGCAGCTCTCGAGATCCCCTGTAAATCCATCCTTCACGTCCAATCCATGTCATCACTGTACACTTGATTGCTGGATAGGCTGTCAATCTGCTTGTGTCACGATCCTGCATGGATCGTACAAGTAGATGAGGCCTGAGACAGCTGCTGAATTGACTTCTCCCTACGACACCAAGACATCCTTTCTCAGCTGGATTCCAAAGACATGAAGGCCGATGCAATTAATTCTGCAAGGTAACGATATGATGGCCGAAGGGTTTCCGTGAAAGGGGCGCTGTGTCAATGCTTCGAGTGTACCCAAGGCTGTCGTATCATAGCTTCTTTGACGAATCTTGGTCGGAATCTAAATTCCTTTGCCTTTCTTTTCTTCAGGAACCATTATCTGGAGTCTCATCCGATTGACAGTCGTGTTGAAGTTCTTTCCGATCCTACATCATGTCCGAGAATGAAATTCTCTTCGCGCAAGGGTCCAAGGTGATGGATACATCGTCCTATCAGCCGGCATTCCCAAGCCGGAAACACAGGAGATCCATCAGCTTGATCGTCGCCGTGGCAGTGCTGACGCTAGTCCACCATCTGTACTGGCGTCGGAAATACAATCTCCTTGTCGAGTCTAGACGACCCCAGATACCGGCCAAAATATGGCAGATCTCGCTGCCGCATTCGCGGTCGCCTAAGGACCTGGCCATCGACCCGGAGCAGCTGGCCGACACGCGGTCGTGGATCGCCCAGAACCCCGACTACGCCTACCGGCTGATTGGCCTTCGGGCGGCGGACCGGTTCGTCGACGAGCACTTTGCGAGGTCCGCCCCGGACGTCGCGCGCGCGTACCGCGGGCTCGCGAACCCGGGGCTCAAGTCGGACCTGCTGCGGTACCTGGTGCTGTCGGTCGAGGGCGGCGTGTACTGTGACACGGACACGACGGCGCTGCGGCCCGCGGACGACTGGGTGCCCGAGGGCGCGCGCGGCCGGGCCCGGCTTGTCGTCGGCCTCGAGTTCGACCGCCTCGACGGCCCGCGCTGGGCCGACATCCCGCACGACGTGCAGTTCTGCCAGTGGGCGATCGCGGCGACGCCGGGGCACCCCGTGTTCGGCAGCATGATCCGCAGGGCCGTCGGATCTCTAGAAGAGCTGTCGGAAAAGTACAATGTGTCATTGACGGCCCTGGAGCCGACCAGCTTCAAGGTCATGAACTCGACGGGCCCGGCGGCGTGGACCGTCGTCGTGTGGGAGCACCTGCGGCGCGCGGACCCGGAGAACCTGACGGACCTGCGGGACCTCTCGGGCATGACGGCGCCCCGGATCTACGGCGATATCCTGGTCCTGCCCATCGACGGCTTCGGCATGGGGCAGGTGCACTCGCATAGTACCAACGACGGGTCCATTCCGGCTGCTGCGTGTCTGAGGCACAATTTTCGGGGGTCGTGGAGGAGTGATTGAGCTGACATATCTCAGTGACAGGCTTGTTTGTTATTAATATAGTTTAGGATGGACGGGCCGCCTCGAGAATATGTATTTTGAATTAGATGAACCTATCCTCCAGTATCATTCTCAACGTGGCACATATTTGGCTGATGAACCTGTCATATTATTGTATTTACTGTACACATTGTCTAATACGTCATGAACTTCTGGCTCTCTGCAGACACGCGGTCTTGTGTCGATCCAGAAGTGATCACAGTGGCCACTTGAGTAGGGTGCTTGGTGAAAAAGGTGAGGCAGTTAGTTTGTCAGAAATCATATGTTAGATGATTCGACTTCAGTCTGTATATACCCGAAGATCGGATTCAAGAATATTCTCATTCCATCGGAGATAAAAAGAACGTTAGAGAAGGAGGGTAGCATCCGGATTCAACCTTAACTTTTTTTTTTTTTTTTTTTTTTTTTTGGCTTCGTATTTCCATTTGTTTGGTCATATGTGGGATGCGGACTAAGTCCAGGCGTGATGATCACACCAAAACTCGAGATACTGAGTGAAAAGTCAAAAGACGTTGTTATTTGCCACCAGAAAAAAGTCTCTCGAATTGCTGATAAGAGTATTCTAGACATATGACAATTTTCAGCTGAAGAATACCAGCTGTTCTAGTCCGAGTATAATGTACCTATTACGATAGTGTTCGAACTTCGGGAAATTCCTATAATTATATGTACCTACCCCTGCAAGCTTTTGGCGGGGCACGCAGCTCGGAGCTCCACCTAAAATTGAGCAGTTCGAGGATCGCAAGACGTCGGATCATATTGAGCAAAGCTTCAATGCGAAACGCACAACGGCCAGACGGTTACATAGGGCCATATCGAGTTCTTAGGACCGTACATACAACATGATGCGGCTATCAGCAAGACCCTTTGTCTGCCGCCAATGCCGCATACAAGCTCCAAGGACGCGCTTCTTTCACGCGTCGTCGCGGCTCTCCAGCTCGATCCCCAGCCCGGCAGCAGAGGCTGCCCCGTCGAGGCCGACGACCGCCCCGAGGCCAAACATCGACATCAAGCACATACGCCAGAATGCGACTTTGCATGAGCAGAACTGCTTAGAGAGGAATTACAAGGCGCAGAGCAGCTACCCGGACCGCATCAACAACCTGCACCAGGAATGGCAGGAGCATCAGCGGGAAGGGCGCCACCTGCGTGAGCGTAGCAACTTGCTGCGGAGGCAGATCGCGAACCCGGCCACGATACAGGGCGAGGAGAATCCCCAGACGTTACAGCTCAAGGACATGAGCAAGGAAGAGCTACTCGGCGAGGCAAAACAGCTGAAGGAGAAGCTCTCGGTCATTGAGCGCAACGAGAACCGTCTGACGACCGAGATTGAGGAGCTCGCCCTGCAGATCCCGAATCTGACGAGCGAGCAGACTCCACGTGGAGACGAGGCCCTCGTGCTGTCCTACATCAATGACCACCCCGAGCCGCGGCCGGCAGAGTCCGACAGGGTATGGCGGTCTCACGTGCACATTGGATCGGAGCTGGGGCTGCTCGACTTTGCCGGTGCTGCCAACGCATCCGGTTGGGGATGGTACTATCTTCTCGACGAGGGCGCACAGCTGGAGCAGGCCCTCATCAACTTTGCACTCACAGTAGCCACGAAACATGGATGGAGGCAGGTTACGCCGCCTAGTATCGTATATGGGCACATTGCGGCCGCCTGTGGTTTCCAGCCCAGGGATCAGCATGGCGAGACACAAATTTACGCCCTTGCCCAGTCCCAAGCTGACAAGGAACGTGGCAAGCCAGAGCTCGTGCTCGCCGGTACGGCTGAGATACCACTGGCGGGTATGAAGGCCAACACCATGATTGACGAGAGCGAGCTGCCCATGAAGCGCATTGGCGTCTCCAGATGCTACAGAGCCGAGGCTGGCGCTCGGGGTGTAGATACAAAAGGTCTGTACCGCGTACACGAATTCAACAAGGTTGAGATGTTTGCCTGGACGGAACCCAACATGTCCTCGACGACGGAACTATTTGATGAGATGCTTGACATCCAGACTGAGATCCTGGAGATGCTTGGCCTGCATTGCCGAGTGCTCGAGATGCCGTCGACAGACCTTGGCGCCTCCGCGACTCGCAAGTGTGATATTGAGGCCTTCTTTCCCTCGAGGAGGCAGAAAGACGATGGCTGGGGTGAGGTGACCAGCGTCAGCATATGCACCGACTACCAGACCAGAAGACTGGCGACAAAGTTCAAGTCGGCTGGAAAAGTGTTCTTCCCCTGGACAGTCAACGGCACCGCCCTGGCTGTACCACGTGTTCTTGCCGCGGTTCTGGAAAACGGGTGGGACGAGTCGAAAATGAGCGTCAAATTGCCAGAGTGTCTCTGGCCGTACATGGGCAAGGAGAGCATCGACCTGAAGCATCGTCTAAAGTAATGAAAAGTAGCGAAATGTCAGGCTTGTACACTAGCAATCATGTATCATAAGGCGCCATAACCTGGGCACAATTCTATCATGGGACGAATCTGATGTATATCAAAGATGACTTGTATGTTGTGCATCGTTTATTGCCATGTGGAGACTCTCTATAATCCTCAACATTATAAAGCGCCCGTAAGACAATGAGTTATACGACATGGGCACGGACTCTAATGCTCACCACAGATCGAGATAGGGCAAAGCACATGTAGATCATACGATACATTATAGGCAGAGTAGAGTGACTTCCTACCTAGCCACAGAAGACAGTCCAGGATGTAACAAATGAGTGGATGACTCTTTCACATCTCGGTCGTGCAGTCTCTCGCCACCGTCGCCCACCCTATTGACGGCCGTCTGGGCAACAACCAAACGGTCTGCTTGGATGTTTCCAGGTACCTACCTTTTTCTGCCCTTCCCATTTTGGCAACAATGAAGGCCTGACTGGTCACTGCCCACACCGCCGCTCTCGTCACCGGCCGCAATTGTTCGCCGCGCCCGAATCAGTCAACGTCAACCTGCGTAGTTATAAATATCTGCCACCCCACATCTGGACCGCCGAACCTCATCCTTTGCTCACCACCGCCAGCCTGGGGCGCTCATGGTACCATGGCTGACCCTGACCTGCACGGCGAGGCTGGGGCGTGGGCAAGCCGTAGAAGCCTCCAGGGCCACAGCCATGCTTGGGAGCTTGATGAATTCGACGTCAACCTTCTCAACCATGGCTGTCACCAGGCGGCTCTTTCGTTGTACCCACTCCTCAACCTAGCCGTCCAGGTCCGAGTCAGACATGGTGCGATGAGAGCCCCAGGCCGACCGTCGTTATGACTGGAGCCGACGTATTCCGCATTCAGAGCGCCTCTCTGGTGTCTGTCGAGCAGTACCTGCCTCATGGTTGGTTTCTTGCAAGTCATGCCGCCGCTGCCACTGCCAATGTCACCGATGCCGACGACGTTGTGAAATACCAGGTATATTCATCTTTGTCTCTTATCACGTCCCAACCTTATTTACTAATGTTCACGCCAGTTATCATCGGCGCGACTGTTATGGTCTCTCCTTGTGCGAGACACCGTATAGACTATCATTCGACCGTACAGTCATCACCACAAGTACCATCATGCCGCCGCATCGTTGCAGATTCCGTCCGAGTCGGCGTCGTCTCAGCAATATTATGCTCTGCACAGGATGCCAGAAACGAAGCTCCTACCAGCTTGTGCAATATTGCTTCGGGCAATTTTGGTACTCTCTCTCACCATCGCCGACCATCTCACTCCTTCCGTACTGTACTTGCTAACTCTCACCCGCAGAGCCATCACAGCACATTCCCAACGACAAACCAGTCACACTGAACCTGCGATTCCCAAATTGTTTGTTTGCCTTTATATTCGCCGATTCAGTCCGGATATGAAGTGCTTGTGAATTCCGTTCGGACTCGAAGTGCTGGTGGATTTGGCCCAAAGGTACTTCATATTCTACTCTCGTCCGAATCGACTTTCACGGCAACCACTCCATCATATCACACTGCACTTACGGGGATTTTTTCCATCCCGTTTTCTCGCACCTTCCAAGTTTCCAAACAAAATTTAGAGTGTGTTCTTATTTTGAGAGCATACTCTAAGGAAACCGTCCGGAGTTTCCGCACTTGCCGTATTTCTGGGCGACTTTTAAAGTACTTCTGTCACCCACCCAACAAGCAACAACTTTTTCGTCTCATTTAATTTTTCCCACAGTCAACCACTTATTCTCTTCCCTCAACACCAACAACAACACTCCAGCCGAGGACCATGGCTGACGACAACACCACCACCACCAGCGGTGGTACCCAAACCGACGCGGTGCCCGCCACCCCCTTGGGCAGAAGGCCCCCCAACCCCGACATCACTCCGCGTCGTGACATCCCGGCCGCCGAGCTCCAGCAGATGACGGCCTGGGACTGCATTCTTGAAGCTGGCGGCTACTCGGATGTCTTGCGCTACTACGTGGAAAGCAACAGTTTTGATATCGCAAAGTTCAAGGACAGATACCAGACGCTCTGCTCGGCCCCGGCTCGTCGCGAGCTCAAGTCCTCGAAGCACAACCGCGTTCCCAACCTCAAGAAGATGGACTTCAACCTCATCGGCATGCTCCTCTACGTCGCTGGTGTCCCGCCCCCCAATAGCTGCTGCAACACCCCCGAGGGAGGCAAGGATGAGTGCCAGGCCATGTGGGACGGCTGCTACGTCGCACCCGAGGGACCTATGCAGGAGGAGACTCGTGAGTGTTATTTTGATTGCCATATCCTAATCCTTCTTTTCCCCTGTGTATCCGCAAACGCCCTTTTCCCTATTTTCAAATCATCCAACTTCAAAGACATTCTCTACTCTGAAATTAAAAAAAAAACAAAAACAAAAACAAAAAAACAACAACAACAACAACAACCACAACCACAACCACAACAACTAATGTTTGACGAAATTCTGCCAGATCACGCTTGCGCAAACTGCTTCTACAACGGCAACCAGACGCGCTGCCGATTCTACCTGGACACCAGACTCGATGCCTTCAAGGAGGATCTTGCACGTGGTCATCACGAGGACAACGACGACGACGATGACGACGACGGTCAGGACAAGAAGCGCAAGAAGCGCAAGAGAGACGGCGAATACATGCCCAGAGCTGTCCGACAGCAGGTCGACACCCCTCGTCGAACCGGACTCAGAAGCCAAGGCCCGGCACCCGCAGTTTGAAGACATCGTTTTCCTACTCGCCTGCCCTCCAAGAAGGACGACATCGAGGCTGGCAAAGGCAGCCTAGATCACGCTCTGAAGACGGAGGATCTCAAGGAGTCATTTGAGGTAGCAGGGACCAGAGACAGGAAGGCAGATGGCATAAGAGGAATGAATTGTTTCTGGCATTGGCATGGAAATTAAGAGAGGTCGCCTACTCATGGCATAAGGTGCAGGAGAGCAGATGGCGTTGGCGGATCGTACCATACAGTTCACAGCGTATCATTTCATTTCCACCTCATACATCAGAGACGAGCATGCAATAATAATACAAACACACAAGTATACCAAAAGCATGGTAAACAGCAAGACGTTGAAGACCGGTTGACTATTGTGCAGAAACAGATTCTGACATCATATATTAACAAACCTACTCCTATGTGTATCATGAATCATAATCGTAGCTGGCTGGCTCGCCCATCCTGAGGGGCAATTATCAAACGAGACGGAGACAAACCATCCAACAGTACAAGAAAGAAAAAAGAACTAAAAATGCAAACGTTGCCCCTTCAATGTCCATCCACCCTACAATATCTTTCCATGATCATCAAGCGTTTAGACCAATACGACCTCACCTCCAGTTCCCACCGTCGAGTCCACCTGACTCTCGGTATCAGCTATACTCTCGGTGCCAAGAGCACTCTCCGTCCATTCACTCTGTCCGTCATAACTCTCGCTGTCGTAGTCCGAGCTGTCATCGGCCGTCTCGGTACTTGTGATCACTGTGGTGCCGAGACTGCCGAGACTGGACCTCCTCAGCGTGCCAGAGTCGCTGACACTATCTTCATCCCCGCCGCTTTCCTCGCTCTCGGGTGGCGTCACTGCGGCCATGTCCTCAACGACCTCGATTTGGGTCTCGTCATCAGTCGCGGGCGCTGCCTCGATCTGCAATGGTCCATCCTGAGCGATCGGTTCGTCCTGGGCGTCCATCTCGGATGGCTCTTCGTCCTCACGAACCGAGTCGATGGGCTCATTCTCCTTGTCGCCGCCTAGATCACCATACTTCTTTCCAATGCCTCCACCCCAGCTGCTCTTGCGAGCGGCAGCCGCGCCAGCAGGAGTACGAACGCTCTGGCTGCGCTTGATGCCACCAGTGGGAACATTGTTCGTAATCTGACTGAGACTGAGAATGCGGCGAGAGGCACCGGCCGGGTTCGGTGGAATCAAGCTGGCACGATTGCCGTTGACGGCCATCTTGACCGCCTTGCGGTGCGTCGTCGGAGACTGAGCGTTAGGACTGGGGGCATTGGCAGGCGTCAAGTCCGACTTGGGGACAGGGACTCGTTTCCGGGACATGGCATCTCGACCCTTGGCACCAGACTTGGTCATGAGCAGGGCTCGCGAGTGATCCAGCACACCTTCAAGGATCCGGCGCTCAAGACCCTCGGCGCGAGACTCCATGGCGTGAAGTTCCTCTCTTCGGATCTGCATGGCAGTCTCCAGAGAAGAGACATCGGCAGTGAGGCGAGTCTTTTGGCGGGTTAGGAACTCCTGCTCTGTTCTTAAGGCCAGTATGCTTTCGCGAAGTTCATCTTCCTCGGACCGCAGAGCACCGACGTTGGCCTCAACATGCTCCTTTTCTGCTTGCGCAACAGCCAGAGAGATGTTGGTCTCGGAGAGCTTCTTTGCTGCTTCTTCCTGGGCCTTCTCGTGATCCTCGCGCTCCTCTTCGATGCGCTTCGTCTGTGCCTCCAAGAAGCTGTTGATCTCGGCCGCTGTTTGGACAACCTGAGCGTGAACCTTGTCCAGGGTGTCGAGCTGAGCATAAGCCTTTCCAGCAGCGTGGCTATGATCGACTAGCTTGTCGAGCTTGGTATGCAACTCAGAGTCGTCATATTTCTCGACGGGAGGAAGTTGAGGCAGCTCGGGCTCCTTTTCCTTGACGTCTTCGATGCTCTTTTGCATCTCAGTCGTGGTTGTCTTGGAATGCTCGTAGTGCTGACCAACAATGAGAAGCACATCCTGGATCGACTCCAAGATCTTGGGCTGGTATTCGACCACATGTCCTTGAAGCCCTTCGACCACAGTGACGGCAGCTTTGACTTGGTCTCGAGTGACAGCGTGCTCATTCTTGTCGTCGGAGTGATTGCCTTCGGACTTGGTGAACAGCTCGTCCACTCTTGTAAAGACAGTCTTGGAAGCTTCTTCCATCTTCTCCATGGATTCTGTCACGGTGGAGCCCAGGGTGTCAATGAGGAGCTTGAGCTCATCGGCCACTGCTTTGGTGCTCACGACAGCAGACTCTGTCTCGACATCCCGTGCCTCACCAGAAGTGTGACGCTCTTCCATGACGACTTCGAAAGCATCATACTTGGCGATCAGCTCTCCAATCTTCTCGTCGATCTTGGTGCCCAGCGTCTCCGTCGTGGCTTGGAGCTTCTCGTCATTGTCGATCTTGGCGCCCGCGACTCCATTCTTTGAGTCTTCGAACTCGACTTTCATGACCTCGAACATCTCCTTCAGGTCGTCTGATACGGTGGCATTCTTGTCAATCGTTGAGCTGAGGGTCTCCAGGACTTTGCCGAGGGCCTCGAGGCCTGAAGTCTCATTCTCGAGTTTGTCCTTGACCAAGGTTTGGAACTCCTCGAAGAACACCTTGACCTCGGTGACTCGCTCACTGACGCCGACGATCTCTGCCTGACGCTCTTCAAAGGCTGCGAGGTTGGCCTCTACTTGAGAGTCAAGGACGACCTTTGTCTCCTTGACAACCTCCTCCAAGCCCTTGAAATCATCCTTCGTGGGCAAGGCAGCGATGTCCGGCTTCAACGCCTCGTCGATGGCTGACTTGATATCGTAGCATGCTGATTCGACGGCCTCGACGTGCGTCTTTGTCACACGCTCGGGATCGTCCAGTGACTTTTCGGCGCGCTCCTTCATCTCGTCAAAAGAGGCAACGATCTGGGTCACGAGCGACTCGACGGCATTGATGTCGTCCTTTTTGGAGACCGACTCCAGATGTGTTGTCAGCAAGCCGAGGGACTCCTTGGTCTCAAGTACCAACATCTCCACAGCATCAACATGATCTTTGCGGATGGCTTGCTCTCCGTCGATGAGGTCGTCCAGGCGAGCCTTGGTGTTTCGAAGAATAGTCTCGATCGCCTCGACATCTTCCTTGGTGGCAGCATCCTCCAAGTTCTTGGGCTTTTCCTCCGCAACTTCAACCTCTTTTGTCTCATCCTTCTGGGCTAGACCAGCAACAGACTCTTGGATATCGCGCAACAGCGCCTCCATTTCAGACAAATCCGGCTTGGCCAGATTGGAGCGAATGAGTTCCTGCATCTCGGTCAAGTCCTCCTTTGAAGGGTTGTTGCGTAGGAGCTCCTCCATCTCCGAGATGTCACTCTTGGACAGGTGCTCGTGGTCGGTTTGGGATGGCGGCTCCATTGCTTCAACCTTGATCCTCAGCTGCGTGAGCATGACTTCGAGATTCTTAATATCGTCTTGCTTCAACATGTCGGTAGGGATGATCGCATCTGAGACACCGCCACTAACGGGTGCCACGGCCTTCTCCATCTGACTGCTGTTGCTCTCCCGAATCGCGTCCAGGTTGCTCTGATTTTGTTCGCGGAGGGATTCGATGCCGTTCCTGTTTTGCTCTCGGAGTGATTCGATCTCATTTTGATGGTGTTCACGAAGAGAATCGATGTCAGCACGGAGGCCATCAAGACCAGATCTGAGCGCGTCCAAGACCTCGTCGTTTGCCGTCAAGTCTGCAGGCTTGTCCGCAATTTTCTCAACTGTCGCGCGAAGATCGCCGAAACCTTCGTGCATTGCGTCGAGAACCTCGGTCGTGCCAGCATGAGGCCGGAGCAGTTCCAGACGTACACGCTCCAAGCCTTCCCGCAGAGCCTCGAGAACTTCCTTGTTGTCAGAGCCCTGGGGAGTATGTGGGACCAGTGACGAATTGACGGCGTCGCGGAGAGATTCTATCTCCTCCCGCAACATGGTCTTCGATCCCTCAGATGACTGAGCAACAAGTTCTGAAATCTCTGTCTGGAAGCCACTCAAGCTTTCGGCAAGGCTCTGTGCAAGGTCCTCATGGTTGCCGGACCCCGTGACGCGATCAACGTAGCCTTCCATGTGGGCGCGAAGCTCCTCGAAACCATCCTTAGTGGCATCAAGGACCTGTTCGGTGTCTCTGCCGTTGGCTGCCATGTTTTGCTTGGCCTCTGTCGACACGGCTTGAAATTCTTCCTTGATGACTTGCATGATATCTTGAAGCCGTTCTATGACTTCGCCGTTGTCGACACTGCCGCCGTGAGGGACCACCGCGTTTGCAAAGTCGGGGAACTCGAACGACTCCAATCCTTGCTTCACAGCATCGACCATGTCCTCCTTGGAGACTTCGTTACCTAGGGCAGCAGCAGCGACCGGGAACTCAAACTCCTCGAGGCACTCTCTGACGGCCACCATAACTTCGTCACGGGAGAGGCTTGCAGGAATGTCGATCGTGGGCGGCTGGAATTGCTTGAGGCCCTCGATGACGGCCAGGTATACGTCCTCTCTACTGGGTCCCTGGGGCGTCTCCTCGGGTGCGAACTCTTCCAGGCCTTGCTTCAAGACAGCCAAGACTTCTTCGCGTTCCAGTCCGATCTGCTCGACATGTATCTCGGGCTTGTACGTCTCCCAAGCGTCCTTGACTGCCTCAAGAACATCGTCTCTGCTCAACATATCATCAGGGGCCAGGTTGGCATGGCTATCGTTGAGGGCAGCCTTCATGGCGTTGTAGATTTCTTGATAGTCGATCGGTTCTGTCGTGGACTCAGCTGATTCTCGGCGGTGGTCCTTCAGCAGTTGAGTCATTCGGCTGCGCATCTGATCCAGTCCCTCGATCACGATCTTTTCCATCTCGATCTTGGTAGCAGGTTCATCCGGGTCGGCAGCCTGAGTAGTGACGCCCACAGCCACCTTGGAATTAACCTCATCAATCCGGCGACCGATCTCACGTCCCATGCCAAGAACCTCGCCTCGAAGCTCGCGCACAAGAGCCTTTACCTCGGAAGTAAGACCACCGCTGGCAGCGACGCTGTCCTTGACTCCACGAATCACCTTGATGACCTCCTCGTTGAGAGCTTCATTGGCGCGGTTGGACGGAATTGATGCACGTCGACCTTCCTTGTCCTGGATAAAGGCGTTAATTCTCTGCGACAATGGGCTCGACCCGCCACCCCAGGTCATGTCTCTGTGGCTGCGGTCATCATCGTCGTCGTCAAAGCTGAGCTGACGGCCGCGTGTGTTGTTGCCGCCACCGCCTCGGCCGCCACCCGCAGGGACGAGTGAAAGTTGCTGGCTGGTAGACCTCAATTCGCCGATGAGTTCTTCGACCTTGGTGGAAGACGCAAGGCCAGTGAGTCTTCCGGCGAGCTCCGTCAAGCGCTCGACAACATTTTCCAGACCGTCTCTGGTGCCCATCTCACGAATAATCTTTTCTAAAAGAGCTAGGGTAGCAGGCGAGTCGCCTACCAAAGAAGGGGCAGTGCTCACGGTGGAGGTACTGAGAGTTGAGCCCTCGAGCGTGTGCGCAAAACTGGTCGGAGATGGTATTCTAGGCAGCGAAAAAGGCCTTGTACCTTTCGAATCAGGGCCGTTGTGAGGCTTGTCATCCAGGTATAAACCGCCGCGGAAGCCGTCACGCCTGTGGTCTGCGTTGATAATGATCTCGCGGAGACTCTTGCGAATGTCTTCGTCGCGGGCATGTGTAGCTTCCTTGAGACTCATCAAATCTGTGGCATTGTCTCTGCTACGCCGGCTGAGCAGAGACATCTCCTTCTGCAAAGCTGTGGCAATATTTGTCAGAGTCAGTATCTGATTTGACAGACTGTCCATTGGCGCCTGTGGCGTATGGAGCATGGCAGTCGAGTTGTTGGTGACGTTAGCCAGTGGTCTGGGCATTTCGACCGAAGGAGTGGCCTCTCTCGAGGCGGGAGGCGGCATGTTCTGAAGAGCGAGCATCGTTGCTGACTGCGGCGTAGTGTTCTCGCCGAGGATGCCCAGTGGTGCTTTTCGAGTCGAGGAGCGCATGGCACTGGCGGAATTTGGGGTCGGCGTGTTCTCTCTATCAACAGACTGGGCCCTCTCGTTCTCTCGTCCGCGTATAGGCGTCGAGGGTCGTCCTGATCTCTCCGATGATTTCGACAACGAGTTGATAGAGCTGATAGAGTCGCGCCTCGGAGGTCCCTCAAGCAGGAACCCGAGGTCTCTTATACTCGAAGGCTGCAGCGTCTGTGTTCGCTTGTGTGGGCTCGGCCTCGTGACCAAGGCTCGATCTGAGATGCTGTCGGTGTTTCTCTTGGTCAGAGGCGGCATGATGGCAGCAGCCTCGCGAGCCTTCTCATTAAGGGCGGCATGTGCGGACTGAATGGCTGGCGAAGTGCCGCTTCTCGAAGTGCTGGGCGACTGGGGGTTCAGTGGGAGAGGCGCGGGTGCCCTCTCGGGATCAGAGCTGTCCCACCTGCGAATCGTTAGTCGTTGAAGCAGCGGCATCGCCAGGTGCGCAACCAGAGCAAGATGATATGCTTGGAATAGCGAAGAGACTTACATGGGGATCAGAGCTCGTTGGTCGGATATCGAGGCAGCGTGTTTGTGTCTCAGATGCCAGTCCACCGGGGCATCGCGCTCGATGGGAGGCATCTTGAATAGCGGAGGTGGCAGCTCTCGATAGGATGCAATGGAATGTTGATGTTTGAGAAGTGACGAGAGCCGGTAGTGTGTCTCGCTGTCGCTAGTGTAGGCAGAGACGATTAATAAACTGCTGGACCACTGTTCTTGCTTATGCCCAGATGGAAATCAAAAAAGCAGAGCAGAACGCTTGCTGAAAGGGCAGACAGAAGGGCCTCGGCGAAGAGAGGAAAAGAATTCAAAAAAGCAGGTTGCACTCGAAGCAGCAGCAGCAGCACGGCAGCTTCTTCAGCTTTTCTCCAGCTCGAGCTCGAACTTGACTACTGACTACGGGCGATCAGTATAGCAAGGAACTGCGTGGTTGGTCATGACACTGTTCAGCTGGTGGCCTTGGTATTATGTGGGATTTTCCGAGTGCCTGGGATGGACCTTGAGGGCACCAGACCGCTCTGCGCAGTGGGAAAAAAGTACACAAGAGGCGTCATAAGCCATCCGTGTGTTTGTTCCCAAGCCGCCCAAGCCAGTTGCCGGGCAACCCCACGCTTATGCACCGTAATCGTGCGCTCTTGGGCGTTTCGCGGAGATCGAGCCGGCCAATCGCTACCCCACGCCTCCACTAAATCCCATCCACCTCTGGCTCGAATAGCAGATCGGCCCCATCCGATGGGCTTAAATTCGACCTCGTTGTTTTCTGTTTGGTCGCACAATGTCGCGAGTTGGGCAGCGTTGCACAAGAAAACAAACCAGCTCAGATGCTCGAAAGAGGAAAGGAACGAAAAAAACCTTTTACCTTCTATCTGCCCTCGGTATTCGATCGCTTAGGTCTAGACACACGTTGATCAATATGATTGACCATTTGACATGAGCTAACACGATAAGCTACCTCTTCTAAAGCAGTCGGCAGTCCTCCCACCTGCGCTAGAGTGGCCTATGTCCTTGGTTACCGTGGATGATGCATGTTTGCCGTGACATGTTGTCAAGGTTCAGCCCGCGGCGCCAACACGATCCGCGTCATCTACCTCACACTCGGCCATCTTCAGGGTCGGAACTCGTGGTTTGAGCGCATTCACCACAACAGGGAACGTCCCAGAGTTTTCCAAAAGAAGCTCACAATACAGGACTTATTGATTACTACTTTTCTAACATTATTCTAACGTACCGTGGCCGCACTGGGGGTATCTCATAATATTCCATCACTTTTACCAGAAAAAAGAAACAACCAAATCAAGACGGGACCGAAAGACAATTACGAGTCGAGCGCCAGTATCCTCTCGGCACCCTTCTCGCCCGCCACCATGACACCAAACTGCGGGTTCACCGTCAGCGGCGACAGGATCGACGCATCAATGACATGAATGTTGTCGGTGCCGATGACCTTGGTGTCCGCATCCACACAGGACCCGATCCGGCAGGAGCTGGACCAGTGGTTGACCTGCCCCACGGCGTACGCCGACGGCGTGGTGATGTAGGTCCGAATCTCCTCGATGGTCGAGTTCTGCGGGATGTTCAGCGGCGTCAGGCCCTCGGCCGCCGGCGCGTCGGGGGTCGATGCCGGCAGGGCCTGGAAGATGTTGTGGACGAAGTCCGCAATGGCGTCGGCGTCGCGCGGGTTCGAGTAGTAGACGTCGCCGTTGGGGCCCGGCGTGAACTTGCCGTCGTCCGATAGGATGACGCGGCCAGAGGACAGCATGCCAGAGGTTCCGTAGATGTTCAGTGTGATGGTCTTGTTGTCGTTGAAGCCGCTGTACCCGGCGGAGTCGATTGTGCCCTGCACGCCGGCTTGGGATCCGTCCTCGTTGTAGATGTAACCCCAGAAGGCCGACGTCTGCGAGGCGAAAGAATAGGGGCCGCTGCGGGAAGAGAGGTAGAGGTCGCGATCGGCCGGGGCCGGATCATCGTAGCTGTGGACGTGCGACTCGATGGTAGGGCCCGACAGCTCGATGAACGTGTTCGGGTTGTCAAACAGCTCATCGCCAACGGCCGAGTTGACAATCCAGTTGGACGAATTGTAAGGAGTGTAGGTACTATTTTCGAGCTTTGCCAGTGCATCGCTTGGGCCGATACCAGAGTACATCAAGATGGACGGCGAGACCAGGGCACCTGCGCTGACAACGACTCTTCCACTGGAAGAGAGAGCGATCTCGACCACCGAGCCATCGACCTCAACCATGACGCCGGTAGCAACGCCGCCGGTCCTGGTAATGTACCTGACGCGCGCGTTCATCTGGAAGTGAAAGTTGCTCCTGGCGAGAGCAGTCTGGAGGTAAGTTGTCGACGGGCCGCCTCGCTGACCATTCTTGTAGTCGTATATCGTCCGACCGAAGACACGCTCCTTGTTGTCTGGGACGTCGTTGAACGAGACGTTCGTGAAGCCAGCAGATTCGACCAGCCACTGCTCGGCGGCGTCGTAGCCCGTCTGCCAGTAGAACTCGTCGTCTTGGGAATATGTCGTCACGGAAGCCTGTCTGCTCAAGAGACGGGCAGTAGCATTCTTCATGTCGGCGTCTTTCCAGCCGTCGGGGTGGTACAAGTCCCAATCCGAGGCCGGAGGCTGGAAGAATAGTCCAGCATTGATGGCGCTGTTACCACCAACGGTACAAGCCTGGAAGCCGTTGACAACATCTGACGGGCAGAGCAGTTCTGACCCGCCGGAAAAGATGCTCTTGTCTGGATTTTGTGTTAGCATCAATTCTCGATCTCGATGCTTTGAACGGGGCGCAAGTACACAGTCCAGGCACATCGACTCTGCTCATGTCTGTGCCGTTCAGCCACTCGGGCTTCTCGGTTCCTCCAGTAATACCATACGAGGGGCCACCAAGCTCGAGAAGCAGCGTCTTCTTGCCAGCTTCACTGAGGCGGTCCGCAACAACGATACCGGCCGTGCCAGCACCGACAATGATGGCCTCCCATTGTTGAGTCTTCCAGTCTGGGCAAGCATCGCGCTTCTGGATGGGAGTCGCAGAGCAAACGGCGCCCAGGAATCCGACGGCTGTGGCTACTGATGTCGACTTCATCTTGAGAGTGTGAGAGCTAGTGAATGCAATGGCGCCCAGAAAACATCGTCGGGATCAAGTGGCAGACGGCTTGACTTTTATCGTCGAGCATACTAGAGCATACGAGGTTCGCGATCCACGTTAGGTCCGGTCCAGCCGTAGGAATGTGGACCTGATTACACAGACCTTCATGGCGATACGGAAGACGGTTGTGTAGCTAGGGCAGTGAGACAGCTGGATGTGGACTGCAATGACACATTGGCAGCTAACGCCTTCGTGATGTCAACCACGGTTCGTGGTCTAATGTTAAGAAACTTAAGGTTAAATGGGGAAGGGGAAATTTGCCGGAAGAACGCTCTGTCCTACGCTGTTCATGCTAATAAGAAACTGTGCCCTGTACGTACCAAAGGGTCGGTCGTATTGGTGGGTGTGACGGGCTTCTGACGGGTACTCCGTATGCTGAAATTAGTCGACCCTTGCGAGTGGTTGTTTCAAGGGCCAGGAACGGCCGGATCCGGCAAGTATGGATGACGATCGCGAATTATACGAATTGCGCCTGTGCTCTAGGGGTGCTTAGGCCAATCGTGTAAGACGAAGCTATCGTCAAAACTGCCTAGCTTGGTCTATCATGGGCTGTACTTTATTGGGTCGCAACCACGTATGTGGCGGTACATAGGCTGATTTTTGCTAGTATCGTGAGCTTCTTGTTCAGAACTATTTCGTACATTACATACACGATTGCACACCTGTCATAGTGTAGATGGCCAATCATGTCCCTGGCGTTAGTGCTGACTAGCAGAAAGCTTAAGCCATAGGGCAACCAGGACAGCAGCACAATTCTTTTTCGTGGTTATGAACCACGTATTCGAGTCAAGGAGTTCAATTATTTTTAGCGATAGACGGCTATCGCGTATGGAACAAAAGCGACTAGGTGAATAGGCAGATTTTTCAATGGTGAATTATGACATACTCAACCAGCTTTATTGAAGCGAGACACCAGCTGATAATTGTTTCTCTCGAATTGATTCCTATTGTAAGTTGTGACACCAGTTGATGCTCGGGAGCTGAAAGCAAACTGTACGTCTTACGGTAAGAGGTGTCAGAACCCCTATTACATGAGACTATAAGCTTGCAGGGCCTTGACAGAGGGGACAGACGACCTGACCATGTGATATTAGACCTTGGTCTTTTTATTTGGCCGTGATGAGTATAAATCTGGGCACGTGGTGACAAAGAATAGAGTTAGTCGCATTGACACCGACTCACGAGTGCCAGATGCACTCCCCGAGCTTGAATCTGTCTATTCATCCAGTATCAGCGACCATACGATAAACTCGGCCTCTTGCATAAATGAGAACGGTAGCACCCTTGAGTCAACAGGACGCAGTGCGGAACCTCCCTGGGGTCATTTGAGGGGATGCCGAGGCATTCTTCCTCGTCAAATGCGTCCTCGTTATCGGACGCATGCATCTGCGAGAATGCCACAGCTTGCGCCTGGACACATCCACCACGTGTTGTACAGTCGCTGAAGCTGCACATGTCGTGCTGTCCGAGCCTGTCAAGAACGAGTTCTTCTAGTATCGTCAGTATCAGACACTACGGCCGCATGGACTGAGCTGAAAGTGGACGAATGTCCCGATTGCACTTCTCCAAGTAAGAGGCAAGGCAAGCCGGCATGTGTCCGTATTTGCGATCCGGTTGTTCTTGTACCATGGCTGCGCTTGAGCTTTAAATTGTATTAAATGCAGAGTCATCAGATTGAGGCACATTGTGCGACTGTGATCAATTCACCATCTTTACTGACCATAGAAATACTTCCAAGAGAGAAAATGGTGTCAGATCTTGACACAACTTACTTCAGCTGAAGTAAATAGGGTAGGTTGAGCCGAACCACATGTGAAATCACTCGAACGATACGGACAACCATGAGACTCGCAAGAACGTGCCCAAATGACGGTAGAAGAGCACTCTCTCATGGTTCGAAAAATCCCTGGAAAACGACATGATAACCGGAATTTATCCTAAAAGACCATGTATATCAGAACTTATCAAACAAGCATGGGCGGTCAAATAGCATATAAGCGTGGTAATTATTATGAAGATACAAAACTGTTCAGCAGGCGCACATGAGTATTCACTACGCTATTGCCTGTGCTTTCCGTGGGATGTGCACTTAGCCAAACAAAACATTTGTTAGGTCTCAGTAACAGCCAAGCACAGCTCAGAACAAGACCGCTTCAAGGAATGAGCGTACACAGGGAGCAGCTGAAAGCTGGTAGGACGAACATTTCTGGTCCATGACGGCTCCGGAATGCCGAAAACGAGTCAAGCTTATGTTGTTCACGAGGCAGATACGTTGGACCAGTACGGTCCTTGCTGACAACATGAACATGCCGTCCCATGGCCATTGATCTGCGAAAAACAAACTCGGCGCGCAAAACAATCCACTCGACGAGCTCACGAAGACGAGAGACCCAGGAGAATATTTGAAAAAGATTTCTATTATGTCCAAGTATGACAGAGTACCACGACGCACCACTTCAAGTGCACAAGAATTGACCTACCTTGCCGTCCCATCACTGGCAAAATCAGAGCAGCGTCACTTACTAATAAACGCACGAGAGGACTGTCGAAGAGGAGATGGCGCGACTTAACTTCCAAAGAAGCGCCTTCATCGTGTCCCTTCGGATCGAAGAAGAACCAAACGATATGGAATGTGGTCCAAGCCCAATTGATGTCTGATGTCCCGCTGTGACAATAGACGTTCTACGGGACCATGCCAACAGGGAACTCTTAATGGAACCTTGGCCCTGCCATAAGGTCCGACCTGCCGCATAGACTTCTATGGTGTGGCTTCGTTGGCACTGAGCTGTGCATTGTCGAGCTGACACTGACCGTCCGGTCCAGCAACGAAGTGTCGGTCTTCGGGATCGTCACAGTAGCGGCACATGATGGATTGATTGTCCTGTAGCTGATCTGATATTAGCGCTTGGTCTAGAAGACAAATATGCGAGATCATGATGGGAGATGTGTTTGTGTATATCAGAAAGTAGAACCATTATCCTCAATTGAATTAGGATAGGGATAACTGTTAAAAAAATTCTAGGTCATCATGACAAGGGGGAGAGGAAGCTCGAGAGAGCAGCCACTGGGTAGTAATGCGGTATGGGCTAGATGGGGGTTTCCTTACCAAAAGATTCTGCGCGACAGTCGTGGCGCCTTGTTCAATCAGCCGGCACAGCCTGGAACCAGCTCGTGCAAGAGAGCCATCCGCGCAAACACGGCCATGCGCATGTGATGGCAGAGCAATCACAGGTCGCGATTGAGGCGCAACGGAGGCTTCTCCAGCGAGAGCGGCCCAGGCCAGTGATGGGCGTCATGAATGGGCGAAAAAGTTGTTGAGAGAAGGAAGAGAAAGAAGAAAATGCGCGGCTCAACCTTCTTATGGGATGGGAGAAAATTGAGCGGTCGCAGAATTAGCAAGTGTGAAGGGAAAAGTCAGTCAAGAAAAAAAAAAAGTTGGGTGGGGCACCGCTATGGAGAGTTGTGGAGAGCTATTCCGTTATCTACCGCCAATGCTCAGCAATGTTCAGGGGTTGTGCAGCGCTGTAGGAGCCTCCAACTGCCCGTAGCTGCTAGCTAACCCCTGTTCGCCCGCGCGTTAGCTCCGGATTGTGAGAAAAAATTTGAGATCCAACTCCAACAATCGCGTGAGGATTATGATTACCGCGCCCGAGTTCGCAAAAGAGTTGGTTTTCTCTCGAGTCGTAGTTTAGTAGACACATCCATTAGGTATTCGTTTGGTATATCCGAGCCCCGACTCCCGACGTCGTCCCTCTCTGTCCTGCTATTTCCCTACTCTCATTCTCCTCGTCTCTCGCGCGCAGAATTGGTTGTCCGGGCATCTTTCTTGATTCGACGTCATTTCTCGCTTCTGCTTCTCTGTCTTGTCATTGTATATTCTATAACGACCTAATCCGCCCGTCATGTCTCCCCCAATGGTCGCTGGCAAGGAGAAGGAGTCCAACTTGGCCCGACTCCTCGGTTCCGGTATGAGGCACTTCTGATGGAAGCGAAAGCTCAAGCAAGGACGTCGGCGCTGACAGATTGACAGGTTCCGCCGGTATCGCCGAATTGGCCGTCTTCCACCCCGTCGACACGATCGCCAAGCGTCTGATGAGCAACACCACCAAAGTCTCTGGCGTGGCGCAACTCAACGCCGTCATCTTCAAGGACAAGGCCGCCGCTCCCTTTGGCAAGAAGTTCTTCTCCCTCTTCCCCGGTCTCGGATACGCCGCCGGATACAAGGTCTCCCAGAGAATATACAAGTATGGTGGTCAGCCCATCGCCAGGGACTACCTCGCCCAGCACTACGGCAAGGACTTTGAGAGCGCTTTCGGAAAGAAGACTGGAAAGGCCATCATGCACTCGACAGCCGGAAGGTAGGATTCTTTTGCCCCGACCACAATTCCCGTCCGGCCTCGCGCTTACTGACAATGGAACACAGTTTGATCGGCATCGGTGAGATCGTTCTCCTGCCCCTGGATGTTCTCAAGATCAAGCGTCAGACCAACCCCGAGGCCTTCCGCGGCCGTGGTATCTTCAAGATCATCGCCGACGAGGGTTTCGGCCTGTACCGCGGCTGGGGATGGACCGCCGCCCGCAACGCCCCCGGTTCCTTCGCCCTGTTCGGTGGTTCTGCCTTTGCCAAGGAGTTCCTCTTCAAGCTCGATGACTACAACAAGGCCTCTTGGTTCCAGAACTTTGTCGCCTCCATCGCCGGTGCCTCTGCCTCCCTCGTCGTCTCCGCTCCTCTCGATGTCATCAAGACCCGCATCCAGAACCGCAACTTTGAGAACCCCGAGAGCGGTTTCCGTATCCTGTCCAACATGGCCAAGAACGAGGGTATGGGATCCTTCTTCAAGGGTCTCGTCCCCAAGCTGCTCATGACTGGCCCCAAGCTCGTCTTCTCCTTCTGGCTCGCCCAGACGCTGATTCCTGCTTTCGACGGCATGCTGAAATAAAGCAACAACGCGAAAGACGGAGAATCTAGAAGAGAGACAAAATAGTAAAAGATAAAAGGGAAAAAGGACCCTGGCAAGATGTGTAAGCGGAATGAGCAAAAGGATATGATCTTTTTCAATGTATACAGTCAAGGTTAAATCCGGCGTTGATGGGCAAAGCACTCGGCGCAGGGTGCTTCGAGTCACATTGTTTTTTTAATGCCTTGGGTTGGCAAATCGTCCATTTTTTGTTTTGCTTGGGAGGGCGATAGACAAGACTCGACTCTAGAGAAAAAGAAGCGAAAACGCTACTTCGCGTTATTACGGACAGATCTCTCCAAACATCCTTCATAGAATGGGGTCTGTCAAGCGACCAATAATCAGACACGCTGGCTGACCGGCCAGCGATTCCCGTGCAACCTATGATTATTTCTGCGGCTATAAACATATAAGTGTCGAAAGATAGTACTTGTGTGATATGATATTGCCGAAGTAAGTGCCGTTAATTGGCAAATCAATGTCTCTACGGTACAAGCTAGGTTAGTATGGCTGTACGGGAGCTCGATATCGGGTAGTTCTCGGTCGCTTAGGTATTATTCAAGACTCAACTTTTACGAACACAGCTCGGAGATCGTTGATATATCGGAACCACTACACACAACCTGGACAAAAATAATGAATGTATTTGTTATGTAAGAAAAATGTTAAAATTTGTTGCCAATCAGTTTCCCACACAATATTCTTGAGTAGAAGGAAAGAAGGATCACCTTCTGTTGGGCATTATTGATCAATGCATCCTAGTCCAGCAAATGACGCTGCTTCCATGCGGCAGGACCAACGAGTTTGCCCTCCTCGTCTCTTTCGTCGCCCTTTGCAAAGGTCATTGTGTTATAATACATGGTGATGTACGGCCCATTTTTGTTGTACGACAAGCCGACATATGAATGCCTTTCCAACAGTGTTGGAAAAGTCTTGACTCGGGCTGCGAAAATTGTGGAAACTCAGTTAGTTGATCTCTGTCATACGAAGAAAGCCGGCAAGCTGGCTATATAGACAGAGAGTTGACATCTAAAACTTACAAAGCACGCTGCACCGCGTCGACGTAGGTATCAGCCAGATCGCTCAGGCCACAGGCACGAAAGAAGCCGCTCAGCGACTGCGCGATGCGCAGGTCCGTCCCGCCGTAGTGGCGCACGGGGACGTACACCTTGGGCACGGGTGCGGCGCGGTCGTGCGCCAGCTCCATGTTGAAGATGATGTCCGCTGTGCGGTGCCGGCTCGGCGGCAGGTCGTCCGCGTCGCCCGGCACGCCCAGGACGTGCTCGTAGAAGCACCGGATGAGCTCCACGCCCGCGTCGACCTCGGGGCCCCGGAGCCGGCCCCCGAGCGTGTACACCTCGGTCACCCGCGCGCGGCACGTCTCCTTGGTGCGCAGGTACACTTTGAGGCGAGACTCGGTGGGCGCGACGGCGTCGAAGGAGATCAGCTCGAGGCGCAGGATGTTCTCGTTGTCGCGCTAGCGCTTGTAGTCGAAGACAAAGTCCCGTACCTGATCGAATGAGGGCGCCAGGTTCATGGACAGCTCGGGGATGAGATCGGTCATGATCTCGCCGGCAGGGGTATCCTTGAGCAAAGATATAGGGATGGTGTAGAAGTAGACCTTCGGCGAGGGATGCTGCCCGACTAGGTCGAAAGAGATGGTATTGGTTGTCATGTGCTCGTTAGGAGCCATCCTGGACACAATGTTGTGGGCATGCTTGGCGTCGACGTGGAGCTGCTTGACGAAGAAATCCCACAGCTGGCCGTCGATAGGGCCTTTGTTATGGTGTAGCAAGCGTGACATGACCACTGTGGGCTCGTCTTGGTTGAAGGGATCTTTTGCTGTTCCAGCATGCGGCCCAATTGGCTCGAAACCTATACGGATCTTGGAAGTCTTGGGACCGACGTTCCAACTTAGCTCCAAGGGAGAGAAGTCGTCTGAGCAGAAGCTATCAAAGTGCGGCAGTCGACTGCCCGATTGGGTCACGGTTGGACGAGGGCCAAGTGAGGGAATGATGAATCCTTTGACGAATTCGACATAATGATCCTGGTCCTTGGAAGAGTATCCTGCGCTTTGCATGAGCGACGTGAATGGATGAGAGATTTCCTGCCACCAGAACACTTCGTTCCGTTGGCTTGGGGCAGACTTTGAGCTATGTATTGCCTCTCCCATTGTGGTGGATCAGGCTGCTGCAAAGATCGAAAAATGATCGAACGATTCAAACACGTTTGATAAGATATAAATAGTTTGTGATTATAATCTTGATGTGGACACTGAAACAATGTGATGATGAACATGACAATGAGGAGTCGTTGGCTTCTTATATATCACAGTGTAGTATGTACGACGATGGAAGCTTCCCCAGCAAATATTTGGAACATAGAACCTTTTTCGCTCTTCAAGTTTCCAGTCAAATTTGATACACGATACCATTGTGATATGCAAAGACCCTACTAGGTTACTCAGGATCGCGGCTGATGAATAAGAACGGGTGTATCAATGGTGTCTACGATGGCGTTGGTCTGGATGTCTTGTGTAATCTTGTCCTCTCGGGCTCCGATGACAACATGTGGTACTCGATTTTTCGTCCGTCCATCAAAGGTCTGGGGATGAGATGGAACTGACAAACGAGAGAAGGAGAAAGAGAGCCATGTGGTCATCTTCGAGTTCGCGCCTCATCTCACTGCACAGAAGCCGATAGTCCAAGTCCAGACCTATAGTCACAATGCTATGGGTGCAGTTGGAGAAGCCCAGTCAGGCATGCACATACTATAGAGTATACAGAGAGACACCAACAGCCTTATGATATTGACATACAAAAGTGATGATGTTGTGGCAATCTTTGAGTTTAAGCCCCAGCTTACCTCTCAGCTCAGTCTTGCGGTCTCGGTATCACAAAGGCCGTTGGAGGGGTTCAGTGATGCATATATATTCTATGATTGTCATACAAATGCTGTAATACGTGTGTCATATCGTCTGATTTTCTTTCTCTGCTGATATATCAGCTTTCCGCCAAGAACCCCCGGCCGTGTTGGTTGGGGTTGGGTTGATGTTACATCAAATTCAAGAACGCAATCTTCGTCTCAAGCATTCACACCTGTGACCAATGGCATTAACAATTATCCCGTGTGATTCACAAGCCATGAATAATCTGATCCGAGAAAAGCGGTCAAAACTTGATATCTTCAATTGTGTATCACCAAAAGGTAGTGCGCTATCGTTTCGGGCTTGCCCAACATGCAAGCATTCGACCGGAGCTCGCTGCTGGCTCTTTTTTTCTCGTAAAAGATCGTAAAGATGGAAGACGAAAAGAAGTTTACAGGAGTATAATAAGGGGTCGATCTAAAAGCATATGTATTTGTTGATGTAAAAGGGCTTATAAATATAGTCGGCCTGAACCATGAAAACCTTACCACTCACGCCCCCTTTCCCCAGACGCTCCTGACAACCTCCTTTTAAAAATCAATTTCAATCGGACCTATTGAATTCCTCTACCATAATTATCCAAACTTTCCACAGCAAATGGCGCTGTTGATGCGCAATGACCCAGTCATTGCGATCGCCGTATCGTTGGGCTTGGTTATCTCATGGATTTTGAGCCGTGCAAGCGCAGGTCGGTCTGTACCCAGGATTGCAAGCTCAAATTCCTGGATTGCGAGCAGAAAGGACTTTGCCGACCATGGTATGGGAATTATCCAACATGGATTTGACCAGGTCAAGAGCGGCGTGTTTCGAGTGACCTCTCTGGATGGTGAGACTCACCCACCCATCATACACTACAAGGCGCTTAGCGCATAGGATGCTATACTCAGGCACCACAGGCTCCGACCTGGTCATTCTCGCACCAAGGCATTGGTTGCACCTTTGCAAGAAGAAAGACGACGAAATCGCCCCAGCTCGGGAAGAGGTAAGCCTTTCTATTGCTTTACGTACAGCACCATATCTAAGTGAGGTCTACTAGTTCTTCCGCTGCAGCTTACACGGGGCTGCCTTTGACCAGCCTTATCTGTATACATACGTCAATGCTCGTATGCAGGGATTCGGTGTGTAATTCTTTTTGGAAATGCGATGACTGAACGCTGCACTAACATCATGATATTGTGTTTAAGAACGACATTTTGGCGCAATGTCCCAAGCTTTGGACAAGGCCATGGCTGATGTTCTGGGTTCAGGAAAGAGCGCTTCTAACATCTGTGAATCTACAAATCCCTACTTTCGCTTCTCTTAGTGACCCGATGATGTGTTAACGCTGATGGTTTCATACGAGGCCTCTGAGCGAGTTCTTATACAGCCACGAATAATACATATATTCTCTCATGCCACTTGGAGGGTGTTCCTAGGAGACCTTTTCACACCCGAAGTGGCAGATACGTTTGACAAGTATGTCGATGCCTTGATTCCTCTCATGAGGAAACTTACGACACAGAGACCCTTGATGGCTCGCCTCACTGCCTTGTTCTCAGACGAAGTACGACAGGTTGATAGGCAGCTCAAGCATATGACCGCATTGTTCACACCGACCTTGAAACAATGCGCAAATGAAATCGAGCAAGGTCTGGAACACAGCTCCGTCAATAATGAGTGGTTTGCAGATCTGGTGCGCTTGGCGCCACCTGAAAAGCGACGCGATTATCAGTTTCTCACCAACATCTTCATGGGCTTTGCGTTCACCTTCATTTTCTCACCAGTGCCAGTAACGACCCAGATCATCTACGAGGTTGCATTTCGACCTGACTATGCGGAAGCCGTGCTACAGGAAGTCCGAGAGGTCTTGGGCGAACGACGAGATGAGTGGACCTTTCCACGGGAGGATATCCGCAGGCTGTCACTGTTGGACAGCTTCTGCAAGGAGACGCATAAACATCATCCAACAACTGCAAGTGCGTATCATGCTATTCAATGATTCCTAACACACTCTCCGAACAAATATATCACTATGAAGTCGACATACAGGCGAGAAACACTGAACACAAGGGGTCACTGACACATCCCGGGATTCCACGGCGTGCAGGCAATATGAAAAAGATCACTATCAAGCCGCAGGCTCTGGCCAACGGCATCGTTCTGCCAGCCGGGACGGTGTTTGAGGTGGAAGAAATCGCAGCACATCTAGCCAACCCAGCCTTCGAGAACCCAGCCGAGTGGGACGGACGTCGCTACTTTGACCTACGCCAAAAAGCATCGTCGGTGGGCGCCAGCACCAGCAAGTACGATTGGGGGGCCGCCACGAGGGACGACCTCAATTTCGGCTACGCGACCCACATGTGCCCCGGCCGCTCGGCTGGGTGCTCTATTGTCAAGATGTTCATCGTCAAGTTCTTGTCCCGATATGAGCTTTGTTTGGACGACGGGGAGACTGAGCGATATGAAGACGTCCATTTCGGCCAGTTCGTACGTAAAAGTTCCGTAGCCACTTCGTTTTCTTCTTCTTCTCCTTTCCCTAATTGCAGTATTGTTTCTATAGCGCCACGGACTGATAAACAGCTTCTAGATCTCTCCAAACCCGACCAAGCCTATCTTGCTACGCCTCAGAAAGTGAGTATGGATGATGATGGGTCTTGTGGCCATTGTTCAAGGGCCAATATTCGTTCAGCGGTGCAGCGGGGAATCAGCTCGGAAATTCAGATAGTGGTAGGTTCCTTGGTAGATTTCGGGGTCAGTTCCGATTGAGAATACTATAGACTTCACTTATTTCTTTAGTCTTATCAAAGATCCGCCAAACAATCAATATCTTCGGACTGTTGCTTGTGGCGATGATGTATGAGGGTCACGAACCAGGCGTATATACTCTCAACTATACTCGTCACAATACAGAGGACAGAAGAAGCTCAGTGAACAGCAAGTAAAGTCATCTCCGATGCGTAATAGAAGATTCCCACAACATGCTCAAGCTTTCTTCTCAGTTCTGGCCTCTGCTCGGTTGCCGGACTCCTCATGCGCGGTACCATCCTTGTCCTGGACCAAATGTTGCGCGGTAACATGCTCTTGGGCCATCGAGTATCCCTTGACCGTCATGCTCAGCAGCAGGCCAGTAGCTGAGAATGCTAGCAAAGATAACCAGATGGAGCTCAAGGCCTCCGAGAACGCGTTGATCATCCTCGTCTTGGTCTCGCCGTCCTCCATGGCCTGGATCAGAGTAATTGCAGCCGTGGCGTCGCGCGAGTACATGTCGGCGAGGGAGGCGAATCCCGGTATTCGGAGGAGGCTTTGTCTCAGGGAGTTCTGGAAAATGACTCCAGAGACGGCAACGCCGAGGGCCTGACCAAAGATGCGGATGAAGGAGAAGAACCCGGCTGCTTCGCCGTTGAGGTGAGGTCTGCGAGGAGTTAGTACAGGTAGGAGTAGAGGAGAGAAAGTTGTGTACTCAGTCCCTGCTTGAATAGCGAGGATTTGTGCCGTGAAGAGCATTCCAGTGCCGACGCCAAAAGGGATGTTCAAGAAAATCCACTGCGTCGTGGTGGTGTCTGTATGAAGCAGGTACAAAAGACCCGCGCCCAAAGTTGTTAGGGACCATCCTCCCCACAGGGCCCAACGATACCTCTTCCATCTCCCCGTGAGAGCTCCCACAGCAATGCTCGAGAGGGATAGGCCCACCGTTTCTGGAAATAAGGCGACTGCTGAAGTGACTGGCGAGTACAGTTTGACGGCTTGATAGTACAAGGCTGCAGCGAATGGTTAACTCAGTGATCGGCAGAGATTGAATTCCAGTCAGCACTGGCGATGACGTTATCTTACTGAGAAAGTAAATGGCTGCCCATAGGACAAGGCCATGTAGCATGGTCTGGATGTAGGTAGATATCGCCGTCCAAGTTTTGAAAATGCGCTTGTCGACAATGGGCTCCGAGGCAAAGTTGAACTCCCAGTAGACGAAGCTGACCATTCCAAACAGGCCAATAATTAGTGGCAACAAAGCCTGGTATGAAGCCCTGATTCTCATTAGCACGACTTGCGCCGGATCAGTATGATAGGCCTTGATCATACCATGGATATCGGACACCACCAGCGGTAAGACCGAACAGAAAACTGGCAGAGCCGGCCGAGAAGAGTACAGAGCCAAGCCAATCGAATTTCTTGAGCTTCTCAACAATTTGTCCCGGCACCGAAGCCTGCTTCAAGAATAGCGCGACGAAGAGCATTCCCAGGCCGACAATGGGCAGATTGATCCAGAAAATCCATCTCCAGGACTTCGAGAGGTCAGCACCGCTACAAATCTTGAGTTCTCAAGTGCTACTCACAACTTCCTGGGCAAATCCAGCTCCGATCAGAGGCCCAGTGGAAGTACCGATCCCCCACATGGCTGAGATGACGCTGAACCACGTCCCACGATGCGCAAGAGGCACAAGATCGGATATGAGAATCTGTTCGAGATCTTAGTATTGATTTCACCTGTAGCCCATGGCTGGTGAATCAAGGTGAAGGCTTACCTCCAGGAGTACAATGAGTCCTCCACCTGATGGAACGCTATAAGAACTCAATTATTCCTTTGGCATCGAGATCAGCTGATGGCATACCTCCAGCTCCCTAAAGTATCTTGTTAGTCGGTGCTAGATCATCCGTGGTGTTTTTGAGCATACCTGAACTGTCCGTCCAATAAGGACGACATTGAAGTTACGCGCCAGTGCGCAAATGAGCGATCCGCCCACAAACCCAGCACTGCTGACATACAGCATCTATGGGCAGTTCAGTATGCGCTACTTCATGCTTGTGCCGGAAACTGGTTCTGAACCTACAATTTTTCGGCCTAGGACATGCGACATTGAAGCGACCGTGGGCTGGATTATAGTCGAAGCCAAGAGGAATCCGGTACCGGACCAGAACGCTTCCAAAGCACTACCGCCCAGTTCGGCACTCAAGATGGGCAACGCAGTGGGCAGACTGGTAGAGTCAATGGCCACGGCCGCTATGATTGTGAACAGCGACATGAACGCCAGGAGGAATCGCTTGGTAGGTTTCCAGCCATCACTGCTGCCCGAGCCACTGGCGGCTGCTTCACCGACTGTAGGCGCCACCACGGGCGCCTGAACGGGAAGAGGATTTGGGGACGCTTCTTCCATCGTCGTTCGGTATCACTCGAAATGCAGGGAAACAACAATGAGCCGCAATTGAGTGATATCCATACAATTTTCGGGAAGGGAAAGCAGCAGCAGCAGCAGTCAGAAAATGGACCGCTGTTCTGTGCCGCTAACTTGCATACCCTACCGTATTCACAGAAGTAAAACGCTGTTGGCGGGACAAGAGTCTTGGAAGAAGCATCAAGGTAGCATCCCGGAGACCGGCGGGCATGTCGCCGTATATGGGATAAGCAGATAAACCATAATCATGAGGGTCGGCAGCGTAGTCAGCACATGGGCTGGCTGTAAGTGCCAAGATGGAACTCACCGCGGTCCAATGAAAGCGACATGATAACGAAAAAGTTGTACTATATAATCCCGGCTCGCCAAGTAACGACAACATGACGGCTCCCTCCTAAAGCCCCTGGAATTGATGCCCGGAGCCGCGGGGATAGCGCAGTGTCCCCGCGTGTTTTGTTCTGGCATAGCCCAATCAAGCGCAGCGCCCATCGGAAGCCTATCAGCTCTGGACGCCTGAGCGACAGTTTGCGTATTCCAAAATTTATAGCTCAATGCATTAATTTTTTCTGGTTTCTGCTCGATTGTTCAATCACGTTCAATTACAGGATGTTTGATGTTCCGTTATTAGAATCGTTGCTTCAATGAGCCGCGACTTGTGCAGTCAGGTACGGATAATGGTGCATCCTATAGTCGACGACTACTCCCTGAGTTGACTTTGACACAATACGTTTTTTTTTACACTCCACTCATTAAATTGTCCTCCAGCTTCCTCGCCAAATCCTGCAGTACTTCTTGGATTCCAAGTTAGTGAAGCGATCGAAAAGATGCAAGGCTGCGTCTCACAGGAAAGCGCAATGTTTCTCATTTTTCTTTTCGTTGCCAAGGTACTGGAGACGGATGGCCGTTGTCCTGTTCGGGTTTGCTCTCGCACCTTGAATCCATAGTTGACAATTGCGCCTCGAAGACTTTTGTATCGCAGCGCATACTATACGAATAACAATTCTCACACGATCTTATCATGAAGGATGTCTGTTCCGGAGACAAAAACGTCTAAACAAATACAGACCCTCCAAAGCATTGGAATTGTCAGATCTGTGCTGGCGTCAGGCAGCCGGAGTATCTTCTCTAGTGTTCAACGATATTACTCTCGGAGGTGAGGTCAGCAAATAGCACTTACTGGGAGCTGGCGTTGCTGCCTGTGTTCGGAATTGCCTGTAATCTATGCATTCTTCCTGGAAATGCTCCGAGGGCCATTAGACACGTGAGAGGCGAGGTTTTGCATCAAAGAGAAAGGAAACCGAGTGCAAATAATAGAAGCCATGGAAATGACCGGAACAGATGAAAACACAGAAGACGAAACTGTTCGGCGTGCTGGGTGTTGACTCCGATACCTACACCTGCCAGTCGTCAGGACCAAGAGCTCATGAACAACCTATATCTTTTGAGCCATGACTGCAACTACCGAATCATCGTACCATAGCTAGCTGTTGAGAATCCGCCTATTATGGAGAATTAGGTAGTGTGCCTAATGTGTGTTTCCTGGAGGCGATTCCTTCGCCAGTAAAGAAAGGCGGGCGGACAGCTTTCCGCCTCGTTCGCCTACTTGACTGGGGTATAGAAGTCGGAGGGATACTGGCAGGGAAATGAAAATAACCCAGCTGAAAATTGTATCTCTGCATCGAATGAGAGCTGATAGTGAGCCCTGCGAGGTCACGATTGTATTACACCGGCTTTATACATTCCTTGATGCTACGCCGCCAGGCGGGCTTCAGGGCTGAATGATGACCCCTTGGCTCATATGATTCTGTATTTAACAGCAAGGCAGGAGTGACTACTGGCGAAACTCAGTCTGCCACGAGTCTGTTTGCAACGGTGATTGCCTTGCTTGCAGCTGAAGCTGAGATGAGAGCTTGACCAGATGCGGCAGTATAGTCGCGATCCTTTAGGAAGTCAGCACGAGGCGTATTATAGCGGTGCCGATCATGGCGGAATGACCGCCGAGGCATGCGCCCGCTGGATCTCGGGATATATGTCCCTAGTAACGCCCAGGTATGCCGGCATGTTGTGTGCGGACGGCGATTCAGCTGTACGCGAGAAATGATCCGTATCTAAAATGCCTCCGCTTATTTTGTTTCAATTCCACGCCTCTAAATTGATGTTGATGGGATTTTCTTCGTTCAGATAGTCCCGGTGGTGTTTCTTCGTAATGGTAGTGCCGGTAATTTGGCGACAGGAGAGTTATAAACTGTCTTAGATATGATTAGTATTGATATCTCGATGCAATAATAGGACTAGCGATTACCTCTCCATGTTTCAATTTCAGCTTTGATGAAGATTGTTTCCAGGACAAGAGTATGATATGATACTAAGGTTCAAGCCTCGCAATGGCGGTGGCTATTAATAATGGTCCCAGGACCCGCATGAAGTAGGTTTCATCCATTAAATTACAGTGATGTCGAAGTAGAAGAGCCACCGCATCCGGATATCAACGGCTGGCGATGATTGCGATCATCATACGCGTCTGTCAATCAGAAAGCTCATCCTGGTGCACAATATACGAGTCGCTATTGGCTGCGTCGCCTAAACTGTGTTCCTGACGCTAGAATGATATGATGTTCTAGGTAGATCCTGCAGGATTGACTTTGCCGCTGACGTGCACCACAAACAGTCAGCCAGCATAGCTAATCCGAGCATATGGATCTGCCAAGCCACGGCACTCTTCTTTACCTCATGACACTATAGCTGTGGTGACCTCTTCTCGATCTGATGTAACACTATAGTTCCCGGTAATCGGGAGCGATTAAGCATATTTCTACCTCTAAGCTTGAATCGTGTCCATACAACCTCAACTGTGCTAACGAAATAATTCCAAGCACAATGTGACATATTCCATGTTCTTTATTTATTAGATGTTGAACGTAACTAAGAAAGCAGTCTCAATGAATCATACATGAAATCCATTCGCTCAATACATACATATCTACACAGATCTACACAGTGTACGCCTCGATTCATCCAAACACGGCATAATATTGACCAAACCCACTAAGGATTAAGAACGGTCCTGAATGACATCTCTCCGGCCCGCGTATTATGTCAGAAAGATCAAAGGGATTGTGTGATACCCTTGTCAAAAAGTACAATTTCTAAACTCTAAGCAACCTCGAGGCGAACAGCTAATTCAGTTGGCATGTTACTGGGCTCTTGATGGCTTGGACGACGACTCTTGCGAGTATCTACTATCATTTCGACTTCAAAAAGAGAAATGTGAGCATCAAGAATCTTATAAAAAGGGCCCACAAACCCCTCGACTGAGTCTGCTTTCTTTCGCCAGGACAGCAACAGTCACAAGAACAGCCCTTCGATACTCAAGACCCCTTCAGACTCATTACCATCTTCAAAAAACCAAAAACACACCCAAAAGCATCTACCTTTCAAACCGTCACAATGCGTTTCACTCTCACCACCGCTCTTGTCGCCTCTCTCGCCGCCGTCTCTCAGGCGTGCGACTGCGTCCACAACGGCGACGACGCAGGCCGCTGGAACGACCGACTGTCCCCGGCCGATGCCCTCTCGACCATCCTCAACACGGCCGGTGACTGCTACGAGGCGACCGGCCAGGGCAGAATGTGCGTCACCGGCTCCGGCAGCCCTTCGCAGGACACCAAGAACTGCCTGCAGAGCTACGCCGACACGCAGCAGAGCTGGCACGACGACTGGTTCCTCTGGTCGTCCATCACCTGCCACGACGCCAACGGCGCCACCTGGGGCCTGATCATCCAGGGCCAGTAAGAGGCCAACAATCACTTGACTTGCGGTTGGGGGATCTAGAGGGGGGTGTAAGGGAAAACGGCGAACAGAAAATCAGGCAACCTGAGCATTGTCGGGCTCCTCCAGGCATCGTGAAAAAGCAACAGCTGTTTGCGAATAACTGTGTCATGCTCTGGGCATTAGGCAATGGCCAAAATTAGGACTTTGAATAGAACTCTTTTTTGTCGCAAACATGTGTGTGATGAAGTCAATTGCTCATTCTGTGACATTTTGCCAATAAAAAGGTGTCACCCCATGAGCCTTGTTGGAAATTGTTATAGCTGTGATAGAAGTGGATACGAAATACTGTACGGATTCAACCCGCAGCGAAAGTACGGTCCGCCGGTGTGAATATGCGGACGAAAAGGAGTGCACGCTGCGCAGTCTCTCAATCTGATATTGCAGGCATCATCATCAAAATCCAGTCTCCTGCTCCAATTATACCGAGTCATCGAATCCCATCAAGACCGTAGTCTCGCTCACCGGCAAGCGCTCAGGACGTATCTGATTGACCAGATGTCCAGGATCCTCATATCCGATCGCGAGACCGCAGATGACGGCCAAATTATCAGGAATGCTCACCTCCTGCTTGATCAAATCGGCGTACCCAGCTACTGCGACCTCGGCGCACGACCCAACCCCCTGCGCCGTCAGCGCCAATAGCAGCGTCTGTAGGTACATGCCGACGCTCAGAGCGTCGGGCCGGCCGAGCTCCTCGTCTACACAGACCACCGCGGCGACCGGTGCGTCGAAGAACTCGAACATGCGCAGCACCGCCGCCCGCCGGCTGGCACTGTCACCCCATTCAATACCGAAACCCGTGCCGTAAATCTGCGCGCCGAGAGCCTTGCGCAAGGGTTCCATATTGGCCGGCAGCGGAGGGATGGCGCGATGGGGTTCGTCGGTCGCGCTCGCTGCTGCAAAAACGGCCTCCTTGAGCTGCTTGAGAGGTTGGCCCGACAAAAAGAAGAGCCGCCAAGGCTGGATATTGGTGCTGGACGGGCTGTGCCTCGCTAGATCGAGTGCCGCATCGAGGACGCTGCGCGGAACGGGCTTGGGGAGAAAGACGCGGGATGAGTGGCGTGCGACAATGGCCTCGTGCAAGGTTATCTTGTCAGCCATGACCTGGCCTGGGCTTCAAACTGCCGTCATAAAATTTCAGTATGTCGTAATGAACTGAAATTGAAGAAATGAACTGGCTCAACATGCGAAGGAGAGGAGCGATGCCAGGTCATGCGGCACTGCAAGACGCCCCTCTCGGCTCGCATATTTTATCTACGGCCCCAATCATTCAAAATATAGGTAGGTAGGAATTGTCAGTAGAGAAGCAGAAGCCCCCTGGCCCTTCAACGTACATATCCCCACATAAACGCAAGCCGCGCAGTCCAGTCAGGGCGACTGCACTTTTTGAGCCCAAGCGTACGCAAGAAACGAAAAAAGATATCAAGTCAAGAGAGCCCGTAGCTGCTCGATCATAGTCGTCTGCAATCCCCTGCCTTTATCACAAGCCCGAGTCGCGGAGAGACTTTCGGTCGGCATCGAGGAACAAAGGAGCGTGGAACGGCGAACGATGTCTATCAAATTGACGTAGACGTTTTGCACAAAAGCTCTCGGAGAAGGTCCATTAGCCTGCGAATTCCTTCTTCGATCTGTTCACCTGTTTGCCACGCCCAGCAAATCCGAACACAATGCCCGAAAGTTCTTAATCCCCTGACCAAACCCTCAGGGTCACCTGCGATGGACCCTAGCATCCCGTGTGGAATGTGCACATTGTACTTGCTCAAAGCTTGTTTGCTGATCTCTTCAGCAGGTGGTATACCCTGTGGAAGTACGAGATAAAGAAAGAAACCACCTGCAACTCTTGGTTCGGGCTCGTCGCAGGTATGCTCATCGCTATTCTGACTGGTTTCCCCAAGCTTGACTGAATGATCATAACCAGAAACTCTCACTCCCAGTCCGACAAGTTGTTCTTCTATCCGGTACATCAAAACATTGTACCGTTCTTGATAAGTAGGAATGAGCCTCGTCCGTATATGCGTCTGGAGAGTTCCAGAATTGAGCATTTGAGTGACAATAGCTGAAGAAAAATGGCCTTGTGAGCCACCTGATCTGACGATGCCAGCCTGCTGTAACCCATCTACCATTCTGGGAGAGGCCTCCACCCAGCCAACTCGCAGTCCTGGAGCTAGGATCTTCGAAAATGATCCATTGCTTATCGTGTTGCCCCAAGGATTGCTATGCTCAACATCTCGATCAAGGTCGACGAAACGGGGCACCGGGGGAGGCAGCTTTGTTGCCACAGAATGGGAATTTGCTGCTGGCCATCGTAAAAAGTCATACACGTCATCTGCGACAATCAGAGCATCGTATTGACGAGCCAACTCCAAGAGCTCTTTCCGTCGTTGTAGTGTCGTTGTTTTGCCACCAGGATTGCTGAATGTCGGGACGAGGTAGATGATGTGCTTGAAAACTTTCGATTTCATGGCGTGAGTGCCATGATCCTCTTCCAGAAATGTTCCATCATCAAATTTCGTGATTTGATCCCGAAGATAGGTGATGTCGACTCCATCTTCGTCTTCGGGGACCCCGCGCAAACAACCGCCGTAACCCGCGTCCTCAAATATTTGACAAGCACGGAAGTAAGCAGGTTCCACAATCCATATGCGCCGGGTCTTCTGATGATTTGCAAACCGCGATAATATGATGGCCAAGCCCCCAGTCGCCCCATTGGTCGCAAAGATGCGGTCTGAAGTAACAGGCCCGACTCGAGGAGCATAAAAGTCTGATAGAAAATATGCTACGCTCGTGCGATAGGGTCCGTAGCCAACCCAGGGTCCATATTGGAGAGCATCATCACGTAAACGTTCGTTCTCGAGTACCTCCTTGGTAGCCTGAAGTATAGCCTCAGTGGGATATAACGACGAATCTGGCTCACTAAACGAATTGAAGTCAGCAGTGCACACGAGACATCGACAAGATAAAGTATACCCCCGAAACAAGTCAATAGCCGAATTCATTATTGAGGTATGTCAGATTGCCAATCAACGTTGCGCAATACTCCTTCAGGATGCCATAGTTCTACGCTATAAGCAAATGAAAGTGCCAGTAAACGTATAAAGAACAAGTAAGTTTTGTTTCTCAAGACATGGCGCCATCGAAGCCATTTATGCGGCCTGAACTTCAGTTGCACAGTGCGGGGCGTAGGTCAGCTAGGCATAGCCACAGAGGCACCGCAGTCCGACCTGGGGGGTGGGGGGGAACAATATTTGGCAAACAACAAGATCGCATATAGTTTCGCGATGAGCTTATGGTCACAAGCCCACTCATGAGACATATTTTAATCAATAGAATGGATTATAATCAAATCAGGACAGTTATTAACATTCATTTGATCTATTTACATGATAAATTACTCCGTGCTGATGGTTCCAGGTTCAAGCTTCGTTATGACTAGACTCCTTGTCTCAACACTAAATCGCGGTGGAGCCTGAGGAGAGGCTCGTGGGTTGTCCACTGAAGTATGAGGGCAGTCTTGTAAAAGGTCAGAAAGAGGCACATAATAATTAGGGCGACATCTCACATCTAGAATTGGCCCCTGCCAAACTGTCGTACGTCTTGAATACTAGCGGCTCGTCGGGTCTTTGTTGAGGAAGCCAGTACCAATGCTGTTTGGAGTTGTGTTTCACGTAGTATATCTCCTGCGTCCTTGTCGGATACACGCGGTCGATTGCAACGAGATCACTTGGATCAATGGTAGTGTAGTCGCACAATGCGAGAGGGCGATCCTCGCAAACCGGTAGAAGAGAGCGCCAGACGCTGCGAGAAATGAGTAAGAACCATTGATGATCACGATGAAATACTTACTTGATCAACCTCAAACGATAGCCAGGCTTGGAAAATTCCACCAGTTCGTCGCTACTTAAAACCCGCTGTATGACTTGAGGTACTTGATCCAAAGAGACATCTGGAACATATAAGTAATTACGCATAGGCTATCTCCTAAGAACTTTTACCAACTGTTTGTTGTCAGCCATATACAGATTGATGCATTGGAATTGAACTCACTGTGTGCACCGAGCGCTGGCTGGTCTACAAATAACAAATCCTGGGGGTCATAGACCTCTTCCGTCATGGGGATGTTCTTTCGTACCTGATAAAAGTTAGCGATTGTTCGGCGACGGGCTTAACGGCCGGACCTTGAAGTCATAGCATTTGACGAAGTCAGCTTTGAGCCACAGCCGTAACAGGTCCCCGCACTCCTTCATGTATTTCTTAGCAAGATGGTCGTCGACAGAATCCATAGGCAGGTTTTGAGACTTGTGTTGAATATAACAGAACCCATTCTTCTCCAGTGTCAAGTCTTCCTTATCCCGCATACTGCGGACTGTCACCTGTGTCTTCTCCCACTGAACATTGGAAGTGCGTTCAATGTCTACATCAATATCTAAAGAGGCGGAAGGGTGAATGAAGAAGGGCTTCTCCTCATCATATAGAGGGATGTTCGCTAGAAAGTCGATAGTGCTTTCTATGTTGGCCTCTTGGCCAAGAAGCTGTTCAGCGCTGGAGTTCATTTTGTCTATGATACAACAAAACCGAACGTGGCAAGACCGGTTCAAGCAACGCGATCGGAGGAAAATGTTTTTCATTTAATATTGACATATATGAGCTATCAATCTGACGCACCAGGAACTTTGGGACATACTGAGTGACGGCTCTCAGTCCTAGGTTAGTGTCCATCTATAATCCGCTGCGCTAATCAACCGGCCGACCAACAACAGTACGATGCACAGGATCCATGTTTCGATCAGGCAAGTATACCGTATCATGTTTACCCCGCTTTGCCCTTTTGTTTGTCCACCTATCCTTTTCTGTCAGGCTACAGCCTGCAGCCAGGTAAGCCTCAATCGCCGCTTGAGGTGTGAAGCAAAAGAAATCAATTTTCCAATGTTTCGCGAGGCTGCAGCTGGTCAACCTTGTTCTTCGCCCGGTTTCCGAAGCAAAGAAAACCAACCTGCAATAGTTTGCGATCGCGCAGCTAGTCCAAACCTCTCACCTCCGCCCGGTCCATATGAGGGTTTGACACGTGTATCGAGCTTCGAGGCAGTGGACTGGCCCGTTATTAACCGCAGAGCCTCACCCCCTCTCCTGTCAGTCACCGAAACGCTCCAGTGTAGGTACATTAATTTCGTTAATTACAACGGTGATGGGGCTGAAGGTCAATAGGTAGGCAATCGCGAACCCCTGTTGTTTGTCTGTCAGCCAAGTGCTGTACCCTTCATTACTTTCTGACTCTGTAATGCGAATTCTGATTCAATCATTCTCTGTTCAGCACACGTCCTCGATCCCACAATTGAGATCCTTGCTCGCGAGAATGTCAGCCACCATGTCCAAAAAGAAAGAATTTGTCGTTGTCGTCACGGGAGCCGCAGTAGGTCACCAGCAACTTTGATTGATTACACTTGTGCCTGACTAATGTCCTTCTCCATTAGCCGTTCAAGGACAACGAAACGAATCCTACCCAAGCAGTCAAAGGGAAGCTTCCGGATCGTATCGAGAGAGATGGCCATGCGCCCATTCGTGTCATCAAATTTCCGACTGATTTTCGGAATGTTTTTACGGACATGGACATAATCCCGAAGCTATGGAACCAAGATAAGAAAGTTTACGACCCAACCTGCAATGGGGACGAGAAGATCTACGTGGACGCTATGTTGCACATGGGCATGCACTTTACAGATCACTGGGCCATCGAGAAGCGAGCTCGGCGCGATGGATATGACTGGGTAGGTGATGATGGAGTTCGCCTACCAAGGCATAACGGAGGTGAGGGGGAGAGATGGGAAGGGCTTCCTGAAGAGCTGGAGCCCATGTACGATGTCGAAGATCTTGTGAATCATCTACAAAAGGAACATCCGGTATGCCTTCAACCTCCAAAAAGTTCCAACAAAATCATCACCAGAGAGACTGACCGAACTTTTCAAAGAATATCCCTACCAAGGCATCGTCGGACGCTGGCCTTCTGTACTGCGAGTGGATCCTCTACGAATCATTGTCTACACTCTACAAAAGAAAAGAGAAGCTACGCACGTTGTTCCTGCACCATCCAGAGAAGCAGACATCGGAGAAGGGCATCGAGGAAGGAACAAAAATCGCAGTGGGTGTGATATGCAGCATGATTGATCGAGCAGATTAGAAATCATGGTCTAATAGGCAGAGATGGTCAATGAGCGTGTCTTGCGTTCATCATAGCTACAACTGGTTTCTAATTTGACATGTGGATTCCCGTCGAAAAACACAAACCTAACCTAAGTTCCATAGCTTATCCCGCGATGGGTGTCATTATTGTGAACATGCCTGTTCTGAATCCGTTGCCACGTTATCAAACAACGCTCTAGCCTCTGGCCCAAATTTGAAGTCACCCACATGAGCTCGAGCGTCTTATCACATGCGAGCGCGTAGTAATTTGGCTCCCGGTTGAGAACCGATTCCTGACTTGCATTCTGTACATCATGAGACTTGTACCATGGTAGGACTTCAACTATTTAGCGAGCCTCGACTGCCGTCCCTTGTATGCTTATCTTCAAGGGTCTCATGACCCTGCGTGCCCGGCATGTATGCGCATATTTGTGATTCGGCGACGATCCTGTGATAGAGGCGTCTACCCATGTTGATTCTGCACACCCTCGGAGACAAGAGCCTCACTTTCGAAGCCCCGACAGAAGCCGATACGTCTATGTACAAATCACATAGTCGTATGTGACTCTTGCGAGATAGCCTGATTATACACCGAGCTTTGTCTTTTGAGTAGATCAACGTTTATAAATCCAGACATTTCTACCTGGATTATAATCTCCGAACAAGACTCAACCCAGACCGAGATCGATTTGATAGTTCAAGACACACTGAAAATTTATTTCCAATCTATCCACCACCATGTCTACTTCGACCTCCGGTAGCACATCTCCGTTGGAGCATTTCGATGTTCTCTCGGAGCACTCTAACCTCGACTTTGACGTCAAAACTGTAGCCGAGCGTTCTGGGTATCCGACGCTTCGAGCCAAGGCGCAACCTTGGCGCAAGCATTGCGACCTTCTGGCCTGCGAGGCTCCGACGCCGGGGACAGAACCGGAGCACGTCAATCGCCTGGTCAAGGGTGGAAAGTTCTACATGGCTACAACCGGGCCCTGATTGCCTATGGCAGTCTTCATTCCCGGTCAGTTTGCTGACGAGACCGTAAGTATCATTTAGCAAATGTGTCAGAATCTTTCGCAAGCTGACCGCTCCTAATTGTAGTTTCGTTCTATCTGCGATCGGCTCGATTACGAATACTGCTTTTAAATGATTTGGAAGGGATGCTCGGATGTTCAGCTAGTATACATGCTTGAAGTAGTGACTCATCACATTTATACAACCTTGCTATGAAATCAATGAACTAGAACTTGAGTTTCTATGTATCTATTCTACTATGCTTTGACGTAGAATTCAATCTAATTGGAACACACCCAACGGGGCCCTGGGCATCTTGAAACGAAGCCCCCATTAAAATGCTAATACAACCTGCATGATACCCAAGATGACCTGAATGACTGTTAGAATGATGCTCACACCCCCTACGATGATGACGGCTTTGAATGTGAGCAATCTCTCTGGATCTCTTTGGTCGTTCCATACCTCGCGTAAGTTGCGAGGCCTCTGATTAGTGCTATAATCCGCCAGCTCCATCAGTCGCGCTCCCAGGTGTGGAAAACTGGTGTCGGCATTGTATACACCACGCTCGCGAAGGAGACCTTGAATGCTGCTACTCTTGTCTATCGCAGCGGACCCACACAACTCGTCCAGAACGGGGTCGATCCGGCCGTTGACTTTGGCCTTCTCCCTTTCTTTGTCATGAAAGAGTTGTCTGGAGGGCCGGTGTTGTCCTAACAGAAGTCGGTAGCTGAGAAGGACTTCGTTCAGGTAGGCCTGAGCAGCAGAGTCTCCTCGAGATTGACAGCCGTGTTGACATGAATGGCACTCGAATAATCTATTTGGAGTGAGATGGTGCGATCCGATTGTTTTTGGGAGCTTACTTACCTGCCGATAAGTGTACTAGAGGCTTCGTGCAGACAGATCTTGGCGCATATTGAGGGTAGACGGAATAGGGTCAAGGTTTTGTCCTTGCTGTAGCGGTCGAACTCGCAATGCCTCGACAGATCATCGGTCCAAGCGACTGTTACATCACCTAGTTTTGAGAGAGAAAAGTAGTTCAAGTGCGTGACAGGAAGCAAAGTTGGCAAACCCGCAATCGGTTTAGCACCCGGAGGGCACGTTATTGGCATGTATCCTAACCCGCGGAGAACTGCACCGATCGGCCTTTGCCACGATCTGTCATTTATCTGTCTGATATTGTTCCGCCGAGAAGGGACCTGTGACCTAGTAGAGGGGGCTGCATTGGTGTACTGTTCCACTGCAGTAAAGAGCATTGTCAACCAGCCGACGGCGTCAAAAACCAGTTTACACAATAATTCTTGTTGATCCTTGCTGAGTGGATTGTCGTTGTTAGTTTGTCCGAGGAGTTTCTGTACCATGTCGTCAATTGTTGTTTGTGTTGTCGCGGTATGGAGCAAATTGGCAATCCGTGTACAGAATTCGAATTGGCGATCTATATACGTAGTCGATGGTGACATGGGTAATAGGATTTCGAGGATCGTTGACGCGGTTGCTTGGTGCCCTATCATACGGTTTTTAATGACATGTACAAATAAGTCAATGCCTTCATTTGCTTCATTTTGATCTCCGCAACAGAGCTCAACTAATCGTTGTACAGTCTGAGGATCGATGTGACGCTGAGGATCTGAACGTCGCTCAGCAGCGCGCCGTTGTCTTTCACGACCGATACTGTTCCAAGGCATGGTCTTTTGTCCGCTGAGAGTGTTTCATGAGTGTGCAAATTACAGACTTACAGAGGCCTTCTTATTTGTAAAACGAAGCACAATGTAGCAATGCTTTGCCGCAGCCTCGCATACATCGCCGCCACGTCGCTAAGGCTGTACAATTGTTCGCCCATGGCGGTTAACCATGGTCCATCAACGTCAGGGGTTCGAAAACACCGGCTGCCCGAAAACAGGCTGAGTCTCAGATGTGTAAGCGTCCCCACCAATCGCGGCGACATGCCTGGAATTCAAGTGGCCACGCCACCTATCTGCAGGACTTTCAGCGGATTTGGTGATTGGCTTTAGGTCTTATCTACCATAGGTCGGCATCGAGTCAAATATGCATCTGTTTCTGGCAAGCGGGGTATTGGTATTATCGCTTTTCGAGTCGCACAAATGACGTGGCATGGGTAGAGCTTCTCGTTTGCGTATCTTGCTCATAAGGCTCTATACTGCGCCCCAGTTGATCTTCTCCACTCATTCCCAAATTATCATCCTCGCCGCTTCAGGTCAACAGGAAGCCTCATCTGCCATAATTGAAAGAGACCCCTTGACCAATTGATTCCGCCTCGCAATCATGCGACTGCTCGACCCGCTCTCTGGCGACAGCTCCAACATGGCCACCTAGTGGGTGTATCAATTATCCTTGCGCAGGATCACGCCTGGCTAATTACTGATAGTGACGAAATCTACGCAGAGGCGTGGAAAGAAACTTTGAAACATTGCGAAGAAAGGCTCGAGAGGCGCGACCGTGAGGACGCTTTGAAGATCCAGTCGCTCAACGAGTTCAGCGACGCGCTTCACAAATTACCGTCAAAATATCATGATGCCCAATCAAATACGGCAATTCGATTACTCCAGCCCACGCTTGAGCATTATGAGACCTTTGCACAAAGCTTCGTCACAATGATGCAGAAACCTGTGAACACGTCCTTGATGTGGGGTCTACTCTACCTTATCTTCACGGTAGGGCCACACTGCATTTCTATTGAAATCATGTACTAAGCAGAATAGCTCGCTTTGGAAAATAACACCAAGGGAGAGAAGAAACCCTTGGGCGACATCAGCAGATGGCTCACCATGATTGGCCGGAAGCTTGAGTCTTGGAACGATTGCTCAGGAAAGATACAGAATGTTGATAAATTGAAAGGTGATGCGGTCGAGGTCAACAAAGAGATAGTTCTCCTTTGGTTGAACATCATATTGACATTCCGCAACCAAGATCAAGGGCTCGAAGGCAAGTAGATTTGACTGGCCTACGAGTCATGACTTCGAATACCTACAAGTGGACTACATTACTAACATTGATTATCAAGAAAACTCCTGGGAAGTTTTGACATCACAATATCACGCTGCGTTCGAAAACATCGGCGAGGCTGTCAAGCGTATCGAGAAGGCTGCAGACCAGATAGCGCATATGATGGAAGACGCTATGGTCCGACGGCTGCTCTCACGCTTGGATGTTAACGAGACAGAATCTCTGCCTTGCGATAATCTGCCAGTTGCTGAGAATCCGCAGTTCTTCGGTCGACAGAGTGTTTTGCAGGAGATCGAGGATCATCTGACACCTGCGGACACTTCAAGTCGCTTGTCTTCCGTGGCACTGCATGGCCTAGGAGGTATCGGCAAAACACAGATTGCACTTTCTTATGCATACCATAATCGGGGTAGCGTAGATGCTGTGTTCTGGATCGCGGCTGAAACCGAGTTCTCCATCTTGCAGAGCTTCAGTCGTATCGCTCTCGACACTCTTCGACACCCGGCAGCACTACCACATGCCTATGAACAAAATATGGGACTGGTCATGGAATGGCTGAGAAAGTCATGTACGTTCACAATAATGGCTGCATAGGTTCGCAGACACTAATATGCGCAGCCGCTAAATGGTTGCTGATCTTCGACAATGTTGAATCGCACGACGTTCTGGAAAAGTCGAACTGTTGGCCCGCTTCGAGACATGGGGCGATTCTTGTGACTACAAGGGATATCGTTGTTGCATCACTCCCGATCGACAAGGGAATAGAGGTCAACGAGTTTAGCGCAGAGGATGGTGCCGAATTCTTGCTTCAACTAACACCGCGCCGAGAGAAAGCCAGCGGTGAGTTGGAGGCCGCGAAGGCTGTTACAGGTAAACTTGGTGGCCTGCCTCTCGCCATCAATCAAATGGCTGCCTTCATCAATGCTAGGCACAAGTCAATCGAAGGTTTCAGCAGTCTATACTCGAAGTATGAGCAACGACTACACAAAGAAAAGAAAGAAGGTTGGAAGTACTTGGGTTACACTCACGGTCTCGACTCGGTTTGGGAGATCTCGTTCAGCAATCTTGGAACTGACGCAGCAGCCTGTCTGGGTGTTCTCAGCTTCCTTTCTCCAGATTCCATGCCTGCGGAGGTATTCGAGAGCGTATCTGAAGATAAACTACCAGAAGTGCTCACCTTTTGTGCGGATGTTTTCAGGTAAGTTATGTTGCTAGTATGACACAGCGACCCATACTCAATGTTGTAGGTTCGAAGATGCGATCGATGAGTTGACTCATCATGCGCTGGTGAGGAAGAACCTCAATACTGAACCTCAGACTTGGCGGATCCATCGTTTGGTACAGGCAGAATTCCGAACCAGAATGGCAAATCCACAAGAATCATTCGAGGCAGCAACTCGATTGTTGCTCGAGAAATTTCCGGATCAAGAGTCGCCTTTGTCAGAAGATGATGCATTCTTGCTATACGAGCGATACATTCCTCAGGTTCTGGCGCTCGTCAAAAATTACAAAGAAACGCAAGCAGGTCCAAAGCCTCTACAGCCGACGATGACATTCGTTAAACTTTTGACGAATGCTTCTTTGCAAGTCATTGAACACACATCAACGTGTAAAGCTACTAACTGCGTATCAGTGCCGTCCATGACAACGACACTACTGGTGTCGTTGGTGACTTTCTGGAGACTGCTGACGCTGCATACTCCAAGGCCCCGTCAAAAGATAGGCTGCTCAGAGCATTTTTGCTTTCTTTAAAGTGCTTGTACCACTTTTGCACTGCCGAATTCAAGCAGGCTGAGACAGAGATGACTGAGAGTCTGCAAATTCGCCAAGAACTTCTTGCCCCAAATGACCTGCTTCTGTCTCTTTCTTACAATTGGCTTGGGATGGCGGTAGGTGCCCAAATGCGTTACGATGAAGGCTTGGAATTGCTACATCGCGCTGGGGAGATTCTTCGAAGCTCACCAGGCAACACACCGACGAAGACGATCGTATGGCAATTTAATACGTCCCGGAATTGCTATTGCATGGCAAGATTTGAGGAGGCCGAGGAGCTTCTGGGCAAAGCCTTGGAGGTAGCAGAAACCAGTCACAGCTGGTACCTCCGAATCTAGTAGGTCAATTCACAGTGTCAAATGGTGATTTGCTAACGCATTCAAGTGCTTATCTCACATTTGCATCACTTCGTACACGAATGGACCGTATGGAAGAGGCCCAGGGATACATCGACAAATGCAAAGCTATCTTGGAGAAAGAAGGCTCCATAGCTCGGTTCAGCTGGCTGAGCTCGTACTGTGCATACCGTGCAGGTATTGTAGCCATGGCGCAGAATCGGGTGGAAGATGCCATGTGAGCAATGCACCGAGGGAGCGTCTTTGACCGAAACTAAATCCTTCTTAGAAAAGAGACAGAGGCTTCTGTAGCCATCGGAAAGCTCACGAAAGTCCCGCAGGCGATATTGAGCAGATGCGTTCATGCCCACTCGAAAGCACTGGCCCGGGATCCAACAAAGCTGGATGAGTCGGAACGACAGCGTCAAGAGGCTAGAAGGCTACGCGCGGAGCTACCTGGGGGTGGCGGAGACCTTGATGACGAAAGTGATGAAGCTTTCGAGAAGCTAGTGAAGATGGATCATAGGTAGACAATACGTGATGATCTGGCACTTCAGCGGTTTCCACTGTCTTTTGTAAGATTACCGCCATTGTGGAAGGTTTTCGGACGCTGATCTTAGTTCCTGGCTGATACAAATTTGCAGCTGAGAAACTAACTAATCTATGACCTTGGTTAGTGTACATGAAGGCAGGTATATGGAGCGTGGAGCGAATACGGCAGCGAGCTGGCGAGGCTTTTCTTTTACGCAGGCATGTTCCATACATCCCTAAATTTATTGAGCTCCTGTACTCAACCCATTGACTTGTTTCCGATTATTGCGTATTCGGTAAAAGTTGTAGCGTTTGTGTGATCAGCGGGTCGGGCTTACTCGCTGCCATAAAGGTCGAATATTCGGCTGGAACTGAGTCGTTCCTGGAATGCCGAAGCTCGGCGGTGCAATACGTGTATCTAATCAGACTTTGTTGCATCCCCATATTCGCTTTTCTATTGATCGCATACCCGATACGGACTAGACTTTCGAAAGATAACTTCTTGATTGCTGGCGGATCATGGAGTAACCGTACCCGTCTCGCCACGTTCATTAGCTACGCTTGTTGAGAGAGTATTCCAGGCATGAGGATGCTCTCCTCCGCTGATCGTTGATATATCAATTCCGGCGCCGACACCATCTGGATCTGATATTCGGGGTTTTGCCTCAATGCTGGTCAGGTTTATGTGGTCGCCATCGATAGTGCCATCGAACTGCGAAGGACCGCCAATTGAGGTTGGGATGTGGTTGACACTTTTTATTTTTCGCCAATCACGACTTCCCGACCGGCCTGGACTCTGAAGGCTAAAGCTTTCGGTATTGGCATTGGAGCGCTTTCTGCTGGTCTCTTCGCGAAAAACGCGGAACCTCCTGTATAAGAGAGGCCCGATGACAGGAAGACAGGCACAAGCCACAGCCGTTGCTTCCTCTGCAGCAGTAAGGATAAGGAAGACTGCGACGCCCCCTATACGACTCGAGTCAGCCCAAACAACGTTATGTAGAAAAGTGAGAAGACGGTGAAAATAGGCTACTTACAACTCGGGTCCAGCTTATCGTCCGTGTCGATAACCAGTGCCAGTATACGGGCCAACTCCAATAAGCATGCGACCAGCCCGATACCAAACACTGCCATTAAGCCAATTCTTTTTTTCTTTTCCAGCCGCAGCTGAGATATAGCCCAGATAGGTAGGATGAGGAGAGTGACGTCAGATACTAGGTTGAAAATCATTGGCATCGCGACGTGTTGTGTAGTCGTAGCGTTGCATTGACCGGTTATCCCACCAGGAACCGGAGAGCCATGCCTGGCGTAGTATTGCAAGAAATACCACTGGGGTGGATTGCACTGAAAGGCATAAAAACTGGTTGCACCAAAAAACCATAGGATGATATAGCCAACGTTGATCCACCAGAAGATCCGTAATGATTTTGACGAACACAGGAACAATCGCTTGTAGAAGAGCAATAGCGTCATCTTGATGGACATGAAGAAGCTGCTCATGAGCAGCATGGTAATCCACACATGCTAGACATTGATCGTAAAAGTTAGTGGTATGACATGTTCGCGTCATATTCTTTAAGCTTGCCTTGAATATATTCGACAGTTTCGAAGGTGGATTCTCATCCAGGTCGTTGACAGTCTGGAGATGCAGCCCAAGCCCGTAGTGGGTCGCAGCCATCAAATTCCCGATGATGGCATTGAGTAGAATCTAGTGACCATGTTCAATAGGGTATTGCAAAGATTGGGTCGCAGGACTTGACTGACACCACTCAAGCCGATGAAAATGTCTTCGGCGATGACCCGAGACCGTGCTGACACTGATTTCCACGTCCCCCAAAGCCTTCCTGCAATAGAGATGTTCGAAATGACAAGAAAGCATATAAGCCAGCCCCATAAATCCTGCTGCCTGCTCTCATCGGCCAAGTCTGACATCTTAAGGGAGCACTGGACCTCCAGGCCAGGCTGGGGTACTCTTTCTTGACGGCGGCAAAGATTTTGTCGGTAACGCTGGTCTACCAGCCGGGCTTGGTAATGGCAAGAGTGGTCAGAGTCGAGTACGGTTTGTCGGTGTTGGGCTCGAGGACAACAGCGAGAATCTTCACCTGGTCGTCAAAGAAGGTCTTGAAGGGTCGCTGTGATGTGATTACTTTGCAAGTAAATCTTCAAGCCTTTGATCGCACAACTCGGTCTGACGAGATTCTCTTATAGATTACGGGTCTCTTACTTGATCCTTTCAATTGCCGCAGGAAGTCCTAGGCTGACAGACGTTTCGGTAACGAAAGGCTCAAAAAAGTGAGGAATTACACACACCCCGAGCTCTTTGATCCAATCGGTAAAACTTGGTGTTACGCAGCAGGATGCGACAGCGTTTGTTGCCCTCCTAACAACACGCTTTGCTACCCTCTGCGTCTTGGAGGAATGGCAAGAGGCGATCGCCCATGCAGCAGTAAAAGTTGGAGCGTCACCACGATGGGGCCTTTCTTCGTCCGGGAAACCCGAGCTTAAAAGATCCTATCAAATCGGCCATATCCCAAGTGAAAATATCTAGAGGAGGCAACATGACACCGTCTGGCCAAGGCCATCGCATGTATATTGGGTCGATGTATACAAGGCTGAGCAACTTTTTGTCAGAAAGAGCACTCAGTCAGTCATTCACATCGCTGCGAGACTCCTGTAGTTTTGATGGACAATAATTAAGGACGGCTTCCTAGTATGGCCTCGCCATTAGCAAGAGCGGGTATGCGCCGATCGCTTTGTCGTTGCTAAAGAACTAAAGCTATCCTTTCACTTTACAATATCCATAAGAGAACCACTAACTAACTCAGCAAAAGTCCATGGTTTTGGGATTGTTCTACTTGCCTGTATTATGGTACAAGGCTGTCCACAAAAAGAACATCATGGCATGAGTGTCAGTTTGAACGGGTTGCATGCAGTAAAGGGTACACATAAATCAATATAAGTAGAACGCGTCGCATCTTTCACCAGACCGGGAGGGCAATGCAAATCTTTACCAAAAGCCAGAATCTTTGCGACGTATTGAGTATTTTCTCTTCTCCGAGGACAGTGCAACAGACCTATCAGTCCGTCCAGCCTTTCGCCATTTCCTTGAGGGACCGGTAACCATGGCCACACCCACAAGCAACCACATTCTGGGATCTGAGCGATAACAGCGCCGGCTGTCAAATGGGTTTGAGGAAAGCATCGACCCAATTTCAATAAGACCAAAGGTATTTTGAAAAGGGGAAAAGAGAAAGAAAACGTTGTTGGCACTATGATGGTGTTTAAGGAAAGTGAGTAAATGGAGAACCCTGCAAGGTTGGGTCGCACAACATGCTTCAGACTTGATGACCCCCATCCTAGGGCGATTTTCTCCTTTTTGGGGTGCGGTGGCTCGGGTGGTAATATTGTGTGACTGTGCAGAACTTTGCAGTCTTGAGCCAATCCAAGGGAGAACTGACGATGCAAGAGTCCTTTGGCCAAAAGTCCGATGTTGGTTACACAGCAGCCTTATGGAATCTCACGAGGTATTTCCTCAAGTAGGTAGCGACGCAAGGATACCTGAGTGAGTAATCCAAGCACTGTGGTTTGTACCCTGTGGGCTCGCAGTTGCTTTCCTAGGTAAGTTGGTGGCCCATAAAGTCGCCAACCTGGGAGGCTTGAGGCTTTCCAACAACCATTAAGCGGAGAAGAGGAGGCAAGGGCTTTTAGGCCCAATAGCAGGACTAATAAGGAGACACGCCCCCAAATTTAGGGGTCCAGCCGCTGAAGCACAAAAGTCTGCTGCATGGGCACCTAGGTACTTGCACGTCCATCCCGTCCGATCATTCCCTATAATGATTGTTTGCATCCGGTGAAATAGATTTTGTATTTACCAATCCCTGCGACGACTTACCGCGCCAGCCAAGATGCGACTGGAAGTAGTGATAACTTGCAGACACCAAGTCTTTCTGCATGGTTCCCCAGGTGTTTCGTGGCTTGTGAGTATGCTTGGTTCAGGCTGGTCCGAAGTGCTCTTTCCCCCGAGCGAGATCGGCAACCTCACTTGGCTCTGCCCGTCGACGTCCTAGCCAATATATACCACGACATACCTGGATCCGACAGTCTGACGGGCTGCGTACCGGATCGCAGCTGCACCGCATTTCTTCCTCGATTTCTCAATCCAGTCATCGCGAAGGCAAGACGAAACAAGACAAAATGGAACCAGAGAAAGACTCAAGAACCATGACCGATAGTGAGCTTGGCAAGCCCACTCCATCAGACTTCTTCGCCGATGGTCTGCCTCTCGAAAGGGAGACCTTGACTCCGGCCCAAGAAGCACAAGTCGTTCGCAAGCTCGATTGGAACTTGATGCCGCTGCTTTTTGTCCTATACATGCTCGCCTTCCTAGACAGAGGAAATATTGGGAATGCCAAGATTGCTGGTATGGCTACGGATCTTGACCTGACCGGTAACAAGTACCAGTGGCTCATCAACATATTTTATATCACATATATCGTTTTCGATTTTAGCATCCTTTTTTGGAAAATCTTCCCCCCTCACATTGTTTGCACTATTGTTGTTTTTGGATGGGGATTGCTCGCTACGGTCCAGGCTGGTGTGCAGGTCAGTATTCGGCGCTGTTTTGTCCTTTCCTGGCAGGTCTTTGGCGATGCCACTCGGATACAGCTTTGTCTGTCGTCCGTATCAAGACACTCAACACCTTTATATTGTCCTTGCAGTCTACATCGAAGCATATAGCACCTCGGGTTGCTTTCACTCGTATCTGAGAGGGAAATGACTGACATTCATCAAACAGAACTGGAGTGGCATGATGGCACTACGGTTCCTGCTAGGTGCCTTTGAGGCCGCCTTTGGTCCAGGTATCATCTATCTCTTGTCCTTCTTTTATCTCCGTCACGAAATCGGCTTTCGCCTGGGTATCTTCGCATCGGCAGCCCCCTTGGCATCCACGTTCTCCGGCGCCCTCGCATACGGCATTACCAGTGGCCATGGCGCCAAGCTTGCGAACTGGCGTTTGCTGTTTCTCGTTGAGGGTCTACCTACGATCGCAATGGCTGCTGTTGCATTTTTCTTCGTCCCCGATTCACCCGAAAAGGCACGTTTTCTGAATGCCGAAGAAAAGTCTATTGTCCACTCCCGAGCGATCGGGCAAGTGGGCACCGGTGCCAGCGCCCGAATCGGTGGTATAAAAGTGAAAGAAATTATACCAGTGGTCCTCGACGCCAAAGTTTGGATTTGTGCTTTGATGTATTTCTGCGTCAACGTCAGTTATTCAAGTCTGCCAGTCTTTTTGCCTACTATTATACAAGATATGGGCTATACCTCGATTAATGCCCAAGGCTTATCGGCTCCCCCGTCTTTCGCGGCGTTCTTTGCTGCGTTACTTACAACGTGGGTGGCAGATAGGAAGCAACAAAGGTGTATCGTTGCCCTTGCGTCTTCCCTTGTGGGAGGTGTCGGATTTATCCTTTTGGCCTGTGTCGAAACTGTCGGCGTCCGCTATTTTGCGACCTTTTTGGCATCAGCTGGTGTCTTCTCAGTGGTGCCCAACGTGTTGGCAATCACATTAAGTAAGTTTCCCAACACCAATACCGATGTTCACAAACTGACAATTACGAACCAGATAACCAAGGCAGTGATTCCCGCCGCGGACTGGCAATCGTCTTGATCAATACGGTCGGCCAATGTGGCCCATTCCTTGGGACCAATATCTTCCCGAGCACGCAATCGCCCAGATACACCGAGGGAATGACGATATGCGCGGCTTTCATGTTCTTCTGCGCCGTGCTTGCCTTTGCGCAAAGATGCCTCCTGTCCTGGGAGAACTCTAAACTTTTCCGGAAACACGGTGCCGTGAGCGAAACGGATAAAAGCACCTGTGCCGGAGAAAACTACGGCCACCAGTTCAGATACGTGTTATAGTCAGACCGTCAGGGCATTCCTTGATCACGGCGCAGATTGAGCCGTGTTGGGCAGTTTTAAATGAATGCTCTGCGTACTGTGGTCTCAAGTGACCATGGCAGTATGGAGGCTTTGTTACTGTCCAGCCAGCGCTGCTCTTCCAGAAAATTCAATTGGGCTTCAGGCTTGACACCAAGATTATGCTTAGATAGCTATTCAGGCGAAAGCGGATATTTCAAAAAGGTGCAGGATTAGAAATCAAGAACTCAGTATACATATGTGTATATAGGAATATAATGCTGATTTCCAGGAAAGCTGTGCATTTTACTGATGTATCAAGTGTGCATATACAACCCCTAATGATCGAACAGAAGTCCCATGTCCTGCATCTGCGCAGTAATCCAAAGTTCTGAATGGCTATAAACTAGGATGTCCAGTCCGAGATGACAGTTGCTTCTTTTGTTCGACGAGAACAGCAGCGAGCCGATTTCAGGAAATCACATCAGTGGAGACTCTCAAAGCCAAACCTCTACTCTTCAGCATCCCCCAACTCTGACTGCTTCTTTCGTGACAACAATGCCAAGAAGCCTTTGTCGTGATAGCCTAGGACCTAAGCAGCCTGTCACCGGCTAGGACTCGATTCGGGGAAGTCGTGAGGTTGGTAAGAAGTGGTAAGAAGTGCGGGGACCTGCGAGGTATTACTACACGAGGCTGTGGATTTGAGACGCGACCTTGGCTGCCACACTCATCCAGGGTCAGTAGGGGTCTACGCAGGCCCCCGCCTGGAAGACAACCACCTCAGGGCAACCTACCTTGGTGTTCGAAAAGCCACGAGTTGCATTCTGCTGATGCATCCGCCGATGTGCTGTTTCCGGGGAAAGCACTTGCCTATCGCGGCAGTGTATCGGAAAGTACTGACCCAGGTATTTGAGTTGGTCGCGTTGGTCGCGCAGTGTATTCCATCCTGTGGTCATCGACAAGCGATGCAGGGTGTAGCACTCAAAGCGGCGGTCAGAAACCGTCAGACTACGACGAAGTGTGTGGTCGATACAAAGTGATATATATTAGCCTCCTACTTGATACAAGACCGCTCCTTGAAGGGTCACAGCCTTGGATTGACTATTCCACTCCCATTCAACTGTGCATTGCTATTTCAGGGATTTTCAACCCGAGACCTCCACGTTGCGTGTGGCGCTGCTTGTTCAATCAAGATGTCAGCACGAAACGCCCGACGTGAGCTCCTTGTTGTGTCTCAGCTCCGACTCGAGGGAATATCTCAACTTCATCCGAGAGCTAGAAATACATAGCAGTAGTAGGCTTCCGCCGATGAATAATACGTCTTGCTCTCTCTCTAGCTCTGGGTCGATCCGCCGCCGCAACGTTGGTCGAAATATACCCGCTCGCTTCTCGTGAGAACAAATATCTTGTTTCTTCTACTGTTTGATCTATCATGGGCAGCTTCAAGGTCCCTAGATTGACCAGGTCTCAGCGCCGACGCTACCACGCCAACAGAGACGAGGCATACCCTACAGGCGAATGGGACGAAGAGACACGGGAAGAGTATGACGGATACAAGGAAATGGGGAGGACCGCCCATGAATCTGGACGAGAATACGAAAGGCAGTTTGTCTCTGTCGCCGGCAACGAAGCAACTCCTCTGGAGGACTTGGATGCGCGCCAACACGGCCGCCTAGCCTTGCCAGCTAGTGAAGCTTCCTTGGACAGCCAAAGGTTTGTTTCTTCGATTCTATATCTGTCACCGGGTGCGTGTTGACCACGTGTGAAGCTAATTTTCACTTGTTAGCGAGGCGATTGCGCGACAACGCTTTTTGGAAGAGCGCCCCTACGCTTATCAGAACAATCGTATACGTGACGAACATGAGGTGTACGCCCAGTCTGCCTGGGATTCTTCAACGTATTATCGCCACCGAAGTAATGAACACATGAGGCTGTCGTCTTCCCGAGTTATGCAAGTCGACCCTGAACAGGAATCTTCTACGACCACAGCCTATTACGACGATTTCCAAGTAGCAACCATCAATGATGATAGTGACGACGATGACGACGATGGGGTTGGTGGTGATGACAACACTCGTGATAGTGACAGTAGCGCAGAGATTCTCAGCCACAATCAGCGGGATCAGGAGCTCGAGAATGAATACGCCGAGTATGACGATGACGATGACGAAGACGACGAGGATGAAGATTGGTAGAGGTCCGCCTGATAGAGGCCATTCGTTACGAGCATTCCCTTATCTGGTCACTACGAGAGAACGTGGGGGATTAGAGCCGAGACAGTCAGGGAGCAAATGGGTACATGCTAGGAATGTTTTCTTTCTTAAGTAGCTAGGTAATCAGCAAAACTTGATTTCATATTCAAACACACCATGATTTCAAATTCTGCCTGATATGAGCAGCTGGCCGGCATGGTTCCTTGGCCCTGCCAACTACGCATTAATCTAGGTAGTCAGGTGTGTATCTAAGAACAATGGCCTTGTAGAGCTTCTTATCAACTTTGACGCCGCGAAGTCGTTCTTCCACGGTCTGCCTCTCATCGTAGGTGTACTTGCGATTCTCCCAGCCAAATCCCACAAATCGAGAGATATCCCAGAAAACGTATCCAGCGTCCCTCAACGAGAAGCGAGAGTCAACGCGCAGCCAGGAACTCCCAACCGTGCCCCCGGTTCTATACCAGCCATGGTTATAATGAAGAGCTGATTCATTGTCGACAGTGACCGGGTCCGTTGGAATTTCATGGTTTCTCATATCGAGCTGCCTGAGGGCGAGCCGCAATGAGAACCGCGCGCTACTCTGAGAGGCCCCAGTGATCTGCAATCGACGTTCATCTTCGTCGGCGCACAGTAAGTTGCGGATGAACTGCGTTCCTTCCGTCGAGAGAGAGCTCATGTATATCTCCAACTGTGTCTTCTGCGCCTCTGAGAAAAGAAACAATCCGTCGAGTTCCATGTTGTTAGGTTCGCGCGTGTCGGACTGCTCTAGCACGGGGATAGGTGCCGGGGCGAGTTCATCCAGCGGGTCCGCCAGGCCATCGTCGGTGCTGTTGGCGGTGGAACCTTTGACACCAGGGCTCTCGGGGGCGGAAGTGGAGGTATTCCCCGGGGGCTTGGCGGCATGCTGCACTTCGCTGTAAAAGGCATCTTCAAGATGTCCCACCAACACGACGAGCAAAGATGTCAGGTATTGGTGAACGCAGCACAGCTCCTCGACCTCCCACTCGGGTAAAGCCCTCAAAAACAGTCGGCACTGCTCAGAAGCTGAAAAGATCGGGCTGCGGCCGTCGCTGTCCTCCCACTCCGGCTGAAAGCAGCTGCGATAGATGTCGAAGCGAAAGAAGGCCCTCTGCAGCCTCGTGGACTCGGTCGGTGACAGCGCGATGCCTGTCCGTAACATGGGGGGAGACGGATGAGCCCATGCTGGCAAAGCCGGGGGCTCCTCGCCATGCAGTAGCATGTGTGCACGGCTGCTGTAGTCGGTGATGAAGGCGTCGACTCGAAGCCATAACCTGCTCAGCCTGGCCACATCTTCGAATCTGTGAGGGAACTGGAAGCGGCTGTTCTGTAATTTCTGCAGGAAATCGAGAACTATTCGACGATGCTCCGCCTTGGACACCATCTGGGAGTTCGGTATGTCCAAGGCATACAGGGCACCTAATGCTTCTGGCGTTGCCTGTCCCAGCGCGTTACGGAGCACCTGGGTGAGAATGCTGGTCTTGGAGCCCAGAAAGGTCCTGTAGCATGCGCTGGAGGCCTGGATGGTGCAGCGGAGCTCCAGCGGGGACTGCAAAGTGCTAAGGATAATGCGCAGGAGCTCTGCCGGCAACCCTTCTAGATAGGTCTTCATAGTTGTGCCTTTGAAGTTACCAGCGGCATCAAAAGCTGGATACTCATCGGGTGAGGTAGAAAGTTGCAGGGAATGAACGCAGTAGAAAGCCTTGGGACTGGTATTGTCTTTGTATGTCTGCGCGTGAGATCCAACCCCAGACGGCACGCATGTAGGTGTGAAGGAGGAAGGAGTGGTCTGTCACGGCGGGGTTCAGGCTCATAACCACTGAGCTGCCGTGCCCCGCAGGGCACCCAGCAAAATGGTCAGAATCTAAATGGGTTCCACCATTCTGACTATTCAGGATCATATACAAAGTACGTGCTCAGGTGGCCAGGGGCTACCCTTCCAGATAATAACTATACTACAAGTTCCGAGGTCTCTCTGTTGCGCATGCGGTCTCGATAACTTACCAAGAGGTACCAAGGAACATAAATCCTCACAGTGAAATTAATTATTTCATCAGCGTCTCTTTTGCCAATAGTTTAGTTTTTTGTTTGCAAATTAATGCTGAAAAAAGCTTTCTGTCTCGAGTTGGGACAGTTGGCCTGTTGTGTAGCATATTTTCCAAGATCTAAGGATAAGCAATGGGCATTTGTACTAGATCGTCGTAAAAGAAAACGAGCGAGGAGGATTTGTATAGCAGAGAGTGCCAGATATTTCTTGGCTGGAAAGATGATAAATGTGCCGATCAAACCCGCGAGAAACCGCCATAAACGATAACGATATTATGATCATATTCGAGACAGCGGCAATAATAACAAATCCGGCATCACATTCTGGAATCCGGGTTATGAAAAATCTAGCTGTAAACAGAACCAGTGCCTCGGTGGGTTGAAAATAACTTTTTAGATGTAGAACGAGCTTTCAAGCATGGCTTCTTACACAATTCTGTCAGAAATCTCAGATTCATGTGACTAGCCGCGTGCAGGCAGAATAATAAATGCAAACCTCTTACCAACTAATAATTTTCGGCGATGTTCTTCATTTCTCCCAGAGTCTGCACCCCATCATGCGGAACCTTGTCCGCCACACCCATTCCAAAGAACATGACAGCCAGTGCCGAGGACTTCCAGGTCGAAAAGTGTTTCGATCTCGAAGCTATCAACACTGCGAAAACAAAAACGTTGGCGGCAACCTGTAGCAAGGCCGGCAAGATGATCCACTCCTAATTCACCTTGACGATGACCTCCATGGCCGTTTCTACTCCATTCACCGCCAGGACAGCGTCGTCATCTGGGTGTGTGATGTCCGCCTTCCGTACTGCTGTTGTCATCCCTTGTGCCATGGCTTGGAAGATCCCTTCCATGTCAAAATGAATCTTGTCATTCGAATCCCGCTCGACCTTCTCGTACAAACGCAGCAAGGATGGGTTGGACGAAATCGCCGCCCCTAAATCGTAGTATTCAAGGCTCGTCGCATACCCCTCCAGGAGATCTGCTAAATAATTCGCGACCAGAGTATTCGCCTCCGTGTTGACTAGAAACGAACCGTTGATCCACTGGTCGGTATGATTTCCATAGGTCATGCTGTCAGCGCGGTGATACGAAGAGTTTGATCCGGGGGGCTCTATGGCTGACATAGGTTGATCAGTGGCATATTTACCGCCATCTGTGGTGAAAGTCCTGTTCCGGGGCGCTATATTCTGGTTACCACTGCGACAAGCGGCGACACTGAATTGATGGATTCATATACGCGTGCATGTGTTGATTGAGAAAATGAAAATATTGCAATTGGACTGCCTCAAAGAAATAATGATTCCAGATCTGGCAAAAGCATCATATGATTGGGGGTTTAATACAATTCATTTTATACGATGCGCGAAACGTGGGAGCTAGCAAGGGCCGCTCAAGATCTCTCTGGCGCACTATGTTAGCCCTTGCACTCCCGACCCTGCGGTTAATCTCACCTAACCCTGCGATAAATTGAGTGTACCCTGGGCGTAAGGAACCCTTAAGTCACCAGACACAAACACTTACAACTAGAATCTCGCGCCTGGGCAGCGATGATGCTCGTAACGGGCTATTGAGCATGTCATTCGCGGCGGCAGTGCTGCCGTCGACCAAAGACCCCGTGACTTTGATATTTGACTAAGCCATGTTTATGCTGGGTCCAATATCCAACCAAGTCTGGTCAAGATGTAACGGCTGTAGAAAGAAGTCATCAAATAGGAATTGCTGGTTCACGTCGGCAGGCAATTCCAAGGAGAAGGGAGCTTCAGAAACCGCCCCTTGGTCTTCGGCGTTTGCTTCTTCGTCGATTAACGGGTGGATAAAGGTGGTGTGCACCCGCATCGTGGTGCTCTGGTCGGAGGCACCGTGTGGGTTCGTATTTCTCTGCGCCGACAATTCCGTGATGCTGGGGTCGAGCAGCTGCCAGAGCTGGGCAGGTTTGAAGCTGATGGTATTCTGAGAGGTTGCACAGTCCGTCATGGATTGCAGCTGGTCGAGTGTGGCCAACTATTTGCGTGACTTAGTACGGTGAGCTTTTGGGAGGGTACCGGGTTCTGGATCTTACCTTTTGCACGACGCGAGGCCAAGCCTGCGACAAGGTGCTGAGGAAATTTCGGCATTGGCCGAGGTTCTCCTCTGCACGCGTCGCCACCTTTTGGTCCCGAGCATATTGCATGATCCACGGGACAGTCGCCACAGCGACAACAATGTCGCTGGTGAATGGGTCGTGGATATCAAATCCGATTTCGATGCACATGTTGATGAGTCGTATCACCCAACTGGAATGGTACAGCGCCTGGTCAACGACGATTTGCAGGAAGCTGCGCGGCGATGGCGAGCGGTTCGCGTTTCTCAAAGCTACCAGGTGCACAAAGGGGTGGTTCAAGAGAGCGAAGCATGCATGGAATCGAACATGGTACATGATCCAGCACCGCCAATACTCTTGATCTCTGTGCAACTCGTCCAGAGAGCGATCAGGGAGCCTGGCGTTTCTGAAGCAGTGCTTGTAGTCGAGATTGTTTTCTAGCTCATAGAGGTGTTGAGTCACCTCGGCGAACCTTGATGTTGGTAGCCAGGGCTTCTCAGCGCTGCCGTGCCGAATGTCGTGCAGCCACTTGTTGACATCACGCCAGGAAGACATAACCCGTATGCTGTGAGCAAATATGCCGCTGCCTTGTATGCACTCGTCATCCATGAGCGCGAGTTCGTGAAGATGCTCCCGCCTTCCCTTATTGACTGGTCGAGGTGTTTCCATGTCTGAAGGGTAGGCTGGGGCATGTATATCCTGGAGCCGGGGAATCGACTCGGGTGCAAATCCATTTTCCAGACACCGGATGCTCCAGTAACACCTAGAGCTGGCTTCACGATCCTCGCTGTCTTTTCCATGCTCTGGCTGACTGATCCTCATGACTTCCAACCTGGTGGCAAGTCCCAAGGTCATCCAAGCAAGGCCACCTTCTCCGGCTAAGTAGTAGATTGTCAGCGAGTTGATCGTCAAGACTGAAAGACGTGACGCACCTAGAATATGCGCCAGTGCGATAAGGCATAGGCACTGGGAGACTTCGAGTTTCGGGTTCGCTTCTGCCGCAAGCTGAGTGACGGCTACGCGGGCTGATGCTGCATGGCTTTTGATAGCTTCCCTCTTGGACAATTCCGGCGCATCTCCTCCTAGATACATAATTGACAGTGAAAGAAACGTCCACTGCAGGAATCTAGGTGCCTTTGAAAATGTCTCTCGCAGAGTCCGTGGACAAAATAGCGATATTGGCTGAAAGTTCATTCGCTCTCCATACGCACTGATGGCAACGTCTAGGAACTCGAAGAGCAGGCCATTCTCTGTTGTGTCGGCTGCGGCGGATGCGACCGCTCTCGACGGACAGTTGAGCTGGCCTCGTCGACTTCAAGAATGTTAGCATATGCTTACGAGTTGACGGTGGCTTCATGTGCCGGCGAGGACGGATATTACACGAGATTTCTCCCAACTACACCACTTGGAAGATGACACCGTCTATTGAGTGCCTTAACTCTGAACAGTCTCTGTGTTAGGCGGCTTCATCATTCAAGAAGACCAGAAGCTCCTTACTTCTCATGGGCCTCCCGGTGGGAGTCTTGATGTTTCTTGCCATCCCGTGGCAGATAGGAGCATTGCTGTCGCAGGCGTTGGCAAAACGAACAAGTGGGTTTCTCGCCCGTACACTTTGTTTTTTTTCGCCTATTTTGTTGGCCATTAGATGCGACACAATTTGCAATAGTGGTGGAATTCTTACCGGCAGTTTTCGCAGGACCGGCGAGATGACTGGTTACGGCCGCCCGGACTCCCTGCCATGACCTACCTGGCTAAGACACGGATTTTCGCGACGACGGACGGATATTGGGAGCGGACATGGTGGTGAAGTCGCAATGGCACGGTGGAAACCAAGATTCCGTGCCCACCCGAGTTTATTATTGAAATTGGGCGGGTTCGCTGCCCCGCCTATATCTTTATCTATTATCTGGGGTCAAAGTGGGCACGGAAATTTTCAACATTTCCGGGTTTCCTCGTTGTGGCTGCCGCTTATCGGCCCACTAGCACGCCAAGAATATGGTAATACTCGGCGCCCAAGCCCTCGTTTAGGATAGGACGGCGTCTTCTCATTGGATGTTATACTCATGTCCGCAGATATCCATGCACTTGGCTCCTCATCTTTCACTCACGATGTCTGCATTTGCAATCATTGCCGAACAAACGAAGACATAACAAAATTCCGTGTTTTGCCGTTCGGAGCAGTGTCAAGATTCTAGAATGGCCGAGCAATACACCTAATCTGTGCAGAGGCTTTTAGGTAGATTGGGACCATGTCAATGTTGGTCGCCGTCTCAACATGTAGACAACCTCTTGAAATGCAGAGACAGGTAATCAGTCTTCGGCGATAAGTTGACTTGTCATTCTGGTCGAACCTCAATTCATGCTGATGTCCATCGCTGAACACCCACGCATCTACGTTATACACAGTGATGCGGGTAGCCTCGGACCACACGATGCGTAATGCATCGTGAATGACGAGAGAATTGAACCCAGAAACCCCGGATCCACAAGACTCGGAGTAAGCAGAGACGCCAATGCTGTGGCTGCCGATGTCTTTATCCCGTCCCCGCCGCAGATGCCGGAACAGTGGCCGGAAGGGTTCCGGCCACGGGTTATATAGGCGATTGAAAATCCCGGACTGCAAGAAGGGAGATCTTGACCTTTGAGCTTCACAGAACACCCACACAGTTTTCCCCTGGTCCACTTTCCTCCCCAAAATCTTTCATTCAGCCTTCTTCCTCATCAAGCATGGGATCTGTCGGTCTTGAGTCGCCGCCTTTCAAGGTTCTGGGCGACACTCGCCCGGATGACCTTTCCCTTCCTGCATTCATGGTCTCCACGACCCGAGGCTTTCTACCAAGAGCCGACCCTATCGTCCAGTTACCCAAAGAATTCGATGTCTTTGAGGATATTCTCCAGCGCATGCCTGTCAAGACACTCTCGGGGGAGCCCGGTCTGCTAGCACAGTACAAGCTTGGGGACACTGTCGACAAGGAGCTGCCCAACCTCACAGATGCCGTGGAGAAGTACAAGGATAACCTGCCGCTTCAGAATGCTCTGTACCGAGACTACTCTTTTTTGGCTTCGGCTTACTTGCTTGAGCCATGCCATCACAAGTTCATCAAAGGAGAGCCTTACGGCCTTGGGCGAGACTTTCTGCCGGCCAACATTGCGCAACCAATTGCGCGCTGCGCCGCAATGTAAATCGATCGACCTCATGCACACACTGGGAAAAGGTGGCTAACAATAATGCAGTTGCGGGTTCAAGCCGTTCATGGAGTACGCCGGCTCCTATGCCCTGTACAACTATTACCTTGCCGACAAGTCGAAAGGCATGGAATACTCCAACCTGCGACTCATTCGCGCCTTTGAGCACGGTCTGGATCCCACCTCTTCGGAAGCCGGCTTCGTCCTCGTGCACATTGACATGGTGAAGAACACGGGGCCCCTGATTGACGGGACGATGAAGGCCTTTGACGCCGCCGCCGAGCCCTGCTCGGATCCTATCGAGCGGCGCGGCAAGTTTAACGAGGGCATGGCGCTGATGCTGGGCGCGCTGCAAAAGATCAACCTAACCATGGAGACCATGTGGGACAAGTCCCGGCCGACCGAGTACACCAGCTTCCGGACCTTCATCTTCGGCATCACGTCGCAGAGCATGTTCCCCAAGGGCGTCGTGTACGAGGGCCTCAACGGCGGCGAGCCCCTGTCCTTCCGCGGCGAGAGCGGCGCCAACGACTCCATCGTGCCCCTCATGGACAACTTCCTCCAGCTGCCCATGCCCAGCACGCCGCTGACCGAGATCCTGAAGGACTTCCGCGAGTACCGGCCGACCAACCACCGCGGCTTCCTCCAGTGGGCCAAGGGCTGTTCTCTGGAGCTCGGCCTGAAGGACTTCGCGCTGGCGGTCAGCGTCGAGCCCGCCACGGTGGAGGAGGAGAACCTGATCAGCGAGTCGCGGAGCTACTGGATCCAACTGCTGAACCAGGTGCGGGAGTTCCGCTGGAGGCACTGGTGTTTCGCGCGTGAGTATATCCTCAAGCGCACTTCGCACCCCACGGCGACGGGAGGCAGCCCGATTGTGACTTGGCTGCCCAATCAGCTCGAAGCTGTGTTGCAGGAGATGGTCACGACCTACGATTCCGTCAAGGGCGAGAACGGAGTAGACAAGACCTGTGTGGATATCATGGAAGCGGCTGTTAGGCAAAGGGATACACTGCGCAAAGAGGTTGACAAGTACTGCGCAGAGCGTGGTGTGAAACGCCCTTGATCCGGTCCAAGTATCATAAAACTGGAATAAGCATTTTGGAATCAAGGCTGAAACCCTTCCTGTCGTCTCTTTGGGTTGAAAAGTTATTGGAATATCAACATGATCATTTGATGTCATGAATTCTATTCAGCACAGCGCTGTTTGAACGTGTTGTCGACTAGCTATCTAAAAGCGCGCCTTGTCCCGCCACGTTCTATTGTGTCAGCTCGTCTATGTGCGGCCTCTCTTTGACAAGATAAGCCTCCTGCTCCCGCGCACTCTTTTCCAGGTCCAGAAATACCCAGATGAAGATGGTGCTCACCAGGCTGAGCGCAAACAAGAAATAAAAAGGGGCGCTGTTGTTGCTGCCCCCGGGGGAAGCGTCGATGATGGCACTGCTGATGAACGGGCCTATGAAGCTCGATGATTTACCGATAATGTTGAAGACGGAGAAGAACAGGAACTCGTGACCCCTAGGTGTGACAGAGCTGATCATGATCTGGGAATAGCTGTACCACGGGCATACAAAGAGGCCATAAAAGGCCTGATACAACCAAATCTCCCAGACGTTCTTGAAGCCAAACTTGTCGGTCCAGTTGCCAATCATTCCCCATCCGTCCAGGAGAACGATGGAGATCATGACTGCATTGAACATGGCCTTGGCGCTCAAGTTGAAGCGATTCTGTATCAGCCAAAAGGCGCCGATGCCGGCAGCTTGAGCGGCTATGCCAACAATGAGGAGGTAGGTCAGCGTCAGAGTGTCGTAGCTGACAACCTGGTTCTGCAGCGTGCCAATGACCGTGACCGTGGTGTTGAGAGAGTCGCCAAGAAGGAAGTAACCTCCCAGGTAGATCAAGCTTTGCTTGAGGTGCCACATTTTCAGGAACGCCTCCTTCAGCTGCCAGAGCCCTATTGTCGCGATGCTCTTGCCCTGGGGGGCTTTCAAGCCGGGGCGCTTCTGTTCGGTGAAGAACCATGGGATCGAGAGAGCGAGCCAGCAGGCGGTGGCAAAGGCGACGAGCACGGATAGCCCCCAGTTGTTGTTTTCCGAGCTAGCATCGACCTTGATTGCAAACATGATGCCCACAATGATGGCGAGAATCACAACCTCTCCGAGGGATTGAATGTAGAACGCCATATTGCTCAGGCGGCTGCGTTCTGTCTCGTCAATGCGGTCCATCTCTTCCTGTGTTATGTCTCCAGCCTGGTATCTCAGCGTCGATTCTTTCAGCTGAGAGGTATTCCTGGCCAGGGAGGGAAATGCCGCCGTCCAATAGGTGAGCGTCATTTGGTAGGCGATCAATCCGACGATGTACAAGCCAGTAGCAATCTGCCACTTGCTCGCATCGTGGACCCCTAGCCACGCGAACCCCACGCCGTAGGCTATGATGGACCAGACCAGCAGCACCCAGCGTCGTCCGGTACCAAAATCGGCGTACGCGCCGATGATGAGGAACAGAATAGCTTGGATGGCGAATGAGATGCCGTTGGCGAGTAGAACTATACTGTTGACATCGCGCTCGTGCCCGGCAAATGGAAGGACGCCAGTGTCCGCGGGTGCGGCCTGAGAAAGCAGATTCTGAAAGGCAGTAGGGCCGAAGTTGAACAACGAGAGCCCATTGGCACCGATGTAGTAGGCATACCAAGACCAGATCTCGCGGCGAGTAGTCGTCGGCACATGGTCTTGCGCTGGGTCGGAGAGCACGTCGCCAGCCTCGGAATCTTTGATTGACGGCGGCTTTTTATCGTGTTGCAGAGGCGCATCTGCGCCTTGGATGGTGGTGTGATCTGGAGTCGAAGGCATTGCGGGGAGATCTAACTCTGTGGAGAATAGAAGGCAATGACAAAGTCATAGAATTGTTCGTCGTGACAACAGTGATTTAGCAACTTTCTATAGAGCTTGAGAGCCAAGGAAGTTCCTTGGTCGTCGTCTGGAAAGTGGCTCCAGCTTGTCAATCAGCCAAGATCGTCAAATCTGGTATTGCGGGAGATGTGATTGGTCAACCAGGAAGGGATCTGTACGACAGGGTGTGCAGGGGCTATCTTTCATGCCATTCTATCATTGTGCATTGTTGCATACAGTATAGAACATAGCGCGTGTTGTTATCAAGCGGGTGTCTGGGGTTTGAGGATAGGAATTCTTGGGTAGAGGGTACGGAATTTTGAAGGTTGAGTGCAAATTCCGTGTCTTCGTAGCCGGAGCTCCACCACTATCAAGATAGCGCCAACAGAACCAAACCGACAGTGGAGGGAATCGACATTTTCAGTGGAACAAACCTAGATTCACGGAGTTCGATCGGCCCGCCCCCGCAGACTGATAGGCTATAGCTTACCGGGCATAGCGCACCCGGCACCCCGGCAGTTTTGCTACGAATACTGCTACGCTGGTCTCCGTCATCATATACATGAATTCCCAGATTGGGTGATTTTAGGCAGTCTCCGCATGTCTCCCAGCAACTACAACTACAATCAAAGCATGCTTTCTGCACTGCGATTGGAGTATACTACTCGTGCTTAGAGTGCCCCCTCGTAGTTCTTATCAGGCGGGTCTGACCCGGAGTCCGTTTGTATCAAATTGCATAGTGCAGCACTAGGGACTCAGGAGCGGCAGTGCACCTAGGTTATCTGGGAACACTATAGGCATCCCTTTCATCGCGCTCATGAGGGAACTGACCTGACTTGCAATGATCAATAATTCACAATGTCCGATCAACCCGAGGAGCATCATTTACAATCCACAGCTTATTCGCCAAACAGCCGGCTGCCTGTTCTTATCTACCGAGATGTGCTCCCAAAACCTCATGACGAAGCCAATACCACGGATTTTCTCGTGAGAAATGGCTGGGAAAGGAGGGTGAGTCGTCCCGCACGTTGAAAAGAGTCTCAAGAGTTTAACGTCGACAGGGCACTTGGGGAGCTATTACTGCCAAGCACTTCCACCCAAACTCACATGAGTGCTACGGTGTGTTTGAGATGAACAGTCAATGAAAATGGTCTGGCAACTGATCCAAGTGTGCTCAGGCATTTTTCAAGGCTCTTCTGAACTGATTTTTGGCGCGGGCGGCGCCGACTCTGAGGACGTGGGTGTCAAATGTCACGTCAATACCGGCGATGTAATCGTGGTACCCGCCGGTATCTCACATGCTTCAACAAGCGCGGACAGCAAAATGAGCAGCCCGGAACAAAGATATAGATACATTGGTGTCTACCCTCAGGAAGCCCCCAAATGGAGGAATGAGTACGGAAAAAGAATACTGGACGATAATGATGCGCTGTTTGAAGAGATTGCTGCAGTGCCAGTTCCGCGGCAGGACCCCGTGTATGGGATCAATGGGCCGCTCCCCCGGATCTGGGACGCTGCGGTTGTAAGGACATGACAGTCTTGTTAGTTAGAAGTCCCCTCCAAATCGATTACAATACGCTTTATGACAATGTCACCGTCGTCGCTGGCAAAATGCCCAGGGTCGATGTTACTCTTGCTTCCTACATATCAGGGTAGATTGCCAAATTGAGTATGCGACTTCCAGGAAGACAATGTGCATCACGTTCACTATCAATTTGATTTCACGGAATTCCGTCTTGTTTGTACCACAATAGATAATCCCGAGGTTATGATAAGCGCTTCCAATCCTGGTCTACCTTTTGACATGCCGACTTGACTGGCACTACACATGAAGATAAGGTGAACTTAGAAGTCAAAAGAACCAGGCTCCATGTGGAGTCTGGGAAGGGCCACAGGCAACCGCCAGGTATCGGTGACTAGGTATACTTCGTTTACGATTGATCTGCGAATAATTATCTATTTGTCCGAATGGTCATATACATCCTGCCATCGCCAAACGCTTATCATCAGCTGGCCTTTCACAGCTAGACATCAACAACCAGCCTCTCGTCCGCTACTGCTTGGATTGCACCCGATATGGTGAATCTTTTCAGAATTCATTCCACATTCTCACACAATGCTTAAATATTTCGGTCTTAACAAGCATATCTCCAACCAGAGCGAGTCACCACCCGCTAATGAGCCAGAGCGCGCTCTACCAGCATCATGGTATCGTTCTGCTGCCATGTACGAGTTGGAGCGACGTGCCATCTTCTCTCAAAAATGGATTTTGGTCACACATAGTCTGAGGTTCCAAAAGCCTGGCGATTATGTTTCCTTTACGGAAGCTGGCTTTTCGTTCTTTCTCGTCAGGGACCGTGACGAAAACATCAATGGTTTCCACAACATATGCCGCCATCGTGCATTCCCTGTCGTGACTCAGGACTGCGGCAGGGCCAACATACTGTCATGCAAGTACCACGGCTGGTCGTATGGTTTCAGTGGAAACTTGGCCAAGGCACCTCGATTCGACACTGTGGCTGATTTCGACAAGAGCCAACATACCCTCTTCCCGATAAATGTCCATGTCGACGCCAAGGGGTTCATCTGGGTGAATCTCCAAGCTGGAAAGCCGGATGTTGCCTGGGAAGACGACTTTGAAGGTGTTGATACTCAACCCCGCCTGGATCACTTTGATCTCATGCGAGACTACCAATATGACCATTCCTGGTCCATGGAAGGCGACTACAATTGGAAGACGCTGGCCGATAACTACAACGAATGTTACCATTGTGCGACTGGCCATCCAGGAGTGGCCGCTGTTGCAGACTTGTCGGTCTACAGAGTCGAGACCAAGGGCGGTCACATACAGCACTGGAACAAGAACAAGGATGAAAGCGACACGACCATGATTGTCTGCAGCAGCTTTCTGTTTCCCAATGCATGTTTCACTGTCACGTAAGTACATCCAACCCTGGACTTTCGCGCATCGCTAAACAATTCCTCTAGTGCCGACTTCTTCTACATGATGCGCTGCATACCCGTCAGCAGTGGGAAGACCAAGATGGAGTACGATGTGTTCCGCCGCAACGACACGACAGACGAGGACTTTGCCAGAATCAACGACTTTTACAAACAAGTGCTCCAAGAAGACAAAGATCTCTGCAATGGCGCGCAGAAGAACCTAGAAGCCGGCATCTTCATCAACGGGCAGCTTCACCCTGAGAAGGAAAAGGTTGGTCCAATTTGTTTCTTGTGTGGCTGATGGAATACGACTAACAATGATCACTACCTGCCTAGGGACCACTGTTCTTCCAAAAGACGGTGCGCGACTTGGTCATTGGTCATCGTAAACACGAAGAGGCTTTGGGCCATGATGTGTGGCCCGCCTCACCTCAGCCCACGCAGGCAATGAGGACAGGGAAGTTTGTGGAGGAGGATGCCTTCTGTAAGAGTTTGGATGCCGAGGCATGCGCAGGCGCATCAGAGCAGTTATCATGGTAGTATTCCAGAGTTCATAGCTAAAAATTGCCACTTTTGCTCAACGCTTCATGACCTTCCTTGTCACTGTTCACATTCTTCATCGAGTGGGACGGACGTATGCGGCGAGTCAGCCCTTGACTTAGACATACGCTGACCAATATTTACTAGTAAAAAGGGTTTTAAACATCCGTGTGGATCAGAAAACTGCCAAAGTTCTTGAATGTTTTTAATGGACCATTGGGCCCAAGTGTCCGATAGTGATGCTTCACGATATCTCCCCACAATCATAATGAAATCCATGCAACCGACAAAATCTGTCGATTGACGCAAGCTCTCCAGTCAACCTTGCTAATCATATCAATGACTGAAGTACTCAAGACTTGATCGAAAAGAAGGATTTCACCCAAAGGGGCAATCAAGACCTGATAGCAGGTGGGGACGGAATCACGGAGAACCTTATGTAGTACTCTCTTATCTTGATCAACGTCGCCGGGTATCCTAGCTGCACATCGCCAACTAGCACTAAGCTAGGATCTTGTCGTACACTCCGGGGAATATACTATCTGGAAACCGACGGTAAATCAAATGTGGCAAACATCGTTACACAGGATCAGAGCTCACTACTCTGTATATGGAACGTCAGCAAATGAAAGCAGCACTTATCGTCATTTCTCTACAAGGAGACCCTGAGAAGAGACAATAGGAGAAAAGGAAAAGAAAATAACGACAGAAATGCTGATAGATTCTAGTGACCAGAATCCGGGCGCTCGCCGCTCGAGCAAAGTCCGATGTGTCATCATCGGGGCTGGGTGAGTGGAAATCGCCAACTCCACATCAATTGATATTGGCTAATTGTTGCCCGTGGGATGCGAGTTTAGGGTATCTGGGATCCTCATGGGTAAGTCTTTACTGAATGGCTGCAAGTTACATTGAAGAATCAATGTTAACAGCATCATCATCAGCATACAAGTTGAGGAAATACCTCCAAGACGAAGTAGAGTTCTGCATACTCGAGAAGAACTCGGACCTGGGAGGCACATGGTTCGAGAATCGTTACCCTGGTAAGTCGAGGCTGGAAATTGTCAATCCGTGGGCCAGCAACTGATCACAATAGGTTGTGCCTGCGATGTACCCAGTCACGTATACCAATACTCGTTTGCGCCCAACTCACAGTGGTCTAAATTGTAGGGGTCCTCCTCTTTGCATGAACCAGAGCTAACAAAATGATTAGCTATGCAGACTCCGCAGAGATTCAGCAGTATCTCAAAGATGTCTGCCATCACTACGATCTCGCAAGATACGTCACCTACAACTCCGAGGTAACAGAGGCTCTCTGGAACGAAGAGAACGGCACTTGGGCCGTCCGAGTAGGGAGGGACCCGCCGACCATTTTCCATTGCGAGATACTAGTCAACGCTGGCGGAATCCTCAACAATTACAAAATGCCCTCAATTCCCGGTCTATCAGATTTCGAAGGACCCATCCTGCACACTGCAGACTGGGACGATGCAGTCGACCTCAGCGACAAGCGGGTAGCAATCATTGGTGCTGGGGCGAGCGCAGTACAAGTGCTTCCGGCGATCCAGCCGGCTTGCCAATCTGTCGATATATACATTCGAACGCCATCCTGGATCTGTCCGCCCGTCGGCCTTCCTCCCGGGACGATCGATAATCCGGCATATACCAAGGAAGAAATGCGTCGGTTTCGAGAAGATCCATCGCACTCGCTATTCATGCGGAAAAGCATGGAGGACGGCTTCAACAGCATGTTCTCGGCTTTCCGCAAAGGGAGTCCGGAGCAGGAACACATGCGCCAAACATATGATGCCTACATGCGAGAGCTCATCGAGAGCTCAGACCTGCAGGCAAAGTTGATCCCGTCTTTCGAGGTTGGCTGTCGCCGCATCAATCCGTCCGCTCCCTACCTGATGGCCCTCCAAAAGCCCAACGTCCGTCCCAACTTTGATAACATTGTCAAGATCCAGCGCGACGGAATAGTCGCCGTGGGATCCAACAGTGCAGAAGGTGGCAAGGAAGTGCGCCAAGTCGATGTCATTATTGCTGCTACTGGATTCGACACCAGCTTCCGGCCACGATTCCCCATTGTCGGCAGAAAGGGGATCAACTTACAAAGCCTGTGGGAGTCAAGGCCAGTGTCGTACATGGGAACCGGTGTCGCAGGTTTCCCCAACTATCTCACCTTCCTCGGGCCCAACACGCCCATTTCAAATGGAGGGCTTATGGGTGGGTTTACACCTTTTTCTTCTACGCGAGATAAAGACTGACATGGTCCTACAGGCGTTCTGGAAGCTACCAGCGATTACTTCGTCCGCCTCATGGGCAAATTCTGCCGTGAGGATATCAAGGCCTTTGGCGTCACCCAGGAAGCGCAAAATGACTTCTCGACACATACGCAGAACTACATGAAAGACATGGTGTGGAGCGGAGCCTGTCGTAGTTGGTGTAAGTATCCCCAAGCAGTATGTTCTGTTCATTGACTAACTGGATCCATTCGCGTCTGGAAATAGTCAAATCGGGAGTGGATGGTCACATCACAGCGTTGTGGCCCGGCAGCTCTCTGCACTACATTCAGACTCTCGCAGAGGACAGATTTGACGACTACTCTTGGAAGCATCGTAGGAACCGATTTGCATATTGGAAGGATGGCTTTTCGTGGATTGAGAGGCCCGATGTCGATCCCCTCGGGCTCGCCATGGTCCAGGCCCGCATGGAAATGCCGACTTTGCCGCGCCAGGGTGCGGATGCAAGCTTCTGGCTGACTGAAGCCGAGGCCATACCCAATAGCAAGGCCGAAGTTGATCTGGGAGCACATGAGGAGCATGATGAGAAGAAGGAAATACTGTATGCTGTCGTATGACGTTCCAATATTAAAAGGGTCTCTCCAAATATTGAAGATTTACACGAATGAGATATTTCGATCTATTCACTGCTCTACTGATAGATTTTCGAATTTTGTTTGATGCTTCCTGAGACATCAAAATGAAGTAGTCTTGAAATAGCGATATGAGAAGCTAAGGACGATAAGGCAGAAGAATAATGAATGTGCCAGTCTCTGGGCTCTTGTTGCGGCGCTACAGCGGTACGATTGGTGCAAACGCATAGCAAGATGGTCTATGAATTAATGGTATGCACATAGCAAATACGAGAGTGGAACCGGAATTCCGGCTCAGATAAGGTGATGTGAGGGGACGGAAAATATTGAAATGCCGGTCGTTCTATATGCTTGCGAGCTATGCCCAGTTGAAACAAAGCACCCGACATTGAGTCAAACGTAGTGTATAAGCTTTACGACCCTCTCGCTTTCCGTAATATTAGTACTAAAGCAATATAATTGGAATGAACTCCTTGCTGAGCTGTCGCCCCATCTAAACTATCGTCCCAACATACGTTGTCGTCCTACCCACCATGACATTGCCTACAAAGGATGATCCGCTCCTTATTGTTGGTGCTGGAGTTTTCGGCCTGAGCCTCGCCTATGAACTCACTGCGGTGAGAGGCTATACCAACGTGACCGTCTTGGATCGACACATGCCGCCGGTCCCGGATGGCAGCAGCAATGATCTGTCCCGCGTGGTACGGGCCGAGTACACGGATCCCTTGTACTCGCAACTTGCGATCGAGGCCATCACCGAATGGCGTACTTCAGAGTGGCAAGATCACTACCACGAAAGTGGCTACGTCATGATCATCCCCAACGCGGACAGCGAATGGGTCACCAAGTATCGTGCATTGAGAGAAGAGCAGTCGGTCCAGCAACCAATGAATATTTTCACGCCCGACATCTCGCAGTCTGAGATCAAGCGAATGTATCCATGCATTTCGACCGATTTTAAAGGGATCACGACGCTTCAGAACGATCATGCGGGCTGGGCACATGCCCATGGAGCCATTCGAGCCCTGGCGAATCGCTGCACGCTGGCCGGTGTATCCTTTGTTACTGGCCCCCGTGGAACTGTCACTTCTCTCGAGACCTCGGGAAAGCAAGTCATTGGGGTTCGAACCATTACAGGTCATACTATACAGTCTAAAACTGTTGTTCTGGCTACGGGAGCTTGGACGAATCGTTTGGTGTCCGACATGAGGCAGAACATTCTGGCAGTCGCCCAGCCTCTTGCATATATCCAGCTATCTCCCGAGGAGGCAAGATCATTGAATAATATGCCCGTCATGGTGAACACGGCCACCGGTCTCTATTGCTTCCCTCCTGATCCGGTCAGCCATCAATTGAAAGTGGCCCGACATGGATATGGATATTCGAACCAGGTCACGCTGGACGACGGCCGAGTCGTCTCTGCGCCCAAGCTTATGGAAAACAACGCGGCTGTGCAAGACTTTCTCCCAGCGGATGCGGACCAAGATCTTCGCAAGGGAGCTCTGGCTTTTTGGCCCGAATTTGGCCATCGTCCCTGGGCAAAGACCAGAATGTGCTGGTATACCGATACACCAAAGAGTGATTTCATGGTTGACTATCACCCCGACATGGACGGGCTCTTCTTTGCGACAGGAGGTTCAGGACAGTAAGCCGCATACTCACCAATATGTTATTGTCGTCCGTTTGCTCACAAGAGGAATTAGTGGCTTCAAGTTTCTCCCCGTTATTGGAAAGCACATCGCCGATGTTCTTGAAGACAAAGCCGGCCCTCTGCTGCGCGAGAGGTGGTCTGTTCGCCGCCCTACCGACGCTGACCCTGAGCCGGAAATGGAGGGGGACGGAACACGACTTGGGCCACGGTTGCGACAACTTTCACGATCCGAACAAGCAAAGTTATAGTTGTTGGCTGAGGCGTTTTAAAATTGAAAAAGGCCAATTAATCGAGTCCATCATCCTTTCTTAATCTCCTGGGTGCAACAAGTGAGTGAAACTTTTTTCTCCCACAATTATTGTTACGCCGCATATATCAAGGGTTGCCCTTGGTGGGATCATATAGAGTATAGATTCGCGGCAGTAATCAGTACATTACTCTGTGGTATACTATTTTGGTACTCTGTACACTGTAGTGGGCTACCGAATCCCGTCGTGTTTTTAATGCCGTCGCAAACACGACGGGAGAAACTAGAGCTAGCAAGGCGCTGGGTCTCTGATAAGGAACCCAATTATAGTGCATTTAGTACGGAGTATAATGCTCCCCATTTACCTAGTGACCATGTTCCTACCGGATATGGGCGAGCAGCCCACTGCTCGGCATGCTCGGAGCGTTGTATTTGAATGTGCAACAAGTATCGCTCAACGCATCTTGATCAAATATGTGATCCAACTCTTCTTATCCAAGCAATCTAGATCGTGAACAACGCAAATGGAGGAGACTGCTCGGCGTATTACTATTCGCCTGGCCGCAGGCCCAATCGCTGCGGTCACGGACGGCAAGATCACACGCGCTAGGGGCATCCCGTATGCTACAGCGGCTCGTTTCCAGAAGCCCCATGCATGCAATCCTTGGGAAGACGTTCGGGACTGCACGCAGCCTGCTTCGATATGCCCGCAGAACCCATCGCGACTGGGACTCGTCAACGGAGACCTCGAGAAGGGTAGATCACAGGACGAGGACTGTCTTCATATCAGTGTCGCTGCCCCAGCCTCGGTTCAGGATGCGCCCGTCATGGTGTTCTTGCATGGAGGAGCCTGGGTCTCGGGCGGTGGCGACCTGGATGCCTATAGTCCCCACCAGCTGGCCAGCAGGGGAGTGGTGGCTGTCACTGTCACACATCGCCTTGGAATACTCGGCTACATCCCGATAGCAGATGTGGCGCCAGCAAACCTTGGCCTCCTGGACCAGATCGAAGCCCTGAAATGGATTCAGCGGAACATCAGCTCATTTGGTGGAAACGTCGCCAACGTGACGCTATTCGGTCAGTCGGCTGGGGCCGATGCCATTTTCTGTCTTGCTGTGGCAGACGGCACGGAGGGACTCTTTCACAGAGGGATTCTCCAGAGCCCGCCGACCGCCATGCGGGACGACGAGAACCGAGAGGAAATGACGAAAGCCATGTCGCAACACACCCGACGGGCATTGACGCCAGAGAATGCGGCGACAGTCTCCGTCTCTTCCCTACTCAGTCTCCAAAAGGAGCTTCTCGGCGTCGCCAGAGGTGTCTCTCCCGCCCTGCTTGCCTTTGGGCCGGTATTGGGCGAATATCCCCTGCCGCCTGCGAGTGACGTCTGGGATCGCTTTTTATCTGCCGTCAAGCGCCAGCCGATGCTCTTTGGGTGGACGTCCCACGAGTATACAGCCTTTACCCAGATCGACACGAGAGAAGAGGCCGAGTCGTATCTCTTCCACCTCTTCAAGGGGTCTACGGAACAGCTCGTGCAGAGAATCACACGCGAAGTCGGCCGGCAGCCGCCAACCTACGAGGTCACCTGGTATCCCGAAGGAAGCGAGAATCTCAAGGCAACACATTGCATTGACCTCCCACTCCTCCTGGGCGACTGGCCTGCGTGGAAGGAAGCCCCGATGCTTCAGGGCCCGGGAGCTCAGGAAACAGTCGAGGCTTTGGGCGATTCTGTCAAGAATCTGTGGGTCGCGTTTGCCGGTGGCAATGACCTGGGTTCCAAGAGGTTGATTCTTGACAAAGATTTCATTTTTCCGTCTTAATACTTGTATTTTAGATTTCCTACAACAGGTAGTAGGAAAGTCGCTGCACTTGTATATGAGACTGGATAATTTACGTTGGGCGAACATCTTGCATGTACAACCTACTCGAGGTTGAACACTGGTATGGAGGATTATCAAGAGTGCGCTTCACCAGCCCTCTACGGGCCTATCCTCGGGCCTTTACCGCGGCCTATTAATCGGCAATGATTCATCTATCATCCACTCCAAAATAATATTCATCCGTAGTAGTTCAAGCAAATTACAACACCATAGCTCGACTCTGGTATTATCAAAGCAATATCATTGCAGGGACGTAAAATGTGACTAATTACATTCCTTCTCACGTACTCTGATCAAGTCCTCGATCTGCTCGCGCACCTTCCCAGGAATCTCAACACTGGGAAAATGAGTCTCTCCTTCCAAATCAGCATACGAGAACCACGAATTTTCCTTTGCAAAGTCCTCGTGGAGCTGGCGGTACGCCGGCGAGTCGAGCGGGTGCGAAAACACATGGCGGATAGGCGGCGGGTTGGCGATCCCGCGCATGCGGTCCATGGGGGAGCCATGAGCCGCGTACGCCCCCTCGATCACTCGGCACGACAGCGCCCACATGTCGTGGCCGTAGCTCCCCATGCAGTGAGTGAGGTGGTCGTGGACGTTTTTGTGCCGACTGCCCGCCAGCCAGTTCTCAAACAGACTCCTGCGCGCCGCGAGCCATGTGTCCGGGCCCTGCATGGCCTTAAGCCCGGCGGCGAACTCTGGCGGGGGCGGCGACATGATCTGGTCGATCATGAGAAGCGACAAGACCCGGTCCCTGCCCAGCCGGTCTGCGAGCTCGAGGGTCGGCCATCCGCCGTGAGAGTGGGACACGAGGTGAAATGCGCCGATCCCGAGCGCGTCCAAGAGAGCGATGCTGTCCATGACCTGTTCCTCGACACCAAAGTCGTCGGTGTAGTCTCGTGCTGCGGCATGGCCGCGCCAGTTGAACCGGATCACACGGTGTTGGGCTACCAAATAAGGGAGCAAGTGATCATAGAGGCGCATGTCGTGGGCCCAGCCGGACACGAGGACGATCGGGGGGCCTTCTGCATAACCACTCTGGTCGTAGCAGATGTCTACTCCATTGACGGACTTGGTGAGATACATGGCGATAACAAGTGAAGAATCAAACTGGTAGAGATCAGAAGTTGGAGTGAGAGTGACTACGCTTGCGACGTCATTAATAGGTAGTGTTCGTAGCAGCGGCTGTTGTAACTGAAATATCACTCCTGGTACTCTACACTCCCGTATTATTCATGACAAATTGGAAATCGGAGTCAACATTACAAGTTTGAAGTGCCCCTCCCGACGGTTCATGGCGTGCCGGCCAAACCTCTTCGAGATAAGAAGAAATGCGGATTGGTGACACCGAACGTTGCGAGAGACCGTCAAGTATGCCGGAAATAGTCCCATATTTTTCCCGTCGTGATGCGAAACCCCGTCGTATCGTTGTGGGTATAGACAAGATACCTAGACGTGCTAGCCCATAAGAACCACTATAGCAACCCTGCATCAGACGATAAAGCTAGGAAAACAAAATAATAGCCAATCTTGCTTCTAACACGGGCATGATCGATATCTTTGGCAAAGTGCAGAAGTAGTAAGTCTACGGCCTCGGTTCGTAGCCGACAGCAGAGAAACCTCTTATCCGCAGTAATTATCATTTTTATACTCTATCGGCAGGGGTCCAAGCGACACAGCCATGCCGGGTCCCGATAGCTCCATGATGGAATATCCGCGGTCCATTGCAACAACATCCGCCACAAGAATTTTATTATAGCTGTCAGTCGTTACCTGGTCGGGCAGGACTTTTTGGTCGCCGAATTTACTTGTTGATAGATACATTGCGCAGTCCGTACACTTTCGCAAAATCCCCAGCAGCCAATGACCAGTTCCTAGTTTTCCATCGTTATCCCGCCTAGAACGACATCATCATTCGTGTTCGCTGGTGCGCGCGTCGCTTTTCTTACATACCATGTCTTCAAGCTGTCCCATCATTATTGTCGGCGCCGGTATCACGGGTCTCGTATTAGCGCAGGCACTGACGAAACTCTCCATTCCGTTCGTCGTCTACGAGCGGGATCCCAATCCCCTCTACCGGGGCAAAGGCTGGGGCATCACAATCCATTGGGCTCTCAACCAGTTGCTCGAGCTGCTCTCCCAGCACGTCATTGACCGCTTGCCCGAGGCCTATGTCGACAATGAGGCCACGCATAAAGGAGAGAATGGGAATTTCCTCTTCTTCAACCTTCGCACCGCCGAAGCGCTGTTCCAGGTGCCCCCAGCCAAACGAATCCGCATGTCTAGAGAGAAGTTCCGCAGAGTCCTGATGGACGGTATTCCAATCAAGGCAAGTACCCGCGTCATCCCAGCTTTTTCTCTTCATGCTCAAGTCTAACAAGTATTCATCCAGTGGGGTCACACCTTTGATTCATTCGAGAGTGATGCAGATGGAGGATCTGTGAAGGCGACTTTTACTGGCTCATCCGGCTCCCACGTTGTACAAGGCTGCATGCTTGTAGGTTGTGATGGCTCCCGCTCCCGGGTCCGTACGTCCCTCTTCCCTGATCCGGCGGTGCATTCCAACTATCAACTCCCCGTGAGGCTGCTCGGCGCCAGCACCATCTACCCGGGCAGCCTGGCCTCGACCGTACGCGCGCTGGACCCCTTCTTCTTCCAGGGTGGCGACCCGCAGACCAACGCCGCACACTGGTTCTCCTTCCTGGACAGCCCGTCGTCCAGCGGCCGCGGCGACGATAGTCGCGACTGCCAGATCCTCGTCTCCTGGCCGTACCAGCCGGGCTTTCTGGGGCAGGCTGAGCCGTTGGAGGTGCCGGCCAGAGGCGCCGAGCGCGTGCAGTTGATGAAGACCATCGCCGGCGGCTGGGCCGAGCCGTTCCACTCCATAGTCCAGTCCCTGCCCGAGGACACCGAGGTCAAGACCATCACGCTGGAGGACTGGGTGCCCCCTGAGCACCTCTGGAACGAGGCGCCCGGCTCCGACCGCGTGGTCCTGGTCGGCGATGCCGCGCACGCCATGACCATGTACAGAGGGGAGGCCGCCAACCACGGAATCGCGGACGTCCATCTGCTCGTGTCGCAAGTCATGTCAGTCACGGGGAAACTCGGCGACGGGGGCCACGGTGAGAGCTTGCCTCAAGCTTGCAAGGCGTACACTGTGAAGATGGTGGAGAGAACTGCCCCGGCAGTGATGTTAAGCCGGCAGGCGTGTCTGGATGCACATGAGTACGCAAGGATCAACGACGATAGCCCGCTGATCCAGAAGAGGGCTGCCGTCCGCACAGAGTCCGCGGCGACTGGGGTTAAGGCAGGTGCTTGACCTTGTATTTACCTATCTTATGGAATAAAACAGTGAAAATGCATAAATCAAGTTGATAAAAATGAACTGGCCTCGATTTGGGTATGCTTGCACATGTTAGACACCGGGTCAAGTACCTGCATTGTTTACAAAACAATTGACTCTGTTTGAAGCCCTGTTGCCATTTGAGATTGTGTTTGCCGTGTTCTCGCGATTTCTCAGATACTAACATTGACGGTGCTCTTCCTCACATGGAAAATGACCTGGCACAGGTATTCTAAATGTGGCCCTTGGCTGTGTCTCATGAGGGACGCAAGACACCGTGCAAGACAACCACACGTGGAGATGAAAGATTTGTCAGTGGTGCGACCTTTTCATTCATGGCGGCTTAAGTCAAAGCCAGATTCTCGCTTCCTTTGCCCCAGATGGAACTGCATGTTGACCCTAACCACACAGTGCTATTTCCGACCACTGTCAAGCTTCTGGCTCAAAGCCTGAACGCGAAGTACATGAACATTGAGGACTAATTAAAGGACGGGAAATTTGATTTTGACCTATTGTGATTGAACCAAGTGGTCTTGCTAATCGACAAACGATCAAGACGAGCCCATGAAATTAATATTCTTCGTCTTCCTAAGCCTTGTAGGGCTTTGTGTTGGATTCCATACCCTGCTTTTCCATACTCTCCCTGCTTTCCAAAACAACCGTTTCCGACCCCTGAGATCCATCAAAGAACCGCTGAATCTCCTCGAGCGTATATCCCTTGGTCTCGACGAAGAAGAGCCAAATGACCGCGAGCCATATACAGTTGAGCCCCAGGAAGAAGATGTAGTAGTGATATCCAATCGCCTCGAGAGCAATCGGATTGACGTACATGTTCGCGATCAGGGCGAGCTGGCCGACCAGGTTCTTGACGGCCAGGCCGCGCGAGCGCATGTAGAAGGGCATGACCTCGGTGACGTACGAGTAGAGCAGCGGGTTGCAGGCCACGTTGTACATGACGTCGAAGAGGAAGAGGCAAACGACGACGCCGTAGCCCTCGCCGGGCCGGCCGTGCTGCGCGTACATTGCCGACAGGGTGATGAAGGGCACGAAGATGACTATCATCCCGGCGTAAGATGTCATCCACAGCTTGCGCCGGCCCAGCCGATCAACCAAGAGTGCGCCGACACACGACGATATGAGATTGGTAATGCTCAAGCCACCATTGATAGCAGTCCTACACGGTGGTGAATGGTCATCAGCACGCTAAGCTTAGTCAAATTCGACAAAATGGGGCGGTGTTCTTTGACTCACTGTTGGGTAGTTCCGGTAATGTTTACGCTGGTGAGGATGCTGCTGAAGTAGTATGTGATGATGTTCTGACCGCACCAAAGTGTCATCAAAGTCATTGATATGACGATCAACAGCCTTTGGAGATTCGCCTTGTGGGTGAAGAGTGCTTTCCAGGTGATTCCCTCCTGTGCTCTCAGAACAGCAATTTCGATCTCCTCAAGCTGTGCGGCGACGAGGGGATCATCCGGGTTCCCATTGCCGTGGTATGTTGAGACAATCAATGCCGCCTCCTCCTTGCGGTTCTTGTACATGAGCCATCGAGGCGACTCGGGAATCCAGTAGGCGCACAAGAGAACAACAATGGGGCACAAGGCCTGCAGGCATGATGGTATTCTCCAATTCCAAGTATTCGTGGGATCCATGTGACTCGTACCGAAACAGGTCCAGGCGACAATGATGGAGCCCAGGTACCAGAAGGGGTTGAAGAAGGAGACGAGGGTGCCACGGAACCGAGGATGGGCGAGTTCGGAGAGTAGCGCAGGACCAGCGCAGGTGATGAATGCTATGCCAAAGCCGAGGATGAATCGAGAGCCCATGTACTGGCCACGGCCACATGAGCCGGCCTGGAAACCTGCGCCAGCAACGGTCAGAAGCTGACCGAAGATGAGCCCCAACTTTCTGCCACTGTAGATAAAGGCTGTTAGACTCGGTTGCAGTGTTGATAAGCGTATCCCGTCAGGGAGGAGGGAAGAGTGCAAGAGATTTCTCACTATTTGTCAATGATGATTTGCGCTGGAACACTCCCACAAAAGCAGCCAATGAAGTATATCGCGGTTATGAGACCTAGTTCAGAGGCATTTGGGTTGCCCATCTCTGCCAAGAGGTCAGTACTTCAAGGCCTCATTCAGTCCTTGTAAGGCTTGGTGGAACCTACCTTGCTTCCACTTTTTGAAGCTTTGCAGATTGGCCGTCAGAGTGGCGTCAAATCCCGTGCAGACCTGTGTCAGGTAGATGAGGGCAATGGGGAACATCATCTTCCGAATTCCGGCGTCTCTGTACCACGGAGGATGATCATCACTCGCAGCGATGACGACAGAAGGTGGTTCCTTCCATTGCCTTCGGACTACCTTGCTGGGCCGTAGCATGATTGAGGTGAAAGCCGAGATGCTAAAAGACGAACAACTTGTTCGGTTCGATAATACATGCCATTCCAGGGGCCAGCTAGGCTGCCTACTGCACCTTTATACGCAACCGGACGTTATCTTGTCATGGCACTTGGACGCTAACAGCAATACAGAGTTACAATAGGCGGCTTCTACCCCAGATAAGGATCCAGACAGTCGGGTATGTTCAGATACACCCCCTTGCGTCGCTATCTCCATGGATTCCACGGGTCTCGTGCGTGATGAGACTGCAAGGCGAGTTTGTTTATCTGAGGCGGTAGCGGACGCTGTGGCTAAGACTTCGACCGAAGATGAAGGTCGACCCGCTAAGCATTGTCTTCACTACTACTAGATAAGATGTGGAAAGTCTGGGGAAAGGCCATTGGTGCTGCCACCAATAGCGCAGACGAAGTTGGTCAGACCTCATGTTTCCAAAAGAAGGCAGTATCTAGTGTTCCTCGAAGTATAAACCCGAATCCCAAGGGCCAACATGGTCAACTGCTAGCCGCTCATGGAGCTAGTGAAATGGAACTCGGACGAGATTTGGGATGCGACGGGAAAACACCGATACGACGGCATTTATATAAGCTGATAGGCTGTCCAAAGATGGTTCAAATCGGCAAGACATGGGTCCTATGACCCGCAATCATTGGGTTCTAGCGAATAATCGATTTGCATTCGATTTGACAAGACTGGGCTGAGCGGGTACAATCGTCGACGTGTAAAACGTCCTGGCGACCTGGTGGACCCGTACGTGATAATGGTGTTATATTCGTCTTCTCCGAAAAAAGTCGATCGGGCCCGCGTCCCGCAGCCGCAGCCCGAGAATCATGGCGACGGAGAAATCCCAAAGAAGAATAGCATATACAACGCAGAACGACGGTATTTATCGGAAGAAACCTATATCAACGCATCGCTGGCGACCTTATCACTAGATCTCATTAGAGACGATAAGTGGCTTCCAACCTAGTTCCACAGAGACCTTCTCTACAGCAAGACTAAGCAAGAAGTCGTCTCTAAGATCTCGACGCAACACGCGAGTCTCTTGACCACCTCTGTCACGATGGCACCCATCGCTATATCTGCAGAATCTTCTCCAAGGCTGCGGCCAGCTCCAGTCAAAGCCTTTGCTACAAAGTTCGTACCACATTCACATCCTTTTTCTTTTTACCCAGGTCTGACATTACTATCCAGCAAGTGTGAGCCCGCCGGTTGGCAGCGCGATCTTGAAAAGAACGGGTTCGCCGTCATCAAGAATGCGATCCCCAGACAACGTGCCGCGGGCTATCAGGAGAAGGCCTACGAATGGCTTAAGTCCTTCGGCACCGAGCTCGACTTCGATGACCCTTCGACGTGGGTCAAGCAGAACCTGCCCGTGCAGAGCAAGATCAACACCTTCTCCTCGTACGGTGTCGCCCACGAGAAGTTCGTATGGGACGCGCGAATGGAGCCCGGCGTCCTGGACGTCTTTGCCAAGATCTGGGGGACGGACCAGCTCCTCGCGAGCTTCGACAGCCTGAACGTGACGTTCCCCAACAGGAAAGACATCCCGCGGAAGCCGGCCTGGGAGCATGTTGACCAGAGCCCGCTGCGCCGTGGCCTCCACTGCGTCCAGGGCATCCTGAACCTATCCCCGGCAGGGCCCGAAGACGGCGGCCTGGTGGTGTACCCTGGCAGTCATGCGCTTTTCGATGAGTTCTTCGACACGCAGACCGACAAGCACGACTGGGAGCCGTTGGACCGATACCTGTACTCCGCCCAGCAGCTACAGTGGTTCAAGGACCAAGGCGTGCACCCGCACAAGGTCTGCGCCGACGTCGGGGACTTGCTCATCTGGGACAGCCGTACTATCCACTACGGGGCCGAGCCCACAGAGAAGAGCACGCAGATCAGGACGGTCATTTACTCTGCCTACACGCCGGCCAGATTGGCCACCCCGGAGCAGCTCGCTCTGAAGAAGCAGGTGTTCGAGGCGTACGGCGGAACAACTCACTGGCCACATGACAACATTGTCCCCCGACCCACGAAGACATTCCTGGAAGATGGCACGCGAGACCCTCGGGATAGGGACTCTCCTCGCGAGTTGCCTGAAATGACGGATCAACTTCTCAAGCTCGGAGGCGCGATTCCTTACTGAGAGAGGACCGGTATCAGACCACTCTTGTGCGGAGACGGGCTTATCTCGACTTGAATGTTTCAATGTAGAATATAAGTTCTGCTTCCTGTGTGAATTAGATACATGTTAGAATAACATCAGTCCCGGCATTTGCTCAGCTACGATATCTTGCCATGCACCCGCTTCGCCACCATTGTTTTCCCTGCGCCATAGAATATCCAGAAGCCGATGCACGGCGTTGACCGAGCCAAAACCATTCGTCTTTTCTGCAACGTGGACTCGATATTCGATGAGCAGTCTGCTGGCCTTCGTAATGCTCCCCACCCCAGCCATGAATATCGAAAACAATAGATGGGCCTCGGCTCGCGAGCCTGGTCGGATCAATGAAAGTGCTCGATTGATGTTGTCGACCGGCTCTTGTATCTGCGAGCTTGCCGTCTCGAGGCTGGGCCACGCGACTTCGCGCAGTCGTAGAATGAGTGCCCATCGTAGAGCGTCGGCAGCTGCCTTCTCCTCCGAGTCAATGTCGCGAAGGCTGTCCCAATTTTGCAGCTTTGCCTCGATCGCCAGAGCTTTACGTTGTAGCGATTCCAGGGCGACCCGAGTCTGCAATTGCGACCGTTCACGAACAAATCGGTCGATGCGGGCAAGGTATTTGTATAAGCCCGGCTCGCAGCCAAACAAAGCATGGGTCGCATCAGATCCCGTGCCGTGAAGGCCAAAACTCTTGCCCCAAACCCGAGGAATGTCCGCCGAGGTCACGGAGCTGACGCAGCAGATGTAGTTATATAGGTCGATGAGAAAATCTCCCAATGCTCCTGGCGCAGCATGGGCGACTTCTGGTAGGAGCACTCGGGCGCCGTGGAGATACAGCAGCCACCTTCTAGAATAGCATTCGCAGACCTTTGCACCTCAGAACTAGATCTCGTAGAGAAGGACGCAGAATATTGGACATACCTCGGATAGACATAGAAGCAGCGTCGTTGTGAGCGTTGACACGACACTCTCCGGACTCTCAAGCCTCCATTTCAGGTCTTCCAGAGCCATGTCTCGATGCAGTAGATGGTTTTTCTCAAAGTCTGGGTAGACCTTTGACAAGTGCGTAGCAGATAGTGCGGCCAGGGCGTTCCTAACACCTTTGCTCTCAAATGCTAGGGGCACGATTAGACGGATGAATGGATTATACTTGTCTTCCGCCATCGACATGGAACGGGCCACGGACTGGAGGAAGTGATTCAGTAAGTATCTTTCGCCTGTAGGCCAGTCATTCTGGGCTTGCTGGTCTAATCCGGCATATCTGATCAGCGCGATATGCGGCAGAGTGGCACCTGCTTCAGATGGCCCTGTATCGCTAGCTCTTCTGCCAGGAAGAACCTCGAGCGCACTGCTATGAGCAAGACTTGAGAATGGGGACGATAGATCAGAGTGGTTTTCCCTCTCGATGATATCCAGCCAGCCGAGAGCTGGAGATATCTCGTCATGGTCGTCTTCGCTGCTCCAGTCGCTATCCTGGCTTCCATTACCAATGCCAGCATCATGATCCTCGTCAATCGTTTCGGCTGTCGCTGTTGACACACGATGAGAATCTGAACGCGGGAGACACGGAAGATTTAGTCTTTCACAATCGCCACAAGTTGGCCGCTTCTCGTCACATTTCTTTCTGCGTCGGCGACAGTTTGCGCAGCCTGCCGACGACTTGGTATGCCTTGCCCTCGGCTTGACAGTGCCATTCTTACAAGCGAGCCCCCCGGCTGTGCTTGGTGACGAGAAAGTGGATGATCGTGTGGCCGCTGTGGTGATGTTCGAGCCTGTTGGCAGATGCCTCCTGGTCGCTCGATCTGGTTTCTTGGATGTGCTGCATGGTAAGCCGAGTCTCTGGCACCTAGAGCAGGGAATTTGGCCGGTGCACTTGGCCTTGATCGCTGCACACGTCTGGCACGCGGTCGATGTGCGACCCATCCTACGGCAGGCACACTGCCAGTACACATTGCCAGGCTCGCCAGGGGCCCATAATCAGGCTTTATGGCACAAAATGAACTGGATGTATTCTTTTTGGCAGGCGGCGGGCTTATCGGGGGCTCCCGGCAAGTGCTCGCGATCCGAAGCTGTCGAGTCTCTGGAAAGTTAGTGGAAACTTATGAAGATAGCATCCGCGAGTAAGACTATCGCATAAATGACGGTTTCAAAGCATAAATACTACTTATCCATGGATAACCCAACTCGGCCGCTCCACAGGGATTATGCAAGCCTTGGAGTGGGACATATGCATACCTAGGCAAGTTATAATGCACATTAGTGCGCCTCAGCGAATATCAAAAGCCGGCACTTTATTATTGAGGTATGTACTATTCCTAGTACTGCTCTTATTCAAATGTCATCCTTCTTGAATCTCTAAACCTCCATTCTCTTATTTCTGAACATTCTTGGATATCGGCGACTTTCGCAAAGGACAGCTTGTCTATTGTCTCCTTCCATATCTGATCCGAAATCTTTGCACCCTCGCTTATATGAATGATGGGAGGCATGCTGCAGCGGAGCGGCTTTAGTACAACGAGTAAGCTTCCGTTGGTTTTGTGAGTTTCCATCAGAGGTGAAGCAGAAAGAAAGATGAGGATCAAAATAATTTGTAATCCCGGCGTTTACATGCAAGTTGGCAGTACGTGCAGCCAACAACATGAAGAAATACTAACATACCCGCTCGAACATAACGGCTTGAATAAATACTTCCCTCCTCTCCTTCTCATTTCTCTACCATCAGTAGACCGCCAGTAACACATCTCCTTGTCGAATTCAAACTTCATTTTTATCGACAGTTTGACAATACTCAATTCATGATGTCCGCCCTTCGCGACACCCTTATTCAAACAGCCAATCACTATATAAACGGCTTCAACACAAACACTGCCGAAGGCATTATAGCCTCCCGCACCCCCGACTGCAGACAAATCATCCATCCCTCCACCCTCCCCCCGCCATGGCAAAGCCCACCCCGTAGTAACGACGAGTACCAGGCCTGGATCGTTCCCGGATTCAAGATGATCCGGAATATTAGACTCAGTCTCGTCGAAGGACAAGACATGCTCGTCGACGACGTGTCCCGCAAGGTTATGATGCATCTCCGGTCCACGGGCGAGACAGACGCCGGCCCGTACGCCAATGAGTACATGATAGTTCTCAAGATGACCGATGACGGGAAGTTGATCAAGGAGATCGTCGAGTTTGTCGATAGCGCTGCTGTGCGGGACATTGTGGAGGCTATGAAACAGCAGCAGCAGGCCGCGGCAGAGTAAGGGATGGGTCTCTGGAATATTGAATTGTATAGCCCACATCATAGGACGCCAACCGTCAATTTCCTTTTCGTTAATTGCCGGACACCTGGATTTGATGAGCATTCGCAGAACCTTGCGATGCCCCTACTAAAAAGCCAAAACACACTGCTTTAAAGTTGATGTCCCAAGTTCTCACAATACACAAATACATGCTGAGATATTTTGACCAGCAGTCGTGAATCATATGTCGAATCCCGTTCAAGAGACACACATCGGGTTTATCAAGCTGTCAGCTAAAATGCCTCGCAGTGCGAGTGACAAGTCAGCCTCATGGTAGGAGATTCGTAACTGCTCTAGAAGACTGTCACTTCAAAGGATCTACTTGATCTTGTCTGGCTACGGGCCTAGACTACAAAGCATAACGGGACAAGAAGAGGCCGACCATAATCCGATTCGCTATCGTAAACATTCTGTCTACCTAGGTAGGAAACATGAAATAGAAATTCGCTCCAAAACGCCACGCCCTCGTAGTTATCATACAAAATTCTCAAGAGTCAGTCACACGCCACAAGAAAAGCATAGCACTCTGCCGAATCACTCCCACCGCCCTGATCTTCAACGAAACGCCACATTCGCCTTCCTGGAAAGTTCCCGGACCGCAAACCCGAGCTCCTGATCATCGGTAGACATCGACAAGGTCGGCGGGTCCGCGAACAACTCCCAGTCCTGCTCGCACTCTAGCCCGGACTCGGGCAACTCTCCCTGGCGGAAATATTTCCTGACCACGCGCGCGGTACACGTGCTCGGCGCCGCGAAGCTGCAGTGGCCGTACGACTTCTGGACCAAAATGGCAGTAGACCCGGGGTCGAACGCGGCCGCGTTGCGCCGGGCGCTGCGCAGCGGCGTCACGTTGTCGGCCATGTTGCCGATAAACAAGATCGGGGACGCCGTCGTGATGTTGGCAAATGGGCCGCTGTACCGCCACTTGGGCCGGACGCTGCGGCCCGCGCACGACAGCTTGGACTGCGCGTTGGACGCCCCCGCGTACCGGCTTATGCGCTGCAGCTGCTCAAAGTACGTCTGGAACGAGTCCGGGGTCCAGTCGGCGTCCGGCACGGCCTCGCCGTCGGCGCACATGATGGCCGGGAAGGCGTCCTCGGAGTGCTCGGGGACCGCGGGCACGCCGGGCATGGTCTCGTTGACGGTGCAGAAGCCGGTCGGTGCCGGGTCGCCCTCGTCTTCATTGCGGAGCTGGTAGTACGGCACGCCGTCGCGCCGCTCGAGCGCCGCCATGGCGCGTGATAGTGCCGGAAATCGGTAGATGGGCTTGTACATGCAGCCTCGTATCAGGTTCTGCAGTTTCGAGTACGTCACGAGCTCGGGCATGGCCAACTGCGTCCCGTCGGCGCTGGCGGGAATCAGAACGGGCATCTTTCGCAGGGTGCTAAGTAGGCCGAGAAATCTTTCCTCGATGGCCTCAGGCGTTGGCTCGTAGAATGCGCACTTTTCCGGCCCAGCCCTGTTGCAAAATTCGAAGAAGGCCTCCATAATCTTGTCGGCGTCCTCGAGGTAGTTGAGCTGTACATTGGCGTACCAGTCCTGATAGTCAACATTGCCTGCCATGCCATGTCAGTCTCATAGACAGAGAGTGTATCAGTAATAGTCCAAGTCTTACCATCGCTCACCAGTCTCTCGACTCGGTCAGGGTACATCGCAGCAAATGTGCCGCCCAGTATGGTTCCGTAACTGACTCCCCAATACTTGAGTTTGTTGAAGCCCATCTGCTCCGAGATCTCGAGCATATCTCGCGCATGAGATGCCGTCGATATATGAGACAAGAGTCCAGGAGTAGTCGCGTTCATATGCACCTCGCACTGCCTGGACAAGGCATCGAACTGAGCGAGCGCGTCAAACAGCATGCCGGGGTGCGAGTCGACGACGCCCGACATCTGCATCGCCCAGTCGTGTCGTTTCTGTGAAGAACCCCAGCAGTCGATACGGGGGATCGAAGCACCAACTTTCCGAAGGAAAACAGCTCGTTAGTTTCGTATATCTCTGAGGATAAAGTCTGTCAGTGCCTTAACTCACCTCCACGAGGATCCCAGCTCACGATGTCCTGTCGAAATTTGAATCAGCAAAGACCTCGAAAGAAAGGAAAGATCATAACCAGCAGTCAACACGTACATGGTCATCTCCCACGATCGTCTGCATGTGCTCGGCAATTCCCTCCTCGAGCCAAGACACCCCCGATCCGCCGGGACCCTACATTCGATTCCAGGTCAGCGCACCGGGCGATATCAGTACTGCAGGGCTTTCCGGAGCGCCTACTTACCCCCGGGTTCACGAAGACCGGCCCTTTGTAGTCGCGGGTATTTTTCGCCGGCGCGCGGATGACGGCAAGCACCACGCGCTCGTCGTCTGACGGCTCCAGCCAGTCGAGCGGTACCTGTTCGAATATCGGAGAGTCAGCAAGGCATGCGACTTTCTCTCCGTCTCGTGTGAAGCAATATCCCCCAGATGGTTCTCATACATCGAGCCTGGCACAGTCGAACCTTCCGCCATAGCACTTTTGCCAGTCCAATTTCCGGCTCGGCTGCAATGCTGCCCAGTTATATCCAGCAGTCTCCTGCTGAGCATGCGTGTTTGCTATTCTGGTCGGGTGGCTTGGTGTCAAGGGTGAAAATGTTGACACGAAGTGATAGAGCGCCGCGATGCCGACGATACTGGTCAGCAATGGTGCCGTCCAGATATGTCTGATAGAAGTCCTGCGTGCCGGTTGATCGAATCCAGACACGCAGTGATCCTTCTCTAGCCCGCCATGTAAGCTCATCTTTGACCTTGACAGGCCCGCGCCGTAGGTATCATGCGAGAGCGACCGTTTTCAACTCAGGCCTAAAGTGTGGCAGGTGCCAAAGTTGAGTATGCCTGAGAATGCCAAACTGCCGATGTTTCACGATGTTGATTCTGGTGAATCTGGAGTGCAGTACGGTGCACAGCACACAATGTAGCAGGTATACGGCTATCGGCCGTAAAGAGGTCCACGAATAACCGTTCTTATCGTGCCTGCCCGAGTCAGCATTCATACAACTGTGCGTCTGCACCTGCGTTAGTCCGCCCACCAAATGTGTCACAAATATGACACTGGGACAGAATACGGAAGACCTACCTTCCTCGTGTCTGATGGCCTTTATTAGACGCCGAGAGAAGATAGTGTTGCAAGGTCTTTCCCGGTTGTTTCCAGTAGCCAAGCCAACTGCTGCGAGATATCTCAGATTGGCAACGTTAGGTAGCGACCACAAAAGAGTGTCAACGTCGTACCTGTTCCCCCTTGGCTGTCGCACTCATAAAAACATGATTTCTTTCCTTTCTTTCTTCTTCTACGAGTATATCAAGTGGAAAAGACAAAGTCATGTGCAAACGAAAGTAGAAGAAAACAAGTATATGGGAACTATCAGTATGATACCGCCAACCAAGGGCACGAAAGAAGGTGGTGTGTCCCAAACCCGGCTTCTCAACTCAACTCCTGAAAAGAGATGGAACGGATATCCCTATCAACACACAACCAAACCACATCCTTTCTTCCCTGATTTTCTTCTGGCCTATCGCAGGGCGGTGAGCAATGCAACCAAACCGGTATTATCTGAATAATGACTGGCTGCTCTGACTCGCAGGTGTGCAGAGGACAGTGGGGCGCAGCGTGTGATCAACCCAGCTCGGCTCGCGTGATGGCCTCCCAAGCTTGCCAAGCTCTCTTTTTTAGGGGTCTTTCCCCCACATTCAGGTCGCCGGCATTAGGGGTGCTGCTTATCTCTGACCACAATGGAGGGGAATAGCAAATGCATGCCATGGTTTTCACTACCTCGGTCTGTTTATCGGTAGTCATGATCCGGATAATAATCCGAGCTGATCTTCGGCGGCTCACTCGTCACATTGTTTGTCAGGCATCTTTGCTTTGGCTCGATACTGGCGTTATATTTCCGTCAATAAATATACTCGAGTACAGTATCACTATCATTTCCGGTAGAGATAAGATAAAACTAGGTTACGGACTTGTTAGTTTCGCCTTTCCGGCTGATCTTTGTTTTCTTCCTTTGATATATACACTTCGACCTATAATGCCCCGTCTATGTATTGATGTCTCCGACTAGCATGATGCAAGTCTTTCCGGTATAGGTTTTCAAATCCAAGTCGCCGCTGATACTGGCATGCGAGTTGCTTTGCCATATTCGCAAAGTCTTCCCTTAAACGCCATGGAGGCCGATGATAGCCCCAATGCAAATGCTTTTTTTCTTAGTCTTCTAGATGCGTGGTGCCCTGGAAGCCCTTACCGCTGCTGGTAAGGGTTGTTGGAATGCGAGCTGCTCAGTGCTCTGGAAACACTGGCACCTCTCGGTCTCGAGCCTCGCGACGAACTCGATTGCAGGGTAGCCGTCCTGCCGGCTTGCGCTCCAGAGCCGCTGCTGGTACCAGGCTGGCTATAGACGCCGTCCTGAGGGGGCGGGGACATGGATGAGAATCCGAACTGCTGGGTAGGACTCTGGTATAGGTTGCCGCTCTCAATCTGGGCCTCCTCGTCAAAAGCGGAAGAACCATGCTGTGTTACCTGAATGGTTGGACTTCCAAAGTGATCCGCAGGCAGTGTTGTACCAGCTTGGCGGCGTCCACTGCGCGTAGATTCAGTCTTGTGCAGATCCGTGCGCAGTCTGTCTATTTCATTCGAGCGAAGTCTTTCCAGGCGGTCTTCGCCAGCGTCGTGGGACACGCCCAGGTCGTCACTCCTGTCGAAGGTTGTCCATTCGTCGCCGGCAGCCATAGCCGCAGCTCCCATGGTGTTCAGATTCTGGGCTGCGTTCATTTCAGCAGAAGTCGAGAGCCTCGAGTCCATAGAGGTGACTCTCTCGAGGGATTTGCTCGCCAAGGGGACCATTCTCTTCGCATCTTTATCATGGTCCGCTTTGTCCCTAGCGCGGGTAGCCTCCTGATCAGACACGGCAACAGAGTAGGTAGGGTTGGTAGGGCCTCCCAGAGCTTCTCCGCCACCTCCAGGACCGTTAATGGGAACCTTTTTGACCGCGAGCGCAAGTGCGCACATGAACTTGCTTCTTCTGGTGGCTCGTACAGCGTCGTTGTGCCAGTTCGACTTGTGCTTCATGGCGACCTTGAGTGTGAGCTTGTCCAGGTCGTTGACGCCTCCGACGCCGATCACGAGATCGGGCTGGAAGTCACGCGAATTGTCGGGGTGTCGGACAAAGTTCTCCATTTCTTGGCGGAGGAGCTCGATATCCTCGAATGAAGTGTCAAAGGAGACATTCAAGTCGATCACCTCCTTCATTGCCTTACTGCGAGTCACATTTTCGATCCACAGGTTGTTAAGCTGAATGTTGGGCACCTGGACGATCTGCATCTTGTCGATACGGCAGAAAATGGTGTACAGCAAAGAGATTCTCTCCACGATAAGCTGCTGCTTCTCGGATCCAACAATGTCGACGCGGTCACCAACATCATAGGGGTGCTTGACGAACAGGAAAATGCAAGAACCTAAGAATTCCTGGGTAGTGACGGCAAAGACGAAGGAGAGCGAAAGGAGCGAGGTTCCGGCAGTAGCGAGAGTCGTAATAAAGCTGCTCTGGAAGAACGCGACTGTCGATCACGTCAGCAGATATTCAGAGTATCAAGAATGGGGTGGGACTTACGGAAGATGAAAATGACGATGAGCAGGACAACGAAGAGGAGAATCCGATCAAACACGGCCAGGGCCTGACTTATATCCTTCATGCTGTGGTTGATAGCCTTGCGCTCTTTGCTGATCTCCACAACCTTGCGAATCATCTCGTCGAGACTGATGTCGCCGTTGACATCCGCATCGATAGCCTCGAAGCACTCCTCGGCATCTTCACGATGAGCCGGGCCGAGAACCTCAATGATGTCATCGACGAAAAGCGACTCGTTGCCTTCAACGACAAAGGACATCCAAATGCGCTTAGCAAGGGCTTCCGAAGTTCGAATCTTCTCCAAAGCCTCAACGACAATAGAGTGGGCAGAGTTTGGGTTGAACACCTGCTTTCCGGTGATCTCGGAGGCGAGATTGCCGAAGACCGAGGTGACCTTGTCACCGATACGACCGACGTTACCGATCAACCTCATCGGCGTAGCGCTGCCACCCTTCCGACCCTTCTTTCCACCTCCGAGCATCATCTCAATACTATCGTTGATGATGTAATCCTCTTCGGCGAACTCTTGGCAGTACATGGGAAACAGGGTCCTGGAAGCGTCATACAAGAGACCGAGCAGGAAGACCTCGCGCTTGCAGTCCTTGATACGGTTGGCAAAGGATCTCTGGTGATACGTCACACTGATCAACTGAACAATTGTCTTCTCGCCCAGGAACACGGCGGAGGAGACGAACAGAGCACCCAGGACCCTCTTCAGGCTGTCCACCCACGATATGGAATCGTACTGTCCACCAAACAGATTCTTGAAGGTCAGCCATGTAGCGAGAGCCCAAAAGAACAGAGAGAGTGGGATCTCCAATGCGCGCAGCACCAATGCGTATTTGCGAGTACCAGAGCTGACAACACCGCAGACAAACATGAAAACCGGCGGCATCAGGTGGGCAACAGTCTTGCCGGCCCAGAGTGTGAGCCAGGTGATTTCGATCCAGAGAAACAGGTTGAACAGAGACGGGCCCTCGACGGTAGTCTTATTACCATCGGAATCCGTCGTAGTCTTCTTGCCGACGGGATCATCCTTATGACCGACGAGCGGGAGGACAATAAGAGGTACAGCCAGCAAGATGGCCACCGGCACAATGTAGACGAGGTACCGCGTTACAACCGAGAATCCGATGATCTTGTTGTATAGCTTGCCCATGGCATTGAGAGAGAACTCATCCGAGTTCGTGGTGTTCACACGTCCCGGCGGTTCTGGCTTCTTGGCCCGTCTCCGGCCGGCGGCCGTGTATAGGGCATTTTTCTCGTTTTCGGGGGGTGACTGTGTGCCATCGAAGCCGTTTCCGAGGCCTTGGCTCGGCTTGCGAGCTCCCGTAGAGCTCGCATTGGTCCTGACTTGCTGGAGGGGGATGTCCTGCATGGTATCGAAGGTGCCCGACGGCGAGGTCCTCAGCTGGTGGAAACCTCTATCTTTCGGGGAGGAGAGGCGAGGCGAGACCGGCATGACCAGGAAAAGCTGGCAGCGGGAAAATTCTCGTGGCACGTCGTTCGCTGAAGTGGCTGTCCCAAGATGGAAACAACGCCAATGTGCGATATGCAAGGCACAACTCTGCTTGCCAGGAAGGTGGTGTACTTCTTAGAAGTGAGGTCTGGGAATCTGGTTTGCGCCCGGCAAGTACCAAGATTTCTCAAACAAAAGAGATTGGCCTGGGTGGCAATCTCTGAAAGAGTGTAATTCCGCGCAAAAGGCGAACAATATTGATACAGGTCGGACAAAGAGGAGTCCTGTGTTGTTTGAATCACAACCGACCGAGGATGCGACCAAATGCTGAAAGTACCAAGTGTAACGTGGACGGTTGGCGGCCGATGAGACAGATATGTAGGAAACTAGGAAAAGAGGAAAGAAAACGAGGGTCCAGTCCAAACCAGAAAAGATTGGCAGACAGGGTAGGCAGTGGAAATGAGGGAAAGAAGGGAAAAAGAGAGGCAAGAGGAGGGCAGCGGGTACTCAAAGGCGATGATGTCGTTTGGTGGATAATCCTTCTTGTTCGTGGTGGAGAGAGTAGCGAGTAGCTGCTCGGCGTGCAAAAGCGGCCTCTAGTTTAGGGTAGGCATTTACCAGCTACCCAAGAGGTTACTCTTCCCGTCTGTCTACCCAAGCCTGAGATGGGTCTCTTTCTAGTCACTAATTGGATTTTCGAGGTTTGCGCAATCCCCTGAAGCTAATGTAGTAGAGCTCGTTTTTTGCTTCTGCACACTCTACACTACATGCCTAGCTCGAGCCGAGGGATCCAATGGGAGTACCGATCCTGCTCAGGCACATGCGAGCAGCTCTAGAAGCCAATCTGCAGGCTTGGAAAGAAGATTCATTGACCTACGTGCAGCGCGTTTCAACATGGCAAGCCACCAACCATTTGGCGCCCTCAACGTGCGACATGCCGGCTGCCGCCCCCGGGCCAGGCATCGCAAACCAGAAAGAGAGAAAGAAAAAATCCAGGGGCGTGGAGAAGGCAATTGGCGAATCTGGTTCGCTAGAGTCCCCTGTTCTTGGCCTGTGTCGTCCGCCCCTCCTCCGGTGCAGGGGTCCTGAGGATCCTTGCAGCCACTGACAGCATTCTAAAACCGCTTGGGCAAATCGATCTTAGGGGGGTCAGCGACGCCGGCTGGCCTTACACCTTACCACTTGTTTCAAGACGCCCAAACGGGCGGCACTCAAATTGAAGCTTCATTTGCAGTGGAAGCCGTTTTTCCCGTCGACCAGAGAAGTCGTTAGGGCAGTGTGCCGTTTCCCGGTTATACCGACTTATAATCTTGGGATGTGTGGTTGATCAAACAACTACGCATGGCACTTGACAGTACTATATTCGACCTAAAATGTCTGGCTCAAGCATTGATTCCAGGGCGGCCAGCGAGCTGCGCATTGATCCGCGCAATACAGAGCAGCAGTAATAAGCAAAAGGGTCCATCTACACGGTGACATCGCGCAGAGAACGCAAGTTCAGTCGCCCCCCGCCGAGCACAGACTCCGCTTATATGGGGCCCGAGATCAATCATATCGACAGCGCATCCTTCGCCATTCATGCTTTCCGGGAAAAAGGTTGGCAACGAATAACACGAGCGTTAAGCAGCACCCAAGCACCAGAAGCCTGAAGCGCGGGATGGATGGCGCAAGACAGACAGACCAGCCAGTTCACGACAGCGCAAGCAGAACCCTGCCATTACCAGTCATGGTAATCAAGTAACAGCACATTGTCCCGTATTGGGAAGACCAGTCATCCATGCCACATGAGGACGAAGGCGGCATCTTCCATCGTCCGTCGGGGATCACGATCCCTTCTTCTTTCTCCTCGTTATCTGGATGTGAGGGTCTCAGCAGTTTGCAACTCGGGCAAGAATTGACGCAGCCCGCTCGCTTGCCCGCACATACGCACGCACGCACGAGATCGATCTGCAATTGACACCGCAAAAAAAGTAGAGACCCGGGGAGTCGCAACGATCTACAACCAGATGAGAGATACAGTGGGGAGCTGAAAAGATCCGATCTTGGTGACGATCTGCCATTCGTCAAGCTTTGTCATGGACCCTGCTCCGCAACTTTTCCGTCATCGCACGCTCTCACAGGCTGCTTCGCTCACTTTCAGGGCTCGTGGAACCGTTCTCCAGCGCTCCGAGCTCGTCGCCTATCTCGCCCATCTCCCCCACAGCACTCCGCTGTGTTCAATCAATCTGTCCAAGAAGCTGGGATATACTGAATCCATAATTGAAAAAGTACGGGACAGTGGGAAGGAAAACAGAGGAGAAAAAAAAACCTTCTTGATTGGGTTGGTCCACTGCGGCTGTCGCACGCGAGATTGTTACCATCCCAGATCACAGAGCTGTCCTCGCTTCTCCACCCCCGAGCCCACATGCCAAACGCGCCGTCTTCAGCCACCAAAAGAAGATCCTCAGTTCACCCGGCTCAGTGAATGCAACTATTTTTCAGCCAACCCAGAAAATTTTCGTGACGGTAACAAAAATACACAAGATGAAGATGAAGTCCAATTTGCAGCCAGTCAATGCCCCATCAGTATAAAATGACATATGTCCATCACAATACTACTGTCAGTCGTGAAGTCGTCGACTCTGTCGAGTCTCTCAATCGAAATATCTATGTATAGACTCGTATCCCTACTGACCCGATCTATACGCCAGTCTCGACCGTCCCGTACAGAATGCTCGTATCCACCAGCGCTACGTAGGGGCAATGCTCTGCTCTCTGCTCACAGCCCGCGACCGCGCGGAACCTGGGATGGAGCGTGCGCCCCGAATCGTCGATTTGTTTGCGTCATGCTTTACATCAGCCATCAACGAACACGGACCGCAGGGTTGCCTCTCTTCTTCTGCCAGTTCCGTTCTCAGATCCTTTGCAGAAGCATGACCATCTTCGCATCTGGCGTCGTCAAGTGAGGACGGGCGCTGTTCTGCGAGGCACTACGAGGCAAGTATAAATCATGCCGCTTTTGACCTTTCGCAAAAGCCGTTTTAGCCGTTGGCGCTATTATATGCATACTATCGTAGGCGTCGAATGCCCGAGAGGAAAACCTACCCCTGGTTCCTACTATGTATGAAACGGCACAACCACGACTTGTCTGTTCCTTTGCCTAGGCAATCTCCCCCAGAAAGAAAATAGAAGAATGAACAGAAAAATTCTTAAAAAGGTGTCCGCTCTCCCGCGGGCTTGCCGCGAACTGGCGTGACATCGTCCCATATCCTCCAGCGCCTAGACCGGCCCATCTCGTTATTGTTCTCTCTGGTCCTTCTTTGTTTTTCACCTTCTCATTCAGCCTCTTTGACAACTACCGGGTCAGCCTTGTTAGTGGATATCGTTCTAGAACTTCTGTTTCCTGTGCCGTGGAAAAAACTGCGAACCCTTTCCGACGCACTTGTTCGTGTTCACTGGGATGATCCGTCGAGTTCCTGGAGCCGCGCAATCCCTTTCGATGACTGTCCTCGTCTTGTGGGCCGATGAGCGTTCGGGGCTGACTCGTTTTCGTTTGCTTCCTCGGCTCGACTTGGTCGTGTCAAGCTTCTGTGCGTGAGTTTGGATGGGTGATGGGAAATGGCAGCTGCAACCCAGGAGAATGGAGAACAACGGGATTGATTGAGAACTTACCTTAGAGGATGGATGGATTATCCTGGCCGCTTGACTTCTACGACCCCATTCTACTTGTATGCTCTTCTGGAATTTCTCGTCATCGCAGTACCTGATTGATGACTTTGCTCTTCACATTTCTCATCATTTTGAGGCGGATAATAATCTAGATCAGATGTGAGTCATGCGGAGGAACAGGTCGAGGTGGCCGCATCACGTGTTATCTGGTGATGTCGAGTTTCGCTATGCGAGTGCTCATTTAGAACATGCATATAATCCTGTGATATCGCAGATGATTAACAGCTGTGATCTCGTAGAGGATAGTGACATTACCAGGGGCTTGTCTCTGCACGCTTCACTGTGGGTTGACCAAATCATCGGCCGATATGCAAATGTGATTGAATTATTCATGTCTCAATCCGCAACTCATTGGGTATTCTTCAAAACTAAAAATCAACTGGGATATGGTATTAGGATGAAAGAGGTTCTCCTGTGTCAACACACGACATGTCCGCACTTGAAAACCAGACATTATTTCTCTCCTCCTCTTTGACCAATTCCATATCCATATCGTCATCCATTGTAACGTGTCGAGCGTTGCTCATCTCGTAAGGATTTCCCCACGCCATAATCTTATGGCGCTGGTTACTCCTTCTTGCTGACCGCGGGCTCCGATGTGATGTCGGTGCCGGTGGGCGCCTCGACAGACTCAGCGGTATTCCTGTGGCCAGTACCCAGTTCCGTGGGGGCCGTCTCCCTGGTCTCGGAGAAGCCCGTCTGTGCCTTGTCATCGGCGTAATCCTCACTTTCAGAACCTGAGTCGAAATGGTAGAGCGGCTCGAGAGTGGCGTTCTTCTGGAAGAGCACCCAGCGCTTGAACCAGTAAGGTAGCGCCTTGCGGAACTGGTAGTTGACGAACTTGACGGTAGGAAGACCAAAGACATAATCCAACTCCTCGAGGGTACGTTGTTTGGTTTCTACAGAATACGCAGTCAGCCAACCAGATCCTGCATGCCAGGAAATGAAATTGCACAGGAGCAGACCTACCAGGAACCCAGAGGAAGATCATAACAAAGGCCACAACATTGAATCCGGCGTACAGACAGAAGGCGCCCTTGTCAAGAAGTCAGCAACAACATTTCTCTCAAAAATATTCACGAGCAACGGTTTGAACTTACGATGACATCGAGCGAAGCCAAGATCTTGGGGAAAGTGATCGACAAAACGGCAGCCCAGAACAAGCAGGTGGCGACTGCCCATGACATGCCCACTTCTCTGTGCGACAGAGGGAAGACCTCGGCACTGTAGGTAAAGGGCACAGGACCCTCACCGGGAGAGTAGAATGCCGCGAACAGGTAAATGAAGAGCGCCACGAGACCCAAGTGAGCGCCACCCTTTCCAGGAATCAGTGTGCAAAGACCGGCAGCCAGAAGTGTCCACGCCATGTTGGGGAACGTGAAGAGAAGGAGGGATCGGCGACCAAAGGTATCAATGGTCCAAATGGCCGGCCAGGCAAAGAGGAAATTGACGACACCGAAACCGAAAGAAGCGAGAAGCGCATTGAAGTCGCTGGTTCCAGCCTGCACGAAGACAGTGGACGAGTAAAAGGCAATGATGTTGATACCGCACATTTGCTGGGCGATCATGACGACAAATGAGGCCAAAGTTGCCCTTCGGACACGGGGAATTGTGAACAGCTCAATGAAACGCTTGGCGTAAGTCGAATCACCAATAGCCTCGCGCTCGAGTCGGATCTGCGCGTCGATAGCGATCAGGTCGCGAGCAGCCTGGATTCTGGAGTTTCGGAGCTTGATGAGCGAGGCAAGTGCCTCACTGTAGCGGTTCTTCTTGATGTACCATCGAGGAGACTCGGGACAGAAAAGGATGAGGATACACAAGGGGATTGCCGGGATGAAGGCAGATCCGATTTGCACTGTTGGTCGGCTACGTTAGTAAAGCTTTCAACTTGTGTTAAGGCGTACGATACTCACATCTCCAGGCAATGTCGCCAACTCTGCCGACCACCAAGTTGGCAGTGACTCCGAGAAGAATGCCAAAAGCGGTCCACATCTGCCATGTCATGACCAAAGCACCGCGAATGGCAGCGGGGCTGTTCTCGGCAGCAAAAATGGGAACCGTCGAGGCCTTGATACCCATGCCGATGCCAAGTAGAATTCTCGTTACCAAGAGCTGCGGCCAGTTTTGGGTCAAGGCACCACCGATGGGGCAGATCAAACAGAAGAGAGCAGAGATGAAGATTGTACCTGAGAATGGTCAGCTAAAGTCACGCTCCTCTGATTTCGAGCCTACATACCACGACGCCCGAAGTAGTTGTTCAGGGGATCCGAGCACCAGCAGCCGATGAGTGCGGAACCGATGTAAGGGGCGGAGTTGATAAGACCGACGAGGAAGGAGTCGTGATCCGTGGTCTCGTCTCCAATGCCGAACTGTGACGGGAACGACAAGTTTGCGCCATTGCTACCCTCCTGATCCCATCCCTGCACGGCGGCACCGATGGAACAGGTGATGATGGTCATGTAGAGGAGCTTGGGAACGCGCCACTTGTGGGAGACTTCCAAACGCAGCCAATCGATTTCCTCCTCGGTCAGGGCGTGTTCGCCTTTGATCTGCTCATACCGCTCCGGGTCCTGGGCGACCAATGCGCCCTTCAATAGAAGTTCGCGTTCGCCTTGGAGGCGCTGGGTCTCGACGAGATCGTCTACCCTTCCGAAGAGCTCATCGCGGGTGAGTCCCTTCAAGGGATTGGAGATGCTTGAATCCATGTCAGCCCGGAGGCTTACCAACGTGCCATGGCCACCAGAAGGTACTTACCGAGCATTGACGTTGGAGTTGATGTCCTCGGCAGCCGCAATGGAAGCACGGCGGCCCTTCTCAGCCCTGGGGGCATCGTGTGTCGTGGGGATAGCCCTGGATGTAAGTGTCAGCTAGTTGATCTCTCCCCAACACATGCGGTCAACAGTCAGAACTCACGCTGGCTTGACCTCGTCCGCCATGATTTCTTTGGTGGGTGTCGCAACCACAATGGCGACAGGAAAACGTCTATTCTGAGTAGAGAGCTTCGCGAGTGATGACCAAGCTCCTAGCACACTTGTCTAACAGGAAGAGCTCGCGGCGACAGCCTTCTTTCAAGAATCACAACTTTGACAAGGTCGTACAGCTCAAACTCGGGCAACAGCTGAAAGAGTGTGTGAGGGGAAGAGTGTAACCTTTTTGAAGCTGCGGGGAGGCATTGGAATGTTTTTGTATCACATCTGAAAGGATTCGCCGTGCTTGGCGGCATATCGAGATAGTAGTACATAACAAAGTAGGTGGCTGCCTCGCAGTTACCCTAGCTGGGGTCTTACGTGACTCTCCGCAAATGACATATGAGGAGCTCCAAAGGGCCTGTACGGGGAATTCGCTCTTGCATGGCACGTGCCGGGATCATGGCTTGGATTGTATGCGGAGGAAGATACAAGGGACGCCAACATAGCGTGGTATTTCGCCCATCCCCAGTGCCACCCATGTTGGGTGCTAAACCTTCCGGCCATCCAGCCTAGGAAGTGACCAATCCAGTACATGAGAAGTACTTGACACTCAACATGATGATAGTACGATATGTTGCGGCCTCTTAGCTTCATCGCAGCAGTCAGCCTCGAGCTTATAAACGCCGTGTCTCGGGTGAGAAGGCAGAGAGAGGCTTACGTGAAGAGGGACGACAACAGCCAGATGCTCGCATCTTTATAGGAACAGGAGACTCAGGGTAACGCGCCATGGCCTGCCTGCCAGTTGGATAAAGTGATCGACATCATAAGGATTCTGGGACCAAGGAAGTCGCATTCTCGCTAATTAACTCGCAAGGGTTCGAGTCTACGAAGCTGCAAAGTCCGATGGGTGTTTACTGTGTGTTATGATGTCTTAGCTGGGACGCGGGCCCCAGTGTGTCTCGCTTCGAGACTCAATGGCTCCGGACTTGAATACAGTGGACGTTACTATTGTTTTCTTGTGTGTGCTCAATTATTGCCGCCACTGGCGGTCACACTTGATGAGTGTAGAATCATGGCGAGGCTAATAACTCAAGGGAAGAATGAATCCGGACTGGTGAGGTGGCCGAGGAGCGCGGTAGCGCTTATCTGAACCGGACCATCCAAGAAGGGCCATGATGGACAAGACGGGCCATGTGCATAATTAACATGGTGAGGAATTCGGTGCTTGGACTAGCAGTAACTGTAGCGAACCGGTACATGAACTGGTTGTCATTCCGGGGGAGACTTTCGTCCTTGTCATTAGTCGGATCACCACCGCCAAGGATGACTGCGTCTGTTTCGTAGTCACGTCCGTCAGCTGTCGAGTTAAGCCGGCCATACCTCGTTCACCACATGGAGTGATGATGGTGCTAGGCGACACTCTCGCTGTAGGATGGTGTGGTTATTCGATGACGCGATGAAAGCTTTGGCAAGGCTCTCAAGGGAAAATCTCCGTCGAATCTCGTCAGACATTCTGGAGGATAGGAAGTTCCAGTCATTGAACGACCGGGCGAGCGAGACCGACCCGCAGCTCTGGGCCGCCGTTTTGACTCTTGAACACTTTTTGGCAGAAGACAAAAAAGCACCCGCACCAACGGGACTGGTAGCTCATTCGCGGGCTTTGGACCGATGATCGCGAGGATCTCTTTGCATTCCCTCACTGTGAATGGACGAGCCAAGGTTGAAAATATGTGGGAACGGACGTAGATGACCTGAATCGCTGAAATCCCCCGCAAAGACTCCACTATTCAAGCAAGGCTTTAGGCCTTTAGCAAGGTCGAGCCCCTGGAAGATCACTTCAGAAGGGGGAACTGAACTCCAATTTTTCCCCAACCATCTGATGGATCCGACACGGAGGATCCAAACCCCAACTTTGGTCTGCCCATGGGGAAAGAGCTGCCACCTTACTAAACATTTAGCACGACCTTCTTTTTTCTTTTGCTTCCTCTGGGGCGAGCGAAGATTGGAGCGCTGAAGGAGCATCAGCCAATTACAATGAATAGAGACTTTGAACAAATATAGTAAAATTCTACATTCCGAGTCAACGTCAATCTTGGATTGCGGATAGTACAGTAGAGGGATCCCCGACGGCATTAGGCCAAAGCTTGTGCGTTGCCCAGACGTTGATCCCAAGCCTGAAAGTCCTCGGCCAAGCAACATTATCGCCGCCACTTGGGCGGATCCTCCCAGCACCAAGAACTGCCAATGCCTTGGTATTTCGACCGCTCGTCTTGGAGAAGCTTGAAGCAGCGACAGCCAAGAGAAGATACCCTAGACAGTTAACTACGTAGGTGTGCAGTATGTTTCCGATGTTATCCCAACGTCTGCCCCCTTGTCCCAGGGAGAACTATGCCCGCAATCCCAGCATATCGCCTCTACGCCTCTGGGAGCCGCGTAATGGATACCGGCAAGCGATGCCTAGGTTGTTTGCTTAGGCTGTCCTCTTCTTGAGGCTCCATCCACACCATGGAGATCATACAATTGCGTATCGCAACTTGCGGTCAACGCATGGAAATCTAAGCCCATCTTCCGTGAAACGTTATTATCTTTCTACTACCAGCAAAGTACTGGACCTGGGGAAATGATCAGCGCGCCATTTCAGCGCAGCGCATTATTGCCGTCGAAAATACTCACAGTACATCTTTCAACGTGCTTACAATTGAGCCAAAAGTTCTTTAACCAGAACCAATTGTTCCAACTATGTGTTACCTCTTCACCTTTTCTCTCAGGTAATCTAAACGAATTTCCACAATTGTTAAGCAGACTTGACTTGTCTGCAAATGGATGTCGGCAGCCGAACAGTCGTTTTTCTTCCTGCATCTTCTTCGAGTCTGAGCACAAATGTGACCAGCACCAGAAGCCCACAACACCACAAAGAAGCTATCGAGTATCTAGAATCAATCCCGGCCCCATGGTTACAACTTGCAACTTGACATGCCTACCAACTACAGGCGCGCATTGGGTCGGCTAGCGGAGGGGAAAAAGTCGAAGTAAGGTCAACTGGTAGGCATCTTAGCTTGGCCATCAGCACCGCCGTGCCGATGTGACTTTTGTGTCCGAGGGGAGCTCCACACTTGTACCGTCGGCACGGGTAGGCTAACTCTGTACTGAATTGTGGTGGCGTTTCCTCTTCTTCCCACTCACGAGTACATCCGAGTACTTGGGGGATACATGGGCAATCTCTTGCCCCCAATCACTGACTGACTGGCTGCATGAACCTATCCAACCTTGACGAGCGCAGTTTGGCCATGGTGTCTGCAATGACTGGCAGGCGTCGAAAGCAGACAACGAACCCAAGGGACTTATTGATGGATAGACTCATCACAACAGCTCAGAGTCTCGGACGGACCCGCACAGGAATATGATCCCGGTATCTTGTGCCGGCCGGACTAGTGCTGCCGGTGACATCTGCCACTCCCGCTTCACGATAGATCTCATCTCGAGGCAGGCCGGATATACCGCTTCAGGGCATCGAACCAGACCCATGGCCTCTTGTGCCACTCGAATTACAATTGATTATTCTAATCATTCGGGCAAGCATCAAGGACCGGATAGAAACGGAAATCTTGACTGGCCATCTACGATATACTTTATCGTCACCATTGTTTCCATGCATGATGCACACGTAGAGCCCACGTGAGGCTGCGAGGGAGGAGCTTCTTACCTCGCAGCCTTGCTCCATCGGGATGAGGGGTTGGCACCATCGTGCTGCGGTGCGCAAAAAATAACCTTTCCGGGATCTGCTCCAGGCCACGAGGCACGCAAGGGGTGTCGGCCTTGCTGCACAAAGAAACTTCATGACCGTGTCTCCCGGGGCTTGCGGTGATCATGTATGTCTACGCGTTGGATCTCGCACGTGCTTGGGTAGCATCAAGCCACTACAGAATCTCTCTTGCTTCACAGTCAGTGACCCGGCTGCCGATTGGACATGGGGGCAAAGTCATTGCAAGTTCAAAACTTCGTCCAGGGTCTATTTCAAGTATACAAAAAGGCCACACTACAGTTCTACACCTCGACCGCGCTCGGGTGGCTATACAACTCGATTTGAAGACCCTCTGCGCACATATGGGTATCCAATGAAATGCAAACAAAACCCTGACCCCGTCTCCAATTCCGATCCGGCAGCAAAATTGTTACTGGTATAAAAAGGCAAAAAAGAAAAAATATGGTCAACATGTTCTATTGAATAGAACGCATTGGGATTTGAGCCCAATGCGGGGGTCGAACCCGCAGCCTTGAGATTAAGAGTCTCACGCTCTACCGATTGAGCTAACCGGGCGTGGCATTTGTTGTTGAGAGCGGCGTCCTTGTTGACGATCATGTAGAAAACTTTTAGCCTACGGGGTTGCCGAGGTTGGGTATAATATCTGGGTGGGTGTCGAGTGGCACACCCAGGCAGAGAAAAATTGATTCCCTTGGCAAGGATCACATGTGCTCTTTTGCTCCAGGGCCACACATCTATCGTCTAAAGTGCCATGTTTATGTTTGGGCCCGATGAGTTGTTGCAAGTGCAATGCACGCGGTATGCAAGCCGCTCGAGGCGTATCGCCAGCATAGGGCGATGATTCTAGGGCTTGACCATCATCTGTGGTCCCCTTTCAGCGTTCCCAAAATGCCCAGTCGCAGATCTGTGTTGCGTTCGTGATCTATTTTCACGGCGCGCAGCAATTCTTCGTATTTGCTCTTCCAGTGCTGAGCGTCTGCCTGCTCAGCCTCGGTGGCGTTGGTCGTACCGGGCCCGGGCTTCTGCTTCTTCCAGGAAGCGTGTGGTACAGTCTCAGACATGGAAAAGCTGCTTCTAAAAGCACCATATCGCAGACCCCATTTGCAGGTATATCTGCTCGAGTCTGGGCTGTCCTCGGTTCGCGTGACCAGTGCCTTCACGCCCCGCTGGAGTATACTGCCGCCAGCGAGCGCTGACAGGTTGAGCAGAAAAGCCTCGGGCGTGAACGCCTGCTTTTGCATATTTCCGATGGTCATCTTGGCAATGGCTACTGCCTCGTCGATGCCACATGGTGGGATCTTGTTGCCGCTCCCGTCGACCCAGTCGGCGACGAGGAGTTCCGACACGAAGATGCTCTCCACCTCCCGCACGTTGACCATGTTCTCGTCCTGAGTGTCTGCCGCTGGTTGTGTCGGCAGCCCGATCGGCGTTGCGGATAATGATTTTGTTCCTGTATATTGCGTAGAAGCACTTGCAATATCGGGGCCCGGTCTCAAAGCCGAGTTTGCTAGTTCGTTGTCATCAGTCCTAGCGGTAGTTGTCTGCCCATTCACCATGACGACTGGTGGTGGTGGAGTCGCCAGTCTCACATTCCCCCCTTGCCTTTCTGGCACTTGGAGAGACAGCCCGCTTGGACGACCTGGCCGTGCGGAATGGGGTCCGGCCGATGTGGGCGTTGGCACGGAGGTGGGCGCTGACGTAGGCCCAGATGTCGTGACCGAGGTGGGCGCAGCAGCAAAGTTCGGTTCCATGGCAGATGTGGGATGTGCTGATTGAGGTGTTGCCTGTCCGAAGGGATTTGTCTGAAAAGCCGCATCGCCATCAGGTACAGCGGACAAGGGTGTGTCTGTACTCCGTTGTAGAGGCGGCCTTCCGCGTGTCTTGCCCGTACCACCAGACCCACCGCTGCGCCATGCCGAAGACACCACCTTGGCTCCATGCCTCCGGTTCAAAGATTTCATTTTCATTGGTGTGATGGCCGAGCGAGGCTCGTCTGTCCAGAACCCCCTTCCGTTAATCGGTGTCATGGCCGACTGCGGATAAGCAGTCATCGGCGTCTGGCTGAGCTCAGAGGGCCAGGGGAAGGCGGACCCAGACCCAGGCAGAATACTAGATCTAGCCTCGTCTGCTGGAAACAGAAACCCTCTTTGGCCATCTGGATGGGCTGTCCAAGGCTCTGACACATTTGGCCGGGAGCCATTCGCGTCACTCAAGCCTGGCGAGTCCATCCTGGATCTTTGTGAAGGAGACTTGTTCAGGTCATCCTCTGGTTTCCGGCGACCACGACGAGGTCTGATCTGTGGTAATAGAGATCTGAGGGCCATGTCGTCTTCGGCAGCAACTCCATCTCTTCCCTCTGCGCGGAGGGGATTCCCATCTGTCGGCACGTGAGTCCAATACGGATGATCATTGCCAAGGAGGTATTCAAAGAAAGCATCGATGTGCACTATAAGCGTCGGGGTCAGCGATTATTCCCTGGGCTGGGGGAAAAACATATGGGACCTCGACTGCTCTACCCATCCTGCCTTCTATATCAAAAAGATTATATGGGAACCTGCTGAGATCTCACACATGGGGGTTTTACCCCGACGAGGAGTAACGTCAGAAACTACTTACTCGAATGCATCCACCTCTAGATGGCTCATATTAGTAACAGACCTCAACATGGCAGTTGGATATGATCACCCACCTTGAGCCTCACGGCGTACTGCTGTATCTTCTGAGAGCTTTGGCCTGTATCTGGTGGCGTGACACCTAGCTTCATGGCCAGATCAGCCCATGTTTTTAGCTCTTTTGTGTTGAGCTTTTTGATGAGTTCAAAGAGAACATAAGTGCTGAAGGCATTCCCGTCACTCTTTGGGGGCACCCGGAATGCCTCTTTCAATGCGTTCGCGTCAGTCTCGAGTGGGACCCCGGGGTTGCAGTAGAGAATGAAGTTGACATAAGCATCCTCGATCGAGTCACTTGTTACATTCTTGTCTGGCAGACTCTGTCTGTTGGCGAGTGACTTGGGAGAAGCGTTGCTGACAGAGGATGGCGGAGTTGGCTGTATTTCCGTGACTGATGGCATGGAAGTCGCCATCATGGCCGAGATCTAATGGTCTCGTTGTATTGAAAGGCTGTCCAAAGTTGTTCTTGAGTTATGCCGTAGGATTGCCATGGAAGGGACGCTGCAATGAGGAATAGACAACTTGTTATTGGTAGGGTGAAATGACGACGCTTTCCTCAATGCTCTGACCCTCGGAAAACCGCACATTCGGAATTTCAGAGTTTCGTGGCAGGAATCTCGACGCGCAGCCTTTCGCGGTGCAAGCGAAATATTGGAGGTATGCCGGAATCCTGGGCGTCCAAGATGACCTGGATGATAAGTGCCGAAAGCGCGCCTGGCGATGCAGAAGAGCAAAAGACGAGCCATTGACTCAGCCCATGACCAGCTGACGACATGCACTGGCTAGCATCGTACATGAGCCATGGGGAACAAGAAAGACAAAGTGGCGGCGATATGGCTTCAGGCGTGGGAAGAGGAGTGCATCGTGTCGTGAAAAACACATTGGCAAATGCAGGAGTTGCTTTATTTTTGGAACATTGAGCATGGGGGTCGAGGGGCCGTCTCTCAATTCAGCCACCCAGAATGTAACGACCCCAACTTACCTCTTGCTATTTATATACTCGTCACGTGATACAATCTGATGCAGGATGCACACATTCGAGTATAATCGACATGAAGCTGTGATGTTATGCGTGTTTTCTTCCAACATTCGCCTCACCGAGATTTCACAGAGATGCCGTGAGTCCGCGGCATTCCCTTTGGTGGTAAGTTATGGTCAACCAACTGGCCATCTTGCTAAACACAATGGTTTCTGCCTTGCAGGGCGAACAACCAACACCACCTACCTAGGTACCTTACCTGTTTGTTGGCCTGTGACTTTTTATCTTTCAAGCATGTCGTCTAAATAAAGAATCTTTCACTTGATATTTGGGAGGGCCTTCAAGAGTAAACGAATGCAGTTGTCGATGTAGGGAGTACTGACGAATAGTAAACCTAGGTCCCAGTAGGCGAAAAAGCGACCAGACTTTCCTTCTCCTTTGTATGCTATTGCCACAGGCAAACAGGCACTTTAGTATACGTATCTGTGGATCGCAAGGAAATATTGTATATTGCATGCAGACAAGGTAAGCTTCGTCGTAACTACCGAGATCTGTGCCTCCTTTGAGCTGTTATTGGCTGAGCTCACAGTGGCTTGTTCAACTTGTCGACTACCCTCGAATACCCAAGACGCGAGATCGCATTCCTTTCAGGTATATTTGTGGATGGTTCTTTGACTGATGAGTCTCTTATCAGGCCGGCATCAACGAGAAGACTAATAAATACGACCGGTCCAATGCGCATGATCTACAAATCAAATCTGTCGGCACAAGAGACATTGGACATGTGAAAGCCACTGTTCGATTCAGTGGGCATGAACCACTGAAATGAGACACGCGGGAAAAAACGCGGGGAGACAGGGGGGTCGTGTAGCACTGTTAGGGGTGTCGCGCACTGGAAGACGGCAGCTGTCCAGTGGAACGCGTCCCCTGCCTGAACTACCCGCCTGTCAGTTGGGAGAGAAACACCCGAATTGCCAGTGACATCAGTCGGACCTCGGCTTCATCTCCCTTCTGACAAGCTCCATCCATCCACCCCCAAGCCGACCAGCGAAAAGAAGGTGTGCGATCATCTGAACGGGCAGAGAGAACAACTATATTGTTTTCTTGGGATATGAGCGCATCAGTCTTCAATCTCTTGGCTTCTACCTATCACAGACTCGTCGATCCGGACTGAAAAAGATAACAAACGGGACTTTCGATTCTCTCATTCCAAACTCCACATAGCCTTCGGCATCCATCCGAGTATATACCATATCAACAACATAACTCACAACCACCACCATGGCTCCGGCAGCTTCCAAACCCATCATTCCGCAGAATGACAATGTCGCACACGCCCTGGCTGGAGCTGGCGGCGGCGTGCTGTCCATGATCTTGACGTAGGGCTCTCTACCATCCCGCCATCCTGATCTCGTCCCTCCTCGGCCCAGCACCGAGATCGGCTCTTTCCTGCTTTTTGCCCCGGCTAACTCGACCTTCCCTTCTCCGCAGATACCCCCTGATTACCCTCTCGACGCGCGCGCAGGTCGAGTCGACCCGGGGCGAGACGGCCTTCCTGACGGCGGTGCGGCGCATCATCGCGCGCGAGGGCGTGTCGGGCCTGTACGCCGGCCTGGACTCGGCCGTGTTCGGCATCAGCGTGACCAACTTCGTCTACTACTACTGGTACGAGTGGACGCGGGCCTTCTTCGAGAAGGCGGCGCAGAAGGCCGGCCGCCCGGGCACCAAGCTGACGGCGCTCGAGTCCATGATGGCCGGCGCCCTCGCCGGCTCCGCCACCGTCATCCTGACCAACCCCATCTGGGTCGTCAACACGCGCATGACGACGCGCAAGCGCGACATCGAGGAGGAGAAGGGCGCCGGCCAGCCCGGCGCCGAGCGCAAGCGCAGCCCGACCACCATCGGCACCCTGCTGGCCCTGCTCAAGGAGGAGGGGCCGCAGGCCCTCTTCCGCGGCGTCGTCCCCGCCCTCGTCCTCGTCATCAACCCCATCCTGCAGTACACCCTGTTCGAGCAGATGAAGAACGTGGTTGAGAAGAAGCGCCGCATCACGCCTGGCGTCGCCTTTGTGCTCGGCGCCCTCGGCAAGCTCTTCGCCACTAGCATCACCTACCCGTACATCACGGTCAAGTCGCAAATGCACGTCGCGGGCAACGGCCAGCGCGAGGGCATGGGACAGGCCATCAGCCGGGTGATCAAGGAGGAGGGCTACAAGGGACTGTACAAGGGTGAGTCTATTCTATTCTTTTGGGGGATTTATTACCGCTCGATTTCCCAAATTCGAGGTACACGTTTACTGACTTGACAATAGGCATTGCTCCCAAGGTGACGCAGAGTGTCTTGACGGCAGCATTCCTGTTTGCATTCAAGGATGTGCTCTACGAGCAGACTGTGCGCTTAAGAGGTACGGCGGCCAAGAAAGCCCTGGCTTAAGCTGTTGTGGATGATATATGCGGACGTGCATGCTTTGTAGAGATCACTGTTCTTGCGCTGACATGATCCGTTGATGCGTCTTTGAATCATTGAAAAAGATTGGTTCGTGCACATCCAATGGGGAGGGTAGAATATCACAGTGTAGCTGGCAGCTGTATGTTTGATTTGCATAGAGTATATGCCGGATGCCGCTTGCATATGCCTAGCAATCGCACAACGTCGCAATATTAGGTATCTAAGCAAGGTCATCTCTTTCTTGTACAGTCTAGTCTAAATCCAACTTCTTAGACCATTTCACGCATCTGGTGCTGTCGAGACGATCTTGGGAACGATCCACCAGTCATGGTATCCTTTGCCCTCTTCCGGCATTTCGACCTTCAGCCCCATTTGCTCGCCGTCGAGACCCTCGCCAGACTTTTCTATCGCCTTCTGCAGCATGGTCACGGCGAGTCCAGCGAATATGGTAGCCTTTTGGCAGTTCTTGACGTTTGCAAGCCACCTGTCGTGGCATCCGACAGAGAACGTGTTCTGTTCCTGCATCCGGCTCAACGCTTCGTACCCCTTCTTTGCACCACCGACGGCCCCATCGGCGTACTTGAGCAGGTCGGGAATCGAGGTCTCGGGCTGTTGTGTCGCCTTTGTGAAGTCGTCAAAGGACGGCAGCTGTGGCAATCCGATATTGACGAAGGGCTTCATGCGAATCTCGTACCGGAGCAAATCGTCACTATACGGACGTGGCGGCGGCTTGATCAGCTTCAGGCGCTGCAGCACGGTATAAAGACAGCAGAGGCCGTCTGCAAACTCCCACGTGCATGCTGCATCAAGCATGGTCACCCGAATGTATGACATGGACTTCATGTACTTCTCCTCCTTGGCCGCACTATAGGTCTTGGTTGCGTTGCGAGCTTCGAACATCGACTTCATTACAAAGTTCTTGATTCGGTCTCCGTGTTGTGCTCGTGTCTTGGCAACATAGTTGAGGTACCAGTACATCCCAGCAAGCTCGTCGACCTGGTAGACAGACAATTCGAAACCAAGCTGGACAATCCATTCCATTTGCCGCAGCTTGTATAGATATGCCCAAGAGGAGAGCGGAAGCGAATAGCCCACTGGGCCGTTCTGTGCTGTGTATGGCTGCTCGTCTAGGACGTGCTGGAGCAAATTGTCAATCTCTTCAACATCGGCTTGGAGAAGATCCCATTCTTGTATGCTGTGGCACAAGGTCCGTCTGACTCGACACCTGTTTTGACAGAATATCCTGTACAGATCGAGATAGCAGTCGGCAACTCGTTGGCGGAATACTTCCATCTGAGCCGCCGTCTGGTGCCGAGGATGCGTCACCACCTCCACGGTGTCGTTGAGAGGATCAGTTTGTGGCGCATTTGGGAGACATACAATCGAGAGATCATGGTCCAGTATGTGACGAATACTATAGGAGCCCAAGACGATCATCTCTTTGAACATGAGCCCCTGCATCAACGTTCTGATGATCACTAGCGGCTGCGGTCTCCTTGCTTGAAAGGACGAGACAAATGTCTGACTATATCAGCATGATGCCGAAGTATTCACGAGGAGCGGGGACCTTACCATGAGACTCTGCGGATCGGAATATATCAGAATGTTCATCGCTTCCTTGCCGTCCTGTGCCATCCGCTTGAAATGGTCACACGTATCCTCAAAGGTCAGTTGAACAATGGGTCGCGGTGGCATGGTACTAGCCAGACGCCGTTGCATCTTTGTGCTGAATGCTTCTGGCACCGGCGTACCGAGCGAGTGCTGCTTCCTGAGATGCTCCAGAACCCCGCTCATCATAATCCAAGGGGTCTTTAGTGATTCAGGGTTTGCTCTGGCAATGCCGACCAGTTCCATCGCGCGGAGAAATGCTATTCTGAACTCGAGGCGAAGGTCCAAGGCCTCTCGCACTTCCTTGGACAACCTGTTGCTCATGGACCGAAGTTCGGATCGAGTGTTGCGGAGCAGCTCATTGATGTCATCCAGAGATATGTTTGTGAGCAGGTCGCGATCGTATGTGTTTGTCACAAAGTCCTCCTCCTAGATTTAATCTCAGTCATGGTTTACTGATGGCAGCGGCTCGAAAACAACGTACCTCGTAATAGAGTTCATCTTTCACAAGCTCGTTGACGTAATAACACCCTTTCAGCAGTGCTATACCGTAAGCTCGGAGAACAAACAGAAATGGCGACTTCGTTTTCCATTCTTCTGATTCTCTGTCAAAATTGGCATCGTCTAGGCACATCGGTATCGGTTGCATGAGGGTCTCGAGATGGACACTGGTGAAGAGTGTTTGAGACAAGGGATAGCCAAGATGCCAAGCCATCTATGCTGAATTGTTAATTCATTCCCCTGCGAAGAAATAGCACTGATCACGTACCTCGAGGCAAAGCAGTTGATCGATTATGCCCAAGATTTCCTCGGGCAGCAGGTTCTTGGTTACGTCATATTCCTCGTCAAGAGATTCACCCTCTGAAAGACAGCCACTGTCCATCTTCGGGTCCATAATCTACAAGCGTGGTCAATTTTTGTTTAGGCATGGCAATATTGTGAAATCCGCAATGCACACGCACCTCAAGGGCTGAGACGGACTCGAACAGCGTAAAGTGGCCATCTTTGATGAGTTCGCCAGGTGCCAATTCTAACGAAAATTGGTCAGCAGAGGAATCTTTCTCTACAGTATCCAAGATTCTCCAGGGCATCACATACTCTTGACGGCGGCCGCAAATTTGTCCGTGATGTCTATTGCCATGATGCCAGGATGAGAGGCAATCTGCGGCAGCAGAGGTGGGACTGATGTCCGGCTTCCGCTTGGTTCCTCCATGAGCAAGGTAGAGTTCGTTTTGGCGGACCCACGAGGGGTGACCTGCTTCCGTCGCAAGCTGTGGATGCGGATCGCTTGTGTGAGCGCGTCTTTGAGACCTGGAATATAATGGCTGTGTACTGCCAAGTATATTCTCCTTCGCTCTGACGATTTCAAGGCCCAGAGTCTGCTGCGACAATCGTAGACAAAAATGTTCCAAAATGTGGCCAAACACTCAAGGTCGTCGAAAAAATGCTGGGCCCCACGGAAAGCTGAGCGGCCTTCGCATTGAGCCTGGGAGGGTACAAGCAGGAATTTGGACGAAGCAAGCCGGTGGCATCAGGAAGGTCTCAGTCAAGTAAACCGAAAACAAAAGAACGCCAATTGTTGGATAAAGACTAAGAGCAGAAAGGGAGATACAGTTTAGTTTAGAGTGGTTGGCAGTGAGTGCCTGATCTTAAGGCTCAAGAGGCAGGCCGAGCCTTCCCGGCTGTCCTCCGCCAAAGCTTGGGGGGTGTTGCGGGACGCCGGCCACCCGACTTACCTAACTTTAGATAGTGTGCAAAACGGCATCATACTACAAGAACCAATACTACAGATATCAACATTCAGGTTTCGCGGCCGTGTGGCTTGTGGGAAATAGAGCAAGTCTAGAATTTTTTGAAGTTTTAATACATCTGTACAAGGGCAGAGCTATGCAGTGCAGCAGTCAATGGCCGTAAGTGGCCTCGAACTTCCAAACTTCAAAGGCATCCTGGCGATATCGCTATCCCCATTTGCCCAATACGGCTCGTGAGGGCTTTTTCCGTTGTCACAGTCTTCGGTTCGTGGTCGTCTATGCGGAGGCAGCCTCCTTCGTGGCAGCCACGTTGGCCTCGTTCAGGTTCTTGACCTCGCCCATCTTGCCGTTCTGTTCCGTGAGGGATAATCCGTCAGTATCTCGGCGGGAAGGGAAGCATTGGGTGCGGGATCCCACTCACCGACCACTTTGCGAAGCGCAGGTCCGACTCTCCACGGCGCTCGGCGAGGATTCTCTTGTCCTCCTTCAAGCTTCGGCGCACGACGCGAGATGCGACCGCGAGGTAGCGGTTGTAGCTGTTTCGGAGACGTCCAGTTAGCGACTGCTCGGCATCGGCCCGGGGCGCTTCCAGAATGGAGAGCGGCTGTGCAAAGAGCCAATTGACTCACGTAAGACCGGCGGCTTTCCAGGCGAACACCATTTTGACTGTTGTTCTGGTTGTCGGGATTGATTGGTACGATGAAGTTGTTGCTAGAGGTGAAATGCTGCTACCATGAATTTCGGCCCCTGCGAATTCGAAGGCCGAGCTAGCCATCACGTGACGCTAGCCTTTCTTGTCAACCCAAATTCGATCATCTTGTTCAAAAGACATAACATAAGGGAGATTTCTATAAACATCTGATTGTGAATTTTGTTCCCTTATTGTCCATGGTTCACATTTTTAATGTAATTCAATAAGATTCTAGGATTATCACTCGTGGGCAAGGTGCAAACATCCTGGTGGTCAAGTAGCTGCTGGCAATGTAGCCGATGGACACTCAAGCATCGTTTATCGCTCCACTCCAGCATTCTTGAAGCAGCCTTTAAACTGAACTCAAAGAAACTCTAATGAATTTACTATATGCACAGTGTACTAGTCACGATTCTACAGCAAGGAGCTGAATGTTGTACAAGCCCATTCGCCATTTCCCAGTTTATACCTTAAGACCAAGCTCCTCAGCGTATGGCAGTGCGTGCAGGTCACCAACGGCGGCAACCGAGGCCTTGCCATCAACAAGAGTCTTGGCGGCCTAGAAATAACACGATTAGTATGTCTAGACTCGAATAATAGCTTAGTAATGATGGGAGCAACTTACAGTCTTCAACTTCTCTGCCGTAACACCCTCCAAGCTCTTGATCGTCTCGGCAATCTGGAAAGGCTTGCCGCTGTGGACCAGGCCAGAACCAGCCGAGAGGATGGTCGAGATACCGGCCTCGCTGCTGGACAGGGCGTCAAACTTGGCCTTGGCAATAGCCTTGGTCAGGTCCTCCTTGCTGATGTTCTCAACAACGCTCTTGAGAGCCTTGACGGCCTCCTGAGCAGTGCTGCGCACGACACCGGCGCTGCCAGAGATCTGGATGGTGAACAGACCAGCGTCAGAGTATGCCAGGTTGGAGGCGAAAGCAGTGGTGCCGGGGTTGTTGGAGGCAATCTTGGAAAGCAGGGTGAAGCCAGGGGTCCACTTCACGTTGGATTGACCACCGAGCAGAGCAGCCAGGACAGCGACCTCAGGCTTGAAAGAGCCGAAGCTGGAGCCGGGGAAAGCGATGACCAGGGCGTTACCACCGGTGTGGGCAGTACGCGACTCTCCGCCGAAGTATGTCGTCGAGGCCGAGCTGGGGGAAGAGCCCGAGGCAGGAACAGACTTGAAGAACTGCTCGGTCCACTTGGAGAGGGCGGCAGTGTTGGCACCGTCACCGACAAGGGCGATGTTGGACTTGGAGTAGGCGTTCTCGGCGAATGCGGCAATCTTGTGCTCGTCGAGGTAGCTCTTGAGGGGAGTCGAAGGCGAAGGGTACAGCGGTGCGCCGAGACCGGTGTGGAATGCGACGGAGTGGGCTGCGTCGAGAGCCAGGGCGGAAACATCACTGCCAACCCTGGACTGCTTCAGGTGAACCACTCGCTCGACCTCCTCGTGGAACTCGTAGGCTAAATATGATGATGAGCACATGAACTCGCGTCAATTGGCTGTGACAAACATACTGGTGTACTTGGTCTGCGAGATGACCTCAGCCAGCAGCTCGGTGAAGTAGGGGATGTCCTCGCGGAGGAAGCTGGCCTCGATGACGAGAGCCTCCCTGGTGTGGTATGCGTTCAATTGACCTCCGAGCAGCTCGCTCTCTCGCGTGATTCGTAGGGCGGATCGTTTCGTGGTGTTCTGTAGCAGGTGCGTCTAATTAGCTCAATCGCTCCGGCTGGCGGTCCGACGCGCGACATGCCTTGAAAGCAAACTCCTCCAGACCAGCGGTCAGTCCAGGGGCCGACTGGTATCTCGTTCCGGCCTTGGCCACGACGGCCAGGCGAGTGGTAGGGCCATGGGAGTCTCTGGTCGCAACCTTGACGCCGGCAACATCGGACGTCTCGAAGGTAGGCGAGGCGGAAGATGAGGATGCGGCAGCGTAGCCACGACGCTGCGCAAGCTTAGAGGAAGCCTGGCGGCAGGTGGCCAGCTGGGCACCTCTCGAAAGAGCCGTCCTGGAGAACATGTTGGAAGGGGGTGGTCGCCGACAATTGACGATCTGGATACGGTCTGCGTCAACACAGGTGATGGTTCTTGACCTCAGAGCGAAAAGCAGATGCAGGCCAATTCCGGGTTGCCAGCCGAAAAACTACCGTCAGATTGGCCCAAGCTTTAGGCCAACTGACCACTAAGATTGCAGAAAATTCCAAGCAGCATCGATTGTCTGGAGGCAAGTGCAGGTAAGAAGCCCATTTACAGATTCCACGAGAGATCAATTGATGAGGAGATGGAACAAATGTGAAATGCATAGAGTAAAAATTAATTATTACCGATATATAACGCTTATGGCCTATGAATGGCGATGCACCTACGTGCTGCCTCTGATCCACGGATCTTCTCTTACAAGCTGCAGGCCGCCAGGTGCTGCGCAGCTGCCAGACCTTTATGCAGCGCCTGGGGTTCTCCGTTTGCTGCCCGCTTAGCGCGACGCAAAAACTCGACTGCAGGCATTCGAAAGTCGCATTGCTGCGGCCTCTGGAAGCTCCCCCACCATGAAATTCTGCCGCCCAAAGTCGCATCCATCTTTGAGATCGCTAAGCACTGACTGGATGATGACTCTTTGCTGAATCACTCAACGCACAAGCTACTGCACACTTGATCACGACCGCGCGACGACCTAGAAACTCTGCCTTCGACAACAAATGACTCTGCGGTAGCGACTGTGGCTCTAGAGTTCGTGAGAGGTTCTCTAGATGCCGAATTGAGGATCCCCATATAAATATTCTTTTTCTCGGTATTGACAGGCGCCTGTCGCAAACGCAACCATGGCAGTGGTAAGTCACTTGCAGCTCTACCAATCCCGGCGACGGTCTAGACAAGAAGTCGAAATCTAGCAATGTCTCGTTTTCAACTGTGCAAGAAGTCGCTCTGGTTAACATTCTTTGCGACAGACAAAAAATGTAGCGGAGCTCTCCGTTCTGCTCATAGAAGAGTCCTATGGCCAGCTTCCTGCGGTATGTCACATTTGCCCACCACTCTTGGATCGTCGCCAACTAATTACTTCTGTGCAGCGCATATTTGATGTATTATTGTCAAAGGGCAGAACCACCCTCAAACAACTGGCACTGAACACGTCCATGAATCAACGTCTCGTCCGACACGGTCTCGTTGTCCTAATTCAACAGAACCTCATCTTCCACCATACTCTCCCCGATACGGATGTCACACACTACGAGGCCAACGTCGAAGAAGCTTACAATATCGTGCGGATCGGAAAGATCCTTGATGCAGTCCACCGGGGTTATGGCCAACTGGCAAAAGAGCTGGTCCACAGGGTCCTGGTCAACGGGCACATACGAATGGACTCACTCACGAAGCACAAGTCGGCTGGCCTGGCGAATGGAGAGACCCGTACGAACGGCCATACCAATGGCGCAGCATCCGAGACTTCTACCACCGAGCACGAAGACGGCGACCAGTCGCAGCAGACTTTTGACACCATTGCTCATCTTATCGCCGTTGGTATCCTGGAGCCCCTCAACTTAGATCTGCTCCAGCCGCCAGATGATTTGCGTGCCGAGATCGAAAGTGATGTTATGAGGGAGTACCCGACAGGCCTACGCGGCACCAAGCAAAAGAACGACTACAATGCCAAGTGCGCCCAGATCTTTCGAGAAAGAACGGAAGTGAGCAAAGATTTGAGGCGAAGCCTGGAACGGGATTACCTCTCGGCTCCAGCGAAACGCCGCAAACTCGAAAATGGTTATTCAGCACTGGACAGAGATAGCATCATTGAGGCAAGCATTCTGGCTCAAAAAACTGTCCGAGACGTTGGCTAACTAGTATATTCAGCCGGACACTATCCTTCATGTCAACTACCATAAATGCATGGTTGAGCTTCGCAACCACCGACTTGCTCACTACGCCGAAGACATGATCGGACCTGTCACTGCTCAAGTCTACGCCGCAACTTTGACTGCTTTGGGCAAGAAGCTGCAGCACTGTCACTTGAGTGCAGAGAGCTCGGCTGGTGATATACCGCAAGCTCCTTCAGTGACCACACTCGATATTTACGAGTATCTGAGGCCTTCTGTCGACGTTTTCTCCGGCATCGGCAGGTGCGACGCCGAAGCTATCAATATTGCCCATGCGGAAGAGATCCACGCCAGTCCACCGGACGAGGATGGTGACCAAGATATGGACAATCTGGCTTATGGACATGACGACACTAGTGGTGATGTGGAAATGGCCAACGGTCATCATATCAATGGACACCAAGAAAGCGACACGAAGGTGGTTACCAGTCAGAATGGTACGCGCGATACCAAAGTCAAGTTTGCCGAACGCGTACCCACAAAAATGGAGCGAATGCAGCAGATGCGGCAGCATTTGCTCATCTTGGCCGAGAGCAACATGGGATTTGTCAGGCATTGCGGTACGAAAGATCTGGGAGTGTGGACTGTCGACTTTGGGCACGTGATTCCCAAGCTTCAGCTCTTCGAGATTGATGCTCTCATTGAGGAATCTTTTGGCCGACAAGGACTACGCCTGATCAAGGTTCTCCGAGCCAAGGGCAAAATCGATGACAAGACTCTCCCGACTTTCGCTCTCATGAAGAAGAGTGACGTTTACCTCAAGATGGCGGAGATGGAGCTGCAAGGTTACTTGGAGGTTCAGGAGGTGCCACGCGACAACAACAGAACGGCCAGCCGCACGTTGTTCCTGTGGTTCTTCGACAAAGAGCGCACCATGGCCCGGGTTGTCAATGACACGTACAAGGCCATGTCTCGGCATCTCCAGCGGCTCGAGGTTGAGCGCCTCAAGAAGAAAAATGTTCTCTCGGTAGTACAACGCAAGGACGTCCAGGGTATGGAAGAGGAAAAGCTCAGAGGTGACATTTACAACGAGTACCAAGAGTTCCTCGATATCGAAAGCAAGCTTCTTGGCCAGATCGGCAGATTGGATGATCTTGTCAGTCTGTTCCGAGACTTTTGAGCAAAGATTTTCGGCCTTTTTTCTTTTCCAGCATCGACATCCCGGTAGATAAAAAGTATTGCATTTCAGAGCGGCGTTCCGGTCCTCTAGTCTATATAGCATTGCCAGATAGGCCTTGGTCTTGCATTGGGCGGCGTTATACCTCAGGAGTGGCTTCAGTCAGAGAAGGACAAGGAAAACTAGGACATGCCTACAAAATATCTATTACCAAATGGTCACATATATTGCTACGAGCATATAGTACGACCAGATTGACATTAGAATGTAATCGTTCCAATGAGCAAATCTAAACTGACTTACCACAATAACGCACAAGTGAAACCCATTATCGATATGCAGCACATATTCACACCATGGTCAGATAGGTTGGGCATGGCTTTTACTCATTTTATTGACTCTATCTGGTCAAATTGTCTCACTGTCTATTTTTCTTTTCCTGGCAAAAGTATACCAAACGCTGCGATGTGCCCAACATCGGATGGCGCAAAACAAACACTGGCCGAAACACATCACCTCATGTCCCAAGACTGCACGTGCTTCTTGTCCTGGCCGCTGGCGCCCATGCTGGTCTTGATGATCAGGCCCCTGGGCATGTCGGCGGGCGGCTCAAACGTGACCTCACCCTCGAGCACGTCGCCCTTCTTGAACGCCGTCGACTCGCCGTCCTTGTACTTGTGCATGAGGAAGCCCTGCCTCCAGTGGGTCTCGGTGTTGAAGGGGCCCGTCGTGAAGGCGACGCGGTCCTGGTCCTGCTTGGCCCAGTCGTCGGCGACGGACTGCGCGTCGACGCCCTGGTCGTCGCGCGAGGGCGCGAAGAAGTTGTCGAACCAGATGAGCAGGCCGTCGACGGCGTCGACGTCCTGGCTCAGCTCGGACCGCCAGGTGGTCGAGAAGGTCAGGTCCTCGGCCCGGATGGTGTACAGGTCGAGCAGCTTGAAGCCGGCGGGGGCGCCGCAGACGGTGTCCTTGGGCCAGTGCAGGACGCGGACCTCATTCCAGATGCCCGACTGCATGGCCTTCATGTCGAAGCCGTAGACGTCGCGCCAGAAGTGCACGTTGTCCATGACGTACTCGGAGTCGGCCACGGGCGCGATCCACATGTTGCAGCTGCTGGGGACCAGCAGGCCGTCGGGCTTGAGGTAGCGGTCGCGCGCGTACAGCACCGACGGCAGCATGGCCTCGTACAGCAGGCAGTAGCCCATCCACTCGCTCACGATGATGTCGACCTGGTCCACCGGCAGCGTCACCTCCTCCATCTTGCCCTTGACCAGCGTGATGACCGACGACAGGCCCGCCGTGATGACGTTCTCGCGCGCCTTGTCGATGATGTCGCTGGCGTCGACCGAGATGACGCGGGCGGCGCCCGCCTTGGCGCAGAACATGGACAGGATGCCCGTGCCGCATCCAATGTCGAGCACCGTCTTGCCGGCAAAGAGGTGCTTGTTGTTGTAGATGAAGTCGCGGTAGCCTTCTGTGCGAACTGTGTCCTTGAGCATAGTCTCATGGATATCTAGGATGATTGTAAGCAAATGCTTTCTTCTCTGTCACAATGCCTGTACGGGGCTCAGTTAGGACATACCATTGCCGGCGTAAGACTCCCAGTAGTAATGGGAAGCATCCTCGGGCTTCTTGGGAGCAATCTCCTTGCCCTTGTTTGCAGCCTCCGCCTCTGCAGCTTCGACGCTACCCCATCTCTGGTCCAGAGTCTCGGAGACGGTGGCGCGGTAAGCCTCAAACTGTGCGGTGACGCGCTGGAGTTCCTCCTGGAGGTCGTTGTTGCGCTTCAGCAGATCATCTACAACTGTGCCGTCCTGGGCCGCTGCCGTGTTGTTCTCTGGCACGACGTCTGGCAGATCAAAGAGTCCAATAATGACGGCATCGTCGTCCAGGACTGGCTTCAAGTATTGGTCCGACTCGAAGTCTGACTTGGAGATGTTTTCCGACACGGACTGACCGTCATGAACTTGAGAACGAACTAGCACAAAATTAGCCGTATTCTGTGCCATCTCTGCGAACCGAAAATTCGGTGGTCGACTCCGTTTGCTTTCAAGGAGTCCAGAACCTTGATTCTCGAAACCTACAACTCGGATCATGTGAAAGTAAAAAAAACCTACTGTAGTTGACCAGCTTGACACATCCGTGGAAGTCGAGCTGCAGCTTCTGTCGGAGGGCCAAGAAATCGAAGCCGTGCTTCTCCTTGCAGTGCTCCAGCATGGGCAAGACATCGGGGAACACCTTGTCGTCGAGCAGTGAAATCACCTGCTGGGTCTCCTCCTCGTCCTGCTCGACGTCGTCCCAGCCCTCGTCGTCCTCCTCTCTCGAGTCGGACGACTCCGAGTCGCTGATGAGCTCGTTGGCCTTCTCGGGCTTGAGTGATGCCATCTTTCAAATTTCTCTCTCGAAAAAAAGAAAAGACGAAATCAAATTGCCGAATTCTGGAAAAAATAAATGTTTGCAGTAGCTGGTGATTTTTTCGACACAAATTGGGCAATATGCAAAATTGTGGTGGATACCAAATTCTTAAAGCGAAAGCTGAGAACGCATGCCGGCCGCGCAGAGAATTGGTTAAGTGCATCAATCATCCTTTGTTCTGTAGATGTTGCAGCAACCGGGGCGGTTTAGTCTCAAGTGCCGCCCAATCCCTGCCTTACTATAAACTTCCAAGGCGCAAACGGCCGCTTGGGGGCATTTGACTTCTTTTACTATTCAATTGATGAGCATGGATGCATCAAAGAATATGACTGAGAACTGCATGACAGTTTCTCTTTTGTTTGATTTTTCCTTTCAGCCACTTTTGATGTGGTCAAGTTACGCCTGAAGTAGTCCAAATATGTCAAATGTACGTAGATAGGGGTTTGCTCAGCAGTCTCTGCTCTCGGAGAGCGTGGACGGAATTGATGCTTGGTACAATTCATTTCGCTCCATGTGCGATCTCGATAGGATCCATAAACAGCGGGCCGCCATTATATATACATATCCCATGGTAGAGTCACTAGTCAACTCCGTCATCGTCGTCTTCCTCGTCCTCATCGTCGTCGTCATCATCGTCCTCTCCTTCTGACACTGCACCGCCAAGCTCCTGTACTTGCTTCTGTAGAACTGGTTAGCAGTCATGCCCTCATGTAACGCTGACTGGTACCTGAGGCTACTGACCTTATACTTCTCGACCCTCTCCTCAAGGTCACCGAAGACCATGAGGAGGTCATCCAACTCCGTCTGCGTCGCCACTCTTTCCTCGTCTTTTGTCTTGAGCTCAGCATCTTTCTGCTTGACCACACTGTTGATCTCATCCAGCAGCTTTTTCGCCTTCTGGAGGTCGTCCTTGGGGGTCTGAGATTCGGCCTTGATCCGTGACAGTTCCTCTTCGGTTTGTTTGGACTGAAGTTTGGCTTTTTCGAGCTCGTCTTCGGCTTTCTTTGATTGAGATTTAGCCATCTGCAGTTCGTCTCCGATCTTCTTGGAATCGGACGTTGCCTTTTGAAGCTCATCCTCGGCCTTCTTGAGTTTGGCCTGAAGTTTCTCCAGTGCTTCGTCCTTCTGCTGCTTCGACTGTGACTTGGACTTGGCAAGCTCTTCTTCGGCTTTCTTGAGCTGAGTCTTGAGCTTCTCAACCTCATCATCCTTTTGCTTTTTGGAATCAGATTTGGATTTCTTAAGTTCCTCTTCGGCTTTCTTGAGTTGGCTCTTGAGCTTTTCGACCTCGTCGTCTTTCTGCTTCTTCGATTGAGATTTGGCACTCTTGAGTCCATCCTCTGCTTTTGTGAGCTGCTCCTTGAGCTTCTCGACTTCGTCGTTCTTTTGCTGCGTCGATTGAGACCTGGACTTTTGTAGCTCGTCTTCACTTTTCTTGAGCTTGGACTTAAGCTCAGCAACGTCATCCTGGGCTTTCTTGAGCTGGGACTGGGTCTTTTCAAGGTCATCGTTCTTCTGCTGTTTCGGCTCCGACTGAGCTTTCTGGAGATCGCTTTGAACCTTCTCGAGTTCGGCTCTGCTCTTCTCAAGCTCGGCTTTGCTCTTGTCGAGCTCATCAGCATGCTCCTGTTTGAGACTGCTGCTAAGCTGCTCGAGCTTATCACTGTGCTTCTTTTCAAGCTCTGTCTTGGCCTTCTCGAGCTGAGACTTTTGCTTCTCTAGCTCGCCAGTGTGGTTCTGCTTGAACTCGGCCTCGACCTTCTCGAGGCCTTCGGCGTGCTCTTTCTCGAGTTGCGATTTCAAGTCCTTGAGCTGGTTCGCCTTTTCAGCTTCCACGGTCTCAACGCGGGCATTGTAGTCGGCCTCAAGCTCTTGGATACGTGCTTCTAGCTGAGTCGTTGCATTCTTTGCTGAATCTTGTGCTTCCTTTAGTCGGGTTTGGAAATCTTCCGCTCGCTTCTCAGCTTCCTTGACTTTGGCAGTTTCAGCCTCGAATTGAGCTCTGGTACTTTGAAGCTCGTCGGAATGCGTCTTGACTGCCTTCATTGAATCTGCTTCCAGTCGACTGATAGTAGCGCGAAGCTCTGCCATCTCAGCACCGGTACGGCGCTCTTTTCGAGCCGCCTCAGCTTCAGATGTCTTCTTCACATAATCAAGTTGTCGCTGGATCTCTGCCGTCTTGCTTGTAGCTTGCTCTTCAGTTGATTTCAGCTGCTGTTCCAGACGTTGAAGGTTTCTGAGAGCATCTCCAAACTTCTGCTTGACATCCTTGTTCTCTGCATCGAGGTGTTTGTTCTGGCCCTCCAGTTGGTCGACCTTTCGCTGGAGCGCCTTCGTCTCCTGTTCATGCTTGCGCTGGTAAGCTCTGACTTCGTCGTCATGCTTTCGCTGCAAAGATTTGAAAGACTCTTCGAATTTGCGGTCGGTGGATCTTGTAGCTTCTTCGTGCTTCCGATGCAGGGATTTGACTTCATTTTCGTGATTTCGATGTAAAGCATCATTGAGAGACTTGATCCTACTCAACTCTGCCACCGTGCCTTCCAACTGTTGCCCTAGCTGTTTGCTAGATGCGGAGCCGTCCATAAGTGAAGACTGCCAGTTTTTGTAGTATTCGTCTTGTTTGGCACGCACAGCGTCAAGTTCTGCTCGAAGATCGTCAACGAGCTGTCGGGATACACCCATCTCTTCGCCGTTTACCACCACAGACGTCTCAATCGCAGGATCCGTATCGATTGCGCGAATGATTTGATTGCAGTGGTCTTTGTAGAACTCGACAAAGGTTTCGTCGAAGAAGACTTCTGGAAGCTCTCCAGAGTCATCGGCTTTCTGAGGGATGACCTCGAAATCCCGCATCAGAGGATGTTTGAGAAGATTTCGCAAGGAAACTTGGTAATTGCCCCGGCTCATTCGTGACAGGAGAGCCTCGTGTAATGACGGGCGTGGTATTGGTGACTCCCTGGTGGAGTATTCATAAATGATACCCAACAGCATGGCACTTAGACCGCGGACTATGGGGTTGCTTTTCGGTTCCTGAACAACTCCTGTAAGTCCTTGCAGATGGCTTCCTTCTCCTAGAAAATCATCAACGCCTGCTGGATTGTGCCATAACCATCCGATGAGTAGCATAAGGTATCCGACAACGACGCGTTCATCTATCCCAGTCTTCAAGCCGCTGACCAGATGGGCAGTAATGGTTTGTATACCAGTGACCACCTCTTCGCCACTTTCAGCATCGCCTTCGGTCAAAGACATGGCAAGCGCCTTGGCCTTTGGCTCACTGCCATCATCGTGCTCGTGGAGAAGATGGAACATGACAATGGAAGCGAACCAGTGGCGGTATGGGTCGGTGGAGGATGACGCTGATGGCTGGAGCAGCGTCGTCAGAACGTTGGCAGTCTCATCGGTCCCACTGCTATATCCCTCAATGGCGCGATGAAGAAAATGCAGGCGGATCTCGTCATGGCCATATAGATAGGCCTTCAAACACTCGCACGCGGCCATGCGCAGGTCGAACAACTGCAGCGAAGTTACACTCAAGGTAAGATCCAGCAGACCATCAATCACGTACACAAGCGTGACAGAAATGCCATTCGTTTTCCCATTGGTGCCGTTCACGTCATTTGGGAGAACACTGGGCACCTGAATTTGAGCAAACCCTTCCTGCAGTTCGCGGTTGCCGCGTATAATTTCCGAGCATACCGTCAATGCTTCAGCGCGTATCGAAACATCTGCAGCTTGTGCGAACGCAAGTTGTAAGGCATGGTAAAGAACACCTTGGTGTGAGAATACTCTCTGGTTCTGCGGTGTCTCCTTTTCCCCTGGCGTCAGGAACAACCGTACGATGGCGAGTAACGCATAAGTGTTCCGGGCTCCCTGTTGCTGGGCCCATTGCGCCACCTCTTCTGCCTCTTTCCCGAGCTCATATGTGGATTTGAGAAGCTGAGATAGGTTGCTCGTGTATCCCTCCTCTCGGAAAGTGTATTGGTTGGACGGGTTCAGCCTGAGAAGATTCACCAATAAGACCAGGCAGTCCTCGACGATCCTATCGCCCTCGGACAAGCCACCCTCGGCCGCTATGATCGCAAATATCTTCTGAAAAGCTCCCTGGAAGGCTATGGCTTTCTGTATGTCTGGCGAGGTGGGCGTAAGGTACGTAAGAAGAGAAACAGCCTCGTTCCTGACAGCTTCGCGTCGGTCGTCCAAGACAGCTACCAAGCTGGAGATACCCAATGGTGCTGCAAAGACACATGCCTCGGTTCGGTCGGCACGAGCCGAAAGTACTGCAGAAAGAAGTTGTAGAGAATATAATCGCGAGTAGAAGTCGTTTGTTTCGAGGAAGTCGAGTAGTAACGTGACGTTCTCTTGTCTTTGGGTGAATTCGTCGGCTAACCAGAGAGCTATGTCTTCCGAAGCTTCAGGACTGTCCTGGTTGGGGTCGAACAGCATCAACAACGTCTCGAGGACGGACTTGACCGTGTCGACATCCTCGCCATCTTTGGACAAGCTGCCGATCAAGCTTCGCAGGGCGCCGGACGCCACAGAGGCAGGATAGTCCTTGGCGAAGCTTCGAAGTCCCAGGATCGCGGCGCGACGGTCTTCGAGGAGAGTTGCAGAATTGAGACGTCCACTGAGAACCGCGATGGTCTCACCTACGGACTGTTTCGCCGGCGCATTCGCAATGGTCGAGAACATGGTTGATTATACGGAGTCGGCACTGATCGTTCGGGAAACCTCGAGGCCATTGGGGAAAGGTCACCAAATTGTAATTATTATTAGACTTTCGCGGCGCATCACGGAGGCAAGCGACAAGTGCAGAAGCGAAGTGCCAGTGTCCAGAGCTTCAAATAGCTACACTTGAGGTATCTGGCATCTCGTTGAATGCTTCGAGCTGATATTAACGGTGAAGCATGATCACCGAGCTTCGATTTGGACAGGTTTCGCCTGGGTTAGCTTGGAGCAGGGATAATATGACATTAGAGATGGTTATGCAAGTAAAGAGTACTGCTGTACATGCCGTTGTATATTCTTGGCTGTCTTTCTATTCATTAACGGAAAACTCTGAAAAGCGAATTGCGATTCTCATTAATGACCTAGCCACACGATTCAGGAGCTTGACGAATCCTATTTCCGACTGATGGGCAATCAAATCTGCTGCTCGAGTCGCGCAACATTAAGAACAAGGTCTCGAGAGGCGGGAAACAATCGAATATTTTTGGAAACCGATACTGAAGCTTGAAGCTCCCATATCGGGTTGGATTTGGACCCTGAAATCGGCAGCGATAAGCACCGAAAACCGACCGCGCGTTGCCCTTCGCAGCTAGCTTGATCCTCTTGAGGCGCGGCGCTGCAGCAACACAGCACAGGGCTACAAGGCAGCTTCCCATCCATCCCGGAGCTTGCGCCGCGCCAAAGAATTCAGATTCATCACGTACCTCCTACCTACTGCCTGCACGGAGTCGCAAGTGGCCATTTTCTCATTTTTCAGGATTGAGAATTTTTCGCGCCACATCGAAATTACGTGCGCGCTGCACACTGGAAGCTTGCGGATTATTTTCCTCTGTCCCTCCTCGCATTCGAAGACTTTGCGGCAAGAGACTTCCATTCACGACGAATTGGAATTATCTCTGCTCGACGGCACTGCGATTCAACCACGAATTTTGCGGTTGGCAACGATCATCTGTAATCGCAACACCGATGCGCGCGCTGTCGCTTGCTTGCAATTGTCCCATTTCGAGGGCTTCCCAAGTCCCGCAGCTCCTGCAACGACCGCAGCCAGCCTCTTAGTCGAGCTGCCTCGGCGCCGCTCACACAAACACTCTCGCAACACTCGAATATTATCAGCTAACGGAGCGTAATCCGAACCGCCAAGATGGGTATTCCCGCAGCTTTCCGATGGCTATCCAACAAGTATCCCAAGATCGTATCTCCTGTGATTGAGGATAAGCCCATCGAGATGGACGATGGATCCACGATACCCGTGGACACGACACGACCCAATCCGAATGGCGAAGAATTCGACAATCTCTATCTGGATATGAACGGTATTGTCCATCCCTGTTCTCATCCGGAGGACCGCCCGGCGCCCAAGGACGAGGAGGAGATGATGCTGGAGGTCTTCAAGTATACCGATCGTGTTGTAAACATGGTCCGCCCGAGAAAGCTGCTCATGATCGCAATTGGTAAGCTTGTGGCCCGTTTCGATCCCAATCCGCACCTCATTACTGACATTTTAAATAGACGGTGTTGCCCCTCGTGCAAAGATGAACCAACAGCGGTCAAGACGATTCCGGTCCGCCCAAGAGGCGAAGGAGAAAGCAGCCGACAAGGAGGAGCTGTACAAGATGCTCAGGCAACAGAATGGTGGTGTTCTCCCACCAGAGACACTGGAGGCGATGAACAAGAAGGCATTCGACTCCAACTCCATCACCCCCGGAACGCCTTTCATGGACATTCTAGCTGGCAGCCTGAGATATTGGTGCGCCTACAAGCTGAATACTGATCCCGCATGGGCCAAGATAAAGGTCATCATCTCAGATGCCACAGTTCCGGGTGAAGGAGAGCACAAGATCATGAACTTTGTTCGATCCCAACGCATGTCGCCCGAGCATGACCCCAACACTCGTCATGTCATCTACGGACTTGATGCCGATTTGATCATGCTGGGTCTTGCCACTCACGAGCCGCACTTCCGTGTTCTACGTGAAGATGTGTTCGCTGACCAGGGCAAGGTCAGAACTTGCAGGCTGTGTGGGCAGCCTGGTCATGAGGCCAGAGACTGCCGTGGTGAAGCCAAGCCGAAAGACGACGAGGTCGACAAGAAGCCCATGCCCCTGAAGCCATTCATTTGGCTCCATGTCTCGGCTTTCAGAGAGTATCTCGCTGTGGAACTTGATGTTCCTGGACTTCCTTTCCGCTTTGACCTGGAAAGGGCCATCGATGACTGGGTGTTCATGTGCTTCTTCGTTGGAAACGATTTCTTACCCCACCTGCCTGCTTTGGAGATCCGTGAAAACGGCATCGATACTCTGATCGCCATCTGGAGGGACAACCTGCCCCATATGGGTGGCTATCTTACCAAGGATGGCCATGTGGACCTGGCAAGGGCACAATTGATCTTCGAGGGCCTGGCAAAGCAGGAGGATGCAATCTTCCGCCGGCGAAGGGAGACTGAGGAGAGGCGTGAAGCCAGTTTCAAGAGACGAAAAATGAATGAGGAGAGGAACGGACGAAACGACCATCGCAATGGCGGCAACCAGAATTCGCCAGCTGGTCCTCCTGGAAAGCCGCTTACGCATGATATGATTATCAACGGGGCATCTAATGAAGATGCCAACAACGCCAACAAGAGTGCTGCCGCTGTCTTGAAGAGCCAGATCCAAGGATTGATGAACAAACCAGCGGCAGACGGAGCCGATGCTGCAGCAACTCCATCTGCTCTTGGCAAACGCAAGGCCGAGTTGGTTGAACAAGACGGAGCGAGCACTCCTGGAAGCGATCCGCCTGCTACTCCCTCGGCGCCGCAGAAGAATGATCCCGCCGAGGATACTGTCCGACTTTGGGAGGATGGCTATGCCGATAGATACTACGAGCAGAAATTCCACGTCGACCCTAAGGATATCGAATTCCGCCACAAAGTGGCAAGGGCTTACACGGAAGGTCTCGCTTGGGTCCTGCGATACTACTTCCAGGGTTGCCCTTCTTGGGAGTGGTTCTATCCCTACCACTACGCACCATTTGCGGCAGACTTTGTTGACCTCGGTAAAATGGACATCCAATTCGAGAAGGGTAGGACCTCGAAGCCTTTCGAACAGCTGCTCAGTGTCCAGCCTGCAGCCTCTCGTCATGTTCTGCCGGCTGTCTTCCACGATCTCATGACGAATCCAGAGAGTGAAATCATTGATTTCTACCCTGAAGATTTCGAGGTCGACCTTAATGGCAAGAAGATGGCCTGGCAAGGCGTGGCACTTCTGCCATTCATAGACATGCCTCGCCTTCTAGCTGCTGCTGAGAAGAAATATCCTCTGTTGAGTGCTGCAGACACGGCTCGAAATGGACTCGGAAAGGAGGTCCTGCTTCTATCCGAAGCCAACCAAGAATTGTATGATGATATCATCAGTCAATTCTATTCCAAGAAGCAAGGCTCAACGGAGTACAAGATCAACCCCCGACTAGCGCAAGGCTTGTCTGGAAAGGTCGAGAAGCAGGAAGATTATCTCCCACATGGTAGTCTAGAGTATCCTCTCGAGAGCAAGAACATGCCTAACGTGGAGGATGATCGTTCGCTTACGTAAGTTTTCATTAACCATACAGCCAACAAGATGCTAATCATGCTACAGTCTCGTGTACAAGATGCCAAGCAGCGCGCACACACACAAGTCCATGCTGCTAAGAGGTGTCGAGCTTCCAACGCCCGCACTGAATCGACATGATATTGAGGAATTGAGGGGCAAGATGCGCAACTCTGGACGAAGTCATGGTGGTGTGCCATTCCGTGGAGGATACAACGGCAGAGGTCGAGGCAGAATCGATTACGGCCCTGGCATGTCCGGCGGCCGTGGTGGGCGTTCGGACAGAGGATCATACGGTGGTCATCAACAGCAATATGGAGGACATAATGCATACCCGCCTGTCCCTCCTCCGGGCTGGGTTCCCCCGCCTCCAGGTGCCTTCGGCTTTGGCGCAGGAGCGCCGCCGCCGCCTCCTCCCGCTCACTACGGTGGGCATAACTCATACGGTGGCTCTCAAGGTGGTAATTACGGTGGACAGCAGAATTACTATCAGCCTCCCCCGCCTCACGGCGGTGGCTACGGTGGGTATGGCGGCAATAACAACAACTCGGGCTCGTATGGTCGTGATCGACGTCCATATGACGACGGTAGAAACAACCGTGGTGGCCGAAACTATAGGTAGACCACTGAGACGGCGGACTGATGCCTGCGTGGAAGCAGCAGATCAACATAGCACTCCACTGCCCATGAGCAGACTGTGGAAGGACGAGATATAGCAGCCAACGATGAGCGAGCTCGCATTTGCGGCTCCCGCCTCCTGTTTTCTTGCTCTACTGCTTCATGCGTGTGAATGTGTATTATAGATGCGCAGGTCCTCATTTCGTCTTGCGAGGTGCAAATGTAGAAGCGCCAAGGATATACGAGTAGTAAAAAATAGGCAATACGTATTAGGTATGACATTGAATTCTGTATCAATAGCAGCCGACGTTGTTCAGATCCTGGTCCTGGTGAGCGAAGTGTTTGCCGAGACTCGAAATAGGGGTCGGCCGGGGTAGAAGACTAGAAGTACGGTACCCTTACTCTGCTGGGCCGCTTTCTGACTGATCCCTGCCCCACACTATAGATACCAGCCGAGTATAGCATCTCAGCCGCGACAGAAGAAATGCGCGCTGCCCACTTGGGGGAGGAAGCTTGGGAATCTGGACGCTTGACGCATTGCTGCGGCGCAAGAGGGCAAATCCGAAGCTGTCCTCATGGTGGTGAGAGTCACGGGTCGCAATCATCTCGGTGGGCACGTCGCGGCTCGAGCACTCCAGACATATCCATTTTATGGCTACTTCCGAGGCGAGTTGCAGCTTCAGAGGACGACTTCGTCCCATAGGGAAGTGGGTGCCAGCTCCGTCTGAAGATCTGTGCGACCAATGGTCCATACGGTCAGGGACGTCCCCTCTGTTGAGAGGAACGCCCCAGGGCCTCAGCTTCTCGTACGAGTTCCATCAGCAGGTATGCCCCGCTGAAGATTGGGCACAATGCCATGTCGATCCCTCGAGATGGGTGAGATTTCAAGACTGCGAGCTGGTGTTTCTTTTTGGGTAAAATTGAATCCAGCAAAAAAATGTGCTAGAAGAATCCGCGAATTCTGAGAAATGACGAGGTAGTGCTGGGATATCGTAGGCTGCAGATTGCCTGGGTGGAGAGTATGCCGGCCGGCTTAGCACTTATGGGGGGTGTCATGTCCGATAGCACTTGACTGGACCCCCGCATTGGTACATAGACCATCCTGGATTGATGGCGTTGGGCTGCCGCACCGCACCCGATTGATTTCGACGGACGGCAATAATTATTATTTGCTCTGGTTGTGGTGATCCAGAACAGAACAGAACAGAACAGACGCCGTGCGCTGCCTCTTTGCTGCCGAAACAAAATATCGCGCTGTACTGGTCCATCTCCAGAGACTGACTGCAATTGCGCCGCGCAGCCGAGTGGGAAGAGAAAGGGAAGACTCGCTCGAGACGTATCTGCCGAAAAGACAGCAATCCGTCACCGTCCCTCACCGTCCAGGTCCAGTGCTACTAGCAGCGAGACGCGGCAATACTCCATTCGTTCGCGACCGACTGTACGATACACTGTTCGATCCCACCGGTGACCACCTACCTCACGCGCGGACAGCGACACCTTGCCTAGACGATTCGATCACCAGAACAGAGGACCGAGGCCTCGCTATTTAATAATCCGAGACATTGACGTAGTTACCGTGACCGAGCCAGCAGTTGCGCTCCTGTTGCGAACATTCCCCCGCGTTCCTAGCTTGAAGGCTCATGGCACCGTCACGATGATGAGCAGCTTCAGGATAGCTAGACGACGGAACACAAGATGAACGGCGATGCGGGTCTTGTCGGCTGCTTAGTCGAGAGGCTCACCACCAGAGTACGACCTCTGCTCCTATTCTTCTCTCTCTCCCTCCCTCTCTCTGCGGACCCTCGTCGGCGCCCGTCCAAGCTCCTGCATCCGAGTGCGCTAACACTTCCGTTCTCCAGCTCCCGCATCGCACCGGCAGCCACGCCGAAGACTTCCGTCAAGACGAGATTATCGTCATTACGCGCACCTCGTTGCTCAAGATCAGCGCCTCGTCGATAACACTGGTGCTCGATTCGCTGATAAGATTACTCGAGGAACTCATTCGTCCATACAGATCCTTGGAATCCCAACCAAACCATATATTTGCTTCTGGGACCTACGTCTACGGTCTCATTGCCGACTGCTGCACTGCTGCGTGGCAGCATCAACGAGACAAGGCCGTCAATGGCGCTGGAGGTGTCGAAAATGGGCGACCAGCGCCGGGCCTCGTCCTCCCGGAGCCCCTCGATGCGACCATCGTTGGCAGGTTGACCGAGATCAACAAATTGCTGTTGGCTCCCGTGCCGGACAACTTTGTCCTGCCGTCGGTCACGTTGTTGGACGATTACATCTTGCGCAACTTCCTCGATACAGGAAAATATGAAGAGTTCGGGCTGCGCCTCGCAATCAATGTGCCCGGAATGACAGCCTCCAACCCAAAGGTTCAACGCTGGCTACAAATTGAGCCATTTGCAAAGATCATCGTGGAGTATAGCAGCGCGGCCAACTGGAACTCTACTTTTGAGTTTCTCCGGACGACCGTGTTTGGCATCCGCACCACCGCAAATATTCAGAGTGGTGTACCACAACCGACAACCTTGGCTGAAGAGGAAAAGTGCTCGCTCACCATGTTGCGCTTGATGAGCTACACATGGCTTGATGCCCAGAAACTAGGACTTGTAATCCAAGAGCTCTGCTCCAGCTTCCTCCACTTCAAAAAGTCATTCCAGAACACAGTCGCCATTGCGTTGCCACTGATGATCCGAAGATGGGTAGACCGTTTCCCAGGAGAATTCGTTCGACTGCACCATCAGCACAGGAGGCTCGATGGTGGCGCCGACACTCTTTTTGACATGGCCCAGACTGCCGTGGACAACAACCAGAGACGAGCCATCCTATCTCCCATGCAGATGAGTCTCCTATTCCTGACTCCTGAGGTTTTCGAGGTGGCCAGTGGCTTGCGTGAGTCCAAGACTGGTGGCATAAATAAGAAAATGCAGTATCTCGATGGACTCCGAAAAGGACTGAAGAACAAGAATGAGTCAGCGGCATACTGCGTGCTCCAGTTGTTGCGCGTTGTGCGCCATTTCGATATTGAAAGTGAAGCAGCCATCATCAGTTATGCCATGGACATTCAAGACGAGGTCCGTGACGCAGTGTTTCGACGCACTGTAGCTGGTGAGGTGGGATTGTTTGACCAGGACATGACCACAGCTGCCTTTAATTTTCTGACTCATTTGAACCTCGAAGGCACCGTGGAGTCTCTTGCACAAGTCTGTCTGCATCCATCGTCACCCATGACCTTTAAGATTGCCATCATACAAAGCTGCGCATTCTTTGTTCGGGAGAAAAACGCCGATCAATATCGACCGCTGTTCCTCCAGACTATTGGCTTCATTCAGACACAGCTGAAGGTAAGATGTCACGCGCCTGGAAGAAGATGAATTTTCTGACGTGAAATAGGCGCTTTTCTCTGTACAGTCAGATCTGGCGAGTCGCAACCATACCACGAAGCGCAAGGCATCAGAGGCCACCATGGCAAATGCTACTTTGCTGCGCAACATATTGAGCTTTCTCGAACCTTCGCCCGAGTCGTTGTGGGAGAACCCGCCTTCAGAAAACACTGAAGAGTTTTATGAGGATATCTTTTCCGGTCTAGTCTCGTGCATGGTGTCTCCAGATGAGCAGACCAGGACTCTCGCTGGCAAGGTCGCCAAGAACTTGTTCTCACAAGACGGAGTTTTGGCTCGCCTGCGTAAAACAAAACGCCTAGACTCTGAAGATATCAGGCTCGATTTCTGGCGCATGACGTAAGTTACCAAGCAACTGTTTTTGTTCTTGATCGCTGACAGATTTCACATGCAGCTCTGCTGTCCTGAACAGCATTATAGACGGGCAGGCACAAAATGGTGATCAGATCACGCTACAGTCAATACACAGCTATCTCGATTCTACATTTGTACTGCTCGAGTCCATCAAGGTAGGAATCTGAAAAAACCCCACCCTATTGATGTATCGGTACTAACACAAGTTCCAGGAGTTGACTGAACCGCCTCGAGAAATACCCGAGCGCACAGCAACGGGCGCAAAGCTTGAGACCTTGTTCTTGGTTTCCTTGTGTTCTCCGGACATCGAGACTTGCCAGCTGGTCACATCTTGCATTTCCTTGTTTCAGCAGGAATGCGCCATGATTGATGCATCTGATTCCATCAAGACAGGCAATGCTTTACTCCGCAACAGTGATGTGTTTGAAGAGATTGGCTCCCGGGCATTCAGGTTTACTGGTGTCGTGGCTTTCCAAAAACGCGTACGCGGACTCTTGCGGCAGTTGCAATTCCCCAGTGCTGGTATCCTCAATGCGTGGGAAGCGGCATTTGATAAATGGCTACATCTGTCTAAAGATGTCTCGACAACACCGGTCGATGCGGTGGATGATAGGACGTTATCCGAGTGGCGCAACTACACTGGATTCCTGGCTTCTCTAGGAGGTATTTGCACTGCTGATCAGGCCTACGTGCTAGAAGAGCCTGCCATCAGTGGTTTGAAATGGATCGACCGCCTGTCCTCTGAGAACTTCGAAGAGCCTCTCCTCAACCGTTACTTGCGCCTCAGCGTGCAGCTCCTTGCATGCACCAATGTGCGGGTCAGAGAGACGATGAGGGACGTGCTTTCAACGGAAATATCTTCCAATCTCTACCATCCCCTATTCAAGGCTCTAGAATCCGAGCTCGAGGTCCTGTTCACGGGTGCCCTCGAGACCGCTGGCAAAAACTCGGACTCGGAGATCATATTTGCTGAGCAGGCCGCTTCTCTACTGAAAGCCCTGGTCGAGCGTCTGCATTCGCCATCCGACCTAGGGGCAGCCTCGACCGTTCACCTGGGAGCTCTGGCACTCAATTTCGCCAAATTCTTGGAAGCCGGTGTTGACAATATGAGTTGTCTCAGGGTCAAGATCAAGGTCTGTCAACTCTGCGAAGTTCTTACCAAGAAGAAGGAGCATTTGAACTTGAGGGATGATGTGCGAATACGCAATCAGCTTCTAGAGTTCATTTTTGGTTGGATTGCGCGGCCAAGGTCACCTCGGGGAGATGGCAGCTATGGCATGAATCGCCTGGATGAAGTATATCGTGTCCAGAAAGACCTCGATAAGGCATGTCTTCGTGCCCTAGCAGAATTGACCTTCAGGTTGCCACTGCAACCTGGTGAGGGCCACAACGATGCAGGCACGAGTGAGCTCAAGTCCCAGATGTTCCACACCTATTTCAACCGCTTCCTGTCGCTGCTCAATTATGAGTCGCAAGAGGGCTTCAGAAGCGATCATCTAGTACCTCCTACGACACGCGATGATACTACATCGGCTGCCGATCTCGCCATCACCATCTTGTCGAACTTATTGAGTGCCAATATTGATGTCGGTCTGAAGCATTCCCTGAGCATTGGCTATCACGACAATATTGAGATTCGAACTGCGTTCCTCAAGGTCCTCTTCAATATCTTGGTCCAGGGCACAGAGTTCAGTAACCTCTCAGATGCTGCTGTCAATGAGAAATATGACGAGCTCCTGACGCTCCTGACTCACGATACGCAGCTTGCAGTCGCAATAGCCACGGTGTGCCCCAGCAACGAGGTGGATGAGCTGACGATCTCATTGCTCAATATCTTTGAGTCCCGCGGCATGGCTTTCGATCTGATGGAAGGTCTGATCAAGCAAGAAATCGAAGAGACCGAGAACGAATCCGAGATTTTGCGCCGCAATTGTGTCGCAACCAAGGTACTGTCCATATACGCCAAGTGGAAAGGCGCCCAGTACCTTCGTGATACGCTCCAGAAAGTTGTTGAGCGACTGATGCTGACGTCTCACGATTTGGACCTGGAATTAGATCCGGCCAGGGGCATTCAGTCACCGGAAGATATCCAGAAAAATGCGCTCCAGCTCAAGGTTGTGACAAAGGTCTTCATTGATGACATAGTCACTTCGGCCAACATGATCCCGGCGTCGTTCAAGAAGATTTGCAGCATCATCTCTGAAGCCGTGCTAGGGAGGTTCCCGGAAGCCAAATACACAGCTGTCGGTGCCTTTATCTTCCTGCGCTTCTTCTGTCCCGCCATCGTCGCACCCGAGGTCGAGGGACTGGTAAGTACGCCTCCCTCCAAGGAGATGCGGCGCGGCCTTCTCTTGATTGCCAAGGTCGTCCAGAACCTTGCCAACAATGTTCTCTTCGGCGCGAAAGAACCATACATGTTTCCTTTGAATGAATTCCTTACCGAGAACATCTACTATGTAACTACATTTCTCCGTCAGATATCTGTAAGTACAAGAATACCCAAACGTCCAACGATCGACGTTGCTAAGTTGATCTAGGTGACACCCGATCCAAGTGAAATACGGACATCGGACCCAGAAACCTTTGACTTTGGTTCCTGTGTTGCGCTGCACAGGTTCTTGTATGACCACTGGGATCAGGTTCGCCAAAAGCTCATGTCGCAAGAGAGGAGAGAGTACGTTCGATCTCCTGGCGAAATGCCTCGTGGTCGATCTCCCGTCCTTGAGCCGCTCAGATCGCTCATCACAAATCTGGGCCCGCCACCACTAGCGGTGACATGGAACAGGCCTCAGATCTCTTCGAACAACCCGCCGGCCTACTCCAGATTCCAGCAGTTCATGTTACGAAATGCCTTCCGCGGAACAGAATCATTCATGACGTCCCGTGCCGTTTACGATGGCGGTGAAAGCAAGGTTTGTCATTCGAACCGAGAATGATATTTTGAGAAGCTAATTTTTCCTAGGATGGGTTGTCCATCATCTGTATTATTCTTCGCCACATCGACTCAGACTCTATAGACTTTGATACCCTGCTTTACTGTTACTTGAAGGTGAGTTCACTCTTTTCTTGTTGCATCAGTTCTCCAGTGCTCGCCAGGGATTGGTGGCTGATAAAAAGTTCAGATTGCGAGTCGTTTGTGGCACCGGCCCTTCGGCATCCTCATCGATGCTACGTGCTATAACGGCCAAAATGAGCCGCCGGATGACTTCTTCAAGAAGCTCGATCTGCTGTGTCCTTCGGAGCTCTCTCAGCAGCTGTCAAGAGTCTACGTGTATAACATGAACAGCGCATTCAGGTATGTCTCAACTCGTCTCCTGCTATTGTCTAGACACCTTCACTCTTGGTTCTTTTACTGACCTTAGACAGGAAATGTCTCCGCCGCGTGCTTCGCGTGGCGACCAAGAACGACACGAGCGTCTTCAACCCCGGCAATGTTGACTATCACTTGATCGGAAGTCTCCAAGACCTTCAAGCTCACTTCCACCTGAGCCAACTTCATCTGCCAAAGGAGACGATCAGCGTGGTGACAGATACGAGATATGTATTCCAACCCATCACCAGGTTGTCCAAGACCAGAGGCAAGATTGAGGTCACCATCAAAGTCGGCAGTCAGTTCGTGCAGGTCACCACTGTCAGGAAACAGGAAGTGCACCCCGGCTTCCGCCTCAATGCGACTGTGAACGATATTTTCCGCCTTGGAGAAGTCGAAGAAGCGCCGACCTCAATCCCGACAGAGGACGATTCTGCTTTCGGGCTGCGTGCAGACAATGGCAAGATCGTCATGTACTTTCAGAGTTCAAAGAAGGCGGACGTTCTTCAGGCAGTCCGGGGCGCCAAAGTCAAGTATGGCAAAGATACTCGAACCCAAAAGTCCTTTGAAAGACTCATTCGACCGCAAGACGTTCCAGGGACGCTATTGAATCTGGCTCTTGCGAACCTCGCCGCTCCCGACTCGATACTGCGCCTTGCTTCTTACAATCTTCTTGGGGCACTTTGCAGGGCTTTCAAGTTCAAGGCCGCCTCAAAGTTCATGCTGATTCGAGGTAAGAAACATCGCAATTCAATCAACATGGCCGCCGCAAGACTAATCACCACATATAGACATCTCGGTTCCTCTTGATCCCACACAATTCATTGTGAATATAAGCAAGCACCTCGCAGATGAAGAGCCACAGCTCACGGCCGATTTCTTGAACGAATTCTTTGGTGGCTGGGAGAGCATCTCCGATGAGCAGAAACCACTGAGTTTGGCCTACATGGCTCCTTGGCTACCAGGCCTTCGCACCGCCCTGCTTAGCGACGACACGGACAGCGAAAAGTCCAAAGAAAAGATTGCCATCATTTTCCGCAAGATTATTGATGTGGCCATCACGGATCCAACTCTGAACCTGACCCTTGAGCTTACAGTATGGCCTGCTATCTACAAGGACGAGACTCTCTTCGACATATTCCTGGAGGAGATTCTGAAGGCTGCTCTGAGCCTAGGTCTATATGACGAGCATACCCAATCTCTGACCACCATCATTACAGCCATGGGTACCATTACGCTCCGAGGCAAGATCATCTCTCGTTTGAGGAAATCACTCAACAGGTCTTCTCAGCGACCAACCAAGTCACTGCCCGATAATGCCGTTTGGCCCGAGATATGTGTCCTGCTTCAATTCTGCCTGGCGCTCTCGTTCGACTGTGGCGTGCAGTCCCAGCTGTTCCTGCCCGAGATCTTCCATGTCGTCACCATGTTGGCGAATACAGGCCCAACGGATATTCGGATGCTTGTCCATCGGCTGCTCATCAATACCATCCACGCCGCCTGCACCTCCTTCAAGCTCGATGACACGAAGCTCGCCAGGCTTCGCAGTAGTCTTGAGACGCTGTCAGAACCTAGGAACGATATCTTCTCGCCGCCGCCTGCCTTTGTTCGGGATGGTGCTTCTGTCTCGACTACTCAAGAGACGGGCCAGACCCTCGCCTCGACTGAACATCTCGCTTCTCTGCTATTCGAGGTTTGCTCCGTCGCGGCGCCGTCGGTCGACATGGCTAATGCATGGCGCTCAAGATGGATGAGTCTGGTTGCCAGCACTGCCTTCCAAAACAACCCAGCCATACAACCTAGAGCCTTCACGGTCATGGGCTGCCTTGCACGCGAGGAGGTTGACGATGATCTGCTTTACCAGGTCCTCGTAGCTCTCCGCAATGCCGTCGGTCGCTTCGGCGAGGACAACCATAATGAGATGATGGTGGCCATTGTCACCTCATTGTCGAAAATGATGGGCAAGCTCGTTACTGCATCTCGATACGGGCTGCAATTATTCTGGCTTGCCATCTCGCTGCTCCGCCTCGTGCCGTCCAGCCTTTTCGGCTGCGCCGCGAATTTCCTCGAGGCAGTCTTGACCAATATTGGCACTGCTGGCGACTTGCGAAACGACAAGATGGCTCAAGTTCTGCTGCAGGGTCGGGTCCAGCTCGAAGACGCTGCGCTTCCCCTGGATGACTTGTATGGCATACATTTCACGCCCGAATACTTCCATCACGCCGTGTGTGCCTGTCTCACGCGGGGTCTCACGGATACCATGACCAAAGCGACTGCCCTACGGGTCCTGTCTGCGTTTTTGGAAATGACCACGACGAGTTCCTCGTTTGATGCCGAGAAACTGCCACGAGAAATCATTACCTCGCCGTATCTTGCCTTGATACAAGCTAGGGCGGTAGAGCCAGATGAACTGAAGGATGCTCTGTATCTATCCGGGCTGCCTGCGTCAAGCATGGCAAGTCTTGGACAGATCAGAAGCTTGCGCGACCTGTCCCTGCTCAAGGATAAGGATTTGCTGTTGAATACCGCCATTGAGCTCGTTGACTTCCAATACCTGGAAGACGCCGTGCAGAGCCGAACACTCCTCTGGCTCAACGAGTTGGCTGCCGGGCGTCCAGCGGTCGCTGTGCATTTGTGAGTAGATCTGCGCCCAGTCAGTGCTGTCGAATTCCCAACTAATCATAATTATAGATGCTCGCCGATCGCACAGGTCCTTGACGACATCTTATTGCACTGCCAGAACTCGTCGACCCTGTCTTCCGCACACGAACTGTTCCAGACCATGACGTCGAATCCCAAGTTCGCAAGCGCTCTGGAGTCGGCCGGTGTCCTCAACGAGATCCTCGAAGACATGGGCTTTGGAGGTCTATGGCGGTCCTGCTCGTTTAGCCAAACGCAGGAGCCGGATAAGCAGTGCTTCGCCTTGACGGAAAAACTTATCGAGGTACGTCTCTTTTTGGAGCCATCCTGATACGAGTCTCACTAACACGTTTTCTAGCTTATCATCATCTAAGTCAATCGATGGAGTTGACCTGTGGCGCATCAATGAGCATTTAGCATAGATATGATCGATCATGTAGCGTGTGGCATCTTGTAATCCTGTTGAGAGGTCTAGGATCATATGCTATTGCATCGACAGATTTGGAAACCAATGAAATGTTTGAATCTGAAAATAAGAATTGTTATCAAGCACCATCTCTTGAATGACAAGTATCTGCATCTCTAACGTGGGATGACTCGTTGCAAAAAGGCCAGCAGTCCATAGGGAAATACCTTGAGTCCGACCTTCGTAGCCCCGAGATCAGCTCATGCCATGGACTTTGTTTTGGGTAATTCTTACACCCGCCACCATTAGCTCCGCTCCGGCGCCAGTGCACATAGCGACAGCTATGGATTATCTCCGAAACCTTGCTGGACTATACTTCCATACACGACATCATAAGCCAGGAGATGGGTTGGACTGGGAGTTAGTGACTAGGTATCTCGTACCAAGGGGGATAAAGAGGCGGGGGTTCGAGTGAGTGTTCTTTCATATAAGACGCTCGTGCCCATGTTTGGACGGCGTGAACAAGAACATAGAGACCACACTTTATATTTCTTTGCTGTTAATGACCAAGAAGATCTGTTCAGGTGCCGCCAACATGTCACATAATCATGTCAGGAAAATTGCTATTGTCGGGGTATGTTCAAATTCTCTGTCCTTGAGTTTCAGCTGATTATTCCGCTGCCTTTCCCTCCTCCGGTCTTACAGTAGCATGTTGAATCCTCACTCTATTTCATATTCCATACTAGACTTGACTTGAAACGCTGACATATCCATGTTCTCCCATCTTGTCAGGCAACCGGCACCGTAGGCAAACACATAGTATCCGCGCTCCTAGCCAAGAACACCGCCACCAAACAACAGCCCCCCTTTGCCATCACAGCCATCACGCGCGCCGGGGCTACGACGCCTCTCGCCCTACCGGACGGCGTCCGCGCCGCCGAGGTCGACTACGACGACCGCGCGTCCCTGGCCCGCGCGCTCGCGGGCCACGATGTCCTGGTCGTGACGCTAGCCGTGGCGGCGCCGGAGGGCACGCAGGAGAAGCTGGTCGAGGCGGCGGCCGAGGCGCGCGTGGGGTATATCCTGCCGAATTTCTGGGGCGTCGACACGGCCGAGTACGTTATACCCACCTACATTCATCCTCCCCACGGCCTTATCACATGCAGCGAAAAACATGGAAGAGAGAAAAGCTTTACTGACCAGTTCCCCTACTCCCAGCGACCAGCTCAGCGCCGACGTCCACCTCGGCCTGCGCCAGCGGGCCATATGCAGACTCATCTCGGACCTCGGCGTGAGCGCCTGGGTCGGTGTGGTTACCAGCTTCTGGTACGAGGTCAGCCTGGCGTCGCCGTGGGCGTTTGGCATGGACTACGGATCTAGAAAATGGACGTTTTACGACGACGGGGAGACCAGGGTTAACGTGATTACTCTACCTCAGTCCGGCAGAGCGGTCGCGAACCTCCTCTCCCTCCCCATCGAGTCCGAGACCGGGCCCAGCCTGTCGGGTTTCAAGAACGGGCTCGTGTACGCGGCGTCCTTTTGCGTCAGCCAGCGAGACATGTTCGAGTCGGTACTCCGGGTCACGGGGACCACGGCAGACGACTGGTCCATCGGCTACGAGAGCTCACCGGAGCGGTTCGCCGACGGGCAGAAGCAGATCGCGGACGGGGACATGGCCGGGTTCGGCAAGCTGCTGTACTCGCGAGTCTTTTTCAAAGACGGGTCGGGAAACTTTGAGGCTCGGCGGGGACTGCACAATGATGTTCTGGAGTTGGAGAAGGAGGAGCTTGATGACTTTACAAAGATTGCTATTGCTAGAATCGAGTCTGGAAGCACTTATCCTTAAGACTGTGATATTGGGAAGGAGGGTGGCTTCGGAAAGCAGGCATACTTGAGGAGTTATCAACCCATTAGTTTATTATCATTTATCATCATCGTACTATATATGTTCTCCCTTCGTATGCTCTCTGTCTATACAGTGGATACACTTCCCAATGTGCTCGAAGATTGACGCTTCCCCAATTTGCGTCTCGTGGCATAAAACATGGCCCCAGCTATCGTGCTCGGATCTATAAGCAGCTCGGGCGGCCAATGGATGAGGAAAGACGATATTAGCACCACAATCATAACAAATATGAAGCTGACTGACAGCCAAACGCAAGCAGCGCTCATCGAGTCCTGTTCGGCTAGTCTAGCGGGTACATTGGCGAGGAATAGGGGCAAAAATTCAGATAGAATTGCTGTGAAAGCGACGACACCCAAGTATTTGTCGGGATGTTGGCCGCTGATCACTCGCCAAAACCCCGAAAAGGGATTTGAAGGTGGACTGAGATCGACGGCTTTTTCGATGGATCTATTTCGGTAGATGAGCCTGTAAGGGCTGAGGAATGCAACACCTATAGATGTTTAGCTCTGAACATTTTGCATAGTGCAAGTCTTGACTCACAAGTGAAAAACGTCCACCAATTCAAGGAGATGAGTACTCCAATCGTGGTCAGAATGAAACGCCCGCCAAAATTCCCGCTGTCCATGAAATCCTGAAAGCTGCCGGTGGTGTTGTGGTATAACAATACCATCAATGCCAGCCCGAATAGTGACAGGAAGAACACAATTCGACCGGCAAGGCTCAAAGTGAGGAATGGCATGCTAGAAATCCGACTGCTAGCCTGCTGGTTTTCGGTTTCCCAAGGTCCCCGGTCATTCGTCATCTTTACTCCATATTGCCAACCAGTCTTTTCGTCATGCCAATGACGAAGAGCAAATTCTCGGTCTCCAAAGGCCTTGGCTGCGGTAATCGTACAAATGTTGCCATATCTCCCATCGAACGTATTGAGACAGGACAGAGTCTCTTCGTGCTGAGCAAGTGTACTGATTCGAAGCATGCTCCATGGTTTTTCATCTTGCACACCCGTGCAACGTTTCCAAAGACCTTTGGTAGCCGTGGCTATGAGGACGGCCATCAGGCAAATCAATCCAGCGGCCGACTTGGACGGTGCTTCGGCCACGACTAGAGATGTTGGACACGTACGTATACTTCCGTCGCCGGAAGTTACGCAGTCACCCTCTTGTATTTGGATCTCCATCGTCTCGGTACTGAGTGCAATTAAAATCGAATTGGCCACGACAAGGATTCCTGTCACTGCCAAGAGCCAGTTTCCCATCCTGGGAGCGACAAACCCTGAAACGAGACCCCATAGTCCATTGGTTTTCAGACAAAGTGAGTCGGATGGAGGTGCACCATAACTCAAAGTCATAGCACTGAATGGCTGATGTAGTTTGACCGTCTGATCCAGAATGCGTATTGGTATCGATATGCCAATCGCCAGTAGGGTCGGGAGTAGAAGCCCCAAGAAGTAATACCCAGATGGGACGGGCAGGGTCGCCATCGTAGGGTTCATAGCTGAAACGTTGGCTATAACTGTGGATGTGACCAGAACTGTGCTAGTCGAGGTCGAGGTGCCCGCCGGCATCATCTGCGTTACCGTCCGCGTAGGATTACCCTCTGCATCTCTTAAAGTCGTCACAACGGGCGAATCTGTAACATATAGATACTCATAGCCGGTTATAATGCCCCGACTATTTCTCATGGTTCTGGTCGTAATATCAGCAAAGTAAGTCTGTACAAAGATGTGACCATTTCGATCTGTAATGGTGGTCTTTGAGGGTGTATAAAGTCTATGCTGGGTTGTGGTAGCTGTCGGATACCCGTTGAAGTCCTTCTCGGTAATTGTAGTAGGTATATCAAAGAAAGTCCCCGTCAAGGTACCCGTGATTATGCCGTTCTTATCTGTCTGTGGCACCGTCGCCACCGTCTGAATGGCACCACTCGGGTTACCCAACTCGTCAACCGGTGTCGTCACCATGTGGGCAGCAAACATGGCCGTGGTGACGGGAATGGTCGTTTCATAAGCAGGCCCAAGTACCACCAATCCGACATCATCTGTGACACTGGCAGTTGGTGTCAAGGTTGGCGTTACTGTCGTCCTGACAGAGTATACAATACTTGTGCTCTCGACAACTTGAATGACAGTCATCTTTGTGGTTGTTTGGGACGTCTTTTGGGGAGGCACATCATCGGTATGACCGGCCTGAGCATTGGCTGTAGGGTCCGGATGGTCTTGATGTGTGTCTTGGGTGTTCACTGTCGGCAAAGTAATGGTGTGCTGAAAGGTGCCTGTGGCCTGACCCGGAAGCGTAGCTGTAGACGGGGCCGCTCCATCATCTACTGGTGTAGTCACATCGATGACGATAGTCGAGACGAGACTAGAAGTAATGACAGATTTGTCAGAATTCGTCGTCGTGTATACTTGAGAGATGATCATAGTTGTTTGCGGTGGCACGTCCACAATAGCCGTCGTTGCAGTGCTGAGAGAAATCACAATGCCAGAAATGGTGGTGACCGGCGTGTCCGGGACTACTGTCGTTGTTTGAGGCAGGTTCGTGTTTGGATCTCCAGGGCTGGGGCTGTTGATATTCGTGGGAGCTGTATCACCTGAAGCCGTAGCTTGAGTAGTGGGATTCGTGGGAACGGCACCACCTGGAGCCGTAGCTTGAGTAGTGGTAATGAGAGTGGTGCCAGCATCGCTTTCTGGGGTAGTTGCCTGAGATGGTGCGCCGGGCTGTTGTGCGGGCTCAGACGACTGCAGAGTCGTGGATGTGCCTGGCAGGGCTCCAACGGCCGTTGTATCCGTGGGTAGAACAGCAGTATTGGTGATTGGTGATGCGGTGTCGGGAGGGGAACTACTTCCTGCATCTGGAGGTGAACTGCTTCCAGCATCTGGAGGAATGTTGATTCCTGTCGTTGGTATCTCGACCACAGAGGTATCAGTCTGCATGGGACCGCCTGGAATGCCTAGAACCGAGCTTGTCGCGGAAGTTGTCAAATCAGGAGCTCCAGGAACATTGGTGATAGATGTTGTAGGGGCTGGTTGACCAGCCCCTATTCCAATAGTGACGGTCTCGAGCCCAGTGGTGCTCAATATGGTTGTATAATGAGTAACCGTAGTTGTCGTGCCGCATACCGGAGCTTGTCTACGTAGCCTGGTTGCTGGAGGAGACACTAACCTCTTGACCAATACCAGTGACAGATCAATCGTGACCGTTGGGACTGTTATCAATTGAGTCTGAGTTTGTGTTACAACAACTGTGCAAGTTGCCTGGGATAGGTCTGTCGCCGTGGTTGTGTCTGTCGATGAGATAAAAGGTAAAGTGACATCCCCATTTGTAGTCGTAGAAGAAGTAGCCGTCGATGGGTCGGGTTCCTGATTTGGCGGCTTTTGTGAGGTCGAAGTACTCGTCGTTGTATCGACCTGGCTTGTTTGGGTAGTTTGGGTAGGTTGGTCAGTGAGGTTTGGCCCACCTCCGCCGGCGTGTCTGGTTGAGGTGCTCGGGTCTGAATCACCACCTGTAGAGTCTGGGTTCAGCGATGAAGTCGGAGTGGTGATGGTAGTTCGTGTGTGCTCATTCTCAGAACGTGTTGTCGTTCCACCAGAATTACGATCACTGTCAGTAGGCTCCGGGCTGGTCTTCGTCGTATGGTCGTCATTCTGCGTTGATGTCGTCTTTCCACCAGAATCATGATCAGTGTCAGTAGGCTCGGGGTTGTTTTTGGTCGTGTGATCATCATTCTTCGTTGATGTTGTTTCATCTGATGAAGTCGTAACAGTTGATTCGCGGGTGCTAGTGACTCTTGTTGCAGTCTCTCTCACCGTAGTTGGAGATGCATCATCATCCCCGCCTGGTGAAGCCTTGGTGGTTTGAGCATCACTTGGTTCCGGCGCTGCTTCTGCTGCCGTTGTCGTGGTGGTATCTTGATTCTGGCTAATCGTAGAAGATGACGACGACGTGCGTGCAGTGCGAGTTGTGGTAGGAGACTCAACAATAGAGGTGAGCTCAGACGTGGCATCCGACGGCTCGAGCTCAACCACTGTTGTAGTCTTATCAGAGAGCTTAGTCGTAGTAGTTGGCACTACTGTAGTCTCATCGGAATCTTTAGCTGTAGTAGTCAAGATGGAGGTTGCAACCTGGTCGTCGTTACTCGATGATACTTTGACGCTGGAGGATTCAGAGTCACCATTGCGCTGTCGGGGCCCCAAATCCCGCGCATGTCGCAGACCTCGTTGTGTATCCCAAAATGAACGCACCCGGATCTCCGACGTGTTTCTGGAAGTGACCTCGGAATCAAGAGGCTTTGAACTTGATGGAAGCACCAGTAATGCTGCAACCATCAACGCTAGCAGTGCCACTGCTGCCGAGAATAGTAAGAGGAGAAACCTTGGCTTGAAGACGGCCGGTTTGTAGTCGGGTTTGGGCGGTTCCGATGGAATATCGTCGTCCACCTCGACAGTGGAGACCTGGGGAGCAAAGCGAAGGTACTTGTCTTTCGATTCGTATCCCGAGTATGTTATCTTCTCTGTCCTTACATCGCTTTCATCGCTAAGCAAGGACGGGGCAAGGTTGTGTCCCGGCGCGTAGTACTCGATATGTCCGGGCAGCTCTGCGATCGATGCGTCTTCGAGTCCATCATTAACTGCGAGTAGATTATCAACCGGGGCGTATGATGGCTCAACGGTATGCGAGGCCACACGGTGCAATCCTTGATCTTCTTCATAGCGGCGGGAGGGAATAGTGTTGCGAAAGATGCTGCGAATATGGCTGTGAAAATCATCATCATCACGCGGCTCATTCAGCGGCTCGTTCAGCGGCAACTCGATCCATCTCTGTGGAACATCATCGTCGGCCGCCTCAAGATCGGAATCGTTCTGTGCGACGGGGGCGAAGCCGCGATTACGGCCCGCTCGGTGCTGCGTCCTTGTGCGGTCCATGGCTGCCGGGTCACTTCTAAGCGTCGCGCCGATCTTCCATTGACATCCGCAACATGGTATTAATTCCTTTGCTGGATTTTACAAAGTCATTCGTCCTTGGGAAATTGCAAAGGGCCCGAGATCGACATTTTGCGACGAGGAGGGAATTACCATCAGTTCTTCAGATGTTCCCCATGGGCAAAGATGAGCCATCAGGCTGCAGCGGTGGCTGCATTGAACTGGCTCAGTCATGCAGGGCGACTATATTGGGAGTATCGTGGTAGCATTCCATCAGAGTGAGATGCAATAGTCTAATCCTGTCGTGGCGAAGGGCCAATCTGGGCTCTGCAGGCGCAAAGCCCCGGCTGAGTTGAGAAAGAGAGGTTGAGAGGTGTGAATTCGGTCCCTGTCGATTTGGGTGCAACCTTGAACAAACAGGCCAATTGGAGTGGGTGTGAGGGTTGCAGCCAGCACCGTAAGCAACACCCCCATCACGATCCATTCGCGGTAGGCGGGGTTGGCATTTCTGCTTCGCTTTCTGTTGGTCAGAAGCAGTTATGTCTGCATGAGCCGAACCAACCGCAGGCAAGTCGATGATATGATTGCACGATCGAGCGTTGGCAGCGTTTCCCCATGAGCTGCCAGTGTCGTCTCGGGCCGCACTGAGCGTTGTCCCCATCTCGATGCTGCCCACAAATACCCATCATCCTTGACCGGACAGCAAACACACATACACACACTGTCCAGATTGGGCTGGTCACGATCTGAGACTTGCATGTTTTTGGCGCACAGCCTCATGCTACTCTGAGAAAAGCGACATGGTCTTGTTGTGGTAAATCCGCAAGCCGCCGAGCAGGGCTCGGTATGGTAACGCGATCAGTCGTGGTAATGTTGGAAGTTGGGAGCATTGTTGGTAGAGCCTTGGAAATATTCCATCCGCGGCAGTTGTCCATTGACCATGGAAAAATTGAATAAAGGTGGTTGGGGGCGGCTTCCGATCCTGTGTCGGTCCCGGGGGCGGTCGCTTTTGCCTTGGTATTCTTTTTCTCTCTCGGCTGCTGCGGTTATTCGGTGCGACACAGCCGGTGACAACACAACTCACGTGCTTTTGACCTGCGGAGGGCATCGAATGACTTCTTTCTCATCTCAAAGCAATGTTACCCCGAACACCCTCTTGGCTACCAGGCATTCCCTCGTCGCTTTTTTACAGGCTCACGTCAGACCAGGTACCTAGGTAGTCGACGCTCGTTAGAGGGAGAGCCACGGAAGTTGGTAAGGCTGCAGTATATATCGATATTTGTTCCAAGTCTGACGTGATACAAACCATACCGCCAAATGATTTGATTTGGTTCTTAGTACATCATGAGCTGCAGCAAACATGATCTAGACCCTTCGCTTGAGTGGAACACAACAGTTGCACAAGGCTCACATGTCCTTCGCTTGAGTTGAAGACTTACACATATAGGTAGGTCACATTATGTGGTAGCATTGGACTTATTGATTGACCACTGTACAGAACATAAACCACAAGAATTAAATACTGCATGGTATTGAATTAATATGTAGTCTGAACAGATTCTCAAAACATGGTTACATATAGAGTCGAAGTGAAAGAGGAAGAAGGTAGTCGTTTGAGAAAGCATCTTGAGCAAATTATGATGATACATTAGGTAACTGAGGTAAAGGTATATACGATAATTTTAGATCAAGAAGGCGGCGGCTCCGGCGGCCAGGGCGGCGAAGCTGACGCCGTTGGCCACGGCACCGGCCGTCATGGCGGTGGAGGAGGACATCGATCCCGTGCTGGAACCGGTGGCCGACGTGCCCGAGGTCATGCTGGCGGTGGCGGTGCCCTCGGAGCCGGGGGCGGTGGCGGTCGCGTTGGTGGTGGCGTTGGTGGGGATCATGACGGGGTCGTACGAGCTGCAGGTCGAGTTCTCGGCGACCGGGCAGGCGCCGTCGATGCAGATGGACTGGAGCTGGGCGCCCTGCGACGGGATGACGGTGGTCGGGGGCGCGCAGCGGTAGTTGAAGAGCTCATTGAGGGCCATGCCGACGGCCGTCAGGTCGTCCTCGGCGACGCCGAACGAGGCGGCGGCCATGGCGACCTGCTCGATGAAGTAGCCCATCTCGTAGGGGTTCAGGTCCATGAACTTGTGAACCTCGTACATGGAGGCGTGGCCGGCGTAGGCATCAAAGCCAGGCATGCCCTGCACTGGAAGGGGAATGAAGTTAGTATCAATGACATGAACAACTTGATAGCAGAGTCAACTTACTGGTACATCCGAGCAGGGAACCAAAGAACTGGTACAGATGTGTGATGAGGAAGCTGTTGAACAACAAGTCAGTCATCATACTCCATCAAGATATGAAGTTGTTATTGGAGAGTGTATCTCTTACTATTGCATGGATGTGTTGTCGTTGGCGGGCATGTTCTTCATCAAGGGCTCAGCGGCACCACCGTCGAGGAAGTTGATGGCCACTCCCTTGTCGCCTCCGCGGTTGCTCGAGGCAAGCTCGCCGGTGAAGTATGGGAGGAGGTTGACATCGGTGCCGTTGAAGGTGCCGGCGGCCAGGATACCGTCGACCTTGATGCCGACATTGGGCATGGTGTCTACACACAACCACTATATTAGTATATACACGTCAACATGATAGAGTTGTAAAAGGCTATTGTCACTCACAGTTTCCAATGACCACAGTGTTGACCACGAGGGTCAGGAGAGTAGCCTGGTTGTCGGCAGTGTTCTCCTTGAGCAGAGCCGTCGTGTAGTAGTCACAGATGGATGTGTTGGAAGGGCGCTGAGCACTTGCAGAGCCAGCAAGCGCGGCAGCGGCGACAGCAGTCTTGGTGAAACGCATTTTCAGTTTTTGTTTTCGTTGGTGAAGTGAAAAATGTTAAGGATAGTCTGACTGAATGCTCGAGGGACAACTGTGAGGAGATGTTCTTGGTATCAAGGGCAGTTGGGCGATCATATTTATGGAATATCCCACGACGAGAAAGCAACATTCCTCCGGGGCCAGTGCCCAAACAACGAGATTGCCTCCGTCGACGCTATACCGTTCTGTCCCCATGATCACGGTGATCTTCCCAATCTGTTTCTCTCTTCTCCTCACGGCAGACCTGACATCCGACCTGGTTCTGATAATGAGCCCGCTACTCCTAGCGCTGGCTCTCACACACAGGCAGGGGGAGATTGGCATCTCAAGGCTGTCTCGTTCGGATGAGTGCTCTAGCATTTTTTTGCCATGTCATCCCAATAACCTAGTACACTGGCACACTTGTCAAGGTCACCGGACAAACACTGAACATGTTTGTAGCGCTGGAATGTTTACATCTCAATAACATTACATCACTACCCAAGAATGTCTAGTCGGGTCTCACTCCTCACCAATGAAGGGACACCGATTAATACGAGAACCCCGAGGATTCCGTACCGACATCCAGAATCCTTAGAAATCGATACAAGGCATCGCTTCCTCCCGAGTTTTGAACGTTGATCTATTCCACATATTAGGAATTGGAGCAATGTGATTTGACCGCGTCGGGAGCTGGGCCTGAGTGTGGCACTGGCTTGCACTATAAGGCACCAGCAAGAAACCAATCAGAAGCGAGGGAATTCCAATAATCAAATTACCGCACGAGCAGCGGCGCTGCAGACTAAAAGCTTAGCAACTCTAGCATCTGCCATACCTATCCGGAAGGATATATGCCGTCCGGATCGAGCTGAATCCGTGTGGGGAAGTCGGCATCCGTTGAGCTAGAATCTTTAAGCTTGTTGTGCCCAGGCGCCTCGCCACCCTCGACTATAGTATTTCGGGCCTAGGCAGGCAGCTTGTTTGTCCCCTTACCTATGGTGGGCTGTCAGGCTAGCAGTATAGGTATAAGCAGTAGGCTTTATATGCCTAGCTTTCGACTTATCGTTTCAGGGGCAAGGGGCTCTGAGGATTATTATGTCATAACAGTCGAGCCTGTTTCCCGAGTTGACTGCCTATACCCGTCCATTCCGCGGATATGCAAAAAGTACTTGTGTGACCGCTTGCAGAAGGCAATTTCCTGCCCGATTCAATCAACCCGTGACTGACTTCTCTGCAGCGTTGCCTAGGATCAATGGTTTCAAGCCATCGAAGACCGCTCTCTCAGTCAGGGATTGTGTCTAGAAAGCAGTATAATCCCTTGGCGTTTCGAATCTATCGTAACAATGCTTGGCGGGTGGACATTGGAATTCAGCAAGGAGAGTATGCGAAAGGACATTTCAAAACGTTCCGAGTGAATGACTACTTCCGCTGAAATCCATTCAAGGTGACCTATTCCTCGTGCTATTAGCCGCACTGCTCTGTTCTCTGTTCTCCTGGCGGCGTGCCATCGACGGCTTTGGTATCATATCGTATTTACAAGTCCCAATAGGGCCGCCGTCGAGGTGGCAATCCATCCAATAAGCCGGCTCTGAAATCACGAGTATTAGACTTTTGATCAAGTGCCAGACGTGATGCAACAAACACATAACAACCACAAAACGTGAAGAATCATAACGGGTTCGTTAATCATCTCCCACTTCCTCGAGGCCTGCCTCGTCGGGCAAGCATGCCGCCGCCGCGGCCACGACCTCTTCCTCTTGTGGCCGAATACACCGGCTTGGCCGGTATACCTTCGTCGTCGTCGTCATCATCGAAAATACTCTCACTGTCAGATGACCCCAGACTGTCATTGGACACGTCTAACCTGACGATGGTGGGATTCCGGATGTTCCGAGTATTGCGGACCTGCGTTTGACCTTGGTCCTCCTCATCTGCAGAGGATTCTGATGATGATGACTCTTCTGCCATGCCAAAGTCGTCATCCAGAAGTTCCGAACGACTTTTGACCGCATTCGAGTTCGACTCAACAGACTTGGCATCGGCAACAGAGCTTGGAGTGTCGCTCTTGTTCACTGCTGTGAATGAGTTGCCGCTAGGCGCCGGGGGCTGCTGTGGATTGATACTGGTCCTAGCTCGCATCTTGAAGCCTTTGCCACGAGCCGCCATCCGGTCTCGCATGGATAACATTTTCGGGATTATCGGTGCGGGTTCCGGCGCTGGCTCGACCTCGGAAGTAGTCGCCGGCATAGATTTCCTGCCAGGAGGCCGGCCCCTTCGTCTCTCCCCGATTTCTTCCGGCTTAGAAGGAGCAGCCGGCATAGATTTTCTACCGGGCGGGCGCCCTCTACGCCTCGGACGCTCGTCTGCAGAGACATACTGGGCAAGACCCTCGTTCTGGTCGTCGTCACCCGGTAACGCTGCCTCCAATTCGGCCTCCAGCGCATCCATTCCAGAATTGCCATCCTGTTCATCCTCGTTACGTGTGTCAGCATTCGCCCTTTCTGACAGCTCCTGCCGTGAGGGGCGCCCTCTTTTCCTCGGCTCCTTGTTGACAACAGTGGTGTCCGCTGCTACTGACGTCCGTGGCCGCCCCGGCGGTCTACCACGCTTCTTTCCTGTCTGGGGAGTCGATGTGGCAGCCGGCTGTTCACCTCCTTCGCCTTCACCTTCACCTTCAGTGAGAGCACGAATAGCGTCCGCTGCCAGATCGACCGGATCGTTTATTGACTCGGGATCGTTCTCGGCACCGAACAGCTTGAATGGGTTGACAGTAACCACGTCATCGAGATCCTCTACGACCTCTTCAGCTTCCACGTAGGACTGCGTAGGCTTGGCATGTCGCAATGTGGGGTTGAGAGGTTCTATCGGAAGCGGTGGTCTGGCTGGCTTTTGTTGAGCTTCAGGCACGGCAGACCCTTCGGCCGATCGAGCCTCTGGACGGTTTGGCGTGGCATTTTGACTGCCTTCAGGATTCTCAAGACTACCCAACAGCGCGGGATCAAGATTGACAAGTTGGTCAATGTTACCCGTTTTCGGCTTCTTCTTGTGACTCTTGGGACCGCGAAAGTCGGGGTCGTCATCATTCTCCAGTCGAGCTTTGCGTTTGGCTAACCGTAAAGTTTTCCTCACGAAGTCTGGTACCTCGCGCTCACGGTCCAGAGCTTCTGCAGAAGGCATCTGGAAGGCATCAAACAGAATCCGGTCGGCACTGTCGTCCTGGTCGTAGAAAGCCATGCCCATCATACGGCCGCCCATCGACGGGCTGGGGTACGCGGGCGGTTCTGGATAAGCTGAGTCGCCCTCGACATTGTTTGTACTCATATCAGCCATCTGCACTTGACTGCCTTTCGGGTCATCACCATTTGCTGCGGCCACTTGAGCATCGTTATCGATGTCCATGCCATCATCAACCTCTTGAGGACCGTCTTCGGTAGAACCAAGAGCTGCTAGTGGATCTCTAGCCTTCTCGGCATCAGCTTGCTCCTTGAGTCGCTGCATCCTCTTGGTGTTGCTGCTCCGAGTCTCTTCTCCAGCACCCTTGAGCCATCCCAAATTATGAACACGGAAGTCCACAACTGACTCGACACTGCGGTCATCGGCAATGCGTTTGGTATCGTGTCCGAGAAGTGTGGACTTGGGAACATATGGCGCAGTGTTGCCTGAGCGTCTGCATGAACCGCAGTTGCAGTTACCGAGACATTTTGGACACTGCCAATATTCCTGCTCCATGGCGGCTTGCGGCATGGTATCGAACGCCCTGAATAGCACGCCATAGCAATACGCTTCTTGGCATGTTGTGCAGAAGTTGAGCCTGTAGGTGTAGTCCTTGTGGCAACATACATGGCAACGGTACGTATCGCCCTTCTTGACTTTTCTCTTTGGCTTGGATTTCTTCTTGACGCGGCCTTCTTCGTCAACATCGGGTTCTGGTTCGGATTCTTCAGGCGTAGGGTCGACAGCTGGTTTTGTGATATCTTTCCAAGGCCGGCGACGTAGCTGCTCTTGGCAGATTTGCGCAACTGACTTCTTCCCCGTCTTCTTCCGAGCAACCTCCAGAGGCTGCGGGGAGTAGTCGATATCGACGAAGCCGTCCTGCTTGATGACCATGGCACGCCAGGTCTCGTGCTTGTCCGTCAAGTCGGACCAGCGCCACTGTTCACACCACTGGAGTCCGGAAACGCAGACACACGAGCGACCCATGGCGTAACATTCCATGCAGATGTCATATGTATCTTCATCGCCATTGAGCAGCTGTCGTGTACAGCATTTGCACGTGAGAAATCTGTTGAAGATGTTGGATCTACAATATGAGCACGTGATATTCGAGTCAAACTCGATGTATTCCGTGTCAATGTGCTTGTATCCAAACATCTCGTCGATCAAGATCTCAGTAAAGAGGCCATAGAGCCGGCGGAAGTCGCCTGCCATCTGTCGCAAGCGTGGTGAGTTTGTCAACTCTCTGCCAAGACCGAGGAGACTGGATTCGGCGGTGTCTTCGGCTTTCTGGAGTTCGGCGTAATACTTCTCCATGGTGAAGTAAATAATGGCCTTGTTCTTGTATTGCTCATCTCTGCAGACCAATCTAGATCGAGGCAGGGCTTCGTGCAATGCAAGATCAAGCGTTTCCACGGTTGTTCGGTTCCAAGCTACCTTCATCGTCCTGGTTCCACGGTTCCAGACTTGGTGGGGTGCAAGTGAAGGTATGAGAATAAAGTCGCCGACTTTCTGTTCCACGACATAGACTGGGAAGTTTGCCTTCTTCCAGGCATTGATCTGAGCAAAGTGCTTCTCGATTTCGACGTCGTGGCCCAGCATGGAGAGGAAATACTCGCGAACGACCTCACGATCCTTTGTCTCTGTCATGAACCAAACAGAGCTGCCGGGTTTGTTGCCATTTTCAGAGCCTGAAGCATCGACCATGATGTTGTGTCCTAGCGTTGCACACATCTCCTTGTGTGCGGGTGTATACGTGCCTTCGTGTCCAATGTAGCACATGAGATTCTGCGCTCGCATCTCTTCCGGCAAGCAGCTCATCAGATCTCCCGCGACAGCAGCAGTGGGTTCCGGTGCGCCAAAGATGTCATCGTCGTGGTGGGCTTCGGATCCAGTGTTCTCGCTGACGTTTTCGTTCATGTACAAGACGTTTGGCGGCATGATCTTGCGCAAATGCTCGAACCATTCAGGCGGGCAATCGATATCCTTGAGATATAATCTCTGGCGACGTTCATCTCGATAGTTGTTCGGACTCCACTGGTTGGTGAGCTGTCGCATCGATCGCAGGTAATGACCCATCGTCATGGGAATGTCTGATTGATTCGTAAGGTCACGAACATTCTCCTCTGCACGCCCGAGTTAGCATGTCTCCAGCAGTCGGTTGGCATGGCAGGAGCATCGTACGTTTCTTGTCATAAACCGACTCCAGCCAATTTGCACTAAAAATGGACTCGGGAAGGACTTTATTCCATCCTTCTATCACAAGAGGCCGACCTCCCTCGATGACGTGCAGTTGAACCAGCTTCTCGAAGCCTGTCGTGCCCAGTCGCCTGATTTGCGATATCGATATGCGAACGACCCAGTCGAAGTTGGGCGTCTCGTCGACGAGCGCATGCAGGTCAAAGTCTGGCGGTATCGGATCAAACTTCGCCTGGGGATGCATTGCTGGCGGCATCTTGGCTGCTGTGCTGCTGTTACAGCTCCTGCCCTTCTAAAATGGTGCTTTTAACTGGCCTCGGCGCAGTGCACGTCGTGAATCTTGACGGTCCATAAGGCAGTGGCGTTCACGCGCTTCCGAGGAATGTTCGCGTCGCGGGGAAGAATGGATGGTGGTGCGCGCCACCACAAGTTCGGAAGATAAAGCGGCAGGTGCCTGCTACCGGGCTTGCTTGCTCTCAGTCCTGAATGTCTCTCAGAGCATCTCGGAAGTCTGGCGGTTCGTGATTCGGTAAGCGGTGGGAGGATTGTCGGGATTCTGAAAAAGTTCCGCGCTCTGAAGCTTTGCAGGGAAGCTGTAGGTAATGACAAGCTGCTAACCTAGCCTGGATTCACAGGTGGGCACGCACTTGATAGCGGAACCTAACGAGGTCAGCAAGCTCGACCTCCAAAGGCGGCAGCGGAAGCTTTTAACTTTGGTAGTGCACGGACCTTACACTGAGCGTCAAGTTACTCAACTGAACCCATGAGTTAAAAGCATGGTGATGGTTCAGAATATTCAGATTTTCCCCAAACCAGGGTCAATTCGATTGTATCAAATATATCGATTGTTCTTTTCCATTGTTGTCGAGCTGAATCGTCCATTGAACGAGCATGCGCTGTGAGTCATCACCTCATTCTTTTCTTACATGTTGGATTTTTTGAATAGTCTTGCAAGGGACTCAAAGCTTTTTTATGTCAATATGTCGGAAGCTTTGCGCCGGCAGAGATGTGAGATCCGGGGACGGATCCCGTAGATTATATACAAGCAGACCTCGTGGTCAGACAGCGCTTAGACGAAGCCCATTGAATAATACTTGGCACTTACTAACATGTTTGAAGATACTCTCAAAAATCAACTCGCCCTTGAGCTGATCCAGTAGAAGCCATGCTCAGGGCTACAAGATTGCCCGCCTGCAGGGCGAACCAGCAGAACCCATTGAGAATTCTTGGGAAGTCGTATCACCATACTCAGATTTCTCAAGAAAGTCTCCCAGCGCGAAGGTCTCGGTCTCTCAAACTGGTAGCATGCTCACCTCGGCATGTTGTGCCCTTCCATGCATCTGCGCGCCAGCTCACGACGACTATTGAGCCGCCTTCATCTCCCGAGATACCGCAGCCATACTCACCTCCCACCACTGGTGTCCTCTCACGTCTCCCTGCTTCGTGGGTTCCGTATGCCGAGCTCATCCGCCTGGATAAGCCAGCGGGCACTTACTATCTCTTCTTCCCATGCCTCTTTAGCACGCTGTTGGCAGCTCCCATGGCAGCGCCCATGGCCTCGCCCCTGAGCGTCGTAGGAACGGCGGCACTCTTCTTCTCGGGAGCCCTGATCATGCGCGGAGCCGGCTGCAGTATCAACGACCTGTGGGACCGGAATCTAGACCCCCACGTCTCGAGGACACGTCTACGGCCCATCGCCCGGGGTGCCATCACCCCCTTCAAGGCTCTGGCCTACACGGGGGCTCAGCTCCTGACCGGACTCGGCATCCTCCTGCAGTTCCCGACGAGCTGTCTCTTCTACGGAATCCCCAGCCTGCTGCTCGTGGCCACGTACCCCCTGGCCAAGCGCGTGACGTACTACCCGCAGTTCGTGCTCGGCCTCACCTTCTCCTGGGGCGCCATCATGGGCTTCCCGGCCCTGGGCGTGGACCTGCTGTCCAATGGTGCCGCGCTGGCGGCCGCCGGGTTCCTGTACGCCAGCAACATCGCCTGGACGGTGCTCTACGACATGATCTACGCCCACATGGACATCCGGGACGATGCCAAGGCCGGCATTAAGAGCATCGCCCTCAAGCACGACGCCGAGACTAAGCAGGTCCTCAGCGGCCTGGCCGTCGCGCAGGTCGGGCTTCTGAGCGCCGCGGGATGGGCCGCCGGCGCCGGGCCCCTGTTCTTCGTCGGTGGCTGCGGAGGGGCTGCGCTGACGCTGGGATACATGATCAGGAAGGTCAACCTCAAGAACGTCAAGGACTGCTGGTGGTGGTTCGTCAACGGATGCTGGATCACTGGTGGTGTGATCAGCCTGGGTATGGGTGCCGACTATGTTGCCAGATATCTGGGAGTTGAGGAGAGTGACGGCAGTGTGCAGAGCTAGGGGACACGCAGAGAGTCTGTAAATTATGTATATCATGTAACAAAACAACAGGTTAGACAAATGGGAAAATGATCAGAGGCGCCTAGGTAGCAGCAAGGTTGACAGCCGCGTTTCCTCGACGGGCAATGGATCATATCATAAAGCATAGAATCCATACTACTCAGATATATAGGCGTCCACACGCGCGTGTGCTTGAGCTGGCGGGCTGGCATCAGTAGGGATACGTTCGATACACAGAGCTTCCCCAGGACAGATAATTCAAAGCAAGACGTATTTTGATCCAATGCATTTTTCACCTAAGCCATTCGTTCCAAACTCCAAGCCCATATGCGTACAGTTCCGTGGAACGCTTCAATTTTGCGAATCGACTCCATCACCTCGTAACATGGATGGGGACGCGAAGGTTGGTCTTTTCGGTACGGCCACCGAAGATCTCTATTTCCGGATCTCGTGTAACCTATGAGTGTGTATCAAAGGCCCGAACCTCGAATGCTGACGGGGGAAAATAAAGCAAGCCATTTTGACTCCACATTTGCCCAAATCATGTTCAGTCCCTTTTGTCCATTCGTATCCTCGTCCCCCAATGCAGTAGTCGTAGACGTAGATCGTTTATGATCTGGGCTTCTCCTTCTTCTCCTTCCACAGGGCCAGCAGACCGACACCGGAAACCTTGACGACCTTGAAACGCACACCGGGAATATCACCCTTGGCCTTGCCCTTGCGACCGAATCCGGCGAGGAGGACCTCGTCGTTCTCGTCGACAAAGTTCAAGCAACCGTCGTTGGGGACTAGAAAACAATGAAGTTAGTATCCAAATAGCATTGGGCAGTCGCCGGGCCGCAAGCTAGGTTCGCCCTCGGTATTGCGAGATCCCTTCCGCAAGATACCTCTCTCGATAACCCAGGGCCGAACCGTGCTTGCCACCCACACAACTGTTTTTGAGGGCGCGAGGAATCGTGACGTACCGAAAGCAGTGACCTTCTTTCCGTTCTTGATGAGCTGGACACGCACACACTTTCGGATGGCGGAGTTGGGCTGCTTGGCCTCGACACCGACCTTCTCGAGGACGATGCCCTTGGCGTGGGAGGAACCACCGAACGGCGAGGACTTGAAGGCGGTACCCAGGGCACGCTTCTTGTAGCCAAGATCGGCCCAGCGCTGGTCCTTACGGTGAAGGCGCAGCTTGCGAGCGGCGTTCAATCCTCTAGGCTTGCCCTTACCCATGATTGCTGTTGGTTCAAGACACCGGTTAGCTTGTGGTCGAATTCGAGATGTGGAGGATGGTGAATGTTATTATGGCGGCGGGGAAATTTGGCGACACGTCGGAATGCGAAATATTGGTTTGTGACGTTCGATAAATTGGTGTTCGGTGCTCTCGTCGCGGACTGTCAAGAGGGGATAACCTACCGATTTGTCTGTAGTTATCGCGGTGGAAATGGGTTGTCGATGGTTGTGGGAGTTGGTCGATGAGGAAAGTCTCCTTCAGAAATTTGGTCCAAGTCGGGATTTTCGAATTTGGGATTTTTTGGTGTGCCCGCCCCAAAGTGGTCTGTGGCTGATGGGAGGGAAAATGTGGCACGTGCACTTGCCCGGATCTTTGCCAGCGGGCGACGCAATTAGTGGGCTGACTGACAGTCACTGCAGCGCCATCAGCCCCCAGCCAATGAGATTTGACACCACAACAGAGCGGGTCTCCCTTCCGCCAAGTCCCAATCTGATGCAGCCAGACCTTTGCGGTACGTAACTTTACGAATCAAGTCGCCCTGATCGTACGTACCTGTCGTATTGTACATACGACGCATCCTTGTCTCTTATTGTCCCTTTCAACCAGATATGTAAGCCATGTCTTCCCGTCTCAACGGCACTTCTGTAAAGGCGCGCGACCCGCCGCCTTCACTGTTCCTCCATCCTTCTCCTGCTGCCTCGCATGTCTCTTTGCCTGGCATCAATGCCGTCACCTCTGGCTCCAACGACCACACCTCACATACCCAGCAATCAGCTGCGTCAGGTTCCAATGCACCAGTAGGACCGCCAACAATGGCACGTCAGAGTTCTTTGCTCAATCCCAGGGGTCGGGCCGCCGGGACTGGGCCTGGCGCCATCCCGAGGCTGCAGACTGGAGAATCGTCCCGTACAGTCGATAGGACCGACGCACTATGGGCGGAGATGCAGGCCACGCTCGAGGAAGTCGAGCTCTCCGCATCAGGTGGAACTCACGTATTTGGTCCCGAGCATGACCGCAAGCTCGCGGATCTGCGGGCGGCTCAGATCGCTCTGGCGCAGGCGTGGGCGAGGAGTGAGGCCGATGAAGCGATGGAGACTACGGGGGGAGCTGGGGCCGACGAAGTGCGTGACCTGAAAGGCGCACTCGGTGCTGTGGGATTGGCTGCTGCTGGCAGTGCTGGACCTGGCATCGCTGGCAAGATTGGGGCCGACGGTACTGATCACGGCAGGAGCACGGTTGGAACGGGCAGCGCGAGACCCCCTAGCAGCGGGCGCGACGGCGAGCGACTTGGGGCTTTTATGGAACAGGAGACCGAGTCGGATATTCTCTTGGCCAGGAAAAGACGAGAGGCCAATGATCAATATTTCAGTCGGGTCGACCAGGGTGTTCGCGACGTCGTGGCCAAGTTGGAGCAGGTCGCTACTGCCATGAGGGATGTCGAACAGGAAAGCAGAGACGTCTGGGGAGATGAAAGTGTTCCTGGCAGTGCGAAGCCATAACATGGCCTCGACGTTTACTACACATACTCATAGCATTGTTTCTGTTTGACTGCATTAGCATGGAGTTTGACCGGGTCCATGAATTTAATTGACATCCTACCACTTCAATATATAATTCCTTATTGTATGCTGAATGTTGTCTTGTTATCCCACATTGATTTGAGTAACGAGATCCTGACTTCATAATAGCTCAAAAATACTGTTTGAGTATATGGTCCCGATTATGTTTACTCTCGCGAGAAGAACCTTCCTGTGAGCTGTCTGCTAGATAAATCTGTTCTCGGCACCTAGAATATGGAATGCGATTGCTAAGACTTGCTCCATTCATTAGAGCACCGGCAGATCACATGGAGTAGGAACCCATCTTCGAGGTTTCAAAGGCAGCATCTGTCTGACTTCGGCTGATGGTTGTATCTCAGTTTTCTCACGATCCTCTTCGTCAACGTTGCCTACAACGTCTAGGTGGGATGTAAAAGTGAGAGTTCCATCGCCGACAGTCACTGGAGCCCAGGGGACCTCGGGCCGATATTGAAACATTGAATCCAGACGCCACATGGGCACATCGTATACTGCACATCTCTCATGTGGCACCGGAGATACTGTGCAACTTTCGTTTCCACTCGACAGATGGAAAGTCCCCACGATAATTGGCCGATATAGATTTTGGAAACCGAAATCACGAATGCCCAGCGACAGCTGTCTGGTGCTACACATATGATCGGATTGCATACTCCTAATCGGTACGACTATAGCCACTCGGTTGGTGCAAGCCTAGATCACCTCGTACAGTGAGTGACTTCATGTTATGCAAGTTTGTCATAATAAGGCAAGAGGTGGAGATCGAAAGAGCTGGAAGCCAGAGCGACATGCCCAATGAGAATGAACACTGTGGTCAACTCGAGCAACCTTATTCATACAGGAGGAGCAAAGCAAGTCGCTTATCAAAGGCCACCTTGAGCAGAATATTGACTTTGTGGTGGACGAGACACAATGGAAAGGCCGCCAATCCGAGGCAGCCAAAAAAAGGTACGTCAAGGTTGGAGCAGAGGGAGATGCACCAAAGGCTCCAGCATTCAAGCATTTAGCTCCTGCCCGTCTGGAGTATTCTGGGGCTTGGCGGGTGAGACCCCGTCCTGTTGCGGGTCACTTCGCACTTGGGACAGGGCGGGCAACTGCGGGACAGGGGGCTTTGGGGGGGCCATCGCTGCGATCGGCGGGCAGGTCAAACAGCCCAGACCGTTGGACAAGCTCTACCGCAAGAGGCTTGAGAGGGATGTCACGTTCACTCTTGATCGATCTTGGCCAGACACTTTATTACTACCACCAACTCCCGCTTTCCGACTTCGACTCATCGCATCTTTTTTTTGTCGAGACTAGACATCAAGCATCGCACAAAGGCCAACCAACAACTTCATCCGCTGCCGGACATCAGCATCGCATATCGCAACGAGCCAGCGCAATCTTGTACTATTCCGCATTCGCCCAAGCATCAATCTGCCAAAGCTCAGTGCCCAATATGCGCTTCTTCACCATCGCCGCCGCAGCTCTTGCTTGCGCTTATGGCGCCCTCGCCGTGGACCAGCAAAAGTCCGTCATTGTCACTTTCCCCAACGAGGTGGCCAGCGATGTCATCGACCGCGCCATGAGCGAGATCAAGAAGGCCGGCGGTGTCATTACCCACGAGTACAACCTGATCAAGTAAGCGAACCTTTGCCCGCCAGTACGCTTGCGGCCCTGCCGGCATCCATTAGGGTGCTCCCGAGGGCTCGCGCCGAAGCGTGCAATGACAGACAAGACAGATTTCTAACATTTCATCTCAAGGGGCTTCGCAGCCAAGGCGCCGCAGAAGGTCATCGAATCCATGTCGGTGTGGACCACCAGCGAGTACCACGCTACCATTGAGGAGGACCAGACCATCACCATCTCGAACAACAATAACTAGACGGGACAGGCAGCGAGTCAACGACATTGGCGAAGGGAGAGCATCAAGTTGCCGGACAACCTACTTACTACTACCGGACGATACCCAACTATTATTATTGTACGAGGACTATGAAAAGGCAGAAACATTACCATCATTTGTCCACGATTCGGAAAACAACACTCGGGGCGGCGTTTGGTCTTTAATTACTATCATTTTGGCAGTCAAGAACAAGCTATTAATTACTTACGAGATGTTTTTTGAGGGCTACAATATGTCTGCCATTATCGTTGTGCTGGCATTTACTACTAATACTCCATAGATGATGGCCATTCGCGGTCATGACTGCCATTGCCTTTGCAAACGGCAATCGTCCTATCAGTACTATCATATACCTGAATGACATAATCAGGGGAAATAATCTTAGACTTTCAGTCACTGCAAGCAATGGCCGAAGGATCCAGCGAACACGGTCCAGCACCCGGCACTTTCCAGGCTCAGATGACGATATTGGAATACGAAATTCCGATGGATAGTCTGGGCTCGATAATCAAGGACAGGTTGTACTCTGTATCAGGCGCTCGGAATCTGATCCCTGCGGTCGATGAGCCGGACCGAGACAATAGCCGTTGTAATTGCCGTGGGTCGTGCAGGCTCACAAGATAGAGGGAAGCTGCTGAGTGTGATCGTACCAACAGTAGGATCTTCACTTACTATTGTACAGGTTACCATGGGAGCCATCGATGGTGGTGATATGTGGGTTCTGGCATGTGATCTTCGGCGCCGTGTTAGCGTCTTGCAGCTTGCAACTTGTACCAACGAGATTGTCCTCCATCGCAGTCTTGCTGAACATGATATCGAGACGTCGCCCGCTCAGGATCCTTGTAGCGATCCGGCCCGTATTGAATTGTGTAGCCACTTTGTGTGACGGTGTCAGTGCTGTGTCACTCGGCAGATATCTGCTTGTGTCTTTGCTTTTCTGGGGATCACAAAGGCAGACGCCATTGAGGCAACAAATGAAATGACCCAACAGACACGGCAACTAGGGCGAGTATTGTGGTGATCTTTGGCATTTTCTAAAGAGACAGCAAATGAGATTTCCGCAACGACATCTCTCCTGTCGATTGGGCAGATTATATCTCGGTGCTGGTGTCTCCACGGCCTTTTCATCCTCAACGCAGAATAAAAGTCACCGAGCCAGATGAGCAAGCAAGCAAACACGGGAGTGAAACTGTGTCCCTTGAGTGAAGAAGAAAGCAAACATTTCCTCAGCTGACTTCTCGGCCAGAGAGGCATAGTAGGCACAAGAGAGAGGCCTTCAGTACACAGTCGTCTGGCATATTAGATATACGTTCGAATGCGAATACCAGTGAAGGCCGGGCCACGAGGTAAAGGTAGTCGCAGGGACATTGGATGACCAATGACTTGGGTTCCGACCACTAGTAGGTAGAGACCGGGATCTAGCATGGTCAAGTCATGCTGAAAAATGCAATACTATCAGGTACGAAACGGTAGATACGATGTATAGCGAGATTCAAGAGCGGCAAGTGCTGTCTTGGTGAAGCAGTCAACGACAAAGTATCAGCTACCATTCCAGCTTCTTGCTGATATGATATATATATGTTTCAATGTGGCCGAAGGAGCGGCGGCTGATAAAACAGAATTGCATAAAGAATATCGAGGCATGGTTGTTCCACAATCCCGGCAGATTCAGAAATCAGAGATCCCGAAGCTTCCATTATGACTTGAAGCTCTAACTCCGAATAGCAATGACTGGTCAACTCGTGTATTCATAGAGTAATCTCTTCTTTCACTGATACATCAACTGTCATTATTGATATCATCCGGAGTCTTCAAAAAAAAGTACCATCTTTGGCGTTCGAGGACAAATATAATAAATACCAATGCAACCGGCACAAGGGACCTTGCAGCTTGCAGAAACAGTGCATACAGACAATGATCCCTGTGCGCAGTGGGGGGGATCTCCCCTGTAGCGGGTTTCGGCTCTCCTGGGCGGCTCGCTGACATGGGTGGTGTGGTCTTGCTTGTTAGTGCTTCTGATGATGAAGGGGACCTCTAAAACCGTAGTCCAGCACAGCAGCTCTCGTCAGTTCATGCACCGACGCGTCGAAGCTCCCCTCAGATACCCGTACACTACATGAAGAATTGGGTCCCTTTTTTACTTCAAACATACCTTAATGTACAAACCATGAACAATCCAGTGTTTGGCCAAGGAGCAGCAGGCGATATGAGCTAAAATGGACCGTCCCTCTTGAACAATCAATGACATTCTGATGCAGTTGAAACAATCTCTCCCAAGGCCGACAATGAGACACCTGCATGTCCGGTCATCCTGGCTGCTTTTGCCCCGTTGAGAGATTGAAAGTCTCGTCAAACCTGTCGATGGTATCCACGCAGTGCTGGTCGCCCGAGTCCATTATTAAGTACATACACCAAAAAGCTTTTGCTTTTTTCTTCCCTCTTCTTTACCCCTTATCGAGGAAGAAGCAGGATACCTCGGATGCTACCTACTCCATTGCCAGCAATCACTCTGGCCACTGCACAACGAACGGGTCAACAGGCGACACTCTAGCAACGACTTATTGGTAGTGCCAAATACCTAGGCCCCTGGCGATTGACGCTTTGATGAACCGCTACCTATAGGTGGTATTCCACAGACCAGCTCACCTCTTCTTTTGGACTGAACGCGCGCCGCATCCCGCGCCTCGGTTTCCCCTGGATCGTATTACACCTGCCCGGTACCTACCTTCCACTTGCCCGCGCGCCTGGAGCAGAGCAACTCTTTCCTGCTGTCCAACACCAGCAAATACCGCGGGCGACAAGGGGGTCATTTTACACGTTGCACATTAGGCATTTGCATCGCACAAAATGTCGCAGATGAAGTTCTCGGAAGAGTGGCAGGAAGCCCTGCTGAACTGGGTAATTATCCATGCACCATGATATCTGCTTTCAGCTTGCACGACATTGTACTGACACGACCACTATTGGCATGTAGTCTCGAAGCCTCGTCGCCAAAGCTCTCAGCAAGCCCGGCCCAGAGACGATCGAGGACCTGTACAATGGCGCCTTCTTCTCCGACCTTCTCGTCGTCCTGGACGACGAGTACAAGCCCGATGAGCTCCAGGAGAACCTATCGCTCGCCAGCCAGGACAAGCCCCTCGACGGCCGACAGCGAAACATGCACATCATCCGGAAGGCCCTGCGGAGTTTCATCAGGAGGGAACTAGACGTGGTCGAGGTGCTGCTGGACGACGTCGACTTTCAAGGTCTCGACAGGAACCCCAACAACGAGGGCATGTGCCAGATACTGTCGATATTCCTCGTTGTCAGCGTAAACCTGCCCGACAAATTCGTGTCACAGGAAATCCTCCAGGACATGCAGAAGACGCCCGAGGACAAGTCTAGGTTGGCCAGCCTGATGCAGATCATGAACCAGTCCCAGAACAGGATCCAGCAGGGAGACCGCGCAGAACCAGCCGAGAGTGCCCCGGCGGCTGCTCCGGCGCCAGTTCAAGCCGCAGGCATGGACGAGCTCGCCTTGGAGGCCGAGATGGGCCGACTGCACCGCGAGATCGAATCCCTCAAGAAGCGCAATGCCGACCTCGTCACGGTGCACGAAAGGCTACAGGAGAGTCATCAAGAGCTTCTCGAGCGTCACGACAAGGTCACAATGGACAGAGACAAGCTCCAAGAGCTGCTCGAGTCGGGCGCGTACGGAGACGGTGCCGAGAAGAAGAAGCAACTCCAAGAGCAGAACAGGCTCATCGACAACCTGGAAATGCAACTGGACGATGCACGACGGGCCAAAGAGGAACTGGAAAGGGTCAAGGTACGGCTGGAAGCAGAGCTCAGCAAGCTCGTTCCGCTAGCTCAGGAATATTCCGACTTGAAGCAAGAGAATGAGGACCTGGCGAAGAAGGCCAACGCTGCTGAGCATTTGAAGCAGAAGTTGGAAAAGCTCAGAGGCCTCGAAAGTGAGGTGAAGAAGTTGAGGGAGGAGAGGAACGCCTTTTTCGAGAGCCAAGAGCATCTCATGGGCTTCCAGAAGCAGGTCAATGCCTTGTCAGCCGAACGAGACCAGCAGTCGAGGAACATGCAGGCATACGAGATCCAGGTTTCAGAATTCAATGCTCAGAAGATGGCCTGGAACATGGAGTATCAGAAGCTGCAGCGGCATCTGGAGAACATGGAGACGAAATCAAAGGACGACGAGGAGATGGTGAGAGAGCTGCAAGAAAAGCTCATGCTCCTGGACCCATCGGCAGTGACGGATACGCCGTTCCCCGCACGGACACACAGCCGCTCGCTTGAGGACGAGCTAGAAGGCGACGACACGAACGAAAGCCACTCGTTGAAAGACCTGGAACTGGCTCGCCTGCAGACCGAGAACGCACTGCTCAAGACAAGCTTGGGCGGTGAGGGCGACAAGGGTCAGTTGTTCCGACAGATCGAAAAGGAACAGGACGCCCGCAAGGCCTTGCAAGAAAAGTACAACGAGCTGTTCGAGAAGCACATTATCGAAAGGGCTGCCTTGGATGCTCTTACAGCCAAGCAGGGAAACGAAGCACTTGCCGAACTACGCAAGCACGCACTATCTGAGGAGAATCGTGCCAAAGACTTGGCACGTCAGCTGGAAGCTGTCCAGACCGAGCTCAAAGACAAGGAGCGATCCTTGATTGAGTCACAGGGCGATCTGAAGGCCATTCAAGCCGGTACTGATGCTCTTGCAGAGCTCAAGACCACGGACGGCCTGCTGGCTCTCTCACTGCGGGCCGAACTCGACTCGTCACGCAAGAAGCACGACAACCTGAAGTACGACTTCGACTCTCGCCAAGAACATCTTGTGTCTGCCTTGATCGACAAGGACATGTTCCGCAAGGAGGTCGAGGCCGCCAATGCGGAGCTTCGCAAGGCAGCGGAGGGCGGCCAAGCCATCAACCCGGATGTCACGAAAACGATGGAAAAGATTGAGAAACTGCGCGTCAGATACAAGCAGCTGAGTGAGCAGTACGACAAATCAGAGGCAGCTCGACGTGAGCTAGAGAGGGCCAACAAGGCCTGGAGGGCTGGTGTCGGTGAAGGCGAGGACAAGACCAAGGACCAGATCATCAAGAACCTCCAGCGCGAAAATGCCATGATCTCATCGGCATGGTACGACTTGACGAGCCGACTGCAAAGCAACCATGTGGTGCTTCAGAGGAGGAACGACGCACCCAAGAGCTGGCTCAACAAGCAGAGACAGTTGGTCAATGGTAAGTGCTACAATCTTTCAGGCGGGCACATGCATCATGCTAATCATATCCCACAGCTACACCTCGGAGATAGGAGCTCCAGGCGTGACCAGCTTGTCCGCTTTTATGCCTCAGTATATACTGTTTTGCATTGAGACTTGGGCATTGGAACATATCCCTTTGGGTCTCTGGGTTATTTGTGCATAGGAATTAGGCTTGGATGTGTTACCTGGCATTAAAGACTGCATCAGCGACGCGTTTTCCCCCTCGTTTTCACCGATAACTTTCTCTCTTTTTGGAGCGAGCATATACTATATATTATACCCTTCCTAGTTTCCCCCACGATACACTTCTAGATATAACGATACAAAGAAACAACAACAGCCCGGCTACATGAAGTGGGAAACGAAATCTGCACCACCATCAAAGGGAGGGAAAGGGACGGCAGACAGAGACGAGATCCCTCCCATGTCACGAACCCATGATCAATGCCAGGAAAGACAGGAAGATGATATAGTCAATTGAAACTGATGAATTCAATAAACTCGTAAAAGTGCCCAGGCGATATGATTTTGTGTTGAGTGAGGAATTCGTATCAGCAATCCATGGCGGCGATCACGAGCCTCTCTCTACCATTTTGGCCGGTGGCATTTGCCACTTCGCATATGACCTCTCACAAGCCCTGACCTGGATTATCTACCTACGAATGAGATCAATATATCATATGTGGCTCGATCTACATCGAAACTCCATGCGGATGAATAATGAAGCGAGGTCGAGTTTTGTTTAACCAGTCGAAAAGAAGAACTCAACTCTTCTAGAGGAATCAAGGGAAATTTGCAAGAACCTCATCATCTTCGTATGTCACAGTACTCCAGGTCCTCTCCATGTCAGGTACCGGAGAACTCTTGAATGTTATGTGCGTCTAAAGTGGTCATGTCGATTCATATCATTAACATGAGGACTTGAGCCCGAGTCGTCGTCATTCCAGAGCTGGGGTATTTTACAACATTGCAAGCGGGCCCCCAAATGCAATTGACCCTCCAACGCCGTGTCATCGAGAATGCCCGACTATTTCTTCTTATCCTTGTCGCTGCCCTTCTCCGTTGCTTCGCCATTTGCGCCATTGGCACCTTCCTTCTTGTCCTTTTCGTCCTTGCCTGCTGCGAGCTCCTCCTTCTTAGCCTCGTTCTCCTCGGCCTGTTGCCGGTTCTGAATCTTGTTCTCGATCAGGTCGTGGAACGCAGTAATGGCGCGGATCAAACTGCTTAGGTAGATGGCCAGAAGCTGGTCGTTGGTCTTGACGCTCAGGGCGTGCGAAAGTTCGCTGGCATTGCCGCCCTCGTTTCCTGGCTTGGGTGTAGACAAGTTCGGCAGGAGGTTAAAAATATCTTGCAGGTTGCCCAAGATGGCGTGGTTCACGGGCAATTGTCCGTCCTGGACCTTCTGTAGGTAGGTTTGAATATCTCGTAACCGCAAGTGCAGACCCTGCAAGGACTGTAGTTGGTTTGTGATTCTGGTGGAGAGGGTACCAATGGCGACATCTCGAATATCTCGCAGCAAGTGCTCAACACCAATCTCCTCGGCTTCCTCGGCCTCGATTGTCGAGGGGGTGTGTACGAAAGTCTTGCTAGTCGCCGTGCCATCCTGTAATACGACGAGGTTAGCATTGCACGGGCTCACCTACCGATCAAGCAAGACCGGCATGACAGGTATCAAGACTCACATCCTTGATCTCCTCCACTGCAAAGTATGCATCTGTGGGCACGCCTGACTCCTTGGGCTGGACATCAATAATGACCAGCAGGGGGTTGGGGGTGTAGCGCTTGAACAGCTCGTTGATTTCGAGATCGGAGGCGCGGAGCTTGGGACCGGAGTGGTACCAGCCTATTAACTTCTCGCGGGCGTTGACCTTCTTGAACATGTCGCGCATGTTTTCGACATAGTTGTGGTCGAGGAACCAGACAGAGGGATCATCGTTGTCCTCCTCAAACGGCACTGGTGGCGGGGACGGAGAGCGTCAGCGACCAGCTCGATACATCCAGATGATGCAGCGGGGGAAAGAAGTCGTGGCAATGGTGAGCCTTACCTGCAAAACTGTTCGACACCCTCACGTCCTTTCCATCGTTCTGGCCGAGCAAGACACCGACTACTCGCTTCCGCGTACCCTTGGCAGCTCTGTTATAATGGTCGACGACGGAGAGGAGGACGAGGGGCGCAACGGTGACATGCTTCGAGACGAACTCGAGCGTCTCAGCAGTGGTGGCCGGCATCTTGACGTTCCACTGTGTATCTGATGTGCTGGAGTGATTGGATTCTGATGTCGAAAGGCGGACAAACGAGGGCTGGTGGAGGTTGTGTTGTGATGAACTGAAATATCGGCCTGGACGAGGCTCTGGTTGCGTTGCGTAGGTTTGGTGAGGTAGGCCAAACGTGAGGTAAGGCAAGCACAGGTAGCGTAGCGTAGTGTAGCTAGCTGTCTGCTCTGGTAGCTTGCAGCAGGCTTCCAATCGCAGGCGCGGCGGGCTCCCAGGCTTAGCTCATCATTGATGGCCTGGAGGCAAGGTACGTACCTACCCTCCCTCTAGCGCACTTCGGAGACAGGTAGTTCAGCCCCATGAGATCCAGCCTCCAGCCTCGTGGTCTGTCTGCGCTTTCGGTGGACGACGTCGACATCTTCCGGGCAATTGTGGCTCGTGCACATCATCTTTGTTTTGACGTTTGCTCGCGAGTACGGAATAGGGCCTTGAGCAAGTCTCGGATCAAAGGAGACGAGTCCAAAAGGGTACAGTTCCGTGCAACGCGCTGATATCTGATGTATTGACAGCTATCTACCTCAGTCTCATCGTGTAAAAACACGGAATCTTCCTCCGTATCATTCTGAGATCTGTGAACACTGAAAACACCCCAAGGATCATCTTAATCCAATGTCTGCCCCAGATAAGTGGGGGGAGTCCCAGACGGCATTTACAACGGCATTGAATCGACCTCTCCGAAATCCTTTTCTTCTCGACTTCATCTGTTCTCCTCCGAAGCGCGAAAAGAAGCGAAGGCGAAGCGGTAGATTCGGAACCAATTATGGTCATGCTTCAAGTTGTGTTTTTTTCCCACGATATTGACGTGCCGGTGCATTTTGGTCTGCTGGTGACGGAGCCACTCACTGTCTCAAAATGCCCTGCACAGTGTATTTGGAATTCCCCAACCATTGCAAGGGTGCCTATTACGTAGTGCAGGTTGTATAGTAATAAATCAACACTTTCAAGTGGACGATATATGGGAAAACTTCAACTCTGATGGTAGAAATGTCATGTGGTATCTGCTACATATAAAGATCGATCCGCTGTTTCCTGGGCCCTACCTTACAATTGTGATTCTCAGTCACCTGCTCTCATAGGCATGGAGCGTACCTGAAAAGATAACATGGACGCAATGAAGCCCATCCCATTCGGCGGCTCAACGGAGAACCTGTGGAGAATTAACCGAGCTCCCAAGGCTCTCCCACAGCTCTGCCGGGTTTAGTTTGCAGCACGCCGACTGGGGGCTTTTCCAAGGCAACGCAGAGAGCCACTCACATGGGCCAATTGCCCTTGGGGCGGCTCCTCCCCTAGGTTTAGTGAAGGCCCGCCCGGTAGGTTCTTCTGGCTTGCCGCCAATGCGCTCGGTAGCTCGCGAAAGGTGCCCATTAAGCTTCCTTGCTTGGTGCGCTTGCTGCTGCGGTTTTTTGTTTTCTCAAGTCGTCGAACTTCACTACGTACTACCGTCTTCACCTAGGTGGTCGCGCCGCGCTTCTCTTTTATATCTACCCTTGTTTTCCTTCTTCGTGCTCCTTTTCCCCCTCTCCTCTCCTCGGTCAGGTATTCTGTCTCTTTCCAGGAACTCACAAAAAAACGGCAAACATGGGTGTCATAGATAACGAGGTCCAGAAGCTGCACGATGTCGTGTCGGCCCTGGAGAAACGTGTCGAGAAGCTCGAGGAGCGCCGCTCCGGCGAGGCCAAGCCCGCCGACGGTGTGCGCATGATCCTGATCGGTCCTCCCGGCGCTGGTAAGCCGAATCGCATATGCTCCGACGTCGTCCGCGCCTCCAATTGAGCTCTTTCGGGGTGTCTGTCGGCGTCGGTTACGGGGGGTTCTGGGCTGACGGTGGAAACTCTATAGGCAAGGGAACGCAAGCCCCCAACATCAAGGAGAAGTTCTCCTGCTGCCACTTGGTACGTCGAGATAATCTCCATCATATGCCCCCCGAATATCAAAAGCGGGCGACTGACCACGCAAAATTCAGGCCACCGGTGACATGCTCCGATCCCAGATCGCCAAGAAGACCTCGCTCGGCAAGGAGGCCAAGAAGATCATGGACGCCGGCGGCCTCGTCAGCGACGACATCGTCATCGGCATGATCAAGGGCGAGCTCGAGACCAACAAGGAGTGCAAGGGCGGCTTCATCCTCGACGGCTTCCCCCGGACGATCCCCCAGGCCGAGGCCCTCGACAAGATGCTGGCCGAGAAGAAGTCCCCCCTGCAGCACGCCGTCGAGCTCCAGATCGATGACGCCCTGCTGGTCGCCCGCATCACCGGCCGCCTCGTCCACCCCGCCTCGGGCCGCTCCTACCACAGCACCTTCAACCCGCCCAAGGTGGACATGAAGGACGACCTCACCGGCGAGCCCCTCGTCCAGCGCTCCGACGACAACGCCGACGCGCTCAAGAAGCGTCTCGCCACCTACCACCAGCAGACCACCCCCGTTGTCGGCTACTACAAGAACACGGGCATCTGGAAGGGCATTGACGCCAGCCAGGAGCCCGGCCAGGTCTGGAAGAGCCTGCTCAACATCTTCGACGCCGACAAGAAGAGCACCGGCAGCTCCATCCTGAGCAAGCTGACTGGCAAATAAATACTGCCTGCGGAAAATCTTGCATAATGACATACAGAATCATTTTTGTATGGATGTGGTAATGCCTATGAGATAAATAGGTTTCGCGGAGAGGCCGTATCAAGATTCTGTTCTGAACCGCCAATCTCCATCACCAAGCGAAACCACCAAGACGCTATGAATGGATGTACCAGAGAAATGTATCATAGAGTTTCTGGCCTGGCGGCGTTGTATGTACAATGAGAGTAATTTCGACTGCCAAAAATTGAGACTGCTAGACACGCTTTCGAGAACACATTTTGCTTCTTGACCATGTGAATCAATGCGATTACGACTAGTATATAATATTTATCGCTTGAATAGACCTATTGTAGGCGACTCTTCCATCTAAAGCATACCTATACAACTCCTAACACAATGGATAGCCATGTCTTCCATACCATAAACGCCATGTCTTTCATGTGGTGTTTTTTAAAATTCAACGCTGCATGTAGTAAGAAACAGAAAAAGAAAGCAGAGTAACCACCGACATGTCACAAGCTGCCAATGAGCCCGGCCGCTTCCTCTCGTCCGACCTTCCGCTCCTGTACATAATCTCCGAGGGCGCCGCCCCATCGCTCGGCGAGCACGCAGGCAAGCAGGTGCTTACAGCACGGTGGCGTACCGCCGCCTTCTTGCCGGCCGTCGAGACTCAGACCGCCGAACTCCCAGCCAGGCGCTCCGCCGAGTGGTTGGTCCTCCGCGTCGAGCACGGAATATGGTCCCCGGGAATAGTCGTCGGCAGGCCTGATCTGGTATCCCGCTGCCGCACGGTCCTCGCCTGCCGGAAAGGCCCCGAACGCAAAGGCGGCGCAGTCGCAGCTCCAGGCCTGGGTGCAGACGACGTACGTCCGACCGCCGCCGGCGTCGTCCAATGCCGGTCTGCGGCCCCGGCGCGTGGGCTGCTGGGCTGACCGGACAAGGTGGAACGTCCCGGCCCTGGCGTCGCGGCGGGCCTGTTCCGCCTCGTCCGTGCCTGAACTTGCAAAGGAGTGTGCTGAGCTAGGTGGCGGCCTTACCGGTGTCACGTCGAGAACCAGGACTCGAATGACCAGTCCACGGTCCAGCAGGTCCAAAGCCGGGAGCAACAGTGAAGGGTAGATGACGTGCAATGTTGTGATGAGAGTCCTCGAGCTGTGTGGTAGCAAAGCCAAGGGGTTTGATAGATCCTGTGGAAGTGGCCGCGTCGAGGCCAACCTTGCAGAATGGGGATCTCTGGGTGGAATGGGCAATGAAGTGAGTGTGTTGATGAGCGAGGTGAGCAGGGCGCGTGGGGCCGGTAGGGTGTTGATGCCGCTCTCCATATTGGGCTCAACGGCCGCAACGTTCTTTTGGTCGTCTCCTGCTGAACGCGGCGAAGGCGCCCAAGTCGTACGGCTGTTTTTCGCTAGTATTTTACCCTCCTCCGATACTTCTTCTTGTTTTTGTTGCCGCAATTGGCCTTCGTTTCTGTCGCTGTCGTTGCCGCTACTGGTCCCGCTGGTGGTGCGGTGAATTGGCGTATGGGACCGTGAGATGGACCCCAAGGCCACTTGATCCGAATGTCTCGGCGCAGTGGGAGTTCCGGGCAGCGGTCGCAGCAGAATCTCCAGAGCCACCAGAAAAGCGACGAGAGGTCAACGGACAGATACTTGCAGCCCAGCGAGAAGAACAGTAAGACAATGAGGAGAAGTAAAAGCTGAGCGAGAAATTGCTGCAGTCCGAGTTTCACACTTCCAAATTGCATGGGAGTTAGTGAGCCTCTACGCAATGGTCGTATACGTTTTTGAATGTGCTGACTTACAGTCCGGCAGAACCCAGTGCCTAAACGGTGGCGGACGAGCAGAGTGTAATCACGAATCTCTCGAAACCCGTACGAAGCTTCTGGGGACTTTTCAATTCGTTCAACCTGCTCGTCTCTTGGTACTCTTGCCACTTGTTGATGTCTATCTCCCTGATCTCAGACGTCTTCTCCGTGGCCTCGGGCGATCCCTCCTTGTTGGTGGGCAGTTGCTAACCTTTGCCAGAGGCACGATTTCTTCGGTTCTTTCCTTTGCGTCCCATCTCACGATTGATTCTCGAAAATGATGCTGGATAGTGGAAGAGAGCGAGGCTTTTGAGGTTACGTAGGTGGACGGATTACGAATGTTGGGGGTGGAAGAAGTGAGTTGGAGTTCAAATGTTTACTTTGGTTCCATAAACACATGGCCGTGAACGAAAGCATCACTCTGAAAAGAACTGGAAGGGGCGAACCGAGGCTGAACGCCTGATAGCATTGCGATTTCCTCTAGATCCTTGCGCCCAGTTCCGCCCTCAAAGGCCAGAGTCTTTTTGTTGCCGCCGTTCCATTGGTTCCCCACGGCGTCTGCTATTCGCCAGCCTCTCTATAAATGCTTGTTCTTGTCGCTCAACAATATATACAACTAGTTTCCGGGTGTTTTATTCACACAATGTCCTTTTTATCCGCCACCCTTTCTATTCTACACGAGACACAGAATGACCAAATACTCGATCAGACCCAGTCCTTGGGGTTTCTCAGAACCTCGAGAAGTCTCGATTCGCGAGTGTTCGGCTCAGGCTCGTGCATATACCTCCACGAGGCCGTTCGCGGGAGACTGATCAGAATGCTCTCCGTCCTCGAGCCAGGGGTCGTCAGACCAAATGCGGTACCCCTGTCGTGGACCAAGTTGAACTCGACGTAGCGGCCGCGGCGGATCTGCTGCCAGTCCTTTTCCTTCTGCGTGTACGGCAAGTCTTTCCGCTTCTCGAGAATTGGCATGTACGATGGCAGGAAGCTGCTGACGACGTCCTTGGTGAACGCGAACGCATTCTCGTTGTCCGTGTCCTTGTCGTCCAGATCGTCATAGAAGATACCGCCGATACCTCTCCTCTCGCCTCGGTGGGTGTTGTAGAAGTACTCGTCGCACCACTTCTTGAAGCGGGGATAGTAATCCTTGTTGTGCTTGTCGCATGCCTCCTTCAAGGTCTTGTGGAAATGCACTGCATCCTCATCGTACAGGTAGCTGGGAGTCAAGTCGCTGCCTCCTCCAAACCACCAGGCTTGCGGCGTACCGTCGGCCTTCATCGTCTCAAAGTACCGGCAGTTGAAGTGGACGGTGGGCGCCATGGGGTTGTGGGGGTGTAGCACGAGGCTCAGTCCAAGGGCGTAAAAGGGCAGCTCGTCGACGTCCTGGGCAATGTTGCTGTGGTTGGCCCTCATCTTCTCGATCGAGGCCTTGGTGAGGGTGCCGTACACCACGCTGATATTGACGCCGGCCTTCTCGAACACGTTTCCATCCTGCAGCACCATGGACAGACCGCCGCCGCCGTGTGGCCTCTGCCAAGTGTCCTTGCGGAACCGGGTACCATCGACCTGCTCCAGAGCATAGACAATCTCCTCCTGCTTTTGACGGATCAGCTCTTCCATTCGGAGGCGCATGGGCGAGTTGTCGTTGACGCCGTCTTCGCGCTTTGTGCGCTCATCGAGTTCGGCAAGGGAGCGACTATCGAGCTTGAGGGGCTTCTGCTGTGTCTGAAGACCGACTGTCAGCTCTTTGTCACACGCAACGACCATGCAGCTATTCCGGATGCGCGGGATAGCATACCATTCCGTAAGCTGCCGCCGACACGGACAGAATGGCGGCCGCAGCAGCGGCCCATGTTGCACGAGCAGTCCATTGCGAAGCTCGGCCTCCTGCTTGCGTGTTGAAAAAGCGCTGCGGAAGGCGAGACGTCGTGGCCTGGGGCCGATGTCGCGGTAACGCTACTTGGCAGACACGTCTTTTGAACATTTTCGGACCCCTTCAATTCAATTGCGTTTCCTGGCGGCCAAAATCTCGAGGTCGTGTACGACGGCGTTTCGGCTCGGTCGAGTTTAGTGATTGTGAGGAGAAGCAATGGTAAAGAGAGTGGTGAGTATTGCAACTCCAAAAAGTTCTTGGTCAGTAAAAGGTCAGTACTAAAACTGCTCCGAGGCCAGCAGGTCCCTCGGAATCTCGAGAGAATGCGACATTGGACGAGCTTCGGCAGCCCCAAACGCTAATTCGGGGTACCTGACAGGGATCTCTGATGTTCTGCTACCGACAGCCCACCCCTTGCCAATTGCTTCTTTAGCTTATGAGTTGGCAAATGGGGGCATTCGGCCTCGGCCTCTCCCTTTCTCGACAGTTACTGTCAGAGCACCCGCGGCCAGGCGTCCGTCCCCTTTTGCGGTCGTGCTGACTGACGCCGGCGGTCGATGCCAATGAGAGACTCCATGTTGGTCATCATATCTCATTTCCAGTCCGAACACTCGTGACACGACACAATCAAGGACTATGAAGTACTATACTTGTTGTCTTACAGCTCTGACACCTCAGCATGCAGTAGTCGCTTTGGATCTGATCATTGCTATAATACTCCTATAACTTGGTTGTTACCAAGCGTCCCTCGGAAAGCATCGGTTTTAGTTCCCATCCCTCCTCCAAATATGGTCTTTCAAACACATCTCTTCAACATCTTGCTTAATTACTTGGTACTGGCAATTTTATAAAGTCGTTCTGACTAATTGCAACACATCATATATGTATTAGATACATATTTCCCCCTAAGAAGATGCCCACTGCCTAGAGTCGACTGACTTCTATCCTTTCGATTTACAATCGTTCATGCTTCCACCATTTGACTACAAACTTACATCCCGCTACGGGGCACCTGGCAGCTGGGCCTTCTCGCTGGGATCCACGATACAATTTGTATCCGCGGTGGGACCTGACTCGGCAAGCCCACTATTCGTGACATAGGACATGATAACGAGCAACATCTTCAATAAGCTCAATCCGATATGGTGTAGTGGCTAACATATGACGCTCTCATCTTGATCCGTCATGCCCGGGGTTCGATTCCCCGTGTCGGAGACTATTCTTTTGCCTTTCTTTTAAAGATTCTCTTGTTGCAGTTTTGCTTGACACAAGCAAGCCCAAGAAGCCCTGAGAGCGCGATTTCTATCCTACAGAGGAAAAATCATGGGCTCCACCAACACGGAATTTTTTGGGCAGACCCCACAACTCTCGATTCCGTCAACCATAAAAAGTATCACATGTCCGAAAAGGGCAAAAAGAATGTGTTGATGAGAGTGGGATTCGAACCCACGCCAATTACTTGACTACGATTTTGAAGACAGGACGACCTGAACGTAGCGCCTTAGACCGCTCGGCCATCTCACCCAATTGATTGATAAGTTGAGAGCTTGTGATGGGTTAAGAAGGAGAAGAATTTGTATTTGGGTCGCCGACGAGAGTTGCCAGCGGGAGTCATGCTTTGGTCGTTGACGACTCAACGCGTGTCACTTCAGGTAAGATAATGACAGCGAGGCGGAAATGTTCGAACCTCCACGGCTCTATCTACATTCACTGCTGGCTTCATGAAGGAATGCGAGCGCATTGATATGATGATGATACCCTGTCTATGGTCAAGTGTTAATTGACGGCTCTGTGTCAGAGATAGACCTGTGGTAGAACATGGCTTTGCCTAGGTAGCTATGCTTCCAGAGCCTGTTCTTCACAGATCGGAGATTATTTATAGTGCTGCTGTGCGTCGGTATGGCCAGAGGCCCAGAGCAACGTTGTGAGAGCACTCGAACGTCACCATTGCTATTCTCGGTGTCATTATGTGGTACGAATCACAAGGTGACATGGAGGCGGCGCTCGCAATATTTTCTGAACTCCTGAAATGCCTAGGTATGCAACAGTTATAGGTCAAAAAAGAGTCCCAGCCCGGCTCAAAACTCTCTTCATACAAATTACTGTAGATTACATGTGGCGCAACGTTGCCAAGAAGAACACCATGTGGTACGAATCAATGTCGACAGAGTGCACAGTTGTGATTATGTCATATCTCTGTTGCAGAGCGGGGGCGATCTAGATGCTCTGTATACATGACAAGCTCGGTTGGACGACATGCTTGGTCTTGTCGAACTATGCGAATCTTTGTTCGACGTTGGGAACATGCATGCCAGCCAGTCGGAATACCCCCTACGTACAACGTATAGAGTGGCTCGAGATTCACAAGCACTCTGGCTCGTCCAAGCAAAAAGGCCCGATTTGTTGTTGTATGGCCCAACGGTCTTTTCCTGATACACAAGAGGCTGTGCGCCTCCGAGGTGGTGGGAATCAGAATGTCCTCCCGGCTTCGAGCGTGTCAAACCCTGTTGTACGGCTACAGGCGTGCTATTGACACCGTCATGAAGCAGAAAGCTCGAATTACTTGGAACTGACCGCTTTTCAATATTTGAAGCATGTCCCATGCCACGGGAGAAAAGAAAAAGACACCGCAAAAAGGGGTCTCATCTATTGGATATGCGACCTGCCAGGGACAAAGCCCATTTTCTGCCAGGGATGCGCCTCGTTTTCGATCTGGGACCTTGCTCTCGTAGGGCAGCAATAATCCCGAGAGTCGGGCGAGCGCGTTCGGTGACACAGCACGATTGGGATGATCTATATATGCTGGTTTCCGAAAACCACCTTTGTACCACTTTGCCAACGGGCGAGAAGCACAACAAGAAAAAAATCTCTTCTCTAGCGTGGCACGAACCGATTTCGTCCAAACTCGAAAGCCTGTCCGATGGAATCTATATGAGGACGGTAGGGCATCAATACATTACAGAAAAAGACTGGCATTCTTCTGACCTCTCCGCCTGGGAGGGATTTCTTTGTTGGATCAGAGTGCTGGCCAGGGGCCATTGACCTCGGAAGTCTGCATGTCGTGGTCCGACCAGACATGATGTCAAACATCTTGATGCAAAGAACCATTTCAGCTTTTCCGATGAGCATGCTGTTGGCGTCATTACCCTAGAAGATAAAAAGGGTTGGATTGGCTTTTTCTCTTGAACGGGCAGTTGAGGGGGGCATATCAATGTCCATCTCCCTCTTTCCATCATCAAGTTTTGGCATCAGCAAGAGGTTGAAAAGAGTCAAGAACTACTATCCTTTACGGGTCAAACATCACACCTCACTCGACTACAAACATTACCAGCATTCTATCTACCTACAAACCCGGGCTCCTTCAGTCAAGGACGTACAACATGGCTAGAACCAAGACGCAGATGACCGCCGAGGCCGCCGCTCGAATCCAAGCCACCCAGGCAAGTACTCCTGATCCCTTCAAACACACAAGATCTGGCTAACACTAGACAGAAGAAAGGAGGCAAGGACGACGGGTTCGCAGCCCGCGCAAAAGCTGCTGCGATGCGGAACGCAAGGGCGACACAAAGCAGCAACGCCGAAGCGCAACGATCCGGCCAACAACAATATTACAGCTCCGGCTATGGCTCGAACAGAGGTTAATCACGGCCCGCAGAGGGGATGATTTTGCTTGGATATGAGAAAGGAAGGTCTGTAATAGAGAATGGTCATTGGCAAACAAAAAAGGACATCGAGAGAGGTTTTCAAAATTGGTGATAGATACGAGGTTACCATCCGAGTTCGAGGCTGGCGCTCAATCTGCAAGGCTGGCACAAACACACTGAGCGCCCGGCTCTGATTCGATAGATCAAATACACGAGAAGAAAACGAACCCACGTCTTTCGGCAGAGCCTGATTCCTTACATAACCCCGAATCCATTTGAGGATAACCAACCTACGCATGCATCATCGATGACTGGTTATATCTGAACCCAGAACTTCCCTGTTTTCCTCTGTCGTATTTTTCTTTGGTGTATAGACTTGGCGGCAGGGGTCTGTGATCATCCAGCCAGCAGATCGAATCCTAGTCCTGGAAGAACATTTTCTCGCATCCCTATTACGAGTCGTCGACCTTTTCTGCTGTCCAATAAGGAATGGTAGACCAGAGAGCGATGGGCATTCCTGAATGTGAGTCCTCAGATCTACGATTTGAGATGGAATCGGTGCAAACGGAGGTCAAGAGCTTCTGCGCCAAGCCACTGTGGCTTGCCATCTGCTGCAAGATCCTGCGCAAATGACACGAGGCTTCGTCGGTATATCTGCCTGGATACAGGATTTCTTCATTATGGTCCAGGCTGCCGGGGCAAGAAGCCCATCATCGCGATGGGAGAAATGGTCCATCCCTGAATTCCCTACCGAAAAGGGCAGAGCGCAGCTTGGCATTGCTTTTTCCCTGGGACAGCGGACTATGACATGCAGTAGAAGCATGTAGGTGGTATTTGTATTTCAGTGCAGGGTTAGGCAAACATCGCCGAGTGATCCAGCGGTCAGGCAGCGGTGGAGGACATCATTGGATACTGATGTGTGGGCACCGCCTTGTACGCTGCTAGGCTCAGGTAGGTAGACAGTCGACATTGAGTCTTTTGTGCCTGTTTTCATCATGCTTTACTGTCATTGGTTGCGGATGGTGCCCACACTTTATCTCCTACCTAGAGAGTGTTATACCTAGTTGAGAATTTGAGATGTCTGTATGTAGGTCATGATTATAATGACGACGAGAAACCGGCAGCAAATGTTTGCTTGGCGTTGACCGAAATATCCATCAGGCTTGCTCCAGGTTATACTCTGTACTCACTGGCCGAGACTCCAGAGCTCCAACGGACGGTTACGGCGGGTCGCTTCGCATCGGTATATCAGTCTTGCGGGGGTCGGCTACTCATTCCGCTCGAATCTTCGAGTTTTCGGTGTACCTTGAGTTGAGACGGAGTACTGTGGGGAGAATGATCGTCGTACGCACCAGAAACATAACCCACCAGTATTGCTTTTGTATGTTTCAATATCTAATAATCATAATCCGTTCTGCAGTTGGGCAGGGGGGGCATCTCTGTCGAGGGCCTTGTTGCGGAGGATAGCCAACTTACCATATGTACGGAGCAGGTACCTTTGTTGGCGCTCAGCCGCCTTGGGTAAGCGTTGACTACCGGAGAAAGCATTCGAATGTGAGAGAAAGTAGAGCTGTTCTCGGTGGCCTATTCAAGCAACTTGTCGCGTGTCTTCTGAATATGCAAAGTGCGACTTCCCAGGTTAGAACTTCTTGTTGGTTGTGTATCGTGCCCCCTGAACTACACTAGGTCTCTGATGCTCTGTTGTCAATGAGGTTTCGGGGTCCTTGCAAACATGAATCGGAATGGCGATCCGAAAGTCCGGAGATTAGATCGAGAAAGCTGGCCTGTTGGCGGACGACAAGCCAGCTTCCACAGGAGATTAGTGGTCCATATGTTCTCGTGGGTGCCATGGTTCGGTGTATACCTGCTTCAATACCTTGCATACCTATGCCTGGACTGGTGAACGTTCCTGACTTCTGGATTGCGGTCGGGTTGCCTGGAATGACGGCAAATGTGTCGTCGTCGGACTGGGAAACCGCCCTAAGGACGGAGTCCCATCAGGCCGACGTGGTAGGCATCTCAACTCCGATCTACCCTGGAGAGAGGGGAAAGCGGAAAAGAGTCAGGGGACAGTGGAACAGAACGTTGAGGGTGTACGATGGCGAATCAGGAGAGCTGCAACTTCATGGAGAAAAAGGCCCGAAGTATTGGTTAGAATGAGTATTAGTCAATTCCTGCCGGTGATTCCTATTGCTTGTTGCCACAGATCTGCGACAATGCTCACCTAGAATACTGGCGCCCGCTTGTAAATGTGCGTAGCAATTGCAATGCGAGTTTGTGGAGTGTTTGAGAGACTTCTCCTGCCATTCCTTCTATCATGGTGACTAGCTTTTAGACATGTGCGTTGAAACTCGTCAACTCGCTTTCCAGGGTACACGACGGAAAGATCTGCAAACCGTGTGTGATCCTCCCGCTCACCAGCATCGTTCTGAAGCTTTAAATGAGAGCTATATCGACCAGTGGAAAGCAATGTCGTGATGGTCTCAGAGGACCACAAGATTCGTGGCACCTCCTTGATTCCGTGTAGTTGAGTGGTCAGCTTGGCAAATGCATTTTTGTATGGCCCGCTGGCCAATTCGAACAGCAGAGATGGACCTAATTTGCGGTTCACAGGTTGTCTCCCATCACCGTAAAAGCTCCCTGTTTCTTTTAACCAGCACTGGTGTCTTGGTGTCGGGCAAATGTGAGGTTTGAATAAGCAGCGACGTAGCGTTCATTGGCTCGTATATCTCGGGTCTTGGGAGCGAGCTGAAGCGATAGAAGCGCAGGAAGATATTATTAAAGGGGGAAAAAGGAAACACGATTGTCCCTCGAGAGAGAAGATGCGGAAATGACTTGCAAATCTCAACCTACTGAACCCTCCTCGAAGAAGGCGCACCCCAGGCTTCTTCCTTGTGACCAATCAGCACGCTAAGGAGAGCCCGGGAAGCCTCCGGCGCTCTTCATGGGCCGCCGACAGGAAGGTACATTTTAAAATAGTTACGTGTAGCTAGGCCAAGGGTTTTCCCAGTGCTCCTTCCCAACCTTGAGTCTAAATGTCATCGAAAAATGCAAGAAGAACATCAAAATACAAAAAAGCCTCTAGTTGGTAGGCCATGACCACCACCATTTCAAGCGCCGACGCATCCCAATACCATGGTTAGCCACAGAGCTACAGCACGAACAACCCGAGGCCCGGCACGATCACAGCGCGCAGCGAGGAAGGAGGAGAGAAAAGACTGAGAGCTGCCCAGGTACGGAGTACCATACCATAGGCTTGGTGTGTCAGGTGGGAACCAGAAGTCTGGAATAGCATGAACAAGGGGCTCCCAAAGTCGAGCCTGACCCAGCTCTTCAGAACTCGAGATGCACGTCGTCAGTCCCGCTAACCGGAGACGGCTGATTCTTCGCCACTCACGCATCTTGTCATTTGCGACATGTTCTTCGCTATTCTCTGCCTGTCTCTTGCTTCTTCTTCTTCTTCTTCTTCTTCGCCTTCTCTCTTTTTCTTTCCGCCCCCAGCCTCTCATTCGCTGTATGTCTAGGCTTTCTTCTAGGTGGTACACTGACACGAACGACGTCTTCTAGGCCTAGCCAAAAAACTAGGCTGGGACCCGACGCGGACCGCAATGGGCGGCCGAAAGAATCCAGAGCGGAACCAAGAGCCATCAAAACGCAATGAGTTGCATGACTCCACAAAAGCCCAAAGACTACGTCTTATGTACATCAGTCAACTCCGTCGAGTCTAGATCGCCGAGAGGTCACATGATCGTTCTCTCATGCTTCAAGGGAGCTCCATTGATCCTTCGTCTGGACCTCGGGGCTCTCCTCTTTCCCGTGGCCAGACTATCGCGAACAATCTGCACGGCTGCCCGGTCGGAAAACTGGAAATGAAAGAAGGAAGAGGAGGCCCGAAAAGAAGAAAGAATCACTCGACGGGTATGCGCCAGCGAGCCAGCATTGAAGGCCAGTCAAGTACGTACATACATGAATGGTAGCTGCCATGCCTGGAACAAGCTGGGTCTTGGCACATGATCCCCCGATACACAGCCCAGGTATAGGCCAGTCGCATCGGGGCCCTGTCTCTGGGTTCCTCTCCATTACCACCCCTGACGGACTGCCGGTGGGCTCAGCCGTTTGTTGTTATTTCATTGGCTACCACTTCCTATACGCGGCCCTAGATGGATGTACGCTGCCGGAGGCTCAATGACAGACCCGACCCCGAGGGACAGGCTGCTTGGACCAGACAAGCGTCTGGGTACCATGCCTGAATTCCGCGCTGCGCGCCGCCGCTCAGCTCCTCCAATGCTACCGGCCACGGAGTCAGCTCCGGTCACCAATCGTAGTCCGATCTGATCTTCAGGGTCCACCACGAGGTAAATCTGTTGGAAAATGGCCCGGACGGGCCCCGGAACACGCCAGCCAACTTAGAACCGCTTGCATACACCCCTACGCCGTCCACCATAGCAGAATTGGAATAACCTTTCTTCTTCTGATTGTTGTTGCTCTCCTCGGTTTTCCCATATCAACCTTCTATGCCCTGCCGCCTTTTTGCTCGGGGCTGCTGCTTGCCTTGTGCTGTTCGGGTCACAGTCTTCTGATGCTCTTTTATCCCCCCCCCCCCCCCTTGATTTTTCCCTCTCGCATCTTCGTCCACTAGTACAGCCAGGATTCCAAGTGGCACATGTTTGTACACGAGGGGCAAGAGTGGTAGAGATACCGCAGTGAACTGGCGCTAAAACCAATCTTGATGTGTTGACTCGTGAGCCAATGTAAGGGAAGGAACACCTCGCGCGTATGGCGTAGCAACTCTTGGTTGCCACTGCGTACTTACTACCCGGCTGGCACGAACAATATCGTCACGTCGGCGCACAGCCTCGAGGGCCTTACACCACATCTAACACTTCACTGATGGGCGACGGTGACGATCGCAGGCCCCCTCTAGAATTCGATGCCTGCGATTCGAGACGTGATCCTGTCCGCGCCGAGGAGCCGAAACGCGGAAAGCGCTAGTTGGTAGACGCCCGACTCCGTGTTCCATGCAATTTCTCGGCCCATCTAATTGGGAACACCCGCCGAGGCCCCCCAGATCAAGCGAGCATCCTATGACATTGGCGCACTCGACCTTCCAAGATCTCCAACGCTACAGGTTGCTTGGGACTGAGACTTGCTCTCAAAAGTCCCGGGCTAACTATCACACCCCCCGCCACACAAGATACGTCACATTCCATGCACAACTATATTACCCGGGGTCCCTTTAAGAGGCTTCTAGGTTTCGTCGTCGACCCGGGAACCTCGAATGTCACAGACATTCAGACCATTGCTTCCCGCGAGGGATAGCAGTGGTTCGCATGGAAATGCCAGCACAGAATCGTCAGAAAAGGGGCAGCGGCCTCCCAGGCGGGCCCCAACAAAGGCAGCCTGCGAAGCATGTCGGAAGCGCAAATCCAAGGTCAGTCTGTCACTGACCCCCTTCACGAATCACTATGAGTATAGCCGCTCACAAACGAGCAGTGCAGTGCCGAGCGGCCTCGTTGTGGCATATGTATCGAAAGGAACACGCCGTGCGAGTATAAAACACTGCCCGCAGAGACTCACTTGATAGCTCAAAAACGTCGGATGACCACCCTACAGTCAAGATGCGACGCCTTCGAAGCATTATACGATTTCCTCAAGGTCAAAGAAGAGGATCAGGCAATAGCACTGCTACGACGAATGCGTGCCGGTACCGACTTAGAAACTATCATGGCGGCCCTACAAGACATTAGCCCTCTGAGACAACTATCTCCACGCCCAGAGATCCATTTCCGGTACACATTCCCTTACAAACGAGAAATGCCATTTGCCCTCCGAAGTGGTGCTTGGTCAAACCCATACATTGACTCTATCCTCTACCGGACAACCTATGAAATGGATTCACAAGATGAATTGTCAGAAGAAACAGTGCTCAAGCCTAGACAAGCGATGTACTTGGTTCCTTATCACGCAGTTGAGCTACTCGACGGGAGGCTTGCCTCTATCGACATGACTAAATGGACTGCAGTGCCCACCAGCAACTCACTGCTTCTATCCCTCCTTGAGACATGTGAGTTTCTGAAGAGCCATTTCTTGGAAGAATTTTTCTTGGAGAAGACTGTGTATAACCCAAGCCAAGGCCAGTGCTTCTTTGGGCTTGTCACTCTCCAGTGCTATTACACACAGATTGCGCGTGCCAGGACTGACAAGAGTCTACACAGATTTCATTTTCGAATATCCCTATCATTCGGTTTTCCACAAGGACCTTTTCCTGGATGATATGCTTAATGGTAAGCAGCGGTTTTGCAGTCCACTGCTTGTCAATGCTGTCTTGGCGGCAGCTTGGGTACGTGGGTTCCATCAAGAACTCCACCTTAGCCAAGACTAATCGTAGCAGCATGGCCACCAAGGGGTGCAGAAGCGCGCTGAATACTGGCGCCCAGATAACTTGGGTTATCGATTCCTGGCAGAGGCTCGGCGACTGCTGGAGCGGGAGAAGACTATATCAAAGATCACAACTATCCAGGCCATGAGTATCATGAATTTGACTCTATGCGCCAACGGGTTAGACGAGCTGAGCTGGTCTCTCATATGCAGTGCCATTCAGATGGCGCAACAGCTCAGTCTATTTGTTCCATCTCCCGAGTCGGATCCGAAATGGCAGACAGCTGCTGCAATTACGTCTTGGAGTGTCTTCAACATGCAGGCGTAAGTCAGGCATCGGTATTTCAGTATAGACCGAGGGCTAACAAATGTCAACCATTAGTTGGCACAGTTTCCACATGTTCCGATCTCCGCCTCTTCTCGATCCTCCTTCGCACCACTTGCCCGAAGTGGAATATGACGCGGCTTTCTTTGGTGAGATTCATGTCAGGTACCCTGGCAGCACGCAGGCAGTCGATATACATCATGGCCATGTGTTCAAAGCTATGTCGGTATTCCGCACAATTTTGAACGCTGCCTCTTTGGAAGTCTTCGCGAGTGAAGGTGGTCGTCTTTTGCCAGTGAGACTTGTTCACTATTGGCGGAGCATTAGGGAGTGGTACTCAAGTCTTCCAAAGTGCCTCAGGGCCGAGAATATCGCCTTGCCAAGTCACCTGAAGCTTCAGTAAGTTGCCTGCAAGATTGATGAAATGCCATCCATCGGTTTGGGTACCACTTGTGCTATTAGTACCCAGCTGACTCGGTAACAGTATGCATATGAATGTGCTCTTGGTCCGGCTATTTGAGCCCTTTGAACACGTCTCCCAGATCTTCGCTACGGAAGAGCTGCCGCACCCCGGAAACGTTGTGATGCAGTCAAAGAGATCACTGGAGACACTCATACGTTTATACTACTTGCGTCACGGGTTCGAGTCTTATGATCCGACAATGATATTTTTCGTCTCATTGCTGGCGTGGAACTCGCTTCGAGACTACAAGCAGTTGATTTCCTTGGACCCAAACTCGCCGCACTCGGACGAGACACTTTCGACTCTCGTCCTCTGTGCAAAGTTTCTATGGGAACAAGGTGCCAATCATTTCCTCTCCGAGGTGGTGTTTTTTCTCTTCAAGAGTTCCTTACCAAGCAGGCATGAAGTCCGTCATCTGCGGGAGGTGGTCGATGCCGAGGAAGATGCCGGGCCCAGGCTGGCTCTCATGGTGCAGGAAGTTCGCTCGGAATGGCCCGTTGGAATCTTCAGCACGACCAAGGTGAGCGCTGAGGATACGAAGCTGAGCTGGTTCATTGCTTGGTGCGAGCAGATGGTCGAGGGGCAGACACAGCGCGTCCGTCCTGCATCCCAGAGTCCCGAACAGCCAGCAAGCCCTGATGCTGGGTGGACACCGTACCCTAGAGGTGCTTCCTCGTGATGTATGTCAGGAGAACATGTATATGCACATTCTACATGAACTCAGCTTGAAAGAGGATAAGCACGTCTCTCTCTCAACTATAAAATGAATACATTTTTTCATTCAAGTGTGGGTGAGCCTTGGCTAATTGAGGACACAATTGTTCCCAAATAGCCGCGCTTCAAGGATCGAGAGTAATTGATTATTTGTTACTATTGGAAAATACAGTCGCCAGTAACAGACAACCCTTCACTTTTCATATCTGACTTATTTTCCTGCCTGCCACTGTGCACGAAAACAACCAAGCAATCAAGAGGTAGTCAGGAATTACAACATTTCATTCAAGGGCCGTTTCTTTTCGCCGTTGCTCTCTCCTTCGTCCCCCTTTGGTTTCAGTCAACGCGTTCTCCATCTCCACACTCCCCCCCGCCCAACCCAACAGCCAACCTCACCTCTCTAAGGCAAGCTCTGCACGGGGTAGCTCCTGTCGGGAGTCACGGCAGTGCCGTTGACGAGCTCGGTATCCTTGTACGCCGGGTAGGCGATCAGCTTGTTGGGGTAATCCACGATGCTGAGGGTCGTAAACCCCTCGCCGGGCCCGAACTGGCCGCTCCAGCCGCTGAGCACGGTGAAGGCGCCGCAGGCCGTCGGCCCGCCGTTGGCCTGCGACGCCTGGGGCGAGTCGGCCGTCGCGTTGACCACGTACGGGCACGGCGTCGCCGTCGTGTTGGCGGCGCCCGTGGAGATGCTGAAGGACCAGGCGCACGACGTGTCGGCCGCGTCGCAGGTCCGCGTCACGCCCTGCAGCGTCCACTCCTCGGCCGCGGCGGTCGAGACGGGGGCGGCCAGGGCCGTCGAGGCTGACAGGGAGGCGATGAGGGTGGCGAGTGTGAGCTGCATGTTTGTTTGCGTGTATGCGTGTTTGCTTGTTGTTTGTTTGTGAGGAAAGTGCCAACGGATGATTGCAAAATGGCAAGTAAGCTATTGTTTGTATAGCGCAAGGACTTTTATTGGTGTTACGAGAGAAGAAGACTGGATGTGATCTTTTTATAGACAACTGGCTCTTGTCTGATGTCTCTCCATGATACTGGCCCCTCCGACCTTTACTTGCAGATACCGCGAATCGTCATGTCTTTTATACAGGAAAAGACATGATCCATTTTCCTTGTCGATCTGGTCAGGGACTGACTGCAACACAAAATGACAAGAATGTAAAAGCAAACAAGAGTGATGTAAGGCAACCAAATGATTCGAACCTTAAGCGATTCCCTGCCTGGCATCTCACCCCATGCCCTCGTATTGAACAACCATTGCGACGCTGCGCGCTCCCGAGACCCTTCCGGCTCTTCTCTGATGAACTTGGTTGAATGGTCACGCGTCGATACCTTCCTAGACTATTGCGCTCGGATATACCCAGGGTGTGATCGCGACGGACGTGTTGGCCCGCGTTCGTTCTCAATTTGGGGTTTCGACGAGTCGGAGCATATGACTTTTGGGCTGCTCACCTCATAGGCTCGGCTAGTCGACAGGATCGACACGCTGCCAAGCTTCGTATTCACATATGCAACGCTGCAGCTTCCTTTCTTTCCTGCATGGTGGCTGAATTTGACAGGTACAGTTTTGGAATTGTCGCCGTTTCACCAACGTCCGGAGAAACTTACAGAGCGCAGGTCCAATTTCAAACACAGCGGCTTGCGGCCGGTGAAGATGCTCACACGGCACATAACGTCTCAAAGCAGGGCTTGCAGTGCAGTCATTGGCTGCATTCGTACTGACATCGGTGAGAACTTGCCCATTCTCTTCAAACGAAGCAATTACCTTGACTGAGTCCAGAATTAAGATATTCCGGTGGAGATGTCAAAGTCATGCGCCGTCCTGGAATGCGGCTTCTCAGAACCGAATGACAGCTCAGACCTACCCCTTGCGTTGACTCAAATAGTCAATTCTGGGACAATGTGAGTACAGTGACGTTCATGTCTAGGAAAAGAAAGGCCTGTACCGTGCCAATCTTTGAGATATTGCGATGAAGCGCTGGTGCTGGTTGACTGATTTGCCAGAGGCGGACTGAGATGACGATGAGCTGGCTACGAAGGGTAGGATCCTCTTCGAAGTGACGGTCGATATGGTAAGTTAGATTTCACCATAAGATGTAGACGTTTGCGCGCGTCTCAACGTTGAAATCGTCGTCGAAGAAGAACGTGGCGCTGTCGGAGTACTTCGGCCAACCGGGTGGAATCTTTCGTCTTGTGAACGACTCATGAAAGATATCGAATTCGTGCAAAAAGGAGACATCATCGCCAGTCTGGTTCTGCTCAACGAGGGGTATGAATCCATCGTAGGAGCTGACGGTCTGCTCCTGCTTTAGCCAGCCTATGGCCATGTCGTGGTAAAAGGTCTCGGTGTGCTTGCGGTCGACGAACTTGTCAACCACGAAACGAACATTGCTCGATGCGTGCCGGTGCGCCCTACGCACATAGACAACATTCTCAAGTCGTGGATGAAAGAACGCCTTGGGATAATGTCTGAACCCCAAGTATTCGACCTCGTAACTCACTAGAGGGATTTCAGTCATGGAGTCACCAACAGTCCAGACGTACAAGTTCCGCTCGGTCATGATGGCAACCTGATTGCCATGTGTGGTGCATTGTACCGAGTGAGTCGGCAGTGTCTTGTGGGCAAACGTTTGTGTTTGAATGTCACAAGCAAAGACGTGCCGACCCATAGCGGCGACGACAAGTTTGTCTCCGAGAGCCTTGGGGTCGATCTTGTCACCCAACATCTGGGAAGGGAACAGAAAAATCTGCCTCGAGTAGTCCAGGAAATTGTCGAGAACAAGCATATGTCTGTCTGCCTGCCATGCGATACGCCCATGGGCGTATAATGTGGCCTCTCCAAAGGGAGCTCCGCAGGGACGAGGAAAGTCGACGTAGTCCTGATCACGAAGCCTGAACTCCCATTCCGTTTCGAAGAAGTAGGGTTTCTCAAGGCCGGTTATGGACTTGCTGGGGTCGTGGGCGGCAGGATCTCGTCCATCCAGTCTGTTTTGCAAGTGATCTATAAATTGCAACCGCAATGTCTCCTGAGCAGTCGGGTCCGATGCGATATTGAGAGATCGCCCCCAAGTGAGCTGAGGGAAGAACCGATCTGCTAAATCGAACACTATCTTGTTGTTCAAGAGTATTGCGTTCCAGTCACGTGAGACGGCCAAACAAGCCAAGATGTCTTCTTCGTCAAGATGACCAATAACCATGATGACGAGTTCAGTTGGTAGGTTTGGAAGTATGTCCTTCTGGAGAGTCACGGTGGACAAGAGCTGTTTGAGAAGACGTATCTCATTGATACTGAGTGCATTGCCGGTGACGAGATGGATCAAGCTGGCCTTGCGAACCTGCGCATCTGCAACGGTATCTTCGCCGGCAAGGCTGAGGCTGGCCATGGACAGGGCCATTTTATCTTCTGCCATGGCGATGGGGCAACAGAGCCTGATCCCGTGATGGTAGCATGTTAGCCGCAAGTTTCGCTGTGCCCAAGAATAAAATGATACGAAGATATCACCTACGGATACCAAGTAGCCTAGGTAAGTGCCCGTTACCCGCCTGATCTGGTGATGTCTTACCGCCGGCTTTCCTTCGACGAGCACGGGCGGCAGTGTGGCTTGAAGCTTCACTGACGGTCGGAGTGGCCTGAGCAGTGGTCTTTCTTCGATAGGCCAATCTCTTGATGGACAGTTTTGGATCCCAAAGGATAATCAAGGTAGCTCGCCGATGGATGAGCTTGTCAAAAATTCTGGAGGCCGCCCAGGTCGCAATGTGTGGCAGCTTCCCCAGGAAAGTTGTTGGTGTTTTGGTGGTTTGGCAGCGGCCGCTATCTAGGTACAGCACGCTACAGGCTAATGGAGTCAAGCGCTGAAGTCGAGGTGCGATTGTTCGTCTGCTAGCGCCATCTCGAATCATTAGCGCCCCAAACCCAACCTGGGGGACTCGAGTTAGCGGATGGCGATGGCATTCTAGCGATTGTTTCTTAGCGTCTTGCAGCGGGTTGGGGGTCCCCAAGGAGCCACTAGAAACCATTGGTATGGGCGACTCAGACGTGAATTGCGGTTTCGGAAGGTGGACCGAGATCAATCACCAGGCCCATCAAAGACGCCATGGCCAGTGACGAGCCAGCACGTCACTGGTCATCTGTCATCTGAGCGCTCGCTCAGCCCTCCGTGACTCTTGTCATTCTAATCAGTACTGCTGCTGCTTTATCAATCACTACTATTACTACTCTCATTTCAACTGTATTTCTTGATTCTATTCTTATTCGTTTGCGCTCCATGGGGTCGACATAAACTTCTTGATCTCCTGCATCACAGACCTACGCTAGGTACTACGGTACTGCCCTGCTGGCAGACCCTCTCCAGCTCAGCTAAACATCCTACCTCGGCTTCCCGATGGCATCGCAACCCGAGTCGGACCAGCCGGCCACAGCGCCGCTGCTGCGATCATCCTCGACATCGACTCTGGGACCTCTCAGCGACACGAGTTCGATTCGCGATGCCGCGTCCGACCGAAAGCGCCGGCGCAACGCGCGCGTGCTGCGCATCTTGTCCTTTGTGGCGGCCGTCTTTTCGGCCTTCTGCGTTGGCACCATCACTGTATTCTCCCTATACGCGCCTAGGTTCCAGCAGACGCTACACTTTACACAATTCGAGATCAATGGGATCGCCAGCGCAATGAGTATATCGCTGTACATCCTCGTACCGCTGGTCGGTTACCTTTGCGACCGCGTGGGGCCGGGGCCCTTGTCCCTCGTGGCAGCGGCATTGCTTGCGTGCGGATATGGTTTGGCTGCGACATTATATCACAAGGGCGAGACCTCGCTGCGGACTATCGAAGCATACGACACCCACACCCTCGTACCTTATATGGTGCTCGCATTTGTCTTTATCGGTGCCGGCACGTCCTTCCTGTATCTGAGTGGTGTCTCGACATGCGCCAAGAACTTTGGCAAGGGCAAGTATCGCGGTCTGATGCTCGCGGCGCCCTTGACGTCGATCGGCCTGGGCGGGATTCTCGTCAGCCAGTTCGGCAGCCATTTCTTGAGCGAAAGAAAACCAGATGGATCGAGGGGCGAGGTCAACGTCTTCCACTTCTTCATTTTCTTGGCTGTACTTCTATTCATTGCCGGTGTCTTTGGCGGATTCTTTCTGCGTATCATTGACGAGGACGAACTGATCGACGACGCCGTGGAGGAACTCGAGCGAAGTGGGTTCCTGGATGGCAGCGAGATCTATCGCCGGCCGAGTCGAAGTGGTAGCGAGGTCTTTCGACGATCAAGAAGTTACGGGACTGCAAGTGCCTCGGTAGAGGACATGGAGAGCGCCGGTATCCTCGACCCGCGTATGCACGACGAAGACGAAGATGAAGAGGACCCACTCCTCAAGAAGCAGTGGTTACTCAATGCCGAAACCCGCAACTTTCTCATGGACCCGACAATGTGGATGCTTGCCGTTGGGTTTTGGTTGATCATTGGCCCCGGAGAATCATTCATGAACAACCTGGGTACGGTCATCGGCACTCTGTATTCCCCGGGACTGCCTGGCACTGAGACTTCGGCGGCAACACATGTCTCAATCCTGGCAGCAACGAGTACTGTAGCACGACTGCTCACGGGGTCTCTCAGTGATCTCATTTCCCCAAGCCCACAAACGCAACACCCGCAAACCGGCATGGAGTCTTCGGGCACATTGCCTCAACGTAGATTCTCAATTTCACGTATCATTCTACTCAGCGCATCGGGCTTCCTCATGTCTTTAGGCACTCTTGTGCTCGCTTCTGGGTATGTCCAGGGCCACGGAGAGAGATTTTGGATTGTTTCCGGGCTCGTTGGGTTTGGATACGGCGCCCTCTTCAGCTTGACGCCAATTATTGTTACGATCATATGGGGTGTTGAGAACTTTGGCACCAACTTTGGCATCATTGCTGTATCTCCAGCAATCGGAGCGACCATGTGGGGATTGATATACTCTGCCGAGTACCAGCAGGGAGCGAAGAACTCGCCCCTGCTGGCGGACGGCGCCGAAGACGTCTTTTGTCACGGCAGGCAGTGCTATACGGCGACATCTTGGGCCATGACGATCAGCATCTGGATAGGCTGCGTGTTGTTTCTCGTGGCGTGGAAAGGCAGAAACGGTTGGTCGAAGCGAGGCATTGTCATTTAAGGGCTACCTATAGACTCAAGCTAGAGCCAGTCCGATCATATAGGCACTCAATCATTTAGATATTTGTATATACCCCAATGTGCCAATCTGCGGCGCCGCAACCCCAAGAGACGATACCTTGACAACAATTGAGTTACAGCGTACCCCAATATGCATGTGTGTCGGGCAATTTGGAGTTGGGGGATGGGTTACACTCTGCCGCCAACGGACGCGTCGCTTCTCCAATTCTTGAGTCTGGAGCATACTCGGGATTCTCTTCTTGGCCGTCAAGATTCCAAAGGTGCTCTGATTCTGCCGAGACTGGGCCGGATGATCCTGTCGTATTCAGCACAGTCGACGATTCCGATACTCTCCCAGTTGAAGGCACAGAGCTTTTCGGTTGCGGGCTTTTATAACACTGCCAACAAGTAATATGATGTTGGGTGTTGCTTCCACGAGCTATACACTCTCCGTTGCTTGACGGGAATTTCATACTAAACGACTGCTGTATATCGGTAACTCCGTTTATAGGAACACGACTGATTGCCCGAAACAGTGCTCTTGTGAACCTTGCTCCCAATGAGCCACGTTGGATGGCCGCCGTCCCACGTGTACTTCAAGATCCTGGCGTACCGGACCTTGCGGTCGATACTTGGTATAGCCTCGAACTGCTGCCTTGTCGCACCCTTCGTTTCCGTGGCTTTCCATGTTGTTGTACCGTCTGTGCCTCGGCGGACCGGTGGTGGACTTGCTCCAAAAGATGCTTCGTCGGCGATCATAGCACCAGGCCTACCGTCCCAGCCTTCATTCTATTACCCATTCGAGAAACACGATAGATCCGAAGATGCAAACATGCACGCACAAACGACCATCACGTACACACTGCCTGCCGAGACTTCTTGATGCGGGTCCGCTCCTGACATGTGATGATTGAACTTTTCGATGCTCACCGGAAGAAGCCGTTCGTGTGAGCATGCAGCTTCCGTCCCAAGTTGTTCAGGACCGCCGATCGCCACGGAACAAGCCATGAGCTCCGTTGCGACTATTTGATAATCTGACCCAGGCGAAATCTTAATTCCATCGGGTGCCAGGGCATTTAGCCATTATAGTTTGTGGGGTACATGAACGATCTTCAACGGTAGCGAGTAGGTAGCTCTTCAGCTGTCTGGGGGATCCGCGAGCTTTCGATAGGGATTGGATTTGACTCAAGGCTTCTCTAAACTATATGCTACAAAGTCTCTACAACAAGACGGAAAAATTCACAGCGAAACGGAAAAAGACCTCTGGCTTGTGGCGTCTGGCTTGTGCTGCTGAGTAAGTCAAAGTATTTTTATAGGTAGCAATATCTAGCGAACGGTTCTCTTATCAAGAGTATTATAGCCTCGTCTCATGTCACCCCGGCGTACAAGTGAGAACCCAAAAATTGTCCATGGTGGGAAGCAAGAAGACACATGCCGGGAAATAACAGCAGTCCGAAAACGAAGACGAGAGACGAAGACGAGAACGCCAGGCAGGCAGTTGCCAGAAACCCCAAAGCAGACAGCTTCACCGATGGGGGTAATCAGACTGCAGTGTGAAAAATATGTGCGGAAAATAAAAAAGGCCTCGTGGTCACGATGGTAAGCACAAACCTCTATAGAGCTGCCGCATTCTACAGTAGCATTGTCTTCCCCGCGCGGACATTGGGGGCTTTTCCTCACTGGGGATTGGGCCAACGACCACTGCAAGATGACGGAACCGTATACCCAACCCAGCGACATCCCTGCTGAGTCTGGGGATTGTGGGGGTGCCGTAGGGGTTCTGGTGGTGATCTGGCGCAAATGCCGACCTCTTCATTGGCCTATACCCAATATACCATAGTAGATTGGCATGGGTGTGACTTGGTGATGCTCATGTTGGTATCAGTCTTTTTCTCGTTTCCCCTTCCCTTGGCGGCGGATGGCTGTGCTCGAGTGTGTCTAAGATCCTTTGGATCCTCTGCCGCTCTGCCTGTGCTTCACACCATCTTTCTTTCCCGCCCCATTTCCCCCAATCCCGTCTCTCTTTTCCCCCAATCTCGTGAGTGCCAACGACTAATTGACTGGACAATTCCCACAATCCCACACCCGCATGAATAACAACCCAACCCCTCACTGAGACATTCATTCCATTCGGGCTCCGGTGGGTTGTATTCAGTTGGCTGAGGGCTGAGATGGCTGCCACACCAACGATGTGTCTGCCTCGGCCTCGACGCCCGAAAGCCATAGATAATTCCACAGAAATTTTCATGTGCCTGAAGCAAAAAACAAAAGGGTTGTCCTACTAGACTCGATCTACGGCGATCATGGTGAGGCTACTAAGCGTACCTGCTTATGCCCGGCGCTATTACTATACCTCTCCGCGAGAGGTGGACGAGTGCGCACCTATACCGCATATACACCGCATACCGCTTATTGTTAATGGACATCCTTGCCCATGGGTAGCTCGCTTGCAAGCTTTTCCTTGGAATGGGGCCAAGAGACCAGAAAGCCATATGTGGGACAAGAAGAGGGCAATTCGTGCGAACAGCAGGGGAATTGACTCTCACTCACTCGCCTGAGGTCGTATTCGTTGCCGTGAGGCCCCCGTCAGCTCCGATCCTCATTTTTCTTGACGATCAGGTGAACCCAAATGTACCTTGCCTAGAAATTCAGCCGAGGCCCTATCACGATGTTGCGTCGTCTCCATTCCTGACATGCGCATGGTGGTGGAATCCCAAAGGCCCGCCTGCAACCCAGGACTCACTCAGCCTTGAGGATCCAGACATATAAAGACTGGCCATTATTCCCGTAATCACTTCCGAATGTTGTTCGAAGGCAGGTGCGCAGCAATACACATCTCGAGAAGAGAAGTTGCCAAGGAGACTTGTTTCCATTCTCTTGGTGCAGACTTGCTCAGAATCGAGTTCCACAGACAGGTCTTACCTTGGATTATTTTCCCGCGAGGTACCGTCAAGATGAAGTCTGTTTGTACACAGTTCCTGTCCGCCGTCGTGCTCGCGGGCTTGGCCTTTGGTCTCCCAGCACCTGACAAGACCGACAAGACCGAGCGCGATACCTTGATCAAGACGACCGTGGCTCTGCCCGCCGGAACCGTGGTGGGCTCGGTCGGCGTCGTCGAGTCCTTTGGCGGCATCCCCTTTGCCGAACCTCCAGTCGGAACCAACAGGCTCAAGCCGCCGGTGAGACTGAACGAATCCTTTGGCACCGTCGACGCCACCGGCAAAGGACCGTCGTGCCCCAATATGTTCTTCTCGACCGCCGACAATGACCTGCTGACGTCCGTCCTCGGTTATCTGCTGGACACGCCCCTGTTCCAGACCGTCACGGACCAGACGGAAGACTGCTTGACCGTCAACGTCCAGAGGCCCCTGGGCACGCAAGCCAGCGCCAAGCTGCCAGTCCTCCTCTACATCTACGGAGGAGGTTTCGAGCTCGGAAGCCCTCAGATGTACGATGGAACTGGCCTCCTGCTGAACGGCGCCGTCATGGGAAAGCCCTTCATCTACGTGGCCATCAACTACCGGGTCGGCGGCTTTGGGTTCCTGCCCGGAAAGGAGATCCTCGCGGACGGATCTGCCAACCTGGGACTGCTCGACCAGCGAATGGGTCTGCAGTGGGTGGCCGACAACATTGCCGCCTTTGGTGGTGATCCTGACAAGGTCACGATCTGGGGCGAGAGCGCCGGAGCTATCAGCGTCTTTGACCAGATGGCCCTCTACGATGGCGACAACACGTACAACGGAAAGCCCCTATTCAGGGCAGGCATCATGAACAGCGGCAGCGTGGTACCCGCCGACCCTGTCGACTGCGATAGGTGCCAGGGTATTTACGACACCGTGGTTGAGAATGCCGGCTGTGCTTCAGCCACAGACACGCTCGAGTGTCTGCGCGAGGCCGACTACGACACCTTCCTCAACGCGGCCAACAGCGTCCCCGGCATCCTCAGCTACACGTCCGTCGCCCTGTCCTATGTGCCCCGACCCGACGGTGTCGCCTTGACCGCGAGCCCCGATCAGCTGGTCACGGCCGGAAAGTACGCCGCGGTCCCCATGATCATCGGAGACCAGGAGGACGAGGGCACCCTGTTCTCGCTGTTCCAGTCCAACATTACGACCACGGACCTCCTCATCGACTATCTCAACGACATCTTCTTCCAGGACGCCAGCCGGTCGACCATCGAGGCGCTGGTGGCGACGTACCCGGACGACATCACGCAGGGCTCGCCGTTCAACACGGGCATCCTGAACAACCCGTACCCGGAATTCAAGCGGCTGGCGGCGATCCTGGGCGACCTCGTGTTCACGCTGAGCCGGCGGCTGTTCCTGTCGGGCAGCAGCAAGGCGTACCCCTCGGTGCCGTCGTGGTCGTACCTGGCCAGCTACGACTACGGCACGCCCATCCTGGGCACGTTCCACGGCTCCGACATTTTGCAGGTGTTTTACGGCATCCTGCCCAACTACGCCAGCGCCTCCTTCGCCAGCTACTACCTGTCCTTTGTGTACAACCTCGACCCCAACAACGGCAGCGGCATCCTGCCCGACTGGCCCCAGTGGAGCGAGGGCCAGCAGCTCATGCAGTTCTCCAACATTGCGAGCTGGGTCGCCGACGACGACTTTAGGTCCGAGCAGTACGAGTGGATCGGTGACAATATCGATTCGCTGCATATTTGAGAGCGGGACATGGGTTATCATAGCGGGAGCTTTTCTGTTTAGGTCATTGGAAATTCATGAACGAAAACAATATTTGGCCTGGCTGAGTTGAGATTATGAAGAAACACTTGGAACAAGTTTGAAACGAGATATGAATTTACGACGAAAGTTGTCAAAACCCTCGAGCTTTCATGAAAGACCGTACATAATGACCAGAAGTGTAAAGAGTGAATAACGAGCCCGCCACAATAACCATAATAAACATAATTTCGTCCCTCTCGCTCAAGGTCGAGGGCAAGACCATTACCCTAGGAGAAGACCATCACGAGATCCGAAACGTCGACTCTTGGATTTCTTGCCACACTTCCCTCCTGTACACACCAGGTTGTCGCCGCAGTCATCGTTAGAGCTGCAGGATGCTCCTATGAAAAAAAAAAACAAAAAAAACTCAACATTGCTTGCAGAGTGCCATGGTATCAGCTGACTCACCAGTACAGTGTCCCGGCCAACTGCAGTCCTGCGGCAGAGCACACTTGCCAGATTGACAGGTGAGGTTGTCCGAGCAGTCACCGTTCGACGAACACGGCGCTCCTATACTTGAAATCAGCACAAACAAAACCTAGTAATTGTTTCAGAGACACCCTACCCGCACAGTGACCCGCCCAAGAGCACGCGGCATCCAGCTGCACGCGCGCCGCGACCTTCAGGCACTGCGCCTGAATGGAGGCGGCGAACTGCTCCTTGGTGGTCGCGTTCCAGCTGGCGCCCGTCTTGCCCGGGACCGCGGCAGACCCCGTGAAGGCAATATATAACACGTCGTTGGGATCGTGGCTCGTGGTCCCGTTGACGGCGCCGACGCCAAAGGTCAGCTCGCCCGCCGCCAGCGAGGCCTCGCCCACGTACGACGCGTCGCGCTCGCCGCCGTTGGTGTCGCCCCATATGCCGCAGGTCTGTTTGTTTTTGGGAATGGTCAGTGATGGAGGACATGTGGTTTATACCAGAGTCCTTCTGTGGCTTCTATTATATCTCATGACCTGGGCACGGAATCTTGCATGAACCGGAAATTGAAAAAAAAAAGAGGGGGCCGACTTGCCATGACCGTCGGCGTCACGATGAGTATGATACTCAGCGGCAGAATCCCGGCGCCCTGGGGATCAAAGACGACGTTGTGCGGGTTGGTCCCCGAGTTTCCAAAGACGACGTACGGGTGGACGTAGGTGTTGAGGTCCGAGACGCCGGCGATCTGGTAGGCCTGGAGGGCGTCGCGCGTGGCCGTGACGCTCTGGTCCGTCGGGTTGTGCCCGCAGCGCCCGCTGTTGGGCTGCAGCGACTGCCCGTCGCAGTCGATGTCCATGTTGGCGAACAGCCCGTTCTTGCCCTGGATGTACACGATGCCCCAGTCGTCCTTGTGGCCCCCGCAGTACGACCAATCTGTGAGAAAGGAGTTGTGTGTAAGTGAATTATATCAAGGCATTTAAGTCGTAAACTTGCGCTTACCTGGGGGTCCTCCATAATAGCTATAGAGTCCAGACTTGATTGGCTTCTGGCACTGTCCTTGTGCTTTGGCGTTGTTGTAAAATGCCTTGATATTGGCCGGGATGTCGAGAGCGCTTGACGATATCGTAAACGACGCAAAGGTCGCAAAGACAAGTGACGCCCTCATTTTGTGGACTCAAATTGAAGCTTGGGAATTATTCTTCAAATACAAATATTTTATTTCGTGAGGTGCCATATTCCCTTCCATGTCGCCTTGCGATCTTTTTATCCACGATACCCTCACGTCGTGCAAGCTTGGTGGTCTTGTCATTGGTTTCTCAGAGACCTGGAGTTGACCGCCTCAACACGAGGATCTCAGCTCGTTGTAGCACTACTACCTGTTTTCAAACTTATAACGGCGTAAGACATGTGATGTTTGAGCAACGTTCCCAAGATCCTTTCCGGCGGCGAAATGCGGCGCCCATCTTCTGGATTGGTCTGCTCAAAACCATGACTCCCTGGGCGATAATCAAATTTGTATTCACCTTCCGGAAGGCCATGTATGTCTTTGATCGTACCATGTAGTCAAGAATATGACCAGGCGTCAATCAGTAGCCACAAACATAGCATTGTGTCATCAGGCCTTCCAAGAAAATGGAATGCCGAGAAGCACAGATGAACATTTTCTAGAGCTGAAGTATTGAATGTCAACTCCCATGATATCATTACCTCATCGAGCATCAGTATTGTCTATCGACTTGAACCACCATGGAACGGATCACACGGCATGCAAGTCTTGGAAATGCCAAGTTTTTGGTAAATCATTATGCGCTCTAATTCGACTTTATTTTCTCTTCGACGAATGAGGGCTATGCCAATCCATCGCCGATCAACAGTCGTTTCCGGGATGGCCATGTCTTGTATCGCAATGGAGCCTATCTCGTGAGGATGCTTAGACGGCATGACCGAGACAGCTTGTCCGCCCAAGAGGTCTTGTATCGAGACATTTGCAGGTGTTAACCATAAATATACATCATAGATATCAGCCAGGGCTACAATAGGCTCAGTTTTCGATTTTCGTAAAAAGAATTTCTAGACGGTGATCTTTGCCTCGCTCTTCGGACCTCGCACTCCGAAGATGGTGCTGCCCACGCGCACCTCGCCGGACCCCAGGGCGATGGCGCCCTCAAAGTCCTCGCTCATGCCCATGCTCAGCTCGAGCTCCTGCTTGCCCTCGAGGCCGAGCTCCTTGACGACGAGGTCCCTCTGCTCCTTGAGGCAGATGAAGTCCTCGTTCTCGTTCTCGGGCGTCGTCTCCTTGCTGCGCGCGATGGCGCCGATGGTCATGAGCCCGAGCAGGTTCAGGTGCGGGCACTCGTCGAGCACGAGCTTGCACAGGGCGACCGTGTCGGCGCCGGGCGAGCAGCCGGACTTGGACTCCTCGCCCGACGTGTTGACCTGGACGTGGATGTTGAGCTTGGGCACGGGCGTCGCCGGGTACGCCGACGAGATGAGCTTGCCGCGGTGCTCGTCCAGCAGCTGGGCCTTTTTGGCCGTGTCGACGCTCGACACGCAGAAGAGGTTGGGGATCTTGGCCAGGTTTTTGCAGTGGCCTGAGTGATGAAATTAGCACGATGTCTTCACAAACTACCAGAATCGAGGACAAGATTCTTGCCCCTCTGAAGCCCCTTCAAAAATGACAGACGCTGTTGCTGAGTTGACCTACCAGACTGTAAGCCGCCGATAAAGTGCCATTCGATGCTCTTCGGCAAGAGCTCCGCCTTTTGGGTCAGCTCTTGAGCATAGTTCTCTCCAAAGTGCAAGTGCGACGTCGGAGGTTGCGTCAGTGCAAGAATATCATTTGCAGGCTTCAGCTTTGAGACAGCGACGAGTCTGACCTGTTATCTTCGATTAGTATGGAAATTCACATAAACAGCAACAGCACAGCTAATTGGGGTGGTTTTTTTGTATGATCCTGGGGTTAGACATAGACTCACCTTTCTGCCCTTGGCGACGGCGGCGACTCGCTCACTGACGCTTCCCAGCTGGGAGATCAGAGCGGCGGCTCTGGATGGATCGACCTTCATTTCCACTTCATCACTCATCTTGATGCCATCAGCGGGAGTTTAGTCTGCACAGTGTTGATTTTTGAGAGGGAGAGTTGAGCAGCCCACAATGGTGACTCAATCACTCCAATCGACTCCATTTGATCAGTAAACTCCAGGCCCCGCAAACACAGTTTTCTGGCTGGCTCTATTGGCACTGTGATTTGCCACATTCTAGTCATACAACTGCAAATTAGGAAATAATACTACAAAATATCATGACAGGTATCACTTCTTTGCCAAGGGTAAATACCGCCGTGATGGACAACTTTGGCAGGAGAGGCGATTCAACTGTAACTCATGCCCACGATTTGTGAATCGTCTTGCCATCAATGCATCTGGCCAGGATAAAACGTGCATAGGTTTAGTGTCTGGCACGCTTCCAAAGTGCTCACGTAGCATCATGTGTAAGGCCAAGCTCGCACTGGTCGTAACGATGAGTAGCTATGTATTAGAAAGAGAAGAAAATAAAACATGTAGCAGCCAAGTGATTCAATCGATCAAAGTCGCTTGATCTTTGATTGATCTTTGAGGCGCACGATGGGGGCGATTATAGTAGTTACAGAGTGTTCCAAGCTAGAATTACTTGACGGTCCGTTGCGCTGCACAAGGGCTCATGAGGCTTTATGATCGGCATGATGAATGTTATGCGCACAGCATGGGTGGGGCTACAGATAAGATAAGTGTCCCAAATCCGTCCCAAAAAGTTGACTGGAAGCGCAGTTCAACTCTTATCGTTGCGATAAACATGCCGCTGGTTTCGCTCCATCCAACAAACAAGACCTCTCTCCAGCAGGGTCTTTTCGAGGTCGGCCTTTAGAGAGCTGCAGTTGTGGACCCGAGAATATTTTTTAGAGCAATATTTCTATTTCTTATAGGTCAATTGTGGCACGACCTCCACGGGCGCTTGATCAGTCGAGAATCGCAAAACCCGAATAGCACCACCATCATGTCGAGCGATCCCCTCCTTACGTCGCTTTGCGGCATCTGCCACACGCGCGAACCCAAGTACAAGTGCCCAAGATGTCAAGCCAAGACGTGCTCTCTAGCCTGCGTCAAGAAGCACAAGAACTGGTCAGCGTGTAGCGGCGAACGAGACCCGACAGTATACGTACCTGCTGCTCAGCTGCGAACCGATTCTGGCATCGATCACGACTACAACTATCTACACAAGCTCGAGCGCAAGGTCGAACAGGTCGACAAGATGTTCACCGAGGAGCGAGGCATACTGCCCCAGCGAACGCAGGACTCCCAGCCCAACAAGCGGGCGCGGGTAAACAAGGGCCAGAGCAGAGGGCGGACTACTCTAGGCGAAGGACTGCGGCCGTGGGCAAGAGCGTCGATCAGCAGATTAAAGAAGCTCGGAATCAATGTCGAGCAAATGCCATTCGGAATGAGTCGCCAGAAAGAAAACAAAACGTCCTTCAACACGAGGAACCGAGTCATCAATTGGCAAGTGGAGTGGCTACTCATCGACCCAGAGAACAGCCCGACGAGGCTTCTCAGCAAGACCTTTGACACGGTGCCTCTATTCGAAGCCTTTGGAGAAGGCCAATGGCAGCAGCTCAGCAAGGAAGAGAAGAATTCGGAAAAGAAGGAGCAAAGGGCCAGAGTACGCGATCAACAGGCCGCAAGCCAAACAGATCAGCAGGGACTTGTCCAAGACCTACAGAGTCTCGAACTTGGGACTTGGCAAAGCGCGACGAATGTAACACAGGATACGGCAACCGGGCAGTGGAATTCGGCACCAGACGTTATGAACGTTTATGCAAAAGAAGTCGACCCAGACAAGTATAGATTCTTCCTGGGCAACCCCAAGGATCCCGCGAGGCAAGCCAAAACTCTCGTGTCTCTGTCTGCTACCGACAGCCTGGAGGCTGTTCTCAAGGGACAAACAGTAGTGGAGTTCCCACAAATATATGTCCTTCTGGCAAGCTCGACTTTGCCAGACGGTTTCATCTTGAAGACACCGAAAAAGAAGGAGCCCAAGACAAACGGCAAGAAACGCAAGAGTGATGCGTTAGTGGCATACGAGTCTGCTTCCGACTCCGAGTCGGACTCGGATGAAGAAGCTGAGCCCGTCTCTAAGGAAGAGGGCGAAATCCGAGGAGAAGATGATGCCGAGTTTGAGTTTGAAAATGAGGAACAGCGACGACAATTCCTGGCGGCATACGAGGAGAATGCGGCTGATACCACCAGCAGCTCAGGATCCGACTCGTCGGACGACGATATGGACTAAAATTGGCAAGAAGGCTTGGTGGCCTTTCGATATTGAGATACCCCATTTGATTAATTGTATAATATGCATAGCCATGCCTGTAGGATGAAACGAACCGTCCATGGAAAAATGACTGCCTGTAAATACGGGACTTGGTTAACGAGTTGGCATAGTTTGTCAATTGCCATGCTGTCGGTGTGGCCGTAGACGGAGATTGTGTTTGTCAGTACTGATTTCCTGTATTTCCATGCAGGTCTTATATTCATGCATTGTTAGTAGATACCTGCCTTCTGGGACTTGACAGGTGAAAATAAACATTACACTTCAACAATAATCAGTACCGGGTACCTAGCAGAGCTGCACATCAATTTGATCGTCTGGATATTCAAACAGACGAATTGATTGGCCGACTGCTGTTGCCAGTTGTAGGCAAGGCTTGCGGTGTTGGTGGAAGCTGGTGGGACTTTGGTCCAGCTGCCCCGCTTTTAAGCTGTGCCATTCGATTTTTGACTTTCAGCCTCCTCCGCCCCCAAGCAACTGGCAAGCAGCAGCCAGCAGCAAGGTTCCGTCCACGTTCGACTTACCTTACTCGTGCGCACCTCTGAATTTCGCATACATTCCCACATCATCGATACAGGCCTGTTCTTCACTCCCGACACAACCTTCAATCTTGGATCAGCTCTAGTTCTCTCTCCCTCAATTCCTTCTTGCGCCTCGGACAAGCCGTCCTACGCACGCGACAGACATCAGCCGACATGTCTGAATTCCTCGGGTATGACGCCCTCCCTCCCCTTGTGCCACAGCTTGCCTAGCTCCAAAGCTACATACAGCTCGTCCCCACAAACTGTCCGCCCGTACATGGAGGAATATTCTCGACTGACACCTCGATTCTTGATTATAGCTCACGGATATCGCTCATCTCAAAGAGTGACATCCGCTACTCTGGCGTCCTCCACGAGATCAACTCGGAGGAGTCGACCGTCTCCCTCGAGAATGTCAGGTCCTTCGGCACAGAGGGCCGCAGAGGAGGCGACCCCGACCAAGAAATCCACCCCTCCGATCAGGTCTACGAGTACATCGTGTTTCGAGGCAGCGACGTGAAGGATTTGCGCATCGAAGAGACCGCGCCCGCCAAAGAGAACAAGCCTCCCGTCGTCCCAGACGATCCCGCCATTGTCGGAGTGAGTCCTCCCCCTCAGCTCTCCCCTTAGGTGTCCGTCTGGGCTACCAATGCCCGGGCACCTTCCCGTGCTTCACATGACGAAACATTTCGGATGTAAAGTTTTCTTTACAGAATTGCGCAAACAAACCCCGTGTTGATACTCTCCGTTGCCTTCCTTCTGATCCAAGCACACACATCTCCCGCTTTCTGGTGGCTCCTGTCTGTACAAAGCTAACATGAACCGCTTGCGACCAGGCTCGAGCTCGTCCTGTTGGCCCTCCCGGCGCCGCCCCTGGCCCCGGCCCCCAAAACCAGCCCGGTGGCTTCAACCAGTCGCCATTCCAGCAGCAACCGCCTTTCTACCCCCCGGGACCTGGTGGACCATGGGGAGGCCGTGGCGGCCCTGGCCCCGACCCCCGGTTTCAAGGCATGCCCTACCCGCCTCCCCCCGGCTGGTTTCCTCCTGGTCAGGGATTCCCTCCTGGACCTCCGGGTCACTTCAACCCGTACGGATATCCAAACGCAGGCCCGCATGGACACCCGGGTGCTCCCGGTGCTCCTGGCATGAACATGGCAGGTACGCCTCAGCAGGAGAAGCCTAGTCCCATTGGACCTGGAGCCGCCCCTGGTTCGGATCAGTCTCGAGGTGGTGCGACTCCGACCGGTGCGCCGTCCGCGGAGCCCAAGTCTCTGGGCCAGCCCCCGAAGCCGTCTGCGAATGCCCCTGCTCCGACACCACCGGTCGACTCGAAGCCCTCGGCGGCTGAAGTCAAGGCTACTGCCGAGTCTCTGGCCGCTGCCGGACCCGCCAAGGCCCCCCAACTACCCAGAAACAACATTCCTACCGGTCCCAAGAACAACCGTGTCCAGCCCGCCGTCCCTTATCCTAGTGCGATTCTTCAGCGGGGTGCATCATCAGGACCTCAAGGCGTGCCCCAGGTTTCCGCAGTTGCAGCATCGGTCAAGCCTGCAGAGTCCGCCAACGGCTCAGCCACTGCTGCTTCTATCAGAGATGCGACACAGCAGGCTAGAGCAGCAGTAGCCGTCGCCATGGCCAAGCTTGACGCAACGAACGCAGCATCGGCCGGCCCCTCGGCAAACGGTGGAAACGTCATGGACAATCTTACAAGTAGAGTCAATGAGATGAGAGTCAACGCCACCCGAGGCGGTCCTAGCCGTGGCCGTGGCGCTGGACGCGGTAACCGACAAGGCGGCGGCGCTGCCAAGATCGAGGTTCCCACAGACGACTTCAACTTTGAGGCGTCCAATGCTAAGTTCAACAAGCACGATCTCGTCAAGGAGGCTGTTGCCAGTGGTTCGCCTCTGAACGAGACACCCGGTGTTCCTGTTCCCGAGGTTGACGAGTCACCCGCCGACTCGACACTACCTCCAGCCTACAACAAGACGAGATCCTTCTTCGATAACATCTCAAGCGAAGCTAAGGACCGTGCTGAGAGCAACGGCCCGAAGCCCGGTGGCCGGGAATGGCGCGGCGAGGAGCAGCGGAAGAACATGGAGACGTTTGGTCAAGGAAGCGTCGATGGTGGCTTTAGAGGTGGTTACCGTGGCAGAGGCCGCGGACGAGGCCGCGGCCGTGGTGGAAGAGGTGGATTCAGACCCCGTGGCGAGAGTTCGGCTGCTCCGCAATAGTCATGGAACCCGATCTACGGCACGCGATTCACAAATCCCGGGAGTAGCGAATAAACAGCACAATTCGAGGCGGAGCGGAATGATCCGGCATCATTGTACAGCTTGTACCATTACGACATCATATGAGGTATCTTTCGAGGGTCACAAAAGAATAGGCGTTGGGTGGCTCCAAGTCACAAACAAAATGCTTATGTAGCGAGGGTGGATCGAGCGTCAAGTCAGCATTCGTGGTTTGGTCATGGTCTTTCTTGGTGGTCATGACGATTTGGGTGCATAGCGTCACAGGCCATTCTGAGATTAGGAATCTGAGGAATCAATACATCATCTGCGCGCCTGTCATCCTTCCTGGTGAGTTGGCAACGTCAACTTGCTCATAATGTGATTAACGTCAGTGTATAAGGGTCGTGATCCTGTATTCTCCCCGGCCTTGCTCAAAATGATTGACTTTCAAGGCATAAGAAAGACATTAACGACTGGTGGATGAATCACTCGGCAACAACACCGGATGTCTACTTTTTACTGCGAAAGCTGACATTCACCTTGACTTTGCTGTAGCAAATCACTCAGCGATGGGCGGTCAAATACAACTCATGCGTAACTGAGTCACAGTTCGTTGCCAGACGAGCCTCCAGAACTTTTCCTATAAATGGCAGTGCTCCCTCCAACAGAACAATCTTTTCTCTCTCCCAAACCAGAACACAGAACATACCAAACACCACACTGCAGAACACAAACTATCTCGACAATACTCAACCACAAACACTCACTCTTCTCAACAAAATTTACAGAGACAAACAAATAACCGAAAACATGTCTGTCACCAGCAACAACCCCCAGGTCAAGCTTGAGCCCAAGCCTGCCACCTTCGAGGCCGTCACCGACAGCGGCATCGACACCTCTTCCGAGACGTTTCTCCCCAAGGAGGAGGAGAGAGCCCATCCCGACAACGCCCGCTCCCGCTCTGGAGCTCCCGAGCCCGAGGCCCCTTTCTTCCCTCACCTCGGCCCCCCTCCTCATTCGCCCTCTGACAGCGCCGACCGCGAGCACTTTGACTTCTGCGACCAGTACCCCGGCATGAAGCAGGAGGCCGAGGAGATGGCCGCCCTGGAGCTCTGCTACCAGCGCCTCGCCGAGACGTCGGAGCAGATGGGCGTCGTCAAGCAGGGCATCGTGCTCTGCCAGAAGCACCTGCAGCTCATGGGCGACATCCTGCTCGCCATGGAGGAGGACTACGCCCGCCTGTACCGCGTGGCCGCGCCCGCTTGGCCTTGGTACCAGGCTAATGTGGTGCAGTACCCTGCTTGGCCTTGGTAGATACGTGATGGGAGGCGGGAAATATGGATGTCCGTGAGATTGGGCGGAGATCCCCGGGACAGTCATGGCATATCGCGGAGGAAGGACTGGCTTTGAGGATTGAGTTAGTCTAGGCATGGCTGGCGTATAATCTGTGGCCATGCCGTTATGGAAACCAATACATTAATCTGACCCCTAAATTTGACTTGCCTGGGCCATCGAAGTGAAATGAAGAGGTGAAGCTTTCACAAATTTCAATCTGAGAGTCTTCCCTCCTGGGAATTGTGCTTGCGAAATTCCTAACCAAGACTCAAGCTATCCCAGCATTCATGACTCCATAACTCATGAATCAAATATTGTGTGAGGTGATATGCATCGCGTTCATGCAAACGCTGAAGCCCCTAGTGCCCCTGCATCCCATTGCGTGGACGCTTTTAGTTGTGAACGATCACCGGACAGGACCGAGGAGCTCAAATAGAATGGGGCTGTGGGTGAGTGAACGATCAAATTGACGATTGAGTATCGGTAATGAATATGGAAGCGGTAGAAAGTATTGATACAGTAAAAAGTTTGCTGGCCTTTCTATCAACTATCATCTGCTCATGGAAACCACATCGACTTCACCATCCAAGCCCTCCAGGTATCTATCCAGCTGCTCGTCAAATGGTGAACCATGCTGGTCGCCTTCATCGCGCTGGCGAGGAGTATCCGTGTTTCGGGAGTTGTTGTGAACTTGATCACGAGACATTTCCATATCAGGGTTGACCATTACGTCTATCCAACGCCGTAATGGTCTGCCAGATGGTTCATCTGGGTTCTCTCCCGTAGATGAACTCTGGTCTCCGCCTTCTCCGGAACCGCTTATTTGAGCATCACTCTTCACTGAAGGAGTCTTCAATCCTAGTTCGTCCTCATTTTCCACTAATATGCTACGTCGCATGAATTTCCCTTTTGCGCTTGTTGTCTCGTCTCTCCACTGTGGGAGTGTTTTGTAAAGTGGTTCTGAAGGCAGTGCTTTTTGGCTCTGATCAATCGGCTTTGCCGTAGAAGGCGGCCCTTTGAGCATCCAGTACCAGCCACCCACTCCTCTATCTGGGGGTATAGAGCGCTTGAAGTAGGCGGTAAGTGACACTCTTTCCCAGTATGTTCGAACCCCGTCTGGTTCTGGTGGTTCTGCATCCCGTTGTTCACCTTGAACAAGATAGTGCTGCACAGTAGTGCCCAGATTGGTCTCCTGGAGCTGTTGATCGATTTGTGCAAGAGTCCATTGAAAGGTATTCTTATTGAGGTCGTTTCGGTTTAGGGTTTGCAATTCCATTGTCAAGTGACGCGACAATGATGGAGGCAACGAAGCTTGCTTTTGTGTCACATCCTGGGTTTGGGCGTCTAGCCGGCTTATTTCGCTCATGATATCTGTTTTCGACAATCCTTGAATATTCGTCTTGGTCACATTTTCCCAGCTAGATTGGCCAGTGACTTTGTCAAATCGTACAAGCTTATAGTCAGTTAACCTCAGGCGCTCTTCTTCCTCGGATAACTTATCCTGTTCAACGAGATCATCGATCGGAGGAGGCAGCTGTTCGGGCAAAGCACCATCGTAGCCTGGAGAGATGAATGGATCCAACCCAGTGGGTATAGCGCCCTGAGCGCTTTTTTGAGAAGTCTCAGATACCTCCGAGGCCTGATCTTTCGATTGATATAGAAGCATGGCCATAATTATGGGGTCATCGCCGGCACCAAATGTCGGCAGATGCTTCCCTGGTTGGACTCTTGACCGAACTTCTGACCAAATCTGTTCCGAGGCGGACTCGTCGGTTACAGGTACTTCCAGGTTATGTAATCCTTCTTGTTCGTGGTCGTCGTTGTCCAAAAAGGAGCCCAAGCTAAACGAGCTGTCTTGACCATTTCCAAAGCTCTTGATAGTGCTGCGAGATGGGTCTGAGTCGTCGTCTACCTCAAGAACAGCGCCACCGTTGTCCAAATGGATCGGAGGAAGAGACTTCAAGGCTAAAGATCTCAAGTGGCCAACTATGTGTCCTGTCATACTATCATGAGCGACACCTTCCTTTTCTTCGAGAATCCCGCCACACAGAGGGCAACTGTCAAACAATGGCCCAGTAGGTTGGACTTTTCTTTCTGCAAGAAGGCGTATTTGAGAACTTGTGTAGTTCTTCACATGGTCAATTTTCATGTGAAGTACGAATTCTTCAAAAGTCGTGAACTTCAGTAAGCCATGCGACTTAGCGGTACAGCGCCAGTGCTCAGTATGTCTATAATACGGAGTTAGTATGAAGCTCTGCGTACTACGTACTACTTGGCTTTCTCAAGTAGCGCATCTTGAGATTGGCTTTCAGAATCAACTGACTTGCGCATATGTCTTATCCAATCTTTGGTGTGGCTATAAAGGGCTTCTGGTTGGTCACAGGAATCGAACAGACAGACCAAGGGATCCAGATCCGCAAGGACATGCTTTCTGCAAGTCTGTCAGCTAATGTATTTATCACGAATTGATCAGGAATCACCTACTTCCATCTCGTCGTATTTTGGACTTCGCGGCTAGGGAGAGCGTAGAGGCAGTATGGGCATGTTACCTCCATGGAACGAATTTTCAGATCTGGTGGTGGTGGCGGCGGAAAGACTAGGTCCTCATGGGCATCAATGTCAGTGTATCTAGTGCTTGAAACCACTGATGGTGTTGAAGCTATTCGAAATTTTTCCGGGTCTAAGGTCGTGGCGCTCTTCGTGGTTGACTGGACTTGACTCATTGCCAATACTGTCTCCATCTCGTGTGCACTTGAATCTTGCTCGTCATTTGGCTCCTCATTGAGGCCCTCATTTTGCAATGGCTGTGCCGCGGCAGGATGTGACACCAATATCGGCTTTGTCACAGGCTGCGACGGCTTGATTGGCCTAGTCGAGTAGCGAGTACGCCGATACAAGATCCTCTTCCGCCGCAAGATCATTGTCGCTGCGAGTCTTTCGCGAATACTCGGGCTGCTATCTGGGAAGCGATCACGGAGGTTTTCACTGAAAGCGTGCTTGAGTATAGCCTCCAAATCGTTGCCTTCCTGGTCCTGGATGCAAAATGATGTTACGGCGTTGACGTTTTGCGACTGTTTACTGGCTTTTCGAATCAAGTTGGCTAATTCGTGGAATAGTCCAACTTGGGATGCAAGGGCCGTGGTACTGCTCTCAAACTCGTTGTGGCATCGGTCCAGCGAATCTTGAGAGCTCTCATCTTGCGTTACAGCTAGGAGCGAAATCCGTGTCTCGCCTGTAGGAAATTAGAACACGGTCCGCAACTTTTTTTTTTTTTTTTTTCTCTGTGGTGAGTGGCCAACCGAGGCAAGAGATATGCTTACACTCTGTTATTCGGCTTTGCAACGCTTCCAGCATGCCCAAGATCAACCTGTGGACATCCTTTGCTTCGCGAAGACGATGATCCAAGCATGCTTTTCCAGCAGCGAATACAGCCATATTCGACGTCCAGACTGAGAATCTCGCCATCTGATCCTCAATATTCGAATATTGGCGGACACTAAGGTCCGGATGACAGGATCTTGAGAGGCATTGCCGGAATGCAACAAGACAGTCCCTGGTTCTTGTGGATATAGGGACTGCCTCATGGTCTGCCGCCATTTCGAGACAGGTTTTCTGGAATCATAGAGACAAGATCCTTAGTCTCCAAGATCAAGATTAATGATGCATTTGTTACTTTGTTATGCGGCCGAAACGTGGGTGACTTGACTATCCAGCCTCTGTTGAGTTGTGACCCCGCTCACATACCGAGATAGGAAGTCCCGGCAGGGAGGGAAAACAGCTACTTGCATGTAATATTACCGACTTCATAGATACGAATTTGATTCGCCGGGCTGCAATGGCGCCACATTCTCCTCAGGCCGAACTGGGGATTGTGCGGCAACCTGAAAGGCACGGAGTGACAATCTACCTAGGCTTCCCATTCTGTATCATAACACCAATATCCGAAATCGAAATTGTACCAATGCTGAATTCTGGCTGGTATGACTTACTAAAGTGCTTCGAAGTATGAAACCGTGCTTTAATCTGTCCGACCACGGAAGACATGGCGAGCCTGTTTGAAATGGATGCGTCCTGGCTTCGCTCAGCCTTGATCATCGCGCTGGAGGATCTCCGACAAGCCGCCGACTTCTTCGCGCAGCACGAGCATTCCAACCTAGACGTCAAGTGCTTTTATTATCGACTCTTCGTGCGCTGCTTGGGGCTGCAACAACTCATTGCTGAGAGGGAAGAGATCAACTCGATATCGAGTTTCATGTGTGGTGCGCTGGAGCAGCTCGAGTCGTTGGTCGTTGCCCCTCCCGAGTCCTGCTTCTTGCAAAATGACCCAAGGCGTACCTTCCCCGGCTTGACAGAATTGCACCATCTACTGACCTCGCCATTCGAAGACCCCAAGGCAAAGCTGGCAGCTTTGCGAGAATGTATCACATTCGGAAACAAAGACGATCAAGATGTTCTCTTCGAATTGTTATCCGGCGGTTCTATGGCGAACTCTCTATCGCAAACACAATCCGACTTGCTTGAAGATGAATTCTCAATACCTCGGAAAACACGACAGAAACCATCCGATGATGTCCGGCCCGCTGCCGATTCTCTTTTCAAGGTACTCAAGTCCAGGCGGGGATGTACTTGTGAGCCAGTACACAAATACATCGTACAGCTGTCCTTGGAAACGCACAGAGCACAGCTGAAGAGTTGCGATTTCGACTTGTATTTTGGCTTAGAAAAGATCTGGCAAGAAGCTCGAGTTCAGACGAGTGCTCCGGTGTCTCTGGAGATCCCCAGTGTGTCCATAATGCATCATGACACCTTGGAGGCGACGCACAGATACATGCACCGCCCGGGTCAGGAACGCCTCGTTAACAAGCTATGCAAGGACATCATCAATATCACGAAAATATTTCCAGACTACCGGCTCAGATTTCGAATGGAGAAGGACCGTCTTTGGAAGCTTCAGTCGGAGGAGAGTGATTTTGTCATCGACAAATCACAATCGCCCATCTCTCTCACACAACTACTCGCTCAGGAATCGGTGCTCCTCAACGAAAAGATAAAACGAATATTGAGCGTGCTGCTAGGTTATGCCGTTCTGCATTTGTATGAGACGTCATGGCTTTCACCAGACTGGGGTTCGCGCAATGTCATGTTTTTCAGATCGTTCGGCGGCCTTCCTATGCGCCCTTACATCAGGACTGAACTCAGTGATGACCAGGCTACAGGTCGGCCATCTTCAGTCAACTCTATGGATGACGATGAAGAAGATTTCGATCCAGACGACCTGTTACTACCCCCATACCCCTGCCTCATTGGGCTCGCTGTTGTTCTAATGGAACTTCACAAAGCTGCACCACTTGAGACGTTATCTAAAATTTACAATATACCAATAACCGAAGAAGAAGATCTTGCTAGCAGATTCATCATCGCCAGGGACATCTTCAGGTATTGCAGCCACGAGTTTACGGACCAGACAAGAATGGCAATTCATGCTTGTCTCGATCCCAATATCGGCTTGGGCGACAACGGCTATGCTCTTGATGGTGCCGGCTTACAGGGCGTCTTATACGAACGGATTGTTCAACGTCTGGAGGATGAGTTAGAACAAGGATTCAGTGATGTGTCAGTTGACCAGCTGGATACTCTAATTCAGAAACTAGACCTAGCCAACGGAGGTCAGCCAATTCGAAATCTGCAGAGGCATGAGGTAGCTCGGCTTGGGTTTCCAACTACTGCGGCGAGATCTCTCAACGAAAGCATCACTACTCGTCGGGTTCGTGTTCAATTTTCAACAGCCACCCAATTCGATTAGAAGACATGATTTGTCTATCGACCGTTCCTCAAATCCGATACTCTGAACAATGGATTTGAAACCTTGAAGGGGGAATTTGAAAGTCCAAATAAGGTCTAGACTTCAAATGATTTCGCAACAAACCTCCTTTTGATCGGACGACCCTTCTTCACCACGAAGTTGACACTACAAACCATCATTCACAATACCCTCAAGCTATGGCATATGATTTTACAGGCTGCCAGAGCTGAATGAACGATCTGTCCGCAGACGACCGAGACAGGGGAAAAAAGGAAGCTTATGCAACAGAGTATTACCATAGACCTTTTGTTGTATTCAGCTATGGCTGTGGTGATGCCGATGTAATTCGTAGCTCTTATTACATTGTATGTGTATATCAGGTAGGTTTGGTGGCAATTTGAGCAGGGTTTCGGCAATCGAGTGATTGTATTACGGCGCAATTTTGACCTTTGAAGGCGGCTCGATGATTTGCCTCAGTTATTATTTGCAATTATTGTGTAATTTGAAAACCCTCTTCTCGATGAATCATAGAGAGATTCAGATCTCGGGAAATTGATACAAGCGTTATGCCAAGGAATATCTAAAGAATAAAGAACTGCCCGCGTTCCGCAAGAACTAGCAGTTTTGCCGATGACACACACGCCGTTTACATCATTCCTGCCCCACCATTGAATTCCTCATCCCACCAAAGGTGTCGATCAGGGTACATTATCTTTCCTTTTCCTCATTCGCATGCTAGGTAGCATTTCTAGAGCGCGCGTTCAGCTTTGAGCATATCATTCGGGTTTCCAGACTTATTGCAACTTTTGTCTCTCATCAGACCGCTACCGACCAGAAATCACCATGTCGACCAGGCAGCTCCGCAAGCTGCAAAAGCAGCGGGAACTCGAAGCTCTCGAAAAGCCAGCCGTTGAGGAGAGCGAAGAAAGCGAGGACGATGTTCCGATTGCGAAGCCGAAGGCGAATGTTTTCTCTGGATTTGCCGCACTTGGCGGTGATGACGACCAAGAAGACGACGAGGACGACGAGCCAGAACCGGAGCCTGAGAAGGAGGAACCCGAACCCGTAGAGGCACCGAAGCCGTCGGCCAAGAAGAGCAAGAAGAAAAAGAAGAAGGCCAAAAAGGCGGCAGAGGATACAGCGAACAAGGAGGAACGCGCCGAAGCCGAACAGGATGATGAGATTGAGAAGGCCCTCCGCGAGCTCAACCTGAAGGCGCAAGCCTCTGGCGATGCTGCTTATGCCGCTACAACGCCTGCCAGTATTGCATACGAACGAATCTGCGAGCTTCTGCGTATCAATACCTACCACCTGAAGGTCTTGAACGAGATGCGCAACCTCTTTGGCAGGGACGCCATGGAGGCTGCGCGAGCCGAAGAACAAGAAGAGGAGCAGAATCGGACCAGGCGTCGTGGAATGCAGCAGCTGCGGCAGAATGTCGATCTTGAGACCTACCTCAAGGGCGTACCCGGCAAGTCTCTACCAGAGGTCACTCTTCGTCGAAACCCATTCCTGCCTGGAAAGGAGATCTGGCCGCGCGCTGCTACGGACGGCCTCACGATGAAGCAAGTCAAAGACGGAGCCATGGACACCAAGTGCGGTACTGTTGAGTTTGGGTTTGCGCATGATGAGCGATACAACAGCCTGGAAACAACCTTTTTCCAGCTTGTACAAATGTACGACCCTATGCAACTCGTGCATTTCCTCCATCGACACCCATACCACATCTCCACCTTGATTCAGGTGAGCAAGGTGGCGAAGCAGGACCAGAACAATGCGCTGGCTGGTGATCTTTGTGAGAGGGCACTCTTTACTTTTGGTCGCGTCTCGATATCGGCATTCCGCCAGAAAATGGAGGAGGGCAAGGCACGACTTGACTTCAGGAGACCCGAGAATCGGCAATTCTGGCTGGCCGTGTATCATTACCTGAAGAGTTTGACCATGAAGGGAACGTACAGGACAGCGTTGGAGTGGGCCAAGCTACTTCTCAGCATGGATTTGAGTGATCCGTACGGAGTCATCCACTTCTTACACCCACTGGCAATTAGAGCTCACGAGTCGAAATGGTTCATCGACTTTTGTGACTCTGAAGCGCTGGATCACTGCGACACGGCCCAAGACTACGTCAGGCAGACTGTCGTGTTAGCCCGGCTGCAACAGAAGGACTCTGCAGGAGCCAAGGCCCTGGCCGTCGAGGGTATGGAGCGACTTCCTTGGCTGTACAGCGCCTTGTTCAAGTCGCTCAACCAAGATGTCCCACGTGCAATATGGGGGACAGAGCCACGTGATGATCACGAGCAACTCTTTACCGAGCTCTACATCCATCAAACCAAGCAGCTGTGGGATAATCCGCAAGCGATTGGGCTACTCAAGGAGGCTGCCACTCTGGCGCAAAAGCCAGCGGTGACGTCCCTCGCGCCACCGCCGATTGCCGGCCGCAATGTTGGCCGCTTCGTCTACCTGGACAATACGCCTGCTCTAATGGGACTGGTACCAGGAGGCATGCTGCATGGATTTCCAAACTGGGACTTCGACCCCCTCCCACCCGCTCAGGAGGACAATATCTTCTCGTACGAGTCCCAGAGTATTCCGTGGCACCCAGACCCTCCTGCAGCTGGTACAGGGCTGCAAGCACTCAATCTGGCCAACATGGGAGGGCGAAATGCTCTTCTGCGCATGATAGAACAGGCAAGACAGCAAGGCGCACCACCCGATGCGTTACGAGATTTGGAAACCGGATTGGAAGAACTAGACCGTCACACCCGTGCCAATCGGGCTGAACCCACAGATGACCTGGACGAAGCTTCAGATGGAGAGCTGGATGACGAGAACCAAGAAACCCAGAGGGGAATGTGGGAGGCATTTGTCGACTACATAATGCCTCTCCGATACGCGCATGCCGACGACAATGATGAACCAGACTGGCACGAGCACGGTGGTACAACACCGGGTGGATGGCCTAGTGACAGTGACGATGACATGCCGGCGCTCATCCAGGAGGCTATACAAGACTCGGAAGACAACAATGGCAATGGCAATGCCAGCAGACACGCCACGGTCGAGGACGATTCAGATGATGAAGCACATGGCAGAATATAGGATCTTCTGGACCTTGTTGGGGTTGGGGCCCGTCAGTGCGTTAGAACTTAGCATGTAATCATCAGGCTAGGCTGTATCGTAGCATCAATGATGGTACATAGTATCTATCATCATTACGGAGTACTAGTAGCAGAGCTCTACGTATTAGAAGAACATTGAACCCTGCCAAGACTAGAGTGCGCGAGGCCGCCGGCGGGATGGCCACGTGTACGGAGTCGACATCCGTAGATCAGGTACAGTGCAGATCAATATGAGATGAACGCGCATGCTTAGCCGGTTCCTATCTATCAATATTGAGCAAGTATTGACGTTGTATGCAATAGCGTCAGCTCTTGCTAAGAAGTCTTTGAAGTTGCAACTGTGTCTTTTTTTGCTATTAGGACTTTATTGCCATGCTCGGTTACGCTCCGTGGCCCCTGTGTACCGCCCGTGGAAGATGGTCGGATCAAACAATGAGCAGGGCAAGTTTCAAAAGCGAGCAACCTTTGCACCAGTCCCGAATGTCATACATTGAGCAAGTTTCAGCGCCCCATCTGGCGGCTGAGATACACCTAAAGCGCCAGGGCACCTAGAACGAGGCACCCCGCTGCGCATCTGTAATACCTGAAGAGATGCCCGTCCAGGGGTCTTCTGTCGATTTGTTTCAGTGTCCGCACCCATGAATTTGAATGCGCCGCACTGTGTAAGACAAACACCATAGGCTGAATAATGCTCAAGAAGCGGGCGGAACATGACTGAAAGGTCGATTTGCAAAGTTCCGTCATGACCAAAATAGGAACAGTAGTCTGCGGCTTAGAGCACTGTGCTTATTAGCAGCCCTCCCTCCTTCTGATCGCCAGCGCTGACGACTTTCAATACGGAGTTCGCGTGCTGGGTGGCTAAGGACAGGCTAATAATTTTAGGTTACGGCCCCCTCCAACGGGATGGGAGTGTCTGGTTGATGTACCGGTAGCCCAAGGTATTGATTGCTCAGATCTCCATCCTGCCGCCTTGTCCGTGTGATAAACTTGCTCAAATCTCCATTAGTAATGTGATAATACCGCGGTGTAATAAAGTGAGTGACCTACTGCGTAACAAAGACTGCAGTTATATAAAGACTTGCCTAGCTGTAATCCATCTATTCATTCTCTTCTGTATACATTAAAGATACCCCAAACAATTACCTAGAGACGACAACTCAACTACTACTAAATTACCCCGCGAAACCCCACCTTGATTCAACATACCAACTTAACATCACAAAACCAACATTCACAATGGCCGAGAACCACACTTACAAGTTCAACGTCTCCATGAGCTGCGGCGGCTGCTCTGGTGCTGTCGACAGAGTCCTCAAGAAGCTTGACGGTAAGTGAGAAGAACTCCCGGCTGCAAGGCGCACGTCACGTCCACCGAGCGAGGCCTCGGACGTTGGGGATCATGGGCGCTTCTGCCCCCCTTTGTTTCCAAACTGCCCCTCGCGTGTCACACTGCTGCGCCAGTACACCCTCCCTAGAAACCAGTCACGGCTGACAGAGATTGCCTTTCTCTACAGGTATCGAGTCGTACGACGTCTCCCTCGAGAAGCAAGAGGCCACCGTCATCGCCAAGCCCGAGCTCGACTACGAGACCGTCCTCAAGACCATCAAGAAGACGGGCAAGAAGGTCAACAGCGGCGAGGTCGACGGCGTCAGCAAGAGCATCGAGCTGCCCGCCGAGGTCTCGGCTGCCGCATAAGCAAATCATGGCCAGGTGAAATGCGGTCAGGAGGAGAGAAGCAATGGAGAAAGAAAGGAACATGTCTGTAGGAATTTGCAAACTTGTAAATACCTCGCAATCATTGCTACATAACCTGTCCAAAGAGGATTGATCGATACCCACGTCGAGCGTTCACAAGATGAAGGAAGGAACGAGCTCGAACCGTCCTGGGTGCGTGGAAGGCGCCCCCGGCATTGCGATTAGCGGTCAAAATGAATAAAGCGTAAAATGGATTTTCTACATCATTTTCTGATTCTTCTGCTGCTACTGAAATGATCTAGTGTCCATGCGAGTGTGACATGAGAATCACTGCGACCTTGCATTAATCCATCAAGATCAACTTCGTATCTGCCTACCGAAATCTGAATCGACACGCATTGTTTTGCCTCGCAGCGAAGATACATGATCTTATTCGAACACTTGATATGAATGCACACAGATTGTCGCCAGATTCTTGTTTATTGCTTTGTCTAGGTTCCAATATTTACACCAGGATTTTATACTCGGGCTTGCTCTTGTCTCCATCAAATACCCTCCCACTCCCGTCGTAGGGCGACTCTTTGAACTCGGCCGTCTGCCAGAGTTTGCGGACGTCCTCGAGTATCGGCTGTCCGCCGGCTCCTGTCAGCTTCAGATTCGGCGCCGGAACCTCCAGGTGAGTCTCGTTGTTCAAGAAGCCGGCGTACGAGATCGAGTTGTCGACGCTGTCCGCATTCTCTGGGTCCTTGTTCACGTATCCCGTCAAGTCGGCCACAAACTTGAACACGTTGGCGCCCACGTCGTAGCGCCCGAGATTGGCCAGATCCCAATTGTTCTCGACTGTCGCGAGCACCGAGTAGTGCGTGTAGAAATCGCCGTCCTCGGTTCCCCGGGACGCCTTCGGTATGCCGTTGCCCAGAAGCAGGGATACAATCTGGTTTGGCTTGCCGTAGTCCTCGGACTCGTCGTACGTCAGCTGGATGACGGTCGACTCGGCAAAGGCTTCGTCGGTGAGCAGCGGCAGCAGGAACTCGTGTGCCCACTTGGTTGCGTACTCGAGCGTCGTGTTGTGCCCATCGTTGTTCATATTGGGCGACATCATGATGAATTGCGGGAGCGTGCCCGCCGCGAAGTGCCGCTGGAAGTCGCGGAACGATAGTAGCTGTGCCAACCTCAGACCCTCCTTGTTGACGCTATCGAAAGAGACAAAGTGGTTGTGCTTCCTGACATAGTCCCAGGTGCCGTCTGCTGCATAGCTGCCCGCAGCCATGTAACCCGGTCCGGGGTTGCCCTCAAAGTACCCTCCCCATGTGATGTTCTTATCCTCGAGCAAGTCGACGACCGTAGAAACGTTCTTGGGGATGCGCACCACATCGTCGTGGTTGAGACCGAAGTAGTCGCCGGCTACGGATGCGAGGTAGTTCGGCTGGCTAGGGTGCGTATGCGCATAGTATCTCGTCTGCGAGATGCCATATCGTTTGAGGTCAATGAAGTCGGGGTCTTTGACCACTTTCGCAAAGTCCTGAGATTGACAAGATATATCAGTACTGTTTTGCAAATGCGCAGATTCAAAGGCCACAAATACCTGGTTCTCAAGCCATATGCTGATGAATCGGTCAAAGGCTTTACCTGGTACGATCGCGGCGGCGCATTGTACTAGAGCTACCTGCAAGAGGCAGCTCGATATCGCGATAGCCAGCGGACGATACATGGCTTCACTTGCTGGGTTGTTACTCCGGGATTCTTCAAGTCATGATCATGAGGATGTTCTGAAGGAGGAAAAGAGAATTCCAGCTCGTGTTTCTCTTGTCCGACCTTGCTGACTTTGATGCCACGCTACTGTTCGAGGGATTCGAGGCTTTGACACATTTCATCCAAAGCGCCAGGCACGTACAGTATCAGCACAGGAGGTGCCGCTATGAACCGCAGCCGATAGGTACAAGGTTGGCGTGTACGGAGTGCCGCAGCACTGATGGCTCGCCTATCTTTAGTCGCTGTGGTACTGCCGGGTGCCACAGTTCGTTCAAAGGGTCTCTCGGCAGTATTCCGTGTCCACCGCCTGCTATATCGAGCGGAAACTGAAGACCCATTGCACTACTCGAGCAATGTCGCAGCATTCCAGAGCTGTCATTGGCTGGCTCAGAATGTCGAATTCTTTGTCAGTATTACACTACGCCGGGCAGTCGCCGGGACAGCCTACCGAAACAGGGAGTAATATCTGTATACTATTTTCAGTATCGTGTAAGTGCGGATCATAAAAGAGCGACTCTATGATTACGATGATTTTTTTCTAACATGTGCCGTAAGTCGGTCGACAGGGACGATCGCTGGGTTATGACGAGTTACTGCTCACCTTCGGTAGACGGCATGACTAATGTCGCTCGGAGACAAGCCTCGGAGACCGAGCAAAATGTCGGACTCATCACAAGCTGCCCAAACCAAACCAGGCTACCACGTCGCCAAACAGTACAATACTTGCTCGGAACGCCCCATTTGCTTACGCTCGCGAGCAATGTCGCTGCTTTTCGTCACTGGCAATCTAATCAATCTGATCGCTATGCGAACTTGAGACATAGACGCACCGAAGTCGGTGACGTGGCTTACACAATTAGCAGCATAGTATATCAAGTTTTGCTGACTTGGGCCTGCAATATACCACGGCATACTCCTGTCTCGGATTCACTCTCTATAACCAATTTTCTTTTCTCAGGGCATCCTGATAGGAAGTACATACACACGCGACACAAACAGGATTAGCTATTAGCCGAAGATCCTTACTCTGTGGCTGGAGTCCCACCTGTCCAGCTGGGTACCTCTTCATCCACCGGACTTGTGGACAGTCAGCCCATTACCTAGATCTAACTGGTCTGCGCCCTTCCCCTACTATTGGCCTATACTTTGACATAATCCGAGCCGAGATCACTCTTCTCAGCCTCAGCCATGTCAAGCACCGGAGGCGACCAGGACAGACACCCAAATCCTTCCGAGGATGGCTCTCAGAACGAAGATGACCAACACGATGAGAGCGGACCTCGGAAGCGCCAGAGAGTGAGGTTGTCGTGCCTGGAGTGCCGTCGTCGCAAACTCTCCTGCTCAAGAGACTTGCCCTGCGATCGTTGTATTAAGTCCGGAACGCCGGAAAAGTGTACATACGAGACGCGACCTGGCGGCGCAAATGTCGTCCCAATTTCAGCTGCTGGCCTAGCCAATGGCTCAAACACAACCATCATCGGAGGCAGGACCGTGCCTGTGGATCTGACGCGCCCAGGCATGAGGCGAGACAACGACGCGACCATACTCAAGGATGCCGCCAAGGACCATGATCGCATCCGCAAGCTGGAGCTCGAAGTCGCGCAACTGAGAAGTGCCTTGGCGAAGCAGACGTCGGTTGACGGCACAACGATAGCAGCGACGCCGTCGACGGCCAAGGACGGCGTCGCCAAGGACAGTCCACTAGACATTCCAGTGCCGTCATTCCTTCGGCGGGGTAAGCCCGGAGGAGATGGACTCGACTTCAAGTTTGTCAGAGGCCACAACTTTAAGACTCGATTTTTCGGCCCTCACAATGCCTGGTCGTGCTTCCGAGAGCTGACCGGCTTGACGCCCTTCATGAGAGAGACGGCAGAGGAGTGGTTGCGACCGCTCAACATTGCCAACAAGGACCGCAAGAAGAGAGGCGAGAACCGGCAGAGGCTTTTTGAGGCGCCAGATCTCGAGCTCGAGGCCCTTCTACCATCGAAAGAGGAGACTGACTCACTGGTAGCCGTCTACTTTGATCAATTCGAGCAACTACATCGAATCGTCCATGTCCCAACGTTCAAAAGGGACTACGAAAAGTTCTGGGAGCCGAATCCGACAAGGACAGGGGCCTTCACTGCGCTGCTTCTTGCCGTGCTGGCAACATCAGCCTGTATGGATATGCAGACAACGTCCAAGTACATCGGTGTCAAGTCAAACGCCTTTCAGACTGCCGAAAAATGGACACGTGCGTGTGACGCGTGGATGACGAAGCAAAGCCACAAACACAGAAAGATGTTGCACTATCAAGTCAGTCCTATTCCCATCTTCCCAACATTCTTTATTTTCAAGTATGCCAAGATCCATGGACTAACAAAACAACACAGGTCATGTGCTTGTTGTATCTAGCCAAACGAGCCAACGTCATCAAGAAGAAGCAATACTGGACGAATTCGGGCGCGTTGCTCAGAGAAGGGATCATGGTGGGTCTTCATCGCGACGGAGATGAGGTATCAGGCAAGATTACGCCGTATTATCGAGAGATGCGCCGGCGACTTTGGGCTACCATCATGGAGTTTGACATTCAAGCCTCCTTTGACCAAGGTGTTCCTACACTCCTGAGCCAGCTGCCCATCGACGCAAAGGCTCCGCGCAACATCGACGACGACGAGTTCGACGAGGAAACCGAGGAACTACCACTGCCCCGCAGCGCCAGCGAGTACACGTACTCGTCTTACCAGCACATTGCCAGACAAAGCCTCCAGACAAGGCTCGAGCTCAATCGAGTCATGACGGGCCCAATGGCTGACCTCGACTGGGACCGAGTCACCACCTATACGGAGATGATCACGAATGAGATAGACGCCCTGCCGCCGTGGGATAGCGAGGAGCTGAACAAGACCAGCGACTCCAGGAAGCCGGTGCTTGCATACACGTTGCTGCACATTCAGCTGCGGCAATATCTCGTTCCATTGCTCCAGCCTTACCTCAAGCTGAGGCAACACAACTCCAAATACCAGTATGCCGAGTTTACGTACTACACAGCCGCTCGCGATATTGCCATGATGCACCATCGTCTCTTCCAAAAGGGCATCCGCACACTTTATTACCTACGCGAAGACATCATGCATGCTGCCATTAGTCTTTGCAGCGTGTCACTGCATCAGCCAAAAGGTAAGACCAGATCAGCAGGCCCAAGCCAATGTTTGCAGTTGTTGTTTACTAACACCGTTTCACCAGGCTCGACAAGCTTGATCATGTGCAATATCGAAGAGACTCTCAAGCTCATTGCGACCATGATATCGATCAAGGAGGACCGCATCCTCCGTTGCGGCAACAACGATCCTTGGGGCTACTCGTCCATGTGCGCTGCTCTGGGTCTCCTCGAGACGCACCTCGGCAAGAAGACGTTTGAAAATGCCAAGGCATCGGCGGCCGAGCGCTTCATCAGCCTGCACTACAAGCTGCTGGCGTACCAAATACCGCCCTTCCCGAACCCAGACGCCGAAGACGGAGACGACGCTGGAGGTATGTCGGCAGGCGGGCTCCACCGTGGTCAGGAGCCGCATGGGAACCGGCCCAGGCAGACGCCGCCCTACTCTGCCGACGGGACGCCCGTCAACGCGATGCAGCTGGGCACGGCGCCATACCACCAACGCGACGGCCTGCCGCTTTCGATGCCCTGGCTGCTACCGCCAACGACAGACGCTGCGCCCATGATGCCTAATCCAGAGCTCAACAATGGTCTGGAGCTCATCGGAATGGATTTGAACGACTTATGGAGCGGTAGCGACTGGACCGGGATGGACATGATGTAAAGAGTTACTGTTTTTGCATTGAACGCGGCGCACTGGGAGGCTCTTTTGTTTAAATGCTCGCTCATCGCCCTTTGAGGCTCCAGCGGCACGGGGCATGGTTGTAACATATTTCATTTCTTGGTAGTATTCCCCCCTTGCGCATTATCATTGTACGGTCTGGCACGGCAGTTACGAAGAAAAGGCACTGGAGATGTTGGGTTCGGTTTTTCTTTGGTTCGTTCGAGCGAGACGTCCGTATCACTCAGCTCTGTCTGGAATCAACATAATTCGCCATTCGAAGATTATGTAAGAGTTATGTGTGATGGCTTGTCGTTAAGCTCCCGTGATATCAACGTAGTTCAACGGTAGATCTAGGAACAATGAACTTGAAGATATGACAAACTTAAGCACGACCGGCCGCTGATTCCCGGGTTCGGTCCCGGGAATCACATGGACAAGAAAAACGTAAGCACAGATCAGAGTTTGGTAGAGCATTATTTTGCCTCGGTATCTGGTTTGCGTGGAGTTTAGTAAAGTAGACCGTTGAGTTTTGATAAAGCATGAACTGCGGTGTATACTCGTTCAGGGTGGTATTCTTGTTTTCTATACTGCCCAGACATTCGCCACATATCCCAGACATTCAAACAACACTGTCTTCGCCCAACCTATGATCAGTCAACATACTGTGATAGTCAATTAAATATCGTAATCTAAGACACAAACCACTGCCACCAGTAGCTAAGACAACCTAAAAGACTCCACTGCTTGCTTAGCCAACGGCTGTGGCCCGTGCATAAATATCTGGGGTAAGACGGGATTGTGGAGCCAAGAACAAGCGGACGGCGGGTCCCTCCTATGATCCGAACAGCGAATGATCAACAACCAACCTGCCAACCTGAACGTCCTCAGTCCATACCTCGGCTCCCCCGCAATTGAAACAGGCCGTGGGATTATGGAGAACGTTGAAGGCTTGTTCCCGAATTGGCTGCCATTTCGTCCCCTTTCAACTATTACTTTGGAGACAGACTTTCCTTCGCCCACGGCTGTAGGATCGAGAAACAGCCGCCCCGCGACAGTCGGGACGCTATTTAAATCTGAAGAGGCTTCCCCGGACTTTTCGGTATCCCATCTTTACTTTTGAAACAAAAACGGCCAACTCGTGATTATCATCCCGGATTGCATAATTGTATATCCATACACTAGTCTGAACAGTCTACATAACATATAAGACCACTTCACATTCATAGCCCGACATGCCGCCAAAGAAGAGGGCCCCCGTCTACGTCCTGGGCGTGGGCATGACCAAGTTCATCAAGCCCCGGGGCAAGGTGGACTACACGGAGCTGGGCTTCGAGGCCGGCGTCAAGGCCATGCTGGACGCCCAGATCACCTACGACGACGTCGAGCAGGGCTTCGCCTGCTACTGCTACGGCGACTCGACCTGCGGCCAGCGCGTCTTCTACCAGTTCGGCATGACCCAGATCCCCATCGTCAACGTCAACAACAACTGCTCCACCGGCTCGACCGGCCTGGCCCTCGGCCGCCAGGCCGTCGCCCACGGCGGCGCCGACTGCGTCCTCGTCGTCGGCTTCGAGAAGATGATGCCCGGCAGCCTCCAGAGCTTCTTCAACGACAGAGAGAACCCTACCGGCACCACGGCCAAGATGATGGCCGCGACCCGGGGTGTGACCAATGCCCCTGGCGCCGCTCAGATGTTTGGCAATGCCGGCCGGGAGTACATGGAGAAGTGAGTATACTTTTACACTTCTAATTTTCTCATAAATAATTGTTGGGTGCTGACTCAAGAACAGATATGGTGCCAAGGCTGAGGACTTTGCCGAGATTGCCAGGATCAACCATGAGCACTCTGTCCGGAACCCGTACTCGCAGTTCCAGGATGTCTACAATCTGGAGCAGATCCAGAAAGCACAGATGATCCACGAACCCCTCACAAAGCTTCAGTGCTGTCCTACCTCGGACGGTGGTGCAGCTGCCGTTCTTGTCTCGCAAGACTTCCTGGACGCACGCCCTCACCTGAAGGACCAGGCCATCCTCATCGCCGGCCAGACCATGGCCACGGATGCGCCCAGCCTGTTCTCTAGGAGCTCCATCGACCTGATGGGCTACGAGATGACCCAGTACGCCGCCAAGACGGCCATGGCCGAGGCGGGCATCAAGCCGAGCGACGTACAGGTCTGCGAGCTGCACGACTGCTTCTCGGCCAACGAGATGATCACCATCGACGCGCTGGGCCTGAGCGAGAAGGGCAAGGCGCACGAGATGGTGCGCAAGGGCGACATCACGTACGGCGGCAAGATGGTCATCAACCCGTCGGGCGGGCTCATCTCCAAGGGCCACCCGCTGGGGGCCACGGGCATCGCGCAGTGCGCCGAGCTCGTGTGGCACCTGCGCGGCTGGGCCAACAACCGCGAGGTGCCGCACACGAGGTGGGCGCTGCAGCACAACCTGGGCCTCGGCGGCGCCGTCGTCGTCACCGTGTACTGCCGGCCCGACAGGAGCGAGGCGCCCAAGGTCGACTCGGCCACGGTCGGCAAGGTCAACAAGCTCGGCTACAACCCGGCCGTCCAGGCCAAGGGCTTCACGGCCGCGCAGGCCACCGCCGTTCGGAGCAAGAACAGGTCGAGCGACTGGGCGCTGCAGGACACGGAGCAAAAGGTCGAGGCCCGATTCTGAGTGAGCCAGTCAGTTGGGGGAAACAGGGGAAACGAGCAATCTTTAGTCAATCTATTCCAAAATGACGATTTAGTTGTAGCTATAATTGATACCGGCCGGCCTTTTGCATCAACAACTACAATTCATCTGCCGTGTTTTGTGACGACCTCAACTCATGAGCCGCATGAGGCTCATCAAGCCGCGATGCGACAGTCTCAATCGAACGAACTTTTGGAACCGCAGACCGCCCCGACCCAACCGCCCGCGGCCTGTTCTAATTCGGGGCGACCGAAGAAAAGAAGCATGTGAGAGTTTCTGAGCAGTGCCGAAGGGAAAATCGAAAACGAGGATCCCGTCCTTTCCGAGAGCCCCATGAACATGGACCTGGACGAACTCTTTCGAAAGCGTTCTGCTTCTCCGTGGGTGTGATGTTTGGCATGTGGATCACTGAAACCTCACCGGAGGGTAGCTAGGCTGCTAAGGCACAGGGCACTAATAAGCGCTGCCAAGTCTCCGTATGAAGTATACTTAGCGCACTTATACTTGACTTGTGGAATGTCTCCTTGATGGGATTCAAGAGATTGTTATCTTCCAGTGGCGTTCTTCGCAGTAGATGAGGTTCCCAGAAAGCTGGAAAACCTTGATGGGAAAAAAGAAAATCAATCTCTGCTGGAGTTCTAGTTTCCACCAATGTTCTCAAAGTCCCGAGTCGTGCCTGCTATAAGAGCGTCGTACGTAATGCGCCGACCTACCTGGGGGGGGATCCTGGCAAGGCGCGTGCGTTGCGTGTTGTGCCCCAGGGCTTTATTTCTTACCCACTGAAAATCGAACAGCTTCCACAACTAGGTCGTCGATCATACGACTTCAAACTCGCCCGTCCAGAATCGTGCCCAATATCATCGTCTTTTATTGACGGCACAGTCATCATGAGAGTGCTTCTTACTATATGCACGAGTATCGTCCCCACGGCTGAGATGCTGTCCCGTTGGGCAGCGGGAGTATTTCTCGGAGGTTGACAGCTGGGCGCGTCAGCCCGCACTCTATCACAGACCACGGCCAGAGGCTATAATCTGTCGCTGGCTACTATACCTTCCCAATAGCGCGGCGTTAGCGAGGTCGAGTAGACATCAACACCAATCTATCTGCTGGAAAACTCGCTCGGCTGTATGGACTCTTTCGACCAGATGACCCCATTGGACAATTGGGGGAGCTGATCTTGGAAGGCCAGCTTACCGGAAGCAACAAAAGCAAGACGCGGGCAAGAAGGAAAAACATCATCTCGCCAAAAACACGTGGACGCGCAGACGGCCTAAGCCGATCTTTTTGCTCGCTGCTGTCTTCCCTATGAGGCAATGTCTGCTTTGGCTTTCCCCTTCTGGGCATGTTGAGACGGGGGACTGGCATATACGCCGACGCATAGAAGCCGTTCGTTATTTCTCTTCCCAGGCGCCAGCCCGCATAACCTCCACATATGTGCGACGCCGCCTGCATCTCTCGCCAGGCCTTGCAAAGTGCTTGCCTGGCACAAGGTCGCCCGGTGTGTGCTGCCGCTTTCAGCCCTTCTCTCACGTCTCGCCGCCTCGCCCCCTTTGCTACTCTGTACGTACATGAGCGCCCATAATGGCGGGAAATATCATGTGCGTACACATGTACGCGTCTTGGCCCGGCGTCAGTTCTGTTGTCGTTGTTTTCCCCGGTTTTGGCCCCCGTGCTAGCCCTCCAACCATTCTCTCATGTTGAAGTTTGAGACAACCCCATCCTCGTGCCTTCACACCTTCACGGCTGTCATGGCATGACTGTTGATTGCCAGAGCCGTTTTAGCCTGATTGTGCCGATGCAGACATATACACCAAGTAGGGGCGGGTTGTTCGAGTTCGCGCTGAGATTGACCACGAAGATGGAGGGTGACTTGTCAAGTTGTCTCTGCATACAGTAGATTACTTGCCCCCACTGTACACTGCAGACTGTCGTATCCCTGCTTGAAATGCTGTTGCTGTTTTCTTTTTCTTTTAATTGTTTGCCCATGTCAATTGTTATTTTGCCTTTTTCTTCTCGCCCTCGTGGCTCTTTTTATTGTGGATTTCCTCTTCCTCGCGGCCTTCCCAATTATCTTGGTCGCAGCTCGGGCAAAGATTCATCTTGGATATCACCCCTGCATATGCCCTCACCCCTGCTTCTACTTCCCCATACTTGTGATTAACAGCGTTGCTTTTTCCTCTTCCTGCTTTGGGCTTCTAGAAGGTTTCTAGGGTATATCACTGGCCCAAGTCCCCACACCGCGGATGCCGCGCCGGGAAGGATTCGTTCTTCTATTGTTTTAATAGTCCTTTATGTCACACTCTTCAAGCTGCAGCCCTATCTCACGAAAGCTCTCGTTTTTTTTTTTTTTTTTTTTTTGCTTCTTCAGAGATCTCATCTCGTACAAAATATATTCTCTGGACAGTTTTGGGGGAACACCAGGAACAGACCAGGAGACCATAATACCATGAACGGCTCGACAACGACTCGGTAATTCTGTCCCGCCGCTTTCTTCCAACGCTGTCGTGGCAATGTCTGGACTGGGACCAGACAACGATGTGCCCGACATGTCACAGGGCCCGGCACTGCTCGGTGTGTCGGTGACCATGATCGTACTGGCGCTCTTGACAAGTGTACTCCGGTTTTGTGTTAGAGTGAGGATAAATCGCAAGGTCGTGTGGGACGACTTGGTCTTGGGCTTGGCCATGGTAAGTCACATTAATCTATCCGCGATCTGACACTTTTTGGATTTCAGAGGATGGGGCCTGACATTATGTTATAGCTTCTCGGGTTAGTCGGCGCCATCCTGACCATTGTCGAAGGAGCAAATTCAGGCAACATGACCGCCGTCGTCGAGTTCGATTATCTTTCACAGCCGTGGCTCACCATGAGCTCGACCCTCAGCAAGGTATCGATATGCCTCTTCTTCCTGCGGCTCGTCTCCCGAATCAGAGCTTGGAAAATTGTGCTCGGCGCCCAAGCCTCCATGCTCGTCTTGGTCGCGTTGATTTATTGCTTCACGACCTTTCTGCAATGTCGACCGCTGGAGAAGTTGTGGAATGTTTCCGTGGATGGAGAGTGCTGGGGAATGGAAGTCCAGCACGGGATCGAATATTTTCAAGGCGCTTACGATGTGTTTTCCGGGCTGTTTGTCGCCCTCTTTCCTCTCATGGTCATCCGCGACCTCGGCATCGCGCGTGGTCTGCGCTGGCCATTTTACATCCTTTCGGCCACGAGCGTTACGTATGTATGCCCCTGCTCTACTACACGCGTGGATGTGACACTGACTTGATCTTTAGCATTACTGTGCTTTCCATCGTCAGAACGTATAACATCTCACTTGTAACATCTAATGAGAGCTTTTCGTATCAAGTCATTTGTACTATAATTGCAGTGTAAGTGGATCAATCGCAACCAATGGGGAAGTCATGTACTAAGACTCGAGATAGTGTGGAGCAGAGCTTCAACGTCATTGCCGCCAACATTATGCCCATCGCAACACTTTTCTCCAGCCGGATCAGGCCGATCAGCCAAGCCCTCAGCGCAGCAGCGAGCGCCAGAGAAAATGACGACGCCGTCTCGATCCTGTCGCGGGCATCGGGACCGTCCAAGCTGAGCAGGAGAAACAGCACGGGCTCCAAGTTCGTGCTCGAGAGCCCCTCCAGGGACAGCTTCGAGGTCCAGTCGATTAGGGAGGCAGTCGGCGGCGCCGAGGCCTGGCCCATGGGCATCATCAAGACCGTCAGCGTAGAGGTCACGCAGGAGACGGCGCCCGATCTCGAGCGCGGCCGTACCATTGGGGAGCTCAGGCGCTCGGCCAGTCGCGAGGACTGGTATAGGCACATGTCTTGATTGCCTCTCGATATTGTATTTTTCTTGTTCTTGGGTTTTCATTCGGGTTTCTCTTTTCACAACTTTTACGGCCGCGGTTCCAGTCCGCGATGCACAGCGATGGGAGTCAAAAGGAACAGGGAAAAGGGCAATTATAGACGCGATAGACGATACCATTGTACGACTACATTTCAAAAGGGCAAATAGTGCCGGGATGGAAAATGGTGTATTATATCAGGATGGGCTCGAGGGTATCATAGACAGGGTCACGTTCTGTTCTTTCAAATGTCTACAATATATTCTTTATTTATGCTGGCGACAACATCTTTACTCCATCAATACTCCATCAAACTTCGTTCTGAAGAGTGGAGCAGAATATTTGCATCACGTACCTAGACAGTGCTGAGCGGCTTTGCCTTGGCATCATGTCGCTTTCCATCCGATGTCAGTCTCGTTTACTTTACTGAATGCACTCTACCTTGTGTGACCTGCACTTGCCTCACTTTATACATTCTCAACATGCCCAGTATCAACAAATTGGGGTCGCTGTTGCTCTTTGGCAGACTCATCTGAGTGATTTGTCCCTGCCAGTGTTGACGTCTTGTGCAGATGAGCGCTTTCCCTTGCTATTTCTTTACGCAATTGGGACCAGACCGAAGTCAGAATCGCGATCATGTTTATACAGAGGTCGAGGCTGCGACTCCAATAAATAGCCCCTTGTGACTTCGCACGTTCCGTACCTTCAATAGCACAACTTGCCAAAGCCTCATCAAGTGTCGCTTGGAACATTGCTCTTCTATTCGAGTGGTAATTCCATCCCATGTTAATAGTCTCGGCTTTTTGTCTGATAGTTAAAAAAACGTTTTACTTATCAAGCAATAATTTGTTCAGCTCTGCAGCTTATCTGCCTGATCTTGCCATCTTTTCGATCAAATTCGTCCGGACGGTAGGAACGACACTTTGATATAGGCAGTTGCTTCTGGATTTTGTGATGCAGTCACGATCGTGTCACTCTGACGTAAATACGAACGTGGTCTAGACCCTTCCAGCTCAACTGCTTTGTTGACATCCGAAAGCTCTTCAGCAGAACTTCATCTGATCAGCTCAGACTTCTTTCCCAACTCTTCATGTTCTATTTCTCTCACTACTACCTCAATTCTTCGTCCATCACATTCTCCGCTCACTTCCTTTGATGGCCCGCATTGACTTCTGCCCAAAACTATTGGCTGGTCTACTTCAAAGCCAACAGCAGAGTTTTGAAATGGAAATCGATGTGTTCGACCAGCACCAGCACTGCACATCCGGCCTCCATCGAAACAGCGAACGCTGTCGCACCTTGCAAATGCCGTCGGAGCAGATCGATGTTCCCACATAGACACCTGCCCGCTGGCCTAGTGCAACAAGGTCCAGGAGGGAGAAATGGGCGGCAAATGTGGCCCTGCTTCGTGAATGGTCATGATTTCGAGCACAAGTCCGTCGACAGGGTCTACCACCACAGCGAGAGCGAAAGCTGCATCCTGAGCTTCGTTTCGCTGGTCGAAGTCATTACGATGTGACTAGCCTCGATGTGACCAGCCTCGATGTGGTATGTATACCAATCCTTTTGAAAGCGAAAGTGATATCATTACTAACCATGTGCCAGAAAATCGAGACTCGCAGAAGGACGACAAAGTTTTGGGCTTTGCCCGATCTCTTCAGCCCAGGAGAAAAAAACACAGCGGGCATCCAGCGGCTCGCGAGCCGCTCTGGGCACGCTGAAGTCTCCACCACTGGGCAGCGAAAGTCAAGCATCGCACCGTTGCTAGAGACCGGAGCAGTGCTGTTTTCTGCCTAAGCACCTGATATGGAAATCTGCGAAAGAAACCGCAGATAGGAAGCACTACGTCCGGATCTCCGCTGCACAGTGCCCACATCAGCAGGGAGCAGAGTGCAAATCGCACTGCTCGATGTCCTACCCGAGAACCACTGGCCGAGCCGAAGCGAGGCAATCCTGCTCACCGGACCATGAGAGCATACCTGTACCTCTCCTGTTCACTCCGTTCGATATTCTTGGCATACCTCTGGCTGTCCTCGTGCCGGGTCGACATGTATAGACCTAACGAAACTCATCCCAAGCATTGGTAACGGAATTTGGCAAGAAGAAGATTCTTGCGTCTGTTGAATCAGACGAAATTGTTAGAAGACTGAGAGCAATGGAGAAAAGAACCAGAAAAGTGGCCAAGCGGGGAAAGACGAAAGATTTGGAAGACATATGATAATTGGAAGCCAAATAAGAATATGATCAAAGCGAGCTCGGATGAAAAGGAGAGGATCGTGACACCATAGAAGGCGCAGTGCGCTCAACACGATCAATATACTGGCTACAGAATGACAACCTTGTCGACATTCGGCATGACAGATTCCCATGGAGTTATGATTGCACACGATTGTGTTCCTGATGGCCGGTGTGTATGTGACTGTTGAGAATGCTGATCCTACACGGTATAGTGTCTCGTGGGTCACGGTGGACCCTGAAACCGTGTTAGTGTTGTCACGATCTATACTCGATGCTTGGAACTGCACAGCTTAGCGCCCAGCAGTTTTATAAACCCAACGTGATGCTCGTAGACAAAATCACAAAGATTCGGAATTTTTTGAGATGAAGTATAATTGAAAACATGATGGCATTCTGAAGTGACAAGCCACAATCGGGATCAATTGCATCTCTCCACGGGAATTTGGGAACGAGTATGGTGTTCTCACAAAGTAATCATAACCAGAAGGGAATGTCCACATATATGTAACATTGAACATCTGAGAATAAGACTCAAAAGGACGAAAAGTTTAAAGGGCTTCTTCAACGATACTGACGATCCGAAATGTTTGTGCTCTTGTAGGAGCGGGGTACCATGCGGATCGCTGATAAAGTGTAAAGTGTATCTCTACCTAAAAGCCATGCTATCTACTATTAGTTAGTGGCCATGTAACGTTTCCCCTTGTCTTTTCCTGGGGCATGGAATGATATCCTCGCTGCCGGACCATGACCGTCCAATGATTTTCAACTTAATATCGACGGTGAGGCTCTCCAACGGCTCAGCAGAGATATTTGCCAAAGAAACCCCCAACCCCTCAATGATCACTACCCCGGACCCGGGTCTCTAGCACCCCCCTTCCGATAAGGTCGAACGGCCGCGGCCAGAGAGACAAGGGACCTTTCGGAACCCAGAAACCCTTGCTTGCAGCTCTCGGCACGCACGATAAGCAGCCATAAAATGGCACATGACAGCCAGGTTACACAGCGCTCACCGAGCTCGTGAGTTGTCATTCTTTCTGTTACTCTGACAAGGGAATATTCTGCGTAGCCTTGGGAGGGTTTTCTTTATATTCTCATCGCTAACCTGGACGGTTCGTTTTCCTTCCAAAGGAATTCCCAAGACGCCAACATCAACGACGACGACGGCATTCCCATCTTATCTGGCGCAGCAGCAATGGCCGCCTCCGATCCGGCGCCGGACGACGCCAAGCCCGGCGTGCTATCGGACAGCACCGTGCTGACCGAGGCCATCAACCAGGAGCACGAGCTCGGCTTCATCGAGGCCGTCAAGCTGTACCCGCAGGCTGTGGGATGGTCTGCGTTCGTGTCCATCGGTGTTATCATGCTCGCCTTTGATCCGCAGCTGCTGGGTAATTTGTACGCGACGCCGCAGTTTCAGCGGGATTTCGGATATGAGTATAATGGAGAGGTGAGTTGTTCACTTGTAGCGCAATGAATGTTTGTGCTAATTGTCATGTTTGCAGTATATTATCAGTATGATCACACACATTTTTCTTCTCCTAGAAGAGCTTTCCGACTAACACCAATTTATAGGCGCGCCATGGCAGACGGGCCTGTCCATGGGCAACCCGATCGGCCAGGTGGTCGGGGCGCTGATCTCGGCGTACCCGATGGACCTGTTTGGGCGCAAGTACACCTTTGCCGCGTGCGTGATATTGACGGCCGGCCTCGTCTTCATCCAGTTCTTCGCCCGGTCGCTGCCCGTGCTGCTGGTGGGCGAGCTCATCGGCGGCCTCGTGCTCGGCTGCTACGTCGTCATCGCGCCGGCCTACGCCTCCGAGGTCTGCCCCCTCGCCCTCCGCGCCCACCTCACCAGCTACACCAACCTGTGCTTCGTCATGGGCCAGCTCCTCGCCAACGGCGTCACGGCCGGCACGTCCAAGCTCGACGACCACTGGGCTTATAGCATCCCGTTTGCCCTGCAGTGTAAGTAAACAAGAAAGCATATATTCCTGCCAAATACGAAGAGGCCGACTGACCTTCGTCCACGCACAGGGTTCTGGGTCCTCGTCATCCTGCCGGGCATGTTCTTCGTGCCCGAGAGCCCGTGGTGGCTCGTCCGGATGGGCCGCATGGCCGAGGCCGAGGACGCGCTGCGCCGCCTGGCCTCGCCCAAGGTCAACGTCTCCGCCACGCTGGCCGTCATCGCCGAGACGGACCGCCTCGAGCGCGAGATCGAGGCCGGCAGCACCTACTGGGACTGCTTCAACCCCGCCAACCGCCGCCGCACCGAGATTTCCATTGGTGTCTACTGCACCCAGGTCCTCAGCGGTATCTATCTGATTAATTACGGCACCTACTTTTTTCAGCAGGCCGGGCTGGCCACCGAGGACTCGTTTTATATGAGTATTGGATTTTTGGGTGAGTTGGAACTGTCACCGGCTCGAGTGAAAGCACATTGCTAATCTCTCTGTTTAATTCCAGCCGTCGGCTTCGTCGGCACCATCGGCTCGTGGTTCCTGATGCTACACTTCGGCCGGCGCCCGCTCTACGTGCAAGGGCTGGGCGTGCTCGTGATCCTCCAAATCATCATCGGCATCTTAGACTGCGTCCCCGGGCGCCCCTCGGGCGTGGCCTGGGCCGAGTCGACGCTCATGCTCATCTGGAACTTTGCCTACGACCTGTCCATCGGCCCCGTGTGCTTCGCGCTGCTGGGCGAGTGCTCGGCGGCGCGCGTGCGGTCCAAGACCATCGCCGTCGCCACCGCCGCCCAGGGCGTCATCGGCATCGCCATGACCGTTGCCATCCCGTACATGATCAACCCCGACCAGGCCGACATGCAGGGCAAGCTGGGCTTCTTCTTCGGCGGCCTCGCCGCGCTGTGCTACGTGTGGGCGTTCTTCCGCGTCCCCGAGACGCGCGGCCGGAGCTACGATGAGCTGGACAGTAAGTATATCCCGGCTTTGCGATCCGCTTCTCATACCGTTCTGCAACGGTATCGATCCGAGGTGCTGCGTGCTAACATTAGAAATCACAGTGCTTTTCAGCAAGAATATCCCAGCGAGAAAGTTCAAAGACTACCAGGTGGAAGGAGTCGCAAGCACCGGCGCCTAAGGCGCTACCACGAAGCGAAGCAGTCGGATCCAGATCATCGGTCTTATCCAAAATTAGACATTTATGTACTATGGGGTATACGCTGAATGAATCATGTCCTCTCTACTCCTCGTCTGGCGTCAAGTGATCCGAAATGTTACAGAGCTCCGTCTTGCAGTTGTATATAGGTAGGTAGCTTATAGGACGTCGTGTTCCAAGTTGAGGTGGGTCGCGTGAGCGACTAGGGGTCGTTTGACAGCAGTGGGTTCCAAAACTCCATATCCCACATTGCAAAATCATCGGCCAGCATCTGTATATAATTAGAACAAGCCGCGAGAGTCGCGGGTACAATATTGAAACTTACCACATTAGGAAGGTCTGGCGAAAACATGAATGGTTGCTGGGTGGAGCTGATGAAACCTGGTGCATTGCCCATGCTGTTCATCGTAACGGGCGACGGCTGTAAAATCTATAACAGAGTAAGCAATGTATAGACGCAATCAAGAAACGAGATGCGAGGTCTAATCTTACCGGCAATGAGGCGATATCAGTCTGGCTGGAATGTATCGAGTGAAGACCAGCATCGACGATGGCGCGCAGCCCAGAAAACACCCGTTGATGAACGATCTCGGCAGGTCCGCCACGACAGTGAGCTAGAACCACTGTCAACGAGACCAGATCTTTGAGATCTGTTCCGATTTCTCTGATCCGACTGGTCAAGGCATCCAAGGCATTTTCCAACACTGAAACTAGGCGAGGGCGAGACAGTAGTACCGAGCTCTCGGTAGCAAGAAGGCAGGCTTCCGCAAAGGAGTCGGGCCTTGATGTAGACGTGTGCGAATATGGGTGCGGCGACATGCTTCCATCGTCAGGAACATGCTTGATGTAATAGCAGACGCTGAAAGCTGCCTGCAGAAAGTCCTGTTTCAGCACAAGATGGTGCATGTGGAATATCTGAGTATAATTTGGACTGGCCGTATCCAGGTCGTCCATATACGTCAGCATCACCACCGAAGACCGGAGATATGATGTCAAAATTTCTTGGGGCACATCTGGTGTGCTCAAAGCAAATGGTCGGTATAGGGCCACCAAAGCGCGTCGCAAGTGCATATCCAAGATGGTCTTGGTCAGCCATTGTCGTGTTGCTTCTTCGGGCGTCGTGGGCTGTTTGCGCAGTAATATATATCGCATATCGTCAAAGATTCGCTCCAGAGAGTTTCCACAGTCAATGACTGGTTGATAGTCCGACAAGGTGTCAAGGCCATTGATGATTTCTATAACCTTGAAGCGGACTGAAAGAGTGCTTGCGGCGAAAACCTGAATCTGTGAGTCTGTAGCCTGGTCAATTGGCTTGGCCTCGGGAAGTTCTGTCATTTCCATGGTAATGTCTCCGTCGTCGACGTTTCTCGGTGGCCGGCATGTATAGTCTCCCTCCCGAATGCAAGCCGGCATATTGCATTGAATACACATTTGAAGGTCAAGCTCCAATATGGTGTACCACACCCTTCGCCGCAGCTCTCCCCAGAACGGCGATATTTTCTGAGGAAACTCTGACGGATCCCTGTGCAGACCCATGGTCATGGCCATCCGCACGATCAGACCAAGCTGCGTCCAGGAGTCCTGGTTGTTCGGGTTGATCATGCGCTGGGCCATTAAAAGAAGAACCTCGGCCTGGAGCGTACCAAAGTCCATCAGGTTCTTACCCCTGAGATTATGGAGCCACTCCTTTACCAATGAACATGCAGTCGGTATATGTATACTCTCTCGGTCAGGACCGAGTCCCTTCTCGGCTCCGTAAAATCGATATCCAATACATAACATGGAGAGTAGCTGAGGCAGAAAGGACTCGGATTGAAGCGTGCCGTCCCACCATCGTTCATACTGGTTTGTGAAGGTAGGGATGTGAACACTTCGATAAAGCGACTCTGAACCGGCCAAGAAGACTTGAAGCAGACGATCGCAAACGGCCCTCTTGGGTAGGATATCCGCCATGCGCTTATGTACGGGAGTAATTGAGTCCACATAAACAGTGATGGGAGCAAGCGCCTTGCCTTGCTCGACTTGAAGGCTCTTGTGGATCTTTTGTATGTTGGTGAATATCTCCCTGACGCTGTGAGCCTTGGTCTTGCTGAACATGAACTCTTTGGCCTCGTCAAACTAGAGCATTGTCAGTAGTGGCTTCACAGCGAGACGCGGGATTGCAACTGACCAAGTTGAGAAGAACCCGAGTACTATTCTGCCCAAAGAACCTGGTTCTCAAGCTGCCCTTGACAGTTAGGCCGCGAATAGTGGTAGTGGACGAAGCGAGCGGAGCACGAAGGTTCAACTCCTTGACCAGTGGACTCCTGGCGCCCGACATGACGATCTTCTCTAGTCTTTCCAGCCTCAACCCATAGTCATCCCACACACTGACTGGGACGGTGACATTGCGGTCACGAGGTTTTGACGTGGACGATGCAGGACTTTCAGCACTGGTGGGCAAAGCCTGCTTCTTTGGCGGCCTGTCGGGGATCTCGGCATCCGAGGCATCAGACAGGTTGTTGACGTCGCCATCGGTGGCATAACGACAACCGCGATTTGACTTTTGGCACTGCGAACACGGCAAGAGCCTGTCGCATTTCAGCTTCCTGTTCCTGCACTCGATGCAGGACTTGACGGGGCGCGGCCTCTTGACGCTCCGCGAATAGCCACTGCCACTCCCGCCATTGCCTGCGGACGCGGAACCATTGTTGGCATTGAGGGTACTATTGTTGTTGGTATTGGTGTTGCTGATATTGTTGACTTCGTGGGCCGACGACGGAGTGCCGTGGTCGGCCATGATGTAGTAGTGATTTTTTATCGTGGAAAAAGTAAGTGAATACTATGAAAATGCCAAGCCTCGGCTGGGTCCTGCGGGTTGGGGCAGAGAAGCGCTGACTCGGGGTCTTTGGTTATACAGGCAGCAGGAATAGTAGCAGTCGATGCGGCGAAAGTGGAACCTGGCAGACGGCTGACATGGCCGGGGATGAATATGTGCGCCTAGGGAGCGCTCACCGGTGATGCGGAAGCGGCATTGACTTGAAGACGACGACACGTGCGGGCCCCGGGTATAGCAAGCAGATTGATAGATGTCAGGTAGGGTAGAAGAAGGTCGAGTCTCAGTGCGACCTATCAATCAATCAATCCAGAAGTCGAGTGAGTACCTTGCAGTGAACGGCTACAGGATGACAAGCATCGACCCTGTTTCCCAAACTAAACTTTGGTATAGGAAGGCTGGTCAGCAAGCGGGTAGAAAAGGTTCAGCCAGTGCCGTAGGTATGTAATGGTAGGTGGAAATAAATGTATGTGGGAAAAAAGGTGATGCTTGGGTGGCAAGCAAGTAAAAGGTAACAAGCAGTCGGTAGTCCTGGTAGCGTGCCAGCAGGAGGGAGGGAGGAAAAAAAGCAGAGACTCGGCCGAAGCAGCCGAGATGAACACAAGGAGAAAAAGAATTCGTTACACATCTGGAACCCAGATTGTCCAATAAGAGAAGAAGGTTTACCGTGCAGATCCAAAGATTGGAATCATTTAGAGCGCAGTCCGAGTCCTAGAGCGAACCATCGCCGAGGATGCTTTGGGCCCTGGATTGGGCGAGGGAGAGGCGAAAAAAAGAGGCTACCAGGTGAGCTAACGGCTGACGGGTGACGGGTGATCGGCCGCTGCCATCGGTAGATGGGAATTTGTGTTTAAAGTGCCCACTGTCTTATTTTTGTTATTTGAAACTAGTACATTACTTGCCGAGGGACAGATGGGTCAAGCAATGATACTACGATATTCACCTTGGGTCAGACCAGTTCGCTTCTCATGGTATCTGTATTATGCGGCCCTACCAGGCTGGGTTCGTTCTGTTCTAGGCAAGGCCAGCGAGATAAAGTACATGATACCCCTACAGTGGCTTGCTGACCTTACCTGGCGAGCCTGGGTCGATAGACACAATTAAGGTCCGCCCGGAGGAATGCAGAATTCGCCTACTCGATTCAGTGGCCAGACACATGGGGCCTCATCATCACCAGCTGCATGGGCACATCGCCTGAAAGAGACAGCACTACGCCAGCACTACGATCCAAACAAGTAGTAGCAGAGACTCCCTTGTCTTATTAGCAGGGCCCCCACGTGCAGTTTTTTGGGTGCTGGATCTTGCGCTTGCTTGCCGCTGCAGCTGCTCACTTGGCCTAGTTCGGCTAGCTGTTCGAGCCGACATGGACTGGATGGGCTAATTGTTGCTCCGATCGACTATCGCAAGGTGGCAGGACGTCAAGGACGTCCAAGGACGCAACGGCTTGCACGGCCAAGCTCGGCGTCTGGCATAGATTACGAACCAGTGACGCCAGCCTCCGTTGGGCCAGTTTCTGGGAGATGCAGACTGGATCTGACCATCATGTGCAAGTTCTACCTAGAAAGGTGTCAGGATGGCGAAAAGGGGGGGACGGGTGAGTGAACAATCAGTAAGTGAGTGAGTGAGCCTTAACGATATGTCTGATGTATGGAGTAGGCATGTACTGGGAATATAATTCATGAGATTCGATCACACAAAGTACTTGACATGCCTTGGCATTTGATATGCCCAAATCACAGCCTGGCTGGTTGGGAGATGCATACTCCGTACATGCCTGCATCAGAACATATAATAACGGGCTCCATTAAAAAGTACAGTGCCTTTCCATGTACTCGATTGGTATGTGTAGGCGTCATCTTTGCAGCATGTATGTATGCTAAGGTAGTACTACCGAGAGTCCCTTTTGGCCCCCCCTTGAGGTCCCTTGGAAAGTCCCGCTGCGGCTTTCGGATCCGAAAGCTAACAGGGGTTTCCGCCTCCACAATCTCCAGGCCTCGCATGTCACCTCGTTCGTTCATCAACTTCTGGGACTCTGTCCAATCGCAAGCCCTTGCCGCACCGTTCGTCGCACGCCAATCCTGTCACCCTGCTGAAAGGCCAAGCCCAAAGACGTTGTAACCGATCACAACGGTTCCAATTAGAAAAGCAAAAAGAAAATTGTTGAGGGTTGCCAATCGGCCATTCTCGCGCGAGCCTCGGGATGATTCCATTTATTACAGATCACAGATACAAGAACAACACAGAATCCATGGTCCGGCCGTGGCAGATGTGCCCATCCTCGGGGCGATGATCAACAGCTCTGCAGTCCGTCGGCATCGGATGCTGCTTCCATGCATTGACCAGTTGGTGATCGACATATGAGATCCCAGTGATCCTCCTATATCGAATGCAAGTTCCCGATCATTGTCTCCATGCAGCAACGTCTCGAAGTGTGGTTCTTTGCACCCCCGGATTGGATACAATCCAGGACACCGGCTGGACACAAATCTCACATCCGTATATCACTTTTTCCCTTTCTCACCCTTTCCGGCGACCCTGCCGAGCCTGCTGATGAGGTGAGAGACCCTTTTCGAAATACGGCAATCGAGAAGGACGATCACTCCAGGATCCGCCGCGTGGACCCAGTTGGTACGGATCCGAGCAGCCGGATTCGCGAGGGCCCGGCCGTACGAGGCGTTGGAGTGGGATATAGTCGTCTCGAGCGACATATTTGTCAAAAACAAATCCCGAGCCTCGCCCGTCGACGAGGACTACAACTGCGCCCAGCCACGGCCCAGCCTGACTCGACCGAAGCGCCGCATATACTTCTTCACGGCTCCGGCGGCGCGGCTGACATGTTCCGTGCGGCTGGCCCGCCCGCGGTCCTCTGGAACATCCAGGCTTTTCGGAACGCCCATCTCGTCAAACGTCTCTGGTGGTCTGGGGTGCGCCGTCCTCGCTGATAGAAGCGGCCAGCAGATCTCGGAAGGCGTAAAGGGCTCCGTGATGCGGAGGGTGAGGACCCTCGCCGCCCCGATCTCTGCCTTGCTCGCGTTTCTCATGGCCCCGGGGAGGGTCTGGAGGAGCGCCTCGAGCTTCCTCCACGTGGCGGTGGTATTTCCTCTGTCTACTCGCAGCTGAAAAGACAGCCGCCGAACGACATGTCTCGCGTGATAGATTTGAGACTCGGTTATTTCGGGTTGCCCTCTCAGCAGCGCCTCGAGCGTGTCCCAGTCGCGCTCCAGAGACTGCCAGATTTTGTTCTCGTGGACATCGGCCTCCTTTTCGTACTTTACGATCAGCGCGCCCGCCTCGGCGCTGGCGTTGTGCTGCCAGCGCGGTCGACATGGAGGTCCCAGATAAGGAGTCAGCTCCTGCGCTCTTGAGTTCTTCGTCTGCCTCCCGTGGGGATGAGGGATGGGCGGTGGCCTGGGGGTGACACGCCGCAGAGCCAAGCCGTGCGTCGTCGAGGGGTGGCGCACTGCATTGGACCTCCGAGGGAAACTCGCGTTCTTCTTTTTGGACGCGATTCGATCTTTGCCATTCGATCCTATGGCAAGTCAGCTTGTGCCGTTTCTTTGTAGGAATTAAGTCTGCCAGGAGAGTCGTTTGCTGCGCAACATACCTGACCAGCCCATCTTGAATTGTAATGTTTAGCAGGTGAGTTGATATGGTAAGTGTGGTATTGACAATACTCATGAGTGATGGAGAGAACCCGTATGCCCCCTGCTAGAGACACAGTTTTTATATCTCGACACTTATAGATCAATGCCCGCGGATCCAAGGCACCAAGTATTTTGGAACACGCCAACAAGGAGTCAAAGAAAAGCTCAAGGGACTGCAAGACAGTTCCGTTCCATATCTTGAATATGCGAGAATGATCCAAGACTGTAGGGGCGCGCTTGTCTCGCAACAAAACACCATTGAAGTCTTTGCTCTCAGATACGGGTGTCTGAAGGCATGCCGTACCTCAAGATTTCATTTGTAGATTCACTACACTCCTATTTGTACTCCGTTCGACGCCAAGTGATTCTATCGATGGTGAAATCTAATTTCAGTGTATGTATCTACGGCCAATGCATTTTGACTTTCTCCTGAATGCTAATAAAACAAATATATATAGTGCGAAAATCAGTGCAAGAGATCTCAACCTTAGTGAGCCGCACCTTGCAGCTCCTCCTCAACCTGCTTCTTGACAATCTCGCGCACGGTCTTCCAGTCGTTGTCCACATCGGTGACTCTCTTCTCCTTCTGCTCGAGACCAACAAACTCGGTTGGCAGCACGTTCTCCTCGAAGCTGAAGCCGGGCTCGCTCTTCAGGGCCATCTCAACAGCGCCAGCGAACTTGGCAGGGTGTGCGGTAGACAGTGAGATGTGCGGCGTCTGGGGAGCCTTCTGGAGCGATCGCGCGGAAGCAGCAACACCAACGGCGGTGTGGGGGTCCAGCACGTAGGTGAGCTTGTTGAAGTAAGACTTGATGGTTTCGACGGTCTGGGCGTCGCTGACCCGCTCGCTGTCAAAGTCACGCTTGGCGGCCTCGTGGACATCCTTATACACTGGGCCAAATCCACCGCTTGACTTGAGCTGCTTCAACCATGACGCGACCTCCTGTCCGGCCTGCTTCTTGTTCCACTCGTCGTCCATCTTGGCCGAGTCGGCAAACTCGTAGGCCAGGAACCACAACAGACGTTCAAAGTTGCTCGAGACCAGGATGTCCATGGCGGGACTCAGAGTCTCCTTGGCACCATCCTCGTGAGCCTTGACACCGTCCTCGGGCAGGCCACCCTGTGCCTCCTTTCCGTGAGAAGCCTGCTTCTCGTACTTGCCCGTCTTCCAAAATCGGTCAAGGATGTCGTTCTCGTTTGTAGCAATGACCAGCTTCTCAACGGGAAGGCCCATGCGGTGAGCAAAGTAGCCGGCAAGGATGTCACCAAAGTTGCCAGTAGGAACAACGAAGCGGACCTTGTCGCCAACCTTGAAGTTGGGGTTTTGCCTGGCGAGCGAGAAGTAGGAGTGGTAGTAGTAGACAATCTGAGCGAGAATGCGAGCCCAGTTGATGGAGTTGACAGCACCGAGGTTGAGGGTCGAGTTGATGTCGGGGTCGGCGAAGAGGGCCTTGACGATGTCTTGGCAGTCGTCGAAAGTGCCGGTGACGGCCAAGTTGTGGACGTTGGCGTCCAGGACAGTAGTCATCTGGGCCTCCTGAATGGGGCTCACACGGCCCTTGGGGTGCAGGATGAAAACGGAGACATCCTTCTTTCCGCGCAGACCGTAGATGGCAGCGGAACCAGTGTCACCGCTGGTAGCTCCGACGACGGAGAGGTGATGCCTGTCTGATAAATTATGAGCAAAACGTCGTCGTTGCCTTGTATGATGAGCACTTACCACGGCCAGTCTTGCCCTGGTTTTTCCTCACCAGGAAGTATTCGAAGAGGTTGCCAAGGAACTGCAGGGCGACGTCCTTGAAGGCAAAGGTCGGGCCGTGGAACAACTCGAGCAAGTACAAGTCGTCGTGGAGGTGTCGCAGAGGTGTCGTCTCTGGCGCGCGGAAAGTCGAGTAGGAGCGGTCGATGATTCCCTTCAGGTCGTCCCGGGGGATCTCAGATGGCGAGATGTAGAGCGAGAGGATCTCGAGGGCCAGGTCGGCAAAGGACAGGTCCTTCCAGCTCTGCCATTGACTGGCGCTGGGGATCTGTTCTGGGATATACAAGCCACCATCGTTGGCGAGGCCCTTGAGAACAACGTCTTCAAAGGAGAACTGCAAAGGTCAAACGATTAGTATGGAATGTTGTGTTGGCGGAGTCTGTCATTCAGGGGTCCCTCATACGTCGTAGTCGTCGCCTCGGGTGCTCAGATACCGCTGAGGCGAGCCGGTGCTCGTCGTGCCATTGGCGGTGCCGTTCGACATGTTGGCTGGTGAATATGTTCTTGTCGCGATCACAAGCAAATCTGCGACTACGCTGAAGTGTTCTTTACCGATGGATGGGTATGCAATATGTAAGTCAACAGACACTCGAAATGGCGGGGTGATGGTATCCAAAAAATTGCAAACAGTCACGACAGATTGGCTGCGAGATCGGTCTTGCGCCGACACCCCGCACTAGGACTATTCGAGTTAGAGTCTATGCAGGCCCCTGTCTTGGTGGCAGATGGAGATGCATCAGTTTGAACTTTGAATTTTGGACTTCCAGGAATGACTTTGTTTCTTGATTTCGTTTAGGAATGCATTTGAGGCTTTATCGATGCCTTCTCATGCAACAAGATCGTCATGGAAGCGGAACAATCTTGGTCTCAACGCATGTTCGGTCAACCGGTAAGCAGAACATGGAGTTGAACGTGCTTTTCAACCACCAGATCATGTGTTTCTCCAGCACCTTTGGCAAGCGCGAAGCGGGGAGGCAAGTTCTAGACTCACAAGGAACATTCTTTAACTGAGTCTAGCAGACATCTTTTTTACCTAGTTTTGTACAAGCCGGGAAAGATCAAAACTCATTATCATTACGCCATACTCCTCGTTCCTGTCATTAACTCCGATTCCTGACCTTTTTTTCTTCCAATGATCTTGGCTCGTCGCTCGTGATCATGTCTTTCTTTGTGCTGTGGTTTCCAGTTCTGCCTATTCAAACATTTCCCTTCTGTTGTTGTCTGCTTACAAGTACAAGTCGTTGTCGATTCACGGCCAGCTAATAAGTAGATCCAATCACCGACATGGACCTCTTTCTCAAGCTCATGATCTCTGCCCTCTTCTCCGGGTTCACAGTAGGATCATTGGCCACATCGCCATCAGCGCCTGGGTTGGCCATCTAGAACAATGTCAGCATTTCAACTCGAAAGGATAAAGCACGATCTGGAGCAGTATACCTCATATTCCAGAGTCTTGATGAACCGATAAAAGACGACCGCGAGCAAGGCGCCCAAGATCGGACCGATCCAGTAGATCCAATGTTCAGCCTCGTAGGTCGCAGTCACAGCACAAGGACCGAAGCTTCTTGCTGGGTTCAAGCTGCCCCCGGTGAACGCCACGCCCACCAATTCGGCGATGAAGAGGGCTAGTCCGATACCAACTGGCGCGATGAACGTGGCCCGGTGCTTCTCTTTGGCCAGCATGAAAATCGTAAAGACCAGCTCGGACGTCAAGATTGCCTCGATGAAGACACCTTGTACGAGGCTGACGCCGGTGCTCAGGCTCGTACGGACTGCAAAATTTCCGGGGAAGAGGAACCGGACCAGGACTGAAGCGAGTAGGCCACCAAGGATCTGGGCCACGAACAAGCAACCAGCCCGGACAGGCGGTATGGCCTTGACAAGCATCATGGCGAGAGTCACGGCCGGGTTGAACAGTCCGCCACTGATACGGAAGAAAATCCAGACATTGACCATGAGGGAGAATCCAAAGGAAATCGAAATGTAAAGCAATCTGGCAACGTCAAATTCGGCCTGCGATCCTGTGTTGGCAATCTCGGTCCCGGCAAAGGCAAAAAAGAGAAACATGGTCGTTCCGATGAACTCTCCCATGCTGGCGACGAAGTGGTTCTTGAGCTCAGAGTTCATCCAGTGAGTCAACGGCAGCCGGAGGACTTCGAACTTTTGATCCCTGCTTAGGGTGCCCCAGGTGGGAAACTGGCCGCCCATCTCTTCGTCCCGGATGCGCAGGTCGCGCTGAGAGGCCGTCTCGTCGGCAAAGTATGGTTTCCCAAGAGAAACAGTTGATTCAGCCTCGTCCCACATACCCCGGGTACGCCAGGCCTGAGGCGGCGGTCGAGCGCCATCTCGCATCGACCGTTGTCGTGTCGGGAACCTGTCCATTTCGCGGTTGCGCCAGGCGTCACGGTCTCGCTCGTAGTAGTAGTCCTCGTCGTCCCAGTCGTCTCTGTCCTCGCGGAGTGGCCTTGTCGAACGTTGTGACCTTGTAGACCTCAAGGATCGTGCCGACATGGGGCCATCGAAGTCCGAGTATCCAGTCTGGTATGGTCTTTCTCTTCGGAAAGCACTAGCACCGCTTGCGCTTCGGCCAATACCGATTGGTGATGGAGTCTGTGTAGGTAGCGGTCGTGGAAGCCCGCCCACCGACGGAGGAGTTTGCGTAGGTGACGGGCGTTGCAGACCACCGACTGACGGAGGAGTCAGTGACGGCATCGGCGGAACATCACCACCAGGCGCCCGGGTCACAAAATCAGCCGACCTGCCTGTGGAGGTCGGCGATGTGTCCGATGACAGTGAGCTCTGAGCACGCTGATGGCCAGACATGATCTTACGAATGGAGCTGATTTGGCTTAGAGCTTTCTCGATCAATGAAGGTAGGACCATTCGGCTTATGATGGTGGTGCAACCCGCCAGAAGTACTTTTGGGACCGGTGTTAAGATGAGATGTTTCAACAACTTATATAACTGATCCAAGGTATAGTGAATGGTATACTTCAGAATCGACGAACCAGGATAACAAGCCGCATTATAGGTTCTGGGCACTGCCCCGTGCTTCCCGCCTACAAAACAGCGAACACTAGTATACCCTTTAATTCTCCAGAAGATCATGTCCCCGATCGAGTAGACTGCCCAGCTTCCAGATTCTCTTACACTTTCCACACTGACATCAATCCCGTCACAATCAGTCCATCCGGGGCCACCGGTTTCCGCGACTGCCGTGGTATAGGTAAACCAAGTCTTTGCGTCTCCGGCTCAAGAGGGGCACCTCATAGAAACTGGGAATAGAACACACTAATTGACAAAAATGTATAGAGAAACACGTTCCCGCACCATGGTTGCGCGGTCGAGAGGAAGAAGTGTAGGAGCATGTTCCTGGACATGGCCAGCCAATAAGCAGTGCTGGTGAGTACTCCCCTCCGGTCCGAGAGGAAGTATGACGAGCTGTGACCACCGGGACCGATCATGTCGATCATCTGGCCAGGATCTGGATCGTATAGACAGAGTGCCGCGCTGCCAGCTTCTTCTCGGTCTTCCATTCTTGGTGAGCCTGGCCTGAAACGCATTGACTCGGCTCTCTCCACGCTCTACCTTTCCAATCAAGATAGCCGAATGGGGTCCACTGGGGTCTGGAGAGATCTGAAATTCCTGGTCTGTGCCGTCATTGAGGCCGTTGAACGTCTCTACCACTTCCGACGTTACCTGGTTCATCGCTGTCTGGACCCTCGCATCCTCCCCCCGGCCCGAATTATCGTGAGGCAAGCATAGCCCGACTCCTAGCGTTACTTAGCGGCCATGATGATGGTCGCAGATCTAGTATTGGCAGATCGTGACGGAGCCCGGGGTTCACAATTGAGTGCAACCCTGTTGCGCGAGATCAGATTTTTCAAATATAGGACACATATAATGCGGCGGTTGACTCATATAGGTTTCTGGGATTGATTGAAGGTAGGGATTATCCATCTCTGTGCGGAACGCCAGAGTATACTGCACTAACAGATTCCTGGTTCCTGACTAGACGGATAGCTCGCTCGCCGGCAGTACGTGCTTCTGGAGCGAGACGCGGGGAGACAGTTTCTATTCTAGCACTGGCGATGGACGTAGTTTATGGAGTTGATTCGCCACCGTCAGACCAAAACGAGCAAGAGATCACGAAGACCCCGAGACCCTTCAGCCCTGATCCTGTCCTTGCCCATCGCGCGACTCGTAGGCTCATTCGTATAGAGAAAGAGAATCGAGATCATCTCACTACGTAGTCGTGGATCGCTCCGCCATGCGCTAGAGGGAAGAAAAAAGCACGGGTAAGAACAGGTCGTACTCCGCCAACGGTCGCGATCCTCGCTTTTTGTAAGTCCTTGGCAGTTCTTCCAACTCAAAAAGTTGGCACAAGAAGTTTCTAGAAAGATGAAGCCACGAGTCAGAAGCTCGCGGTTCACCGGAAGATCGACTTGCAGTTGAAATTTCGAAAATCTCTTCATTTCTTTCCAAAAAAGCGTTGCGCGAGTACCGACAGAGTATACGCAATCGCTTATCAGTCAATGAGGCTATAGAGACCCATAGGGCTATGATGATCCAGATGGCGCGCATGAACAGTTCTCAGCACAGATGTTTGATCATTGGTCGAGACAAATCGATGCGCCCTACTGCAGCAAAGGGTGGCTCTTCTGCGCATTAGGAAACAACCTCACTTTACCATTTCACGATTGTAGATGTGAGGCGTAATGATTGGAAAGTGGCTTTGTCGCCACTGCTCCCAAAAGTACAGTCCTGCTCCTTCACTATTTCGCTGTAAGTCCTATGCTGAGAAAGCCAGCTTGGCTTCAAACAGAGTGCTTCGGCTCACAACGGCAGCATCCACAGTAAGCACATAACATTTGAATCCTCGAGCGACTGATGTTTGATTTAGTCTTCTGTCACATCACGGCCATAATGGAAGCCTCCCATCCGCCCTATCTGCTACCTGCCGTGCCTGGCCTTCTCCCGTAGATCCATCACAGACTTGCGCGCGCTGCCAAACAGCGACTTTCCTTTCGCGTCCAGCTTGGCCTTGCGGTAGGCCACCATCTCGTCGTAGAACGAGTCTACGCGTTCCAGGTCGTCGAGATTCCACTCAAACAGATACTGTGTCCGCCCCAGGGACGTTTTGATCCAGTACGCATCGTCGAGCTCCGAGTCTGGGACCAGATATTTGTGTTAGTTTAGTTGATACCCTTCGAGCGTCGCGGTTCTTCTTTGGTCCCGTCGCAGATTTGCAGATTTCGCCGCCGGACTACAGACTTACCGCTGCTGACCCAGAGGTGCCGGCTGGCGTCGTGCCGCATGCTGTCGATGAAGAACATGATGTCGGCCGGCTGGCCGAGCGCGAGCTCGAAGACGGCGGGCGCGCCGCGGTGCAGGCGGTCGGCCAGCCAGTAGTGCTCCGCTATCGAGTGCTCCTCGCTGTCCGTCTCGTCCGTCGTCGCCAGGCTGATCTCCCCCGTGTGCTGCCCGTCCTTGAGCGTGCGCGTCGTCAGCAGCGCGATCCGCTTGCCCGTCGTCGTCAGGATCATGACCCGCCACCGCACGCAGCGCCGCAGCCCGCGGTCCCCCGATAGCGTGTAAATGGCTACCTTGGTGGCTTGCTCTGGGGCCGAATGCGACATGGTGTGTGCGTGCGCGTGGTGTGGTGTGGTTGGTGATTGACCTCTTCAGTATAGTAAAGTTCGTGGGTATTGGGGTATTGGCTCAATTGATATGGATACAAAAATGAAAACGATGTCGATGAGAATGAATTCGTGAATCGCAGAGAGAATGAGGTGTTGAGGGAAGCATACGTAGACGTTGGTGGCTGTGCCCGTGCTCGTGCGCTTAGATAAATAGTCTTAAAATTTTGGAAGGCAAGTAAGATGAGCGAAATGCAAAAAAGTGATGCGGAATTGAACGTTGGGTGATTAATCGCCAGTTGCATCTATTGCATGTCATTTTCCTGTGGTATACTCCGAGACTGATGTGATTGTGTACAGATCATGGGACTGTATCGGTATCGTTGCCTGCGGGAATCTCCAATTGTATTTTAGTAGATATGACTTTTTCCCCCAATTTAGGACCATCGTAGATTGCTGCTAGTACTCAAATTACATTGTCACAGGGAGATCAGGGTCTGTTTACAATAGTATGTTATATATTGTCTCAAAGCGTCAATTTCCCCCATGTGCTGTCTTGGGCGATACCCTCACACTTGAGGGGCAACCTCTAGGGTTCTCTTTCGGGCCCTCTATGCGATCCATCTCTTCCCATATTCCCCAAAGCTCTTCTGATAGGCCTCCGCCTTCTTGTAGACGGTTTCAATCTGTTCGAGGTCTCCGGGCCCCAGGCCAAACAAACCCCGATACCACCGCATCGTAGTCAGGACCCAAGACGCATGAAGCATCTTCGGGTCTACGCCAAGAAAACAATCAGTATTTCCGCATACACTTCTATTGGGGGAAGCTCGGTACAAACCTTGGTCGATGGGAATGACTCTGTCGGGCCTCAGGTTCATAGCGCCCAGCAAGGTGTCCAGATGGACACGGGTGCGGACGTCAAACTCGAGGCTACACGGGCCGTCTTGGTGCAGCCACTGGAGGAAGCCGGCGATGAGGCCCTTGGTGGGCGGGCCAGTGAGGTTTCTGCGGTTGTCAGGGTAGACTTCAGGCTCGACCGGACCCGGTTCTGCGTCACCGAGCGGGTTATCTTGCATCTTCTCCAGGGCTCGGAGCGGCATCAGCTTGACGTACTCCCCGGAGCCCAGAAGTACCATGAGCTGCCATTGTGATGACTTCTCGAGGCCTGTCCAGACACTAGGCGTGCAGATGTAGGCCTTCACCACGGCTCGGTCGTTGGGCGAATTCTGTTGATGATCTGGGGTCATTTTGGACTTGGGCTTCGCGTTTTGCTGAGTGGTCGTGAGTGATGTCAACTCAGTATTGGGTTGAGACAGTAGCGCCGCGATTGACAGAGTTACTTGTAACAATATGACGGGCAGTGGCAATGCGAAGGTGGCTGGAATACTGATTACTGTGTGATCAGGCTGTGAAATAAAGTCTCCATCTCCTAGAAGGAAAGGTCAAGAGGGTTGTCTGTCCTTTCAGTTTAAATATGTGCTCGGAGTCAAGTTGACATCCACTTATTCACGTCTCCAATTGTTGGCTTTGCGCAGGATATCTCCTATCAATTGCAGATCCCGTCGTTCAAGGATACTCAGCTGTGAATAAGATCACCTGAAGGTGCAAATGAAGAGCCGCATCACTCAGCAACGGCACTTGAAACTGTCTGTTGACATGGAACGCATCCGGGATGCGAGTTGATGGAATTGCGCAATTGGAAATTACTGCTAGTGATATCATACTATGCAGAATAAATCAAAGGATTGATTTTTCATGTCACTGCGTCTTCGAGAACAAGAAGTGGCAGGTGTGAGCAATTCGTAGCCGTCAGGGTAGGAAGAATGCGCCTTCTACGGATGACACTTGTTTCTATAGGCGTCTCTACCTAGGTAAGTGGTAGCAAGTCTGCGACTGACAGCTTCTTTCCATTCCGTTATTCGATTTGGGAACAACAACTTGTCTCCGGCAGCACAAATAAAGGCTCAGTAATGCATACAAGGAAGGCACATTTGGTTGCAACACCAATGCGGCGGCGGCAAGAGATGGATTGTTAAGCAGGAAAGTGCCATTAGTGACGCCCCCCTCGACCGGAAGAAGCGATATCGAGCCAATATGACATTTTCTCATCGCCGATGACGGCTGCCTTTCTGTTTGCAGATTGTCAACAAAAGTGGCAGCATCCACACGATAGAGCTTTTGTCTCCTTGTGCGTGGGAACCACATTGAAGATACAATTTCTTGGCCAAGCATCCGAAGACAATACTCTTACGACAGTGATTACCATCTCTGTAATCACGGGCTCTACATTTGCGCAACCAGCTCCGAACCTCATTATATATACTGTTGCTGTGTAGCCTGGAATTGCCAATCACGAGCATACTGGAGATGTGTAAAGAGTACTTCACGAGTGACTACTGTCCTCATGACGACCACAGAGGCCACTACGGCCATTCATATCGACGCGTGACACTGTGCTATCGCACTCTGAGATTGAAGGATTTCGATTCTAGAGAACGTCGTGAGGTCGTTAAAAAGGAAAGGGCCAGGGCATGCCCAGCTTATGTTCTTGAGAACAGCAATCGCAACGTCGCGTTGTGCCCCGATTGCGAGTACAAAGAGCAATATGGTAGGAGGCGAGATATGACAGCAACAGCCAGTTCGAGGACACCACGAGAAACGCCGACGGCCATTGCTTCAGGTCCACCATCTGAAGTCCCAGCCTGGCGATACATTCAAATGCATTGAGCTTCTCCCGGCCAGCGACAACCCAACAACCCAGAAATGATAGATCCTTATCAACCTCCACGGACCAATTTGCTTCTCGCCCACGAGAGGGCACCATGTCGGCGGCAGTGGGACGAATAGAGCAAGGACTCGGACATTGGAATCTTTCGAGCTTAGAAAGCAATGCAGGTCAACTTCCGCCTATTCGCCCACAATCCGGCCAGGAACTCATCGCTCGTACTCCAGATATTGATAATCCGAGCTCACATAGGGATATGCGTCAACATCCTCTTTATCAGCAACAGCCCGTCCAGAATTTCATGCCTAATACACCATCCATGGACGTTTCGAGCTCACATCAGCAACAATCCGCCCAGAGTTTCGTGGCTGATACACCATCCATGGATCATTCGAGCTCACATAGGAATATGGGTCCACCTCCTATTTATCAGCAACCGTGTAGACAGAGTCTCGCGCCTGATCCACCAGCCATGGATCATTCGAGATCGCATGACAACACAGGTCAACCTCCGCCCATTCAGCAACAATACGCCCAGGAACGCATTTCTGATACACCAGGCGTCGATGATTCAAGCTCAAATAGGAATACAGGTCACCCTCCTTCTTTTCATCAACAATCTAGACAGAGTCTTGCACCTGATACACCAGCCATGGATCATTTGAGCTCTCATAGGAATATGGGTTCACATCCGTTACCTCAGCAGCAACAACATGGACAGACGTTGGCGCCTCATTCACCAGCCATAGTTCCTAGCTCATTGGACGGTATGGGACAACCGACGCTGGTCCAGCCGCCGGGGCAGGAATTCATATCTCGTACACCAGGCATGGATCGTTAGAACTCATCCAGCAATATGGGATCATCTTCGTCCTTTCGGCAAGAACCAGGTCAGAATTCCCAGCCTCGTACATCACCTTCCGTTCTTCCACGCTCGCCCAGCAATATAAGACAACCTCGGCCGGTTGAGCAATGGCCTACAGTCAAGACACTAAATGCGATTAATTCGAGCTCACGTATGACCCAAAGTATTGGGCCTATAGATTCAACTCCCGGAACATCAGGTGCCGATCAGTCGGGCTTGCCTAATGACATGAATGATTTCAATTACAGAAACCATATTGCTGGTGTGCTAGAACAGAGGGCATATGAAGAGGCCCACGGGCAGGAAGAGAACGACGAGCAGGAAGAGGACGACGAGCAGGAGCAAGAGGCTGTTCGGCAGGATGTTCATGAGCAGGGAAAGGATCCGTCTCCGTGGCGTGAATTCCTCAATGATGACTATTGGCCCTAGCATTCTCGTTTGCTTGCTCGAATATGTAGTAATGAATACTCTTTTTTACTATTTGCTTTCCAGTATATCTTTAAGATTGATCTCGCCACTGCCCCGGGGAAGCGGTTGTGCCTGGTCTGCAGACTCCTTCCAGCCAATCATGTAGATCATTCTAAAAGTGGCTGGAATAGTGCCGTCCTCGTTGCCGTGCAGCTCTCGGTAGATCGCATCAGCAGCCAACAAGACGTCTCGGCCAATGGGGCCCATTTCGCGCCCAAGGACAGCATTGCCCTCGCCCATTGCTTGCAGGTCCTGCATCAAGGCAAAGATGTCGGGGAAATCCACTATAATGTCGTCGACGTCCACACCGACCATCTTGAAGCCGACGCGTTGCAGGAGACCGCCAACGTCACGCACGTCCGCCAGAGGGCTTACATGGGGACCGATTCCGCCGCGCCGCTCTTGCTCTGCGAGCTGCAGCGACGTGCGCAGCTCGAATAGAGTATCACCACCGAGCATGGCGCCCATGAATGCGCAATCGGGCTTGAGGACGTTGTTGATCTGCGCCAGCAACCCCACGAGATCATTGATCCAGTGCAGACTCATGGAGCTGAGCACCAGATCAAACGAGTTGGGCTCAAACGGCAGCGTCTCCTCGTCCTGCAGAATCTCGCGCGTCATGTTGATGTCGCGGTTGAAGTCGAGCTCGGCGTCGCGGAAGAGGAGCGACTCGGAAGACTCGGCGGCGGTGAGGTGGCCGACGCGGGAGACGAGGGGCGCGGACGGGCCGGGCATGTTGGGGTCCTGCTCGAGGTCGGGGGCGACGAGGGCGCGGGCGACGTTGCACGAGTTGGCGCCGACGTCGAGGACGCGGGGGTAGTGGCGCTTGATGTCGAGCAGGCGCTCGCACAGGCGCCGGGCCACCTCGTCCTTGAGGTAGTCGGCCGTGCGGCTCTGCTCGGGGCTCGAGGCGGCGCGCTCCTTCTGCAGCCACTTGGTCCGCCGGTTGAAGACCTGGTGGATCGGGGCGCCGGCCGAGGTGAAGGCGTAGGACCTCCGGGCCGGGACGACAGTCAACACGACCGCCGAGGGTCGAGAGCTAGAGGGTGTCCTACATGCTCGGAGCAGAGACAAGGCCGGTCTCCTAAAGGTACAGTTCATTATCCACTCCCGGGGGGTCGAATCTGGGTTTGCTGCTTTACATTCTGGGTGCAAAGCCTGGGGAGGGTCTTTTATTTTTGGAACAGGGCCCCAAGTATTTTTTTCTGAGCTCCAGTTCCTAATGCGCGTCAAGTCGTGACGTTCGCAAAAAGCTTGCGCACTTGAGCTTTTAAGCTTCGATCCTTGCAAAAAGACTTGGCAGATTTCGGGAGGTGGAGAGATGCTAAGCTAAATACGGACTAGCCTCACTCTGGACGTGCATGGTGGGTTTGGAGGCTCCATGTGGAAGGAGAGCGGAAGGAGTGTATCGTAACAAAGATGGATGCGGGCTCAGCGCTGCGAGTCTCCCGCTGAACGATGGGGGGTTTCACTGCACTACGGGCAAGTCTGGGGTACTGTAAATTCTGTCAAGCTGTCTGGCAGACGGCCAATTGGAGCAGGGCGGAAGCCGATACTTTCTTGTCGGGGGCGCTGCAAGTGAAGCCAGGGCCAGGCCCAAACTAATGAGTAGTCGGTAGTACACACATGGCAGGAGGCAAGTGCGCTGCCGAGCCGTGAGACTTGCTGCTGCTGCTGTTGCTGTTGCTGCTGCTGCTGCTTGGGGTCTCCCCACCTTGGATGAATATTACAGTAGATAATTCACGATTGCCTGCTTTCCACCAAGAGAGCTTTGTGCAAATGTCTTCTTGATGATCTCGATTGTCTTGCATCTACGTCTTTCCATCTTTGGTACAGTGTCTTCTCGCTCTTCGCGCCACGAGAGCAAAAATAAAAACCCGTCGATGGGCCAGTGATCTACTGCCGACATAACCTGCCCCTACCTTGCCCATTCATCCCCTCGCCCTCCTGGAGCCGGCGATTGATTGATTACATTCTAGAGGAGCCCACCTAATAAGAGTGCCCACCTACCTTCTACTACACCACTGCTCCGCAGTCCCGATCATGTCGGATTGACCCAATATCACGACCACGGCCGCAACTTGAGCGTGCTTCTTCTCCCGGCTTCTCTATTCCTGCTTTGTACTCCGACTCCTCCGCATCGAGCGTCACCCCATTTCCGATCCCACGCGCCTCCCGCCCGCCGTGCTTGGAGCGTGGCGCGAGAAGCCCAACCCATTATAAATAGGGGTGGAAAGCTTCCCGTACGACAGACACCATGGCATCGTCAGCAGCCGCCGGCTTCCTCGGCCGGTCGAGTAACAACAATGCGAACATGCGCGGTTTGGTCCAGTTCATAGCCGATCTGCGAAATGCACGAGCGCGCGAGCTGGAAGAGAAGCGAATCAACAAGGAGCTAGCAAACATCAGGTGAGTCCCGAAAAGAAGAAGATCGCACCGGGCAAGGGGTTATTTCCTCCTTGTGCGCACTTGAACGGCAGAATGAGCTGACCAGATATGCTCCGTCTTTAGACAAAAGTTCAAAGGTACCAGCAAACCTCGAATCTTTCCGATCTGTCCTAGAGCACGAATATATCTGACATGGGTATTACAGATGGCAATTTGAGCGGCTACCACAAAAAGAAATATGTCTGCAAGGTAATAAAAGCGTCATGGAGATATATTGCGACGAGGTGCTGACGGTAGAGTGCAGCTGCTGTACATATACATCCTCGGCTGGAACGTCGATTTCGGCCATCTCGAAGCTGTCAACCTCATCTCGGCCAACAAGTACTCGGAAAAGCAGATCGGATATCTGGCCGTCACCTTGTTCCTCCACGAGAAACACGAACTCTTGCACCTGGTCGTCAACAGCATCCGAAAGGACCTTCTCGACCACAATGAGCTCTTCAACTGCTTGGCTCTGCATGCGATCGCGAACGTGGGTGGACGAGAAATGGGAGAGGCGCTCAGCGGAGATGTCCACAGGCTATTGATTTCGCCGTGAGTCCGCTGGTTCGTGATGCCTCGTGTGGCGCTTTTGGCTGACCCAACTCTTTCTATGTTTAGGACGTCGAAAGCTTTCGTCAAGAAGAAGGCCGCTCTGACACTGCTCCGTCTCTACCGGAAATACCCAGACATCGTCCAACCGCAATGGGCGGAACGCATAGTCTCGCTCATGGATGACCAGGATCTCGGTGTTGCTCTCTCGGTCACTTCTCTGGTGATGGCTGTGGCGCAAGACGATCCCGACGCATACAAGGGCGCATATGTGAAGGCGGCTGCAAGGCTAAAGCGCATCCTCATTGATGGTGACTACGCTGCAGACTACCTGTACTACAAGGTGCCGTGCCCATGGATACAGGTCAAGCTGCTTCGGTTGCTTCAGTACTTTCCCCCATCAGGTAGGTTGTTCTGGTCGAGGATTGGCCAAAGTATATGCGCTGACGACTTGACAGAGGATAGCCATGTCCGCGACATGATTCGCGACTCCTTGCAGAAGATCCTCAACATTGCCATGGAGTCGAACAAGAACGTACAACAGAACAACGCCCAAAATGCAGTTCTCTTCGAAGCCATTGACCTCATCATCCATCTCGACACGGAACACGCGCTCATGCGACAGATCTCATCGCGCCTCGGCCGCTTCATCACCTCTCGCGAGACGAATGTGCGGTATCTCGGACTGGAGGCCATGACGCATTTGGCAGCACGTGCCGAGAACCTCGACCCGATCAAGCAGCACCAGGATGTGATTCTCGGATCGTTGAAGGATCGTGATATCAGTGTTCGCAGGAAAGGTCTCGATTTGCTATATAGTATGTGCGACTCGACCAATTCGGGGCCGATCGTTTCCGAGCTGCTGCACTACCTCCAAAACGCCGACTTTGCGATTCGGGAAGAGATGGCCCTTAAGATTGCCATCTTGACCGAGAAGTACGCCACCGACATTCAGTGGTACATCAATGTGTCTCTGCGACTTGTCGCCGTGGCCGGGGACCACTTGAGCGATGAGGTCTGGCAGCGAGTCATCCAAATCGTGACCAACAATGAGGAGCTGCAGGTCTATGCTGCTCAGAATACTCTGCAGCACGTCAAGCAGGACCACTGCCACGAGACGTTGGTCAAGATTGGCGCCTACGTCCTCGGAGAGTTTGGACACTTGATCGCAGAAGAGCCCGGATGCAGCCCGATAGAGCAGTTCCTGGCACTGCAGAGCAAACTTCCGGCCTGCTCTTCCAGTACTCGTGCCATGATCCTCTCGTCATTTGTCAAGTTTGTCAACTTGTTCCCCGAAATCAAGCCTCAACTGCTACATGTGTTTGAGATCTACAGCCACACCCTGGACTCGGAGCTGCAGCAAAGGGCATGCGAATATCTCACACTTGCGAGCCTCCCCACGGATGACCTCCTGCGGACCGTCTGTGATGAGATGCCTGCTTTCCCTGAGCGACAGTCGGCCCTCCTCTCGAGGCTGCACCAGAAACATGCCAATACGAGCGACAAGAGGACATGGGTTGTTGGTGGCAAAGATGCCAACGCTGACACATCCGAGTTGAACATGGCGAAAAACGGTGGTCTCAAGAGAACCTTCAGCTCCAACGAACCGAACAGAAATGGTGCTAATGGTGCTAATGGTGCTAATGGAGCCAACGGCCATGCAAGCAACGATCTCATGGGCTTGGATATGAGCGCCGGCCCAGGCGAGCAGAAACAGCTCAAGGCACCAAACCTTGCCAGTGCTGCACATCTGTCGCCCGGCTGGGAACAAGGCTATTACAAGTTGCTGCTAAAGGCAGATGGAATCCTCTTCGAAGATGGCCAAATCCAGATTGGTGTCAGGTCAGAGTACAGGGGCCAAGTTGCCTGTCTGATTCTCTACTTCACAAACAAGACACCGGCGCCAGTTACATCCTTCACGACGACTCTGGACCTGGACGCGGACGAAAAGGAGAAGTTGACGTGGGATGTAAAGAACATGCCGGACAGTCAGATTGGTTCAGGCCAGCAGGCTCGGGAAGTCATCATGTTTGAGTGCAAGAAGGTGTTTGAAAAGCCGCCCACGATCCGAATCAGCTATCTGGCCGGTGCGCTGCAAGCCCTGACGCTCAAGCTCCCACTGACTGCTCACAAATTCATGGACCCTGCCGAGTTGGCTGCAGATGACTACTTCAAGCGCTGGAAGCAGATTGGTGGCGGACCCCGTGAGGCCCAGCAGATCTTTGGTATTGTCTCGGGCAAGGAGCCGTCACGTGAAATCCACGAGACATTCATCCGCAAGACAGTTCAAGGTTTCCGCTGGGGTGTTTTGGACGGAGTGGATCCCAACACCAAGAACTTTGTGGGTGCAAGTGTCATGCACACGAGTGAGGGAGGCAAGTTCGGATGTCTGTTGCGGCTGGAGCCAAACTATGCATCTCAGGTAAGAGATCCCAACAGACCTTGGGCTGAATGTACAGTTACTGATGCCATTGCGCAGATGATTCGGCTCACGATCAGGGCAACAGACGAGACCGTCCCGCCAGTGCTGCTGAAGCTGGTACAGGACAGACTAGCGCTCGGCATATCAAAGAAGAAGCCCCTGCAGGCTGAAGCTCCGTCACGGAGAGAGATTTCAGACGCCTTCAGCAACGTCATGGTGTCTTGAAAGGAGTGATGCTGGTTTGTTTGGGTTGCTAGTGCAACAATAGGCGACGCGGGAAAAACACAGTCCACATCTTGGGACATGAATACTCGAAGATTGGTTTTTATTGCGTGACAAGAAAAATGCATCTTTGGCGTGGCCGAGCACAAGTGGTGGCGTTTCAAAGGATATCAATGGTACCATAGCAAGACTTGAGCAAGAAGCTTTTATGCTCATTTACATAGGTTGATGATAGTGTTAATATTGCTGAATGACTGTTCATACACAATGGGGGGAACCGAGAAGAGTGCCTGGTTGCTATGTTGCATGTCCAGCATACAGGCTGCTCTAAGCAATGTACCAAGTACAAAGAGGCTGTGGACTTGTAACGAGTCTCGTCTTTGTTGCTCAAGGTCTGCAGGCAAACGGACGCGTGAACGCGCGCGTCCCCCAGGTACGTCGAGTCCCTCAAGGCAGCAAAGCAAAGCTGGAGCTCACTTGAAGGTCATCTTCCAAGCTTGTCCATTTCTAGAACCTCGAGAATTCTGCCAAATACCAAACACGTCTGGCTGCAAGCAATCTTGTTGACTTGACAGCACTGCCGGGTCGCTCTTCGTTTACAGCGCCCAAAATCTCGACGCGCTTTCGTTGCGAGATGCCAGTCGTCGTTTGACCCATTCATTCATTTCATTCTCTTTTTTTGGTTTTGGCAATTTTCTGCGCCAGGTTGACCCTACCAGCACACGGAACTTGTCATCCAAAGACTGAAGTAGAAAAAAAAAGTGCATCCTCACGACACCATCAAAGCAACCTCAAGATGCACATCGGTTATTACCCGGTGGCTTTCCGCGACAAGCGTGCCGCTTGGAATGGCTTCTTGGGCGTCGCCCTGGTCTTCATCTTGACCCTGACTGGTAAGTCATGTTATTGACAAGTTCTTATCTCTCTCTATCCTGAGCTTCCGTGTCGGCGAGTTGACTGACCCTCCATCAGCTGTTCATGCACTCTTGGACCGCGACATCAACTACCTCACCGAGGAGACCCTCAAGGACGTCGCCGACCTGAATGGCAAGGACACCTTGATGATCTACCAGCGCGCCACCGTCCACGAGGACGCTGCCGTCGTCTTGACGGAGACCATGACCACTGTTACTACGGCCGACCAGCATCCCGGCCACAGGGAGACCATGTCGCTCATTTTCGAGACTGTCGTCACCGTCATCACCCACACTGTCGTCGCCACCCCGGCCCCTCAGTCTACTGCCGAGACCACTACTTCATCCGTCGCCACCACGTCCACCTCCTCGAGCACCCATTCGAGCGTCACCCATGCCACCGAGAAGACCACGACCGCTGAACCTACAGCCTCCGACACTTCGTCTTCTTCCTCTGAAGCAGCCCTCATGACCGGAGTAATGTGGTGTCTCGACGCCGACCGCCCCCACGACGTGTACACGCCCTGCCCCTACGTGCACACCGCCGTCCCAGGCATGGAACAAGCACCCGGCATGCCGGCCATCGCCCAAAAGGTCCAAACATCCTCGGCCTCGTCCTCCTGCTGCAAGATCTCCTCCTTCCTCACGGACCCCGTCGGCACCACGACGCGATACCTCACGCGCTCCCTAGCCCGCCTGGCCGGCCATCTCGGCCACATGGCCCTGCGGTCGCTGACCTACCTCGCCGAGAAGCTGCACCCGGAGCTCGAGGGCCTGCGCCAGGACGTCGCCATGGCCGAGGCCCGGCTGCACCACGCGTGGTCGGCGCTGGGCGCCATGCCGGCGCACTACGCGCACGCCGTCATCGTCAAGCAGGAGGTGGACGCCGACGTGGCGCGTGCGGGCTGGGCGTTTCCCTCGACGCGGGAGGACGAGCTGGCCGCCGAGGTCGGGCGGCTGCGCGGCGAGGTCGAGCTCCTGCGGGCCGAGCTGGACGCCGTCGCCACCGCCGCTGCCGAGGGTGGTGTTGGTGGTGAGGGTGACGGGGAGGAGAGGAAGGGGGCGGGTCTGTTCGATGTCCAGCTGGAGCTGCAGGTTGCTAGTCTGATTACCGAGCTCCGTATTCAGCGCGCAAAGTATGATGACTGTGTCGGGTACAAGGCTTGGTCCGATCGTGCGTTTGTTGAGAGTCAAATGTCGGGCGGGCAGGTGTGATTGCTTGCAAGATTGTCTGATTGAAGAAAAGAGAAGGGACTTGGGGGCAAAGACCGATTCAAGTCCTTCATGGTTTGCGTTGAGCATCGGTAGGATACTGTCTGAGGAGTCTTGTTCTCTAGAGTATGTTGTGCACGCTTGCAAGTGCATTTTCGACGGGGGAAAAAGAAAGTGACCCGTGTTGAAAAGTATTCTGAATCAGGACGGAGATCAAGATCCATAGATATGGAGAGTCTAGGGCTTATGTCTATCAGTTGGTAGGATCAGGTCTTGGATCTCTGCTAGTCAGTACACTAGACGAAAGAAGACTCAAAAGAAAAGATGATCAAATCCTTGCCTCGCGAATTGAAATTTTCGCATGTTTATGACTGATCTGTCCTCTGTCTAAGCGAGGAACTGTTTTAAGCCTGGCCAGATGATCTGGCTTGGAAAAAGGATCCCATGTTCACATATTGTAAACTGGACCTCAAGATGGTCATCTCAAGATAGAAGCAGTCTCCAAGTTCCTTCTAGGTTCAGTACCCGCATCATATAAATTCCCGAAATTTATCATCGATGAGATGATATATATTATGATTAAATTACTGCAAATTGTTGAAAGCATTGGGAAACAATTGTTCACAACACAGGACTCCTAACGCCATCATCATTTCCTGTCCGCGACATCCTGACGCCACGATAGTTCTTTGCCATGATTACCTTCCTTCAAAGAGCCCAAGTAATTATGAAACAGAAAAGTAACCTCCAGAAAGTCATAATCTCGTGTCTCATAATGACCTCCACCGTTCTGCCTGTTCAGTTCGTCAGTAAGTCGTTACTGGCTGACCACTCTGTTCAACTTACCTTTTCCAGAATTCCTCCTGATTTTCGGCCAGACCATTGCTCTAAATACCCAGAGCAGGCTCATCATACCGACTCGTTGTCCCGAGTTCCGCTGGTAAGATCTCGGGTGGGCACCCGGTTCTGATCACCCCCGGTGATAGTCACTTCGTAAGAACGACGGCCGCTGCCCGGGGTCGCAAAAGCGGCGTCAAAGGGGTTGACGAGCTCGGCCCGCATCTCCTGGGCGGCCGTCGACGAGGCCGACTCGTACGTGCAGACGACGGTCCGCACTATGTCGATGGAGCCGTACGAGTCGCGGACCCTCGAACGGCTGGTCACCTGTTCTAAGGGCGGCTCGGTGGGTGGTGCGCGCGGCGGTGACTTTGGGTCGGGCTCGGGGTCGGCCCTTGGCGGCGCGGGCGAACGTCCACCCACCCACTCATCCGGTGACAGGTATGTCCTAACGGGTTGAGGTTCCTCGGGTCTGGCCCATCCCGGCGGCTGCCTTGGCGAGATGGGCTTCGGACTATGGCGCCACTCCTCAAACACAGTGCTACTAGACAGGGACGATTGCGATGTGCACGGCGACAGAGTCGAGAAGTTGGGATAGACTGGCGAGGACGAGTGTGCATTGGGGTGAGTGGCCTTGGACGAGCCAACAAAGGAATCGTCGGTGGACTCGGCAACGGCAAAAGGTTTCTGGGGCGGCCTCAAGATCTCTCGCCCCAGGGGCGACAGGGTGCTGAGCTCGACCGCTCCTGTAGACCACTCCCGCAATGGAGGTGTCGTACTCGGCTCAGGGCTAGTCACGGTGATTGCGGGCACTGACGAAGACTCGGGATGGGTTCGGGGGGCAGTATTCTGGGAAGGGGTGGTCTGAGAAGGAGTAGCCTGGGAAGGGGTAGTTCCAAGAGCAACGTTCTGGGCTCTGGGGCAGTTGTTGTTCGCGAGAGTAAGGCCCATTGCCAAAAGCTCGTTCTTGGCGGCTATGGTCGAGAGGACGATGGCGGAAGCCTGAACAAGCACGACCTGGGTCACACTCCAGGCGACGAACCCAAATGATGTGACTGCATGGACCGGTCAGTCTCTTACACTTGGTGGATCCAAAGGAGCATCACCTACAAGTCAAGTCCGCCATGACAATTCTATCGGTAACCTGCTTGCCGTATAAGGCGTTGGAGCCTACGCTGTTGTAGATGTGAGAGTGAGTCTCGGCAAGACGCATATGCGGATGGAAAGGCAAAGTACTTACACGATGACAACCAGCGAAAAAGGAAACACGTAGTGCGCGAAGTATCTTTTGGTAAGACGATGTGGCTGTTTCTGTTTTATTCCTGTCCATAGCATTGCCAGGATAACGGCATTGATGACGAGGTCCGTAATAGTTGCGCCCAAATACATTCCAGTATTGATACGGCAGGTCCCGACTTGAAAGTCATAGAATGAGGACAAGTGGGCGCCGCATTGCATCCAGAGGAGCATCCAGTTGATCGGTATTGCCAGGAGAGATATGACCGTGCCGAGGTAGCGATATTGATAGTTTCTGTTAGACCGAAACAAGCGATGCAGGGCGGCCAGCAAACAAATCTTGGTCCAGCTGTTGATGAAGATCCATAACGACTCATATGCGAATAGCGTTTGTCTGAAGCGGAATATGGTCTCTCCAGATAGAGAGGACTCATGGGCACCCAGGCCTTGAGTGATTTCTGTTTCACAAGTCAGTGCTGTTCGGGCGAGGTGGGTTTAACGCTTCATCAGGAGACCTACGTGTGTACACCAGGGAGGGTAAGCAAAAGACCGAGAGAGAACAAACGGCTGTGCCGAAATCCAGTTTTGTAAAATGGCCCTTGAAATGGCACTGGCAAATGCACCGCACACCGAGAACGACAACGAACACCACTAGATCCACTGTCGTTATTAATGAAGTATAATCGCGGGCAAAGGACTCGTCATCGGACAGATTTTGGACAGAATCCTGGAGTGGGAATAGTGGAGGCATGGTGAGTGTTTCGTTCCTTGCTCTCTGCTTTGGTCCGGGTCAGTCCTGCTACAAAGGGCGCTCGGTGTCTGTCGAAGAATATGAGAACAGTAGAGTGTATCTGTAATGAATAGGGAACCGAAAGGGCAGAGAAAAGGGAGAACAGAAAGACCCAAGCATACCATGGCCATGCTTTATCAACGTCGGGGGCCCCAGACAGACAAGCTTCCCGGAAAGCTTGCATCTTGAGTGCGGGAGGCTTGCTCTTAGACCAGGGCAATTCGAATGGCAGTGGCTAGACACGAGAGGCCGTTGGAACGTCACAACAGGAACCTTATCAGGTGCAGCTTTCATGACTGAATACGGACTTGGAGGGCCCTGAAGTTCGGCCTAAAGTGGTGATGTGTATCGTGGCATCCTGAAAACGAGTATAGCGCGATGTTGATAAGCTCGAGAATGGAAAAGGTTTTATGATAAGCGCATCTGTCTTCGGGCCCTGACCGTGCAAGGCAGATCTCAGAGGCAGTGACAACCAATACAATCTCTCAGAGCTTTACGATTCGATCCGGGCTGATGTAAAGGTGCATGATGTGACAGAATTTCCGTGAGCTCGTGATGATAGCGTATGCATCGAGAGAGAGGCTACGCAAACCCTCGTACGAAAGTGGAATCCCGAGGGTATATCTTCAATTCCAAGCTCTCAGGTTGCTTTCAGGGGGACGCAGCTCCGTACATATTGTAGAGTAGAACTATAAAAGCGATGTCAGTAAACGATTCTCGGGCGTGAAGCAGGTAGAGTAGGCAACGGGCATGATGGTCCATCATGACTTTCCAGCAGCCATACACGATTCTGCGAGGATGCTTTCCAAATGGGAATGCCAACCAGTGAGGAGTCTTCGAATTCAAGCTCAAAATCATAAAATCCCTCTAACCAGACAGTTGACTTGGTAGACGGACCTAATTCCGTTGACTTACATGAGGGCGTCGACAAGATATTGCCGAAAGCCATTCGGTCCTATGCACTCCAGCACCCCGAATATAGCACCAGCAGAAACTCTGTTGTAACTTTGGCAGAATTCGGAAATCATGTGGCAGTGGATCTTGATGGGCGTTGCAGTATTTTGCACAAATAGATTGGCTTGGAAATGACGTGGGCCAGGCAGACTCCCGAGTCGTTCAAACAGTTGGGAGAGCACGTTGGTGATGAAGCAACGAAGACCAACAGAGAAGGTCGGAGAGTGCAAAATGGACACGTAGGAGAGATGGTTACCTAGGGACCTGAGTACATTGCGCGCCTCATCTGATCAGGTAGGTAGGTTTGTCACATTTCGGGGCAGAGAAGTGGCAACTTGCAGTGGCTTTTGGAATGGCCTGCCTAGAACTCTCCCGGGGCGTACATTCCTGCAATAAAAGAGCAAAGATCAAGTGATATCGGATTCCGCGTTTCTTTCTCACATGAATACGTTACATCAATGCTCATACACAAGAGGCCATCTAGACATCTAGACAAACCCAAGTTGCAGGGACCAGGACCCCTTCTTTTTGTTGGTGCTTAAGCTTTGTAGATGATTGAATTTGTTCTATAAAATTATTTCTTGTTACTGCGGCCCAGAACCATTTTTGTCTAGCTGCATAAAAAAAACATGTCGTTCGCTCCGGATCCGGATCCAGCATACACGACTTACTCATTTATACCTTTCTCCAGTCGGTCATACATCGGCCAATGCTGCCCAGGCCTGCAACGTCGACAACCTTTTCGTGCCAGCTGAGCAGAACGCTCATGGCGGCGCCCGTCGACTCGTTGGTGGCACCCGGTCGGCCCGACATTTGGCTGAAGCCCGTCGCCTGGGGCGTCAGATTGCTGCCTGCCCTCGAGGGGGTCTTGGGCGCGCCGCTCGACGAGGACGAGTTGGCCATTCCCTTGTACCTGTTCGCGTGATTAGCCCAGTTGCCGAAGACCGCATCACACTTCCAATATTGAGGGAGGAGACCACCTACAGGTACTTGATCAGCACGTCGAGGAGCTCGCTGCCGCCCTCGGAGGCGTAGATGCGCTGGAGCATGGGGGTCATGTCGCTGGCCTTGATGGACTGGAGGACCTCGAGGACGGTCTGGAGGTGGGCGTCGCGGGCGGCGTCGTCGCCGGCGTAGACGGGGCTCTCGAGGCAGCCCCTCAGGGCGCCCTCGGCGTCGCCGCCCCTGAGCAGCTGGCGCACCCCCTGGTTGAGCTGCCGGGCGTCGGCCTCGCTCGTCTCGGCCAGCGGCGGGTGCAGCGTCGTCGTGTCAAAGTTCTGCGACGACTCGGGGTCCAGCGCATCAATGTTGATGGTCCGCCAGGCGTCGCCCAGCGAAGACGATGTGTGCTGCTGAATGATCGACATGGTGGCCTCTGTTCGTTGGTCGTGTGTTTACTGCTGTTTCGTTTGCCCGTGGTACCAACCCCGGTTGTCTCTATTTCAGATGATTCCTGCAATCAGATTGGGTGTCGCCCGGGTTTCACAATTCTGATTATCGTGTTGGTCGGCGTCCAAACTTGCTCGTGGTAATCAAACGCTGGCTGGTTGTGTCGGTAGGTAAATGTTCAATGGGGTTGGTTGACGATGGCGGGGCCTGACGTTGGTCGGCGTGGGAGCTCCTGAGCTGCTGCGGGGCGGGGTGAGGCTAAGGTAGGGAGCCACCCCAAGGGCTACCCCAAGGACAACGGTGGTAGGCCTGTGGGAAAGAGAATTATTACCTAAGACCTGCTGGAAGTCAACAAGCACCGCCACATTATCTGCTCAGGCACAGTCTTTCCACATTTCGCCCACTGACACTGTCAAAGTTGCCTGCTTCAAACACCATTCTTGTGGCTGAGCATGTTGTAGATGCTACCGTAGCAATTCGACCTCGACTCTCGAGTCTTGTGAAACATGCAAATGCTCATGCGTCTTCCTTTGCCCTTTTTCTTTCTCATGGCGCCTCGTTTCAGCTGACATTGACCCCGTCTCAGCTGTAATGATGCTTTTGCGTGCGGCCAGAGTGCTCTTATTGTACGGCGCCTACCATGTACCACATAGTGACTGGGGGCATGGCTTGTTCAATGGGTCCCTAATTATCATCGTGAACACGAGTACTACTAGTGCTAACAGGGCAGCTGGCCGGCGGCAGTCGTCACGACGCGTCGAGTATAAAAAAAAAAAGTCCCGTCAAGCAAACCTTGGCCTCGAACCTTGCCTTGTTCGCGGAAGCAGGGAACCTGATCCCCTCCCAAGTTCCAACGCTTCTTGATACAACCTCGGGACTCGATTCAGGGTGGCTCTGTATCGGCAACATGCAGCCTGCCTTGTATCATTATTCTGCTTGACAACACCCTGGCCTGGGCACATGCCATTGCTTCGACAAAATTAGGACACAGTTCCTTCATCGCGATTCACCGGCAAGTTCCACAATCTTCTCGCGTGTGAAGCTGGACAGCCGCCCGGACGAATTCCAAAGACAATCCCGGAGACACCCTTGTCTACGACAATGTGGCGGCAAAATCGCTTAAAACGTGGGACGGATCATATATCCCAAACGGCGCGGCGAGATGAAAAAAAGAAGAAAGCAGCGATAAACATGGACGAGGAAAACTCAATACGGCAGAGCTGCCCCGAAAGTCTGGTTGCGATTCTCTTCAGCCCTGTCCGCTTCCCTGTTCCGGCGGTTCTGTCTTCCAAGTTCGGCTACCATGGTCCGAAATTTGCAGATCTGGCTGTTGCCGTCTGACTGGGCTGACCTGTACCGGATCTTTGTCCTTCTGCACATCCTCTAGGATGCCCTCCTTTACTAGCCGGGCGAGGCAATCCTTTGGCCATGTACGAGTTTTACTGCGCTTGCAGCTAAGTACAATGCCACGTGGAACCAAGTATTATCCAGGGTCTTTGAATGAGAGCCTGCTGGGCAACAAAGGGCAGATCAGCCGGACAAACCTCGAGGTGTCGACATGGCAGACGATCTTGTATATAAGTGACACAAGCTGCCGTTGATTGCTTCGGGAGAACAGGCAAACCGCGGGATCGGCTTCGGTTCCTTGGGAAAGCGGGGATGAACTGAAGCGAGCGATCGACACGTAAGCGAGTTATTCCTCATCGTTTGGACACTCTTCTTTTCGAGCCTCGATACTTTGTTCTCACCGGTGTACTGGGGGCCGACATTTGAGCCGCCGGAGGGCTTGGAAGAATATTGTGTCATCAGAAAAAGGAAGGACTGATCAGACAGAATGAGTAGCGGCACGCTGTCAGTTCGCGTTCGATGGCTGCTGACTCACCATTGTACAGGGTCAGACTTGCATTCTGGATGCAACGTCAAAATTACCCCGTAATCTGCAATCTGCATATGCGATGCATGCCGCGTACCACGGCGATCGAACGACAAGTAGAGTGAAATGGGACTACAATACCTAAAACTTCACCCGCATCAGTATGAAATCTGGCCGCGGGTTTCTTAGGCGCAGGAGAGTTCTAGAGTTCTACCGACGTGAATGAAGAGCGGGAGGAATCAACAAACAATCTCCCAAGGGAGCGGCAGCGGGAGCGTAGGATAAGGATTCGGCCAAATATGTGTTGGTTCGCTCATACCTCATCTCGCTTTACTGAAATGGTTGCAGATCATCTTCCTTGTTTCGTCACGGGCTGGCAGTACCGGATTGCCGGGCCTCATAGCCCATTTACTGAGGTGATCTCACCATCACTTTGCTTTTCCTGGATAGGAGAAGGAAAAATTATTCACTGACACGTCAGTCAGATTCCATTAGCAAAAATGAAGATCTGAAAAGGAGAATACAAGACAAGAAACATGGAAACGAAAAAAGTCGTTTGCGACTATTTCTTTGCCTAGCTCAAGAATGATCAATCCGTACGTACTTTATGAGAACGGGATGCTTCCCCGGAGCCACGAGGAGCAGGGGGCCCAGGGTATCTCGGCGCTTGTCAGAGACGACTCTCGAACGTGACAAGGGAGTGACTGGCCAGGAAACCCTGAAAATGTTGGTCCCATGTGGAAAACCTTTCCTGCCGCACACGCTCGTGATGTGATGCTCGTTCTGCTTCAGCGACCCAATGCGTCTGATCCACAGACAAGGCGCTCGGGTATGGCAATAGTGATATCTAGGCTTGACTCGGTTGCGCATTGTCGAAATGATTTATTTGACAGCTGTTAGCCTGGCGAGTAATCTGTCACTAGTGGGGTTCTCCTGCTTAACGGTTCGACCGCGGCCGGGGGTGAATTGCTCGTGTGGAGCTTCTCATGAGTTTCTGGAATCTCGAAAGAACATCTGTTGCGCCCTAGCGAATGTCCATGGCCCAGGTTTTCGGAATGCTCCTTGGCCATGTTTTGCAGCGTTGGTAGGCTGTAGCCTATGGATGGAGCCGCCATCGACAAAAGTGGACACATGTGAGGCTGCCGCTGAAGAGGCTAAGAGTATGAAAACTGGACCACCAGTTCAAGCTGGGTAGGGGTCCTCCTTGACCGCCATCCGGAGCATGATGACGGCGGGCTCAGATTGATATCATCCATCTCTTGTTCCGTCTTTGTGGATGGCAATGGAATGGACCTCCTCGTGCGAAGCGGAGATCGGGAACGCCGATTGTAGATCCTTGTGGTTGAACACGAAACTTTACCTGGAGTTCACAGGCCATCAACTGTTCTTGCTCCAAGGCCACACTGGCATGTCCTTCACCCGCAGTGGAGCGGAAGGTCTAAAAGTCGGTAAACGGTCTTGCCGCCTCTATCGATGCGGGAGCATCGGGGGTCTAGCCGGTGAGGAATTGGACGACTGAACCGGGTAAGGAGGACACGATGAGCCGGACGCCAGTGGAAAGCCACCGAGACGAGTCGTCGCGGAAGACGGATTAGCAGCCGGAGAGCGTCGTCTCGTCTTTTTGATGCCGACCAGGGGGGCCCACAGAGTAGCGTACCCGGAAGATTTGTCGTTGTGGTCCATTAGAATTGTTCTAGAAAGCAACTAGTTGTCCCGTAGGAACGGAATCATGGAGACAGCGGAACCACACGAGCCCGCCAATATACGCGAGGTGGTCGAGATGCGCGAGAGCCAGATAGATCATCGGGGCCTCGTTAAGGACGAGCAAACAAACAATACCCACCTGAAGATGAATTTCTGCCAAACCAACAGGTACGAAGCGGAAGACGCCGCGGTCCCGTTCGATTTGGACACCGGGATGCCAGTTGGGATGGATAAAACACCGATGGGGCAGTCAGAAATCCTGATCATAGATTTTGTTTCACTTCCAGCCTGAAGCATTGATGGCATATGGAAGCGCGGCGAAGGGGCCGCATGTCCTTCTGCCATGAGTTGAGTCTTGGCGGAGATCATAGAAAGCATCTCAGATGTCCCAAGTCTTACCAGGGTTGACATTGCGGAATAGGAACTACCGAAGTGGTTGAACCGTGCTCTGCTGTTATTGTGCACTAAATCATGGACCATTAGTTGAATAGTTCATAGGATCCAGGCGAGAAGGCTGTGCCGTATCAAATATGTGTCCATATGAGCAGGCGATCCACGAAATGATTGGCCCCAGGTGAAGTGATCACCGACTCGGCATTGAGACTCAGTTGACTCGTCTGGACTCTTCATCTTGTCCATGTTTATCACATGATGCGCATACAATGCGCGGGCGTGCGAAGGGACGATCGTATGGTGTTGCGCGACTGGGGAATCGTCCCTGATTCGCGCCGTGAGAACGGACCATGCCATGCCAACAGAATCGTCCCGCTGGGCGCGACAGACGATCATTCTCTGGATCCCTCTCCGCCGCTGTCAGAAGAAGGAAGGGTCATGGAACGCACGCAGCCCTTCCTTGGGACGAAGCCTCCGCCGGCAGTCAAAGCTGGCACCCGTTGGCTCTCTGTTCGGCGTGTGGTCATTGAACCCTTTCCAGAAGCATGTTGGCCAGGGAGCACACAAGTTGGTGCTGGACGTGCTCTCTTTTACCAGCGTAGGCGGCGGACTGGGCGAACCAGTTGGAAGGCCGCCCGGATATTCCAGAGTGATTCCCAGTCGATTGTAATTACCCCCTGTTTTAGACCTATTTTTGCCTAGGTTGTAGCTGGGGTCCACCTGGCCGTCCCAGAGCACTAATGCAGGAACAGAGCGTTCACTGGTCCTGCTCGCGGCGAGATGCCTGTGCAGTTCGGGCGCTGGGCCGCCTCATGTACCCTGTACATCGTTACGAGTCGCTCAACGCTCCAGCTCCTGGGCGGCCTGCTGAATTTCCGGTTAATCAACAGGACGCAGCGCCTTGACGTAAAGCGAACAAGGGGTGGTGGTGCAAGACCTCGGAGCCTCCAGCTAGCCACGTGTGATAAGAGACGGATGAGGCAGGCCTCTCTGTCCCTCCGGTGAGGTTGCCGCCAGGATAGGAGGGTAGGTGCGTGAGAAATTTATTTCGGGTAGCATCCTCTGCGTATTGATGAGAGTCTTGTGTCACTCATTCCTGGCGCGGTCGCGGCGCGCGGGATGCGACTGATAGCTGTGATATGGTCGATGGGCGTGCGAAGCAGGATGGATGACATGAGTGGGAGGCAGCAGCGGAGGCAGTGGGTGGCCTTGGATGGTGGCCAGTCCCGGGGGAATGGCTACAAGGGGGACATCTTACCCAGCTGCGTTTAGCGTTCAGACTGTAGCCGTCGTCGGTACATGGCTGCAGGTTCCGGCAGGTCTGCTCGTTCTGCCTCCTGCCTAGGCTTCCTGTTTGGGCGCGTTCCTGCGCTCAGACGGCTCTCTGACTTGTGTTCCTTGGTGGGATATAGCAAACCTTGACTTGTTAGCCGGATGCTCAAAAGAGTTAGACGCGTGGAAGATCATCGCATTGGGAAGAAGCGGACGGTTGATGGGTGGTAAAAATGTGGAATACTAATGATGAATCTCTTTGGGGATGTGCACATTTACCATGACCCCCATCTCCATTTCCCAGGCCCGGCTGTCGCATCAGCGTGGGTCAGGTCTCCACAATATTCTTCGGTGACATCCTTCTAGAACTCCCAGTAGAAGCGCGCCTCTTTTCTCTGCCGAACGTCGTGAACCTGGGGAAAACGGGGACGGATGCAGGCGATAGCATGTATGTAGTAGGTGCCAAGGGGGTGAAATGCAGGTAGCCTATAGCCCATTGATCATATCCGATGTATCGGAATGACGGTTTATACCACGTACCTGCGGGTTTGACAAAAGTTCCTCATCTTGTACAAGCAGAGGAGGAATGTGAGAATGATCATGTCCGAGCCTGACTGACCTCAACCTATCGATCCCCGTGGCGGCGTCTTCAGGGGAATGAAATGTTGACGCGCTTCTTCGCTTATTGATGGCAACTCATGGTCGTCAAGGCGGCTACGTCCGTATGCATGGCCTTTTGTGTCGCACTGCTCTTCGATTCGACGGGCAGCAATGGTGAAAGCTCTGTATTGAACACAAGTCCAGCGTCATCCTCGGTGATCGTGTCTTGGAAGTCCTGAAGGCTTTTTTTTTCTGGTTTGGTTTGGTTTGGAGATTCCTTGACTTCGTGGCGCTCCCGAGGCATCGCTCCTTCCCACAGCAAGGCCGGATCGGACCGTTACTGCTCGGAACCGAAGTTGCCAATTTCATTGAAAGCATCTGATGAAGTTTGTGCAAGCGGGCTGAGTTGCGGTTGCCGTTGCGTTTCAGTATGTACCCGCAGGTGGCAACTGCCATGTGGGATCGAATATATTTTATGGTGGAAATGTGTATGCACAAATTCCCATGCTTTTCTCCATGAAGAATCTCAGTGTGAAAGCCTTACAATTATTATAATCAATTACGTAGCAGGTAGTCATTGCAGCATTGAATAGCACAGCCGCAACAGAGAAGTTCGAAACTCTTGAGATATATCAAGCTTACGAATGAGCAACCGACGCCACTCGAGACGGCCTGTTTTGTACAAAGCGTACGGAAATGACCCAATATGCGCTTCGGTCGCGAGTCACGAAGTGCAATGCGGGCTGGAGGGTGCATGAAGCCGCGCCTTTCCTGATCCGGGCTGCTCGCTCAAAGGGGGGAGTTCGCCTATCTCGACCGGTCGCGCCAATCGTGCAGTTGGGGATTTCTGGTAACCTAGAAGGGATGAAACGAGGCAATCGACCATACGCATGCATCCCAGTACAACTTTGTACATGTCCGGGTTGACTATGATCTTCTTTGCATCAAACAGCAGACTCGTGCGTTCGGATCCCGGTACAGAAAGAAGAGATGAATACTCGAACCATTGGAGCCTTGTCGGTAACCAATGGTAAAGATCAATCGTCCAGCTGCCAGGTGGCTGCGTCAGAACAGTCACAAATCCATCTCACATCACACTATCCCTCAGCTGTCGTCAGCTTCCAGAAACGCGCGCAGCATAGCACCTATAGCACAGCCTCTCCCATCCTGCGCTCGATTACCTTGGCTGTAATTGGGTGTATTTACAGCTTCTGGCAACCAATAGCAAAATAATGACAAGGACGCTTGAATATTTCCAGGAGACGATATTGGCTGCTCACATGCATCGCAGCTGAAAGGGTATCATGATTGACTCATGGTCCCCGGTCGCACAATCCCGCCTGAGATGCCTGTAGCAACATGTACAGAGAGTATGGACGAATGTATCTCTTTTTTTACCACTTATAAGTACGGAATGGTCATTTTTGCAGTGCATCCCGCAATTGACAAGGCGAACACAGGTTACATGTATTAGCATATTTGCGCGGCAGGTTTTTCCTCTTCACACACGCGCCTGTTCGGGTCATCATTAAAACCAATAGCCGAGTACAAGTTTTGTGTAGCAAATGTTTGGACCACCAAATAAACTTGGAACTCAGGATCTGGAATCCCTCGGTCCATTTGCCTACTCGGCATATTGGTTAAGCGACACCATGTCTACTGTTGCATTCCGAGGCATGTGCTACGGCGCACGTGGGAAAATGGTATCATCGACAAAACACTCATCGCTACGTACAATTTACTCCGTACCCGTCTCGCTATTGTGCCAATGTCAATGATCGATGCCTAAATACGGTACGTGGTCTGGTAAACAGATAGAAACAAGAGCACACTTGTGCCATTCATGGCATCAGCATACAGGACATCAGCACCGACTTTGCTTGCATACTCGTAAGGGAGAAATCTATGTATATCTCATCAGTATGCACTCTGACCAGCAAATCAAAATATCTGTACCGGATCCCCGGGACAAGCCCGCCGCCGCGTTTTGGAAATTTGACCCTTGCAGCTGGCGCAGCTAAAAAAGCGATCCAGATTGGATTTGTGGTGGTGGGTAAGAAACAACGTGGGACATTGCATTTGCATACAGCCAGCCAACCATTCTTGCAACCCCGACCAAAAAGAATCCACGAGCCACAGTTCCTAAGAATAGAGAATATCGAAACGCTGTGCCTCCTCGTTGCCGCCCGCCCAATGAGGTCCTGCAGCCCTAATGATTGGCAACGGATATCAGAACACTGCGACGACGAGATTTTTCTCTTCCACGAGTCAACCTGCATGTAGTGCTAAAAACAAACATTGGGCGACAATATTCTGCAGATGCTGGATTGTTAGCATGACGACATTGGCCAGAATGGTTGTACAACCTGCAAATATGGGCGGGCTCCCCCCATGGCTTGTTTCCCAAGCTCCGCGTTGGACATTTCTTCAGATGATCTACATACACCCCCAACCCCAATCATCTCCTACACACAGCGGCGTCTTGAGTCCTGACTCCTGTCGATCAGGGTTCGTCCGTCCAATGATCCGCCCAAAGTACCTGCCGACTACTCAAGTCGGGGTGTGTGACGTCGGCTGACGAGCCCGACTCTCGAATAGCGCTCTCAATTAAGGTGTCGATGAGATAGTAGGTGAAAGTTTTTTGTTTCCTTTGCTTTTCCTCATTGCCGTGACTGCCGATTTCGAGGGTCGTCCTTCCTCTGGGTTGTTCGCAACGGCGTGGAGAGCAATAATTGATTTTCTCTGTGCTAGCCTCGTGCTTTAATTGATGTTCATTTGTTAGATAGAGATTATGACTGCCATGGGGAATTCTCTCTGTCAGGATACGGCTTCTAGAGCGCATGCAAGGCTTACACCGGTGATGCCCTGGGCATGTTCCCCGTCAGACACACTAGTCCTTATACAGGGACCTCTCTAGGCTCAATCTCACGCACATCATCAATTTTCGGTAAAGTACCCAGGTAGACTTTCAGGACCGCGGAATATGATCATGTAGGTACAGGCTACAGGTCATTGTGGTGGCTGCCATGATGCATACACAAGTTACATGATCTGATGAAGACGGGACCTTTTTCTCATCAGGGTTCTTTTCTTCACAAATGCCGTGCTGACATGGTGGTTCATGGCCTTGATTCATCACATCTGCCTTTTTCTATTCCATCTAGTCATAATTTTGAATTTTGAAGAATTTGTCTGGGCTAGCATGGCTAGGCATGGTCTGCTTCTTCCTCGTCTTTGCTGAACTGGCCCGATGGCTCGTGTTCCCCAAATTTTACACTTTAATTATTTTTTCTGGCTTCCGAGTTCCCCTAGGTCCGCTAGTCCGCCGTCTGCTGGGCGGGAAGCCTGATGAACTCTTTGATTCCCGCATCTCAACAAGAAACAAGCAAAAAAAAAAAAAAAGGACAAACGAAAACCCCCTGGTTACGAGGAAAGGGTCGCCCAAGCCATGAAAAGCCAGCCTCGCAAAGCAAAGAGTCTCTCTCAATGGTATGATGACGATGATGAAGGATAGCAGTCAATGATCCCTCCCAGGACCTACATCATCATCTGCGCCTTGGACCACAGAAAAGGCATCACATTGGCATCAATGATCACACGCATACAGCACCTAACCCACCCCCCACTATATGATCATGTCCATGCTCTCGTTCCATGTATGCGAATGCTGCTCATCAACACTCAAACAAGGGAAACACGCAACCAACAAAAGCACTTGTTTGGTGGGCACTCTCTCGCGTCCGAGCGATCTGGTCGCCAGAAGTGCGCACGCTTCCGGAGGGTCTTGGGAGGATTGTGGAGAGCGACCAGATTTCCGTGCTGTCATCGACCAGGAAAAGAAAAGTTTCGAGAAGCATTCGAAAACTGGGTCGCTTCTAGCGTAGGAGAGATATTAGCAAGAGTGGATCGCTGTACCGACAACGAAAGGATCTCCCATTGAACCCTGTAGATGCGTCAGACACGAACCCCCCTGAAAAGCGTGAAAAGCGAGCGACACCCGTCCGTCCTCCTCCAGTGAGCAGCGACTCTGACAGGGATCAATTTTTCAATTTTTCCTTTCTTCTTTGCGTCTAACGCAACAAATCCGAAGGACTGGTCGCCAGTCGGTCCCAGACACACAGCTCCAGCGCCAGCCAAGCCAGCATAAGCACCCAACGTAGGCAATCCACAACCAGTTGCCAACCAACAACGTTCTGTCCATGTTAGCGTCCAACGGGTAGGCAGGGAAGCGGAGTAGAGGGTACATGTGTTCCCTTGGGAAAAAAGCCCTTTCGAATCTTCGTAATGGAGCCCTGTCTGGGCAATGAATGAATGGCATGGCAAGCGTCCGCTGGGAGTGCGTTCTTGGGACTCACCGAGGGGGAGGGATACGTTTTGCTGAGCGCCGACCAGGATGCGTCCTTTGGGTTTCGCGAGCGGGCGGGCTGGCGGAAAAGCGCGAGGGAGGGCAAAGAATGGAAGAATGACTGGGAAAGAAGAAAAGGGAATGGTGATGAGCAGACAGGCCACCTCATGCACCGAACTTCCGATACGACAACTTAATTACTACATACAACAGCAACAACAAGCCTACTTACATTCCCTCGAAGCAACAAGCAATCAATGTAGCAAGCAAACATATGCCAGCAGTATGTGACAATCAATCAATCTTCAGGGACCGAACCCCAGGGACGGAAGGAAAGCAAGCAAGCAGCAGCAACAACAACAGGTTGAAAAGAAAAGCGACGAAATGATAAAACAGCAAACCAGCATTGGCAAGACTTCGGATCCAACAGAGGTGGTTCCCGGCAAGCTTTGGGGGGACTGCTGCTGCTGCGAGGGTCTTGTCTTGGGTCCTAGCAGCAGCAGAAGAGAAGCAGCAACGGAGCGAGGCAGGCCCCTACACCAATCCAAGGACACCCATGCTCGCACCAAGAAACCCCATCCGCTCAACTAATGCACCAGCACACCATGCTAAACCCATGCCACGTCAAAGCCAGGCCAAACCATGCCAGAAAGCTGTACCGACCTAACCCTGCTGGGCACGACGACTCCATCCTTGGAACATTGGAACATTCTGTTGTGGAAGTCGAAGGTGTCCTGGGTCCCTCCCCCCCTACCCTACCCTACCATGCCCTTTCAATTGATCCCTTCCCTTCCATGAATTGATTCCCTGGCCAGGTATCTCGGACACGCCTTGTCCCCTCAAAGGTACCCCGGCTGGCTCATGTACCGCGCTAAGTGACTATTATCCCTGAAAGAAAGTATCTTTTTATTTTATTTTATCTCTTTATTTCTTGAGTCTCTGTCAATTACATGCTTGCACTATGGTAACTGGTCTAAATGAGCCCAGCAGCACCAACCCTTTTCTTCTTCTTGGTCCTGGCCGCCCCTGGGGGAGACCAAGCAAGCAGGCTATAAGACAGTTTGGTTCCCTTCGTCTGTTCTAACTTGGAAAACCTACCATCTCCTAAGTTCATTTACTTTCCAGTGTATCAATAGAGCCTCTCGCGCTCCTCTTCGCATCTCTCGTCACTCTCTCTAGCTTGCCATCTGTATCTTTACTGCTTGCTGCTGCTGTTTTATCCGGCCTCTCGCGAATACTTGCATTTTTGCTACGAAGAAAAAAAGAAGAAGAAGAACCAAAAGAGTCCAGACGACCACCCCTAAGGAAAATATTACCTCTCTCGGCGACACTCATTGCTGCTGTACAACATACAACCCAACCAGTTCCAAGGCTGTTCTGTTTCCGTGCTGCATATTAGCGACCGGTACCCTCCTGCCTTTCAGCCCAGCGCGACCTGCATCGTACCTGGCATACATACGAGCCCTCCGGACAAGCGAAACGACAATAATCCACGACAACAAGACCTATAATAGCTCGCGCACCCGAAACCTGCGTGACCTTTCGCCAACCAGATCCCTACAGGTTCCTAGAAACCTGTTCCTGAATTCCCGACAAAGACGGTCGCCTTCTCTGCATCCTTCTCTGCTGTCTCAGGCACGAGCACTCGGGATTCGCATCCGCTTGAACACGGGCTCTCTTTTTCAGCTCTATACGACAAGGAGGCCAAGATTCGATAATAGTAGCTCTTTTACGCACGCAAATTCGACTATATATATACCAGTCTGCCTCTCGTCACTACACGGTCTCGACGCTTCCGGTGCTGATATAAGACGCTCAATCGCGACTCCTGCTTGATTACAGCAACATTTCGATACCAAGTCTTGGATACTTCTTTTTTGGTACTGCCGCCTGCGAGAACCTGGTCTGTCTGCCATTCGACAGCACTCCCTGCACCTGCAGCACCATCACCTCAAGCATTCTTCGCCAATCCCACCCTCGACCTCTAACATCGCTGTATTACTGCGACCTTTTTTAATTTTTGGTGAGTCAGACGCCTACCTCCGAGATATCCTTACCTTTCATCATCTTTGCCAACGTCCGCGTTGCTGCCTTGCAATCTCGTCATCAACAAACCTGGGAGCTTGGCGGCGACATGGAACTTTTGTTTGGATCTGAGCTGCTCTCGTGGTTTGCCTGTGATGTAATCACCAGCAGATCTGTTTATATATATCCACAGACACTTGTCAACTTCTCTGGGGCTGCTGGCTAACGATGGATCCTCCCTGTGCAGACACAATTTTCACGCACTCCTGCAAGAAATATCCACAATGATTGACACTGGCTTCTCAACATTTGCCAACATGGGCCGTGGTGCCTATGACACGACTGGCGTCCCCAAGCCTCCCCCGCCGAAGCCTCAATAAGTCTCTGAACTCGCATATCATATATGCAGAGCAAAGAGAGCGACTGGAGCACATTGCTGCACTCGCATCCTCCCGACGCGCTTGGCGCATCACCTACCGTATTAATCGCTTCTGATTCCGAACTGTACACCACATTTATGGCGACCTACGAACCGCATTCCGATTAACACCTAATACAAACACCACGTTCCGGTGTAAAAAGATACACAATACGGCTCGGCGCCACTTGCTTCCCAGCAGCAAGGGAGGACAACTTTTTTTTTTCACGCTTGTCATGCGCTGCGCACTCTTGCAATTTCAACACTTTCACGGCGTTCAAAATAGACTGGATGGGACCGCCTGGGCAATTACTCGTTTTGTCTCTGATTGTTTTTTTGCTCGGGCATTTTCAGAGTTTCGGAATATGGTCGATCAACGCCATTGTGCGAGTTTCGACTGTTCCGACCACGACATCTGCTGTTACCTTGGCTTCTGGGAATGTGGCTTTTGTTCCACCCCCATCCCTTGGGATCCGCACCAAGACGCGCGCCACCGTGTCTTGGTTCGCTGAGCGCGCCGTTCTCACTACTACACACTTTTAATACCCCCCTTTTTCAGTTCTACAATCATGGTCACACAGCACACGGATAATGGGGAATTTGGTTTACAGAAAATTGGGTACGGCTGGGAAAAGAACTGCTTTGGGTTGCATATAGACTTTGATTTGTCTTTCCTTTGTACGCACACACCGGAACGAGCACATCTGGGATCCCCTCGCGGGGAACGACGACCCTCCTGGGTGTCACGGCTTGTACTGCGATGGAGTAGGAAACTCCAAACGTTTCTGGGTTGATTTCACTGACGGATAATTGGCAACACTTTTTTGAGCGGCTCGCGCCGACCTGTACCTTTGTTGAGGTTTCCAGCCATTTCGTTATTTGGCTGGGCTGGAACCCAGCCGATAGAAGATACCCCCCAGTTTTAGACTGTACAGTACTCCCGCGAGCACAACACACTCTCGGTGGCTTTTCAAGTTTTTGAGTTTAGAAAACCACGGATCAATCAATAACCTATACTATAACATCATTGCTTCTTGTCTTCTCTCGCATTGCACTTGTGACGTCTGAATTAGAGAAAGAAGAAGGCAAAGAAAATAAGAATTGCTTAAGCAAGCCGAGGCAAGCCACTATCACGAATGATCGGGCAGGACGGCATATCGACCCTGAGACATTATGACAAGTCTATTGGTTGTTTGCTTATTTCCAAGAAACCCTTGCCCTACCCAGCGAATTTTTTTTGGCCTTGTTTGTTCCTGCCTCATGTTTGATATGCGAACCATAGATCTGTACTATATTACGATACTGGGTTGCTGCAGCGCTCGCGCGGGAGGGTATACTCAACCTGCATCCGCAACAGGCCCAAATGGCGAGCATGAGGGTTGCTTCCACGCATGCACGTCCGCCGCGGAGAAAGGGGAGGGCGGATGGAGCAAAGAAGCAAGGACACATGTGTCGATATGGGTATGCTATTCGCCTTGTCGCCTGTTTGTCCTGTTCGTTTTTCCTCCTGACTTTCCCAACCCGAGACAGGAGAGAGGCCAGAAAGCAACCAACAATGTGTGGTGATGGCGCCCCTGGGCTAATATGAGATACAACGAACGCCCAGCAGGCGAGGCAGGCAAACGGTTGTGTGACATTGCATGAGGGAAGAAGCAAGCAGCTCCAAGTATACATCTATCTATCCGCTGTCAGACCCCAGGCCGTAGGGAGACAAACATCGATGATAATGCACCCCTGGTCCGTCGTACGCATCATCGTGATGATCGTATATGCGACCCAATCCCCGGGAGTCGGGACCTGGAACCTGCATTTGGAGCTTGACAGTTGCTTCTTCTTGTCATCCCATCATACCCTTCCTCGCTTAGACGACAAGAAAAAGTTCGCATCGCAAGGAAGCACGATTAGAGCCTATTCGGTGGAGCAGAGAAAAAGAAAAAAAGGAACCAGTTCATCTTTTCCCAGTGTATTTGCTTTTCTCTCGTTCCTCGCATCGGTTCAAACCCTGAATTGAGATATACCCGCATGTCTGTTCGCTGCTGCTCAGGTACAGCATACGCAAACAACGTTGTACAGAGTACGTACATGCAAGTGAACTAAACATGAGAGCCGGTTGCCTTCTCTCTCTTGACCCCAGCCTTGGCTCTCGTTCTACATATCTCTTGGGCCCCGATTGCCCAATGAGTAGAGAGGAAATGTGGGAACACACGATGGACAAAAAGGAACAAAACGTTTTTCTCCCCTTTGGTCAGTTGGTTTAGGCTGGCCGCCTGCAAAGCTAATGCACGATTTTAAGATAGGGGGCTGCATATGGTTTCCAGCTACCGCGTCGTCGGGTCGGCTTTTTTCTGCTTTTGGGTAGGAAAGAGGCTAATTGATGTAGCTGGCTGCTAGCACACGAAATGGGTACCGCTACGGATACAACGAAGACTTGGGCAACAGCAGAACTAGACAAGAGAGGAGAAGGTCAGGAAGATTCTCCTTAGACGAGAACTACAAGCTTGGAGAATGGGCGAGGCAAGGCCGATCTTTTGTTTTTCGGTCCGGGTCCTTTGAACTCCAGTCCTCCAGGTTTGCCAGGCCGGGTCTACAATAATTGTCTAACCAAAGTGGTAACCCAATCCCTTCTTGATGGTTTGCCCTTTCTTTCCTTTTCCATCTTTCGTCCCCGTACTTTTCGTATTCTGTGCATGCCCATCAATCAAACCACTGAAACGGGGGCATCATCCAACGTTCAATTTCTCCGGAGGGAGGAGGACCTCCAATCTCCATGATTCGTCTACGTTTCCCCTTCCATCAAACATCGACAAGAGGAGGGGGGACCTCCCTAACCTAGCCCCCCTTGCCACGATGCTTTCTCGCTCGCTCGCTTTCTTTGGTTTCTTTTTTAGCCTCGCAGGCCCGTCGAAGCCGGCCGGCTGACCATGTAACGCGGCCTCTTTCACCCGCAAACTTGAGGGGGGGTCCGGTTGGGAAGAACAGGCGTATGGAGTAAGTATCGAGCCCATTACTCGTGGCTTCTTTTGGCGCTCAATCTCGCCCGGGGGGCCATCTGACTTGGGGAGCTTGCCACTCCCATTTCCATGACACGCATGGTGCCTGGCCTTGCATCCCAAAGCATGATGCCTGGGCCCCTAGAAGAAACGAAGAAAGAGAAAGAAGAAATGATGCTTGTTGATGAACCCTCCTGTTGCAGCGTTTGGCTGACGAATGATTCGTTGAGGCTCGGGAAGCACTACAGCAATGTACATGCGTCGATACCCCAGAAGACCAAAGCGCCCGCCAGCCAGGACTATGGTATTGAACTTTTTCTTCTTCGCGGCTTGGACTTGGATTTGCCTCTCTGCTTTTCTTCATGTCGCTCGCCCCTCTAGATCATGCTGTCACTTTATTACAGGTTCATGCGCATGTATCTCGTATGCATGCATCCAAATGCGACGAAGCTGCGAACCATGAATGAAATCATCAGCCCACACTCTTTCTTTCTTCTGTGCCTGTCTAGGGGGGCCCAGGCTCTGTACCTACACTACAATCAGACTTCCAAGCTTCTTCCCTTTCGGATCTCTTCCCCCGATGCCCACTCTCTTGCATATATGACACGGGTACCTGCCGCAAGGCCCCATCACACTATGACGAACGAGACTTGTTACGCATCGAGCAAAGCGGCTGCCGCTGCTTTCTGCTTTGCTACTTCTGCTTGCATGCATGCAGAATAAGGAACAAAAAGTAAATTGAAAAGACCCGTGACCCTGGAAATTTCTGGGGCCTGCCCCTCGGATGTCCTTCCGGTATTAAGAAACGAAACACGAGCACTTCGTAAGCTTCTTTTGTTTTTCCTCTTCTCGGCTCTGCCTCGTAACTGCAGTCGGTCTCTTCTTCACTACATACTTCCAGTCTCATGCAAGGCTGGAATGGGGTTCGACGGAATCTCTTCCATCGACGCCATGCCTACGTATTCGTGACGGATGCACACATCCTTTTTGACGTGGCCGCACTTACTCACTTACTCTGTCCGTTTCTACCTGTGTACCCTAGACATGAGGATCCGGAAAGAACATCGATTTCGACGCATGCGCCATTGAGCGTCACTCACCCATTTGGCAGATTCCTCCACCAATCCATCCCATCTTGACCGAAACCCCCCTTGGCGCTGCTGAGGTGGTATGAGACGCAATCCCACCGGGAGCAGATCAGGGCCAAGATTGTCCATTGGGTATCAAATCCTAAAATGAGGTTGCGAGCTAGGCTGACTCATGATGACCTTCTTGTGCAGCTACCTACTCAGGCCGGCGGGTTAGTATCTAGTTTGAATTTTTCCACGTCAGCTTCCAGAAGCTTTGATCATGGTCATAGTCACCATGATAACAAGAGGCTGGTCGCACGTCAACCTCTGGGGGACACAACTGCCGTCGCCCAAATCTTACACCCGACGTCATTATCCTTGCGAGAATTAAAATAACCACCCACACGGGCATCCGAGCTTCCCATATCAAATCAAAGAGGATATGTATCAGCAGGATATCGGCAGACAGGGAGCTCGCGCCATGTGTATCTTGCCACAGGGCAGCGTAATCTTAAACCCACGGATCGTATTCGTGCTCAGCAGTCAGCCCAGCCAGCCCGACATGCGGTGGTGTACCGTACGGAAGCATCGGATGAGGATTGATGGTAGACCCAAGCTCAACGGCCTTATCAGCCTTCAGCCAATCCACGGATTTGTGAAACCCACCTACTCTGTGTGATCCTCTCAACCACGAACGAGTACGGCATCCTGTTTCCTCTGATAGTTTGCGCCAACGATTGAAATCGTCCCAACCGTCTGATTGAATCCCCCGCTGCGCTTCTGAACCCCCCACGGACACGCGGCGGGCAAGGACTTTTCGTACTACACGGAACTACCAGCTGCTGCTATTTTGGAGGAAAATCCGAAGAGGAATCCCGTCACAAATGCCACGTGGGTCCTCCGCGGCATCGTAGTTGCAAGGCGATCATGTACTTGTGCCCCCAATAATTCCCGCCGCGTCTTCCGTGAGGCTTGCCGGCTGTCGGCTTTTCCCCCCAGGATTTGCAGCTTCATGTTTGCATCGTTGCGAGCGAAACGTGGGAAGGCCGGAAAACAATGTTACATCTCACACATCTGCCGATCGCGAGCCCCATAGGAGTCAACTGTCAAGCCTGGCCAAGACGAGCCAAGCCGGGCTTGCTTGAGAACCCCATTCCTCACATCACCCAGCTTATTGTCGACGATGCTCTTCTATACACCACGTGGGGTTTTCTGCCCATATGGGCCCGCACATATCCCGCCCCGAGAGGCCATGCCGCGCGGGTTCCCACGCCCTATCTAAGTTGAGATATGCACGCTGTGCCGGTCCCGGGCCGTATGTGAGAAGTGATATGTGATATATGCAACTTGGGGGAATTTCCGCTCTTTTTCCAAGCCTGCCGGGACCCACGAAACTCGCAAGGCTGAGGCTGAGCGAGGGCGGGAGAGTTTCCTTGTCATGTCTCAGAGTCTCCCAACGGTAAGGCTGGATTTAAAGCGAGACATTCTCTCCTTCCATCTTTTCCGCCAGTGGTCAGACTAGTCAGATACATAGACCCTTGTTCTTTTTTTCTGTCTCAGTTCAGCTGGATGGTGGTCATATACTATATTATATATTTCAACCGTTATCGAGCTAGGGCCTGGGATGGATGATGTTGGAAAGCACAACGTGGGAAATGTCAGATTGTTCCCGGATCTGGGGGTCCGCTGTTGTTGTTTAGTGATCACTTATATGGACGTTTTTCTATTCCGGAGTCCTTTTTTTTTTATTTTTTTTTTCCGTGACAGAACAAGACATACATACCATCACGACCGGCTGCTTATATCGGGCTTGCGGTCCTGAAACATGAACTGAGATAACAAGCTCCCAGGTTCAATGTACAAGTCCAGCCATAAGCATGAGCATTCCAAATTTCAGATTAGGTCCAGAGACGTGGTATGAGTCTTGTTCCGAGTGGCTTGAGATTTTCAAGCCACGGAGTGCTGCCAGGAGGATTTCGGGGCTTTCTGAGAGATGGCTATCATAATTTCTAGAGGTAGCTCAGACAAAGCTGATCTATGGAATCCTTCTATAGCTTGGCGAGCGGATTTGTGACTTGCTCTGGAAATAGATACAAGCAGGCATTTAGACCCAAATTCCGCGCCAGTTTTGATCCTGGGCTTTCCTGACGGGGCTGGGAAGATGACCAAGCCTTTGTATCGAAATTTCATCCATCCCAACCCGGTACTCATCTCTCATCTCATATCTCCGGATACACATCACTGTCACTCGTCAGTCATACACCCTTTCCATCAGCTTCGACATCTGGAACGGGCTCGGTTTACTTACGTCCTCCTAATCAGCGGCATCCTCTCCCGGACCGACGCCAGCTGCTCGAGGTCGATATCCACGATCCCGAGCTGGCCGACGGCGCCGTCCTCGGCCTCCCACGCGTCGTCGGTCTCGCCCACGACGCCCTTGAGCTCCGCGCACACCTTGCCCCACGGGTCGACGACCAGGCTGCGCCCGTAGCTGACGCGCTTCCCGCCCGGCCCGTGGTGCCGGCCGACCTGCGCGGCCGCGACGACCCAGCTCTGGGTCTCGACGGCGCGGGCCCTGAGAAGAACCTCCCAGTGCGCCCGGCCCGTGGGCACGGTGAACGCCGACGGGTACGTCAGGAGCTGGGCGGGGGACGCCGCGAATGGAGAGGTCGGGCCCGGCTTGGCCAGGTGAAGCGCCGCCTCGGGGAACCGCAGGTCGAAGCAGATGAGGCTGCCGACGCGGCCGACGGGCGAGGCGAACGGCGGGGTGAAGGACGGCCCGGCCTGGGCCGAGGCGGACTCACGCAGCGACGCGTAGTCGAACAGGTGCAGCTTGTCGTAGCTGGCGTCTTCTTTGATGTGGCCGTCCTCCTGGATCCAGATGGTGCGGTTGTAGAGCTTAGTCGTCGCGCCGTCTCCTCCTCCGGACGACGGGGCCGAGGTGAGTACCGGGTTGGACACGGCCGACGGGCCCAGCGCCTGGACGGCCACGGGCACGTGGATGCCGACGTGGACGGCGATGGAGTGCCGCGCGGCGGCGGACTGCAGACCGGTCACGAACGGCGAGGTCGCGACCGGCTTGGCGAGCGACAGGGACTCGGCGGCCGAGGTGGCGATGTAGTCCGAGGCCTCGGGGAGGAAGAGGACCTGGGAGCGGTGGTCAGAAATATGTGTATAATTTTCAACGAACATGTCCGTATTATCCCAATCGAATGTCAGTTGGGATAAAAGTCCAAACTTGAGAAGTCTACCAGTATCTTTAACCACCAGGGAGCTTGGATCTCCGCGTCGGGGATGAGGGCCCTCCTAGCTCTGCCGCACAAACGTCGGGCACATATCCGGAGTTCCGATGCTATCACGGCCACAGAAACACCAGATATATCAAAGCAGTAAATGGTCATACCTTTGCGCCGGCGGCTGCCGCTTTCGAGACGAGTCTCACGCACTGCTCGAGGTTGTGCGTCATGGACGCCGAGGAGCAGATCTGCCCCACTGCCTATGTCAGAAGAGACGTCAGCATCTTTTGTCCTCGAGCCAGCCGGGGGCATACTTACCGCTATTGCCATCTTGATCAATATTGCATATGCTCACTTGTCCTGATGTTGTAAGAGCCGGAAGATGGAATATGAAAGTCAACGACACCTGCTATCTACTATCTGGACGAGGGGGAGGATCCGTCTGGGCTCCGTTGCATGTGGGGCCGATGACCGGCTTGGGCTCGCTCTATCAAGCCGACGGAGCTCATCCGGGCAGGAAACGGCAATGCACTTCAATGAACCTGCCCAAGAAAAAAGAGCATCATGACGGGAATATTGGGGAGGGGATGGGACTGTCCAATTCATGATCTAGATTCAAAAGTTGATGTTGTAACGTATGTCCGTCCATCTTGCCGGCATCTTCTATGGTGGAGGAGATCAGGATTGAATATAACTGTGCCCAAAATTGTAGCATAAACACGTCTGATAAGAACAAATAAAGCACAGAAATTCTTTTCTAGAGGAGAAAGGTTCGAAGAGTCCATACAAGCAATCATGTAGCAAGAATGAACCGTCTACTGCCGCCGCCAACGTAGTGATTGATGGCCCTCGCAGTGGACTTGAAGGGTTTCTAGCGGATATCATTCACTCTGACAACATCTTTTAACCAAATCCGCTGCGTCTAGCGTCAGAGGCTCTGTCTCTACGCGCACGGGGCCGACGCCGACGGACAATAGCCATGCTGTTCTCCAACACTCCGTCGATCTGCCGCCGTGACCTTCCGGCACACCCCCGCCCTCGCCAAACTCCTATCTTCAACGCCAGCCCGGCCCGACGACGCGTACTATGCTCCGGTAATCATTGTCTAGACGCGGCCTCATTGCCATTCCCTCTCATCAAGCCGCGGGTAAAGCTGCACCGGTTCCCTGTCGTCCGGCGCCCAGAAAATCTTGTTCCGACGTTTGGGACTGGGAGGTTGGTTCGGCCGCGCCCAATCTCCCAAAGAAACGGCCTGGACGCGTCTGCAAGAATGAGCAAAGAGTATTCATATAGGGATTTAGTATGCTCGTACGGATTCAACGATAGTATGGGCCAGAGCCTGCTTGCCCGGAGCCAGCGGTACACCGGCATGATGCGGCCGAGTCGGGCGTGGGATTTGCCGACTGCGTACGCGCCGGGGTCTTCTAAATAAAGGCAGAGAAGAATGACTAAAAGCATCGCCGCGTGTACTGATAATTCTTGATCAAAGAATTCCAAAATAATTTGATTTGAAGTTTGGGACTGGTTCAGTACGGGAATTGTTGTGTCTGGGGGCTTATGAAGTGCTCCTGTCAGTTGCAGTCGTCGTCATGGTCTTGATGGCAATAAACAAAGAAGAACGGGCGAAGGAGCTACGGAATCACCTTTGTCAAAAGAAGGAAGTCGCCTTCCAAGAATTTGCTGTTCCTTCAGTCTGTCAAGGTAAGATCATTTGCAACAAGGAAAGTCATAATTTGTAACAAGGCAGAAACTGGCTTTTCCAATCGGCGTTTCAACCGAAAATCTCAAGGACTTCTATGCTCTATTCATATATAAGATGTGTGGCAGAATGTTCATAACCATTACTCTCAAAGCTCAACTGTACTCTCGCCTTGCTTGGAGTTTGAAGGATAGCACTTGAAGAGGCCACTGCGACTGTCCGATCCCACGCCCTGATGCACCTGCAAGATACTATATGGATCAAGCCACTCTTTGAGCCTCAGTAGCCGGGCATAGTTCTCCTCGCCCCAAAAGGCTGCTACTGCCGCTGGCTCGGGCTCGAACAGGTCGGCCTCGTTGAAGTAGGCGCCGCCTCGCCGGGTCAACTCTCTCAGCGGATCCATGGCCCTGCTGACCCCTCGAAATTCGTCCCGTACCTCCTCGGCCGTTGCCGTTGCCGCATCCCAGGCCGCCGTGTAGACGACGTGCCAAGCGGCGCGGCGCCAGGCCGGTGAAACGGCGCTGTCCTCGTCCCGAATACCACGCGACGGCGCCACCAAATGCAGAGTCACGCCGAGCTGCGCCTGCGTAGCCGTGTCGAGGATGGTGTCCAGAAGCACTGAGCGATCGGCCTCCATCGCAAAAACAGATCGCGGGATCAGTCGGGAGGCCCGCGCGAATCCAACGCCGATGCTGGGACTGTCCCGCTCACGGATGTGCCGTGCGTATAAATTGTAGAAAGAGCCATACGACTCCAGGGATACGGTAGCGCCCAGCTGATTTGCGAGATCGATCAACGGTCTGAGAGACACTTCGGCGTCTTGGATGGAGAGGCGCGGGTTTAGCAGCTGAACGGAGTAGATTCCGTCGGGGCGCGGGCCAGCCGGAGTTGCGCGGCCGCCCCAGCCGGCGTCGGACCAGGCTTCGGCGTTGCGGGCCAACACATCGAGAAGGCGGCGCTGGCCAGCCACGCTGAGATCTCGGAAGGCAAAGTAGGCCCATTGGAGCGAGTTGAGGCGCGGTAATGCGCGCATCGACATCTCGGTCACGACGCCAAAGGTGCCGCCGCCGCCTCCTCGGAGGGCAAAGAATATGTTACTATTTCGGCAGCGGTTGGCGACCGTGTAGGTACCATCGGGCAAGACGACTCGGAGCTGCTGGACATTGTCCACCCCGAGGCCATAAACAGGCGACAGACTGCTGTATCCGCCGCCGGCGATCCAGCCGCCGGCCGGTGCCACCGTTCCGGATGAGGCCCCCACGATCGTTACATTATGCAGGTGGGCAAAGGCGTAGATGTCGTCGAAGCTGTGGCCTGTACCGAAAGTGACTACGTCACCAACATCTTCATCGCAGCCGTCGGGCACAAAGTCCTTGTCCAGAGAAAGCATCGGCTTGTAGTTGTGTACCCAGAGGCTGATGGAATCGGGACCAGCGCTACGACCTTGGTAGTCGTGGCCGCTATTCTTGACGACGACGGGCACACCATTTTTGTTGGCAAAACCCAATGTATTCCGGATATCTTCGACGTGGCGTACGTCGACATAGTAGCGAGGGAGATTACCCCGCGTGCACTCTATGCTCGAGTCGCCTAATGCCGATCTGAGTGACAATGGACACCCGGACCTCGTGCTCTGGCAGAGATCCCAGTTCCCCTAGATCCCCAGGCGATCAAGTCAGTATAATCCGAGTTGTCAACGTACTGCCAAGATAGAGCAACATACCTGCGCATATCCAGCAGGATGTGAACTTAGATAGGACATGTTATTGCTGTTGATCACGGCCTCCATGCACTCGGTGAGATCCGGCCGTGCCGGGTCGCCATTGAATTCATCGTAGCACGGCAGGCCAAGCGGGACATTGATGAACAACCGGCCGCCGACCGAGTTATTTAGAGCTCTCCATTGGGCATCCGATACTTTTTGGATGTGTGGCGAGTCCTGGTTTCGTGCGCCTCCTGTCAACGGGATCTGGTGAGCATTGCAGAAATGCCGTATCGAGACGAGGAGTGCTGCTGCGAGGACAGTCGTCTTTAGTAAGGGCTGCATCGTCTGTGTAGTCGCACTAGAAATCGTGCCGCGCGACAATTTTCGAGATGTCAGTAGCTCATCGACGTGATATATCATATGTCAGTAGAGACTATATCCTGTGGTTTATCGTCAAGGGCGTGTTGGTGGTTGGATAGTGGTCGGTGTATTGTTATTGTCTCGGTGAGCGAAGGCCGGTTGCGGTCGTTGCACATGAATTACACTTTCATGAAGTGAGACATCCACGTGGTGAATAACAGGGAAGGAGCGATTTCCCTCGCGCCTTCCCTCACAGTGTCAGAAGGTACACATATTCTTTTGCATATATACAGCCACTCGACACATTGATCTGTTGAAAGAAAGAGAACCGCGAATTTCTTGGGCCAATCCTGGCCTCAATCCGGCGTGTACTATTGTCTTCTATCAGCGCTATGTAGAGAACAAATCGACGAGACAATTCCGGGTGCAAAACAACAAGGAAAATATCGTGCCTTGGGGTATCACAGATTTGCCGATGATCCATTCTAAAGTTAAAAAAAAAAAAAAAAACACCTTTCCCATTCCTTTTTGCTGCCGAGTTGTCTTTTTTCCGCGTGGACGAACAAATGAAAAACAATCATTCCCGGCGAGGCTGACCTGATTCCAGTGTCTCAACGGGGGCACTTCCATCTCGCGACAAACTTTCTGTTGCTTGTTCACCCCAGCCCCAGACCAACCTCCTCCTCGCCGGGTAGGGGCGTTCGCGTCATCAATTCCCTGGCCTCATCCAGCTCTCGGAGATCCGCGACTGACATACTCGCCATGCTGGCATCTTCGCCTTGTCGTAGGAGCGGGCTGGGCACAGGACTGGGCACGGCGCTCGCGCTCTCGGGAGTCACAAGAGCTGGCGCGCTCATGGCTTTCTTGGACAGCCTGGCCTCTCTCAGCTCTTCCCGCTCTTTCATCAACTGCTTCTCGGCTTCGATGGCCTTCTCCCGCTTGGCCTCGACAACTTCTCGCTTGACCTCCTTGCGCAGGCCCTCCGAGGCTTGAATCAGACCATCGATACTAATGGCGTGGTTGGTCATTTGCCGGTTGATGTACGTGTAAATTTCGCTTGGTGCAGTGCATGCTAGTAGTTGTCGCTCGTTCAACTTGAGAAGTGCCAATGCGACCTGGAAGAGGAACGTGCTGCCATCGCCCGTACAGAGGATGACATCCCACACTCTGAATAGCGCCTCTGCACTGAGGCAGTCGGTAAAGATGCTCAAGAACCATTGAAACGTGAGCGTCTCGAGGTCAATGCACATGGTGTCGAGGTGTTGTGAGAGCTTGGGCAAGACTTGTGCAACGTACTGCCGCAGAACTTGCTGGTCTGCCCGCGAAGCAATGAGAGAATGGTCAAAGTAGCCTTCGGGCAGCATTTTCTCAATCATGCAGACCAGGATCCAGAAGGCCTCCTCGGTGGAAGGCATGATGAGGAGTAAGTTCGCCGCAATGAGATTCATGCCCTGGCAGTACCCGACATTGGGATTGCGTCGCGCATAGGCTACCAAAAGCTCGTGCAGCTTTTGTACACCCGGGCCGCGGAGGAAGAAGATGTTGTCCCGCAAGGTGCGATCAATATCTCTGTCGATATCAGTGACGGTGGCAGCATCGAGGCCTTCGGCACCCTGAGCCACAAGATCGTCATAGTATCCAGGCAAGCGCTTCGATGTTGCACCGCAAGCCTCAGACCAAATCTTCGGCCGCAAAGCCACGGGTATACCCGCCAGGACCAGTGTCCGAAACTCAATCCACTTGTTTCGACCTACTTTGCCCTTGACGCCAAGATCAGCGATACCAATAAGCTCGCCGTCAGCCAGCTTGGCCTCGGGAAGCATTAATGGGGCTTCTTGGTATCGTGCTTCGGCTGCGGCCACGGCGGCAGCCGCCGCGGCCTCGCCTTCCCGCCTGCGCTCTGCTCTGACCTTGCGCATGAACTCGTTCCACTTGAACGTCTTTTCTCGCTGTAGTGCATCGTGGACGTCGTTGAGTTGGTCAAGCAGAAGCTTCACTGGCTCAATGTCCTCCTGGGGTACCACATTGGCAGCTGCAGCCTCTTCTGCTGATTTCGCTGATTCGCTTGCAGCGGTCTCGTCGTTGACAGCCGCAGTAGTGCTTGCCGGCGGGAGGAATCCACGTTCCTCGGATAATATGAGACCAGGTGTTTGTACAGAGTCGTGTGCGCTAAGAACCTCGAGAGCAGAGGCCGTCATGGAAGGTGTGTGGGAAAGCAGCTCGGTTGGAAAGGTGGCAATCTTGAGATAGTCTTGCCACCGCTTTGGCCGCTCCATGGCTTCGTCCACGGAAAAGGGACTGTCCGGCCTCTCAATGTTTCCAGGTAAGGATCTGACCTCATCTTCGATAAGACTCGGCGATATGGTCAATTTGCCCGTGAGCATCTCGGTCCGGCTGCCTCTCTTCATCTGCAGTGCCACCTGAGCGGCTTCCTTTTGCCGCTTCCTCCGGCGCTGATCAAATATGAAGCCGAAGGAATCTGTCAAAAACTCGGAGCCAGCGTGATTGTTGTAGACGTGAGTGAGGATCGGTGGCTGGTTCTCTGGCGAGAAAATCGTGTCCATCTCCACAGGTCCGGAGTTATCCGGCCGTGAAGCTACTGGACTCGGAGGACTTGCGCCTCCATTTTCCCATCGCTCCAGCGGCGTGCTCCTCGGAGGCAGATTGACCGGCGCTGGCGTCGCCCGCCGCATGGCCATGAGAGCCTTTGGGCCACTTGACACGGCCCGACCAGAAATGTTGGTTCTCTCACTAGCTGCAGACGAGTTGCGCAGCGAGCCGCCCGGGCCGGCAGAATCCGATCTTCCACGCACAGAATCGCCATCCCGACCGGTAGCCCTCCCAGCAACGAGCTGCAGTGCCATGCTGGCTAGCGACGCTGAAGGCTTCCTTTGGGTGTGACCAGAGTACATGCTTGATGCCCTGCTAGAGCTTCTTACTGATTCCGCTTCTGGCGGCTTGAACAGGTCCTCCTGTATCGTTGGCCGCCGTTCGTTGGCCCGGGGAAGAACTTTCGAGACATCGCCATTGACACTGCTGGCCCTGCTGTTCCTCTTGCTCGTGCCAGTTCCCATGATCCAGTCTCTCCATCCTCGCATGGTCCCCGTAGCCTTGCCATCGCTGTCTCTCGGACCAGAGATGGTGTTGCCTCTAATCGTCGCGTCGTTGACACCGTTGATGCCGTACGTCACCGTGTCCTGCATGGCGTCGTTCATCATCTCGGACAGGCCGCCCTTTTTGGAATCTTCTTGCGCCTTGAGCTCTGCTTCGACCTCTCGCAACCTCCTTTCCAGATCCAGATTGGAGAGCCCACACTCTATGATGATCCGCCTGAGAGCGCGCTCCCTCTGGTCGGCCTTGCGCCGCATGATGGCAATCTGCACATCGCGCTGTGCCAGATCCTCGGCGACCTGGCGAATCAGGTTGGACGCACCATGGCGGGTGATGAGGCGCTGAATGTGGTCATCGTCGGCAAGGTGCAGAGCGCCGGGGATCTTGGTTGAGGATATGGGGGCGTCCTCGAAGAGTGCGTTCCGGGACGACCTGGGCGTCTCAGAGGTCAGGCTGTCCACAATAGAGTTGATAGACTGGGGATTCGACTGCTTCCTGTCGGCGGCGCCGGGCGTCCGGCTCCGCGGCGGCTCCGCGAAGCTCTCGAAGAAGGGCCTGGTCTCGCGTGGCGAGTCGGGCGAGAAGGAGGGGAAGGACGTCAGTGACTTGTCGGATGCGGCGACGGAAGAGGCCGAGCTCGAGGGCTGCGATGTCAGCTTGGCCCTCTGGCGTGACCTTGTGCGCAGAGTGTGACCTCTCCCGGCGGCAGAAGTACCGGACAGCTGTGACGCGGACCGCTCGAGTGGCGTAACAGTAGATGTCGAAGAGGGCTCGGGCTCCATGATGTCGTCGTCTTCTTCGTCTTCGTCGTGTCGCTGCGGTGCTCAACCATCGCTCTCCTTCTCGAGGCCTGGAGGGGGTTAGCTCAGAAAAAAGATCACGGTGGCTACCGCATAACGTGGAGGGTGAGAATGATGTGAATGAAAAAACCGGGCAGAAATCAGTGCTTGCATTTGGGAAACAAGAAAGTGGTGATGCACTGACGGGACAGTAGCGTAGCGCAGCGGAGTGGGACGCCCGTGATTGATGCGCCAGCCTAGACACAACCTAGAATGGTGGAGAGTGCCACGTTGGGTAGCCTGGGTCGGCAGGGAAGGGGCTTGTTTCGAATTCTTCTCTTCTGGAATGGGGGGACCCATTAAATTGTTGATTGAATGATCTGCCATGGTGTTCTTTTTGGCACCTGCTGCTGCTATTCTAGGTACTACGTAGGGCACTGCAGCTATTTTCGACCACTGCTACATTACTGAGCACTGTGGTATGTCCGTGGCACGTATAATAATACTGCCAAGAAAATCATAATCCTCCGGAGAATCCTGTGCACATGACAATCATCCTATCATAATCACTCACAAATCAGTACCCTCGCGTGCAGACAAGTACGTTGTCCATGATTACGTGCAGCACATCATGAACAAGCAATTCCATCTGCAGACGCCAGCACCAGTGTCAAAAGCCGTCGACCCCTGCCGGCCAGTCAGTAGTCGCGCCCCCTCCAAAAAAAGCGCGCCGTCGCCCAGATCGGGGAGGCTGTCAAAATCGACCTTTTCGACCTACCCATTGTTCTGGGACCCTTCCAATTTTTCGCCCCATTTCGCTCCTGTTCCTCTTGTTTGTGTGCCTACTGTGTAATAGCGTACCCGTTTTATCTCGTCAGGCACCCAGGCACCATTGGGCTAACCTACCTAGCACGATAATTTCAGGGTCCAAAGTTCCCATTCCCATGTTTGTTTGTGATCCATCACCTTGATGGCGGCTCGGGTACCCAACCACTACTACGTACCACAGACATACACACACACGCACTACCTCGACGATAATTTCCGTTGCACACGGTGTGATCTCCGTTGATCTAGAAGAAGTGTCAACATCACCGGACCATCATCATCGCCTCTTGGTCGGGATCTAACCCAAGCTACCTGGGTACCCCCAAGTAACTATAAACAAAATAGGCTGGACTCGAGTCGCGTTGGCCTAGCGACCATTTCCAACCTCCCAAAGGGACGAGAAAGTTACTTTTCGAGCAGAGGCCAAACAAATCAGCTCATTTGACCGTGCTAATGACTGGCGGCGAGGCTATCTACTCACTCATTAGCATATCCCGCGAGGACAATCTGTCACCGCCAACATACTGACAGCTCATTTCGATTATCTGAGTCATCATCTCGCAGCTATCTACGCCGTACACGATGGCAACAAGCTAGAGCTCGGAAACCATGGTGCTAATAAAATGGCCCCCTTTCTTTATCAAAGCACTTGTCTCTTTGACACAGAAGAGGAGCATCACACTGACATAGCCATTCTTCTTCTCACACGGTTTCAACCAACAGAAACTGTTGTAAAAGTCATATTGATCATGATTCTATTAGTATCGCTAAATGACGAGAACCCCCATCCAACGCTATCTGATCATCTTTCTGTCCGTTCTTTTATTTCTTCTGCTTCTTCTTCCGGTTCTTCTTCTTCTGCTGTTTCTTGCTCGGTGTGGTTGGGCTTTGCGCCGATGGGCTTTGCTCGGATGGACCCGGCTCAGGTGAACCATCATGGGACGTGCCATTCTCAGATGTGCCCGTCTTGGATGGTGTCTTCAACGGTGAGCCCTGCTTTTTGGCAGATCGGCACTCTTTAGATGCGTGTTCACGAAGGCCCGTAGAGCCAAGCCTCAGGGCAATGTCCAATCGCCTGTGATGTTTCTCGTCTTTGTCGTCGGTGCAATCTTTTATGGCGGTCCGCAGAATCTCCTCTTGTATTTTCAATAAGCATCTCCAGGTGCTTGCTTCACCTGGCTCGCCACGGAGGCACTCCTCTTGCGCTCCCAAAATTCTGGTCAGCAAGAACTCGGCTGCTCTCTTCGATATATCAAGAGCTGTTGGTCCTGTCAAAGACAACGGCTCTTCCTGGTTGACCTCGTTGTTATCGGTCTCCTCTTGAGCTCCAAGAGTTGGCGAAGGTGGTATAATGCAAACCTCGAGAGGGACCTGGGCTGGTGCGGACTGAACTTGATCGCTTGTTGTGTTCGAGTTCGCATTCTGCGCAATAGATTCGTTCGGCTCGCCCAGAGCATCCGCGCCTTCAGGCAGATCGGATGCATCATAAGTTATAGGCTGGGAGTAGTCATATTTGAAGAATTCTTCGGGGTCCATTTCGCAATCGTACACGTTGGCTGCGGTGATGAATCTCATGTCAGCGTGGTACTCGTTATTTGAGGAGATTCGGAATCGCAGGAAACATACTAAACTTGTCGTCAAGGACCCGAAGATGCTGGTTGCACAGATAGGGGTGCAAGTCATTTGGAAGTGGCGTCGGCGTGATGTGTTTTTTGTCTGGGCCGTGAGCAACTCCCTCCCCACGAGAAAGCCTCCGTTCGATGCCGTCAACGGCTGCACATAGGCGAGGAGTGCTTATCCTCACGTTGAAAAAAAGCTGGTCGTAGTGTTCACGCGTGTGGTCGTTGAGGCCTTCATCGGGGGCCTCGGCGGAGGCTTCGGCGGCCGGAGCTTCGGACTGTGACCCTGCGATGGTTTCGGGCTCTATACCTCCCGGGCCCATGCGATATGCCATGGTTGTCAAGATGCCACAAGGTGAATGGTTCTGAGCTCGAGAACCAATACGCGGCTAGCTTCATCTGAAGCGCCAAGGAAGAAAATAATGTAACAGATCGTCAGTCCAAAAGCGGAATGTCGATTCCTGTGGTAGAGGGTGTTACTGACGTTGGTAGCGAAATTCTTCTACAGGATAATGTTGAGAGCCTAGAAGAAGTGTTTGAGAAGAATGTCAAGTTAGTGTCGTGTTCAGTATCCAAACAGACTTGGACGCGGGACACATCTGGGGAAGCAGCGAGGGACTGTTTGTCGAGCCGTTTTGGTCATTCACTAATGGTCAATCGAGGCCGAAACCTTTGGTGCTGAAAGTATTGTAACCTCCATGTGTCTCGGTCCTGCTTGTCATGGCAAGGCAGTAGTAGCAGTGGCAGTAGCGGTGGCCATGATGACTACGAGTTTTCGATCGCCCTTGCCCGGCCACGGGTTTGAGTAGCGCTTGGTTATCGCGACTGATTACCATTTCCCGATGGAAAATGGCTGCTGGAAAAGAGGTAAACAGTTTCCTATAGTACTCGATTTTGTTTGTAGCTCGAGTAGAGTGCGCACTGGCAAGATAGCAGATGGTCATGAGTTTCCATGAAATCGAGCTCAACGGTAGAGTTGTCCATTGCCACGATTTGTTGTCTAAGTATCTTGGGACAAGACGGTAGGTTCTGCTCCGAATCCAGTCAGACGCTTCGAGTAAAGCTGTTTTACCTCAGCCAATGTCTGAAGGGGGAAAACAGGAAGGAGGGGCGTGAGAATGGAGTCCTGAGTTGTTCCGGAAGAGCTACCAAAGAGAGGGCTTGAGTAGCAGCCCGATATACCCGAGCAGGTTATCTGTGGTGGGTTCTACCTATGCCAGTGCGACAATCTGCTACAAAGCGAGAAAAATGTCTGGAGGAACAAAAGAAACCAGTCTTGGAAAGATAGGTACGCGTCTAGGGCAGGTGGGATACGACTGCAAATGTATCTGAGTTGCCTTCAAGTTGTTTGAAAAGAAACATCCAACAAATAAGTTCCGATTCCATTCGTGTAAAGTCAAATCATCGTCATATCCTCTCTGTGGCTTCTTTAACGATGGTTCGTGTTCTTGGTTTTTGAGTGGTCGAGAGAGCCAGTCTCATGGGCACATCTGTAACATGGGTTTCCATCGGCAATATTCTACTCTCCGAAGATATTGTAATGACTATCAAAGACTAACATGTCTCCTCGTAACAACTCATCTCCGACACCCAAGATGACGCCAACGTTGGCCGACCGGCCACGATTCGATACTCCTAGGTGACCTGACTTCGCCCTCAATCCATGACGATCTTGCTACCGGGCAATATCTCCTACGAAATGTTTGGCGCAAAGAGCAAAAGCCAATGTAGCCCCTTCCAGCGACTACAGAACGGCTTCACGGCATAATAGAAATAAGCCATCTTATGAGATGTCGTCGCCTATATACCTGCAGATAGTGGGGACTCGTCAATGCACTCGAGGCCAAATACCCCGATTGGCTACGCTTATCTGGGCTTGCCTAAACCTGCAGTCCAATAGGTAATCTGGCAAGACTGTCTCTCTTTCCTAATGAAGCGCACGTTGACTTTCCACCTGCAAATGATGGCGCGCGTCTTTCCTTCTGGGCGTACATATGCAGGTTTTTAAGACGAGGGACGGGGGGATGATTGGGGGCCACATATCATCTGCTTCGACGCATGTTTGTGTACTCTGTACTGTCCTGCAAGGTACACTCGACAATCGACCAATCGATCATCCAGCTCCAGGGATATGTTTCTATCACATGGGACAAACAAGGCAAGTCAACACACGCCCTGAGGATATCGATTACTGGCCAGGGCGATTATGCTATAGAAGCTTGGTAACTATAGCTTGCGCATTGCGAATGGAAATCTGTTCCCACCATGGCAATTGCCAGTCACCTGTAAAATGTGATGGCCACGGTCCCGGTTCTGGTCCTTGGAGAACAAAAAAAGCAAGAAACATGAGCCACAAGGAAAGACCAGGCCTCGGATCCGGCAAGTCCCTTGGATGAGGATCCTCCCTCCCAATTCCTCCTTGGAGTAGGTAATCAACGACTGCCGAGTCCTCTTCTCGGAAACCCCCCTGTCAGCGAGAGCGTTCAAGGACAAGGTAGGCAGCGTGACCCCCGGGCCCGGCGATTTTTACAAGTTTCTCGGCGGCATCAAGAGATCCCCATCCTGAGTAGTCATCCGTCGTTTCGCGAACCAGAGCCTAGACGCGCCTGGTTTTCCTTCTCTCCATTGCCTTGTGGCCCGGCAGTACCACACCCCGGGCTAGCATACGGAGTAGCACCGGGCAGTGTCTCTTAGTCAGTTGGGTTGCGCGGTATGAAAAAAGAAATCGTTTGGAAAGAAACCCACACCAGGGACCCCGAAAGTGTCGAACCCCCCTGCTTCTTCACTCTCTGATGGGCTGATTATTTTGCGGAGACGCACCAAAAAGTCGAGAACAGATGGCGCTGATTTATTTGTCGGCCGGGGGCCGATCCCGGCTGCGCGTTACGCGACCGAGGAAATTATAGCTTCGGGATGTGCAGAGCCAGAAGAGGACCCCCCCAGCCCGCCACGATTATCGCCAGACTGGCCGGGGTTTTGTTGGACTTGGACTTGGGTCGCTTGCCTAGACTCGGCTTGTTCCCTTTTATCGTGATGTGGGTCGGGAGGAAAGAAACTGAATGGAGGACACACACCCCCGGATCGAACCAGGTCTGCTCAGAAAAAATGTTGGGATACCTAGATACATACTGAATACAGCACCAATTACGTTGTGCATCGAAATAGGAATCCAGTCCAAGTCAGCAGACTGTTTTGCATAGAGCGGGATTCATCATTCGGGGGATTACATATATCGCGCTTGTGATGTATATATCTATGTGCGGCTTCTTGTCTAGGTATGACACGCTCCTGCTCGCAACTAGACTGCGAAATAACGTCGTGATAGAGCCTGGAGTCTGAAGTCTGGACTAGTACCTATCAATCATCCCAGTGCCCGTTATCATGTCATGTCCACCGCCATTTCTGGCATAAATTCCCGCAGACAGACTGCAAGCTTGATGGCGAATCACTCTGGCTCGATTGACGGGCCGTCCTGGGATTTTCAGTGTCATGTTGTAGGGAGGGATCAGCGGACAAGAAAGACAATTATGCATCGGATCTGCGGCCTATGGCGCGCAATATATTATTTGGTAAACGAGCGTCACTGATACACTCGTTCTTTATGACTCGTCAAGCTCTATGGTGAATAGACAATAATCCCGGCTTCCTTGACATGCAGTACGAGGTCCGGATCGCCATTTCGTGTGTAAGTGCGTGGTTGGATAGGTAGTAAAGGGGAATGGTATCGTCGTGAAACATGAAATCATGGGAGCCGCTTTGAAAATTGAGTAGAACCTCCGCGGGGGATAGATGGCTGCTCTGCGGCAACCTAGAGATATCGAAGCAATGTTGATGTTGCCCCGTCATGGTCTATAACCTCTTCTTCAAGTTTGCCGCCTGCATGAGGTAGTGTGTACAATGAGAAACCTAATTGCACCATGAAATAGAAAACCCCTCTCCATTACAACGCTAAAACCACAAATGAAAACGAGAATGCTGGTATAATGTAAAATTTATGCTTCGAAATGCCTCGATGATAAGGGTTCAAAATTAATGTCTCGAAATAGTCTTCTTCTTTTTTTCCTTTCTCCTTGGTTGGTGAAAACAACAATATCGCTCCCATATTGCTGCTTAAATAATATTGGCGATGCTGATACGCTCAGTATTTCGCTTCGCGGCACCAGGTACCGGACTATTTCCGGCACTCTCTGGGCCGGTGGTGCTAGGTCGCGGTATGGACGGGCTCACTTCCATCTTGATCGGCGGAAGTGTTGGCGGGAGTGCTGGCGGGAGCGACTGAGGGTGCGCCGGAGGCGTGTAGGCAGGCGCCGCATTCCATGGTCCTGCTGCCGCTGGCGCTGGCACTGGCGTCGGCGCTCCGCGAAGGAGTCCGTCCAGTCGGTCCCAGCCTCCCCAGTCTTGGAGTTCTTCTTGAGCCAGACCCGTCCTGTTCTCCACGCGAGTCAAACCGCCGCCCGCTGGTGGCGAGCTGATCGCCGCGTCGCGGTCGGCGCCAGCCCAGATCCAGCTCGTCTCGCTACCAGCTTGGAGGTCGGCGCTTACATAGGTGAGCAGCTCCTCGTCTGCAAGAAGGCGCTCCTGGACTGCTTGGCTGGTCGGCGGTTGTTGCTGGTAGCCCTGTACTGGAATGGACCGCGGGTAATAAGCTGCAAACTCGGCTCTTTTACTCGAGACGATGGAGACGAAGAAGGATATAAAACGACCACAGGGGATCGCGATGTCTCGCCGAGCATCGATCGACTTCAGAGCACGTACGCAGGTCGCTGCGTACTCGTTATGCCCCGTCAGAACAAGGAACAAGGTAGACCGGAACATGTGTTGCGTCAAGAGCGTGTTTGCCGTATCCGCGAGGCTCGCGTTCGTCCTCCCGATGAGCAAGGCCGTCTCGATCGCTGTATGAGTGCATTGTTCTATGGCCACGTTTCGCACACCGGGCGGGCATGCTGGAGACAGGTTGTGCCGGTGAAGTAGAAGCCTGGTGCTGAGCAGGTAGGCAAGCGGCATAAGCATGTGAGGAGGAATCGGTAGGTTGCTGGAAGGGTCGCAAGCAGCAGGGAAGGCTCTCTGGCACACAGCGAAGTGAGCATCGAAGGTCGATAACCTCGTCGGCGCTATTGGTGTGGACGCAGAGGCCTGAGCGATCGCAGGGATGGAACGGACGACGTTGATGATTACGTGGAGAGAATGTGTCAATGGCTCCACGTTGACTGGGTGTACCGGTCCCTCGGGAGACAAGAAATGGTCGTCGATGGGCTCGGGCAAGGCGACGTCGCAATCCGAATCGTGTATCAGAGCAGGCCGGCCGAGTTCCAGGGCTGTCATCTTGTCCACAATGTAGATGGCCCACCAAACCCTCCTCCTCATGTCGGCATCAAGGCGAGACCGCGTCCCAGTCTCCAAATGCAATCCGAGATCCTGTGCTGCCCTCACCACACCGCCCAGCCATGTCCAAGCTGCTGATCTGAGGTTCAGCTCGTACAGTGAAAGGAATATCAGTAATGAGGCCCTGACACTGTCGAGATCGAAATCATTGTTCCAGGGGTCGGTCAAAGTTCGTGACACCTCCAAGAACTCTGCTGCTCGATAAGTGCGATCTGGGTGAGAATCGGTACTAAACAAGCTGCCGACGGCAAGAACGGCGAAGAAAAGGGAGAGCCAGGATTTCGGCGCTCTTTGTATCCCACCGGGCTGGTATAGCTCTTCCACATCGTGCTGCAGCGTTGGCCAGTGAAGCAATGGCATCATGACGTGAAGCGCACCGTAGTACGAATGCAGCAGAGCAGTTGTCGCTGGTTTCGGAGGTAGTTGCGGCAGCGGTGGATCAAACAGGATCGATGATGGCGGCTGTCGAAAGGGCATTGGCGGCTTGAACAGGCCCTTTGAGAAGTTCCGAAAGTTGGCACGCTCCCTTGCCGGGTCATGGTTGGGGATTGCCCGTTTCCGTTGCTTGGGATTCGAATTGATCTCCGGAATGGGAACGGGGAGGTGGTCCGATCCTTCCATGTCGATGTCCATCTGGCCGTCGCGCTCGCTCAGCATCCTCCTGAGACTGCTGTTCTCCCTCCGGACGCGCTCGATTTGCTTCTCGAGATCTTGTACCTGCTTGATGGAAGACATCCGCCTGTTGGTTTCCTTGGTGAATTGGCATTTTACATTGCGACTGGAGCACTCGGAGCAGCTCGTTGTCTCCGTGGCATCGCACTTGACCTTTCGCTCCCGACAAGCATCACAGGAAGGGTCCTTTCGCCTCTGCCGGTAGGCGCGTTTCTGTGCTTGGACATTGGCCGACAGCTGGGCGTTGGAGAGCCCCGGCGTGCCTGCTACTGAGTCATTCGAAGGCAACGAGTCCCGACCCATTACTGAGTTTCCCGTCATCGGTGTATATGGCTGGAAGACTGATTGGGTGGCAGATGGCAGAGGAGGGATTCCAATAGGCTGAGGGGCGTGAACAATGTTCGCCCTCGTGCTTGTGCCCATCAAACTGCCTAGATACTGAGCCGAAGGCTTTGGCGAAGTTGCTGATGACACCGAGGATGAGTCGTATGACCTTGTGGATGGATTGGGAGATCGAGGAAAAGGATTGTGCGACGAAGTCGCCATCGCGGAGAATCTGTCACTCCAACAATCCTCCGCCTGATTGGGTGGACTCGCCACCGAATCCCCAATGGAATGGATGCTAGGGAGTTGCCGGCTCAGAAACATGCAGACGAGTATTGCAAGCGTCCTGTTGCGTATAAACCAGTGTCGGGGGGACAGGTCGAGTTGTATTGCCAGTATAGGAGGACTGGAACTACCGCAAGGTAACAAGAGACGAGCAGGCGGACAGGATCTATGCTCGTACGGATGCTACCGCGACCCGGTAGGGTTTACCAGACGAGAACAACCTACTCAGTGTACCGTCTCGCGGAACACTTGACCAGACCATGCGCTGTGCTACTTGTTCGCCTCTGCGACCTATATAATGGACCCAGACAATGTGCCGTAGAGATCCAGGGGGACCCGAATCAGAGGCCGTATGTGGAAAGTTTGCCTTGGTGATACGGAGCAATCGTAATTAAGCATATGTCGTTTGCGGCTCTGTCCCTAGTGTGTGCTCATGCTGAGTCTGTAGTTGGGTATTAAGAAATGGAGGGGATTGCCTAAACAGGAAGCCAGAGAGCAAAGAAGAGAAGAAGAGGAAGAGCAGACGACCCAGTAGGAACGAAGTCGGAACAATGGCGCGGTATGTCAATAGCACATAGACTTGCAGAGGTAGTGCGCGAGGGATGATGCCGAGCCGTCGTCGAATTATCGTCGTGATTGTCGTCGTGGTCAAGGCGAGAGTGAGAGAGAGGGAGAGACGGGGTCCAAGTCGAGATGACTATTATTACTCCGGCAGAGCAGTCCCCGGTGTAAGAGGTGGGAAGAAGTCTGGAATCCGGCTCTGATCAGAGGAGGAAGCAGGTAAACTACAATCTAGTCGAATCGCGGACGGCCATAATGGTTTATCCAACTAGACAGCTTCCCTGGTCGACTACCGGGGCTCTCCGTGCGCCAAAGCAGAAATCGGACATATAATCTGGAGGGGTGAAATCCTCCCAAGGGGGACCCCTTGCACCCCTGCAAATGACAAGCAGTGGGAGAAAAAAAACCAAAAAATAAAATAACAACCGAGCAGGGCTGTGAGTGATGTTCATGGACCAAATTCGCTAACGTGTTTCGAGATGGAGGTGGGTCGTCCTGGCCGCTGTACTCGGACGAGTCGCTACCTAGGGGAGCCCTTGAACCGACCCCTGCCCGGCGCCATGTAGACCAAGGGCAGCTGGGTGAAAGGCAGAGCCGGTTCACCATGGCGAATCGGCTACGACTCAAACAAAATAAGGACCCCGTGCCGCAGCTAAACTGACGTCTGTCTGGTCTGTCTATCTACCAGAAGTCTGGCTGGCTGGCTGTCCACCGACCTAGGTTAGGGAGCCACGCTTGGGCTGGTCCGCTACCCAGGAGTTCATTCGATAGTCTGTGCCAACATATGTCTGTCATGATCAGATGGGTTTCTTTCTTTAGCAGTCCTGGCGGGATGGCTGATGTGGTACAGAGGATAGTCAGCAATCGTGTACGTGCGCGTATGTACCTCGCGCTGAGGAGGAATGAACTTTTTTTTTTTCTCGAGTGAGATTTCATGGCAGTTGCAGCCAGGACCACAGATTGCCATGGATCCCAGCTGCAGTTTGTGTGGACTGTCTCCCGGCAGTGATGAGTATGTACCTGACGACCTACGTACGAGATACCATGTAAGTACACGCACACACATACGCGCAGCGCGCACACGCACACACAATATGATTGCGCGCACATACTACGTGCACAGCCAGCGGCATAAACCGCAGAGCAAGGAGAGGGCAGAGCACGGCGCACGCAAGCAAACAAGCAGGCAAGCAAGCAGGCAAGCGAGCGAGCAAGCGAGTTAAAGACAAGCAACCTACCTAGGTAGTAGCGGTAGATGATGGGTACGGGGATGGAATAGGACAGGACAGGCGAGAATGACAGAACGGAACGCGCGCCGGTATCTTACCTACATGAGAGCAGTCTCCCTACCACCTTAGTAAACCACGCGTTTCCAGAGCCGTCGCTACTTGGTACATGGGGTGGTGGGTGTGGATAGGCAATGGGGCCAAAGGACAGTTGAGAGACGTCTTTACTACTCCAAAGAGGATGGGGGAGCATTCCGCAGTTGCAAGGTCCAGCGTGGATAGGTGGTTCGGTACGTTTGTATTTAGAACGTAGTTCGTCCCGTCAGGCTAGCCAATTTAGTACGTACTCGGTAATCCTGGAGAAATACATGGGCCTGGCTGGCTGGGCCCTTTTCTGCTTGCCGGGCTCTAGTTAGGCAAGTACCAAGGGTACCTAGGTTCTGAGGTTCCATGGGGGAGGCATTCGGGACTTGAAGAGCTCGAGAGGGAGACTCGGGAGACAGAACAGAACAGAAAGACAGAAGACCAAAAAACTAAACATGCAGAAGGGGGGGGGGGGAACAACTGGAGCCAACCCAGCGCACTTTGGAATAGACTGACGGGTCCGGCTACTGCCTCCTGGTCTGGTAACTTTTTAGTGCACTGGAGTCTGGCAGTATGCAGTAAGGTATCTAGGACTGAAAAAGTAATGGTATGCAACGTCTGCAACTCAAAAAGACTCAAGCGCTGCCGCACCACTTTTCCATGCATGCTACCTGTAGCTGGCTAGCAGCACTCAATGGTTGAGATGGTACCTAGAGGCATGTAGCTCTCTGGCCAAACCGGCCTGCTGGCTCAGCGCCGGATGTGCTAGTCGAGCCTGCATTAGGTAGAATGGATGGATAGCATGATGTACATTCTAAGCCTAGAGATGGATCAGAATCGGAATCAGACTCGACACAGCGCAAATTTTCCATGCTTGTTTGCCCATTCAGCTCGTTGGGCATTCACCAGGAGAAAAGAAACAAGACTTTGGCTGGGGGGTATATTAAGGTTAGCATTTGAGGGCAGGGAGCGAGCCCATCAGCACTGCCTGTCCACTGGCTTCATCGACTACTACTAACCAACTTGTATGATTTGGGGGCTGCATCGACACACCACCCAAGAAGTTAGCTTTGGGTTCATACATTTAAGAAGACAGGTCAATCCAGTCGAATATAAGCAGTAAAGTTGACAGCAGACCAAGCTGAAGCCAACGCATACTTGATGGGCGCAGTCCTAGGTATGGCGCTGCAGTAGGTACGTACGATTAGGTACACCCGAGACGGGTACCATCTCTCGTTTGGGCTGTAATAAGAAAGCGCATGTATTTATGATCCTCGTCGAAACTATTGCCCCTAATGTGGTGAGCTTTCACAGCAGTATACTGTACACGATCTCTCTCCCTTACTCTCTCCCAGCCCATCGAATCAATCTAAGTATGCATGTATTCATGCATCAATCAATCAATGTGAATGCACATGGGATTATTGTACCTGCTGCACTGCACTGCGCAGCTGCACTCGCACACATGTCCACACAGGCACCGAGAGGCAACGCCCGGGAGCCGGGATGTATGATTGGGCGCGCATGGCCACGAAGGGAGGTCGTGCAAAAAAATCGGACATTTTTTTTTGGTCGCGGGCGTGGGCTCCAAGTATGTCGGCAAGGTTCAAAACGGCAGGCATTGCTCAGACCACAGCGCCCGTTGGGGTGCTGCATTGGGCACATGCGTGTCCAGATCGGTTCAAGAAGGACATGCATCATCAAAGAGGAAAGGGCCAATGGACCCCTGGAGCGGCTGCTGTATGTACGGGACATAAAACTGGAGATGATGCGAAAAAGAAAGAACAGACGGGCAATAATAAGAATGAGATGATAGATTTCATCTCAAAACAGCAACCGCGGCAGTCAAATCTCAAAACGGAAACATCAGAAGAGGGCAACAGTAATAAATAGCAACACCCACCTGCAAGCCTGCAATCTAAAACAGTATACGATCATTTCAGGTATTATTATACAAACATGGCGATCAATTTGGATGGGATGGCTCTGGCGTATAGTAATAGAAATGATGGACCGGCTGGCTGGCTTTATTTTAGGAACATCAATCCCCATACAACGGGATACAGGTACATTACTTGCCGCTCAAGAAGCTGCAGTGCAGCTGCGACGCAGGAATGCCTCATGCCCGAGGAACCAGTCGAGCCAATTGACTGTGCCCATCTTTTTCTTATTTTTGGGTAGTTGCCTCGCAAAGAACAGATGAAGTTGAATTCGAGTGCCATCGTTCCTTCCTCATTCGTGAAGATGGCTCGAGCTGTAAAGTACCGAGACGGCAAGCACTCGCAGGAACTGTACAACGAGCGCCCCCCGAGAACTAAAACAACTCGGATCCGGGGCACGGGAAGGAGCTGTCCCGGTGCCTGGCCTCTGTCTTAGGTCAGCACAGTCGCCAGATCTTGTCGTCGCATGAGTTTCTTTTTTTAAACTCGTTTCCAAACCCCTACATATCATAGGTATCTGACCTACCCAACTCGGACTGCCTACAGTACTCCGTATACCATATGCCTTGCTCACAGTACATTGCACTCCCTACTAACCATGTAGTATACTGCGACACGGCCCAGCAGAAGAAACAGCCAAGGGCAGATTCAACAGTCACTCTGCACCCATGGACCATGGTTCGCCTAAACATGTGGTTGGCGCACCGCGCGAAGCGGCATTTTTTCCAGCGAGTCCCAAAATACCCCACCATTGACTCGGGGTCATGTCCCCTCATCACGAGGGGGCCCCTCACGACGATGGACGGGGTCTCATCACCACAGTACGTATTGTGTCCTACTATCACTGCTACCACTACTCTGGACAGGCAACTCAGCGACAGCCCGCAACCCAGCCAATCCGGTCGCCCATTCTGCCAAGTCTGGCGCTTCGGTGGAAGATCAGACTTCACACGTACAGATAGTGCACTTGTACTGCCACGTCTTCGGCAGGCCTCTTCCGGGGATCAATCCTGCGATATGTAGTTGGGATCGACCACGGCGGCGGATTTGGTAGTCGGTCGATCTCGTCTTGTTTGTCATCCGTCAGCTCGTTAGCTCCCGGCCTCATATTCTCTCCTCGTCTGTCGCTACTACATACTACACTAGTACTTGGGGAACTAGAGAACCAGAGATCCACGAAATCTCGACATCTGTTCTTGTGTGATCTGCTGCTACTACCGACAACCACCTATAATAGTACCCTCTGGTGCTTTGACGACGTTGTAGGTCGTGTGGAGAACCCATGCGTAAGGCTACATAGCGCTCTTCAGATGGCCACTTTGTCTGCTATTTCCGCCCTGCAAGGTCCAGGCGGTCTTTTCTGGCGTATCAAGTCCTGGGCTTATTCTTGTCCACCATGAATGCCCGCCTGTCTGTTCGAGTCAAGAAAGCGTGCCACCTGCATTCTGCTGCACGCTACCCAATCGCCAATGGCGCATATCCCTATCAAGCGAGTCGCGACGTGTGGGCATGAGTCTTATGACAATCGGCAGCCTTCCTGGTAGCCACAGCGTGGAAAGATATGTAAGGTGAGCCACCCGGCAGGTCGCTTCCCCCCTGTGTCATGATGGATCTTGGGTTATTGCTGCACTGCTGCGGCGGTCTGACACACGGCCATGTGGGTGTGGAGTCTGAATATGAAGGCGGATGCTCGCGGCTGATATGCGCCGGAACGACGAGAGGTCGACTGATTCTTGTCGGCATGCTACGTTCATTAGACGGCTACTGGCCGTGGCGGCGCTCGAGGTAAGGGATTATTATCGACTCATTCGTTCACTCGCTCGTCCGCACGTTTCTCGTTTCGTCATTTGGGACGGACTCCGCACGTGGGAAACAGAGTTCAGCCACGCCCGAAGAAACACGTGCGCGAAATGAGTAGCCGAAAGCCTCTCCACGTCCGGGGATTATCGCATTACCACTTAAGCGTGCTAAACAAGGCACAGGAAGTTACCGAGCTGTAGCCGGGCAGTAGCAGTAGTCTGGACTCTGCGCCGGTCCAGTCAAGGAAACCGCAAGAATCACCACTTGTGTGAGCTCGACATGGCCTCCCAGACAAGTATCGCTATGATTTACCAGGACCCTTGACCTGTGCAAGGGAAAGACAACCGATCTAGCGGCTTCCGTCACCTCGAGACTGGGGCTACGACCGGCAAATTGAGCCAGGCAATAATCGACACTCCAATTTCACAACAACCGAGATCTGTCACGACAGTCTGGGGTCGTCAACGTTGGCTCAAGCGCATTTGACTCGCCCAGTCCACCCAGGCAGCCCAGTCGGGTATAGTTCCGGTACAACAACGGGGGGCGGTCGATGCAGGCTAACTGATGAGCATCCAAGATGATCATTGCACCTTGCAGGCTGTCATAATCCCAGCACCGAGAAGACGAGAGAGGTTGATGGACTTGCCTCTTGGTCATGGATCTTGCGGGTGCTTCCGGGCGAGTAATCATACAATGGTGCCATGGGTACAGATGATATCACCTCGACCCATGCACGATAATTTTGGGTCTTTTCCCTCCCCCTCGAGGCAGGAAGTAGGTATCGCTCTTGGCCAATGAGGATACGTCCGTTCAATGACACTACAAATTACACAGTTGACGGAAACAATATGGCTCGGCCAGACTGGCGAGATCAGTATCTTCTGCAGCAGCTTAGACTTTGCTGGCCCCATCCGCAGGCCATGGACAAGAAGAAGCCAAATCAGCACCAAAGCACGTCTCTCATCTAAACGAAACAGGCCTACGAGACCGAAATCGACGGAGGCATCCTCCAAGCACACTCCGCGTGTGAGTTCGGAGTACCGGCCGCTTAGCCTTGAGGGCTATGTTGAAAGACCGGGCTGCTTGGACGCTACGGGATCGTAATCGTATACCTGGTAGGTCACCGATTCTCGCGGCACCAGCCGGCTCGAAACTGATATTTCTTTGTTTTGTCACAATTGCAGCCATCAATTGATCCAATAACGCAGATGCAGATACAAAATAGGATCGCCAGGGGCGGTCAGCAAGGGCCGAGTTGCCTTGGTACTGCTGCTAATAAAATTTTGTTTACAGTGCTCTGGGACTCGATGACCACTAAGTTGCTTGTAGTCCACATGGGAGGCGGTGATAACGCGGCCACTCGGCTCAGGTAAGCGTGAAATATGATCACTTAGTATGATCACTCATTATACCAACCAAGCATCATGGGCAACACTCATTCGTCACTAATACCGGCGGTTTCATACAAGCACTGGGTCACTGCTCCAGCGTGGGTGGATGTGGGGGCGGTGGAATTGGAAGGAGTAAAAAGTACAAGAAGAAAAGAAGCAGATTTCTTCTGCCGATCAAGGCTGTGTTCTCGGTATTACTGTGTTTCGCCGTATCAACGCACACAGGCCATGCAAGTAGTAACGAGCAAAAGGAAAAGAAAGATTCGATTATTTCAGCCAATGCCTAATAATAAGCCGGGGGTGAAAGTGTGCAGGTATGCATGTACTACATGGTCTTGACTTCTACCTCTCAGAGGACAAGCACGGAGGGATCAATTGTAGTGTATTGAGAGACGCTACGGCAAGCACTCCGCTCCAACGTGCCGTAAGTACCTTTCTGTCGAGCCTGTCTATGAGATAGATGCACTTGATCTCCCACAACCAGGCCAACCTAGTGATGAGCACGCCCACGGGTTCTGTGTACTCTGTGTTATTTTCGCGCCAACCTTTCTTCCGGCCGCTGATCCGGCATCAGTAGCAGTGTCATTTCCAGAGTCAAGTCGGTTTTGACTAAGTAAGCTTCTAATTACGAATCTGCCATATTACTTCTACGGCAGTACCTAGTAGTGTGGTAGTGAGATGATCACGCACTGGAGGCAAGTAGCTGCGATTTAGCAGGTTCCGAGAAGGCGGATTGCGTTTCATGGCGTCGGGAAGGTCCCGACTTTAGCCCTTGTTCCCCCTCTTCAAAGCCCTTCCAACCTAGTCTTCCAGTTAACCTCTTCCAGAAGTCCCCTCTCTCCGAACTTACCTGGTACTATTTCGCGTCTTGCGCGCGCCTGCTATGCTCTGCTCTGCTCTGCTCTGCTCTGTGCACACCACTGGCTGCGGCTGAACCTTACGACGATATCGAAAGCCTGAGCGAATCCGTCCGCCCAAGAGGAGCTTTCATACACAGTTGTAGGTATGCAGGAGCGCCTCCCTTACCATCAGCCTGCAATGATCAGCCACATGCTCTGCTGCTGCTGCTGCTGCTGCTGCTGCTGCTCTGGTCTTTTCCGTCTTCTCAGCCATGAGGGATCCCTCGCCGTTGGCCGGGTCCTTTCAGACGATCTGCAACGAGCTACGAGGAAAGCTTCAATGCATGTGTCACCTCCCTCATCCGGCTTACCCTTAAGGTATGTAGAAACAGAAAAGGGCTCGAGAACGGCCGAATCCAAATCTGCGGTCAAATATCAACCGCGTGCAGCATCTCGGCCGGATTGATAGCCCAATTCTCCTGCGCGGCTACTAAATCCCAACGAACTGAGCCCCTAGTTACTACCGGCACGCCAACGTTGAACGGCGGATGACGCTATAGAGAGCTAACGAAAGTCACTCTCCGCCTCTTCTGGGTTTCTGGGACGGATGGCACGTCAATCTCAATCAGTGCTTCTCGGAAGTTTCCGAGCACCACCCATTGATCTGTCTTGGGGGCATAACTGTGCACACCGACCATCGCCTTGTCCACGTTTTACTTATGCCATGGGCCCAAGGAGCAAAGCAGACAGAGATAACTCAACTCTCAACACAAATCAGAGACTGCCGTCTCGTTGTCGAGTGCCGAAGCGGAGAGGGCGCACCCTCATGGGTATCTACTTGAAGTCAGCCGATCATAAACGTATATGGCAACAGGCGTCTTTGAGCCATGGGCCGACGTACACCCTTGTCCGTACTTCTGAGGAAGTACCTAGTCGGTGCCCGCCCCGGGCCCCCATTAATCAGTCCATACGCTAGGTACATACATGCAAGTCACGACTGCTTTGTATCCTCCTCGAGTGCGGAATGTGACAGCCCGCAGTTCCTTGCAAATAACGTGCGCTGGGCAGGCGCCCGGGAACTTGAAACCTACATACCTAGGTAGCGAGGTACGTACGGATGGATGCAAAGAAGACGCGGCTGTCCCAAGGCGACGATGGCGTTGAAGGATGTGCTCTCTCCCATGGATCAGCCAGCGGCTACTCGTGTCTGTCTCTCACAACTGGCCAAACGCCAAATGAGAGGCGAGGGACCACGATTGTTCTCAAAGGCGCGCGTGCCTGCGACTGCCCGTCCGGCCGCTAGAGTCCGGGTTGTCAACTTTGAGACGGACGGGAATCTTTTGCTGGCAAGCGTCGTATTCACGGTTCGGTGCATACTCGATGCCTTAATCCGCACTCATCTCTAATGGGGGGCTTTTCCCACATTCCCGCTCAGGGCCAGGGGTCCTGGGCAACCTTTCGGGTACGTGACTACCGAGTACCGCATTTATGATCTCACCTCACTACGGCCCTTGGCCTTTGGGGCCTTCGGGGCACGTTATCCACACACATCAAAAACCTTGTGGATGGCTTGCCGTGGAGTCGCAGGTCTGGGCAGGTAGGTCGACTCTTGCAGCCGGCAGGCATAGTACCGCCAGAATACCGCCAGAGTATCCGCGAGGGAGATGCAGAACGAAAGGTCTTGAGGCTCGATTAGGTAAGTCATCAGCTTCAAGAAGGTTGTTTGGCACGATGCAGCAGTCAGCCGTACGTCTCCCATCAACCCTCGTCATGATCTTGCAGCATGGCCCGTTTCGTCGGCTGCAAACATGCATGCTGTGTGCTTCCCTCTCACCTCATACTCTTCTCTTGCCCGTTCCCGGCCTGTCCGCGCATCATATCACGCTTGCCGACGTCTTAATCCCAAGCCACGACCATAGATCTATCTATGGATACTGTGGCTTTTTGGCAGCTCTCGGCGCACTGGCGGAAAACAAAATGACCCTCAGCTGAGATCCATCAGCTCCTAGCGCAACAAGGTAGGCGGCATGATCGAGAGCTCAACACGCGCCATCGCACAAAGGTCTAGGTCAGCCAGTCGGGAGAATAGTAATCATGGCAGCGGCTTGACTATCCTGATCTTGTCTATTCAACCGAAGAGACGAATACAGTCGAGAGAGCAAGAACGAGGCTACCGGCAATGCCCACAAGTCCAACACCTGCGAAACAACCTAACTCGAGCCCGGTGAGTTTACTCTATCTGGGCATTCACAACAGAGATCAATGAAGCGATCAACAATCGCGAAATGCAGGCAGATATTGACTGGGCGACCCGAGTCTCGCACCCCCGTCCACAAAGCAAGGCCCGGCAGGCTGCTGTCGCTGCAACGCAACCTAGAGGACCGACTCCCAATGGAGTGTGTGGAGCCGAACGGCCACAGCTTTGGGATTGGGTTGGCCGATTGCCGAATCTACGGGGAGTCGAGATCGGCCCCGCAAAATCCCAAAGCTGCTGGTGCTATCAACGCTGTCGCTGTTGTTCCTGATGCCACTGCTGCTATTCTAATCTCGTTTCTAAACGAGCTGTACATTTCCTGTACATATGTGGGACTGATTAACAGAAATTCGAGGTCCGATATAGTCATCTTTCCAACTGAAGCTTGCCCCGGATGAAACCATGATGGAGGGAAAAGAGGAGATACGATATGTGAAACTGGGCCTTGTGAGACGCCAACGAGGTATAGAGGAATACGTGATCCCACGCAGAATAAGCGAGCGGAAGGATTCGTTGGTCCAGACCATCAACCAGTCAGTCATCTAGTCCATCCCTCCCAACAGACCCGATATCACATATCACCAATTGAGGAAAGTCGCTCACGAATATGCGGGGACAGCTCGGAACGTGTGACTTGAAAAATGGCCAGCAACAGCACGACACGCCGCTCTCAGAGGTCAAGGCCGGGCCCGTATCATACTTGTCCAGTCCGGCAACCAGCTGCTTCGTGGTGTAGCAGCCTTCTGTTGCTCGCCTATGGATTGCGGGCCATTCCCGGCCGGGTAACATGCACTTGCAACCCACTGCAGTTATACTGCACTCTGTACTCGTTTCTTGGCTCCCTAGCCATGCCACTGCTGCGGCTGTACAGTATATCGCAGCACATATTGGTCGATTTACACCATCAGATTAGATCAGGACTGCGAAGCCCCGGCAACGGTTACTGTCACGCGGCGATACATACATTTCGTGTTGGCGGCTGCAGCAGCACACATACATACCCCTTTGACGAGCCGCTCCGCAGCGCCATGTTTCCATAAGTCAGATCTTGACCCTCTGAAGCCTGGACCATCGCGACAACCGATACGACTTTGACAATGGAGTAGGCACACGTTGCACTTGCTACCTACGCGGGCATTGCACGTACCAAGACCGGGCAACCAAAGCGTCGTGGGCTCTCCAGGGGCAACATGATGAGAACCAATGGTCATCTCTCGCGGCAGTTGACCATCTCGACCGAAGTGACTCCCTACCGCATCAGCGCAGGGCTACCCAAAGGAACAAGTATACCGAGGTGACATGAAAGACACGCTGGCGGTGCGCGTCCACGCAATTGGCCGTGTGGCCAGCCGAAGTTCAACCCTGGGCAACTCGTGCTTGCGTGTGGTATCACCGGCGGCGGGCTTATTATTCATGCCCGTACTATCATAGTAGGGCACTCAACCCAGATGCGACAACGTTGGAGAGGCGCCCAGGTAGGACAAGCTATGTTTCTTGAAACACGGTAAAGAGGCGGACACCACCATGTGTGTATGTGTGTGTGTCACCAAGTAAACGAAGGGCCCTGAAGACTACTCTACAGACATGCACTCAGATGCTCGCTTCGCGCCGGAGAGGAGGCTATCCGATTCGCGACCTACTACGAAGTATTGTGCAAAAAAGCAGTGCAGGGTAAGAAGTAATGCGGCGGTAATGGCTCCATTCATCACTGGTCACCCTCTGCGCCAGGCGAGGCGAGGCGAGGGGAGGATGCAAGAGAGGAGGCCGTTGCAGTTCGAGTCTTGGCTACTAACGATGCACCGAAAGAGTGGTGGAAAATGCGAACATAGAACGACAACCCCAGCTCGCATGACCAGTTAAGTTTATACTAGGCCAAGCATGGGACCATGACCCGGGCGACGTCAGGACGCAAGAACGAAGGGCCGGGGGGGTTGTGGTGCGAAGAGGAAAGAAAAAGAAGGGGGCTCTCTCTTAGACGAGGCCAGAAAGAGGCGTTTCATCTGTTCCCGGCCGGTTATATTGTCAGCGTTCTCGAAGTTTGAAACATAGTATCCAAGGCTCCACAGGTATATGACGGCTGGGTCGGCAACAAGAAGCATCTTTGATACCCTTGCTCCCGCATGTATGTATGTATGTATGTGTGAGTGTATGCATGCATGTCTATACCTACCTACACACACGTTTTGTGCGAACCATGAACGGCCAGCCAGCCAGCAAAGGCCAACTCGGCAGGGGGGGTTATAGAGGGGTGGGCGGCATCATTGGTCTCCGTCCCAACGTCCCTGGGTCGTTCCGCGCATATCTACGTCCGTCTCTATCTTTCGAGCTCGACGAACCCCTACGTCTATCAAACATGCCAATGGTACCGAGAACTATTTTCGGTCTTAAGCTTTCGGCAAGCTTCGCAGCTTCCCATCTGCTCGGAAGATCTTTTTCCTTCTTCTTGAGATTGATTTTATCCTAGGCGGGTAAGAAGGATGCAGGGTTTTGTCTGTGGCGATACGTGTCACAAAACCCGCCGAAAACCAATATCCCCGTTCTTTTTTGACGTGGGCGATGGCCTCTGTAGACTCGACTGCACATAAAAAAATCGCAACCGGGCTGCCAATCGCATGGCTCCCGGGGTTGGTTCCGGGGGGAAGAAAAAGGGCGCCAGGAGTGCATGGTAGTAGGCGAGCCGCAACGTTGACAACAATCTGGAAAAATTCTTCTCCTCTTTCCACAGGTGTTTGTTAATGACACCCATGTCCTTTCTCTTGCTTGAACTCATTTATTCCGCAATTGTGGGAAAACCAAAAAAGAAAGCAATGTCCCAGAATCGGGAAATAACATGCGACATGATGAAAGACTCTGGGGAACGGGAAACTGGATCCCTTTTTGCGGATGGAGGCCAAGCTCGGGGCACTTTAATCATGCATCCCATCCCTCGCTGATAGAGCACGATGCCAGAGTCGACAAGAGCCCGTCGACATCGAACTCCATATGTCTGTCGGGATGCCTTGTTCTTGTCCGCGCAGGACGTCAAACATTGTAGAGCCGAAGAAAATGGAACTCCCCACACCCAAAGGGGAGGGTTTCTTCTTCTGGGATAGATACCATGAAATGATCATGGGCCGACGTCTGGTCTGGTATACTGTAGGGTTGATTGTATGTAGGTAGCACGGCCCCGCATATACTACAGAGTAGTATATTGTGGCTTTTCTACAATCACGCCAACCTTTTTTTGATGCTTTTTATATCTCTTCTTGTGCGACATGCAAGATGCAAGTGCAAGATAATAATATTGATCATGATAGAAGTCCAGATGGGATGAAACTCGCATGCCGGTATCGTCACACTTTTTTTCTTGTGCATGCATCGCCGTCTCTTTCTTTGGTTGGAAGACGTGAGAATACTTCAGATGCGATGCGAGGGACCGTCTTCTCTGCATGGCGGGGGGGCACTAAACGGGGGATGGACGAGAATAGGTATACTCGCACCGGCCGCATTACCTATAGCCATGCCGTCATATTGTTTTCTCGTAGCCTTTTCCCTGTCTCTCTCTCGTCTTCTGCTTTCTGCTGGTTGGTAACGTGTTTGAAGTCACCCTGATCGACATGTGCCGTGTGGTTGTTATTTATATCCTCTTTTGAGCTGCATCTGGCCCCCCTTGCGTGTCACAGGGTTTTCCCGGCGCATAATACTATCGTGCACCGATGGGCAGATCTCGAGCAGGAAAAAAAAAAAAAAAGGCAAGTCGGATCCGGCGCCGAACGGAAACCAAACCAAACCCCGAAGCAGCAGAGAGAGGACGGCCTGTCGCTAACCCATGGTATCTGCGGCTGTTTCTCGGTATCGCGTGATAGGCCGTCAATGCGTCTGAACCATTTCCACTATAGCACATGGACTGTTACCCATGCTGTGTCGTCCAGCTTTGGTTTGAGAGACTGGTGAGCTTATGAAAGTTGTGTTGGCGCATCATTGATGAATCTCTTTCTGTCAATGGCCTTTCTCTGCTTGTGGCTGGCAGCGATAACGGTAAAGATTTTTCTTATAGTGGGTACTGGTATATACTGCACTATTATTTTGGCACGGCAATTATAGATTTGTAGGTGTACGCAGGCAATCCAGGGAACATGACGCCGGACCTCAGCGATGAAATAATAATACAGCGAAGTTTTGCCATGGCTTCCCGCCCGCTAACGACGTTTTTTCTCCCCTTCCCAAATCTGCCGCCGCCGCCGCCGCTATGGGAACCCCGACGACGGCGTCCGCCGAACACCTCGAAAACTTTTCCCCTGTTGGCCAGTCTCTCCTGTCCTGTGCTGGGCTGCGCACGCCGGCCGCCCTGCAGAGAAGAGACAAATGACTTGAATCATTTCTGCCACCCGGGCGAGTCTCTCCTGCTGGCCCGAGGGAGATAGCCTACAATGACACATAATATCCACTGATCGAGATTTTCTATCTATCTTTTTCCTTGCGGTTGGTGCCTTGGTCACTTTGCGGTCACGTAAGCAGAGCAGACGTGAGCCGTCGTAGAAGGGAAAAAAATCCAACTTAAATCCATACTGACCGCCGTGTTTGTACCTGAACTCTGTTTTAATCCGTCTCGAACCTTACCTACACATTTGTGCCTATCCTATCACGAGCCTTGTAACTGTATTGATTTGTTTCCAATCGAGGAAGCCATCTATACGAATCAGAATACGTTACCTTCCTACCAAAAGGCTCGCTATAGATATTTCAGACACAATGTGCAAGACGCCAATGCACGAGTTCCTGGCTGCTCTGCCGAAATGCGAGCACCACTTGCACATTGAGGGCACGTTCGAGCCCGAGCTGCTCTTTGAGCTGGCGGCCAAGAACAAGATCGTGCTGCCGGCCGACAAGGACGCGGCCTTTGCCTCGGTCGAGGCCCTCAAGGCGCGGTACCTGACCTTTGCCAACCTCGACGACTTCCTGGGCTACTACTACATCGCCATGTCGGCCCTGGTCGACGCCGCCGACTACGAGGCCCTCGCCTACGCCTATTTCCAGAAGGCCGCCTCCCAGAGCGTGCGCCACGCCGAGGTCTTCTTCGACGCCCAGGTCCACACGGAGCGCGGCGTCGCCTTCGAGACCGTTGTCGCCGGCCTCAAGGCCGCCAAGGCCCGCGCCGAGCGCGACTTTGACCTGACCGTCGAGCTCATCATGTGCCTGGTCAAGCACCTGCCGCTGCCCTCGGCCATGGAGACGTTCGCGCACGCCCGCGACGGCGGCTTCTTCGCCGACGGCACGCTGCTCGCCGTCGGCATGGACTCGAGCGAGAAGCCGTTCCCGCCCAAGATGTGGACCGAGCTGTACGACGCCGCGCGGGCCGCGGGCGTGCGCCGCACCATCCACGCCGGCGAGGAGGGCCCCGCCGACTACGTCGTGCAGTCGCTCGACCTGCTGGGCGCGCAGCGCATCGACCACGGCCTGCGCACGTTCGAGGACCCGGCCCTCGTGCAGCGCGTCGTCGACGAGCAGATCATGCTGACGACGTGCCCCCTGTCCAACCTCAAGCTGCAGTGCATCTCGGATATGAAGGAGTTCCCGCTGCGCCAGCTGCTCGACGCCGGCGTGCGCTTCAGCGTCAACAGCGACGACCCGGCCTACTTTGGCGGCTACATCCTCGAGAACTACTGGGTGCTGCAGGACACGTTCGGGCTGACGGCGACCGAGTGGGAGGGCATCGCCCGGGGCGCCGTCCTCGGCTCCTGGTGCTCCGAGGAGAGGAGGGCGCAGCTGCTCGGCCAGATCGACGCCGTCATGCTCGAGTGGACCCCCAAGCTGCTCGAGAGCCCCCAGCTCAAGAAGTAAGGGATACTTACGTAGCAAACGAGAAAAAAAAAAGGATAATAATAAAAAAATTCGAATATAGAAAGACATAATAGAAGATACATACCCAATCAACTTGTTACATAGAGAGACAAGGATAGAACCGGAACCCCAGCCCAAGAGGGAAAAGGGCCGTAAAACAAAGTATAGAAACTATTCAAAATAGAAACTATAATGTTTGATCTGTGTTTAGTAGGCTGTGCAGAGAAATGTTTTCCGTGGTGTTTAGTTTCTCCTCTATTTCCTCTGCATCTCCACCTCCAAGCAAACCCTTCTCCCCCTTGCCAAGAACCATGCCTCTGTTTTTCGTGGCTCGGCTACTCGATCCGCCGCGTAATGCTCTGAAACGCCTCGTTTGGCGGGCCACCATGTTAAGAACGCACAACCTTCCCGTTGTGGATTTCCTATTGTGGCACTGCCCGGCCGAACAAACAAACCCTTGAGAGTTCTCTATATTAACCTTTTTATACCGGCCCCCGATTGGGTCGCTTGCCCAGCATGAACGACAGTAGGCACCCTGTACATACGAGTTTATAGTATACCGGCGCGGCGGTGACTATAGGGGCTGAGGGTCGAGGGATATGCGTCATCCTGCTCCTGCCGCACCACCACCAAGAAAACAACGCACAGTAAACGCACGCATCTCACGATATACCTCTCGGCTATTCCGCGAACGATGGCGGCAGGCGCGATCTGGCGCTGCGGTCGATGAGCGGACGCGTGGCACGCGAACGGCCCCGGACTTCCGGGATCTCTTGCGCGTATATACCATACCCAGATGCCGGGCCCCCTCAGGCCTCCTCCCCTGGACGTCTATCTGTCTGGCGTCCCCCCGTCATCGTCATCCGGCCGCGAATCTTGGGTCGAGATATGCATACTTTGCCTCGTGGGCGATGTTTCAGGTCCAGGGCCACCCGGGAAACACGTATGTGCAAGGGCTGGGCTCGGTTATGGTCCATAGAAGAGCCTCGTGGTGTAGCGAGCCTAGAATGCGACTGTCCAACGTCCTAGGGGGTGGGTGGCAGCCGGCGCGGGAACAGCATCACCGTCACTGTCCTGAGTAGGTAGGCATGTATCTTTCGGGAGAATGGATGTCTAGATGGACGTGGACGTTAGGCATCATCAACAGACTTACGTACACCAACCCGTCTGTCTCGCGGAGAAGCGAAGGAGCAAGACGTCGGAGCCGCGTATCGTTGTCCCAGGGTTTGTTCGGCTGGAGGTCCCATCGTCCGAAGGGATGATGTCACGGCGATGTGCACTTTCTCTAGGCTCTGGTATCACGATGCTCTCTCTTCTCGAGCCTGTGAGTCCTGCCCGTAGAATGGGGAGGTGTTGGGGTTAGCTCATCCGAGCAAGTCGTACTTTCACTGGGAGGGAACACGTCGGGCTCAAGCTCCCATCCCGGTGCTGTCATTGACGTGCGACTGGACAAGAGTCCAGATCAATGGGACGGGCAAGTGAGTCTCTTCCTGTCCAATTAGCAGAATGGACGAGTGACTTGTCTCGCTGAAGATACTTTGATGTGTGTCACGCTTGCCTTTGAAGTTCACTTGATCAGCACTATCGAATAAGTGGCTGTCAGCCTAATTCAGTATCTTCATCCATAGGTATGTTGTCTACGACTCAAACATGAGATGTGTCTATATAGAAGATCGGGTGTCATTTTTATTGTTGCTTGTTTCATTTCATGTTGTCGTCTTCGTGTATGGCAAAGGCACTATTTCTCGTGTTCGACCTCGAATTAATGCCACAGAACAGACAAGACAGTCTGCTAGCAATATTTTCAATATGTAATCGATGCACGACATGAAATGAGATGGACTATCCGCTATGATTAGTAACTCATGTTCATGTGCAATATAAGTTTTCGATCACTTTCACGCATATGACATTTTACGTGGTCTCTCGACTGGGAAAACTGCTCTTTTCTTTTCTTCTTATTGTTTACTTTGTATTCATGTATGCTCTGGTACTTCTTCGCTTTTGAGTTATGCTCTATAGAAGTCCTTCTAGACAGTATCATTCTGTTGTCTTTGATACTGGTCCATAGCTATGTTAGGCTCTCTAGCACACAGCGTGAGTCTTGCCGTGCTTGCCCTGGATCGAGTGCTTCTCGTTCTGTTTGAAAGTCAGTGAAAAGATTCATCATACACACGGACATGTAATCCCGAAAGATGCGTTGACTGACCTTGAACTTGTGGTGGTTGTGGCTGGCTTGCGCGCTGTTCACAGAGTGCTTGCGCAGGAACTCCTGGTGCTTCTTGATGGACTCCTTATCCATGCTGTCCAGCAGCTCGATGCAGAGCTTGATGTCGACAATAAGGGAGTCGCAGCGGTTCTTGGTAAAGTCCTCGCGGACGACCACGCGCAGCATCTTCAGCTTGTCCGTGTGAGGCGCCATGGTGTAAGCCGGGACGACCCAGCCGCGGGCACGCAGCTTGTGTGCGAGCGCAAACTCGTCCCATTCTCTGTTCTCATCGGGCTTGAGGCGCCACGCAACGAGAGGAAGTCCTTCGCCTGACTTCTTGGACATGATGATGAAGTCCATGGCCTCGAGAGAGTCGGCAAGGTAGTCGGCGGTCCGGGTCAGGTTGCTCATGATGGCACGGTATCCCCTCTTTCCGAGGCGGATCAGCTGGTAGTACTGGCCAATAACCTGACTGGCGCCCTTGGAGAAGTTCAGGGTGAATGATGACTGGTCGGCTCCGAGGTAGTTGATGTTGAAGACCAGCTCCTGGGGGAGGTACTCGGCAGCACGCCAGACAACCCAACCGACACCAGGGTAGACGAGACCGTACTGTACAGATGTCAGCGGCAATTTCAGCTGGTCCAAACGTTTTCTTTGCCTACCTTGTGGCCGGAGACGTTGATAGAAACGACCTTTTCGAGCCTAAAGTCCCATTCAAGATCGGGCACAACGAACGGTGCCACAAATCCACCTTTTCATGATCAGCCGCTACATCTTATGATGCAGAACTAAGAATTGGCTTACCACTTGCAGCATCAACGTGGATGGGGCAGTCAATGCCTCGCTTCACCAGCAAGTCATTGACAGCCTTAACGTCCTCGTACTCGCCAGTGTATGTTGTTCCTGGACAATTGTTAGGTCCCGTATATTGGTATCGTCGCGACGAGTTGAAAAACAGAAAAAATGCAACCACATATTTCGAGAATTTTCACATACCAAGAATGGCACAGATTCCAATGGTGTTCTCGTCAACGAGGTCAACAGTCTCCTCGGGGTCAATGACGTAGCGCTCGGGTGTGCAGTAGACGAGCTTCTCGTCAATCTCAAAGTAGCGGGTTGCCTTCTCCCAGCAGACCTGAACGGCAGAGGACATGACAATGTTGGGGTTCTCGGTCGACTTGCCCTCGGCGCGCCTCTTGTTCTGCCAGCGGCGCTTCATGGCCAACACGCCCAGCATGATGGCCTCGGAGCTACCAATACACGAGGTGCCCACGGCGCCCTCGCTCTCGCTGTGGGTGGGCGCATTGAACAGGCGTCCGATCATGGAGACGCAGCGGTTCTGGATGTCTGCCGACACGGGATACTCCTCATAATCGATGAAGTTCTTTGAAAACGAGTCGGCCATGAGCTTCTCGGCTTCCTCCTCCTGTAGACAGTGTTAGTCACCCACACATACCGTATATGATTTCTGCGGCTTTTTATGATGACGGAGAGTGGCGGCGATTAGTCACGCCCCCGCACGAAAGCAGTGGTGTTCTTGGACGCCATCTCAAATCCTCAAAAAAGTCCTGTGTGCAAGTATAACGTACCATGTAAGTCGTCACAAACGAGGCCAAGCTATTTTCAAAATGGTGGTCAGCACAAGTCTATCAGATCCAGGTCCTTGAGATCAATCAATTGGGCCAGGATTCCTTCTTCTCCGGGACAGGCTGCTGCGGCTACTCACTTCAGCATGGGGTTGCCGTCCAGGCTGAGCTCGTCCTTGATCATGCGGTAGGCGACGTCCTTGGGCATCTCGCCGTCGGGCATCTCGTGGCGGGGCAGGTCCTGGGCGGCGAACTTGGAGCCGTAGACGCTCGTGGTGAACTGGTCCTCCTCGTTGGCCAGCTTGAGCGTGACCTTCCGGACGGCCTCGGGGAGCTTGCTCATCTCCGAGTCGTTGGGGATGGAGGCGAGGTGAACCATCTTGACTTGATTTTTGCTTTTTTATGGGATTGCAAATTGACAAAAAAGGTGATACGATGATTCTCTTTTACGAGAACCTTGGTCGCGGGCCGCGAGCCGGAATCAGAGCTTCAAATGAAAGTGAAGGGTGTCACGAGTCCGCAGTCTCACAATTGAGAGATCGGATCGGTGGTGGTAGTAAATGTCGAAGAGCTCGACCAGGAAACGACGCAGCAGCTAGGTGTGCTGGTAGTAAGTAAATAAGTGGTGATGATTGCGGGGTAGAAGGACTTGTGGTGTGGAAGAGAAGAATTATGTATGTTACCAACTTGGGTCTTGGCAAGGCTTTATAATAAATGCTAAAACTACGGTGAATGCTGTTTATTGGTTACCCCCTTTTTGTGGCTATTGATTGATGATTCAGATTTCTTGGTAAGGAACGGTCAAGGGAGTGGTAACAGGTCAACACAGCAGAAAACAGCTCAATCAAGCAGAGAGGCAGGCAAGTACTTCGCAGTAGGTGGTGAATACTGAACGGTCGAGAAGCTCCCCCACTTGGACCACACCCCTGGAAAGCTTCTTGCTGTGACCTGTCTCCAATTGACTGGCAGAGGAGAAAGCCAGCGGACAGCGGCAGCGGCAGGCTCATTCCATTAGCTCAGGTGTGTCTCTCTGGTCGGAGGCCTACAACTGGGAACTGATGAGCCGGGCTGTGTTGCCACGATCCCAAGTCAACAATTTCGCAGAAACTCATTCGTACATTACGACGGAGCACTCGGGGCTCGATACATAGTCGGGTCCGTAACTCTCCACTCCCAGCAAGCTACAGCTACGACTACGTGGGGCTCTCTGCTTTGCTATCTACGATTTTGTCTCGTCTTATGTTGGGCTGGCTGTCTTTAAGAAGCGGTATATACTCTCGCTCGGGACTGGTCAGGGCAATGTATCTCCATGGCCGAAGAGAGAGTACACTGTACGCCAATGATACACGTCAACGGCGGAAAACATACGACTCTGGCCTTTACCATCGTTGAGCCAGAAGCGGTCTTCTAGGAGGACGGAATATTCTGGTTTCCTACCTAGAAAACGGATCATCAAGCGGAGTGAGAGAGTGGACATTGGCAGAAAAGCTTGGCTTTTTTCTTCGATGTGCGGCAGGGGCCGGTGACACTGCGCTACGGTACACTAACACCGTCTAGACAGGGGTGGAGGTGAGGTGCTGGCAGATCCAATCGCTCGATGCACGCAACAAGACGAAAAGCTGGTTTTTGTCTCTCATGCCTTGGGACAGCTGCGGGTTTCTGCTCTCTCTCTGCTGGATCGAGATTAGAGCAGCATTATGCGTTGTTTCATGTTTCATTCTTTCATCTCTCGTTTTGTGGACGTGGACGTGTTCCCAATCAGAGGGAAACAGGCCACTTGCCCTCCTCGGATATACTGTAGACGCCGCCGACGTTTGTGTCGTGTTTACTCATGACATCATGAGGTTAGTGCTTGCCATCCAAGATTGCCGTCTCGTCGTTGGATGGCAAGAGTATTGGTCGGCGGCATTTCGAAACTCGCCCACAATTTGCGTCTCAGGGCCAGCTTGATATCGATGGAACCCTCTCAGGTAAATCCGGCTGTCACGGACATCTACATCGTATCTGCTCGATCAGCCAACCGTGTGTGTATGAACATGAACTCGGGCACAGATCAATTGGGCGCGGGATCAATCCGACAGAGAAAAGCCCCGCCATCGATATCTCTGAGCACTGCCCCCCATCTATTCCTCATCTCGGTTGGTGCCAGTGTTCTGGAGTTGACTGTCGTACAAGAAGAGTGGGAATCGATGCGAAAGCTCGTTCTCTTCTGCAAGTCCGGCCGGTGGAGTCGCATCGACAGACGGTTCCTGAACCAAGGTTTATATCCACAAAATGGAGCCTGCGGTGTTAAGTCGGCATTGTCTTGTGCTCGTCAACGAGGAACGCGGACTTAAAATCTGCCGAGTTTGGACGCCAAGACTCGACGAGATCCATCCCGAGAGGCACAGATCTCCAAGTCGAGAAGATCTCAGATCACGACTGACAATTGCAGAATTTATTAAAATGAGAGATCACCATGCTTGGCCAACGGTTATCGAAAATGATGCATATGGGTTTGATCCAGCAGTATATTCTAGGTCAAATACTCTGTAGATACCATCTTTCTCGCCCCGTTCTTCCCTAGGCGATATAGTATCGTGTACGTAACAAGAATTTCCGGCTTTATTCATCCCTAATCGTCTTCGTCGCGCATGCCCCCCGTAAGAGAGCCCGCCAGCCCTTGCATCCGCCGACCCAGCAGATCGTCCGTGCTCTTGAGCTTGATGATGCTCTTGGACTTGCCGTTGAGCCGGGCGCGGCCGTTGTTGCCGCGCTTCCTCCTCGACGACGACAGCCCGTCCGACTCCTGCGTCTCCTCGGCCGTGTCCGACTGCGGCGGCGGGACTTCCTTGGGCACCTTCTCGTCGCTCGACGTCCGCCCGCCGCGAGGGGCCTTGGTCATGTTGATCTCCAGCCCGCCCTCGTCGCCGCTCGACTCGACCCGCCGGTGGTGCCGACTGGCCCTCTGCTCGTGCTCCCGCCGGTCCCGCAGCTCGGCCGCGTTCAGCAGGTCCACGGCCCACATGGCGCAGCGGTCGATGAGCTTCCACGCCGGCGGGTACAGCGTCGGGAACTGCGTGAAGCCGTGGCTGATGCCCGGGATGAGCACCACCTCGCACACGTCCTTCTCGTCAAAGTCCGAGATGTCGTCGAGCACGCCCAGGTGCTGGGACGTCCGCTGCGAGTGGTACGCCTGCTTGGCCTTGCGCAGCCGGCCCGCGAAGATGACCGTGTCGTCCACCAGGGGATCCCGCTCGCCCGTCAGGAAGTGCGTCTTGGGGAACTTTTGCAGGAGGATGTCCGGCGCCAGGATCGGCGACAGCAGGTAGTCCTGGGAAAAGTCGGGGCGGTTGTGAGGCCCGACGTAGAGGATGATCATGGCGCGCATCATCTCGGGCGTCAGGACGCGGTCGTTGAAGTACGATATCATGGATGACATGGCAAGCCGCGTCTGCAAGGGCTGGACCTTGTGTGAGCTGGATCTACGCCTCTGAGAGATGGGCGAAACGGCCGGCGATTGCGGCCATGTCTGGGGGTGAGCATGGGAGTACTCGGGGTGAGGACTGCACATGGCTTCGTCCATTGCTGCTGCTGCGCCGTTGGCCTCTGATGACTTCGGTGCCGCATTGTCCATCGAGGGCGTGTCTCCCTCGTCCTCGGACTCGTGAGGCGTTCCGGCCACGTCGGTGTACTGCCTGCTCTTCCTGCGCAGGTAGTCCTTGTTGGTCCCTCGCATCCGCCGATCCTTGACCAGTGCCATCTGCTCGTCTGACATCCAGTTGCCAATGTTCATGTCCAGTCCTGGATACAGGAGAACCAAACCGTCGGGCACGGGCAGTTCAGCGAGGGCCGATCCGGGTCGTTTATGACTCATGTTGCTTTCGATTATCATGAGTGTGAGAGCTGTCGCCAGGTTGCCGCCGGCGCTGTCACCGGTGAGGACTATCTTGGGAACCCGTTTTCCAGACATGCCGATACAGCGGCCTTTGCTTTTGACGATACTGGTGTAAACATCAAAGCACTCGTTGAGAGCATACGGGTACGGAAACTCGGGCGCTTTTTTGTAATCCAGACTGAGGACTGGCAGTCCGGTCTTGCCCGACCATGCAAAGAGCTTGTCATCGTTGCACCTCGGGTCCATGGCCACGAAACCACCGCCTGGGATGTCGAGTATCATCTTGTTGATGTGTTCGAGGTCTGCAATGGGCCCATCGTAGTACAGCCATCCCGACACGACCTCGTTGTAGTCGCTCGAACTCGGACGGGGTATTCGTATAGCCCTCGGCGGCCACCGCGTAAAACGTGGCCGTACCAGGCCTTGCAAGAACTGCAGGTACGGCGTCGTGCCCTTGTTCCAGCTCACCCGCAGGTGTTCTACCGTCAGCATCCCCCTGACCTTGCGAACCTTTTCGTCGGCTTGTTCCGCCGCGACCATGTAAAAGGCGGAGAAGACCAGGCTTGCAATGTCCCGTAGCCACTTGTATTTGATCCGCATCGCCGTCCAGTAGCCGGCATCGAGGGCCGTCAGTACCCAAGTTGCGCGGAAATATTTCTTGTCATACATGTTCGACATGGGCTCGGGGCTCGCCAGTCCGACCAGGGTGCTAAAGTTCCTCGCCGCATACAGGTACATCATGGTGATCAGCACGGTTTGCCATGCTGTCAGCTTCTTGGACGACAGTTTCGAGAAGAGGCGGAGGATGGGCGGTCCATGGCGGTCGCCTCTGGAGAAGTGATTAGTACCGGCCCGGTGGCGAGCGCAACGAACGTGGAAGCTTACTTGAATATATAGACGGACCAGAACGCCAACACGGCGAGGACCTGAAACCTCCGCGACTTGACGGACGGTCTCCCCAATACATGGTCTATCATGATGGAAAGTCTAGCGATACAAAAGTCTAGGAAAGAATGCAAATAGACAAAAAAATCGACGAAAAAGGAAAATATATGCAGGAAATAAACAAAATGGGGCCCGCGAACTAGAATTCTAAAAATGGGCCGAGCAGCGAATATACTTTGTCGTTTGGGGATCACGAGTCCGAAGCATGATTCCCGGCGTTACCGAGTCAGCTTAGCGGCAGGACATGAGACGAAGCAGCAGCGGAGAGCAGAAAGCTATTCGGCAACACGGCGATGCGGGCCAATCACTTCGGACGTGTTCGTCTTCGCTCGTTGAAGAGATCTCCAGTGTATCTGTAGACACAGCAGAAGGAGAGATCTCGAGACGACGACAAATTGTCTGGCTTATTGAAAGAAGAAGACCTTTCGAATTGCGCCCCCATCCCGAGCTGAGACTTGAGCTGCTGACCCTCGAAAGCTGTTAAAACGCCGATGGGCCCTTTTCGGGGGCGCCTGGGATTGGATAGCTCGTTGGAATGCCGTTGATGGCCGCTTTGCTGACGTTTGCGGATTCCAGAGGCTGACATGTGAAAGTCCCCCAAGACATTTGCATCCCACTTGGTCCAGTCCCCCCCAAGCCACCGAACCCACCTACACATGACCCCCATCCCGCGCCAACCAGTCCAACCCCGGACTTTGGTAAGAAACCCCACAATCTGGTTGTGACCTCGAGATGACCCTGTAGTAGTATTACAAGAACCTGAGGGATGGGCCGATTATCGACACGCCACCATCTGTTGTTGCAGCTGTCTCACTCATCCTTCTCGTTGAATTTGACGTATCGTAGAGTATTAAATAGAGCATGCATTTCTACTTGTGCGCGGATACCGTCAGGCAGAAATGTCCAAGTCAGCGGTACATCTTCGTCCAATCAAAGGCCGTGTGCTCTAGTGTAGCATCCCGACGTGGGCAGGGGGTCAGTGGTGGTTTGTGAGCTGCTGTGTTGTCAAACTTGATGATAGTGGTAGTACATCCCCCGGCTACATTGATTGATTGCATCCCGGCCGAAATACAGGCTATTGTCCATCTCGTGCTTGAGACGAGCCGGATCAGCGAGGGATACCTCGGATCACGGACTGAATGCTTCGGTCGGTGAGGTAACCCCCACCCTAAAGAATACGTTCAGCCAAGTCAGGGGAAAAGGAGAGAGGGGAAAAAGCTTGTGATCGAGCAACGCTGGAAATGATTGATTCTGAATCTCGTCGGCGTGCCTGATGGGAACCGAAAAGATAAGCCTTAGCGTCCCCTTGTTAGTGACCAGCAATCCAAGTTACTCAGTGGTACTCGAGCAATAGCGATGAGCTAAAAACAGGCTTTCGCTTTTGCACAAAACAGTCACTGGTGACTAAGGTATACTTCGGCGTTACGAGCATCGAATTTCCATACTCCATCTTCCCCATAATGATTTGCCGTATATAGTCACTCGTCTCGACACAATGGTCTATCATTGGCTGGGCAATGCTTTACCGTCGCCCTGTTGTCAAATGAGTCTTTTCAAACTTTGCCGACGTCGGCGGCGGCCTCCCTTATCGATAAAGCTAGTGTGGGTGTGTCATGAGATTTTCCTACGAGCACTTTTAAATGCATGGGCCATTGTTATATCTGGACTTGTTTGCTTGACAGATCTGTTGCTGTTGTTGACGCCTCTTCACACTCGTTGCGGTTTCAATTACAAGGACAATGGCTTTCCGACTACCTGTGCGAAGGGCCGTCGCCTCTGGCCGTCGATACCTGTCGTCGGCGCAATCTGCAGCCGCCTCCAACCTGTCCCAGGCGGCCCAGCAGTCCATTGCTCGCGATGCCGCCGTGCCGAACCCGGATCCCACCGAGGACTCGGCCAGCGCTGCTCTGGTGAAGGAGCACCAGAAGTACATGCTCGCCACCTACGCCCGCCCGCCGCCCGTGTTCGTCAAGGGTGACGGCTCGTATCTGTATGATCTCGAGAACCGGAAATACCTCGACTTCACCTCCGGCATCGCTGTCAATGGGCTCGGCCACTGCGATCCGGGCATGGCCAACATCATCGCGGACCAGGCCAAGACATTATGGCATGCGTCGAACCTGTACTACAACCCGTGGACTGGTGCCCTCTCGCAGCTTCTGGTCGAGAAGACGCTCGAGTCGGGGGCCATGCACGACGCCTCGACCGTCTTCGTGTGCAACTCTGGTTCCGAGGCCAACGAGGCCGCCATCAAGTTCTCGCGCAAGACCGGAAAGGTGCTCGATCCGTCCGGGGCCAAGCACGAGATCGTCTCCTTCCACCAGTCTTTCCACGGCCGCACCATGGGCAGCTTGTCCGCCACCCCCAACCCCAAGTACCAGGAGCCCTTTGCCCCCATGCTGCCCGGCTTCAAGTACGGCACCTACAATGATGTCTCTGCCATCAACGATCTGGTCACGGACAAGACGTGCGGTGTCATCATCGAGCCCATCCAGGGCGAGGGCGGCGTCAACGTCGCCACCGACGAGTTCCTGATCGCCCTCGCCAAGCGCTGCCGCGAGGTCGGCGCCGTCCTCGTCTACGACGAGATCCAGTGCGGCATGTCCCGGACCGGCAGCTTCTGGGCCCACGGCCACCTGCCCAAGGAGGCCCACCCGGACATCATCACGACCGCCAAGGCCCTCGGCAACGGCTTCCCGATCGGCGCCACCGTCGTCAACGGCAGCGTCAGCGAGAAGATCAAGATCGGCGACCACGGCACCACGTTCGGCGGCAACCCCATGGCCTGCCGGCTGGCGCATTACGTCGTGTCGCGCCTGGCGGACCCCGAGCTGCAGAACGGCGTCGCGACCAAGTCGGCCCTGCTGCGGGAGCGGTTCGACCAGCTGCGCGCGCGCTTCCCCGACCTCATCAGCGAGGTCCGTGGCAAAGGCCTCATCCTCGGCCTGCAGCTGTCGCAGGACCCGACGCCCATCATCAAGGCCGCCCGCGAGCGGGGCCTGCTGATCATCTCGGCCGGCACCAACACCCTGCGCTTCGTGCCGCCGCTGACCATTACCGCCGAGGAGATCGAGTCGGGCTTGAACATTCTGGAGCAGGCCATCGAGTCGACCCGATAGATACTTTGTCATAAAAAAAGGGACTTGCTGTATTTATTGCAAGCATTGGGTGTTTGGCGTTATAAAAAATTACTTCTGTGGGTATTTGATGAATATAGAGATGCAGTTTATTGCTTCAACACTGAGTTCTATCAAGCCAGCACGTCCATACTGCCGGATGTACTCGGCCACTGAATTTCCGTCTCGCGTCGAAAGATTATGAAAAATAATCATGACAAATAGGGCAACGGTGAATTGAAATAAGAGTCGTGGTATCTGAAGAAGCCCGCTTAAAAAAAAAAAGTGACCGGCCAGCGCGTCTGAAATGGACATGAGTATTCTCCCTTGCCGCATGAATTATTTTTACATCCTCCTTTATCAAGATCCTACGCCGCCCCGGCGGCAGATGCCACGAACGAGGCTGCCGTGTTGGCGTCGGCGCCGTAGGTCAGATGCGGCGCCAAGATCAGGTCGCCGTGCGCGCAGATGTTGTCGCCCGTGTGGCAGATGACCTTTGTGTTGGCGCTCGAGACGCCCTGGACCGCGTCGCCGTTGTCTGGTGATGTCGAATCAGCATGTAAACGTCGTGGAGAAGCCACTCAAAGTTCTTTTTGGCATGAACGAGTCTGAGATAGGGAGAAGAGGAAAACTTACCCGGGTCGCCAAAGATGACGGCGGCCATGACCTTGGACGTGGTCGAGGCGGGCAGCATCTTGGCCGCGTTGTGCACGAGCTGCCCGCCTTGCGAGTACCCAGCCATGACGACCTTGGTGTCTGGACATTGGGTCATGGCTTGCGTGACGAGGTCGGCCCTATATTCGCGTCAGTCAGTCAATATTCTTCTTTTCTGTTTCTGTCCCAAACTCACATGGTCTGGCTACCGGCCTTGTCGCCGCCGGCCAAAAAGCCCGGGATGTCGGCCGGGTACTTGACGCCCTGGACGGCGAGGTCGCCGCCCATCTTGTCGGACAGGGCCTGGAAGAAGGGCGGCCCGGCGACGGAGCCCACGTTGCCGGCCTCGGTGGTGCCGCGGGCGAAGATGACCGTCATGCCCTTGCACGAGCCCGACGAGAGGCCGTTCTGCGTGACGCCGCCGAGGCCGGCCCGCCGGTCGAGGGGCGTCGCCGTGGCCGCCAGGGCCCAGAAGAGGAGAACCGAGATTAGGGAGGACTGCATCCTGGCAGTCTTTGGAAGGGTAAAAAAGAAATAAATTATGGTTGAATTATGAAGAAAAAGATGAACTGGCTTGAGGCTTGCGGGATGGGATCATGGTGTTTACGGTGCATGCGAATCATCTTTATATCTGCAGCGCGCGCCTGTGGGTATAACGGCACAACAAGCAAAGCACTTAATCGCATCTTGGCGCTGGCGTCCCGAAACTGACTCTTACAGATCGCGACTTGATCCCGATTGGGAAATCCCCATACTGTTTGGGTATGTGTATACTGCCACGATCTCTTTTGTGAGGACTGACTGGGATAGGGTGGGATTCCAATCTGTGTCAACAGGGCCCTCTTGTCATACTGCGCGGAATGCTACCTCGGCTCGTTGGGTCTCCCCACTGTCTAGGCGTGTCGGCGCAGAGAGCAAGGGGACATGATCGAAAACGCCAAGACTGAAGAGGTCGAATTCCGAGAAATACGAAAAGAAGGGCGGGAGAAGAATTAATACTTGATCGCGGATGCGAGGAAATACCGTGATGCGATTGGTTGGTTTGGGGTGGGCGCATCTGAAACGGGACTGCCCGCAAGGAGGCCCGGGGGTCTGAGTCCTGACTGATCGATCACTTCGCCCAGACAGAAGAAAATCATGAAGAAATCCTTCTCCCGCTTGATCGGATCCCGATTCGTCCGATGAAAAAAAAAATGTCAGCCCTCCTCTTCTTCATCAATCGCTCCATTCTCGTCTGTCAAGTCTTTTTTCTTTCCTCTTGGTGCGACAGGACTGATGTTGGATAGAGCTGCCAGTGCATATGCCGGCTTCGTGAGCAACGGCCGTTTTGAGTAAGACTCTCGCCTGATGTGTGGATTCACACTTGTCTCATGGAATGTTCTTGACGTCCAAATATCTTCTAGGCCGAGGCTCATTGATAACATCCCATCTTTACGCGTGGTCTGGTCTGCGACCTAAGATGCCAAAAGTACTGCTGGCGTGCCTTGTGCTACTATTTGGCCTTCATGTTCTGAGCGCTCTCGGGACGCAATGTCATGCACTTTCATCGGCCGAGATGCCTCTTGGAGCACATTCTCCGTGGACCTGTTCGAGTGCGATGATGCCATTTTTGTATTTTCTCATCTGAAAGGCATCGCCTTACCGTATTGCGCCCTAGATAAGTCCCATCATCTGTCCAAAACGCCGAGTTTGAAATCGGCGTTGCTCTTGTCTTCTCTACGCATTACTCAAGATATCTTCGCTGGCCTTCTCTGCGAGCATCATGGTAGGGCAGACCGGAAAAGCGCCAGGCACCCTCGGGAACGCACTAGCATCCACGACCCTGAGATTCCCGACGCCATGGACTCTGAACTTGCTGTCCAGCACCGCCATCCTGTCCGACGCGGGCCCGATGGCGCACGTGCTCGTCGGGTGGTGGCTGTGGGCCTGCAGCTTGAGGGACTCCTTCATCTGCGCGTCGGTGCAGTTCTGGTCCCGGCCGGGGCACGGGTGCAGCTGGTCAAAGGGGCCGACGGGCGCCGGCGCCGCGCCGAACGCCTGCCGAAACACCTTGACCGCGTCGAGCATCTCCTGCAGGTCCTCGTCCCCGCCGCGCTCGAAGAAGCGCAGGTTGATCTCGGGCATGTCGGTCGGGTCCGCGGACCGGAGCCGCACGTAGCCCGCGCGCGACCGCGGGTTCATGTGCACCAGGGCGCACTCGTACTCGGCCGGGCCGTAGTCGCGCGGGAAGTACGGCCAGAACCCCTCGAACGACAGCGAGCCGCACCAGCTGTGGATGTTGCGGTGGCCCGTCCACGACGTGGGCGTCTTGAGCATCACGGCCATGGGCGGCGCCACTGCGCCCTCGAAGGGGTGGTCCGCGAGGCCCAGGACGTAGCCCTCGTAGTTGTCGTCGAGGTTCTCGCCGACGCCCGGGAGGTCCTTGACGATGGGTATATCAAACTTCCTCAGCTCGTCTGCCGGACCGATGCCGGATAGCTTGAGTAGCTGTGGCGAGTTGAAGGCGCCGCCTGAGATGATGACTTCTTTTTTGGCGTATACCTGCTGGGTAATGCCCTTGGCGGTTGTACTGTGCCTTGGATCAGCGCTGTACTGCGACTTGCCCCTTAGCAGCTCTACGCCAATGGCAGTGGGACTGGAAGTGTCATTGTCGAAGAGGATTCTGGTCACGAGACTGTCCAGCTGCACCGTCAGAGGAAACTTGGCCGCATCAGCAAGAGTCGCTTTGATGTAAGTGTTCGTTCCGACACGGTTCCCCTGGGGATCAGCATGCTGAGGTAGGCTGAAGACACCGACTTGCTGATCCCGATCGGGATCCAATGGGTTGATATCTCTCATCACCAGATCCGCGACTTTGGCCGGATCGCCGCCAGTGACCTTTGCAAGCTGCTCGGCCATGGTCTTGAAGCCCTGGTCGCCACTTATGGCATTGCCGATGGAATTCTGCAGCCAGCCATCGAAACCATGGCCGGGCGTTCCCTTGGGAAGAAAAGTATTGTTCTCCATTTTCACAAAGTACTTGCGCATGCTATCCGCATTCCAGCTCTGGTCCCCAGTGATGTTGACAATATAGTTCCAGTCGTCGTCAGATGGGAGGGCACAAATCCCGGCATTGTCTATGTCCCTGCCTATGAGTAATAATGCCCAGCTCACGACGCGGCCAGAGACTTACGCATTGCACAACCACCGAGTGTTCCTGCTCGTGGGTACCATATACCCAGCTGAGTCGAGCCGGCCGGGGGCTCGAGACCAGTGTAGAACTCGCCGTCCGGCTGTCGCCAGACCATGTGCTCATACTTGAGCTCCCTCTCGGGATCCTCCGAGTGCTTGGAGAAGAAGTCCCATCGCGTCGTCTCATCGCTCGCCACGGGAATAAAGTTTCCAATCTGGGAAATGTTTGGGTTATTGCCCTGGTCGTCTCCGGCCTCGAGCAGGATGACCGAGTGTCCGGCGCGGGCGAGGTTCGCCGCCAATGGTGCGCCTCCTGGCCCGGAGCCGACGACGATATAGTCATAGCTGGTGGCATTCTGAGCGGCCACTCCCGTGACGAGGAGCAGGCCTGCGATAGCTCGTCGAAGCATCATGGCAGGCTTCTCGGGCTCAATATGAAAGCCGAAGAACGGATACAGCACTCGGAGCCACCCAGTCCCGTAAGATGCGAGGATACTCGCATATTTATATGACTTCTTGAGGAAGAGCCACTTGGGTATCCCCTCTCAAATGGGTGCATCATGTCATACCAAGACTTTAAAGATCTTGGCTACATATGCAGAGATGTCTGCAGAGTAGCAATATCTGCTTTCCTGCAATAAGAGCTCGAGTCTGGTCGCAGTAGAAAGGAAGGTACCACAATAAGGCTGCGAGGGACCTTGGCGGGTATCATCATGGCTAAAAGCGTGCAGCAACTCGAATGATTGCTGCAAAGTAATAGATGTATCCAAATTCCTTCAAGGCAAAGCACCCTGAATTGGCTAAATTGCAACCAACCAGGAGGATGTCAGATACTACACCACTGTGGTGTAACCGTGTGAGCTCTGATTGTAAGGCTTCTCGGAATATACTATGCAAATATTAAGCAGTCCCGGCTAAGACGGAATTCGTATGAACCCTGGCAATAAAGAAAAGCATAATAGACGAGATGGATCAATTAGAGCTTTTGTTTGCAATGCTGTGTACCTTGAAACTTGCCATTATTTGCGAAGGATTAACACGCCTCTCTCTTGGACACTAGAGCGCAATGATTATCGCATCAAGCAAGTTACCTTGGCCAGTGCAATAAGATGTGTCGGCAATTCACAGACGCTTGATCACTGAACGGAGTGAATGGCGATGCTTGAGAACCGGAATTGGTCAATAGGCGTTTCTTGTAAGCATTTCTCTGTTTTTGCTGCTGTTTTGAGCCGTTCAGATGCTTTCAGGCGGTGGCTTCCAGTCGCTGGCAAATTGCATAACTCCTGGGGCAAGCGAGAGCGTGTGGGATGAGACCGCTGTCTTGATGCTTTAATTCTTCGAACACTAGATAGAGCCCCATGGTATGGCTTTCGTGTCGCGAAGGAAATGCCAAACTGAGGCCATTGCGACGATACTGCAGTGCCAATTGAGATCCCGAGAGAGTTGATGGTTGGTTGTTGACAGTGTGTTCTGGGCGGTGCTAGTGGGTGTAATTGGTACAAGTAGTACACTGCAAGACCCCTGCCAAGGGGTCCAAGCCAAAATTGGGGGGCTGTTCGTATCGATAAGCGATAAGATCGAAATTTTGGGAATTCCTCTTGCTGCACCTGTTTCGACTGCTCTTGGGCGCTTCCTCTCTCTCTTCAGCACTGTCAATCGCAACGAGACACCATGGGCAAGAGGAAAGTCGCAGCGCTCGAAAAGGTCGAGGCCGATCTGGCTGGTCTCCAGTACAAGATTAGGCGTGACCCCTTGGCCTACGAGAAGGAGTTCTTGGACCACCACCGCCAATATGGTTCCTCGCTCGACCAGTTCATGGTCGCGCCGCTCGGCAGCGACTCGGGAGCCCTCATCTCTTTCCGAGAGCAGATCGACCTCATCGCCCATGTCGCCGATTTGTACCCAGAGCACACCGCAGGCTTCGCCGACGAGCTCAAGGAAATCATTACGAAACACCATGCCATCCTGGAACCCGAACTCCGCGAAAAGGTTGTCAGCTCCCTCGTGCTCCTGAGGAGGAAGGAGGTCGTCGACTCGAGCTACCTCTTGACCACGCTCTTCCCCATCCTGACTACGACGCCGAGCAAGAGTCTGCGATCGCTCCTGTTCACCAAGATCGTCAGCGACCTGCGATCCTCCAACACGAAAACGGTCAACCACAAGTTGAACCGCACGATGCAGACGGTCCTCTACAACCTCGTCACCTCCGATCGATCTTCGCCCAAGGCGCTATGGGCCGTCAAGCTCACTCGAGAGATGTGGAAGAGGCAGCTATGGACGGATGCTAGGCCGGTCGACGTCATGAAAGAAGCCTGCCTTGCGGACAACGAAAAGGTCGTCGTCGGAGCCGTTCGATTCTTCCTCGGCGGTGACAAGGAGCGTGAAGAGATGGAAGACGACGCTAGCGACGACGAGAACATTGACATTAGAAAGGTCAAGCATCAGATCGGTATCAACAAGAAGTCGAAGAAGAAGGCAAAGGCCCTGGACAAGGCCGTCGACAAGGTCAAGAGACAGGAGCGCAAGAAGAACGCCCCGCACCCCTTGAATTTTTCGGCATTGCATCTGCTCCACGATCCCCAGGGGTTCGCAGAAAAGCTGTTCCACAAGCACCTGCAGGGCACCAAGGTCAAGCTGTCGCTCGACTCGAAGCTGCTGGTCCTGCAGCTGGTCACGCGTCTCGTCGGTCTCCACAAGCTCACCGTGATCGAGCTCTACTCTTGGTTCATCAAGTACCTCACGCCCAAGCAACAATCTGCTACCTCTTTCCTCGCCTCTCTGGCACAAGCCACACACGACCACATCCCGCCCGATGTTCTGGAGCCTCTCATTGAGAAGATCGCCAACGAGTTCGTTTCAGAGGCTGCCGCGGCAGAGGTGTGTTCGGCCGGTATCAACTCCATCCGAGAGATCTGCGCGAGGCAACCTCTCGCCATGGGAGACTCCCTCTTGCAGGATTTGGTGCAGTACCGCAAGTCCAAGGACAAGGGCGTTGCCATGGCTGCCAGAGGTCTGCTGTCTCTGTACCGTGAAAAGGGAGCGGAGCTGCTTGCCAAGAAGGACCGAGGCAAGGACGCTACCATGGGACTGAAGAGCGGCGAGCAGAAGCAGCGCAAGTTCGGTGAGGAGGCAGTCGGCGAGATCGAGGGTCTCGAGCTATTAGAAAAGTGGAAGGAAGAGGAGAGGAAGAGGAAGAGGGCAGAAAAGGGCTTGCCCGAAGATGCAGACGGCGACGAGGAGGAAGAGGAGGAAGAAGACGACGAGTGGGAGGTTGCCTCAAATGACAGTGACAGCTCTGGCGAGTGGATACGCGTCAGCGACTCAGAGGACGAGGAAGAGCCGATATCCAAGAAGCAAAAGAGGGCCGACGACGATGACGACGAGAAGGAGGCGGCCGAGGAGGAGATTAAGACTCTCTCCAAGCTCGCCACTACCCAGATTCTCACCCCTGCCGACCTGGCCAAGCTGAAGGAGCTGCGCATGGAAGCCAGCATAGACCAGGCCATGGGCAACCAGAAGCGCAAGCAGCAGGAGGCGCAGCAGCGGCACATTGACGAGGGCCTGACGGCGGAGCAGATCGAGGCGCCGTCGCGACTCCGTAAGACAACCAAGGAGGAGAGGATAGCGATGGCCAAGGAGGGCAAGCCGGAGCGCGAGGAGCACAAGTCGACGCAGGCCATCCGCAAGTCCAAGAAGGAGGCCGAGGGCAAGTCAACGACCAACAAGGAGAAGGCGCGCAAGAAGAACTTCCTCATGACGCTCAGCAAGGCCAAGAACAAGAACAGGCGAAGCTTGACGCAGACCAAGAACATTCTCAAGGCGCACATTGAGAGGAGCAAGTCGGGCGGCAGGAGGCGTAATGGTGTTAGTAAGAACTAGAGCGGATCTTGGTGGGAATATGATCGCCGGATTCAATTTGATAATTGCACATGTTGGCAGGTTCATGTGATACCCTAGAACTCATCTGTCATGTCACTTTGGGCGTTGGTAAAATAAAAGGAGTTTTCATGTGATTAAGATAATCGATTGAGTACACGAAAACAGCGAAGTCATTATTCAAAAAAAGTGCACCTCTGCAGTATCCATCTTATTTTCGCGCTCCAGCTGAGGAATGAGCTCCTTGATCCGCGCGACCAAGGCCTTGCCGTACTCGGGGCCCAGAGGCGGCGCGGGCTTGCTGCTATCAGGCCGCAGCCAGGGCACTCCCCTTGCCCCTTCGTGCGCCCTGGTGGCCTTCAGCATGACCTCCGCAGCGGCGTCATCGTACCCGCCGCCGAGGATCACGGCCGCCACGGGCCTCGAGTAATCCTTGCTCCCCAGGTCCGAGTCGGCCTGGATGGACTGCTCCCCGCTCAGGATGGCCGGGATCTGCACGGCGCCGCCCTCGGGCGATGTGACGAAGTGGATCACTACGAGGGAATCAGCATAACGGCGGTCGGTGAGATTTTCATGGTTGCGAAGGAGTGTGACATACCTTCGTACTCGGGCTTGAGATTCGCAATCACGCCCACGCCAATGGCCTCGGTCTTGCCGCAGAGAATGACCGGTGTGCCCATCCTGATGGTAGAGAATAATCGTCGAGATCCTGTCACAATGTAGATAGAACGCGCAAATGAGCGGGTGAGGTGCAGTGGGCGGGGAGCAAACATGGTTATTAGAGAAAGAGGTGATGTTTCGGTTAAACCCGGGGGCGGGCGATGCGGCCGCGAGAGGCTATTGTTGGTCGCGCTGACGAACTACCTAGTGTACAGTGTCTTACCAACAACACCAACAAGCCATTCATAACTTGTCTGATCGTGCATTGACGTCAAACATTCTGATTGGCATTGATCAAAACATCATACCATTATCGTATGGTGATTATTTGTATTGGGCCGGTCTATCATTTCTAGAGTTCTTGACCTGCGAGAACCCCTGGCCATCTCATTTGGCCAATATGGTATGTGCTCTTAACAGTCTTGTTTTCCTTCATCATTGCACCCGTTATGCCGAATACCGAAAGGATCAAACCGCATGTTGGCTCTAAAATGCTACACAATTGAATGATGTTGATGGCTTCAGATACGTCAAACACTGCATTGGTTCCTTCCGACCATGGTGAGAAGCTTAGTAGAGAATGAGTCTTCTCCCGTGACTTCTTGCAAATTAGTACGAAAGACTACCTGTAGATACTCTTGATTACCTCGCTGTGTTCGACAATCATTGAAAACAGTAGGCGCTGATGCGCACGGCGAAATCTCGCCTGCCTACATTACTGTACGATTGAGGATGAGGCTGCCACTGCCATACTGTCCATCGACGGATGAGCAGAGTGGAAGCACTAGGAATCGAGACAATGGATAGAAAGATTGACTCAGATATTATGTATACCTAATCTAGATATTTCGGGGTTGCGTAAGCTCTTGCCCATTCTTCCGAGAATCGTCAAGTCCTCTGGGAAGGCAGAGCCGTCGATCAAAGATATCATGAATTAATGCTGGTCCCATCGTACCTTCTATGTCATGGAGCTCCTTACCGCTGGGCATCAAAGGCACGAAGCGATTGACTGGGCAGTTCACTACCCAACCTTGCTCATGTAAACACACTTTGCGCTCAACAACTTGTTCTCAGCATCTTGCTTTCAGCACCTAGCTTCAGAACCTTGGATTCTTACTGCAAAGTTTACTTTCGGCTCTACATTCAACGACTATATTCCGATAAGACCATATTCCGACACCCGCTGTGCAACATCATCAACCATGTCCCTCCGTTCCCATCCCACCAGCATGTATAGTGGACCAGGGCAACCGTTTTTTGTCACTGTGGGATTCGATATCATCCGCCTCATCTGCACCCTCCTCTTCACAATATCCAGATGGATTTTAGGCGATCCGATGCCGACAATTCCTGGCCCCGACGACTGTAGACTCATCCAGGTCCGCTGGTCCCTCCCTCGCAAGCCGCGGACGGTCATGTCGGAATGGGCAACGACGTACGGAGAGCTTTTCAAGCTCAGGGTTGGATTCTATGACTATGTCGTCATCAACAGCCCGGAAGCTTTCCAGGAGATCTTCGTCAAACAGGCATGGCGGCCCTTCACGATGCATCATTTGCAAGAAACTATGACAGAGATGCTGACAATGAATATGAGTAGTTCTTAGCGACGTCATCAAAAGTACCGGCCCCTATCGCCCGTGGTGTCGCCAATAGAGGCTTGAATTTCTTCAGTATGGAGTATGGGGCGGAATGGAGAAAAGACGCACATCAAAGATGGTTACATTCGGGTTTACACGTTGAGGTCCAACATGTGCGGTCCATCAAGGCCGCGGTGTCGGAATCCAAGAGACTTATTCGGCTTCTGGCCAGGATCAATCCAGGAGACTCATACTTTGATGCTGTCAGCCGCACAACATTTTCTTTCTTGATGACCATCGCTTACGGGAGGCGTATACATGACTACGACCACACGGAACTGTTCGACTTATTCGACGACTCCATATGGTGTGGGAAAGTCCCAATACCATTCATTGGTGACGAGATCCCACCCTTGGCGACCGGAGCCAAGTCTTTACTTGCGGCCCTAGCCTCTTGGTTTAGATGTTTCTCGAAGGGACCTTCTGCGACCAAGATCGCTGGCTGGACCTATAGGAACAAGATGAATCGCTGGGACCGCGTCAGCGACGAAGTCGAGAAGAACAAGATCATCAGAAAAAGAGCCGCGGACCGCGGAGTGGATATGATCAGGGACGATGGCCGGCCAAACTTTGGCTACTTCATGGCCGAAACACGCACTGTGCCAGTCATCCTATCGGAACAAGCAGGGGCTTGGCTCACCGGCGGCATCGTCGATTGTGGCGGCTCCATCACAATTGAGGCCATCCACTGCTTGATCCAAACCATGGTATCGCATCCAGGGGTACAACGAAAAGCACAGGAAGAAGTGGACGAGGTATGCAACCCGCGAGGCGACCATTATGTCCCCCACTTTGGAGATATACCGGAGATGCCATTTGTGAAGGCATGCGTCAAGGAACTGCTGCGGTTGATACCCATCATACCATGGGAAGTCAAGCATATCACTGCCACTGAGATTACCTACAAAAACTACCGCATACCTAGGGGCACTGTACTGCTTGCCAACACTCCGTTTCTGAATCGGGATCCAACGCGGTACCACGACCCGCACCGCTACAATCCGTCTCGCTTCCCGGAGCACACTGTCCGCTCATCAGAGGAGTATGCAAGGCTACCGGCTGAGCAGGCGAGACAGCGCGATCACTTTTCCTTTGGTGGCGGAGCACGCAGGTGTCCGGGCACCTACATGGCAGAGACATTCCTTGAACTCACACTGGCCAAGTTGCTGCGGGCATTCAACCTCACTGAAGCTCCATCTCAAGAAGAGCCCTTCTACACAGGATCACATCCTTTTGGCACCGATGAATGGCTCAGGCATAGTCCAGTTCGCGTGCACTTCCAGCGCCGGCGCCGTTTCCGCACTGGGGTAGAGATTGGAGATTTTAGAGCCGACCAAGACGATGATGAGATCAACCTGAGGGGAGATGAGTATCCAAACTATAGTGCCTATTTTCAAAACGACTATAGCTATATGCAGAATGCTCCTGCCCAGCATCAGAATGCCCCTGCCCAGCATCAGAATGGCAATGCCCAGCATCAGAATGGCAATGCCCATCAAAACGACAATGCTCAACAGATAAATGGCGTCTTCCAATATCAAAACGGCGGTGCACAGCACCTGGATGACGTGGTCCAATAAGTCAATGGTTACTCCGCCTGGGAAAATGAAACCAATGCAGCTTTAGATGTCGTGCGGAGACTCATTATCAATAGGGTCGGGTGTAGGGTACTCGAAAGTGACTGGCAGTATACGTAGATGACTCATGGTTGAGGCCTTATCAGACGTCGCCAATAGCATGATGCATCGTCAAAGCCATAGAAGTTGTTGCTACTTGGGAGTAAGAACATTTTTTTACCATTGGGCGACCAAGCTTCGAATGGGAACAGGGGTTACAGGATTGGGATTCTCATGCATCGTATGCCATCAGTTTATCTAGTTGCTTGTGGGTAGACCAATAAAAAGAATTAGCAATAGACAATTGTGTCCCTTTAGTCTCATGATTGAACACTCCTCGTGCAGCATCAAAGGAGCAATCAATCCTATGTTTGCAAGAGAGTGTCTTGGCTCGAATCTATCCGCCCGGAGCAAGGTACCCATTTCGAACTCATCACTCAATTATTAGAAATTGGCAATGACTTGGTAGAAACCACCAAATTATCTGAAGGACAAACGCATTGTTGTGCAATATAGGTATTCCCAGTTTCGACTTGTGAGATAAACATTACCAATTATACTTGGACAAAATTGGCAACCTCTTTTGAGTATGTTTTCTTTTCTTCAAAATAAGCATAATACATATATTGCGTGTTGACACGAGCGCCATCGCTGATAGAAAAGAGAAAACCTAGAAGATAAACTGCCGTAACAGAAAATACTCGAGCCCCCTCACGGAACCGAATACAGTCCTCACTAGACTCTGTCCGCGTACAAGACCTTGCGATCCCACGGCGTCCCCCGCACCTTTTCCCTAAGCGGCGACGTCGTGAGCTGTGGAGTCTGGGTTACGGCAGCAACCGCAGTGGCAGCGCCCTCGACCGCCGTCCTCGAGTTCTGCCGGGCCCGCGTACCCAGGCCCCACACCACGTTGTCGTCGGCGCGGGATGCGGCGCCGGCCATGCGCATATAGAGCCACCGCGTCACGGATTTGGACGGGTACACGCCGAAGCGGGAGCGCACGCGCTCGACGATCTGCGACGAGTTGAGGGTGGGCGCGCGCGAGAGCAGGGTCTGGATGTAGTCGATTTGGCGGTGGTCTGTGTTGGTAAATGAAGGGTCCATGGTTCTTGGGTATGCCTCTCCGGCTCCAGGGGCGCTCGTGTTTGCGGGCGTGGAAGCGCGTTATTAAAGACTTCTGGTATGTTTGCCCGACGATGGACGGTGTAGGACTGCAAAACTATGATTCGACAAAACTCAAAGAGCCAATCACCTTGAATTTCGATGGCAGGGATTTGGAGATGCTCCACTGTTGACTACGAAAGAGGAATGGGCGAGTGGTTTCGCTGTTGCGGCGGAATCGTCTTATGTGAAGTGCAGGCCGTGAGTATATACAAAGGCCAGTTCCTCGAGGGGCAACATCCTTTATTCTCTGGCGTCTTTGATGAATATTGGAGGAACTCTGGCAGTACACAATAAGCCACCACTCGTACGAGATACACTTACAGATAGTATTGCCAATGCATGACTTCTTGAGTCTTACATTAAAAGCAAAAGGGAAATGGCTGGTATATCCGTAGCTAAGGTTTGACCAAACGGCCATGTTGCCCACCATTTTACCGTTTATGCCCGGGCGTTTGCACTGCACCCAAACTATTGGAGAGGTCGCCTCTGGAGGGGTCAAATATCCAAATAGACAAAGAATTGTCACAGGTCCGGGGCAACGGGACATGACCTGTCTAAACTAAACTGGGTGCTGGTTAGGCCAGTGGTCACGGTCTGCCCCCAAGTAGACCGCTCAAGGAATTCTTTTTGCAGACCACCAGTTCGAGTCCCGGGGACTGCATCATTTTTTGTAAATACTTTCTCTTTGTTCTTTGATTTTTTGCCATTCTATTGTCAACTTCTCAAGTAGCTCATTTGAGTATATATCGCCGTCCTGTATTTACTATCTGCCCAAACCACTTGTTTTGCGCAGTTGCATGGAAAGCAGTTGCCCACGTCTCCAATGTCTGAAGATCCATCCGCTGCCAGAATTGGTGTCAGTTCCCAAGGCTTCATAAGCATCTTTCTTCGCTTGGTCCTGTCTCGCCAGCGCTGGCTTTTGACTGTGCTCTCAGCTCCCATGGCATGCCTTGTGTACTCCACATTGACTATCGACAAACGGCCAGCGTTGCATATTTGACCTTATCCCCTCTTATTGTCACAACTGAGATAATAGAAACTTAAAGTTCTCTATGAAATCAGTGTACATTTTGGTCAATAATAAGTCGTGGTATGCGACACGAGTAGTCGTTCTTGCTTCTTGAGTAATCACGTCGGCACGAAATTGCTATATGCACATGAACAGAGATAGACTGGAGAATTAATAATATTGTTTAAAATGGTGTCTACCTGTGAAGTCAAGCTTGTTGCCTCGGGCCATCAATAACAAATGACAAAGCTGCAGCGTTTGCGAATGCACGAGACTGACAGGCAGCTACTATAGAGAATGGTGAATATACATGGTTGCGGGCCTCGTGCGATCATGAACCCTTCAGGTAGTGCGAAGAGGGAAAGAACAATAGATTGAACGAGCGCCATGCATTGACTACGCCCTCGCAAAGATTGGAAGGCGCCCGGCGGCGGCAGTGACAGAATTAGATACCTGGGTACTTAGTTGGCTCACCGGGCGGCAGAATTCGGTACCTAGGTACTTCCAGGTGATTGGCGGGCGGTATGTTGTGTACAGATCACATCATTACCGAATGTGGCGGTATTGCCGGGCGGTCAGCACGATATACTATTGCCCGGGAGTGGGGCGCCGCAACTCCAGCCAATGAAATAGGACTAGTGCCGTTTATACTGTTTTCACATCACCGTTTGCCAGTTGCAGAACAATCAGTAACTGCCAGATCTCTTGCCTATAAATGTAGCCAACTCTTCGCCGATCCAGCACAATTCATTCCTCCAATCCAAACAACAGTCTTCATTCCTTCATTGACTCAAAGCACCATTCCCTACAACCACAGCACCCATACAAACACAACCATCTCCACCTCATACCATCTTCACAATGGTTTTCCCTGAGAAGGTTCTTGCCTTTTTGGCCATCACCCTCTGTGGTCTCGGCGCTCTTGCCCACCCTGGTGACTCCACTGAGCTCATCAACCGCGAGGCTGCCCTTCACAAGGCCGCCCTTCGCACCGCTCACGCCTCCATGGCCAAGTGTGAGAACCACCCTGAGGCTCTCCGACTCAAGGAGGACGCCATCGCCCGTCGCTCTGCCTACGTCAAGGCTGTCGCTCGTCGCAGCGGTAAGCAAATTCTGTTTCCCGTGACACAACTCCGCGACTCTTGACTAACTTATCATTCCCCGACAGACTCTCCCCATGTCAAGAAGGGCATGGACGCTCTGAAGAAGTGGGAGGCCATCTCTCACGACCACACTGACGTTCTCGACTGGGACGCCAGCACTCCCGAGAGTACCATCTTTGGCTCCAATGCCACTACCGCTCTGTCCCCCGAGTCCGTCCTCGGCCCCTACTTTGTCTCTGGCGAACTCTTCCGCAAGGACATCACCGAGGGTCAGAAGGGTGTTCCTCTCCACCTGGACATTCAGTTCGTCAACCAGAACAACTGTACCGCCATCAAGGACATGCTCGTCGACGTCTGGTAAGTACTCTATGCAAAATCAACTCAAATCGTGCTTTCACTTTGGCCTTATTACCCCGCCATCCTACAACCCCGCGATCTTTCATCCGACCTTCAACGACAGCAACCTTCATTACCCCGCCATGCCTGATACTCAACCATACTAACCATCCCCAACCCGACAGGCAGTCCAACGCCACGGGCGTCTACTCGGGCATCGCCCAGGGCGCCGGCCAGGCCGGCCTCAACACCACCTTCCTCCGCGGCGTGGCCAAGACCGACGCCCAGGGCGTCGTCCAGTTCGACACCGTCTTCCCGGGCCACTACGGCGGCCGCGCCAACCACGTCCACATCCTGACGACCGAGGGCTACACCCTGCTGCCCAACAACACCTACACCGGCGGCAGCGCCAACCACCTCGGCCAGCTGTATTTCAACCAGGCCTTGAATGATGAGGTCGAGAAGCAGGACCCCTACAACACCAATAAGCAGCAGTACCTGACCAACCAGGAGGATGGTTTCGCCAAGGACGCTGCCTCCAACCTCTACGACCCCTTCATGTCGTACATTCGTCTTGGTCAGGGTCCTGCTGATGGTATCCTGGCATACATCACTGTTGGCATCGATCAGGGTGCCCACTATAATGCCAGCCCCGCTGCTCGCTGGGGTTCGGATGGTGGCCATGAGTGCCACAATGGCCAGTGCGACTAGAAGGTTGCGATCCTTTTGCCGCTGATCATGTTCAACATCCCGGCACATGTACAGCGAAGGTACTCAATCAATAAGTACAGTAAAATTTCTCGGCAAAGCAGTGGGGAAAAACTAGATAGACTTGAGGGCGCCCAAGAATTACGCCTTATAGACAATACAGTAAAACAATTTTGGTAAAATTACTTCTTCAGTGACATTCATTCACAGTGATCATGCATTGGTGAAAAGACTTGGAGACTGAAAGTGACTCTCTATTGTTGATATCGCTAGTCTAACTCGAAACTGGCAAATTAACCAAGCGTCAATCAATTTCAACGATGATTTCGTACAGGAGTGATCCCTTCACATGCTTCATGATACATACTTCAACTCGCTTCGTATAGACATTTCTCCCCTTCATTAAGCAGACATTTAAACCCTCGCCACTCTCGCCAACGGTTGGACTTAGTGTGCTTCAATGAGCATACTGTCATCCATAATAGCATTAGCATCCGAGGCAGGTGCCCCATAGAGTTCAATATCCATATTCCAGTTGGTCGATGTTCCAGTGGCTTCCGAGGCCTCGGTCATTGTGACGGTGGCTTTGACTCTCATGGTCTCTGTCTCGGTGACAGTTTCGATCTTCAAAGTGGCCGTCTCGGTAACTGTCTCAACAACTCTGACTGTCGTCTTTTGCGTAACAGTGTTTTGGAAACTGGACTGAACGACTGGCGCTTGCATCTCATTGACCACCTCCATTTCGCGTGCCACCTCCATCTCTCGTGGCTCAGGAACCGCAAGAGCCATTGGAGTCTCGCACGGCTCGTAAACGCTCGAGGCCTCCACGGACGCGACGCTCTGAGAAGCAGCGACTGATGCAGTGGCAACAGCTTCGGATCTGACCTCGTCGCTTACGACTGGCTCCAGAGCAGAAGGGATATCCTGTACAGCAAGACTATCCATGACCGGAGCCGTTTGCAATTCGACCGCGCTCTTGTTTTCGAAACCTATTGTGTCGACCGGAGAGCTCTGGGGCGAACGCAAGGCCATCAAAAGGACGAGGAAGCTCAATCCGACAATGAACAGGTTTCTTGTGTCTTGCATGAGAACCCTGGCCGACTGAAGGAGCAAATCGCCAAACGAAGCAGACTGAAGAGTTTGTCGACGAGCTTCGCGCCGCTCATAAGCCTCCTCAGATGGAGAACGTTGCGAAGGGGGAGGAATGTACGAGTCAGGGTGTGGCTGGTAAGGTGTCTGTTCTCGTGACATCTCTGGAGCTGGCGTTGAACCATAGATCTCGCGCATACGCTCTTCCTCCACAATGCGGAGCTCCTCGGGAGTCGGACTATGGCTCAAGAGGGACTCCAGAGGCGGTTCGATCTCAAGTTGCGCATGGACAAGATCAGGTTGCTGGTCAAAGGACCGATCCAGTTGCTCCTCAACCTGTTCTTCAATCTGTCGCATCACGTCCGGAACAAGCTCAATCTGTTGATGAGAAGCGGCCTCACGCTCTTGTTGAGCAGTCAGGAGTCGCTCCAACTCTTCGCTGAGGCCTGGGTCGAGAATGGGCTCGATTTCGACGTCGACACGTTCCATCTCCTTCCAACAAGCGTCCCAAGCACCAGCCTTCATAAGTCCGTTGCTAGCATAGACTTTGACGCGGAAGATCTTTCCAGGGTACAGAGCATCATAGGCGATTTCATTTTCGCATGTCTTGCACCAATGCCGGTGTGTAGGCCGTTGCGTCACATCAAAGTCGTCCTCGCTCTCGGAATCGTCAACGACGGCCGTCTCGTTGGCCGGTCCGAGATAGTGTCCGCATTCCAAGATTCGTGCGCGGCGCCGCACAGGAAGGTCTAGAGCCTCGAGTAGACGCTCCTCGAGTATCTCGTAGTCATTCTGTGGGTGGCCGAGAAGGATGCCCCTTTCGCAAACCGTGTCGCCCATGCGATCTTGAAGCATGCGCCATGCTTCTCGGAGTTGCTTTGCCTGCTCACTCATCTCCTCAGCATCAAAGCTGTTGATGACATCACCCCACACCCAGCGGAGAGGCAGCAGCGTGACATGGAGCAGGACGAGAGGTGCTTCCTTGGTCTTGAAGCGAGACGGTGTCCTGTTCTTGGGAGAGTACTGAGCCGAGTGTGAAGGGCTGCCGAGACGAGATACGGTCGGGAACGGGCGCTTAGCCGAACGTGGGGAGCCAACGACTGACCCGAAGACCGAGGGGGTGGGCGAAGACATTTGCATGGCGCGCACATCTGACGGACTGCGGAAAGCTGGCCGTGGGTGGCCTCGGATGGTTGGTGTGAATTCGTCCCCTTTGTACTCATACTGGGAGACGTCGGACATGCGGGGACTCCTTGTCGCAATGGAAACTCCATCGACAATAGTAGTTCCCTTGCCCGATTCAGACCCTCCATCGTAGGACCCCATGGAGCTCCTTGCACTCTTTTCACTAAAAATGTCCTCGTCTGTGCCGTGCTGAGAACTGCTGTCTGCGCCTTCTTCGGTTGGTTGTCGCATCTCTTCCGCTTGTGGTGTCTCCTCCCCTTGGTCTTCCGTCATTGACAAGTGACTAGGCTCATGTTGTTCTTCGGAATGATCCGTGTGGGCGCTCAGAACAGAGCCTTGGCCTGGCTCTGTGTGATCGTCTTCCTCGTCTTGGTCGTCTTGTTCCTCAACGCGGTGACTTCCAATCCGCCGGACAATGTCTCGAGCAGCTCGTTGAATCAGCGCCTCGGTGCGCCCTGAAGCCCGCCGAGCTGAACCCTTGTGCGATGCCCGGTCGTCTTCGAGGTTGGAGTCGTCGAGATAGGAAAGATCCTGCTCGTCGCCTTCGCCGTCGCTCTCTATACTGGGAAGAATGGAGTGCTCCTCAGTGTGGTGCTCGTCCTCGTCATGCGCGTCTTCCTCGGCGTCTTCTTCCTCTGCAGCAACGGAGTCGTCGACGTAGCTCTGGTCCTGGGAAGCCTCAAAGTCGTTGTCGTGGCTCAGTACAGATTGCTCGGCAGCTTCGTTGTCCATGTTGCTATTTTCGTCCATTGCCTCGGCCGCTTCTTCAGTCGAGCTCAGGGCATCCGAAACCAGACTGGTTTCGGCGGCCTGGTCAGATTGCGCATTCTCATCCGCGTGCGGTTCGGGAGCATCTGGGTGCGATTCCTGGTGGGCGGGAGCTGCCGCGTCTTCAGCGACGACACTGATGTCGCCGGGTTGGGATCTCGTTTCTTCTTCCATTGCTTCGCTCAGGCAAGAAGGGTCAACATGTATATCAAAGTCGTAATTGGGTTTGCGTCGGGGCATTTGAGAAGATTGAATCTAATAAAGCTTACAGGTGCCGCCGACGGGAAAGTCTGTTTGGATATACAGTACAAACAGTAGTAGTAGTATCAGGTTGTGTGTAGTATGATACGTGGCACGGCAGAAACTCTAGGACGGCAGGTCGGATTATGATTTGATGAGCGAGCAGCGTGCCCACACGAATATGCGTTGGCACACGGCGGCCTGACTGGCTACGGAGGCCGGACGGTGCTAATCGCGGTTCGTGGTTGGTGAGCGGCAGGTTGGGTTGTATTGTTTACTCGCCGTTGCTAGGACAGCGCCTGGGCAACCAGCACCGCGGGGACCGTTTTTAGCTGTTGGTAGGGGCTTCGCGTCAAAACACTCCGGCACTTGCTGATCCGATTCCCTCAGATACAGATAAGGGCAATCAAAAGATGCAAAAGCGAAGAGAGGAAGCAAAATAAAAACTGCTTGGATATTGGAAGAAATTGGGAATTTGGGGATTAATGAAGTTTTAGTCCCTGGTTTCTCAATCTAAATCAACCATGTGGGCGCAGAGACCGTTTTCCATCATTCTGTTATTGCAGCGAACGCCCTCTTGTCTCAGGGGTCTCAGCTGGTAAAGAGACATGCGTTTTGACGTCACCTCTGATTGACCATTTGGGGGGAACTCTTTCAGCTGTTAGGGTTGGTAAAAGATCAATTTCATTATGATCTACAATATAGGAGACCTAGGCTATTGGGAAATATCATTGCTGATTAGTTGCAATGCTATTCCCAAGTTCGTGATGAATTGTAACCGCTGGTTGGGCGTGGAGATTGATTGTCGCTTGGGGGGGTTCCCGCCCCCAGACCTGACCTCCACTCCTCCATCGACACAACGAACCGATCTCCGACTGCACTGGACCTCTCTGGGCCTGGGCCGCCTGGTGGGCCGTGGGCTGTGCTCAGTAGCAGAGCAGACCTCGGACGAGCTGAGTTAGCGCCACAATCGCAAACGTGGCCTAGGTCTTGAGGTCCGTTCCCGAGATTCCAGGTTGCGCTTTAGTGCCTTGACGTCATTTTGTCTTTTGTATGGCATCAGAAAAAATGGAAGCGCATTTCCCATCTCACTGGACCGGATCGCGATTCGCAACCAAGTTTCTTGTCCCTCGAACCCACGGCTGCGACAGTCTAGATCTCCGGCGCCAGATTAGTCTGCATGAGCTCGCGCATGGATCTGGCCGATATTGTTGAATGGAGTCAGCCGATTCTGCGTCTCAGCCAAGGTTCTGCACAAAATCCGGTCCTGCGCCCCTGAGAGAAAGTCCGGCCACCACCAAACCGTCGCTCAAGATGCTCAACAAGCCCAGAGAGTAGCTCAAGACCATTGGTCTGTTGGCGTCGCTTCAACCCCCCTTGAGTCCTCTACATGCAGTAGGCTCGCGGCAAGTGCCCTTGTCCTTGTCGGTGTGCGATACATATCACCTCAATTGCCCGCTACGCTGCTTTGCGCAGCTGTGTTCTGCTCCGGCAGCAGGCGAGGCTCGCAAAATTACTGCTCACACCAGTGTGTCTCGGAATGCATGACAGGGGAATGGATATACCCATGGTAGGCGAATCGTGGCCTGGATCGTGACTCTTGCTGTGTATAAAGAGACATGCCAAGAAGCGACTCCATGACCTCTTGGTCTTTCGTTTCTGAGTCTCTTCGTTTTGTCTGTCCCTAATCACCTCGCCCTCTAATCCCTTCAGTCCTTATTAAAGGCAAGTCATTCAAGATGACGGACGAACAGAAGCCCACAGCGGAGAACATGACGATGCTCCAAGGCTTCGAATGGTATGTTCCCGCAGACCAGAAGCACTGGGTGAGGCTCGAGAAGAACGTCGCCGAGCTCAAGAAATGGGGCGTCGACAATGTTTGGATCCCTCCAGCGTAAGAAACCAAGATAGAAACCTTTCAGCGACGGTAGGGGCAAATAAGCTGACTGGAATGCGCGTGTGTAGATGCAAAGGCTCCTCCACCACTGGCAATGGCTACGACATCTATGATTTGTATGACCTGGGAGAGTTTGATCAGAAGGGAGGCGTCGCTACCAAGTGGGGAACCAAGGAAGAGCTCCTGAAGCTCGCCGCCACAGCTAAGGAGAATGGCGTTGGCCTGTACTTTGATGCTGTCCTGAACCACAAGTTCGCTGCGGATCGCAAGGAGAAGTGTCAGGCCGTCGAGGTCGACCAGGAAGATCGCAACAAGGACATTAGCGACCCCTACGAGATTGAGGCCTGGGTCGGTTTCCATTTCCCAGGACGCAAGGGCAAGTACAGCAAGATGAAGTGGCACTGGTATCACTTCTCTGGTGTCGACTATAACGCCACCAACGACCAGACGGGCATCTACAAGATCCTTGGTGACAAGACCAAGGGCTGGGCAGATGATGGAGACGTTGACGGCGAGAAGGGCAACTAGTAAGGAACACTTCTGTGCATTGTACCTCAATGACTAACAGTCTGAATAGCGATTTCCTGATGGGCTCTGATATCGACTACGATCACCACGAAGTAGTAGAGGATACTCTGAATTGGGGCAAGTGGCTGGCCAAGGAGTTGCCTCTCAAGGGTATCCGCTTCGATGCCATCAAACACTACAGCGAAGATTTCCTCCGCCAGTTCATCACTACCATGGATGAAGAGTACGGTCAGGGATGGTTCTTCGTCGGTGAGTTCTGGAAGGACTCGCTCAGCGACATGACGGCGTACCTCGACCGGATGCACAAGAAATTCTCTCTCTTCGATGCGCCTCTGGTCTACAACTTCAGCGAAATCAGCAAGGGAGACGGTGCCGACCTCAGGAAGGTCTTTGACGACACTCTCGTGGCTACGATGCCCGTGAATGCCGTCACATTGGTCATGAACCACGACACGCAACCCTACCAGGCTCTCGAGGCACCCATCGAGGGCTGGTTCAAGCCCATGGCCTATGCCCTGATTCTGCTGCGCGAGTCTGGCTATCCCTGCCTGTGGTACGGCGATCTCTATGGCATCGACCCCAAGGGTGAACACCCTTTCCCTCCGTCCTGCGGCGGTGCACTGCCCAAGCTCGCGCTGGCTCGCAAGCTGTACGCATACGGCAAGCAGGCGGACTACTTTGACTACCCGACCTGTCTTGGCTGGGTCCGGTACGGCACATGGGACCGACGTTTCGGCTGCGCTACCGTGATCAGCAATGCCGATGCTGGCGAGAAGCGCATGCACGTCGGCGAGATGCATGCAGGTGAGGTATGGACTGACGTTCTCGGCTGGTCCGACAAGGAGGTCACCATTGACAATGAGGGCTTTGGCGTATTTGTGTGCCATGGCCTAAGCGTTAGCATCTTCGTGAACCGGGATGCCGAGGGCAGAGAAAAGTTCTCCGAGACATTGTAAGTATACCCATGAACTTGCCGTTTTGATCTCGACACAGCTGACACATTGCAGTAATGACAAGATTTACGACGAATAGATGATCAAGACACTTAGACGGACACTGTATTGAGACAGCCTAGAATAATAGAATACACTTTTGGAATAGTACCTTTTGAGCCCAATATCGACCAGAAAGAGGAGAACGCCTTTTTTGTACCCAATAACCCGAACACCGCAGAAAATCACCTAAAAACAAAACATCGCTTTCGTCAGTCAGTGGCAACTCCTTTCGTGCCGCTCCCGTTACATCGACCGACCGGGTCCGCTAAATTGATGATAGGAATCACAAACGCCGCCGCACTCGGCCACCAGGCTGACGCCGTAGTGACACTTCTTGCACTTGGAGCAATGCCACTCCCGCCAGTCGGCGCACTCTCCGCAGCCCCGGCAATGCCACGTGCAGTCCTCCTGCTCCCAGTCTCCCCGCGGCGGCACGGTTGCCTGGTCCATGCTGCGACACAGGGAAAAGTAGTTCTGGCGGTACATGTCGCCGAAGCTGCCCTCTTGGAAGAAGGCCAGGCGGAGCAGGGCCTGCTTCAGCTCGCGCTTTCTCGGGAGCTCGTTGGGCCCGTTCTTCACGGCGTCCCACTGCTCCCGCCAGCTCTCGTAGGCCGCGCACTCCTCGCTCTCGCCGATGCAGTTGAAGAGCTTGTCCAGGCTGAGCTGGCGCGCCTTGTCCTTGAGCTTGAGCACGTACGAGATGAAGCACGGGTGCAGCTTGGGGTGGCGCTCGCTGGTGCCGAACAGCTCCCCGAGGTCGATCTTGTTGATCGGGTTGCTGCAGTTGTCGGAACACCCGCACGTGTTGGGCGAGCATTGGTATCCCCATTTGCTACAGGCACAGTTTGTGCAGGGTGCCCTGGCGGAATTGCACCTGCAGCCCGTGTGCTTCTCCGGGGGCTCGACCTTTTTCTGCAAAGGTTGTCAGTCGTCTATTTCCAAGGCATGAGCAAGGATTTGCGAATTCGTCATACCTCCGTCACTGGTGCGTTCTTCTTGTACCCGGGGCCGCCGGATACCATGGAATTAGCGAAACCGTGGCCGTCCTCCTCGGAGCGGACGTCCGAGTCGCCGTCGTCGGTGTCGTGGTAGCCGCCGCGCACGAGCTGGTGCTCGCGGACGAGCCTCGGCAGGGCCCTCCAGAAGGCCTCGACCAGCTGGCTGTCGGCCTGCAGCCGGGGCGGCGAGTGCCTCTCGCGCCAGTGGGCGATGGACGGCTCCCACGAGTACTGCTCCACCAGCTCCTCGATGAGCATGATGAGCTCGGGCTTGAGCAGCGCCGGCGAGGGGCGCGCGCCCTGCTGCTGCTCCCGCTCGAGCTCGTACCAGGCCAGCGCCGCGCGCACGAGGTCGTCGCAGTCGTAGTAGAACTCCTCCTCCATCATGCGCAGGATCTCGGCGGCCGAGGGCGTCGCCAGCCGCTCGACGGTCATGGAGAAGAGCGTCCGGGCGGCGTCCTCGTCGTTGAGGATCTCCGTGGTCGTGGACTGCCCCGACGACGGCCGCCTGTCCAGGCACTCCTGCAGCTTGGCGGCCACGTCGGCCTGGAACTCGAACAGGAACTGCCGGGCCTCCATGCTGATCATGAGCGAGTACTCCTCAAACGTCGGTCCTGCTCCTCCTCCTCCTCCTCCTCCTCCTCCTCCTCCTCCTCCTCCTCCTCCTCCTCCTCCTCCTCCCGCTTCCACCCAGTCCAGCACCGAAGAAGTCGTCGTTCGTCTTTTTGAGGAGGCCGGTTCCAGCGGGTGTGAGTGTGCACTGGCCATGGCTGACCGCTTGGCTCCGGCCATTTGGTGTGGCGTCCTCCCAAACTCGGCATTCATTATAGTTTTTTACTTTTTCTCTGTAACTCCTGTTTCATAGATTGCACACACACATGGAAGCGATTAAAAAAAAAGAAGGTTCGCTGCCGTGGCTATCGCGAGAAAAACCAAAACTCAAAAATTTTTCATTCAGTGTTTTCCCTCTCTGAACTGAAAAAAGAAGAATCATGCACGATGAGCATGGACCACTAAAGAAAAATCATTTTTAGTCTCCGAGCAACACCGCGTACCTTGCACTAGAAGGGCGCTCGCAAGGTGGTCCCTGTCTTTTTCCCGTCTCTTGTTTCCTTTCGCGTCGCGAGGCGAGAGATTATAGTTATATGCTTCGGAGTTGCCTTCTAGAAGAGTTTTGATTATGATTTCTTGCATGATGCTTATTTTCGGTTCGTCGAAGCCGTGCTTTTAATCCTGTCAATTCGCATGATAATATGGTGCCGCCTTGGTTTGTGGTCATCCCAATGCGTATTAGTGTGAGCACTAGTATAAATTTTTCTGGCTTCACCGCACAAAAGAAGAGACGAGCGGAAAATATCCTCGCCCTCGTGGACTCAATTTGTCGAGGCGGAGTCGGTGCTCGTAAGTTTATATGACGGTTCTTGAGGAGTTACTAGGCCAGCAAAGGTTCGGCCCTTATCCTATTCGTCAGAGTCCATAGAAACGTTGGAATAGAGTTTCCAACCAAGTCTACGAAAACTCTCCAGTACGTAGTATACACTTCGCCGGTGGATGGTTCCGGAATCGGGTGCTCCTACTACCTTGAGTTAATCTATACGAAATTAAAGGTTCCCCTTTTCGACTCGTCGCAGCGGATTGTATGATCCCTCCGCCAATGACCTGGTGTTCGCCTATACTCGAGTGAAGGACATCCTGACACCAGTCCACAGTGGCCAAATCACGCAAAGTGACAACCCTTCATCAGCTGTAGTTATGGTGATTTCTTCCTTGATGACGAAAAAGACGGCAGTCCAAGGCAACGGCATCCGAGGGCACCTGCATGTTGCTTACACCCCATATCTGACGATTCGACTCCAATCGTCCTCCTGGAAGCACTGGTGCTGTGTAGGTATACTGCGAGTATTTGTGCCGTGTTTAGCACCACTTTTCAGCTCAATGCCAAAGCTCGGAGGAATTGAGGGCGTCGAGCTATAGTTGATAAAAAGCTATCGAGCCTTCGCTAGGTGCCACTCACAATGGAGAACGTTTGAGCTGATACCATCTTCACGGCTGAGGATGGCTGCGTCAGGTACGTCGGAGTGCAGACGTGCTCGTCGTGGCTAGTTCAGATCTTGATGAATGAATCCGTAGAGCCAGCCTCGAGAACTCTGACTCAAAGTCACAAGGCTGGATCCGACTGCATGTATGGAGCGCCCCATACAACTTTGGGCCTTGTCGTTTTGTGAAGGGTATTGCTTGGGAATCATTTGGGATACACGTTGGGATTTTCTCGCCGTGAAACTCCCATTGCTCATCAGTTTGGTTGTGGCCTTGAGCTCGGTTGCAATCATCTCAATCACAACTCGATCTCCAAAGGACTGTTATAGCCATGTCAAGCAAGAATCTGCCACGACCTTCTGCGTCAGGCATGGATACGTGACTGTACTGGGACGTCACTTGGGATGTCCACCTGGTCTTCATGTTAGCCTAATTACTCTTAAGATGTTTTCGACCCTCGCGTGTGGGGAAATACAAGGAGAGGATTCGGTCGTGTCATTGGCTTTACTCTGGCCTCGGGACATCAGAACGTGTATCACACAATTGAATGTCGGAATTTGATTGTATTGTGCGAGATCCGCGGCGAGGAGTTCGATAGATGATTGATATCTTGGGGTTGTTCAAGGACTGTTCATTGCATATCAACGTAGACCTCGCCTAGACGTTTATTGCAAGCACGCTGTGCTGTTCATTTGACCCGGTCGTATCTTTGCTCACTGCTCCATGGATATGGTCATAATCCTTTGAGCCAAGATTGCGGGTCCAGGAGGAAAGAAAACCAGGTCATCTAGAATTTCCCTCCGGTGACGATCAATCGCCTGTTTTCACTGATGACAGCAGCAGTGGGTGCAACGTGACACCTTCACCACCTGGATCGTGCTACTCGCTTACAGTCGATCGTGATTGGCATCAAGCTCCGGCAAACGGCGTCGTTTGTTCCATTGTCGGGACATCACTAGAGAGAAGAGCCGAGGAGTATGAATCGAGCCCAGGTGCCGTGGACACCGCTCCAGTCAACATTCGAGTCATTGACCAGGAGTTGGGAAGTATCATACCATGAATCATCACAGGGAGAGCATTGTTGTTGTTATTATCATGTGACATATAGGTCACCGATGTACACAATGGCCTATTTCGTCTCTGCAGTTTACAAGGTGTGGATTCAATCCATTTCGGTGAAATCGATATCTAGTGATCTTGCAGAGCCAGACTATCGATGATCAGAAATCAGGAATCAGATAATCTACAAACATACCTCAAGCAGACGCGTGAGGTGTCGATTGTTACATATCCCAATCAGAAAGCGCATTATCAACCACGGGACAAAGCTCAAGCCTCAATGCTCTCTCGTGACCGTTCACCTCAGCAACGCTACCTGCCAACGGTCGACAGCTTTCGGCCCGCTGTAGGCTATACAACAAGTACCGAGCGCTGGTTCATGATTCGCTCAGATACAATTCAATAGACATCTCTCGATGCCTCAATAGCGGGCATACACATTCGATCCCACATCCCGAGGCCAACGACTCAAAAGGGAAAGCAAGCATAGGGAAACTAGACGCCTCGACCACCAAGCAAGCAGGCCCGGTCATTTCCGGTGGACTGTCTTCGGGTCATGGACCAGCAGCCAAATCATAGTCAAAAGCTTGGCAATCGCCGGAGTCCAGTACTTTTGTGTGTCGGTCAAGGTCCGCAACGGTATCGCGATGGCTTCACTTTAGAAAGGTAGGAAGCTCATGGGCATTGCTACCGTGGATCGTCGGGCGCGGGCAAATGAAATACACAGCAATTGCTGGTGGACCTCTGGCCAAGATTGGTTCCATCTCGAGATCCTTGGCAAGATAAGCTTACTGTAGACTGTCTGTCACGAGCCATGTCCAGTCCGGAAGGATCAAGAGAGGGTGCGCGCCTCAGCACCGATCGTGAAAGAATTGTTTGTATTCGCCGAAAGGTATCTCACCCACATTCAGGTAGATACCCTCCGGATCGGTGGACTTGACCACCAACGGGCCGTGGAGGGTTCGACCAGAGAATGCCACTATCGGATGACGATCATTAGACTTTTCGCAATAGTAGCGTCGAGAGACAAGCATTTGCCCGCAAAGCCATGAAGCTTGTCTAGAAGAGAAAAAAAAAAATGCTGTACCCAGGTCGCAGCAGTCCAAAGCAGCTTTGCCACAGAGTACACGAAATGCAAAGTCACAGCCACACCTCGGCAGTTGGGCGACCAAAACGAACGAGATCGACTGACCAAAATTTTGGTGTCTCGGCCCCGAAGTATCTCACCTGTCTCCAACGGTCAAAAGAACAGGGGTTCGGGCCCAGATGCAAAAATGCAACATGCGCACGCGTTGTGAAAGACTCAAGACAATCGGCTTGACGTGAGTTACCAGCTCTTCTCGCAAGCTACCATTACGACTCGCAATCCTCGATGATATCACGCCCATTAAGATGAATGTCTAGAACAAAGATAGATTTTACCTTAGATCTTGTCAGTCTGGTTTGTTTCAAGTCCCAAAATCTGCCTTGCATGAAAATAGTGGCCGATCGGAAACACGACGACGGTTGGCGGCAGAAGGGCCATACGCGTCTTGCTCACCCAACGGCTCGAGCTTTTTTTTCGTCGCTCTCATCGCGATGGAGAATGGCCCGCAGAAAATGAGACCCTGTCGAGCTGAGAAAAAGGTTCCAAGCCTCTGCACGAGCCAACTGGGTGGGTAAACTGCAAGAACCGTCGACTGATTTGGGGGTCTCTGGCTCGTCTGGTTCGGGGGGTTGCTTGAAAGGGGATAAAAGTTTGATTGGCCGGTGCCGCACCTCCTGGGTGGTAAATTCCGCTGCTGGGCTGGCAATAAGTTCTGGTATTATGAACAAAATGAACCACAACAAGTTCGTACGTATGGACAAACATATGTGCGTGATGGGGGTCCAGCCCCCCTCGTGATAATCATATGTAGGATATGCTGATCGCGGTAAATGCACGACTCATCAATGCCATGAGGCTCGACCTGCGATCCCCGGTAAATAGTCGTGAGCAGAGACCAGATGAAAAGGAAGAAAAACTCTGTCTTCAGATGAGGCGCCCCGAGACTGCCCAAACCAGGCGGCGCGGGAAGGGATGTGGGATGTGGGAGGTGGAAGGATAGCGTCCGGATCGAGTCAAATTGCCGTGCTGTTGAAACCGGCCTTGAGCAGCTGGTTCGGGAGACGTCCGCCCACTCGGCCCCAGATAAGAAAGCTCGATCAGTGTCTAGACCATTTTGGGATACAGAAAGGGCATTGCCGAGTGTCGATCACCAAGACGCGCCAGGCCAGGGCACGGCTTGATGCTTTCGAGGGTGTGCGATCGAGTGGACTGTCCTATTGTAGAATCAACAGACCTCGAATATAGACCGTTTCTGTATCGATCTCCCCTAGCATTACTCACCTAGCAGCCCGTAGCCTGGGTATGGTAGCTCCCAGGATCCGCATCGCGCTATCATGGACACTGTCGAGTTGCGATGAATTCGGGTAGATGAAACACGCTCAGAGAGGAGCGAAGTTATTTTTGCACCATTGAGACAGGTCCCCAGCCTGTCAGATTCCGGCGTCCCCAAAGAGGGAAGGATGGATCAAATCTTGCCAATACAGTTGTCGATGGCAATAATAACCAGCTGATAACGACGGTGAGGATGCAGGTTGATATGATAGATGACAGGGCGGAACTTCGGTGAGTTCTGCCCGGTCGGCACTTGAGCCAGAGATCGACAGGAAGATCCATCGTGAAATCTTATTCTTTTTATCAACTATTGAAAATGGTTAATACTGGTGCTCTAGAAGGTTTGGAAGGGAGCCAGAACCGGCAACTCGTTGCTAGCGGCCCGAGGGCCAGAATGTCCATAGTGGAGTCGCGGCCTCAAAAGCACCGATGAGCCCGTCATCCCCTGTCCGATTTTCAGTCAGCACAGGTGATGGACTCGGGCTGGCAGCTGGCGGGCAGATGCACGAGGCGCACTTTTCCGCGTTCTTTCATCGCATGGCTGAGGGTCGCTCTCCTCGCGCATTGATAATCTTCACCAGGATGACCACAAATTATTCTATTCTTGCGCACGAACCCGGTAGATCTGATGCACAACCACAATCAACACATTACCTACGGGCCTACGAGCAATGCGCAAACGACAATAATAAGAATGCCTTGCCAATAATTATCTGCCAGCCAGCCAAGAGGAAAATTCGTTCTCCCCACACATACAGCGTGCGGGTCGAATGCAACTGCAACTCATGAATCAATCTGTTTTCCACATTCGACAGCCACTATTCCGAGAAAGTGGAAGAGCATGCGGGAAACAAGAACCCCTAGACTCGATCAAACATCTCCCTACTAAAAACAACTTGCTAAGTAATGCGCCAGTGACGGAATTAAGCCACTATGACGGAGCTGATGGATAGGAACAGCAGCGGGCCCAGCGGGCTTCGCCGCAAACTCCAGTGCTGCGGATGTTGAGCCCGTTGGGAAGCTTACACGATGACAGCACTGCTGCTGACTACTGTAGTTAGCAACAACAGAGTCCAGAGTCCAGACAATGTTCGAAATCGGCCCCCAGACACACACTCCGTAGTGTATACACTAGACACGGAGTTGCTATGAAAACTTGTTCCCGTTCATAAAAAAAAAAAAAAATTGGTCGCCCGGCTTTAATGGGGTTTCTGGCAAGCCATGGCTTCGCCCGATTGGCCAGGGCCGTCGACGGACTGCCTCGGACTCCCATAGCACACCACGCCCGGGTGTGGCAGTGTCTCGTGCGAGCTCGTGTTCTTCCTGCAATAATCGAGTGGCAGCCCTGTCGAGCTGTACACCCCGAGCCTCCCGCCGTTTCCTCCGTTGCTTGCTTGCACGTTGCAGGCCTCTGCTGCTCTGGCCCAGCGAGATTAGACATGTCCTCCGTACAGTGCCCCATATGCCGCGGCGGCATCTTCCACATTGCACCCATTTCCACCCATCTCCTTCAGGGAATCGTCAGGGGGAATCACACTCCAGCAATTCTCCCCAAACAAATCATGGGTCCAACCTCACACCAGGGTGGAATCTGTTCCACGAGCCAGAACAATGTGCTCCATCCATCTCCTTGCAAGCGCTCAATTAAAGGAAAACGTTATTGTATGGATTATTATCGGCAGACGAGCAGACAGAAGGAGGAGAAACTCCTTTCCAAATCCGTACCATATGTATCTGATCAACTGGCGTTCGCCCCTCCCCTGCCCTGCTTTGCCCTAGGAACGAGAAGCTCGGCAGGGCGGTGCAAATGCCATTTCGTTCAGTGTGGTAATGCAGGGAATCCATGGAGATTCAACCTTTTCTGGATCCCCTGGCAGAGGATATTGGCCTGGGCAGACCTAATCTGAGCAAGTAGGTACCATCACTCTTTTGTAGCAGCGCATGCAAGATAGACAATATCCTGTAGCACTGCAGCATCAAGGCTGCCACATTTCTACCGGTGGTGTAAGAACTGCAATGCCGACTAGGCAGTCAAGATTCAACAAGCCTGCTTATGGCTATCAATCACATCAGCCTCTTTCCAAGACCTTTCTTAAGTGGAAGCCTATTTCATACGAGTGTGTGAGAGAGGCACGGAGAGTCGGGGTTTTGGTCTGGTTTGTCAGCTAACGATCGGAAGATTGGGGGCTTCCGCCTACACACTGAACGTCGAGTACAGGTATCAAGCGTGTTTCGTCGTCCTGTCCTCTCTCTTCATCCCTCTCGATCTCTCACCGTCAACGGTGCCAGAAACCCCGGCTCTGAGCCAACCATGGGATAGAGGGACAGAATAGTCGAAATAACTATAGCCGTGATTGTATGCATATCGTCGTTGGTGTTCAAGGTTGAGCTGCAATGGGGGCCTCGTCATCGTTCAGGCCGCAGGCATCAATGTTTTCTTCTACCACATCTGGCGAATGCCTACGGGGAGCACAGTGGACTGGGCAGCACACAGTACAGCAGAGAGAGAGAGAGAGACATGCTTGGCCTGCTTGCCGCTGCGCCCGTCTGCCCGTCTGGTCTCCTTCAGGTGTCACTCATTCCATCAGTCTAATGTCGGACAGCCAGTGGTTCTGGTTGGCTCGGACGTGCTAGGGTCCTGGGTCGTCAGCGCAAGAGTCGATTGGCCCTCGAAACCTCCTTCGGGTTAGCAGCGTCTCTCGAGTTGAGGGAGCTTACGCGTCCTCTGGCCCCACGCGAGCCAAGCAGAGGCCTGCACCCCGGTCGACCTACCGAACAGGGCCAAGTTAATGCCCGGCCCCTGTGCTGCCCACTTCTGGACACTCAGGCCACTTCTTGCTGCCGCCCATAACCATCCTCTCCCCAGTCCACCTCTCTGCCTTCTTGCCTTCTAATCCCCATTCTCCCCCCCAATTATCGTCGTTGCGAACCGCACCATTCCAAAGAAAAATACCCAAATACCAACCACCATCCCTACATCGAAACCAAAGCCTGATACAGCAACCAATATATCAGACACTTGTTGCTATTCACAGACTGTCAGCAGCATCTGAAAGATCGATCTCCGCCAAGAAGGAACGCGAGACACACCCCGACTACCAGTATACAAAGACATGTCAGCGTCCGGGTCTCAATCATCCAGCAGTCCTTCCAATACCCAACCGTGCGTCGTTGATCCTCTCGACATGCTCGACTTCTCAGAGTACGACGGCCTCTCATACCAGTCGCCTTCCGTCTCTCCCGCCAGCAGCTCAAAGCCTCAGTTCACTCGCCAAACACCAGCAGTGCCAACCGGCGCCATGCCTTCCGGCCCTCAGATGCATGGCCCTAGCCATCGCTACGACCAGTACAAGCAGCAGACTCCCTTCGTGCCTGGCGCTCTCGCCTCGACCATGGCTGTCAACCAGCAAGTAGGACACATCGGATACACATTGGACTACAACCAGTCGAGCCCCAACGACGACATGTTCGACTTCAACAACGGCCCTTCGCCAAACTTGGATATGGAGTTTGAGTCTCAGGGCGAGCCCTCGTTCTACTTCCCTGGCGACACCATCAACCCCAATGCCATTGCTGGCCGCGAGCAGTCGCTGCCGTCGCCACCCGCTCTGCAGAGCAACATTGGTCGCATGTACCCGGGTATGCACCAGCAGCAGGCTATTGCCAAGGCGCAGGCACAGCAGAGGCAGCAGCAGCAGATCATTCAGCAACAGCAACAGCAGAGGCAACAGGCCAAGCAGAAGAGCGTCCAGCCTTCGGACCCCATGGTCGAGCAGAAGATCACTCAGCTGCTCAACTCGATGAGGGCTAACCCCAACGGCATGAACATTGACGAGTCGCCAATGTCCAACATGCCCCGCATCCGCAAGGACGAGGAGGACATGGATGACGACGAGCGTCTGTTGAACAGCGAGGAGGGCAAGAAGCTCAGCAGCAAGGAGCGTCGCCAGCTTCGCAACAAGGTCTCTGCCCGTGCCTTCCGCTCAAGGAGAAAGGGTAAGCACTTCCCACACCCCATGAAACACGACTTGATGCTAACATGATGAACAGAATACATCACCCAGCTGGAGGCTGAGATTGCCACCAAGGTTACCGAGAACGGTGACCTCCGCGCTCAGAACCGCGCACTCCTCGAGGAGAACAAGCGCCTGTCGGATCTCACCCGCATGCTCCTGTCTTCGCCTTCCTTCTCCAACTTTCTGGACCACCTGAGCCAGAACCCCAACGCTGCCCCCCAGCAGCAGCAACTTGCTGCTCAGATGGAGCAGAGACAGCCAGAGCAGCGCCAGGTCCCCAAGGACGTCAACGCTTACGCCGCTGGACGCCAGGCTCAGCAGCAGCAAATTGGCATGGTCATGATCCCGGAGCAGACCATGGACTTCTCCATGCTCAACATTGCCGAGTCCAGCGAGGCCTACAACTACCAGCCACAGGTCTTTGCCGTCCTGGAGACCCCTGAGATGCCTGAGATTGACACCGCTGCTCTCTCGGGCAAGACCTCCGAGGTCATGAGCGAGTCCGTCGACGCTGTCGAGAAGGCCGAGATTGCTCTGCCCGAGGTTCCCGTCCTTCTCGAGTCCGCCAAGGCTCAGGCTCCCGAGACCCCTGTCGAGCAGGCCGAGGCCGAGAAGGCCGTCGCTGACCTCGACTCGGATATCTTCGATGATGAGGCCACCCGCTCATCGTCGTGCCAGTCCATTGTCGACGGTCTTTCCAGTGTCGTGATCCCGTCCGAGAAGGCTTCTGTGTACGAGCTCGTCGATGCTTCGCAAGAAGAGGCCGTCGCGGCAAGGGCTCTGGTCCGTGTCTCAAGGCTTACTGCTAGCATAGAGGCTACCATGAGCAGGTTAGAGCGTCTTACCGCCGACCTATAAGTCCACTCATTGTACACTATTGTCTTTTTTCTCGGATTGGCGTTCACGGGCTGCATAAAGGGATATACCGGACTGGCCTCGATTTTACCAGAACTTGGCGTTGGAATCAAATCAATTGCATTGGTCACAATCTAGTGGCTTTGGGAGGTTAGCCATCTATCATGTTTTACTTTTTTATCTTTCGACTGTCTATATGCCCCCGCTTGATCCAATATAGGATCTACATTATCCTTACAATCTCCTTTGTCTGTATAGAAAAATGAAGGAGGAATGGCTATGACTGGCCGGGTTCTTGTTTACGATGACGATACTTTGGATGGAAGGAAATGGGATGTGGAAACGGCATGGCTTTTAAGCCTGCTGTAATCAATGTTGACGGCTACATGCCGTTTGGAAATATCATAAACAATACAAAAACAAAATAAAGAATCAACTATCCGTCCAATTAAACTTCTCCATGGTCCGTGATACTTCTCCATGCTCTTCCGTTGCTTACCACCATGACAGACCCTTAGTCACTGGCCGCCCATAAATCGGCAGGCAGCTTCGGTCCACATTCTAGATCCAACTAGACGGACAAAACCGAGCAGCACGTATGTATGTCTTTTTACAAGAAAGGAAAAAGCTGCTGCAAATAGCTTACCGCGGACCTGAATGGCACCCCCACGTACCATGAACGCGCGCATACATGATGCACATACCTAGCCGTTGAAGAACATTGAGCCACACCTGCGACCTGCGAACAATCCTCAAGGCATGGCACTGGGGCACTTATAAACACATGTTTTGTACAGATAAACAGGAGAGAGTGGCGCTGGTCCAAGATTGCGGGAGGACGCCACCCGCAGCAAGTGTTTACGCCACTGACAACGTCGTCCCATGTTTCAGAGTCGACCAGAGGGGATAGAGTTTATAGTAAAGCTTCTGCTGGCGACATTTTTAATGGAATGACTAGAACATCCATCATCAGCTTATGGCGCCCTCGTGAACAGCAGCAGGAATTGAAGGTGATCCGCCATCGTGAGATATTCTGCGCGTCCGTTGTTGACCAGAAGAGCCGCGCGTAGCGAGCCGGCCAGCCTGGATAGCAAAGTCGTCGATTATCATATAATCGAGCTAAGTCGAGGCCGAGCCGCCGACGATCTTGCATACTCCCCTCCCTACCCTTCTTGGTGCTGCATTAGCCCAAATTCAACCACCAAAGCTTATATCAATCTCGGGAAAGGGACAGAAAGCTTGGAATCTTTTTGTTTTGTGTCTGTCCCTTCCCTTTCGACCCAGGTGTTGACTTGGGAAGGTGCGATTATCAGGTATTGAGGGGTACAAAAAGCAGCTCGAGCTACCGTAGCCACAGGGAAATCTTTCCTTCTACTACAGCATCATTACACTCACTCCGCTGACTTTTTGGAATCCGTCATCTCGTGCGTTCTTCTCCAGGATAGAAGCCTACAAGTCTAGAGTTTGCCCTTACTTACTCATCGCGGGCTACGTATGCAGAACCCTATCTGCCTCCATCTTGAAGAGACTTGGGAAACGCGATCCCTACCGCCCAAACCGAATGTTTCCTGGTGCTGATTCTTGTGACATCACTAACCACCTTTGCATAATCTGACACCTCGAACGATCTTGGTTCCCCCTCTGTCCCAATCAGTCTTTTTGGTTCGAAGCATAGCTTCGTGCCTCGATCTGGTTGACAGACTTGACTCAGAAATCCAAGGCCCCCCTCGGCAGCCTCGGGGAATATATTTCCACTGTAATCACGGATGGTGCCGCAGAACCTTTTTATCCCTCCCTTTCCTGGTCGTCATGGCGGCGACGACCCGTCGCAAAGGCCCCAAAGCGGGTTACGCGGGTAACGACCCGCCTGTAGTGCGGTTATATATACAAGTACCATGCCAGGAGTCCAACAGGCCGTAGTCAATGATGAGAGAACAATGTCTTGGAGTATACAGGGATTTCCAAAATTCTCTGTGAGTGCCTTGCTCTCTCTCTCTTCTCTCTGCTTGCTTACATGACGGATGTCACATAGATCATTCGAAAATAATAGCTACACCATGGTGGAGCGACGAATCTTCGGTCGGGCCAATGGCTCGGACAGCACGTTGTACGCTCGAGATGCTGAAGTCGCGATTCCCCAGCAGCCGCCTCGTCCTCAGCCCGTCGGATTCTGGCATCACGATTTGCACAAGGTCAGGAAACATGCGGCAATAAAGTATCCTCTGACAGGTAGGTGTTTCCAACTCTCCGTATCATTCTGAGTCTCGAGTCTCTACACATAGCTTACACATGCACAGTGCTCATGCTCTTCGTCTTTGTCATGGCGGTGCTCTTGCTCTACTGGGCCGTCCTGTTCCGCGTGGAGGACAAGATGTCGGCGCTGACAGTTCACGTCGTCGACTTTGACGGGCAGGCCCCGTACGGCGACGTCGAGCCCTTCGTGGGGCCGCTGGTCACGGAGCTGGCGCTGCAGACCAACGCGCTGGACCGGCCGACTCTGGGCTTCTCGGTGTTGCCGGCCACGGACTTTGGAAACGACCCCATGGCCGTGCGCCAGTCCGTCTACGACGAGCACTGCTACGCCGCCGTCATCGTCAATGCCAACGCCAGCAGCCTGCTCATGGCCGCCGTGCTATCCGGCAACGCGTCGTACGACCCGTCCGGCGCTGTGCAGTTCATCCTCCTGTCGGCCCGCGACGAGACGGCATACTCAAGTTACATCTACCCACAGCTGCAGGCATTCAGCAACACGCTCATGGCTCGGTTCGGCACCGCGTGGGCGCAGACCCTGGCCGGCAGCGACGCCGTGACTAAGGAGATGCTCGGCCGGGCCCCGAGCGCGGTGAACCCGGGCATCGCGCCGCTCAAGATCGATCTGCGGCCCTTCCTGCCACCCACCGCAACGCCTTCGGTCACGATCGGTCTGATCTATCTGATCATCATGGCTTTTTTCTCTTTTGCCTTCTTCTTTCCCATTCATCAGGTATGATATACACCCATAAACTTCCCGCGACTCTGGAGTAGACGAAACTAATCACGTAAACCAAGCAATTCGTGATACCCGCGGGTCACCGGCCTCTCCACTTCTGGCAGTTCATCATCTGGCGCTGGATCGCCACCAGCGTCTCGTACGTCTTCATCTCGCTGGCCTACTCGCTCGTCTCGCTGTCGTACCAGATCCCGTTCTGGAAGCCACCCGCCTCCGCGACCGAGGCGGCCTTCTCGGCGAGCGCCTACGGCCGCGGCTCTTTTCCCGTGTACTGGGCGATCAATTTCGTCGGCATGATGGCGCTGGGCCTGGCGTCGGAGAACGTGACCATGATCATCGGCCAGCCCTGGACCGCCCTGTGGCTCATCTTCTGGGTCATCACCAACGTTGCCACGGCCTTTTATACGCTCGACCTGGCGCCCGCCTTTTTCCGCTGGGGATACGCCTGGCCCCTGTATAATATCGTCCAGGCTAGCCGCACCGTGCTGTTCGACCTACACTCGCGCATTGGCCTCAACTTTGGCGTGCTCTTCATCTGGGTCGCCGTCAACTCGGCCCTGTACCCCTTCTGCTGCTATTTCATGCGGGGGCGGGTCGAGCGCGAGAAGAAAGCTGCCGAGAAGAGTAAGGGCAAGTTCGCCGTCGACCCTCCTACTCCCTTGCGGATGAATACGCAAGACACGGGGGCGAGCCCGAGTAGTATCATGAGCTTTTGGAAGGGGAGGTAATGGAGCAGATATTGATTTTATTGGTGATATCATTCTACATTCTAGCACGACTATTATGATTCAAAGCCCTTCTTTTTCTTCGCATTTTTTTCTTCAAAGATGCTGAATATCACGAGATTTCGAAATGAGTACCAACGTCTTCTCGCTTGCTTGAGTGTATCCTCATCTGTAACAAAATCACAATCATTTCCTTCGGGACCGAGTATCTGATGGTGAATGACTATACACAAGCACCCTCACATTTGCCATACTCCCACCATGCATTATCGTCAGAGCATCAACCGGCATACCGGGTGCATAGAGTTTCGACGGGTGCAGATCCACTTCCGAGCCAGGATATTTCTCTTCCAAATAAGCAGCCTGCACTAGATCGGCCCTAGAGCAGAGCCTCTTTGTAATGCTTGCCCATATCTCAAGGCCCAAGGGGTAGATATGTCATTTTTTTAGTACTTGACAAATCAGGTCATCCTGTCAGACGGCCGACGCTGCCGCCGTTGGCTCGGAATCGCTGGCGCATTGTCAAAGTCAGTCAGCGCACCCGCAGTGCCGGGCCGCGCGGGAAGGATCGTTCAAGGTGGTAATCTCTGTGTCTAAACCAGGGAGTGTTATCATGAACGACGGTTTTGCTGCTGCCTTTGCTGCGCGCGACCACGTTTCCATACTGACCTGGGATACTATATTTTGCTATAACTTTGGAGATACCCAGACTGAAAATTCAAGGAACTGCTTCAAGTACCGCTAATATGTAATCCTTGTTGATCACGGGTTCAATAGTTGAGGAGCATTACCAATGTCTGATCAATCTCTTATCAAGACAATTACCGCTACCAAGGTTCGGTCCATATCCAGAATGAACACCAAATGAAAGTTTGGGACCTAAAGAATGTGACTTGATGGTGGTCAACGTGGAATTCTAATGCAGGTAATGATCTATTTTCTGACACAAGACATGCAGAACCCTAAAACGTTAAAACACGGTATTCTCAAGCGGCATCGATCCTGATGGTGCCCCCACGTATGTATACCTCAGGTTCGTCAAGTCTGTTCCCTTGATAATGACGAAGGTGTCTGCGGCCCCGGGTATAATGTCAAAGTTGTTTGAACTTAGACTGATGTTTTGTCGCTCTTCAATGACAAGACCTTTGACTGGTGCAGTAGCTTGAATTCGAACATGTAGCTCTTTATACGTCTTGGTGCTGTGCGTGTTGCTGGTGTTCTTGAGAGGAGTCAGTTGGATGACAAGGCGTGGTCCCGAGAAATCGAGATACTTGAAGGGTTCCGGCCAAGCAGTGTCATGAAGCAGAAGCTGGCCTTTCCCAGAAATCGATAGTACGGCATGCATCACAAACGGGTCATATTGACTCCAATCGAAAGGCCTTGAGGTATCCTTGAGGTCAGGATTAATGGGGTCGATGACCTTTTTCAGGATAGTGGTTGTGCAGTTTGGTCCGATCTCAAGCTCTCTATCCAGAGCGGGTAGTACATCTGCTCCTGTCCTGATTGACACAAACCGAATTTTGGCTCGGACGTTGAGAGGCTCCTATACAAGAAACTGTTAGTATCAATCACATATTGAATAATATTTGGAGATCAAACTTACGGAAATGTTGGACATGACCCATACTTCGCATTCCGTACCTGTCCTGGCCTCTTTCGTTGGATCGACATGACCGAGGTCCAACATGTCGTTCACATAGGTCTGCGTCCAATCGTTGCAAGTTCTGGAGACGCGTATAGAAACGGGCTCCAGAGCTCGCTGTATGGAGTAATAAGCTGGCTTTTTGACGCGGTAATGGTCAACAACAGCCCAAGAAATGGTTGGCCAGCAATCGTTCAGCTGCCACACCAACACACCGCCGCATTTCCTTTGAGAGTGTGTCCCCCATAACCTACGCCAAGCGCTATATGCATAAGCCATGGCGTCTGCTTGGACAATCTGTGAGAGGTGGATGATAGAAGCCAGATCATTCTTGACCTGGAAATTCTCTGCAATGTAGGTCATCAGGCGGCGTTCATGGCCGATGGCTTTGTTGTGGAAGTCCATCATGACAGATCCCGGATATCTCTGTTGGGGGTCCGTGATAGCAGCATTGATGGTCTCCAGGTGTGGGTAGGCTATCATGCCGAATTCACTGACAAAACGGCCGCCGAGCTTCTCACTATACTGATACTTCTCCATTGTTCCATGCCAAACTGTGATTACCAGTCAGTGAGGATCATAATTGACGGGGTAGAACCATGACGACTCGTGCATTAATGCGTGTGAAGTTCGGGAATGTCGGGAATAGGTTGAATCGAAGTAGATGACTTACTGTTCCATTGATGGATATCCCCCACTGTGGGATCGTCGGTCCTCTTGCCATCGCCCCATGGACTTGTGGGATGATATACTGCGCCTTTGTGCTCTTCTGCCACAAGTTTGGGGAACAAGTATTCGTAGTAGTATCTTGCCGGAAAGTCTGTTTTCAGCCACGATTCGGGGTCCTTATCGTCGTAATTGTATTCCAACTTGTACCTCTCCTGTACTTGGTAGTCCTCGTTGCTGCCAGCCCAGATCACCAGAGAAGGGTGACTCCTGAGTCGTTGCAGATTCTGCCGGGCTTCCTTTTCCACAGAAGCACGAAAGCCATCGAGACCTCCATCATGAGATGCTGGTCCGTACGTAGGATAGTTGCCGCAGGCAAAGCAAAAATCTTGCCAAACCATGATTCCCAGTTCGTCGCAAGCATCATAGAATGCATCGTCTTCGTAAATCCCGCCACCCCAGATTCTGACCATGTTCTGGTTTCCATCTCGGAGTAGTTCGGCCCAAGCATGGTAATCATCCTTGGTGAGCCTCGAGAGATAATTTGAGGCGGGGATCCAGCAGGAACCGCCCATGAAGACATCGACATTGTTGATACGAAAATAGAAAGACTTCCCAAAGTCATCTGGCTCCTGAACAAGCTCGACTTTCCGGATACCAATAAGTTTGGAAGAACAATCGAGTTCTTCGTTTCCTCGAGATAGGACTGCTGAAAGCTTGTAGCGCGACTGTGGCCCATGCGAAAAAGGGAACCTTGTTCCTACGATGTCAGTCATGCATTTCTGCAAAAGAAAAGATCGGGAGACCACTTACCAAAGCATAGGAGAATCGAAAGTGAAGGGACAAGTGAGCGTATCGCTGGGGTTGTTATCATCCGAGTCGGGATCGTCCTTGCGTATGACTCTGAACTTCTTTCCGAACACCTCTTTATCATCATAGCTGATGGACACAACCAATGAATCACCCTTGGATGCACCTTGGATCTTGCAGTGCAGGAGGCCGGTGCACCTCCCATCTGATTCGAGTGTAGTCTCGGCCCAGAGGTCGTCAATCCTTGCGAGATAATACTCAATGAATACAGGCCGCCAGGGTCCAGATGTTCCTGTCAGAATAGGGCCCCAATCCCAGCCCCAGTGGTACTGCGCTTTTCGAACCGGAATGCGGCTGTCTTCCGACTGACGGGCAATGAAACGATGCTCATGCTTGTGCCTCTCGACGAGCTCCTGGCCTCGCAACCGGGACGAGTTGAATATGATCTCAAGAGTGTGCTCACCCCACCCCTTCATGACCACAAGGTCCCTGATATCGCAGCGATGGGACATGAACATGTTGTCCGTCTGCAGAATGGGCTCCCCATCAAGCCACACTGTTGCAAAGGTGTCGAGGCCCTCAAAGACCAGGTCGACATGCGCACCGGGTCTGATTGTTGCATCCCTGTCGAAATCCAACGCGATGGAATACTTCCAGTGCTGGTCGGCTATCCACCAGACGGAAAGCTCGTTGAGATCCTTGTCGGGGTCGGCAATCCTCTCGTGGGCCAGGAGGGTTCGGTAGACGTCGGTTGGGACGGACAAGCATTCTAGTCGTTCGCCGGCCTCGCTGCCGTCACCGTCCAGGCGTTGCAGAAACCATCCTATATGTAGGTCGTGGCGATGTTTAGTGGAACTTTTAACGTATCTTCGTCTGGCCATCTCTGAGTGCTGGGCGTCGCCTTCCCCGCTTACTTCTGTCCTTGGCTCGGAATGGAATCTCGTCGGCAGAGTCAGTTTGTTGATCTCATCATGAGTCTCGCGCTCGGCCATCTTGCGCCTGCGAATTGTCGAAACACACTATCAGGTCTCAACTGACCATTCGTCTTCGGAAGGGCTGATTGACAGGATTGTAGTTGCCGCAGAACGGGCATGATCAGTTCGAACAAGATTGATGGTTCCATCTCACCCTGAACGCGATCGAGCAGGGAACCCCCACAGCAGTTGCAGGCAGGTGCGATGTGCCCGCACCAGTGAAAGAGCGATGCACGTAGGTCTCAGTACGACTCCAATCCTTGATGATTTTTTATTTTTGACTTGTGCTACAGGATGAAACTATGAGACGCAGAGGCTCTCTCTTAGACCCAACTGCCTACATGTATGTAACGTCGTAGTCAGCGCGGCCAATCTTATCATCATCATCCTTTGCAAACACCAATTACTGTTAGACGTATTATGAAGCGTGCGCTTTCGTAGCTTCGTAGGCATTTGGCTTGCTCAAAATGTGATATACCTAGGTAGATACAGAAGCCGCATTGGCCACATTGAGCGACAGCGAGACTTGACGCAACACCAAACATCTGGGCACACATGGCGCGACATCGCCCAACAGTCATGTTTGCAGTCCATCCCAACGCACGATCGACGGACCGGTGGGACTATAGCAAATATATTCCCAAGAGCTCGTCACCAGAGGTGGAAATTGTTGTGAAGCATGCCGAGATGGCTGTGTGCCCGAGGGTGTCATTGAGCAACAATACCGTCACAGGAATGCCACGACGATCTCCGGAAAGATGCCGCTCCGGCCCTACCTATATTGCACGGCGCACACCGTGTTCTTATTTGAATTTCGGCAATTATGGGTGATTACTGTAACCGCACAAACGCAATGGCCCGGGAATAGTATCACTTTCGCAAATGCTGGGAAACAAAGTTCGATCTGGCTGCACAATCAAGGCGCAATCTATCTTTCAAGCATAAAGGATATGCTACAAAGAGGAGGCGGCAGCGTTGCTTTTGACTTATGAACCTTTTCTTTGGCCCTGCCCTGCCAGCCAGATGGACATAGTGATGCTTGACCAATGCCAATTTGAGTGCTCCCACGTGAAGCTAGAATATGCAGGTGCTGCACAGCTTTAATAAATGAGAAGACGCTTATTACAGGCCAGGAATCCAATTCTGGGACAAAGTTTTTGGGGAAATGGCATCGTCCCAGGCCGTTGGTAAGTTTGGCCGTCGCCTAGCAGTCGGTGCATCCTGCACATATTGCTTAGACAGCATCTTGGGTCGATATCTGTTCAATTATTTGGCAAGAATGCATCCTAGCACTGCAAGGTCCTTCTTTTCTTTCGCCATACACAGGTACACACTGAATGCAATCAATACCTTCCATACCAGACTAATGATGGTTCCCTCTCGAAGGGCCCCTCAGGAATGGCAGGAATCCGATCTCCGGTGCGGATGGGAAAACAGTGTTGTAGTCGCACCCCAAGCGAGACGGTGACACTATGCAACCGAGCACTCGCTGAGGGTAGCGACACAAGCCGCCTTCGGGGCCTGCAGGTATCGGGATCACAACGCCGTTTGCTTGGCTCCAGCTTCCGGGGACATGATACAACCACGTGCGAGATGGTCGGACGGTGCCACTTTCTAGAAGCCGTGAGTCGCATGCATCTCCGGTGTGTTCTTCGAATCTCTTGCTTGATCGTGGGATCGACGGGTGTCTGTGCGATGGTGCGAAACCGAGGCAGGAGCCCTCGCGGGAGCCATCCCATCTGCCGGCAACCTTTCCCAGAGAGAGGGGAAGGAAGAGCTAAGGCGCGCTCCAAGAACCGCTGGACGAAAGGGGAGGGTTGGCGATGCATATCGCGAGTACCGCCCTCGTCGGTGGCTGCTGACGGACGCTGCGGGTTGGCATCGCGACAGAGGGATAGCAGCAGCCCGGTCAACCAGCGTCAAGGCCAGTCAGTCTTGCACAAGTTGAGATGCTTGGCCCTTTGCGCCCCCCATGTCCATTGCTCGTCCCCCGGTGCCTTCTCCTTATCACGAAGTCCTTCTGGCGGACTTGGCACCAGCTTGGCAAGCCACTGCCATTTAACCTTTAGGGACGGGTTGACGAATCTCGCTGTTGGTGATGCTGATTGACGGGCTTTTCGGCCCAGTGCTCCTTTGGATGGACACAAACAAGAGCAATACGGCAGCCACGTGGATGAGACGGGATGCGCCAAGATCAGTGAAGCTGAAATGGTCGTGTACTTACGAGAGATGTAGTCGCGAGCTTGGTGGCGAGGGAGGTTGTTCTTGGGGGATTCTCGAAAGGGAAGTAAGCTGAACCACCCCCTTCGCCGCCGGAGCGATTGATTGTCTTGGGCTTCTGGACGTCTGGGGCATCAATCAGCATTAAAGCATCCTGCCGGGACTGCTAGCTTCCTAGGCATTTACCCCGCGTTGGGGAACCCCAGGAAACTAAATTAGTATATGAATCCATCGTGAAAAGTGTCCACTTGGTTACTACTTGGCCTTTCTCAAGTGCTTTATTTCAAGTTTTGGACTATTAATTCCATCTTGGTTCTCTTGGTATTATGGGTTCTCCCAACTTTTTTTTAGGTGAACACAACGCCCAGAAGCATCGCACACTTGCCTACCTAGCCGCCCACTGACCAACGAGACGAGCGGTGAGTGTGTATGTGGGATCCCGGGGGACTGGTAACGTCAATCAAAACAACCCTACACTTCATGTATGCAGTCGTTTGACAAGAGATGACTGAGCAGGCTGCAATTGGCCTGTCGGACAATCTAGACCACTGGCAACCTGCTTCTAATGGTATCCTGCTTAGGCAGTGTGCGTAAGAACGGGGATGATACTCTGTTCTGGTTAGCATCCAGGCTACCGAGTACTTGGCAGCTCTATAAACCTTGCATCTTGGCAATGCGATGCCCAACCGGCCAATAGAAGACGCAGGGACGTTATTATGTCTTTCTCTCTAGATATGCGAACAATGATATGATCTGACGAGCCGACTACGAATGGTTGCCCCAAGCATTGAAGCTGCGTGGAAGATGTTCGCATTCACAGCGGCAGAAATAGCAAATATTGAGAAAAGAAACGAACAAAATGTTGTGGTAGGGAGGCATCCAATAGTTTTGTCAAAAAAGAATCAAGCTCTCGTCGCCCTGGATCACCGTTTATATCCCGCCTGTCTCAGACAAAATAAGCTACGAGAAGGTAGATCGAAGGCAGCAAACGAGGCATGATGGTTGCCCAGCCAGACTCGAGTCCTGCCGTCAATCCGCATCTTGGGGATTCTCATGATCCATTGATCCGTAAAAATATTTAAGCATTTCAATGGTGCAGACAAGTAAGCTGCCAAGGAATCACAGCATACACCACGAGGTGACACACTCTCGGCTCGGTCTCAGGTCCCCTGTGAATATTCCAATTGACGAGGAGGTTTTGTACACGAGAGCAGCTATTCTGGAATAATAGCCCCCCTCTCCGGATACCCTGAAGTTTTTGGGTTGGAACCTGTCGTCCACTCAGCACGAATTTCCCATTCCCATTTGTTTTGAGTGGTGGGCTACAAAACAACTGCTCTTCCCGCGTTTCATTGCAAACGCGGAAACCTCACCACATACTTGCACCATTTCAGGTGGGCAGCCTGGATAATTCTCTTCTTTCAATTTTCCACCCGTTGCCCGTTGTTCCACCTGGAGATCAGGCCCTTGCTCCTTTGGCGAGCAAGTCACCGTGCCCGCGCATCCTAGTTTTGCATTCCTCAACACAACCTTTGGTTCGAATATTTGCCGCCTGGCCACTGCAAAACCAGTCTTCTGACACAATGGCGACGCTCCACGAAAAGGTCGAGCCCTCGGGGGACTCGACACCTCCCAGCATCGAGACGAACCACAAGGAAACACTGGTCGAGACGTCTGACCTCGGCGCCGTCGAGCGCCACGGCTTCGACGCCCTCGCGACCAAGGCCCTCATCCGCAAGATCGACTGGGTCCTGATTCCCTTCCTCGCGCTGCTGTACCTGCTCAGCTTCCTGGACCGCACCAACATCGGCAACGCCCGCCTCGCCGACCTCGAGGTCTCCCTGGGCATGGACCCGACCAGCCTCCAGTACAACACGGCCCTGAGCGCCTTCTTCCCCTGGTACGTCGCCGCCGAGATTCCGTCCAACCTGGCCATGAAGCGCTTCCGCCCCTCCGTCTGGATTCCGAGCATCATGGTCGCCTGGGCTATTGTGTGCATCGCTATGGGCCTTGTTCACAATTATGCCGGTCTTCTCGCCGCACGCATGGCCCTCGGTTTTGCCGAGGGCGGTCTCTTTCCTGGTATCACCTACTAGTAAGTCTCTTCTCAAACCGCCCAGACGATTCAAAATGACAGCATGCTGATTAGAGGTTTCTAGCATCACCCGTGAGTTCAATATCCTGATTATTCCAGCCGAGGTGACTGGAAGTTACTTACCATTTCTAGTCTGGTACAGGCGCCATGAGTGTGGCCTCCGGATGGCTATTTTCTTTTCCGCAGCCACGGCAGCAGGCGCCTTTGGCGGTTTGCTCGCCCGTGGTATTGTGGAGATGAAGGGCGTCGCAGGACTGGGTGCCTGGCAGTGGATCTTCATCATTGAGGGTATCGCTACTTTCATCATTGGTATGTTGATCCCGGATGATGCACATTTCTGGTGAATTGTGCGCTGACCTGAGACTCTGTAGCCGTCGCGGCCTTCTTTGTCATGCAGGATTATCCTGACACGGCCAAGTTCTTGACACCTACCGAGAAGGAGGAGGTAATTCGCCGCCTCGAGGAAGATCGCTCTGCTCTGGCAAATGAGTTTGACATGAAGTACTTTTACGACGCTGTCAAAGACTGGAAGATTTGGGTCCATAGTAAGTACAAACAAAATCACCACTAGTGAAAGAAGGAAGAAGGCGGAAGGAGAAGAAAAGCAACATGACTGACAGTAACCAGTGTTCATCACCATTGGCGTCTACACCCCGTTGTACTCGTTCTCCCTGTTCCTGCCGACCATCATCAAGAGCCTTGGCTTTACTAATGATAAGGTACGTTTTCCAGAGCTGCCACCCAAGAGACCGAAACGTGACAGAATACCGACCGTGATGCTAGACCTCGCAATTGATGACCGTCCCTCCCTACGTCGCGGCCTGCATCTGCTGCATCGCAGCCGGCTGGCTGGCGGACAAGCACGGACAACGCGGCATCTATATGATCTTCTTCAACTGTGTCGCCATCTTTGGCTTCGTCCTCCTCATCTGCTCCAGCAACAACCACCTCAAGTACGCCGGTACCTTCTTCGCTGCCATGGGCATCTACCCCAACGTGCCCCAGGGCGTGGCCTGGAACGGCAACAACATTGGCGGCTCGACCAAGCGCGGCGTCGGCATCGGTGAGTCAACCCCTTCCCGGCTGTGTTCAGTAGTTTCTTTTTTATTTCCCGATCAGGTCATGAGACACTCGCTGACAATTTCTTTTTATCATCACAGCCATGCATGTAGGCTTCGGCAATCTAGGTGGCGCCATCGCCGGGTTCCTGTACCGCTCTAAGGACGCGCCCCAGTTCTACCCCGGCCACGGCACGCTGATTGCCACCGAGACCATGTCGGTGATCCTGTGCATCGCCATGACCATCTACCTGCGCCGCGAGAACGCCCGCCGCGACCGCGAGTACAAGCCGCCCTCCGAGTACACGCTTGAGGAGATGACCATGGAGCGCGAGAAGGGCGACAATGCCACTTTCTTCCGCTACACGATCTAGTTTGGGGTCTGTTCGATGTTGTGTGCTCATCTTGACCGTTTCCCGTCTGTTTGGCTGCAAGGCTGCCATCGGAAACTGGCCATGTCATCTAGTTGCTGTTTTTTGTGATGCGGCCAAGCCCAGACAGTCCCCACGGGACAAAAGAAGCAAGAAAAACCAGGAGAGGCGAAAAAAAGTTTGACAAGAGATGTAAATATTCAGAACACTAGATAATCTATTGAGTGTATAAACAACCTGCAGAAAAAGATGCCGACATCCCACCAGGATAGCATGCGCGACGTTCATGATCACCTTTTGCAATTGCCTTAGTTTCGCTATGCGGAGTATAAAAAGTATGAACCATAACGCGCTACACGACTCAAGACACTTATGGACCCACTGATCTTGACGCATATTGAGAGGAGATCGGGATTTGAAATTTCATTTTACTGATCGACGATTATTAAGATGCGAATCCCGAATACATCACGTGGCCATCGCAGCCAAGATACTCATCGACATGATACTTCACGCAATATCTCATTCACATTCATATCATCTTCCCTCATCTTCCCTCATCCGAGCCTCGTCCGAGCTAAGCCGCAAAGTTAAACAAAAATCGTACCAACAACCATGTCTTCCCTCTCATACGTCAACGACCCCGGCGCCGGCCAGAAGAACTCCGACACATACCACTACTCTCAAGCCGTGGAGCTCCCCGGCACCGGCATCGTCAAGTGCTCCGGCCAGGGCGGATGGGACCCCCAGACCGGCGCCATGGTCGACGGCACCAAGGAGCAGATCGACCTCGCCTTTGAGAACGTCGACAACGTTCTCCGGGCCGCCGGCCTCCGGGGATGGGAGGACGTATACCTCCTGCGATCCTATGCCACGGACATGGAAGCCTCCTACGATTATCTCGTTGAGAAGTTGAAGACTCGAATTCCCGGCCACAGGCCCCTTTGGACCGCGCTCTCGGTGCCTAAGCTGGCGTTCCCGCCCATGTTGATTGAAATTGAGGTTGAGGCTTGGAGAGGAAAATAAACAAATATATTGGAGATCCGAAATGAAGATATTGAGGATAACAAAGCGGGATCCAACTTTGGAAGGCCAGCACTGAAAAACAGGAATTGAAATTCACTCTCGCGAATGACTTCCAATGAGTGTCAGTCACCCTTGCTTCCGGGGTTGGAGATGACGGTCTCGGGCTTCCCAACGATTGGACCGACAAATCAACAATTGTTTGGTACCCGTATGCACGAAGCGTATGTACCTGGTATATGTTGCATAGCTCATTTGCAGCGAACTACTACCCGCCAAAGACTTATTAAATATCGATCGCGCACGCAGTAATCGTTTTTCTCCCTTGCCACAAGCCTTCAGATATCTCGAGCGTAAAGAGTCGAGATAGTGGCAGCAATCGATATTTGTAAGCCCCGTCTGACAGGCCAAGCCAGCAGCTCTACTGTGTACTACACTGCGCCAAGCGCCTCGTTTTACACACAATGGCAGGCCTTGCATTCATCGGAAACTGGTCGTTCAATCCAATCATGACCTCGTTTCCGCCGACCTTGCTCCCAAATATCGCCTACTGGAATGTCACGAACGGTACCTGGACGTATCAAGTCCAGGTCTCTTGGCCGCTAAATTGGACATCGACTGAGGTCGACAGCACCGTCGACACTTTGTGAGTTGGCGATGTACAATGCCATGCTTCCAACCGCGTTGTCTTACCTAGCTCTCAGGTTCGTCCTAGACGGCAATGCGCTGGCCCAGACCGCCACGGAGGCCTTCCGTAAGCGGCGCCCTGTCGAGTTTGGGCAGCCGGACACCATCGTCGTGAGCATCGGGTACCCCGATCTGATCCCAGACTCGCCCTACTCCAACGGGCGGTACTATGACTACCAGTCGCCCGTGTGCGCGACGTGCGCCCCGACCATCGAGCCCGTCGGGGTGCCCTCTGGCGCCGACGCCTTCATCTCGTTTCTCGACACTGTTCTCCGCCCTTGGGTGCGGAGTCACTTCCCCAACACGACTTTCAATCGGGACGGTCTCTACGGCCACTCCTTCGCTGGACTGTTCGCCATCTACGCTCTCATGGTGCGGCCGGATCTGTTCGACGTATTTCTCAGCGCCTCGCCGTATCTAATCTGGAACAATGAGTACATTTTCGACCACCTCGGGCCCCTCACCAACGGATCCCTGCCGGCCAATGCGACCAGGCCGGCGCTGCAACTCGCCTACGGTGCTCTGGAAGAGTACCCCCGGAAACGGAGAACGGAGACCGAGGAGGCGTTTGAGGAGAGAAAGGCGCTGCTGAGTTCCTTGAAGACGAACGAGCTTGTGGATCGGTTCTACGACGAAATCAAGAACAGTTCTGTGCTCAGGGACGTCGAGTTGCTCGTGTACCCGAACAGCTACCACGCGGCTGTGGGGTCGGCGGCATTGTGCGATGGAATCGATTACTTCCTTGACTGGTAATGGCCTGGGGATTACGTCGTGTAAGAAGGCGGAAGGGGAGACTGACCGGGAGTCTTAGTGGTTCGCAGCAGCAGCTGAAGAGGACCTGGAATGTCACAATCAGTTTTATACACTTGGATATCTTGCCATTCCAGCTGAAGGTCCCCAGTAACCTCCATGCCTTCGGGCATCCAAAGCACAAACTGTATATGTATGGGGCCAAATGCGGCTGAACTTCGAAGCTGCGGCCTGTCGCATGTAGGGGTGGCGGGGCATATTTGCACTTTGGGTAGGCAGCATTCATTACTTTATACCTCGAAGTACCTATCTACTGTACCAATTGCCGGCAGCCTCATGTCCCATCGTTTGCTATTTCAGGCAGAAACTGGAGATAAGTTACTCCGGCTTCTTATGATTGGTTGTGCCAAGCCACCGGAAGTGCCGCAAAGGTAACACAGACTGGCATGGCGCTGACGGAATCAAGCACATAACAACCAGGAACGCATACATCCTCCGACGATCCAATCGACCATGAAACTCAACTAGCATGTAATGATCACTGCGTGGTTGGCCGAAGTCCAGGCGTGAGGCCCCCATGTTACCAGGAAACTGGCTTCTGTGCTCTTCTGCGCTGTAATTCGTCGGTCATTCTTTCGGTCAAGTCGGGGTTCGACTTTCTTTGGTCGTACATTACAGCCTCAGTAGAGTAGCAAGCTAGTAATCCTCCCGAGCTTACATGAGTTGCTGGAAATTTTCAAGAATACAAGGCGCTGCCTGATGAACTTTTTTATCTACCGATATTGCCATATGAGATTCTGTAGGACTAAATGGCGGACAAGAAGGAATATGCTCCCATCCTCCTCTATTCATTTCGCAAATCTAGCGTCGCTCTTGAAACCAAACCAAGAAATACCATCACAACTGATGGTATAGGCTGGTTCTTGACCTGATAATCTCCCTTTCGACGTCCCGTGTTTTGACCTGGCCGAAAGCATGGATCCTGACAGCTGGAACGCACTCACACCCGCACAGCGAGATGCCGCCCTCAACAGCCCAGCGATGTCACCGCCAGCTGGCGTACAGGCGAATCTCACCAACGCTCCAACGCACAAGACCATGGCCATAGGGGTCACTACGATGTGTGTTTTCCTTGCGATAGTACCCATCTCTATACGAGTATACTCGAAATTCTTCATCGATCGGAAGGTCCACCTCGAAGATGGTGAGTAGACCCATTCGCGGCGCCAAGCTGTGACAACATCGTTGACAAATTATCGCGCCAGGTCTGGCATTGATAGCGTTTGTATGTTTACTATTGGATGTTCATATTCCATGGGCTTCTTAGATCTTTCTAATCTGGGGCACGCTTAGGGCACGTACGTCGGTGCAGTCTGCGTCATATTCGACGCTATTCATTTGAGCGGATTCGCGCATGGGTGGGACATGACGCTCCAAACTATGGTGAATACACTATATGTAAGCAACATTATGCCACTGGGGACTTCATATCGAACTGTTTATCCTGATTCACCCAAGCCATTATATCTCCTCCCAATGTTTTACTGCTTGACCATGCTCTTTGCCAAGTCGGCCATCATCATCGAATGGCTCCGAATCTTCGTACCCACAAAGACGCGCAGTCCATTCTACTGGGCTTGCATAGCGGTCATGGCCATCAATAACACATTCTACGTTGCCGGCATATTATTTATAGGGCTAAAGTGCAGACCGGTAAGAAAATTGTGGTGGCCCATGGCGTATGGGACGTGTATCGAGTTGCAGAAGTCGCGCGAATTGGACTATTCTTCATCGTGGGTAAATCTCGTCCTCGACCTTGCCCTCTTGATTATCCCTCAAGCGACCATCTGGAAGTTGCGCTTGCCAGCAAGGCGGAAGATTGGAGTTTCTTTGGTATTCTCTCTCGGAGTCATGTGAGTTGACATTTATCTGCGTCGTGCACATTGTCTTGAAAGAAATATACGCTGACCAGGTGTTTCCTTTTCGCAGGGCATGTGGCGCCGCGCTCGGGCGAGTCATCGGCGGAAGGGCGATGCTTCACAGCACGGACAGGGTCTACGACACGGAGTTGACGGCGTTGTGCACGTTCGCAGAGATGACGTGCGCATTCATCGTTTTTTGCGCTCCCGCCGTTCCAAAGACTTTTGCTACACCGCAAACCGGGTTGATCGCCAAGATTGCCCGGACCTTGAGGTCGTGGTCGCGAATCCGACATCGAAACCGACCTGCTGCCAGCAGCCGCTTGCCCGGCGATGAGCACGTTGATGCTGGGATATACCAAAAAATGCCTGCCGATTCGGAGATGGCCCTGGCTCACTTGAGCACAACTAGGAATAGATAGACTGTGTAAGAGATGTCTCAGTCTACCATCCTTCGTTGACGTATTATAAGCTCCGAGCCCATGAAGTCCGAGCCCAATACCTCTGTATTTTAGGATTGTATATTACATGATGGAGGTTCGCCCCAAAAGCTGGTTCCGCTTGCAAACACGGCAACAATATTCCTGACGCCGAATCTTTCGCCAAGTTGACGCTTCGGTTCTATTTCTACACCCGCCAACAGCAAGCTCGGTGGGAAAAGGAGCCCCATCAACGTGGGGACCCCGCGAATCGCGGGATTCGGCTTGTGGATCTTCTTGCTCTTCGTGTATCTCGGGAATAGCACGCCGATTCACTAACACGCCAAAGATAAGAGGAGTAACGACCTAAGTAATTAACATGATTGGCTCAGGTACTATACTCTTCGCATGACAAGGACTCCATACTGGTGCGGAGAAGCCGGCAGTATTCTAAGCATAAATACTACCTAGCTTGCAAACCTCCCCAGAGCAAAAAAGCTTAGTTCTGTCAAAGCTTGTCAATGGGCAGGGCAGTTATTCACTCCTTCCTCAATTTGACGACTTGCAGTCTATCTGAACAATGGTCTCACTATTATTCAAGGTTCTAGAGAGCCCTTTTAAGGTGGTTTGCGCCGCCGCCCCTGTCCTGTTCATCAGTTCTATTGCGTATATCGTGTACCAGCGATACTTCCATCCACTAGCAGCTTACCCAGGACCTTTTCTGGCGTCCCTCACAGATTTATGGCAGGTTTCCCAGTTCTTGGGACTGAAGCAGCCATACAATCTGACAGAGCTTCACGAGAAGCATGGACCCTTTGTACGATATGGGCCGGATAAGCTTAGTATCACGGCGGAGGAGGTTGTGCCCTTGGTCTATCAGAAGGGCGGTAGAATGATGCCGAAAACCGAGTTCTACGACGCGTATGGTGCTGCGATTCCGAATGTGTTTGGAATGAGAGATGAAGCCGTAAGTCGTCTTCTTCTACTCGAAATGGCGCAATGTGTTTCAGTGCTCAATCTTCATCACAGGCACATTCGATTCGTCGCCGTTTGATGGCACACAGCTTTTCGATATCTAGCGTGCGAGGAATGGAACAGTACCTTGACATGAACATTCGGATCATGAGAAGAAAGATTGCCAAATTTGCGGCACAGGAGCAGGTCTTTGATCTCCAAAAGGTTCTGCACTACTACACCATCGACGTCCTCGGAGAGCTCGCCTTCGGTCAGTCCTTTGGGGCGCAGCTTACCAACGATGAAGAGGAGGCGTTGGTCCCGCCAGTGGTCGAGCACAGCTGGCTGGCCGCCGTCACTGGGGCGTGGCCCAGCATGACTGCCACTCTCAAGAGGCTACTTCCGTGGGTGCCCAATGCTGACCTTCAGAAACTCATCAAGGGGCGCAAGGAGTGCGTCGAGCTGGCTGCGCAGTGTGTCCAGAGAAGTTTTGATGTCCTCCGCCAGAACACGGCCGCCGACTTTGAAAAGAGTATCGATGCCAAACGCAAGGATATCTTGACCAGTCTGATACAGGCCAAAGACCCAGAGACTGGGGCGCAACTCCGCCAGGTCGACCTCGAGACTGAAGCATTCGGATTCATGTAAGTACTCTTCACGCTATGAATGCAAAGCCATGCAGGCGCTGACGTCGGACAACCAGTATCGCGGGGACTCATACTACCAGCGCGACCACATCGCTCCTGTTCTACCACCTCCTTCACGCCCCAGACATTCTAGCAAAATGTGTTGCGGAAGTGGACCAAAGCTTAGAGCGGCTGACTGCGAGCAAACTCGCATACTCCATGGCTGAAGTGGAGAGCTCGTTGCCATATCTCAAGACTTGCATCAGGGAAAACTTCCGACTGACTCCGGTCTTCACCATGCCTCTTGCACGCCGGGTCACCGCGCCAGAGGGAATTACGATAGCTGGGCGACATATCAAGCAAGGTGTAAGTGCCCATATAATCATTTCAGCTTATCCGTGATCGTTCACTTGCTGACTTGTATTTGAAAATGCTTTAGACATCTGTCGCAGTGTGCAACCATGCGTTTCACCATAATCCAGACATCTGGGGCGCATCCCACAATGTCTTTGACCCCTCGCGCTGGGACATCCCCGAGATTAACCACCGAGCACGATACCTGATGCACTTTGGGCTTGGCGGAAGGCAGTGCATTGGCAAGACCATCGCTCAAACCAACATCTACAAGGTCATGAGCACCCTGCTGTCAGAATTCCAATTTGACCTCGCCAGTGAAAGTGAGCGAAACGCTGTGCGGCGAGGCGATTTTGTTGGAAAGCTACCGGAGCTGATCAGTGTCGGAATCAGCGACCTGAAAAATCCAATCTGGGTCACGGCCAAATCGAGAAGCTCGTGAGCTAGTCACGTCTGATGCTTAGGTATGGATTGCCGATTGGCATAGGCTCACAGGTGCAAATGGCTAAGGCAAGAGTGGCAGTATTCATAGAGAGAATATAGATAAATTCGGTATGTTGGACGTCAGGGCCGAAAGTGAAGTGGCTTGGATCGTAACTTTCCGTAGTGGACATCAGATGGTCCGAGTTCAGAACTCGTTTCCGTCTCCGATGCCGTGTAGTGGTTGTAAGCTCATCGAACTATACTGCCATTGACCACACACGATCGTATACTGTAATCCCGAGGCAATCTTTTCAGTCTCTCCCACTTAGACGACGGGGATTACCTGCAGAAATGAGATCATTTGGCCTCATCGTTATTGGGGGCCCCTGCTTTATTTCCATCTTGACACCTTATGTGAGTTACCTTCTGCAGTCATTGCTGAAACCTGGCTGGATTTCCGATAGTGTCTTCTCCAGGTGGCTTATTGTCTCGGATTGCATCCCCTCAAGAGATGGGACGGTTCTTGGCAACGACGTCCGACTCATACGTCAGAGAGGGAGCTATGATATAGGTAGGCTTATTTGAACAATTGAGAGAATGGCATTTACTTCAACTATGGAAACAAACCAAGTAAAGGGGTGGGAGGAAAAGACAGCCAAAACTGTTTTTGGCGGGCTCCAATGTGCAGCGCAAGGTGTTCGCAGGTACACTTTGATGCCGACTTGCAGAAAGGCATATATACCTTGGTTTATGAAATGATCTTTTTATGTACGATCGCGAACTCGCCCGTTCACCGAGCTTCCTTAATTGTAAAGCTGACGATATGCCTCAGCCCATGGCCCCCAGCCCCATAAATCCATCTTGATTGTACCACAGAGCTAAGGTCACATGAATGCCAAAAATAAACAAAGGTACCTTTCAGCTTTCTCAACTTAATGATCCATTCAATCAAGTTCGAATGCGTTCCAATGTCTCCATATCAACATGCCAGGATAAACCACCGGAATGGAAGAAGACCAAAGTCAGAGAACCTTGATGCAGCATGGGGAACAGCGATCCAATGAAACGTTGACTGCTGGCGCTGGCATCTCGTCAGAACCAAAGATTCAATCCCATCCTACTAGGAAGAGAACTTGGAAACAGAGGTTTATGGTTGAACACGAGAGTAGTTGGGCTCTTGAGATCTCGAGTGCCATCCTCCCGGTCCTCTGCCTCATCGGCATGGTAGTTCTGCTGGCCCACGTACAGGATCAGCCACTCTCATCTTGGACTTCAACTGTCTCTCCTAACGCATTTCTGTCGGTTCTATCAACGGGCTCTAAAGCATCTCTCATTCTACCTGTGACTGAATGCATCAGTCAGCTCAAATGGTTCCACGCCCTGCGATCGAAGAAGCCGGACCGGTGAGTGGCCACGACAGCAAAGAAAATAAGAATAGCCAGGTTAATCATACGCTACAGATTTAAAGACCTCCAAATCTTCGACGACGTAAGCAGAGGTCCGCCGGGCTCCGCTAAATTTCTGCTCCGCGTACTGACCAAGTCTTCGCTGCCATATTTGGGATGTATCGTGATCCTGGCAGCCCTTGCCATAGATCCAATGGCCCAGCAGATACTCAAGTTTGAACAGAGATTCACTCAGACCGCTGGTCACTACGCTTCGTTCCGAGCGTCGCAAGTGTACCACTTTGCGAACGAAGGAGTGGCAAGCCAAGATATGAGCGCTATCCGTAAGCGCATGAAATGAATCCTATCTGCACAGATGTTGGATACTGACTCAATGCTATCACAGAGCTTCCAAGGGATGGTCCAATGCGCAGTGCCGTAACAGTAGCACTTTACGATCAATTGAGGCTGCCAGATTTTGTGTGCCCCGGATCCATCTGCGAATATCCTTCATTTGCTTCCCTTGGCGTCGCCAGCACATGTCAGGATGTGACGTCTACGACCATGGCAAATTGCTCGGGAGGTCTACCTGGGGAGAAATGTCACTTCACTACGCCGAGAAAATTGGACTTGTTTGCCGAAACGAGATGGAGTACTTATTGGGCAGGCATGGTCTACACCAGACTAAATACTGCCATTTCTGGCGCCTTTCCATCGTTCCAAAACGGGGGCATATTCGAAGTGGCACTCGTGCGTCTCCCTGCATCCGTCAGTGGATTCAACTCGGATTCGTGGAAGTCGTGGAAGGACGGGATCCAGGTATACGAATGCACTTTCTCACTCTGCGCGAAAATATACGAAGCGTGGTTCGTCATAAACGGCACAACAATTCCCGGAACGGAGACATCTTTCCCCTTCAACCTGACTTCCTTCGGCTATCATCAAGAGTATACTGTGGTGGATCCAGACTTTCCCCATGATCGAGTATTCTCGATCAACAGCTTGGACTTCAACGATATTTTCGGCGTTCTGAGCGACGCCTTCAAGCCAGCCGGTCCCGGCACATTCAGCATCATCATGCCGCTGTACACCAGCGAGGATATACCAGGCAAGATAACGAACGTCTCGGGCGCCATGTCGTATCGCATGCTGTCAGGTCCGAATAGCACAGAAACACGTGGAGCAGTATACGATGAGCAGACGTTCATCAGCGTCCGATGGACATGGATCACGCTGCCCGCGATTTTGGTTCTCGCAGCCTGCGGCTTTTTGGCTGTCGTGATTTATCGTACACACCAAGCCGGGCAATTGGTATGGAAGTCATCATTGACGCCCATCTTGGTCACAGAGACAGCTTGGCCACTGTCAATGGCTGGCCGAGAACCACTATGGACGGCATCTAAATTGGAAGCATGCACAGCAGTGCTGGCCAACCAGCTCAAAAAGTAAGGCGATTCTGAATGAAACCGAGGCGCCAAAACAGACTTTCGTGTTCCTTGTTCTTTTGCTGGTCTGCCCAGAAAACAAGCAATAATGCAACAACTATAACTTGGCTATCCATGGCAGGTATGCTGGGCTACATGACACCATATCGACCATTGCCGCGCAGGCTGCTAAAATGGTGCCAAAGCTTATGCTCACCGACTTGCGATTTCCCCTGACACTGCTTCCAATCAAAGTGTATGGCGACATTGTTTCGTGAGAGTGTTCCTGTGAATAGCCACTAATGATCGCTTAGAGGCTCAGACTGCCAACACAAGAAAGCGGGGGAGGAATACTTAGCTCATACTGCGCAAGCGGGCGCTTGCAATCTTGTTTTGCCCCTGTCTTTCTCTCTTCCGCGATCTGAGCTTCGATGGGACTTGTGTTGGCCAGAAATCTGATGGCAGCCATGACGTGGGTTGACACACATGTAATAAGCAATCGAGACAGGAGGCCGCTGGAAGTCGCTGGTGTATCAAATAATCAAGAATGTCCAGGGACAAAAGCATGAGACATCTTCAGCTGTGCCAAGTTGCGATCTCACATGCCATGGATAGCCATCCAGATAAGGTTGGAAACAGCTGTAGGGCCGGAGTTGCGGCACGATAGACTTTGGCTGGTCCAATCGCGAGCATGCGCTGAACCTATTTGGCTGAAGCTTATGCAGAACTTGACGTCGGTGACATCAACAAATCGAGGGGTAGCTGGTCCAACCTGCGAATATATAGTCGAGCCAAGCTACTCCCCTGACTCCCAAGACCGAGCCGCTCCTTGGCAACAAAGCTATACTCCCTATAATCAATCAATCATCTTCTCCAAAATAACAAGCATCAATATGGGCTGGTTCGGTACGTTTCCCCACTGCGGCCATCTACTCGAGTAGCGCTGACCTTGCCGATAGACAACAACCGTGATTCTCACCAAGAGGTGTACGGCGACGGCGGCCACGAGGCCAAGTTCTCCCACGAGCTCGTCGGCGGAGCGGCCGCATTCGAGGCTATGAAGTTGTTCGAGGACAAGCAACGCAGAGAAGGTACCGCATACAATCAAAGACCTGTCATCCCAATTGTTGACACAAAATAAACAGGCAAGACTGTCAGCCACGGCTTCGCCAAGGAGATGCTTGCAGGCATTGCTGGCGGCGAGGTGGATAAGCTCTTCGAGACCAAGGGTCTGGATGAGATCGACAGAGAGAAGGCCAAGCGCCACGCGAAGCAGCAGGCCGAGCAGATGTACGATGACCACTACGGCGGCCAAGACCAGTACGATCCGAACCAGAACCAGGGGCCCAACTTCAACTACTAAGTAGGTAGTCGCTGGAAGGAGGCGTAGTGAGAAATCCTCGATGGATTGCACACATGTCGCTGGCTCGAATCTCATGAAATGAGATGAAAGAGAAAAATCATGGGTAGCACTCGCTGTTCACAAAGGTCAGTCCTTGTGGGCCAGCGACGAGGTAGCAGTAAATGATCCAACTGAGCGTCTTCTTTGCAACTTCGAGAACGTATATTGCCGTGACGTCTACATCGTAGACACGAACGAGTGCACCAGGATGCTTTGCACAACAGCCCTGTCGGTACTTGTGCAGTTACGCGTAATGGACGGAGCCCAATCCCTCGCTTAAGAATCCACGTGCGCCCTTCAGCATCTGAGCAGCCCAAGTAAGGGCGACACGCCCTTGACTCTCTGGTGGAGGCAAGCGCATTCGCGTCTGCCAGCAGAGGGCCATTGCCGAACACGCAAACCACTCTGCCTGGCATGTCGAAAGCAAACACGAGTCTGCATTAGGGGAGCCGGAAGCAAGCCTTGAAGACGACCCATAATTGCAAAGCGGTAATCGTTGATTGGATTGATCGCGAAACCGAAGACAAAGAAGCACTATAAGATGAAACTTGGTGATAGACTACCTAGTCGTCGTCAGACGGGAGCGATCCCAACTTGTCTCGGCCAACAATGGATGGGTCAGGCCGCGCAGTCCCCGAGTGGAAGTTTTCCAAAAACTCCTGAATTCAAGAGAAAAGAAGGAACACAACAGTGGTCCTGCCAAGCCTTTTCGTGGGTTCCTTTATACCCGACGACTTGTAAACCCCGTCAGATGTGGAGTACCGGATTTAGAGAAGACGGAAAAGCAAAGACCTACTCCGTTTGATTGTGTCCCTTGACGGGGTGGTCTATACGCAACTACTCTTTATGAACCGAATACTTTATAACAAAGGCTCCACGTTTTTCGTGTCGGGACCGAGGATCTGGGCCTCACTTATGCATAATAAAAGTTTTCAAAGCATACTGGGCGAGCCGCGACTATAATAACCAGTGGCTGGGTCACTACCTGGTACCATTCATCATCACTGGGGCGCAGTACTCCACCCGGGATTGAGTGTAAAGTACCTACTAGAAACATGCCTGATGAGACTACCTTGGCAGTGAAATATAGTATTGCGTGCTAGGTATACAAAGTCGCTGCTGGTAGTGCTGTGAGTTTTCCGTACCAAAGCCCGATAATATGCTCAGTGTCCCAGCAGTCCAGTGGGGCACAATTCCGGCAATTGCGACGCTTTGCGGGGGAAGACACCGAAGCTTACGTCCTCGATTAATAACACAGAGATGTAATTGGTCCTCGTTCGCCCTGGGCTTTGCACTTTAATTCCAGGGATCACCTTCCTTGTCGTGATGATCTTTGGTGATGATCTTCAATTGCCTCAAGGAAAGGAATTCGCAAGGCTTCTATGCGTTGGTGCGTGTCTCTCAGACGCGTGTCCTAGTTACGTAGGTACCTGGACGGAAGTATCCGTCTCGACATGAGCCCCAGAGCGATCATGGCAATGATCGGCAGTCGTATAAGTCGTGATGGCTTCTGAATATAAGATCTGCACTCGAATCGATGAATTCATCAGATATTCTGAAGCAGCTCGTAAAACAGTATCAATCATTTGCAACTTGTTGAGATTTACCTTGTGCGCCCTTCACATTCACTTTGACCATGATTTTCAACGCTATCACTTTGGCCGCTGCGCTGGCAGCCACTGCCGTCTCGGCTCACGGCGATGTCGACCGCGAAATCGCCATGCGCTCCGCCATGCTTGAGCTCACCAGCCGCGACCTGAGCCAGTGCGCTTCCAAGCTGAAGGCTCGCGGCTTCGAGGAGCGCGCAGTTCAGAGACGCTCCGAGACTCGCGCCAAGCTCATGAAGAAGCGCGGTATCAAAGGTTCGTAGCCGACGAGAACCATCATCATGACCAAAACCTTCACAAAGCCCATACTGACTGATAATAACTACAGCTCGCGATGTCGATTCCGTCCTTGCTACCGACCACAACATGACGACTCTTGCCTACACGGTTGACACTGACGAGAGTGTCATCTTTGCCTCCAATGGCTCATGCACCCTTACCCCTGAGGGCGAAAGTGGCCCATACTGTAGGTCCCTCGGTACTTGTGTGTATTTCACTTATATATTTGGCTGACAATGATAGATGTTGGCGGTGAATTCGTCCGATCTGACCTAGTCGAGGATGTCGTGGGTGTTCCGGTCCGCTATGAGTTCCAGATTCTCGACGCGGATACTTGCGAGCCAATTGTCGGCTCCTACTTCGAGATCTTCAGTAAGAATTCCGCCATCTCTCTTTTTTACATGATGATGTATATGATCTAACTTTCTGTCTTCAGACTGCAACTCGACTGGAGTCTACTCGGGCACGACCAACGCCGGCAACGGCAACACGGACGACGTCAGCGTCCTCGACCTGACCTGGTTGCGCGGTCTCCAGCCCACCGACGACGAGGGCGTCGCCTCGTTCGATACCATCTTCCCGGGCCACTACACCGGCCGCGCCACCCACATCCACACGCTGCTGCACCACACCAACACCACCGTCCGTGAGAACGGCACCGTCTACGACACCACCTTTACGCACATCGGCCAGACCTTTTGGGACCAGAGTGTCCGTGACCAGGTCGAGCTGCTCTACCCGTACAACACCAACACCCAGACCGTCACCTCCAACGCCGACGACAAGGTCTTCCTGGTCGAGGCCCCCACCAGCGACCCCGTCTTCCGATATGTCCAGCTCGGCGATTCCATCGAGGATGGTTTCCTGGCCTGGATCGTCTTGTCTGTCAACACTACTCTGGCCAACGAGGTCAGCCCGGCCGCTACCTTTTATGAGAGTGGAGGTGTCGAGTCCGCTTGAGCATAAGAAGACATAGCGCATACATGTATATAGAAAAGACAAACTGAAAATAGCGATGTTTATATCGAACTCCCGAGGGTCGAAACGCCAGAGATGTTCGTCTTTTATTCTACCGTAATTTGTAATGCTGCTCGGATATCCCTTGAGCTAGTCCCGACCAAGCACGAGTAATGCCCCTTATCGATCCGCCACGACCCAGTTCCTCCGGTTGTATTTTGCATCGATACATCGTACCATGCCAACGCCTTTGGACTCAGGCTTATAGAAGCCTCTTCGGATTTTCCCGCGGCAACGTATACTTTGGAGAAGCCGACCAACGATTTTGGAGCCGACTCGAGAGTCTTCTCATGCAAGATGGGCGATGGGGAAACGTAGACTTGCACCACCTCAGCTCCATCAAATGAGCCCTGATTAGAGACCGTCGTCGAGATGGTGATGCATGTTGCCGGATCGTCGGCCTTCAACGACCCCGTCAATTTCGCGTCGTCAAGACTGAACTGAGTATAAGAGAGTCCGTACCCAAAAGGCCACAGCGGCTCGATCTGCTTGGCATCAAACCACCGGTACCCGACCAGGACGCCCTCGCCGTACTCGGCATAGTCCCGGTCCACGTCGCCGGGGAACCACGCGTGCGACCCGTGGTCCTCCAGCGACCGCGGGAACGTCAACGGCAGCTTGCCGCTGGGGCTGGCGCGCCCGAGCAGCACGTCGGCGAGCGCGTTGCCGTTCTCCTGGCCTTGGTACCAGGCGTGCACAATGGCGGGCGCCCCGTCGGCCCAGGGCATGGCGATCGCGCTCGCCGACTGCGTGACCACGACGGATCGCCGGTTGGCTGCGCACACGGCCGCCACGAGCTCGTCGGTGCGCCGCGGCAGCGCCAGCGAGGTCCGGTCGATGCCCTCCTTCTCCGTGTCGTTGTTGTGCCCGACGACGAGGACGACGGCGTCCGCGTCCCGCGCCGCGGCCACGGCCTCGGCAAAGAGTGCCTCCTCGTCGATCGCGAGCTGCACGCCGACCCGCAGCCCCGAGACGGTGTGGAAGAGAGTGTTGTCGTGCGGCTTGATTGGGGGCGGGCAGACGACGTTGTCGACCTGCAGGGCGTACGGCCGCCCGGCCTCGAGGCGCAGCGCGGCCAGGCGGTTGACGCTGCCGCAGTTCATGAACGTCCCGCCCGTCTGCGTCCACTGCGAGTTGTCGATGACCACGCCGCCGTCGACGAACAGCTTCGACTTGCCCGTGCTCGAGAGGCTGAGCTCGTAGTTGCCCGTGGCCGCCGGCGTCAGCACGCCACGGACGCGGTAGCAGTGCGGCTTGCCTCTCAGCGCCTCTGGCGTGTCCCCGTCGCTCATCATGAAGATGACCGAGTTGTTCCAGTGCGACGAGCCCAGGACCGGTCCGGAAAAGTCGTGCCCCGCGTAAAAGTCGACTTGGACGCCGGCTGCTTTTCCGTCTGGCGTTCGGAGCACATCGCCTGGCAGGGATGGCTGCAGGTTGCTCTGGATGCCGGGCGAAAACGCAATTTCGAGATCTTTATTGATTTCCTTCGCAGCGGCATAGATGGACTCAAAGGGCGTGGTGATGTAGTAAGGATTCACGGCTGCGCTTCCTGTCCCTCCTGTCGTCGGCTTCTTGGCATTAGGTCCGATGATGGCGAGTCTTTTTATACTCTTTGGCTGCAAAGGTAGCAATTGATTTTCGTTCTTTAGTAGTACGATCGACTCAGACGCAGCCTCCCGGGCAGTCTGACGAAACTCGGGAAGGTCTGATCCCTTCTCGACTTCCTCTGTCTCCGCTGCTGGACTGAGCATACCGAAACGATCTAAAAGTTGCAGTAGTCGTGTGACAGAAGCATTTATATGCTCCTTCTCGGACACGTCGCCCCGGTTGACCGCATCCAACAGTGCGGCTCCGTATCGAATGGCAGGACCTGGCATTTCGAGATCCGTCCCTGCAGTAATGCTCTTCACGGTGTCATTAAGACCGCCCCAGTCGCACATGACGAGATTCTCGAATCCCCATTCGCCTCGCAGAACTTGCCGCAGAAGGAACGTGCTACAGTCGGCATGATGCCCATTGATTTTCGGATACGCAGTCATGGCCGTCCATGGATCGGCCTCGAGGGCCATCTCAAACGGCTTCAGATAGATCTCCCGCAGCGTGCGCTCGTCGATTTGGATGTCCATGTTGAAACGGCGCGTCTCCATATCGTTGGCGACGAAATGCTTCATGCAGGCTCCGACGCCGTGTTCTTGTATACCACGGATGTACTCCCTCGCCATGGTACCGGACAAATACGGATCTTCGCCAAAGTTCTCAAAATTGCGCCCGCCCAGGGGAGAGCGGCTCATATTCATGGTGGGGGCCAGTAAAACGTGAGCGTGCTTGCTACGAGCCTCGAGGCCGAGGATGCCACCGACCCGGCGGATCAGCCCGGGGTTGAAAGTGGCGGCGAGCGAGATGCCGCACGGGATAAAGGTGGTGTGGGTGCCGTCGGTCCAGGTCGCGCCGCGAACGCCGGCTGGCCCGTCGGTTGTCTTCAGGCTGCGGATGCCCAGCCGGTCGATGCTGGCCGTCTCCCACATGTTCTTGCCTGCCAGGAGCTGACATTTCTCTTCTATTGTGAGGGCGGCGAGGAGTGCCGCTACTCTTTCTGAAGCGGCCATGTTGGTATAATGAGATACGAAGCAAATGTTGAGAATTTACCGGGTGAGATGACTTTGCCATGAATTTCGAAATGAAACAACAAGTTGGAGTTGTCAGTATAGTCGTGCACGGCGTATCCAAATTGAGAATGTAATGAAACGTGGCATGCAGTAGATAGCCGACAAAGGTGAGTTGAACGAGAGGAGTGAAGTCTGTTTGCAGGCTTATCATTTCCCTCCTAATCAAAATCGGCGGCTGGCTCCGACGTTTGACGATCTTTCCTGTTGCTATACCCTTGCGACCTGAGGAGGCGTCACCTTATAGAGATATGTCCCACTTAATTGGAGCTGTCTTGACTCTTGCGTCTTCTTTAGTTACACTGCATATCTACAGGATCTCTCTGATAGGCTTCGACTGCAGAACGTCCCATGCACATTTAGATAATACCCAAGTGCTATCGTTTCATTCTTCGACATGTCCCCATATCCACGCATAGCCTTCGACGCACGTACAACCCCGCAGCTTTTTCACCACTTTTGCTATCATAGATCTGATCTAGAATGATACGCTTGGATATGTTGTATATCTATCTCGTGTGTATATCTTCCCAATACCGCACATCGATTGTGTACTACTAGGTTCATCGTATCCACGGCGCTTCCAGCCTAGGACGACGTATAAGCCATACTCACAATGACGGCGGATACTCTTTCCCGGACGCTCAAAATGAGCCGCGTCACGGCCATGGTCGTCGCCGTCTGCGTCGTCGACTCCATCACCATCGCCTACGACGGGTCGCTCATGGGCAGCGTCAACGTCATGCCCAGCTACGTGAGCTACTTTGACCTTACGACGACGACCAAGGCCGTCAACTCGGCCGCCACCTACATCAGCTCCATCCTCATCGCCCCCTTCGCCGCCGTATACATTGACAAGCGGGGCAGAAAGGAAGGTATCCTGGCCAGCGCTCTGCTGAACATCCTCGGTGCCGCTATCAGTGGTGCCGCACAGAACATTGCCATGTTCATCGCCGGTCGTATGGTCATCGGTCTCGGCGTCGGACTGGCTCAGACGGCAGCGGGCTCCTACGTATCGGAGACAACTGCTCCTCGCGTTCGATCGTTTGCCTTGGGAATGTACTTTACGTGTTGGGCACTCGGAAGTTTCCTCGCCGCCGGTTTCTGCTACGGAGTAAGTACTATGTGACCCTTGCCGTGTCAATTCAATGGCCTCTATCACGAATCACGGACTGTTTACTGACATTGGCCTTCTTTCTCCGTCTAGTCTCAAGGCCTTGAGCCGTCAAATTGGGCGTGGCGCGTCCCATCGATTCTCCAAGCCCTTCCTCCCCTTGCCGTTCTCGTCATCATCCCCTTTCTCCCAGAGTCTCCAAGATGGCTGGCCTACAACGACCGCCAAGAAGAAGCTCTCCAGGTGATAGCCCGCATCAACGGGTCCACAACAGACGACGTGGGCGTGCAGGTGCAGTTCCGAGAGATTGTCGACACAATGGAGTACGAAAAGTCCAAGGGCGACAGCCTGGGCTTCCGCGAGATCGTGCGCGGGGCGCCGAACCGCCGCCGCCTGATGCTCGCGCTGTCCCTGGCGCCGCTGACCATGCTGACGGGGTCCAACGTCATCACGTACTACTACGGCACCATGCTGGACCAGGCCGGCATCACGTCGTCGAAGACGCAGATGGAGATCAACCTCGTGCTCTCGGCCTGGCAGCTCGTCATCGCCGTGTGCGGGTCCCTGTCGGCCGAGAGGCTGGGCCGGCGCGCCCTGTGCCTGTGGTCGCTCGGCCTGTGCACCGCCATGTTCTACCTCGTCGGCGCGCTGACGGCCGTCTACGGCGGCTCATCCAACACGTCCGGCGTCTACGGCACCGTCGCCGCCGTCTTCCTGTTCCTCGGCGCCTACTCGTTCGGCCTCACGCCCCTGACCGTCATGTACCCGCCCGAGGTCATGTCGTACAAGATCCGGGCGACCGGCATGGCGTGCTTCACGATCCTGGCCAAAGCGTCGGGCATCTTCGTCACCATGGTGTTCCCCTACATGTTCGAGGCGCTCGGCTGGAAGACGTACGTGGTCAACGCGAGCTGGAACGTGGCCTTTTGGCTCTACGTCTACTTCTTCTGGGTCGAGACCAGGGGCAAGACGCTCGAGGAGATCGACGTCCTGTTCGACGGGGAGAAGCACTCGGACGCGCCCGACCTGGACAAGCTCGGCGATGAGAAAAAGACGGTCATGGTCACCATCGAGTCAGAGAGGTAGCAGTGCTTTATATGAGGAGCATATCTGCGAGCTGGGTCTCGGGATGAACACATTCGCAATCTTTTACATAAATACTATCCATCCTTGTCTGAGAGAATGCGAAGAGATGTCCAGAAAACAAAATTTTATTCACAACAGGGAAATGAAGCCCGCGTTACGGTGATTATATGAGCACAAACTAAGGAGACACGGCCTCCATCTTTTCGACCTGCTCGGTCGTCTTCTCCACCTGCTCCACGGTACGCTTGGATCTGGTGTTGCCGCTGACCTCGCCCATTGACGGCTTCCAGTGCAGAAGCACCTTTTCTCCCGTGAATAGCTTGTCGATCTGCTCGAGAGACAAGTTTTGGGTCTCGGGGTAGAAGAAGTAGATGAGCGGGAGGAAACAAAAGTTAAAAACTAGATACGAGTCAGTACGTCTGGTTGTGTTTTCTCAGAGGGACGAATCTAGGGGTTGCATACTGCAGAAGTAGACGTAGGTGCGCCAGCCAATATTTTTGATGCTGACGGGGGTGACCTCGACGACGAGGAAGGTGAAGATCCAGTTGGACGCCGAGGCGAGAGCGGCGGCACGCTGGCGAATGGCGAGAGGCGCGTACTCGGCGGGCACTGCATACACGTTAGATTTTGTTGATAAAAGTGTCGAGGGACAGCTTCTTGGCACTTACACAGCCATGGGATCGCGAGCAGTCCGACAGCAAAGAAGAAGTTGAACACAAAGAGCATGACCGAGGCCACGATTCCGGCTGGTGCCGAGCCGTTACGAACAGTGCCAGCTAGGATAGCCATACAACAGCCCTGACCGGCAGCCGCGAAGAGCATGAGCTTGCGGCGACCTAGTCGATCGATAACCCAAATGGGAACCAGCGAGGACAGAAAATAGGCGACACCGTTGAAGCCGGCCAGCAGGAGAGACAGGTTGTGCGTCATTCCGACAGAGTTCTGGAAGATGGTCGGCGCGTAGTAGGTGATGAGGTTGATGCCAGAAATCTGCTGCATGAACTGGCCACCAATGCCAAGCATGGTCCTGTACAGAAACTTTTGCTTTCCGTTCTTGAACATGGCGCTGTAGGAGCTGCCCTCGGCGGCCTCGCGCTCTTCGTGGATTGCGTGCTGGATCTCGGCCATTTCCAGTCTGACGACCTCTTCGACATCTTCGTTGGATGTTCCCTTGGCGAGGAGAGAGTTGAGGGTTTGTCGGGCTTCGTCGTGTTTGTCTTGGGCAATGAGCTGTATTATAGCGGTCAGCTTTAGTATATTTTGTATAAGTAAGCGGACGACCTACCCATCGTGGCGACTCTGGCAAGGGGACAATGGCAAAGAAGGTGAACAGGGCAAAGAGGCACTGGAGGGCCAGCGGGAAGCGGAACTGCGACTCGTTGTTCACATAAGACATTCCGTAGTCGACCCAGTAGGCAGTCATGACACCAAAGATGTTGATCGCCAGTTCAATACTAAGCTAAACATATGTCAGCCTTTGGGACATTCTTGATGTGAGTATCGTGTGTTCAAGTCAACTTACACCTTTTCCACGCTTATGAGCCACCATCAATTCAGAGTGCCAGACAGCTAGTCCCAATCAGCGAACCTTTTCGAGACGAATGTGCGTGTAGCAATAAAAGATACTTACGAATGGTACTGGTATTGAGGCCGTTGCCGAGGCCAGCGACAATGCGGCCAACAATCAAGTGAGCGATGGAATAAGCCGAGGCCTGGAGAGCGCCTCCGACACAGAGAATAAGGGATCCGAGCATGATTGTCCTTTTCCGACCAATTTTCTCTCCAAAGACCAGCGCCAGGAGCGAGCCGAAGAAGCAGCCAATCTCGTAGATGGCGACGACGGTTCCTTGCAAGGAGGCACTGCCATCTGCGCCCTCGTTTGTGTTGATTTCAGGGAATTGGGCCGTGAACGCATCGCCGGTCAACAGACCGGACATGACTCCCTGATCATAGCCAAAGCTGTTTACTATCGTCAGGATGTCATTTTCCGCAATGGCTCTGGCTCACTTACAGGAGAAAGCCACTGCCGGCCGTGGCAGTAATGGCCCAGTGCAGCGGGCGTCCAGAGAGAATAGCCATGATCAACACGCTTCGACTCGGTCGGTAGATAAGAGATAAAGTTCAAATGCAGGAGGTCTCCATGATCTGAACAAAAATGGTAACACGAGCCTCTATTTACATATGCACCGTACGATCATACATACCCCAGCCATTTTCCCCAGTTCTCGCAGTCGTCTGATTATCCATCCCCACACGGAGTAAGAAACCGGGAAACGCCCTGAGGTTACATGACTCTCGGGCTATGCCAAGGCACAAACTAGGGCGCAGAGGGTATAGCTTTGCGGGCAGGCGCTTTGAGCTTCTCGCTTTGCCAGTCGAGCAGCCCGAAGCGACATTTCTCCAGGGCGTTATGGGGTGCGAGCCATGTCAAACTGCAAGAGTTGCGGCAATTTACCGTGAGCAAAACACGGGGAACAAACGAGGGCATCGCAACGACAAGATGGTGGATCCTGGGAGTTCCGATATTCAACGGAACGTGCGTCATTTAGATCCACAACTAGGTACAGTACCGTCAATACACATGGAAATGGTTCTCGATTTTGTCTGCCAGGGAATGGAGACTTTGTTTATTCATACCCGCGGCATGTGGCATAATACGAACATGCGATTGAATATAGGAATCAATCATATGGAGAAGATCGTATATCTGATCATTTCAGTGCGTTTAAAAGGCCTATGAACTATTTTACGTACAACGAAAATCTGATTTCTCAACGCGACCTTTGTGACCTAGCTTGCCTCGCTATTGAAATTTGCTAATTAAGTGGCTCTCGCTCTGCTGACTGTCAGTCTCTTAGCAGCATCCTTGCAGCACAGGCAGGCACTTCTAGTTTCTAAACTCTAACCATGTTGGCTCGTTATGGGGAATTTGGCTGCGTCTCGCGGGGAAGAAACTGGGGGTCTGTTATGGAACTTGCGTATTTGGCGCGGGAATGCTTTTTCTTCTTCTCGAGAGCAATGACTTATCCGAGAGTTTGACTTGCCTCTGCCGACGTGCCTGGATCATATTTCTCTTCTGCTGCACCCTTCTGATAGGGCTGAGCATGTCGTTAGTCTGATACTGGCCTTTTGCCTGCCGCGTGGAAATGGTCTCCCAGCCTAGCAACAGCGGCGCCAACGTCACGCGCGTGCGGACACGGACCGGCTGCAGAAACTGCAGGCGCAAGCGCAAGAAGTGTGAGTTACCTCCCACCGACCCGGCCCAAAGAGCTGGAGGTAATATGGATACAATGAACATCATGGGCTTATCGAAATCTCTCGGATCCGAATTGCAGGCGACGAACAGCGTCCAGTCTGCAGGGGATGTCTCCGCAGCGGTGCCGACTGCGACTGGGGCCTGAAGCTTGTCTTCCGTCCCGAGCATGCAGAGACCATCGAGGCAAATCATCCTTCTATGCAGCGGCAGCGGAGAGACTCGCCCACGCGGCACCGCAGGGACTTTAACGTGAGAGAAATGGGACCCATACTCTGCATGGAATGTAGCGTGTAGCTGATCAAGACAGATCATCAATGTGACGTCCGAGGTCATTCGGGACTATTGGAACGATGTGTTGGAGACGCCCGGCAGTGGAAGTCTCGCCACTCCAGTAGGGGACATGTCCTTCTATGGTGCCCCTGGTCAAGAGCCCAGCCAAGGGACGCTCTCCCCAGATGGAGTGCAGGCTTCTCCTTCTGGCTCTGAGCAAGACCTTCCTGCATACACGATAGAGAGCTCCGCCATGAGCGAGCAGGTCGACCCGGTGGGGTCCTCCCTACCGCATCACGGTAGCACCCCAGGCGACCAGGTAAGCGAGACGACGCCTCGTACATATGAGATGCTCCATTCCATTGCTGCCGGCCTCCTGGATCTAGGCCGGCCCGTGCCTACCTCGGATATAACGGGTCCAGGTCAACCGTACTCTCCTCTCGACAACTCATTGCTGCCACTAGAATCACCATGCAAGCCGTCAGCGGCTGGCCAGAGCTACGAGAACGACCCAGAAGATGGCCTGTTCGTGCCGGGCTCTGCTTATTTTGAATTCCACTCTGCTCTTCGGAATCACACCTTCCGGGCAGCCAGGACGAGAGTCCCCCCTAATCATGTTTCCCAGCCTGGAACACAGCCGAATCGCCGTGATATCGGTAACCATGCACTCCTGTCTTTGAACCCGACCTCGACTCCTTCTATCAACGCTGGAGGCGCGACGGCGGCTGATTTGCCCCCCCATTTTCATAATTTGACGCCGCACGAGGAATATGAGCTCTGGAGAAACTGGATCGAGGAAATTGCGCCTTGGGTAAGAACCTCCTGAAAAGGCCGAGGTCTTCTGTTGCTCTCGTGTACTGACTATTGGCAGCTTGACAAGTTCGACATACACTGCCACTTTGGACATGTCCTGCCAACTCTCGCCCGGGAGCATTCGCATCTCCGGTACTCTGCGCTCGCTCTCTCGTCGCGGCAGCTAGAGCGCAAACACCCAGACCGGTCATTTAAAAGTCTAGAGCTGTACCAGGAAGCTATCCACCAGCTCATTCCACAATTGCAGACGAGAACGACAGCCATAGCTGCATCTTGCGTGGTGCTCTGCGTTTTAGAAATGATGAATTGTGAGTGACCTTTTACCTAAGACGGTATTTAAACGTACTCAGCTCACAATTTTGTCAGGCTCACCCAACATGTGGAGGCAGCACCTCGACGGCTGTGCTAGTCTAATACAGTCATTGGGCATTAACGGATCATCGGGCGGATTTGAGGAAGCTCTCTTCTGGTGCTTTGCACGGATGGATCTTTGCGGCGCCTTCATTTCAAACGAGCCGACGATAATTCCCAAGGAGAGCTGGCTCTCCAGGTCTATCATGGACATGAGCATATCTATTCTGCCAGAAACGCTCGGGGCAGGCATGTACGCCAACTATGTCGTCTATCTGTGCGCCAGGGTCATGAGTCTCGTGAGCAACGGCCTTGACGAGCTCGAGCACGCCGAGCAATGGGAAGACATGTTTGCTCAGCTGACCATGTGGTACCGCCACCGGCCGCCCGAGATGCGGCCGTTGCTGGATATTCCCCCGTCCGAGGTCGACTACGCGCGTCCCTTTCCGACGCTGCTGTTCTCCGCCCCGTGTGCCATATCAGGGACGCAGCTCTATCACACCGCCTGTCTTTTGATGTTGCAGAAGAAGCCGCAGAGAGTCAACCTCGGACCCGGGACGCGGCCCATGCTGTGGCATGCCCGCAGGATCTGCGCAATCTCCATATCGAATCATCACCACGGCTGCTGGACAAACTGCATCCAGCCCCTATGGATAGCAGGCCAGCACATGTCGCATCATGCTGAGCACAAGGCCATCCTAGACATATACGAGCTCATAGAGAAAGAAACAGGCTGGGGTGCTAAATGGCGAGCTAATGATCTGGAAGCCTTTTGGGGAGCTTTGGACGGTGACTGGTGCTGAAGTGCTCAGGCCAGACCAACAAACACCTGTTCATATCTACCTGTTATTCATCATACTCGATCCAAGTCGGCCAATACAAAGACCCAAGCGAATAATCGGATTTCTCTTGATTATTTATCTAGTCTATATTCTATGTCTAATTTCTATCTTCTACGCAGACGCACAGTGACCACCGTCGACACGAAGGTCGGCCCCGGTCATGAACGAGCTGCCGGCGGACAGCAAGAACACGGCGGGGGCCTTGAAATCCTCCGGCGCTCCAAGCCTGTTCAGCAAGGCGCCCGCCATCCATATTCTCTCCAGGTCGGGGTTCGTCGCCAGGAGCGCGTCCGTCATGGCTGTCCTGATGTAGCCCGGCGAGAGCGTGTTGACCCGGATGCCGTACTGTCCCCATTCTTGCGCCACGGAGCGGCATAATTGCTGAACGGCGGCTTTGCTGGTGTTGTAGGCGGAGCACGTCAGCCCCTGGTAGTTAGAAAAGTCAGATGATGTCAAGAAAAAAGGTATTGTCGCAAACTTACGCGGTTGGCAATGTCGCCAGACATGGAGGCGATCATGACAATGCTACCCTTGACGCCGTTCTTGATCATGATCCGCGCCGAGTGCTTGGCCGTGAGGAACGTGCCGGTGACGTTGACCGAGAGCATGCGCTCAAAGTCGCTCTTGGGATAGTCGACGGCGGGCACCTTCTGCTGGATGCCGGCGCAGGCGATGGCGCCGTAGAACTGCGAGCCCGCGGCCTCGGCCTCGGCGGCCACCTCGTCCAGGACCCGGGACAGGCTGTCCTCGTCCGTGATGTCGACGCGGCGGTACGAGAGCTGCAGCGCCGAGGCCTTGGCCGTCTCCTGGATCCCCGCCCACTCCTCGGCCGCCGGCTCCGTCAGTATGTCCAGGCAGGCCACGTTGCCGCCGGCCTCGAGGACCGCCGCCGCCAGCGTGATGCCCAGGCCCCGGCCGGCGCCCGTGATGGCGACAGTCTTGCCGCTTAGCGAGAACAGTGCCGTGTGCGAGGTGTTGGCCGGTGTGATCTTCGATTCTGGGATGTGGGCGGGCAGAGCCACGTCGGACACAATTTTGGTGGTGGACATGATGGAGGGGAAGGAAGACCACTGAAGACTAAGGCTAAACACTCGAGGACAGGGTTGAATCGAAGATCGAAGATGAGAAGTGTCAACCGAGAGAGGGAGGAAGGAGTAGCACGAGCGACCAGTACAGAAGTAAGAGGGGAGGAAAGCAGTTTCCAGCAGACAATATCGTGGCTTACAGTAATGCTATCTCATGATCATGGGATCAGTCAAGTATGGAGTGTTCATGAAACTTTTGCGGACCTCGCTGTCCTCCACACGGCGCTTATGATATCCCAGGTCGACATCGCAGCAGCCAAGATGGAGAAGGAGTATGTGACTGATGTCAAGCTCAAGTGACGTGCACTTCATAGACGTCTCAACCGGGACGCGGCTCGCGGCTTGTGGCAACGATTTCTCGTTTTTCTAAGAGAGCAAAACGGGGCAGAGACAACCAAAGTGTCCCACATTCGGTCACACCTGTGCCCAACTCTATAGTACCGATCTATACCCCGGATGGCAATCCCCCACCACTAGCAGCCCCCGCAAAATGCAGTCTTAATGCATCACAGCGCTTCGACTTGCCCTGAAGGCCTGAGTGCTAGTTGCAGCCGCCCCCTGTGGATCATATGGTCAATCCAAATCCAAGTTGGGGCATGACTCGGTAAGTAATAGTTGCGACTGCGAACATTATGTTGTTTCTATAGAATATGGTTTATCGTTCTTCCTTCTCAGACGAGGCCTTTAGATATTTGTGTTAGGAAAAAGGGATTTGAGACGAACAACGACGGTGCATTGTGATATTACCAGGCTCTTATACACGAATCCTGCTTCATTTGTTTACAATGGCCTCAGTAACGGTTCCGGCAAGCACCATAGAGCATTTGCCGCTCAAGCTTGCGGGCTCTGAAAACCAGAAGGCGGCTTCTATCTCAACTTTGGAACTCGGAGACAATGAGAAGACGAGCCTGGTGCTCAGAACGTTTAGATGTCTTATTGCCGACCTTTGCGAGCAATTCAAAGGCGGCCACCCAGGGTACGTTGGATATTCGTGTATTCTACCTACCTACTACGATGGAAAACTTACAATCATATGCGATTTGCAGAAGCGCCATGGGTATGGCCGCTATTGGCGTAGCACTATGGAAATATGTGATGCGGTATTCTCCAGAAAATCCCAACTTTTTCAATCGCGACAGATTTGTACTGTCGAATGGTGTGTACTTGTCGATCTGCTGAACTCATAGCTGCATTGACTAATTAATGGCATTGTCAGGACACTGCTGTCTGTGGCAGTACAGTTTCATGCACCTACTTGGCTACAGGAACATGACGATCGACCAGCTGAAATCATACCACTCAAAGCGCACCGACTCTATCTGCCCTGGACATCCCGAAATCGAACATGAGGGCATCGAGGTGACGACCGGCCCATTGGGCCAAGGCATCGCCAACGCCGTCGGACTGGCCATGGCCACGAAGCACCTGGCTGCCACTTACAACAAGCCCGGCTTCGATCTCGTAAATAACAAGACATGGTGCATGGTCGGAGACGCCTGCCTGCAAGAGGGCGTAGGGCTGGAGGCCATATCTCTCGCCGGCCACTTCCGACTCAACAACCTGATCGTTGTCTACGACAATAACCAGATCACATGCGACGGCTCCGTGGACCTCACCAACACGGAGGACGTCAACGCTAAGATGGTGGCGTGCGGGTGGGAGGTCATTGACGTGCTCGACGGCAACCACGACGTCGAGGGTATCGTCTCGGCCCTGGTCGAGGCGCGTGCGAACACGGATAAGCCCGTGTTTGTCAACATCCGCACCGTCATCGGCATTGGTAGCAAGGTCGCCGGCGACGCCAAAGCCCACGGCGCCGCGTTCGGCCCCGAGGATGTGGCCAATATCAAGAAGAGCTCGGGTTTCGATGCGCAGCAGTTCTTCCACATTCCTCAGGAGGTATATGACTACTTTGCGACCGTCAGGGGTCAGGGACGCCAGTTTGAGGCCGAGTGGGATCAACAGGTCTCGGCATACAGCAAGGAGTACCCCGAGCTCGCGGCAGAGTTTGCCTGTCGCGTGCGCGGAGAATTCCCGCTGGACTGGGCTAATATCATCCCCAAGAAGGAGGACTTTCCCACGACACCTACGCCCTCGAGAAAATCGGCCGGGCTCATCTGTAACCCGTTGGCTGCCAAGTTGAACAACTTCATGGTCGGCACTGCTGACCTATCTCCGTCCGTCAACATGGCATGGAATGGGAAAGTGGACTTCCAACACGTGTGTGACGAACAATCTTCCCTAGCGACTATGATGCTAACATATTTGGTAGCCTGACCTCCGACCGTCATGTGGCATTTCTGGAGACTATACCGGCCGATACATCCACTGGGGTATTCGTGAACATGCCATGGCATCGATTTCCAATGGTCTGGCAGCTTTCAACAAGGGCACGATCCTTCCAGTCACATCGTCTTTCTTCATGTTCTATATTGTAAGCAGCTCAAACTCAACAAATTACTCCAAAATACGGTAGCTGACCAGATATGCAGTATGCCGCTCCGGGAGTCCGCATGGGCGCTCTCCAAAGGCTGCAGAGCATCCACATCGCCACGCATGATAGCATCGGCACAGGCGAGGACGGCCCGACCCACCAGCCCATTGAGCTCGCCGCGCTCTACCGGGCCATGCCGAACCTGCAGTACATTCGACCGTGCGACAGCGAGGAGACGGCCGGCGCCTTTATGGCCGCCCTCTCGGCCCGGGACACGCCGACCATTATTTCCCTATCCAGACAGAACCTCCAGCAGTATCCGCAGTACTCGTCGCGCGAGGGCGTGCTCCGGGGCGCCTACGTGCTGATCGAGGAGCAGGACGCCGACGTGACCCTGATCGGCGTGGGGGCCGAGATGGTGTTCGCCGTCGAGGCGCGCGGCATCCTAAAAGAGAGGGGCGTCCGGGCCCGCGTCGTCAGCTTCCCGTCCCACCGGCTGTTCGAGCGGCAGGACCTCGAGTACAAGGCGCAGACGCTGCGGTACCGGGCGGGCGTCCCGCGCGTCGCCGTCGAGGCGTACGCGGCCATGGGCTGGGAGCGCTACGCCGACGCCGGGTACTCGATGGGCACCGACCGCTTCGGCCACTCGCTGCCCGGCGCCGAGGCCTACCAGTACTTTGGCTTTAATGCCGCCAAGATTGCCGACGAGGTCCAGGGCTTCGTGGCCGAGTGGAAGCAGTGTGGGCCGGAGGCGTTTAGGGGCGAGTTCCGGGATTTGAACAAGACTCGTCCTTTGCACTAAGCAAGTCAAAGCAGTATAGAAGAAGTAAATAAAATAAATAAATGTGATACATAAAAGCTATGCTAAGAATTAATTCCAGTTCGACATGTGTTTCATCAACATTTTGTCAAGTGAACATCTTTCATATCACTATGAACTATGGAGAACTCATCTCAAAAATCTGTATATTTCCTTATAGCAGCAACTAGACAAACAGCAAGTATTACTTGTTGATTACGGGAGATGCGGACTAGATAAGATGAAAGAAATGTGGTAGATCAAATCCGGCTATTAGCCGCTGGACTATAATAAGCCGGGTATCGCGACCGGAGATAAAATCGCCGGAGGGGTGTGAACGCCTCCAAAGCGGAAGGCAGCTAAATGATTCGACCGCATCGCAGGTGTGACTCCTCTCTTATCCGGAAAGGACTCCCGATGATCGGCGTACATGTTTGCCAGATTCCTCATATGCTCCACTATATACCTGGGTAAATATAGAGGTATCTGTATCATTTCCAGGACAAGATCTCAACACTTCTCAGCGTCACCAAATAACAGCATAGTGACAGTCATGGCATCCAGGCCGGATACGCCCGATGCGAAAGTTGGCCCGATTCTTGACGTGTCCACGGACCCCGGGCTCCTTGAGCAGTCGGGGCCGACGGACATCGATAGAGCAGCGGAATGGCGCCTCATCCGGAAGCTCGATCTGATCGTGCTGCCTCTTCTCGGTAAGACTCCACCAAGCATAGCAAACCAAACGACAACCCCATGCTGACTTATCGCCCCGCCAAGCCATCATCTACTTTACGCACTCGCTCGACCGGGCGAACCTGGGCAACGCCAAGACGGCCAACCTGGAGGCGGACCTCGGGCTCGTGGGCAACCAGTACTCGCTGCTGCTGGTGCTCTTCTACATCCCGTACGGGACGCTCAACGTGCCGCTGACGGTGGCGGCGCGGCGGCTGTCGCCCGCGGTCGTCATCCCGGCCCTGATGCTGGCCTGGGGCGGCGTCTCGGCGGCGTCGGCGGCCGCCCGGGGCTTCGGCGGGCTGCTGGCCGCGCGCGTCTGCCTCGGCGCCGTCGAGGCCGGCTTCTTCCCGTGCGCCGTGTATTATCTCACCCTCTTTTATACCCCCGCCGAGGTCGCTAAGCGCATCAGCCTGTTCTATGCCATGGGCTTTGTCGCCAACGCGTTCAGCGGTCTTATCGCCTGGAGCGTCTTTCAGTGGAAGAATAAGCCGTTGCATGTAAGTCATTCCGACATGGGCATGAATACCTACTTGGATCTAAAGACTGATATGTTTGGGTCCAGAACTGGCAGTACCTGTTCATCATCGAGGGCAGCATGACCGTCTTCCTCGCCATACTATCATTCCTACTCCTGCCGCGCTCCGTCGAGACGTCGCGGTACTTCAGCGCCGGGGACAAGGCCGTCGCCCGGCGGCGGGCCGCCGGCTCGGCGCACCTGCAGGAAGAAGAGACGGAAGCCTTCTCGTGGCGGGCGGCGCTATCACCTCTACTCAGAGGCGAGGCGTGGTTCTACGGCGCGACGGCGCTGTCGTACGGCGTGGCCTGCGCGTCCGTGTCCAACTTCCTGCCCACCATGATCAAGCGGCTCGCGGCCGGCGACGCCGTCCGGGCCAACCTGTACACGATCGCGCCGAACCTGTCGGGCGCCGTCTTCATCGTGGCCGCGTGCGCGCTGTCGGACTGCCTGCAGCGGCGCGCTCTGTGTATCATCCTCAGCACCGTCGTGTCCATGGTCGGCTTCGTCCTGCTCGGCACCCTGGACCTGACCCGGCTCGTGGGCGTGGGCTACTTTTGTACTTTCCTGATCACCTTTGGCACCTTCACCTCGGCGGTGCTGGTGCCGGCGTGGGCCTCGGGCAACCTGGCGTCGCGCTCGGCCCGGGCGGCCACGCTGGGCCTGGTCGCCGGGCTGCAGAACCTCGGCGGCATCGTCAGCAGCGTCGTCTTCCGCGCCGAGGACGCGCCCGTCTACCGGCCGGCGCTGGTCACGAGCGGCGTGTTCCAGGGGTGCGTCGTTATGCTCGCGGCTGCGGGCTGGGTCTGGTACGCGCGAGAAAACAGTAGACTCGGGAGAGATGGGCAGAAGGAACGTCGCATGACATAGATTTCGTTAAGACTGAGCTAATAATATACAAAATTCGTTTTCATTTTCCTTTTCATTTCCCAACGTTGATCCGGCTTTCACTGCAAAGCGTCCCTGATCTTGATGCCAATGTTCAGCTCGACGGGCTTCCTGAGGAAACCCTCGCGCGTGTCCATGTAGTCCTGTCTGAGGAAGACGTCGTATCTGCGGGCCCACGTGGCCACGATCATCTTCATCTCCATCTCGGCGACGTTTCTGCCGACGCAGGCGCGGGGCCCGTGGCTGAAGGGGATGAAGGCGTTCTTCTGGCGGTCCGTCACCTTTTCCCAGCGCTCGGGCCTGAACTCCATGGCGTCGGGGCCCCAGATCTCGGTCGAGTGGTGGATGGTGTAGGTAGGAACGCTGAGGACGGTGCCGGGCGGGAAGTAGTGGCCGTTCAGCGTCACGCCCTGGGCGCCGTAGGGGATCTGTCGGGGCAGGCCAATGCCGGAAGTCGAGTGGTGGCGAAGCGTCTCGTTGATGACCTGCTCCATGTAGGGCAGGTTCCGGACCATGTCGTAGGAGGGCACAAGGATTTCGTTGGGGATGGCAGCATCGAGTTCGGCCTGCAGCTTCTGCAGGACGCCGGGGGTTCTGGCAACGTGGTAGAGCAGGGCACAAGAAGAATTGCTGGTAGTATCCGATCCAGCAATGAGCTGGGTCAGCGCCTCGGCAGTCAGCTCCTCGATACCCAGGGGCTCGCCCTTCTCGTCGCGACCCTCCTGCAGACGAGCGAGAAGATCTTTGCGCTCAATCGGAGGCGGGTTCTCCAGACGGGCCTTGACACGAGCAATGGCGATTCCGGCAAGGTTCTGGACGGCCTCGGCACCCTGGTTGAAGAAGGGGTCCGGAATCCATTTGGCATAGGGCTTCAGGTCGGGGAGAATTCCCAGAGCGGCCGAGACCTCACCACGACGGTTGAGAATCTCGACAGCAGGTGCGTACGAAGGAGGCGCATCGGGAGAAGAGCGGATCTCGGCGATATCAGCTCCAGCCTCGAGCATACCAAAGGGCGCTCCAAAAGCAAGGTCTCCGATCGTGTCAAAAGCCACGTAGCTGGTCACATCGTTAGTCATTGGGTGTCTCGAGATGTATGAAAATAGATAATATCCTTACTTGAACCAGGAAAGACATTCAATGTGTGCATAGCCGTCGGCCCGGCGCTGCTTGTTGGCGAGTTCGTCCCACTTCTTCACAAACATCTCCAAGTTGCCGTGGATATAAGGCTCAAACTGGCCGATGGACTTTGGGGCAAACGTGTGAGATACGATCTTGCGCTTGCGGGTGTGCTCATGGCGGTCTCTGGTGTTGAAGAGACCGCGGCGGATGGAGACAAAGGCATCGTAAAACTCGGACTTCAGGAACCCATTGCCGTGGCCGTAGATGGCCTGGATGGCGGCATCGTCGGCGATACTGACGTGGTTCGGCTGGATGCGGACGACGGGGCCGAGCTTCTTGTGCAACTCGTCGACAACCTCGAAACGGTTTCCCTTGCCCCGGACTACGGAGAGCAGCCAGAGGTTGGAGAACTGAGCCGGGAACGGTGCGGGGATTCCCCGGAGCTTGCCATAGGTGACGAAGTACGGGACGAGGTAGTACAGAACCAAGGCGACGGGTGCCAGAGCCAGCGTCCAGGGCGATGCGAGCAGGTGAATTACAGCCATTGTGATGGTGATGACGAGGATCACGACCAATGGAGACTCAACTCAGCTCAGCTCAGCTGGCTATGTAATAGTGCGACTAACAAGTGAGCTTGCTGCCGCTACCGAGGTTCGCTTCGCTATGCAGAACCCCTTGCTTGTGAAAATCTGTTGCGTGATTATTGGTGAAAACTCATCCGGCGACGAGCAGTGAAGAAGAAGAATCAACTGAGCCTGGCTCGAAATGATTTCCCCAGATGATCCAGATGGGATGAGGCCGACCTTTTTCAAGTCTTATTCTCCCAAGACTTGTCTGCGCCTCTCTATGGTCTCGTGCCCCCCTTGGAGAAGAGAAGTAGCAAACAGTTTAGTTGCTTGCATCCTTAGCATTTCTCCCCGCATCTTTGGAGAAAATTAGCGTCCGATGTTTCCACTTGCTGGGAAAGCGACTTTGCGTGCTCCGTCATTGGTCCCTTGGATCGTGATGGGTTCGCTCATTTTGTGGAGGACCGGCCGCTAAGAGGGCTTAGTCCCCGGCATTGAGAATCGGCAGTGGCCTCACTTTTTGCTGGAGACTGGGGAGACAGCGCCGTTGAGTCCTGCATGAGTTGTCTTTCCTGCCTTACCGCCGTTCTTCTCTCTGGAAATTGTCCGTGAGGCGAGCCTTCGCGGGTTCGCGTCTTCGCTGCTCATGCAGCCCCTGGTCGATCTGGGGCATGGGATTTATTTTCGGCAAGTCATCCTACAGCAAATTCTAGCCCTATTGCTCCTCCCGCCTGTCGCTTGCCAGATAGTGCCAGTATACCCCCAGCTCACACGCTCTCGAATCGAGTAAGGTTGAGTTATAGTCGCATCCTTCCCCATACACTGTTGTTCTATTTCCAATACAGTCTCGTACAGTGTTTCCGTACCGCAGGAAAACGGAGCTTGACACTGTACTTGTGTCCACTCGCGAAGGCGCGAGGAGACGCTTTTACATACCGAAGTTCACTTCCGTGATGCTGTCACGAGGATGAGGAGATCTGCAGTGTATATCGAATCGCGTATGCACCAATGATTCGTCCGCGGCACGCACCGTGTGTAACTTGACAAGCAATTTTATTTTCGTATACCTGCCTAACCTATATGATTACCTACTTATGCTAACCTGAAACAAATACTATCATTAAGTCTAAATGGATGTGACCCAAAACTGTGCCTACTTATTTTCTCACCTCATCTCTCTATTGCAGTAGTTCTTTGGGCGCAGACCCCCCGAAAGAATATTCCAATTCAGTAAACCGGGTCGACCGTAGATCGCTCAACACCTCGCCTTCAATTCCCAACCGGCCTTCTGCACCCGCGCAGTGAGCACCAAGCCGAACGCAATAGCCATCACGCAGGCCGCCCAGATCGCGGGCGCCATGAACGATCCCCCGTCGGCGCTCTGCAGCGCTCCCCCCAGCGGCGGCCCGGTCAGCGACGCAATCGACACGATGCCGAAGCCCATGCCGATGCGCGCGCCGACCATGCTGAGCTTGGGCGTGATGCTGGCGAGGCTGGTGGGGATCAGCGACTGCGTCGCGCCGGACGCGGCGCCGAAGAAGCAGGCAAAGACGTAGTATCCCGTAATGTCCTTGACGGCCAGCCAGCAGAACGCCACGATGAACCAGATGAAGAGAATGGGCACCTGCACGTTGACGGGCCCGATGCGGTCGGCGATCAGGGGCACGAGGAGCCGCATCGGGATGCCCACTGCGTTGATTATGATGGTGAGGATGGTCGATGACGAGTACGACAGCCCTAGGGTTTCCCTGCCAAACGAACCGATCTGTACAAGGGAAAAAGGTGAGTTTTCGATTTCATCCGCGGGTGTCCCAGTGGACCTGCTTGACCCATTGCAAAAGCAGCTACAATAAAGCAACTATCAGAAGAGAGCACTTACGTAGTAGAAAGTATAATAATTGGCCCACATGGCAAAGAATATAGCAAAGGTAAAGGCGAGAAAGACGGGGTCCTTGAGAGCAGACACGTCGACCATCGGCCCGGACTTCCGCGGTGGCAGCCGGGGCTTCAAGAAGGCCAGGGCGACGAGCAGACAGGCCAGGTTGATGAAGCCCAGGACTCTGGCCGTCCAGCCGAATCCGACCTGGGGGAGAAGCTGCCGGGCAATGACGGGGTATATCGCGCCTCCGAGGGAGTTGCCGGTCGTCACAAGACCAACGGCTATTCCGCGCCTCTTCTCAAAGTACGTCGTAATCATGGCCAAGGTAGGCGTGAAGAAGATCCCGTTTCCCAGGCCGGTGAGGACGCCCTGCGTCAGCATGAGTTGCCAGTACTTTGTCGAAATGCTCATCATGAAGACGCCGAGAACCTGGATCGTGGCGCCCACGATGAAAGTCGGGTAGAAGAAGCCGGCATCTAGGAGCCGTCCGGTCAGGACACCGAGCGACAGACTGAGGAAAATCTGTACGGACCCGATCCACGATATGGCGGAGGCGGACACGGGTAGGACACCGGTGTAGTAGTTCTGGAAGGCGCCGAAGGCGTTGACGTAGCCCCAGGTCGTGAAGATGACCAGAAACCCGCAAGCGACCTGGGTCCAGGCCTGGAGACCACCATCCGGGGGCGGCGGCGGCTCATCGCGGATTCTCGTCGAGAGCCGGGACAGGACGTTGTTCAAGGTATTGCTGGCGGTCCTCCTCAGGTCAGCGGATGCGCGGCCATTCGACTTCTCACTCATCCTGGATTTCCTCGTGGCTTGTCGTTGGATCTCCTGAGAGGGCCGTCCAGTATGGATCGAGTCCTCGTCGTCCGAATGCGAGCCCTTGTCGTCCGTTGAAGCGATGGAAGAAGGTCCTGCTCCATCATAGGAATTATGCACAGTCACATCATTCTTTTCAGACAGATGCAAGGGATCACTGCGGGAGGCCATTGTTCTCTTTGGTTCTTTTTCTCTTGTCTCTCTCTTCTGCAGCTTGGTACAAGACTCTCCTTGCGTGTGTCTCTCTCAGGGTTGGTAGTGAGATGAGAGGAGAGTGATAGTAAACATGTAGTAGTAGTAGAATAATGAGCGTGGCGATATCGTTCCTCTCCTTGACGGGCGTCTCCTGAACCAGCAGCTAGAGCATGCACGACCATCACAGCTTTTCCTCTCTTTCAGAGCCCGACATGACGGTGAGAGGCCGTGGGTTTTTATTCCCGGCAACCTGGGGGCGAGAAGGTCAAAGGTCAGTCAGAAAGGGAAGAAAAACCCATCATTTTGGCTCCGCCTTCGGACATCGTTCCCACCGCGGTCTCGCATTAGGCGGTTTCATTTGCGGGCAAGAGGCATCATTCAGCGGAACCTCTGGTGCCTTTTAGTGGATCTCTTCGAGCCCAACTCCAGCGCCCTGCGCCCTAAGAGCACTGGACTCGCGCCCACTGGGAGGAGCTCCGAGCGCTGCTGAGGTTTCTTGCGGTGACCCCCACGAATCCCCAGACTGTCGGCGCACTGCGCGCCGAAGTCTTCATCGTCGTCGGTCAATGTAAGGCAAGGGATTGCAAAGCAGTAGTTGCATATAGAAGCACGATGGCCGCTGTATGGTCAGCCTGACAGCATGCATGGGAATAGTCGGCGATGTGCATATGTACATCAAGGTTCATTGCTCGCACTCATTGGTGATACCGCTGGAGCGCTAATGTCGGCTCGTGCAACACAGGCGCATTTCCCAGCAAAAGATACCCAGGTAAAATGATCATAGAGGTCCGGTGATACGGGCGCGGGCCGACGGTTGACTGATAACAGTAACACTATTACTCAAGCGCAGGATAATGATGGCCCATCGGCCGCCGTGCTCGGTGGCTATTGTCGCAAGCATAGAACAAGACCGTGTCAATTGTTTTTATGGCCAGAGCAGTATTACCTACTTGGAATACGACAAGGCGTCACTGCGATGATCTTCATAGATCGTTTAATAACACGGTCTCACGATTGCTGGTCAGTCTGACCTGTCTGTTAACTCGTTCAAATTGCACAGTCCAGTTGGGCGAGAAGCCGGCAAACAGCTTACCCGGAAATCAAATCGGCAACCCACGCTCTCTCATTCTAAACTCTCCTTGCATGACTGTAGATTAGCACATTATTGCCTGCATCAGCGTCCCGAAACGGCAGGTCTTACTGTTTACTAGGCAATTGAGGCCGCTTCTTACATTTTATTACGAATATGGCAATTCAACACGGTGATGAAGTGGATCGATATCCGGTTGTCTGGTCCGTTGCGCCTCCGATCTCGTTGAGTTTCCGTCAATAGCCTCTGCTTTGTACAACATCGGACGGCTTGAGAACAACGGCTTGCACTACGATTTGACTTTTGCTGCTTCACTAACCTATTCCTGACCCGCAATGTTGTATCAAGTTCGGTAACCGGCATAGCTGCCGGCGAGGTACTTCGAACTGGAGTCGATCATGAAACCTACAACACAAGCAGAAATGACACAATACGTTGTTTGATTGGATCACATCAAAGTTTGCATCGGCAAATAGGAAACTTCGCCTTTCATATGCCCACTTCGTAAATCTAAAAAGATATGCGAGTCTACCGGTCTAGGCCAACATCTTCCCAGGATCAACTCGTCCTGTTTAGCTGAGCCCGCAGCGCCAAGTTCTTGACCTGCGTCGCGCGCCCGTCCTCGCCCAGGGTGAACACAAACTGGTCCAGCGGCATGTCCGCGTAGACGGCCGCCGTCTGGCTGACCCAGGAGCCGCAGTCGGTGCTGAACATCTTGCCCGTCTCGTCCGTCGCGTCCAGGTTCTCGACCACGGCCTTGAACGCCACCCTCCTGGTCGCGTTGCCGTCGCTGCGGGACTCGAGCCCCGTCGGGTACAGCCGGACCGCCGGCGCCGTCACGTTGTAGTTGAGCGTGTACCGCACCGCCACCGCGATCATGTCCGTGCCGTTGCTGTACCAGCTGTCCACGCCCAGGCCCGGCCGCGAGCTGTCCGTGCTCAGCACGATGCTGCTGTTCGTCGCACTGGAGCCCGGGTCGGGAGAAGAGAGCTCGTAGGTCCCGGCGTACGCCGAGTCCGCCTGCAGCCGCGCCGTCTCCTCGAGCGCCGGCACCAGGATCTCGCCGATCAGGTCGGCCATGTCCCAGTTGGCGTTGCCGGGCCAGGTGCCCGCCAGCAGCGCCGAGATGCCGACGTCGTAGTCGGGCAGCAGGACCAGCAGCGACTGATACGCGTTGATGCTGCCGGCCTTGCCGTACGAGTCCACGACCCGGTTCGTGTCCGTGCCGAGCTGGATCCGCCGGATGCCCCACGGGTAGCCCACGCTGGCCACCAGCTCCGACGTCAGCGCCGCCGGCTGCAGCCACCGCCGCGTCGTGGCCCGGGGGATCAGCGCGGACTGGAAGATGGCGCGGCCGAGGGACGACAGGTCCGAGATGGACGCGTACATGTTTCCGGTGCTGCAGACGAGAGTCAGCGAAATTTTTCACACCTCACATTGCCGGCACCAGAGGTAAGACTTGGGTGGTTCATGCTAAGCAAAAGAGATGAGATTTTGCACGTACGGACTCGCTTCTCCGAGGCTGAAAGCCCAGCCCCAGTTGTTGCCGTTTGGCACAATTCCCGGCGAGCCGCTCGGCGGCATCGTGTAGAACGTGTGGTTGAGGCCCAGCGGCTTGATGACATCATTCTCGACCATGTCCTGGAAATTCCTTCCCGTGATGTTCTCGAGCGCGTACGCCAGAAGTTGATAGCCGAGGTTGCTATACCCGGGCGTCGTGTACGGTGCCCACGACGGCGGGACGAGCTTCAGACCGTCCATTAGCTCTTGCTAGGGGTCAGCATTGCCATTTCTTCAAGTTTTCATTTTCTTTATTTCCAGGGAGAACCGGATGTAGGGAAGTGAAGCACTTACGGTCTCGCGTGCACAAGTAGAATTCGCCGCACGGCGGCACCAGAGCCAGCGGCGCGGGCGGAAAGCCCTGCGACATGAGCGTCGATTGGTTGTTCTCCTGCGTCAGCTCTCCCATGATACCATAGTCTCTAATGATGCCGGCCATCTGGCTGGCCAGGCCGCCCAGCGTGACCTCGCTCCAGTCCACGTCCGTGATGGGGTCAAAGTCGTCCTCGTTATCCTTGGCCAGTTCGGATAGCCTCGGGAGGTAATCCGTGATGGGCGCATTCCAGTGCTTGTCCCCCGCCTCGACGAGGAACGTCAATATCGTGAAGATCTTGGTCACGCTTCCCAGGCGGTAGATTGTGTTGCCATCTACGACACTAACCCAGGGCGCAGATGTATTCACATTGGGTGCCGTGTGGTAGTTCTCCCACACGGGAGAGCCGTCATTGTCCGAGGTCGAAAAGACCTGGACGGACCAGGACGTCTGGTTAGGGTTGTTGGCGGGATCGCTTGTGTAGCCCGCAAACGCAGAGTTGATGCCCGCCACGGCCTGGCTGATTGTGTCCGACGATGCGAGGTTCGTGGGTTTCGGAAACACCGGGCCAAGGTATGGACAGTTGGGTAACTCGCCGACAACCACAGCGAATTGCGCCGCCAGCGCCAACGGCACCGCGAGATGACCCCGGATCCGCACCATTCCGTCTGATCTTCACTCCTCTTATGCAAGGAATATGTTCAGAGAGCCAAGCATGAGGGACGATGAAACGAGCTGAGGAAATTGTGCCGCTTGGATGCTGCGCGTCATCGGCAACTTTGACAAACCTGCGACACTCGAAAGAGAGAAATCAGACAAGAATGCAGCATGATAAGACAGATCGTGGAGGTCTTTTTTTCTCCGTCGCGCGTAAAACCAATTCCATTTCTTGTGACAGGCAGCTGAAAACACACAAACTTCGCTTCTGTGGAGCGCAAATCACAACATGTGTGTGATAGTATCCAGTTGTGCACCATTGCAGAAGGTCAAGGACACGGAAGCTGCATGACCATAGTATCCTGATCGGGATTCCTCCCCTGACGCAATACTATCCCGTTTCTCCCAACCCAGCCTACCAGGTTTGCCGATTATTAGGGGTCTTTGCCAAGATGGCGTGCTGCTATACTGGACCCGGCGACGTGATTGGCAGGCGGCAGTCTCGTCCGCTATATGGTCTCTCAATCTGTAACTGCGGCGCTTACGCAAGTAGGCAATTGGCTCCGGGCTGATCATCTGCTGGGAACACGAGTTAAATTGTTCAACTCCCCACGTTCGCTATTGTCTGCAATCGAGAAGATCCTAATTGGGACGGACTGGTAGATAAGCAATCGTTGTAACCTTTTTCCTGATCTCGGATGTGTTGCGAAATAGTGTGCATGTGCGCATATTGGCGTCTCACAGTATCTGATCTTGTCACTCTAACATACTTTGCGATTCCTGGTTGTCGGCATCTCTGTACGAGGTTGCCATATGAGTGCACCATCCTTTCTGGGAACGCCCTCCAACACTGGTGGCTCGGCATATCTGGTTTCGTACCCCCACAGTCACTCCATCGGGAATATGCTGAGAGTTCGTGGACGTCATTCAACTGTCTTGACAACTCGGACAATTGAGTAGACAAGCCTCGGGACTTCGTGCCGACAATTGTGTGGCTTTTCGTTCCATTGATGCAGGCAATTTCTGATTCATTTGAACTCGACTGAGGGTTTGGCTGCAATCCATTGCTCGAAACGGGCAGGGTCTATTTTTTCGATGTAACGGAACATGTTGCGATTTTACATTCGCTTTGCATCATCGAAACATAAACTATAGTCACAAGAATGGTTGTCAATCGGTTTCTGGAGCGCTTAAAAGCTGTTGACCAAGACTCAAAGGTTTTGGATAGGTACCTAACTGAGCTTGGAAGTTGAGCTCTGATCGAATGTCCACGATTGAGACAAGCTTTCACGCCGTGCTCCAGCCTCGAAGGACTACTGTGCGCATGTGGTCGACTGAGTGATTTCGCCTTGGCACCTCGAATTGCAACCATTAAGTGTGGTATTATGAGGCTTTTCCAATGATGTATCAAATGCGTTGCATTGCTGTCTAGCGAGCTGCAAAAATAAACATGTATAAATCGTTTGTGTATTTATCCAGACTGTGGCGGTTGGTGACCCCCACTGCCACCGGGTAAAGTGATAGAGACTTTGTGGTCAAGATGATTGTTCATCTCGGATGCAGCCAGCAATGCCACGATCGATGCCTTCGCTGTGTAAAGCACCACTTAAAGTGCACAAAACAATAAGAACTTTGTCATTGAAATCCAAACCAGAGATAAAAGGGGGGAAGGAATAAGGGGAGAGGAAAAAGAGTAAAAAAGGTCAAAAATGAAAAAGGTGGGATTCGAACAGGCAACTCTGTGGGGCGGATGGTATGGACACCGCGTCCGGTGCCCGGCAGCTACCACCAGGCCACAGAGTTTCCTGTTCTTGAAAAGTTGTTGCACAATTTAGACACTTGAGGTTACTTGTTGCAACCGAAGGCGCAAAATGCAGACATCTGGTTGCCCGGGGCGGCTGGGCGGCGTGCTGTCGCCAGATTCCTTTTTGGCGTCGAAAAGTCTGGCATGGCAACGGACGTGGAATCGAACATGCACAGACACTTGCGCAGGCCTTCGTGACTATGAGTTCCATGCTATGAGTTACCGAAAGCTACCTATGTAGGAGGCTAGAACAGTACAGTCTCAGCATCTTCATTCTCGATACAGGTACCGGGTCCATTGGAGTATTGGTTCTTCTTGCTTGCTCCGAATAATCTGACGACTCCAATGCCTTCTCCAGATACTGCTCGATATCCAGCCTGATTTCGCCTGTTGGCGATGAGCGGACAACCTGTACTCCAATGAACCACTCGTATGACTTAACATTAAAGATCAGCACATTTGGATTTCCAAGGTATGTCAACTATTCCCATCGCATACAAAATCCGTGGGAGACTTCAAATAATTGCAACGTCGGACCAATTTTGCCACACCCTATCTTTTCCGTCGACCGACGCACGTCTTTGAGAGAGTGGTCGAGAGTAGTATGGTAAGGATGATGGCAAGTTCTGAGGAGAGTTGAGACTCTGACGAGCATTTTGCGCAGTACGTTTCTGTGTAGATGCGTGCCTTGTATCTGTCCGGACTCCCGTCTCTCAAAAGCTTCTTTTTCTTGAGCACCTATAGACATAAATGACCTATCACGTGTGATGCGCTCTGGAGAATGCGGATAGAAGATGGGATTGACTCTCAGGGGAGGGGGTAAATCCCTTCGTCCGCTGCTCCTGATGCCGCAACGTACTCCGCTGCCATGGAAGCCTTCGTCACAAAAGACTGTTTGTGCGAGCGCCACAAGATTTAGTAACTACCCACTGTGCCACTACAGGCCGTGATCCTTTGTTTACATTCTGGTGTGGTGAATCGGGCACCGCCGTAGGTATTGGCACTGCCCTAGGCCGCCTTCAGCGCCTAAGGCTCCAATCTGTGTGCCATCATTGCCAACAGCACCCAATTTACGTCGATTAGATGTGTGTGTTTAGCCTGTAATGAGTGGTGGCATGTGGAAGATATCACGTAGTCCCAAAAACGCGTTGGGACCTTCGTTTGGATGACTGTAGCGTTGGGCTCATCTTGTAGGAGGCGGATGCCGCGCTTGGGAACGCCATCTTGGTATTGGTAGCCCGCGGGCGAGAGGACGACCTCGATGCCTTTATCATCACGCCCTCTGGCAAGGGCAAACTCTCTGCCGCAGTCAATTCTAACAACCTCTAACCGCATTCTCGATCCATTGGTTCTTGGTGACAATGATTTCAGTCTTGCTAGGATTCATTTGACATAGGCCTGGTGGAAAATTCGGAAGATCTACGTGACCTTCTCAACAACGGCGTGCTGGATGCCCAGGGCAACAAGAAGTGTTGAGAAGGCGGTATGGTTTGGTGGGCATTGGACATAGGTGCAGAACTGGTCAGACCGTTCGTTATCACCCCCTTCTAGGTCAAATGCATCACGTTTGGCGGTCTTCTGGCTGTATCTGGCGATGCGGAGCCCGCCATACATCCTTTGCGCTTCCGGAATATGATTCCGAAGATGACGCAGAAGCTGATGCTCCCGACTAATACATGGACGAGCCGCATTGCCTATTCGGATGGGCACGAGAATGGGTCGCCGAGGGCCCAAAGGGTCACCTGACAGATGTAGATGTTTTCTCTCAGGTCGTCATTGAGGAAGGCTGACACGAATTCTCCTCGCAGGATATACCACCCCCTTGTGGTGCTACCATATGGGCATGCGGGCCCATCCACAATCGGGTTGCAGTAGGATCGGTAGATAGCACTCTCAGTACATCGACTGAGAGCCCGAGAGCATCGCCGAGACGGTGTGATCATCGGACTCACAGAGAGTTGCGACGTTTTCGCTCCAAGCGCGGAGGAGACGGACCTCGATTGGCGAGAGGTGGTGCAGGCCATGTTCGCGCGCCTGGTTAGAGTGCGTCTGCAAAGTCCTATAGGCAATACTGGCCTGTCCACGTGTTCTGTGCAATGATGTTGTGATCCTGCAGTATCTTTGGCTATCCCACCAATGCTTCATGTCCTCTTGACGGGAAGATGTAGGACAGAATGTAGAGTCTGGCCGTTGATCTCATTCGCAGCAACACCAGTGGGAGTACATCGCAAGACGGAACTGCCAAGGGATATTGGTGTCATGCTCAGCAAACGAGCACAGATCTTCTTGATGGCGAAGGACTTGCCCACACCACCAGCTCCATCGGCGTTGATCCTCAGTGGATCTGTAGGCGCTTCTGGAGTAGACTTTGGTAGTGATTGATGACACGATCAAACAGAAGACGTTGATTGTCCTCGGCGCCCCGATCTAAGCTTATAGAAATCGGAAAGTGCCCTTCACTGTAGGGGCCGAATTACTTGCCGGAAGAACGTTCTCGTCCGAGTGGTGCTACCATATAGGCAGATACTGGCCTACTCACGTATTTTATTTTCTGTCCGCTTACACCATTGCGCAGAACACGTGAAGAGGCCAGTAGGTATTGCCTATAAGTCCATTTTGATCCCAGGGAAGACGAACACATTAGAGACACACCGATACCACATTTTTGGATGGCTCCGTATCGTTCGTGCCAACGTCATCGCCATCGGCTTTGCGAAACACTAGAATCGAAAGAAACCCCAACGCCAACATAGTTTGTTGGCTTGCGTGCTGGGCTCTCGCCATGCCTTCTCCATCGCGTAGTCGTAGGTCGCGGGATTCTTTGCGAATGTATACGGAGGCCGGTGTTCACGGCCCCCTGCACGGCTTCCAGTGTACTAAGGCCAGACGAGCTCTACGCAGCAGAGCCGCCTCGTTTGTCAACAGCAGGAACGGGAGCCAAGGAAGCAAGACCAACGCTGAAAGCGGCATTGTACGTATTGTTGTAAATTTCGGATGAAATAGCCGTCCCAGAGGGAATCAAAGACGCAACAAACATACTGAGTGGCAGCAAGCGCAGCGGTTTGAACAGCTTGGTGAGCCGACGTAAAGACCACAGAAATTGCTTATCTGGAGATCCCACCACGAGATTATTCACATATCTTTGGCGTGCGACTCGTTCAACTGGTCCTCGATATATGGTCTCAGTATGTGTAGATGACCGAACGAAATTCCATCCGGGAGCGTTTGAGCAGGTACGGCATTTGGCATCGGTGTGTATTGAAGTTCAAGCCAATCATGGACGGCTTCTCCGGGCTAATGTTGGGCTGGAACGTTGTGTAGGTGATTCCTGGCCGAGCTGGTTTCCGATGCGTCTCTGCCAGAGTGACCACAAAGTCTCGCCGTCCTGAGGATGGTGAGCGCGGCCCCGTAGCAGAGTTGCCAGATTGCTAAGCACGTGAAGCCCGCAGCTCGTGCTGTCCTTCTGACCACAGTCGGATTAGAGTCGGAACCTCTGTAGCAGTTCTACTGCTTCTATAACGCCGTGGCCAAAGGTATTACCGGCTCTGTTATTCATCGACTAGATCTCAGAAACATGTTACACGGAACCACCTTTGCTTCTGTCAGAGACGTTTTGCTCTAGTGAAAACGGCCATTCCGATGAGCCTCTGGTGATTGTTGCACCACTCCGTATAGCTCTGTCCGTTCTGCATGCAAACATCATAGTCGTAGTCGCGGGCCTCCTCGCACGCATCTCTCTCTCCGTGGGATCTGTGTCCGTGGTAGGATGCAGGTGGGACGACGGCGAAAAGAGCTGAGCGTGACAGTGGTCCGGCTTTTTGGAGATCTCGCTCACGTGCGTGACTTTGATCCGAGCAACATGATCCAATGTGTCGGGCGCATGTAGGGCCTCTCGAATCCGCCGCATGCTGTCGGTATCATCTCCATCAGAGTTCGAGGGGATTTGATTAGGCGATACATTTCGCAATCGGCCGCGTCTGGGTTTCAGACAAGAAAGGGGCAGATTCTGCACTCGGCGAGCTTCAAGGGTCGAAAACAGCCGGAACACCTGATTTGTCCTTCTCGGCTGTTGACGAATTGCCATCTTTCCACGAGCTACATTCCGCAATGCTTGCACTTATACGATTTCGCCGTAGGACCATGCCGGTAGACACGATCCGGAAGACGGTGTGCACCAGGGCCAGCTGGCGCGTTCCGCGGCTTAGGTGCCATCTGGAGGCTGGCTCTTCGCGGAATCTTTTAGCGCCCCTCGTTGATACCTGATGAGGATCTGCTCATCATGTCGGGCGTCGAAGCTCATGTCATGAGCATCTTTTGGCATGCCGAGGTCGGAGGGCAGAATAGGATGTTATATTCGCATAGTCAACTCAGTCTCCAAGGCGCCGTGCGAGTTTTCTCGCACAGATACTAGCCTTGTGCTTCTCCAGTAAGCCTTGCTGAGAAACTTGTTCTTGAGCATCCGTTTGGCATATAATTAGAGCTCGTGATTGACGAAATCCTTCAACTTGGTGCGTCACTCTTCGAGTGATCCTTCCCCTTGTTGCCGTTTGACCGTCGTCAAACGTTTCCACTGCCAAGTATCGTCCGCTTCCGTGGTCCAATTACCGCTTGCTTTGGTCCGCTTCTTATTTCGTCGGGAAGCTGAGATATGGCTGGGTATAGAGTCTCGTACGCGCAAGTGGAGTTGAAGAAATCTGCCCTAGGGCGCTTCGGAGCAGTTGACTACACGCCAGTACATGTACACAGCGTCCGGACACCCGGAAGTGTACCTGGTATGCATCAGTAACTTCTTCTTAGTATGTTGTGAGTCGTTTCGCTTACCTGGCTTTCCAACTATCACATGGTTGGTGGTCTCTCGGAGCTTTGCAGCCTTCCAAGTCTTACAACACCGCGGAGGTAGTGCATGTACTGGGACTGTCGTCCCATGGAAAATGCTCCAATACAATTGTTAGTGGCTGATGACAAGCTAGGTTTGAATGGACGCTGATGATCATCAGATGAGCAAATGATCAACTGAGAGGTCAAGGCCCGGTCGGGCTGTTCTACAGCCCAACATGATGAGTGAAGACGAGATAACACAAGAGGAAAAGAGGAAAAGAGGAAACGAAAGAGTGTTATATCGTCTTGGACACAACCGGATTGGCACAAGCTCAGATAAGGAGAGGACCCAGAAGCTTTGACACATGATGAAGGATTTGGCTTGAGAAAATGAGGGGAAGGGGACGAAGGTGTAATTATAATGAAGCCTTGTATACCCAAATCGACCTACACAACGCGCAGAGGCTACAGATTTGGAAATTACAAACAGGCCCATCTCCTTTGTTGTAATCAGCGGTGAGCCGCGTTGTTGAGGTCTATTACGTATGCCTGAGGCTGATGGATGTTCTCCATACGTCAGAATCTGTGATATGTCTGTCGGGAATGCACATACTGATCTAGTTTTACGCAATCTTGCATTGGGATATACAGGTATGTGGGACTATGCTTATTTCTCATGCTTTGTCCTGTTCTGGGCTTTGAAATTACAGAGACAATCTACTGGGTTGGCTTTCAGCTGGACTACAAACGAGCATGTCCTTCAGTTCCAGAGTCTTCCAAGCCTCTCTCTGATGCAGCCTCCGATTCCACAGTAGATGTTTGTTCGTAGACAGATTGATTGACCCCATGCGCTCTCGTCCTCGTTGCGATGAGCATTTGAACCATGATATCGTCACATTCTGCAGACTCCCGTGGTATGAGTCAGACGCGACCAGATGAGCTTTTTCGAACACGACAAGGTACTGGTGAGTACACTACATCAATTGGTGGGTGGATGTTTCGGGAATCAGCTTGGAACGGGTATATACTTGCATATAGTCAGTGGATGGCAAGACCTCCGGCTCCCACCCTTCGATTGATTCTGTCCGCGTTTGTCTGATATATGAAGAGCCAATGATGATTATACCAGTCCCTTAGTGTCTAAATCAGGAGCCCGCTTCCATCATCGTGCTCACATCGGGACTTAGAGGTGTTTTCGAACTGCAGATTGCTACAAGAAACAAAGATGTGTTCTCATCATTCCTTCGTCCACAGTGACCGTTTGTCCTATCAGAACTAATCTTCAGGAAGTGAAGTGTGTCATGTGTCGCATCAATTCCCTTTGTACCCAAGACCAATCGTTCCGTGGTTGGAAAGAAAGAACTCGAAGTGGGTTTGTATTTACGGATACTCGTGCACATTGTCTGTTGGCGTTTGCCCATCAGATAAAAATCAGATCGACCGAAGTCCTGGCAGTTCTTGGTGGGCTCATGGGCTGCTCTGCACGAAACATAGGTACTTTAGTTTATGTCTGTTCCTTGCAATACATGTGGTTCGTTAGTGCCATCAAAACATCTATCGCAATTAAGTGAGGAGGATTCCCCCACACCCGCTTGGAACGGACCAGCCATAAACTTTGCTCACCTGATGTTATTGTGACATGAGGTTTTCAGTAAATATTTCTGTCAACATAGATTCTCACTCACCTCTGCCCGGGACACGTGCTTGCACTTCAAGACATCTCCCCGCGGTGGGCTGGAAGGAGTTGTGACAATAGGATTGAGAAACCGGACGCTGGTTTACGGCCGTCATATTGCGTCTTCATTGAGTCACAAAACAAACGAAATCAAAGTGTTGGACAGCATACCTATATGCAAGCCCAGAACTTGAGTGGGTATATGCGCATGTCTCAGGATCAAAGATGTTTATAGTCACAGCAAACAGAATATACCCAGACCCAGACATAAAACACCCAAGCATGTCTTGGCTATAGGGACTTATGGATCATGTTTGCTTAGAAACTTGATGTATGGAGAAAGTCAATTCAAGGTTTTGTTGGTCAACATTGCGTGCATCAAACGGTGACGCCTCTTGGAGAGCAAAACCAAGCTTGTCGCGACCGATCGCGTCTGCCTTTCCCGCTACGCGTGGCGGGCTCTTCATGACTAGGCCGAGATTACTCTATTTCAAGGTTGGCTGCAGAAGCCGGCAGAGTTTCCAAGCCCCGAGTGGGAAAGCCGATGCTACAACGCCGGGAGCGGCTGTCGACATGTCCTTGATTGGACTATATTGATGTTGACATTGCCAAAACGTGAGACATTGGCCAGTTGGTTGAGGATAAGTCCCCCCCGGGTGTCTCACTTCCGCAGCGGCTCATCGGCCTTTAAATGTTGGACTGTTCCCGATGTGGTTATGCGCCAAGTCGTGATTGCTCGCCGAGGAAAGATTGACAGTCGAGACTGTAGACCAAGCAGAAGATAGTCTTGCTTTTCTTTTCTAATACACCAATGCTGCAATTCCAGAAAATTAAGATTGTCGAAAGTTGGCATCGTGGTACCGCATTGGCGACATAATCTTTGTCGAGTCGCAGTACCGCAGCTGATGGTCGGTGATTGCCATCAGTATCGTGCCACTCCACTGGGTCATTGATGTAGTATCGATACTCGTAAGACATCACCTGAACCCATCCAAGCAGTTTCAAATGCGCCATGGATAGTAGAATCCCTGGACGACCAGCATTTTTGCCTCGGCACTAGTCACTACGAAAGACACGGAAGTTAAAGTACTGTGTGTAGTATCTGCAAGATAAGCAATTGTGTGCATTGTGCGCATTCTTCAGTAAAGAATTCAAGACCTGCATGCGTTCGGAGGCTTTCTAGAGCTTGGGGTCTGCCCTATCAGAAGCGGCTGCGTACTGCGGCACACCGGACACTACAAAGTACTTTCTGGCTGAAAGTGCAGTCAGTATATCAGCTGTCACGATGACTTGAGTGATGCGCCTATTGTTGGACGCGCGATCCCTGATCTCCTTGAATGTATGAATCACGTCAAAACGGCATACTTTGTTGCAATTGGATCTCCACACAACATGGGAACTGGCGAGAAGGGTCGAATCATCATGATGGGCACCAGTCTGGCTTCATCCTCCCAGTCGTTGACGCATTCTCCTGAATGATATGGCAACGAGGTGTATGAAGTGGTGTCTGACTTGATGGACGATATATGGGATCTGAGTCATCCTAGCAGGGCACTTGGCGGGGCGCTGTAGCAGTAGTGTAATAATTTGAGTGGTATCGTTGCCACGGGCTGGGCAGACCTGCATTAAAGCAGTCGATGGCTTCTGTGTTGAGCATGCCATGGATGCATCGCGAGTCGCGGTTGTGGTCACAGTCGCCTGATTGAGCGTCTTGGGGCGTCTACGGCGATGGGTCTTCCAGTGCGCCTACTGCAAGATTCCAAAAAAGGTCTCAAGGTTCGACACTACATGAGAAAATGCGGAGAAGAGACTGGTGTCTCTCCTGAATGAAGGCTTTTCACTGAGACGTCGACGGCAGCAGCGCGTCGTGCCACCGGAAGAGGTTCCTAGACTGCCGCGACTCTCGAATCGGTCCAGTTCTGGTGTTCTTCTTAGTGTAGAAGACCACAGGCAAACAAGAGCCAGAAGGATTCTGAGTGAGGGGCCCGAGGTGACCGGAACCTCCCACGCCTGGTCCGCGTTCAAGATCTGCCGGTGGATTCATTCCCACGTGCAGGACTGTCCCCAACGAACAAGTCTATTGGCGACGCCCATGCTTGGCAGAGCCTAGAATGGCACATCCCTCCCCTAATGGTCGAGCATCACCACCGAAGAAGGTTTCTCAGCTTTCTAGTGCGGCGCAACTTTTCTGCTCGTACGTCTAGTGAGTAATGATGCTGGAAAGTCTACGGGATCAGCCATCGGCTGAGTCGGTCATTGTGTCAGTTGTAAGTAGGCAGATCTGGCTGGATCGTGCTTGAGTTGTACGGAGCTGGCAGTCTCTCGTTGCTGCCACCTACGCTCGAGCAATCCAAAGCAATAGTTGGTAGACATAGGATACGTACCTACATTGAGTAACACTGAGTTTACACAGCACTTACGTGATCCACACAAGACCGACGGCTGCAGCAGTATGCATATGCATATGCTTTTGTAGGATGCATCTGTACGACTGATTGGATCCTGGAGGAGCGCTCGGTGGGCGCCGAAGTGCTCAAGTGACACCCAAGCTGGGCGCATTGTCCAATCCCGTCGGTTCTGCACGATGCAACGGGTAAGTCGTTGGAAGTTGATGCTTCCCTCCGACATTTGCCAGTTGTGGATGGGCATGTACGGTGTACAGACACACATGACTTGGACCTGTAGCCGTCCGATATATGAACGCACTGGCCCTGATGACGGAGTGTTTCTGTTCTGGTACCGAACTTGACAGGCGGAAGGTCAGAGCAATTGTCAATTGTGTGGTTGTGCGCGCATGGAGATCGTCGATTGGTTTGACCAGCATGGACTCGACGTGAGAGAGTGTTGTAGGACCCGTCAAAGCGACATTTGGCGACTGCCGGTCTTGCTCCATTATATTGCTGATATAATCTAACTTGAATCGCCGTATCGCCATGTTTCAATTTATTGACCTGCCCCAATCACTCCACGACCAAGATCCTACCTTGTCTGTTTTGCCTGTTACCACGATGCTACGGGTCGAGGTTGGAGCGGGTACGGTAGAAGCTGGTGAGTACCATAGGAGCAGGATGGAGAGAAAGGTCGACGACAGAGTCACTCATCATTCAATGCGCACAAATATCAAGGAGGTAGGAAGAATTACTACTGTATCTGATGTATCGGTGTAGGTAAGCGATATGCGAGTGTGTGCGTGTGTGTGCCATTGCAAACTCCTTCCTTCTTGAGTGTTGCAATGAAGGTTCTGAACGTTACATGCATGCATGGGCGCACTCTCTCGAGGAATGGCATACACCGCAATTATGCCACTGTAGTCTGTCTGTCAATGGCGCAGCAGCAGCTTCAGGGAGCCGACATCAAATCTGCTGCTGCTTCAACTTCCCACGAGCAGCAATGTACCGTTGAATTGGTAGCGAGCGATGATCGCGCCACCAAGGCTTTGCATGGCTGGAATCGAGACCCAGCAAACGGGAAGATGCAGTAGGTCACACGAGTCAGATAAGGGATCGATGATGGATGGATTGATACCTACCTAGGGAGCTTCGCGCCTAACATTCGTTCATTGCACGTCTGGGCCCTCATCTATCATCTCATAAAAACTGCGGCGAAATGTCAGTTTGTCATGGATGTCGAGTCGAGGAGTTGATTAATGAAATTCAGACGAAAATCCCAACGGTTGCCAGCCAACCGAGGTGCCAACATCCAATTATCGGTGTTAGCCCTGGCTGTCGCTTGGATGAACCCTCCACTCCCTTCTATGAGAGGTCCATGATTCTCGATGCAGCGCAACAATCACAGCAGGAGTACCCCGTGCGCCCGGATATGACGATTCCTGTGGATGGGATGGGACCCCTGGTCACTGGCGGGGGGATCCGCGACACGGCAGCCATGGCCCTTAAGATGCCATCGCCCAGCATTTCGTGGTGAAAGTCATCAGTGATTGATTTGTCCAGGCTCGCCAAGGAAGATCTGTAAATCTCTCACATCTCTATTGTGTGAGTGGTATCCATGGGTAAGTTTCCTAGTACACCGGGTAGCCAGGCATGGAGACATGAAAGCAGCTTGGTGAGCGGGAAACCTGGCAACCCGCGTACTCTATATCGTCGGATCATGTAGTGCTTGGTACCAAAATTTCCAGTAACCTTACCCTTCCCTGTCTCACCCACCAACCTTGCGGCATCTTCGCCTGCCCTCTGCCGTCCCTGGACCCAAGTGTGCCCTAATGTATGTCTACTATGTGCATTCGGCCATGCAGCAGCAGAAAGGATGGGCCGCGCCCTGGCATTGGCAGGACGATTCGTCTTTTTTCTTCGTGCTGCCCGAAGAGGTTTGGTCTCGGCATGTTCAGTTTAGTTGTCTCCTTTTGTGCGGCGAGATCACGAGCAGAGGACGAACCTGCAAGATGATGACCAAGCTGGGGCAAAGACAATCCTAAAGAGACCTAGTCGAAATACGTTAATCAACCACAATCGCCTCCAAGCAAGCAGATGCAGCCTCGGTGCGGCCTGGGTCGAGGTCCAGGTGCCAAACCAGGTGCCTGCGCAGATGTGATCCCCCCCCTCTCCAGCGCACCCTGGTTGAGATCCACTGCCAAACTGGTCCTTGGGCCCCCCCACTAGCGTTGAGTTGGCGGTCGTCCCGTCCCTGTTGCCCCCATTTAATATTATTTTTTTTCTGTCTTCCAACCAAAAGCCAAGCTTACAGTCCAGTGCTTGTCATAGTTGGCCCAGCGCATCGACCCCGTCCGCGTCCCCCCCATTAACATTAACCACATGCGACCCTGTCCATGCCTCTGGACCTGCTCAAGCTGCTGTGATAATCCCAGTTCACACGCTTTCGACTCTACCCACTCATAGGAAACACCCTCACTCTTTCGTCGCCTCCGTTTTCTCGTCGACACTCCAGAACTTGCGAGAGGCCACCTTCAAGGGTCCTTTTCCATGTTTTGAGGCCCTGCGCTGCCACGATACTAGATCCATCGCATCGGCGACTTCTTAGGTTGTGTGTTCGTGCACCGCCCGTCCAGGCGCGCCCGCTCCCGGACAAGCCCTGGAAAACCCCAAGCAGGCCCCTTTCTGCGATCAAACAACAACGAATACCGATACGCTAAAGGAAGAAAAGAGCAAGGGACTGCCTCTTAATGGCCTTCACGTGTTGAGAGGCGCGCAAAGCACTTCTTTCGAACGGCCAACAAAAACTCACGTCGCCGCCCCACGTCAGTCTCTCGGCGCAAGTCGCCTTGGAGCAGCTTGAAGCTTTCTTTACTCTTTACTCGACTGCGCCGCTCCTCGTCAATGCATTGCTGCGATTGTCAATCTAGAAGCAGACTGCGCTCTGCTGTCGCGCCTTAACAAAACCATGGAGGTAAACCCTCTCGCATCCAACCCGCTGCCCCCGGCGCGGTTCAATTCGGTTGGCTCTCGCCTGCCACCACGGCGAGACCTGTCGACCAAAAGCCGGACTCAGAGGATGCAAAAGGCGGGTGCTTCGCGAGATTCGTCAACCAAGAGGTCACTGCCGGATCCCTACGGAAGCATGTCGGAGAGGAATGCGAAATCAAAGGCAGGAATGCTGCCTAATATCAGTACTAAACCTCTGGTTCCTGCCGCCGAGAGAAGGACCATCGGCGAAGACGACAAGTTGGGAAGGCTTAGGAAGGGCTCTGATGCCAGCAAATGGGATATCACACCCGATGGAGGCTCTGCAAGCCGAGAAGGAAGGCAATTTACGGTCGCCAATGTCGGCCACAATGGCAAGATATACATGAGGTAGGTTGCGCATGGGTCACTTACACCCGAGTCCTAGGCCTCTTGACGGCACAGGACGAACCCAAATTGTTCTCTTTCCGAGCAATTCTCTCTCTTTGCAATTTGCGAAGTGCTTACACTATCACAGGCCAACGATTCGACCCGCTAATCAGCGGTATCCTCAACCTAATTTTGTGTTTCCCCTGACGCCACCAAGTACGGCAGGATTTGATGCTCTGGCTAGTCCTAAGTTGGTGGAGGAAAAAGAGGAGGAGGATGCGAGTAAAATCCTCTCTGGTCAATGGGCAAGCACACCTCTCAATACGCCCTCGTCGCCGTTCACGATCAAGAAGAAAAAGTCTTACCTGGGTCTTGGAAAGCCTGCGGGGCGACCCAAACACCGCCGCGCCATGTCTGATTCGACCGTACAAGATATCAGCATCGCCCACGAGTCCGAGGCTGGTGGGTTCAAAGTGGTGATAACGAAGCCGAAAGACGAGGTCAAGGCCAAGACCACCGAGGATATTGGGCCCAGTGGCACACCGCTGCTCGACATTGACATTCCATCATGGAAGATCGGCAATCCTCGCTTCACCTTGCGCGGAACGGCCCTCATTCGCGGGTCGTCATACGCTCCCACGGAGGATCCCCGATCAAGCAATGTCTCTTTCTTCCAGAAATCCCAAAGAGGCGCCGGTGACATCAATTCTTTGCATCCGGAGGCCATGAGTTCGAGGAAGCCGAGTCCGATTTCTCTGAGCCATGTCCCATTCTTGTCGCCGCAACTCTACAGCCCAGCCTCGCCCCGATTTCTAGGACCGGCTCCTGCTATTTACGCCTCCACCTTTATGGTCATTGAACCGAGCATGTACGATTCTCTGACCTTCAAGCCCGGTTGCGACGACAAGATGATTGTGCGCTACGGATCCAACAACGGCGCAGTGACAGCGGCGACGCCGCCTCGCCTGGTTGCAGAAATAACTTCTCCCAGCTTTCTGGACTACGAGCTGATTTCGGACTTTTTCCTCACCTTTCGCGCATTTCTCGGAACAGCCGACCTGGTTCAGATGTTGATCGCTCGACTCAAGTGGGCAATTTCTCGGTCAGATGAGGTCGGCATGATCGTGAGGGTGCGGACTTTTGTCGCCATGAGACATTGGATCCTCAACTACTTCGTGGACGACTTTATGATTGACTATCAGCTTCGAGTCTTATTCTGCAATCAGCTGAACGATTTTGTAGATGAGCTGACACAAAACTCTCTCGAGCAAAAGGCACAGATTAAGGTCCTGGCAGAGCTCAAGAAATGTTGGAGGCGCATCTGCGCCCAGTACTGGGACGGACCCGATTTCGACTCGACCTTGGGCCCCGAGGCTCCGATCGCCCCCGGAGGCATTGCTGGCCACCGCGATCCGTCACTCGACCCGAGCGTCTGGGAAAACGACGAAAGCTTGATGCCTCAGCTTCACGATTTCGAGTTCGCCCATGAAGAGCCCCGCGTCGAGACGAGTTTCGCGCACGATGTCGAAAGAGCCGGTCATATCGATTCTATCCTGCATGGAGACGAGAGGCCTGCCACGGCTCGACAACAACGGACTGACGCCATGGAATCCTTCAGACGTCACGCAGCCTCGCCCACCAGCATTGGCAGCATGGACGTCATCTCGTGCTCGTTTCCAACTAAGAGCCTGCGGACACCAGCCGACCCGTCGAGACGACCGCTTGGGGCGCACCCGGTGGACCCGAGTTCCATTTACCACACGCCAGATCCAATTGCCTCGACGCCTCGCGCCCTCTCTGGAAAGCGTGTCAGAGCTCAGCAGCCAAATCACAAGCGCAACAACAGTCTCACGGATTCCATGAGAGACCACGCCACGGCTGCGAGCAGGGTGCTTTCCAAGAATGCTGAAATCCTATTGACGCTTCCGTATGCTGGAAGTCTGGTTCGAGGAAATCTGCTACCGCCAGGCCAAGCCTTTGTTGAAGTGATGCCATCTGGCGCTTCCATGATTAGCAGAAATACGGCATACTTTGAACCTCAAACACAGCTCGACATGGCCGGCAACAACAAGGGCGCATCAGCAATGTCCGGCCCGGGAATGAAGAAACTACTCGGAAGTGTGCGGAGAGCGCTCAGCCACCGCGGTCAAGGGCCGAACGGTGTTGGCCCGATTGGCCCACGAGGAGTGACGACAAACCGGATTCCTGGAACAGCCATTGTGCCCCAGGCCCGCCCGCTGCGTCCGAATGGATTCAGGCCAGCTGTCAGGATAGATGTGCTTGGAGCAGAGATTGCGGAGGACTTCAAGAAAGCTGTGCGCGAGGATGCCGCTGCAAACGCCAGTGAGAGGAGTGCCAGTGGCAGCGGGCCCAAGGTTACCGGTGCAGACATTGAGTACTCGGCTGCGCACTTGGACTCGTCATTTGACCTTCAAGCAGGGCTGGACAACCGCCCTCTCAGCGATACGGCCATAACGCAGGGTAGCAAGTCTATTGTCATCGTTGACGGGACAGCACCGCCCGACATTCCTGCCATGACTGGGGCTATACCGATCATGCCTGCGCTGAACGCATCAGTAGAAGCATTTGCGGATAGCTTCCTCCCTGGCGGTGGGGCCGATCCCACACCACCGACCACTCCGCCAAGTCTATACACGGCAGACATTCCGAGAAGGTCTTCGTACATACTGAGCCAGCACGTTCCTCAGCCATCCTTGGAATCGAATCCGTTGCCGCCTTTCATTCCAGACTTGGCCACGCTCAAGACCAGAACACCCTCGGTGCGTACCGAAGCTCAATCGTCCATTGGTCGCCCATCGATGATGTCGTTCCAACAAAACTCCAATCGCCCACCGCTATCGGCCCTGCGTCATAAGGGTCATCTGCGTCAACGATCCAGCCGCAGCTTCCGATCACAGGTTTCCTTCTCGCATCGTAGATATGCCTCGATCAACAGCGCCTTTCCGCGGTCGACAGTCAGGAGTTTTGATGCGACGACGGTGTCCGAAGAGTCGAGAGTCTCGGAAATAATGCCTCAACCACTTCGAGTCCTTCGTCGGCGACCAGGTGGTGATCTTCGAGGTGCGCAGAACGTTGCAGATCTAGATGCCTTCCCTCTGCATAGATCGCGATCAGCAGGATCTTTGACCACATATTCGGAGTCACTGAGGAGCTCCTATCTCCGAAGTCCGATCAGGGATTCTGATGGCTACGTTGATGTCTTTGGAAGCGATTATTCGCAACACCGGGGAGACGTGTTCTCTCTAGGCGCCATGGCAGAGAAGCCAAAGCACCCGTTGTCACTTTTCAGTACCCATTCCTCGAAGCCTGTTTTACGACCATCATTTGAGGCTGAAGCACAGAAGCTCGCACAGATTCCTGATGATGTCGACGATGACGGCGGTATTGAAGCAGCGCTTGCCAAGCTTGAAGGGAGGAAGCTCTCGATGGAACCGACAGAAGCCCCTGCACCCAACATGGCGGAATTTGACCCTGAAGCACTTGATGAGAGTCCTCTTGAGCATCACTCGCCTGAGAAGATCAGACACCGTCATCAACATGTTGATGAAGAACTGCCACAATCTCCAACTCAGACAGTGCTCGGGTCTGAAGCCGGCACACTCGAGGTTCCGCGAAATGCTGAAGTCATGTCATTCTTGTCTGAAGGCTCTCGAGAGTCTTACAACTCCATACCCCTGCTAGAAAGAGGGCTGACCGATGATGGCCGAAGCCAGACGCCCACTCGACAGTGGACAGACCAGTCGGTATTTGATGATGAGGGAGACGACCAAACGCCTCCTGCGACTGATGGTGCAGCCGAGCAATCGTACTTTGGGCTCCCGACATATGAGATCGTGAAAAAGACGGAAAGTCTCGAGAAAATCCCGCCGGGGGAGACTGTACCAAGAGATGTCTCCTCGCCGACCGACCTGTCGTTTCTCGATGTCGAGAGCGACAACGAGTCTGATTTGTCTTCCGAGCTCTCACTCCAGATCATCCACACCGAGGGTCTGCCGCCGCACGCTGCCAATAACTCACAATCGCCTACAGATAGCAACAGCGTTCTGTTTGAGATCAGCACTTCCGATGTGCCTCCTCCACCGCAAGGCAGACCGCCATCTCCTCCGATGACTTTGGCTCAGGCATTGAAAATGTCGCCGCCAGAGTCGGTACGCGAACCGCAACTCCAGGATCACCAAATCTGGTCACAGAAGCCACTGCCACCTACACCCGAGGTGACACCGACAATGGGGATGCACCAGCACAAGACGGCATCGGCCCAAGACCTTGCGAACAGTAGAAGGGCTTCGGGCAAGTCTCCAGAGATCGACGACCAATACTCGCAAAAGTTTTCGGTGCATCTGCCCTTCATCTTGGCCTTTGATTCGGACATTCTCGCACAGCAATTCACCCTGATTGAGAAGGACGCGCTGAACGAGGTTGATTGGAAGGAGCTCATCGATATGCAGTGGAAGAACTCTCACTCGGACTCTCGGTCATGGGTCGATTTCCTGCGCAATAGCGATGCTCGTGGTGTTGAGGTCGTCGTCGCCCGCTTCAACATCATGGTCAAATGGGCCATCTCGGAGATCGTCTTGACAAAGGACGACAAGGAACGCGCTCGTTGCATCGCCAAGTATCTCCATATCGCGGCACACTGCAGGAGGTACCGCAACTTTGCCACCATGAGTCAAATCACAATCGCCTTGACATCAAATGAGATTGCTCGGTTGACGAAAACCTGGAGCCTAATCTCAGCACAAGATCTTCGTATTCTGAACGACCTCGAGAGTCTGGTGTCTCCGACCAAGAACTTCTACAACCTGCGCATTGAAATGGAAGGCGGTGCTACAGAGACCGAGGTTGGCTGCATTCCGTTTGTGGGTATCTACACGCATGATCTCCTCTTCAATGCCCAGAGACCATCCGAGATCGCCAGCTCTCCCAGCACACCGCCGCTGGTCAACTTCGAGCGCTGCCGTATTGCGGCATCGGTTGTCAAGACATTGCTGCGGCTCCTCGAGGCCAGCACGCATTACCAGTTTCAGCCTATTGAAGGCATCACGGAGCGATGCTTGTGGATGAGCGCCCTCAGCGACGATGACATTCGTCGCCACTCCGAGAGCATTGAGCCACAACTTATACAATAATTCTCAGAGGCACATTGCACGCCTCTATATTGACGATTCACGATTGAAACCTACATTTACAACGCTGTACATTATGTACTAATCGGACCGTTCGCCTACGCGCTATTTTCTATTTGCATTTACACGCGTCGCCTTCATGATAGAACATGCAACAGCTCGCGCAGACATCCCTGTATTAGTACGCTTGCGACTATACATTCACAACTTCTTTTCATCGTCTCTTCATACTAGGCGGCGTCCGTCGCTTATGGCGTGATGACCGCGCTGTTCACCACATAATCATGTTACTACTACAAGTAATTCCACTTGCCCCGCAGACGAAGCGTTTTGTCCGACGCATCGCAACTAAGCGCAGAGATGAGATGCAGATGTGCATTTACTGAGCATAGGAGTCGGGGTGTCTTCCCATACCAAATTCCTTTTGTGAAGAGTTGAGACGGGCAGTATAGGCGCAATTGATACCCACGCGAAGACAGAGAGATTGACGTGTCACAAGAGAAGAGACACTACAGAGAGCAGTGACAAGGGAAAGGATAATATAGAATAAGGTCCCATAGAGTTGTCAATACAACAGTGCAACATCTGACTTGACTTTTTGCACCCGAGCTGATTTGGTGTCAATTCTGATTTCAATCATGAAGTAGTAGCTGGCCACGAAATACACGGCAGAAAGCAATATATTGATCTAGGAAAAACCTAGGTTGGGCAACAATGCAGCTTTATCCTTACTGACTTTCTTCCGACATACTCATTTTACACAAGAAAAAAAAAAGTGTGTAAAGAGCGAAGGACAAGGGAAGAAGGACAAAAAAGTAACTGATCATGAAACATCTCCGACACGGGGAATCGAACCCCGGGCATGACGGTTCAGTAATGAGAGCGTCATATGTTAGCCACTACACCATATCGGACAAACGGATATCGAGAATCAGAAAACAACCTCCGACACGGGGAATCGAACCCCGGGCATGACGGATCAAGGAGATGAGAGCGTCATATGTTAGCCACTACACCATATCGGATTGCGTTGTGCATTTGTTGAGGTGCTCGTCGCCTATGATCATACTTGATAGTGGAAAAGTGTTGGTTAAGCTGGGTGGGAAGAAAAATTTTTCTTCGCAGGTTTGACCGACTAGGAGGAGCCGGTGAGTGGGAACTGGAAAATTGGAATCACGTTCGAAAAATGTGTGGTAGTGTCAAACAAGTTGTAAATTCCAACAAGTTGTAAATGCGTACATTATGGCCACTCGTGGTCGTGGCATCATAAAGTGTTGTGGCGAGAATGGGATCAAGTAGAGTGGCATCTGCGGCTCGAGTTTATGGGTCACAGAGAAAGTCATTGAAAAAGTCAGAATTCAGAGAAAGTCATCGTCCTTTCATTATGTAGCTAGTGAAATGACTCCTTGCAAACCAATGGTATGACCGACCAAAACCGCCCTTAACGCCATGTCCGTGCGAGACTCAAGACTGGAACATTGAAATGCAGAGAAAAACCAGAAAACGACGGGAGACAGAAGAGCAGCAAGCTTTTTGATTGTACAAAAAAGAACCAAGAGGTGGGAACGCCGTCAAACAACAGAGTTTACGACTTCTCCTTCTTGGACTTCTTGCTCTTCTTGCTCTCCTTCTCCTCGCCGTTGACATCGGAGCGCCTCCTCTTCTTGCTGCTCTTGTCCTCGTCCTCGGCCTCCTCCTCCTTGCGCTGCTTCTTGAGGTCCTTCTTGCTGATGACCTCGGGCGTGCCGTCGGAGCCGAGCTTGACGTCGCCGCGCTCGAACTTCCTCTTGAACTTGGTGACGGAGATACCCGCGTCGATGGCCAGGCGCTCAAAGTCGGCCTCTGTCAGAGTCTTGGGCTCGTCCTTGACGATCTCGGTGGCTCCAGATTTCCTCTTCTCCTTGGCGGCCTTCTTCTCCTCCTTGGCCTTGCGCTTGGCCTCCTTGGCGGCCTTCTTCTCGGCTTCCGAGTCATCCTCGTCATCCGACTCCTCGTCGGCCTCGCCCATGGGCGTGTCCTCGACCTCCTGGATCAGGGGCTTGGCAACACCATCGGCGTCGGCGTTGTAGTTTCTCGAGGGCTTGACCTCGAACTTAGAGGGGGCGGCGCCGTTGGGGGCGATCTTGGTGCCCTTGGTCTGGATGGGCTTGCCCTCGAGTCTGCGCAGGGCGTTCTCGAGCTTGATGCGGGATCGGATACCGAGCTCGGCTCTCTCCTCATCGTCAATCTCAATGTCCTCACCATCGAGACCCTCGGATTGCAGCTCGGAGAGGGCATCGACACGGAGTGCGAGAGCAGCCTTGGCGGACAGCATACGGGCAATCTTTCCCTTGTTCTTGCCAGTAGCCTGGCCGACGAGAGAGGCGTGGTAGATCAGACCGTACTTGGGAGTGTCGTGCTTGGTCTTGAGAGCGCGGAAAAGGGCCTTCTCGGCACCGAGAATCTGGATGGTGGAACCAGGGCTCTTGGCGAGCTTCATGAGGGAGCCGGCGTGGGCGATCAGACGAGCACCAACGAGCTCTCCAAGGAGCTCGGTCATATTGGGGGCAATAGCCTTCATACGCGAGGTGAGGTACTGCGACAGCTCTTGGCGGTACTCGGTGAAGCTGATGACTTGCTCGGCGAGAAGCTTTATGTTCTCGAGATCGAACTCGCCAATCTCAGTACCCATAGAGACTTCAGCGCCAGACTTGAGTCTCTGCTCAATGTCCTCGGGCAGGATCTCAGACAGGTCGGTGTTAGCAGCGTTGTCGCGCGTGCCCATGGCCATGATGATGCGAGCGTAGGCCAAGTTGTCGTTAACAATGCGGTCCATCTCGGGGAAGTGCCATCCGTACCACTCCTTAACTCTCATGGCGTAGTTGTTCAACTCCTTGTCCAAGTCATCCAAAAGCTTGATGGCCGAAACAATCATGACATCGACCTTGTCGGCGGAGAACTTGAGCTTGTGTCGCGAAATGGAGTGGGAGAGGGCAAGGGCCATGTTGCCGAGGTAGTCACCAGACAGGTCGGGGAAGAGCTCTGGGAGGTAGGTCTTGATGGCACGGAACAGGTCGGTCGTCGTGGAGTCGGAGACCGGAGTGATCTGGAGCTGGGGCAGAACGTTGATAGCGGCTCCCAGCTTGGGGTCTGCGACGGCGAGCGAGGACTTGCGCTCGTCCTTGATGTCGTCCAAAAGTTGCTGCAGCATAGGGGTGACCTTTCCCTCAGTAAGGGAGCTGTACTCGCCCAGTGCCTGAGCTGAATCCTCGAACTTGACCATCTTCTTCAACGACAGCCTATGGTGGGGGTTGTGAGCTCGCTACTCTTCTCTTTCGCGGTGGGCTGCGACCAAAGACTGCAGGGCAATGCTTACATGGAGTTGATGGCATCGGGGCTGTTCAATTGAGAGGCGATGTTGCCAGTGGACAAGAGCTTCTTGTCCTTGGCCTTGAAGAGACCATAGCTGCACACAGTCAGTCAGCATTTCTTTCTTCCCGTAAAGGCGTCGAGCGCCGAGATGCCTCGAGACAAGACTCACCCCGCAGGCGTCTCTGCCAGCACGAAGAGACCCATCTTTGCAGGCAATTCGATACCAAGACTTTGATTCTATCTGATGAACCAGATGAAAGTACCGGCGCCGCCTGTTGAGGGTTGGTCGTAGGGAGTTGAAAGGGAAGAAATGGGCCTGTCGCTGGCTCAGTGTCCAATTGATGCAGGCAGTTTTTTTTCGACGATAATTTTTTTTCTGCTTGGAGCTTGACTAAAGAAGACTGGCAAGCACCAATTTTTCCCAGGGTGGGTAAGACCCGCGCTAGTCCGGAGATAGTAGGCGGTGACGCACGGAGCAGATCAAGGCGAGCTCCCAGCCGAAAAGTGGGGCTCTTATGCAACGTCAACCTCTGGAGACTCCCGACTCTGCCCAGGCCAGGCCCAGCTGAGCGAGCGCCTTGGTCAAGGTCCAGTGCTTGAAGCTTGCAGTGCTCGCAGCTGGCAGTTTGGAAAGTCGGCATCACCACCATCCATCGCTTCCCTTCTCCTGCAGAGACAACAGTCAACCAACGACAGGTCCAACGGTGCTGCATATCTCATCGTCGCAATGGAGGGTCTTCTATTCAACGTGAACAACGGGTGAGGCCCACCGCCACTCTATCATGCCCATGGCCTGCTCCGGCACGGTTGCTAACATGACCCGACTTACGTAGCTACATTGAGGGTATTGTCCGAGGATATCGGAACAGCCTGCTCACCAGCGCCAACTACAACAACCTGACACAATGCGAGACTATTGATGGTATGCGCCTCTCAAGCTGCTGCGCTTTGGTGATGACTGCTAACCCAAACACTCTCAGACCTGAAGCTCCAACTCGGCCCTGCCTATGGCGACTTCCTGGGCTCGCTGCCTCCGAACCCTTCCACATCGAGTCTTGCCTCCAAGACGACAGACAAGCTGGTGTCAGAGTTCCGTTATGTCCGCGCCAACGCCGTAGGCTCGCTCGCAAAGTTCATGGACTACCTGACTTACGGCTACATGATCGACAACGTGGCTCTGCTCATTACTGGAACCCTCCACGAACGAGACACCCGCGAGCTGTTGGAGCGATGCCACCCGCTCGGATGGTTCGAAACCATGCCCGTTCTCTGCGTGGCCACCAACATCGAGGAGCTCTACAACAGCGTGCTCATCGAGACCCCTCTTGCACCCTACTTTAAGGGCTCTCTGTCGCACCAGGATCTGGATGAGCTTAACATCGAAATTGTACGGAATACTCTGTACAAGAACTATCTCGAGGACTTCCACAACTTTGTCAACACTGAGCCAGACATGGCAGGCACGCCAACCTCCGAGGTTATGAGCGAGATTCTGGAGTTCGAAGCAGACCGCCGAGCCATCAACATTACGCTCAACAGTTTTGGCACCGATTTGGGCAAGGGCGATCGTAAGAAGCTGTACCCTTCTTTCGGCCGTCTGTATCCCGAAGGCACACTGATGCTTTCCCGCGCGGAGGACTTTGAGGGTGTCAGATTGGCCGTGGATGGAGTTGGCGACTACAAGAACTTTTTCGACGCAGCAGGTCTGGGCGGTGGCCCATCAGGCCCAGGAAATATGGCCGGAGGCTCTGGCGGTAATGACCACCGCAGTCTGGAGGACATGTTCTACGAGAAGGAGATGCAGATCAGCAAGAGCGCCTTTACGAGGCAATTCAGCTTTGCGATCGTGTATGCCTGGGTAAAACTCAGGGAGCAGGTATGTCGCAAACCCAACCGCCAGCTTTGTGGTACTCTGTTCAGCGTTCAGCGGAAGTCTAACTTGAAATGCAGGAAATCCGTAACATCACTTGGATCGCCGAGTGCATAGCTCAGAACCAGAAGGAGAGGATCGGCAACTACATCAGCGTCTTTTAAGACCCCTGCAGCCCTTTCCTAAAGCCCCTGCATTTGTATTATTGAGTTTGTCGGGAAATACCAGATATGGATTATTGCAGCATGAATGGTTTTTGTTAGTTATTTCGGCGTAATCGGTTCAAGACTTGATAGAGGGGTCGTGATGCAATCGTGGCTCTTGAAAATCCGAGCTTCTTCTGTATTGTACATAGCATATTACAATGCCTTCGACCTTCTTTCCGAAATATGTGATGTCGTTATGATACATATGCTGTCCATGTACACTGATTCGCGTCGAGGCATCTTACAACGTGATCTGACCCTTCCAGGTGGCTGGGCTAAGTCCCAGTTTCTCGAGTAGGTGGTGCCACCTATCGCTTCCTCTCTCCTTGCGCTCCATGTATTGCAGGAGCCTTTGCCTCCTGTGCACCAGCAGCCGCAGATCTCGCTTGCCGACCTTGTCCTTGTATCCCCTGCCCGTCTCCAGCTGGTTTGCCAACGCCCTGATCTTGGCCGTCAGGATGGCAATCTGCACTTCACTGCTGCCCGTATCGGGGCCGCCTCGCACCGGGCGCTCTTCCCTCTCGATACCCCTGGAAAGGGCCTTGGGTCTGAGCGTGAGATCCGTCTGGTGTCGTCCAAACGTCTCGACGCAGCGTTTGACGTTGGCGTGGAACCTGTCCTTAGCGGAGCCATTGTTCAGGTCCATGATCCGGTTGATGGCAGCAACAGCAACGGCGTGCTTCTGGTCGTGCGCCTCTTCCCTCAGGGCAAGATCATCGGATGCCACGATACCTTCCGCATCGCCGAGCGGCTTGGTCAGGATGTAGGCGTGCTTGATGGCGTCGTCGAGCTCCTCCCTGCTCACCAGGTGGTTCAGGACCTCGGGGCTCGTCGGCAAAGGATGCGGCTCCTCGATGGGGTTGTTGTTGTAGTCGGTCTTGGGGACGGAGAGGGGCGACTGGCCGGCCGAGTCAAAGGACTCCACGAAGGTCGTCTCGACACCTCGGACCGGGTCGCCGCGTGCTACCTGGCGCTCGTTTGCCAGGCGCTGTTTTATGGTGTCGTGTGCAGCCTTGCGCTGCTGCATCTGCTGCCACCGGTAGGGCTCCTGCTTCGCAATGCGCTTCTTCTCCTTGGTCGAAAGGGTGGCGACCTGGGTCAGGGGCAGGATGGAAGGTGTCGTCTGCGGCGCCGGACGCAGGCATACTGGGAGACAGGATCAGCAACGTGACAGGCTCATGGGTTGCCTCATGATAGGTGCTCACAATTGAAGGCGCTGAGGCGCTGAACGCCTGGTACTCTGGGCGGCATTGTGGATAGGTACTGAATGAGTGTTACGCCATTTACATGGAGATGGCTTCAGATCACGGCTGGATCTGCAATGCGACCTGGGGCCGTCTCGATAACTTTTTTGCCAAGCTTTGATAGGTACCTGGCATGCATGAGCCACACTTAGGTAATGTGGTCATTCAGTGGCCGGGCCCGATGCCACAAGTGGCTTGCGTCTGAGAAGGGCACAGCGAAAAGACACAAGTACTCTTTGCTGCAGGAAATGGCAGGATATTACAGTTCTTAGGATCATTCACATTAACTTGGATGTTATAGACACGTCTAATGACCAAGTTAATATATCTACCACAGGAATTAATCATGAAACTTGTCAGAATGCAAGTAATTTGATGCATTTCATTGTCGCCGCCTCTCAAGAGTGGCCTATTGAACAATGTACAGAGTACCTCGCACGCCCAAAAGCGCGCCAGCGGCAGAATTGATGGAAAACCCGGGCCCCACTCTTAGCGCCGTCCCCCATCCGCGCAAAAAATAACCCTGCCCACAAAATTTGGTCGGGCCCTCGAAAATAGCTTCAAGCAAAGAAAAGTTCGCGACTCCAGCTTGAACTTCGACCTTCTTGTCTCCTTCTCAACCCACCACCACAACCCATCTTGACCGCCACCAGTCCTCGCACTCGCGATCAATCAATCAAGATGGCTCCCTCCAACCTCCCGGCGATCTTCAACGCCACCTCCCAGGACATTGAGATGCTCCTGGCCGCCCAGTCTCACCTGGGTTCCCGCAACCTGCAGGTGCACATGGAGCCTTACCTGTGGAAGACCCGTGCCGATGGTGTCAACGTGATCAACGTTGGCAAGACCTGGTACGTCGCCAATTTTCTGCTGTCTGCATCGCGCGCGCCTGCGATTGACTAACTCTGCGTGCTCAGGGAGAAGATCGTTCTTGCTGCCCGCATCATCGCCGCCATCGACAACCCCGCCGATGTCTGTGTCATCTCTGCCCGTCCCTACGGTCAGCGTGCCGTCCTCAAGTTCGCCTCGCACACCGGCGCCACCGCCATTGCCGGTCGCTTCACCCCCGGTTCCTTCACCAACTACATCACCCGTTCGTTCAAGGAGCCCCGTCTGATCGTCGTCACCGACCCCCGTACCGACGCCCAGGCCATCAAGGAGGCTTCCTACGTCAACATTCCCGTCATTGCCCTCACTGACACCGACTCTCCCACCGAGTACGTTGACTGCGCCATCCCTACCAACAACAAGGGTCGCCACGCCATTGGTACCGTTTGGTGGATGCTCGCCCGTGAGGTCCTCCGCCTCCGTGGTACCATCTACAACCGCGAGACTCCCTGGGACACCATGGTCGATCTGTACTTCTGTATGTTTCTCTCAAAGCTTCTATCATATTGGAAACAGCGCACTAACAATTCATTCCAGACCGTGACCCTGAGGCTGAGGCCGAGGAGAAGGTTGAGGAGGAGAAGCTCCCCTCTGCTGACGAGGTTGGCCCCGCCGCCATTGCCACTGGCTTCACCGAGTCTGGCGGTGACTGGCAGGCTTCCGCCACCGGCTTCGCCGGTGCTCAGGGCGGCAACTGGGACGGTGCCACCGATGAGTGGGCTGCCGCTCCCGGTGCCACCGCCGCTCCCAGCGGCGAGTGGGGTGCCACCGAGGCCAAGGACAGCCAGTGGTAAGCCAAGGCATCCGATGGTCAAGATGAACGCGTCCATGTTGCTTCCATCGTCTGAGACGACATTATCAACACTGAGCAGATGGATACGCGGGTGGGCAACGAGTGGTAAATTCTACTGCTCTGCACCACAAGAACATACCCGAGGACACCAAAAAAATAAAAAGTGATGTGTGGCGCACAATCGGAGCGCGAGGGAACATTGGCATGTACTAATGAGGGAAAGATACTCATAGCCAGTCGCATAATTCGATTCCCGCTGCTCGTGGCAGTGGTTACTCTCATTTGTCCGGCTGGGGTGAGGGAATGCCCTGTGCAGCCAAAGGAATGGACTTGATCGTTATTCCACCTCGTCTTTCCGATAGCGCATCAATGAAAACCAAGAATCGTCGCATGTGCCATGCCAACGTGAGTGAGTACCGTTCCGAACTGACAGTCTACCATTGCAAACAGAACAAAAACAAGCCCCTCACTACACTCTGAGGTAAACCTTTTCTCCATGGTTTATTTTCTATTTTACGGCGAGGAAGATTGATGCAACCTTCTCTTACTCACCGCAACCACTAGAATAGTGGTGGTTGAGGTCCATTTAACTGGTTTACATTTCTTCAAACTTGTGATTACTGATGACGATGCATACACCATGGTATTTATGGCACAGTACTTACATGTTACTTCAAATGAATAATATGTTTCTGCTCGCATATTACTGCACTTTCCTTCGCAAGTGACATGATCCCATGTGTATGGATTCCAAGTATTGAAGTCAATTATTCTTTTGGACCAGGGCATCATGCAGTACCTAGATTTTCGTCCAATCGGCGCCAATACTTGGTACTATTCGACGACTTATCTCTCAGAGTACCTGGCAAGCGATCTGCGGGCAAGACGTGCCTTGAGATGCCGCTTATCGCTGACCATGTACCGCAAAGGTGGTGGTGATATGTGGTGTAACCACACTGCATGCGCAACACCATCGCTTCCGCTGTAAGCGTCGTGTGCACCATGGAGGAACTGTGCGCTCCTTCCATGGTGAAGAAGCACAAAGAGATAATGCTGTTTTACTGTCTTGGCATATGAATATATTCTTCTCCCTCATTCATCCCAGTAGTATTTATACACCATTTTTTGCATTTGGATTTTCTTAATCATGTCCGTCGAGAAAGAAGCCGTCTCTGGTCGGGAGGCTTCAGCCGTGAATCACGAGTTGCGTGGAAAAGAGGACTCTAGTAATTCTACACCGATAGAAGAAGGGCAGGAGGAACCTGGTCATCGTTCCTTGGAGGTGAGTTCTACCGCATAGCTGGGCACATCACCACGAAATATGGACATTAAACAACCGTGACAGAGATACATCAAGCTTCCGACGATCGTTCTCTTCGGCGTCGTCATTTTGGCCTCGTGGGAATCGTTTGCCACTACGTTTCAATTTGCTCTGCTCAATGGCGGACCGGCCTCCATGTTCTATGGGAGCATCCTCGCTGGCGTCGGTGTCGTGTGCGTCGGCTTGTCTCTAGCCGAGCTGGCTTCAATGTGAGTCTTTGAGAATGCTTACGATTTCGTGCTCGAGTCTTAAAATGGTCGTAGTGATCCGACTGTGGGAGCCCAGTATCGCTGGAGTGCCAATTTGGCACCTGCTGCGCCGAGGTTCTGGGGATTGAGTAAGTATTCAAAACACATATGCCTACGATATCAGCGCTCTTGTCAAATGAATAAATACTGATATTTGTGGTCGACAGTGCAAGGCAAGTCCGACAGTACCTCTAGGTACTTGTTCTTCCTGCTAACAACTTGGGCAGGATGGTTGACGGTTTCAGCGTGGCTATTTACCTGCGCAGGTCCAACTTCGACCTTGGCCACTATAATAACGTCCCTGATTATGTTCAACGAGGAGTCGTACGAGCCGCAGCGATGGCACACGAGCCTTCTAATGATTGCCACCATGGTCGTGCCACTGCTGTGCAATCTCTGGTTCCGCAAAGTACTGGGCCCGATCGAGATGTTCGCGGGCGTCTTGCACGTCTGTCTCTTCATCGTGTACATTGCTGTGCTTGCTGCCGGCAAGACCAGGAGCGACACGGTTTTCGTCTTCAAGACTTTGACGCACGACGCCAGCGGCTGGGATAACCCGGGAGTCGCATGGAGTCTGGGCCTGCTTTCTGCTACATTCTCTCTGGCTGGTGTTGACAGTCTCATACACATGAGTACACAAGCATCCTCAATATTCTGATTTTCAGGATCCATTAAAACTGACTTCCACTGTCCCAGGCGACGAGGTCAAGAACGTCCGGACCGACGTGCCGCGGAGCATCATCGCCGCCTGTGCGACCAACGCCGTCATGCTGACGGCCTTTGTCGTGGTGCTGCTCTTCTTCCTGGGGCCTCCAGACGCCGTCGCTGGCGCACCACTACCGCTCATCTACGTGGTCTACAACGCGACGGGGTCCGCCCCTGCGACCAACGCCCTCATCGTCCTGGTCGGCCTCGTGGCCTACTGCGCCATGTTCAACGTCTTCGCGTCCGTGTCGCGGCTCGTCTGGGCGTTTGCGCGCGACCGCGGGCTGCCCTTGTCGGGCTTTTTTGCCTATGTGCACCCGACGCTGGGCGTCCCCACGCGCGCGCTCATGCTCGTCGGCGTGGTGGTGGTGCTGCTGTCGTTGATTTACATTGGCAGCGTGACGGCGTACAATGCTATTATTTCCCTACAGACGCTGGGCTTGTACGCGTCGTATTTCCTGCCCATCTTCTTTCTCCTGCTACGTAAGATTCGCGGGCCTGTGCCGCCGTACGGGCCGTTTAGTATGGGGGCTTGGGGCGTCCCTGTCAATGTCTTTGCTTTATCCTATTTACTCTTTGTAGTCACGTGGATACCGTTCCCCTCGGTCCTGCCGGTCGATTCGGAGAATATGAATTACGCGGGTCCCATCTTTGGCGGGATCGTACTGTTGGCCCTTGGCGATTGGTTCTTGAATGGGCGGAAGAGGTTCGAGATGCCGGTGAAGGTCTACGAGTGAGGAAGTGTCAAAAGTTCGGTACATATCAATATTCAACTGCCAAGTCACAATCCAAGTTTCCATACAACCAGTGCAAGACAGAACAAAGGTCTGTATTCTGCAGCCACGTTGCAGTTTTCATTGTGTAACACAGCATCGCAGCTTATGCAGGATATCATCATGTCACATTGCAGAAGGAACAGTAGAGTTTGAAGATTTCTCATCACTTTTTCATGTTACCTACCTAAATGAAGTTGAATAGTAAGGAAATGTGAAACAGAACATGAACCCACCTGATTTTTTTTCACACCATTTTCTTTTTCATATGCCAGAGAAAATCCTCAAACATTGTCTTGGACCTTGAGATGGAGATGTTCCAAAATTTGGAAACGACTCTCGATATCTTGCGGTACCAATCGAATGGAGTATTTTCCCACGGCGGTCAGTGTCTCACAGCAAGAACAAGCGTCCCGTATTGTACATAATTCGGGACAAGGGGTGCCTTACCTTACCGTGCCAGTTGTCGGACTCTCTAATCTGAAGATTCGTCAGATGCGCTTGTCGAGAAATCCATCGAAGACAGGCTGCTGGTCGAGGACTCCATCGAAGACAGGCTGCCAAGCGAGTCGTCGGACGACGAGTTCGACGAGGAACCGGAGGAAGGGACGTAAGATCCGTCTGACGAGGAATTGGAGGAAGGAGGGTCAGATTCGTCTGAAGAGAATTCGTTGGAAGGCCGGCTACCGGTCGAGGATTCCATCAAAGGCAGGCTGCCAGGCGAGTTGCTGGACGACGACTTCGACGAGGAATTGGAGGAGGAAGAATCCGACCCAGAATGGGACAAGGACTCGCCAGATGACGCATTATTGGCTGGAACATTGCCAGAGCCGGGTTCGTTCGGACGCGTCGCCATCGAAATTGGACTGCCCAGAGCGGCCGGGCGTGTCTTCGGGGCACCCCCTCCATAAACGATCACATTGGGCCCGGGAGGGGGTAACGAACTCACAGGTGTCGGAGATCGAAGTTCGGGACGATGCTGCGGTCGCCCGCGCGATGGAGGTGCACCCGCAGGGTACGGGGCCCACCGGTTCCCAGTATGGCGAGTCCGATCGGGACCTCCAGGAGTAGCACGCGTTGGGGAACCCTCAGTCTTGAAAGGAGGGGATGACCCCTCAGACTTGAAGAAGGAGCCCTCACTCTTGACGGAGGAGCCCTCAGACTTCACAGGTGTCTGAGGAGCTTGACTTGGTCCTGCGGGAGTCGCAATGGAAGGTGGGTAACCTACGCTTGGAACTGTGGGAATAGTAAGAACACCTGATCGAGGGTGTGGATCCGAGTGAGCAGCAGGAACATCTGGTCGAGGACCTACACCCGGGCCGTGCGGACTGGGAGCAGAAATAACATCTAGTTCACGACGCATACCGGAAATGTCCGGGCGCGGAGCAGAAAGAACATCTGGCCCACGACGCATAACAGAATTTTCCGGGCGGGTAGCTGGAGGAACACCAGTGGGTGCGACCGCGAGACCGTTCATGCGCGCCTCGAGCATAGTGATGCGCGCGAGCATGTCCTGGGCCTCGACCCGGCGGACGTTGTTCTCATCCTCCAGCTCCTCGATGTGGTTGATAGCCTCATCGAGGGCTTGCCGGCCCTCCACCGCAACGTTTACGAGGTCCTCGCTGAGCTCGTCCAACTGCTCAAACGCAAGGCGGACATTCTCCCGGAGGCCGGCGATCTGATCGTTGACGGCACGGTAGACGGCGTCGTCAATGTCCCGCCCCGAGCACCCGCATCCGCCGCGATCCTGCTCGTCGCAGTGGCACTCGCTGTCCCTCATCCGAGTGATGGTCTCCCAGATGAGGGTGATCTCTCCCTTGAGGACCTCCATAGCCTCGCAGCTGGCCGCCTCCCCAGAACAGCCGCATCCCCCGGAACCCTGTTCGTCACAACGGCACGCCGTGGTCTCCAGCTGCTGGATACTCTGCCAGATTCTGGCGAGCTCCCGCTGGAGACCCGCGGGGCCGGGCTCGTTGGCCGGCCCGGCACAGTTACAGCCGTTTCGCCCCTCTTCCTGGCATCGACAAGCCGACGCCTCGAGTTCCCTAAGCCGACGCTCGACAGAGTCTCTGTACTCCTTGTCGCGCAGCTCCCGAGCACGGTTTGCCCTGTACAAGCGAACCTTTTCGTCACGGTCATCGATCCGGGCTTGGATCTGGGCCTGGGTTGGCCCGCTATCCTCTGACTCGATGTCATCAGAGCCGGGGTCGGGGCTGGAGTCTGACTCGAAGTCATCAGAACCGGGGTTGGGCTCGAAGTCACCAGAACTGGAGTCGGAGCTGGAGTATCGTTCAATCATACAAGTGCCGCGGCCACGAGTTAACCTAGCCAGTTCCTTGTCGTTTATCGGGTTGTTGATTACGCCCTTTCCCTTTTGCGTTGGCTTCTTGGAAGCCTTGGCCACTCTTCCCTGGCGACTGTCAGTCTTCTGGGCGGGCTTCTTGGTGGAAGCGGCCTTGCTGCTGCTGCTACCAGCCTTCTTATCCGTCTTCTTGTCCGTCTTCTTGGTGGCGTTGCCAGTACGGCCGCTTGAACGTGTTGCTGCCATTTCGCTGGTCCGCTGGGTTGGAAGTAGCTTGGTTAAGTGTAAAAGTATGTGTTTGAATGGTTCGGTTGCTGGAAAGCGTTTGTTGTGTGATGTTCAGTGTCTGTGAGGAACTGTGATGGTTTGGAGGGAAGAGATGAGATTTGGAAGCACAAGATGTCGGACTTATATAAACGATGAGGAGAGGGGTTGAATGTACCCATGGCGGATAGTCGAATGAAATTGTGCTATGACAACCCCTGTAATATATTTAACGGACAATCTCTTGTTATTTCAGAGAAAGGATTTGTATATTTTACTTGATGACCGGTTTTGTTGTGTTTATTTTGTAACAAAGAAGACAGGCTGCGCTAAGCTGCACAATTACTCTTCACAAAGGAACAATACCAAAGCAGTCAGGGGCTGGGAGTAGGGTCAGGTTGACTCGACGCTGAGTGTTATTTGTCGATGATGACTATAATCACGTTGAGAGTATAGTCGTTTATGCTATGTGATGATGGCTACGCGTAAGGCCAACTTTTCTTACACGGCTTTTAGTCATTAGCTCAGTGGACAAGATATGTAACATGCTCGATTAGGGTAAATAAACAAATATTCGATAAGTATAATAAAAATAAAATTTTCATTATACTCGACTTTACGATGTCGAGTTGCCATGGCTAATTATCAATAATATCAAAAATACAATCACTAAGCCAAAACTACCTACCTTCAAGGAAATGACCCCGAAATTAATTCCTGTTCGATTAAAATTCTATTTACTAACAGAGAAAATTCGAAGATTGCAATAATTGGACCATAAAAAAAGAGCATGACTATGTCGTGACATGAATATTGGATATAAAAATCGCCTAAGGCTCGTTGCCATAGTTCGGACTATGCAGTCTATTGTACTTTAGAGTCCAGGCCATTCATAGCGTCGCTAAGGTGGGTAGGTCCACTAAAAAGGAAGACCCCGGCCACTCCACACATCCCAACTTTAGCGACCGCGTTCTAGTGACGTTCCCCAGCCAAAGCTTCTTTTCTGCGCCGCAAAAACAATCACTAGCTGCCCAAGCTTCTTCAACCCCACGATCTGTGGTTCACCTACCGTCACAAGACAAATCCCACGTCGAAAAGAAGCCGACAAAGAACAGCACACAAACACACCAAGATGTCAGACAACGAGGCATCCTCGGAACCGCGGAGGCGCCCCGCGCGCGACTCCCCGCCGCCACAGCAGCAGCAGAGGCGCAGCCGCAGCCGCTCGCCGCGCAGGCAGCAGCACAACGACGACAGCAGAGACAGGAGGAGAGACGACCGGCCCGGCAGACCCAAGAAGAAGAACCTCGGAGGTTTCGCGTACAAGGACAAGCGCCGCGACAACGAGGACCGGGACAGGGACGACGTCCGCCGCGGCGGTGGAGGAGGAGGCTCTTTCAGAGGCTACCGGGACCGGTCAAGGTCGCCGCGCCGACGGCCCAGGGACGACGACGACCGCAGGGACGGCGGCCGGGGAGGCGATCGCGGCGGTAGCTACAGGGACGGCGGCGGTCGTAGAGACGGTGGCGGCTCGAGGCGCGACAACAGGGAGGACACGACCAAGCCGCCGAAGCGCGCGGCGCCGAAGCAGACGGTGCCCGTCGAGGGCTTCATCGTCGTCTACGTCAACGACCGGCTGGGCACCAAGGAGGCGATCCCGTGCCTGCCGTCGGACACGGTCGGGCAGTTCAAGATCCTCGTCGCCTCGCGTATCGGCCGCAAGCCCGAGGAGATCAAGCTCCAGAAGCAGGGCGAGCGGCCCCTCAAGGACATGATCACGCTCGCCGACTACGAGATCTCCAACGGCCGCCAGCTGGACCTCGAGGTCGGCACCAACGACTAGGCTGGCCACATATATTTTGGGGCGGGCAGAAGATTCTGCAGGTCCCTATCAACAATTGCAAAAGTTATTTGGCTGACTTGACGTCTCTGTGGTATCAACTAGTATGTTATACCGCACGTTCCAACGTATCGTGAACGGATCGACTGACTGTTCCAAGAGTTCTTGATCAACAGAGTCACTACTATGAGGATGCTCAGCGGATGAAGGCAAAACATAGCATGATCTTCAAGGGATGACAATGGGTACTGCAATCCACCATTGCACAAGGAGTCGTCCAACATGCCGCGCATTGCCCTTGATGATTCATTTGTCTCGACCGCCTGTCCAGCTTGAGAGACTTGGGCAATCTCCTGTGGCTGGAGGTGGAGGTATTCTGAGAAGATGACACTAGAAAGCGCTTGTGGAGAGACTTCCTAGACTTCCTCTTCACATTGGGTTCGTAAAGTACCTAAGAGACGTCCTAGAAACATCTATACCTAGGTATAAAATAAAATTTGTGGCCAAAATCAACACGATCTTTAGACTCGCTCGCATACCGCCGTGAAATTTGAGAAAGTACCTTCCATTCGCAAACTTGCGAATCGTTGCAACGATTTTTCTCCAGGGTATCAACTATAACTCACATAACTCACTACCATGACGGGTACCTGACGATGCACCAAACTCCGGCGGCGCTACCTTTCTGCCAAGATGAAACTTTTGAGCCAGCGCATGTTGCTCCCTGTGATTCTCGGTCTCGTCGTAAATCCATAACATTACCTGGCATGACTCGTGTTGTTCCCAAGACTAGTCTTCTTCGTCATCGCTCAACTCAATGAGCGTGACCTTTTTGCCATCAATTCGTGTCTGCTTGCCCTTGCGCTGCTTCTTGGGCACGCCGTCTCCTGTCAGATCCTGAATCTCGCCAAACTCTCGCTTGATCGGACGGGCCCTCTCATTCTTAATGGGAGTATCCTGTGCAGAGTTAGCGCCATTAGACAGACCGAGGAATACAAGAAAGTGTAAGTACCCGAAGCTGCTCGAAGCGCTCTCGTGCCAGCCGGCGCAGTTCCTCCTCAGAGAGTGCAGTGAAGCTGGGCGGAGGAGGTGTTGGCGTTCGGGGAATGATCATCTCCCGCTTGAGTGCGTCTGGACGAAAGTTAATATACCAGTCCTGGGGGCTTGAGAGTTGGTGATGAATACCTCGCGATCTGTACATAAATCGGAAAACCGCCAGAGGAAGATCATCAAGGTCATCAAAATCTACGAAACTTGGTTTCGACGACGACATCGTGGAACGTAGACTAGATTCAAGTCAGCATGCTGGTCACAAGGTGCTGGGGGATTCAGGTCGCTTTACGTGACTCCATGAGAGATTGCCTTTCCCTTGAGCGATTTCTCCGCAAATTCGAATTTCTCACGGTTATCGAGCTGCTGAGGTTCACCACTAACTGAGCCCTGCGAAATGCCACGGCTAACCTCGACCTCGATGAGGCCGAGATCTTTGGTATCCTTGGTGTCGTTCTTAACGCGCTCCTTCTTTGCATCGTCAACTGGGCAGCTTGATTAGCGGAGCGCACGAGACGAACGAGGTACGAGAGCCTACCTGTCTTGATGGTCGCAAACTGGAGCCTCTGGATTTTATAAGAACCCATGTTGTCCACCACGTCTCGTCCTTGGCAAGTGCCATTTACTTTGCTGCCTATGATGTTTGATCTGATCCAGCGGCCGTCGACTTTGATCTTGAACCTCAGGGAGTGTGGATTCTTGTGATCCCCAAATCGATACTGGTCGTTGACTCTATAACGGACAGCAAAGAAGGCATCGTCAATGCATTCGATGTACTTGGTGAGCGTGGGGCAGTCCTGGTCGTCGTCGCCAGCCTCCGGTGCATCGTACTCCTTCACGTCCACGCCACCCATCTGGACGGCCACCTTAAGGCCGGGGACTTCGTCGATGATCATGGCGGACAGTTGTGGGTCAGTAAGCAGGTGGACAGTGTGCTAGGATGCGGTGCTGTAGGTTGCGGACAGCGCAATCGTAGGGGCTGCTTGCACACGTACGCAAGGTGGGTAAGTACCTTCGTAGGCAGCGTTCGAAATGTCTTGCGACGCACTAAAGTGTGCGCACGACGGGGCGCAAAAAGTTGGAGATGGGAGAAGAACTATGTTTCGGGTGGCAGGCGATGGGTGGATGACTGCTGTCAAAAAACCCCACGGCCAACCCAGATCTCTGAGATTTGTGTTGCTTTGCTTCTGGGGACGGCCTCAAGAGGAAATTGGGAAGAAGACAAAAAAAAAGCAACACAAAAAGTAACAAGTGCTTACTTAGAGGCAGGTTTGGTGGAGACTTTGCCTATTTTCCCCTTGGGAAGTTGCAACTGTAGTGGTGGGGCACCAAAAAGGTTTGGGCAAGGTCGACCTGGTTGAACTTTGGGTCAATCCGTGACTTCCTCGATAGCGCCGATATTGTTTCTAATTTTCGAGAAAACAAACCAATTGTTTCGTGACCTAGGTATGCTTCATATATATCGTTCTTACCTGACAACCGAGATGTGTAAGTCAATGAGGTCTGCTTCATCCTCAGTTGGAATACCATCTTTTACTTTTGATGCTGCCTAGTTCTAGACTGGCCAGGCACCTGGTCATGGGCATGAATGCAGGTCGTGCGGACAACTAACAGCTGTCTCTACCTTCCAAATTGCCTTTTTTTTTTTTTTCTACAGCTGCGAGAGATGACCTTTCGGCATTCACTTCCCTTTCCTGCGATTACTTTTTTCTTCCATCTAAAGACTACTGGCTTGGCGGCGCGATGCTGTAGTGCCTCATTCATGGTGATCGTAATAGCATCAGTATCAATTGACAAGTCAGACCTAAGCCATGGAAAGAACATACTTGTTACTGCTCCCAAAGCTGGCTGTGAGTCATCAAACGAGCTGAATTGCAAATATTTGCATGTTGACGATTTTTCAAGTACACGATCTCCCTGAAGCAGCACGACCCGGACCACGTTGAATGCAATCCACCTCACTGACCGCTTCCGGACCGGGGTCACAGTGATCGATATGTCAATACATGATACGAATGTCTCGAATATGTACGGTGCTGGTGGTCCATGGGCTGGTTTCTGCATCACACATTCAAATTTGTGTGGTCGGCTTAGAGAAGAGGCCCGCCGGTTTTGGACATATGGCGAGAATAGTCTATCTAATCTTCACCAAACTAACGATAGTCTATTAGCAGAGGGCGGAACAGGCCGTTTTCTGAAAAATCATACTTGGTATAGATTTTGGATCCATTCTTATCTAGTCTCGATCTTGACTGGTGTATATTATACACCCTCGCTGTCTATTGAGTTCGCCCGTAGCATATCACTCAGCTCCACATCGTTTATTATTCGGGAAACTTGTCATAGTTGGCCGTGAGACTGAATCGTCGAGGGCCTAGAATCATCTCGTGCCTGTGCTTCGAGGAGAGACGCCAAGTACGTTGCCTCATGCCGGCTGAATCTGAAGTTGGCTTCCGATGAAAAGGGGCCAAGCGAAGTGGCAAAGTTTCCACAGTGCCTTTCGCCCGTGTTGGGAATTCTTGGTGACTTCTCTTCCACCAACGAAACATGGGAGTACAAGCCAAATCTGGCAATATGGGCACGAATGTCGTGACCGTGTGTACAAATCAGGCCACCCAGTAATTTGTATATCATTTCCTCGAATAGCCGATTTATGACCCATATTGGACAGTCCACCGTGGGCTTTCGGGAAGGCAGTATAACACGGTGTTTCCAATGACGAAAGACGTCCGCGAATAGTAATGGATTCATGGCAGGCGGTCGGTCTTGGCAACCATCCTAGCTTTCCTTATGAAGCAAGAGGATTTGCGTGTATGGTGATCTTCTCGATGAAGATTTTCTCCTTCGGTCTGTTCTTTTTGTCTACTTCGACAGCTTCGATCTTGGCCAGCGTAGCAGTGCTCTCATCCCCCAGAAGCTTGCCAAAGACGGTGTTCAGCCCGTCCAGATGCGGCGCCTTGTCAAAGGTGATGAAGAACTGCGACCCATTCGTGCCGGGCCCCTTGTTGGCCATGGACACGGTGCCGCGGGCGTTGTGTTTCAGCGTGGGCCGGATCTCGTCCTCAAAGGTGCCGCCCCAGATGGACTGCCCGCCCTTTGGGTTCTCCGGCGTCGGGTTGCCGGGGCCGCCCGTCTGCACCATGAAGTTGGGGATCAGCCGGTGAAAGGGCGACTTATCATAGTATCCGGAGGCACAGAGGGCCAGGAAGTTCTGCTTGGCGTTTTAGCTTTTCGCTCTCATCGATGGAAGGGGCTTTTTGTGCGGTGTCAAGCATGTGTACTGTACCTCTGCTGTTTTTGGGACACTTTCGCAGTAGACTTCGATCTTCAAGTCGCCTAGATTGGTGTGTAGCGTGACGGACATGATGATGGGCACTGGTCCTCGGAACGGTGTTTGATATGGTTTATGGACGATGAGGTGGGCCGGGCCTCGGAGAACGTTTGGGTTGTGAAAGGCAAGCCGAATTGGCTTTTTGGCAGTGCTCGTTTTCGGTGGGCCCCACCTGCGATCTGACAGTGCAACTCAACCATGTGGCTCTCGGTAGGCACTGGCGGTCGATGCACGATACAGGCTCAAGCGATGAATGATTTCGGCAGACCGATGCCAGGACACAGCCAGGATTAATCTCATTTCATTCAACGCCTGGGAATGGATATATCACAGAAACCAGAAGAATTGTGGCTTGGTGCGGATCGAGATAAGCTAGACTCCAGAGATGCTGATGTGTGCATCTAATGTACAGATATGCTCGGGCTTTGCGCAACAAGCCGCTAGACTGCATCTCATGCCTGCCTGCCTGCCTTTCCTACCTAGGATTGACTATTGTCACAGGGGACCTTATATTTCGAAGGCTTTATCGCAAGGATCTGAGCGAGGTGCATTGGTTGCGCCCTAACAGGCAATAGGAATGAATTGGCAGTGCTCTCAGTCTCGGCAGCTCAGCAGCTCAGCAGCTCAGCAGTCGCCATCGGAGCTCCAAGCTTGTACATACTTTGAGGAGCTGGCGCAACAATGACGTAGTACCCGGGATATGGCAAGTGTAGCTATCCTCAGACTTCATGCCTCAAGAACTAGCAGCAATAAGAAGACTACACGACCACCATGAAGAACTCGGAATCTTACAAACCATACCACTCAACCTTCCCATGCATACAACGCATGGTAAAATGCAGTGCTAAAACATACGAAAATGTGATGCGCATGGGTTTTGGTTGCCCAAGGCCCATTTATCTCAGCCTGCAGTGTGTGGGTAACCCTGGATGACTGCCCCGCCTTCCAGAAATGTGGATCACCGTCAGCATTTTGTGGCCCCCAATAGTCCTAGGACAGGACTGGAGCACTTGAGCAAAGTGTCACAGCTGGAGGTACATAACCTCAACGGCTTGCAGCCAGCAAATGCGAGGTCAATTTTTTGAGGTGAGGAACCATTCCGAAGGATTCCTCAACGTTGGACACATGGAGAATTCTCGTTGGAGCTCCGAGTGTGCACAAGTGAGCTCAAATGGACTGTACCTGATCCGAGAGTCCGGGACTGGAAGAAATCCTCTACATACATACGAAGTATTCGTCCAAGGAACCACACACTGCGGACTCATCACTCCATCAAGTAGAGATTATCATAGTGGGACGGATTCAGGTGTCCCTCAAGCAGCTTTTATTGATAGACGCGACGAGCCTTTGTGTTCATGTTTCATACACTCCTACTCTTCAAATCATCTAGAGCCAAAAAGGGTCTACGTCAAAGAAAAGTAGTCCAGGAACAGGTGAATCAATGATTCAGATTTCTGTGTGCAATCGCCAGCATCAAGGTTCAGCTGTAATGGGCGATATTACCGCTCATAAAAGTACATACTGTGGGCAGGTATTCGTATACAAGGTGTTCAACACAAAGCCAATCATGCGTTCTTTTGTTGGAATTTGAAATAGAATGAAGAAAAAGTTTTCATCTTCTCCCGTCCTCGGGTCCAATTCTCTTTAGCAGTACCTGTCAATGAAACGTCGTCTGATGAGCATCGAGGAGAGGAAACATTGAGCGTTGTACTACCAGTGGCCCCGGGCAAGAAACAGAACAAAACTGCAGTGAGCTTGCATCGGATCAGCACAGCACATCGTACATTACCTCCTAGCACCGATACCACCGACGCCGGCGCCTTCAACTGCCAGCGCCAGCCGCGCAATTGGGTCCCAAGAAACAGGTCGCGGTGGTCGCCGCAGAGAGGCTCAGCCAGCCTACCTTTATTACCTCCATACCTTCATCTTGCCCGCTGCTCCCACGCTTGCAAGCCGAAGGGTGATGATCCCAGCCGTGTTGCGTTAGTTGATCCCTGCAGTCGACTGCACTTCACAGCTGTAAGAATTACGCGGTTCCGGCCCTCCATCAGCCAATTCAAGAGACAAGAAGAGGAGGACGAGGAGGAGCAAGCAAGCCAGCAAGCCAGCAGGAAGGAAAACCACTGGTCGACTGCCTGCCTGACGAATGTTTGTGTGCACGCCTACCTCGCAGGAGACCGTCGACTTTTAGGGTAGCGGAGGGCGCGCCGTCCTAGTTGCTTTCGGTAGCCCGCGATCCGCTGCACTGTTTGTCTGTTTCATTATCGCTGTTAATTACTTTCGCTGTCGCTCGTCGGCCGCGTCGAGCTTGTTGGCAATTTTTACCTTGCTACGCTGGTCACCTACATTATTGTCTACTACACAGTACATCCAGTACGTACTGCATGTGTCTGGTCCTTTTTAGCGACCGACCGACCTACTTGCGGTCTACCTACAACAACAAACTCCGCTTTACCCCATCGCTAAAGCGACACCTACCACATATCCTTACCTTGGAACCTTGCCTGGTCTTGCCTTACCTTGTCTGGGCCCCATCAAGTCCCCGAGCTCTCCAAACAAAGCGAACAGAGCCTCTAGCCCAACTGTGTGTGCGCGAAAGAAACAAAGAAGGAAATTCATCCAGCGGCAGCATCGATCGAGTTGTCGCCCAGCGAGGCAGTCACCATACCGGCAGCCCAACCACTGCGCAAAACGAGCCACCGAGCCCACGACATCTGACACCCCAATCCATCGCTGATCAACCCAGGCATTTTTGTCTGCGACAACTATTATTTATCGGCCACGGCAGCGGCGTCCACGGTCGACAGCCCGAGAGACCTGCTTTGGGAGCAGCGCACCCTCTTCTCACCAGCAGGTGCCCATCCTGGCATGTAATGATTGTTTCTACAAGCTGCGCATCCTCGACCACGACGACACTCTTGGCGATCTCCTCTCTCCCGGCGCCGACGGCCCCCGGCTGCCCCCGAAATCGAATACATGCTGCAGCATCGGGTTCAGAATAGGGCTCGTCCGTTGCAGCCGCTCACCCCTCAATAGTCCTAGACTCTCGGTCCTCCGCCGAGAACACAAACAATGACAGATAGGATCCCTGCCTCTGTGCGGGTTTCTGGGCCGCCGAACAGCAACTTTCTAGTTGGCTATCCAGGCATTTCGGCAACTTTGGTAAGTCCAACTGTCGGACTTGGGTTGGCTGGAGGCTGCAAAATGTCATAGCTCGTTCATCACCAGGACGGACTCTTCCCCTCCTTCGCCCTCGGCCGTCAACTCTATCAGATGGGGCCTTGAGGCGCATGTGGGGGTGCTGAAGGCCAAAACCATTCCCTTATCGGTCCCCCAGGCCCTGCGTTGCTGCGATATAGAGAAGCTGATTTTGACCGTGTGTGCACAGCCGAGGATAGAAGGAAAAGTCGAAATTCGGCCGTCGCAAGGCTACTCTGCACCAGTCGCGGTGTCCCTCGTGCGCATATGTCTTCAACGGAGAGAAACGATACATCCGGCCGCCAGAAATCTAGCCAAGAAGCATCTAGGCACTCCGAGAAGAGACACGACAGATGTCGTGGGTAAAGAATTGTTGCTGTTTCGGTGCGCATCTGGAAGGGAAGCCGAAAGTGTGATTGCCATGGACTTGCCATTCGTATTATTTATTCCGTTCGGTCGAGGAGGCGAAGAAACCAACAGGAGGATACCGCCGGCTTCGTTACAGCTCGCGAGCAGAACCGCTGAGACATTCTACGAACTAGTGGTGACAGTTCAGCAAGGAGCCAGCCAGCAGAACAAGTACGCCTTCCCCATACCGCTCCAGAGATACGACACGTTGTCAACCTTTGGAATGTACAACCGGCCCGAGACGAAAATCGCCACTGCCGATAACATTGTCACATTGGGCATATCATTACCGAGGTGGAGCTATGGGCCCATGGATCCCATAACGGTGTACATCAAGATCGCGCCCAACCTCGACTGGATGTCAAAGGCGAGAAAGGTCACGATACAAAAGATCACCTTGGCCATCGAAGAGGAAATCACGTACAACCCCGAAGGCGACGAGCCGACGAAGGAAATCAATAGGTTGCATAAGCACGTCCAGCAGGTTGGAACAAAGCTCCCAGAGGCCGGTTACGTCACCAACATGGGCGTCATATTTCCACACAGGGACTTGAGAGATTCACAAGGCATCGTCAGGAGGGGACAGCCCGCGTTCCCAAACTATGAAGTCTCTTCTTTCACTACAACATCAACTCTTTACAAGATTGAGTTCTTCCTGAACATCAAGGTATGTTTTCGCCCCAACATGAATGAGATGGTGTGGTGCTCACCATTGGTAGGCCTCCATGACTTCAGCCAAGGACATCACGTTGCGTCAACCGATTGTCATATGTCCCATGGATCACCAGGCATGCAAAGAAGAAATGGACGCCATTGAGCAAGCTGCCAAGGATGCCTCCTCGGTAGATCCTCATAACCCCATGCTGCCTGCCAGGAATATCGTTTTGGCAACCGACTACAATGCGCTCAGAACTCTTGGCTTATGTATGGTCGGTGGGCAGAAAAAGCCACTGATCGAATAATGATCTCAAGCGCTCCTATATGGATAACTTGGGTCGAGGCGACGGCATCGTCAGGGCTACCACGTCGAGCCTATGGCTCACCTCAAGTGTTGATGCATTGAAGCAACTCAAGGTCACCCAACAAGTCACCTTTTATATGCGCTGGAGCAACCGCCATACCGGCAGTGAAGCAATTCGGCGCACACTTGCACTCTTGAGCTCACGTGCCGAGGAAATCAAGGCGCCAACTGCTCTGGTCTCGGAAATTCGAGTGCTGTCGACACCACCGATGCGAAAAGTCGTTACTGTCTGGGAGTTAATCGAGGGATTGTGCCCACAACAAGGGCAATAATGATAATTCCAATGGACAAGCGAGCTCCGCGAGTTTGCTAGCCTTCGAGTTGTATGAAAATGACGAAACGATCTGAGATGCCTATAGACCAGGCGTTCTTCTTCTTTTCGGGACATGCATTGGTCAACCATCACGATTGGCGGCGTTGCGAACGAGATTCAACAGCCATGGATCAGGGCTCACTCACACGCATGCGCCAGTATCTGTTTGGAGTCTGGGCTTGTTATGAGGCGACTGTGTTTGAAGGAGTTGAATGTGAACTTGATTTGGATTCTAGGGGCAGAGGCACTCCTGGAATGTCTCGAAATCTTGTAGACAATGGCTCGGCTGCCATATGGAGTTCCCCTCTGGCGGTTGCAATGAGGGTAAATTTGCGCACAATGCGCCATGTATATATTTTTATATTTCGTAGTATCACCACAAGCGTGTCTGCTACGTGTAGGCGGACGAGGTCAAATGACAACTATGACAAACATCTTTACTTCTTTCACGCACGTGTGCCATTGATATAATTGCCGTGGTTTGGTGTTTTGCCAAGATTGATATGTCAACCTGCTACGCCCAGGTGATGACAATATTCCGGTTTCTTGCGGAATCGGGGAGGCAATTTCTCTTCTCATGGCAGCCAGGAATATCTTTTTGTCGGGGCACGGCCAGATAAAGCGATATGCACCATCTTAAAGGACTGCTCACTTATATTTCAATCACCTTGTTTATCATGGTAGCGCACGGGAATTGGAAGCGTCGCAGACTCGGTTCTAAGGTTTACCATGCAATATTACCCGTTCTTGACAACGAGCTTGTCGAGATGCCTACGGAACTATTGCGCATACATGCCAGTGCGATGTCAAGCATTGAGTTGTCTGGGCGAGAGCCAAAGAGCTGCGGTGATTCGTACAGATACTTGCTGGCCTGAGCAACAAAACAGAGATAGTACTTGAACATAGCAAACAATAATAGAGAATGATGGTCTTGTTGATTGCATAAAACATTTTGTATAGGTACGTGATCCAAAGATCAGATCATTTCGAACTATCTCTCCTTTCGCTTTCGGATGATATCTAAGTTATTTCTCCGTATGGTCGAAATAGCCAATTCCGTTGGAAATTGGCAACGCTTATAGCGATCGGATAGGCCCGCAAAAACTATTACGTACTCTGTCTGTACTGCAATTTCTACTGTTTCGCAAGCATTCATTCATAGGGTCATCGGTTCTTCTGACGCCTTTGCTTTGCCCCGTAGTCATCGAGTATACTCGACGATCATTTTGCCACTGCGAAGCAAGATGATCATATTGTACATTTGTACACTTCCAATAGCCGTAGAGGTGGGGTCGTGTCGCAATTCTAGTAAAGAAGATTGGCATTGCCCCGCCTTGGTAGTGTATGTCTATTTCCCTGCCACCTGCCACTGAGACGGCGAGTCAGTTCTTGGATAGTATACTCAGAGCTCGTTCCTCAATTCATGGCAACTTGTGAATCAGCAATACCACGGGACAAACGCTTCGACATGTGAACTCCGGTACCCAGACATGCGTCCGACCTAAGTGTCAGACCAGCTTATCCTCCCTGGCCCTCCCCGGGCCCTAGGAGCTGACATGGCCCCGCCGCACCAGGGGCCAAGCTGCTGACCCCTCTTAGCTTGAGATAAGACAGCGGCTTCCAACAAAAAACGGTGAGATGGCCGAGTGGTCTAAGGCGCTGTGTTTAGGTCTGTTCCTGTTCGCCGGGGACAACTTTGTACCGCAGTCATTCGTGGCGTGGGTTCGAATCCCACTCTCATCAGAGAATCCTGATTTCACGATCGGGTTGGTGTTTTGATATTTTTGTCGATTTTTCCGGTCGACAAACGGTCGAACCCGGACGGAGCGGCCTGTCCCGGAGCACACGACGCTAGTGCCAGCTAGCGCATCACTCAGGCAGATAGAGCACCCCAATAGCTATCCGGCAATACCAATATCCTTGTGGTTGCAGTATTGCTTCGTATTTTGTCGTTGAATTGAATCTCACGATGTCGTCGATGACCGCTCCCGCCATTCTTCATTATCCCAGGGCCTCAGCACCCAAGCGAGCGGCACCCCGCTAGCGCGCGCCGCCCGCCTGGGACGCCCCACTTGACTTTAGCGCCCCTGGGCCCTGTCAAACAGGAAGGACCAGCAGTACGTACCTGTATCAGACTCGACAATTGTTTCAACACACTGCGAAACATGGACAAGCTGCGTTTCGAAACCGAACACCAATTCCGATCGTGAGATCGGGATTCGCTGATGAGAGTGGTATTCGAACCCACGCCACGAACAACTATTTCCTTGCCTTTTGAATCCCGGCACCAACAACTTTTTCTGCAGCGTGCTCTCGTGATCATATTCTATAACATACAGCACAAAGCAAGTCTAAGTCCCGTTGGCACCATTTTTACCATAGCTGGAAGCGAAACTATTCAAGCGCCAATGGGGTCGCTGATCGAGCATCGACAGTGCTCAGGGATCCCCTAAGCACTGTCGATGTCGCCTTCTTGCTGCGCATTAGTGAGAACATCATTCGCAATCAAAAGTACCATTTCCTGCCTTGCAAGAACTGTGATAGGCAGGGGCTGCGTTATATCATAATCATGTATTCAAGAAGATGTACTCCTGTGAGAGGATTGTATAGAACCCAGGTCTGAAGAAAGCCGGTACATCCTTCTTCCAAGGTCCCAAGTGACCTTGTGATGGGGTATAAGGATCTCGAAGGCAAAACAGCATGGGCATATGGCGATAATTTGAAGCTTGTTTGCTTATTTGTGATAACATGTAGAGTTGATATAGTGTTTTTGTAATTGCGAGCGCGACAGTTGGCGCACGGGGGCCAGGACGACAAAAAAGCTATCACAAGTGATGGCTTCTAAAGGTTGGTTTAGTTTAGTTGGGTTTACTGCAGGGTACTACCACATGAAGGATTCACAGTAGGTGATCCGAAAGTACATAGAAGAAGAACACAATACGATCCTGTCGAGGATCGGAAGAACGTCAAGGTATCTAGGGGCTATCCGTGGCCCCTGATAGGGTAGGCCACGAACCAGCCCCGTGATTGGCCCGTCTAATCTACCTGAGTAGCCACGCATCAAGAGTCCATGGCGATGTAGGCAGTGGTGATTTCGCCCAGAGAATGATGGGGAAATGATGATTGGACATGTCCATTCTAGTGGGCCTGGTCTTTGTCCTTGGAGAATGTGTATGGAGGAGAAGCTGCGTGCTCGCCGTGCGGTGATGAATCGTTGGTGAAATGACTGTTTGACGTCTCTCAGTCCTCCGAGCTCCGCTCTCCAGTGCCAAATTGCACGGGCGAATACCAGTAGTTTCTTTTTGTTTGCTGCGCAGTTGATCTCGAAGCCCCTGCAGGTCTTCGTCTAAAAGGCAACTGAGTGCCAATCTTCTTCTTCCCTGGTGTGCCTCTATCGCAGCAGATATTGCAAAAGACGACTTTGCATGTTTCTCTTACGAGAGCTCTTCGATATTTGACTTGTCCAGATGGCTAAGGACTTCAATGATGGCGCGGAGTATTTGTAAGCGAGTGTACTGGATCTAAGTATATTCTTATGGGCTGTCCGAATCAAGTTGGTGAGTAATTTCCCGAATACTTCTCGATGTTATTATAAGGCACGAAACTTGTCTGCCTGCTTGATACCGTCAATGTAATTACGATTCAGAAGCAGAAATACACCTGGTCCCACCCTCATCATCACAGCTCGCTCAGTCGACATGATCTCCGCGTTGAGTGATATGTTTAAGCAAAGTATATAAACGGCACCAAAGTCAGCAATTGTTCGCCTTCCAGTACCAGCAAACGTACTCATTGACAAACACTAGCCTTGTAGAAACATGAAGCATGTTCGTCTTGTTTCTATTACCAAAACGAACGTCCACTTTGATCAGTCTTAAGAACGCCGATCAGTCATGAATCAAGCAAATAGTTTGGGATGCCAAGAGGGCATTCACAGTTGGGTCATGGTTGCACTGCAGCTCAACACCTAGCAGCTGAGCTCCGGTATGCGGGTTGAGGCAAAGGTCCCCACTTAAAAGTTTCGCTCCGCCATCGTGACAGTCCAGTTTGTATCTACACCACACTCGAGCTGAACCAGACAAACCCCGAAAACGAGTCCTCTGCAGGTTCGATACGACGCGCGAACACTTTAAGCCCTGGTTCTCGTCCGTCGCTTGCGCCTCGAGGGCACCAAACCGAACAATGGCATTCGACGACGAAGATCCCACGGCAGCGGCCCTGCCCGCAGTCACCAGCGACGCCGCGGGCTCGACTGCGGGAGGCGACGAGGCACCGCCGACGGCCGAAGACGACTTGGCAGACGAAGAAGTGCAGGACTTTCGCAAGTTCGCATCGGCGCTACAGAAGACACAGGTTTCGGGCAAGTCGATACGAAAGGGCGAGAAGGACTTTGAGTCGCACGGCACGCGGCTGCAGGAGGGCTACCTCGAGGCCAGCCGCAAGGCCATGCACGACACGCTGAGCTTTACGCGGACGCATCCGCCTCCGAGCTATATCAGGGGCTGGTACTTCCCGGAACATTTCAGCGACGAGGCGGAAGTAGGGTGGAGCGACAGGGTCGTCGTCGTCGAGGAGGCGAAGGGCGCCATGTTCAAGGCCATGGGACGAGCCATGAGGGGCCGCGGTGCCAACTTCGCACCGGCGTGGGATCGCACGTGGTTACTGCCCGAGGAGGCGTTGTACCTGGTCGAGCGCGGTGATCTGCACCTCTGGTGGCCGGAGCGCGAGATCGAGGACGTCTTTCCTATAAAGACGGAGGGATCAGAGGACGACATAAAGGCTTCGCGCGATGAAATGGGCATGCCTCTAAGTTTCCAAGCGGCATATGCGCTATTCATTGGAAGGGATGGCGAGAGGGGGAAGATTACGCTCGAAAAATACCAGGTCTACGCCCACCTGCGACGATGTGGATATTTTGTGTTGCGCGCGGCGTTCGCAACAGCAGATTCAGATGCCGTCACTCAAGGGACACAGCCAAAGTCGATATGGAGCTGGCTCTTCTCCCTGCTGCAAAGCGATCCAAGAATTCCGCCCGCATCGTACCCGGCCGAGGGCCCGTTGCTCAGGCCGGGCTTGTACCGTTCGTATCAGCCTGTCTTCCAGCAACTTCACCTCATCCAGCGACACAAGCCGACACCACACGTTGATGCTTCTAACCCGGCTCAGCCGCCGTTCGATATCTTCTTCCACGTGTTCAAGTCACGGCCTAACTTCAGCAAGTCTAACCCACCACCGCCCGACTTCCGAATATCAGTCGTTAACGCGCGGACGACGTCGGTCCCGACCATTTCTGAACTTTCAGCTCTGTTGGAGTCCACACCTTGGAATCCGCCAGATGAGAAGATGGCTGCCGGGCAAGGAGTGGGCTTCGTGCAAAAGAGACTCAAGCACGGTTGGAGGAATGCAATCGTGGCCGTGGTTGACAGCGGCTTTACGAGTTATTTACGTTTCACGGAGATGGCATTTGGAGAGGAGAGGCTCTACGAGACATTCGATCGGGCGCAAGGGAAGGGTGGCAAGAAGGGAGGCCGTGGTGGTGCCGGTGGAAGAGGTGGGAGGGGTGGACGGGGCGGCGGCCGTGGCCGAGGAGGGCGCGGTAGAGGGCGTGGTGGATGAAGTCGCCATACAATCGAAGTATGACTGTGACACATCAGACGAGGCAGCTTGTATGATTGTCTCTTCCTCGGGCGCTCGTAAAAGGCGCCCCACGCTGTCAGTGCGACGATCTGGATTCTACATGCTCCATCTGCCGCATGCTGCTCAGATGGGCTTCCAGCATGCTTAACATTGTGGCATGTCGCTTGAGCCGAGAAGGTCGCGGACTGGCAAGTCATATACTAATAGCACTGAAAAGCTCTGACCAGAAGAGCTTGCGAAAGCCAGTGATCATCGGCATAGAGGTGCAAGCTTTCTGTCTCATGGCATAGATATTACCCGGACTCTGATGGGACTAATGCTCCTCAGACCTCCCTTTATAGGATCCGGACGGGCTCTAGATGACGTACTCAATGCACCAGGGACAAGGTTCACATCATGAATTTAGTGTATGACTTTCTCTTGGGCCACTTGGGACGATGCGGTGGCTTGCCCGGGTCAGGTGGATCAATCACACAATATACTTGAATTAACGGGCAACATCCAATCAATACATTGAGCTGTTGCGTACTACCAGCAGCTGAGCTAGCTCATCCTTGTGTCTCCAAATTACTTCTCACTGATATGAGCGATCGAATGTTCCCATGTTTTGCATGAGCTCTTCATAGAGATTTCAGAGTAAAGGTGAGGCGCCGAACCAGCCTTGTGAAGATAGAATGATCCACAATGCCCTGAATTGGTCCACCATCAGGCCATACCAAGCAGAGCTGAGCAACCCAAGGCGAGTGGCAAGTATGGATGAAGGTGAGTGAGCTCAGGCAAAGTTGGAACTTTGAAACAGTAATTGTGTAACAATACATCTGTCCCGAACGTAAAGCTCGAGCTGTTAAAGCACGGTTGTGCTATAGAGTGGCAAACAAGTAGCTAGGACCATGTGCAAAATTCGTTCATAGTCATGCAACAATACATACGTTGGTTCGGATTTGTATTGACTTGGGATGGTCGTACAAATCCGGTTCGGGGGTCATATGTACTGCTCTCGCGCTCGCCGCTCTTATATTTATGCAACAAGAGACACTTTTGTCCGCATTTGTATTGACTTAGGACGACCGTACGATCTTCGGTTTGAGGGTCATATATACTGTTCTCGCGCTCGCCGCTTTATTGCCATCCATCCCTTTTAATCCAATCCCGGTGAACCCACATAATCATTGCAAAATATACCCATTTACAGATGCGCGTCTCTGGGCCTCACACGCGCATGTCTGAGTTATTTCGCAACGCTTCCCTTGCGGAAGAGCCTGCTTGCTTGCTCGCTCGCCTTATCGTCCCCAGAAAGAGGGTTACATTGGAGGTGACGCGAATGCGCAAGAGATAAGATGGCCCCAAGACAATAGATATTTGTATCTTACTGTGGAACTTTGGGGGAGGGCGCGCCCAGCAAGCAGGAAGGAAGCAGCCAATAATCTTCTGGTCGGGGCGTCCGTTCAAAAGGTCACACACGAAGGGGGCCCGCTTGTGAGACGATGCGAGCCTGTTCATTTTCTTTCCATGGCGTCAGCAATGGTCACACTCTCTTCTGTTGGACCAGTTATGTATTTCGGTTGTTCCCTCTTCTTCTCCCCTTTTCTCGTAACTTCTGTGAACGCTTGGAATGAATTGGCACCCGACGGACTGGTTCCGGGGCTTTTCGGGCATCGGTCCAATTGAGTGTACTGCAGGTATTTTATTCTCATTGTAGTTTTCGCACTCAGCCAATACCGAGAGCGATGCAGCTAGTGTGACTACTTGTTCGGATACGATGTCTCGTGTTTTGATCAAGCAAATCACTACCAATTCCCCCAAGAGCCCATGGTACGAGTGATGGGGCCTATCGATTCTCTCTGTGCGGGCAACACTCGATTTGGGCACCACTAATATCCTAACCGGTCTTGGCAGTAATACAGACATACGGACTGTGTATGTACTAAAAGGTACGTGTAACACTATAGAACCGCGAACGCGAAAAAGAGTCTCAAAGCGCCGATACAGTCTGATTAATGAGATGAACAATGAGTTGTATACACTGCGAGTTAAAAGATTACATAAAGTTCAATGGTGATAAAAACTCGAGAGATTTGATTGACTTGTTTGGGTAATGAAGCCAAGAAGGAATACCGAGGGAATGACCTAAAATGTGGCTCGCGTATGTAATAGGATCCCATGGGGCTTGGCGCCAATAATAGTACCTTTTTTTTCTTTCGAGGGTTGGCTTTTTTTTATCAAATTCAAATGCTGTTGGCGGAATCCGTTCCACGTTCCCATTCCGGCCAAGGGTCGTAACACCAAAAACCCAGAATGTTTACAAGTCACAATAACCCTGGTAAGCTGTGCAACGGAATGTCTTCATTTCTTGCGAGGTGCTCAGCATCGTGCAGTAGAAGATTGGAAAGGAATCTTCCCACGATGGCGTCAGATACATAACCTGATGTGATTCTTTGGCGCTGTAGGTAATGGATATTTATTTATATCTGGAACCTAGCAGACGGGGCCATGGCAAGGTCTTAAATGCCATTTGGTATTTTCAATTTTGTTACTGTGTGTTCTTCTTCTTTCCTTCTAGTTTCTTCATTTTTTACCCATTGATTGTCAAGTGGGACCCGTTGATGAGCGGCCTCCCCTACCCCCCTGTTCGACTATCTCTCACTGCCACTGGCCTAGCCCTCGTGGAATCCCTGATCAACAGCCGAGCGAGATTACACCTTCAGACCGAAATCCGCAGATTTTGTTTGTACACCGCATCTGGGGGGATGGTGACAACTGTCAGATCCCACGCACGATTCGTAGATACTACACCGTAGAAAGTAGTGCCCTGTAGAGTGTCAACAGAAGGCCAGTGGGGAGAGAGAGCGAGAGGAGAGCAGAAAACTGCAGTGATTTGTGATTACGATGCCGCCATATCCACCCTGTGATGACGACCCTGCTGGGGTGTTGTTGTGCTTGGTCAGACATGCAGAGCATAATCCGGCCGTAAAGGGCATGGGGTCGCGATAAAACGGACAAGACACAAGACACGAAAAAAAGACGACTACCTCAAGACTCTTTATTGCTGACAGCTGTTCCATCTTTTCCTGGCGAAGAGTAGTTGTCGAGATATGCCGACCATTCTGCCACCCCCTCCCATCCCAGAGCTGAAACCGGGCAGACGGGAAGACGAATACTCTCAGAGTCGCAGTATAACCTTGAGCTGAAAGCTGAATGCAATCGCAGGTCGGGAAGCCAGCTGACCAATAACCAGTCAAAGGTGGTGCGGTGCGTGCGGTGCGCAGAACAGAAGAGAAGAGAAAGAACAGGCCGGGGTTTGGGTTGGAATGACATGACCTAGGCCTAGCGCCCGTCCTTTCGGGGAGGTCGATCGCCTCTAGGTATGTTAGCCCGTTAGCTCCCTCTCCCCAACGGTCCAACAAGGTACCGAGAAGGCAGCGTATTTAAGGCACGGTAGTAGGCCAAGTCGCCAAGCCCTGTAGGCTTCGGAATACACTTGCAGGGGGTGTGTTGCGTTGCGGTTTGCACCTTCTTTCGCATTTGGAATGGGAATGCTATGGAATCATGGGGTTTATCGCCACTTGCGAGTTGTCGCATGCGTATTGGATTTTCCCGATTGATGCGAGATGCATTCATCTGAAGTAATGGGTGTGGAAAGACAGCAAGGCGAGAAGATAAGATATAGACTGTATATATACGAAAACCATTCTGCGACAATCCCAAGAGAACCGACACAAAGAGCTTTGGTGTAGTAATCTGTAATAAATGATCATGTCTTGATGGAAATGGGTGGTGGACTATGACGCGTTGACACACCCGCCATCGTGTGGAATGCGAAAAGGAAATTGGCTACTGGTCATTGTTGGAGCCAATAGTCTCTGGTATTGGCCCGGTTAGGGAGCCGCTTCCTGGGTTGTATTTATTAGCTGGCAGTCAAAGTTTCCATGCGAGATACGCCTGTGGAGCGCGCGCGTTCGGTTGGTTCCTTCTTGGATCTGTGACGGCAGCATGATACAATTTTTTTATCTATGCGATCGCCTGGCATACGCGTTTCTCTCTATCTTTTAAGAACCAAATCATGTATGTATGTACGCTTCTGGAGGCATGTACAGTGTCAGACTGCATGATTCGGCTGTCCCATCATAACATGGCAGGCATCCAACGTAAGTGATCATCAATCCCAGTCAACTGATGCTGCAAACACGACAGCCAATGAAGTGAGACCAAGACACAGCCATTTTGACAGCTAGATTGAGTCTCGACGCCATCGAACGAGAAACAGAAACAAGAAAGTATATCGCGAGGAACAAACAAGAATGCGCAAATGATAGCATCTCAACAAGAGTTACGACAAAACAAGAGGTTTAAAGTAATGTAGTATGATGTGTGCGTTGAGGCATGTGTCGCTGGTTGATTTTGAGTAGAGTAGGTAACCTAGGTAGGTACCTACCTCTTTGCCGTGGTCCGTTCGGAAGATTGTGCAATATGCGAAGATCAATGATCTAACCTGTTTCAACTCAACCCTATACGAACAGCGCCATAACCATGTACTTGCTCAGCTCTCCCGAGTTGCCAGCTTTCCCAGGACTGACGGTATCATGGCAATTCGGTAGAGACGAGCTTCTAGTATATATCTGTGATAACGAACGGAGTCATTGATATAAACCGCCCGCTCAACCAGATCTCCAGCAGGTTGCGGATAATAGAGTTGCAAAGTTTCTCGCTTAGAGTTTTGGATGATATGAGGTTGCGGCAGAATTTAATAGCGCTTGTACCCACAGAAGGCGGCGCCCCCAATCACAGTCTCGTACTTGCCTAGGGGGTTCCCGCTTAGCAAGAAAAGTAAGTGCAACGCCCCCACTCCCAGGCAGTTCTATGTTTTTTTTCCCTTCGTTTTTTTTCCTCCCCTTCGCCGCTTCTCAACTCGAAACCTGACAACACGTTTCATTTTACAGTATCCAACATTCTATTCCTGCAGTTGCCCTTCTGCCGTCCTCGAGAGTCTGGACCACGAAAAGTTTCCCATCTCTGCGCTTACACACACACACGCGCGTCTCTCGCCTTGTTCTTGTTTTATTTTCTTGACCGCGGAATTTTCCAACAGCTCTGTAATATTTCATCACAACCAACTGTTTCCCTTCCCTGTCCACCAGACCGGATCCATCAAAACCGCGTGGCCCGCCGTTCTCCGTGGCTCCCCACGCTACTACCTAACTTACTTTATTTACTCAGCAGAATACACTGGGCATCTTGACGCTACTTCCCACTACAGACACAACACTTGTGGCAGCAAATCTATCATCCGCCTACTCTGCTGAGTGGCCAAACCCGAGTCCTCAACTTGACCGTGACGTGGCTGGCAACCTGGCGACAACGTTCGACTTGATTGTCTGTTTGCCTGCTCACTTACACCTCTGATTTTCGCCGAAAGCGATTTTATATTGCTGGCAGCTTCCGTCCCTTCCTCGTCCGGAGTGCAAGTTGAGACGACCATGGACGACTCCGAAGCTGCGGCACGCGGCCGCACAGACGCGATCGCCAGCCCCAAGGGAGACTCAGTCACTCCGGCTACCGAGAGGTATGTATTGCACGCTGATGCTGCTATTTCCAGTTGTTTCTCTCTCATTGCTCTTCATCCTTCGTCTCCTTTCTCATCGCCGGTCTCATCGTGTCTTTCACATCACCATGTGATGTCACAGTTGTGGGCATATTACCTACACTAAAGCATAAGGCGCGGCAGCCTCTGGGCCGGGGCTGCTTCCTGCCGCCGTTTTTATTTCATGAAACCTACCTACCTACCTGCTACCTGTCGATGACTGCGCCCGTGGAGGAGGACTCGGTTACCTCACCAATATTCCGGCGAGCGGCAAGTTCCTTTCATTACCACCAATACCTTGTTGTCAAGGACAACTTCCTATACTGTCGCGTTTCTCCATTCAAGGCCCGACGCACCAGTGGCAACTCGTGGCTTCGTTGGTCGCAGCAACCACAACAATCAAAAACCTTTTCCCCCATCACAATTGGAATCATCTGCATTTCTTTAATCCGCATCCAATTACCAGTCAGTCAGCACAGCCGTCAACTGGCCAATCGACAAGAAAACCTTCCACGTTGCACCAAACGCACTCAGATGACTTGTGCCCGAATCGTAGTATCTCGCGGCTGCTCCCCATTCTTCCCATTCCGACTCCAGTCGTCTACCTGACTTGACTGCCTTCCTCTCCCGACCCTTGCCCCATCAACAAACGCCGCGCGCTATACTCGTTCTTCTCCAACCTGTACCAGCTTACCGGGCGCACCCCGGTGTTTGCGCGATGGCTTCGGCACACGCAAGATACTCCATGAGACGGTGAGGCATTCTTCCACACATCTTCCAGAACATGACCGGGCCTCTTGCTGCCTTCCCAGACGGCTCAGTGTCGATCGCTCCCCCTTCGCGTCGTTTGGCTTGGCTTGGCTGGGTATCCGTCTGTCAACCATAATGCCTTGCTGTCACAGCACCTCTCCACTTCACACAACCACCTCTCGTTGGCCCCCAACACAACTACATCCTTACATTATGGGAGCTCCAACTTGCTCTTGACTCGGCCTGAGACAGTCTGATACGTCCACGCCCTGACGGCTTCTGTACTCATCATACAGGCTCTTCTGGTCTATTCAACTGCTTGAGTCTTCGTCGACGAAGCTTATTTACTAAAGCCACCCTCGGCCAATACTCCCCAAACGCAGCCTCGTCCCTGACTTGCAAAGTTGTCAACTCGGAGAGAACTTGAGCCCGATGGCCCAGCGTGGTTGTAGTAGCAACGATGCTTGTCTGATTGCCGCCGGCGGTATACACGTCAAGTGTTGTGTTGGATCAGCTTGTTCAATCTTGGCCCTTCGGATATACGATCCTGTTTCCCAGAATTGGTATGACAAGACCCAGTGGTCGGCCTCTCGCATACTAATACGATCTTTCTTTTGTCTCCAGCCTTTGTTTTTTTTTTTCCTTCTCTCGCTCGACAAACCCTGCAGAAGACATTTCCCCCAACAGTCATGATTCATATACATCCTTTTTTACCAGATTGCTGACCAGAAGTGTAACACAGTCGAGGCCAAACCACTCAAGGACCCGGAAAAGTCGACGATGATGACGGCGACGAAGGTGTTCTCAGTCCACCGCCGTCCAGCTCAGTCTCTAGTGTAGACCCTGCCATGCTAGGCGATGAGATTGTGGTTGGGACCGAGAATGCCACTTCTAATGCCAACGGCGATAAGTCGTCGCCGTTACAGGTCACCTCAGACAAGGAGGACGTAGAGATGACTGAAGCTGGTGTCCAAACACCGGCCTCACACTATCCTAAGCGGAAGCGACTCTCTGTATATGAGAATCTCGGCGAAGACAAACTCGACGGAAGCCAGCCTGCTGAAGACGCTAAAGCCCGACATGCCAAGTTGACTGGAACGCACATGCGCCCTCCCCACATGAAGGGGATCCTGCTGGGATATTGGCGGGATTCTCCTGTACCCAACGATGCTAAGAAACATGCCGTCATAGGATTTCCGGATATTAGAGATCGGCTGCGTACGAGGATCCAGGCCTTTACCCGCGAAGGAGAGCAGATTAACAGCAGACTGTTCCCAATCCCCCCTGGCCCCGGTGGAAGCTGGACCACATTCGACCGTACAGTCTTTGAGGATCACCTCGTTGGTTTGGACCACAATGAAATCAAGGAATTCATCAAGATTCGCCTGAGACAGATGGAAAACGAGGAGTTGGAGGTTAATCAACGTCAGGCCGAGTTGGATGCCATTAAGGAGGCCAAGCGAAATCTCCAGATCAATCCTTACCCCGAGACCGCGATTCCCCCGGCCATTGCGTACGGCAAGATAGTGCCAGAGAATCACCAACATGGAGGACGACCCGAGTCGAAGCGCCGGCGTACTGGTAGTTCTACCATATTTGCTATTAACAACAACGCCTCTACGCCGCTCGTGCCATCGCAGACAAGCACACCTACGCCCCGGTCAGACGTGCGGCGGCCACCGCCTGGCTCGGCCCAGTCCGAACGGAGGTCTCCAGTTTTGCCAGCACTTCAGTCCCAGACACCGTTACAGCCTCAACCGCCAGCCCAGCCATCACAATCCCCGACACCTGCTCAGGCCCCCGTGTCTGCCCCAACACCGCCGCAGCAGACACAGCCTCAGCCACAGCAGATTATCCAGCAACCGCAGCAGTCCTTTAACTCCCAACCAGCTGTGTCCCAAGTCTCGCCCGCGCCAATGTCAAGTCGCGTTGACGACAAGTCGTACCTAGGAAACCTTCCGGGCCAGCGCCCGACCAGAATTCTGGTCGGATGCTGGTCCCGCAGCAGTGCTAAGAAAGACCACGACAAACACGCAGTGTATGGTATTCTCGGCGCCAATGATATGTTCAGAGTGAAGCTGGTAAGGGAAACAATGGACGGGCGATTCGTCGATGGTAACTTTCCTACGGGGGCTGGAGCCTTGTGGATTCCCTACGAAGAGGTGAACTTCCTTGCTCACATCCGCGACCTCAGCAGGAGTGAGATGAAGGAATACGTACGCGTTCGGCAATATCAGATCGATAGTGGCGAGATTGAGGACGAGCGTGTCGCAAACGAGACCAAGGCCGTATACGAAGCTCAACGACGGGCAGCCCTCAACCCCAAGGCTGCCGCAGGCCCTCCGGTCCATGCAGGCCGACACAGTCTCAACGCATTCGCAGAGGAACCTCAAGTCAAGACCGACCCCAATGTGCATGATTTGAGAGATCACCGACGTGGGGTCTTGCAAGACATTCGAGGCCGGCCCGTATCAGAAGCTGAATATCGTCAGAACGGCCGCGCGGCTAGCATCGATCCCTTGGAACGTACCAACAGTCTTGCTCGACGTGAAGTTCACAAGCTGGAGGCTGCTCAGCTGCGTCAAGATCGTAACCTCAGCCAACGCGGACTGTCGAGTGCTTCGATTCATACGCCTCCGCCGGCAATCGTGCCGTCCGACAATCGCGCAATGCTGCAAGAGAACATGGTCCGTCTGAACGGCGTTTGGAAGAACCAGGAAACGGCCAGGCATCACGGCCAACAGCAGGCTGCACAACAACAGCAGCAGCAACAGATGCAAGCCCAGGCGCAAGCACAAGCTCATGCGCAAGCTCAGGCTAATGCACAGGCGAATGCTCAGGCCCAGGCTCAGGCTCAAGCCCAAAGCCAGGCACAGATGATGCAGATGCCACCGCAACAGCAACCGCCCCAGCTGCCTTCGCAACAAATGGCCCCCACTCCCAACATGGAAGAGGTCAGAGTTCTCGGCAATGTCACGTACAGCCGGAAACAGACTGGGCCCTTTGCTGGCAAGCTAGTCAGCCGTGGAGAGATCATCACTATCGACGGTGAAGACTATGTCGAATATCGGGTGCTTACAAAGCCCACATTCTTCTAGTCGAATCGAACCACGATGTGGCAAGTCAGTTCTTGTGCACGCTTGGCTTTTCGCACAAGAGGCTTCTACGAAATCCATTGCCCGACGGATTATCTACCTATATACCAAACACACAGGCACTTTCGGTCAACATTAGATGGCCGCTGCCAAGCAATGAATAATACGCGCGTATCGAACGTGTCCACTTCCATCACGTTACTGCCAGAGACTTATGAGTATACACGGATTGGATTTGATATATGGGCTGAAAACACAAAGGGTACGAAGGATTTGTGCCTCGCAGCGAAACATGTCACCGTCGAAGATGGCTCCTGTATCAAATCATGACACGGGCACAGCAATGAGGGCAAAAGAATTATTGCTAAGAGCGACAATTCGTTATTCTTGGTCGCCGTTTCTGTCTTAGCGGAATGTACATAATCTAGCACCTGAACTAGGCAGTCAAAACTTGAAACAATTGACTTAATCCAGCCAACAGTATAAAGCCTTGGTGAAGCTCATGAAGAAGCGTGTCCATATTCCGTGCGACAAAGTGAAGTATGTCGTCTTGATCTCTGGTAGCAGGTTTGCGGCACATGCTAGTCCTCGCCGTCTATGCGAATCAATAGGCGGTGCACGTTGTGTCTTCGATCTTGAACATTTTGATATATCTGCAAATTGCTATATAATATTGTATATATATAGAGGGTATCCACATGATCTCCAGGCAAATCTAACTACTGTGCATCTCCTAATATGCAAGAGATACTGTTCAAATACATCAAATATTGAAAGATCTTGCACTCAATCGCCCGGACTATTGACCCAAAGCACCCAAGGTCCTACAGTCCAAGGAGATCTCAAATCTGCAGCAACAGCCACGATACACACCAGAGACCGACGGCGGCGCCGAGCCCGCAGAGACCCAGCGGAGGGGCGATGCCGCCGGCGCTGCTGACGGTCACGCTCGAGGATGTCGGAGCTTCGGGCGTGCTGCTGCTCGATACCGTGGCGCTCAGTGTGCTGCCGGTGACTGTGCTGGCGGTCGCGGTGGCGAATACGCTGCTGCTGCTGGTATCGTTGGGGTAGGATGAAGCGCTGCTCAAGACGGCGGATAGCGTCGCCGTCTTGGCGCCCGTGTTGCTGATGATTGTGCTGGCGCTTGTGCCGGCGGTGGAGGATGGCTGCTCGTCGCAGCTATCTGGGGAGTCCGCGGTCGATGGTCTGTTGGGATTGGTTTGTTAGTCTGGTGTTGAGTTTATGATATGATTCTCAGCAGGGCTCTGATCAGTTGGGATGACTCACAGGGAATACTTTTTGAAAAACTCCATAATCATGGTGCTCGCGTTGAAAGTGGCGGGCCCGCTGCCGTGGTCCTCATTGTCCGTGTTGGCAATGGTGGCGGGCCAGTCGTGGTTGACGTGGTCGCCGTCGTACACGAACGTGACGAGCCCGGCGTCGGCGCCGGACCCGTACCGGTACAGCTCGGCGGAGCCGTTGATGACCTTGGACAGGGACGGGGAGCTGGACAGGCCGTCGCGCGCCGCCCAGTTGGCCACGTACGTCCGCACGTCGGGCAGGCAGCCGCCCTTGCGCAGGCCGCCGTCGATGGAGATGGTCGTGTCGTTGCCGCCGTGGAAGTCGAGCAGCGGGATGTCGCCGCGGCCCGGGCTGCACGTCTGGACGAGGTTCCTGGGGATGTTGTCGCACGACGTCAGCGACGACGTCGCGCCCGTCGTGTAGAAGGCGCCCGAGACGGGGGAGAAGGCCGCGATGCGCTGCGAGGCGCCGGCGTTGCACGCCAGGACCCCGACGAAGCCGCCGCCCTGGGATTTCCCCGTGGCGTAGATGCGGCTCGTGTCGATGCACAGCTCGTCTTCCACGTGGTCCAGGACCTTGCCCACGTAGTCTACATCGTTGGCCGTCGCGTTGGGCGACCCCTGCCAGTAGATGTAGCTCTCGGTCGGGCCATATTGCAGAGCCTGCGGGTAGACGACGATGTGGTCCTTGTTAAAGTACGGATCCGTCAGTCGGTCCAGGTCGGCTTGCCAGTCGGCCGTCCGGCTTGCGCCGTGGAAGGAGAGTATCAGCGGGGTCTGCTTGGACTGGTCGTACTTTGCCGGCAGAAAGTACATATAAGTCCGGTTGGAGCCCGGCAGCGTCACGTTGTGCCGCGTGCTTAGTGACGCGGGTGGCGAGCCGGAGCTGCAGGCGGACTTCGCCAGAGCCGGCAGGAGGGCCGCGAGAAGTAGGACGGAAAGCATATCGACCGCCAACTAAGTGCAAGGTCGCGTCTTAACAGAGGAGTATAATGAAGGTCCCCGCAGGCAGATGGTACTCTCACCAAAACCTTGGGTCGTAATCGAGTCGAATCCTCTTAATCTCCTTCTGTATAGAGATATAATCCGGGAGATATGCTTTCTGGGCTGCCGGGTCGTCATCCTGGCCTCCTCGTGGCAATGACGAGACCTGAGCGTCATCTTATACTCGCAAACCCAATTGACCAGATACACCCGGAGATTCTCCACGAGAAAGTCCATTTCCGAGACCATTTCACATCTTGTCTTATTTCCCCTCGGCAGGGAAGCAACAGGAAAAGTTTTCTCACTTCTCCGCTGGTGATGGACGATGTACTGAGACACATCAGCGAATGTGTAGTGTAGCATGCAAAGAATGCATGAAGAGGCTGCATCCGACCCTGCTGACCGTACAAACAGCCAGTGTCAAGCGTCATGAGAGGCTATCGATCACCAGGATATGCGGTTCACGCGGATGATATTGCAGCCTCTCGCCGGGCGTCCCATTGGCCTGATGCCACCCTGCGGCACTTGATATGCACGTGTTACGTCCGGGGATAGAGGTGTTTCAATCAGAGAGCGCGGGGATCCCCCATTCCCGGACTTGTGGCTTGCATATATCGTCTGCAGGATTGGCCCTCCCTCTCCATGGGCCAGTATACAGGGGGTCCTATAGGCTGATCCCATCCCAACTGAGGGGATCCAAAAAGGCTTGCTTCGTTTTAGGCACATCTCGAACTTCTTGGAAGTTGGAGAAAATCTGACCGCTGGCACCAATGATGCAAGACCCCAAGACATGTCAAAACCGACTGGCTGGATTTAGCCCCAGTGCCGAATGGTATGCTGCTTCGTCAGCATCAGGCTGTCAGCACACCGTCACAGTATCGGGTTTTTGCTTACCTGTGACTCTCCGTCACAATACACGATTCGATCCCACCAGCGACGGAAGAGGGTATATAATAATGGCAATATATACGACCTCTCTAAGGGCGAACGTGATTGTGCGCGACGCCAGATGACTAGAATATACGATTCCATGTCGGTTTCCGGTATCCCTTGCGTGTGAAAACTCCTCGTTACAACGGCGATTATCTATGTCCGGGCCACGATTGGCTCGAAACAATTGCCTCAAAAGGCCCCGAAGCCGCCTATGGCGCGAATATTTCTCCGGAAGGATCGAACCCATGAACAACTTTGGAAGCTTGGGGGAAACCTGCAGTATCTGTGATCGAGGCAGCCAGTGGACGTCTCGAATACATCGTCAGGCACAAATTCATGGCCAAATCAGTCGTAGCGCATATGGACTGTTCACAATAGCCTTGCCGGACCACATGGTCCATGGACATTTTCTGCAATCGCAATATATTGTTAGAGCGGGATGTCATGCTCATCCGCGCCCGGGTGTAACCCCATACGCACGATATATTAAAACCATGAGTCGCGTGCGGCATTGATACCAGAAGCAGGCCTGCAGAGCCTGAAAAACACTAATCAGAGCAAATCTTTCCGGTGCCGACAAGCGAGGATCCAAAGAGCCTCAATCATCAAAACTCTACTGAAGTGATGCCGCTGTGCCGAGGACGACGGATTGAGCCGGCATTCGTCAGCCAACGACAGTACCGGGTTGGGTCTCACTGATGGAACCCTGCTCGGTCACAGCTATTATAGCCGACGCCGCATGCAGGAAGAATGCGGATATAAATCGGCAATTTCGAATGTATTTTGTCCGGTGGGTGATGGATGCGACCGAGGCTGTACTGATGCTTATCTTGGAAGCGAGCTGTAAGCTGCATCTGCTACGCGGAGAAGTGATGGAGGTTTGACCGGTGAAGACTGGAAAGACAGCCATGACGCGGCCGGGGTTCGAGGACGACATCCAGCTGCAGTCATGAGTCGCAGTCGCCATGCGAGTGCGTGTTTCTGGCAGATGAAATCGCAAGATTTGGCTTGAAGGTAAGCTGGTGATAACGACCAACTACCAACCGCCTGTCTCATGAGTAATAGTAAGTATGAGCTCGACTCAAGTAAATGCCGACCAAGGCGTGCCGAGGACGCGGCCTTTGGGATCAATCTTGACGCCCTCCATCCTCAAGAGCTTCTTCTTCTCGTCAATGGTGATGCCCTCGCCTCCGGTGGACCAGTGGCCCTTGAAGCCGCCGAGCTGGCCGCCGGTGGCCACGACGCGGTGGCAAGGGACGTGGGGAGCGAAAGGGTTCCGGCGCAGGGCGTTGCCGACAGCACGCGGGCTCGAGCCCAGCGACGCCGACATGAGGCCGTATGTTGAAACGTGTCCTGGCGGGATCTGACATAACAGGGACCAGACCCTCTTCTCGAAGGGAGTGCGGTCCGACGACGCGATACGCTCCAGCTGCGCGGCAGCATTGGCGGGCGTGGTGATGGGACCCGCCGATGTGATGTCCCGGCTGGCTGCGAGGGAGCTACGAGGCACCTTGGTTGGCTTGACGATGGAGGATGTTGGCGCGGCCTCTCCGACTACACGTTTGCGCTTGAGATTGGCGGCCATGGTGACGATAGTGATGGCAACAGTTGTGTCAAAGACGAGGAGGCAGTGTGAGTGAGTGGTGTTCAGGTCCAGGCAGTCGCCGACTATGAGATATCCACTGGATGCACGAATGCGATACTTGATGCCGAACAAGTTGGCTTCTTGTCGAGAATTGCGCGGGCGTTCATAAAACCAGGATTGAATTCAATAGCAACAGGAACAAAAGTTGGGTCCTGATTGGTCAGAATGTGTCCCGTTGTCGTACAAAAGGCGCGTCGGCATCTCGCGTCACATCTCGCCGTCATTTAATTAGGACGGATTGGGAAACCAACGATTAGGCATCCGTCTAGCCTTATCGGCCGTTATCAGACTGACTTTTCAACGGTTACATATTTAAAGAGAGGAAATACAGAAGAATCGAGAGACGGATATAGCAAGGAAACTGTGGTGTTGGTGATGTTGATGCTGAGGAAGAAACGGGAGCTGCTAAATCTCGAGAACGAAGCTCCGTTTTTACCCCTCCACTACCACTAAAATCGCACCTTCCAACGAGAATACCTAGCAGCATGCTTGTCTGATGTTTGGCCTGCCTTTGAGTTTCTGCCCATGCTTTTCATTCATGACAAAACGAACAGCGGCACAGCAGGTTATAACCCGGATTTATTGATCCTAAAGACTGCCTGATTGCCGGATTGTCCGACTCCTTACCCGCCAACTGCCAAGGGCTCGCGGAGCGCCATCCGACAAGCTGAAGACGGACTAGCATGTTGATGTGAGCAGCCACCAACGAACTAACAGAGGCACCACACATATTGTGCAGAGGACTCGCAATCGCGGCTGCTGACAGGGGCACGCTCATCATTTCTGGTCTTGATATACTGATACTATCTCAATCTGACTCTTGTCTTTCCGTAGATTTGGTTCACTTGTGCTGCTAGTTGGTGTAAGCCCATCCGAGCCTAGTGCACTCCAGCTCTACTACCGCCGTCTACCGGTACTACTGCTGTATGATCATGCCACTATTCTCACGGACTGATCAGTAGCTCTGGTGTTTTGCGCCCCAAGAGATGCTCGGGCGTTGTAGTGCAAAGTTTAAATCGGTTTTGCCATGTGGACTGGCTTGCGGTAGGACTCTTGAGCCTGATAGGGCTGGGAGAGCGATTATCCTTATTTTCAATTCGTCTTGGGCAATTAGTTGCTTACACAGGACTGTCGCGGCTAAAAGGAGAAGCGTACCTCTGTCTGTGTTCTAATGCTGCGCTTTGGCATCGGTGCTGGAATCAGGCCATGATTTACATCTCGCACTCAAAGCTCTGATACGTGGCGCGATTCCAATTTGCGCAACCTGTACAACTCGGAAAGGTCTGTATGCAGCTATTTTGATGTCTTCAGCAATGTACGGAATATATCAGCGTCGAAATATTCTCCTCGGCTACATAGCGCGCATGACATTATTCAATGTTTATTTCGTGGCTGAAAGCGGATACCTTGTAAGCCGCAGCATCTGTTTGGTAGTATATCATGGCCCTGTTAACTGTCACCCCTTTTCTACGTCGGGTGGCTTGCGACACCTACTGCTATATCTCCGTACCGGATTATCCGGACTTGTCAACCCTATGTGTCTCTCGGATTTCTTTGCTTGGAGAAGAGATTCGATCGGCGTCCCATCTTCTTCGCTGGCTCAGCAATGTCAGCATAGCGTGCTCCTGATGCACGCCGATTGATACATCAATGCCGTCCGGCGATTATGGTTTGTGGTAGATGGCTGCAAGTGATATCGAATTTGCGTTGGCTGTCAGCATTAAGTTCGTCGAGACGGTAGTGGGCGTTCGCACGGCGGGAGGACATTTGTGCGCCATTTCTCAGTAACGCGTAATCGCGTCTATTGTCGGGCCCATCATTAGTGTACCTGACTGGGAAGGAATCCGGGGTAGGCAGGCTCCGAAGATGGTGTCGGGGGGTCTACCATCTGGCTGGGCCCGAATGCCTGCCACACTGCCTGCTCCGGCCGTGGCAGCTCGAGTCATTGCGTCCAGATCCCATGTCAACATTGCCTGCTCTGTATGGTTCTCGAACAGAACATGACGAAGATGGAATTGCAGCTGAAGCTTGGCAGGAACGAGACGACCTTGTACAGTATAGTCCCGTCCAGAGTCGCCAGGGTGCATCGTGAAGATCCCGCGGTCCGGATGTGGCTTCTGGGTCCCGAATATCCGCGCTACGGAGTACAGGCGACCAGGGTTTAGGGCATGCCTGTCTGGAAGTGTCCGCGATTTGCGGGCGTCTCTATTCCGTATGACTCGCGACGCTTTTATTTCTCGTCCTTTGCTTCTAATTTCGCGGGAGGCTCGACTAGAGCGACTAGGTTCAAACGCCTAGTGCCCTTACCACATATCAATGGTCTCGTTTTTTGGACGACCCTTGACTTATCTTATGGTCCCAGATAATAGGGATATTTTCCAGACTCCGTGTCAGACCATAGAGCGATATTCCGCCGCCGCGGGCGAGGACCCCTTGGCTGGCTTAGCATATCATCGTGAACATGGTTGTCACCGATCCAGAGTCGATTTGTTCAGGGATGGGACATTGCTGCAGAAAATAAAGTTTGACGGCCTTATCAGTCGCCTGAATGTTCTTGAATTCCCTTTGAAGCTGCTTGGGGAGCCGAGCGGATAAGTACGTGGGCGGATCACGCACCCACCGAATTGCCAAAGTTCCCAAGCATTGCGTTTCAATCTTTCCAAACTGCTCTACGCCAAGGTCGAGGTGCTGCCGCAAAGGAGGGGATGCAAGATCTATTATTTGTTCTGCTACCCTCAGACACTATACTAGATATTTTGATCTAGTGGCCGAAAGCAGTGTCTGTCTTTCCTACACTTGTTATACACCATGGCAGACCCCACATCCGCCCTCAACGAGGTCTTCATCCTCATGGGGATAGGCCTCGTAATTATCGTACTGCGCTTGTACGCACGGTGGGAAGCCGTTGGTTTTAATAGGTGGGAGGCCGACGATTACCTCATGATCTTAGCCATGGTCAGCATTCTCTCCATTTCAAAACGTAATTAGTGAGAAGAAAGACACCATCTAATGCTTTTTGGTTTCATTTCTAGGGAGTATATTCTGGAGAGTCGGCGCTTGCATACAAAGTCGTCGCAAAATACGGCGGCATAGCCAACAATGGCATGACCGACGAGGAAAGGGCAGCCTTGAGCCCAGATAGCGAAGAATACCAGAACAGGTATGCGATCCCAAGTCGACTAGGCATCCATGGCCAAGGACACACTTTGCTAATACTTTCTTGCTGTCAGAGTCGGCGGCTCGAAAACGCAGACTCAAGGCTGGGTCGTCTATGTCTTGCTATTATGGATCATCAAAGCAGCATTATGTACAATGTTCTTACGCCTTACGGTAACACTACCCGCGCCGGCGTTGAGGCGGCCGATTAGCTAATTGAGACTTCTAGGAACGTCTGGGAACGTACCGAACGCGCATCAACGTTGGCTTTGGCATTATTATAGCCAGCTGGATTATCGTGACCATTTGCATTCTAGCCGGCTGCAGTCCGATATACAAGAACTGGCAAATCTACCCGAATCCAGGTCGTAAGTGCTGATGATGTTGAACGCTTGAAATTTTACGTCTAAAGAACGGGATGCTAACCTACCTGTGTTTTCCTTCTTAGTCAACTGCCAACCAGCTATATCTCGCATCAATGTATTCGTTACTCTCGCTTTCAATGTCTCCACCGATCTCTACCTCCTCACGATCCCGATCCCGATGTTATGGAGCGCACAAATTCAACTATGGAAGAAGCTGGGTTTGATCGTCTTGTTCTCCGGAGGGATATTCGTCATGATGGCCGGCATCCTCCGCTGCGTCCTGATCATCTCCAACGACGTGACGGGCGCCCAGGACGCGGCGGCCTGGGCCATACGCGAGACGTTCGTCGCCGTCGTGACCTCCAACGTGCCGCTCATCTTCCCGCTCATGCGCAAGTGGGTGGGAAAGACGCTCGGCTCCTTCAGCAGCCGCAAAGACAGCCGCAGCCGGACGACGGGGGCGCCGCACGGCAGCATCCCCCTGCCCGACCGCTCGTGGCACAACCGGACGCACGACGACCACTTTAGCCACGGGACTACTAGAGGTGACGCCTTTGCCGGCAGTCGAGACGGGACCGTGGAACCCAACACTGACAAGGGCATCAAGGTCGAACTGAATGTCCAGATTAGCAGCAGAGACAAAGGCCGAACCGATAGCGAGAGCAACATCTCCTTTTGATGCATTCTGACGCGACGGAAGCCTTATTGTTTTAGGAAGGAAAATACTAGCCGATAAAGGCTCACATACTATACACCATACAAAGATTGGGGCTCGAATTGGCCAATGATGATCCATAAGACGAGCAAGGCAGTTCATCGAAGAGATACACGAGCCTAAAAGGGCGAGCTGAGACAGCGATCGCAACGCCCAGGAAGTGTCCAAAGGCTCTCCTCAGTATGACCACAGCCATGTTCCTATAGCTCTTTTAATGGTAATGAAATATACATTCGAGTATTCTCCGGCATAGCATGGTAACCCTCATGTTCACACGATAATAGGAGTAACATGTCAAGCTGTCTCTATGGCGGAGAATGGTATGTTGTATCGAGAGCTCGCTGTTCTCTTGCGAAATGCGCGCCGCGATTCGTTAGAGAAGCAAGCCAAACTCGACTGCAAAATACGTACTTGCAAAATACCTATTCTGGATGAGCACTGGTGCAGGTCGCATGATTCATGTTCATGGGTCCTCGCATATCTGCCTGCTCCGCTGATCGAGCATCGCAAACACCATTCTCTATGTAATTGTCACGTAATTGCAATTGCGATATACAATCCGGCCAAGTCTAAGGCAGCTAATAGGAAGTGAAACTTACTGCATGCACATATACAACTGCTATCCTCGAACCTCGTGTAGCTGATTGCAAGAGCCGCGCTCGCACCGATTTACTCAGCATTTGGTCTAATAAATAAGTTCCAGTGGTCTTCTTGCGAAGCTGTTCCTCACAAGGAAAATGGTATATTTTCCGAAATCTAGACCTCATCGCTGTGGTCTACAATAATTATGATACAATGTATGCTCGTTCAAAAAAAGACAAAGAGAAAAGATCACAGCCGATGTTCGGCGCGGATGCTGGAATGGTATTGTACTGCACCGCTGTCCGAGTCGCTGTCGCCCTTCTTGCGGTCCATCTCCTCGTGTATGATGTGGACCTCCTGGTCGATGGTGATGTCGAGGCGCGACTTGCCGGTGCGCGAGGAGCCGCCGTGCCTCGACCGGCTCTTGCTCCGGCTCGACATGGCCCGCGACGTGGAGGCGTCCCGGCTGCCGCCTCCCGTCCGCGCGGCCTTGGTGAGGGCGTACGTGTCGGCGGTGCGGTCGTCCTGGCTACCCAGGGGCTCGCTGCGGCCCATGCGCGTCGACTTGCTGAAGAGCCCGCTGAGGCCGATGCGGCTGGCGCCCTTGCGCAGGAGGGGCTGGATGATGGGCAGGTTGGCGACCACGATGGCGACGAACGTCTCGCGGCAGGCCCACTCGCTGCCGGTGACTGCGCCTTCGACTCCGGACTGTTGAACATGTCGTCAGTATATGGAAGATTCCTGAGTCTCGGGAACGAGGGGACGAGCGGACGTACCGTGAGGATCAGGACAGCGCGGATTGTGCCGGCCATGATGACGAACACTGCGCCGCTGAACAGGATCATCAATGTCGCCTTTCGACGCCAGCCGATATTTACCGTCCATAAAAGCTATTTATTTCGCTGTTAGATATCCAGCTCTTTGTTCTCTTCGACGTCACGGGAGGGGATATTTACAGGTAGTGGTATCGACAACAAGTAAGCATCCGTGATGATATTGGGAATCAAGACCACGAGTACATATAGCTTCGAGTTGGTAGGCTGGCAAAGATCTGTTTGATAAAAGTCATGAGCATTGGATCATGGCCATGAATTTGGGGTCTTTTCTTTCAAACTTACTACCAGGGTCTGGGTTTATCTGCCAGTACTTGTTCATGGGCTGACACCCGAGCAGAATGCTAAGCGACACCACGAGATATGTCACACTGATCAGGACGTAGGCGGCACGAACGCGTAGTCTTAGATGGACCAAGCCGGACCTGGAGGTCGAATCAGTCAGCAAGACGAACCTTCTCTCGCATCGGAAAATGGGTGCCAACTTACGTTAACCGCGAGTAGTATATGGCAATGCATGCTTTCAGCAGCCAGAGAATGGCCGCGTAGAAAGACCAGCCGATGACCTGGATCTTGGAGCCCCATTGGCGATTGTAGTACTCCTCCGAGTTGGGATCGAGAGCGGCACGTTCCTCGTCCGTCATGTAACTATTTGTCAAGCCGTCGAATAACGCCCCTACCAGGTATGCGGCTACCGTTTCTGCTGTAAAAACGAGCTGTGGTGAGTCGCCTCTAGGTCAGCCATTATGCCTTTTCTCCTGTCCTCTATTTTGACTTCAGAGAGAAACAAGAAGAAGGTTGCTTACCCCAGTGAGAGGCATCAGGTAGTCATCGAGCTGAAATTTGCTTGGCCCGACCTGTGTCCAGCGCACATAGACGCGAATGCCTATGACGACAAGCCCCAGGGAGAGCAACGTCCACGCCTCAGCCACGCCCATTGTAGCCGATGAGAAAAGTAAGTCGCCTGGGTCCCAAATGGCGACAATGAATCTCGAAGAGACTTCGATGAAGAATTACAAAAAGAATGAACAGTTCAATGGTGATTGGCGATACCCGGAGCGAACAGAAAAGCCATGTTCATGGATATTATACCCTGTCTGCAGCCGAGGACTATCGGTCGTTCTCATTATCAAGGCCGGATTGTAACGTCCATCCGGTGGCCAAGCTACAAACCCTTGAACCCCCTTTCATATCCCCAGCTGTAGCTCGATGGGCAATGGATTGACATCCCTCGAGGGCTCCTGTCATGGTAGCAGTGCCATGACTCGAAGGAGCCAGGAACGCCAATTATCTACCTCGTAGTGGGCTTGCTTTAGTGTTCCACCGTCCCGCCAGGCCGGCATTCGCCTACTAGCCCTACAGTAGAACAGGCCATACAGGCCACTCAGATAGCCCTGTCGGGAGTCGCTCCTTGATGGTCATTTCATGGTCGCGAATTGCCACATGGGAGGGCGCTTTTAGACTCTCAGATCTCAAACATTTCGCGTGCCCTCTGCTCAGATTGCAGTGGAGATCTCGGTGATATGCCGCAGCCGATATCACCAGGCATGAGAAGCAGTCGAGACATTTATCGTTGCAGCGAACACCAAAGTACACCAATTACAGTATCCTCGAAACTGGAGATTCTGCAGGACAGAATACAGGCCCGGTAGATATCGTACCCAATCGAGTCAGTCTCTCAGGGCGCAGTCCAGCAGCACAGTTGATCATGTCTGACATGGCTTGCCAGACTGATTCGCCTGTGGTGCAGATCGCGGTTCTAACAAGGTCAGCCAGTACCTGTCAAAAGGTCCAGGTCTCTCTTCCTTCCTCGCGCTCATAGATCTTTTCGTAGTCTTTGCGCGGAAAGCGTTGATGAATGTTCTGTCTAACGAGTGGAGTGAGCAACGGCTGTCCTGTGCTTGAGCCTAGCGGTGCGTAGGCTGATCAGCGGGCGTTGCCTTAGGCCAACCTCTGTGCGCAAAAGGACCCATCAAGCCTGAAGAGACGATTCAATCGACACACGCACGAGGATTGGGTGCTTACGTTGCCAGTCTGCCAGTCCTACCTGTCACAGGAGTTCACAGCACAACACGAACGGGTCTTTACTCCATACTGTTAAGCTTAAGTGTAGGAATCCGGTATAGCGCGGACGCCGGAACCGTCTTCCACACCCTGCTAGCGGGACTCTAACATTGGCAATCCCAATCCGGTCCCTGCTGAATGATCATCCCTAGTCAGAGAGCAGCTTAGTTTAGGGCTGTGGCTCTGACCTGAGAGACGGGTAGAAAAGTAAGAGGATTCGTCGGTCCTCTGGTTGTCTTGGTAAGTAAGCAGAGTAAGATGGAGATAATAGTGGGATAATATGGTTCGTCACTAGGTGGAATCTTTGTGGTTGCGGTGACATTTCGGGCGCTGATCTATGGTGGACGCGAACGACAAGAGCTGCATACACATAACGAGTAGCTGACAAAGAGAATGACCTTGGCCCGTATGAGGTGAGAACACCATAGTGGCACATCGGAAGAAGGGTATCGGTTGGGCTGTGATGAACGACTCGTTCCTCGCAAACATCCCAGGCTTGCTAGGCTTCCCCCCGGTTGCTCTACCGTAGCTTTATAGGTATCGTATAGTAGGGGCCATTCTGCCCAATCGCAACCAAAGTCACCGTACTATCAATAAGGGTCCCCAATTCTATACCCACTTTCACTGCAACGCGGGCAGCGGCACTTTCGTTCCCCGTGAGGGGGGGCCTCGGGGGAGGATGCCGCAGGTTATGTACATACTTTTGCAGATCGAATGGCACTGCAAGCAAGAAGGACAATAGAGGAACTGAGGAGTGTTGTGCATTGAGGCATTGCGATCAACCTCCAAACCCATGTATGTTATTGGAGCTATACCAAGACCAAACCCACTACGAGCATAACGCTAGAGAACCAGAGTCGTCAGCAAGACTGGGCCAATTGATATGGATATCTGGAACTTGCTTGCGAAATGATAGCTAGCTGCATCAATAGCAAGATGGTGTGGTTTCCCTCTTAAGAGCAATGATCGGCCCTCTCCAAAGGTCAAGGAGGATGCTTAGGATGCTTCTCTATCCCGGAGACTATTGGAAGATCAACAGCTTACACTACATACTGCAGGGCTGTCAAGACCAAGCTTTATTATCCCGTTCCTTCAAAGTCGCGCATTACGCAGCTTGGATGATGAAAATTTCGCGATCCCCTCCATTTTCTCTCTCTCTTCCTCCCTCCCTCCCTCTCCACGGGCCTAAATATCTAAGCCGTGGGCCGTGGCTGGGGACGGGTAAGAGTGGGTGAGGGGCCTGGAGATCTTATGTGGAACCACGTGCCTTGTCCCTCGCGCCAACCTCTAACAGCCAGGCGACTTAGATACTGAGCGTGGCTTTCTGCTACACTTTCAGCCTTGGCCTTGTAATAACACCGCCTCCAGAGCCCAACGGGATATACCGGTTCATGCGCATAGCTCCATTTCCCCGACATTGCTTCAGGAACCCTACGGATTCCCTCGGCTCCGGGTTCTAGAATTGTATCAGGACGAGTCGGCTTGTCTTCTACTGCAGATCTAGAGTCCTTTACTGGTGGTAGCCTAGGCGCCGTCGAACTGTAAGTTAGCTTTCACGGGCCACGTAGTCACCCTCTCTAATCGGCATGGAGTATAGCCCGAGTATAGATCGACCGCTCACTGGTCGCTCCTCATGCCTAGTCTGATTTGGAGAGTCCGCCCAAGAAAACAAAACGACGATCAGTTGGTCTTGGCTTTGGGGTCCTATTAGGGGTCTGGTGAACCGTTGCAACACCCCTCAGTACTCCAATTCCTTACAAAATGAACCCGGGAAATTGGGACCTCATTATAGTCGTAGTCAGCTGCGCGTGTCTGCACCGTTGGCTTCTCATGCGACTCGCCGACCCCCCAGCCAAGCGTGCGACCCGCAAATTACAATGGTTCAAGGGTTATTATCTTTGCCGCATAACGGGATCGGTGAGGAGAAATCCTACCTTTTCTGGGCAGACAATCTGCGGGGAATGAAGGGATGTTTGCGATAGCGAGAGCTAGGTGAGAACAAGGTTATGCGTGGCTCGAGGCGAATGAGAATTCTAGGACGGTGACGATATATTTGGCAGACTTCGTTCTCTTTCTCAACTTTCTAAAGGCCTTCCAGAACAAAATATTTCATCTTACTCCTCGAGCCGTTCAAACTCTGATCGAGAGTTTCACCATCTAGCTTGCACACCAGGAAATATGGCCGACACTTACGATTTCGTCGTAGTAGGAAGTAAGCTTTCCCCCAAAGTTCCATCTGACATCTGACTACCTTACCTACCTCGGTCACCACCACCAAAGAAGACATGACACACAGACGCTGACGGGATCACCACGCACACAGGCGGGCCGGCGGGAAGCGCTTTGGCGGCTGGTCTAGCAAACTCAAAGGCGAGGCCATCCGTACTTCTGCTCGAGGCCGGCGGGGACGATGACGACCGCAGCCTGCGTGTCGACGGCCAGCGGTGGCAGACCTTCATGCGCGAGAACATGAACTGGGGGTTCAAGACGGTCCCTCAAAAAGAATGCGCCGATCGCCAGATTGACTACTCGCGCGGCAGAGTGCTCGGCGGCTCCAGCGCCATCAACTTTGGCGTCTACACCGTCGGCGCCCGCGACGACTACGACGAGTGGGCGCGCCTCACGGGCGACGAGGCCTTCGGCTGGGACCGGACGCAGGCCCGCTACAAGGCCCTCGAGACCTTCAACGGCAAGTTGCCCCCGAACATCGACGCCAGGTACGCGGCGCCCAAGGACGCCGACCACGGCTTCTCCGGCCCGCTCAAGACGGGATACGCCGCCGAGTGGGAGGAGGACCTGCCGCCCATGCTGGACATCTTCCAGAAGGCCGGATACGACTTGAACCTCGACCACAACTCGGGCAACCCGCTCGGCATGTCGGTCCTCATCAACACAGCCGCCAATGGCCTCCGGTCGACATCGAGGGACCTGTTGGCGCCGAAGCCGGAGAACCTTACCATTCTTAGCAACTCGCCCGTCCAGCGCATCGTCCTGGACGGAAAGAAGGCGGTTGCTGCCGAGAGCAATGGACACAAGTGTAAGTCATTCGAACATGACTCTTACTCCAAAAATCCCCGAGGCTGAGAAGCTGATCACTGTACCTAACTAGACCACGCAAGCAAAGAGGTCATCCTGGCAGCCGGCGCCCTGAACAGCCCGCGGATACTCATGCACTCGGGCCTGGGTCCGGCCGCACAGCTGGAGCAGTTCAAGATCCCCGTGGTGCAGGACATCCCACACGTGGGCCAGGGTCTCCGGGACCACGAGTTCTCGCCGCTCGTGTTCAAGCGCAAGGCGGGCAGCACGGGGCGGTCGGCCTTCTACGGCGACGACGCGGCGATGCAGGCGGCGACCAAGCAGTGGGAGGCCGACGGCACGGGCGCGTGGTCCAAGTTCGCGTGCGAGACGGGCATCGGCTTCTTCAAGCTCGACGCCGTGACGTCGTCGCCCGAGTTCGCGGCGCTGCCCCCCAGGGAGCAGGCCTACCTCAGGTCGCCCACCGTCCCCCACATGGAGGTCATCACCCACTTCCCCATGCACTGGTTCCTGCCCGACTTCCCGCCCGAGAACCTCGACTACAGCTGCCTGCTGGCCTTTTTGCTCAACTCGCAGGCCCGCGGCGAGGTGCGGCTGCAGTCGGCGGACCCGGACGCGCCGCTGCTGTTCGACCCCAAGTTCCTCGAGCACCCGTACGACCGGCGGGCGGCCATCGAGTCGCTGCGGGCCGTGATCCGCGTCGCGCAGTCCGATGCCTTTGCCAAGGACACGGAGGCGCAGCTCGTCGGCCCCGTCTCGGACTCGGACGACGACCTGCTCGCGTACTGGCGGCAGACGCTGTCGTCGTCGTGGCACATGACGGGCACGCTCAAGATGGGCAAGCCCGGCGACGCCGACGCCGTCGTCGACCCCGACTTCAAGCTCATCGGCTTCGAGGGCCTGCGCGTCGCCGACATGAGCGCCGTGCCCATCCTGGCGAGCGGCCACACCCAGGCCATTGCCTACGTGACCGGCCTGACCGCCGCCGAGAAGTTGAGGGCCGAGTATAACCTGAACTGATGAGTATATTTGTGCTTGGAGGAAGAACACAAGGGCAAGTTTCATTTCTCAGATAACGACGTACATGATTTGCATTAGAGTCGTTTTTTAGTACCGCTTTATGATAGACAGCCATTGGTCTCAATAGAAGAAATACAGTTGAACAGCGTCAAATCCTCATATACTCACGAATTAGAATGATCACTATCAATCTCGGTGTCATGATCAGCACGCCAAGTGTACTAGCTTTTACAGGAACACAATCCAATAGGGAAGAGTCAGGGAAGAGTCAGAGGAGAGAAAATGTTTTAACCATTGAGTTTGCATAGTTCGGTTGTCCGAGTCAATTGCCAAATCAGACAAACCCCGGCATTCGCATGACTACCTAGTCCACTCAATCTCCTACACTTATGCATCCCAGTCGATCCTACTCTCAAGCCCACCATGTCTTCGAGCTGATGATCGGCAATCCTCCTTCTTGTAAAGAAATTTACCGGAAGGTCTCAGTTCATCCGGCAGTATCCCTGCGGCGCATCACGGCTTCTATTTTCCTCTCCAGCCTGCTCAACCGTGATAGACGACAGTCACCGCGGCCACCAGTCCTCCTACCAGCGCCAATGTGCTTCGGATCAGAATCATCCGTCTCCAACGCTTCAACTGCTTACGAAGGGCCTCTTCGTCACTGTCTCCGACATGGGACGGTATTTCCTCAACGTGCAAGGCAGTCTTCTCGTCGTCCCCATCTACCGCCGCCCACCGCATCGACGTCGTCGGCTTTGATGTTTCATTCATGACGATCCTGGTCCAGGGCAGGCTGGCAAAGGTGGCGACGGCCGCGATGATCCAATTGGTCCGCTCGCGGCCTGACGACTGAGCAGCCGTCAGGGCGGCGGCGGTCGTTGAGAGAATGGCGAAGGGCAGGACGAGGCGGGCGCTGCCATGGTAGAGAGCCGCGAGAGCAGCTGGCGCCGTGGTCTGGGCATCGAGGCGGTGAATGACTGGTGCAAATAGGTGCGATGTTCCGAAGTTGATGCCCGAGAGGAATATAGAGGTAGTCAGGGAGACGAGCTGCGTCGTGTGCAGGAGGGCAGGAGAGGCGGTCAACATTGTGGGTGTTGATATTTTGATGATCACTACGATGTTAATTGTTTTTCCTTTACTGGAGAGTGATGAATCGATGTTTAGCTGGTGGGCGGTTGATTGTATGGACGTAGAATCCGTACGATGAAGCAGTGCTCAACAGATCAAGGTATATATATGTGTTGACTAATTGTATACAAGGTGTACCTGACTCCGTCATCATGCTCAGCCTAATTGTAAAGCTTACACTGCCTCAAGATAGCTTATTCTTGTTGCGCCGGCATGGTACGGAGAAAAAATCGAAGCCTCGTCAGCTGGATCGATGTCGCCGAACCGCTTCGGAGTTTGGCCGCGCCAACACAAAAGAGTATTCATCAGCGTCTAGACTAACCTAGGTCTCCACAATGGAACAACCATTTTGAGAAACCCAACATCTTGCTCATGGTGAATCATCTTCGACCATCCAGAATTCTTTCTCATCATAATGAATAGATCATACACTCCTGGCAGTAGAAAAGCCTAGACCTCCGTGCTCGTCGGATCCCTGCCAGTGAAGATCTTGTGTAGGCGCCTGCTGATAGATGGGCCTATCCTTTGGTCTGTCATGTGGCCGTTTCCAGTTGTGCTCCTTTTGAGATCTTCAAGTAGTCCAGGTCCATTCCTCTCAAAGCCTCTAACCAGATCCATCAAAGTGGGATACGCGTCGGCAATGCACTGGGCCATCGGCGTCGTGACCCGAGCGACCTCCTGCAGCATAAGAATGTAAGTCTCTTTAGCGTTCTCGCCAGTCTTGACCTGGCCGGACTCCACGCTGAAGCCAGCATCTCTCGAGAGCTCATCACGTCGTTTCCGGTAAGGTAGCGTAGAAATGTGCTGAGTAAAGACCGTGATCCATTGTGCTGTTTCGACAGGCGCATTCGTCTTGTGAATCATGACTCCATGATCCACCTGAAGCGACAACAGAGCATCCTCTATCACCTCTTCGTCCACAATCTCATGTGCTGCCTGTCTCCTTCGACCTGATGCCACAGCCGTATTGGCTTCATTGCGAGCGGCATTCTGAAATTGCCGGTTGCGAGCAGTCTTGTTCTTCCGGAACCACTGATCAAGACCTTCGAGCAGATAGATGATCTCGCTGTCGGGAAACGTTCTCTTCATCTTAAGTACGTGGGCGGCGAGGTCGCTGCCCTCGCTGGCGGTCGAGAGCTTGACGAATTCGTCAGCATCAACAACAATGAGGGCATGCTTCTCTTGCACGATTCGCAGAGGCACGGGCTCGAAATAGTCCTTGTCTTTGTTGAACTTTCTGTCCACCTTTCGTCGCCACCGGATAGCCTTGTCAATGGGACTGTCCCAAGTCGCATGCTCGATACGCAACTCGTTGAGTAGAGCGATGATTCGCTCGTTCAACCCTACATCCAGAGATCTGGGAATGTCGACAATCATCTCGACCTGAGCATCGGCCTTGTTGACGCGAACCTTGTTGACCTCTGCCAGTGCCTTGTCCTTTTCTTTTTGCGCAGCCTTTTCCTTCTTGGCCTTCTCTTTCTCGAGCTGTTTCATCTCCTTCTCGAGTTCTCTGGCTTGCGCTTTTCGTTTCTTCTCGAGCTCTTTTTCTTCCTGTGTCTTCGGTGCCGATTTTTGCGTGCTTGAGCCAGCTGACGTCGTCTTCGATCGCTTGGTTATTCGTGGCGATGAACTGAGCGAGCGTGACAGCTTCGGACCATTGGCGCGTATGTGGCCCAACTCTGGGAGTTCATCCTCCGAATCCGAGCTGTCCAGCTCTATCACATCGGCCTTTCTCTTGGCTACTTTCGGGGGCGAGCTGGAGAACGCTCTTTTGCCCTTGGCAACTGTGCTCATTTCTGGCATCGAGCTAGAGATTGGATCCCATTCGACTTTCTGCTTGCCTTTGCCCTTTCGGTCCTGAGTTGGCGAGCAGTCTGAAAAGTCACTCGTGAGATCAAAGACATGAGTGGCAGATATTGTGGTAGTTCGCGAACTCGCATCCACATTCTTTGACAAGCCACTTTTCTCGGGCTGTTTTCCTTTGGTGGGCTTTCCAGGCGGCGGGCTGGAAGCGAACGGGTCATCATTCAAGCCGATCGGAGAGCTTGTGTGCTGAATGGGATCTGCCATCGAGCTCCATCGCTTCAGCCCAGATCCGGCAGGCTTTGTCGCGAGCACACCGGATGACGCACGCGTCATTGAGCGGCTCGAGGAAGACTTCGCAGCTGGCCTGGGCGAAAGGCGGCTGTCCTTGGGAAGATCAAAATCCAAGTCTCCAGTCGTGTCAAAATCATCCGAGAGAAACAGGAAATCATTGCCATCTTTGCGCCGTGGCTTATTGTCATCCTTGGCGACGTCTCTGGACTTCTTCGGGCTGTGCGTGGAAACAGTAGCTCGAGAAGTGGACTTTACTGTGGAAGCTGTGATATCGTCGTTGTCTGGAAATTCCATATCGTCGAAATCCAGCGCCAGCACATTAGAGAGTGGCATGGGTGCCGGGGGCTTCTGGGCAGGCCTGGGCTGCTTTTGAGGCCGCACCTCTGGGCTCGAAAGCAGATCAATGACCTCGGCCGCCATCTTTCCCCAGCATATGAGACAGCCACTCCGATTGACGTCCGGCGCGCCTTGCTCACCTTGACCTGCAAAGACGGCAAGGCAATGAGAGCGGCCAAATACTTGGGGAAGTCCGTTAAGCAGCGACAGAGGCGCTGGTGACGCGTTGAGAAATACATGGCGCGTGCCTGCCCCACGACACGAACGCGTGTCACGTGACTTTATTGAGCAGCGAGCTCCATCGCCGCTTCAGTTTGTTACTGGCAGCCACCAGCGCAACAAGTGAATGATACTCTGACCAGAATGCTTGAAATTTCACTCTGTAAATAGCTCTATGATTGTGAGGTAGTTATTGGATATCGTGTCCTTCGATTCCCAGCAGATGTATTCTTGAATCTTACTCAGGATAGCAGTCAGGATGGCATCCTGCACTGCTATACTGTAACAGCTCGGCCAAATAAACTCTTTATTTATACCAGCTACCTGCTAACTGCTGATTACACATGTACTTGTCCGATTTGCAGTGGATTCTGAATTATGACTGCTGATACCATGTGACATAGCCCAAACCCCTTAATTCCACGTGAGCCAGCAAGATCTATAACCCGTCGCTGTACCAGAGCATGGCAGAAAGATTCGGTGGGACATCGACGATAGTATCGTTTTTTTGACCGGCGCAGGTTTCGTGTTCGTCGCCGCCTCGAGGGGAAGTATCGTCAATGCGTGCAAGGAGACCTGTATGATGATTGATTTTTTTCTGTCAGCCAACCGGAGTCACTGAGTAGGGTGCGGGAAGAAAACCTCCGAAGAGAAAAACCCCGACTATTCTTCACAAACTGTCGTCACAAGCTCTCAGTAGGATGACTTCTTCGTCAGCGCAGTGCCCAAGAGGGTTACACGGCTCGGAAGATTAGCGTCTTCATCATTGAGCCGTTCAAGTAGGATTCAAATAGTCCCTACCTTATATGATTTCCCAGAGGCCAAAGGGATAGGAGATGCAGAAGTCGAAGTGGCAGAAGCCGAAGTGGCAGAAGTCGAAGTGGCAGAAGTCGAGGAGGTAGAAATCAAAGGGCTAGAGGCTGGAGGAGGTGGGCTCCAAGGAAGAATACAGTGGAGAGAGAGGATGGGAGAGAGAGGATGGGAGAGAGAGGATGGGAGAGAGAGGATGGGAGAGAGAGGATGGGGGAGAGAGGATGGGAGAGAGAGGATGGGAGAGAGAGGAAGGAGGAGAAAGCCACCAAAGGAGGAAGTCGCGGACAGATCTTGGTACTATTCAGTTCTTGCAGAGGATATCACTCATGTTCAAACATACGAAACCGAAGCAGCTACGGCCTAGCCTCGTCATCCGGGTAACTGGAGCAGGATCTCAAAGCAATGGAATAAGATGCCAAATGACAGGTGTCAACGAGGCAAGATACTACATTGTAGGAATTCAAGCACTGGCAAAAACATTGTATAGTATCAAAAGGGTACATGCTGACTTTCCCCCTTTTTTATTTGTTTGCGCACACTTCACTTGCGCACTACCAGAAAGCCCGCCGGAACTGCCTACGTACTGCAAGAGCAGTTGACGCATGTGTATCTGGCGTAGGCGGTGATGGTTGGTTCCGTTCATGCATTAGTCAATGGAAGGAAGTCACTGCCATGTCGCAGCTAGGACCTGCACCATTCCAGGCACATGTGCCTTCCAAGCGCGATGGACTGGCCTCTACGAACAGCGTCGAGTTCAAGTCTAGGAGAAGGAGCGGACGGCAGAGCCAAAAGGTAGATGTCAGTCTCCGTAGGACTTTCCCTTCGAGCAATCGGTCAATAAATTACCTGCGTAGATTTCCAAAGACAAAGGCTAGAAGCCAATCAATGACAATCTTGGACCTTATGCTACCTATATGTTGTTCGGCAACGGGGGTGCACGAGACCTCGGGATGTGAGAGGACTTAAAGCGTTCGCCGAGTGCGCTGAACTATTTGGCGCTTATTTGATGTATTCGATATCCAAAGTACAGAGTATAATTGACCTTGATAGCTATATACGAAGACTATATACGACCAGGCAGACTTCATGAACCTTCCTAGTGTCACCCGACAGGTACCATACTACAGCAGTTATTCAAAATGTGTTTGCGAACTCACCATGTCCTAAAATCTAAGTCCGAGCCGGCAAGGAAGTTAACGGCTGTGGATGCATCTAGCGCCAGCTGCTATGGTCGTCACTAAGGCAGTTGCTTGCAAGGCCTTTTCCAGCGATTTTCCAGCACAGGCCGGAGATTGGGGTCTGTACCCCTGCAGCTGGCAATATCCCGGCGCAGCTGGGGGTGGGAAGTTGAGTGCTAATGAGACCGGCCAGATTGGCTCGACCTCAAATGCTCTGTACATTGCTACTCTGTATTCTACAGCGCATCATTAGGCCCACTACAGCCAGCACCGACTGCAATAATGATCGCCGTAGTAGCTGCGGCATCGCAACGATAATGGCGATCGTACACGGTACCTATGTTTTGCAATATACAGAGGTCGTTCGCAAATGTGTTAGCCAACCCGGCATCAAGATCCCTGGTATCCAAGGTCGGAGCTGACAGAAGTATAGTGGCTGCTGCTTACTTAGCAAACAACTATAGCCATCTCTACCCGCTATGCCAGGTCCTTTGCAGATTAAAAGTGTTCCTTCAGATTCCCCAGCACTTAATGTATGATGACTAGGATCTGGACGCCCTGGCAGCACATTCCGGTGCAGCCGGGCAAGGTACTGACAAAAACATATGTACTCCAATCAGGTAATACGAATAGGCGTGCTCCATTTATGATTTTGCTGTGTACGGCCTGGGACAAGTTGCAAGGCGTCGGTCAGGCCACGCGGTATTATACAACCCTCGTAAAGGCCTTTCCAAGTGGAAAAGTATAGAGCCCTGTGACCGTCACTTACTTGATGGAAAGGAGGGAAAAGGAGGACGCAGGATAAAAAGATTGGGGGAGGAAAAAAAAAAAAGGAAAAAAAAAAAGCCCCCGGTGCTCGAACATATGACCTGGTGCCGCTGTCATCTTGAAAGTGCTAATCTTACGGCTAGGCCACTCTTGGTTACAAAATTACCCCCTCATTTTGTATTGTATACCCCAACGTCAAGTCGACATCAGCTATTCCTCGACAGCGGAAGACTGCCCCACCCTTTAGCGAAGTGAAAGAGCTACAGGTTACCGTGTCACAGGCTATCGAGAAGACGGTCCACTCTCGCAGGTAGACATGTCCTGTGACCGCTGGATTAGTACTCAGGTCAGTGACGACTGGGGAATCCCTGGTGTTGTATGTTTTTGCCATCCAGGACAATCTTTTTTTTTTTTTTTTTTTTTTTTTGGCTTTATTGAGTCGAGCTTCACGCTACCGCAGTTCAGCCATCCCAAGGCACAGGACACTCACTAGGTGGTACCTAATCTGCGACAGCGCTAACACAGCTCCCCATGGGGAAGCCGCATAATTTGTTATCTTGTCTTCTGTGCCTCGTACTTCACTTTTTGTGAACTGATTGCCAATGGACAAACAACCCAATCTGGAACCGTTTACCGATCCTGTCCCGACATGGTATCCGTGAAGCAGTCTCCTTTAGAATGAGGCAGTACTGCGCGACATGGCAAAGACCTTACTAGTAGTTACGATGCGGATTGAAACCGGAAGTCTACATGGCTGCAAAGGATAATGGGTACAAGCAATGCACCTCGTACAAGGTTTTCTCGGCTTGGGGTATAAAGAATCCGTATGCCCAGTACAGCAGTCTTAATATCTAGGTTAAATCATTATACGAGTTACACACATTTCAACATTCTCTCTCCAAACACACCATTTTCCCCCATCTTCAGTATCGAGCCAAAAGACGTCACAGAACAACCAGAACATACAATGGAACCTGATCCCCCAGAATGCCTTGGGACCGTGTCCGCCGATACTACCCTACACTTGACCGAACAAGATGCTACCGATCACGTCAAGGATGAGCGAAGCCAGCCGTGGAAGCAGCATCTGGATATGATTCAGAAATACAACAGGGAGAACAATATCGACACCGACTTATTCAGGGTTAGTGAGGGATTCAACGACCATTCTCTAGCCGCTTAGGAGCCAGTACGCACCCGTCCATGTAAGGTCCCTGACGCGTGTAACGTCTTTGAAGCATACGCGACTGACAATTTGGTGTAGCCAAGAGCAAGTGTTTGCCTCGATTTGGATGAGAAAAGAACTTTCCTGATTCCCACCGCTCGGCGTTTGGTCATCTCTAGCTGTGCCTCTTGTCGGTCCTAAACCCGGAACTCAATGCATCCTAATATATCGATTATTATCAATTAGTGGCTGGATCCAATTGATCTTGCAAAGTTTTCTTGCGATTGGGCATTCCGCAGCAAGTCCCGCCCCTAAGTGTAACTGTAATAATGCTTTTTGTAGGGTATTGCAGCATCTGCGGCGGGAAGCAAATTATGGTTCGGATCGAGGCTATCCTTCACCCAGCCACTCTGTCTTCCCCTGCCCCCTGAATCTAGCTATCGTGAATCAACAGACCTGGTCAGGCGCCAGCCGGACAAAAATAGGTTTAGCTTTGCTAAGAGGGAGATATACTTCGTACGATGCAGAGTACTAAGTCCATGTCGAAAACAGGCATCATACAGGTGGCACTCGGGGATCAGACTAAAAGGAAATTACAGCCAGGGATAAGTGTCAAGGGAGGTACCAAATCGAATAAAACACCTGCTCCGTAATGGGGGTTTGCCAACTACACCTTGGAAAGTTCCTCATGATTTCCTGGATTCCAATTTGAACTATCTATGAACAGGCTCTTTACCAATGGCGAAGTCGGGTGCGCAGCCAGCGGTGTTCTCTTATTTCCTGTTCAATCCATCTGTACACAATCACGAGAAGCCGTATGAAATTCTAATCAACCTGCCCTCGGGCGACAAGGGTAACTCGGACTATCGACGCCATAATCAAGAATTCGAGGACCGGGAGGCTATTGTCCAGGACGTTCGCGGACTTGAGGACCAGTTCTCACTCAACAAACATGGTGTTTGCTGGAGAAAGTGGGCTGGTCCAGCAGATTGGCGAGACCTGGACGCAGCAGGCGTCATGAAGCTCGGCCACGAACATATTAGATCCGGCTACATCAAAGCAGTGGAGAATTTTATTCACCAGGAGCTAGAAAAGCAAGACGGCAAGCCTGTCGATATTGTGAAGGTATTTGACTACCGGGTGAGTAACATATTTTGACATGCGAAGTCATATTTCGCTGACCTTGTTTGCTCGTCAAGCTGAGGGTCAGCTCAGATCCTGAAGAGTTCGAGGCTAGGATCCTAAACTTAAATGATGGGCTAGATCCCGTCATTCCAGCTACTCATCCACATGTTGGTATGTGAAGATATTCCCATATTCAGTTCGCCAGGCCGCACGTAATGACATGTATCGGCACAGATCAGAGTTTCCTTGGTTCAAAAATGCGAGTCAGAGTACACATGGGCGACTTAGCAGAACATCTTCTGAAGCGCAGATTCAGAATCATCAAGTGAGTAATGCTATTGCTGCTACTGCGACTCCGCTGCACATCAACTTACGTGACAAGCGTATGGAAGCCGTTGGTCGAGGTCAACAACTGGCCTCTAGGCGTTTGCGATTCTAGCACCGTTGAATTTAGCGATTTAGTCGCCTCAGATCTTGTCCGACGAAACTACGTCGGTGAAACTTTCTACTCAACGTACAACTCAAACCATCGGTGGTACTACTTATCGAAACAATCACCAGAAGAAGTCACGATGCTCAAAATACATGACTCAGACCAATCGGCCCAAGTCAGGTGTAAGATATGAGCTCTGGTCCGCCCAAGGGATGAAACTGATGTTCTACAGTCTCGCTACATTCGTCGTTCATGATTAATGGCCACGGGATTGGAAATAATAGAGAGAGTTTTGAGGTGAGGGCATTGGTGTTCGACGCCGAAGAATAGTGTTACTCAAAGATAGAGCGCTGTGCGGCGTGGGGGATGTTATAGACCACGCGAGGATGGGGCCTTGACTCGTCCTCAGGAGCTAATTTCAGTAGAAACAACGGGTAGCATCACACAGTCTCGTGGATCTGCTGAGTCCGTGGTGATGCGTGATACAAATCAACCGGCAATTATTCATTTCAATTCTCCTACAGGACTTGAGAAGTGGAATCTGAGCGAACCTATCTAAGCTATACTGGGTACTTCCAAGCGAGTATGGCAACCACGAGCTGCGCAACACCGAGCAGACAGCCGATGAGACCGAAGAGTGCGGCGAGGAAAAGACCCAAGATAGCAATTGTCAAGCCATTTCTGTCCGATGTATGCCGATCTACCCAAGAGATGAATCGATTGCTTGCAGGAGGCTTTTCTGCGATCTTTTCAAGATCTCTCAGCCTTGCAGCCCAGTATATACACTCGAATCCATCAATAGTAAGAACACTTCTAGCTGTAAGAATGCGCCTCAAATCATCATTCATGAAATCTGGATCGAACTTCCATTTTTCGATGAGACTTTTCGCTAGCATGGCCGAACACTGATCGTCTGACGAAGGGAAGAGTATGTAGTATATAGTGACGAGCGTCTCAAGCACTAAGCGAGCGGGTAGAGTCCCACTGAATCAAGTCAGCATCGAAGCAAGCAATGGCGTTCGTGCCCATCTTTGTGCAATCCGGAAACCCACCTTCGCATGCAGTGCTGGAACCCATCGGTGAGGCTCTTGTCCCAGTGATGACGAAGCTGGCTCTTGAGCCAAGCGGTGTGGTGAAAGATCCTCACGGTATTAGAGTGCGAATCGTAAACCAAGTGTTGGGTCAGGTCGTCAGCAGCAATGAAATTAACCTTGAATCGCTTCTTCAATTGCCATGCTGTGAGATGGGCGCTCCAATCTTTCTCGCAAATCGCTGTCGTGGTAGGAAAACAGCCTTCCAGGAATTCGATGAAAGGTTGATCGCCCTCCCATCGGCCGAGTGTGTTCGACAGCCTGTAACGGGTGGAGAATCGGTCTTTTAATGAGCAGTCGACCATAAAAGCCAACTGTACTACAGTTCTTGTACAATTTTCCTTTTGTTCGGTGGAAGCACCAAATTTCTCGAGTGCTTTATTTTGAAACATTGATCGGGTCGAGTTGATGTTCTTGCGTAGGAATGTAACCGCCTGCAGGATGTCCTCATGTGAGCTATAGCCGTCATGACGAGAGCATACGTGGCAATAGAACTTGAGATAAAATTGGAATCCAATTGATAAGGCATCAGGCTGCGCGCAAAGTACTCTTATAATATTCCTGCATTGCTCATCATCCGGCGAGTTGAGTGACATGTTTTGTCGTTGGCTGCAGACTGCCGTGTATTCAGAATCCAGATGGCGGCCACCAGATGGCCCTAATACATATGTCTCCAGACGCGGAAAGCTTGGTCAAAAAGAAGATTGCCCTGCTACATCGGCATAAAAAACAGAGAAAAAGAATCAAATGTAGAATAGAAAAAAGTTTGAGTTGGAAAGGCTCGGTCTTTGCTCAGCTGCTGTGGGTTGTGATATCTTTCCCAGTCCAGGGCCATGGGATATTGACCGGTGTATGTTTAGTGTTGCACCGATATGCGATCGTGCCCAAGGCGAAGTCCTGCATAAGCAATCGACACGCTGCCGTCTGCCGACGACCGATGTCGTGCATGGCTGATCTGGGGCACATGAGCCTTCCAGCGCGGCGATGATACTGTTCTGGGCGATCATGTGAACCCACGGCAGTGGAACAGCCTCCTGCAGCGCCTGTTATAGAATCATAGTATAAGTTTGGCACATCACTAGTGGTCCGGTGGGGTGGTTTGGGAGCGCTAAATATGCAGATCATGGACTTTTGGAAGAAGCAAGCGGCAGCAACCGACCACGTTTCGAACGGCGATGGGTTGGGGTTGTTTAGGCTGAGATGGCACCCATTCTGCCCATCAGGCTTTCCGTGATGATCCGATGTATCCCAAGATTGATAAGGGACTTTCGTTCTGCCCACACGCATCAGCACCAGTCATCGAAGTGCCGCAGCTTTGACAACCCTCACCGAACTTGGGCGAGAATAGAAAGTATACTGATTCGAATGTCGCTTTTGACGTGCAAATCCGACGAAGCGTTGGTCACGAATGAATGTTAGCAAGCAAATGTTCACCAGCTAAAGATCGAGGCGCGCAGTACATACCTACGTAGGTATCATGTGTTACCATCCCTAAGAGAAGCACATTATTACGTAGGCACAAGTTAGAGTAGTAAGATAGCCCATTTGGTCTCTAGATTTATTTCTGTCGAGTCCTCCATCTTGCTCAAGCTTGGTCTCTTTTCGCGAGACAATGAATTGTGCTTGACTGTACACATCGCAAGACGGAGATCATGACCGCCTAGAAGCCCCACCTTAAACGGAGAGGTGCATGCATAGCCGGCATGTCAGGCGAAATCCATCGACCTGCTGACATTAGGACCGACCGCTCGTCGACCACAGTGACCGAAGAAAGCCGTCGTCCCCAGTGAGCAAAACTGCCCACTTTTTACTTTGTGTTCCCTGGCTGATTTACAAAGGCGTCCAAAACTCAGACGGCTCTTTAACCATTTCCAGACCGAGCGATCATTGCCAACCATTGCCGAAAACCCCGCCACTGGCGCTCCGGCTCAGTCGTCTGGACAGTCTGTTGCTGCAACCAGCGGCCCCCCTCCAAGAAGAGCTTCGGAGCTCTTGTATTCGCAAAAAAAGGCCATTCCATATCTCCGCAGGGGTAATCAACCAGTCTATGTTTTCCTCGATGCTGATAGTCAGATTGCGAACGACCACCGCGACCGTTTTGCCGACCTGAAGGATATTCTCCAAAGAAATGCGGAAAAATGTCGGAAGCTGTACGACTGCTTGGCTGATATCAGCTATGAACTTCGTGTTTGTGGTACCGACAAGAGCAATGCGTTGCCTTCTATCCTGATCACTTGCCCTAAGCACAAAGCGAAGCAACTACAAACAATTATTAAGCAACCCCACGTACAAGATCAGTGTAAGCCTAGCCGAGACTCACCTGCCAACCTATACCCCGAACTTCAAATCGTGATCTGGGCAGAGCCCATGGTTCGCAGAGCCTTCGGCGTTCAGGATAGTGACGATATGGATGAAGGAGTTGCGCCCTTTTCTCCCCAGACTCTCTGCGGTGTACAAGTTATCTACGACAAGCTTGAATGTCGCAAGTCTACAGTGGCATGTCTTGTTTCTGTTCAGGGTCGCCGATTCGCGTTGACAACGGCGCACGCGCTTCGGCAATCTTCAATCCTGCCAGCCGATTCTGAGCCTGCCGAAGATGGTCACATCGAATCAAGGGACGAATATGAGATGGACCTGCATACAAGTGAGGATCGATACGATTTCCCTGAAGATGAGACACTTGGATCACTTTCTGAAGAGGCATGGGCCCAGTCTGAAGTCCTGGGACCAGAGATAATTGCTGAAGGCCATGCAATATACCAAGCTCCTACTGATACAACATGGAAAAACAGCCATCCTGATCTCGACTGGCTGCTCTTAGAACTGAACAACCCTTCTCAATGGCTTCCAAACATTTGGCTTGGCCCTGACTTAGGGAATCCGATATCTTTGTCGTCCGTTTCTATTCATGCTCCTTCCAAAAACCGAGAAGTTTTAATCCTATCTTCGAGAGGCCCCGCTATGCATGGCATACTTCGTTCGATACCCTCCCACATTGGCGGCACCCGGAGCTCACCTACATCTGAGGTGTGGACCGTGAGATTGGAAGATGGCAATGGTATGGAAAATATGTTTTGTCTCGTGCTGATACTCACTGATGTCAAATAGTCATTCGAAGAGGGGACTCGGGCTCTCTCGTCATAGATGCAAGTGACCACAAAGTGTATGGGCAGGTCATAGCATCAAGCCCCCTTGAAGACGTCTACGTTGTTCCATTGAAAGATATCCTTCATCAGATCAAGGAAGTCTTCCAAGAGGGTAATGTTTCTCTGCAAGCCTCCCATGCGCATGCAGAAGAAGATCCCACATCGAGTGCAGCAACACAGGCATCTCTGAACGATGAAGACACTAGTCTTTGTGCAGCAAGTGCTCCCCCTCGGCGGAGTACCGGACAGACTCTAGAGACACTGAACAATGACAGCACATGGATCATTAGCGAGCTTCAATGTCTAGTTCACTCCATGACAGAAGCACTCAAACACCAAGATCTACAGAAAGTCAGTGAGATTCTGAAAACATTAGGCCAACAGAGAATTGTTACAGAATTTCAATCCCTGGTTCACTCCACGGAACCAGTCCACAAACGACACGAATTGCAAGACACCAGCCGGGACTTGGAAAACGAGAGCCACACTTTTGATGATACAGACATTTCTACTGAATCTCAGCCCCAGGTCCTAACGACGGCGCAAAAACACGGCAGCGAAGATCTGCAGAATTTGGACCAGAATAGGTTTTCAGTGATCTCTGTACCAATAGCGGAAAACACAGACTTCATAGGACGTCAAAAAGAGCTAGACGCCTTGAGAGAGAAACTGGTACTCGACCACAAATTATCGGGTGTTGTTTCATGCGCCCTGTATGGAATAGCTGGTGTTGGGAAAACTCAGACAGCGCTCAGGTTTCTGTACAGCAATCTCACAGAGTTTGACGCTATTTTCTGGGTCAGCGCCGATCCAGAACAGAAATCAGAAATCGATCGAACCTTTTGCAACATTGGCCTGAAATTGAAGCTTTTCAAAGGGGACGAGACTGATGACGCTCAGATTGAAGCTGTTTACACGTGGCTTCAGACAACGGGTCCGCACTCCTTTCATGGGCTTTCAATCATTTCTTGGGTTTGGCTAATTAGCATATAGAGCGTCGATGGCTCTTAGTTCTGGATAATGTGAAGGGCTACAAAAATATCGAGCGCTACTGGCCACTCAACAGTCGTGCACCGAGCGCAATCATTTCAACCTCGAGAAGCCGCACTCCCTGGGCAACCCATACGATTGATGTCGAACCCCTTGATAGCATCGAGGGTCGCAACTTTTTCCTCCAACAAATGAACATAAGAGCCGAGAATGCGAACTCCCAACAATTAGAGCTGGCTGAAAATATCTCGAAGCTATTGGGTGGTTGTCCATTGTACCTAAGTCATGCCCTCGGCTTCATGAACCTCACAGGCTGTAGCTTACAACAATACGCCGAGTTTCTCCAGACAAGCAGCAGTATGCTCGGTTACAAAGTTCCATCTACTTGGCGTCATGGCAGCCTTATCCTTGCCACCCATGACAAAATTCTGGAAAGATTGTCGACCAGTTCTAAAAGGCTTCTGTTCATGCTTACCTTCATGAGTGCTGATGGCGTCCGAGAAGACCTCCTCTTGAACCTGCATGGCATTTCCAGTCTCAACTTTCTGGCAAACAAATCAGAGTGAGGTAAATGAATCATTTGATCCAGCAATGGCTGACATGCCACAGGTATTACACTCATCTGGCCGAACTTGAGAAAGTTGGCCTTGTCCAAAGACAACACGAAAATGACGATTCTTACTTGAGGATGCATCGTGCAACTCAAGATGCTATGCATTTGCAACTCCAGAAAGATGATGATGAGCTATTTGCGTCCGTAAATCGAGTCGTTCAGTTGCTCCGAGCAAACTATCCGTCGCCTTCGAAACTGCAGATCGCGGGGGCCAGAAATTGGCCGAATCTAATGAAAGTCCTTCCTCATGTGCTCAGCATGCTTCACGCCTTGGACAAATCATCCACGAGCATGACTGGTAACATTGAATTTGCACAACTGCTAAGTGACAGCGGTTGCATGGACTTGGCTGCTCATGGAAAGATTTTTGATGCTTACAAACTCAACAAGAAAGTCCTGGAGATCCTCGATACTTTGGATACATCACATCAGAAGGCTTTGCGAAGCGATGCTCTGGTCATCATTGGTTTTTGTACCGACTTCATGGCGCTCAGTAAACGTGCAGAAGGCCTCCAGACGCGTCTAGAATGCGTGGAAATCCGAGAGCAATGCTATGCAGAAAAGCCTCCGGACGAATTAACGATATATGATAAGATACGACTCCACAACAGCTATACGGATTTGGCGTGTAGCTACCAACAAACCAACAATTTCGACAAGGTCAGAAAGTACGCCGAGCAATGCTACGAGCAGTATCAAACCTGGGGTACCGAAGATGAATACCCATATGAATACGCCAAGTACTACAATCACATGGCGTACGTATTGCTCTACGAAAACGAGGGACAACGCGCTGTGGACTTTGCCAAACGTGGGTACAAACTAGTCGAAAAGGCAAGCCCTGATACAGGAACGGCCGTACTCTACCGCTTCGATTATGCAAATATCGTCTTTCAAGTCGGTTGCCACCAAGAGTCTCTTCTGATCTTGAAAGAGTTGCTGAAATCGAGCGAGAGAGACTGCGGGAGGAACGGCGTGCGCACACTCGACATTCGTCTTAATATCGGTATTGTCAGCTACATGATGGGAGACCTCCCCTATGCCGAGTAAGATGACCATCTTCTATAACCATCTCGTACTATCGAAACTCCTACTGACCTTACAAGGAACCAAATTCGAGAGGCCATCGCCTCAAATAAAGGCAACCAGTGGCCCGTGGAGAATATAATACGTGCCGAGTACTACCTCTCGCAGGTTCTGAAGCTAGCCAGGCCACAAGACGATAAATGGAGAGATTTGGAAGGTGAGGCTTCTAAGGATATGCAGAGCATTTTGAGGTATGGTGACCTTCACAAGGCGGGTATTCTTGACGACAAATCTGCCATGGCTTTTGATTATCTCGTGCACTGGGAATGCCGACTTGTAACGCCGCGCAGCTGCTCTAATTCCACCTAGGAAACAAGTTGTTTGAATGTTAGGGGAGCGCTAAATTCGAAGGAAGTACATGTATAGCACCGAATGTAGCGGTTCGAATGAGTACACAGTATATTTGCAAGTGTAGGAAAGGAAAGCAGACACTATGCTAAACGCGTGTTGTTCTCTTTGCTTAGTACCTACCTCGTCACCCCTCGAAACCTTTCCACATACGCTACACTCTAGGCATCGAAAGCTCTCCGATCCGTGTGCAGTAGAGCAGCATGTTACGTTTCAAGAACAGCATCGTATCCGATACACCAACGAGGATGGCGTGGTTATTCACGACAAGTTGACGGGAGTCAGCTGTAAGTGCCATATCGTATCATACTTCATTTCTGGGATATTCTTTTTGAAATTACAGACGATACAGGAGCTATTCCTGTGGACTGTCACACATTGGATAACATGAATTTTTACGACGCTGCCTCGTGCACAAGACACGAGCTATGAATATGCGAAAGAACTAACTCGCTGCCACACAAATATAGATGATTTCACAACCATCGATTCGGCGCTTACATTCCAGGGCGACCTCCGGAGAAAAGACCTGGTGGACTGCTTCGATACGGACGGCGTATGGACCTACAAGCAAAGCCGAACCAACTCACTTGGTGATGTGCGCGGCATCAGTACAATGCAACGTCTTAAGCTATGGTCCGACCGGTCTACCAGCGCGCACTCGCTGACCGTGTTTGCGAACTACGGCCGCCCTACCACGGCGGTAGCGATGACGGCCGCGTTTACCACGAGTTCCAAGTTGATAGCTTTGAGGGCGATCTGCGAACCCGTGACGACCGTCGCCGCCTCGTCCAGCTCGATATTCGCGGCAGCCGGCGCGGGACTATCAACTCCTCGGTCCCCGGAACTGTGTCCGCCGGCGGGAGGCGTATGTTATCAGCCTTTCGCTCACACCGCAGCTCCGCACACGCTCCTTCCTCTTCTTACCCGACGACGTCCTCTGTGGTACCAGGGGCGGAGGGTGGTATCCGCTTCGTGGGAATCAAATTTAGTCGCGACGAAGGTAAGTAAACTTTTGTCTGTTCGTCCTTGGCCATACCCCTAAAATATCCCACAAGACGTTGACATTGTTTGGTACTATGAGGAGGAGAAGGGGTGAAATAGAAAGAGAGCAAGGAGGGGAAATTTGGTCAGTGCAAGAGAAAAAGGCTGACACTATAAGCATAGACTATCGCCGTTTCTTGGATACCTGGGTCGTAGCGTTCAGCCAAGACAGTGAGTATCATGGCATCGCATACCCCGTGGACGTATTTGAGCTGCCGTCACCCCAGATTGCGGCGTCTACCTCGTACGAGGTTACGCGGCAAGTCATATGGGAGACCGACTTGCCAATCTTGCCGTCGCCTGCTGAAGAAGAGGAAGATGAGGAGGAGAATGAAGAGGATGTCAAGGGTGAGTTGAAGTACAATGCTAAGGAGGACCTCGAAGAAAATGTTAAGAAAGTTCAAAAAGAGATCGACGAGGAGATCAAAGAGGAAGTTAAAGACCAGTCTAACGAAGAGGTTGGAAAGGAGGTTAAACCGGTGCTCAAAGAAGAGGTTTCAACGGGGAGGTTCAAAAAGGCCAAAGAGCAGTTTGAAGAAGATGCTGAAAAGGAGATTGCAGAGGGGGAGGAGCCAGAGGTCAGGGAAGAGGTCAGGGACGAGGTCAGGGAAGAGGTCGAGGCAAAGGTCGAGGAAAAGGTCGAGGAAAAGGTCGAGGGAGAAGTCGAGGACGAGAGGGTGTTGGAGGCAGACTACAACGAAGACCTCGACGTTGCCCGCGCCAGGTTCGAGAAACCTTTGGAATCGCACCCACTCGCCCGAATGTTTAACGCGGGTCGACGATGGTTTGACTCAGTTTTCTATCTGGTGACCATTCCAGAGCCCCGACCAGGGCATTCAAGATTACAGTGTACTTGTGTAAGCTTAAATTGGTATGGGTTCCGAGCTCTTGGTATATTGCTAACATGGAAAGCGATGCGGCCTCGATCTTTACGACGACTATACCGAGACCCGGATCGGGGCTGTAGACAAGTTCAAGCGTCTACTTGGACAGCAGGGCTTCAAAGTCACTACGCCGGGTGATTTGGAGTCAAATAAAGTCGGGAAGGCACTTCCGAGCTCTGGAGAAACAAGTCGAAGTTCACGGACACAGCAAAGTCGTGATATCCGGTTCCCTATCCATTGGCAGAAGCAAGGCACCCCTAATCTGGGAGAATGCCTACCAAAACCAACGGTGACTCAAAACGATGACAAACACAACTTTATGTTGGTCTGCATCCCCTTTGGACGTTCGATACATAAATTGCACCAACCCGAAGTCTGCACGTTGGGCTCTGATGAAGACTTCTTTTCCCTACTCCGATTTACGTATCGCGAGTTTCGTGCCAAGAACGCCTTGTCGTTCGTGCGCAGAATCAAATCTGTTCATTTTGCTCATGTAAGTCTCTGTGCACCCTGAAAGAACAAACCCATGTTGAAACATGTATTAATTGTTGCGCACAGTTGGAGGTCTATCGTACAGACCTCGCCGACATTCGCTCTCATCCTGCCCTCCCACCTAGCTCCATGAGTCACCAGTACAAGTATGAGCCGATGCCTTCAGACTTTATGCCTCCTATCGGGTCAAATCTGCTTGTACATTTACTAGAAAATCCCACCCACGCAGGAGCATTACCGCATTTATACAAAAGGGTCCCCCATAAACTTCAGGATAGGTTATCGCCCTGCCCCCAGCAATGAACATCGATCGGCTGGGGGTTGGCTCTTGTTGAGGGTATCGACTATTTTGTTTTCTTTCTCTGCGGGTGCGCCGGATTTCTGATCTCTTTGCTGGTGGCCCTGGCTTGGACACTCGCGAAAGATGATATCCAGGGCGGTTTTGGCATTGGGGGGTTCCTCCTTAGCTTCATGGTGTTTTGCGGAGGATTGGTTCATTCTTATATTACCACGAGAACCTCAAATGTAGCTTGATCTGCGACTAACAGATCAAGCGTTTGGATCTGGTTGAACAGGCGAACCCCCCGAGGCCATCTTCCAGCTTCAATACAATATGCATGGTCCTGAAATTTACAGTTTTCTTTGATTTCCACAGCTTACTAAGCGACTCACTTATACAAACAGGTAGCAGATGAGCTTACATCACAGCGGGCCGCGACGGTGAGTCAACCGAAGACCGAATGGCAATAGTGACTTGGTCTGGATAATTGATAATAATGACTTTGAATAAGCCATCGGTGTTTCTGATCGCCGACGCATGACGAGAATGAGTATTGAATTGGGTAGGTTTTTGTCTAGGTATGCCAAGCCCTGGGAGATTTGTGAGCTGCCTTCCCGTGACACAAAGTCAATGCAGAGCAAGTATAGTGCGTGGTGGTGGTGGTGCTGGCTCGGCTGGGCTCGTTCTCCGTCATATCGAATGGACTAACAAATGAAGGACCACTTGATAAAGAACATCATTGGTCACAGGGTCGCCCTCTCGGAACTGGATGCCCTTGTCAAATGCGGATAAAGGCTAATTCGCGCTCCTATCTCCCCGCGCCCTACAAGGCACCTTAATAATCATTGCTTGCCCCCCGCTCGAGACGCACTAATAGCACTGACATCACCGGACTATTCGGTCAGAAGCGATGGCCACGAAAATAGTCCGAGCCAGTTTAGTAGTATAAGTTTCTTGGCATCACAATAGAAGGACACTAACCCGCAAAAAAGGCCCGGCGCTCGTGTCTTTGTATGATGGCCGATCGCCGACACATCTCAATTGTATCATGTTCACAAAATTAGTATATATGAATGCTGTCATTCAACGCAAGCTTCATGTCGGATGGATAACTCTGCAGTTCCAATCGAAACACATAGAACATCACTTCGCAAACACCCACCACAATGACTCAATATCAACCACTCCTCGGCAAAGTTGCTGTCGGTAGGTTTGCCCACTTCTATGAGCTCCAATGCGCAGACTAAGCCTCTATCTCCAGTCACCGGGTCAAGCCGTGGCATCGGCGCAGCCATCGCACTCAAGCTGGCATCCTTCGGAGCCGACGTCGTGGTCAACTACGTCTCGTCGGCCTCGGCAGCGGAGGCCGTCGCCGCAGCCGCACGCAAGCACGGCGTGAGGGCCGCCTGCATCAAAGCCGACGTCAGCAAGCGCGACGAGATCGCCAGCCTGTTCAACCAGACCATCTCCGAGCTCGGGCGCCTCGACGTCGTCATGAGCAACTCCGGCATCGAGCACTTTGGAGACGTCGAGGCCGTGCGGGAGATGGAGATTGACAAGGTCCTCGCCGTCAACGTCAAGGCGCAGTACTTTGTTGCCCAGGAGGCCTACAAGCATTTGACGGACGGAGGACGTCTGATTTTGATCTCTTCCATCTCTGCCGTTTGGGTGAGTACAATGTACGGTTTTCCACGTGCATGACTGACATCGTTCAGGGCGTTCCGCGCCATGCGATCTACAGCGCTTCCAAGGCAGCCATCACTGGCATGGTCAAGTGCCTTGCGCACGATTTCGGTCCTCGCAAGATCACCGTCAACTGCATCGCCCCTGGCGGAATCAAGTCCGACATGTATGTCGCGGCTGCAAAGGACTATTATCCAGGAGGAGACAAGCTCACCGCCGAGGAGATCGATGAGAAGGTCAGCGCGATGAGCCCAATGGGGCGTCCGGGCCTCCCGGAAGATATCGCCGGTGTCGTTGCACTGCTCGCGTCCCCTGAGTCTCAGTGGTTGACTGGTCAGACTTTCCACGTCAGCGGAGGAGCGCACATGGCGACGTCCTAATCAGGGGTTGATCAATGATGGCTTGGTAGCTCTAGATATACCTAGAGTACTCATATCACTCGTTTATCTTTTTCAGAATCTGAGAACTTTTATTGAACAGCATCGACCCGACTTCAGAGCCATCATCAGGAAAGATCATCTGACAAATTAAAGAGAAGTTCTAAAAATAAGAGAAAGTCGTATGAACTGACTGTTATTCAAGCCATCATCTGTGACCATCAAGAAGGCTTGGAGGGAGCCGGGGGTTCTATTGTTCCAACGGATGCGAATGTGGGTCCAGGAGTGGCTTAAATGCCCTATAAAGGTTCGCATTCGCTTATGATCTCTTGTCGGGACCACGAGCGTCTATAATATGTCTCCGATAAAATGCTGACAAACCACCACTACACTCAGAGTACAGACCCTCTCGACGAAATGGTTCCTAAACGATGCTTGTAAACTCCGATCCCAAGTATCGGGCCATGTAAATGCAATCAAGTCAGACAGGAAGCTGATAAAATAATAAAAAGCAGTATGTCTTCTTACAGCAACAGCCACGACGAATTTACCAGCATCTTGTCTCATGCAACCCAGGTTATCTGTCTAGATACCAATTCTTCTATTTTCCCAACGCCATACATTCAACACCATAGTATATCATGTCTGCGCAACTAGAGAGCCGTGCTCTCTTTCAAGCAACCATAACTCACGGGTTCTGGAAACAGGTCTTCACCAGCGTTCCTCCGATCCCACTCGGCCTCGACCTCGCCGGCAAGATAATTCTGGTCACGGGGTCAAATGTCGGCCTAGGTCTGGAAAGTGTGCGCCAGTTCCTCAAACTACGACCGAGCCGCGTCATCATGGCCGTGCGATCACTCGAGAAAGGCGAGGCCGCCGCCGCCGTCCTGCGTGTTGAATTCCCCGTGGCGAACATTCAAGTCTGGGAGATCGACATGGCATCTTTTCGGTCGGTACAAGATTTTACCGCCCGTCTAGAACGCGATCTGAATGGCGGCCGCCTGCACATCGCCGTGCTCAACGCCGGGCTCAGTAAGTTACGCTTTGAGCGCGCCGAGGAAGGCTCCCATCGCGAGAGTACCATCCAAGTCAACTACCTAGCTACGGCGCTGCTCGCTCTTCTGCTCCTTCCCTTGATGCGGCCGACTACCTCCTCGCCCGAGCCCGGCCGCCTGTCGGTTGTTAACTCCGAGGCCGCGCTTCCGGTCGAGCTAGAGGACCCAGCCGAAGGTGGGCTTCTCGATTCGCTTGACCGGGCCGAAACGTACGATGGCTTCTCGCAGTATAGCAAATCCAAATTGCTGGTCATGATGTTTGTTGCGAAGTTGGCCGAGGTCGTTGATCCCGATGAGGTCATCATTAATTGCACCGACCCCGGCGCCACGAAAGGGACCGCGTTCTTTCGTGAATTAGACTCTTGGGCCTTCAAGGTGGTGCTTGGCATGTTGATGGGTATCATGGGACGTAACATGACGGATGCAGCGAGGATTTACCTTCACTCTACACTGGTGCTAGGCAAAGAAAGCCACGGCTCTTATACCGACTGGATAGTCCGAGCGTGAGTTAATATCCCCAGCGACGTTCTCCCTCCGAGACTGATATTGACTTATTTGAAGATGGCCTAAAACAATGTACAGCGAAAAGGGTCGGCGTATCAGTGATAAGCTATGGGCTGAGACGATGGAAGAGCTTCGGTTCGCAAAATTCAGAGGCATTCAGAAATAGCTCACGACAAATTGAGGATTGTGATGATTTATGATGGGTTACGAGGACTTGTCTCTTATTTGACCATGCTTAGCACCTGACATGCGCTCAGTGGTCCTTCTCTGATCCATATCCCTTTATTTCTTTGCCTTCAAGATGTCTTCGTATCGGCACTGTGGGCATATTTTATGAAACTTTTCCGGATCGCCATCTTGGCGGCATATCCGCTTCTTCTTGTGACCTTCGTCGCACATAGAGGTTTCCTTGATTAAGATTTCGCCATAGAAGTGCCCATCGGGCCCTTGCGATGGGTGGTTGCAGAAGTTCTGTCGTCTGCTTTGGGTGCACATGGTTGTGGTAATGCTTTTGCTTTAATAAAATTAGAATCCTCAAGTGTCTCCTAAAAGATTGGTGCTTGTGGTCTTACAGCAGGGAAATCTGGTGTCGGTAGAATCGGGAGAGTGGAAGGTGCGGTTGATAGAGTCGCTGCCGTTCTTGCCACTAGTGATATCGGGCGAAAATTTGGTATTGGCTGTATTCTGGCGTTTTGATATCTCGATGTTGATTTAACTGTGTTAAAGTGACTTGAGAATTATGTCAATGGCAAATCTGCACAAATTATTGGTCGTTAAATAATAATCTCTGTCCAGCTTTGTTTGTAATTGATGCAAGCACGTCAAAGCTGTGATTCACGCACATTAAACATCGGACGAAAGAATATCACACCACTGCGAGGTGTCGCTGTTTGTACATATTGGAGGTCCCCAAAGAATTGTCCTCAGTGAATAATATTGGTTATCAAATACACGCTCCTTCCTATTGATCAACATGAAGTGTCAAAGAATAAACAATTCTTTCCAGATGTATACACAAGTTCCTTATTCTTTCAGTGTGAGTTAGCCCTTTTTCATAAAATCACTTGCATAGAACTTCCTCGTTCTTTCCTCGAGCGGCAAGATTTGTGTTATGTCTGTTCCAGGCGCCACTTGATACTAGGCTTACTAATATGACTTTAGAAGAGGTCAAATTGTTCGGTATTTCCCGGGCCAGAATAAATCACGTCGTCTATGCTTATATCTCACTACACGAAGACATCTGTTGATCCTTGGTAGCTATACAAATATAGTCAACTGTATAATCTGGGTCTTCTGGGCTCTTTCGCCTGCATTAAGATTGTGGTAAAGTGTTATTTCAAAACGATGTTCATGAGCTTGATGGTGTCGAGGAAGCGCGAATACGTCGTCTTCAGCTCTTTGATTGATTTTCTAGAATTCCCTGAGAGATTTGCCTCATTATGCCCTCAGAAAGCCTCTATTATGGTTGACGTCGTGAGACAGAACCCTCCGTGTCTCTTCTTCTTTTCTTTTTTGGTGTCCCTTCTGCCTTTTTCTTGTCTCGATCTTGGCAAAATGCGCATCTCTGAAAGTGTGCTTGCGGATTCCCATCTTGGGGGCAAATCCGCTTCGTTCTGCGACCTTCATCGCACAAGACGGTTTCCAGAATGGTTATCTCTCCGTAGAAGCCTTTGTCGGGTTCATCCATATGCCAAAGGTCATTGCAGAAATGCTGTCTTCTTCTCTGATAGCACATGGTTGTGGCGAGTTCTTGCTCCAACAAGCCAGAATTTACGGGTCATACGAAGTTGGCCTTCGTGATCTTTTGGTCGAGGAGATTTTTGTCGACGGAGTAGGTCGACCGATTTCGTAATAAGAAAATATGTTCTCGAGAGTATTGGTGTCGATGTGAGATTCGGTGTTGTGTGTTGTAGTGTATTTGAGAAGCGTCATAGTTATGGACTTCCACAAACCATTTGTAGTCAAATGACTTGCGAACATGATACTTTTTCACTTTCGATTTTTGGCGATGAGAGTCAGTGGAAGTTGTGATTCACACCGTTATAATCATTGGGTGACAACAACATCATACCTCTGCGCAGTATTAATGTCGTTATTCACTCACCTTTCCCATGGATTAAGAGCAGCGTTTTGAGTCATTGGTTTTGGAGGCCTGCTGGAGAAACTCGATTGACATTGAGTATCAAGGGGCTACCAAGCCACTATCTCCCCATCACGAGGGAAGCCGAATCACAAAGGAAGAGAAAGAAAGCTTGTGGTAAAGTAGTATCTTGATTGAGAGGTTGTCAAAGAGATCAAAGCTAAGTCCGGGAAGTTCCCGGAGATTCCCATTTTGGCCCAGGGGAGGGACCGGTGGTCCCTTCCCCCACCCAACCACCACCGGCGGTGCGATCGTGACCGATGGATTTCGAATGTGAAAATTACCTTGTTGTCCACCTAATTGACAAATGTGCAAATTATTTCTTATACCTCGACTCGATAAACATCTGAAAACACCTGAAAACGCTGAGTGGTAAATTCATTACCAAATGCTCGTTACGTTGGTCCGGTAGTAACCATCTCTAGCGTTACGGATATCTAGGAGGCTTCATCGACACAATTACTTCGCTGAGAGTGCAATAAGGATATCCAGTACACGGTGCTTTCGCGCAAGTAATAGCACAGCTTGACGCTATATCGAGGAGCCCAGAAACTGCTACAATTGGGCGTAGATTGCCCGAGTCACGAATTCATACACTCACAAGGATGAGCTGCAAAGAGCTCAGCCATCCGCGTCTGCGGCTCACTCCCTGCGCTCTTTTACTTACGGATGTCCGATGATCGTCATCATGTTACGCGGTCATAGCTTTATATCATGCCACCGTAGCATTGGAGACTGAGGAAAGGCTGCAGCAATGCTCGAAAACATTCCAAGCACAGCAACAATCATCAAAATTGACATCATCGAGGTAACAGTTCCTAAACACAGACACAAGCTCGACTAGTAGAGAAGACGGTAGTTGACCTCTCGCCTCATTACTCCAAGAGTGGAGATCGCTAACCGGCAATACTTCTGAAAAGAAGTTGGGATGATATAGAGCCTGGTGACCAAAACAAAGTGCCCGACGGATCTAAAAGTCGGATGACCCAGAACGGCCCCGGGATGTCCTCCGTTCGCCATGCTAGTCATGAACTGCTGACGACGACAATGGCGAACGACAAGACTAGAGGTCAAAGTCGATATAACGACATCTATAGCCCCCGCAACCCACTATTTGCATGATTGTATATTCGATTATAGTGGGCACCTGCCATAGGATCATCCAGTCTTGATACAACCTTCTTTTATAGACCGCAACATTCTGTCTTCATTGTTCTGAGCAATAAGCGGACGGGCAATTGAAAAGTCAAGTGCTGAATGGCCGCGCAGTCCGAGACCAAGTCATCGAATACGAAGGCCCGTGGATCTAGGTGTCGATGCCTCGTATAGTTTTGCGCGAAGAATTTTTCGATCTTCTTCTTTTAAATCATAACGAAACATTCCAAGTGGATTATCAACAGCGATGGAGTTGTCGGGTCGTGGAGATATACCGGCTAGCCAAGCAGGCCACGCGCAACACAGGACACTACAAGTGGACCCAGTCATCATCCGCCCATTCACGATACTACGCAGCAGCATCGCTTGCGAGCGAGGAGCAGGGATCTACATTTCATGTTTGCCTGAGGCGGAAGACGACAGAAGGGATGTCCCAGAAGACACCCACGTCTATTAGAGGTCGTCAATTGATCCTCAGGGTCCCGGGTCTGGCGATTGAGGCGGGCAGAGAATCAAGATAAGCACCAGCACCATCGACGGCGCCCCGATCCTCTGCCGCCCTCTTGGCTTGCCCTAAACATGAGACACCGGGCCCCGGACATCAGGTCAGATTTTATGTCGCGGTCAAAGCTCTGCCCGCTTGCCAAAAGAGCTGTCATGATTTTAATGTTTCTGAAAGTGAGCAGGGAGTGGGTCTCCATTCAATTCAATCTGTGTAAAATCAATCCGCTTGAAAATATCTGATCTCTCTAGCTTCTCTAATGGTTCCCCCGAGACGCCCGTCCAGTTCGTGCCGGTTGCTCGCTAGCCGGTAAACGTACCGTACGCCCGCCATGATCGCGACCGATTCGGGCACCCGCAGCTTGGCTTCGAGGCCTTGGACGACTCGTTCTTGTCGAGTCTTTTCTTTGAGGAGGGGAGGAGCCACAAGTCGACCACAGCTGTGGGAAGATCGACGTGAACTATGGTGGTGGAACGCCGGGATTCCCACCTAATTGGCTGTGTCTGGTTCTTAGCATTCCCTCGGTTCCGCTGCTAACGAATTCCCCATCGCTACCTATCGTGGCTAATACAAACCCGAGTATACTATTAAACTACTTGTAATGGTTTCATTCTCGGGAGTCAACTTGGTTACCTCAGAAACACCTGGAATGTGTAATTGGCAATGTCCGACACGGGAATGTTTGCGTCGAGACACGACTTCTGATATAAGAGGTAATGCTGTGTGCTCACGGCGTCAGAAATTGGCCGTGCCACCTAAGAAAGTATCGCAACATAACCTCCAGAGTGAGCTTGTTCCCATTCCCCAGAAAACACCGAGGCTGGTGTTACTATTATTTGCACACAGCGCTCGAGCTTCGACAGGCCCCTCTGTGCGAATGCGACAGCGGGACGAATGCCGAAAGACACAGCCACTGTCTGCCATTATGACTTGAGAGAACAAACCTAGATGAGCGCAACAGCCATCGCGCAATTGGTCCAAATTGTGTGTATGCCGATGGATGAGAATAACAGCTAAATTGAAACAATTATAGGCTGGGATTTACGCACAGTTGCGACCAACAAGTGTTTCGAATCATTCGCTATCTGATGGGATTCCGAGGTCCCGACCATAGTCAAACACACATGGATTGATCGGGAGGGGATTCACCCTCAAAGTTGGTGTGGCTGGATTCATCCATGACCCCCGATCAGTGATCCTCGTGAACAGGTGCGAACAAACCGGGGAAGATGCGAAGAAGCAATGAACATGTCCCCCAATAACGGATGTATCATATTGCAGCAATGACCCCCTCACGCCATGTGCCGTATAGACCGTTGTGATGAGTTGTGACATATTGCTTGTCCCGCATCTGTGTGTCTGGCAAATGTTACCTTATTAGACGCGCGCAACCTCCTCTTTCGTGCCATAGATATGAGATGGGCACGCACGAGCGTGTTCTCATTGCCTACTGTATCACCAGGCGATGGCCACTGGAGAGTTGCCACTCTGCTATTTCTATTGAGCAGCCACGTAAGTAGCCACGGTGAGACCAGGGAAGAATAAGACGACCCTGGCTCAATTGGAAGAAGCTCTTTGGGAGGAGGTTGAAGCAGCAGAGTCGCCTAACTAGCGTCAGTACCTGGATTCAAAGCTGTCTGTGACAGGAGCCCAGTTGCGATGTGACATTGGATGCCACTTTCTTCGGCCGCCTGACGGTTACTAGCATGGGGGGGAGGGCCAGGGATTGCGCATGGCAAACGGCTGGGATCGCGAACGAGAGAGAGAAAAACGTGCTGCTTGCCGCTTGGCGAGCCTGCGGTCGAGAAGGAGGGAGAAGAAGAAACCGAACAAGGTTTGTAGGCAGAGGCAATCTGCACCGTACATTGATACAAATTATTGAACATGTTCTACCTAGATAGTGTGTGCGTCAATTCTGCTTCCACAAGGCAGAATAATTATTACTTATTGGACATGTGCTGATATATCCGATAGCTCATGTGCTACCCCGGAATACAAGAATAGTGTAGATGGTAAAACAAACTCGATGGACGCTGGTCGCAACCCCGCGCCGGCCCTGTTTGCAAATGCCGACGGAGGTGAAGTGGTGAGCGATTCAGAAGCACTGCTCGGTCAGCTCTAGGTCTGGTGTCTGGAGGCTTGTTTTTCAGCTCCTGCGAGAGAAATCACAAGAATCCCCAACGCCACACACACCACAGCGACTGGATGATTTTCCGCTAAAGCAAGGTCCGGGCAACACGAACCACGCTGCTGGATGGGTCATAGCGTGCATGCTTGCGTGCTGTGAGGAAGAAAGACGGGGAGATCGGGTGGGCAAGCAGTAGGCAAGTCAGCACGGATGGTGATGATGATGGACATTGCAGGTTCTGATTCTTAGCATGTTTAGTCCCAGGTACAGTGCTCCGGGGCAGACTAAGAAAACCGCTCGGCATATCTAAAGCAGTCCGGTCTTGCGCGTCCCAATTCGCAGGCCTATGAGAGTCAAAGGACAGAGAAAATCCCGAAGACAGACTGAACGCCAGTCAAGACATGCATATCTTTAGAGGCGTCGTCTTTGTCAATTAGGGTCCAGTCGTCGTTGAACGGCAGAGGCTGGCTGGACAATAATGGGCAATTGTCTCGGCTGCCAGCAAGAGGAAATATGAAGAGCTGGTTGATTGAAATCACCAACCTCATGGGCCAGTTTGCTGATAATGTAGCAGATGCATGTTCCACCCATATGAGCACTTTCTAATCGCCGAATCACGTAACCCGGGTCCCACAAACCTCTGTCGTTGGTTGAATGGCGCGCCCCTTTTCTTATTGCATATCCCGGTCAGATATAGCTGACTAGCCAGGCGCCCACTCTGCTATCCACGATGAGGTAGTCTGATCCGTGCGATGCTCCAAGCAGCTCCATTATTGCCCATCCACCTGGCCACCAGGCCAGAAGCACGACCTCACAATTCAAGATGACTTCTTCCTTGGTCCATACGATCTTCCAGGCTGCTCGATGGGTCTCTCTCTTTGCGGAGTCTGCCTTGTATTTGACATGGAACGTGCTTGGAACCCGTGGATCTAGAATATGGGTAGGAAATGTCGACGACACCCACCAGTGGAATGCTGTAATCATCGACAAAATTCCATCTAGTACCGGTATGTACCGCACACCGAGAGAACGAAACAAACGGGCATAGGTTGCAAATTCAATTCAATTCAATTCTCGGCTCGGCCAAAGGCCTTCCTTGTCACACGAGAAAGGACCCAGCTGAGCAGATCGCCCGAGACACTAGCCCCAAGTTGAACGGCCGGCAGAATGATCACAGAAGATGACAAGAAAAGGAATTCCCTGCAGTCAAGAAAACAGTTCTGATAGAAGAGCTTGTAATTACAGTCACCGGGATCCGGAAAACTGACATGTAAACGTGTTCCTTGCAGCTGATCGAGTGGCTGCCTTTGAGCAACACATGTGGCTTGCTTGGCCTTTGCAGACTGTGTGCGATACACCGAGGAAATGGGATTACGGTCTTAAGAGCAACATGGCTAATCCCAGAATTCCAGCCATGGCTTCATGAATCAGCAGTCAGTTCTATGGTGGCCACCCTCCGTATTGGGTTTGACTCAACTCACAACCCAAGCTCTCGTCCGTGCAACCAGTCATCAGTCCTGTTACCGCTGCTAAAAAACCAGCACCGGCTGCAGAGGCATGGAAGAAACCTTACGCTGTAGCGATGAAGTGTCAAGAATCTTCCGGTCAAAAAGTCTCTCTGTGCATCTCTCTTGCACATGAAAGATGCATCACTAGACGGTTCCGCCCAGGCAGTAGACGCAAGCCGAGACTCGCATCAACGTTTGATCTATCCTCTAGCCATGAGGTTGGGCTGCTTTCTACAGCATCACGGCGCAGACATGCCGTCCACCTGCCTACTGCCTACATGCTGCTGCTGCTGCTGCTTTCTTTTCGCCTCTCATCAATGATGGTCGTGATGACTGAGCAAATCTGCTACTGTACACAATATGTAATCAATATGAGCATCAACGAAGTCGCTGCTCCTTTCTGGCATCGTTCGGGAAGCAAATTGCCTCCCCTCCAACATACCCTCGTCGCCCCACACGAGCGTAGCCCATGCCAGCGTCTGAGGCGTGTGATTCGCCCGAGATTCTCAGTTCCTGGAATGGTGGAGCAGCCCGAAGATTGAGGAGCAGGGGAGGGTGAGCTCGATGCACCAAGGGTTGAAGTGTTACCGTGCTAGAGAGAGAGAGATCATCTCGAAGAGAGAGAACACCCCCGGCTCGGGTGCAGTCAAGTCTGTGACAGGTTGAGAGCCGTAACGTACTGTGGACTTGGGGCTAGGCCGGCGCGATGACCGCTGGGACGGCCCCTACGCGTACCGGCTACTTGCTGGAGTGCCCGCCAAGACAACCACTGGCCTTCCCTAAGGTAAGGTAGGTCGGACCCATGTCCTGGTGCCCCTCCAGCAGAGTGCAGGCAAACCAAGACCTCGCCCCTGGCAGCCATCCAAGCATTCGCACCTCTTTTCGTCTCTGATCTCCTCCACTGACCCAGGTTCTTATTTCCCCAAGCACTACCTAGCCAGCCTAGCTGCATAGAGTGAATGCACCAGCTCCATGCAGGTAGCAGGAGAGAGCAGAGACCTGTGAATTCTTTCCTCCCGCTGTCTCTGCGACTCTGTTGCAGCAGCGAGAGTACCGTGAGTACTTGCATGAGCTACCGCACGGCTAGTACCCCTCCAGCGTTGCGACCTACATTACTCTACCTAAACTAAAGGTAGCTGTGGATGCTACCGTCGGCGTTGGGCCACCCACTGCACCCATTCGCTGCACCTCTCCTGGTCCCGAGAGACTCCCCCCCCCTTCTCTAGTCTCGGAGAGCCGCTTCCTTTTCTACTACGCTGGGTCTCTCGTCCCAAATTTCGAGGTTTCTCTTTTTTGTTCTCCCTCTCCTTCGAGCGTTCACCTAACCCTCCCACGGCCGTACCATCTTCTACTTCGTGCGAAGCAGTCGACGGCTTGTCTCTTCGATCTTGCCTATCCTCAAGATCGATTGGGCAAAAGGAGACGCGACCCCCTCAGCGAATCAACTCGGACGCGCTGCCTGTCAACGGGATCCCAACCTACCTCGGGTCGAAAACGAGGCAGCTTCGGGCACTCGTTGCTGTTTAATCACCAAACCGAAAGAAAGTGGCATTGTCCCATTATTCACTAACATTCTTTTACCAATTCACTTCTCTACTAAAAGTACTACTATTGTACCGGCAGTCTTATAGCCTGCCTGTACTTGCTTCTCGAAACCCGTCGCACCTTTCCCGAATCCCGGGAACCATAAACCACCTAAGGTTACATACAGGAAGCTACGTACAGACCAAGACGATTCCGACAACATGGGACCTTCTCTGCACGCACACTCCTCCTTCACCCGGCCGCGCACTGGCGACCGGGACGGCCGCCCGAGCACTCGCGATCAGGACAACAGCTTGGTCATCCCGAGCAGGACCTCTTCTCTGCACTCGCGCATCACCCAGCCAATCCCCTCGCAGCTCCAGGCCAAACCCCAGGCGAGAACGCCCAAGACGTTGACTCATGCGTACATGGTCTGCGGTGTCGGACGCGAGCCGTCACAATGGGTCAAGGCTCCTGCTCCCGCCCAGGGAAAGATTGGCCACATGAAGGGCGCCGTCGGTCAGTTCTGGCTCCCCGAGATTTTGGGTAGTAGCCCGAGGTTGGAGCAGGACAACGAGATTGCCCGCTCCCTCCACGCCGCCATGCGGGCCTGTTTCCCTCACGATGTCGAGATCTGCACCGGTCGCAGCCAGCCGCACTGCGTTCACCACGCCTTCGTCCTCCAGCAGGACTCGTCGCACACGCTGTACGGTATCTGCCTGCGTGTCTGGTCGCGAGCCGATGAGAAGAGGGCCGAGACTATTCGGGATCTGAGGAAGCGCACTGAGCCAGACTTCTACGACAACACGGACGAGACGTACTGGATTCCTTACTGCCTGTCCTTCCTCTCGAGATACCCGCTTTACAATCTTCTAGGTGATTACCTGCGCGGTATGTGGATCCACTGGAACAAGGCCACCAACCTGTTCCACGCCGAGGAAGTTTCTAGGATTCTCAGCTTTCCCGCCCCTCGCCTCAATGACTTGGTGCGAATTGACATGAAGGACTATGCGCTTTGCTACCAATTCCCCTCGTCGCCAACGGGATTCCAGAACTTCGCCATGTGGCCGCTCTGGGCGTGTCTCTCCATTCCCAACATTGTCGGTGTCGTCGAGGCCGCCATCTCCCCTACTCGACGCATCATTTTCGTCAGTCACTACCCGGCCATGCTCACCATGGCGGCCGAGACGATCCGCTACTGCGTTCGTGTCTACGAATGGAGCGGTCTCTATGTTCCCGTTGTTCACGCCAGGCACGCGACCGAGCTCGTCCAGGAGCCTGGTCCTTACATTCTAGGTATCACCGCTGAGTGCAGGTCTCTGTTCACGGCTCCTTCCGATGCTCTCGTGGTGGATCTGGACCGCAACTTTGTTCTGACCTCGAGCCCGCCAACTGCTCTGAGTCCCAGCCAGCGCAATAAGTTTGTGACTCGCTTGACTCAGTCTCTCAATGGCGACGTTGCCCCGTCCGGCGTTCCTACTCATCTGCGGTCTGCGTATGGTGGCGGCAAGCTGGTTCCAGCCGGCCAGATCATCGTCATGCGTGGAGAGGTCGAGTCTATCCAGGATCCGGAGTGGTGGAACCAGGATGCTGTCATGTCTGTCATGGACCACGTGTGCGAGAAGCTGGGCCGCAACACCGGTCTGAAGGCCGTCTTCGGCGGCTCGGTAAAGAAGCCCTTGATGACTAAGGTGTCGATGAGGCATTTGAACGAGATTGTCCGGGAGCGCAACCAGTACTCTCGTGACGCCATGGAGGCTTGGCAGGACTTCATCAACCTCAAGGGTCGCATGGAGATGGAGCTCGCCAAGGTTACCAAGCGCAACAACTACCTCGTTGAAGAGCTTGAGAGCTGGAAGACTCAGTTCCTCAAGTTCCAGGCCTTTGCCGAGCAGCTCACTAAGGAAACTCAAGATCTCAAGGTCAAGATTGAGAACCATAAGCGGGAGAACCGCCGTCTCGGTGGTCTTATCGACCAGCAGAAGGACGACAATGCCAGACTCTCTGTTCGCCTTTCTGGTACTGAGAAGCAGAGAGACGATGCCCTCGAGGCCCTGGTGCTCCAGCAAGAGATTGCCGAGGAGCTTGAGAGGGAGCGCAAGCGCAACAAGAAGGAGCTGGCCGCCCTGCAGGCCACCAACTCGACCATCATGCGCCAGCGTGACGAGGCCAGACGGGTCGTACTGCACCTGCGCAGCTTGATTGGTGGTCAATCGCATCACATGGAGCACCTTGTCCACTCCTTGACCAAGCCTGACAGCCTCGGTGACGAGATTGAGGCCGGGTTTGACGACAACGCAGAGGAGACTCAGAGTAAGTTAGCTGCAGGACAATTATACGAATCAATGCTAACAGATATAGGCGTTTCAACTGCCGCCGATGAGCGACTTGGCCAGACTCTCACGCGCGCTTCCGAGCAGAACAAGCGCCTGTCCTTCCTGGACGTGTCTGACCGTCACCTCAAGGACAAGACGGATGCTATTGCCCACATCATCCGCAACATTGCCGAGCAATGCCAGGCCGCCGTGGAGAGCCTGCAGTTGGCCAACGATGACGGCCTTGAGACCCGCACCAACTCCCGCCGGGCCAGCAACATGTCTATTGCGCAAAGCGAGGACCAGTCTACTGTCGCTTCCGACATGGGTGATGAGCTGCTCCGCCCCTCTGGACGCACTTCCAGCATTCCTCCTACCCCGGATCTGATCCCCAACAGGAGTAGCACTGCCCTGTCCATGGCTTCGACCATGACCACTCCTGAGCGCAGCAGCCAGCAGTACATGACTCACAGCGATTTCCCTACCAAGATCGTTGAGGACGATGAGGAGAGCTTGGCTGAGCGCAGCGACAACGAGACTGTCTCGCACGAGCCTGGTCTGCTTAGCAAGCACGACCTGATTCACCGACCCTCGGGTGCCCGTATCAGTGCCATTGGCTCGACGCGGTAAACTGCTACTCTGGCCAGTGTATTCATTACGGCGCATCACGATCCTAAAAGAATCGGTCGCCACTTTCAGGGAGGCTCTTTCTTGCCTTCACACACATTTTTCCTGTGCATATGTCGTTTAACATTATACCTCTTGTCAATTCGCACTTCGCAGCACCAGGCGTTCCGGTTCGGAGCCATATTCGGGCCCATATCATGGGCAAAATAATTCCATTTACTGTCATTGGGGGGAAAGAAGAAAGATGGAAGGAGTGGGTCATTTATGAAAGTCTAACAACGTTTATTTGCTTCTCAGTTAGGCTTGAGGTGCCTGCTGCCTTATTTTCACGAATGAACGGTAACCGAAGAGTTTGCCGATGTCTATCTTGTGCGCGACAGAAATACTGTAACTGTAGCGTCTTGCCTAGCTACTTTCATTATACCGTACTTTCTCTTGGGCCATGGCTGTCCACTCACACAATACATCAATAGCAAAATGAAAACTTTTCTCATCATATTTGTCTTTGAATTATGCCAAAGTGATTAGCACGCCATACACAAGGCTTTACCATCTTTCAACTTGGAAGGACGGTGAGCGTGCGTCGCACTTGGCTCACTGCAAGCTTCCAAGCTTCGGTGGCCAACCACGCACGATGACATTGCTTTTTGTTCTTCACCGCATGGCGGGGAGACGGGACACTTGTTTTAAGGTGTCATGGCTGCATACTCATTTCTTCTTTCTCTCTTCCCCGCCACGGGGCCACACAAACCACGAGTTTCGAAATGTACATGTTAAAGCACGTGGGCCGCAGACCGTTGAGAGGCTTTCTGCGGCCAGAGAGCTTATGTAGGCACTATATGCACGGACCAGAGGCAGACGCAATAGGATGTCGCGCCGCTGGGAAGAAAAGGAAAAAATCCAGGATCTCTTTTCAGTCCGGTTAAAGAACCACCCCCTCCATGCCGCCATAGTGAAAAAGAAACACTGCCGACTGGATCTTCGTTTTGTTGTGGGTTTTCGTAACGGGTGGATTTGCTGGACGACTATTAGCTTGTTTTCCTTTTGGAGGGAACGATGGGTGCAGATTATATGCCATTATTATGGAAGTTCTTGGTCTTGATAAGACTGTTCTTGAAGAGTTGTGTCCTCTGATAATATACTTCGGCCGACCTATCTTGCTGATGATGGCTCCGGTGGGTATACCTAGTTTTTCAATGGCACTTGATGAGATTTCACGACTGGCTCCTAATCCTTTGGTGATTTTTACAGACCAATCTTGCCTCAAGAGATATGGAATCTGCTTTTGGTTGGTGTGATACACAGCCAGCGAGTGTCTCGGATTATGGTGTCTTCGACATGACGGAGATGTATGCCCATCTGAGCTCCCTGCATTGACGGTTGTTGAGCATATCCTTGGCTATTTCTTGCGTTTACCTTTCTCAAGTCTGTACTGACTGGTATGATGGGGTTCAATTATTTATCAGAAGCACAGAATCTAGTTATGATGAAACCAGGAATATAAATCTCTGGCTACATACAGACAGCCCACCAACTCCAATAATGGTTATTTTCTTTACCTTGCTTTCTGATCTTACAGTGATGATGGCTTGACTGCACACTCTTCCAACACTGGATCATATGTAGGGAGACTGACGCGACGGTTTTGATGAACTGATTGATGTGGTTGTATTCTTCCGCACGGCGTCGTGTATACTTTGCAGCGCATGTTAATATATACTGCCAACGAGTGAGTCAATATGAGGGCCGCCCAGCCATACCACTATCTAGTCCGTGACGTATAATCAAGAGCACAGATTAATACTGCTCTCAAAAGACACCCCCTCGTCAAATGTATCCATAAAAATACCACATACTAAATTGCAAACCATGCGTTTTCCAAAGCTTCACAGACAATTTGACCACTAAATCATTGATACCCCGAGTCAATAGTGCCTGAAGAACAAGGTATGAATTCTTCATGGCGATATGGCGTTCCATTGATCGTCTATAGACTGTGGTTCCCATATAGATCGATATTGATGCAGACTGTTGTGTGTTGACAAACCAGACTCCACGTGCTCAGTTGGGTCCGCCTTCATGCGCATGTCCAGTGCGCATACAGCAGAAGCTTGTTGGGCTCAAGGCATCCTTCTCAGCCCTTCCATCGCCAAGACAGATAGATGGACAGTCAATGCTGGTTTTCTGCGCTTGGATCAGGCGTCGTCCGCCCACCTAACCATATTTCATGCGCGGGGAAAACATGACCGGTAGTTTTGTTTTTAGTTCGATGTCGGCTTCCATTGCGCACGGCCCAGGGGACGCTTTTGCAATAGGCAAGACGCGTTTGCCATGAACAGGAAGGAATTGCAAGAGATGCAGTTGACCTTTCAAACGCATGAATGCTGAAGTGTCGCCGATCCTGACGAGAGTTAATGTATAATACAATGATGGACTGCTGTCAAATCAAACTCAAGTAGCAAACATAATGATAAGAAGAGCCTTGTTTGGAGTGCGACTGCCAACGAGGTGGAGGTGCCATGAGGTCTTGAATTGAGGGGCCCCATAAATAATCGAGCCTCAAGCCAATGGGTGGGCCGACTAGCGACATGAAGCCAAGCGTTGACCTGGAAACGGCGATAAACACGCTGCGGAGCAGGTCCACAATTGATGATCTCCAAATTTCACAGACGGTGCGACCCCCCCATCTATCAATCAGTGCCAACTATCGCTGCTCCGTTGGCCCCGGACAAGAGTTGCCCAATCTGCACTTTGTCGCAAACCATAGCCACCTACTCCAGACCCAAGTACTATTACTGCTACAACATACAATCACGACACACAATTTCGAGCAACAAAACTCTATCGCGGCCGTCAAATTTCCTTCCTGACAGCTTTGATACCGCCACACAATACAGCATTTAGACTCGATAAACATCGGCTCAGCCATTCCATCATTCCATCCCAATTGAGTGCGGGAAACAAGGTCTAGTGTCACAACACATTATGGATGACGTGGAGAGCCTGCCAGGCTCGCCCTTTGACGGCGCATCAACAACACCGCTGGCGCCAGTCACGCCCGATCGCGTTAACCAGCAGCGGGATTCCAATGTCTCTCCCACGCGCTCCGGTCACCACCGCGACAGCAGCATACACGATAAGATCCAGCAGTTCAACAGCCTGTCGTCGCGGTTCGGCCCTCAGACCGCCGCCAACATGACCAAGCAGCTCGAGCGCAAGACGAACGACGCTGCACTCAAGCGCGCCATGCTGGGCCGCGAGGAGGCCGAGAGCGAAATGCGCCGCTTTAGGGAGGAGGCGCGGCTGCTGCGCAAACAGATCGAGGAGGGCAAGGAGCGCGAGAGGAGAGTCGGCGAGAGGCTGGAGACTGTCATGGTATGTTCAACACGCCCCCTTTTTACGTCAAAATGACGCGTTCTTTTCAGCTGACATTTCCGTCTTCTCCCTCATTGTAGGAAAACTACGGACGCGCAAAAGAGACATTCGCACACACACAAGCTCTCTGGGAGAAGGAGATTCGACGCGCACGCAAGGAAACGTTCAAGTCGCAGTCCTCCATCGTCAAGCTGCAGGAAGAGCTCAAGACTACAAAGACTTCGGCCCGGTCCGTCGAAGAGGTCCTCGAACGCGAGAAGGAGAGGACCCAGGCTAGAGAACAAGAGGCTTTCACCGCGAGGCACCAGCTAGCCGCTCTCCAAGAACAGCTACAACAAGCAGTGCATCGCATCAGCGTTGTCGAGCAAGAACGCGACGCCTTCAAGACACTCGCACAGAACGAGGAGGTTGCCAGGATCGCCGCCGAAGGCCGCCTGCCCCTGCCACAGCCCGAAGAAAGCGACGACGAGTTTGCTTCGCCCAAGAAGGAGAACGCGCCATTGGCCCCCGCGGACGTCCTCTCCTCTGCTGCTAGTGAGGCAGAGATCGAGGAGCTGACTCGCCTCTGGCGATGGGAGAGGCAAAGAGCCAACCGCACACAAGAAACTCTCGAGTTCATGGAGGCAGAGTGTCACCTAAAGACGTGCGCTTGTGCCAAGTCCTCATCTATGAGGCGCAGTCTGATGGGTTCGTCACGCAGATCTCGACCCGAGCCAGTCGCTATCTTGGACCCTGCTGATCTCGCGATTCTCGGAAAGCCTCATGGGACCCCAAGCCGGTCGTCCCGATCATCTCCACCAGCCGAGGAGATGGTCATTCCCCGTCATAAGTCTGCATCGCCGGCAGCGGAGGTGCGGGAAGTAGCCTGGCCACAAGAGCCCAAGAGGGCAAAGGAACCACGACGAAGCATGGTTTTCGTGCCAGCCGAAGGCACATTTCGCACCGTCTCACAGGCAGAGATGGATGCCATGGCAATTGACGAGGAGCCCTCGTCGGCTGAACCTCCAGCACCTGTTGACGCAGTACCACAACCTGCACACTACTCGCGCACGCCATCTGTGGAGCCGCCAACTTTTGCCATGATCAGACAAGAGCGGACGTCTCTCCTTTCACTGCTCAACGCTCCACGCCAGGATGAGAACGAAGCCACCTCTCCTGTCTTCAACATTCCCACCACACCGGGAAGCTATCCCGCATCAGAGATGGATGTCGACCAGCCCGACCGGGCCGAGTCGGCCGAGCCTGAGCGCGCCAGCCTAAGAAGTTCGCGGGAAAGTGCCCGATCTCGAGAAGCGGGCGCCCACTATACAACCACCACCACTACGACTACGGTCCCTCTTCGGGAGAGTAGGAAAACTTCCAAAGAATATGCCGTAACGGGCAGACGCCAGACGAGAGAGCCGTCTTTTGACATCAACAACCCCGCGCTGACACCCACCATGACGCGTGAGCAAGCGTTAGCACAAATAAGGGAGCGCCGAGGCAGAGCCAGAAGCGCAGCTCAGGGGGCAGCGACGCCACGGAGGCCCATGGTGACCGGCAGCGGCGAACGTAGGGACGTGAGCGCGCCAGCCGGCAGAGCAGCCCAGGGCAAGAGCTGACAATCAAAGCGAAGCATCAGGTCCGTATGAGTGAAGAGCGAGACCTGAGAGATGAGCGAAATGCCGTCCTATAGACGATGTGGGAAGCGTGGTTGGATCTCGATTTCTTGCATTGCGCGTTGGGAGTTTTCTTTTCCTCGTTTCGACATGGCTTTAGCGAGGAACCAAAATTGGCATTTGCACCGGCGTTAAGGGGGGACAGTTCTCGAAAAGGCGGCAGCTCCTTGACACTTGTGATACCAATTGTGATTTTCTTCTAGGTACATGCCTACCTACTGGGGAGTCGGTGTATGGTGTCTGAATAGTTTAATGATTGTTATTTTTTGATTAATTGAAACTCGGGCGTACGTTGCCTCAAAGTCAAGTCTTTGCCTGGGTCATTTGTTGTGTTGTGGTGTTCTAGGAAGGTTATAGAGCGGCTACGACTGGATGATCAGTCTATTTGGTTCTTTTGACTTACTTCAACACCCATTTACGCAGGACCGGCTGGCAAAGTACAGATGAGAGGGTCTGATTATAGGTTAATTGTATATTATATAGTTATACTAATCGGGAGGACCAGTAGCGATTAGATGCCCTTATTCTGTTGACCAGCTCTCCGAAGAAAATACGGACAACTTTAGAGTCAATATACCAAAGAACGAACAGGGCAAGATTTAGATTATATTCTTGAACGACATTAGGCATATGCAAGATATATGCTTTCTTTTCGAGTTGTCTCGAACATTTGGCATAAACTGAACAGTGGTGCAAGGTGCCTTCTGGCACTGGTGACCCCTTACGGCAGCCTTATTTGAAGCCACTCGAAATACCTGTCTCTACTTAGGAGGAGACAGATTGGTCATGTTTAATTGGCCATTATCGAGGTTTTGAATAAAGCTATTCGCGCGTTGCTCATAGGCGTTGGGCTCGTAACGAGTTGGTATCGTCTCGTAGGTCAAGCTCGAGCAATGGAAATATATACATACTATGCCAACAGTCTGCGCCACATGGACGAGAAAGTGCTCCGAGAACTGATCACTGGCCCAGGACTCGCTGCATGTACTCTGTAAAAGACTGACAAGCATTGTTACTGCGCATGGACAGGTCGGAAAATATGTCAGCAGCCCCACGGGATTATAAATATAGGGAGTACGTACCTCGCTCGCCCACTCGGCAGTGCCCGAGTCATGACCCACCAGTGGGAGGAGGCTTAGTCAAAATGGATGGCCGCGTTTGAAATGTCCGTGTCCTGTTCCTGCTTGAACTCGCCTCTCGATGCGCGGCGCTGGTCCAATGAGATGCTTAAAAGTATTAATTCAGCCATCTCACCTATTCATCTATTCATCAGCTAGCTCAGAAGTGAGTAAGCATCATCGACGACAGCTCATATATGCTGTAGGCTTGTGAGCTGAGACCATATTCGCCATTTCTCACCACTAGCAGATCGCGACGAGCCCTATTCTCACTACCTATTGGAGCTCTCGTGGCACCTCTGGCAGCGGCTCACTGTGCTGAACGACCGTTATTTATGCCCGGCCAGCCCTTCTGAGCTGAGGACCTCAACGGGGATACCTAATCCGATCCACATGAGGTTCCATAAGATCATGTCTCAGTCGCACATTGCGAGGCAGGAGAAATGAGCGACACCAACGTATCCGAGGCCTCATCGGCCTTTTCGAGATTCCACCTACCCCCGTCGCATCCGCAGCTCATCTCCAAGATCCCCAAGATCCTCCCACATGAGCGCGTCTTTCCCATTCAGATAGGCTCCGAGCTCTTCAAGCTCTCTGGCGCTTCCCTCTCGTCAGACGGTATGTGTACATGAATTTCTTTTGAGTACTCAAAAACCGCCTACTTTATATGTCCTTGCCTCTTTCTGGGACGGATTCTGTCATTGTCGTTCAACAACCACTAGCCGCACGGTGACGCTTGCGCATTTCACTTGTCACACCACCACATCTCTCTAGGAAACCGCTGACTTGAACGGTAGCGCCTTCATATTTCTCGCAATATTTCTTGTGCCAGATCAAAGGCGCCGAGGAGAATGGGGAGGACATCTGCAGTGCCATCCGTACTCTCTACATTGATCGGGATCCGGAGACCTTCAAGGACATCTCCTTGCACCTTCAGGGCTATCATGTCGCCCCGCGAGACGGCACGCACTTTGTGCGCCTCTTTGCTGATGCGCAGTTCTACACGCTGCCCAAGTTGATGTCGCAGCTCTACGAGGAGAGCATCTTCATGTCGATAGGCCACCGCGAATTCCAGATCCCGCGCGACCTCTTCCAGGGCCCGGGCAACAGCCCCAACTTCTTCTCGCTGGGCTACGCCATCTTCTTCTCGACGCCCGAGGAGATCTTCCCGGGGCTCAAGCGCGAGGGCCTGATCCGTCCGCCGTCCATCCAGCCGCCGGCCGTGGCGAACCGGTCCGCCGACATCTTCGCCGACCTCGTCAACCTGCTCAAGGGCTACCCCGTGCACGTGCGCGACGAGGAGCACCGCGCGAGCCTGCTGCGCGACTGCCGCTACTTCAACTTCAAGGGCCTCGAGCAGCGCCTCGTTCCGCACCATATCAGCTTCAACCAGGCGCGGCGGCGCAGCGAGATCCTGCTGCGCATCGAGGACCTGCTCAAGTCGGGCATCTCGTTCGCGCCGGACCCGGCCTCGACGCCCGCGACAAACCACGGCGGCGGCGTCGACGCCTCCGCCATCCCCTCGGGCTGGGTCCGCTACGCGCGGCCGTTCGTCGACGACGCGCCGCACGAGCTGATCCTCGAGGTCGGCGGCGAGAACACGCGGATCCACCCGGGCGCGATGCGCGCCGAGTTCTTCGGGCAGGTCCGCGCGCGCGTCGCCAAGCTCTTCGAGGTCGTCGCCGCCAAGCTGAACCTGCCGCCCACGACGCAGCCGCTCGGCCTGCTCATGGCCCGCGGCGGCGCCGGCAGCCAGCCCCCGACCCCGGGCCACACGGCCCTGAGCGAGGACCTCGTGCGCATCGCCATCGAGCCCGACGCCTACATCGAGCTCGATGGCGCCGTCTACCCGACGCATACCGTAGAGGGCGACGAGGGTCTGAACGCCCCTGCGCCGTTCTCCTCCCACTCGTCGGCGTCCGTGGGCCACGAGAGCCCCGCGTCGTCGAGCATGGGCAGCGTCTTCGGGGGAGGACACGCCCGGAAGCGGAGGCGGCTCGACATTGCGCCAACGGGCCAGGTCGTGGGCGGCGGCGGGGAGTGGGTGGTCAAGAAGGGCCAGTGGAGGCTCAAGATCCAGCCGTCCCAGGGAGGCAAGAGCGCGGTCGAGTGCGTCCTCGTCGCCGTCAGGCTCGAGGCGTACAGCAGCGAGCAGGCCAGAAATGCGCAGCGGGGCTTTTTGAGCTGAGAGGAGACGAGTGATATAAGGGAACAAAGAGATATATAGGCATTTTGGAGAGATGGTGTGTATGTGGCGTTAAATGGTGTAAACAGACCAGGCGAGGGTTATACCGGCGACAAAGCTTTTTTATATTACTACTATCAGAATAAGGCTGACATTGGCAACCATATATAGTTGAGATCTTTTCAATGTTTGTTGCGGCCTCGGTATTTATTTTTGTATAAACATTCCACATTCAGTGGCTTGGTCGTCGGCTTCCATAATATAAAAGAAAAGAGTTCTGTACACGAGTCCACAGCTGAACAATTTACAGCTCCCATGTAGTTCTGGGTCGGAACTCGCATGGGTCCGGGTTCTTAAGAACTTTCAACACTAAATGACTCGGGAAATCACGATGGAGGCACGATCTATCTCAAAGCTCCACCGAGCACGATCAGATCAGCAGCTGGCGCGCACGGCAAAGAACATGAGAGAAAATCCAGAAAGAAAAAACCCGCTCAGCATCAATGCATTAATAATGACAATAACAACAAGAGGTAAGATATAAGAGGGCAAGGTATTTGGTAATGTAGCTTGTCTTCTTCTGCCCTGGCCCCAAGCGGCCAGGCTATCCATCAGACTCTACGGCTTGTCGACAATGCCCCCATCGTACGGGACGCAAGCATACTGGGACGAGCGGTTCACGAAAGAGAACCACTTCGAGTGGCTGCTGCCGCCCGCCGCCCTGACCGCGCCGATCCGCGACGCCCTCGACCGGTGCGAGCGCAGTCCGCGGATCCTGCACATCGGCTGCGGCTCGTCCGACCTGTCGTTCCACCTGCGCGGCCTGGTCGGGAGCGCCGCGCAGGTCGTCAACGTGGACTACTCCGAGGTCGCCATACGGAAGTGCGTCGAGCAGGACAAAGTCCGGCGCGGCGGCTGCGATCAAGACCCCGAGATGGTCTGGAAGACGGCGGACCTGCTCTCCCCGGCCTCGGTAGCCGCCTTGGCGGAGTCCCGGGCTGCGGGAGGCCGCGACGGGCCGGGCTTCGACGTCATCGTGGACAAGAGCACGAGCGACTGCATTGCCTGCGCCGACGACGTGAAAGTCGACCTGCCGTACCAGTTCCGGGCGCCTTCGGCAGATACGGTCCCCCGGTCTGAGCCCGACGAGCCCGTCCGCGCATCTAGTCTCGCGCACCCCCTGCACGTCATCTCCGTCAACCTCGCGGCCATGGCCAGGCCGGCGACGCGCTGGGTGTGCCTGTCGTACTCGGACGACCGGTTCCCCTTCCTCGGCGGGGGCCGCGGCAACGGCAAGAGTTCAAATCCCGCCGACGGCGTCGACGGAAATCTAGTACGGAGCGGGTTTCCGGACCCGCGGGCCCTGTGGCGGGTCGAGCAGAAGCGGGAGATTGTGGTGGAAGACGAGGAGAAGCCGAGAGGAGGTGGTGGCGGCGAGGCCAGGCCTTATGTGCACCGGCCGCCTACGGTGCATTGGCTGTATACCCTCGTTCGCACAGACCAGCCTCTCTAGGCCATGAGGACTCGAAGTGTGTCCTTCTTTGATGCCGTGTCGTGACATGCCGCCCCTTCATCGTCTTCAACGGGGAAACCTAGAGTGCATGAACTGTGACATGGGCGGGAGATGAGGGCGTGAGCAAGTGATTTTTGGAATATCGTGATACTAAGCTTGTTGCGAGTTTCCAGGCGGGCCAAAATCCTGCTCTTGCTCGGATATGCCATATCGACTGTTGGCGGGCTAGGAGAGTCAAACTCCAAGAGTTGCATCGCAGTAATGTTAGACCTCGGGAAGATTTATGGGTAATTATATCGACTATACTCCCATCCGAGACCGGTTCAGCGTATCATCGCCCATATAACAATATGCCGCAAAACAAATCAAACAAGACGCCACCACGGGTTTCAGTCTATAATCAGTGGTCAGTACTTTGCTTCATGGAAATCGGATCGGGCTGTGCCATCATTTGACACGTTGTATTCGTTACATGTCAGCTTATTAGGTACAGTTGGCAATCCGACAAGGGCGCCATTATTATAATCAAATTTCTATGGCCCTACACGAGTGGGCTGACACATGGATGCACGTATGGTATGCGCACCTTCCCATAGCCTCTTTGTCGTCGCAAATACGCTCTTGAACCCAATCCATGATCGATTTAGTTCTCTCCAAGTAGAACATTGAGAGCATCCTCATGACATACCGCGTCTACGCAGCATTAAAATAGTGTGTCCTGTGTAAGACCACGACCACAGACGTCACCTTCGTCTTGACGGACCCTTAGAATGAATTTCATGATGTGATCTCGGCCTAGTCGAATGCTTCGCAGAATAGGGCTGAGACCAGCCCCCAAGGGCGCAGTAATATTCAGCCCAAGATGGCTATCCTATCTCCCACCAGACTACGCCGTACAGTTCAGCATCCTGGCCTACAGCCTCGGCGTACCTGATGTCACGGGTCGCTACCCGATCGCCGGGCCCAACGTGACGGCGGCATAGCCCGCCACTGTCATCGCGGCGAAGGGCCACGGCGGCCAGCCTGCCGGATGCCGCGGCGTCGAGGTTCCCGTTCGCGGGCGATGAGTAGACCTCGGGCTTCCGTCTCGACGGCAGCCTGCTCGTCGGCCACGACAAGTTCGCCACCACGACGTAGTTCGTCATCGTGACCCGGGGCCACGCAGGCCAAGACGGCGACTCCGCGCTGCCAGAAGACCATATCATGGTGGCCTGCGTAAAAGCCAACGTCCCCTCGCCAGACAGCCAGACACCCGCGAGTAACGGTGTAAATATGAGCTTCTCCGGTATATCGGTCCTCCTTGCGGGTGCCGTCCTTGCTCTGTTGGCTTGACTTCATTTCTCAACTTCCTTCTCATGCAAATCAGGTTACCACTCTTGTCCAGCACCATGGTCACACGCGGCGCCTTTGTGAATGAGTAGAGCTTTGATCACGGAAAAGATCAGATTCGAGTTAGATTATCATATCGTCGCGTACCTTCTATACCTCTTCCCAGCAACCATATCTGGTTCGGCCTATTGGATGGGCACCTATCAAAGCAGTGATGAATTTAGTTTTACCCAGAATCGTCTAAACGTACTTATTTGCCTCCTGACTCCGACCAAATGCTTGGTATATAATATGCTAATAACACAGTCAACTCCTTAAAACTCCTCATTCATTCCTCTATGTCGTCATTTCCAAAAGGGAGGTTTGGTCTCGAGTGTTTCGTCACGCAGCAACGAGATAGCCAGACTGTTCAGAGTACGGCGTACTCGCTGCTGCACATTCCGCACAGGCGCCATGGGATGTACACCGATTGTGCTGTTCGCAGTGCCAATCACTGCTCGGCGCACAGCTTTTACACTCTCGGCAGTGCTCCCAGTCGTCCATGGGCACCCACTGGCCTCGGCAGAAACTGTACCAGAAGCCATGGAAATCGTCTGAGTTGCAGTTTCCGAGGGCACCACGCAACAACTCGAATTCCAGTCGCTCGCGGTCTTCTTTTAATTTTTTGGACTTGGCATTTTTTGCCTTGATCCACTTGTCTTCCCAGTCCTTGAAGGCCTTGGTCTGTCTCTTGAGTGATGCCCATGACGCATCGTCATACAACAGCATGTCCACCATGAGATCAAGATCCAACTCTTCGATGTTCGGCTGGTTCGAAAGCCAGGTGGCAAAGCAAGGATTCGCATCGCAGGGTTTGGGAAACTTGTTCGGTGGGCCAAAGAAGGTACTCAAGTCCTGGAATGGGTTTCCACAGGCGGAGCCACAGGAGCAGTGTTTACCGCACTTGCGCCCATATCTGCTGCAAGCACAAGATGTGCAGGCCTTTTTCTTGCCTCTTCCCTTTTTACAGGCACACTTGGTTTCTGAGGACTTCGATGTCTCGTCGCTGGTGTGCCTCTTCAGGCTGGGTGCGGGTTTCGTGGTAGAGACGGGGCTGGGATTTACCTATGTCAAAGCGGTCATTAGCCTAAATCATGCGGTGTAGACACAGGGCACTGCATACCTCGCTCAGATCAGCCTCGTCGGCTGTCTCGCCCTGTGCGTCCTCATCGCTATCGTCTTGGTCGTCTAGTCCAGAGTGCAGTGGACTGTGATGAGGACCGTCGAGTGATAACTGTCCAGGTGTATGTGCGTTGTACTGTGAGTTGATCACCGCGTCTGTTGGCGGGGTATACTGGGAGTTGACTACTGCGGCATCCTGATAGGACAGGTGATGGTGTGCAGTGGAGTGCGAGACGGGCTGAGTGCCATAGACATCTTCAAACTGTTGTGACAAGCCGTGCTGTGCAGCGGCCGCAGCAGAGGCGGCGGCGGAATGGGCCTGGAGGTCAGAGAGCGAGGTTGCGGCGCTGCTTGTAGGAATGGGAGACGGAGAATACGAGTCGGGGCCAACCGAGGTCGAGTGGCGTGCGGTGACGGGGGAATAGGAACCGTTCTGTAGACTGGCGAGACTCAGATCGGGACTGTAGTAGCCGCCGTACGGGGGATTGTAGTCGGCGGGGGGTGGCAGGCCGTGTGCTATGATGTAACTATTCGCGTGCGGATGCGGGTCGTACGGTTCGGCGGCGGCGGCGGCAGCGTATGCGGCGGCGGGGTAGTCGCTGTGCTGGGGGCCAGCAGCAGCAACATAGGAACCGTAGGCAACGTCCTGGCGAGTGGAAGGGATCGTGAAGGCGCCGCTGTCATAGACATTAACCGAGTTGGAGTACAGAGCGTTGACGGTGGCAGCGGCGTCGAGCTGTGATGAGCGTCCACGAAGCGCGGGAGCAGTCTGCGGGGTGAATTCGTTGTTGGACGTGTTGCTGCGCATGCGCTTGGCCGACTGTGGCTGTTGCGACATTGCAATTGGCCTGCAGAGGGCTGATTGCTTGTCTATACGCGATCCATCTGGGGCACCTCGGATCTGATCTGCTTTGTTTGAGTTGTTTTGGTGCGACTCTGCGGTCACGACCCAGTATGTAATGAATGGGACAACTCGGGATGGACCAGACACCTTTGGAAGACAATTTTGACTGATCGGCGGGACACCATTTGCTGCAGCAGCCAGTTTTAGCAGCAGGTAGGTATGTAGGTAGCAGCAGACCCAGGCCAGGGATCGAGTACGGTTACCACGGTAGGTAAGTCAGGTTGGTACCTAAACGCAGGTAGGTAGGTAAGGAAAATGTGATGGCAGAAAATTAATGGGGGCGCTTGGGCACCCCGCCATTGGTGTTCACCCACCACCTACCGACACACTACCAACCATTATCATGTACCTACGCTGCCCGCTGACGGTTAGCTGGTTACTTACTTGGTTACCCTTGTCGTCGATCCAGCAGGTTAGCACGTTCGTACGTTGGAGCGAGAAAAATACCCCCCCAAAACCCCTCCAAAAATGTCCCCCGCCTCCCGAGTATTTGCCCATTGATGATGAAAAAATTGCCCTACATACCGCCCATCCATCCCACTTCCTCCCTCCAGTCGAGGCACGTAATAAAATAGTTCGGCACAAGTCCGCTTTCCCCTCCAAGGTTTCGTTTCGGTACTTGTCCTGTGACTCTGAACAATGCCGAGAAACACCCAATCTTGAAAAGAGAGAGATAGCAAATACCCACAATACGCGATCAAAACAACCCGCTCACCTCAGCTCAGCCGACAAAGACAAGAACAACTTGCCGACCTTATCAATTATCAATGGTTCTATTTTATCCTTTTGAACAGAAAAGCCAAAGTACGCAAGAAAGTCTTCCCAGTCTGTATCCACCGACTCCGCCGACTTCGGCAATCATCTCCGAAGCCTTTCTTTTTCTGCCTGGTCGCCGCATCTACTGCTGGGTGACTCCGTACGTGCCAAAGGCCGAGAGCACGAGCAGCTGGCGCACAACCGTCGGGCTGGCACGCGAGTCACAATCCGCGCTTACACCGGGGCTGTCACCGGCTCACTGAAGCGGTAATGAGTGGATATGGAGACCAGTCAAGTCCCGAGGTTCCGCTGTCTAATCCTATTTTCCGCACACAGATCTCACCAGTACCTATCTAGGAACCCAAGACCACACAGATTGAAGCTTGAATTCGATCTTGGGCAAAATAGAAACGGATCACGAACTCGTTCTGATGTGCTTTGTATCTTATGCTCAAGATTTGCGGCCTCACCCGAATATCTCAGACTAACCAAAATTCCGCGGTGGATTACGGACGACATCGATCCCGCCCACACCTTTAAATGTGAACTTGCTTGTGCTCTTTCATCCAAGACGAATTGTCTATCAGAGTCGAGGAGGAGGAAAGATTGTCGATCGAGTTCTCCTCCACATCGTATGGTTTTGCGAGTTTTCTGCTTGGCGCATTGAACACGATCCGGGAGACGGCTGCCGCAATCCAGATACTGTCCACGTCTAGTCCTTGGTATACACTCATGATTGAGTACATGTTCGAAGGCGCCCAGTGACTCGCCAGGAGATACCTCGTCTGAGAAGGCGAAATCCGTCCTGCCGTTTCTTTAAATCACATGCATTGCCAAGCCATGTGTATACGAAACACCTATCTCGACAAGAGGGTTCCGTATGGGACGCCACAACCTTTCCGTGATGATAAGCTATTATAGAACTCAGAACCAGTTGATAGTCGTACTCAGTTCAAGTGCAAAGAAATATGACGGTTATCTTGTATTCTGAACTGCTAGCCAGTCCCATCGAAAAACTATCAGACAGGCCTTCCACATTGACATCAAAACATGATCGTCGGTTCAGGGGGGAAGGAGACGCCTTCATTACTAGTTCAGAGGCACAGGAGATTCACCTTGTGTCTGCTTCGCTTCTTCGTATGGCTCAAGGCATACACATCGCTCCTCATCGCTTCTCATGTGCTCGGCAGCGGCAAAGACTAGGTTTCGCAAAAGCAGCGAGCGCCAGACTGCGCGACTTACATAGAAGAAACTCCCCAGAGATGCCATGCCTCTGTGAGTTATACATGTGATAGAGTGGATAGGTTAATGCTTCGAATGTTCGGTCACACATGTTCCATTCGTGTCTGAGTTTGCTCGTGACAGCTTTGAACATCGTGCACAAGATAGCACGTCTATGAAGACTCGCTCAAGTATACTTAATCTCCGATCGCCAATTCGACCTGTCCGGTCAGAGACTTCTATCAAAAGTCTAAGACTTGAAGACAAGCACCCACCGACGCCTCCCGGACCAGTATACATCCAACATGATAACCTGGTCGTTGGGTTAGCTGGTCAATCAAACCCAACCAAGCAGATTTGCCCTCCAGGTCCTTCGAATAGAGCGTGGGCACACTTTTTCGCGTGCGTATATTTTCGGAGATGGTTTGCACTATAAGGTATAGTGTAATCCTTACGTGTGATCACCTAGGGAGCGAACATCGACAACTCATTGCTATCCTTCGATACGCAATTCTAGTGTTTGACCACATTGAAAGGTGGACGATATAAAGCACGGCTTTGACGATCGACTCTTGGACTCTTAAGATCAAATCTGTTGGCAACTTGCCCAGCCTATCACGGCCTGGTATGTGACGCTGTCTCAACAAAACAACGAAATATCAGACCAGAGTTGGGGTCCTTGGACAAAATCGGGCTTGAGATGTGATGCTTATCGCCTATATATTTCATAATAAGACCTTGTGGATTGTCGAAATATATCTCGACCAAAAAAGTGTTCATCAAAGACTCCCTACTAGACTTGTAGCGCCACATTTTTCAGGCCCGAGAAGGTCGTCTGGAGTTTCTACTAAGGTGTCTCTCCTGAGTTTCATGTCATTGGGCGGTGCATATAACATTGGCTTCCTTCTATCGGTTCCGTTGTTTGTAAATATTTGGTCGCTGGTGAGAGTAATCTACAAAACTTTACTTCTATATCAGGAATATTACATTGATATTTTACACAGCCTTTAATAGCCTCGTTTCCTGTCTATACATGCGCACCCAGGAGCCAAAAGTCTGGGAACTGTCCATCAAGAATGGAACGAGCACGAACACTTGACGAAGACACTATCAATCAGCCCAACCAAGTGCCATGTCCATGAATCTGTACATAAACGGCCGTTTGTCGATGCCTATCTCTTCTTCGTTCTGCCTGGGCACGAACATCATCCAGTGGACTCAGGATATACTCCCTTGGCTCTTGAGGGACACAGTTCAAGTATGATCAGAACTTGGCACAGAGTTTGTTCGATACGACGAAACATTTCCCATCGAGAAACACGGCTCGGTGATCGTATAATCAGAGGTATAAGCTCGGAATCTTCAGCGTCGAAACAAAGTTCGCAACATCTGATAGGAGCCAGTTTGGTTTCTTCTTCTCGAGCTTCAATTCATTTTTCTGGTGTTAATTATTGTTTATTTCATAGTTTCAGAGCGTCATTATAATGCCAATTCTGGAAGAACGGCAGGGGTTCGAGTACAATGACGTTTGAGGTTGGAGATGCGGGGGGCGGTGTAACGGGAATGGGGGATGCATTCCTCCGCCGAGTTCAGGGGCTGCAATGCACTGCAGTCAACCCTCGAGGAGCAAAGTAGGAGGTGCGTTTTGGAGGTCTTGGTGATCCCTCATGACAAATCTGATGGGTCACTGTTGACAGAGAACAGAATCACACGCCGAACCATCGACGAAACGTGTCAAGACACATCAGTTGTGGCACACGCGAAAAACGAATTGATTCGAAGGATGTTAATCTTGATCTTGTAGGTAGTATGTAAAAATGCTAGTTGTATACATCTATCCTCCTGAGTTCCATCAGGTCAGAGCTCTCTTGCTCGATATACCATCACGCCGACAGTACATGATTCGTAGAAGTATGGATGTGTAGTCTTCAACGAGACCTGAAGGTTGAACATTTATGTCCAAGTGTGTAATGCTTATCTCGATACAAAAGGAAGAAAACACTCATATCCTCATTTACTGGTGGTGAAGGTGGAGGTGGTCAAAGCCGTTCTGGGTGCGGCGGCCCACGGCCTTGGACATGCGCTCGAGGGGCAGCTTGTTGTCCAGCTTCTGAATGTTCTTGGAGACACGGGGCTCGACGCGCTGGGCGACCCGCTCGGCTGGGGAGGCGATGAAGGAGACGCTGCGCTCCCACCTGGGAGCCCACTTCTGAGTTTGTGATGCGAGTCGGGCCTCGGCGCTGGGGAGCATGAAGTAGAAGGGGGCGAAGCCGACGACTCCAGCGGTTGCAAAGGCGAAACCCTCGGAAGCACGAGCCTTGGGGATTCTGACGGGCATGATGACTGATGTTTTGTGGACAGAAGAAGATGAAGTAGTGGGTAGACTGCGTCGAAAAGCAGTCGTATTGTCTTTTGTGTGTTGCAGATGATCAAGCGGCAGACACGGATTCAGGACGCGAGTTTGATGACTACTCGGTTGTTGAATTGTGGGTGAAGTTTGATGACAACCCGTATGGAAGAGTTGAGTTGGAGATGGATAGAAAGGGGAAATGGAAGGGTGCAACAGGATAAAAGACGAGGATTGGAGGAAAGGAACGTCTCTAAATAAGGGGGCGGATGTCCAAGGCGCCTGCCTGCCTCCCTGAACTCAACTCAAAAGCTGTAGTACACATCTGCCCCAAAACACACGTATACGCCCTCGACCATCCCTCCCATCCATCAGCTCACCATCACCACCACTTCCCGTCTGGGGAAATGCGGACATGGGAAGCGAGCGAGCGGGGTATGGGCAAGTAGTCCAATGGCTGACTGGCTTTGGCCGGCTCGACTGGGTTGCTGTCGTTGCAGATGGGGTGATGGGCCAATCATACGATTCGCGAGCCAGGGATCTATGCATACAAGGTTGCGCCTAACCGTGATGACCTACCTTTTCATCTACAGTAGAGCTGGATCTACAGGCCGAGATACGCTCACATGGGCTGTGTGAATTTCGCCCGTCGCCCTCGAGTCTGGCACCGCGGGGGAAGCTTTTGCTGTAGTTGTGGTCTGGCGCAGAACTCTGACTCGAGGCTTTCCATTGTAGGCGGCATTGACGTACACACGCGAACCCAAACGCCCCTCCAAAAGAGGGTGTCCGGGGGGACAGTTAAGAATCGTACCATAATCGGTTCAGCAAGGTCGCAGTGACCTGCAAGGCACTCCCGTCACTCGTCTGCCGCTATCTGAGGCTCTGCCGTGAGCATATGCAATTGGTACATCGAGAATCGCAAATAAAACAAGTCTCTATCATCCATTTGGACAGCCAAAACAAGGAAGGACGTCGTCCTCACGTGCTGTCGTCGTTGCGAAATGGTTAGGGCATACTACGACTAAGGGTCTTACGCTAGTCCCCAGATTTCCCCAGATTTTCGCGGCAGTCAGTGGATCGACGGGGCGAGTGGACACTGTCCCCACTGGTCAGCAGAGCCGCCGCAGGAACGTGCGCTGTAAATGTCCGACACTGTTGTTTCTCTTCTCCTCTCGACTGACCGACGCCCTGAATGGTGTCCCAAACACTGCTCGAGAGCGTCTGAAGCCAGGGCGACTCAAGGCGAAGATTTGGATAGAGAGGCTCGTCATTACCAAGCTTCAAATTCAGGGCGGCGTGATGTTCATTCGCGCAGAGACTTTGGCTTGATCGAACGAAATATCTGTGTGAAAGATTGGTGGCAGATATCTCGTACGTCCATGCGCAACTTTGCTGACAACCAGCATCAGGGCAATTGATTCATCGTGGGGGGTTCAGACAGGCGCCAAACATTTGACCGTTGAGCAGGCCATCCCTTGGGCACATGCCTGGCCTAAGCTATTCTGAGCCCTAGATTGTCGGAACCTACCACGCTGTCGCCCGGGAGCCGGAAGCTGAAGCGGAAGAATTGTTTGGCCGCCACTACAATTTGTGCAGGTGGGGCACTGCTTGATAGGTAGCTCCACTGCACACAAATTTTTTTTCTTCAGCAAACTTCAAAGAGCTACAAAACAGCTTCCCGATTCCTTCACCTCTTCCGCTTTCTCTTCACTTCACTTGTCAATTGATCACTCTCACTCAGCCACTCTGCTGTTATGTCAGCTCGGCGATGAAGGTGATCCCTTGTCTATCGGCAGTATGAGCTGCAGAAATGCATTTGCTCCTCATTCGTCACGGCGAGTCCGTTGACAATGTAGCTGGCCTCTAGTAAGTCGCAGCTCCGTTAAGCTCACGCGTTGGATCCATGGGCCGAGTCTAACAAGCCTTCCAGTGCAGGTTCTCGCGATTCTGCCTTAACGAACCACGGTGTTCTCCAGGCGCGACGTCTGGGCGCCCACCTGCAGTCGCGTTGTGATGTCATCGGCACTGTTGAGCACATCTTCACCTCCAACCTTCAGCGAGCATACCGTACTGCCGAGGCAGTTGCCGATGCACAACGTGGCCCAAGTGGAAGCTTGGCCAAGAGCGATGTGAAAGTCGTGCAATTGCCGGAGCTTAGAGAAAAAGATTTTGGTTCCTCGGAAGGTGTGAAGTATGGTGTGCGCTCCAGTGGCCGAGCTGATGGATCAATCCCCTCTGACTCGGAGTCTCGTGAGGCCATGATGGTTCGAGTGAACCGATTCATTGATAGCGAGCTCGCTCCAATTTTGGAGCGACGCGTGTCCGAAAAGGTCACTGTCGTGGTCGTGGCCCATGGAATCATTCTCGGCGTTCTGCTGCAGGCTCTGCTCGGCCGGTTTCCTTCTCCACCGGAGGCACAAATCTCCAGAGATGGTGACAACTATGGAGCCGCTTGGAGCAACACGGGCATCCTCCAAGCCAAGATTACGAGTCGTCCAGATGGTGCTGCTGACCAGAGTCATTTGACCATGATGGTTCAAGCCACTAATCTGACCGAGCATCTCAATGGCTTGAAGAAGACTCGTGGTGGCGTTGGCAGTGCAAAGTTTGATGCCAAGCAACGATCTTTAACTGCCTTCTTTACGCCGACTGCAAAGAAACGCAAGGCTGAAGATGATTTGCGCCAGTGATCTCAAAACAGGTGAACACTGCACGGTGATGTCTCACTCTAATGGTACGTTCAACCCCAACATCTCTTACCCATGTTTTCCTTTTGCATGATGAGAAACGAAACATTCACAGACCTGTTCTGAAATTCTATGTGGATAAAATGTCCAACCGCTATCTGACATCAATCATGACCCTCAACATTTTGTATTGGCTTGTTCAAGACATGGTTGCTAATACATTCAACAGACAGGTTACAAGCCATTGGTACAGACCGTGCCTCCCGTCGGTGTGTACTAGAACGGCATACTTGTGAGACACTGCCAAGCATAGATACACATTCTCGGCTGGAAAGTCGTGATATAGATCAATACACTTTTGCCATAACAACTTGTCATGCTCTCGCCGCTTAGTTTCGCTGTCGTGTCTCAAATATCGCAATCCCACCTCTGATTCAGCAATTCGAGTGTTTCGTAACAAGAAGCTCTGAAAACCATCAGAGATTTTGAAAGCTTGAAATTACTGTATACATCCTAGCGTGCGATATGGATAGTTACTGAAAATAGTCGGACCGTATCGTGGGAAAATGCCGCTCATATTCACGCAGGTGATCTTCGAAGGATCTACGCTTAGTGGGTAAGAACAAGCCTCAACGAGGCAGTACTTTGGTACGTCATTTTGACATCCGTCACGATCGACGGCAGTCGAATACTCCGTCTCCAAGCAGCGTAAACCGTGCTGGTTGACACCAAAGTCAAGCTTGACCCAGTATGAACTTCTTCATCAGCCTCGGACCTCAGTCTGAATCGTCTTCTATCTCCGATTCCCCCTCGGAAGGCAATGACCGTGGAAACCAGCCATACTCGGCAAAATCCACCGACAACTCCCCCAGAGACCCGGTGGTTACTACAACGCCTTCAGCCGCGAGAGCTACAGCTTGATCGCCGGCAGCAGAAGGCCGTGACCTGTCAAGAGTCAGAATTCAAGGGACTGGCCCGTTATTCCCAAAATGGCAGCTCGAGTGGGTAGATAGATGTCAAGACTCAGCGCTCACCGTGGAGAAATGACACCCTTCGCGTTGATAACCCGCTGCCACGGAACGTTGGTATTGTTGTACCGGGCGCCTTGGTCGTGCGAGAGGTGCTTCAAGCAGACGCCCACTTGGCGCGGACGCTGGGCTTTGAGATCGCTTGTCAGAGATTCATTTTCCGCGATCGGGACTATATGTTTGAATACTACTCACGAGTGCCCACGAGCTTCGCGATGTGTCCATAGCTGGTGACCTTTCCGGGTGGTATTTCCTGGACGGCCGAGTAGACGGAAGCGAAGAAGGCAGCAGCCTCATCCGATCTCGCCATGGTGATGATGATCTACGAAGTCAGAAAATGTCGATTCTGTAGCATAGCATCCCACGGCCAACGACAGGGCTGATAATAACATGTAATCACGTAACGACACCACCGAAGCAGAGTTGTGTTGTGTATGAGTAACCCCCCACTACCGCTTTCGGCGAAGAGGCGCAACCGGGAATACCCAAGCGCACCTTAGTGTCAACGACAGACGCCGAATAGTCGCGGCTTAATACGGCACTCGCTGACCTCCAGCGACAAATCAGCGAACGACATGTCGTGTATTTGGAACGCGGCCCAATTAAAATGGACGACCTAGTCTCGAGAAGGGCACCACAATTCATGTTGCATGAAGCATAGATGATTCCACACACCAGTGATAGCATTGTAGATCAAACCACTCACGCATACTCCGATAGTCGCTGACAGTTACCTATGTCACTCTGTCTTGCTACAACTATGACGACAAGCTGTCGACTACCCCGCTCCAGCAAGACGAGCAGTATATCAACCAGATGTCTCGACTTCCATTTTCTGAATCTTTTTTGCCTCGTTTCCATCATCAGTGATATCTCTTCTATCCAACAATCAATTGCCTTCTACAATTTTTCGTAAGCGTCGTTGCTACTAATCAACCTTTGCCTGTCTAGCCCAGCAAATGTATACTAACCATCTCGAGCCAGGATACTCTCCCGGTACGAGACGCCTTGTCAACGGCAAGGCTAGGGAATCATGGCCTGGAATGGGTTATCCAATCGATGTGGTAATTGACCACACTCGAACAAATCATGTTGTTTGTCAGGTAATGACTCATGCGAGCCATGAGCCGGTGTTCGAGTACTTCCTGCATGTCTACCTTATCCCACCTGCCAATCCACCCATCGTCCTGCTTGGTCATCCCAGGTTTCGGATCGATGGAGATTGAACAGAGAGGAGTGGCATGCCGGAGCTCGTTCTGAGATTATACGGCCCAAAACTTGATCTGGATAATACCAGCGAAAGGATCATGCTCTGATAGCCTTACCCCCTTTACCATGGGCGACTGTGACTAACCTCGATAGATCTAAACACTTTTACTTGATACAACACCCGCAACCATGGCTCCTGCTGCTACCATCGACGTTGTCAAGCCCGCCACTCTGCCTCACAAGGGCGGCGTGCCCATGGGCGATGGCAAGGTACACAGCAACATGAACGTTGCGGCCGGGGCGGCCGTCGGCTCCAAGTGGGAGGACTTCACCTTCCAGCCTATCCGCGAGTCCCAGATCGCTCGTGAGATGTCCCGCCGCTACTTTGCCGACCTCGACAAGTATGCCGAGTCCGACATTGTCATTGTCGGCGCTGGCTCTTGCGGCCTGAGTGCCGCTTACACTCTGGCCAAGGCTCGCCCCGATCTCAAGATTGCCATCATCGAGGCCAGCGTGTCTCCCGGTGAGTGAATTCGTGACGCCCTCAAACCTACCAGATTCTGACCTCCACATAGGCGGTGGTGCCTGGTTGGGCGGACAGCTCTTCAGCGCCATGATCATGCGCAAGCCGGCCGACGCCTTCCTCGAGGAGATTGGCGTGCCCTTTGACGTCGAGGACAACTACGTCATCGTCAAACACGCGGCCCTCTTCACGTCGACGCTGCTGTCCAGGGTGCTGTCGTTCCCCAACGTGAAGCTGTTCAACGCGACGGCGGTCGAGGACCTCATCACCCGCCGCGACGACTCGGCGCCGGGCGGCATCCGCGTCGCCGGCGTCGTGACCAACTGGACCCTGGTCGCCATGCACCACGACGACCAGTCCTGCATGGACCCGTCGACCATCAACGCGCCCGTGCTCATCAGCACCACGGGCCACGACGGCCCCTTCGGCGCCTTCTCGGCCAAGCGCCTCGTGTCCATGGGCGCGCTCGAGAAGCTCGGCGGCATGCGCGGCCTCGACATGCGCACCGCTGAGGACGCCATCGTCAAGGGCACCCGCGAGATCGTCCCCGGCCTCATTGTTGGCGGCATGGAGCTCAGCGAGGTCGACGGCGCCAACCGCATGGGCCCGACGTTTGGCGCCATGGCCCTGTCCGGCGTCAAGGCCGCCGAGGAGGCCCTCGCCGTCTTCGACCTGCGCCAGAAGCAGAACTCCATCTAAGGACATGGGTACACATGATGGAGAAGGGTGGCAATTCTTTCGTTGATGTTGATGCGAGGACTATCTTTACTGGGCGCAGAATTTAGCCTAGAACTCTATCCATAGTAGTCACTCATTCATCTTGACACAATACAAATATCGTCAAACCATAAATTCTAGACTACATGCACAACCTCCCTGTGACTATTCAAACAGTCCTGAATTTCCTCCTTTGACCTCGGTTCAGGAATTCTTTTGTCCTCGCTGGATCACCAAGGTCGAGAGACATGGGCTCGTCCTGTTTATGATCATCGAGGAAGAGACTGTTTAGAGTAGTATCGCCCTCTTGGAGGTCGCACATTGCCGCTGCACTCCTGGGGACCAGATTTCGAGTGATCCCCTGCACTTGACCATGTACCCGTAATCATCCCTCATCCGATCGAGGGTAGTAGAAATCGCGGCGTTAATCATCGTCTTCTTGTTGGTCGGGTACGGCAGCCAGACTAGTGTCGTGCTTGCAGTGTGGGCACATAGGCCTTTCTGTGAAAGCGAGCCACTGCACAAGACATTCCCCCTCACGAACAGATGTCCGCAGCGAAGCCGGATCGTGGCCTTACTAGTAGAAGAAACTGCAGCGGCACCTGTGCCTCCAAGAAGCCAGAGCTAAAGACTGGCGATGTGTGGGAGTTCCACCATCCGTCGTGGTGGATTCGAATTCCAGAGCCTCGGGGGTACGACGGTGTGTTCCAAAACTGTCGCAATCGGTCCGGCATGATGTGGGCACGAGATACCTCGTCGTAACGCTTCGAATCAACGACGAATAGCGTACTGCATCATTTCTCGCTGCTGGCGGTGCCGTCTAAGCGGACCCAATTGTGGACGAACTCGTGGTTGAGTATCCCCAAGTAAGCCTCGTTTGGCCGCTGCTTTCTCAATCGTCATTGAAATATGCGACTGCGAAGGAACGACTGGCTTCTGTTTGGAAAACGTCCTTTTGGTTTCTCACTTGTTTTCCATTCGACGTTTTGCATCGTTTTTGCTGGCGGATAATTGGTTGCTCGGTCTTGCGGTGCTTGTTGGAAAAACCATGGTACCTCCCTCGCTGACGTTCTTGGCGTCTTGGTCGCTCTTGGGAAGTGACTGCTGAATAGGAGAGGAGGTAGATAAATGGAGGAGGCAAGATACAGCGCGGCATCGATGGTTTCATGGGTGAAAGTCGTCCCATAGTTGATGGACCGACGGAAGAACGGCCCAGATGTGGGTGTTGTTGTGAGGGAAAGATCCAGTTCCCCCATCATCCTATCTGCTAGGCTAATAATTACTGAGAGCACATAGAGATCTTGTCGGCGATCGAATTTATTCGAAATGACGGCTGCGTGGTCAAGACAGGCAGAAGTTTGTGGTGAAGAAACGTGGCGTTGCAATATGGTCATACTTTTGATTGTCGGGTTTTTATATACAGCCAGGAGAGAATGCATTCAGAATAACTGGTGAAGAGGTGAAGAGGCGAGGATGGAAAATCAGTCATTGCTCCTTCATAGCCACCTTACCAAAGGTGCCTGTGAACCGCGACCAGGTAGTCCTGGTGGCTGATCTTGTCCCGCAGGCATGACTGGTTGCAAGGAAACATGACAAGAGAATTTGACCTGGAAGAATTGTAGTTGAAGTCGCTCCCAGAGAGGCATGTGCCCTTATACGGAGATCAAGACGTGCTTATCAGATTTACTCATACTTTGGTTTGCTAATTTCTTGAACCGTTGGTCCTTGATTTGGAAAATAATCCTTTGATTCATGAGCTTGCTTATGGCACTCAATAATGGTATGTACCATATTGTTGACAATGTAAACACAATCTAATAGCGCAAATATCCAAACCTCCAAGTTGTTCTCAGTAATAATGCCACATTCGCAGGACAAACTACCCATCGTGTGATTCACCCACCATCGCATCACAGTTCGATTAGTCGTAGGTGGCTGGTACACTAGGAGTACAGTCATATTTTATACAGGCATCTGGGGGAATGTCCATCTTGGCTTCTATCTGTGAGACACGTGTGTTGATGAGCCTGATATTGAGACACGGAAGGGTCCTCCCACATACTGTCCAAACAGAAGATAATGAATTAAATTTGAAAAACCATCGTCCTTTCAACTACTCATTACACTAGGTCATAGTCTGATGCGATTTACAAGCATGCTGGCCATCATTCCACTCCATCTGCGTACCAACTTTTGTGTTTCTTTCGCCCTCAAAAGATGACATGAAAATCGCAAGTTATCTCGGTACTCTCAAGGCCCATAGCTGATCCTTGTATCATGAATACACGTAATCCCAACCTCGCGATCCGGCGCGAAAACCTCCGTCTCGGCACAAATATGCGTATCAGCACGCCCCTTGCCCAGGACGTTACGCTCGAGCGTATCGAAACTCTCGTTGGCGGTACTCCCAAACAGGTACCCGTGCTGCTGCGACGACTGCTGCTGCTTCCCACCCCCGCCGTCCCCCATGTCCCTCATCTCGCGGTCGTTCAAGAGGATGCCCTCGCGCGAGCCGGCCAGGTCGCCGCGCTCCGCCGACCCGCCCGCCGCGAACCCCGAGTCCCCGCCGCCGCCTCTCCTGCTCAGGGAGTGCAGTAGCCTGTCGCGGAGCTTCCTGCCGCCGCGCTGCTTCTCGCGGCGGCGGCGGCGGTTCTCCTCGATCGTCGTCGAGTACGTGCCTCCTCCTCCTCCTGCACCGAGCGCCGCCGTGCCGCTCTTGTTCGAGGACAGCGAGAGCGTGTTGTTATTGTCGTCGCGCGAGCCCGACCTCCTGCGCAGGAGAGAGCGGAGGCGGCGGAACAGCGGCGAGGCTGGCAGGAACTGCGTGAAGAAGCGCGTGGCGACGGGCACGCAGCCACAGATGATGGCGCCGTTGGTCTCGGCGAAGCTGAGGATCAGCTGGTTGGAGATGGGATTGGACGACGTCGCCCGCGACGATATAAAGGTCAGGATGGTGACGCGGTACGTGGATATGGCGCAGACCCTGTTTCGAAATTACGGTGTTAGATGGTACCCTACTGTAAGGCGCCGGAAAGAAACGTACAGGGAACCGGCTCCAAAGAGACACAAGACGGCCATCTTCCTCTTGGGGCTCATCTGCAACGGCACCACGACGCCGATGGGCAGAATCAGGATGGCAAAGTCGACGAGGATGTTGGAGACGCCGTAGAACATGCCGAGAGCCTGGTCGGCGGCCTTCATGCGGCCCTTGACGGCCGGGTCAAAAATGAGGAGCGACAGAGTGACCGAGATGAGCGTCTCGAGGCACAGGAAGGTGATGATGCCGAGGACGGTCCAGCGAAACGAGCGGATGGGCGAGAGGCGCAGGTAGAAGACGAGGATCGACAGGCGTGCGAGGGTCAGGGCGAGGGCGAAGAAGATGCTGGTCACTGCATTAAACTGTATGGTTTCGAGGAGACCTGCGTGTCAGCCCTTCGGAACTAGAGATGGATTATGGCCACGTCGAAAAAGAAAGAAGTCTCACGAGATCAAACCCTTCATCGTAGACTCGCTGCACGTTTGGATCGTTGGGGCCCGTGGACGCGGCCTGTGCTGCCAAGAGCCTTTCTATCCACGGGTTGACTATTTCGAAGTATCAGCAGCCGTCTCCGATAGGGTAGTATACGTATTAGACCTACAAGGAAATATCATGATGGCAAATATCCATGTTGATATCAGAGCGGCCACATTCAAATCTGAAAGATGTGTCGTCAGTATCGAGACCGTATCAGATGAGGGAACAATTCGACGCAGTAGTTGGACTCACAGTCTGCAGGACCGAGTCTCTCGTTGGCCACCCGAAGCTTTGTGAATACACGTAGAACCACAAATACGGTAGAGAATGCCGTGGTGGCGATGCCGGCAGCCTCGACAGGCTCCATATCGGTCTTCCCACCTTTGGCAACGAAATGAAGATCGAACACGGAATGGTGGAAGAGGAAAAAGGGAATGGAAAGAAGGAGAAGGAGAAGCAGGTGGATATTCTTGTGTGGGACGAGAGAACAAGCTTAAAAGACGTGCTTGTTTATCTTCTCTCTGCCCGTTCTTGACTCCTGGAAAGTCGACGGATGTTGTCTCGCACCTGTACGACGTTCTTGTGATTTGGTGATGTGCATGTATCTCCTCCTCCTTCCTAGGTTTGACTCTCAGGTGTTATTGACTCAACTCGTATCGTCCAGAGATGGAGCAAGCCGTGTTAGTAACCAACCAGCCTCTGCCTCGGGATAGGGAATGGATCGTTGCTGATTGCCCCAGAGAAATTTAGATCCCACGTGGTTTATCGTTGACGGTCACCTCCCGCCAGCGGGCTACTGGATTGAATCTTCCGCATATGCGGCTTTCCCTGCTGCTGCCCGGATCGGCAACCCCATCTTCCTTTCCAGTTCTTTTTCAATACTTGTCAGGCGGCGGCGTCTAATGCAAGTATAACACGGGCAGCGCCCAGTTCTTGAACCCCCCAAACGCAGAAGTGGTAAACAAAAGAATGGTGGCTGCCAATCGCCTTTCTCGCAGTGGGCGGCGCTGTGCATAAAAAATGCATCGACTCAAACCCTTCGTGGTACCGCCCCTCCAATCTCTTGCATGGTGGGACACCCACACTCGATCACTCGCTCACATAGCTGCTGCTTATCGACAGATTTGCCTCTGCCCAGGGGGCTGGAAACTACTGATCTCGATACGCGCATGGGATAAGTGATTCATCAAGGTAGATATCATGAATTTCGTCCCCTATCGTCGAAGGCAGCATCCTTTCTACGACATCAAAAGGGCGATCATCTGGCAGAGTCCATTAGTCACACGCACCGAAGTATCCCCCACCAAGAGGCTGGCTACATTATACTTGCCACTCCACTGCACGCACGATGCTCGAATGAGTATAACAAGAGGGTGTCTTGTCTTGTGCAAGGTGACACATGATTGGGTGACCCGCCACTAGCTACCTATCGGGTCTAAGAAGGATCCGTCCATCTGTCTCCATCCAGAGAAAAGCTTCACACGGCATCAAACACTCACTCAGTGTGGCGGACACGATAATCTTGTCCGACTTCTTCTTCTCCTCCCCTAAGTTCTGTGCCTGCATTCGTCCGTCCCACGTGCATAAGCACCTGTGTATTTGGTGCCACAAAGAACAGAACTGTTTTGACCGTTGGGCTAGGAATGATTCATTGATGGATGCATTTGGGAGTCATACTCGGTCCAAGACTGGAAAAACATTGTGACAGACTTCACGGCTCGGGCAATCAAGATGCTTCACTCTTTTTGGAACAAATACCATGATTCTCCTACAACGTATTTTACATTTCATGAAGCTATATGGACAAACCCAACGACAGGTATATACGAGAACAGAACAACTTGCAGTCTTCCATACCACTTCCCCGCAAACCCCTGATCGATGACCTAATATACTGCGCATCGATGATTCTCCGAGTCACTCGATAGCTTCGGGGCTTGCAGATACAGGGACAGGAAAAGACAAGCGATCAGGGGACCAAGTGGCATCTTGAAGATAGTTTATTGCTCAAGCCTGAGCCGCCTTCTGCCCCAGCACCCCTCTGTACGTAACATGCTCAAAAAACAAAAAGAGAGAAAAAGAGAAAAGTTTTAATGATGTATCAAAAGCAAGAACTTCGTAAGAAGAGGGTATTGGTGATTCGTCGCAAAGACCCATTTCCATCGCTTCATTTCCCCGTCCAAGTCGTTCTACATTGCGTGACATGCTGTTATTGTATCAATTGTGTACCGTTTGCGGGAGTGCGTCTAAAGTGTAACGCGGTATTAGGATAGTAAAGGTACTGAATAGTGTCGTAAACAAGGTTCGGAAATCGATTTTTTGCTCGAGATTCGGAAAAAAGGCGCAACCAAATATCATATGGATGAAGTCGAAATTGGGCATCATGCAATAGTTGAAGGCCAAGCTATGCTCGGCCTAGAACAAGTATGACGTGCTCGTGTTTGACACATAGGATGAAGAGGCGTAGACAAGGAGGTCTGCGCGACGGAGAGGTGCAGGTATATAGCCAAGAGCAAAATTGAGAGAATGAGCACTGCCAGACAAAACTTGACCTAGAAGCAATTGAGACTGCCCTTCTTCTTTTTCTTCTGGTTGATGGCTGCCATCCGCTCTTGTAGATGGGCGGCGGCTCTCTCGGCGTCCTGGCGCTTCTTGCGCTCCTCCTCGACCTGCTGGAGACTATCACGCCAGCGGCTGTCCTTCTGTGGCTTGTCCTTGAGATCCTTGACCTCGGTCTCAAGCTCTTGGGCTCGCTTGCGCCAGGCCTCACAGTCTGCCTTGACCTTGTTCGATTGCCTCTCAAGATCTGTGAGAGCTTCTTCAAGGGTCGACGTGAGCTGCTTCTCGGCGTTGAGATGACGCTCAATTGTACGGATACGGGCATCTTGGTCTTCTCTGATCTGCGCCATGGCCAGATCATTGCTCTGCGGTCGGCCAGTAGTGGGCGACGCACCCGGGGGAGGGGATATGGAGCCACCGCCAGGCAACGGGGGCAGGGGAATGGCAGGAGGTGGAGACGGCAGCGAGGTATGCGATGCACTCCTGCGGACTTGAGAGTTCATGGAATTGGACCTCTGGATGCCCTCGTTCTGCTCCAGGCGGGCCTGCAAGGCTGCGTGTTCTTCGCGGAGCTGCTCCAGATCAGCTTGAGCCTTGATCCGTGCTGCCGCAATCTGCTCAAACTCCTGCTGGCGCTCAGACTGCAGGGTTGAAAGGCGGTTGCTTGTGATCTGGGCTTGGTCGTAATTGGTCTGAAGCTGGTCTTCGAGTTCTTCTACCAGACGGGAGTGCTTCTTGTTCTTGTTGTCCAGGTCGCCGATCCTCTTCTTGACTGCTGCAACCTGCTCAACGACGGACGGGTAGGGGCTCTTGATGTTCTCGCCGTCCAACTTGAGCATGTCGTTGAGCGCAGACTTGACGGCCTCGAGATCGCGCATGATTGTGTTGTTGATCGACGAGAGCTCATTGACATGCGTCTCAAGCTCGGCCTTCTTCTCTTGCTCGCCCAGCAGCGCTTTCTGATCAGCAAGCAGTTCGTCGATCTTGGCATTGATCTTGTCGACGCTGGCCTCAACACCAAGAGCATTGGCAACCTCATTGGCAATTGCCGACAACTCTTCCCGGGCATCAGCAAGATCGCTCTCCAAAAGTCGGACATTTTCAGCGTGCTCGCTGACGAGAACAGCGAGTTGCGCCTCGTACTCTTGCTGTGAGCCGGATTTGATGCCATCGATGCTCTTGGCATGGTCGGCCTGGAGCTGCTCGAGGTCTTGCTGGTGTGTCTTGAGAGTCTGTTCGTGTTCGCCGATCTGAGATTCGAGCTTGGCTACAAGGTCCTTGTGGTTGGTGACAGACAGGTCGTGTGCCTGAGTAGCCTCCTCCAACTGTGCCTTGGTGGCCGTGTGGGCTTTCTCCAACTCTGCAACATTGCTCGCGTTTGCCTCAATGGCCGACTTGTACTCGCTGATCTCGTTTTGGAGAGACGCAATGAGAGTTTGATGCTTGGCTTCAGCTTCCTTGGTCTCGTCGTCTCCTAGAGTGGAGTCCTGCTGGGATTGACCAAATTTGCTGTTGACTGCAACAACTTGAGCCTCGAGCTCGCCAATCGTCTGCTTCATTTGGCTTTCAGTGGCCTGCATCGTCTCCAAGGCAGTTTGGTGCTTGCTTTCCCAGCCGCTCAGATCGGACTCTAGCTCTTGGATCTTCTTGACTTGAGCGGCTACAATCTCGTCGTGAGCAGCAGAAAGCTCTCTGGCAGCCGAGTCGTCTGAAGGAACAGTCTTGATCTCTGCCGTCTCTTGGATGTTCTTTCGGAGGGCTTCCAACTCAGCAGTGAGTTCAGACTCGCGGGCAACATGTGCTTGTTGCATATTCTTGAGCTGTTTCTCATTTTGCTCGAGCTGGTTCTTCAGGTTCGAGACCATGGAGATGTCCATGGCATTCGGCTTCAAGCTGGAGCGCTCACGTGTGAGGCCAGAAATGATGGTCATCTTGGTTTCCATTTCCTTCCTGGCATTTGCAACATCGGCCTCGAGTTCCTGAATACGTTCCGAGCGCGAATGTAGCTCGTGCATGGCGGCATTCAGATGCACTTCAAAGTTCTGCATCACGTCGGGCGTCTCCTCAAAGTTTTCTGCCGCAATGTTTCTTAGCTGAGCGAAAGATCTGTGCGCTCTGTCAATGACCATAACATTTTGACTAGATTTGCGGCGAATCACTGGAGTGGCGCTTCGTGGTGATGGTGGCTCGGCATATTTCGCCTTTGCGATCTCGGTCTTCAACTCTTCGACCATATCCAGAGTCTCGCCGTGTTTCTGCTCAAGCTGAGCATACTTGTCGGCGAGCTCCTTCTCCGCTGCCTCCTTCTCGGCGGCCAACGACTTCAATTGCTCCATCTCGAGGGCGAGCACGTCTTGACTGTCCCGGGCCACAGCCGCGAGCTCGGGGGTAGCCGAGTCCACAGACTCGGCGGGCTTAGGTGTCTCGACGTCCGTCGGAGAGTCCATAGTAGCTGGGGATTCCATAGCTGAGGACAACTCCGAGGAGAGCGATCGCGATGAGAAGCGGGTCCCATCCTTTGTGTCGTTGGTCTTGGCATCGGATAAAAAAGACGGCGGACGAGTCTGGTCTGGTGAGGTGGCCGAGAGGAGGGAGTCTCGGTTGCGACTGGGGTGCTTAGCCTCGTCGATCGCATCTTGAAGCTCCGACAAAGTCTTCATGGCCTCCTCGTACTTGGACTGCAGGACATCGTACTCGTTCAAGGTAGTCTCGTGCTCTACCCGAAGGTGAATGAGTTCCTCGGTCACATTCTCGAGTTTGTCGGCGACAAATTTGCTCTGTGCTGGACTTTGCGGTTCAAACTCGGCAGCAGTAGACTTTTCCTTGATTTCGGCTGTAAGATGCTCTTGAGAAGCTTCTGCATCATCACTCGAGTCTTGGTCCTTGTTCTGGGCGACATTGACAGCCTCTTCGTCCTCTTCGGCGTCCTCTTCGCCGACATCGGGAAGCTCGCGGCGCGCTTGGCTGAGCGAAGCTCGGCTCGTGTGGCTTTTTGTCGACCGCTCAGAGAATGTGCGACGGTGCCCAACTCCATTCCGGGCATCAGACTCAGCATTCTCGTGGCCATCCTTCTGAACGTTGTCCAGCTCGTATAGCAAGTTGTCGAGCTTGCCAAGGCTTCGCTGGCGCTCAATGACTTGCTCCAAACGATCGATCTCACGCTGCATTAGCTCGCTGTCCTGGTCAGCCTCTGCTAATCTCTCTTCTAGTGTCGAGATGTAGTCCTCGCAGGCAGCCTCATTTTCACGAATGCGCGTGATCTCTTTTCGCAGCTCCGACACGATAGTCGCGTTCTTCTCCTCGCCGGAACTGTGGTCGTCGAGTTTGGTCTCCAAGTCCTGCAGGTAATTTTCCGTGTTGGCCTCGCGATCCATCAACTTCTGCAGGCGAGCCTGTAGCTGTGTGTTGATGGTCTCGACATATGCGCACTTTGTCTCCTTTTCAAGTAGGCTGCCTTCAGTCGTGGAAAGTGTCGAGCGCGTGCTGGAAAGGGACTGTTCCAAGGACTGAATCGTCTTCTCGTACTCGAGCACGACTTGCTCGACTGCCTGAGCAAAGGAGTTGGAGCGGTTCAGTCGCTCCGTTGCCGAGTCGCCTAATTCCCCGGGTTGTCCCTCAGAAGCTGCTTCATTGTCCCTGGCTCTAGCCATCTCGGCAATGAGTTTGGCATGACGCTGACTCAAAGTTGTGTAGTTTTCCTGGACATCCAAAAGATGGTTCTGCAGCTCCTGCTCCCTCTCGTTGTGTCGCTCGGACCTCTCGCTTACGACGGGACCCCGTCGCTCACCCCCACCACGTTCGGCACTACGGATCTGCTCCCGCAGGAAGGCGACTTCGGCCTTGAGGCGTTCAATGATCGCCTGCTTGTCGCCCTCCTCGCTCTGCTGGATCCTGGGCTTGCTCTGGATGGCACGTGCTCTCTGTGCATACTGTACGGTGTTCAAGGTCTCGCTTAGGTGGAACTCAGCCGGTGTTACACAAGCGATCATATACGTTATAGCGTTGCCACCCAACGAGTCCTGCAGGAGTCGCGTCAACCTGGAGTCTCGGTAGGATACGTGAGCACCAGAGTTTCGCGAGGAAAGCTGCGAGATGACTTTGCCCAGGGCGGCAAGACCGGCGTTGATGGAAATACCTTCCTTGGCCCGGTCTCCTTGGGCGCCCGTGTTCTTGAGACGCTCGCTACCGGCCAAATCGACAAAGTGGAGCTTGCTGTCAGTGGTGACAAGAGTTTCTGCTCCAGACATGGCCTCGACAGGGACCGACATCCGTTTCTCTGCCGTAGTACTGCCCTTGGGTTTGCGCTGTACGAGATTCAAGCTGAAGACAGCGTGCGAACGCGAAGATTTCGCGTTGATAGCAGTAGCATCAGTCTGGCGGATCGTGGAGCCAAAACTCAAGGCATGCATCAGGTCGCTGATGGAGTTGATTTCCATCTGGCGCAAGCCGGTCAGGAGAATGTTGCCCTTGGTGTCTTCACGAATAGCGACGGTACCTCGTTCGTGGGCAGGTGTATCTTCCGGGACCAACAGATCTCGTAGTTGCTCGTTGTAGATTTCCACGTATGTTGCTTTCAGCGACCAATTCTTTTCTGCTTTGGATGTCGTCGGTGGTTGTGATACCGAGTATCGCTGGGGCGTTCTGAGTTGAGACATGGATTGCCGGTTAGAACTCTTGACCGCGGGGCCCTCGAGCTTCTCGAATAGTTCTGTTGCAGCTCGGGGAATGACACCTGTAGTCTGTTAGTTAATCCTGTTTCTACTTGCAGGCGCGCGCCTCGGTTGCGCGCAGAAAAGTCTCGGCGGCAGCCAAAGAGACTGAGCGGTGATTCGTACCCATGACTTCCAAGTCTGCTTGATCTCCTGGGCCAGATGTGCCCATGGTGAAGGATTTTCCGGCGCCAGACTGGCCATACGCCAGGATTGACACATTGTAACCTTGAATAAAAGCGGCGACACTCTCGTTGAGATAGTCCCAGATACCCTCCTGGTTGACGTCTGGCCCGAAGACGCGGTCAAATACAAAGAGCTTCTTGCCCTGAGGCGCATCGATGGATAGATTTGTCTGAGATGTGGCTTGGACCATGGAACGTTGGAATCGTTGGGGTATAAGTTCGAAACCCGGATCCGTAGGTTTCAACGGTGGGCGCACGCGTATAGCTGCAGAGATGGCGCGCATTAGCTTCAGTTTTGCTTAGAGTTGAACCTACCAAGACGGCGGTAGGAATGGAAGTATTCGAGGATTTCCAAGAGCAGGCGCGCGCAACGTACCAACTTTGACTGCTGTTCTAGCATCTTCGTCTGACGCTCTGCTTCCACCTCCGGCCTTGCTGCTCATGCTCAGCCGGCTCGCGCTTCTAGACGAGGGTTTGACCATGGCGCTCAGAGGACGCGGCATGCCAGGTGAAGCTGGTGGTGAGCCCGTCATTTTGGCAAACCGGATGTGCGGTTGGTATTAAATTAAGGTAGTGCCGGATCGACCGTGCTTCCCCTTTCCGGGAGGCCTTGATCACAGCGTGCCACAGGCGAAGGAAGGCACCGCAATGGAAAACGGGGCGGCGGGATCAAATTGGACGGGTCGAAACGGTTGGGCGATATTGGCTGATCTGGATCAACCGCTGGAACGCGCGATTGCTGGACCAGCGATGGTTGGACAGCGGGAAAAGCAGCCGCGAGGAATGCAAAACACGACCCTGGCAGGTGGTTTATGCGAAATCCAAGTATTGGTGGGCAGAACAGGATGACAAACACAGCAGCGCTTCCGTCCGGTGACTGCCGTTCGTGTGGTGTTTGCAGTTGTTGTCGACCTCGCTCATTGAAAGTCGTCCACGCTGTTGCAAAGCGGAAAAGAGGAGAGTCGTTGTTCGAGGAACAAAAAAAGCAAGGTCAGAGAAGTTGCGAAAAATGAGTGACTGGAATTATGACGAGATTCCCTCCCTGTGGCAATAAGTGAGTGAGTGAGAGACTCCTGTCAGAATCGCCCGTGCTACCAAGCTACAGTACCAGGGACCCGGGAAAATGCTCTTGTGGCACGGGTATGGGGGACGAAGCCTTAACAGGTGCAGTGACACGTCGGGCTACCATAAAAGGCGAAGGCGTGTCGTGGTGCGTGCAGAAAATACGCATGTACGTACGTAGGTGAGAAACCCCCCAACTGTTAAAAAAGAACAGAGCAGCAGAGATTTGGGGGGGATTATTGCGCAACTTGAGAAAACATGGAATGGGAACTGATATGAGAGCTTCGGGTTAGTTGCTCGATTGTGATAGTGCCGACTGAGTTGGCCCCCCCAGAACCCAGAAAAAAAATCCCAGGGTGCCTCTAGGGTGCCTCTAGGCTCTAGCGCACAGGGGGGCTGCAAGGGCAAATTAAACACGCGTCGATTAGCGCCGTGGGAGAGGAGGACCCAAGCGTCTCCTTCTCTCCTTCTTCTTGCACCGTTTGGTGGTCTACACTAGTTATCTAGATAGCTGAGGCATTGATTGGAAGGAGGACGGGAAAGTGATCATCGACTAATGGGGATGTAGCTAGTGGCTGTAGAAGACGGAGACGAACGGAGATCTGGTATCATGTCTACTTTAGGTTGCTGTAGTAGTAGTCGTATAGTTATAGGGGATGGAAGTGAGCAGATGGGGATCAAGGCGCCATGCCCTCGATGGCTTCGGATACCGGTAGACTGGTAAGCAGCCATGTATTTTAACACGTCCTAGCATTACCAAGCCATTCAACTAGCATACAGAAGGTAGCTTTCTGGGTAAGATCTTGAGAAGCAAGGCCAAATTCTGTTCTTGATATGCAGTGAAGCCTTCAGGTGACCAGAAGAGGACTTGATCCAAGCACCACTATAACTTGCGCAGACCGCATCTTGTCATCATCCTCGATGCTCTGTTGACCTGAAACCTTGTGTGTACACTTTGCGCTGGCCACTCTCTGAGCCAGGTTGTCAGGCGAGCGGACTGGAAACCTTGGAACATTGGATGATCGAGTCCAGAACCTACAGAACGTGGGAAAAGGTGGAGGATGATGGAGGGAACAATGGATCACCAGCCTTCCACTTTACAAATAGTGTGCACATATGAAGGGATGTGTTGACCTACAAGATCATCCACCCGGCAGTTCAATTGTCGTGACATTGGAACACCTCAACGGCTACATACATAACCACGTCGCTATCTAATAAGGTATATGTCGCCGCGCGTTTTGCACGTTATTCCCTTTGAAACAAACAACTCTAAGAAGCATAGGATAGGGGGCGTGATGGAGGGGCCGATCTCATTCGCGCGAGAGCAGGAGAGAGAAAAGTGACAGCGGGTTATGCGCTGGGCCCTGCAGTAGCCCAAAAAGGTACTTGCCGTAGGTACCTGCCCACCAGCCAGCCAACCAGACAGGCGTCGGGATCAGGCACCTTCAGACTTCACAGTCATCTTGGACGAGATGCTGCGCACTGGAGCTTGAGGGCCAGCAGTGGCGCTAGGGAAGAGCTAGTAGCGAGACCAGGGTCCTGTTCGAAGACGCCAGTCTCAAAGAGGCAAGACACCCTTCGAAACGGCAGACACCACCCAGAGGAATCCGGAACCGTCTTCCCCTTCCTCTCGTCGTCGTCTTGGCCTTTGAAAGGTTCTCGTCGAATCAGTGAGAGGCCGTGGGATCGATGCCTTGATTATGCCCAGCATCCATGATCAGATATCCTGCAGACCGAGGTCCTACATGGTTATAGATCGACGATACTCGCAACAGCCGCAACGAATTGATGGTTGCCGTCGCTGGGTATCAGCCATACTGGGCATTGCTAGTCCAGAACTCCAGCACACATCACGAAGCCGTGGTCCGTGGGCCTGGGAAGGGAGCACGAGTTCACACTTTCAAGGTTCGGAGCGTTTTACCTAACCCATTATGTCCAGGCCAGCCGGAACGGGCTTGACGGTGTAGATACAAGCACTGCGCAATAGGCAATAGCGCTCTCATCAACCTTCCAGCAACCCCGAGCTCCATGCGTTGTCCGGGGGTCTTCTCCACGTTCAGGGCACAGGCTCGAGAACAGCCAATCCAGCCTCCCCCAGCCGATGATATGATGCCACTCCTGCAGCAACCAATTTCACCATACATTGCAGACACTGTGCATAGGCATCGCAGCAGCAGGCGAGGCAGGCCATGGCAAATCCTCCGCCAGATCAAGATGGGATGAGAAGCTCGTTTCTCGTTGCTTTCGGGTTGCTTGCGGGTTGCTTGCAGCTCGTGCCGCCCCTCGGACGCTGCTGGTTTGCGCCACATGGGCCACAAGCAGTTAGTCCGGAACAAGACCAGACGATTCGAGCCACTCGACTGTTGCCGAAGTTCTGTCGCGTTTCTTTTCGCCAACGCGCTTCTCCAAGGAGAGCGATCGGTATCTATCACAATTTGAAATAAAGAAATATATTCACTTCTGAGGAGCTTGATTCACAGCATTTCCAAGATCGAAAAGGCCTGACGCTTAGCCGTGGTCGACCCCAACGACAACTTCTATGTACAGAGTGCCCTGTACAGAACAGGCAGTTAGTGAACGGGAAGCGATATGATCTGGTTCCTACGAACGACTTTTCGACGAAGTACTCATGTTGGAATATTGAAACATTTCCATGGATTCTCCAATCGATCATGCAATTAACTCTAGGTTTTGTTTCTTATTCTCGCAATGACGCCTCGACACTAAAAGGAGGCTCTTGCTTTTGTCCTTCGACCAATTAAGCATCTGACTCATCATACTCAATTCACCGCGAGCAAACGAGAAAGTCGCAGAATGATACGCATTGGCTTTCTACAGATTGGCACTCGTTCTGAGCTAGATTTCTGCTCCAGATTAGGCGCGAGCCACCTGGGGCTCCTCAGACACAAATTATGGTTTTGCCTTATCATAATACAGTGTCTTGAAATCCTTGTATCAAGGCTCTGCGTTTTCGTGTTTGCAAAGGATATCATGAAGCAAGGGCAGATCCTCATCTCGAATGCGTTGGCCCTATGCCGAGTCGCAAGGTCGGTAAGTTCGCCGACATTGGATTGTCCACTCGGCCACTGCACTCTCAATAGACGACAAGGGTTCATCGCACAACGTATCGCAGATGCTGCAGCCCGAAGTACATGTCAGAAACAGAACCCATCGGTCGCCCACTTCCGCCGTTCGAGCATTGGTCCGGCAGAGATCCCATCATCGCCTATCCATCCATCCATCCATCCATCCACCCCAATCGCTCTCAGTGCATCATGCAGTCTGCCCACGTTTTCCGCCGCATGGCCTCATCTCATCGACGGCCACGGCATTTGCGAGGACGTGAGGCCCTTTCAGAGAGCACAGATCACGATGCAACGGTGCTGCACCCCGATTGACCTGATGCTGCTCCCTCTCTCTATCTCTCTGCCGGCCTCGCGCACAGCACGTGCGCTCCATTTCCAAAAATGCGGGGCTTTTGCAGCGGTTATTTTAACTAACATACGTATGTATAATACTGTGATTATAATGGTTCCCCAACATGGAGGGCCCCGGGAGACTGAGCTTGAAACAACAAACATGATCAAGACAAGCTCACCGTTATCGTGACTAGCACCCGTGAAGTATGCATGGGGCGATCATTATTAGTTGCACTAATTTCCCCGAGCGAGCCTGCCATGTACTCATGTACCCTACCCTTGAAATGTAAAGTCTCCAGCATGGAGGTGATAGTTCATGTCTGCATCATCAAAATCCGAGTCATCCATCTATCCATCGAAACATTTTGTAGCATGAGGCCAAGATGGGCGCTGTTGGGCTTTAGAGGTAACGCGCCGACTATACTCGCACGGCAGATCGACAGCGGCAAAGCGAGGAGATCCTGCGGGAAGCCGGATAACCATATCAAGAATCTCGGCACGTTTCGATGCCACACATTTTCTCATCCTACAACCCCGCCCGCCGTGTTTACTTGATTCGCGGTGTCGAGCATGTTCAAGAGCCCCAAGCGAACTCATCCCGTAGGAGCGGCAGGATCGCGAGATGGGATTCCACGGACCGCATCGTTTCGTTTCTATAGTCGCCGACCAATGGCCAAGCTGCCCAGAGTCTCTGCGCTGATGGGTTTGACGCCTGTGCTCTCAAGAGATGGGCGCGGCACGGGAGAATAGAATATGCGTGGTCAGACATCATGCGTAGCTTTCTCTTGTATTGATTGTTCGCGTACACGTGTTCGAGTGATGTGTATGGCTTCCTCCTTTCCCGGTTCTCCGAGGAGAAGTCTGCTTGTGCGGACACGACCCCGCGCGGCTCGGCCGTCTGTCTCATGGGTCGAGGACCTGATGTTGGTAAAGTTTATGCAGAGTGCGACATCACTTTCACCGAATCTGTGGAGAAAGAGCCGTGTCCTTACGGGTCCGAATTTGGCAACTTTCCTTGTTGCATCATGTCCTGGTAAGGCTGAAGAGCCTGTCTCATACCTGGCTTCCGAGCCCAGTACAATAGCGCAACGGTTCTGAGACGAGAGCTCCAGGTTTTCAATTCAAGACCGCCACTAAAGAGTCGAGAGAGTGCGTCAGTGATAAGGAAAGACAACAGACTCGGTAAGATTGCATGTGCACACCAGCCAAAGTCTATCTAGTAAAACCTTCTCTTGGAGTCGTTCCGCACAGGTGGTAAGTTCCTTGACTGAGACTTTTTGGATCATTCTGCAATTGCATGCCAATCTTCCTGGTGCGTTGGTGCGAATTGACTTTATGATACCCCTATTGGGTACAGTAGCACATTTGGCCAGTAATAAGCCACAAGCCATTATCCGTCTGTATCTTCGGGAGTGGCGATTATGTGTGCTGGCATCATGCTAACGATATGCGAACACAGTGACAGGCTCTCTGCAAGCCACATGGATTAATTTGGAAGTGAAAATAACACGTGTGAACAATGAAGACGGGAACCAAACGTGCGGCCGTCGGGCAGGCTGTCATGAGTTTAGATCTTGACCCAAGTCCATACTTTCATCTCTATAGCCGAGATATATCAATTACGGTGAAGGGGCCTTGTTTTTGCAGAATGGCATAGATATCTCATTGAACTATGGAATCTCACTGCGACGAGTTGGTGTGTATAAGAGATTTTGCTGACTATATGCCTTGAACCTTGAGTTCTGTCTCTCGCCTTCCATTCTTCTTGAGTGTAAAATATTATGCATAAAAGCTTGCAATGGCATGATTTACCTAGCTAGATAGCAAAGCGCTCGCATACGGCTAGAATTGAGGGTACGACAGCTGCTAGATACGTACATGTTCGATCAAGGCTCAAGAGTATGGTGGATTAACTATCGCCAACTCTAAGCCGAGATCACTTTTTTCGCTGCCACAGGTTTCCACGAGCAGTACACTACGGTAGGCCTCAAAACAATCGTAAATTTACATGTGGCAACGTACAGGGGAATAAGCTGGCGAATGTCAGGGAACGCCGAGTCTCAACTTGATTTTGATAACACATGCAAGTGTTCTTTTCCATCAAAAACCCTTACAAAAGCCCCAGGTATCAAGTGACTCACTCCCCTTTTAGTCTCTCATATCAACTTGGAGCCAACGGCAACATGACATGGAATGCATCATCTTGTGATGGTCCGACACATTTCAACCGCGCTAACGCCAATGTCCATACCGCACTCCTTCGTATGCCCATTCAGAGGAACAGTCTTCCCACTGAAGTCCGGTAGAAGTAGAAAGATCGGATACCTTCCGCCCCGTGAATTCCAGCCACCCACCCACACCAGGAAGAGTGGCTCTTGCAGTGAAATTGGCCATACTCTCGTTATCGAAAGTAATGCGCCCTAGTTCGGGTTCGTGATAGATCGCGCCCGCTGGAAATTCACGACACCTTGATTTCATCATGTAGAACGGGCGTTCCGCTGGTACTGGTTTGACCTTCTTTGGCGGCCTTCCTCGGCCCCTGGTGGCATCGGCTTTTCGCTTTGTGCCCGTTACTCGTCCTTTGTCGTAGTCAACTTCGTCCTCGCCATCACCATTGTCGTCTCGGTCTTCTTCCCAATCCTTGCTGTCAGCTTCGTGATCCGCTCTTGATTCATAATCGACCAGAGCGGTTGCTCTCACGCTCATGATCATCACCCCCTCGCGTATTCCGAAGTCAAAGTTGGCTCTAAAAACCTCGGGAGATTTAGTACGATGGCTGTCAAGGGTCAAGCTGTCTGTATAAGCAGGCCACGTCTCTTCAATATCGTCGCAATCAATCAGGTAGCTGCCCAGAGGAGAGCGCTGGCGGGAGTCATCCTCCTCGAGTGTATCGAGGTAGTCTGTGTGCATTCTAACACGTTCGGCGGCCCATGTCTGATTGTCTTCCCCAAGTCTCTTTGCCTTGTCTACATCCGCTTAATTCTAGCCCATAAAGATTGTTTGGATCTTCCGACCTGATAAAGTTTCGTAAAGTAGTCCCGGGACCTTGTTAGCGGCCTCGTATATTTGAGAGGCCTGCCGCGAGCAATCTAGGGCCACTGGTATGCCCACAACTGTGGTCGTTTTGGTGTGACACGGTGTACCATTGGACAAAAAGTATCTCTTCATGATCCCGTCTGGGTGGCGAGAGAGCTCCTCGGGAGTAATCTTCTCGAGCCACTCCTCGAGCAGCTCCTCGAGCAGCTTGGCTATGTCGTAGGGGACTTTGTCGCATTTTCCCTCTTCGAGAGCTTTCTGCATCAGGAGATGTCCGTCGTCGGAAATCTCGCTTTCATCGAACTCAACACCATAGTGTTTTAATTGAGCGCGAACAAAACAATCTCCAGAGTTGTGTCTCAATTTCTTGGTTGCTTCTAGTGTGACCTTTGGCAAGAACATTTGTCGAAGTCGTGAGCCTTCGACGCGTTCTATACGATTAACGTAGAAAGGCCCCATGCACACGTGAAGCCATCCATGACTCTTGTTATTTTGGGGATGTGTTCAAGTTGGACAGAAGCTGCTGGTGTTGTAGAACGCGTTGCAGACGCGAATCAATTAAGTTTCTTATCACTTATCGTGCTGCTTGGCCGAGTAGAATTATACCAGCAGTGGCCTCGCCACAGAACATCCCCCAGAGCCCCTGTCTCTTCAGGGCAATGAACTGTGCAACCCAGCGATGAACAAATTCCCGGCGATAGCCAGGCCCCGAAACAGCTATTGCTCTGATTGTTATAGCAATGGACATCTACCACATCTGAATAATTGTGTAAGCCCGTATGAATTGCATTTAGATAATTACCTACCTACCAAGGTATCACATTATAATCAGACAGAGCCACGGTACGATTTACCTAGTGTATCATTTTTGGGAGGTATAAACGACACTAATCTAGGCCTGCCATCTCGATTCTAGTGGTCTAAGACTGCACTCCCAGTCCACTAAGAAGTTGGTTCTTCACCTCCTCTACAAACTTGGTCATCTGATCAGCCGAATGGAATGACTCATTATATACAGCACTGAAGTTCAGCTGGTCGCGGAAGGTCCAGACAAATGTCACAGACTGCTGAGAGAGGATCTCCACCCCGACACTAACACCCTTAACTTCGAACCCGGCCTCCGGCGTACCGTAGGACCGCTGGATCAGCTTCTCCGCGATGCCGATGCTGCTGATGTCGACATTGCTGGGCGGTGCCTGGGCCTCGTCCGTGCTGCCGCCCCTGGACAGGCTGGCGATGAGCTCGCCCAGCTGCACCGCGTACTCGCGGTGCGAGTCGAGGAACTCGCGCGTGATGCCCTTCTGGTACTCGTCCCGGTAGACCCGCAGCCGGTCCTCCCACGACGTCCCCGGCTCGACCCGCACCATCCAGCCCGTCGTGTACAGGCCCGCCGCCGACGCCGGCGTCGAGTGCGGCTCCGGCAGGTACGGCCGCAGCGCGAACCGGACCGTGCTGGTGTAGTGGCGGCGGCGGTCCTCCTCGGCGTCCCCAGCCAGCGCGTAGTTGGCCCCCGCGACGCTGGCATGGCACGCCGCCGTGACGCTCACCCCGCGCGCCTTGCACGCCTCCACAATGCGCGCCGTGGTGGCCGCGTCGAGCACGAGCTTCGCGGCCTTGGTTCCGGCCGGCACCGTGGCCTTGTCGCCCAGGCACGGGATGCCAACGGTGCCCGGGACGTGCCCGAATGTCGACACAAGCGCCGAGCCGCGCTCGCGCAACTCCGGTGTCGACTCGGCCGGTATGGCTGCGGCGTCCTCGATGGCGGGTGCCAGGCGCTCGGTTTCGGTGCCCCAGGCCAGAGTGGCCGGGTCGGCTGGCGGCGACGGCTGCGAGGCAATGGTGAGGAGGGCATCGAGGAGCAGCATGACACCAAGGCCGTCGGTGCGCCAGTGCGTTGTGTGGCCGAGAAGCTCCCCAGATCTCAGGATATACACCAGTTTGGCGTACGGAGATGGCTGGAACGTCGGGATCACGTCGGCCGAAGACTCGGCGTCTGAAACACTGAAGGTCTTGGAGACCCATTCCTCCAGTGCGGCCGCATCCGGAACGGTGTATATGAGGCTCTTGTCATCAGGGCCGACCTCTGCCGCAAGACTCGGGTGCTGGAAACGCAGGTGAGCCCAGGCGAGCCGGAACAGACCCTCGAGATCTGCAGATGCGAACGACCCAACAGGCTCAATGGCGGCGGCTGAGTTTATGGCCCAATGCTCACGGTTGAGTGGCAACCCGGCATCGCCGACCATCTTGATATAGGTTTCATTTTCGCCAATGGGTCGCGAGAAGACACCCTTCTGATCCGTTTCTTGCCAAAGCATGGTGTCTTGTTTGGAAGATGGTAAAAATAACAATTCAATACTGGGGCTGGGCGATACTGGACGAGCAGGTGATTATTGCAAAGTTAGGAAGTTGCTAACCTTGTTTAAGCTCTAACTTCTAGGTTGGACGAGGTATCTTTGGAATGCGGGACGAATGAAGAGAAGTATATCATAGAGCAAGTAAGTACACGGTAAAAGGGACTTTTGACGCCCCATAGAACTTGTTGGGCTGTTCTTTACGGCCCTTCTTTGCAAGGCAGCCAAAGCGATGCAGGAAGCGTATGACCGGGTTGCTAGTATGACTGGTATGTATCATCACGCATTGCAGATCGGTGAGGGGCGGGCGGCGGGTGGGGGCAGCTATTTACGGAGTAACGGTACAACGGGAGCGGCGCAGTCGGGAGGCAAGGGCAAAGAGTATGCATGTAAGTTACTGAAGTAGGCATGTGTATGTATAATCTGTGATAGAAGTCTCACTAATGCTGCCCACGTAAAAAGTCCACAAACGCCCTTTTCCCCAGTCTTGAATCTAGCATTGATCGGCAGCAAGTATCGTTCTTTGCGAGGTGCCCTACAGGCTACAGCCATCGCAGACCTCTCCGAAGCGGGCACATTTCTCGACTCAAAGAAGTCAGAAAGGGATAGTCACGACCGATTATGGATATACAGGGCATTGTCGTGGTCACAGGCGCAGGTGAGGCCCTGATCTCTCATGGCGATCTTGAATATGACACTAAAATGGAACAGGAAGCGGCATTGGCAGAGCAGTAGCTCAACGGCTGGCTTCTCTCGGCGCAGATGTGTTGGTATGCGCGGACCTGGACCTCGTCCACGCCACTGAAACCGCAGATCTATGTGTAGACAACCACCACAGCGACAAGGCCTTTCGGGCGAGCGCACATGAGTTTGATGTGCGTGACGAGGCCAGTGTCGATATTCTGATGACCCAGGTCGTCGCTCAACACGGGCGAATCGATGTGCTTGTTAACACCGCCGGTGTGAGTTTCTCCTACCTACGCTCTGCCACAACTTCTGACGAAACAATGTAGTTCGGGGCTGCGAGTCAGACGCCGATTCGTGACATGTCCCTTGCCGACTGGCGCAGTTTAGATGAGGTGCACAATATCGGGTGCTTCCTGCTGGTTCGTGCCGCTTTGCGTGTCATGGACAAACAAGACGCCGTCGAAACTGCCGAAGGCCGATCTCCTGTCAGGGGTGCAATCGTGATACTCACCTCTCTTGCCTCGGAGGGCGCATTTCCTGGGGTCGGCAATTACGTCACGGCGAAGCATGCGGTCAAGGGCATGGTGCAAACAGCGGCGATAGAGAACGCGGGCAGGGGAATTCGCGTGAACGCCGTGGCGCCGTCCTACGTTTCGGGTTCGATGATGGACCAGTTTCTCGAGGCGACTCCCGTGGTCAAGAAGGCCATGCTCGGTGACCTGCCTATGGGCAGGCTGGCGAACCCTGGCGAGGTTGCGGACGCGGTCGCCTTTCTTGCCTCTCCAGCGTCTAGCTACGTGAATGGGCACACACTGGTGGTTGATGGCGGCGCGTCGTTGGCACTCTCAAACACACCATTTGGAGGAGCATCTTGAAATTCATGCAACTATCAAATATAGTTCATACGTTCACAATATCCTTTGTTTCCCCTTTATGCTGCCAACTCCTGCCTATGAAGACCCTCCTCAACCTGCCTAGGAGAACTTGACTGCTGCAACGGGGACGACTGCTGCAATGGTGAATATTTCTTGACCTGCTTCTGAGAACTCGACTGTTGCAATGGGGAGTAATCGTCCATGGTTACCAATTGGTCTTGCTGGCTAGCGGTGCTAGAACGGAACATTTTTGATGTGCCGCGAGTACCATGCGTATTATTCGCGACCTTTTCTTTTATGGACTTGGTCAAGTAGATAATGCTAGGCAGGCAGACGGAAATCAAGGAGATGGGCCCTTCGCATTGCACCCATTCCAAGTATGTGACAGTTGTCCACGTGAGGTCGTCGAGGAGATGGGTGCCCGCGCTCGCGAGAGTGACTAGACGGCCGATCGAGACAACGATGACGCTGGAAACAAGGGGTTATCATTAGCATGGGCCTCCATCGGCGTGAAGAGGGAACATAGACATACGAGTATCCGCAAAGGAAGACAACTCCCACCAGAAAACGGCGGGCGGGGCTTGCACGAAGACCCCAGAGCAATGGAAGAGGTAATACCAGAATGCACAAGTCGATAATCATGCTGGGAATTGCAGTTCCGAGGAACCACCCCCACTGCGAGATACAAGTTGAACCTGGGACGGTTTCCCACGCGGCGTTGACAGGCGTGCATTGGAAGACGGTGCTTAGCCACGCAGACAGTAACCAGCCGGCATTCATGATACCAACAGTCCACAGCGCCGCGGTGAACCATATGTTTGTACGTTGGAAAATGCGACGATAGAAGAAGAGTGCCGAGAACTTGGGGAGTGAGATGTTGCTGTCGTAGAGGAAGGCGGCAATGAAAATGATTTTGGGCCCCTTTGCCAGGTCATCCGGCGATGTGGTCGCCGCATGTTTTCCGAGACCAAGCTTAATCCACCAAAAGATGAGGCCGGTTTCTGCGATGATGAATGGCTATAGTACAGGTGAGCGCATATTTCTCTTTCACATGGGCGCGTTTGCTCAGAGCTTACCAGAGTGATGACCGCGAAGAAATCGTCCCACCACCAATTGTGAGCCGGATTGATGTAGTTGGACCACATACGCAAGCTCAAAGCCAAGGTCGAGAGGATAAGCATGATGACACACAGCGCAATCAAGTTTGGCTGTAGCGTCTCGCTCGCCTCCTCGGCCGTTAGTTGCGTACCCATGACCAGCGGAGAAACAGACTCAAGTTGACAGCAACTCGTGATAGGGGACAAGCTAGATCCTTCAGATGGCTGGGATGGCAACTTAAGTTGATGCTGACAACTCACTGGGCATTAAATTCATTTCATACCGCTTTCATATCGCACTCCACTGCCATGCCTTGTCGCTGTCTCTGGTTCTTTCTCTCGCCGTTGGGGTGTCGTGTTATTGGCCGGGGTCCGGCTTGCCCCTACCGCGCTCACCTGGGTCTGTGACATTGACGCACATGGTACCCACCGCAGATCACGATGCTGAAGATGTTCACGTCCGCTCTATTGCCGTTGAGTTCAGTTTTTGTCTGTCAAGATGCCGAAATAAACTACCTATATCAGGAAGATCAGCTCTTCAGCACAACTCCTTTGAAGCTCTGCATGATCGACTCGGCCTCATTTCTTCACTGCCTTTACACGTTGGCTTACTAGTTGGGATCCTATCTGGGATCCAGTTCTGATCCATACAACAATCACTGGTAGTTCACCTGGATATAGAGATCTATATGAGGAGTGGCATTGCATTTATCATGCGCTTTATCATGTCGAGTAGCTCTAGGTTGGAGAGCATCAACGTTTGCCTGCATGGTCAAGCAAGGTTATTTGAGTGCGTATATGAGCAAATGATCGAACATAAACCAGAAACTCCCACTTATTTGGGGGCCTCGGGGGCTTTGGAGGAAGTACCAACAAATCCTAAGGTGGCAAGGTGTATCTATGTAGTCACCGGATAACTTGATGACTACTCGGTCTACAAGGATAGTGCAAGTGACAGAGCTAAGCAGAGGTACTTGAGTGCCTCTCCTACCTTACAGAAGCCGATCCACCCATACTAGAGATGATATTCGAATGTCCTTCGTAGGTAAGGGTCATCTTGGCTCAGTCAAGAGTGCAAGACCACGATGCATAATGCTCGTGGCAGTTGGTTTTCTTCCGCGGGGACATGTGCCTTTTCGTGTGACTCGTTCGCGAGGTATGGTACCGGCCGGGCATATCGATCGGATATCCGGTATACAGAGTATGCACTTGTGCGGCACGGAACGGGGGGACCCGCACGCAAGACCCGTTCTGCCAGCCTCCGCCATGGCGATCGGCAGCTAGGCCTGCCTTACAGGTCGGCTCCGTAAATAGTCTGTATGCAACGTAAGAAATACAGTGCATCAGCCATCGGCCACACTCAACTACCGGTCTGCTTACACCGATCTGCGCTCCATCCGTCATGTTTCTGGCCAATAGCGAATACAAAATTTTGCTGCAAAGGAATTTGTACCAGAAGAACTTTTACAGTCGGATGCCCTTCTGGAAAATTAATGGAGTTCTATGGGGCAGCCCACTCTTGGTGCTTATGTTGTGGATTGTTTGCGCAGGTGAACTACCAAACCCCATAGAGTGGGCTTGGCCCCCACGCCGACTTTTCAGCCCGTGTTTTATGGTTCAGGGACGCCGTCACGTTGTAAGTCAGCCCAGAAGTGTCGGCGATACTCGAAAATGGACTCCATGGCATTTTCGAACATTCGAGTTTGCTAACAGCGTTGTCGATGGCCGTGATAGGCATGGGCTGAGTTCTCACAAGCCTAACCGGTTGAAGAGACGACTTGTATGATCGCATTGCCAGCGGCCATCGCCAATTTGGTCATTGATTGCTGTCGAGTGATTATTAGCCTCCTTCTCTTGCGGCACAGCTAGATATACTCACCACACTGTTGTAGAAAGGCCATCATTTGAATGTGAACTTGGTCTCCATTTTGTCTTCGGAGTCAGACCGGGACTCATTGTTTTTCTGTCCAAATTTCAGCGCAGTATTGCTTTACAGCCCATGATGACATCCCATCGCGATGATATTCAAACACCAAAATTCGATCCTGGAGTTCAACATGAGCCCATCGCGATCGTGGGAATGGGTAATTCTGATTTGCTCATGTTTGGACACGAATTGAATACTGACCAGAATCCTAGGTTGTCGGCTACCCGGGCACGTATCTTCGCCATCTGATCTGTGGAACCTCCTGATCGAGAACAAGTCTGGCCATTGTGCAGTGCCCAAGTCTCGTTACAATGTGGATGGCTTCTATCATCCCAACGCTGAGCGGCCGGGGAGCATTAACTCCACGGGCGGTTATTTCCTCCAAGAGGACTCACGAGCATTTGATAATGCCTTCTTTGGCATCAATAACCTCGAGGCCTCGTCCATGGATGCCCAACAGAGGAAGCTGTTGGAAGTCGTGTACGAATCATTCGAGAATGCCGGGGCTTCGCTGTCTCGGATTCAGGGCTCCAAGACTGGCGTCTATATAGGAAACTTTACGAATGACTACATGCTCACGCAGTACAAGGACCCAGAGTACTTTTCACGGTACAGTGCTACAGGTTCTGGCATGACCATTCTGTCAAATCGAGTAACGCACTGCTTCGATCTTCGCGGCCCCTCTGTCGTGCTGGACACGGCATGTTCATCGTCCATATACGCCTTACATTTTGCTTGCCTGGCTCTCGATGCCCACGACTGCGACGGGGCAGTCGTTGCAAGCGCGAATCTGATCCAATCGGTAGAACAACAGCTGATTGCCGTCAAGGCCGGCATTCTATCCCCAGATTCAATCTGCCATACATTCGACGAGTCGGCCAATGGATATGGACGGGCAGAAGGTGTATCGTCACTATATCTCAAGAGACTCAGCGATGCCGAGAGAGACGGCGATCCAATTCGTTGCGTCATTCGGGGTACTGCGATCAATGGGTGAGTACCGAATCAAGCATCGCCAAGCACTTTCCCCTGTTTCTACCTTCTATCGGGAAGGAATGCGGGTTCAATTTCAAATAGTCTGTGTCGATAGCGAATCTTGCAACATGGCTAAAGTGATATTATAGTAACGGTCGCACCCCTGGTATCGTCCAGCCCAGTGTCGATGGCCAGGAAGCAGTCATCAGAGCTGCGTACAGAAGGGCAAGACTCCCCACGAGTGAAACCGATTATGTTGAGGTAAGTTCAAAATACTCGAGCTCGTACAGTTGGATCTGTTTTGTTTAGACGCAATTACATACAGGCCCATGGGACCGGCACCAAAGTCGGCGACCCGATCGAACTCGAAGGAATATCTCGTGTTTTCCGCCACAGAACGGGAATCCCGACCGCAGTTGGTGGAATAAAGCCCAATCTAGGACATAGTGAGGGTGCCAGTGGCCTCTCAAGTATCATCAAACTGGTGCTCGCTCTCCAGCACGGCCAGATCCCTGCAACCATCGGCGTCAAGAACATCAATCCCAGCATCAAGCTCGACGAGTGGAATCTTGATATTGTCAGGGAAAACAGACCGTGGCCGAAGTCCAGCACCCCACGGGCAAGCGTCAACTCATTTGGATTCGGCGGCGCAAATGGACATGCAATTCTTGAGGCGTGGCCAATGGACCCAAGAGCAGACGACTGCAACAACATCCCAAAAGACCATTGCATTAATGGTGGCGGCACTGGAGAGATCGTTGTGAATGGATCTAGACAGCCTAGTCCAGTGCTTCTCACATTCTCGAGCCGGACAGAGCACTCCATGGACATGCTGGTCAAGAGTATTGCCAGCCACATATCATCTAATCACACAAATTTAGGGGATTTGACATACACCTTAAACGGCCGCCGGTCTCGTCTTGCCACTAGAGGCTTTACTGTCGTCAACCCCTCTACGCTGGTTGAAGATATGGAACCCACAAGGCTGATCAGAGACTCATCCGGAGCCGGAGCACTTCCGCTCGCTTTCGTATTTACAGGACAGGGAGCTCAATGGCCTGGTATGGGCAGCGAGCTTTTCCACCAGTATTCTAGGTTTCGAGAGTCTATTCAATACCTGGATTCCTGCCTCAATAGCCTCGGTCCCGAAGACAGGCCTGCTTGGACATTGGTGGACACACTTCTTGCTCCGGCTGAGAACAGTGAAATCAATTTAGCTGAGAAATCTCAGCCCACCTGCACAGCCATTCAGGTTGCACTGGTCGAATTACTCAGGGAATGGAAAAGCATGCCCAAGGTGGTCATTGGGCATTCTTCAGGAGAAATTGGCGCAGCCTACGCTGCCGGTCATCTCAGCTCCTATCAGGCCATCATGGCTGCCTATTTCCGTGGCCGCACAGTCGCGCGGAATGCACGGGAAGGCGGGATGATAGCAGTTGGTCTCGGCAAAGAAGCTGCGCAGGCTTTCATTTCTGAGAATGATTTGACAAAGCAGGTATCACTAGCATGTTTCAACTCTCCCGAGAGCACTACTTTGAGCGGTGATACGGACGCGATTGAAAAACTGCTGGCCATTTTACAAGCCAAGGGTACGTTCGCGCGGAAGCTCGCGACTAACGGCAAGGCGTATCATTCCAAACATATGGCGGAGATTGGCCATATCTATCAGCAAACACTTGAGCGAGTTTGGCATGCTCACCTTGAGCAGACAGGCAAGAGTGCGGTTGAAGGAGACGCCAGATGCGTTTCTAATGTCCGTTTCATCTCATCAGTCACTGGAAGCGAGTCAAATCAGGGTGAAATGGCAACCCCAGCTTATTGGAGGGCAAACCTGGAGTCTCCCGTGAAATTCGATGATGCAGTCAAGGGGGTTTTTGGGCTTGGTCCGCATCACCTGCTGGAACTGGGTCCTCACTCTGCTCTTGAACTTCCAATCAAGCAAATCGCTACCCCGGAGTCCCAAGACCCAGGATACTACGCCTACAACTCGGCTCTTATTCGTGGCAAGGACTCGGCGGCCACTTTACTGTCCCTTGTCGGGTCTCTCTTCCTGCGAGGGAATGATGATATGGCTCTGGAAAACATATTACCGGATGATTTGGCCTCAGGAATGCCACAGCGCCGCGTCCTCACTGACCTTCCCCACTACCAATGGGATTACACGGCACCGATACTATGGACCGAGCCACGAGCTGTGACCGAGTTCCGCAATCGCCCCTTCCCTCGACACGACCTGCTTGGCTCTCAGATCCCCGGAGTTAGCAAGCTGACAGCCACATGGCGTAACATCGTCGATGTGAACAAATTGTCCTGGCTCAAGGATCATTGCCTCGGCCCTTCGATCGTATTTCCAGCTGCGGCATACATAGCAATGGCAGCTGAGGCAGTATGCCAAGTGAACGGTATCGACCTCGATGACTGTCCAGGGGTTGAAATGGGCCAGCTGAACTTTCTCACTGTCATGGATTTCCACGCCGAGAATCGACCACAGCTTGAAGTCATCACCGAGATGCGGAGGCGTCGCATCACCACTACCCTTGAGTCTGACAAGTGGTGGGAATTCACCGTGTCGTCAATCGCCGCCGAGGATGCGCGCCCTACAACACACATGACTGCACTCGTGGGCCTCCCCAAGGTGGCGCTAGCTTTGCCAAGGACCATTAATCTGACCAAGGACACCCTCGAGCAGCGGGCTAGACGTGTCTGGTACGATAAGTTCACCCAGGAGGGTCTCAACTGGGGACCTCATTTCGCGGTCATGGGAGAGATATACTGCGACCGTGCAAGACAGGCCAACGTAGCAATGGCTACCACTGGCCTGCTCCGTGGGTTGGGAGATGGGTTTGACCGGTACATTGCCCACCCCATCAGCATCGACGCCATGTTACAGACTGCCTTTGTGGCGACCACCGGGGGCTGGGTTGACAAATTGCGGGCCACTGTTCCTGTAAAGATGGACAAGGTGTTCATATCAGCCCCTGGCCTGCTGGATCTGACACGCAGAGATGCCTTTGCTATCGACTCGAGATCGACGTCTGTCGGCTTTGGGACAGTCAACATCGAGGCTGAGCTCTACAACCCCTCCGGCGAGACTCTGATCCGTATGGAAGGCGCACGTTGCATCGCCTATCAGGGCAACACGCAACAGGAGTCCCCAGAACAGCGAAACCCGTTGTGCCGCGTGGCTTGGAAGCCAGATATCATGCTCATGGACGCAGGTGCCGACCAGGTCCTTACCGAGTACACGGGCTATGTTGCCCGTACCTTTCTCGGCAACAGGGTCGTTCCCGAGTCACTAGTACAGCTGGCAGCTGCTGTGGATCTATATGCTCACAAAAATCCGAAAGCCCATGTGCTCCTTTTTGACGCGGATGCAGATACGATCGGTATTCTTTCAGAGGTTCTCGCGGCGGGATCTCCTTTCCAACGCTTTGAGACACTTTCGCGGGCCACCTTGGTCAATGGAGAGCTCCGTGGCCGTGAGATAACTATGGATGAAGCAGACAGTGATGCTACAGATGAGGTGATCATAACCCAAAACAAGTACGATCTTGTTTGTAGTCTCGAAGAGCTACCAGCCGGCATCAAGGACCGTGTGGCGATGCCAGCAACTCTCATCACTGGTAAGGGTGTCAAGTATGACGAGTTTTCCGGACCTAACACCAAGGTGGTCACTGGGACTGCTCGGAACTCGGTCAATATTTCCGTGATCAGTGAGGAAGCGCAGCCCAGAGAACGGAAGAAGTATGATGTGGTCATGGTACGTATTGCTCATTCTTCAAGACCAGTGTGAATCTTGACTGATATAAGTAAAGGTATACCGAACGGGCGAGAGGTCTGCGCTCGAGTACAAGATCTACGAAGCTATGGTCGCCTACTTCGGCTATGAATTGACTCTACTTGAGCTATCCAAAGTCAACGATACTACCATCCCGTCCCGGTCCATTGTGATTTCGACCATTGAATCCGAGGAACCAATTCTTAGCACCATTAGCGAGGAGGAAATGTGCCTCGTTCAGAAGATCACAGATCGCGCTTCAATCATTCTGTGGGTGTGTCATGCGGACTTCATGGCGGGGATGAGACCGGAATTTGCGCCGGTACTTGGTCTTTCTCGCGCCGTAATGCTCGAACAGCCGTCGCTACGGTTTGCAGTATTTGATGTTGATGACATAATTGCCAATCCGGGCATCACAGCTCATAATGCATGCAACATCATGGATCAGTTGCTGAAGGACGACAACCCGGAATTCGAACTGAGTCAAAAGGGACAGACCATCCATTCGGCCCGATGGGAGCCCCTCAACGAGCTGAATGCCCAGTTTCGCCTGAAGCAAGACGAAGGTATTCTTGAGCTGCCGATTGCTAAGGCAGGCCGGTCTCAGCTGTATATATCCCAACCAGGTCAGATGGACACAATCCACTTCATCCCGCAAGAGCACACTCAGCCGCTCCCTGCAGATCATGTCGAGGTGGAGGTGAAGAGCGTCGGCATGAACGCCAAGGACCTCTACGTTCTGGGAGCAAAGGTCGACACCAAGGACGTATCATGCTCCTGCGAATGCGCCGGAGTTATTGTGGATGTGGGCTCGGAGGTCACGGGCCTCAAGCTCGGGGATCGCGTCGTCGCCATAGCACCAGGCCACTTCGGGACCCACGAGCGTCTACCTCGGTGGGCAGTATGTAAGCTGCAGGACGACGAGAAGTTCACCACTGCGTCTACCATCCCAATTGTGTTCTCTACGGCCATTTATGGTTTGATTCACCGCGCAAATATTCAGGCTGGCGAGTCGATCCTTATCCACTCTGCCGCTGGCGGCGTTGGCCTTGCTGCGATTCAACTAGCGAGGCACATCGGAGTTGAAATATTCGCCACGGTCGGTAACAACTCGAAGAAGGAGTTACTTTCTGCACAATTTGGTCTCGATCCGGCTCGAATCTTCAGCTCTCGCGATACGTCGTTCCTCCCTGCCATCATGGAGGCAACAGGTGGGCGGGGAGTAGACGTCGTACTCAACTCTCTTACTGGTGAGCTGCTACGAAGCAGTCTCGAGGCATGCGCCGAATTTGGCCGTTTTGTAGAGATTGGAAAGCGGGACATCCTTGACCATGCGTCTTTGGACATGGCTGTCTTTCAAAAGAATCTATCTCTCATGGCCTTTGACCTCAGTAACCTCTTCTACTCCCAGAAGCGAGGACATAACGAGCTGTGGCAGAGTCTCCTGGTGGAGAGTATGAATCTGATACGAAACAGGACTGCCAAACCATGCTCTCCTATCGAGATATTCCGTGCATCTGAGATCACACAGGCATTCCGGCACTTCTCATTAGGGACCCGTGTGGGTAAGGTAGCAGTCTCATTCGAGGATGGCGAGGACCGCATCCGTGTCAAGCCCCGGAGATACCAAACCACATTCTCGCCAAGTAAGAGCTACCTAATGATTGGGTGTCTCGGTGGTCTCGGCCGCAGCATGTCAAAGTGGATGATTTCTCAAGGTGCAAGAAGTCTGGTGTTCCTTGGGCGATCTGGGCTAGAAAAAGAAGCAGCCAGGCTTCTTATTGACGAACTCCTCAGGCAAGGTGCCGACGTTGAAGTCGTCCAAGGCGACGTGAGCAACTACGAAGATGTCGAGAAATGCATCCATAAAGCTCCCTTGCCAATCGGGGGAGTAATTCACGCAGCAATGGGCCTCGACGAGGCTCTCTGGAGCAGCATGTCTCATGGAAGCTGGCACACTAGTATTTCACCCAAAGTCCGCGGGTCATGGAATCTGCACAATGCACTGGAGAAGGAAGGCCGCAACTCGCAGCTCGACTTCTTCGTCCTCACGTCTTCGATCTCCGGCTCCGTCGGCACGGCTACCGAGAGCAACTACTGCGCCGCGAACTCTTTCCTCGACGCCTTTTCGCGCTACCGCAACCGCCTCGGCCGGCCCGCCATCTCCATCGGCTACGGAATGATTGCTGAGGTCGGCTACCTGCACGAGCATCCCGGAATCGAGGCCTTGCTGAAGCGCAAGGGCATCACCTCCATTACCGAGGGGGAGCTGCTCCAGATACTGGACCTTGCCATCGCCCACCAGTCGCCGGCCACCTGGGCGCCGCACTACGACGGCCTCGTCGGCGCGCACATCTTGACGGGCATCGAGTTCTCCGGCCTCAAGAAGCAGCGTGACCGCGGATTTGAGGGCGGCAACCACGTCCTCGCAGACCCACGGGCGTCGCTGCTGGCCGCGGCCTTCGAGCGCAGCACGCGCGGCTCGGGTCGCGATGTCGCCGCCGCTGCTGCCCATCAAAAGCTGCCATACGAGGTCGCCAGGGCTCTCGCATCAGGGGGGTCCGCCACGTCGGCTTTGAAAGCGGTACAGGCGATCGTGACGGACAAGATCTCCAACTTGATTCTGCTGCCGGCCGAACAGCTGCGGCCGGAGCAGAAGCTGGGCGAGTTTGGAATCGACTCCATGCTGGCGGCCGAATTCAGAGTCGCCATCTTCCACTCGCTAGAGGTTGACGTCCCGTTCGTGAAGCTTTTGGACAAGAATACGAGTGTGCAAAGTCTGGCACAACTGATCATGGCAGGATTGGAAGCTCGGGAGCAAAAGTCTGAGCTTTAGGAGAAACCCGATGTGTCTGATCTCACATGAGGAGAGTTGCAAATGTAGGCGAAGTAGACACTGCAGTAATCAACGTGATGTCAACAATATCATAGAATCGATTCCAATGGGAGGGCCTTCTTCGTCATAAATGCTCAACTTTATCGTTTTCTTTCTTCGTGAGCGGAAGCAGCCAAGAGCTATGATCCCGAATCAACTGCTATAGAACAAGCACTTCCATCAAAGCCATGAGTGCCCCGGGCCTGTTACCACAGTTACCAAATCCAAACTTTTCGGTCGCGCCCAGCAGCATTGCCGTTGCTCGGCCAGGGAAGCCAATGCAGACTCATAAGGGCCGACAAGCGATCAACCTTCGCCTTCGGGCAATTAAACGGTGGCCGAATGGTAGAAAGTCAAAGATAACCCCTTCAAACCTGAAGACCCGGTGTTCGAATCTCGAAAAATCTGGAAAAGAAAACCTCGAAAATATTTTTTGTCTTTCTACTGGTATGTCATATCACGTTATGCTGTGGGTCATGTCAAATAGTCGTCAGCATCCCCGTCGCTTAGAACTGGGTCAATTGAACATGTGGTACCAACTGCATAAGTGCATATAAACACAGCCCCCTCATCTTGATTGAACTATTTCTTATAAAATGCATTGGGATGTCTCCTCACTAGTTCATCATTTCTGTCGGTTTTATTTACGTACACTGGCATTTGGGGTCCGCTCAGCCGTCGAATCAGACATTGGGACCCTTTGACCGCATTTCGACAGCGACATTGATCTAACTTTGCGATTCCAGCCATGTCTGACTTCTCCCAGTACGGAACGCCTAGTGAGGAATGGCGCAAAGTGAGCAGCTTAGTGCCTGCTCCTCAGCCAGGCTTATCTTTGACTGAGACGAGGGAGCATATGAATCGCGGACGCGTCCTCGGAGGCGACGGTCCCAGTGAGGAATCCACCACCATGGAGATACAGCAGCACTGGAGGCTTCGCTGTCGTGTCGGCATTCGCCAGTCTATAACTCCGAGCCTCAATAGTCGATTGATCTCGAGTGGGAATGGAACGGTCTTTTCTCTAAACCAGATGCTCCCAAGTCTTCATCTCATCGGCTGAGCGTTGTTCACGACTTGCTCTCGTCTTGCCGTGCACAGCAACGCCATCGTCCTCAACGTCTGTTATCGGCATATTCCCGAGCACACGTATCCTACCGCGTGGAATGATACCCATGACGCATTCGAATGGCTTCACGATCACATTGATGACTTGGGCGGCGACCCCCAGCGGGTGCTTGTAGGGGGTATCTCGTCCGGAGCGTACCTGGCGGCGTCCTTTGTGCTCGAGAAACATTTGGGCCGGATTTCTGTGGTCCGCCCACCCGTTGCAGGCCAAATACTCATGGCTCCGTGTTTGCTGAACACTTCCTGCTATGGGCCTATTCTCAAAAAGTTCAAAAACCCTGCCGTCTGTTCTCTGCAGCAACACTGCGACGCACCTTTATTGCCCATGTCTACTTTTCAAATGATTACAGTACGTACTCCTTTTGTCTAGGTTATTCATTCCTTTATAACTAATCATCGCCATCCTAGAAAATACTACAGATCACGGATCCACGCGAAGAGGACCTTCGTTTGAACCCAGGCTATGTCTCGGCTGCGCAGGCAAGAGGACTACCACCCACAACCGTCGCAGTAGCGGGCATGGACATTCTCAGAGATGAAGGGCTGTTGTACGCAAATACACTGACTGAAGCTGGGTAAGTTGTCCGATGTGAATTATGGAATCGATGCTGCCAAGTAGAGCTGACGGAAATTGTTCTTAGTGTCCCAACAGATGTGCACGTGTTCCCAGGCCTGCCGCATGCCTTTGCAACCATTCCAGAGTTGAGCGAAGCCCGACAGCGTTGGAACAAAATTATGGACGGAGCAGTTGCTTGGGCTCTGTCGAAACCTCCTGGCAAGGAGGACATCGGCATCCAAAGTGAATGAACGATTTCGCAACGTTGGCGGAGCTTGAGATCTGGACTCGAATTTCCTTGTTGCACAAGTTTCGTGGGGAACAAGACATTTATGCCTCTGCATCCGACTCTTCATAATCATACTAATGTAACAATTCTTATCGTTCACGATGAATTAGAGGCGGTACGGTCCGTGTATTGCTTGATTCGACTCGGTGTGATCTTGGCGCTCTGCCCCTGGGCAGATCATGGTGTTATCGCGTGGGTCCTGATGCCTAAAGGTTCGGCAGTTGTTCCCACGATCCCGTGTTTGTTTAGATGCCATCGTGTCTTCTCGTGAGGGTGTGCGTCTGCAACACCGTCGTTGGACGTCATTTCTATGCCAACATGTCAACTTCTCCGTCCTCAGAAAAGTTGGGCCTCCCCACAGAGAGCCTCGAGCAGCTTCGCACAATATCCCTGGACAAGCTCCAATCAGACTCGGCCTCGGAACAGAGCTCTTTGCTTCAAGCATGTATGGAAGACGGCTTCTTCTTCATGGACTTTACCCAGTCCAGCCTCTCGAGAGTTTTGGACGACGTGGAGTATGTCTTGAAGGTGGCTGAGGACCTCTTTGACTCTCCTCTCGACATAAAGACGCTGTTTGATGTCGACAAGGTATCGGAACTAAAGGTCAACGGCTACAAGCCGAAGGGACGGAATGTCGTGAACAACGACGGCCAGAGCGACGGGTTCGAGAGCTGGGTAGTAAGTGTTAATGAGCAGAATGGGATCAGAAGAGGGATAATGCTCACTCATCCGTCAGCTCCCACGCAACGGGCTTCTCCGGCTCTCAGAAGATCCATTCCCATACCCGCCAGTGATTGCCAGAAGCATTAAACCCCTACGTAGTCTGCTTCGGGGGCTTCAAGCTGCCGCGCATGTGATACTGGGCTCCCTGTCAAGCTCACTCTCACTTCCCGCGGGCCAGCGATTTGAAGACTTCCAGGGCCTGTCACGTCCTTCTCCGGACATTCTGCGCCTGCTCAAGTACCACGCCGATCCAGACGTCACTTGCGTACCGCAGACGCCGCACACGGACCTCGGCAGCCTAACCTTTGTCTTTTTCACCACGCCGGGGCTCCAGGTCCTGCCGCCAGTGGGCACGACGAGTGCCTGCGACGATGGACTGGGCTCTCCGGTGTGGCGGCACGTCGCGCCGCGCCCCGGCCACGCCGTTGTCAACATTGGCGATTGCCTCTCCCTCATGACCAATGGCCTTTTGAAGGCTGCACTGCACCGCGTTGGCCCCGTGGACGGGCAGCCGATGTCCGAACGCTACAGTCTGGCATACCTCATGCGGCCCGAGGACGACACGGTGCTTCGGGTCTTGGACAGCCCTCGTATTGATCGACCGGAGACGCGTGGTGAGTACGACGAGGTAACGAGTGGGGAGTGGATCAGGAAGAAGTTCAAGGCCCTAAGGGGCCAGCAGAACGGTGGCAACATTGATCGGGTCTTGACGGGAGGGAGGAAGGTACTGGTGCGAGCATAAGATTGTGTGGTGTCTTGAGCGACTCCATTACTTTTACTAGACCCTTCCAATTGAGCTTTGCGCCATGCAGCAACGTTGACGCACCGATTGTTTGTAACGTGCCGAGCTGAGCACGATGGAAACGAGTGACCTCAACCCTCTTTCTCTCGTCATGACCCGATGACTTATTCTGGTCGGCACAGGAGAAGGATCAGTTTCCCATACGTTAATGGCCAAGCCCACACGACTTCGACTGACCCAAAGTAGTTTGATTGCTTGTCAGACTTCCTAACATGGCAAGGTCTCTACCTGGGCCAGTCATCAAGTTTTTCATCGTTAAGGGGAAATTCAATAGTACCATTGCTTGCACCACTATGGTGCTCTAGATCCAAAAGAAGAGTCTCGGTCTGTCTGGCTTGGGGCATGCAAAGACATTGGCTCGCGCATTGTGGCACTTACGCGTTTCCGGTCTTTATTGTTTTCCTTCTCATGTCCTTCTGCCGAGTGCGAAGAGGAAGATCAACGGGACGCTTTGATCATCGGACAACCTTACCCCTTATTTGTGTATAGCAATTCCATCACCTTCATAGACATTGCCTCACAATAAAGTCTTGCTTCGTGGTGTATTGGTTGCATACTAGTGATCTATGATGGTTTAGTACAATGAGATGGGGATGATTGGTCTTGTAGTGATGGAGTTTGGCACATCATTTGAAGTAACTTTGCCGAAAGTCGCTTTAATGCAGGGGAATGATTGTAGCTATGTTCTCTAGAACCAGCTTGAAAGACTAGAATTGGTTGTAGAGACCGGACACTCTTGGGTCTCCTGATCAGGAGAGTACACTCGGCCGGCAAAACTCTTTCCCAGTCATGTAGGTGAGAGCAGGGAAGAGTAGCCTCAATCTGCTTTCTTTTCGGTGACGGGCCTGTAAGCCATTCTGAGGCTGTTGTAGGAGAGCTTTCATAAGTCAGCAGTTGGATAGTTCTATGATCTTTTCTCAGAGGATGTGGAGATAAGGTTTGACGAACAGCACAAGAAGATAATAGTTCTCAATGTGCTAGAACAGCGCCAACGGTGAACGAAATATCTGCGTTCAGAACCGACCGGCCCTACGACCACTAAATGGACGGCCAAGCACGCCGCGTCGCTGAGCTTGGCGGCCCGTTGGCCCGTAATGAACGATCTCTCGGCCACCGGTGCGCGGTCTACCCTTTTTCGCTGGCTAGGTACGGAGCGCTCTCCTTGCCCGTCCGCTCCTCCACGCACGCTACCACAGGCTGGAGATGGAAATCACGAATGCCCATCGCGAGAAGCGTCGCGTCTCGGTACGCTACCGCGGTGGCGCACGACACTAACAGCGGACGAACCGGTACACTTTGCTCAATGAGGCTTACGGACCATTCACTAACCACTGGTCTTGTCACAATTCACCCGAACGATCCTGCATGGTAAAACGTTCCCCATTATTTATACTTTCACATAATATGACTGTTCATGTTGCTGGCAGTAGGCCAGCGAGGCCAGTCACAGCAGGTGTCACTAGGCACTTGGCAGCTCAACACACAACCCTCTTTCACGGTCGAGTCATTCCATACATGGGCAGCATAACCTGACATCGCTAGCTTGGTGCAAGCATTCGGACAAGACGTCAAGCATACGTTCGTCCTTGCGCCCTGACCAAATCGATAGAGGGAATGCTTCGATGCGCCACCACAATAACTGCAGTAAAGAACCCCAGTTTGCAATCAAAAGAATGCCGAACAGGTATCTGCCAATGTTCATGTTTGCAGCCAATCTAGAATAATATCCTCACGATCAAATTTCCAGAAGAATAGCTTAGTTCGATTGTTTCTAATTGAAGTCCACTTGTCTATAAAAGGTATACCCACCTCGCCATTATATCGAAAAGCTATTTACTCGTGAATAATAATCAAAATTTTCTTCTTTGGATCTAGTTTATAGCAACAACAGCCCGATCGAAGCACCTCGGAACATCCATGTCCTGTTGAGCCACCCCAAATGCGTATCTCAAGAAGGACTAGCTCCTAGTTTCCATTCTTCTACCATAATAGTACTCGTGCTTGCCCCCACAACCCGGATTCCGAAGTTTTGGAGGGTTGGACGATCCCAAACGACACAAGCTCGACAAGTCACCAGTGATCGGATTGCCAAGAACAGGAACGACACCAACGCTAACACATCGCAACGACGAACAATACTGAAGGTTCAAGGCAGGCTGTTTCTTGGCAAGCTACATTATCTCCGAATGACGCACCCAGACCTGTCGATCAAAGTTTGATCTGAATTTGCAAAAGCAGGTCGGGCCGCAACGCATGGAAAACTTCTGGAACACTTGTCAGATCTTCTGTGGAGCGACTACCTATCTCACCCTTCATGGGGGCATGTCTCTGTTAGATCAAAGCGACAAAAGACAGCTCGCCAGAGAAGGTTCTGCTCTAGCTGAAGATGCAGGTACACGACGATGAAAAAGAATGATTATCTTGCACAATGGGTATCACTATAAAAAAAGAAAGGAAATCGGTACCGATACCGAGGACCTGGTAGCGAGGATGTCCGGGTCCGGTAGACACCGGGAAACCAGAGCCCAAACCCCACTCGCACAAGATCTAGACGTCTACCAGTAGGACTAACGTAAGCGATCTCAGCACAGCCGTTGCGAGGGAACGTTTTTGTAGATCTGTGGAGTCAAGATCTTGCATAGTCACCCACATACTCATGCCCAAGCACCAGGTTCCCCATGTACAGATTTGCTGCTATATTTGCAGTTAACAGCGAGTGGCAAGCAGGGGTCTTGACTCACTTGATTGTTCAATGATCCTGAGGTATCGGGAGCAGATACATCGCTCCTTGGACATTGTCTTCAATTCTATAATAGAGGAGGTCCCAAGGGATTGATAAGGCTAAGAACGCTTTTGATGTTTCTGGGCTTTAGATAGCAAGCCACAAACTCTGTCTTCGACCCTGCCCACGATGCGTAAGCAATTATCCTTATTGGGAAAACGGCTTGTTGCTAGATGCCGCCACCATAGCTAGGGCCGAAATGAAAACAACAAGCCACGCCGCTCAAGGGTCTATCGTAAGGCGCGTTGAGTAACCCTACATGTTTTCCGACGCTCAGCTAAGCAACTGGACGTAGCCCAGACTGCATCTTATTTGCAGTCAGTTTTCTGTCGGTGCGGGTATCACCAAGTATACTTCCGAGGCGCCAGATACCACACGACTCCCTTTCACGGCACCAGGTCGGTCTTCAACTATGAGACCCTGGATCAGGACAAACTTGTATTGTAGTCCAAAAGGTTCAAAATCGCTCCTTCACATACCGAGGTCCAGCTGCGTGACGATCAAAATGATCAGCAAAGAATACGCACATTCGGCCGAACAATACCCTCCACGGCTGCTGCTAAGTTGAGCAGCCACCCGATACACAACCGGTCTCGACGCGATCATTTGCCCTCGTACAAGGCAGTGATATGAGCACAACAAATCGGTCTGGTTCCTTTGATCAGTCTTGGTAATATCCACCTTGCCGCGATACTGCATTGCTTCGAGATCGACAGGCCTTAGGGTGGACTACTACTTGGAAAGAGGTCACGCTAGAGATATCAGCCTGCCGGCAAGTGTGTCCTGGGAGATTGCCGGGTACCTGAATCGTTTAAGTTCATGCTGGAGCTCCTAAGAACGGGTTTGTGGCAGCCCGAGGGGAAGTCAGAATCTGCATGTGCTGCAGGTCCCAGCTTTCGTGGCTTGGATCCCCCAAACTCTAAATATGTGCGTATAGGAACGCTACTCATTAGTATGACTTTTTAGCCCGACGGGACCTGTTCGCATGAACCGTCCGGTCCGGGTACTATCCAGTAGGTCCCAGCGAGGCAGCCCCTTGCCAAGATGCGAACCGGATCCCTATACGCTAAGACGGGATGAGAATATATACATGTTTCAGAGTATTCGTCGACTCGAGATGGACGGTCGTGCCCTCAAGGTGAGACATCATAACTTTCATTGCTTTTCCAATTTCTTTATTCGTTCGTTCCAACAACGACACTCTTCCCGGTCATGAGCTTGCTTTCACCCAACTATGTGCTCCAGGAGGTCACCACCGACGATATCGCCATCGCCTCGCTGGCCTTTGGCTTCACCCTTGGATTCGGTTGGCTCACTTGTTGGACAGCCGCAAGGCAGACATGGCGAGCGTATAAGAGGAGCGGGGTTGATGTATGGCGCAATGGATATATCTGGATGATCTGGCTTGAGATCCTGGTCTGCTTGACATTCGCTATAATCTGTTGGTTGCATCTCAAGGGTCTTATACCGCCAAGGTAAGGCGAAAATTCTGATAACATTTGCTGGCTATGCTAACTCGATCATTCTTGGAGTTTTGCCTTTTATTTCTGCATCCGTAAGCAATCTTCTACACCCCCGATGGCTCCCATATCAAAGCTAACGCATTCAAAGTCACACTCTGGGCTCTCCAAGTACAATTTCTACTGCAGATTATCATCAATCGTTGTTCCATCCTCGTCCGAAACCCCAAGCTTGTATGGCGTCTCAAGGTTGGAGTCGCTGTGCTGATCACAGCTATCAATATCTCCGTTTACACAATCTGGATTCCGGCGCGTCTTCAAATATCCGAGTCATACATCCATATCAATGAGTACTGGGATCGTTGCGAGAAGGGCCTCTACCTACTCGTCGATGCCGCTCTCAACATCTACTTCATCAGCATCGTTTCGAGGAACCTCGTACACAATGGCCTTGGAAAGTACAAGGCTTTGTCCCACTTCAATATGTTCATCATTTGTTTCTCACTGGGCATGGATGTACTCATCATCGCCATGATGAGCTTGAGGAATACCTTCGTGTAAGTTCTATCCCGTTGTAAATCGATGGGCGGCCCCTTTTGCCTGATGCCCCCTGAATGCTTGGCAGAAACGTTACAAGCATGCATCAAGCCGGAATGATGTACTGACATTCAATCACAGATACATGCAGTTCCATCCACTGGCATACATCGTCAAGCTCAACATCGAAATGTCCATGGCCGAGCTCATTGTCAAGGTGGCCAGGGCCCGCAACCAAGCCAACGTCGACCACGACTCCCCCATCATCGAGAATGACATTGGCGGCGGCTCCTCAAACATGAAGTCCCGAACGAGAGTCGGAGCCACCGCCCTGAGCAAGCGGGATCGGTGGTCCGGCGACAGGTTCCACCACAACACAGAGGCCAGGGCCAACGGGATAGAGCTGGGCGACATGGCGAAGAACGAGATTGAGGAGCGGCAGGGCGTGATCGGCGAGTCCGACGGCGACAGGAACATCTACACGACGAGGGAGGTCCATGTAGAGTTCGAGAACGCGTCGCACAAGTCGGGCAACAGCGAGTCGTCGCCCAGCTTCTACGACGCGCCGCCCGGCACCAAGGCCGAGGAGGACGAGAGGCCGCTCAAGTCGCAGCAGAGGGGAGTTACCCACGTACACAGCCACCGAGGAAACCAGCCTGACATGTAAACCTATTACTGCTTATAGATTATCCCTTCTCAGTATATCCCTTTGTTCATGTAGACTTTTAATGGCGCAAGACTTGAACTTGATAATTATCTCCAGTGCGCGACGTGATGTCGACGACGAATCTAGCCGAGGGCAGTAATGAAGTCGAGTGATAGCCACTGCATTGCTGAGTCTACCTACTTGAGCTTGTACTTGCTACTACAGAGGTGATGGGATGGAACCGTACCTGGTTCGTCGATAACTCAGCCCGGCACACCTTCATCCCGCCGCAAGGCTCTTGTGGCCTCTCTCGCCCTTCAGGTCTCTGCTTACAGCTACAGCATTGGCATCCGAACGCACAACCTACGAGGCTCGGGAACATCTTAGGTGTCAATGTGCGCTTCGATAGGCCGCTTATGCAAACTCGTACCAGCTTTCGAAAGCCATGAAGTATCCAAGAATTCGCTCAATGCTCACCCCACAGTGTTTTGCAGTCTTACCGCAGCGTGATTGGCAGCTATAACCAGCGGAGCCGCAACCATCGTCGCAGCCCGCGATACGACTGTCAGCCTTTCCATATGAAAGTCGACCAGGTTCTCTTTCATCAGATGATCGAACCCGATAATCAAGTTGCTATTATCGAGTTCAGCTACGGCTCACGTGCCCGAGAATGCATTACTATCGCATACATGAGAGCACAACCATAGGGATCATGTGCTCTTTCGCGACCCTACAACGCTGAGAGGGAACCCGGAGACAGGTCCAAATGCCGAACTCTGCACACAGTGTGGACGGGCGTAGAATGGCCAAGTAAAAATCTTATTCCAGAAGTAAAACTTAGGGGTCTCGCCATCCACACAGACTGACTATGCGACACAAGGAATACGAAGCGACAGGCGCCTCCAATACAGGCTACGCTTGGGATTCGTGCCTCGCGCTAGGCTCTACTGTATCTTCAGCTTTTGGCAGTACCAGGTGTCAGGGTGCTGGTCTCATTTCACCCATCAAGATCAGCGCTCCTTCGGACGTGGCATATCTATCCCATGGCCATGAAGAATTGACAGTCAGACCAGCGGTAATTGATTAGTTTGACCCCGCGACTCGGAACAAGATCATTGGGTGCCCTTGTCCTGCTGTGTTCGTCTGGAAGGAATCGCCGAGCCTTGCACATACAACCTAAAAGTTGCACGCAGGTCTCTCAATGGGCTCGTCGTAGCCCTGTGCCAGAGAAGTTTCATTCAGGTAACATCTTGGGATGGCCACCACGATTCGCATTGGTGTCTTTCATTTCACAGTCATTCCAAGTTTTCTATCCGAATTTGTTCATTGGAAGAGTTCGTCAGCGTGGTACTGCTTGATCTCTGCCACCTGAAGGCGCCACACATGGGGTCCTCGTCTGCGTCCAATCTGGTGTAGCCCAAGCGATGTATGTGTATGCACTCGGAATTGAGCCATGGGTATGATTCCGATGCTTGACAGCCAGATAGGCGACGGTGGGAACAGACCTGCACGAACCGCTGGCGGTCGTTCTTTTTCCTCTCTCCAAAATGTCTATTTCGAGTGCCACAACACCATGGATCATTCGCAGCCTGCTCCTCATATGACAAACACGATTGGTCGAACAAGAACGACGTCTGGTCAGCTTCCTTCGCTAACCGCATTCGGCTTTGGTGATGGTTGCATCAAACCAAACTTCCTTGCAACTACAGTTCGGCCCCATTCAGCCTGCTCAATTCTTGCCCAAATAAAGAAAAGCCTCCCATGCATCTACGAGGTCGGACGGCCGAAGAGCTCATACTGTGCTACTATGATTCCTTCCGTGTCATCTCCATCCCACAGTACACTGCCACTTCCCCGACCACTGTTAAGAAGACGTCGAATCAAATCAAGACACTGTACACAGAGCTGATCCATATGTCGGAGCGCATACGTAGCAAGAGGCAGCTCCTCAACATGGAGCTGGACGTCGCCAGTATGAACGCCTACCTCATACAAGCCTTGATAAAACTTGGCCGCGACCACCACAGCACAATTGATTTCCACCAGCTCTCGGACGGAGACTACAGGCTCCCGCGGAGATTCAGCGAGCACCTGGTCAGTGTCATGGCCAGCCTCGCAAAGAAGCGCAACTTTGATACAAGCCAAACAGTAGGTGGCGAAGCAATGCTGGTGCACCAGATGACTCCTTATGTCGCTGCCTGTATTGTGGCACAGATTGGCGACCAAGCATCTGAAGGCGTGATCATCTCAAACTTGACAAAAGAAAAGACAAGACTGTGTGGTTCCTAACATGAATTTGATAGACGAAGCCCAGAAACGCAAAAATGATCTCGTAGAGGAGGCCAGACGTGGCCTCGAACGTTTTCGTGCCCGCTTCTGGAGATGTGAGGCAAAGGATGCCAGCGGCCAGCGACGGTGCAGGAACTACTGGAAAAGCCACGAAAAGGGTCACCAATTCGACGATCCAAGCCTGGACTCCCACCGCTACTCGGGCGTCACCCTGTCGGTCGGCATGTTTGAGAGCTCCTACGACCCCGATACCTTCTCGGAGCAGCTCCGGAAAGAGGTGACTCTACTGCACGGCCGTCGACACGCGGTTGAGAAGCTCGCGCTGGAAGCGGTGTCGTGTGGCGTCGCGTCCATCACGGGCCAGAGGACCTGCTTGGCGTGCCTTTCCAACACACCGACAAACATGCTGCCCTGCCAGCCGGAGCAGCATTGCATCTGCGAAGATTGCATCAGAAGATATACTCATGAGCAAAGCGTAGATTACACCATACATATTACATCCTGCCCCCTGGGATGCTCTCTGACGAAGACGCCATGGACAGTGCGCGTCAAGCCGCCGACAGCAGGCGCGCGGATTCTTTCCCTAGACGGGTCAGTACCTTCCGTTTTGCTGTTCCAGTCGCCATTTCTAATTGATTGCAAACAGTGGCGGCATCCGTGGCATTGCGGAGCTGATGATACTGAGTGAAATCGAGCGACAGGTCGGCCTAGGCGTCCGCATACAGGAACTATTCGATCTTGTGATTGGCACAAGTACCGGTCAGTATGGTCTTTAGCCATTCAAGGTATGATGTGAGATCAAATGAATTGTCGAAAGCTCATGCAACGGCACAATGCAGGTGGAATCGTCGCCTTGGGTGTTTTCGAAAAGAATTGGCCCCTCATCGACGCCGAGTCCAAATGCACAAGTCTCACGAAAGACGCATTCTCTTTCAGACGAGCCCTTTCTGTGCCGATTCTTTCGAAAATGGCAGAGCCGTTTTGTGATTACAAATACAAAAGCTACGGCATCGAATCGACCCTCATGCATGCATTCGGTGACGGCTACCTATTTGGCCAGGCCAAGAAGGGCCGCAGTTCTGGAGATCACGTCCAGGTGGGTGTGGTCACCTGCGTCGAGGGGAGGAACCAGCCGAGCCTCATAGCAAATTAAACTCGAAATCCCATCGATAGATTGCAAGATGGAAGGGAAGCATGTGAGTTGACAAGAACACTGCCACCTCGCCGGCCATCTTGTGTTGCTGTAGAGTGCTAACCCCCATACAAGACGACTGCTTGCAGCGGGCAGAGAACCAGTCCGAAGACTTTCGAATCTGGCAAGCGTGAGTTGAATTTACCAATCTGCAATCGTTTCGCCGATGGCTGACGTGACATATTTGACCACGACAGCGCGCGTGCGACCTCTGCTGCACAGACGTTCTTCAAGCCGTATGTACATGCTCCATCGCAGATGCACTACGTCGACGGAGCGACAGTTCGCAACAACCCTGTGAGACTGGCTTACGAAGAGGCCAAGCGAGTGTGGAGGACTGGTGCAAAACCCGACATCATGCTCTCGATTGGAACTGGCATCCAAACCAGCTATGAGGGGCAAATACATGACAGGAAATCCGAGAAGCTCAACCGTACAAAGAGCCTGCTGCCACAACGCATCAGGAAGCAGGTAGAGACGGGGCTCGATATGGTGCAGGCCACGCTGGACTGCCACAGAGAGTGGGTCGACTTCAAGAGCGCGTTCCGCGGACAGCGGGGACAAAACTGCCACCGTCTCGACGTTGGCCTGCTCTACAAGCCGCCGGCCCTGGACGACCACAACAGCATCAACGAGCTGACCGCCAGCAGTCGCGACTACTTCAGGGATGGGCGCTTCTACAAGCGCTACATGCAGCCCGAGTACCAAAAAGGCCGCGATCATATCAAGGTGATAGCGCGGCGCCTCCGGGCCTCGCTCTTCTACCTCGGCCACGCTCTGCCCACGAGCATGCCCGAGGGCGTGCTCGCCACCAAGTTGTGCTGCCGCCTGTCGCCGCAGTCCGAGGCGGCTCTGACGATACTCGCCAGCCGCCCCATCTTCCGGCTCAAAGAAGTCAGCATCAGCGGCGAGGAAACGTTCCGCCCCGTTCGAACGCTTCTGCCAGGAACCCTAGACGAAAGGACTTTGTCGGGTCCCGTAGAGCTGGATATCTCGGCGGGGGAGCATAGACGTACAGTCGAGGTGTTGTTCACCAGACGCGAATCGGACTGGGAGCCGATCGGAGGGTTCTAGTCAAATGAGATACTTGTTTTTCGGATTCTGCTAGGTAAAGAATATAAATGAATTGCATGTACCTCATATATGACATTGTCACGAATCCTGAAGACAGGTTGGATGGTGGGGTTCCTCCACCCCCATGGGCCATGGAGATAGGGAGTGATGTTACTTCTATGGCGCTGTCCATCGTGAAAAGAGAGCTCTGGTAATGATTAGGGCTGGTGGGGCAGGGCCGCTGTCGGGGTAGCTAATAATGATCGGTGCCACTACCCGTAGCCTTAAGAGAATAATAATAAGCCCCCCACAGCGTCGATGTCAAGTCCACTTCCACATTGTATGTAAGCCTGGATATCAGCATCCTCAAGTGAGATCTTCCGAGTCGACTGGCTCATCATTCAATCTAGGAATTGAATTCATGTCACATGAAGGACCTGGCGATAGTGATTCCCGAATCCCTTGCGTTATGTGGGGTTTTCGGCAACATGCAGTGCGACTTGACGTTCGATTCAAAGAAAAGAGGTCGAAAATGGCGACCAACAGCCCGGCAGCATGGCGGCAAGGGAGGAGTTGGGATTGAGATGGCATGCGTGTTTGCTTTATGACGATAGAATATTATCAGTGTATTCATTTAAGCGCTTGGAGTCAATTTACGGTATGGAATGCGTGGGCGACTACCAACAGAGTAAATACCTGGCCACCGTTAAATGAAATTCGGTTTAAGACTGTTTTAAATGGCGGTAACGGATCAGTGCAACTTGTTGACCTGTCAGCGCTAGCGATTTGATGCCATCACCTGGCGTCCACGCGAGCACTATTCAGAACCGACTCTACAACTACATTTCAGTTTCAACGCCTTGCTTTCTTCTCCGAACTCCATACAGCCGGCTTCCCATGGATTTGTTCCTCAGAGATCCCGCGGACGTGATATCAAAGGCCTTTGGTGTTCTTTGCATCACGTCTGCATTTCCGTTCGTCGGCATTCCAATACCCACCAGATCTTGGGCCACCTATTACGCCGGTAAAAACGAGTGGCTATCGAAGCTCTCGGGTCGCAGATTGAACCCCAAACAGGCAGGCTACGCTGGCGCACTACTACGAATTGTTGTTGGAGCTTGTTTTCTGTCCCCAACGACGCGAGAAGCCGCCCTGCTCTTTAACGGAGCGGTGGTGTGCTGCGGCACCGTGCTGGCATATCGGGATGGGCGCCCGATGAGACCGCAGTGGACTATGTTAGGCGCCATTACTCTCTGTTTAGTGCTGGGCAGGCTTTGAAGGATGATGAAAAAGCAAAGATTGCGGGCTACGTACTGGTTGAGAGATGGTAATGATCAAAGGCTTAGATGAGGACTTAATCTATCTCTACCCGAAAGAAGATCCGTTTTTCTCTGTCACCTATGAAGAACCTCTCCGTCTTCTCCCACTCTTCGCCTTTCTCAATCCTTCCTTCGGCTCGCTCTATCGCCTCAGCCTCGTCATATTCCGTCCAAACTGCCACTTCCACCCCAATCGCTTTGGCAGCCTGCCCAAATAAAGTTTTGAGGGTACTTTTTCAATGTCTGTAGATGACTTTATGCTCTCCAGGCTCACAGAATGGTGGCTGGAGCTCAAAGTCCCCCACGTCGAGCGTACCGGTCTGTGTCCCTACGATGCATGACCCTGGTGTGGCCCTGAGCAGTCTCAGGATGTTCCGACTCGCAGCCTCTTGGTCGGGAAGTGAGAAAAGGTGAAGAAACATGGAAATGTGCACAATATCCCACATCCCTCTCGTCTTGGCGAGATCACCACTATCGGAAAAGATGTCGCCCGTGATGAAGTGAGAGGGGCCAAGACGGTCTCTATCATTGAACAGGGAGTATCCGGCATCTCGCCAGGCCTCGTTCATATCTGCACCGTACAGACTCGATACTGGCGCACCGTCGTAGGCCAGTGTACGAAGATCCTGGCCGAGACAGGTTCCGAGGTCAAGAAACTTCGAGTCTGGAGTTTTGGTGACCTGCGCAAGGATTCGAGAATAGTCTGGATGGCGCAGAAGGCCTTGCTCGATGAACCAGAACTCGCCGATGCACGGCCACGGGAAGATCTGCCAAGCTTCTTGACGCTGATGGTGAGTCAGTCATAGCTTCTAGCGCGAGATCATGCCAATGCTGGAGTAGGTAACTCACAACTCGGAGAATGTGAGAGATGACTTCTTGCTCTGGGACTTTGCTCCATTCTTGGAGCAGCTTCCGGAAGGGTGTTTTGAGTTTGTGTTCAAAGCTCTGAGCGTGCCAAGGCAGCTTTGCAGATAGAGAGGGAAGCTGCTTCCATTTCTCTGCATCGGTAGCCATGATGAGGCTAGAGAGAACTGGTCAGGGTCACAGAGGACGAAGCACTCTGAAGTTGAGACGGTATTGATAGTTCGAGATGTTTCTCTTTCGACGCAAAACTTATGTTGCGAAGCTTCCACTGCAAGAAGAAGAATGAGATCAATATGCGTCGCATTATTTGTAAGAGGCAAACATAAGCATTTATAGTTAAAAAAGCCGGGAAACTCGGCCCCGGCACTTATAATAATCAAACAGCAAACATTAATCTCTTAAGTAGATTCAACGTTGGTGTTTAGAATTGTTTGTGGCATCGGGGAGCATTCGGTCAGCTGGGTGTATCAGTGGGCTGTCCGCCTGAACCGGGTGCAAGGGGCGGTTCTAAATATCTCATATCACGATTTCATACAATGCGAGCTCATTTGTTGGATGAGAAAATGGGAACAAACAATCACAAATCAAGTTAGAAGGCTGAACGCAGTACAGGGTATTTAATCTACCTCATATAGGTGACTGGATACAACGTATGAAAAAGGCAATACGTGCTTGAGAATCCAATTTAATATCTCCAACTCCCAGCCACAGTCTACAGATGAAGGTCAACCCTCATTATCGATTGACAAGACCATGGCATAGTCAATTTAGAATTGCACCATAATAAGACTTGCCAATAAACGCTTCTTATGTGATCGTCATAGCCTAAGAAACTATCATGAAGTCACTTCACCAGTAAATAATTGCCGCGGTCGCCACAAACAAGGTGGCCCATCTAATGGTTATGAGTGAATCGAACCTCCTCTAGAGAGATCATGGACTTACCAATGCTTTCCTTCCAATGGGCAAGGATACCAGCACATCTGGCATTCATTGCAAATGCTGTAAGAATGTTTGTCTCGAATCCACTACATGATAATTAGTGTAATTTCCATAAGTAAGGGATGCGAATGCTGACAGGGCGGCGTATACAAACGAGGAGTACAAGTCGGCATTGATGCTCAGCCCCCTCGATGTGAAGTACGTATCAGCGGCAACAATGCGATCGATCTCAAGAGCAACTTCAAGAAGTGGATTTTGTGATGTTGTAGCCCCAAGTTCGCTCATGAGAGAGCGAAGATATTGAATTCTCGGATCAGCCGTCCGATAGACACGATGACCCACGCCCATCAGCCGGCACTTCTTCGCCCGCACATCAGCCATGTGCTTCCTGACACCGCTGGCATCTCTCAGTTGTTCAAATCGCTGGTATGCGAGATCGATGGCACCAGCATGCAACGGACCATTCGCAGAAGCTACACCTGCGACAAGTGCCGACAGAGGGTCGCCCAGACACGAAGCCGCATTCAAGAACGCAGCCGTAGAGCTCGTCATCTCATGGTCGGCGAAAAGTATCCAGATCTTATTGAGTATGTAGACCGTTTCCTTCTCAGGCATGCCGCAGTCATCCACTCGGCCCATCATTACAAGTAAGTTTTCAATGATTGAGAGGGTGGGTTCGACATCCGAGACGAACGGTCTGCCTTGCAGGTGACAGTATGTCAAGGCGACAACAGTAGTGAAGGCGGCGATACTATTGCAAACACCCTCTTCAACCGCATCGGAACTCTTTGGGAAGATGGAGTCTTTTGCGGCCACCGAAACTTTGCCAAAATCCGATGCTGCCCAGGCAGACAGACCTGCCGCGATAATGAGATACGCTGGCGCGTCCGTGCTATGCGTTTTCAGCAATAGTCCCGTGGGGATAGTTGCATGAGTAACTTACTCGAAGGATTGAACCACGGCCATAACCGCTCTGGGAGGCACCATGCACTTTGCAACTTGACTCCTGAACCTCACTTTAGCCTCCAAATTTGGTAGACTTCCCCATACCAATAGATGCATGACGTCTTCGTAGTCATGATGAGCAAACAAATGACCGATGGGATACTGTCTGTACTGCAAAACACCACGGTGTCCATCACTGAGTATGAAGAAATTGAATCAGTGACCACGAATTGACAGTAGGTATTCGGAGATCATACATGTATGTGATGTTACTTTCTTTGACGGCAGTATTTTTGAAGCCCGGATCAAGCATCACGAGGCCCTTGGCGGCGTGTTCTTGACGACTGGCCATGATACCGAGAGGTGATATCTTTTGGAATTCTACAGCCTGCACGGCATTGCGCTTGATCGGAATGCGGTAAAATCGGAGGGTTCTCAGGTCTGCGATTAAAAGACTCCCGAAATTCAGAACACAAAATCCGGTTCTCAGGAAACAGAAAACGAGACCAAGTAGAAGAGTCAAGGCAACGGCGATTAATGGTGACATATTGTCAAGGCACTTCAATGGTTATGGGCCACGAAGTAATGCTCGGGAAGAAGAGTTGTACTGGCCAACTTTGCGAGACCGCGGTATCAGCTCCGATCAATTGGCACGAGATGCCGTCAGAGTGTCATGAATTGAAAACCGCTGAGAACTTGGAAGAGTCATTCAGCATTACCTCGGCCATATCATACATTGTTGTACGGTGTGCTTTCCTGGGCATTTGGGTTCAGACGACTTGTGATTCCGAATACAGTAAGTGCGCCGATGTGCCGATGTGGCACAGGTTCTGCAGAAGTACTACAAGATGCTTACCTCGTAACTAGCTGAACGATCTCTTGATGCAGACCGCAGACTTCCGAATCCTGTGCCAAGGTAGATAAATGGTGGGTGGGGGTTGGAGGTTGGAGGTTGGTAAGCAGAATACAGATGATGCTTTGGGGGGCAATACTACCTATATACTCTGCCCCCAGTGTAAACATATTGGTGGCCGAAATCATCTCGTCTTCTTGCCGTAGTAACATTACAGCCGCGTCACATGATGGTCAATCAAGCAATGTGGTTTGTTTTTATTATTGTACAATTTGTTTATCTTGGAGAGACAAGGTTTTTTTATTGAGATCGATTAGAACGCCTTTTCGTCCAGAATCAAATAAAACAACTGGACCAGAGTATTGACCGCGTCCTGACTAATCTGGTAATGCACTATCAGTCTGTTCTCCAGCCGACCCTTCATTGTCTTCAAACCTGCATCGTGGGTCATCTTTGCAAACGCGGGCGGGTCAATGCCAGCTGCGTCCAGGTCCAGCCAGACCATGTTGGTCTCCGTGGGTTTCGTGAGCTTTCCTCCGAGACGAACCCAGGCATCGGCAATGAACTTGGCCACCTCCTGCGCCCTCTTCAACTTGTTACCCAGGAAGACGTCTTCCACAGCGACTCTTGCCGGTGCAGCTATAACACCAGTCTGGCGCATACCGCCGCCAATCAACTTTCTCACCCATCGGGCTTGTTGGATGAAGGCCGAAGTGCCTATAATGATGGAACCGATCGGGGCGCCCAGACCTTTGGTGAAACACATTGTAATGCTATCAAAAAGCTCGGTAACTTCCTGTTGTTGTTGGATTTTCCTTGTAAGCATTGCAGGAAAACAAATGTTTATAGAGAAATGATTCGGCAATTACCTTGAGCGAACCAGCTCCAGACGCGACAAACTCCCAAAGTCGGGCCCCGTCCAGATGCATGTGTACTGGGGGGCTCCGGCTCCGCGCCCATCTCGATATTGCCTGCATCTCACTGAGAGGCATAATGGTCCCTGACAGCGTGTTCTCCAGGCTGATGACGCGAGTGGGACAGTCATAGACCCCTTCCCGCAGGATGGCTGATTTCTGAACGTCGGCCAGGGTGAGGTGATGGCCATTCGATGGCAGCACGCCTTCCACGAGAGCCCCCCACAGCGTCGCCGCGCCTCCCGCTTCCATATGCAGGATATGGCCCCGGGCATCACACAAGACGGAATATGGAGGGACTTTGAGAGCGGTCCTGAGCGATATCTGGTTGCCCATGGTGCCAGATGAGACGAGCAGAGCAGCCTCCTTCCCGGTCACTAGAGCAAAACACGGCAGTCAGAAATATGAGAGAAAGACTCGATTTATGCTTACTTACACTCGGCGATCCATTCCTGGAACGAATTGGTGGTAGGATCCTCTTGCATGACATCATCCAGGAGTGTGGTGTTGGCGATGGCCTGTAGCATCTTGGCTGTTGGACTGGTCACGTAGTCTGGAAGAGTTCAGCCTCGATTACCCAGCCTTAGGAGTCATACAACGACTCTTGAACTCACCTGACCGAAAGTCGTATGCAGCCTGGCCGACCTCAGACCATGCATTCTTGGGGCCTTCAAATTCTTCTGCTGGGTCCACGCTCGAGGCGTTCGTTGAGATGTTGGCAGAGTTGCTGGTGTCGCCATCAATCGATCCATTAGATGAATCACTTGTGTGGACACCAGCCCTGTGGCGCTGCTCTGGGCTCAGCGACAAAAACATGGTCAATTGGCTTATCCTTCGATTTGAATCAGAGCGATGAGAGCTGCGTCTTGCGGTACTCGAAGAAATGAGCCAAGCCAGCCTTGTATAAGTACCCAGTTGCTCGGCTGCCAGTCCGCTCTGCAAGCTTCTGAAAGTACACTTCTGGGAGTCCTTCGGGCGGGGAATGACTTCCGGTGATCATCAGCAGAATGGCCGGAGGCTTCCGTGTTGACTACCTCGCAATCCTTTCCCAGATCACATCATTGCATCTGCCTTTCTGTCATTCATGTGCATTAGAATGGACTGTACACAGAGACCTTGTGGCGTATCAGAAAATGGTGATAATCACAACCAAACCAGAGTCACCCAGCCGTCTGACATGATCTTGTATTTTCACAGTAAAAACATCAAATCATTCGGGACGGAATTGGAATTCAGTACTACTGCTTCAGTCTTTTCAAATGATGTACATGACACGATTCTCAAGTCATTTTATACATTTCATTTCTTTCCACGAGTTCGTGAATGACGCCATTTGGGTGAACCTGCTTTATGAATGCAATAGCTTTTATTTGTCTTAGCTATGACTATACTTTGTATCTTAGACTGCGTACGACCTTTTAATGCCAAATCATGCCAGGTAGCTCTTTGAACGCCAGCACAATGACACGCAAGGGCGCGTAGCTACCGCTATTTCTTCTCATGCGCCGAGTATGGGCTTCTTGCTCTCAGAGTCTCACCGTATCTCCACAGCAGCCCAACCACCGGAAGTCCCATCCCAAGGGCGATGAATCCTATGATTGAACTGCCCCACCCATAACCCAGTCGAGCATACCTAGATCTGCCGTCAGCCGAGCGGTAAAAGGGAGATGAAATTGAGGCATTACAATTCTGGAGCAAACAGCGGAAAGCTGAAGCCTGCGAAGCATCGGAGGATAGATATGGCAGCTATCGCGCTCGCAGAAAACTGACCATACGTGTCCACGACGTAAGCGTTGACCGAGCTAGTGCAGACCATGGCACCGGCCACGAACAGAGCGCAACCAAGATTGGGCATGATCCATTGGAGTGTGTACTCGGCGCTCCAGCCGTACCAGAACAGTCCGAGGCCGAGAAGAACAGTACCAGGTGCCATGATGGGGATGCGGAACTCGGGCTTCCCCTTTCCGTCGTGCTTCGTTGATAGGTAGCGATATATGCGATCCAGGGAAATCGTGTAGACTACAGTGGCGATCGTCCCAGAGATGGCAATGGAGACGTAATTCAGGCCGGCGATCTGCACGCTTTCGTGATATCGGTTTGTCCAGAGGCTGACAAAATCGGCATAGAAGATGTAGATATTTCCATACAGGTATGCATTATACAATGCTAGTGCTTGAATGATGGGCTGAGTTGCTAGCAACTTGAAGGGCCTGATCAGATTTTGGTGGAGAATTCGAGTTCCGACGTGGTCCAGATGGTCAAAGTTCGTGTGGTATCTTGTGTCGCCCGTCTCGCGGATGTGTGCCCACTTCCGCCGGCGAAGCAGCAAGGGCGCGTATGTCTCCTCGAGAAAGATGCATCCGAGCCCCTGGACGACGGCGCTGAGGATAGAAGACACGTAGAAGGTCCAGTGCCAAGTCAGATACTTGGCGATGAACCCTCCGGCAACCACGCCGAAGAGCGGGCCTAGCACGGAACACCAGCTGTATATCGCAACTCCCTTTCCACGCTCTCTTGGCCTAAACATATCACCAAGGGTGCCGCCACCAATCTTGTAAACTCGTTATTGATAAATCGAGACAAATTTGTTTTGGCACAAACTCACCCCTAATGTAGCACTAGCAAAAACACCCGACAGAAACCGCAAGACGATGATGGTCGCTGCTGTTCTCGAGGCCCCGCAGGCGGTATTGAAGACGATGTACAACAAGTTCCACGACTGCACGACCCGTACGCGCCCATAGGTCTCGGACAGAGGGCTGGCGATCAAGGGTCCAAATGCGAATCCGAGGAGAAAGATGGAAAGGACCATTTGCTGGACGGCGGGCTGCTCGATTCGGAGATCAGAGGCGATGGCTGGCAGGTTGGGAGCTATCATGCTCGTAGAGAAGACGCTTATGAAAACGAACGAAGACATGGCAATCAGCGCCTTTGCCCTTCTGCCGAGCGGCCAGTTCCTCGGATTTCCGGGATCCGTAGCTTCGTCCTGCCATGTTATCTTCAATACACTTGTGAGTAGAGCAGTTCCTAAAGAGGATCAGAATTACTGACAAGATGTTCACTTGTCACCAGTATATCGCGTCCCTCGTCATTTGTCTGCTGTTCAACAGAATCGGTGGCATTGCTAGAGTCCCGGCACTCGACCTTGGGTACGCTGCACTCGCGAGTAGGACCCTGGCGATGAGTGGTTTCGGGGTTGCGAGTCTCGTCTTGGGCCATGGCGTGAGGTAGTAGGCTTCTGTACCGAGCGAACCCCAGCGCAGAAGTGTTAGGCAGTAGTTCATTGGGATTGAAAGGGTGCAGGCTGGTCGTTCGAGGTGGCTGGCAATAGATGTGCCAACTCCCGACGCATGCACCCCCTTGATGCCCCGCCAAGGACGGTAGGGAGGCCCAGGTAGTGGCCCGGAGCCGTGTCCGGAGGCTTCCGGATCCTTCTGTAGTGATGCGAACCCTGGGGTATAGGTGGGAATTGGCCGAGTTCTTTCGAATCGGAAGATATTCCTTCAGTCTGATCCTGGCGACTTTTTTTTTAACAAGCCAATGTCTTGTGGATCTACGTGCCTTCTCTTTCATGCCACTGGCTGATGTATAGCTGTAGGATTCTTCGGAATAAGGATTGCGTGATTGGCCAGGTAAATGAGCTATTCATTCTCCCGAGTTGCATTCGGCGAATCTTACGATCACATAGCACTAGCTGGGATAATTGATCCTTGGATGGTCAGCATTGTCTGACATGAGCCAGGTGAGATGTATAGGACCCTACCACTCACTCATTTGCAGGTTATACTCGCGAGTAGTCGGGTGACCTATATATTGGGGCATGCTGGGTTAAGTATGTACTTTTAGTCGCTCCGGCAGGCGTAGGCGCTGTAGCAGATATGACCTATCGTCTTAAGCAACTTGAGTGATTTGAGTAGATGCCTCGCAGTCACTTACTTCCGAGTGATGCCAGACATCCGTGGCCTACCTACACGTCGATGCCAAGTAACAATTTGCTCGCGATTTTACTTTGCTGTCAGAGCTTGGTGGTTAGTGTAGAAGCGGGGCAGAAGCCTGCCGTTCACCTCAGGGAATTGACCTAACGCCAGTTGACCGCTTTGTAATGTCCTCGCTTGATCTTCTCTTCCTTTTTCTGTTTTGTTCTGCTCCCTAGCCTGCAGACTGTGCCCCTGCCAAGCATTCTATAGGCGTATGCCGAGATGCGGGCTAGGGACTATGGGCTAGGCGTCAGCAACGCTCCAGGATCTTTTCTTGCCACGCAATGCCGATCATGCTTGTATACGCATCTGAAGCATCATGACCATTCTTGTCACATTTCGGTTGACTGTTTTACAGAAAACCCGTTTGAATTATGTGATAGTAAGACCGTATGTCGTTATGCCGGTGACGGTATGCTGTTTATTTCATGACACTTCTTAAAAAGCAAGTCGTCGATATCAGCGCATCAAGATAAAGAAAAGAGCCAACTGAAAGCGATTCTTACCTTGGCAGTTTCTACAGAGTAGCATATCAGAATGGTTGGTGGCCAAATTCGTACCTTGTCCTCCTCCCGGCAGTCAGACACTAGGTAGCTAACAAGGTGACGATTGTAGAGCGGCGTAACCTCTTTCACAACGCATGATCCAGCTGTAAGCAACTTCTAATGCTATGATCTACCCCTTCTAGGCCGTCTCACGAGCACAAGTCCCCAAACATGGTCCCATCATACAGCTACTCGTACAAACGACTCCAAAAAGCTACTTGAAACATATTTAGCATCCTATAAAAGGCAATTACTGACGTGCATTGTTGTAGTGCGACCGCTGCCGTGCCAAAAAGATTCGCTGCGATCGGGAGAGGCCAAGCTGCGAAAGCTGCAGACGCGAACAAACTCCGTGCAAATTCTCGGCCAAGGAGCCCAAATGTTTTGACCTGCGGTAACCATCTGTCGTTCTACTCTCCTCCTTTTCCCCGCTCGATTTGGGCTGCAGCTGCTAATACGGTGTCCTACCCAGAGCCGAAGAGCAAGATGAAATAGCGAGGCGACTGGTCTCCGTAGAAAGCAGTGTGTCCGACTTGATGCGACTGATCACAGATTCCGAGAACCGATGTCAACTACGCATGTTGCAATTGGAGAACCGCCTCTTGAGCAGAGCCTTTGTTGCAAAAGAGGGAACCGAGACACGTCGAAGCGAACGGCCGCAAGCAGAGTTGTTTCGTCCTCGCTTCAACGTCGGTGCACGTCAAACTCACAGATACACGACCCCTTCAGCAACATCACACCAGGCATTGGTGCAGGAACTAGAGCACAGTAATAAACGTCGGTGTGTTTGTAATCAGCACATGACAGAGAGCCGTGCTTTCGAGGACCTCTTTCCCACCGGAAACAATAGTGAGGAGTATATGACAGGGCTCAATCTAGACATGGGCGACGAGTGGGACACATTATTGCTCGACTCGGCGAATTTATCTACGCCAGCAACGTCAGATGCTTACGGTTTTGAGCATCCCTTGGGCTAGGATGCATCTTCCTACGTGTATCAAGCTGCGAGTCTGAGTTCCCTCATGTGCGCTGCAGGCATCACAGAGCCATCCAGGGCTTGGTTGAGACACTGAAAAAGATCTGTGCGAATGTACCTATGTACAATTTCACACACAAAGGCAAACATGTCTGCATTGCGTCTCCATTATCGTTTGAGCAATTTTACCTAAGGACATGATATCGAGCGAGTTGATCAAACCCAATTTCAAACCTAGATATGCAACCGACCGCAACAGATACAATAATTCCTTCCCAAGGTCCCCACGCTGTGGCGACCCATTCCAACCAAATCAGGACCTGGCTTCAGCCCGAAGACTTTTTGAGTGGATTGTGGGCTCAATGTTGAATATTTGCTCATCTTCCGTGACATCCTCGTACAGCTCGTTCCAACGTGGTTTCAGTGCCGCCGGCGTCTCCCAGGCGAGCTCGGTGTTTCTCAGCCACAGTCGCAACAAATGGCGCCTAGGTACGATTCCATTGATTAGCGTAGTATAATAGGACTTCGCATTAATACAATACTTACTGCCTGCCTGGTACATCGACAAAGCCGTCCCGAGCATGGAAGATGCTCAGATTGTTTACATATTGGATGTCCCCCTTCTGGAAGTCAAGGGTCACGCGATACTTCTCCGCCAGAAAATGGAGAGCATCCAGAGCCTCGGCTTGGGCCTCGCTGATGGGGGCAATGTTGGGACTTCTTGGGGCATCTTGGTATCCTGTGAACCCGCGACGGGCGTACTGTATCACTATCCGCTCTGGTACTGTTCCACGGGCGGGCTGGTGCCACAGTAACGGCCTGACGGTGTAAGGTCTTTCGGTGTTTCCGAAGCTAGGTCGATTGGTTAGTGGGTTGCTTTTTGTATAGATCGAGCATTTGCTTACCCATCAACCACCCAATCAGCTGCCAGCACTTTGATTATGTCTGGTCGAGTTGCAGCAAGCTCGTTGTAAATCCTCCAGCTGCTTGCCAGCTTGCTCTCTCCCCCTTCGGCGGCGGGACTCAGGCAGAACAGGGAAATGATATCACCGGAGTCGCAATGGAACACTTGATGGTCTGCTGTGTAGGCGGGCGCACCGATATTCTTCGACACTGGTGTATGGGTAAGATCCTTGATGTGATTCATCATGGATGACTGCCTGACACCGTTCACCACCTTGCTATCTTGGCGTCCACGAACATGTCCGACGTACGAAGAGACGCCGGTGAAGATGATTATGTTGTCTTCCTTGGAGTATCGATCAACAGACAGGCCACGTAGGACGAAGAATCCGCGCCCGAGATGTAAGTTCCTGGCCTCGTCTCTTAAAAGTGGTCCGAGACTTGGAAGTGGGAAGGTGTCTTGATTGACACTGCTGATGGGCAAGTTTAGCTCTGCCTGAGTTAGCTTCGTGGTACGCCCCCTATATTCGTGGGGACTCACCTTTGAAATGCTGCAGCGCATCATCTATCTCCTCTAGCTGGGCCGCGTTCAACGACAGAGTCCAGTCCTCTTCATGTTGAAACGATGTTGCGTCCCACACAAGACCACTCTTCAATTCCCTGGGGAACCCGGCCGGAAGAGGGGTGTTGAGTTCCCGTTCTTCCGCTAGGCGCTGGACTCGCGACTGATACTTGTCCCAGTCAGGTTGATATCCTATATCTGGCTGTTTTGAGATAAGAGTTGCCATATTTGTATTCTGTCTGGTCTCTCTGTTCGATTTGGTGTCAGGCCGATCGTCAAAGCCATTGATCAAGTTGGCTCCTTGCGCCTAATATACAAAGGGTATCCTCGTAGCGTCCCTATTCACAAAGATCTCTTATGATGAGGAGACACCTTGAAAAAACCTCAGCACCGGAGCAGCGCGGAAGTCTCCGGTTAGTGAGTCTTTGGTGAGACTTCGTAATCGCCGAAGCTCGAATGCTGTCTTGGGGAACAGCGCCGACATAGAACGCAGAGACGGAAGCAGAATGGTGATGATGTCTGTTCCCTTCCGAAGAACAGATGATTTGCCCTCCATAGCGCTAGAAACGGAGTGCTTGTAATAAACTCGCCCTGCAATGAAACGATATTCACAAAAGAGCAATCGGCGCTCGTCAATTTCAAGAGCTTGGGACTGGCAGTTTGCCTAGGACTACGAATTGGGCTTGCTTAATCACCACTGGGCGAAAATACCAGTCTTTTAGCTAAGGGAATATGATGCTCAATCAAGCTCAACTGTCATTCCGAACTCTCGACTTCAACAAAAAAAGCTGCCTTTCAGAGCAAGAATCTACAAGAAAGCCTCACATGCTAAAATCGCTCTTCGATAATGTCTCTCAACTTCCCAGATGACTCAATCCTGACTAGGTCCTTGACAGCACACCACTCAAGCTGGATCGGCGCGATAAAGCCCTCGCCAGATCTCTTTTTCCACGCTGGCGAAGTCTCCTTGATCTCGTCCTCGATTTTCTTTCTGATATCCTCGGACTTGTCGGGCTCGGCGGCTGCAATGCGAATGATGACAATATTCTGGCTTTCAGAGCGCCGCACCACAGTCTGGAGCGCTATGAGCTTTCCGTCCCCGAGAGCGTTGCCCACGATCTGTCGGATCTGATGGACCCCCAAATGAGCATTCGCGAGCTTGAGCTCGACGGATTGGCGTCCACAGAAACGGAATAGGCCAGACTCGTAGTCGACCCACTCCCCGGCGTCTCCCACCGGATATCTGATTTTGGGCTGGAGTTTCATGATGAGGTTGGTGCCGAAAATGAGGCCGCGTTTGCCGTTTTCCTTGATCACGGACCCATCACTGTCAATGATCTCGACAATGAGTGTGCTGCTGTTCACCTTGTATACCGGATTGATGTCGGCATCGACCTGATCCCGTCGGTTCACTGGAAAGGCAATGATCTTGAGTTCCACACTCCCGTATGACAGTGGTCGGATCTGAATGTTGGGGAAAACGGATAGAAACAACGGTCGCAGGTCCTTGTAGAAGGACTCACCGGTAAATAGAAGCTGGCGGATATTCGGGAGGACAACATTGTGGGCCTTGAGATACTCGCAGAGTCGGGTTGATATGTACACGTTGCTGATGATTGCGGTTGCCTCGAAGTCGGTGATGAGCTTGGCGATCGTTTCCAAGGCCTCACCCCCGCTGATGGGGAGGTTTACGATGGGGGTTGGACAGTCCATTACGGTATATCCGAAAGTCATGAAGCCAGAGTACATGCCACCCTGCGCTGAGAGATTGGCGACGCGGTCGCCAGGCAGTAGACCGCTTGTCTCGGCGAAGCCAACGCCGTTTATTTGTGACGTGACTTTGAACTCGTGGCGGGTCATGAGCACAGTCTTGGGGACATTTGTAGAGCCGCCGCTGCGCAGAACAAGACCGTCGACAAAGGGGCCAGTGAGCACCTCGTTAGTCTTTCTATTCGATGCCTCCCAGTACTCGTCGTTATCCGTAAGAGGCAGGTCCTCAAGGTTTGTCGTATGCTTTGGCAGATCACTGTATAGAGATCGATAATATGGAGAATACAACCTAGCGAATTGAATAAGTTCACTGGCAGCCGTCTTGACGGGTGGGGTTGAGGTTTCTTTGGTAAAATGCACCATCTTTGCGCCGTTCATGTCAAAATGTTAAGGAGTGATTCATAGGTCGAAACAACCTGAAAGAAGAATTGACGGGGTCAAAACAGAACCTGCCCGAATATCTTCAGTTTCATGATATATCGCTGATTAAAACAATTTTACATCTGTGTCGAGGCGTCCCGGAAGCCTCCCCGGAGGCTGCCGGCAGGGTCCGCCAAGCATCCGGATGTAGAATCACGATAGACCGTAGTATAAAAGGTCAGCGCACGGACCGTTATCAACTGGCAGCTCTTATTAGAAACGCTTCTTGCAGTGTATTTCTACTAAATTAGGTTTACTGTGTCATATTTCGTAAACAGATCTTCGAGGATATTCTTTGCTCCTCGTATTCATCTCGCGATCTCTCCTGACTCTTCGTTTCCATGATTTTCTTCGAGTTGGGTGAAAGTCGTCCTTTCATACCTGGCATCACCGTCCACTTGCACACTCCAATTCTCTCATGTAACATGCCGGTGCTTTGTTCTACTGCGAGATTGCTTGATCGCAACAGTAGGCCAAAGTGGTGCCGGCTTCCAACCAAGGTCTCGACGGTGGGATTGCTTCCCATACTCCCCAATAATAGGACTCGTAGGTTTTCCTCGCCGTATTGCAATGAGGGTGCTACTCTGTACCTAGGTAACCTTTGATTGTGGTGCGCGCGCCGAGGAAACATACAATAAGGACCCTGAGTGACCAGTGGGGTCAAGAGGCAGGACTCGTAGTCGGCGAACAGAGTGTCGGCTGCGGTATTCTCGGTGTAGGCAGACGAGGTCTTGTTGTGGTCGGTGGCCAGTACGTCGTCTTCGGTCCTCTTCTTCACCTGCCCTGAAAAATGGGGTCAGTCGGAAAGAACGGAGAATGTCCAAAGAATTTCTTACTCTTGACACGCGCGTCCTGGACACCGGTGGCGCGGCGGACAATGTTGCGCCGGTCGAGGCCGCGGGCCTTGAGCTTGTCGGAACAGTGGCTCAAGCTTGTACGCTTCTGTGTAGCAAGGAAGTCACGACGTTCCTTGATCTCCTCTCGGATGTCGTGGCTGCCATGGGGGATGGCAGCTTTGGCAAAGACGGCCAAAGGAGCAAGAACTTGTATGAAGCGCATGGTTGCGAGAATGAGTGATAGTACCGGTGAGTAGGCGATTGTGTCATCAATGATAGACGAGCTAAGAGAAGTGGTAATGCGGATGTCTTGTGTCTCGTCGATTGAAAAAAAGGCTATACAACTTCTTTTCCGTGTCTTATATGAATACGAGCATCGCGAGATTGCCAGGCGTTGAGAGATCTAGGCTGTTCTTCATCAGATCCTCATCAGAATCGACCTATGTGCTCTCCTTGCCTCGAACAATGTAGACGACGTATGTCCATGCTGCTGGAATAGTTCCATGCTTTTGGCGAATCTCCGTTCTGGAGAAGGGCAACGCGTAAGCTGATACAGTGACGACGGTTACTTCGCAAACCCATGTTGGCCATTCGCAATGTTTTGTTTCCTCGACAAAGGTGAATGAGCGGATGGGTCAGCAGTGGGCCGCAGCGGCAGATGGTAGGGGCCAGTCCTGGGTGCACATAGCAGTTTTTTTGGACCTTCCTGGAGTCAAGGTACCACCTACCTGCCTTCCCACCCACCCACCTAACTCGGTAGGTACCCAAAGAGAGGGAGTGAGGCAAGTCAACTAAAATAGCTGTCGGTGTAAGACTTGGACTTAGCTTGACTGCTCAATGCGCACTGTGTACAAGAGGCAGATCTTCAATGCTCTTCACTGAAGAATATCTCTGGTCTACGAGGTAGACCTAAAACACATACCCAACAGTGGCATTTGTCGCCGCTACGGGCTCGGTCAAAGATACTATCAAGCAAACCTTGAGCTAGGAAACCACCCGTGCCATGGCAGAAAGCCGCCTGCTTATCATCGTTGCGACGGCAGCCGTGCTCCTCTCTTTGGCAGTCTCTCCTTTGGGTGTTTCATACCTTGGCAATTTCCTACCTCTCGGTTCTCTACAGTCCGGTGCCAAGGTGGTCACAGAGGACGTGCCATCGGGCCTAGCAGCGAGTATACTGCCCACCTTGGCACCTCAGCCACATTCCTACCGCACCGAAATCGTATCTGCCGATCCCTTGGTCATTTATCTCCACGACTTCATCGCTTCCAACGAAGTACCACTGTTGCTTAATACTGCCGAACCTCTTTTTAGAGACTCGCTGGTGACTGGCAACGATGGCCAAATTCGAATCTCTCGTCGGCGAACCTCGCAGACTGCTATACTCCCGAATCCTGATACGGTCGTGGAAAGAGTGCTGGATCGCGCCATGGAGGTCATGGGTGGCATGCTAGCGGTACCCTTCGACGACTTCCAACCACCACAACTTGCGCGCTACACGGCCGGCCAGTATTTCGATGTGCACGCCGACTGGTTCGACACCCCGCGAACACGACGAGCCGATTCTACAGGCGACAGTTCATCGTGGAATATACAATCAAGCTTTTTCGCTATACTGGAAGACGACTGCACCGGAGGAGAAACGTGGTTTCCTCGTCTCAAGTCTCCAAGACGGGCCGAAAAGTTATCATCAGCTCGAAACTGGACCCGGGTTTGGCGTGAACACGAGGATGGCGGTTTGGCTTTCAAGCCGGTCAAAGGAGGTGCCCTCTTTTGGGTCAACCTTTTCGCGAATGGCATTGGCGATGATCGTGCTCGACATGCTGGCCTTTCTGTAGAATCAGGACTCAAGACTGGAATGAACATCTGGCCCAGGGTTTATTACCCTTACATCTCACGACAAGGACGAAACCAAGGTGGGAAACACTTGGGAGATAATTCTGCTCGAGATGAATTTGTCTGTCAAGAGAGTTTCGTGGTACGGCTAGATACAAAGTAATACACAGACAGAGCAGCGAGGGAATGTAGCTACCATTCAGTCGCGGCCTTGCGACGAACTCGAGCTTCAGCAGTCCACATTCTCTATGATAATACCCATCAACGAAATGGCCTATACTTCAAGCCTTGATTGTTTTCCAGGGTCTAGGTATGCGCACACAGTGGTGTGTGTAAAGGTCCCGGACTCCCGGGCAGACTTTCAACCATTCGGGTTCTAATCCGCGTAGTCCGCCAATTTCAAATGGCTAAGCTCTGTGCAACGATCCACTTTAGACCACAATGGATCCGGTACTTACAAGCATTTCGACAAAGTTGGCCATCCTTGGTCTTTGTTTTAGTCTTGTAACTAAGTCCAGCTTGCAACTGCCGCCCACTTAGTTGTCCGTTTTCATTCCCTGGACAAATCAACCTCGAAGCATTAGCAAATCACTGGACCCAGTGGAGTCTTCCCCTGCATGATATCCTTCTTCCGATCATGAATTATGGCGGCCTACAAATAGTATTCTATCCCGGACATGCGCACCACTGGCAAGGTTGTATTTGTGTGGTACTTCATGGAGCTGGAGTACGCGTCGTCCAAGAATTTTCTCTTGACTTCTTCTCCATCGTAGACTATAATTTGCTGGCCGGCATGGTTAGTCCTGCCCCAGATATCCTTAGCTTTCAATTCCCGCTTTCAGGACGCGTATGATATTTGGTATACCCAGTCAAGGATGATCTGAAAGGAGTTGAAGCATATTAGCTCTAAAACTGCCATCGGAGGTTCGCCGTGATTCTCCCAACTCCAGCGAAACCGCTGCAAAGTACCTAGGTAATCTTGACTACGGTGGAGAAGGGCTTGCCACGAGCCCACGACAGCATGTATCGGAGATAGAAATTGTCTTAACAGGATCTCGATGGCCGTGGAACAATGTTATTGTCCTTGTTCCAAACTATCTCTCTCCAGCCAGTTGAGGTTGTCATCATTCTGTGCGATTCTGAACAACTAGGTACGCTTACAAAACGGATATTTGGGTATGATCTCACATTGATGCGAATGAAACGTGTGCATAAATGAAAATACGAGGAATGCCCTTTTGAGGAGCGGAGGTGTTCCATACGTTTTTGTTATATGTGAATGGGTACCTAGGTATGGTGCACATCTTTGCTGTTTTGGTCTGGTATCACGAGTCCGTTGTCGAGGCTGCAACAGTAGCGTCTTGCGTAGAGTCCTATTGGGTCAGTGTCAGTAGGTAGGTTGCAGCATCCCGTCTGATATCGCCCTTCGAGAATTATTAAATATCATGTCCGGATGCACAAGGCTGTGAGCTCTTGTATAATATCGAAGCAATTGGTGGGCAGAAATGTGATCTGATGATTCCAACACGAGGCTAGTTTCCAGTGACTACCTTTGATAAGAGTGGTCGGTTCGGACTCTATGAGGTGTCCAATCTTAGAAACGCAAACTGTTTCCCCAAATAGATCTGTTGGAGAAGGACTTGTGTGACTTGTGTGATTAAATTTAGATGCAAGTGTGCGCTCAGCCTGCGTGCTGTGCCATTTCGCCAAGACTTTCGACATGATAAGGCTGAGGTCGTGAGGGATTCCGCCCCCATTGAGTAATGTCATTTCTGCACGTCCACCTGCATTGAGATGTGCTCCCCTGTCATCAGCTTCTCACCAAAGGAGACGAGGCTGTAGATATTTCAAATCTGTCCCCTGCAAGAAGGCGCCATTTTCTGCACTTTCCCACTCCAGCTGGAAGTTCTGACTCCTGACCAGGCGCTTCTGCAACCAGTAAGGTCACGAATTGTAAAAAAGAGCAACACACCAGTGCTCTCACCACAGCTTCAATCGTGGGGGGTATAAGTATGTCCAAAGCAACCTCTCGGCGTCTCAGATCGTGAGCCGGTAGGATGTATCCAGGTTAGCTATAGCATCTCTCGCGCCTTCTTCTCCCGGGACCTTGCGACAACTTGCTGAATTCTTATTTTGTTAACCCACCCACGAGCGATCATGTCGGGGTTGGCAGCCCCCGTCAATGTGTCCTGGACACCCCCGGCAGCTTCTGACTGGCACTTTACAAACAGCACAGAAACCTGTGCGGCAGCCTCCAAATGGACAGGCGCCCTGATTGTGGCCATTTCAGTTTATGACGAACAAGGCAACCGCCCTGTCCCGATGAGCTACTCTGTCGAGTATCTCAAGACAATACTACCGCCAGACTTGCAAGAACAACCGGACGATGCCCAGCTCGCATTGTGGTACTACACGTCCGATCTCGACAACGACACAAGCCAAGACTTCTGGGAAACCTTTACGACCTTCTCGCTTACCAATTGTTCAACCCAGATTTGTTCCAAGATCAATTGGGAAGAAGATCCCGATATCGCTGGTGTCGGAGTGAGTACTTCTGTTCTTCCTGGAGTATTCGATGGATAAATGCTGATGCCACGTCAGATGCTCATAAGCTACTACACTGTTGCTATTCTCACGACGATCTACTATATCGTTCTTCTTATCCCCACCCCAGAGGGGGAAAACCGGTACAACCCAAAGCACCTGACGCTGACTGGCCTCTTGAGCAACTTTCTGGAAGCCTTCCGGAAATCCGTCAACAAGTTCCTCCTCGCGGACCTCATCTTCACCGTCGGCATGCTGGGCGCCGCCCTCTCGCGCTTCTACACGGCCTCACACCACAGCACGTCGACGTACCGCATCTTCGATCTGCTGACGTCCTTCTTCATGTCGTGCTTCTCCGTCCTGTCGTGCCTGGTGCTGCAGACCGTCGCCGCGCCCAAGAGGAAGGAGGAGACGCGGGCTCGGCACTTGTACCGGTGGAACCTGGCGCTGCCGTGGATCGCCGTCGTCCCCATGGCGCTCGCGCTCTTCGTCTTGCATTTCCCGGAGTACCCGAAGATGGTCGGCCACGCGAGTGACAAGAGTCTCGCGATGCTGGACCGAGACGCCCAGTTCTCGGAGTGGGTGTGGGTGCGGCTGTGCGACCCGTCGGAATTCAGAAAAGTCTTGGAGATTGTGCTCTACGTAGGCCTTGCCGTACTAGCCGCGAATGCCATCTGGTTCGCCGCATACCTTGCGCACAAAGTACTCCGGTGGTGGAGGGTGCGAGGCACCCAGGAAGGCGACCGCTCGCGGGTTCACCAAGCGCTGCGGCTTCTCGACGGCTTGGGGTGCGGCATCTTGATGTGGGCTTTCGTCGTCCTGTTCCACATCTACCGCGACTGGTCCCACGAAATGGCCGAAGACTCGATCACCCACTGGAACTCGGACGGCGGCTCGAAGGAGTGGAGTTTCGGTCAAATACTGGCACTGGCAGCCTGGGTACCGACTCTGATCGAATTGTGCAACAAGATCTTCCTCACTCCTTTGGTCGACCTATACCACCGACGTAAGTACAGCCTTCAGCAGCCGAAGTATCCATTGTATCAGGCGCAATACTAATTTGACACAGATTCAAGCTACCAGAAAGAAATGAACGAGGTGGAATTGTCCGAACGCTCGCAAACATCTGGGTATGTTGGGCTGAACCAGAATAGACCTTATGGACACTGGTAAGACATAAATATTCGCACTTTAATCTTTTGACTTGATGTTTTGTGGCGGGTTCGTTTCAGTCAGTCTAGTTGGAGTTCTGCAAAACTTGCTATGCCACATTTTGTAATATCTTAATTCAATAATTTCAGCCTTAGAAAGATCTTGTTATGAGAATCGCCGCATGCTGAAGTTGCGTCTGGTGAAGTGAGATTTCCGCTCTGAGGATATTCCACAGTCCAAGATTGAACTTTTGAACTCGATTTTTATCTCTCCGGGAGTGATTTCGAAATTGCGGAATAAAGGCGGAGTTTTCATCGTTGTTCGGTACTTGCGCATGTTTTCTAGACATACGATCGATCATTCGCTTATTATTATTATTGCCGCCACAAAGTCGGGCGTTATATTGTTGTCATATAAGGTTAGCGGGTTATATAGTCCCTGTGTTGTGGATCGATGGCGCTACAACTCCACAATTGTCAAATACCGAGTTCCTTGTTATGGCCTCCCGCAGGCGAGTCAATGTCGCAACTCGAAATGCCGTACGGTACAATCTGACATTGCTGCACACTATATGAACCTGAGAGCGCAAGCACCAATCACTCAAGGACAGAAATAGGCGCTCATGTTATTACCATTAAACCATCAACAGATAAGGAGATTCTATTCAGTATTGTTGAAACCCTAAGACTCGCTGTCTTTCCTTGTGTGTAGTTGCCCATCTTCTATGGCTCGACTCTTGTGACATATAATGCTGTTGTCGAGAGCCCGAACCACCTTGATCACCCGCGGCGAGAGTGATATAGTCGTGTATAGTTTGGCTCGTCGCCTCTACTGCTTGATCTCGTTGCTAACCTTCTCAGCCTTTTCCTTGCCACTCCTCAACACCTCGTTGACCCACTCGAGGGCCTCCGTCGTCAGGACGATGCCGGTGGAGAGCGCGGCCTTGCCGTAGGTGAAGACGCCCTGTCCCCCGACCTTCTTAACCTCGGAGTTGTAGACGTCGAAGAGGTGATCAGTAGTCTCCTTGGTCTTGACGATAGGGTAGAAGGCGACCTGTTTGCTCTTGGCCTGAATGCTCTCTGTGGACTCCTTGATGACGGGGAGCTTCTCGTCAATCTTGGTGAGAGCACCAGCGCCAAAGCGGTCGGCCTTCTGAACGTATGCAGAGAGGTAAAGCTCATATGGCTTCTCCAGGTAGAGGACTAGAGGTCTCGCAAAGACTTGGTAGGCGGTATCACCAATCTCGAGGGACTTCTTGCCGTACGGGTTCTTCTTGTAGTAAGAGACGACATCATTGACGATGGGGTAGCCCTTGATGTGCTGCAAGAGTAGTGTTAGTCACACGTGGGACAGGAACTTTGGGCCGGCAGCTTGTGCTAGTTCCAGAGAGACGACATCGGATTGGAAGCAACTCACGGAGATGGTCACTGAGGACGCGTGCGAATCGCCGTTCACCTGGGTAGACATGTTGACAAGCTGTGGGACAATGGGGCACAACGATGGAGCTTTTCGGGATAGTTGCAGTCTGGAGAAGTAGCTGGGTCAGCGGACGACAAGATAAGGGATCTTGGACGCAATGTCGTCACTTACGAGTCAGATGTCCAGTCCGGCACTGTCTGTACTTGGTAGCAAAGTAAAGGCAGCAAGGAGGAATCTTGGTTCTGGCAGAGAAGAGGTGGAATGGGTTGTGAGAAACGGCGGAGGAAGGGTGGAGGAGGTGGGAAGGAGGAATTATGGTTTGTAGGGACGGAAAGGGCTGGCGTAGGGGCTCTTTACTTTAGGTTGGGAGAGTCCGATGCTGGGTCACGACATTTCTGGTGGAAGGCGTGCATATGGAGATTGAGCACAGCCTTTGATTGTACCTACGTACTTATCACAGAGGATGGGATGGGATGGGACGACACGAGGCGGAGGGAAGAGCAATCAATCAATCCAATCAACCATACATGGGACGGGAGCTTGAGCTGCTTGCTGGGATCATTCCCAATGGGCCCAAAGGTGAGGTGACGCCACACTAGCAGCGAGAAATGTCAATCCATATGTCCCAGTTATTGGCTAGCGACGCCCATACCTGTACACTAGGCTGTCGGCATATGCTGCGTAAGCATCTGAGAAGACGAAGCTCGAGTGAGAATGACGGAAGCCGACCTCATTAGCATGTGCATCTCGTTTGGTCCCAGAGAGGGTAGCAGAGGTAGGGTGGGGAGTGGGTTCGTCCTCGTTCCTGGCCCGGTCTGGCTGCTTGGCTGTCGGCTGTATCGGGTCTACTTATCGCTCGCACAATACGATGTATCTTTCGCTGTTAATGCCCCATGTCTGGCCGTATTCAGTGGGTGGGATCCCAAAGCGTGGACGAAGTGGATGATGAAGAGAACGAGAGGGCGGCAACGATCGTGGTGGGTAGCTGGCAGGAAGCTGGTAGCTGGTGTTCTGGTATCTGTGGCACAGCCCAGACAGCAGCTTTGGAGTCTTGGGCCCAGCACCCAGAGCAGCAAGCAAAGCAGCAGGGCGGCGCGCATTAGCACACAAACCGGCCATTTGACGTAAGGCATTGGTGGCGTACGGTACCTACCTAGCTGCTTGGGCCTGCTCTTCTGCATACAACAGGTAAATGTATCGGACCTGATCCGTACCTCCAAGGTGACTGGACAGGGGAACTGTGCATTGCAGGAGAGGTCTTATCATGCTTTGCAGCAGAGTTTCATGCCCCAACCTAATCGCGGATTCCTCAACTCGAAGCGCTCTTGTCTCATCGTGGTAATGATTACACTCCCATATCTTTGCTCAGCCGTTAGATCCTGTGTTGCCATACCTTTTGGGAGAAGCAATCGACCTGATGCCCGACGCGATATCTTCCCCCGTGCTAAGACTCTTTCAGGAAGAAAATGGTCGAGATGGATGCCACAACATCTGGAAGTACTTTTTGCCCACTTTGCGATCTCCCTAGCGGCCATGATGATTGACTTGCCTTGCTATCTTGGGCACTTTCCACTGGGCTGGTGGCGGGTCCTCTACTGCTTTCTAGCGTGCTTAGCGTGGCGGAACAGGGGATCCGGCAGCGACCTTGCTGAGCTTCTGGTTGGTCCCAGGCACCACAACGCGCCTATTTCTGCACACCTTGAGGCAATCAGTGGTAGCAAGTTTAGCATGTGAAAGCTTCACCACCTCTCAACATGCAGCTCCTCCTCCTACCAGCTACCTGTCCATCCTATGGCGTGAATGCCTGGTCTGCAGCACATCAGTGCTCTGATTGACCCGGTCGGAGCTTTTTTTCTTCTTCTTTCAATATATTCCTGCAGACTGAGTGCAGACTGCAGGATGCACAGCGCACCCCCGGGACAATACCTGCCACGCTGCCGCCACCCATAATCGATCGTTCTCTTATCTTTTATGGATTCTCTGTCGCAATCCCTTTGTTTCACACACAATCGGTAGTCAACGGCTGGACCGGCTTGCTTCTTTTTCTTGCTCGGACTTTCGAGCTTCCTCCTATTTTGCTCCGGACGAGATTGGACGGAGTACAAGAAAGACATCCTGATTCTCGTCCCATTCAAGGCATCTTGGTGCAACGGCCGGCCAGATTGGTACCGACCGAATAGACACGCCCAATCGACACCTTGCCCATGTCATCCTTGCCAAGAGATACCCGACCCGGTAGGATTGCAATAGCTAATATCATGAGAACAACGAACCTCTTCATTCCGCGCTGATGGTTCAACTCAATTTGGCCTGGGAGATACTCTCCTATCATTTTCGCAGTTGTGTTGGGTCTTGGCTGCAAACTCAAAATCTGCCAGGGCTTTCATCTCAAGTCCAGTTGTGCCGGGCAAATGCCGCCCATCTATCGAGGGCGAAACACAAACCCCAGATCCGGATATATACTTAGGCATCTCGTGTCAGCGAATGAGTCCCGGAGCCGACACACCTCCCGGAGCTCTCACCGCGAAATTCGCTTATATCGTGCTGCTTCACCGGCCGCCCTCTGGGGGCTGTGATTCGATGTCATGGCCTAGGTTATCACTGCTACCACACAATACATCGCAAGCTTGATCTTACTCGCTCCGGACAGGTTCAATGGAACCAACCTTTCCGTCTACTGCAAAATCCATTCTCCTCTACTTGTTCCGTGCCAAAAACAAATAAGGACCTCAGCGCTGGCTTCATTCGCCTCGGCAAGTCGCAACGGTGATCGCCGCATTCAGCCGACCAGACCAGCAAGGTATCGGACAATTACCTGCATTAATGCGTATGGTGTTACAACTCCCTAACCGTTGGATCATCGCGATCGAACATTCACCCAGGTCGAGATCTTTCCAACCAGGCATGACATCGGTCCACTATCGACATTCTTTGTATTCCTCAATGGAACGTCAAGGGTCGCTTGTCTGCTGTCAGCGCAGTGCGCTACACTAATCGTACCAGGGGTGGACAAACCGGCCAGGGGGGCATCCCACCTTCACATGTCAAAACGAAGAGCTGAGCTTGTCACTTTTTTGACCAAAAAATACCACGATGAAAATATTTTCTTCAACCACCCGGCTGTGACAGCAGAGGTCTTTGCCTCAAGCCGAGTTGCCGAGCGGCCCTGTGCGATATCCTGGACATCTTCGTAAATTCAGAGTGCGGCTTGATTCCGCATTGGTCCTTGCTGCTACCTCGTAGGTATGGAGCTCTTATACCAAGGTGAGGATCTATTCTCCAAGCCGCTTGAATCGTCGAGACAAGAACTAGAATGGCTGTTTCGCATTGCTGATTGAGATATGTCCGGAGCATTGAATTGTTCATCTTTATGGTTCTCGTCACTAGACGGCATGCTTGGCGATCGACGGACTGCATTGGAGCTCAAGGCAGTCAGTTTGTCAGGTGAGTGCGTACGATCTGTCGCTCATGTTAGACAACCAGGGCCCACAACATATGATTGCCAAGAGAAAATGATGCCAAGAAACCCACTGCAGTCGCAATGCAATGACTGGTCCATGTCAACCAGGTTTGAGTTATAGCTCTACGCGATTATCATGAATTGAGGCATTGCGAGCCTTGCACGTCGGCCTCGGTGCCTCGGCAGGCTGCAGCAGTAGGTAGAATCGAGTAAGCGAGTGATTGTGGCCACCATTATAGAACATGATACGGCTTGAAAGACGACTGTCACCTTTGATAGGTAGCGATAAGGCATTTGATATGTCTGTCTGTTTCTTGTAAGCTTGGCCAGGGTATTAAACGTATGAACCAGCATGTCTGCGGGGGAACGTCTTGTCTTTGTCGGTAGTAGTTGGGCGCGGATTCCTCGCAGCCCTCACAGCCTATCTGATTTCAAGACACTGCCACGCATCGCCAGCTAATGAAATATGGTATACTTGACGTCGAGACCAGCCATACAGTGCATACCCATCCAGACAGCAAAACACACACCACTCTCTTCAAGAGCGAAAGACAATACACTCCCTCTCAATCCGTCGGGCATGTTGGTTTACACGAGGGAGCTGGAAGCCTATGAAGTGGACAGCCGAAGACTCGACAACATGGAAGTAATCAGTCTCAAGATCTTGTATGGTCGAAATAGTATTGAATTCCAGTATCAGCCTTTCATTCGGAAAGCGTCAGATGTCGTGAATGACTAACAACAGGGGGCGCACTTTACCAGAGCGTAGAAAGGATTTGACTTGTGAAAAGTGTAGGCCAGGCAACCAGCACAACCCCTCTGGCTCTATTAAGGTGAACCCCTATTTCTATACTCATGGCTGCGTCGATTGATCCTAAATGATGGAGAGTTAATCGAACGATGACCAATGGGCTTCGCTCAGAATTGGCCCAATTTGGGGGCCCGGAGTATAATCTCGAGTATAGACTGCCCAGGTGTGGAAGAGGGGCTATGATCGCTTGAGCGCTTCGTCAGCGGTATCGGAACGCTGTCATCCGAGTCCCTTGACCATAATATATTGTATTATATAAGTTGATCACAGTCATCAGCCTCATAAAGGAAAGATTACCCCGACGCTCGGTCATCTTTGGTAAAATATCATTGAATCCCAAGCTCTCTCTTCTCATGAACGTTTGAAAAAACGGAAGCTCTTTCTTATCCAAGTTGCTATAAGAAACGGTTTAGCGCAGGACGTGTTAGACGAGTATCATACTTCGCTCTCAATATTTCAACACTCCAAGGTCATGTGTCCACTGGATGCAGGATTCAGGGCAATGAAGAACTCCAACTTCCAGGATATTCCTAGCACTTCAAGCAAAAAATGGGAACACAGCAGATATATAGTGGAGAAGCTGTCAGCATCTCGTCGTCGTGGTCCGATCAGCACTTGTAGGTGCAAGCAGGTGGGGCATGATGGAACGCAATTTCCATGTCAGACAGTCAGCTTGTTTACCACACGCACAAGATAGAGGGCGACCGACTCCATTGACACCAAAATCTGACTCCAGACGGTACAATTACCCGCTGATAAGAAGTTCGTGCTTCGCAAGATCGTGGCCTACTCTTGACTTCCCATTGTCTACTCAAACTCCCTTCGAAGAAACACACGGTTTCAACACATAGATCCCCGCATTCCATCATGACGGCCGCTTCTGAAACCCCGGCCGTTGACAGCCAGCTCAAGGAGCTCTTCGAAGACGTGGAAAAGAGATTCAAGTCGACAAGCCTCAAGGAAGGAAGCTGGTACATTGTGGCGATTGCCTGCATCGCGGCATCACCGGACCCGGAGCTCGCGGCGCAGCTCTACATTTACCTGCGGGACCAGGAGGACCTCTTCCCGACGTCCGCGTCCCGGCAGGCGCTGGTGCGGCGGCTCCGGGAGGCGCTGGTCAAGTCCATCTCGCTGATCGGCGTGTGCAAGCCGATCGAGTCGGTCGTGGCCATCAGCAAGGTCGAGCGCGAGGCGGACCGCGACTACGGCTGCACGCGCGAGGGCTGGCAGGCCGACGCTGCCAACCACGAGCGCGCGATCGACTGGTTCAAGAAGGTCTACACGCGCAACGCGGGTGACACCATGGGCATCTTCGACGCGCACAAGGATTTCGCCTGGGTCTCGGCCGAGATCACCTACGGCCTCTACCTGTCGGACCGCCAGGTCCTCGACGACGTCGAGACCGAGCTGGTCGTCCTGCCCGCCATCATGATGCAAAACCTCCCGCTAGAGTCCCACTGGCACATCCGCGGCACCAGAAGGATCGGCGTGTCCAAGGAGGATACTCAGGTCATCTGGGACTGCGTCCACCTGATTGCTGCCCACTTTGGCGTCAGGCTGCACAAGGTTCCGACCGTGGACGAGGTCGAGCCGGATGTGTAAATTGGAATGATCTAACGACACCACAATAAGTCCGGAACGATTGGATTTCGGTGCTGTCCAGTATCCTCGCAGAAATCTGGTGCTATAGATGACGATTCATCGTCTATCTACAGTATATGTCTGAGCATGCTCAATATGCTTATGCTATTAGATTATACCTGTGATGGGATTGTTTATGATTTCGGGGCCTTGATTCGAGTGGCCGGAAAATCAAAATTGGCCGCCTAAGTTCATGTTTTCTGAGCTGGTGTGACAGAAAAAAACTGCTGCGGTCCCTGGAGGCCACGGTAAATCGTCGGTCGTGTTCTCTAGAGCTCTGATGGTAGAAATCCGACAAATTTCGGGAAATGGGTAGATACCAATTAGAATTTTAGGTATTCGTATCTCACGAGCACCCAGGGCGATACAGCCCCGTTTTGTGCCAAGCCCTCACACGCCTTTTGAATTATAACTACAGCGTAAAGCCACGTCAAGAATTAAGGTACAAAAGTTTTTCTCCCTGCAAAAGCCACACAGTTGTTCTGGTGGCCACCTACGCGCAAGAAGATATACATTTGCCCTTGATTTCTTTTCTCTGGTGGCGAAACCGAGCAAGGAAATCATCTCATCAAGAACATGTGAGAAGGACTCAACATCGACGCCCATACCAAGAAGCTCGCAGAAGACGCCATCGCACGACTCGATCTCCGCATATAAATTTAACGTCTGAAACTCGAGTACTACTCATCCGCCATCGCCGCTCATCAACGAGCTCTCATTGGACTACACCAACGTCTAGTACTCCGGCGTCTAGAAGACGAGGCATACAAACATATTGCCACGGATGCCAAAGCCAGAACCAGACACAAACGTTTCCACGAACGCTTCCAGGAAATTCGCAAAAGACGCCATGCCCGCCTCCACGCCGCTTCCGGCAGAATCGCCAAACGCTCTTCCTGATGTCTCCGCTACGCGCCCCGACATGATCCTGGCCTACATACTCGGCGCCGTCTTCATCATCTTCTGCGTCTTCGCCCCGTGTCTCCGCACAGGCCGTTACAAGACAGCGCTCGAGGTCGAGGACGAGGACGTCGAGGGACAGCAGACCAGGACAACTGGCGACTCGAAGTCGCGCAATCGTCGCGGCCGCCGCCAGCGACGGGACCGGCGGGCACTCGACGCCGACTTCGCCCCCGATCTGACGTCTGCAGCGCGGCCGCCGCTTCCCATCTACGCGCGACACCCCACGCAAGACGAGGTCAAGCTCGCCGGGACTCCTCCCCAGCTCCCGCCGCCGATCTATCAGTCAAGATTGAAGGATACGCATGACTCCCCTGTCGACCCTGCTAGCTAAACCATTCCGTGCTTCCGGGCCACAATAGAATGAGATATCACGGTGTGGCGGGCGCTGATGGGAATGTGACGCCTGCGGAGGATTTGTGCATGGGGCGGTCTAAACAGATACAATGAGCCATATATTTGGGCAAGCAGACAGTGAGAGCCGATACTGTATGCTAAAGTTCGCGTCCCATGGAGACTCGGGAGTCTTTTCTTCTCTTTTTCTTTCTTTTCGCTTTTGCTTTTGATTCCCTCTCTGATTAAAGTCGTCTACTTTCCTCGTCAAGCCCAAACACGACCCGAACCTTGACAGGTTGTATTTGAACGAAGGGGTACAACGATTTGGAATTTTCATTAAGCAAGCATGATTGAGCATTGCATAGTTGGTATCAATTCAATTTGGTAAAAAAAGATTGTTCATGTGTTTTTTTTTTTTTTGTACATGTCAGCATTAACAACAAATGCATCCAAGACCTGATTCTGTTTCTTCGAAGCCATTGTATTCGATGGCAGGTATTAGTGAGTATTGGTGGTCAACAAGTCCAACATGATGATCAGAACTTGGAAACATCAAATCGACATTACTGCAATCGGCCTCGCAAAGGATAACAAGGCACACCAATATGATCCGATGTATGAACTTCGTGAGTCTGGACTATATTCCCAATGACTAAGCCGAGATGGACCGGAGTCCTCGACCCATAACATATGCAACCAATCGTGTGCGACAGGATTACGTGCTCCTCTGTCAGCATGTCCAGGGTCTACTTCGCTAAGCCTATCCCGGCCTAGATCATGTCGTCTTTTGGCTGCCAACGTCGCTGATGTAAAAGTTACTAAGGCTCCTCGGCGGGGTGGCGCCTGGATTTGTGAATGATCGCAAAGCAGCCAGAGATGGCCGGGAGTAGGGGGCGCCGAATCTTCATGACAATTCCACAGGCATCAAAACCGCTGCTGATCTCGTCTTTGCGTTTTTTTTATTCTAGTCCATTGAGAGAAGTTGTATATATACAGGGTTTTCCATCCCCTCGAGAATCAATGAAGCTCGTTTCAATCACCATCTCCATCCTCGTCGCAATCATCTCCATTGTCGTCTTCAAGGAACAGGTCATTGAATTCGCAACTGCCACTCTAGAGACTCTGAACAGCTACAGGCCGAACGCGAACAGCCCGGGCGCCACGAGACAGGAAGAAACCACCCTTGCCACAGACCCGATCATCCCACCGCCAGACGTCAACATGTCGTCGACCGTCCCCAGAGCGATTCGCAAGGTGTTCCTCGCTATCGAGCAGGCCGAGGGCGCCGGCGCGCGCGTACGACGCTCCATCGGCACGCCACAACTACGCAACTTTTCGCCGTTCCTGATGCTCGACCACTTCAGCATCAAGCCTGGCGCCGGCTTCCCCGACCACCCGCACCGCGGGCAAGAGACGATCACGTATCTCCTGACGGGCGGCGTCGACCACGAGGACTTGTAAGTCACACATCCCATCCACGAACTCTGCTTTTCGCACCCGGCCATGAGAATCAGCTGCTGACTCGGAGATTACTTCCAGCGCGGGCAACGCCGGCACGATCGAAGCGGGCGACCTCCAGTTCATGACGGCGGGCAAGGGCATCATCCACGCCGAGATGCCGCGGCAGAACGCGGACGGCAGCGCCAACGTCGGCCTGCAGCTGTGGGTCGACCTGCCCAAGCACCTCAAGATGTGCGAGCCGCGGTACCGGGACCTCAAGGCCAAGGAGATCCCGCAGGTCGCGCTGGACGGCGAGAAAGTCCGCGTCAAGGTCATTTCGGGCCAGGCCGGCGGCGTCGACAGCGTCAAGGACCTCGCCTACACGCCCGTGTGGATCCTGGACGTCGAGGTCCAGCCGGGCGGCCGCATCGCGCAGCCCGTCCCCAAAGGCTGGAACGCGTTCGCGTACACCCTCGAGGGCGCCGCCCGGTTCGGCACCGGCGCGGACGAGAGGAGCGTCGACCAGTACCACAACGTCGTGTTCGAGCGCGAGGGCGACCTGGTCGAAGTTTCGGTGCCCGAGGACGCCAAGAGCAGCGCGCGCTTCGTGCTGATTGCCGGCCAGGTCCTCGAGCAGGAGGTCGTGCAGTACGGGCCCTTTGTGCTGAGCAGCAAGGAAGAAGTGTACCAGGCCCTGTTCGACTACCAGACCCACTCCAACGGCTTCGAGAGGGCCAAGGACTGGCAGTCCGAGATTGGAAAGTCCATGGTCAACTAAACAAGCATTTTCCCTCTGCTTCCTTCGTGTATATAGCCAACCATTTCAATTTTCTGCATGTTTTTCAAAAGATACCAGATATAGACACGCTTAACGTCTGAGGGGCGTTTGGAACGAAGTAAAAAGAACAAGAAATAATAACAAATAAAACAAACGAGTTCGAATCATACAAACGTGTTAGCAATGGCCTTTGGGCTTCCTGACGGCGCGGAACTGATCCGGCAATGAGAGATACCACTGCACTTCCGACACCGCCTCGTCGTACCAGTGCGGATATCCCTCCCGGGGCGGTCGCACGCCTTCCCACGGCGTCTGGATACGATGGTTGTGCGACGTCGGTGACTTGGACCGCGGCATGGCGAAGCGCTTTGGTGCCACGTCGTTGGCCGTGCGACTCAAAGGCGCCTGCCGAAGAGATGATGGCGATGATAATGCTGTTGCAGCTGGAGAAGAGGCAGACAAGCGCGAAGTCTTAGAAGAGCTCCTAAGAGTGGTTTGTGTCTCCAGTGGCCCCGTCTTGGCCTCTTCCGCGAGAGCAGTAAGCTGCCACGGATCTTTGGGTTTCTGCGCTGCTGCACCTGGGTGTTTTGGCTTGCCCATGTTTGCGGCCTGGGGCAGTGAATTGTACAACGTTTCCTTGAGAGCCTGTTGGAAAAACGATACGGCCGCCCACTGTTATGTACCTTGCCGTGTAGTCATCGGGGGCTGCCGGAACCACTCTTCTCGTGGAAAGACTGTGCAGGCAGCGTCGCAATGAAGATTGACTCCAAATTTGCGTCTGGGCTCGTACACTGGTCGGAAAGCTGCCGCGTCAGCACCAGAGCAGGTTAGAGATGAGATGGACTTTGCGTACTTGACATCCTGTTTATGCACGTCTGCTGCCGCAGCCTCGCGGCGTGCGACTTTGTAATCCAAGCATGCGCGGACTCTTCGCTGAGAGGCCATTTCATGCTTCGGTCGATGTTGTACTGCATTAGGCCAGAAACTTCTGATTGGGCGGGTGTCTGCTTATTGGTGCATATTCCTGTGTGTCACAGTCTTCGGTGAGCCTCATCTGACAAGCCGGATTCTCAGCTGTCCTATGCCACCGCGGGAGCGTGGCAGAGAAGGCAACTGTTTGCTTGAAGCAATCTTTCCGGATCAATACCGAAAAGGAAACCCGCCTCTTTCAAACTTGATCATTTGATTGGTTTTTGTGAGCTGATGAAATGGAAATCGACGATATTGAATCTTATCTTCTGCCAAAGAATCTAGAGCATGAATGTTGAACTCTAGAATGGAAGCCCAACATTAAAAATGCTGCTACGCTGGGTTTGATATCACTTCCGCTAAAGCTCTCATTCTATTGTTCGCAGCTAAATCTTTGCACGGTCTCGGAATTCCTTTAGCATGTCTTCCTCGGCCATGACTAAATCGGCGCGAAAAGAGCACATGCTCGGCATCATACAAGAGAAGTAAAGTAGGAAGCATGGTAAATCAAGAAGTTGCTACATAGTCTAGAGCTCTGTGGATGAAAATGAGAGAGGAAAAACAAGCAACAGCCTTCCGACGAGCAAGAGCACAAGAAAGAGGGGGGAAATATAAAAAAAAAAAAAAAATAGAAAAGGGTCAAAGAAGTCCGTCGAAGCTTCTGCATTTGGTGGTAGGAAGGTTTAGCCACTCCCTGCGGAAGTGTTATCCGGGATCGTGAAAAGGCCCAGGAGACGTTTTATTTTGTGACAGCACCCATTGAACAAGTCGCAAACACCTCTCAGAGAAGTACGTTTTGTACTTGCTCGTTAAGATTGCCGTTGTTGGTGGGACAGCGACGCTCATGGGAAGGAAGTTTGGAGATAAACCATGTTTGGCAAGGTGTTGCAAAGCATGCACGATTCCGAGAAGGTATTCATAAATATCTCTTCGTCGATCCGTCTTTAAGGCATCCTTTTGCAGTCTTGTTTCCAGCGCCATTTCATTTGAGGTTGTGGCTATCTAATTAGCCTGATCATCGATGTACATCTCTCGTAAGGTGGAGGCTTCTTCGTGATCGCATTCGGATGCGCAACTACTAGCTGCTTTAGCATCACGGTCCTAACTAAATGCCCGAGAGTCCTTGACCGGAACTCAGATCTCAAGTATTTCCCCCATCTCAACACCAAAAGAAAAGAAAAATCGCTTCCATCAAAATTGTTTCGCTCGTTCAAAGAAACCGACTTGCCATGACGCTCCACATTGTGAACATCGGCAGCTCTTTTGCCGCAGGCCCCGGCCTTCCCCCGCAGGTCGACCAACACGCAGCCCGGTCCGGGGAGAACTACGCCAGCATCGCGACCCGCGCAGTCGGCGCCAAGCTCACCGACCTGAGCGTGTCGGGCGCGACCCTGCTCAACCTCCTCAGCGAGCCGCAGACGTCGCTGAGGGGAAAGACGTTTGCGCCCCAGATCAGCGAGATCCCAGGAGAAGCCGACGTCGTGCTGGTCCTCGGCGGCGGCAACGACATCCGCTACATTGGCGGGCTCTTCATGGACAGCTTCGCCGCGTACACGGCGTACCGCGTGGCGGCGCGGCTCTACAGCTGGGTCGCCGGCGGTGCCGAAGAGCCGCTGCCGAACATGGGCGTGGGGGAACTGGCCGAGCGGTACGGCACGGTACTAGATGCGATACATGCCAAGGCCCCCGACGCGCAAGTCATCGTCGTGGAATATCTCACCATGCTTGGCCCGGATGTCAAGCCCGGCGACGTGCCGTTTGATCCGAGCCTCCTCGACGGCCACAGGGCCAGAGGCGCACGCGTGCAAGAAGCAACAGCCCAGGCGGTTCGGGGCCGCGAGGCCTGGTGTGTGCGAATCCCCGTGGCTAGCGAGAGCACTGGGCACGGGCTGGGCTCGGCGGTGCCCTGGGTCAACGGCTTTGGCCTGAGAGAGTTGTACAACAAGTTTGCCTACCACCCGAACGCCGAGGGGATGAAGGCGGTCGCAGCAATGGTCGTCAAGCAGATCAAAGAGCTAGGCATCGCCTCGACGCCATCACAGGAGGCATGATGCAACATGGTCCTTTTCAGGTTGAACTCAAACTTGTCGATCGTGCTATCGTTTTCATTATACCGTAGCATTGGGATATATTGCCCATGGTCATGGGATATTGCCCCCACAAGGCAGAGAAGGCAGTCAACCAGAGTGCGGCTCATAAGCAGAGCGTCCAAATCGAGAACGAAAATATATCATGGTGGACCACACTAAAACCCACCAACCTAGATCGAATAAATGGTCTGATCTAGAACGATCGGTGTCTTCTCCTCTTGCGAAAAAAGACCAAGCTTCTTCATCCCGGTCATTGCGCAGCCATCAAGTCGAGGCCAAGATGGCAAGATCCGTGGACAATATGGGAGAATACAGGGTCCTGTGAATTCGTGATGATGGCGATATTGAACACCGAGATCCCGCTTCAAAGTGATCTTGGTCTTTCATCATGGTTCGGGCCTTCAAGGAACAGTTTTGCGCAGGCGTGAGACCGGGCCCAGGCCGTTGGGACCACGTTGGTAGTGCAAATTCTTATCCATTACCTACATTGTACCTGAACAGCCCAATGATGTTTGTCCATCCTCAAAGACAGGGCTGTCGAGCATGACGTCGAAAATTGGGCGTTTCTTATTTCCGTCGTGGATTCCATGTTATTCCGCCAATGGGCAAATAGATTACAAGCAGCGGTCAGGCTCGTTGCATGTTTGGAAGGGAATTCTCGCAGTTAGGAAATAAAACAAAAAGCTTTCCGCCGAAACTCCCTTTACTTAGGACCGCTGGGGGAATACGATGAGAAAAACAAGCCCGGAAGGGGCCGGAATTAGCGCTCCGTCTAGAAAGAGTTGGCTCTGTTTCAGGACCCTTGGCGCTCATTTCAGTGAAGCCCCCCTTAAGGATCCCTTCAACGGGCGCTTCTGTTAGCTCTCTGCATGCGCTACAAGGATCTGAACCCTGCCAAGCTTGGGGCTCTGCTCGCGTTTCTTGGCCGAAGCTTCTTCTTTTTGTGGGGGAGGCAATATACTCGATGTTTTGCTACCGGATTTCGGCAGGGATTCAACATTCCACAGCTCGCCTCCGCATCACCAACGTGCGCCCACATACGACTCACTTCCCTTGCCTACCATGGATCGTGGCTCACCTGGGTTCACTGGGACTAACTCGATCGATGCCGGATGCGCAGAGGACGGGCACCAGAAAGATCCCGACCCTTAATCAATCCCCCACTCGTCCAATATATGCCTGGCAGAGGCTTTCGCAATCGACGCTCCCCCAATTATAGCCAGCGGTCCATGATCTATCCATAATCCATCCCTGGTGCCTAGTAGTATCGGACCATCTCGAGATGCAGGGCCAAGCTTTGCGGCAATCGCTCGCCAAGCTGCCAGTGTCATCGTTTTTATAAAGATCCAAGACTTCCAACCCAGGCCCAATATGAACTCCCGAACTCGGCATCGGCACTCAACTTCTTCACTTCATTCATTCTTTGGAGGCTAGTCCTTCTCTTATACCATACTGCAAAGCTAGTCTCATTACAGTCTTTACTTCCACACTTACACTCACTTCAACCTCTATCAAGATGCGTTCCGCTGTCGTCCTCTCTCTGCTGGCCTCCAGTGCCCTCGTAGCAGCAGCCCCCAAGTCTAACAAGACTACCACGAGCTCGTCGAGCAAGGCTACCTCGACCTCCACGGCCAAGAGCTCTTCTTCCACCAAGGCTGCCTCTACCTCCAAGTCTTCCTCCAGCAGCTCCGCCACCAAGACTTCTTCCAGCGGTTCCACCTGTACCTTTACCGATGCTGCCGCCGCCAGTGCCAGCAAGACCTCTTGCTCTGACATTGTCCTCAGCGGTATCACCGTTCCCGCTGGCGAGACTCTCGATCTGACTGGCCTGAACAGCGGAACCACTGTAAGTATATGAGCCATGTGCTGTGATTTTTCTTAGACAAGACTCAAGAATCAGAGCTAACTCTGAACAAGGTCACCTTCGAGGGTACCACCACCTTCGAGTACGAGGAGTGGGAGGGTCCTCTCATCAGCGTCTCCGGTACCTCCATCACCGTGACCGGTGCCTCTGGCCACACCATTGACGGAAACGGCGCCAAGTGGTGGGACGGTGAGGGATCCAACGGAGGCAAGACCAAGCCCAAGTTCTTCTACGCCCACAGCTTGAAGCAGTCGACCATTACTGGCCTCAACGTCCTCAACACCCCCGTCCAGGGCTTCTCCATCAACAGCGCCACCGACCTGACGCTCCAGGACATCACCATTGACAACTCGGCTGGCGACGGCGACGACGGCGGCCACAACACCGACGCCTTCGATGTCGGCTCGTCGACCGGCATCCGCATCATCGGCGCCAACGTCAAGAACCAGGACGACTGCCTGGCCATCAACTCGGGCAGCAACATTGAGTTCACCGGCGGCACCTGCTCGGGCGGCCACGGCCTGTCCATCGGCTCCGTCGGCGGCCGCAGCGACAACGATGTCGACGGCGTCTACATCTCGGACTCGACCATCAGCGACTCGGAGAACGGCGTGCGTATCAAGACGGTCTCGGGCGCCACGGGCTCGGTCAACAACGTCACCTACAGCGGCATCACCCTGAGCGGCATCACCAAGTACGGCATCGTCATCGAGCAGGACTACGAGAACGGCTCGCCCACCGGCACCCCCACCGACGGCGTCCCCATCACCGACCTCACCCTCACCGACGTCACCGGCACCGTCAGCGGCGGCGACAACATCTACGTCCTTTGCGCCTCGGGCGCCTGCTCCGACTGGACCTGGTCCGGCGTCTCCGTCACCGGCGGCGACGCCAGCTCCGACTGCGAGAACGTTCCCTCCAGCGCTTCTTGCTAAGCGCCTGGTCTGCGGACGTGGTGGAGATTGGATTGATCTTGGGAGGTTTCCACGGTCGATCGGAGGTGAGCAGTGTGTGGAGTTTTATTCTTGGGGAATGGGATGCATCTCGCCTTGTAGACGTATCCAACTAGTACCCATTTATTCTGTATATACTTGACTGGCTATTTTTTGTACATTGCCGTTATAAAAAAAACATAGAGAGAAATATTCAGCACAGGCCTGGCGTCAAATATTCACATCTGTTTGGACACACAGTTTGAGAAAAGAAAAGTGACTTTTACAAATCATAACCCGAGCACCTTTTCGCCCCTCTTGGACCGCCACTTGTTCGTCGACGCAAAGAGCTCCGCGCAGCCCCAGACGAGCCAGCCGTACTTTTCGAGGAACGGCAGCGTCGCCTCCCAGCCGCTCGGGTCAGCCGAGTCGCCCCAGACGATGAGGAATGGCGTGTGCGCGGCGTCCCGGTGGCACACCTCGGCGAGGTCGAGCACGAGCTCGTCCTCGTCCAGCAGGCCCGCGCGCACGGCCCGGATGGCCCGCTCGCGCATCAGCGGGAAGGGCACGAGGTCGATCCAAGGGTGGTGGTGCACCTCGTACTGGACGGGCGTAGGCCGCAGGGCCCCCGGCCATGCTTCCTGGTCCGGCAGCGGCAGGGCGCCCGGCTGGCTGAACGGCGAGACGGCGTCGTCGGCGCAGACGCGCTCGTTGGGCAGCCCGATGAGCGTCGCGTTGCGAGCCAGCGCGTTGAGAACGTTAAGCTTGATCAGCAAGCCCAGCTATGTAACAAATGGTGTCAGTCAGTTCTCTCAATATGAGACGTGTAAGAGCAACATGGGGTGTTGGGAAGCAGAAAAGCCGTGTCCGAGTTGCATCTCGATAGACGTGCCAGGGAAAGAGATGCAAGGCCGGACACTGACCTGATTCGGCCGCGGTGTTTTCAGCGTGTACTGCTCGTACGCCTCGCGCGTGAACCGGAGCACGTCGTCGCGCCACTGCGGCACTATCAGCATCTTGTAGCCCTCCGAGAGGGCCACAGGGACGGCTTCCGTAGAGACTTCCTCGATGGGCTCGGTCTCGTCATTTTTGGTGTCTCTCGTTCTTGTTTCTGCTTGGCTGGCCGCCTCGAGAAGTTCTCGATAGATTGCGACCGTCCTTTGTGTTCTGACACTTTTGTTCTTTCGTTGGCCTGCCACACCGCGCCCAGCGTACAGTATCAGCTCTCCGAATACAGTTACTGAGCATCATCAGCTTCATTGCCTTATACTTACGGTATGCTCTCTGGTTGAGCCTGTTCTGCAGCTTTCTTCTCTCGGATGTGCTCGTAGCGCCCGTCCAATCCTCATCTTGTGACTGAACGTGGTGCTGCTGAGGCATGGCCTGCAGAGCTAACGGCGAGCTTGGCATCGAATCATCCTTGCCGGCGATCTCCATGGTGTCTGACGAGATCGGCGGACGTCTTGCTGTTGGTGGTGCACCCACCGTACGATTGTTGCTGCAACCTGCTTACTATATATACTTGGGGATGGTATGCGAGAAATGATTTATGACCGACGGCGCTATGGCAGTGAAGTCAAGAATCAAAATGTCCCTCATCTTACGGAGGAGTTTGAAGTGAAGGCTTCAACTTGGGGATGTACATTGTAAGCAGGTTGCATTAGCGCAACTGTCAAGGAGTGGGGTTGAGGGTGACTATAATCTCATATGATGAGGTATAACCCAACTTGAACTGTATACATGATCTGTAAGAGAGAAGGTGTTTGATAATAGCTTAGTGGTCAACTTTAACACTTGGAACCCCTCACAAAACCACGACTACACAATATTCGTCACCGACCGACCATTGCTGGAGATCGCGAATCTGATTTATAGCATGGATCATATCAAGTTAAGGAAGAAGGAAGACAAGGTATTTTCGGACTCGACACTTGCACGCAGAGTCATGATTAGAGATCACCGACAACTGACGAAATAGATTAAATATGAAAGACACTGCGAGTAAAGGGAAGGCATACAAAGCCAAAATCAACTTCTATCCTTGCATGATATCTGTTAACCATTCCTAATTGTTCATTGCAATCACGAGTTCCGACACGCTCTGCTCAGCACCGTATTCCATCCAATCCACCGAAACCACATTGAACTTGGCATTGGCGCCACCGTGCTGAGCCAGGAACCCGGCAAGCGACGCGTTCGCCTGTGATGCTATGTCCTGCCTTGCCCATTTCCGCACGCCGGTGAGGTGTATGAGGACCGTCTGCACAATGGTCGGCAGGTCGGGCTCCAGGACCCAGTCGACAGACCACAGCGGAAAGTCCAAGTCCGAGTGGCACCTTAGGCCAAGCCCCTGCTGCGCGTAGAGGTCGTCGACGGTCTTGCACCGCTCCGCGGCACCGCTCCCGAACCCGCCCGTCGCTCCGACGTAGCCGTCCGTGTTGGTGATGACGTCGGCGAACGCGTAGGACCGCCAGTCGAGGTTCATGAACATGACCTTGGGGGCGCCCTGCGTGATGTCGCCGACCGCGGCCTCGGCCAGGATCTGGAAGTCGAAGCACGGCTGGCCGAACGAGTCGGGCTCGTGGTACAGGTACTCGGGCTCGACGTAGGCGCTCACCATGGCGGCGAAGCGCTCGGGCACCTGCGGCGGGTGGTCGGCGAAGTTGGTGCCCCGGACGGCGGCGAAGACGAGCTCGCCCGAGCCCGGGTGCGCGCCGACGAAGAAGCGGATCTGCGCGAGCACGTCGGCGAAGCGCGGCCCCCGCAGCAGGTGGTGCGCGTAAAACTCCCCGTCGCGCGCGTCGTAGTAGACCCGGAAGTCGAGGTGCCGGATCCCCGACTGCAGCTGCTCGAGCACGCTGCGGTCCTGCGTGCGCGCCACCGCGTTAACCGCCTGTCCCATGACGAAGTTGTGGCAGTACGGACCGACGTACAGCGGGTTTCGGCGCTGCGGCGGTATGCAGATCGGCCACCGCCCACTGATGGGCGACGCGTGGCCGCTCAGGTTCCAGAGAAACTGCACTCTCGGGTCGACCATCTGGCTCATTACCGAGGTGAGCCCATATGTCGCACTGCCGTGGGTACCGGGGATTTTCAGACGTCCCATCTTCCTCCCCTGGATCTGAGGCGTGGACATCCAGATGCTCAGATCAGTTCCCAGGGGAGGCCGAGACAGCTTGACCACCTTCTTTCTGGGGTATGCGAGAACCGAGGAGCCAAAACGCAGACTATGGATCAGACTCGATGCATACTTTGTCTTCGGGTTTGGAATCCCAATCGCTTCGCCGAGGAGGGTGTTTATAATGCCGATTATTGCTGTGTTGAATATGGTATTCAGAAAGCCTGCCACTCTGAATGGGGTGGCGCCGATAGAGAATAGGTTTGCAATCAAGGGAAACAGTGCCTCCAAGATGCCGATTATTGTACCGGACAGGTGGTAGTCTCCCAGAGAGCATTGTAGAGCTGTGACATGTGGCTTCGTGTGAAAGGCCAAATCGATCTGAGCCTGTACGTAAAGAAACAAGTCCGTGATGGAGAGGTTCAGACTCCCCGTCTGTCCATTGATAGTCTGGGAACCTGTAAGGTAGCCTTCGCTCACCCGAAAGATGGCATTGAGATTCCATAAGTTACTGCTTCCGCCAGACTTTGGCAGGATCCCGGCATATGTACACTGTAAAGAATTCGGGTCTAGCTGCAAGCTTGTGATGATCAAGTTGTTATTGTCAGAAAGCTTGATGTTGACGGAGTTGGATGATATATAATTAATGATCGCAGGAAGATTTGCCTGCAAGACGCTGTTGATCAAGGGCGCGAGGACGCCTGGCCCGTTGAAGAACCAGAAGTTATAGTCGCCGCCGGTGGTCGTTGGGCGCCCTGGAGCGAGGACTGCGCCTGCCTTGCCACTTTGCAACTGTTGAGGCACTGCGCCGGTCGTGTGCATTGGGCTCTGGCCCACGAGAACGCGCATCTTATCTCCCGACTGGAAGCAGATGTCGAAGGAAGACTGGCCTGGCCAGGCGCCTGCATCTACACAGCCAGAAGCATTGCCCCCCGAGGATATCATGTTTGGGCTGGGAAACTCATCCGACATGTTGTCATTGTTGTCCACGATCACCGTGATCTGTTGCGGGCAGTCGTTAAATATGGTCATCTTGGCATCGGAAAGTTGCTCCTTGCTGCCCACGGCCCGGAGGGCCCTCGGCCCAACACTCGTTCGAACCATCTCCTCTAAGACGATGCTACCGAATTGTCATGACTTTGTGAGAAATCTCAAACGATGAAGTCATGTGATCGATCTGGAATGAAAAACAATATTAGATGCAAGAAGTGGTGCCCCGGCCATGTATTATATTCCACATACAACAATAGGAACATATACCAATCTCGCCAACGAATGAAGTCTAGATGAGACCCGTGGCGATTTGGGACGGCACAGGCCGATCAATGACGGGAAAAAGAAATTATCACAAGTTTGTTGGCATTTAGGTTCGCAGGCCGTGCCCCATAGATAGATAGGACCATAGAAGAATTCTACTCCTTCAAACCAATTAACATCGAAGCAGGTCCTCTCGCGGGATGTTCGAACATCAAAGACACGGGAAGAGAAGCAGCGCGATTCTTTTATCCACCTTTTAACTTTCGTCGGCAACCATGAAATCTACTATTCATGCTGCATCTGTACGCGAAAGCGATCCCGGTGAGTGCGACAATTGCTCTCATCGAGCAACGAAGCCTACGATTGTCATTTCCGATTATCATTCAGATACGATTTGACTTGGCAATTCCACCTTGACTTGTGATACGGCTTCGGTCGTCAATTTCGCATGCCACGTCGCACGGTGCTTTCTTGCTATTAGATCTCCGACGATATGAGAAATAGTGGAAGCGGGTTTTTCCAGACAGTTCAAAGTGTCACCACTCGATCATCCTAGCCGGAACATCTTTCTGCAGGGCCCCGTATGAGTGTGTATCGATCAGATCCATAGAGCTTTAGGTAGAGAACTTAGAATATAATTAGCCGCCCTGCAACCACTGACCAGAAATGCTCTCCCCACGAAAGCCTCGTGCGATGAAATCTTGCACTTGAACTCGCTGAATATCTGTCTGGAGGGCCCCAGTATGATACTATTCCGCACCGGCCATGGTCCCGGCCCAAGCATATCGGTGGAGTCGACGGTCTTGGAATCTCACGATGGTTCCCACTCTATCACAACCAAGCTCGACACCACTCATTAAGTGCCCCACGACGCAGAAATGGGACACATGAGAATAAATCAGGACAAATGTCACTAAGACGAACACGACAAAGCGTCGTAGCAAAAGAATTGTATGTACTATGATAAGAGCACATCTTCCAAGATCCGCATCTATAGTGTAGCGGTTATCATTCTTGCCTTCCAAGCATGAGACTCGGGTTCGACTCCCGATGGATGCAATGTCCATCACCCGGATAACTTTTTGCGCTTTTCGCGACTTTTTGCGACGTATCCTGTTTATGGCTATGTGATCTATTTCGTACATTTGAATTGAAGCAGCTCCTTCATATTTCGTTGATCGATAACTGATCTTACCCTGGTTGTAAGAGGAGACAAGTGAATTGCTGTGAGTATATCACATTCAGCGTGGATGAATTGATTGTGGTTGGGGGAGATTCGACGTTCTGTCCGTATGGTCGCACTTTGCGAACCTCCGCGAACATACCACAGCAATTGACGGAGAATAACAGCACGGCATCAATGTAAATATTACACGCTCAGCTGGGACAATGGCCTGCAAATGAGAAGCATCCAAGCCATGCCAGGAATCACAAGCCGGAGTATATCGTTTGAGGTACTCCGTATAGTCAATGTTCTATGGTCGCACCTTCCAAACATGTACTTCGTACGGAGATGCAACAATTGACATGCCTGGTACTTGACGCATATCTACTTCAAAGGACGTTCTTCCCACAGAGTTCAATCGTACACTCAAAGGCCATCTGGACCAGTAAGTTGCCAAAAACTCGATTTGCAGCGAAAAGTGCAGCGACGTACAAAGCCATTCATGCGCAACACGTTGCATTCCACCCGTCGGAACTTTTGAGCAGCGTGTTTTACTGGCTCGGTGCTGTCTGACCAAGAACTCAAAGGGGAAGTTTGATGTATCTTTGTACTCTGTACCGCGGTAAGCTTTGCGAAGACGTGCTTCTTCTTTGGCCTCTTTTATATATCAAAAACTTGATAAGACTACTCTGCAAAAATAACACAAAAGCCTTTCGGAAAGTCTTGTGTATTGTCAGTTCGAATTCTGTCCGAAGTTTGTATAGAAAACAATATGTACGGAGACCTAATCATGATTTGATCTGGAGAGGGCTTGTCAGAGAAATCTGGTAACAAGAAGTAGGATTCTGGTCACAAAGCCATGCAGATTAGCGGGGCTATGGCCAAGCCATCCCTGCTGCAAGTCGAAGAAAGCGGAGCCCCCGAGACCCTTCGGGGATTGATGGGCTGGGCTGTGGGATTCCCCCCCAGCTCTAAAGTTCTTTAAAGATAGATCCCCGCGGCCAGTTTCTTGTCTTGTCTTCTTCTTCTTTTCTCCTCAACCTCCCAGGATACCACCATCTTGGGCTTCATCATCCTCCGCCGTCTTCAAGGCAGACGGCGACTTGAACAATCCCTCTAGAATTTAATCAAGTTTCTCACCCGACCTCGAGTGGAGGTCGAAACAACATACAGAGATGTCTTTCTCCATCGCAACCTACTACTACGTCCCAAGCCAGCTCCTTGGCATCTTCGAGCCAACATAACCTCGCGCCGTGGGAGATCTCCGTATTCGAGCCCTCGGAATTCTTCCACTATGGTGTCGGGGTAGGGGGCCTCCACCCAGACCTGCATCTGAATCTCAACAATAACAACAATAGCGATGCTCTGGGTGTGGGCAGCTCCCTGTCTGACAATTGGCTCACGGGTGTCGTCGACAATGGCAGCTTCGGCGGAGTGGATTTGACTGGGCTGGATTGGTCCGAGGGCGCCCGCCCGGCGCCGTTACCAGATTTTGATCTTTCACAAGTGTTACAGAATGATGTTCTAGGTGAGCTCTTATCATCTATCTCATAACACACAAGTCATCCTAACCACATTCTTCAGACCACATCTTGACTACCACCATGCCTCCATCGGCATCCATGACAGTCACTACCATGCCGTCTTCGGCAAACGTCACGCCCATGCAGCAATCCCCCTCTTCCACACTATCTAATGAATTTTATCCCGAGACCACTCCTCCAATCTCTGGTACGGAGTCTCAGAAGCGAAAGCGTTCGCCGCCTGTAGACCCCGAGACGGCTATCAAGCGTCAGCGAAACAACATTGCTGCGCGGAAATACCGTCAGAAGAAGATTGATCGTATCAGCGAGTTGGAGGCCGAGTTGAAGGAGATCAAGGATGACCGCGACGATCTGCGGGTTCGTCTCGCACGTCAGGAGGCCGAGGTTGCTGCGCTAAAGAGTTTGTTCAAGATCAAGGCTGGTATGGATGCATGATGTGTTAGCAGAGTACAAGTAGTGTAGCTTGGGATGAATCAATGATCTTATCAGTTGCACCATCAGTCGATGTCGGCTCTTGCTTTCTCGCTCATGTGTCTCTTGTGTGAAAGAGTGTTCATTTCGGCAAAGGGAACGTGATTTTTTAATCACAGTGCTGGAGACCGTTTGATTCGTTTAGTTGAACATTTACTCACCATACCACACCGAACTCGACAGATTTCTATGTTTCGCGATACTCGGCGTCTGTATCGCAAGTCAAGTATCAAGTCCTATCCAATATCCATTGATTTGTCGAAGTTCAATAATGGCAGAAGTATCATTGCCGGTCGTCTAGGATCATCGCATCTCAATCGCATAGACAGAGATCTCTTTATATAGTCATTCTATCATGACTTCTACACAATGCTATGGAATTCAGCATCATTTCCCATCATACCTACACCATAATGATATACAGAGACTCCAGTTTCTGTACAAAAGGGAGCATTCGGGCCATCTGGGGGAAGCGAAGCAACCCCTGGAGAATGTGTTACCTGACTCTTGTGACCGAGTAACATATTGCTGACGGGGATCGTCGCGCTTCGGCAAGCCCCAAGCCCATAAGCTGCATGATCAATTATGATTCATCCCCGCTAAGCCGTCTTGGTTAGCTCCGCCCACCTTGGCCAAGCCCCTTCCCATGCCCGTGGACTTCTGGGCTCTTCCCCTCTGCTTCTGCTATGCTCCAGTTGTGCAAGGCTGGTGCAATGTTACATGTGGGGAAGGTCTTGCACAGTTGAAGCATTGCGCGTTGTGCTGTGCTGCTGCTGCTGCTGCTGCTGCAAAGCCGACCATAGTCACTGCGCATACGCATAGTCCGGGCAGCGCCTAGGACCGCCAGCGGAAACCCCACAACAAGACAACGGCAACAAGTCGCATCTTCCTATGCCTTCATCATGATCAACGCCGTTCTGGTCTTCAACGGCCAAGGTCAGCCCCGCCTGACCAAGTTCTACACCCAGCTGGTCAGCCCAAACCTCTTCCATTTGGGGAACTTGGAAGTACCGCTGCGAGTACTGGTAGCTAACCGTTGATTACAATGCGCAGGACACCAGCATCCAGCAGCGCCTCATCAGCGAGATCTTTACCCTCGTCTCTAACCGACCAGACGGTGCCTGCAACTTCCTGCCGCTCCCGCCCATCCTCGCCGCCTCGGGCACCTCGCACTCGGCGTCGGAACCGCACAATGACGTCCCGTCGCTCGTCACCTATCGCAACTATGCGACCCTCTACTTCATCGTCATCTCCACCTCGACCGAGTCGCCGCTCGCCCTGCTGGACCTGATCCAGGTCTATGTCGAGTCCCTGGACAAGCTGTTCGAGAATGTCTGCGAGCTGGACCTGATCTTCAACTTTGAGACCCTCCACGCCGCGCTGAGCGAGATGATCGTGGGAGGGGTCGTCATCGAGACGAACCTCGACCGCATCGTCGCCGGGGTGAAATCGCAAGGAACCGTCGCGAAGCGGCCGGTCAACGAGACTAGGAGTACCGGACTCGGCGCTGGACTCGGCGGAACCTTTGTCTGGCCCGGACGGTGATGACAAGAAGAGGAAAACCACTACACGAAAAAGACAAGCATGCATGCATTGGCGGTGTTCTCGGAGTTACGGCATGGGTCACTTCTTGGATGCAGGAAAAAGGCCTCATCACAGAATTATTCCGTCAACGAGGAAACGTTGTTCTGGATCTGGCATATATATTACACTTCAAAATCAGCCCTTCCCATCGCCAAACGCCTCATGATGCAGTAGTGATTCTTTTTTCGTGGCATGTACAGCGCAAATGGTCTCGCTACTCGCCGTTTCTTCGTTCGTATCGCTTCGAGGGGGAGAACGACTCCAGGGCTGCCCAGAATTTGTTGCGCAACTATGGGAGTACTTAGCGGTTGTTAACGGAAGGAAGAATGCTGGAAATACTTACACCTTGGAATGGTTGATGCTCGGTATTCCAATCCATGAATAATATGCTATACACAGTCACGCCTACAGGAAGTGTTGAGCCATGGTTCGAGGAGAAGTGGCAGTCTCGCAACTCACCTGTCACAGTCACCAACTGAGCCATCTTGACGTACTTGTCCCATCGTGGCCGTGCCGTAGCCAGCTTCACCCTGCGCTTGTACTTTTTCTCGAACCGAAACTGCTCCTTCTGCGACAGCCTGGAGAAGTCGGGTGGCCAAGTCTTCCTTGGTTTGCAGCGAGGTGTGTTGTATATGGCGGCGCTGGGCGGCGATGGTGTGGTACTCTTCAACTTGGAAGGAAACGGGCTCGTCGCGCTTCGGCGCGCAAGAGTTGCGAACATGATGGTTCTTCTCTATACCTCCTAATTCTTTGGATTGGGAATATCGCTGGAAGAGATGTAGGTATTATCGATCGCTCCAATGCTTGCGAAACTACCCGAAATGGCCTCGAGATTTGCGACAAACCGAGTAATAATCCTCGAATGGAGCAGGCGGCCTTGACGTATCGAAAAGCTGCTGCTTGCTATGCGAAAGTGGTTTTGTGGCTTGAGCACGACTGAGATGGAGCACAGCCGCAGCATAAAAAGCCAAGCTAACTCGATATGCAGTCGTTTATGCACGCATAAAGAGCCCCTCCATTTTTTGGTCCCGATGCGACGGCCATTGATTTCGACCCCGCGGGACACTTTATTGCAGCGCATCGAATTTTGGTTGAGTCAGAGCAGCCACTGGAACAACACTTTAGCAGCCCAGATCGCGCGTCAGGCTCGAGTCTTGTTCTTCTCTTTGACTCCTACGCTCACTGTTGTTTTTGTCTAGGCGTCGCATGAGGACGCATAGATAAGTGTCCACGCCTTCGAAGTCCCGAGAAGTAAAAACAGAGCGGTCGGATCGACCCAAATTTATTTCTCGATCATGGCTGCCACCTCCGTCTCCAAGGCCCTCGAAGGCCTGACCGTGTCCAAGACCAAGGAGTTGAAAGGAGTAAGGAATACCGACGGCGGGTTTTATCTATTCAAAATGGACACACTGACACATCCTAGACTGAGAAACGAGACTCTCTGATCGCAATTGAGAAGAAGTACCAGCACAAGTGGGAGCAAGATGGCGTCTTCCAGCCCGATGCCCCTTCGACCAAGGACATCCCTCTCCACACGATATCCGCCGCCGAGCTCCGCGAGAAATACCCCAAGTTCTTTGGAACCATGGCCTATCCTTACATGAACGGTACCCTGCACGCCGGCCACTCCTTCTCCATGTCCAAGATTGAGTTCACTGCTGGTTATGCGCGTATGCAGGGCAAGCGAGTCCTGTTCCCCATGGGTTTCCACTGTACCGGTATGCCGATCAAGGCTTGCGCCGACAAGCTCGTGAATGAGGTCAAGCTGTTCGGCCAGGAGTTTGAAAAGTACAAGGATGACGAGCCCGTTGTCGAGGAGCAGCCCGTCGCCCCTACCAAGGCCGCCAAGGAGGATCCGACCAAGTTCAAGGCGACCAAGGGCAAGGCCGCGGCCAAGACGGTCAAGATGAAGTACCAGTTCCAGATCATGCAGGCAATTGGCATCCCTCTCCAGGAGATCCACAAGTTTGCTGATCCCCAGTACTGGCTCGAGTTCTTCCCGCCCCTGTGCCGCCGCGATCTCACCAACTTTGGTGCCCGTATCGACTGGAGACGATCCTTTGTCACCACCGACGCGAACCCTTACTACGACGCATTCGTGCGCTGGCAAATGAACCGCCTCAAGGAGCTGAACAAGATCAAGTTCGGCAAGCGTTACACCATTTACTCCATCAAGGATGGCCAGCCATGCATGGACCACGACAGATCTGAGGGTGAGGCCGTCGGTCCCCAGGAGTACACTGCTCTCAAGCTGAAGGTTCTCGAGTGGGCACCCAAGGCTGAAGAGACTCTCAAGGGCAAGATCCCCGCTGGTGGAAATGTCTTCATGGTGCCAGCCACCTTGAGGCCAGAGACCATGTACGGACAAACGTGCTGTTTCGTCGGCCCCAAGATCACCTACGGTATCTTCAAGGCTTCCGAGAACGAGTACTTCCTGGTGACCGAGCGCGCTGCTCGCAACATGGCGTACCAGGGTACTTTTGCCACTGAAGGCAAGATTGAAAAGGTTGCCGAAGTCCAAGGTTCGGACCTTGTTGGAACTCTTGTGAACGCACCTCTTTCTCTTCACAAGGAGGGTGTGCGAGTTCTGCCCATGGAGACCGTTCTCCCCACCAAGGGAACTGGTGTTGTCACGTCAGTGCCCTCTGACAGCCCTGATGATTTTGCGACCGTAACCGACCTCGCCAAGAAGGCCGACTACTACGGTATCCAGAAGGAGTGGGCCGAGCTCGAGATCTTCCCCATTATCGACACACCGACATATGGAGACCTGTGCGCACCCGCCCTGGTCAAGCAGTTGAAGATTGCTTCGCCCAAGGACACCAAGCAGCTGGAGGAGGCCAAGGAGTTGGCATACAAGGAGGGTTTCTACCAGGGCACCCTGAAGGTGGGCGAGTTCAAGGGAGAGAAGGTTGAATCGGCCAAGCCCAAGGTCCGCCAACAGCTTATTGACGCCAAGGAGGCTTTTGCCTACTCGGAGCCTGAGCGCAAGGTTGTCAGCAGGTCCGGTGACGACTGTATCGTGTCTCTCATGGACCAGTGGTACCTCGACTACGGTGAGGAGTCATGGAAGCAGACCGCCCTTGGATGGGTTGCCAACACTGATGGCAAGGGTCTCAACACCTACACTGGCGAGACCAAGAACCAGTTCGAGGGAGTACTCAACTGGCTCAACCAGTGGGCATGTGCCCGATCGTTTGGTCTTGGCTCCAAGCTGCCTTGGGACCCGCAATTCCTGGTTGAGAGTTTGAGTGACAGCACCATCTACATGGCATACTACACTGTTGCACACATTCTCCACAAGGACATTTTCGGTCGTCAAAAGGGTACTGGCAATGTCGGTGCCGAACAAATGAGCGACGAAGTCTGGGACTACATCTTCTGCAGAAGGGAACTGGGCGACGACGTTCTCAGCGGCTCCAAGATTCCCAAGGAAACTCTCGAGGCCATGCGTCGCGAGTTCGAATACTTTTACCCTCTGGACCTCCGAGTATCTGGAAAGGATCTGATTCCCAACCATTTGACCTTCTTCCTGTACATCCACTTGGCCATCTTTCCCCCTGAGTACTGGCCCAAGGGTATCAGGGCAAACGGTCACTTGACCCTGAACGGAGAGAAGATGAGCAAGTCGACCGGTAACTTCATGACTCTGGATGATATGCTGAAGAAGTACGGTGCTGATGCGACACGTATCGCCCTGGCCGATGCTGGTGATGGTGTCACAGACGCCAACCTGGAGGAGGATGTCGCTGACAACAACGTTCTGCGTCTGTTTAACCTCAAGGAATGGTGCGAGGAGGTGGTCAAGGATCAGGACCAGCTCAGAACTGGCGAGCTCAACTCGTTCCAGGACGCCTTGTTCAACAACGAGATGAACTCTCTCGTCGCTGAGGCCCAGAAGCACTTTGAGAACACGGATTACAAGCTGGCTCTCAAGGCTGGTCTCTACGATTTTACCAATGCCCGTGACTTTTACCGCGAGGCTTGCAACTCCGCAGGCATCAAGTTGCACAAGGATCTCGCCCTCCGCTACATCGAGTACCAGGCTCTTCTGTTGACGGTTGTCGCACCTCACTGGTCAGAATACATCTGGCTGGAGGTTCTCAAGAAACCCGAGACCATCCAAAATGCCTTGTTCCCCACTGTGCCTGCTACGGACGCCGGTCTCACGGCCGCCCGTGAGTACGTCCGTGCTACTTCTTCAAACGTCAACTCGGCCGAAACAGCTCAGCTCAAGAAGAAGGCCAAGGGTAAGGAGACCACATTCGACCCCAAGAAGCCAAAGAAGCTTACAGTCTTCGTCACCGACCGCTTCCCCGCCTGGCAGGAGAAGTACATTGATCTGCTGAAGGAGGAGTGGGATCCGTCCAGCAAGACCTTCAAGGACGAGAAGGGACTGAGTGGCAAGGTTGGCAAGATGGGCGAGATGAAGAAGGCCATGCCATTCGTGCAGAACCTCAAGCGCCGTCTCCAAGTCGGCGAACCGGCGGACAAGGTTCTTGAGCGCAAGTTGGCCTTTGATGAGCTCCACGTCTTGAAGGGGATGATTCCGGGTCTCAAGAAGACTGCCGGCCTCAAGGCCATCGAGGTCATCCTGGTGGAAGAGGGTGGCAAGAAGGGCAAGATTGTCGCCGGCGATGGCGAGGGTGAGAAGGAAGGTCTACCGCCTCAGGCAGAGAGCGCGGTGCCCGGCTCGCCAAACTTTGCGTTTGAAAACGTGGAATGATTGGCCCATAGGTTTCGTTGATAAAAGGTAGACAATATAAAGAGAACAAATGGAAGATTTACAGCACTTTTGATAAAGGTTACCATGGCTTGATGCACTGTAGCTCGCGGAAACGGGTCGAGTCCCGACAGCCTGGATGCGCTTACCAACTTGGTCAGGAGCCCCGAAGCTGTCTGCTGATTCTCACCTCAAGTCAACCTACGAGTATGGGTACACAGGCTGTGGGCTCGCCTCGCTTAACCGGGGTCCCGAGGGTAAGATGGGACTGGATTGGTCCTCGACACCAACGTGAATCGAATGCATGTAGAAGCCCTCCACATCGTGATCACTATCGCCGCGGCTGCATCACGCTCGATGGCTTTGCCACCACGGGCTTTCGACATTTGATTTTCATTACTCGCAGTCTGTAGAGCACCTCTCAGCACTCGGAAATAGCCCTCATTATAACTCGGAATTCGTGATACATCATGGAGTGGCCGCCGACTAACCAACAGCCTGTCCAACGGGATGACGACTTGCATCCTGGGCAAAGTGATGCGCGCTTTGAGGCTACCGATTTCCTGCTCAATACGGAGCACGACAACCACAAGTCCACTGGCACTTCGATCATGGAAGCAGGCTCCATCTACGACCTGAACGGGCGTACGTACCAAGGGTACCGGGAAGGAAAGTACTTTTTGCCAAACGACCCAGTACGTCGTAACTCCAAAGCAATACAGTTGATGTCTATAACACTAATCGGTACCCTCTCACACGTAACCAGACCGAGCAAGACCGCCTGGACTTCCAGCACGCCGGGCTGACCATCCTGCTCGGGGACAAGCTGTCGTGGGCGCCGTTCGCAAGCACGCCGCGCAACGTCCTGGACGTCGCCACGGGCACGGGGCTGTGGGCCATGGACTTCGCGCGCATGTATTCGGCCGCCAGCGTCGTCGGCTCGGATCTGTCCCGCATCCAGCCCGCGGACAGCAAGCCGGATAACTGCCAGTTTGTCCAGGAGGACGCCGAGGAGCCTTGGGTGCATCCGAGGAACCATTTTGAGTAAGTTCATGGTATGCGGCGCCTCGCAACAGTGCGTTTCCTATCCACTTCTTTCCAGATACGAAAGCACAAGTGCAGAGATGCTGGGAGGTTTTGGTAGTTGACTCATGTGATCTTTGCCCCCAATATCTACGTCCACTTCCGCCTGGTGACAACGTGCTTCGACCGCCCCCAGACCGTCATACAGCACGCCTACGAGAGCCTCGCGCCCGGCGGGTGGATCGAGTTCCACGACACGGGCCCGCTGCTCCTCGGCGCCGCGGGCACCGTCGCCGAGCGCACCTGGCAAATGCTGGTCGAGGGCGCCGCGGCCATGGGCAGGGATATTCAGGTCGCGCGGCACTACAAGGAATGGCTTGTCGAGGCCGGCTGTAAGCTTTTCTCTTGAAACTACTTTCTCTGGACTCCTTTGCTTGGTGACTAATGTGAAGGTCTTGACGTTTTCAAAGTCACGGACGTCCAAGAGCACCAGATACCGTGGCCGATGAACGGGTGGCACCACGACCCGTGGATCAAAGAGGCCGGGCGCTACATGCAGCGCATGCTGCTGGACAACGCCCGCGGCATGGCGTACAAGATGCTGCAGGGCAGGTGCCTCGCGCCGGGCGAGATCGAGGCGCAGATCAATCATTGCAAGGAGAAGTTTCGGGACGAGAGTATCCATGGTTATTGGCCTTTGTAAGTTCACAAGAAGGGGATTATGTGTTCCGTCGTTGAATCGCGGTGAACTGACTCGATCCTGTAGTTATGTTGTGTATGGACGAAAGCCGGTCGGTTAAGTATGCGAAATGGCACAAGTTGGCTCATGAGCAGTGCTCCTCCTCCAGGAGGGAACAATCAATAATGCGGCAAATATCAATGAAAATCGTGTACAGGTATCATTGGAAAAATATACTAGAATACTACAGAGCAAGTCATGTTATCCATTCGCTGGGTCGAGTAGAATGATTCAAGAGTGACTGAATGATAGGTTGATCCTCGGCAGCATGAATGTCATATATGATAAGCAAGTTTAAGGCTTTGGCACTTGCTGCCCCCCCTCTTCAGGTTGTAGAACTTTCAAGCATTGAATCTTGAACGGCCGGATGTGCTCTAATTTTATCGGAATAGTCGGAAATCAAGTCCGTTATGCCAAAATACTCCGTATACGCTGTAATGTGCTCAGTATAGACTTGCTTCTCGACAGCATCTAGATTCGACGGATCGAGCGACGACGCATCGAATGAGACCCCGGCAAATGGCGCGCCCACGATGGGCTTGTACTCGATACCCGAGGCGCGAGAAAGCACCTTGAGCCCGTCCACCACGATGCCGAGGTCGTCAGCCGCGGGGTCTCGAAGGTCGGCGTATATCTGTTTGATGTTGTCTAGTCTGCGGGCCGACGAGCCGTCCAGGGACCATGCCTGCGGGACTACGTCGAGTTTGTTGTACAGGTCTCGGTTGAACACCTCGTATTGTTTCGCCGGGTCGCTGGGTAGGTTGCCCGGCGGAAACTGGACACTCATCAAGTCGATCAATTTCTGGTTCCCGGGAGTGGCTCCGGCTGATGGGAGGATGTACCAGGGTTTATTCGAAGACACGATCTTCGACTGGAGCAGCGCGAGAGCTGTTAACGGCGAGACGGCGCCGCCCAAACTGTGCCCTGCGAAGATCACAGTGTAGTCCTGCTTGGTCTCCAAGTACTGCCCGATGGTCGTCCCCGGAGAAGAGGAATCAGAGGTGCTACTCGCGACGTTCCACACGCCGATACACGTGCCCATGGCGGCGCGAGTGGTGCCTGGGGTCGCAAAACTGGGGTTGGGTTTCGGGATGTCGTTCAATGTCCAGGTCGCGATCCACTTCTTAAAATCTACGGTCTGGCGAACGTCGCCATCAATCACCAACCACCCTTGCTCGGACTTGGCCGCGGTGCCGGCGACGGCGACGAGGACCAACTTCTCGCTCTCGTTGGCGGCGGCGTACCAGACGTTGTCGGGTCCGAATAGCACGTCTTCCGGATCCCGCTTGTAGACGCGCGGGCCCCAGGAGAGTGCCCAGTTGGAGTCGAGCTTTTGGATCTCGCCCGGCAGGACGTCGTCGATGGCTTTCTGGAGGCAGGCTTGCGTTCCTACCATGTTGCCGACGGCGCCGGAGAAGAAGGAGAGGGTGTAGAGCTCAGTCCACTCGTCGGGCGTGGGGGTGAAATCTTTTGCAGGCATCTTGAGATAGGAGCACCTGAAGATGGCCTTGTAGTGTTATAGAGCAAGGATAGTATACTGATGAGGGAATTAGGTGGCGGAGATAGAGGTTCACGTGAATCGCTCCGTGTTAGGATACCCGGGTCAGAGGGTTTAAGTTGACAATCCAGAGTATTGTCACCCCCAAGCTGACGTGGTACAGTATTTTCAGCGACTTTGAGAACAAACGATGCACAAAATGGGCCATGAGCTTGAAGATAATCCCATGATGAGCTGTGCTTTCATGGTGGCTTGACCGATTTGTCTGAGACTGCGTCGCAGGCGACGTGTTAGACACGAACTTTTGTGGCTGATTGGGTTTCAGAAAGCTTAATGGTTCGTCGCCCTTCTTGATCCTGACTGACAGTTATGTAAAGACGCCCGTGGTTTTGCACGAGCAAGTGCCCCATCATGTGAGAAGAGCGTCGTAATGACAGTACTTTGAGCAATCCAGAGAATGTTGGGTCGAAGCGGTAGTAGATACACGGTCGATTCTCATTTCAAGTGAGTTGTATTTGTGGATGGCTCCAATGCGACGACTTCCTAGGGCTGATTATAAACTTTTACGGGTCTCAAAAGTGATGCTCTATGGAAACACGCGCTCACATACAATGATGTAGCAAAGGTTTTTATACACAGGTATGTTTTCGAAGATACGCTTTCTCTGTTATGACCTTTTTTCTTTCTCTTTTTCTATTCAAAATCAGAAGAAATTGCCTTACAATAAATAGAACAAAAGCCTTCTCGAAAAATATCTCGCATAATTCTCAAAATTCGTCCTAAGTTTGGATAAAGGTATAGCATAAGTACGGATGCTTTTGTTTATACAGCGTACCAAGTTAAGAGTAAGATGAGACATCGAGATCGCATCGAAGCTCCAACTTATAATCTGTGTCGGCGGCTCTATCTGCCCCATCTCCTTCTCTCGCCGCAGGTATCATTTGCTTGGTGGAGGGAATGCGCCTTACAGAGCGTGTTTATACAGTGAGACCATTTACTTCTAGATCTCCTAGACACGGAAATTTTGTGAAGAAAGGAAAGACCGTTTCCTTTTGGCTACGCTGTCAACAGCTACTGTGGTTTTGACTGGCCACTCTTCTTCGAGGCGCCGACAGCGTCTCACTGCTCAGCAACTGTTCGCCGAAAATTCCAGTTTGTTTCCGCGCCTCCGGAATGGAATCTATGGCGTGCTTCTGTTCACTACAGGTATCCCCATGACCACCTCATATTCCTTCGCGGGGATGAGAAAGGATGTCGCTCGTAAATACATCTCATAGGGTATTTTGCCGATATCCAGCCATGACGGACAGCTTTCGTACCTTCGCTTGAGTGCGCTCGCACGTGAACACGGAGGTCGACGCCGGCATTTTGACGGGGCGTAATGGAGAGAGGGACTATGAAAGTCAGCGAAATGAATATGATCGAATCGCAAATCATAAATCATTATGGAATTGTCTTATATGTCGGAACAGATTTGTTTATAAAATATATCAGGATCGTCTGAAAAATATAGATAAAGTGATCAACTCAGTTGAATTAGCGGTAGGCTTCACCATCGGAGGACGTCAATGACCTATGCATTTTCGCTAGTTTGAACTCCTCGTCCAGCTCCTGCGCCTTGTAAATGGTTGCTTTAATGACTTGTTTCTCCTGGCTCGTCAAAGGTTGCGCTTCTTTTCTGACTGCGCAGATAATATCATTATTGCTCAGCTCGTGCTGACCCGAGACTGCCGCCATGCGGTGAGTTGGTATGTCCTGATCTGGTGAGCTTTCCTCTCTGGGCATTGGTCGACTATACCATAGTATTCGACCGTTGAGCCCGGAAAACCCGTGCGCGAATTTGCAGATTTCTTCTCCCGCTTCGGACCGCGGCCATCCGACGAGGGCATCAGATGGCGTCTGTAACTCGTATGGTGCGCTCGTATGCTCGAATCCAAGGCGCCATATTTCGCTCTCTCTGTTTACAGTGGTGCTGTCAGTCTGTGCTTGTTCCTTCATGTGGCATTGCCAAGACGCGTGGAGCATGGCAAATAGTACGCTGTGTCGGGACTTGTCGAAAACAGCCACGCTCAGGTCATGTATCTGGGAACCCCTTGTATTTCTGTCTGGTCGGAACCCACTCGAGTCGTAAGGTGTGTGTCCGCTTAGTTGGCCCGAAGAGGAGATACGGTCTATGGATATGACGGCTCCGGTTCGGCGGTACGAAGGTAGATCGAATAGCTCTTCTGGTCTGCCCAAGAGCACTAGATCCCCACTGAGGATAATGAATTCTTCGAAAGTGGTTGCGAGACTTGCGAATGTCTTCAATGAGCTTAGCGATACATCGGGCTGCAAGGAAGGCTCCCTAAACACAGCGTATATATTCAGGAAACTGATTTCCGTGAAGCGGTGGGCGAGCATCTCACGCTGAAATGACCTGAGGCCATCGTTGCCGGCGTACACGATCTGTATAGGCAGCGTGGTGTGAAGGACCTCTCTTAGCGCGCCGACGAGGTGGAAAGTTTGTCTAAAATTGTCGACGCTCGTGGGTACGACTATGCCACGACTAGTTGCATCAAAAGAGTTTTTGAGTTTATCATACAGGTTGGTGTATGGTTTGACTCGCGGTTCACCGGACAGGAAGCGGAAAAGGTCGGCCATTGCTTTTTCAAAGACCCTTGATTGCGAGGCTCCGCGGATGGCTGTTATCTGCTCGTCTCCGAGTTGCATCCATTTACGCAGTATTTCTATTCGTCGTCCCATCTCGGTAGACTGTGCTTCAAATGATCCAGATAATGGTGCGTTTATCCATTGAGATAATGTTTTGTCCATGTCCAACGATGATGATTCCCAGTGTGCATGTTGTTTCTCGGACAAGTTCTGTTGCCCTTGATGAGTGGATACGGATACTTTCAATGTCAATGCAAGTAGAAAACAGAGCAATGTAAGTATTGCTAAGCTGCGTGGCGTTCGCCGGGTAGGCAAAATCTTGAATAGCCACGGCATGGAAAATTACTCCAAAGCGTCTTTGAGCCAAATAAAATCTTGAGGGGGATCTCTGGGGACGACCTCTGCATTGAGGCCGAATTTCATTAAAAGGCAGAGCGGCTGGTTCATTCCAATCATTACCCGATCATTCTGTCTGGACCGGTGTGGCTTATGGTTGGAAGGGGATGATTTGCAGGTTCCTGTTATACGAGAAGCAATATATACAACCCTGGCTTCCTCCAAATGAGACGTAGAGCTCGTTATGTCCAATCAGGTAACCCACGTGTTTCCAAGACAGTCATTTCCACAGATCATCCGTCACGCAGATCAACACCCAGCCTTGGAATATCATCACAATTATTGGACAACGTAGCAACCTGTGTTACAAGTCAGCGGCGTAGTGATAGAGAGGTTCATTTAATTCGCTCCAAAATTGCAAGATGTGTTACACGCGCTTGGCCGGCCATGGGCCTGAATCATCGCGGATCGCACAAATCAGCACTAGAATACAAAGAGTCCATGACAACTTTGCGCATGTAAGGCTGTCAAATGGTCGGATATGAGGAGCTGGATGATATATATGTGCTACTTTTGGAACGACCGTCCATTTCCAAAATTTAGAGTCCGAGACCCACGCTGTTAGATGCGACAACTGCCCAGCATGGGCGTTCCAACCAAGACGCTTTCTATCAGTGCTTTGTATTCCATCTTTTTGAATGTTCTCTTACATATTCTCGCTGTATCTGCTGCCGATGAGATCAGTTGTTATGGGGTAAACGAAGTTGAATACGACAAACAGCACCTATGTCCTGGCTCAAAGACATGTTGCGGCATAGACGACCAGTGCCAACAGGATACTAGACTCTGCTCGAGGCCAAACGGAGAGTTAGTACGTGGACCATGCTATGGTACTCCGGATCTGAAATACGACTTCGAGAACTGTGCGCAAATTTGTATAACCAGTGAGTTCACATCGAACATTGCCCGTGATTCACTCTGCATACTTACTTGTTATAAATTCTTAGACGAAACGCTAAGCGGCGGCCTCTTCCCCCGGGTAACAAACTGCGAAAACGGTAGTTTTTGTTGCGATTACCAAGGCAAGTCTTGCTGCAAATATGGTCTGGGCGTCTTCGTTCAGAGTGGCCTTCTGGTCAACATCTCCGACGTACCAGTGTCGAACAATACATCGACAGCAACGGACAATGACAGCCAGGCATACAAAATAGGGCTGGGCGCAGGACTGGGGCTTGGCCTGCCGCTTGTGCTTCTGGTCAGTGGTCTTGCCGTTTGGACCCTCATCCGGAGGCGATCCAAGAAGAAGAAGTCCGAGGAACCGCCCGGGGGTGCTTCTGTCCCCCAAGATGCATCCAGTCCCAAGGTGGAAACATTTCGAGAAGGGTCGACTGCGTACTCCATCCCTCTGGCAGAATTATCAACATACGGATCACAATCGCTTCGGACAGAGTAATCATTAATATACCATGGACGATCCGAATATAACGTAATTTGATGGCGGATAATAATTAGTCAAGCTCAATTACATATCTTACCCTCTGTTTCCCTGTTTCTTTTTTTGCTCTCTTTCTTTTCTTACCTGGATCTTTGCACACCCCCGCCTTCAATATTGGTCACTTCCATACATTACAAAGTTTTTTGTCCGGCATTTAGAGTATTTGCTTGATCCAGCGATGATTTGTGAGTGCTGAGTTTGACGGGTATAGTATTGCATGTCCTGTGCCGACCAATCAGAACGCCGGTAAGGGTAATACTGCATATAGCGAGCCGGCGTGACTCATGAGATCAGCGCTAGGAGACGACAGTATCAGGAAGTATGTTTATGTGGGGATTCCATCTATACATAAGTTCTTGAAGTATGTCTAAATCTATAGGTTTCCATCTGTTCCTTTTCCTCTTGACAAGATTCCCGTGTCGAAAAGTCGGTCTCGTAAAACAGTCGCCGGGACTCGAACACTGTGGATACAAACTCCTGCATAACAAGTCAAGTACTACTCCAAACAATGGAACACCACGCCGAGTCCCTCTCGTCCTGGGAGACCAACTCCGAGTGGTGGGATGACGGCGTCGGCCGAGACGGGAACCAATACTGGAAGTCGCTGCAGGAGCCGTCTTTGCGCCGGCTGCTGGCGGACCACGTCCGGCCGGACTGCGGGAGCCGCGCCCTGGATCTCGCGACCGGCAACGGGCTAACGGCGCGCTGGCTGGCCAACAACGGCTGCGCCTCGGTGCTCGCGACCGACGGCACCGCGGGCATGCTGGAAAAGGCTCGGCGGAGGGCCCAGAGCTCGGCCGAGATCCACCGCATCCAGTACAGACAGCTGGATGTTACTGACTACGACGCCCTTCTGGAGGTGCTTAAGGACTCTGGAATGGTATGTCTCTCCGTGGGAAGTTATACAAACTGAGAGAAGAGCAGTGTTGATGAAAAGATGGTTCTTAGTCTGGCGGGTTCGACATCATCCTGATCAACATGGCCATCATGGACATTGCCGACATCCAACCGCTTGCCAACGCACTCCCGAAACTATTGAAGGCTGACGGAGTGTGAGTTGATTTCTGACTACTATATTCCCTGACCTCAGCTTGAAGGGACGGTGTCAATGTCAGTGGCGTCTTTATTCAGAGATCTATCACTGAACTAGAGAACTGGGTATAGCTTTCTAGCCACCGTCCTTCACCCGGTCTTCTTCACATCCCGAGCGAAACGCCAGATCGAGATATCCGACTACGAGACGGGGACAGTGAGGCCCCCCGTCGACCGGGCCAAGGCGATTCGGCAGTATCTGCACATCCCGCCCTACAAGGGCGTTGCCACCTACGGCCAACCAGCGGAGCAGGTGTGTATATGATTTTATCTTGATCTACTACAAAAGCGTCCAAAGCAAAGGAGCCCAGACATATCTACGTACTGACTTGCCGGCGCAAGGTATACTTCCATCGACCCATGGAGGAGCTCTTCGGAATCTTCTTTCGTGCCGGACTGGTCATGGACGCGTTTGAGGAACCCGCCTTCACCAAAGAGGACGCGGTCGAGGATCGCATCGGGAGCCATTTCAATTTCACCCAATTGCCGGCAATCCTGACCTTTCGCATGAGCGGACGCAACTGACCAAGCTCAGCGTGGTCTCTTTTGTGTATGTGACTGAGTGGAAGAAGTGAATGATTGAAGGTAAATTTGAATGGTCACACATGGGTTTCTATCAAAAAGATTGTCAAGATAAGTCCAGTCATTTGAAGTTTTGGTAAAGCAAGGTCCTATTACTCTTGCTCTATTGGACCCGCAGTAAATTGATTTGACTAGAGTCAACCGTATTTATCACGCAATACCATTTATAACGTATCACCAACGACGTGAAATAAAGGAACATTTTTCCGAGTCTGTTGTCTTGAACAAATCTTTGTATTGGTATGTGCTTGGATCGACGAGGTGTTCTATATTCTTGTATCAACTATGCTGTTACAAAGCATTTGACTTCTCTAGGCGGATCCCATCATCTGTAGCAGCTCACCGGCCACGATCTGACCAAGAGGTCGATCGTCGCCGTTGCGCTGTTTATTGAATGCCGCGCCGACCGAAACGAGAACTCTCTTGACACCCAACCCAACCTTCTGAGCTCCACTCACGCTCTCCAACTCATAAATTGCCTCGTTGACGTCTTGTTCCGAAATGCCTGCGTGACTTAGGACGGCTCCCAACTCTTGACTGTCGCGGACCGCGGGCACAGCCAATTCGTGATCAAACTCAAGGACGTCTAATTGGCCAAAGATTTCACGTCTTGATGTGGTAGCCAGAACGAGGAGACGCCTTCCCTTTGGTGGCTCCGTCTGCATGAGCGATGCGATAGCTACTTGGACACCGTTCTGGAATCGTGGTCCGACAGGCGTCCACTCGATGATCTGCTCGAGTCCGTCGATGATGACGACGCTGATTGGCGACTTGTAGGCGTCATTGAATACCTTGCGGAGATAACCAATCTTGGCTTGCTCGCTCATCTCAAGCATATTGCTGGCGCTCACAAGCTTGGCAAAGGGGAAGTTTGAGTTCATCGCAATATCCGCAGCCATGGCGGATTTTCCAGAACCTCGAGGTCCGTAGATAAGGACGGACAAGAGCCTTTGCTTGGGGTCGGTCGACACCTGGCTGGCATGGTTTCGTCCGTCACCACGGATACGCTCGATGTGAGCACTGAAGGGAATAATTCCATACTTGGCGACGTCCGCCAGCTCTTCTTCCGAAACACCGAATGCGGGCTTGACATCATCCAATGCCCGGACGAAATCTTCCATGTTGACCTTGATGTCGTCATAGTTGATGGATGGGTTCGAAAGATCTCCGATCTTGACTTGTCGTGTAAATGCATACGAGGATGCGGCTTTGACAAGACCGTTGATTTCTGCACCCGAAAAGTTCTTTGTGCGCCCAGCCAACTCAGTGAGGTTGACATCACCGTCAATTCTGCCGTGTTCCCTCATCTTTGCGGTATGGATCTTGAAGATCTGCTGTCGTCCATGCTCATCGGGAAGAGAGATCTCGACGTGAACCTCGAGACGACCAGGACGCAGCAGAGCATCATCAATCATATCCTTTCGGTTGGTCATACCGATGAGCAATATGTTGTTGAGTTGATCGACACCATCGAGCTTGGTGAGAAGCTGGTTCACAACGCTGTCACCCACTCCAGTGCCACCACCAGCACCACTGCCTCTCTGCTTGCAGACAGCGTCCAATTCATCAAAGATGATGATGTGCAGGCCACTTTCCTCGCCCTTCTCCTTGTACTCCTTTTCGGCATCGGCAAACATCTTTCTGACGTTCTCTTCCGACTGACCAACAAACTTGTTCAGAATTTCAGGACCATTGATGACCTTCGGCTCGCGCGCATTCAGCATCTTTCCGATCTGACGGGCAATCAAAGTCTTTCCCGTTCCCGGAGGACCGTAAAGCAGCATACCCTTGACGTGGGGTATACCCATTTGGTCAACGAGACCGCTAGGCAGGAGACGGGACGAGAAGGCTCTTCGGAAGATGGTCGAAAACTCTTCGTCCAGACCACCAATTCCCATGTTCTCGAACTTGAAATCTGGGCGCAAAATAGCGTTGGTGGCCGGTCTCCTCGCCGAGCCCTTGAGCTTGATTGGCGACTTTGCATCCTTGAAGAAGTTGATAGTGGTAACGTTGGTGAGAATACCTCTTTCGCTTCGATCGCTCGTGTTGGGCGCATCTGAGGTACCGCCCTTCTCCATGCTCAGATCGACAAGTTGAACGGTCTTCACCGTGAAAGCCAGCGGGATGCTCTGGACGTCCATCAAGAACTTTTGTCCTGGCGAGAACATTTGGTTCGCGAACAAGCGCGAAATCTCCTCGGCGAGTTTGTCCTGGTCGTATGGCACTTCTGTTATCTTGGATCGTGCAAAGGATATCTCAAGATCCAGTGAGCCCAGGTAAACCTTCTTGCCTCTAGAGAAGGGGTCGTAAACTTCACCCGTGAACTGGTCCTGCATCGCTATGCCGCACCACGATCGCTGGTGTTCTGCCAAGCTGATTTTCCCAGGAGGGAATCCTTGTAAGGGTCGGGCCGTCACCACGTAGTCACCAGACAACGAGGGCCCCCTGAGGAGGACATAGACATCGGCACCAGGATCGCGGGTTGGGAAATCACTTGGCGACACGGCCGACAAGTTTCGAAAGATGTATTCGTGACCATTCGGGAGCTTCTCGATACCGAGAGGCACAGGGCGACCGCCGCCGCCGCCGCCTCCACCACCACCGTAGCCTCCGGGAGGTCCTTGTGGTGCTCGGTTCATGTTGGGAGGCGGAGCGCCGTACCCTGACTGGGGGGCGCCGTAATCTCGAGCAGGAGGAGGAGGTCCTTGGTTATAGCCGCCGCCGCCGCCGCCGCCCTGGACCTGCCTTCCAGGGAGTCCAGTACGAGGAGCGCCTCCAGGGCCTCCGGGGCCTCTTCCGAACAAGGCGTTTCTCGAGTCCATTATGATAGTGGTTTGGTCGGTTCGGTTCGATAGGGGTTATGCCGACTTAGTAATGCTCCCCTGATCTTCTGGGCACGATCGGGAGACGACGCTGGCAGCTACAATGTGGCCGATGTCGCAAGAGGAACAAAGGAAGGATATACGCTTTTCTATACTGATGAGATTGTATAGTCAGCACGAATATGCCACGTTGAGGGCTCAGACCACGCAGCGGCGAGGGCTTACGAGGTTGGACCAGGCGCAATGAATCTGTCCTTTCAAGCAAGAGCACCAATGGCTCAGGAAGGACACGAAGGGCAAGAGTCTAAACGGGGACAAATGCAGCAAAGGAAAAAAGACTAGGTACTGACTGAATGACCACGCTCTTTAGTCTTTCCGATGAGCTGTTCTTTGTTCTCGAGTCAACACAGTAATGATGCTAAAGTTCAGCCTGGAGCTCTGCCTTGTCACAGCTGGCGTTTCGTAGTGACGGCCCCTGTGACGTGGGGTCTTCTGGCGGGCAGCGGGGTGGACGGCGGGCGCGGAACTCGTTGGACTCTGGAACCACTGGTGTTCTAGCGCGCATCAGCCACGTTGGGACGCGGGGTGATCGGGCGCCATTCGACCCGTCCAAAGAACCGGGGGCATGGTACCCAAAGGCGCCGACGTCAATGGCAAGTCGGGTCCGTGGTGGAGGTATGCGTTGAAAGCCGAGGGACCATGCATGCCTCTTTCTTCTCTTCCGTTCAGTTATGGATGACCTCGTAGGTCTAAATTTGTGTTTTGATTCATGGTGTATTAATTTGGTCTCCCTCAGGTCCCTTCTGATAGAATATATACACACGGTAAGGTTGGTGCCGTTCAATTCAAATCCGTTGGCCAAGTCAGACCTGGGCGCGACATCTTCTGCTCAGAAATCAACCCACAATCTTGTTGCTACCAGAACAGCATTTATACTGGGCATAATGTAACATTCATAATGCATCCTGGGTAGTAGACCGACACTCACGATCCACTGGGGCACTTTCAAGAGCAGTCTACTATCCGGTTTTATGATATCAAAGCTTGACCTGCTTTGCCCAAGCTAAGCGTCATCACACACCGTGTCTCTAGACACAGCTTACAAGCCTTGATTATTGGGCCAGCGTGTGGCTGCGTATCGTGTTTCGCTGGACAAGACACGCCCTCGGCTTTCCGCTGAGGAAGACTGACAAGACTTGAGACGCGAACTAGATGTGTGCTGTCAAATCCAAGGACTACGATGTTTCCTATGTTTGCAAGATGCATTACAAAAGTGCTGGTCTTCCCAGGCAAAGAACAAACAGACCTGCTACTACCACCTATTTGCCAAACATGTGATCTCAAAAAAGCAATCTAGCTGTAGGTTGATTGGTCGGCGGCCGCTGGTAATCTGTAGCACGAGCGCCCACAGCTGACCAGAAAACCAGTCCATCACACACTGGCAGGGCCGGATAGCGATGGGGCTAAGCTTTGGCAAAGGGCCCCATTGTGTTCGGCGTGGGGTCTATTTTACAGTTCATCGAATCCTGTCGCAAAGGTTTGCTGTACGCCCCAGGGATCCCTCCAAGGCTGTGCGTGTGTGTGTGTGTGTCCATCGTCTGGTTCCGAGGTCTTATGTCACCACGCTTGCGCCTCTTGAAAATTCGTTCCAACCAAGATTCGGCAGTATCGAGTTTCCCGTCACCGCGCCAGGTTTTTCTTGCTTTGCCCGCCGTCAGTTGGCAGCCTACCCAACTCGGACCATTGACGTCTCCGTCGCGCCGTTCATGTGCCATTCCACGAAGCTGCGGTCGAGGAGAAGATTCCCTCTTCCATCTGCTTCTCTCAACCCCTGTCGCCCAAAGCCATTTAGACTATTACTATGCGGCAGAGCTCGTCTCTGTTGCATCACCAAACAACTTCACGCTGGATCCGGTAGCTCTCGTGACTTCGTTACTCGGCGAAAACACCCTCCTCACCACCACCACGACGCGTGAGTCTAGAAAAGACAAACATCTCCACTCCGCCTTTTGGCCTTTACGATTTCACGATTTGCGACATTTCTTTACCGGCGTCGTCTCCTGTCCGACCTTGCCGCCTTTTCCCTACAACATGTCTACCCGCACTAGGTCGGGCATCCCAGCGACACCGCGCGTCATATCACCAAGCCCAACGCCGTCAGACGCCCAGGACTCGTCCCAGGATGGCGGATACTTCGGCCCCGTCACACGCTCCGCCGCACGAAGGCGCCAGACTGGCAGCATGACTCCGCAGCTGCCCATCGAGGAGGAGAGCGAGTCGGACCCCGAGCTCCGACGTGCCCGTGCGCGATCCCGGAGTCCTATAAAGACTCGTAAGGCCACTACCGGTCAGACGGCGACCCCCAGCACGCGGTCGACGAGAGCTTCGAAAGCCAAGGAGTTGGAGGTGACAGAACACGCCAACGGCATGCTTACAACATCGAATGGCCACCTGGCGCCGCCAACGCCTGCGACGCCCTCGGGCTGGAGCTGGCGCGACTTCAGCCGGAGTCCCAGTCCTCTGGGATTGATCCCCATACACCGGCATTTCAAGACGTTGATACACAAGCATGAGGTGCCTAGAAAGATCCTTCACGTATCCATCGGCTTTCTGGTGTATTGGCTGTACGTCTCGGGCACGCAGACCTCGAGGGTGACGCCGTGGCTGATGGGCTTCTTGATACCTATTGCGACTACCGATATACTGCGGCATACCTACGCCTCACTCAACCGCTTCTATGTCAGATGTCTGGGAGCATTCATGCGCGAGAGCGAGTACTCGGGATACAACGGCGTCATCTGGTACCTCCTCGGCGCCTGGACTGTCCTGTACTTCTTCCCCAAGGATGTTGCTGTGGTTTCAGTCATGTTGCTGAGTTGGTGCGACACTGCGGCCAGCACCTTCGGCCGCGCCTATGGTAGATATACCCCACGCATCCGTAAGGGAAAGTCTCTTGCGGGATCGCTGGCTGCATTCCTCGTTGGCGTGGTCACTGCCGCGTGGTTCTGGGGCTGGGCCGCTCCCCGGACCCCAGCTTTCCCTGGCGACGAGCTGCACCCCTTCATGTTTACCGGGGTGCTCAGACTGCCAGCAGCGGCCGCCGACCTGCTGGGGCTCAGCGAGGAACAAGCAACAATCACTGGGACTGTCGCGCTGGGTGTCATGAGCCTCTGGTCCGGCCTCGCCGCAGCGGGCAGCGAAGTCATAGACCTGTTCGGCTGGGATGACAATCTCACAATTCCTGTTCTTAGCGGCATCGGCATCTGGGGATTCCTCAAAATCTTCGGCTAATATTTAGATGGGTGGATATAGACGATATATCATACATCATGATGATGGGCGGGACAGGTGCATAATTGGCGTTACTTGAAAGACAGGGATGGAAGACTCTTTTTCCTGGCCTCTTCCATAGACAGGCTCGGGGACCATTTGACCTGGGAAACCTGGCAGAATCTACGTATCCATTACACTTTTGCGGAAACGAAATACCGGCGCTCCATGTGACTGTCAAAGTAGGGATAGGCCTGCCCAATGTAGCTTGCGAAGTGCGCGGCGCGACAGTTTATAGCTGCAGACTTAGTGCAAAGCAGCTGCCACGATATCTTAACCGTCCTGCATTATTGCATGTTCCTTGACTTGCAGCACCTTCGTACGCCACCTCATTTCAATCGGAGGGAGGGATCTTGATCCTTATGCAGCGGTTTGAAAGTCGGCATCTGAGCCGTGCTATAGGGATCCTGCGTCAGGCGGTGTCGATGACAATATCGAAAGTTTCCGAATGTCCAAACAATGCGCGATCAGATAGGTAAGAGCCGTTTTCTGCTCGGAGGAAAAAGAAGGCGGTGCCTGCAGCGTGGTCGCCGTCTACCTGTATGCAGGCTAATGTGGGCAGGCCTGCGCGCAGAGGAGAGTATTTCCAGATCTCATGATCAGAGGCTGGGCTTGCCTCCCCTCCCACCCCCGACTTCTCACCGCACGGAGGTGGGCGCGGCGTTTTATGATGGCGTTTCGTGTACGACGGGACGCGCAGCCGAATCAATGACGGCGGGACAAGAAAACCATGGCGAGAGCGTGGCTGTCTGTCTGTCTATGCATGCAGGCGGCCGAACGAGGGCGCTGTCAGAGAGCAGAGGAGGAGAGGAGGAGGAGAGGTTCCGCCACTGGGCTGGATCGACCGCTCGGCTCATTCTTCTTTGTCCTATCATATGCGACGTCCATTACGTGCGCCTTCAGTCAGCGATTGAAAATCTGGGAATATCGAAAGCGACTAAACTTCCGGGACTGATCATATGCCGATAAGCCTGTCGGCCTCGCGTCTGGACCGGCGCCCTCCGTCCGACTCTTGTGGATAATCGTTTAGAGCTGTTTGGCTCAAGTATACCAGCAGCTTGGATGAAGACTAAATAAGACACATAAATATGATACTTATGAATCCCCTTGACCTCATGTGGTTTCCCTCTGAAACTGTGACTATAATTCCCTTCTAGCCCTTCCTCGCTTGCAGTGGCGGTGACGAGATGGAGACTATCCAGGTCTTCCGATACAAACATGGTATAGTAGGTATATACTAAACCTAGCGACTACCTACTCTCGGCAGACATGGATTCAAGAGATATCGGATCGACAATCAGAGGAATTAGTAACCCAGACACTGCTTAAGAGTATCACGAATCTGTCCTAGTCCCGATGTGCTGCAGTCCGCACGGGGGGTTTCTGGATGACTGTATTGCTTCTATCGGCAAGTCGTTGCATGGCCTGAAAGTCACCACCCCTCTGCTACACCCTTCTCCTCCGGTAATCTCATATAATTGGGAGTTGTCAAAACGTGCAGACCGCCTACAACCGACCGGAACCGTGGGCCAAGCGAACGCTGCATGATATCTTGGGTGTGTTCACGTCGGCGTTGTAAGAGAGAAGAAAGAAAGTTGCCGCTCGGTACCGGCCCCACAATCCCATCTCCCCAAGAGGAGGCCTATAATCTCGTCTACCACCCAGGTAGTACCTAGTACGTCAATGAACAGTGGGCAGATCAACCTACCGAATAGTGGCAAAAGGTTGCTTTTACTCGGCCGCGAGATGAGATGCCGCCGCGTATCTCTAGTCTCGAGAAAAAGTAAAGGACATTGGATCGAAAATGTCTAGACGTCAACGAGGCAGGCAGGGGTTTGGGCTTCATTCGGCCTGTGTAACCACAGCTTACAACATAGGGGCAGGAACACGTTGAGGTGCATGGCCAATGTAGCATTCCCGAAGGGTAACCCTTGTCTTGACCGAGTGACTGGAGACCTCCATCAATCGGGTGCGGTTGATGATCTTCTGTACCAATGTCACTGTGGTTGAGGTACGTGGGTTTAAGAAAGAAATAGGTGTCCCAGTGTTTCAGGGCAGGAGTTTGTAAGTTGTGACCTTTTTCTAAAACGGTGCTTTTTGTGATACTAGTATATATTAGCTTGTTGGTCACTGTGACTGACCGCTCCGGGCAACTTTTTATTTTATTTTTTATGCCACCGCCGAGCTGGAGATTGCAGATTGCCCAGGCGCAGCAGCGAGAAAACCCACCCCCCGGTTCCGAACGTCGTGCCAGGACAGCCCGGAATGTGAATGAATACATCATTCTTCCCACGGGACGGAGCGAGCCCCCCAAAGGCGAATTCCTTGACACACTTTTGCTGCTCGCTCTCACCCTCCATCAGCACGGCACAGCCAACGCACGACATGCAGTCTTAGTTGTCAATGTATCTCGGACGCAGCTAAAATCACATGCAGCAATGCCGCCGTTGATAGGTACTGTAGTAGGCAGTTGTACGTGGAAACAAACTACAGCTGTAGATTCGGCTTGGATCCAGGTGGCCGCTTTGTTGTATACACATGGTTACAACTTACAAGCCAGCCAGCCAGCCACCATCGCCTCTTTCGCCTTTTGGAAGATAGGTAGCCCTTTGATCCCCGTCTGCATCTAGACCCCAAGGCACTCCGTAGTCCGCGCGCCATTTACGAGGGAGAAAACGGAATTAATCAAGCTGACTGACGCTTTTGTGCTCAGTCGTCCATCGGAGGCATGGGAGGCATGGACCCCTTGTAAGACTTCATCTTCGTCATCGTCCCCTTCCTGCCACCGCACCGCGGGGCAAGCGACCGCAGCAGCGGGCTGCAATCGATTGAATGAGGGGCAATTTGGACTTTTTGTTCCAACCAAGATTTGAATAGAGCGCGGCATGGGACCGCAACAGGCCTAGTCGGCATGTTATTTTCTTTTTCCCTCTGTCAGATATGATCATCCCAGGCTGTCACCTCCCAGACCCATGCCAATGTCTCGCCTCTGGGTAGCCCAAACTTCCGAATTTTGGGCCAATGGAAATTTACAAAATTCACGAAATTCCCAATAATTCCCCCCTGCCACGTTCTGGAATTTCTCTATTCGACGCGCCTCCAAACCCAAAGCAGCAGAAAATAAAGGCCCCAGGGTCGCATCGCAGTCCAGCCGATGAAGATGGCCGTGCATCTGGAGTTTGGGGGGAGCCGAGAGCCCTGCCCAGTGCCTGCCCAGTGCCCTGTGCTGCCTGGAGGGTCGTTCACTTCTGCTGCCAACATACATACTGTTGCTGATTGATCGATTGATTTGATGCTTGCTTGGTCAGTGGGTGGTGTAACTATAGCCGGAGGCACATGGAACGTGCCTTTCTCTTTCTCAACGTCCATCTTTCCCCAACTTCGGAAATATGCCCAGCCATTAAATCGAGATAAAAAAAAAAGTTAGTATTGCAGCTTACGACGGCAACTCTGAAAAGGACGATTGTCGAATCGCATTCGTCAAACCCATCCATCCCACCCCCTGGGACATTTTGACAACACATCATACACAAACGACGGCAAAATATGCCTGACCCTGCTGCAGTCCTGCCTGACATGACTCCGTCTCGCTCACTCACTCACTCTGCCTTGGTCATTCATTCACTCATATCCGGCACAACCGTTTTACGCCGCTCTTGACGTGCGTATCATCGATGGTGGCGTTTTCTCTCTCGCCCGCACTGCATTTCTGCACTCTGTCTGCGCACTTGGCACCCAGACACCTGCCCGGCTCCCCACGGCCAATGCTCCTCGATCAAAGACGTTTTCCGTCACTCATGCCCAGCCGTCCACGACGACGGACAGTACATACTGCCGTACAGGCTCCGCTTGTATGCCTGCATTCCTTCCCAACTCCCCGGCTCGTGGCATGGCCTTGGAAAACCCATCGCTGCTTTTGCTGGACAGCTAGCGTCTCCGCGCTTGTTCTGGAGACGATCCAGGGCGCCTGGCCGGCTACTACCATCTTCTCTATAGTACCTACCGGCTTCATACTGTATATCCATCCCTCCATCCATCCATCCACCCACACATCCTCTTGCGAAGAAGGGGGGGTGTGGGAAGGACAACGGCCGTTCCTCGTCAGGGCATGGATCTGAAGCTTGTCGACCTGATCTAAACTCACTTTGGCCCTCCGAGTATACCCACCCAGTCCAAAAAGCATACTAGGCACCTAAGCCGCACACACTGAGCCACGCTATTCGACAATGGGATACGTTTAGCACCCGTTTGACGTACCAGAGAAGAAAAAAAAGTTACGTTGGACCCAAACCTGGACGTAGTCAACGTGCTTTTCGCCTATCCAGCCCTGCATAGGATTATAATTCGTCTGTCCATCGGATCGTCACGCTTCTCTACTAGGCTGGTGCTAGGTAGTCCGAGTCGCTTGTCAGCCGGAAAGATATTCCACATGTTACACGCCCTTGCCGGTGGTCTTCCATGTGGAAACTAAACACACGCCTAATTCCCCCAGCAAGCATGTACCCTTGGCACAATGATGACTTTACTGTCTATGGAGCATCACGACACAAGAATAAAAATCGAGAAAAAAAAAATTCCTCGTTTTTGCTTTCTGCACTCCCCCTCCAACACCGGCGTATCCACCGGCACCATCCAAAAAGAGGAGCAGGATGCGCCTTTCAGCATGCTATGTATGCACGAGGAGATGAGCGGGTTCTCATCCCCATCGATCGAGAACCAACGCTGGGGTATCCAATGGATGTCGGGATGCCTGCAACTGGAGAAGGCACAAGGTCAAGGATCATAACCTCTTCGGCTCAGAAGCCTGTCGCCGATGTGACCGTTTGAGAGATCCTTTCACCTCTCCTCACATGCCGCGGTAAGAAGGTTGAAAACGGGTAAGTGAGTGACAGCACTAGGGTCTGGACTAGAGCATCGTCACCCGTAGTCGGCTTCCGTCTGGATCCCTTCGACCATTCTCGTTGCCCTCTGAGCGGGGTTGTCAATGTTTCCTTGACGAATAATGTCGTGGTCACTTATCCTCCTAGATGGGAAGAAAGTCCCCTTCTCGAGGGCCCAGGGCCCTCTCCGGACGAGTATAAATAGAGGTGGAATTTGAAAGTTGGTCAGTTTGATTCTTCTTCTTTTCCTCATCACTCCCAAGACTACACAGCACGAGCCTCATACTGCCTCTTCAAGATTATCTGAATTTTCTCTCCGAGCCCTTCTACATTGTCCAACACCAAGTGTTGCTATCCTACACCAGTACCTCGAGCATCCACTACACCATCTAGTGTCAAGCATACTAGTATACAACCCAACCCAACCCCCTTCCTAGCACAATGGCTTCCTATTCCACGCAATACTACGCTACGGCCGTGCCCATCCCCACCAAGGGCGAGCAGTACCCTTCCTACTACCACAGCGGCGGGAGTACCTACTCTGTATCTCCCCCCGAGGACAACGACGCCTCCGTCACCTCGGGCGTCCCGTCCTACGGGAACAGCTACTCCGTCGGTGAATCCACCTACGATGGCAGCACCAGCGGCGACTGGGAGAGCTCCGTCTCTGCCAGCGGTGTAGACTTCAACGACTACATCCATGACCGCTTCGCCGAGTCTTTCGACCCCATCCCGCTGGACCGCAGCCTGGCCATGCAGGCACAGACGTGAGTGGCCCTCTCATTTTTGCATGTCGATGCAAGGGACAATGCAAGATGCTAACCATCATGTAGATCCGGACAGCTGAACAACAAACACCGCGAGCTCCTCGAGCTGCAGGCGAAAGCCCAAGCTCGCCTGGCCAAGTCCCGCGCTCGCTTTGCCGAGGGCGTACAGGACGCGCAGGAAGTCCACGCAAACTTGGAGTGGACATCGAAGAAAGTCTCGTGAGTAGTAGAGAGAAAAAATCGATCCACACATTGTCTTACTAATAATATCTACAGGTCAATGAAGACCAAGGCCTCGCGGAAGCACTCCAAGGAGTACAAGAAGGCCCGCGAGAGATACCCTTCCCCCGAGTTTTAAGGTTGCACGATATTTTGAGCCGCATGCAAAGCAATCGCATGCGCAACTCACCTTACCCACTTCTCAATACCCTTGTCCTTACAATACCTTAATATTTTTAGCGGATCTTCATTTTTCGGCGTTTTCTGGGGTAGCGGAAGGGAGGGAAGCGAGATCTCAGATCTGGCGCTCCTCCACGACATTTATCTACACGCCTCCCTTGCCATGACCGGGGGTTTTCTGCATGTACTCATAAACAGTGGACGTTGAAAACAGGCGCGCGGCAATCGGAAACACCACCATTCTACTCGCTGCTTTACCTTTGGGCAGAAGTGGATGGGGTGGTGCGGGCGTGTGTGGACTGAGCGGGCGTTCCTGCGTCGGAAAGGCAAGCGAACGGTGGGTTCCCCACGCTGACGCAAAAGATGGGAAGAGGGCAGCAGGGGGGCCGCCTTGAGATGTCTATGACTTATGATTGGATGAGACGGGAGATTTCAAGGTACACCATTTCTCAAAAAGAGGTACTCCATCGTATCTAGCAGGGGACGGGGGATCCACGCGAGAAGCGGGCAACCGGTGTGGTGACTAGGCGGGCAGGGCTGCAGAATATGCAAGCAGCGGTCTTGGGCATCACAAGAACCATGACCTCGGTAGATATGCCGACCCTGACAAACGGAGGCACGCCCTAGAGACACACTTGGGGGCACTGGATACGGCAATGTTGACTGCGGAAAATGGTGTAAATAGTTACACGCCCTCAGGCGGCCTTAAGCCGTTTTAGGACGTCGGATATTGCTCCTTTGGCACTTGCGCCCAGCAGGGCCCCAGGATCGACGGTCCCTTGAGTGGGGTGTGGCAGTAGAACTGGGCGTGTTTCCTTCTGTCGTTCTGACCTGGTCCGGCACATGAAGCTGGACGGTATAATAGGCTTCCTAGCGTAATCGTACAAAGAACTCCGTTTTCGATGAACGGTGACCCAAAGTGTATGTGATGTCAAATAGAAACGGTGCCGATAACCGTAGGACCCTCGTAGAACGCGCCAGTGACCCTATATAAGAAGGTGGCCCCGCCAGTAATGTCGTGGTGGCAGGGTCGTCGCCCAGCACCGGAGTGGGTTGGCCATGGTTGATGTGATGTTCTGGGGTGTCACGTGACGACAAGTGACCCTGGCCGCTGTATATAAACCCAGCATCTCTGTCAGGCTAGGACGACTCTGGTACCGGACGAAGCATACATGAACCATTATGTCGTAAGAGTTCGGAACCCTTATAGCCGGAGAGGACGAGGAAGCCTGAACCCAACATTCGACTTGATTCTCGATGGACAAAAGTTTCAGTCAAGATACACAAGTGCCACCATGACTTGACACTATGCGGCGACCGCGGCGGTCTCCTGCTGGCTCGTGTCCGACTGCAGCTTTTCCCACCGGGCCTTGGACTCCTCCCAGCTCAGCCAGTCGTTGCCTAGCGGCTCGAGCCCGTTCTGCTTCTCCAGCTTCTCCCACGGGTTCATGTTGGCCGTGGGGTCGTAGTAGTCCTGGTACCAGGGCTGACCGCCGCGCCGCGAATCGCCTCGGGGGCCGCCGCGGTGGCCTCCGTGGCCTCCCTGCCCGCCTCCGACCTGATGCTCCTCTGGGTCTGGAGCACCCGTCGACCCGACGATGCTGTCGATCGTCGCCTGTACGGAGGCGTCTCCGGGCGCGGGAAGGGGCGCTGAGGGGCGCGAGGTGTCGATGAACTGGGGCTCGGGGTCGTCGTCATCGTCGTCGAGGGAAATCTCGTTTGCGTTCTGCTGCTGCGGCGGGGGCTGCGAGGGTCTCTGCGCCGGCGGCCTCGTGCCCAGCGGCAGTGCGTTGGCTCCCTTGCCGTGGTCGCCGCCGGACGATGACGACGATCCTGCGACGAAGGAGTCGCTGGTGCTGTTGAACTTGCGCCGCTTGGCGCTGGGCTGCGTGCCGAAGCTCGAGAAGCCCATGGCCGCGGCCATGGCGTCTGCGCCGTCGTCTTCCATGATGGCGGGAGGGGGGGAGACGTTTGCGGTCACGATGAGACCTCCGGGAAGTGTGCTAAATGGCAGCCGAGAGAGTGTGTTGCGACGTCAGATGGCGGCCGAGCCTCGCGGTGGAATCGAATCCGGGGACAAAAGAATTTCGGAGCTGTAGGAAACTGCTGGTGGGGGCGGAATGCAGGGGAATCAAGTCACTGGGGGCCGTTACGGTTATTGGTAGGTAGGCGGGGCAAGCTGGTGCGCTACTCGTATGGTCGATCCGGTAATTTGGAGCAACAGCATACGAAGGCATGACATGTAATTGTGTAATTGCAGTTGCCAAATTGAAATATTGATTCAATGGCCTGTCAATCAGGACGAGAACACAAGAACACAAGCCTACTATCAAGAGCTTTGGAGCTATGGTTACAACGAGCTGTGACGTAGGTAAGCGGTGAAGACGCAGGCAAGATATAAAATGTATAATTGCATTTTAGTGGTTGTGTTAAGTGACGATATCCTTGGCACTTGCATCGTCTCAGTGGATAAACCCACTGCAGGTGCATCTCTGCTAGGGCGTGTTCCATTCTCAATTAACTTTGACTTAAGGTATGCTTCCTGTTCTCTGTGGTTATGGTGGAATATGGTGTTGAATTAGCCTTGAACATTCAACGTTCTCTCTCGAATTCTTTTAGACCCAAATGCATCTTGTTGTCCTCTTATTCAGTACGAGTTACTGACATCACTAGGACATTTTGAGCAGCCTCAATATTGGAAGGTCCGAGCTATTCCCTGCTCAATAGCTCCTTCCCTACTGCAAGTGCCGGAAGCTCCACCATCCGAAATGTACAGAGCAGCTGCCAATTTGACTACAAAACAACAACTCCGTGCAACATTTCTTACGCCATTATCTTTATAAATCAAGTTTCCCATCTTTTGTCTACGTGGCGTGTGCTGTTTCTATCTCAAGCACATCGAGGACAACACCCACTTTCAAAATGGCTTCCAATGACGACATCAAGCTCTACCGGCCTTCAAAGTACCTCCCAAAAGACGCGGAGAACCAGCTCACGACGCCGGGCTCCGATTTCTTCTGCCGCACATGGGCAGTAGCATACTCCACGCTCTCCATGTGGAGGTCCGCACAAAACGTGAGGATCACCTACAAGGCGCTTGATAGCGGCGACGTGGACGACTTGGTGGAATACGAAAAGGGTGGCAAGCTGAAGAACGTCAAGGGCGTAGACAAGCCACTGGGCCCGGGCTCCTACAACTGGCGCGGCAAGGGCCTGCTCAAGCCGTTCACGTCGCACTGGGAGGTGCTGGGCTGGGGCGAGCAGACGGCGCCCGACCGCGAGGTCGAGCGTTGGCTCGTCATCTGGTTCGCCAAGACGTTGTTCACCGAGGAGGGCATCGACATCCTGACCGACCGCAAGGAGGGGCTTTCGGAGCAGACCCTCTCGGCCATCACGACGCAGCTCAAGGAGATGAAAGACGCCAAGGAGGTGGTCGCCATGATTGAGAAGAAGTTGAACCCGGTCGCCGTCAAGCTGCCCTGGATTTCCAGCGACTCTTAGGAAAATTCACGACAGGGAAGTGTGATTTATCGCGCGGAAATAGGCTGCTGGGTCGTCAACCGTCGAGACGGAAACGGCAGAGACTACTGCCTCGACAAAGGAACGGGAGAATGGGTTACGTACAAGACTTTCAGAAAAGGAGCAGCCAAGATTCGCAAAGCCGAAGAGAAGGAGCGGGAAACGCAGTGCAAAGATGCAAAGAAACGCTGGAAGAAGATTGAGAAGGATGCGAAGAGACCATTGTACGGGACATGTGATGACTGGACACGTTCTTGGAAGCGCCATCGATTCTTGAGAGTCCTGTTCTCTACCTTTCTCGCTGGTCTGCCTCTGACGCGCCATCGAAACTTGCGAGACGTGGTATTCATCGCTGGTCTGCGCAAGGATGTGTTGAAGGTTGCATTGCTGCTATGCGATCATGCTCGAGAATGGCTCGACTTGATCCACGACGTGATACGTGGCGATGGGGAAGTTACTAGAACACAAACAGTCGGATTGATACCCCAGGTTTAGCCATAATATTCATAATGCTTATTTCTATGTAAAACAAACGCCCTATTGTCGTACGTGGATACTTTTCAGGGGCCTACTTGGATTGGACAAAATATTGGACAAATAGAGAGGTCCAATGTTGATGAGGGAGCCCAAGCTGGAGAATTTCCACCGAAAATACGCACAGGATTGGTAATCATGTTGCCTGCACAGTGTCATGTTCATCTTTTATGATCACGATCATGATGCCGTCTCTCGCCCCTCTCACTACGTGAAGCTCTATGGGGACTTCGATGCCTGTGATGGTGGTGATGGTGGCGATGGCTATGCTCGTGCCGACGATCGTTGCTGCGCTCTTTGGGTTGATCCAGACTGAAGCCCTCGAGACCATCGCTCTCACCGCCGCTGTGATCATCTCGCCGCCTCCTCCTCTTCTCGCTTCTTCTTTCTTCCCGCCGCAACCGCCTCAGCTCCTTTTCACGTTCCTCATTCGCAGTCTTCCGCTCTTGTTCGACATGTCTCACCTTGGCCGCGCCGCGCTTCATCATGGCCAAGGGGTCATTGGCCTCGACCCTCGCCACATCGCGATCCTTTCGGCCAGGGTCCGGCCGACCAAAGGCGTCCGTCCCTTGGTCTTCTTTTGTATCGCTGCCATCTGGATTCTGAGCAGGACCTCGAGTGGACGACGTCGGTGCGTACCAAGGTCCGGATGCGGAAGCTTGATTCCCAGCTGCATTGGAGAAGCGCATCCTATACTGATCCTCGAGCTCGCGCTTTTTACGCGCCTTTTCGGCCTCCACTTCTGGATTCTTGCGCTTGTCCGGAATAGCCGAGCCGGCCTCGCCAAAGAGGTCGATGTGTCCCGACGCATCGGTCAGGGGGGCATCGCTGCTCTTGTGCGGCACGACCGCGCCCGCGACCGCCGAACCCTGATCGTCGCCTCGCGGCCTCGCAGTACCGGATGTCATTTCCCTGGCGACGCGCATCTCAAAGTCGGTATCGTCCTCGCCGTGGCGCTTGCGCCTCTTGCGATCGCGTCCATGGCCGCTTGGTGCATCTCGATCCCGGTCCCGGTCCCGATCCCTGTGCCTTTGGTCCGAGCGAGCCTCCCGGTCCTCACTTTTTGGCGGTGCCAGAGGAGGCGGATCCTCTCCTCGCAGAATGGCGAGCCGCCGCGCGGCATCTTCCTCCTGCTGGCGCTCCTCCTCGGCCAGCTCGCGGTCCCGGGCGGCGGCCTCGTCGCGCCGCACCCGCGCGATGTTGTCGCTGTTATATACATTCCATGACTTTTTCCCGAGTAAATGGCTATATAATGGGTCAGTTAGATGTCATGGTGCAGTGGCATAAGAACTTACAGCGGCATTGTGAAGAAGAATGCAAAAGTGTGACGTTCTTCTTTGTGGTCACTGCTGAGATTGGGCGCCTTGTTGCTTTGGAGGGGCGACGTTGACTCGGCGCTTGGCCAGCACCGTGCAAAGTGATTGAATATTCTGGCTTTGGCACTGTGGCGACAAAAAAGACTACATGTCACTCTTTATGATTTCATTATTATTATCAAATTTTACTAGGGAGCAGTTGAAAGTCTTCAGTTCGGAAGAATATATTTTCAAAAGTATCGACAATCTGTGTATCTTGTTTAGAGGTAATAAAACTTACCAAGATCTATGCCCAGTACTTGCGTAGGTTACATGGTAAAGGTGAAGGCGGGATGAACACCCTCTGGTACTGGTTCCCTTCGAAGTCTCCGGGATCTCCTGAGAAGCTGATTCTCATCTGGTGTCTCGTCATTTGCACGCTTCCCATTCGAGTTGAGACCGTCTTTCAAAATGTCGTGCAACATGGCCATGTTGGCATTCAGTCTGGTGTCCACTCCATGGGAACGATCCATGTCCTGATGAACAAGAATTCCATGAGTGGTCATCTGTTCATCAAAGACCTCCCGGACATTGTAAAAATTGTTAGTAGAATAGAAACCGTAGTCGTATCTTTCGTTGGGATAATTCCACACCACCCTGAGGGACCGGCCAACGCTGGACAGGGCCTGGCTGGCTTTGGGGGGCACCGAAGACAGGACCTCCTCGAGGAGGCGCTCCATCCGCAGCGGCGGCCCCGGAACAGGCACGACCGTGCGCGAGAAGGCCTCTATGCCTTTCGAGGTCTTGCCGGTGCAGAGGTAGCCGACTCCGAGATACGGTGGCTGGTGGAGCAGCATCCGCCGCCAGCTCGCATTTTCGCGGCCCAGTGCCTCTCTCCTCTCCCCCATCGTCTTGAAAATGATGGCGGCATTGTGGTGACGAGACGAATTGGGCCCATCTCGATGCATGTCGTAGTACAGAGTCTTTGTCGTCAGTTCGCCGCGCGCGACCCTCTCAAAGGTCGGAAACGCAAAGGGGAAGTGCTTCCATAAGATAGGATTGCGCTCCGACCAACATTCCCAGTCCGGGAGGAGGAACAGCTTTTTCTGAATGTTCGGACTTCGATCAATGACGGCCTTCCAGCGCCCAGAAACGCGTGAGCAGGATACGAGAAGGGTTTGCATGTCCATATTGGGCGCACCAAGTATGAGCTCGAGGAGCTCGGTGGTGCCGAGCACCTGATCCACGGTTGATGCCCCATCCACTGTTGATGAACTCATCTTTTCCACTTACCTCCGGATATTTCGGAGGAATACTCCAAAGGAATATTCCAAGGAACTATTCTGAAGAAGTTGGTCGGTCAAAAGTAGGCAGGCCGTGTTGAGTTGCTTGATTGCATTAATGAATTCTCATAGAAACATACACAAACGATTGTATGATTGGTGGGGGTCTTTTATACCAGATCACTTCCCCGATTCTATCCAAGCTTTAGCATACGTACCGTTGTTTCGAAGAAAACAATTCCTTTGAAAACTTTCCGTTTTATGCAGTACAATAGGAAAAGTTCATGAGATATCACTAGGAAAATACAATGAAATTATTTGCCCACAATGTGACTAAGGTTGAACGACTCCATTGTTGAAGTCTTGAGCTGTCGGGGGGTACCGTGTAGAGGTCTTGGGAACAAAGAACAGTGCCTGGTGTGTATGCTCCAGCTCTAGAACACTTAGCAAGCTTGGCAGGCTACGACGATGGCTGTTCATCCCGCATGCTAGGCCCTGCGCTGTGACATGAGCTTTTCATTTGGGAAGACTGATGTGTCCCGGGTTGCCGACAAGCCTGCCACGAGATGGCGACCTCTCAAGAAAGAGAGTGGCTCCACGGGATATCATGTACGAATGCATTACCCTTTGTTCGCAGCTCAAGTCCTTTATTGAGGCTTGGCAGAGTTGATGCTTCAAAGCACAATGACCAGAATGCTCAGGTGCGGCAAAGAGCTCTTTATGCGCTACTTACTATCTAGGAACTCTTTTCTATTATGTTTCGAAACACCAGAGTCGGGGAAATCTCATGAAAGTCAAGTTGTGATTTTGCATCGTCTGCTCCAACCAAATGAATCTTGCTTGGGCGAGGTGCAGCTCAAGTTGCATAAACATGAATGTTGGTTGCCCAGTTGGCTGTGTGCAAACGCAGCTTGTTACGCAGCCGCAAAGTAGGGTACTTAAGTTCAAAAAAGATGAATACTTTCACCAGCCCGCCAGGAGCCCCGAAGTTCCTGACGGGTTGGTCAGGTCGGTAACCTGCCACTTTAAACGAACCGCGCGGTTCGAACCCCCCAAGGACCTAAAAACTGGATTTAATACCCGAGGACCCAAGGACCCAAGGACCGGACCACCACCTACCTGGACAAACGTGACAACGGGGGGGACGGCCAACCCCCCGGCAGATGTAAGATAGGGTCCACCCCTATCCGAACTGTTTTGCCAAATTTTCAAAATCTGTTGTTGTTTTTTATTTGCCTTGCTGCCGTATGATGTATATAATCCCTGGTTCCAATTGTTCAGGCTAGGGAGACAGACAGACATATACGACATATTATTTTATCCCAGACAAGCACCTTGCTTGTTATATATAAATTTCAAGCGACTTGTTGTTAATTTTGCAGTTGTGTAGTTGCGGATCTATAGCCACTCGTTATAAGGCGATCTACGACCTGCGTTTTGGTTTATACCGGACTGACTTTACTGTCGCTTTTTTGTTAGCGGAGGCGAGATTGCCGGGGCTTTCGTTGCCCGACGAGTCTATAGACTGTGCACATCTATTAGGGTTTCTGGCAGCTCCGCCCCGGCCGGTAGGTGTCAATGGCCGTCGGCCCGAGACGGGTCTCAATGCCCCGGTCTCGTCGCGGAGGTAGTACCAGTGGCCGTATTCGACGATCTTCTTTTGGCGGGCCTCGCTAGATTTATTTATGCTGCACTTATCGCGCTCCGGGGTGCCAAATGACTTGTTGATATAGAAAATTGCTGTCAAATGGTTGACGTAGGTATAGTGGCATATAAACATGTGTGGTTCCTTTTGGATTATATGGTACACCAGCCAAACGGCGCGCACGATAGCAAGTTTGTGGAAATAAGGTTTTGCCAAGACAATTTGTATACAATCTGCCGAGATGACCATAATTGAGTGCCCCACTACACCGAGATTGTCGATAGCATATCTCTCTTCCGACAATCTTTCATTACGCAAGCGAAATATCCTTATCGCCTCGAGATTGGTAACAACAGTGATTCGGTTATGTCCGGTGCGAAGGCAACTTTCCTCTTCCTTTCTTGTGTGCTTTGTTGTTTCAGGAACAAACAAAGCGCTTTGTCTGCTAGACCACACTCCAAGATACACAATGGTGCGGTTGTGGCTTACGCTAGTGCTGCTCTTGTCGCCTCTGGGCTTTGCATGCGGTCAGAAGAATCTGATTATAGACACGGATCTCTTTAGCGACGTCGAGTACGTATTGCTCCGACACTTTCGCGATGCTGAACTCTGACGTTTGGACACAGTGATGCCGGCGCGCTCTTGATCGCCGCGACAGCCGACAACGTCAATCTCCTGGCTGTCAATGTCAACTATCCCTCGTCATATTCGGCCTTGTGCGCCTCGGCCATCCTGGGCTACTACGGCCAAAATGTCCCCATTGGCATTCGGAAGCCATTCACCAATGTCTCCTACTTTGACAGTTTCTACTATCAGATGGGAGAATATGCCAGCAAGGTCGCATACCATCATTCTGGTGGAAACCTGACCTGGGGAAATGCCGACGACGCCTGGGATGCTGTGTCTCTGTATCGGAAAGTGCTGTCCGAAGCAGACGACAATAGCGTCACTATTGCATCGATCGGATTCTTTGAGAACGTGAGTGATGATGATCACTCAAGACGACCGAATGCTTACATCTCCTAGCTCTCGGGCTTGTTGAACTCGACTGCAGACGAATACTCCAGTCTAGATGGGCCAGACCTGATCACCGCCAAGGTGTCAGAACTTGTAATCATGGGAGGCAACTACCCATCCGGCTACGAGTACAATTTCTGGGGCGACAACCCCCTGAGCACCGCGCATGTAGTCAACAACTGGAAGACACCCATCGTGTTTTCCGGCGCCGACCTGGGTGGCAACGTCACGAGCGGTGTTCCTCTAATCACACAAGGACCCGAGAATGACCCTGTCCGTCAGGCCTATCTATACTACACGCACGGCACCTCTCGGTATTCTTGGGATCCTCTCACCGTGCTGTACGCGATCGATGGATTGGAGTCCGGACTCTTCGAGTACGGCAATGAGTACGGGTACAATTATGTGCACCCCAACGGCTCGAATGAGTGGGTCTTCGACGAGCAAGTGTCTAATCAGCACTGGCTCAACTTGAAGGTCGACAATGTTACGGCTGGCGCGGAGTTGGATGACATGTTTTTGAGTAAGGCATGGTCAGCTTTGTAGAACTTGGATGTTACCAGTCTTATCCCAAAGCCTGGCACTAGCGTTTTCGGCGAAGCCATCATCAATTCATTGGTATCCAGTTGTGATTCAGTTGGTTATGTGATGTCTCCGTACTTAGTCACCGAGCAAAAGATAATACCATGATGCTGATTAGAGAAAAGAAAAGGGTAAACAAAATCATATAGCAATGTCGGCTATGTCGAGAACCTTCATTCATGGTATGCCCCTTGTATAAGACGTGCCAAAGAACATCAGCCCATGTGTAGGCCCCCCTGGCATATAGCCTGTGTCTAGATAAATTACACTCATATCCCGGAATAACATGACCTATTCCAGGCTCCTATCGGTACATAAACGAGGCCGCCTCTCCGCCCAGTGCTGTCATGATAACCCGCTAATACCACTGCCCAATCACTCAGGCAGGCCACCTTCCATGTGTGCCTGTAGCTGGCAGACGTCCGTAAGACTACCCCCAATCGTGCCAAGGAACAAAAAGAAGGGACTTAGGTAGTTGTGATGGGGGTAAATAAGTACGCCTGCCAGTGGGAAGAACATGTTGATCATGACCCAAAGATATATCGTCTTGCTCATTCGTTCGTTATTCCACCCAGGCTGCGTAATTCTTAGATAAAGCCCAACATATTGCATTACAGCTGATTGAATGATGCAAAGATGATCGGTGTCTCCTACGACGGCAGAATGGTTCTCTCCAACCTTCACAGACACAGCATATGTCTGAACGGCTGTCATCGCAATGCAGGCAGCAAGTGAAAGTGTTGCTGCGACATCGATATGCTGAACAGTTGCCAAGGTCAGTGGTCTATGGATAAAGCCTAGAAATGGGACGAGCTGCATCTTACTATGAATACTTTCTTGAGGAAAGCCACAGCATCTGAAACGAGTAAGCTTGAAAGCCTGTGGCATGCGCACGACAGCGGATATTGGCTTTGGAGTCGTACCTCGAGTCTTTGATGGCATCTTGTCCACGGACTCAGTGTTGTTACGGAGTAGGTTGACTTTTGTGCGACGATGCTTCAGCGCCCAGGGGGCTATACCGTAGGTTAAAAGATTTCTAAGTAACAATCAAAATGGAATAAATAAAAGACTTTGAATCAACATAAACTTGGCAGGTGGCAGATGCTTCTTTATACATAAGCCGTCGTGTCAATTGAGGCGGAAGCCAAAACGGGCGACCAAGTGGGAGGATCTCGGTCCTGGATATTTGCAAAAGACGCGAGAGCAATAATTAGAGAGCCGGAGTATAAGGAAATCGACGGCTGACTTGCAGTTGCCCTAGCTGGGGTCTTACGTGACTCTCCGCAAATGACATAGAGAATCTCCAGAGGGCCTGTACGTGGAATTCGCTCTTGCAGTTGCCCTAGCCGGGGTCTTACGTGACCCTCCGCAAATGACATAGAGAATCTCCAGAGGGCCTGTACGGGAAATTCGCTCTTGCATGGCACGTGCTGGAATCATGGCTTGGATGTATGCAGGAGACACAAGGGCAGTAACTTAGGGACCCGAAGTATAAGCAAATCGACGGCTGACTTGCAGTTGCCCTAGCCGGGGTTTGACGTGACCCTCCGCAAATGATATATGAGAAGATCCAAAGGGCCTGTACGGGGAATTCGCTCTTGCATGGCACGGTGGCGCTGCATTCATTCATGGCCTAGATGTATGCAGCAGACACAAGAGGAACAGGATCCAAGGTATGGGGTGAGGAGTAGTCGCATTGATGCTGAGGAGAGAATGGCCACCTAAAATAGGGAAGCTTGAGCTCCCCACGAGCCATTCGTACCCCTCCAGAAAACCAATTGTTCCTGCCATTCCCACTACAAGGAGCGCCAGCGTGGTAAAGGAAAAAAAAACATCCAAAGTATTAGGCATACGCCACTCCGTACCTATTGCATGCACTCCGATATCCCTCCGCTCTTATCCTGGAGCACAATCTCGACGACAAAGGCCCTCAAATATTTCCCACCCACCCACGTCCACCCATGATGGTTGCCAAACCGAACATCCAATACACCCTTTCTGGCGTGCATTGAAATATCTTTCCATAACGAGTCGGCAAGTTAGCCAGTGCCCGAGAATAAAGCAGACAATCGGCGGCTCCAGATCGACTCGGTGAGCTCCGGAATCAGTACGTACCTACTTCGTGCCAAGTCTCAATACAAGCAGTGCGACAAAACGCTTACAATGCCTCCAGTGCACGACTTGTCCCGCCTTCAAACTACCGCACCGGGCGACGCGCAGGGGGTCTCATCAACATGTGGCACTGCGACTCGTGAATTGATGGACGAAAGTTTGGGAACTAGCAGGAAGACTCAGAAGCAAACCTTCGCTATTGGGTACGAGAACAATACTACTGTTTGTTTTATAACTTTTGTTTGCAATCTATCAATTCAAAGGTTCAGTCTGACATTGATGTGTTGCCAATGAGTAGCTGTCACTGTTGTTGACTGACCAAAGGCCATGTTCTTTTTGTCACGAATACGATGTACCTAGGTATATACCCGCCAGACACTCACTGTGTGCTGTGTTCTGTTGCACAAACCAACCGTGGCGAGTAGCATCACTCCATCTACAGAAGACCTGGCGTGGGGTCCTCCGCCCGACCCGGCTGTGTAAAATGTACGTATGCTTGGCATGTAGCAGCCCGCGGTCTGTAGTTCTTCAATGATGTAGGTGAAACATATATTGATTGGACGACCTCATGAATAGTCGCGTGTCCCTGTAAATATGTAGGCCGGGCGGCCGGCAGTACGGAATGGCTTCTTACCTCCCTACCTGAGCCAAGTAGGTACGTAGCTGCGTTCGTTTCCTTGCGCAACTACAACATGCATTTCATTGCCCTGACACCAAGTCCCAGTCACATACGTGTGACAATACCAGAATCTAAGTTTGTGGGTGGTCGATACGAATAACAACCTTGGAGAAGTGCTTCTTCTCCTTGAGGCGTCTATAGGCATCCTTGGCATCAGCCAACTCGAAAGCCACATCGTCCACAGCAGGCTTGATCTTCTTCTCATCAATAAATCGGACCAAATCGCGCAACTGTGCCCGATTGCCCCCAAGAAGACCGCGCACCACACAAGTATGAAACAATGCGGCGAAGAGAGGGACCATATCGACGTCTCCGCCGACCTGTCCCGCAACAATGACGGTCCCGTCCGCGCGCACCGCTGTCAGTGACTGATCCAGCGTCTCGTTGCCGCCAATATCGACGACGGTATCAAAACCTCTGCCACCGGGCGTGAGTGCTTTGGCCTTGGAGCCCCAGTCCTCCGAGTTGGTGCGATAGTTGACTGTGTGCACAGCGCCTAGAGAGGTCAGACGTGCCGCCTTCTCCTCTGTCGAAGTAGTCGCAACGACGTTGGCTCCTGCGGCGACGGCGAGCTGCAACACAGCGATGCTCACTCCACCAGTGCCTTGGACTAAGACCCAAGTATCGGGACCGACCGTGGAGCCCTTGAGACCAAAGAGAGAGTTCCAAGCAGTGGTCCAGGTACACGTCAGAGTCGACGCAGCGGTCCAGTCGAGGGACTCGGGTGCGAGAACAAGAGCCTTCTCAGAGAAGACACCGTGAGAGCGAAGGGTGCCGTCTGTTCCCTGGCCCAACATGAGGGGCACGTCGGCCATGGTGGACGGCGCATCGTCGCCTCGGGACTCGGCAACATTGGGAGCGAACTGTGTGACAACCCGGTCTCCTGGTTGGAAGTCACGGACGGAGGACCCGACGGCCTCGACAACCCCGGCTCCGTCGCAACCTGGCACCAGCGGGGGCTTGATAGGTCCGTTGACGCCCTTGTGCCGGTCAGTCTAGTGTACTAATAACTCTTGATTATGGGATCTTACCACTGGGCCTGCGATGATGAGCTCGCGATAGTTTAAGCTGGCCGCGTACAGCTTGACCAGAACTTCATTTGGTCCAAGGTCGGAAGGCTTTGGTATTTCGACATGTTGGTATTCGAGTGACTTTTCAAAGCCGTCCTGGCTGTTCAAGATCCACTGACGAGCCATTGTGCGATAGGAGATCAATTGTTTGTGTCAGAAAAAGGTCGCAATTGTGATGAATGTTGGAAATGATGTTGCTTTGGTTCGATGGAAATTCGGTGCGCAATCAGGACATACTTATAGTCGTCACCTCCAGCAAAATACCATAATCATGTAATTGATATTCCCAATCAACTCTGAATAGTATATTCCAGAGTCCATCCTATGCCTTTCATGATTGGCTGGCAGCCATAGAGTTCCACCTAAAATTGATTTTCCTGTTCGGGTATAACCTCTCGATTCCAACTGCAACGCGACCCGCTAGCCGAATCGTATTACACATCTGCCTTGCCCCCCATGATCCTTTGGCATGGCTCAAAACCAACTCAACTTTCCTGCCGTCGGTTTCGAGAACAAACACCTCTTGACCCCCGAAACTAATTTTCCTAAAAGAGACAAGTCATGGCTTCATCGTCATTCACATTCGTCAATACCACCGACGGCCCTTCTCTGTCCCGATCGGCGGCGAAGAAGATGAGGGCGCACATTACCAAAACCAATTTTGAAAAGCGACGGCAGCGACTGCGCCAGGACGCATCGGGAAAATTAGAATCTCATCGAGCGGCCCCCAAGCACCACAATCGAGCTTCTGCGTCGCATACTGCACTCGGAGACTCCTATCGCATGATGTTCATGAAGACCATGCTGGAGCCTCTGCCCAAGGACACGCCACCTGAATCCTGTACAGTGCGCCTCATCAACTATAGATAGATGAAGTGTTGCTAAGTCATTGCAGTTGGAAGATTCTGGTCCCTTGCCTTTCTGGATGGTGGGAACTTTCCACAGACCGATAATGAGAAGGCGTGGGCACAATTGATCTGTTCGGAGCCCTCGCTTCTTCAGACGACCCTGGCAATCGGGGTGCGGCACTGGGCACCAGATGCAGAGTACCAACAGATAGCCGATGAATGCTGGTCTGCCGCCACGAACATCATGATTCAACACATCTCATCCGGAAAACCCTGCACAGATGCCGTTCTAGGGACTGTCATGACCATGGCGTTTGGGGAGCGCCTGGTACAGAATGAAGCCGCTTGGGAAATCCATATTGACGGGCTGGCCAAGATGATCAGCTATCGATATGAGCATGGCGAGCGTACTCTACCTTCCTGGTTATATGATCTTGTCATCACGTGAGTCCCCATCTTTCACCCGCACAAACCTTCCTACTTGGGCTGATTGAATCTTATTCAGAGACGCGACAAATGCCATTCTAGGATTCCCGCGGAGTTTTCATCCAAAGGTGATTGAAGCTATTCTTCCATATAGCCCTCACCCTCTTTCAGAAATACAAAATGTGGTCGATGATCTGGTGGAGGTCCTGCAGTCGATCGATCGGGTGCAAAGGGCTTCGCCGTGCGAGATCTCTGGCTCGATGGAGGCCGAGACGGCCAGCCGTGTAGAGCATGTCATTCAACAGGCTCGAGCGTTGAGATCCTACAAACAAGACTCTGTCCAAATCACTGCTGCGGCCATTGAGCTCATGCTCCATTTGTCGTGGCCGCGCGAGCCAGCAGTCGATTCCACAGCGGTAGCGGAAGAAATGCGACAAGCATTAGACCGCGTTCAAATGCGGCCATGTTCTTATATGGAACTGACCGCGGGTTACCTCATGATCGGTTCTGTTGCATCGGAAGACGGATCGGCAACAAAGCAATATTTTACTTCGCGGCTCAGGCGTGCTTTGGGCGCCGTGCAGAACCACAGCTCCATCAACATGCAAGAGGTGTTGAGATCGAGTTTCGTTTCTAGCGCTGGATCAATGTTATGCTCAGAAACATTGTGGAATGAGATTGTTGTATGATATCTCACTTAGAAGACTATCAGTCATTATTTAGCGAACATTAACAAAAAATCCGTCTTGATTCCTGGAGATCCTTCATACCGTTGTACTTGTAAGTTGTAAGTTTGCACTCACAGCGGGCTTATTCCAGCTATTAGCGGGCACATCTTAGGACCCACCTGCTGCATGGTAGATGTGCTCCACTGATGGAAACAATTATGCGGGGCGCTTATCAGCGATAAGCCTACTTTATCGCGAAATTTCAAGAATTATCTTTTGAAGCGAAAGACTCGAGCATCCGGACCAGCAATTCCACGACAACCTCGACTCTCCCAGCGCTGAGATTTTGTCGCCATGGCTCCGGACGCAAAAGTCACCAAGAAAGAGCCGAAAAAGGACACGCGCGCCTGGGATGCGCTCACCCCGCCCCTCGCCGAATGGATCCTCGACTACCTCTCGAGCTCCGGCTTCGAGCGCATGACGCCCGTCCAGGCGGCGGTCCTTCCTCTGTTTAGCGCCAGCAAGGATGTCGTCGTTGAGGCCGTCACGGGCAGCGGCAAGACGCTCAGCTATCTCATTCCCGTGATCAACCGCCTGCTGCGGCTCGACGAGCCCACCAAGCCGCGCCACGTCGCCGCCATCATCGTCTCGCCCACCCGAGAATTGGCGTCGCAGATCCACAAGGTCCTCGTCGACCTCGTCAAGTTCCACCCGGCGTCGGCGGAGCTGCTTCCCTACCTCGACAGCGACGAGAAGCGACCGACCACTCAGACCCCTTTTATACTGCCGCAGCTCCTCGTGGGAGGCACGACGACGCCCGCCCAGGACCTCAGCTTCTTCATACGGCACTGCCCGAATATCCTCGTCGCATCGCCCGGTCGATTAGTCGAACTTTTGCAGTCGCCGCACGTGAGCTGCAACCAGTCGAGTTTCGAGGTGCTTGTGCTGGACGAGGCGGACCGACTGCTGGATCTCGGATTCAAGCAGGACTTGCAGAACATTCTCAGCAGGCTACCGAAACAGAGGAGGACGGGTCTTTTCAGCGCCAGCGTCAGCGATGCCGTGTCGGAAATCATCCGCGTGGGACTGAGGAATCCCGTCAAGATCCAGGTCAAAGTCAAGAGTCTGAAAACAGGCGGCGTCATTGAAGAGCGACGGACGCCGGCGAGTCTGTCCATGAAATACCTGCTTACGCCAGCGTCGCAAAAACTGCCTGCTCTAGCGCAGATCCTCGAGAAGCTCGACTCGAGGCCACAGAAGAGCATCGTCTTCTTCTCCACGTGCGCCGCCGTGGACTACTTCCAACATGTTCTCCCCGCCCTCCTCCCAGAAGGCTACGCAGTCGTGCCGCTGCACGGCAAGCACCACTCGACCGTGCGGTCAAAGAACTTCAATAAATTCCTCAGCTCGGCGCAGCCCACGATTCTCCTGACGACGGATCTGGCCGCGCGCGGTCTCGACGTGCCACAAGTAGACCTGGTCGTACAGATCGACCCGCCGTCGGACCCGAAAGTGTACCTGCACCGCTGCGGCCGCGCGGGGCGCGCCGGTCGCAAGGGCCTCGCGGTACTGTTCCTCCAGCCGGGCCGGGAAGAGGACTACGTGCCGTTCCTCGACATTCGGAAGACGCCCATCGAGCCCCTGACGTACCCGGAGATCGCGCTCAGCCCCACCGACGCCGCCGCCGCGACGGACAAGATCCGCGCCCTGGTCCGCGAAGACCGCGGCCTGCACGAGAAGGCGCAGCGCGCCTTCGTGTCCTGGGTCCGCAGCTACAGCGCGCACACGGCCTCGTCCATATTCCAGGTCGGTCAGCTGGACTGGGCAGACCTGGCGGCGGGGTGGGGCCTGCTGCGGCTGCCCAAGATGCCCGAGGCCAAGGCGTTCGGCGGGGACAGGGGGCTCGGCCTGACGGTGGACTGGGACGAGTTCGCGTTCAAGGACAAGGCGCGCGAGAAGCAGCGCCGCGCCGATTTGGAGAAGGGCCCCGACCAGGCCGACGCCGACAAGGCCGAGGCCATGCGGGCCAAGCGCAAGCGCAACACCGAGGCCTGGAGCGACAAGCACGAGAAGGAGGGCGCGCGCTCCGTCCGGAGGGAGAAGAGGCACAAGAAGCGCGAGGCCGAGCGGGTGAGCACGCTGACCGAGGAGGAGAAGGCCAGGGAGCGCGAGCTCGAGGACATGTTGGCACAGATCCGGAAACACAACAAGGCAAAGGCTGCGGCCGAGGCCGAGGCCAAGGGTGATGAAGACTTCGAAGGGTTCGATTAGCCAGACCAGCACTTTATATACCATTGCAAATGAACTTTTCATGACATGACTTTTCAATGACGGCATTAGGTATATGATGTTCATCTTCATTCATTACTAATATAGTGGCCATTCGGGATATATCAAGAGCAAAGTCTTGTACCCTGGCAGCCACCTCGAACCAAAAATTCCAAGCGAACGATATTGGGTATCCATAGGGGGTATCCGAAAACAAAACGCAGAAAAATGTACAAAGCATTGGTATCATCTAATCCTCCTCCTCGTCATACCTCTCCTAGGATATTTCGCTTCTGCCCATCCTTGTTCTTACTGCTCTTCTAGCTCATTGGTCTCTCATGATCATGGGTGAGTTGCTCAAGGCATCAGACTAAATGTTCTCAATAACTCGGGCGTTCATGGCACGCTGGAAACCCGAGTCATTGGTGCCGAAGTCGTGGGCGTCATCGCCTCCGCCTGAGCCTTCGCCAAAGTGCTGAGTCTCCTGCTGCAGAGCAGCGTTGAAGGCCGAAGAACCAGGGCCCATGGTCTGGTTGGCGGCGGGAAGGAAGATGACCTTGCTGTTAGCCGACTTGGCCATGGCCTGCATGGCCTCGAGGTAGCGGATCTGCATGGCGGGCGCCGAGGAAAGGATGTCGGCGGCCTGGCGCATGAGCTTGGCGCTGTCGACCTCAGCCTTGGCGGCAATGATCTTGGACTCTCCGATACGCTTGCTCTGGGCGGCCATGGACAGCGACTCTTGCAGCTCCTGACTGAAGACAATATCCTTGATCAGCATGGACTCGACCTGGACACCCCAGCCGGCGGCGACATCCTCTATGATCTCTCCGATGCTCTGGGCGATCTCCTCGCGGCGCTCAATGACGTCCTGCAGGATGCGGGCGCCGACGACGTGGCGAAGAGTGGTCTGGGTGCGCTCGATCAGGGCCTGGCGGACGTTGGCGATGCCGAAGGCGGCCTTGTGGGGGCTGATGATGTGGTAGTAGATGACCGAGGTCAGGTGGACAGTAACATTGTCCTTGGTCATGCAGGTCTGCTTAGGGACCTCTACGATCTGAATCTTGACGTCGACCTGGTGCAGGCGCTCCGAGAGCGGGTTGATCTTGACCAGACCGGGGTCAACGGCCTTGTAGAACTTGCCGAACTTGGTGACCAGGCCAACATTACCCTGGTGGACTTGCTTGTAGGGGTTGGGGCAGCAGATGCAGCACGGAATGGCTCCAAAGGTTCCAACGCAGGCACCGAGGGTGTTGACTGAATTATTGGGTTAACACAAGACATTCTCAGGAGAGGAAAGCTCCTCCGGGAATGGAAATACGTACTCATTCCACCGTACCAGCCCTTGGGGCCGGCATCGTTTCCAACAATGGAGGCATAGCTCGGCTGCAGATCGCGCTCCTTGGGAGGCTCAACAGCCATGGCCTGCTGAGGGCGGAAGCCGATGTTGACATCGCCGTTTCCGCTGGCTCCGTTGGTGTCGGGGCCCTTGTCCTTGCGCAGAGGCGCGGAGCTGTTGTCGGTGGCGGACATGGTGGATGAGTATGTCGTGGTGTCCAGTGTGTAGTGATGGGCTAAAGCCAACGTATAAGTCTGGAGTGACTGTAGAAGGTAGAGATGTTTTGTGGAAGATGCCGAATTATTCACTTGGAAAAAACACGCCAAGAAAGTGATGAAGGGCCGAAAATGTAAAGCTCTCCAAAGGGAAGGAAACACACGCTTATATGTAGGTGATTTGTTTTGCGAACAGCTGAGGAGAGGCAAGACAAACGGACGTGGTGCGATCCGAATCTCTGACGTTTACGTATGTAGCGGGTGCCCTTTGAGTTTAGCGCACTGCCAGGGGTGTTAGGCTGCGGTGGGCCGGGGCATTGCGGGGGAAAGAGTTACACTACTGGGGCTGTGCCTGCCTGGGCTGCAGTGGGAACAGATTTTAGTGGATGACCTTTGGATCTTTCGGCACCCAAATGCTTCAAGGCGAGGTGGGAATTTCCTTGAAGGTCGAGAGAGCATACGGGAATACGAAGGTAACAAGAATCGAATTAGAGTTGTCCCGTCTGACAGCGCAGTGAAGAGAAGAAAAATGCCTCGAAGGCAATTGTAAGATGGACCCTCGTCTATTCTCAAGTACATTGCATACCTACTGACCAGATCTTATTAGTGGCTGGATAGCAAACTACTGTCACTGAACAAGCGCGAATCCGTTACCCATCAGAATCAGACGATGCTCTGCGCTTTTCCGGTAGTGGGTTGCTTGTTTTTATCCTTATTTCCATCCACGTCGCGAACACGATTACCTGATCATGTAATCACCTTCGATTGTAACAGTTACACTAACTACAGAGAGGGCATCGATGCTCGGAAACAAATTACCAAAAGACAGCCACATAGATCAAAAAAATGCTGCTGTCATGGATTGCGTCGTGGTGTCCAAGACAAGCAGTCAAGTCGCCAAGTCTCCAATGACGGTGCCGCTTCCTGTTGATGGAGGGTCGCGCTCGCGCATCAGCGGACAGCAGGGCATAGCAGGGCTGGGAGAGCTCTTCATTGCTCAGATTGCTTAGAGCTCCCCAAGCTCCCTGTCGTGCAACAATATTGGCAGGAAGGATGCCCGTAAAGAGCTAGCGGGCAAAAAGCTTGGCCACTGCAGATCCCTTTGAAACCCTTCGAACGCCCCCTGCGTTGCAACCGAAACATTCCCATCATTTTTTCGAGGCACGACCAGAAAGAGAGCAGAGAGTGCGAATCATTCGTCGCGTACCTGATCTCCTCGCTTGCCTGCGACTATACGGCACACGACGAGGCATATCACGACATGTCATCAAAGAGGCATTTTCGACAGTTGCTGCTTCTGGCAGCTCCATGCGCAACCAGGGACTGTGTCCATCGAGAATACTGCACCCAAAATGGGATCGTATTGATCCGTGCCGCATGCGCTTTTGCGCAGGAACTAACATCCTAAAATTGCTCACAAGCATCCATGATCCGTCCACTCGAGCCCGCGGCTTTTCTTCACGATTTCCGCCCATCGTAAACCCAGCACTGCCGTCCATCTGACAACAGACCCGGGGGCGCATGGACTTGCACTTTACTGCCGCCCGGCCGCTATTCAGATGATATGCATGCAGCATGTGTCATCTCTTGCGCCCTCGCTTATACTATCTTGGCATATTTGCCGGCTTATGTTGCTTGTGCCGCAGGATGCGGTCTGTGCCTACCAGTATACGGAGGGTACATCGCAATGCCGGAATCAATACTACTTGTGCGACCCGACCTGGTCACAACATCTAGCCATTCGAGAGATTGACTTGGTTCAGATGTTACTGGACTTCTCCTGCAATGGGCCAAGCAACCAGGACAGTTGAGCACACATGTTCCCAGTGTCGCCCGGCTTTAGCGGCATCTCTCTCACACTTTCACCTATCTGCCTACCCAGGGAGATATCGCATTTGTTCCAAGCCCAAAAGGATCACATGATGAGTCCCGAAGAGGAAACGGGACGTGGCGAAGGAGACTTTTCCGGGTTGCCCTAGCAGCCTAGTTGCACAATCCTGTGTCCCGTGGCTGGATGATCGCGGATAGCGGATTGTGGCCATGCCATGCAAGGCTTAGAACCCTTCTGGAAGCTTTCCCTTTTGGGCCCCGAACTTGTCTCTCAGCCAATGAGATGATTCATTCGGCCCGGTCCCTTTTCGCCTATCGAGACCAGCATGACGAGGAGACATAACGCTGCAAGAAATGGCCGCTATCGGCACGATCACTCCTGCAAGTCGGATTTCCATGTTTACTCCGAGGACAGCATTGCAAGTACGACATACATGGTAAGCGGCCGATAACTGTACATGTTATTGCTTGCTTGCGTCAAATAACAGTGCCTTTACCAGCCAAGTCTAGCACACGATCGTCTCTCCCTAAGGAATGACTTCGCCCCGTTTAGTCAGACTAGTGTCCTCCACAAAGTGCCTTCTAAAGACATAAGCCAAGAACAAGTCAGCCCGGGACCAGAATCCTTCATGACAAATGATGCACATAACTGGTTCAGCCAAAAGGCAATTGACAAGTCGCAGGTCAGCCTCGGACCCGATGCGGTCAACCTTGTGGAGCGCCTCGCCCTTGTGCAGGCTTCGGCCGCCATTGAAACTTCTTCTTCGCCGTTCTCTGCATAAGCATCCACATCTTGTGTCCATCGGGAGCAGGGTATACGGCAATCGTTGTCTCGGCGTTATACGACCCATCGGATCACATTCCTTTGGCGGCCTTATCTGATCCGCTTGTCACCACAATGACGCATTCTTATAATCGCTTACTGTGTATTTCGACGTATGACCTGGCAACTTATTCACCATTGATAAGCTCGCGAAATGGTACTCAAATTTTCCCTACCTCTCAGGACAGGAACAATCCATATGAGGCCATTGACTGGCCGCCGAACCGCTCGGATTTAATCACCGGAAATTCTCGAATTTTATAGTGGGTTATTGCCAGGAACCCTGAGCTGCATGTCAGACTCGCAGATGCCCCTTTTCAAAGTCCCTCCGGAATGTCACGCAATGCACAAATATCTGCCATATTGGACGACCATGAATCACAAAATACCGCTGCTTCTTTGGTGTCCCGAATTGTTGGCAATGCTCAAGAATGTGGGCGAGATATTGACATGCAGTCGACATTGCCAGTCCAACGTTGACTATAACGACCCACCATGAATTCGGATCCACATGATGTTCCTTATTATTATCTCTTTCACGATCGCTAATCTGGACCCGGATTCGCGTAGCTGTGCCCTACTCCGGCAAATGTTATTAGTCTTCGACGGGCGCCGATGGACTCGTCTTCCACGGGGACAACATCCAACACGGATCGGAGTTTTGCATGTTTTGCACAATTGGAAAATCCACGAATGATATAACGGCCCTGCAAAAATAATAGTGGTGTCAAACGGTTGTCTCGAAATTCGTACTGTCATGCTTCGTAACTAGATCTTTCCCACGATCAGATAGAAAAAGCTGCCTCTCCCTTCAGGTCTCGACTACTGGCTCCCACAGAAACGGTGTAGTCGCCACTCTCGACCTTCCAGTTCTGCGCCACGGTTTCCCACACGCTGAGATCCCTCCTCCGAAGCTCGAACGTTACCGTGGCCTGCTCGCCAGGCTGGATCGTGACCTTTTCGAATCCACGCAGCTGTCGGACGGGTTCGTCAGCTACGTCGGGGAAGACGACGTAGAGCTGTGCAACTTCGGCACCCTCGAGCGAGCCCGTGTTTGTGATGCTGGCCTCGACGGTAGCGACGACGTCCCAGAGATCCTCGCGTCCACCAACGGCGAGGTCACCAGTGGCGTATCCACTGGTCAGATTGCTGGTAGTCTGGACCGTGATGGTGGAGTCGTACTCAAACGTGGTATACGACAGGCCGAAACCGAACTCGTAGCGCGGGGTGACGTTCCGCTGGTCAAAATACTTGTAGTCGATGAAGTTGCCCTCAGTGTAGTTGAGCTCGAGGCTCTCGGAGACGAGCGTTCCCTGGTCGTAGTCGGACTCGTTCTTGGCAATGGTGTGGACCAGCTTGCCCGAGGGGTTGACGGCGCCGAAGAGCACGTCGTCAATGGCGTTGCCTGACTCCTGTCCCAGCGGCCCGCCGTAGATGACGCCGGTGACGTTCTCGTGCTCGATCCACGCGTCCACCAGGCGAGGGCCGATGGTGTTGACCACGACAATGGTGTTGTTGCATACATCAGCAACAGTGGTGACCAGGCTGGTTCAAGTCGTTGTCAGCTATGTGCAATCTGGATGTCATCCAGTTCAAAGGGAAACTTACGTGTCCTGGGTAGCGTTGCGGAGTTCGGTGCGATCGGCACCCTCGCCAGCCCATGCGTTCAAGAAGACGACACAAGCGTCAGAGAGATCCGCCACACCAGTGGTCGACTCAGTGAGCTCGGTGCCGGAGCCACTCATACCGCTGGAGCTGTTGGTGCTCTCGTCGGTCAACCACCATCGAAGCATGAAACCGTCGCTCGTAGCTCTCTGGTTGAAAAGCTGGAAAGGGGTAGAGAGGTATGCGAGGGATCCCATGGCACTTCCGCCTACGACGGACATGTCTGTCAAGCATGTTAGCGACTGTACAAAGTTTGCACAGCACATGTTGAATACTCACGGCCTTGCATTGTTGGCGGTTCGCCATCGTACACAGAGAGTGCAGTGTTGGCACCGACGTATCTGGGCGCGGCATGGTAGCCGAAAATGCTGATTGACTTCTTGTCCTTGAGTGGCAGAGCATTGTTCGTGTTCTTGAGGAGCACCAATGATTCGGCGGCGTAGGAGCGTGCCAGAGTGCTGTGGTTGCCTCTGTTGTCGACGTGATCGGTGGGCGAGGCATAGCTGGGGTATCCTTCGTCCTGACCGAGGTAGAAGTAGCCCATGACATTGCGGATCACCATGTCGTCCAGACGGTCTTCCGCGAGGCTGCCGTTGTTGAGCGCGGCAGTGATGGTCGATTCGCTCCAGGTGCTCGAAGATCCAAGGTCCATTCCCGCATTGGCGGAACCAAGCGCCGTCTTCTGGCCACCGACGTCGGCATGGACGAGGCCAGGAAATCCGGTCTCAACCTTGAGGTATGTACCGAGGGCAGACTGGCTTTCACACTGTCACGCCGAATCAGTATAAATAAGACGACTTGCGTTCATCAAATGCCGTCGGGACTCACTGAGTAGGTACCGTTGATGCGGTTCATTGCGCACATGACACCGCCAACACCGTTCTTGACGACATCGTAGAAGGGTGCGAGGTACGTCTCATGGAACGACTTATCATTAACCTGGACACTATAGGCATCCGAGGAATCTGAAGAGTCATCGGCGCGCTTCGAAGCGGGAGCAGTGCTGTTTGAATCTCCACCTGGGGCGCCGCCGCCTCCTCCCGTGCTTGTCGAGCCCATTCGGTTCGTCTCGAATTCGTTCAGGATGAAGTGCTTGGCACTGGTCACGACTCCAGACTCTGCCATTCCCTGTAGGAAGCAAATCTTGTCAGTCACGTCCATCCGAGGCAGCATTGGCGATCACAGCCAAAACATACCTTGACAAACTGCCCGGCCATGGCTCCAGCCAGATAAGAATCGGGACCGTATGTCTCTCCCGTTCTGCCACCCCAAGCCGAACGTCCAAGAGGCTGGAGAGTTGGCGCATAAGCCAGGTTGATTCCCTTGCCGCGGTACTCGACACCAAGTGCGGAACCCTGGCCTCGGATAGCCTCCTTGTCCCAGGTCATGCTCATCGCTAATCCAGCCGGCCAAGTTGTGACGAAGAAGTAGGTCAGCGGGTTCGACGACGAGTCCAGCATGTGGAGAGCGCTCATATTGCCGGCATCGCCGGCGCCGATGAAAGACACCTTTTCCGACGTGTTGAGCGACTGCACCCACGCGGCCGCCTTGTCGTAGGCGTCTTGCCATTCGCCAAGCTTGACTATAACATACCATGTTTGAGTACTATACACAATTGTGAGGTTTGTAGAGTTGTTCAAGCTTACCCGTTCCAGAGCTTAGCAGGTAGTCGGTATAGTTGGCGGATACATCGGCCGATACTAGCCAACCTTGATGCATAGCCCATAGGGCGGACAGAGAAAGCGTCGTCGGCAACTTCATGGTTGCGAAGATGCGCGGCGAGACTAGAACTCGGTATCAAGAAGGAAGATAAGCGTCTCTCGATAAGATCTGCTGCTTGGCAGAGCAGGGAAAGGGTCATTTATCATGTCCATCATGAATGCACGACAGCATGAGCTGACCGGTCGCGGCGGCCTTCGCCGTAGCAATGCCCCTCCCTCGCCTTTTCCAATATTGAGGATCATGGGATGGGTCTCTGAGAAGAGTTCACCGTCATCGCAGCTCGCAATGGAGCGCGGCGAAGCTATCGATTGCCTGCCCAGTTTCTCGAGTCAAACTCATGACGCGTCGCCCCGGCCCCGTTTTTGAGATCCCTTTTTACCCAGAGCACTGGGCCTAGCAACATCTCACGATAACCAAGGTTGGGGTTTCTCTGAGAGTCGGGGCCCGGTACCCGTTTCCAAAATGAGGCCATTGAGAAATGAGAGCTAGCGGTTCCTGCTTTTCGGTAGTTATAGACGTCGATCAGGCCTTTAAACTCTATTCAGCAGGGGTTCCCGCGGGTGGGCTGAATCAGCAAGCACGGAGGATAAAACGGAGCGGGGACCGTTGGACGGGGGCGGACGCGTCACGGGTCGATCGTGATACGATGCAGTCTCGAAAGCAGAGGGATATACGAGTCGAGGCCGGCAGTCGCGCTGTTTCGCCCGCCACGTGCTTTTCTGCACGGAGTGCAGTCATACAAATGAATCTGCTTCACTTGAGTATAAGTCAGCTCCTTGGGTTGAATCAATAACGTTGAAATGGTCACTACTTCCAACCGGTTTTATCGAACAGCAAGACCAGACATGGCAGGTGAATGGGCCCTGACGATCGCAAGAGTCAAGACGTACGAACAACCATGGACTTTTGTACACCAAGATGAAATACCAGATTTTCCAATACCAATCAACGACTTTTGGTGGTCTCTCCGGAAATAACAATCTTGGTCAGCAGTTGACAAAGGCGGGAAACGAATTGTTTTAGTCCCAATATGGTCAAGGTCTTTGCACTAGACCGACCGTATTCGTGGCGGTCGTCGATCTATAACAACGGCCCGAAAGAAGCCTCTTTTTGGTAGAGAGAGTTGCTCCACCAAATTGACAGCCCATTACGCGTACCGGTGCGCCGGCGACCAAGGACCGTTTTTACAAACATGGTTAAAAAGCTTGCTTGCTTTTTCGCATTGACATTAGCTTGAGCCTTGAATTTCTGGAAACAAGTCTTGCTATCACCCATAAGACTCTCCATTGATTCAATATACGCAAGTGTCACAGTCGCAAAAAGTATTGTCGCAACTATACGAGATGAGAGATTATGCCGGTTTCGGAAGCAAAGCAAAACCTGATCAGGGAAACCATCGGGCAATAAATATGTATCCATTCGCGACAAGTAATGAATTATTCGCCTGCTCAACCAAAGACCTAGACTCGTGGTCGCTCTTTTCTCTGCATGAGAAAGTTTCGCTCAAATGTTATTTTTATTTGTTCTCATAGATGGTCATTCGCTCCACGACACTTACGCCGCTGTCCGGAGCGAGAACCGAAGAATGTATGGTGTTTAGCACAAATGCCATATTATCTGACCATATCGCTCCACCAAGGTACCGGCATATGGCCCCGTCTGATGTGGAAATGTATTGACCTCCACTCTGGGAGTCCGACGGAAAATGGCATTCTTGTTTCATGTGAACAATTTCCATCCTCCTGGAACGCCCTTTTGGAAGACGCCCTCGGGATCGAACTTCCTGCTGACCGTCTGCAAGTGCTTCTTGTTCTCGGCGCCGTAGGACCCGATGGGGTCCTGGAAGCCGAGCGAGTAGTTCATATAGACGAAATCGACGAGCGTGCCGCGCGCCCCGGCGTCCGCCCTCATCTTGTCTAGAGCCCCCCGGAACGCGCCCAGGATCTGGTCGTCGTCGTCCGCCTGGTTCCAGTACAGGAGGAACGCCACCGAGACGACGGAGCCGAGGGACGGGTCCAGGCCGAGCGAGTTACCACCTTTCGCCGCCGACGCCTCGAGCTGCGTGCTCGCGTACGGCTGCAGCGTGTACGAGCACAGCAGGCCCTCGCAGCCCTTGACCGGGTCGAGCGCGGCCAGGAAGATCTCGCTGCCGGCAATCAGGGTAGCTGCGTCGGCTTTGACGTGCAGGTTCATATAAGCCGACCTAACCAGATTAGCTGTGGCCCTTTCTTGCAACAGAAACGGTAAAGACATATTGCCTATACGTACCGCTGGTTCGGCGGGATGTCGCCCGCCTGCTCCCGGGACGCCTCGGCCAGGTCCATCATGCGCATGGTATTGAGGCCCGGGATCTGCGGCTCGACGTCGGTGAAGACGTCTAGGACGGGGGGCCTCTCGACCTCGCGGGTGTAGTACATCTGGTTCAGGGCGACGGGGTCCGGGCCGAACGCTGCCGTGTAGCCGATGCTCATCATCAGGTGCGTGCCGGGGCTGGCGTCGGCCCTCTGGAGCTCGGCGGCCAGCGCCTCGACCTGCCCGGCCCAGCTGGGTTGGAAGTAGTACAGGGCGCCGCCCCAGAATCGCGACTGCTGGAACGTACGCATGTCGTAGCGCGTGACGACGCCAAAATTGTTGCCGCCGCCGCGGAGGGCGCGCCACAGGTCGGGGTTCTCGTCGGCGCTCGCATTGACGATTTCACCTGAGGCGAGGACGATTTCGTAGTTAATGACCTGGTGAAATTAGTACCTCTTTCTCTGCCGTCTGATCGCGGTTAGATTCTTGCCTCGTTCCGCCAGACTTACATCGTCACTGATAAACCCTTCACGGGACGAAAACAACGACAGGCCGCCCGCCAGTGCCAGTCCTCCAATGCCGCCCTTGCTCGACCGCGAACCCTGGCATCCGAGGCCTTGCTCGACCAGCTTATCAAAGACGGGGCCCCAGGTCTCGCCAGCCGCGATACGAACGACGCCGTCGCCGATCTCAATACCCCGGAGCAGGCCCAGGTTAAGCGTGATGCCGTCCTGGATGTTGGAGCAGCCGGGCGCGGGCTGGCGGCCGCCGCCGACAATGGCAAAGGCCACCTCACCGGCGAAGACAAAGGGCCTGATGGTCTTGACAAACGTCGAGACCTCTTCCCTGGTCCGCGGTCGGACGATGCACGCGGGGATAATGTCCGACTGCAGTGCCGACTGGTAGGTCGCTCGGTTGAGCGTTTCGTGCTCTTGGGTGCCCCGGACGGCGAATTCGGCGCCGGGTAGGGCCTGTTTGAGGGCCTCGATGGCTTTTGACATGTCCATATTTGAGGACGAGGTAAGTTGGCGACCCAAGCAGCAGCGGCAGCTTCTCCCTTATACAGTAAGTATAGGATTTCAGTAACTGTTCTTTTTCCGCTATTCTAGATGGCTGAAATTATCTCTCAAGTTGTCGGAATGAATATCCAGATAGTGAGCCGCCAGTCCGTACCTACTTACGGGGCCCGGTGCCAGAACATAACATCATGTTAATGACTGCGGGGTGAGCGTTATGTTGCTCTGCGCCGCAATCACACGTTCCTCTCCTTCGTGGAGGTTCATTCCCGAGCCCACTCGCTTATTTCATTTCCACGTCCCATACCCTGCCAATCCCCTGCATACCGAATACACAACACGTCGGGTACGCCCCTCAATGGATGAAACCTAGGTAGGATTGATGTTATATGCCCCCTCGGCTAAGCTGCAGGCAACACGAATGCTGCATGAGTGGACACTGATGACTAAATACAAGACAGTATATTTTTTGTGGTAACGTAAAATCAGCTGCTTTGAATACGGCGACATAGTGTAAACAGACTGCAGAGAACTCCGGTTTGCTTTGATTCCGTTCATGCTCCAAACCAGGTATATTTGTGTTGTAATTACCCAAAGGCATCCATATGATCATGGTTGTAGCGTTGGTGGGTTACTACAAGTCTCAAGGAACCCATTCTCGTTGAATATATACCAGAAATGCCGTTGACAGTTGTGGCTAAGCGCATATCTGAACCAAGAGTCTGGCTCTAATTCTCAAAGGCATAGAAATGCAAGCAAAAATAAAAACAAGACATGCAAAACCAGGCCCAGCGGGATTCGAACCCCAAAAATAATGTGTCTGGGTGGGTGCGGCCTCAGCCAGAGGGAGAGAGCTTTCTTAGGAGCGGAGCGGTTAAACCACTACACCACTGTGTCCTGTGGTTTCGAGGAGTTTGTTGAAAGTTTCTGCTTTATTTTGGGTTATAAAGGGCTTCTGAGAAATGGTCAGGCCGTGTGTTTGCCACTTTTATGCACTTCTTTGGGAGTGGCTTGGCCGGTTCATAATTATGATTTCTAGGTTTGCATGTCGGTAGCCACGATGAGACGAGCCCAAGACAGAACACCCACTGCCACACATGCCTGGTTGCTCCGAGGCTGTGTTGAGTAGTGCGTCGCGCAGTTCGGCGAAGACCAACCTGGCCATTGTCGTCGCCGTCAAAGGCGGAGAAGGCTGAGATCAGCTCGCTGCTCGGCGACATGGCTGATAGTGTTTGCTTATACTGTTGAGAAGCACACACAGCAAATGTTATGTTTTGCGCCAAATCACTCAGCGCGTTCTGACGATTATGCTATAAGATTAACAGGACTCTTTTCCCGGCTGGCCTCTACCTCGACGATATCTTTCCGCTGCATCTCGGCATATTTCTCGGGGCGCCTGCGGGAGACTGCGTGGCGGTCGCGGGTCACGATCAGCGGCGGATTCTCGCGGTAGTACGCATCGAGGTCTTCAAGCGTGCGGTCGGCTTCGGATGAGTTCCTCATCAGTACAACACTACAATATCCCCTCTGATTTTCCTCGGAAAAGCGTTTGCTCAACTCACCAGTCTCGGGATAGAAAAAGTATAATATAGGCAGAAAAGCCGCGTTCGTGACGGTCCAGACAATGTAGAACCGCCAGCCCAGATTCTGGATGCCGACGGGCGTGACCTCAACAACAATAAAATTGGTGATCCAGTCGGACATGGTGGCCGCCGCGGCGCCCTTGGTACGCATGGGCAGCGAGTTGATCTCGGTCGGGTACAGCCAGGGGATGCCGAGCATGCCCAGCCCGAAGCCGATGTAGTACAGAAAGAAGAAGACAACAGAGGCTTGCGCCACTTTCTCCTGGTTTGGGTACCCTTCCTTTTGAGCGTAGTAGAGCAGGATGGTCATGAGCAGGAAGCAGAAGAACTGTATGGCCGTCGAGACCATCATCATGATGCGCCGTCCGTACCGCTCCACTAGAGGTGCGGCGGCCAGCGCGGCGAAGAAGTACACGACGGAGCTGACGGCAGCGATGAGCCGCGCCATGGTGTCGCTTAGGTGGACCGATTCCATAAGGAGGGTGGGCAGATAGTACGACATGATATTGATGCCGCCGAACTGCTGCATGGCCTGTAACATGTATAATATTGTCAGCTTCTCGACTTTTTCTCAGTCGAGGCAATCCGAGAAATAGATAAAGTCACCCATTTGAACATACCTGTGAGCCGATACCCAGCAAGAGACGACGAACAGTCTTCGTACCGCCGTCTGCATGCCCTCGGACCAGATCCCTCCACCGAATTGCATTCTCCCGCTCGTACCGAACACTATACACAATCTCGTTCCTGGCCGCGATGATGACGGGATCATCAGCAGTCTTGTTCTCGAGGTCCGCCAGTATCACGACGGCCTCGTCCGCGCGGCCGTGGGCGATAAGCCACCGGGGCGACTCGGGCAGCCAGGGCACGGTGGCGAACAGGACGAGCAGGAAGAGGAACTGCAGCGCCAGCGGGAGCCGCCACGCGACGGCGCCGCCGGCGAACGAGAGCCCAAAGTTGATCCAGTTGACCAGGGAGAAGCCGACGATGTTCATGGTCATCTCGAGCACGACCAGCCGGCCGCGCCACCGAGTCTGCGACGTCTCCGTCTGCCATACGGGCGCCGTGGCCGTGTTGATGCCGTTTCCGATGCTGTGGGCGAAGCGATGAGTTAAACGTGAATCACTTGGCCGGATGGAGAGGAGCAAAGACGTACCCGGATATAATTCTAGCGACCATCATATGAGGCACGCTAAAGGACGACGTTTGCAGCGCGGCGCCCACGGCCATGATGCACGATCCGACCATAATGGTCTTTTTCCTGCCGAGTCTCTCGCCGATTGTGAAGGCGACTACGGCTGTAAGTGAGACAGTCGTTGATCATTATCACACTGAATATGACCTCGCCTTGGTATGTATTTGCTACTCACCTCCGAGAAAACAGCCTACAGCGTAGATCGAGGTCACGATGGAAAGCAGATTTGTCTTTCCGCTGCCGTGGAGATCATGCACATCCAAGTAATCCTTGGAAATGACCACACCAGAAAAGACACCTTGGTCATAGCCAAAGAGTGCCACTGCCGACGATGTGTCAGCCAGTCTACATATGTGTGAGTTGATGTATAGTGTGTTTACTGTCTGTAGCGCAAGCGACCTGTGTAAAGCACTTGTCAGTCTACCTGATCTCAAGACGAGAAAGAGGGTAAAATTCCGACAGGAAATGTCATACCGTAATCCAGAATGTCAGCCACCCGCCTCTGAACCCGAGCCATCTCGACTTGTCATTCCTGTCCATGGCGGCGCCCATCTTTCTTCGCTTCTCCCGAGTTGCGAGCGCGTAGGCATGAGCAGCAGGATAGATGTGACGAAATGAGACCGTCCGAGTTTTCACTTGCGGACTTCCAATTGCCTTTTACTTCAGGGTGGCTCGCAGGAGATCCACGAGAATTTCGCAAGAACAGCGCCACGTCCTATATACGCCTGCGGAACTGATGCCCGGGATGTTCCCTGAGCCCTGGCGCCGCTTCTCTCCACTCGCACTGCCGAGCGCTAGACGGTTGTTATTTCCCCGTTATTTGCGCGCGAGGAGCGGTGTCCACCATGCCTTCGTTGATCACTAATAAGTGACCACGCCCTCTGCCGTTCTGCCGTTGAATGTAGTCTAGACTCTACGGGGGGTGACAATTCTTGGACGAGGTAAAGCATGGCAATAACAGGTGATCGGCACGAGTGTGTAAGTTGACCCCACACGAACAGACGAGACGCGGAGGTGCAAAGTTGCTGTCTCGGTATAATGATCCGGGGCAGGCAGTACTATGAGACTTTGGCAATTCAGTTTATTCCATAGCATTGACCAATAGCGTTGCGGTACGTAGGCACTGTGAAAATTAATCATCGTATAACTTGACGATTGTCTATAGTCTTGTGTTTGATCCGCCGCTCATATACCATAAAATTGAGTCCTGTGTGAGGATAAATCCGGATGTTCAGCAAAACAAGCCGCTCAGCAGATACCCATAGAACCCCACGGGGCGGTCCAGGTGGATAATCTGGGGAGTAAGTCTGGGGAAGTCTCTTATCACTGAACCAATGCGTCATTCCCACGGTTATTGTTAAGCGAAGAGCGGAAACGGGGCAGTTCGGGTGATATCGACAGCGCACTCCTAGAAATTGTGGATCGATGCGGATAAGCGACGACCGAAGACAGTAAGGGATACTCTCAGTCACAGGACATGTATTGATTGAGCTAAGAATTACATTAATTAAATACATGATAAAATTTGTCAAATTCGATAACCTTTGAAGTGGTCTGTCAACATCTTCAACGGTCTGTCCTGATACATAATTACATAGGCAAACTGCAATCTGCTCTTTAGGGTATTGACGCCAGCTGTGCCAAGTGTTAATAAAGGAAAGATATAATGGTCCGGGGGAGTACTGACCGCCAATGCACGAATACAGCGTGAATAATGTATAGAGGGGCCTCGCTATCCTTCATTGGAGTCTGAGAGGCAGTTTCGGTGTTATTGCCTCTAATAAAGTGGCCATACGGTCGTGGGATTCTTGTTCAGTGAGAGGGATTCGAAAGCCAAGCGGGTCGCGCAGTGTGTCGTTATTCGCGGGGTGGTTTCGGCTCGCGAACTGCTCGATGCTGTATTGCAGGTCTGCTGGGACATCGATCTGGGGACGGGAGACTCCGATGGAGTCTTCAGTTGTTTGACTGGAGGCAGAGAAGAGAAAATCATGAATTAGTGGCTTTGCAGCGAGTGGCGCTCTCTTGGAAGCTTTCTAGAAGGAACGCATGATTGCTTGCGAGCTTTCCAAGGACCCGCTCCGTTTAACAGGGTGAGAGTGTGTTAATACTTTAAGTAGCAGACAGCGCCAGTCGACTGTTGGTCGGGGATCTCTGCAGGACCCTGAACGGCCGACATCACGTTCGTTTCTTTCTTTTTGGGTTGTATAGGGCTTAGCGTGTCCCGCAGCGGTGGATACAGTTGCTGCTGTGGCCGAGGAACTGGTCGGATGTATACTCCGTAGCGCGTCCAGTATCGAGACAATTATGATTAAGAAATGTTTCGATTCGACAGTAGTTGTCCGATTGGAAATGAGAAGCATGCAGCGCAGATCAGGCGCCTGTACAAGATCAAGCCTGGTTATAAACAAACGTCAATACCCTTCATGCAAAGACAGATCTGCGCTGCTCTTTCAACCGTACTCCGTAATCAGCTCGACCTAGCCTGCCGAGAGAACAATACCCAGCCGTGGGCTGGTTCGCCATACTCTGTACAGACCGACACACGCAGTGGAGCTGCTCAATGGATCTTCGAAATGTCAGCAAGGTATACCTGCAAGTCAAGAGCCGTTGCACAATGATGTCAATAGATGTTCTAGATGCCGACTCTGCTGGACTGACCTGATGCTGTCTCTTTCTCACCTGAGACTAGGCAAAGAGGCCAAGCCCCGTCAGGTGTCTCCATAGTATAATTCGGAGCCACTCAACGCAGTCGTCTGCGGAGCTGCATGCAGACCCTGAGAGCCACCTGAGAAGCGTTGTCGTTGGCAGACCTATCAGGCATCTCTCTTGCAAAAGTTCCCAAGAGATGCCATTCGCAAAAGTCCATGTCGGGATAATCGTCATTCAGCCCAGGGTTTCGAGGTCACGGGAAGCATGATTCCATCCCGTCATGGCAGTCCCCCCACGTAGAATCAGGCATCAAAAGAGATTTCCCCGGGACTGGAGCCGACTTACCCCGGGGGCACCTCAGGTTGTGGAACAACGGTCGGCCGCCCTGCAGAATAAGCACAGCTTGATACGTGCACCGAGGAGAGACCCGAGTCATCGCGACAACTCTCAACCGGGACGCGCCATTTGTTCTGCTCAGATTACCATTTTGAGGTGTAGATCTGCTTGAGGGAAAGAGCAGATTGCATCCCATGACTGGAAATTCTCCATACTTGGGTTGTTGGCTCTGTGAGTGGCGAAAGAGCCACAAGCGGCTCGCGGAGTGACTCTCAGCGCATATGGGTAGCTGTGTCTGCGATAAAAATACGTGATACCCAGCTCGAAGTAGCTATCGCGACCAAGTGTCGCTCACCGAGTTCGAAATGACGTTGATTTGTGGGATCTACCATGTCGCATGTTGTACGCCATTGGCAATGACGCAAGTAAAGAGACATGTGAGGAGTCTCGATTCCAGTAAAGCTCAAGGGGTCTGGACCGTCCCCGTATATGTCGTTGGGGTTAGAGTAGTCGAACTCACCAGCTCCGCAATATGATGGACATGAACAGGGCTGTGTGCAGCCGCAGTCGTCCTTTTCGAGCTTTGCCATAATAAGCGAGCCCGTTTCCGTACCATGAACTGTCCATGGTCTAGACCTGAGGGGTCAAACGAGGATTAGGCTGGCTGGCACGGGACAGCGGAGTACTCCAGTGGAAAGGCTGAAGGGAAGAATTTACAATTCGCTGGTGGTCGAGGAAAAGAGAAAGGGCAAGGAAGAGTCTGGTGGCTTGCGGGCAGCTCGGCCATCGGCCTTTGGTACAGCGACAGGCCAGGAAGAGACCAGTGAGTCGGCTTGAGGGAGCCCAAGACAAGATCTAACCCCTTCTGTCGGCCAAAAAGAGCGGGAGCAAGATGGAATGAATGAATAATACCGGAAACTCGAGTTTTCTCCTTGTCATGTTAGTATGCTGGGGATAGGAAAAGATCACAATCAGTTACCGTAGCTCCAGATCGAATGTGCTCCCCTGACCCCACACTGACCAGTGCGCCTCCCTCCCCAAACTTCAAGCGGAAATACAGAGAAAGAGCCTAGACAAACCAGCTAGCACCACAGGTAACAACAACCCTAAAAATGATCGAAAAACATTGAAACCAAGTGTACTTTTCACATCAAGCATATGTCAGTAGGTGAATGTCAAGAAAATGGTATCTCTCATTCATGAAATCATAAAACTCGTATGTATGTCTAGCCAAGAAACCCGCCCAACTTCAACAATCCTGAAATACAGTGAAACATCTTGTTTCGGTCGTCCCGTTTTATGATACCACCACCAACGCCTTTTATACAATATGGGTATCCGCGTTTATGAAAAGAAGAAGAAGACGCCAAAGCACCCAGAGGTCTTGATATATACAAGAAGAAGAGAAAGAAAAAAAAATGAAGCAAAAGAAGAGAAATAAAAGCAGAATCCAAAACGGGCAACGTAGTTCATCCAAATTTCTTTGGTGACTGTGGTGGCGGCCTGAGACTCCATTGATCCAGCAGAGTCGGTTCTTGCACGGCCTTGTAATTGCTAAACCGGCCGCTCAACACACCTCGAGTAGCCTCGAGCCTCGCCAGTGCCTCGTCGTCGTCTCCCGACATTCTGGTGTGGTCGTCAATGGTTTGGAGCACACTTCTGCCGTCGCAGTTTCTGACGTGGAAGTTGGCCCCGTGCTTCAAGAGTACCCTGACAGCGAATTTCTGGCCAAGTCTTGCAGCGACCTGCAGGACTGTCTCGCCGTTGCGGTTGCGTGCCTCGATATTTGCGCCGGCAATGAGTAACCGGTCGATCAGCTGCTCGAGATCCTTGTCGTCTTGGCCGTCAATGATGTGAGAAATGAACGACATGAGCACCGTGTCTCCGCTGGCGTTGTAGTGATTGACGTCCACATTGGCCTGCAGCACGGTCTCGAGGTATTGAAGCCGGTGACTGAGAGGGCAAGTCTGATGAACAGGCTCATTTTGATCGTCCATTTTTCTCTTGCGGGGTTTCGTGTTGGCGGTTTTTGTGTCTATCGACGCAATGTCCAAGATGGCCTCGGAGAGACAGTGCAAGGCATTGCGGCCCTGTGAGTCCTCTCGCGAAAAGCCGTCCTCTGTTGCGTTCACGCCGGTGATGATCTTCAAAAGTTGGGTGTGTTCAGTGATCTTCTGTTGGGTCCTGTCTGTTGTGCCTGGGATGGTCAAGTGCATCGGTCGCGCCTCTGCCCTGTTCATGGGCAACGTCGATGCCCGCAAGATCATAGGCTTGACCCCAAAGGCATCACGTCGGTTAAGCAAGTTCATGTTATTTCCAAAACGGCCAGTGATTTCTCTCATGAGCCCCGAGTTGGGCTTGAGCTTTTCCCGAAGAACATGGAAAAAAGTGCGTCCGTACACGTCTGTGGCTGAAAAGTCGAATTGTGTTTCCTTTAGATCTTCGACTAAGCTGGGGAGTGGCGAGCCCTCCTCAAACCAGTTATCATGCAAGACATGAAGAAAGGTTTGCCCTCCGGAATTGGTTGCGTTGAGGGGTGCATACTGTGGATTGGGCTCTTGGCGTATCAATTGGAAGAGACTGACCATGTCTGTACTTGCCGCGACCAAGTGGCAGAAGGTGTTGCCGAATTGATCCATGTAGGTTGTAGGGTCCACGAAAGATTCGGCCGTTGTGATGAGATCACCGGGCAGCAGATACTTGGCCACGCTGGGCGAAGTCACACCTTCAGTCTGACCGCGGAAGTTGTTTATGGACGGATGATTGAAAGTGCCCGTCGCAGATCGCGGTGAGGAATTTTGCTGATCACCGCCATCCTCGTTGGACATTGTATAGCGCTTCAAAAGCCGAAAGATGTCTTTCACATCGGACTTTTGGTAGCCGTCGAGCTTGTTCTTTATGCTGTGCCAAGGTTCCTTGGTGCTCCCAACACTAAAGTCGGTCGATGTTGTCATGGAGGTGCCCTGTCTGCCAATTCCAGGAAAGGCGCGAAAGAAGGATGTGTGCGACGGGTTATTCATTGTCTGCAGATTTCGCGCTCCCATGCTCTGGCGTGCTGGGGGGGAAATGTCGAACGTGGTGGTGCCCCGGTACGGCAGTCCACCAAAGGCAAACATGTCATTCTTTTCCAGTGACGAGCTGGACGACCGACCAAAAGATTTGCTGTCCATGGTGTCCGTCCGCTGGTATGACTGCTTCATTGGGTCCTGCATGGCGAAGACGGGAGACATGGGGTTCTGCGAGCTCGACTGCGAGGAGGATCTCGCGCGGTCGCTGCTCTTGAGGCCGGCCATGCGCTGCCTCGCTTCGCCGATATCTCTCGGTCGCATCCATCGCGGGTCCTTGCCAAGGAGGTGGTTGAGGTGCTTATTAGCAGCTTCTTTTCTGCAAATTGGCTGAAGGTCAGCAATTGCGACGCGCGACTCTCTCATTGACCAGTATGATAAATGTGTCTAGATGGTCACATACCCCGGAGACCAAATATCGTCCTCGAGAACCTTGAGGATCTCGTCGACCTTGAGCGAGGTGTAGCAGTATAGGCGGGTGAGTCGGCGAGCTCGGGGCGGGGTCCATTCCCTAGGACGCCCGCCCCGATTCGTGCCGCTGCGGTTTGTCGCATTGCTAGTCGCCGGCGACGGCTGGTCGTGGTGCATCATATTGTGGACTGGCGATGTGCGACTAGATGAACGGCGCCAGGCGGGAAGAGCGCACATCAAAAAGAGACAATCGAAACCTCGGGCAGAATAGCGTCAGCAAACAATGTCTGATTATTTTCCGGGCAAGAGAGAAGAGGAGCCACCGAGTTTCCCAGGTGAGAGAGAGCTGAGATCCCATCGAGCGACGAGCGGACGAGGCTGGGCTAGTCTTAAAGCATTGCGGGTGAGTTGCTCCTGCTGCGGGTAGTTGGTGGAGGGGCACTGCCAGATGCAGGGTGGGCAGGCACTGGAGGGAGCTCGGTATGGATCAGAATCCATCGGGTCGCTTCTGTGACGGCCCAGTCAGCCACACCTGGCCTGTACAAACACTGGGAATCTGCTCGATTAGCGCGGCCGATTTGCTGACCTACATGTGCCTAGGAAGCGGTCAAAGAGGCAGTTGGTAGTCTGCTTGAACGGATGAACTGTGGCTCATTGATACACGGGACAGTTGCATCTTCTGGCAGTCTTGATCATCAACTCAGTCATCAATTTTCACTGCTTCCCTCACGGACAGCAGGCTGGGTATACAGGGAGGAACCCCCATAAATCGCTCGGCCGCTCGGCCGCTAGCGCCCCTACTACTATACTCACTGTTCTATAGCACGAAGATTGGGTCTGCCTGTCGACTCAGACGGTTCTCTGGATACTGGCCCATTACAATATCATCGTACCTTCCACGGCAACAAAAAAGAATATTCCGTGATATCAGGTAGTGATTCCCGACTGGACGGTACCATTGTCATCATCATGGTGCAGACGGTATGAGCTGCGCCGCAATCGTCTATCATCTTGAACCACCGACTGCAGCCGCTTGTGAGTTTTGTGCCGCAAAGATGGGGGCTGTGCTCGGCGCGGGGGCTATCGCGAGTGAGCCCAGCGGAGATCTGTAAAAACACCTTACGGCCATCACCGCTCTATTGACGCGATCAAGCATCATCTCAGGAGAACTAGCGATACTCTGACCCAATTCATCAAGATCCCGAAGACAAGCTTTCAATTCATTTGTTCATCGGCATGAGGGTTGCTTCGAAATCGTGTTGGCCGTTCCGCCAACCATCAAGTCAGGATGCGGAGTACTAGTCTTTATCATAGAGTTCTGGATTAGTGTCTGGCTATTGTTCAGCTCCACCGATTAAGCCTTCTTGGCATCGGAGACATCCCCAAAGTCGTGTGTCCAAGGAGGGTCGCGACCCATTTCCAGCGGTTACACAGCACTTGGCCTGGGTATCCCCGGAATGGCCAGGAGAATATTTTGCACAGCAAAATCATTTTTCCTGTGCATCCCCGGTATATCCCTCGACCTACGCAATATAATTAACAGGAGAGAATGAAGCACTTTTCACTTGTTTCCACAATACTGGTGTACGAGGTACTTGAAGAGCTCCGTCGGGGTTTGAGCAGCACAGAAAGGACGTCATCATGTCCAGCTCGGCATTATCGACACCTCTGAATGAAGCATTAGACTTGGATCATACCCTCTACTCTGTAGCAATCACCAGAGAATGGCGGTTGCTTGGTGGGACAAAAGACGTGGGAACTCATCCTTCTTATTGAAGAATCAAATTTCACAGCAATTTTAGCGCCGCCGGAAGACTGAAGCTGACAGCTTGATATTCTGTAAATGACTTCCAATGGAAAGGAGAGGGGAGGGGTCGCTGCATTCTTGGCACTTGGACAGGCGACAGAAGGATTCGAGGGGCAATCTGAACAGCAACGCAAGCACGAAGCAGCTGGCACTATTGTTCAAATAAAAGCCCAGCCAGTCATCTATTGACCCCGTATCCAAGTACAAAGGCTCAGCCGGCCAGCTGAACCAATCTTTCTCCCGCCAACAACTTTACCCCGTCTTCACAGCTACTCGACCACGGCATACCATTTCAGCTCTCGATTCGGCAATAGCTTCACCGGCGGAGATCCGTCCTCGTCTTCCGAGACGTGGCCCCGCGGTTCGGCATACAACTTGTGGCCCGGCTCGCTCTCGTCGTTGATCAGATACGCAAACGGCGCGTTGGACTGACCGCCGAGAGATCCCGAGTTCAAGGTGAAGCCTAAGTGGTCGCCATTCCGGACGGTGGCGTTCGTGTGTACTAGGTAGTTGAGTAGGGATGTCTGGGGTAGGGTGTTGCCCATGCCAACTGTGACTGTGGCCAAAGTCTCCCAGATGTAGTCTGCAAATGCGATGATCCTGTCAGCCCCGGTAGGAAAGAAGGGGTCCACTGTGTCACGTACAACTTGATAAAAGTGTTGCCTCGTCTGGATATCGGAAAACTTGGATAGTCATGTTGAAAGTGGGATTGGGCGGGCTGGCCAGGTTGATGCCAATCGTTTTGAGTACGCCCGACTTTGTGGACACCCAAGTCTGGTAGTAGTTGGCATAGGGCTAAGATCCAGTCAGCAAAGGTATAACTGCACAGTCGGTGTATCAGGCTGCTTACAAAGTCATTGGCAGCTACGTAGTTTCCTTTGTTAGGAGCTTTATCTGTAGCCTGCGCATAGGCTCCCAGACTGCTGTTAATGGTTCCTGAAGGCCCTTCCACGGTGTACTGAAATTTCGGGTCGCACGACAAAGGCTGAATGGAGCCATCGGAATTGAATGAGAGCGTAAAAATGTTGTATCCGTGAGTATCGGCAGAAGAAGAAAGCGGCGAGCTCGAATAGGAATCCGCACTGAGGAGGTATGTTGACTCGCCTCCTGAGACACTTGGAATTGTGGCCACGCCATCCATCTGTCCTCCGCACGTGAACTCTGACTTGACGATTTGGCGTTCCCATGGCCCCGATGGCTTTTGAGAGCGGTAGGCGATGATGATCGATTGGTTACAATTGTTGCAGGTACCTAAGAGATTGTAAGCGGATGGTTGAATATAAGGTGAAAACGCTCAATGTACTTGATCCTAGTGCATAGTAATAATCCCCTCTCTTGAAAAAGTCTGGTGCTTCCACTTGTCCATCAATGAGATTGGTCGAGTTTTGGGTCACGGGATACGATCCTTGGACAATGGGGTAGTTAACACCGGTTCCGTTCAGAAAGTCAGGCGTAAGTTGCTGTACGTTTAGTGTCTGTATAAAAGGCGGCCAGATCGACGAGTATCCAGCGAGACCGCCGAGGCCTAATGTGTCGACCAGATTGAACATTGTCCAGATCACGTAGCCAACACCGTCGATGACACTGAGTCCCAAGTCTTCAATGACATAGTTTTCCGGCACACCTTGAACTTGACTATACCCAGCGAAGGTGTATCCAGTGGCCAGGTAATCAGAGACGAAGACCGGGATCGTTCCTGGATTTGCGAGCCGGGAGGAGAAAGAGTACATGGTATATTTCTTTGTCGCCTCGTTGTAGACGATCTTTGGACGACCGCAGCCACCAAAGTCACCTTCACAAGCTGCAATGTTCTCTGGAAGACTGGGATCGAACACTTTTGCAAAATGGGGATGCTGGTCAGCAGTGCATCCATTTCCTAGGACGCATTGAATGCAGGATAGTCTCTTACAAGCTCCATTCGGATACCAGGTCTCCAGGTCATTGGAGCTCCATGACCATATACCACATTTACCACCAGTAGGACTAGGACAAGCTTGATGGATGAGAGAGATCCAATTAGTCGATGCATTTTGATGTGTATTAGTCAAGTCCACTCACAAGCCTTGCCTCCGTACCAAAGATATTGCCCATTCACAAAATCGAGCTTGCCATTGCTCACGTCAATTGGATCTCCGTTCACGTCGAAAAAGTATCGCTCTGCGGGTGTAAAGACTCGAGAAATGGGATCGGAACCTGGAGCATTGCGAAACTGCAAATCTGCCAAGGCAAGCGACAGCCTGATGAAGACGGCGCTGAAGAGAAGCTTTGCAAGCGACATGGCGAAGACCCGATGGCGAGAGTATATCGTCGGCTGAGAATGCGGTGATCCAGATTTCTCCCATCTTTTGCTCCAAAGTGCTACTAGACTTGTGTTTTTATCCTTGAAAATGACTACGGAATGTGGAGGCAGACGATGAGAGGCCTGCACGTAATTTCGGCGCCACGCTCTGACCTTCCCAAATGAAAGAATGTGGCATCAAAAACGTCGATCACCAGAACTCCACGTAAGCTCACATGTGAAATAATAACTGTATGAAGTATTGAGTCCGAAGGCTGTCCGTCTTTGAACTCTTCGACAAAACTAATTCGAGCCATGCCCGCATATGGCCCTTGCGTCAGCTAATATGATACGAATTATGGATCACCCACTTCGAACAGAGAAATAAAAGAATGGAAAGATGTCCACACCGGGATCAATAATCCGAGTGATGGATAGAACAAGATAGTGATATTGCTATTTAGGACTTCAAAGCCAGTGATCTTCGATCATTGCACACAACCAAGTGCAGCATCGCAAGAACTAAGTTCATGATCACGTAAGTGGCCAATAGCAATGTCAAAATGACTTGAAGACTGAATTTCGCGCTTTGAAGCGTTACCTTTCCCGAGGTCAAGGGGAGAAGATCAACAACTCTTGAACCGGACTTGACGACACAAATGTGACGGATATTTACACCGTCAATCCTAGCGCATGTCGGTGGAACGATCCGAGGCTGGCCGGATGACGCTGGCGGATCTATCCGAACACTTGTCTCTACATACACGGAAACCCTTTGAAAGTCACCATATGCGTCTTGAAGTCGCTTTCTCAGAAGGTATAGAACCAACGGTCCCAAGTAAGAAAATGTATTTTGCTAAGAAGAGCATCAAGTGGAATCTGTTGTGATCGGGACCTCGTTGTTGTGATGGACCTACCAGACCAACGAGCAAGAATGCATTATTGAAATCTGCAACGCAATCTTGCTCTTCTCCAGCATCTGTGCCAACCCCCGCTCATTGATATGAGTGACTATACGGTAGGACTCCTGAATGGCATTATGAACCCTTGGCCAACTTGGCACATATAAACAGGCCTGTAGATCTTTCGGCTCCACTATGGAAGATCGGACCTCTCTGGTCGGCTCTATGCGTCGTGGGGCAGTGTGCAGCCCCGTGTACGGTCCCGTATCGTGGGACTGCCGACGGTCCCGTGTATCGCCGAGCGCGGGGCCCGAGCCGAGTGTCGGCTTTCGGCATATACCCACGACCAGACTATGCTCCATCCGCAAGTTTCTGATTTACACGACGGGCCCCTGAATATCTCTCGAGATTACTGGAGCATCAATCAATTCAATATGGCTGATGGATCTGTGCGTTAGAAAGCTGTACATCGCTGCGCCTTGTTATTACGCAACCCTTATTGGCTTCTCGCCCAGGTAGGCAACAGTAGAACTACACATTTGATATAATAAGGCAACGAGTGACGAGATTGGAAGAATAAATGATCAAAAAACAAACCTCTTCAATACATTGTACATTTCAGTCTGAGCAGCAATCTCTCTCGACATACGACCAGCCGCAGTGACATCATGAAGATCTCTCCCATCTTTTTCGCTGTTCTTCCGGCCACCCTCGCGTGCCAGCAGCCGCCAACGGAGCTGCGCACCTATACTCTGACCAGCGCAAACGCGACCACCCAATACACACAAATCTGGAAGAAGCACATCGTCTCGCTGGAGAAGTTCAATGTCACCACTCGCGCCGTCTGGAACCCCGAGGACAACGACAAGCAAGTCATTGCTCTGATCCAATACGCCATGGGCGACGATCCGGCCAATGTCACTGCCGCATACATGGCCAGTGAATACTTCGCCGAGGACATGAGTGGTTTCAGCTTCAGCAACTTCGAGAGTACCGTGTCGACAGTGATGGATGCCGCTCCATTCTCTCCGGTCCTTTGAGTACTTGTGGGTATGGGAGGGATAGACGCGACGATGTATTGTGATGGGGCACCTGATCAGGCTCGTGGCAGTCAGGGGAAGGGGTCTACGTTTGGTTTTGCGGGTTGATACATACACAGAGATAGCTCATCCATGCACACCATTATAATGCACGGTCTTGTCTTTCACTGACGCTCTTTAGCTTTGCACAACAAGGTGGAAAACTAGTGACTGTTCCTGATCACGCCAAAAACCAGGTTCCATATGGGCGCACATCTCAAGAAAAGCGGACGTGTGCGTTCCAGGTTGCCCAGCTCAGTATCAAGCAGGTCCCTAAGGAGGATGACAACGTAAGGCTATTTGTATTGACATCAGTATTGCAGAGGCAGACCTATAGCTTATGTATCACACGAGAAATATGGGAGCGAGGCAGAATTCGGAGAGACAGGCTTATAAATAATATTTCTACACAACCACCTATCCTATAGTGCACACTGTCCATTACACCTTGAGCACAGGCTTTCTTTCCGCCGAGTCCCTGTGACTCAGAGTTGGACGTATGTCAGTGTCGCGCCGACTGACAACTATCTGCTCTCTGAGCCGGCGTCAAGTGCGTGGCGGCGGCACTTGGGCTTGGCAAGTGTCGTGGTAGTATTTGACGGCCTGACTGGAATAAGCAGGAAGCTGTCATACCTTCCACCATGGTGAATGACGTGAGTGCCCTGGTTCCGGCTTTCCGGAGTCTGTGCACGTTGCTGGTCGACAAAGGCAGGGTTCGACGACGCGTTGCCACCGAGCTCGATGAGAGACACATTCGTACCTGGAGCAAATGTACCACCTTCTGCTGGCACTGGCACAATAGCCGTGCCAAAGCCCAGGTCCGCGCTTGTTGGAGTGATCGAGGAGGGTGCAACAGTAACAGCCAGAAGCTCACCAGGGTTGACGCGCAAGGCCAGGGGCCATATGCCTATTTCAACAGGAACTATCTCCCCCTCGCTCAACAGTTCCTCACGATCGTGCAGTAGGTAAGGCTCGAAGTCGGTCGAGCGTTGCTCATCAAGAGCCCTTTGGGATACACGCAACATTCCAGAGGCTCCGACCAGGCCGCTGCTTTCGCCACCAACAGCGCTCGTGAAAGAACTGCCGTCGGCGCTGAGTTTTTGCACAGTAACCGTGAGCTCCATGTCATCCGAACTGACAGCCTCCATCCACAGGCGGAGTTTCATGTACCCGTTGATTTCCACTCCGTCCTCGATCGGGTAGGTGAATGTGATCCCGCCAGCTTCGCTTGCGTTGTAGATTGTTTCTGACTCGTCGTTCGGAAGTGTCTGAGAGAGACTAGCATTGAGTCCCAGGTAATAGGCCTGGGCAGTCGTACCCGGGACGGGCCATTCCTCCTCGACAACATCGATGGTGTCACCACCGCTAGGGTCGAGAATGGAGATGCGGACTTTTGGCGTGGAATCGAAGGCGTCCTGGTCGCCCTTGAGAAATCGATCGAAGAATGACTTCAGCTCGGCAACATGCTCGGCTTGGTAGTAATCAGGCCACTCGGAGGAATTGTGAACCCTCAGCCACTTTTCTGGCGATTGGATGCGACGGTACCCTTCGAATGTGCCATGTGTGTGGAGAGTGTTCGTGTAGCTGGCGACGACGTATGCGGGAACGTTGATCTTGTCGAGCTGCGCAATCTTGTCTTCCCAATACTCGGTCATAGTGTATTCGTTGATACACATGCGTGAAACGTCCTCAACAAGGTTGTTGCCGGCGAACGTCGTTAGGATGGCTTCTTGAAATCCGGGGGCGGGAGATCCTCCACGGTTCGAGACCTCGCGGAATAGGTCCGAAAAGCCTTCCCACGGGGCGATGGCGGCCAAGTGTGGCGGCTGTTCGGCGGCGATGAACCATTGTGATGCAGCAAGCCATGAGTTGCCCGACATTCCGACCTTTCCGTTTGACCAGGACCGCTGTGCAGCCCATTCGATAAAGTCGTAGCCATCTTCTGCGAGCTGCCGACCCCAATACGTAATGTTGCCCTCTGAGGAATATGCGCCTCGTGCGTCGGGATTCAGGATGACATAACCCTGATTGACCCAGAATGCCGGATCGGGTCCCTCAAATTTCTGGAGTTCCGAAACGGAAGAGATAGGGACGCCGGATCGCCCAGATGTGTCGTCGAGCCACTGGCCGCCGATCTCCTTTCCGTAGGGGCTCCATGCGACAATGGCAGGATACGTGCCGTTGAGAGCAGGACGGAAAACATCCGTGTAGATGACAGTCCCGTCGCGTAGGGTGACGGGGTAGTCTCTCTCGAAGACGATATCACAAGGCAATTCCAGAGCTCCCTTGCGGCGAACAGTGCCCTTCTTCAGCACAAGTGTTTCTTGCTTGAAGCCCGGGTAACGCGCGCGGGGAGCATCGAGGGTGAGAGGCCGACGCCAGAAGACCGGGTACGAATCGTTGCCAGCAATGGGCAGTGGGCCCTGCACGATTTCGGGACCAACACTGTCGGTGCTTTGAGCAAGCACATGGTGGAAAATGACGATGAATGTCGCATACGCGATGCATAGATGATGTAAAAAAGAGCGTAATGAATGTGACAACTTCATCTTGGGCGATTTATTGATGCTATTGATGATGGTACACTCAGAACAAACTCGATGGCTTGCCGCAACGGCACGACTGGTTATTATATTGGGTGACCAGCGCATGGAGATACACTGTTTTGAACAAGACCTTTCTTAGAAGCCTCATTTATCACAATTCTGCGCCAAGAATTGACATAGCCACTGCTTTAAATTACATAAACGAGCCTGGGCGGACGCGTGTCTTTCTGGAAAAGATCTCAGTTGCCCGATGGCCCCGAATCGTGTGCGCAGATCTCACATACCTCCTTAGACTACTCTACAATTGTCCATGTTCATTTACGGATACGACGCAGATCGCCCGGATCGGTGGGGTAGCGGGGCGAGAAACGCTTCAAGCGGCTTTGACGGAATTGCAAAGTAGTAATGATAGAACTATGCGATGTGATAGACTCTTGCGGCCGAACTTCGCACGACACCTTGATCAATATGAACCGACATGTGCGAAGGTGATATCGGGGCCAACCTCGAGCGTCAAGGGTCTGTCCGTACCTGCCTTAGCCAAACGTGGGGAATCAAACAGTGCCGAGATGAGCGATTCAGCAGTGGGTGCTTGTTGGTACTTGGTGAATAGTTGCAAGCAAGGGATCTGTTCCGAGGAGTTAGAAGTGCCGCCGTGGGACCGTTGTGGGGTAGACAATGATACCGCGGGGCCGACCCCGTGTTCGCGGGACCGGACGCAGGTGGGGCGCGGGGCCAGCGCGGGGCCAGCGCGGGGCCAGCGATGGACTATAGTCCAAGGCCTTATTGCCCGTGGAGTGGTAATCAATTAATATCCACCTGATACTGTGGTCAATTCTCGACACCGTTGCACCAGGAATAATCATACCACTTGTTATGTAGTAGCAGTCTCATAGATACGTATCCCACTGCTCCCGCTTCAGACCAAATCCGTTGGGGTCTAAGAAGCCTCATCCCCCTCCTTGCCGCCATGGCCGCGCACTGGTGACTGTCCGTCGTACAGTATCACATCATCATGTCGCTCTATCTTTTCTTCGCCGCCGTCTTCATTTATGTATTGTACAAAGTGCTTCTTGTGACGTGGAGGCTGTACTTGCATCCGCTAGCCAAGTTTCCTGGAGTGCGTGCTGCAGCTATCTCCGACCATTGGCTTTACGCTCTGTTCAAGAGAGGTCAGCCCGAGGTGGAATTTGAGAAGCTACACGAGAAATTTGGTAGGTTTGCCTAACATTTCATGTAATGCTAGCGATCAGAGCTGGAGGAGATTTTAAACGACTAATGCCCAATGTACGCAGGAACGGAGCACTAAGAATCGCGCCAAATGAGATCCATATCACCGACATCTCGCTATACAAGACGCTATACAAGACGCTATACAACCAAAGGAAGCCTTATGCAAAAACCCGACCTTTTACGATGGCTTCAACACGCCTCATACCGTATTTGCGGAGTGCGAGCCTCACTTGCACAGGGAGAGGCGCCGCATACTCAACCCCTTCTTATCTCGAGCTGGCGTCATGAGGGTGGAAAATATGCTGTTTGACAAGGTGAATCGACTGCGCGCCAAACTCGAGCTTCTCTGCGCGCCCGGACGGCAACACCCCATCCGAGCTGGCAACGCTTTCCGCTGTCTTACGGTGGATCTGATCACCGATTATGCCTTTGCCAAGAGTAAGGTACTCATTGAAAACAGCGATGACAATCTCGAGTCACGCTCTCTCTTCGCTCTGGGTGCAGCAGGTCTGGGATTACGGGATGCTATTTACCAACCGATGATACGAAAGTTGGCAAATCGTATTCCCCAATCCTGGATTTCTATGCTCAGCGAGGACCTAGCTGCTCTTTTTGGTCTTTTGGATGAAGCAAAGGCCAGTTATGAGTCATACAAGACATCAGAAAAGCGAGAGTTCCTCGTCGTATTCGACGGTATGAAGGTCGTCGCAGATGATGCACTGGTCGTTTCGGAAGCAGTCGACATCCTCATTGCTGGATCAGACACGACCGCGTTCGCTTTGAACAGCGGAATCTGGTACATTAACAGGAACCCCCAGATCAAGAGGAAGTTGATGGAAGTTTTAAAGGAAGCCTTGCCCGATTCCGATGCCCAGCCCACCTTGCTGCAACTGGAGGCGATTCCTTATCTCGCCGCATGTGTGCGCGAGTCGCTCAGAGTGGCCATGCCCGTGCCAGGAAGGCTGCCTCGCATTGTACCACCTGCAGACCAAGGGCCGCTCATTGTGGATGGCCAGACAATACCACCGGGCACCATCGTTGGCATGTCTGCTTACACCATGCACAGAAGTGAGGAGCTGAGGGGGCACGACGTCTTGTCTTTCAATCCGGATCGTTGGCTCGGGGAAGCGGGAAGAGACCTTGAATCTCATCTCGTCACCTTCTCCAAAGACCTACGAAGTTGTATCGGCCAAAATCTTGCCTTTGCGGAGCTGTTTGCTACTTTCGCCATGTTGTATAGACATTTCCAAGTAGAGGTGGATCCTCTCAGCAAATCCTTCCGTGGCGAGGATTTCTTCGTTCAGCAGGTCCCTCGGCCTGGACTTGTACTAAATTTCAAGAAGATCACTTCCGCTGAGGGTAAATACCAAGGATGAGGGGAACAACGGACGACCTGTACGTGGAAGACCTGTCGGTAGACAAGAATGGGTTGAGGAATAATTGTAGAAATACAAGTATGGATATAGTGCTACGTACTTGGGCGAATAGCTGTATCAAAATAGATATAGATATTGGTATGCGAACAATAGCATCCGAGAGACTGTGTTCATAAATGGGGACCATGATGGTTACCCAGTCCAAAGGAAACCTTTTCCACTCAACAAGCACTGCATTAAAAGAAGAGAACCCCACCCACAGGAGTCTTCGGTCAGATCCGAGCTCTAAAGTTGCCCGAGTTGGCTCCTGTAGTACCGATGCGCTAATGGATTGCATATATAGGCACTGCCCATCCCTACTACGGTGTACTACAATGCCCACTGAATACCAATTCTCGTCGTCCCAACTATCTCGCTGTGGTCATTTTTGCGTACGCCGACGCACTGCCTGCCGACGATACTTCCTTAACAAATATGCCATGGAGGCGCCAGAGCAAAGCCATGGGCACAATCCGCGCCTATTTCATTGTCGCATGTGTGCGCGAACATTTATGAAAAACGAGCATCTTGTCCGCCATGTTCGATCACACACCAAAGAAAAGCCTTTCAAGTGTCCCGACTGCGGCAGCAGATACTCTAGGCGGTAAGCTGACATGATCACCCTCTCTGGACGGCGAAAGCGTGTTGGACTAAGAGATTGATCTGTAGCGATACCCTTATTCGACATAGGCGGGATGTTAAATGCACGCCCAGAGAGGGTAGTCGTTTGGAGCACGATGAAGCAGAAACAACCACCAGGGACGCTCGTTCAACCGTGTCTTCACCAAGGGAATCCTATCCATTGAGGGTCTCAAGTGAAGCGGGTGATGTTCTTCTGCATCGCCCAGTTCGAGCGCCATCCTCGACAGCTGGTTCTCGCTCTCGCTACCCCGCCGTGGACATTCATCCATCAGATATAGCGGCCAGTGCTGGTAGTACGGAGCTACTAGACACCGGGCAAGGCTTTTTTCCTCAAGAAAGCCTCTTCACAGCACTGGACGACGATTTCTTCCACATGGACGCATCTACCCTGGATTCCATATGGCATACTGAAGATGGTCCCGAGTCTGCGAGCCCCGAGGACACAATACTCGGCTTTAAACAGCAAATACATCGCTTGTGGCATTGCCGAGTCCCCGATACTCCAGCAAACGAGATGTACTACTCAGGGTATACTATTCAGCCCGTGTACGGCCCTGTGACACAACCTCGTGCATCCCTCCCGGATGCGAGCGACATCGACGATCACTATCGTCAAGGCCTCGAGAACTCTCTTCGGATCTCCTCCCGCGAGCCCGCAATTCCTTCCGTGGATTTCATCAACGTCTGTGTCCGGCTCTACTTTGCAAAAGTACACCCGCTTTTCCCAATCATCCATCGCCCTACGTTCCGGCCATCGAAATCTAACGCTGCACTTTTGCTGTCAATTTGCGCTATAGGCTGCTTGTTCACCGGCTCCGCTCAAGGTTTCCAGCACGGAGTAGAGTTGTTCGAACGCAACCACAAAACTATCCTCCTGAAGTGGGAGAGACTGACAGCAAAAAGTCGAGATGTCATGCCGTCGATCATCCAGTCTTGTCTGCTATCGCACCTGTATGGCATGCTTTCTGGAAGTCCGATGCTTTTACTTACCGCAGATGCTTTCCACGGACTACCAATCTCATGGGCAAGGCACCTGTGCCTACATCGAAGGCAGAGTCCCAGGCCGTTTGAACAGAGCTTAGAGGGTTCTGAACTGGAGGATGCATGGCGGGATTGGGCTCATGACGAGGAACTCCTGCGCATCAACCACGGGCTGTACTTGGTCGATGCCGAACTCTCAAGCATGACCCAACGGGACCCCTTCCAACCTTTTGAATCCTATAGATTTCCACCAAGCGCTTCTGAACCGGCCTTCATGGCGCGCAACGCTCGCGAATGGAAGGTCAAGATGCGATCAACCATACAACTTCGGGATGATGGATCCGTAGTCTCGACCGGATCGGACGTTTCACTATCCACATGCTCTGAGCTGGAAAAAATACCCATCGACAGCTCTTTTACTGCCAATGTCGTAATCCAAGCCATGGGGATAATGGTATTATCTGAGCGGGCCAAAACCATACTAAATGTGTCAGCATTACACACGGTTTCGAAATCACTAACAAGCTTTTATCACAAATTTCTGGCTGGGGATAAAAGTCTCCACCACGGACAGCTCCAATTGCCTATCCTATGGCATGCAACCCAGATGATGGTACTAGCCGACTTCGATCTCTTGGAGAAATCTGTCGGCCGTGACGGCCGCTGTCTGATTCAGGCTGAAGAAGCCGCATTGGACAAGTGGACCTCCTCGGAAGAGTCTCGATTGTGCATCAAGCACGCTCTAATGATTCATAGACGAATGGATCATACTAGATATGGCTGCGAACCAGCGCTGCACGTGCCGCGCGCCCTGTTCTGGGCCGGTCTTGTCGTCTCTTGCCATATCCGCGCCGGAACGTACGACGACGCAGACCTCGCAGTGCGTAGCAGCACGGCGTCCGGGACGTCACAACAGGATGCAGACGGCTCCTCTGAGCTGGGCCTCTCGGCACTCCACGCGACCGCCATTGACAGCTCGCTGTTGAAGATGACCATGTTCGCACTGGCCGACATGCTCCGGACGCTGGGTCACTGGGGCCTTGCCCGTAGATTTGCCGACATCTTGACGATTCTGGCCACAAAATAATAGACAAAGATCAGGTGCCGCACATTGACCATCGTATAATCTGTCCCGAACACTGATCAATGAATATAATGACACTCAGGGCATCGATGGCCATCCTTAGTGATGTTGGGATGCGTATATGCACAAAATGCCCCTCCGGATCGGAAGTGGTTGGAGTTGGAAACAACAACATTCGGCTGTAAATTGAGTAATCACGGGCTAAGTATGATGGATCGGGGCATGCCCCGCAGTTCAAAGCTGGTTGTTGAGCGGCACACCAACCATTGCCGAGTGCCCGGGGGTAATTCGTACTTTCACTGCAATTTTAACGCCGGCGGAGGGTGCATACATTTCTAGACAGGCTTCACTGCAATTCTAGCCGGAAAAGTATGCCCGTAGCGAGCTTCCGGTAATAATTATGCATGACCACGAAATAAGAAAAAGGTAACGGTCACGTAAAGAAGAAAGAAGAGGACAATTTTCAAGGCCACTGACCAGGCATAAAAAGCATCTTGACACCACTTTCTTGGATGACCAGGCTTATGACCGTTTTGAACGTATCGATATTCAACAGTAGATGCTTACTCTAGTCTCTCCAGTCCCGCAAACTTCCCAAGTCGCAAGAGATGACGTTGTTTGAGGTCGTGATACTTTATCATTATTGTCCATTTAGATCAAATATAATCATGAATACCAATACAGTAGCCAACAAGTAGTCCCAAATTTTTGGAAATAGCACACGAGTAAACGGCTCAGACCAGACTCATCTCTAAGCATTCTCGGCTGGTAGTGTGACAAATTCTGTAGCACACTCAGCGAGAATACGTACGTGTAGTCGCTAAAGCACCAGCTTAAAATATATATATATTCTCACTGCTAAACCCCTAACACACTGCAGTCGCCATGAAGCCTTTATCCTCACACCGCCCAATGGCATCCACCTCAAGTATCCCAAAATTGCTACACTGCCCAAACGACCGGTCCCACCCTATCCGAGCGTCGCGGCCGGGTGAATCGTGGTCGGAGTCCTCGACAGATCGACGCCAATGGTCAGCCAGGCCAGAAATCCATCCTCGAGGGCGTCGCCGAGCTGGACGTAGTTGAAGACGGGGTCGTTGTCGTTGCCGACCTCGACGGCGAAGACGCGGTCCTCGGCGTTGGACGTGACGGGGTTGGTGTTGGTGCTGTACGGCGACAGCAGCTCCACCTTGTCCCGCACCGACTGGTCCCAGAAGACCTGGCCGACGTGCTGCGCCGTCAGGTCGTAGAAGGTCCCGTTGTCGCGCGGCTCCACGCCCAGGTGCAGGATCGTGTGGACGTGCGTGGCGCGGCCGGCATAGTGGCCCTGGATTTGAAAACGTATCAAGGTCAGTCACAGCGATGCCAAAGGGCGAGGTGGAATTTCCACTGGCCTTGACTTACAGGGAAGACAGTGTCGAACTGGGCGACGCCGTCGGCGTCCGTGGGCTGGACGCCGCGCAGCCAGGTCAGGCCGATCTGGGACTGGCCGTTGCCGCCGTTGCTGGTGCCCGAGTAGACGCCCGTGCTGTTGGCGTTGAAGATCTCGTAGTAGGCGCCCTCGATCGGCTCGCAGGTGGTGTAGTCGAGGAATTGGAAGTCGTAGTGCACGGGGATGCCCGCCTCGTCCTCGGTCAGGTCCGAACGGACGTATTCGCCGGCAACGTCTGTGCGGATATCATTAGTGACAGACGTTCTCGTTTCGATTGACTGGTTAGAACATGCAGTAAGGTCCACTCTCTCCCTCGGGAGTCAGGACGCAAGACGAGTTCGAGGCAAAGAGAGTGGTCGTGGGCGTGGTGAGATCATATCCCGAGTCCGTGGCGTTGTGATCGGTGGCCAGGACGGTGCCGAGGTCGCGGCGGGAGATAATTCCACGCTGCTGCTGCAGCGCCTGTACCGTTGCGGCGCGGCGAGCAATGGCGCGGTCTTCGATGCCGCGAGCCTTGACCTTGGAGGCGCAGTGAGCGATATTACCACGCGTCTCGAGGAGGAACTCCTGTCGCTTGGCGAGCTCTTCCTCAAGTTCTTGGCCGGTGTGGGCCAGGGCCACGCCCGAGGCAATAGCGAGGAGCAAGACTTGGAAGCGCATGATGGATAGTTCAATGGCTGTTGAATGAATATTGAGAATGCGGAAGAGCTATCTGCTGATGGCATGATAGGTATTACGACCGCCATCTTGTTCGTATATATAGACAAACAGTTGGTGTCGCCCGTTTAGGAATCTCGGAAGGCCAACAGGCACAAGCTTAACTCGACGTAAACTCCGCTCTCAATCTGCGTGACTCGTCATCAACGAAAGGACTGTGTTCACTATTTTGTTCTGTAGCTTACGTGTCGGCACGAACTTGTGTACAAACGAGCCCTTGAAGTCTATTTAGACGACTGGCAGACCGTTGCAACATGCGTAATGCATTGATTTTTATTGGTGATATGGGCCTGTCTGTGGATATGTTCATGCAGTCACATCGGCAGCGATCTCCCAAATATGGTTACATATGAGCTTAACGAGACACCCGGGATGGTGCATCATGCGTCTTTTGCCGTGATTGGACTTGGCCTGCGCCCTGACATTATGTCAACTCCGACATAAAGGTATGTTCATGTTTACCCAAGTATGTTCATGTTCGTCTTGGATTCTTTTGTTTAAAGAAAATTGTTCTACGTTCGAAATCTCAAGCTTCCAGTGCATAGGTATGTTCGTAGTCTACACCACCTCGATGGGACATGATGGTCAATAAGCCGCTTCAAAAGCCTTGTGGGTCAATTATCCCGCCAAGCAATTGACATTCTAGAAATGTACACTGAGAATTTGATGACACCAAGTGTTACTCGAGATGATTAGCGCACCAATAGAGATTAGGTCGACTGGGTTGGTCGAGAGGCAACGCAATCCAGGTGCTCGCCTCCGTGCGATATGGGTCTGCTCGCTTGGACAAGAGCTCCTGAAGAGCCGCCGAGTTCTGCTCAATGTGACGAGTAGGAAACCGAGAATGGACTCGTACGACATGATCACGGCTCAGTAGCGACTAGTCTCCGGAATACTGGGATCCAGCAGTACCCTGAATCGGCAGGCGGATATCGGGCTTGAGGTCTACAGAGGAGAGTATGAATGCATAGACTGGAAGTGTTTGGAGGCGGAGCTGCGAGGTCTGTGCCAGATTCCTGATTTATTTGCTTGCATGCCTCGGTACTGGTGTGCTTCTAGAGATGATCTTGGAGATGGTTTACGCGTCCTTTTGTCATCGACCTGGCCCACATCTTCGCAGATGTCTTGGCGTTCTTGAAGCGATCGCCGCTCTGTATAACAACCATAAGACTCATTGAATACACCATCACGTCATTTTTAGTCTCATGAAATAACCTAGTATCTTAGTAAGAGAGCAAGTAATATCTCGCTGTTCGTCTCATTAAACCTGCGTTGAGTCGGAGTTCTTCTTCTGTTGTGGCAGGGATTACAGGACGTGGGAGTCCATATTTTACTCATGTATCCTGGTAGTACTGGGAGCCGTATGTTCGAATTGCTGAAACGCCCCAGTGAGGTTCAAGCATCACTGTGTCAATTGGGCACGTATGATTGACCTCTTCGCGCGTACCACACTGGAGTGCCACCAGGTCAGATGATTGAACGAAACAAAACAAATGAGAAAGGAGGCTCCACACTCTTCGTTGATATGGTTGTCTCAGTGGCATGTGAACAAGAATCTTGCGATATCAGCTCAATGACATGTAAAGTCAGAAACTTCACATGGTGCTGAGCCGAGGCAGGTCTAGCCAACTATTTGTTTCTTTCCTGTTATTCCGCGTCCCAGAACCCGGTGAAGCCTCAGGCGATGTACTGGCATTGGGTGATATAGCTTCGTACCATCTTGTAGTCGCAACTCTACATGGAAATCATGAAGTGAAGTCGTGAATACAAGCGACGTGACAGGCTCCGATCATGCATAGGTTCGTCTGAAAATGTCAGGTCGAATTATCAGATTTTATCCCTGCTACTCTTGCAGACACATTGCAAATTGAGTGATTGTTATTGGCGAGGGAGTATATGAAGCGCTGTGCTAGGCGTCTTTTAAGCATTCCCTTGTCGTGAGCTTGTTTCGAATATAGTGAATTGCGGCAGTTGATTACGAATTCTGGCCCGGGATGCGTTGCTGCATAGGGAGTTCCGATCCCGGGTGGCCCGCTAAGATGAGAGTAGAGTCTCATTTGATCTGGGGATCTGGGGCAGACGCAGGCATTCTCCGCACGCTGTTCGAGCGGCTCTCCCGTCCTCAAATGAAATCGGCGCGCAGATAACTCGGTCCGGAGATACTCGGCTCGGCTCGTAGTTAACTCGTCTCGTACTTATAATTCAACGACATTCTTTGCCATGACACCAAAATCTCAAGCTGTCGTTTGAAGTCTTTGGCATTTCTATACCGACAAGTGCGGGCTTGAGCTTGCGCATTCGAGATATTGCTCATATGGAACCGACTCATCGACGCAAACCGCCAACACCTCACAATGTGAGTTTTCGTGAGTGATTCTAAATCCGAGGCTGCCTGCCAAGACAATTATCACGGGACGAAGGGCCAATGGGACATCGACTGGGAACTTGAGGAAGAGCAGGACCCATTGAAATTGTCGACGAGCCCGGCCAGATCAAGCAAGCGAGGGACGCGTCATCTTCCCTCTGTCACAATCCGCATTTTACAAGGCAAACGGCTTCAATATACATTCTCCAAGAGTCCAGGAGTCCCACGGATCATTACACAGCGCTATGTTCAGGGGAGGGGATATCGAGAAGAGTGGCGGGAGGAATTCAACACAAGTAAGAAAAGGAAGGCAGCATCGGGGGAAGAAATGGTCAGGCTACAACGTCCATCGCAAATTCGGAGCCATCTCAGAAGCGACCGGATTTCTGAGCCTCAGTGCCCATTACACTCTTGCATGCAGCTCATTCGTTATTCGGCAATGGTCTAGCAAACTCAACATTTGCACAATCTCAAAGAAACGAGTTTGTATTTACATTGGTAACACAGACTATTGCCTTCGGGATTTTCAAACAATAAGTAAGTATTGCGAAAGGCACTGCAGTAAGACAGAACAGAGCTTTTCACCAGCATACGACGTCAGAGTATAATGCTGTGAAATTGTGGGTTTCCGCCTGTCTGCCTAAAAATACTGGATTAGCGCGCCAGCTGCCTGAACTGCCTCGTACCTGAGCCTAGCGCTGACGGGGGGCACTAACATGATCGTACTATCTTAAAAACAAAAACCTCTCCTTTTTGATAAAGTAGGTAGGTATGAAACATCTCACAATTATTCAATTGAATCATACCGAAAATCTCACATGTACTCAACTGTATCATATTGCAAATCTCACAATTACTTCATCACATTATACTGCAATCATGTCTGGCAAGATCATCGTCACCGCCAAGGGCGTGGACAACAAGATCCTGAACCGACTTCTGCTCCACGTCAGAGACTGGGAGTTCGGCGAGGAAGACGAATGGGACAGACAGAGGATCCTCCGGACCCGGGACGAAGCCACGGCAAAAGACCTCGAGGAGGACGTCCCCCCGCTCCCCGCCGGCGGCCTGGAGAACCAGTGGGAGGGGCTGTCCATGGAGGAGGTCGAGAAAATCATGCGCCTCAAGGACAACAAGAGCGGCCGCACATCGCTGTTCATGGTGCTCGACGACCAGGGCGTGCGGGACGAGACTCTCGTCGTGGTCCAGCGGGCCATCGACTGGGAGTCCGAAGATACCTTGTACCTGGACGACTACAACACTGGCACTCTCAGTGAGGGGCCGATGCCATTTTTGGCAATCCCGCACGTTAAAAAGTGGGTGTCTCAGGAGGGTTCCCTCATCCGAAGGAGGGCCGGGGAGGCACGAGGAGGGATGCACGTGATGAAATTACCTGATCCGGTAGCTTTTGGAGGGCATTTTGGAGGCTATCCCTGGTTCAGGAGGGCGTTTCGATGGTGTTGTGAGGGATCCTGCTTTGTTCGCGACAAAGGCGGATGACGTGGCACAAGGCAGGAGATCTGGCATTTGCACGTAGTCGACGATGCGTTCATTTGTACTGTGCGATTGCTTATTTATGCTGGGACAACCGCTTCCCACGAAGATTTGACGAAGCCTTTTATTTATTCGCGACAATCCTACCTTGCGGCTGCCCTACCCGACTGCAGCGGGCTGAGGGCACTGACTGACTGCAGCAGTCAGGCCGTGAGGTAGGAACAAACCAGGCGACATGCTATGGTGTATTGAGTTGCGAATCCATACAAGAAAACACACACACACACACACACACACACACACATCAGCGTCGCCAGCGCTAGCTATTGCCCACTATAGCAACACTAAAACAGACCAATACCAGCTTTACGGCGGATAAAGCCGAAAAAAGAGGGTGCTCAGCAACCATTATCACTACTATAGGCAAATCAGCCTATCACTTGGTCAGAAGGTTCGGTGGGAACACTGTTGCTTGTTCTATTGTACGATATGTGTGCTTGCGCACACTCTATTCTACTGATATGTGGTAGCTGCAGAGTATGCAGCCCCACACCGCCAATGCCGTGGCACTGGCGGCTTCTGATCACCCCTACGAGCGCCTAATGCTCTATTGCCAACAACTATCTTCAAAAGTGGCACAGCCCATGGCGAACTGATCGCTCATCACAACACCACGAGACTAAAAAAACCAAAAGGTCTTTCTTTTTTGTCCGCGATCTGGCCTGGCCAGCCAGGTCGCGGATCAGAAGAGAAGGATCTTTTGGTTTTGGCATGTCGCAAAACAAGACATACAGGGAACCTTTCTCTTCGACATGGAATCTGGCCTGGCCAACCAGATTGCTCGTCTTTGGGTACGATTCTCGTCAATTCAAATGTGCTCAAGCACACCTTAGCTTCTAGCTAGCTATTATCAATGAAAAGATTTCATATCTATCGTGACTGAATTAGCCGGGCCATGAACCTGGCCCGGGAAATAGTTGTGTAAAATAGCAAAATCGTGTCAAAAATATATAACAGGAATCTATAGTGTGTAAGACAAGTTGTCTGCTATATGATATCTTTTTGTTCGACTACCTTTGAATCATGTCGGTTCGTCCACCATGGCGTAGTTGTCTATGACGATAATTTGCCCAGGGGACCTGTTCGATTCTAGTAAACGTTCGGAATTTCTTTTCAACTTTTTACATAAGTCTCTGCCTGTGATTGAGGTACGTATAGCTCGCTTTCAGGCAGATGCAAGGAATCAAAGCTTAGGCAGGAATATAATTGCCTTGGGCCAGGTAAACAAATACTCGGGGAGAAAAGGTTGACAGGTGATATATAAAAACATGTACTGTTCTGGCAAAGCAGCCGAACCCTTCGCCTCTTAGCCACCATCTCTATTCCAGATCTCCAGGCCACTTCAGTCAATTCCTCATCTTCAAACCAGTTCAGTCAACTCCATATCTTCAGATCAAGTCACGCGCCACCATGGATCCTACAGAGGAACCGTGGAAGTCCATGGACTTGACCGTAAGTTTGTCCCTCGCCATGCATACTCTCACAACTAACGCCTAGTCAGATTGACAAGCCCGAGTTCAAGGCTATGATGGCACGTTTCCGGGAGGAGCAGGCCAAGAAGGAGGAGGCGGCCGGCGAGGTAGACAGGCCAAGACCGCCCGGGGAGAGAAGCCGCTGACATCACAACAGGCGCAGCGACAGAGAGAGGAGGCCGAAGAGGAAGAGGCTCGAAAGCGCTCCGCCTCTGGCCCCAACGGCCAGCGCAAGAGTAGGTCGACGATCTACGAGCATGAGCGATGACTGACCGGGCACCTGCAGACAAGAGGGTCAAGAAGGACACGACCATTGACGGCCCTCGAGGCTCGGATGGTCCCGCCGGCGACTCTGCCGCCGCGGCCGCGCCGCAAGATGAGCCCTACACGCTGTTCAGCTGGGCCAGGGAGTGGCTCCTGGAGCCAAGTATGCCTCTGGACGAGGTAGACGTCATCGAGCTGAAGGATCTCCTGAAGAAGACGAACAAAAGAGCAGAAGCCCTGCGCAAGAGACGGGCAGCCGTGATCAGCGAAGCGAAACGGATCGAGGCCAATGTCCAGCAGATCGAGGGAGCCCTGGCGACCCATTACAATCTGCGGGAGCAACAACACCAGGGTCTTCTCCCTTACTTCCCTGTCAGACGCCCCCACACGAAGATGTAGACGCACGTCGTGTCCCCCTGGGGAATGGTCGACACGGCTACGGTGTTCTGATTTACGACCCTGTTGGCGATTTCGCCCTGAAGCACACGATGGCATATGCAGCACGCGGGGGAGTTGATGGTCTGAGCTTGGCAAGGGATGGACTACTCGGAATTGTCTTGTGCACCAGACCGGCAGCTGCGGCCGGATGCCATACACATGCCTCTTTTTTTCCCCTTTCGGTACCTTTCCTCTCGGACATTGCTGCGCTGGAGTTTGGTTTTGTAACGCAACAGCCCGCCGGAAGTCTCATTAGTCTGTCCTCGTCTACTCTAGAGCATAATAGTAATGGGTTTTGATATGACATGTTGATCAGTTTGGTCTTGACAGCTGCATGCTGCCGCACCTCGCCGACAGCTGCGGGCTGCTGCGCCACCTAGCAAGGGACGCCGATCAGGATATCGACTTTCCAGGTCGGCGCAGCACTGCTCTGCAGCGATAGACGCCGGAGCGTGGCGGTGATATCGTAGACCTCGCTGGCCCGCGCGCATCTCAGCACCCTGCGCGTGGCCGCGTAGTAGGCACAGGAGCGGCCCTCGAAGAGCCTCGGCGACCCCGACCTCCGGAGCGATTCTGCGGGAGCGATAGTCAGCGGCCTGGTCTGCGCCGTCCGGGTTTCGCGCACGGCTCGGGCCTACCTTTAATCGTCTGCCGCGCCGACGAGGCGTCGCGGAGACCATCCCCCCAGACCTCTGGCGGCACCACCACGTACAGCTTGCGCGCGGGGACGCTGCGCAGCATCCAGAACATGACCTCGGCGGCCTCGCGCCGGGCGCGCACCGGATCTTGACCCTCCCGGGGACAGACGCCGAGCGCGGCGCCTGGGAGCTGTCCGGGATCCCTGCTGTACTCGATGCCGGCGTACAGCACCCGGCGTAGATACCAAGGATTGTCGGGCGCCGCGCGCCGGGCCGCTTCTGGACGCCTCAGGGAGAGGTCGCCCCTGATGCAATACAGGTCGGCGGTGCTGGTCAGTGGGATGTTCGTCACGGACTCTGCCCAGCCCCCCGAGCACTCGGCCGCGTAGCCGCGGCGGGCCGCAGCCAGCGACCGCATGGCGGCTTGGACGCGCTCGCCAGATGCGGCGATGGATGACCTGTAGCGGTGCGCGGAACCTCTGGCGTGGCAGTTGTCGCGCGACGGCCGGAACATGTACTCCGGCTCGTCCTCTCCCAGGCTGGTGTCGCCCAGGCACACGAAGTTGACCGACGGCTGCAGGACCGCCTCGCAGATGCGGACCAGGACGTTCTCGGGCACCGCGTGGAAGGGGCCGGCCCCGTCAAGATTGGCTGCCATGGCTGTCGGGCGAGCTTCTGCATGGTAGAACGGGGCAGGAGGTGGCAGTGGAGACTGCGCTCGTATAAGCCCTCGATAGCCTCCTTTGTCCGCTGTGTCAGATATGCGTCTCGGACTTGCAGCACAGGTGTCACTCGGCCGGCTCGGCAGCTGCCGCCTCTTCCACGCTGTATAGCCCGCCCTAATATCGCGACCGCGTGGGTATATCGACTCGCGTGAGGCCAGAGACGAACGTTGATGCTGCAGACGGCCACGGCGGCGCGACAGCACCGGGTTTCAGTATACTTAGGCACACAACAACATGGTGGCTCCGTTGCTTCCAAGTTGGCGATTACATATTCTGTCTATTCTTTGCCTCCGAGCGTGCTATGATACTCTCAGATGTCGATATAACTACTTTAGCATTATAGCTAATCTTGGTCCACCCAGACACGGCCGCCGAAAGGGATAAATTCCACTCGCTGTTTTCCGGGTTTATCACAACCCAGCGAGAGTATGCAGGAGACAATCGCGAATACAACAATCCAAAACGGCGGACAATCGGCGGCGGACTGCATCGAGTTTCAGTGTGCCCAAGCACACAACAAATACCCGGCGGCGTGATTTTGGTGTGCTTCAGCACACATGTGAACATCATCCCGACCTTCCAACCCATCACCTTCCTGCCGTGTTTGTCGTACCTACCTACCTTAGCCATCATGAGCAGCGGCGCTGGCGGTTACGACCCGTACGAGGTGCCACCGTCTCCGCCGCCGCCGAGCCTGCCTGCAAAAAAGGCTGGCAAGGCCGCCGCCCCCAAGCCTACGAGGGAGAAGAAGAAGAAGGAGAAGCAGGAGCAGAAGGCCGCCCCCGGTACGTGATAAGGCGGAACGCGGAAGGTGCATAGCTGACCTGTTTAGACCCGCGGACTGCGTGGGAAGCTGTGTGGCATGCATACCAGCCCGTCCGGGACAAGTATCCCACCCTGGACAGCCGCCCGACCTCGGCCGCCCTCGCCGCCCTGCTGGACCTGCCGGTCCGGAGACCGCTGTCGTACCAAGAGAACCGGACGAGCTGCAAGGGCGATTTCAACCTCCCGTCGTCGACCTCGAGCCGCAACCGCAACCTGAAGGCAGCACTCTTGCAAGCCTCGGCCGCTCCTTCCGAGCAGGCGTGCTCGCGCTGTGCCGAGAGAAGGAACTTGTGGGACGCGTGCGTGGGCGGCGAGGGCTGCGCCGGCTGCACCTACAACGGCAACGGCAAACAGTGTTCCAACCGTACGAGCACCATATCACGTAAGCGAGACCATCGGCTAACCACGAAGCAGGGCCCGAGTACGGAGAGGAGGCCCCAGAGCTACAGGCTCACGAGGGAAAGTCCCCCTCGGGGCGGGGGGCCTCTGCATTCGTCTGTCCAACGGATGCAGAGCGGCTGGAGGAGATCAAGGCCATGAACGCCGCGGAGCGGGACAGCGCTCTGCGCAGGGCGCAGCAGGACTTGCGTCTCCTGGGCGAGTGGCCAGCGGACGAAGACGTTGAGACGGCGGCCGGTGTGGTGGGAGACGAGGTCGAGCATAACCGCGCCGCAGCCCCGGCTCGGCTCGCAGATTTGATGGAGGCCGACGACGAGGATGATGACGATGACGAGAACCTCGACGATGTGACGGGCTGGGACCTAAGTAGTATGGAGTTTTAATTTGAGCCGGCGTCCGCCCAAATAGTGTGCACATCACGTAATGTATGATCGCATGTTGCATATCATGCAAATATCATAATCTTTGCCATATCTTGCATGATTTTGGCATCCCCAGCTGGGCTCTTGACCGATCCACACAAGCAAACGAAAATCGAGACCCTAGTCTCCCCCGGCTGCGCTCGCATTCGGCGTCCTGGGGTGGCCACGACGGAGTCGTCTTCCTGCCACCCGAGCCGCCGCCCGTCCGAGACATCTACCTGCTGGAGGTCTCGGATTCGTCTCGCCGCGATACCGCAGAAAAAAGAAATGGCCGACAGACGGAGGCCGCAGCCGAGATCCAGTCTCGCGATGGCTTTGTGTGCGTGTCCGAGAACGCGCGTCGCAGGCTTACACAGTGGCCTGGTCTGCGACGAGTTCGAACAATGAGCTGGACAACACGAAATAGGCGCCGGAGAGCGCGTCGTGAGATCACCCTATGGACCGCGACTTGATCGTGGAAACGGAGGGGCCTGTCACCAATATCGCCAGTCCGCGGACGTCGCGTTGCGACTGCCAGATCGCGCCAGGACCGAGAAAATGCCGGGCAACGGGAGAAGAACCTACATCTGCCATGTTCGTGTCAGAGGTAAGCCCTGCGGCAGGCAGTCCCGCGATGCCTACAACCACAAGAGGCACCTCGCACGAAAGCACGGCCTGGCCGCTGCGGTCCCGGACGCGCCAGCGCGACTCGATGCCGAGAGCGACAGCGGCTCTGCTCTGCGGGGCGACACAGACAGCCTCCCCGAGTCTGACGAGGACGCGGACGCCGAAAGGCCCCCCTCGAGATCTCCAGCGGCGCCCAGGCTCAGAATGTCGCCCACGATAGACGACGTCGACGACGGACAGAGGCGCAGGTGGCTGAGCGCCGCTCGCCAGCAGGTGCCCTCCTACGAGGTGAAGCGGTCCCGCGTGTCGAGGCACCAGCAGTGCGCGCTGAGCTGGCTCTCGGAGGACGCCGTCCGGCACTTCGGCCAGTACATCCGGGCGCTGCTCGGCAGCTGGGGCGTCGACGGCGCGGGCAGCGAGAGCTCGTGCGTCCTCGTGCCGGCGGACTGGCTGTCTCTGAACCCGGCCGACATCCTCCCGCTCTTCAGCCCAGACCGGTGCCCGAAGCGGCGCGGCGAGAGGCCGGTGAGTACCCAGCCGCGCCCCCGACGCCTCGCCCCTTGCTGACCCCGCCAGCGCTACAAGTTCGACGACCACTGGACCACGCTCGCCCGCGCCGCCGCCTGGTTTGGTAAGTACCCGAGGACCGGCGTCGAGCTGGACAACTTTTTGGGGGCCGGCCCCTTCAAGACGATGGACGGCTCCCACCTCTGCCACCAAGACAACTGCGTGAATCCCCGCCACATCTGCTACGAGCCTTCGGACGCCAACCACGACAGGAAGCACTGCCGCGAGGAGGCCGCCTCCAGCCGCCGGGAGGGGAGGGGCGTGCCGGAGCTCTGTCGGCGACACGAGCCGCCCTGCCTCATGCGAGTAAGCCGTCCGTGTCTGCGCCGGGGGGAGGCACCGCTGACGATCTCTAGCTTGCGTCGCTCACCACGTACGAGGCCTACCTGATCCAGTTCTCGGTCCTCCGGCGGGCGCTGCACATCCCGGAGGCCGGCCCAGCCCAGCGGCCGGCGGGCTGGGCGCCGTACCCGTCGCTCGAGGACCGGCTGCCGCTGTCGGCTACGCTCTGCGAGGGGTCCAGGCCCGAGCCGATGCTCGAGATGGCCGGACCGGTCGCGGGCGCGGGAGCCGCCGCGGACGGACGGCCCTCGCTCGTGTGTCCCTTCTGCACGGCGATCAAGGGGTTCCGCCGACCCACGAAGCTCTGGGCGCACCTGGTGCACAGGCACAGCGCCTCGGAGGACAAGGATAGGCTGGTCCAAGAGGTGCGGAGGACGGCGTCCCTGTGGCTGGCCTACTGGGAGGGGAGCTCGTCCGAGATGGGACGCGCCGGCGGCGCTACAAAGGCAAAGCTGCTGCAGGCGCTGCAGGGCGGCTTCCGGTGGCGCGACGTCGTCGCTTGGGGACTACGCTGATGGATAGTCAAGGGACGGCGGTGTCTGGGATCACGGACGACAATCTATTGCGAGCACGGTATGTAGAAGATCAATCCATAGAGAAAAATATACAAGAACAAGAATAATCGAAACGGCATACGGCCCCCACCCCTCCCCGATCTGCCCCTACCCGTCGACGGGCGACTGTCGCGTCATGACTCGTGGCTCCTCGGCCGCGATCACCCTCCCATGTCCCCATCAACTACTTGCGAGTCTTTCTCTTGGCCCTCGCCCGGCCGTTGGTCTTTGCGAAATCGGCCACCTTGGCCCAAGAGAACCCCCCGAGCGCGGCCTTAAAGCTGCTGTACTCGTCTTTAGCCCGCGGCTTAGCGCGGATGTATGCCACGAGGGCCTCCACGTCGCTTGCGAGCTGCGTTCGCAGCAGGGCGACATTGCTCTTGTCTTTGAGCTCCGAGGAGCCGAGACCATGTACTAGTGCCAGTTGACAGTGCCGGGCGCAGAGCATGTCGATGGAGGCGAGCAGCTGCTGGGAGATGCTCTGGACTGGCTCGAACCCATCCCCTAGTCGTATGTTGTCGATCGACGCCTTGAGCTCTTCGTCCACACCCGCGGCGCAGTCGCAGCTCGGCACGAACGTGAACGCATCATGTTTCACGAGGAACTTCTTGGCCCTGGCGAGACTCTCCTCCTGTTCGTCATTTGGCGTCGGCTCCACCTTGCCGTGGTCCACCGGCTGCTGGGCTCCGCGGAGGCCGGGCTGGAAGCTTGCGACGGCCTTGTCAAAGTCGGCGTCGCGCACGGGGCTGCCGGGATCCGCCTCCAGGGGCACGAGAAACCCGGCGGGCCCGATCGCGACCCCGGCGGCGGCGAGCTCGTTGTCGGTGAGCTCCCGATAGGCGACGGAGTCCAGCTGGGACAAGTCAACCGGCTGCGTGTACCGGGTCTTCTGGACGCCGCGGCTGCGTCCGATCAGTCGGTGGTACGTCTTAACGTTGGCGAGACAGCACACGAGGGGGTAGCTAAAGCCGTGGAGGACGACTTCCCTGCGCACGCCGTTCAGGAAGTTCCGAGACGAGGTCTCGAGCAGGCGCTCGAAGCGCGGGCCGCCGACGCCCATGGCGAGGAGCACTTTCAAGTCCTCCCTGCGCTTGTTCCGAAGGTTTTTTCCCTTCTTCGCAGACTCGACGATGGCCGGAAACATATCCCGCCACTGCTCCAGGTCGGTCTCCTGGTCTTTCAGCCACTGCTGGTTCGCAGCGACTTTCTCGACCAGCTTCGACACCCACTCTTGGAGGGTCTCGTCGTTTTGGAGCGTCACGTCGATCCGGGTAAAGATGTCTCGAAGGGTAGACGCCGGGGCCGGGGAACCATCGAGGAATTCCTCTATGGAAGACACCTTCTGGAGGATCAAGCCGTCCTCCGACAGCTTAATGACGTCCAGGACGCTCACGCCGGCCGGCTCGGGTCGCTCGTCTGACATTGTGATTGCGGCTGCGGTAGTGAAGCGAGAAGGTCGTGCTGGACAGCTCAGCCAGCTGGGGACATGGGCAAGTACAGAAAAGGACATGTCAAAGGAGCGAGCTCGAAGCAAAATCCTTATGCTTTTATCTTGCGAGTGCCCGCGGCGCAGGCTAATCTGGATGCCTGGGTTCTGAGGTCGGTGCCAGACTCGTCCAAGGCAAGGCAGTTCTCCTAGGCGGAAGCGTCCCCGGACACGGTGCAATGCCCTGGGCTACCAGGCGAGAGACTGATGCCTTGGGTTCATTTTGGCCAGTCGCCGTGGGCGATTCGTTTCTATATATGAGTGCCGTTCGCTGTATCAAGGTTTGGGTGCTGGCTTGCTTGCTTGCAACACACACACTCTTGGACCATACTTTGCTTCTCCAGAAACTACGCTGAGACCACTCGGGTGAAAACCCTTCATTGCCACAGACACAGCGATTTCCCATCGACCCAGAACCCTTCCAGAAGTCAGTCCAAAGAAAAGTCTGCAGACATGGACCGCAAGCGCAGCAAACCGCAGACCAACGGCAACAAAGGCCCAAAGCGCTACAGGGCAAGGGGAGATACTGATGGTCGCGGCAATCTGAGAGGATTCGTTGTTATAGATTCTGAAACCGAATCCGAGCCGAGTTCCGATCTTAGCGAGGAGGAAGAGGAAGAAGAGTCGGAAAGTGACGATGACGACGATGAGGAGAACAGCTGGAAGTCGAACAGCGACGACGAGGAGGAGGACGATCTGACCGATGAGGACACGGAGAACGAGGACAGCAACGATGAGGGGGATAACGGCGATAATGATGGCGACGAGAATGGAGAACATGAAAGCGATGACGACGATGAGGAGGACGGCGACAAGGATGAAAAGGATGACGGTGATAACGACCAGGATGGAGATAAGGACAACAATAGGGACGACCAGGATGGCGATAAGATTCCGGTGAAAGGAACTGATGAAGAGGCTTATGAATGCAAGTTCAACGAAGACTTGAAGGAGAAAGAGGAAGACATGAAGCGAAGACGCGAAAAAGACGATTGGGAGGAAAAGGACACCTAAGCCAGCATTGCCCCTGGAGGATATGAATGGCATGCTTTGATTTATGAGCTGGATATGCACTATCAACACCTATATCAGAATATCACGCTTGACTTGCTTGTTATTATTGATACTATAATGGGACATGTGATCGGACCAAGAGTCAGGGGAAAGGGTCTTTGACATATACACAAAGTAGCAGCTCATCCGCGCAAGCTACAGCTCAACACCATGAGGATACACGATCTTTGCTTCTGCCCACGCTTCTTAGATTCATACAATAAAATGAAAAACCAGGAACCGTTCCCGCACGAGAGCACCTCAGGTCAAGCGGGCGGTGCGTTCCAGATTGTCCAGCTGCATATTCCGGCTCGATGCATAGCGGGTATAAAGACCCAGAATAGCATAGGCATGTCTGACCTCCAGACAGCACAGGACTCACATCGCGACGACTGTTAGACAAAGACAAGACGCCGCCCAAATATGCGCGTCCGCTCTCATGCCCGTCCTAGTCAGACCATCGCCAGAGATCAATATTATCCTGAACACACTCCTACCTACCTCACCCCTCGAACGAGACCTAGCAAACAGACCGCACGACGATGGCCGCAGAGTCCTCCAAGATGTCGTCGATCGCTCCACAGGGATTGTGCCCGTCAGGCATCTTCCAGGCGAAGAAAGCCGACCTCGTCGAGGAGAACGCTGAGAGAGGCCTCGCCGTCGACGGCAAGAGCGACTCGGAGCTGCGACTAGACCGCTGCATGTACGAGATAGAGCTGCAGGAGGAACGCCGGGACCCGGCCCGGAAGAAGTTGGTGCCCCTGATGAAGGAGACCAAGGGCCAGCTTTTCCAGTACCTCAAGACGCTCGGCTCCGGAGCCGAGTTCGACGACGAGTTGAACCAGCTCGGCATCCAAAAGTACAAGCCGCCCGTCTTGGCTTCGATCCTGCGACAATTCAAGGGTGCCACCGCCTCGGAGTTTGAGAATCTCCCCGCGTACGAGTCCTCCAAGGGCGGCCGCAAGGAAAAGGAAAGCTCGCAGTCAAACTCCGACACGGGCGGCGGAAAAGGCTCCGGCGGCTCTGGCGCCGAGAGCGTCATGTATAAGCTCGCAGACAAGGTCGATGAGTACTGGGCGGGCCTCAAAAGCGACGAGAAGCTGGCGATGGTCCGCGGATACTACGCCGACCAGGGAATCCAGCTGGCCGAAGATCTGGCACTGGATGACGCAGATGACATCTGGGCTTCCCTCGACCCGTATGACAAGGTCAACGTATTCATGCCGGCCCTCCTCCCCAACCAGAGCCAGAAGACCTCTGGAAAGGGCAAGAAGAAAGAGCAGGAGAAGGACGCCAAGAAGAAGAACAAGAAGCAGGCGCGCCCGGGCGAGGGCAAGGGCAGGAAGGACAGGTCCTTGTCCAGCGTCTCGGAGAGCTTGCATCGCAATTCGCCTCTCGACGATGAAGTCGACCCCGAGGAGATGGTCGAGCGCGCCCGCCGTGCCCAGGCGACGCTGGAGGAACAGGCGCCACGCCCCGGCACCAAGCGGCCGTCTAGCAGGGCTGTTGCCCGGACGCGCCTGGCTTCCGTGTCCAAATATCTCGATGCTGCAGAAGAGGAGAGGCTTCTGGTCTCGCACGACGTGGACCGCCTCGTGGTCGGCGCGGCCAAACGATACCGTGCCGCCCAGCTCTCGAGTATCGCCAAGGAAGAGGAGGAGGAGGAGGAGGAGGAGGAGGAGGAGGAGGAGGAGGAGGATGATGATGAGGACGACGACACAGAGGAACAGATCCAGGACATGGAAGAAGCCAGAACCGCTCTGCGTGACATTGCCGAGGGTCTAGGCGAGAGTATCATCGAGGCTCTCGGTATCTACGCGGATGCTGTGCTCGTCCTCCGAAATGTCTAAGAGCAGGTATAGACTGGCATGTAGATTAAGATCGTGCAGCATAGATCTCCCTCAAGGAACTAAATTGATGACTTGTTGGTACCCATCCGTTTGTCTTGCTATGCTAGGTAGTCGAGCGGGTCGGCCCGGGATGAATTCCGACATGCGTCGCGCACACGCCACCATCATCGCCGCAGACCATGGAACGCCGCGCTTTGTCACTATCCAGAACACGTCTCTGCCAGTCTGACACGAAGTCTTACCCGATGGCCACGGCCGGACCTATCAGACCGGCGGGCTGTATAAACTCAACCATGTTCCGAGCAGTCTGCAACGGTACTGCCCGGCCCTTTGTCCCCATGTGCGTATATCAGGCGGGCGCGATCGCCAAGCTGGCTCTGCGCCACTGCCAACCCAGATCGCAATTCACAGAAGATCTGCCATGTGTCCGACCAACTCCGACAAGGTACGTCCCCGAGCACGCGGCTGGCCTGATACTGACCCCCGAGCGGCAGAGCGTCTGCGGACGGACCATCGAGCAGGTGCACCGCCAGCTCCGGCTGCATCCCAATTGCAGGAAGCAGCAGCACGCCCACCTCGTCGAGACCGAGGCCCAGGTCCAGACCGTCAGGTCCCGGCGCCTGGAAGAGCTCCACGACCGGCTGTACCTCAACAACCTCGAAGGCATGGCTAAGTCGATCGTGCTGCCAAAGGTCCAGACGAGCACCTACCGGCTGCTGTTGAAGCTCGTAAACGACGGCGTCTTAAAGACGGAGATGACCCCGCTGGGATCCAAGGTGATCTACCCGGACTGGACGGAGACGTGGACGTGGGCCGGCTGGGACGGCGACGTGTCGGAGGTGGCCGGCAGGGCCGCGCTCGCCCGCGGCGAGGGAAAGAGGAGAGGACGGAACAAGGCTCGGTCGGTGGCTCGTGGACGTCGCAGCCGTCGCGAGGCAAGCCCCCAGGATGATCTGAAGGGAGATATCGAGTCGCTGGGCTCGGAGGAGGCGTCTCTGGCCGGCGCCGAGGACGAGAGGTCGGCGGCCATCCACGACTTCTACACACTGACGTCGGGCCGCGCCTCGAGGTACACGTCCACGATCAGGCGGCTGGCGAGACTGGACGGCAGGGTCCAGCAGTACAAGGCCGGCATCGACGACCGCATCTGTGGTTTCTATGGCCGGCTGCAGCAGACCATGACTGCAAAATAGGAGACAGCGGTCAAATTGGCATGTATCATTACGTTGTATCCCGCAGGATCTGACAGTATGGACCTTGCTTCGGCACCTGGCCGGTACCCGATGCATTCCTATCCACCGCCGCAGCTGACACCGTTTTGGCAGCTGGTGGTCTGTAGAGATTGTGTTGGTAATAGAGTAAATGGAGGGACCGATGGTGGTATCAGGCGCTGCCGCGGCGGCAGGGTGAGGCTCCAAGCTCTGTAGCGACCGAATAGGGTGTGCGTAGGCACACACATCGCACATAGTAACATGCAACACAGCTCTCTCCATACCTTCCGACCCTGACAGGCCAGTATTGCCTATAGCTGGCAAAATCGTCGAGCGCCTGTATCTGTCTACCAGCTCTCACATGCTCCGATGTGATTTCTTGCCACCATGACAAACACCGTCACGCCGCACCAGACGACGGTCTCTAGACTTAACTCTCATCGCCTCGGCTCATGGCCAGCTCGGTCATGGGTGCAGGTGGCTGGGAGCTTCCTCCTCTCCATGGTTGCGAGCTTCATGGGCCTGAGCCTTCGTCGCATACTACCCCGGAGACCTGGGGATACCGTTTGCGGCCCAGATCTGTGAAAAATCCTTCGCCGGGTTCCCGTCGACGTGACCAACATCATCTCAGGCTGCAGACCAGGTACGTATCGACGCAGACCATGGCCAGGATGGCGCAACATCTCGATCGGCTTTAAACGCCAAGAGAGGACCCTTTCACGGGAAGCGATGGCCGTCGACATTGTGATACATGCACGTTATAAGTGATCAAAAATGCATATATGCTGGCTCGTGGATGGTGTTGACGTATCCGCGACGTTGCAGAGGGTCCGGATGGATGGCAGGCCCCAAGAGCTCACAAACGTGGGAACGAGCGGCGCCACGAAGAACCGGATGGAACGTATGCGTCCCGGACGGCGGCTGCAGACAGGAGTGAGTTATCTCGTACTGGCCGGTACGAGTTCCGTCAAACTCCAGGTGGGAGAGGCCGTTTGTTGCGCGGCGGCTTAACGCGTAGTCGAGAATGGAACTCTGAAGAAACTAGAGGTTAAAGCTGCTGGCGTTGGGGGATACTGCAGAAACCGGGAGGCCATTCCCGATGCAAACAGGAGGCTGTTCTCGGATCTACCTATACTGGCGGCGACACCTGTCTGCGTCGAAGGTATTTTTTCGTATCTTGCACCGACGGGAGAAAAAATCGCAGGACGCCTGGCTGCAATGAAAGACAGCCGAGCCGCAGATGGGAAGGAGAGTTTTTTGCCGGATGCCGCGATCCACGATACTTGAGACCCACTGCCCATGTATTCAATATATCTCGTAGCTGGGGAAAAAAGCAATTGACCGGTTGTGTGAAATGTATTCGAATCTATATTTTCGATCTGCTTACTTTTCATCACGCACAGGACATGCCAAGACGGGCCTTAGCCAAAATAACAAATATATAGGATAGCCAATCAAGTCCCACCAATTGCTGGCCTTGGCGCATGGACAAACGACGTTATTCTATAACGCCGCCTTGCATCGTTTGTCGGTACAGTCCCGAGATACATGAAAAAAATGTCACCAATTTTTTAATAAACAAGAAGAAACTATTCCATCTTTTTGTGAAAAGTAACACATAGAAATGCGAGAATCGAATCACGTATACCTAAAAGGATGGCCGGGTGGGCGGTCCGCATGCCGGGCTGTATTTAAGCAGTATACTTGTACCGTCTAATCTTGTAATAGCCTCGGCATCGACGTCTCTCGTCATGATGGTCTATTAGAGTATAGAGGTTCGAGCCGTCCCGCGCAAATATCTGATTTACCTACCCTTTGACGTACCCAAGCAAGACTTTGCAGCCATCTACCTATCCTTCGAGAGTGCTTTTCGTCCTTTGACTGTCCCAGAGCTCATCTTATTCCATATCTTGACTGCCCCTATCTCACAGGTTCTTCATACTTGACTGCCTTAATCTCATAGGTTCTTCATACCTTGGCTTCCCAGAGCTCACCTGGTCCAATTTGACTGACCCAATCTCACAGATTCTTCAACTCTGTTCGTCACCCATCCCAGACGAGCTGACCAAGGTCGCCAAGACAGCGCCTCTTGCTCGAACGCATCACCGATAGTTGCTCGGTCAGTCCAGACATGTTTCCACTCCCAGTCTAGACAGAGCTGACCAAGACCGTTCGTCCAGTCGACTTTGCCGAGTCGATACTCCTCTTAGTAGCTGCTTTCCACCATACTTGCCCGGTACGTTTAGTGTCCCACGAGCCTACAACTCAACCTAACCTGGCTTTTCAAAACCATCAGTGTAGTCGACGACTCCACTTCGAACACTGCCCACACCTCTGCCACCCCTTCGGCCTGTCCCAGACCTTGACCTCTCCTCGAGCGGATCGAGATCGTCAAGGAAGTCGAGTTGCTCCCGCGCGTCTTTTGCACGCTATACACATCTCTTGTCTTCAGTCCAGTAAGTCTAGACCAGTCCGCCGTGTCAGATCTTCATGTAACGAGGCTCATCAGTATTGCCACAGCGCTCAAACCCAAGCATATATTCTTTACAACTACAAGCTTCTCCATCTATATCCGCAGTAAGTCCAAACATTTTGGTTTATACCCCTGTGCGAACCCGTCCCTATGTATTTCCCCTTACAAAGCACCTCGAAAAATATCCGATCGCCTTGCTGACACTCCCTTTTACAGCCATGTCATCCCAACAAGGCGACCAACATGCTGGCGAGCCCGTCCCCGACCAGACTGGGCAAGCCTATCCCGACGTTCCCGATCTGGTCGAGGATAGCGATCACCCTGAAGCCGAGGTAGAAGACGATGTCGACCAACCCAAGGAGGAAGAGGGTGCCGAAGAACCTGCTGAAGAGGATGACGCCACCGGCGCCCCTGCAGCCCTTGAAGTGGACGACCAAGTAGAACCACTCTGGCCCGACAAGGCGCTGTTTGAAGGGACAGACATTCAAGGCCGACCCCTTCCTTACCTTCAACTGGTCGGCCCGCAGGAGATCCCGATAGAGGAGATCCATCCAGACTATGTCCTCTCGGGCAAGGTCGAGGACGTCATGAAATGGATGAAGCCAACTCTTGTGAAAACAGCCAATAGAGATCGAACATATAACGGCTTCGCGCCTGGCAGTCCGGAATTCGCCCGCTTCGAAGAAGCAATGCGCTCACGTGTCCAAGCTTCCCTCACCTCAATGACAGACGACGACAGCGTCGAGGAGGGTGTCGGCTTCCAGTGTGACTTCACTGGCGTGCAGTGTATCTTGGGAGGAGCCCGTGGGCCATTATCACCGTCTATCGAGGCGCCCAATGCTTTCGGCTGGGTTATACAACCCGATGGGACCAGGTCCCTGCTTTACCATGCCCCCTTTACAGGCGGTGAAGACCAGGTTAACCTGGGTGTGGTAGCCTGGTGCTTGAACTGGGTCCACGGTCACCACCCAATTGCGGTGATGCCTTTTATTAGTCGGATTCTGCGGGCCACGACCGAGTTCGAGGACCCGGAGAGTCAAAGGCGGGAGATCAAGCTATCTTTCAACGGTTTCGCCAACGTTGCCGTAATTCAGACAATTACGGGCAACTCGCAGCGTCACAACATACGGCATCAAATGGCCAGCCTTGACGAGCATAATGCTATACTTCATGCATTATGCACGGCAGACAGGTCGCCGTACGTTGCTGATCGGCTCGATCTCTTCACCGACCGGCAATTGTTCCGGTTCCGGCCCCTTCAAGACTGTCACCAACACCCCCCTAAACAATCCCCTACAGTATCTTCCCTTTACGAAAAGCTGTTTTCGTGGTGCAAGGCCATCTCCGAGGAGTATGGCCTGACCGACCAGGAGTTCCTGGAGCTTTGTTGTATAAAAGCTCCGGCGCCATCGGAAGGGTTTGTTTTCTTCCCATTTTACCACCTTTCTCGACCAAAGGCGGAGAAGCAAGGTTGGACATGGGACTCCTGCAAACAGTTCTTCGTCGACAGGCATAAGAGGATGATAAGGGCTTGCGCGAAGCACTCGCGCGATGCGGGGTTTCTCTTGAACGAGACCTGGGTATCTCTGCTCCTGGCGATCGCCCATCATTGGTGCGACATGGTCAGGCGGGCCAAGAAGAGGGCTTCCCAAGCCGATATAGAACAAGACCATGTCAAATGGCTTGTTCTGGACTGCCTCGACGTCCCGGTCGTCTGGTGGGTGAACTCTCTCTTGACGGCCAGCATCAATAAGAGAGTCCACGGGATGGTGATGGGCCTGGGCTGGGATACCAGGAATGATGTACGCGGTACCATCCAGCCCAGGCATGAGCAGCCTGGCTTCGACGCGGTCAAGAGTTTCGATATGACCCGGTCGAACATTAGCTGGGACTCTCAGCTTATGAACCAGCTCGTCCAGAATTACTCGAGACATACCTGGGCCGACTGCCGACGTCTCGCCGCCGCCATCCCGTGGTCGCGGCCGCAGTTCTGGAACGTCGACGAAGGCCAGCACCGCAAGATCTGGGAGTCGAGCCGCTCGGAGCCTGTCAAGTTTCAAGGCAAACGCAGTTCCATCGAGAGAGTGCTTGCTTCCAGAAAAGCAAGTACTTTGGAGACGAGCATCAGAGGCGACGCAGTTCCACAGGGACCGCCCCAAGAAGTCCCAAACCCCCCCACCGATTTGTTTGCCGGGGACGATACGTTAAGAAGCGATCAGACGTACTGGGCAACGGCTTTCGACCATCTTTGCGGTGGTTGTGGACGTTATTTCAGCAGGAAAGACGTCTTGGTTCGACATCGCAAGAATTTCTGCAAATTCTGTGTCAATATCGAGTGTTCTCGCGAGTTTGATACCGTTAGGGATCGGGTTGTGCACGAAGCACCCTGTGCCGGCATAGAGTTCGTGGAGCCGGACGAGTTTCCGTGCCCGGGCAATGGGTGCAAGGTAAAACCTTTCAACGACCAAAGTAACCTTAGCAAGCATCGGGATATTTGCAGATTTTGTTCCAATTGCTTTTCTGGCCAGTTTGACACCGCTTGGGATCGGGCCCACCACGAAGGGCCTTGTATTGGGAAACAACCTGTCTATCCGAAGACGTTTCCGTGCCCGGGCAATGGGTGCAAAGTCAAACCTTTCACCCGGAAAGAGCACCTTGACACGCATCGGATCGATGTTTGCAAATTCTGCCCCAATTGCATTCATAACGAGTTTGACACCGCTCGGGATCGGGCCATTCACCTGGGGCCTTGTGTTGGGAAACCTGTTGTCTTTCCGAGGGAGTTTCTGTGCCCAGGCCAAGGGTGCAAGGCGAAACCTTTCACCCAGAAAAGCAGCCTTAACGTGCATCTGGAAATCTGCAGATACTGCCCCTGGTGTGTTTATGACGAGTTCGGTACCGTTAAGGATCGAATCGTCCACGAGAATGAATCCCATGGGCAAAATTTTCCCGTTCCTGAAGAGATCAAATGCGACCTTTGCGGCGGCAAGTTCAACAGCAAAGCTTCACGAAGGGATCATTTTAGGAATGGGTGCAGGTTCTGCAGGTATTGCAAAAAAGACCAAGGGACCAGCAAAGCCCGCCTTTCGCATCAGGCAGTTTGCAGCGAGAGGCCGAACGAGTCACCGGCCAAACAGGCGAAGAAGAAACAGAAGACTAGCACGGGCGCCGAGCCGACCACGACAAAGTCGACCCCCTTCTCCCCGCTGGCGCACAAGAAGCCGGCGGCGCAGGAGTCTCCCACCAAGACCTCGGCCCAGGCGCCGCATTCGACAAAGCTCGACGCCTCGGACGAGAATGGCGCTGTGGGTGATTCTTCTGCTGGTCCTCCTCTGTCTGCCCCTACTCTCGGTCCTCTGCCTGCCCATCTCGGTCCTCTGCCTGCCCCTACTCTCGGTTCTCTGTCTGCCCCTCTTTCTGATGGTCCCTCCGACGATGTCTTCACGTCGGCTCACCGAGCTGTCCAAACCGCTGCACTTGCAGCCGCTCAGTATGTTGCGTCTTTTCTTCCCTCTGAAACTCCTCTGGCTACTTCATCCGCCATTTGCACCAATACGTATATTGCCGCTCGAGACGCTGGTTTTGCTTCCTTGGCTCTCGTTCCTGCTGTTGACCCTGCCTCTTCATCTCCCGCGGCCACTTCCACAACTCCTTCCTCTGCCTCTGCTTCCCTCCGCCAAGATGGGTTGACGCCATTCCCATCCAGACAAGAAAGCTATCACATTCCCGTAGACTTCGCCGATCGTCCCGAGTGGCTGGCTTCCACGGACGAGGTTGAGTCGTTGTTTGATGGCTTTCCCTACGACGGCCCCCCCTCGGATTTGGGTGCAGATCCTCATGCTCAGCAGCACCGCTGGTTGTCGCTGATCCGGGATCGCTACAACTTGGAAGGCCGACTAGCTCGCCGAGATTGGCTGGAAGGAGAGGATCTCAACAGCCAGATATTTGAGATCTTCCGTGACGTCCGCACTGACCATATGATCTACGAGGAAGACGCGGGCCAGCTCCTTTCCAGCAAAATCAAGACCTTATGGGCCTTGGATCCAGCGTTCAACCCTGGTATGCGCTTCGGACTTGATGAACATCGTCTCGCTCGCCGGGTGGCCTTTTCGGTCAATACTCGACAGCTATTACCAAATGACAACGGACCGAACCATTGGTTCTTGGCCATCTACGACCGGAGCACCGATAGGGTCGTCATAGCGGACTCGCTGCCAGTACAAGAAGATTCTAAGCGGTACGTTACGACTCTCCGTCGTATCAGGCGGTATCTCCGCAGCCTCGGCCGAATTGACCCGGCACCGACCCTAGAAATACGACGTGTACCTCAGCAAAAAGACGGCGCAGCGTGCGGGTTGCATCTCCTAAGCAATCTCGCGGCGATGGTGCGAGGAGGTAACCACCACGAGGATGACATGTTCCGGCTGTGGACAAGGCGAGTATGGGACCAGCTCGGACAGGAGTCTCCTACGCGGACAACACCCGAATTCCCAACCAACTCGAGCAGTTGGGCTAATGTGTTAGCTGGCCAAGAATCAGAAGATTCTGAAAAAGAATCGAAAAAGCCACCCGCCAAGAAGCCTCAGGAAGCAGAGAAGTCATCCGCCGAGAAGCCTCAAAACGTAGAGGAGCCAGCCGTCGAAAAGCCCCAGGACCCGGAAGAGCCAGCTGCCGAGAAGCCCAAGTACAAGCAAACGACCCTGGATTTCGGGAAAGCAGTGGCGGCGCCGAGCATCCATCCATCACCATCCTCTCCACAGAACGCCCCGTCTAGCGACAAGGTTACGTGCGAAATTTGTGCAGGGTTATACAAGCCCAAAGGTCTGATAACCCACATGAACGCCAAGCACCCAAAGTGCAAGTTTTGTGACTTCCGCGCTACCACGAAGCTGGGGATGGAGCTCATTCTCCATGAAGAGGATTACCATGGAGGCGTGACCATATCGGGTGAGAACGAGGAAGTTGCTGACGGTCAGGATGAGGAGGTCGAGGACATGAATGTCGCGGATGACCAGGATGTTGGTGAAGACCAAGAAATCGCCGACAGCGAGGATGAGGAGGTCGAGTACATGGATGTCGCTTAGGGTCAGGAGGATGGCGACCACGACCTCGATGGCGACTTTACGATGAAGGAATGATCTCGAGCTGGCATGTTGGTAGCGCCTTTGGAATTCGGATTTGGTTTCGGTCGTCGCATCGTTGGTCTTATACTTGTGTCTTTTGTCTTCTCAAGTGCTATTTGTTTTTCGTATCAACATTCATCGCACATGACTTGTCTTGCCAGTATTCAGGTCACCTTTACGTGCTGACTTGGCTGTCTTGGTCAATCGGACGCCTCCGCAAGCCTTTTCCCTCAAATCTTGCCTTTTCAGTTTTATGAAAAGATGTACACTGCCTGCCGCCGCGTCCAACGTGCTGCCGTGGATCATCAACCGACATCGACTGACTGCGGCTTGCAAGTGCCTACTATACACGATACCAACTAGGAACACCAGGCGGTCCACCAATGCAACTCGACAGATAAGGCAGAACGTATAAGTCTTGCCAGGAACTGCGCCATCGTAGTCAATGTACATGCAAGCAAGCAAAATCTCTTTGCAGCCAAGGCTTTTGGACGGAAGTCATCCGTCGCATGTGAATGGTGCGATGCCGTAGACTTGCTTTTATAGAGATTGCTTTTCACAAGAATTCGGGAGGGGGCCGCAGGATGGCGGCGACTGTGATCTCCCAGTATCAGCAGTCCAGATGAAAAAAGGTGCCAGTCTCCTATATGAGCGCCTCTTGCCCGCGGCAGGCTGGGCGATGATGCAGACAGCTCGTTCACGTTGCGCAAGTCGTCTAGTCAACATGGACACACGCCAGCTCGTATCTCCGGCGGGCCTCGCCAAGGCGAGATTTTCAGCACGGCTTGACAAGTTGTGCGCCGAGGGCAGCACCTACACACGTCTAGGCAATTTCAAAACGGCCGAGATGCTGTACAGCGAGGCGTTCATCGGTTACCAGTCGGTGCTGGGCGAGCACGATGCGAAAATCCTCGTGAGTGCCATCTTGTTTATTATACTTTTCGCTCGCCGCGGCGATGCGAGAAACAGAAGGCTGACATATTCCTGCCTGCCAGGACACTGCTATGACCCTCGGCAGCGTTTACCTGCACCAGTACAAGCTGGACAAGGCCGAGAAGATGTTTGGGCGTGTTACCGGACGGAGCGACGCCGCGCTGGTGGCATCTGGCCCGTCCGGCGTCTACAAGCTACAGGACAGGTTCGGTGCGGCTGTGAAGTCGTACCGGCGGGCCTTGGAGAGTCGCGAGGCTGCGTTGGGCCCAGGCCACCCGGCGGTGCTGGCCATCGTGCGCGATCTGGCCTCGTTCTATTTCAGGCAGAGCCAGCAGAGCCCGCCCCATGCCAGGCGGGCTCTTCTAGAGGAGGCGTGGCAGATGAATCGCCGCGCGTTCGCAGCGTTCTCAGTCGCCGGGAGGGTCACCTTGGCGCTGGCCGTGCTGGACGACCTGCATTTGGCGCTTGCTGCGCTTATGAACCTGGAGGCGGCGTCCCAGTCTGTCGTCGAGCTCGTGTGATAACGGGCGGGGACCGGGCAGCGTCACTCTATACAGCAATAGAATTTGAATGCACCACGCACTGGTCCAGTTGTATTGATCGATGATAATAATGTATCACTGTCTCTATGCAGCACGGCTGCCGTCCTGCTTCCCCGCGACTCATCGTCGACTGTTCCTCTCCGCCAGCATCGCTAGGACGACCGTGAGCTGCCTCTCCACGTCTTCGGCGCTCTCGTCGAAGGAATCCCAGCCCTGCGCGCGCTGGCCGCCCGCGCGGGCAGCGCCCAGCCTGTTCTGTATAACAGATATCATAGTTTCCAGGAGCCGAGCTTCGGCGGCTTGGAGTCTGTTATGTAACTCCTCCTCGATCGCGGTAGGGTCGGGAGTGTCGATTGGGGGCGTAGTTGGCGGCGAGTCGCGGCCGGCGGAGGAGTTGGTCGGCGTCGGTGGCCTAGGTCAAAGAGATCGTGAGTGTGACATTTCGGTCGCGGTCTAGGGGATGCTCACGCGGAGTCTTGGCTATTGAGGCGGCAGCCGCCGCCAGGCTCGTCGACAACAAGGAGGCCCGGCATGGTGTAGATAATGAAGGAAGCTCTGATCGGAGAGGTGACGGATAGCAAAGGGAGTGAGTGAGAAATAGCCACCGAGATTTTAAAGGCGCGCCGGACTATATATACGTCGCTGGTCGCTCTCGCGCCTCGTAGAAAGACGGTCGTTTGCGTCTAATCTTCTCCCACCAGCGCCGAGCGGTGCCCGCGCCATGCCCTGGTACTCGAGTCCGGATGCTTGCATAGGCTCTAGGACGAGCAGGCCAGCCTGTCGAGGATCTTCTCTTTCCACGGATTCCTTCCATGACGTGGTAAGGAGAGGATTCTCCAGGCTCTGGAGATGTCGCGTTTCGTCGCAAGAGATTGGACCCGGGTAGTGGCCGAACTCTTAGGCGACGTACGACCGGTCGCGGGACGGATTCTGACGACTACAATGCAGATACATGCTCTGTTCTTCTCCGTGTTGAGCAGTCAGCCGCCAATCCTCCCTTGGAAGTTCCAGATGCGAGGGGGCGCGCGCATATGGTCGCCTGCGGCAGTCTACATCTTGGTCGCGGCTCAAAATGCTTTTGGATTTGCGCTGCTGTCCACCTGCAGCTGATATTGTAAAGAGTGACTTGTGATGTATACGGATAATGACTCGTCAATTTGATCATAGGCATCGGTGCAGGGCCTTCTGCAATGGTCGCCTTGCGTCGGTACGGCTCTTGGCAGGCAAGGTGCTGAACAAGGGTCGGTTGTGACAAGTGATATCACGATGGCGCCAGGGCATGTTGACGGCATCGTTGTCCCGATTCTCTACAGCTGTTGTCTTGTCCTATTGGCCATTACCTATAGATCTCAGGGCAGGTCCGACTGGCGTATCAGCAGGAGACCGCTGTTCACGTCTTTTCTGCTTGCGGTGATCCTTCTATTCTTGGCTGGTGACTAGAGCAGCAATAGATGTTAATAATCGCGCCTTTTGCCGCATAGAAACATTTTGGGAATTGACAGCGTAATTCTTTGATGGCCTCGTGTTCTGTCCCAAGAGACACGGATACATATTTGGCAAAATATCTTCTAGTCATATTGATTCGACATGGCTACAAATATCAGGGGTCTTGCTAGATCATGGCTTGCTAGTATAAATAATATTTAGATACCAAAACGCGAACACAAATTTGTGTAGAATATATATAAATATCAACTACTCTGACCAAACAAAGCATGGCATCAACATTATCTGCTCGGGTATATCAAGCTGTTTTCTGATAGTTCCCTTTTGGCATCTACTAACTTAAAAATATTTTAGATCGCTATCCAAAAAGAATAATAACCCCGACCTACTAAACGGCAAAAGAGAGGTACCGTTGGACTGCTGTGTTAGAGCAGGACAGCCGTTGCCATCTGAAACCTAAGCCACGGCTCTCTTCTCACGTCTGCTAATGCATCCGCCTGCACCCTCTCCAAGGACCACAGGATTCACACCAGAAATTTAATGTTGAGATAGTTGTAAAGTCGCTCTGATATGCGTTTCTAATTCTTATATTCGTTTTATGTTATTTCTTTTGTTTTTGCCTGGGACAAGTTAGTAAGTCACGGGTAGGAGGATTCTGATACGTACAGTCACAGTGTTGAAGATATTGGTTGGCGTGAAAATTCACCTGATTTGACACGAGTTAGAATTGAACCTAAGTTTCATCAGTTGTTAATAGTCCTGGTCCTGGTCCTGGTTTGGGTCCTGGTTTGGTCCTGGAGAGTGGCCACTCTAAGTTGAATTCGATACCATTAGGCTAGTCGACCAGATCTGGTGCCCCCGGACGGGCAGTGAAAATTGCGCACATTTTAGTAAATGTAGGGTAGAATTGAGACTTGAAACACATCGCAAACAGGTTGTGAAGGTGATTGTTGAGCCGGGCCGGAATTGGTGATCTCGGACTTCAAGTCTTGGTGTTGCGAATCGGGGTGGCCCGGGATGACCCACAATGGGTACACTTGAAACGTCCAACCACTAGAAAAGGGGATATTTGCAAATGCCTACGTTGCCTTGCGGTCCTGGCACTCATTTATTGGGAACTCGAGGGTAGAGAGGACAGAGGGCGACGGTGAGAGGCCACAAGGTGTATACGGGCAGTACCTCTCGTGGAACTAGACCTTCCGAGATAAGATGTCCTTCTAGTAAGATCGAATCCGGTGATGTCGCGATCTGTATATCTAACACGGTCGACAGTCTGGCCTCCTTCCCAATACATGATAGTTTGTTTCTTCCCAATTCATCATCTCATTCTACGAGGACATCTACGTCGAGACTGCTAAGTGTGGTCATGTGATTGCACCCGAGAGATTCCTCGGGACGGCTGGCCTATTGTCCTGCCGGCTGTATGCCTTTGTTGCGAATGCATAGTCGAGTATACCCGGTCACGTCGTTTTGACCTCACCGGCCCACCAAAAAAAGCTGTCGGCTGATCTGGGGCTTCAGCGTGAGACTTACATATAGTCACTAGAGCGGCAGTGTTTGTCAGTTCGGTCTTGCCATCCAATCTCTCTGCGCTGGGAGATACCGTTGATGTAATTGAAACGAGCAAGTCTTGGATTGCCTTGTAGTACGAAAGACAGTGTCCAGCCTAGTGCCCAACACTACAAACGAGAGATCTATTCTTCTTTGTCGTGCTCAATATGTCTCTACTTGCGGCGCAGAAGGTGGGTCTGCGTCTTGGTCGTCTGTTTGCACTGGAAATCCTGTTTTCCCCTTCCAAACGGCGAGCTGCCAAATTTATGTCTATTGGCACTTCTGTATTGGCACTTCTTTCCGGATGTCTTCTGATTGCCAGCAAACTCATCTGACCAGCTTCCAGATGCCAGCACACAAGATGAACAGAGAGTACCGCTGCGGATGGCGCCAGCCCGGCGGCGCGATATGCAGACTCACCTTCAAGCGAAAGTGGAATCTCAAAAGGCACCAGGACCAGCAGCATAGCCTTGCGGATCGGCAGCAAGGCGCCGTGTTCGTGAACAGCACCGTCGGCGACGTCCATCGAGCAGGCGCATCTCTGTTGCCTAGCATCGCAGCTCCAGCTTCGATTCCAGTTCCTTTTCCGGCGCCGGCACAGATGAGCCCAGACATCACATTCCTGCCCAGAATCGCCCCATCATTGACTGTCACCAGCGTCCCAGGCATGGCGCCCAATTCGTTCGCCAGTCTGCCAGACGGGCTTCCCATATCCTCTCCAGCCCAATACTCTCCAGCCTACTCCCCTTCGGCCCAGTCCTCTTCATTGACATCCCCTCCCCCAAGGTCTCCCATCAACATAGACAGCCCCGAGGGAAAACGGCACTGGACGGAGCGGAAGTACTTCCAGGAGGGGCCTCCAAAGTACGACGTCAAGCTCTCAAAATCGGCAAACCAGCAAAAGGGCGCCCAGTGGCTCTTCTACGCTGGCAAGTCCAGCTTCGATGCGTGGATCGGTGGCTTGATGGCCTCTTGGGGATTCTCGTCTTCTGTAGGCAGTTGCAGCATCTGTATCACCTGCCCGGCAGACTGGGTACACCTGGAGGCTGGCGATATCGCCAGCAATCTGCACCAGGGCAATAGTCCGGTGAGTACCCCTAATAGGTGTTTTCGGAACTCGATTTCATGGTCCCTTTCCCCGTCCCATGAAATACTCTTTATGATATGTCAAGGAACTAAGCTGATGGTATTTAATGATAGAATAGGGGCTCCGACAGGCTGGTTCGTCTCCTTGCTGCCTGTGTAGATGGCGTGACTGACTTCTCCCAGATGTACACGTATTCGGACCACACGACCACGGCTGCAAGGGCAGCTGCGTGGTTCGGACGATGGCCACGACGCGGTATCGAGCTTGACAACTTTATAGAGTGCGGACCGTACCGGCGCATGGATGGCTCGCATTGTTGCCATAATGCTTTCTGTATCTTGCCCTCCCATATCGTCTACGAGCCGGTCGCCGTGAATGAGTCGCGCGCAGAATGCTCTAGGCATGCGCGCTTCCTGCGTGTCCATGGCCGCGCCGTTCCGCCAGCCTGCGACAAACACGAGCCCCCGTGCTTGATGCAGCACGCGGTGCTCACCATGTACGAGAGATGCCTGCTCCAGGTGTTGATGTTCCGAATGTTCTGCAACATTGAGCTTCCGCCGCCGCCTCGGCGGCCGCGGCTACATCCCTTTCCCTCTTTCGAGCACGAGCTTCCTCTTCGTTTCGTCGGCGCTCAGCAGGGGGTTTTTGTACGTCTAGGTGATCGAGCTCAAAGTGTGCCGCACCAGGGAACCCACAAGCCGGGCCTGGTGTGCAGCCTGTGCCTGTTTACCCAGATCAAAGGCTTCGCGAGTGTCGTCGCCCTGTGGGGTCATGTCGTCCATCGTCACAAGGACCGCAGCGATCGAGAGAGACTGCGTGAGGTGCGTCGGACTGCAGCGTTGTGGGGGCAGTACCTGGAGAAGGAGATGTCGTACAATCGACACGATGTGCGATCTTTGGATCCTACTTTGATAAAATTGGCACAGGTAGAATCGGATCATTTCGAGTGGAAGGATGTTGAGGGATGGGGTCTACGATCGTGATTTGTCCGGGCAATACGATGGATGAGGTTAGAAGCCTTCTGGCACCCCTACGGTTAGTACACTACTTAGGTGTGCTTGCGCACTTAATAAAATGTATTTAGCCAATTATCCTAGTGTGCTTGCGCACACACCACCTACCTAAGTCAGCCTCGAACCATACTATAATAAAGGGTCCGAGCCACGGTCCCGTCACGGATCTGCTTGCACTATCAGCTGTATAGTGATTATTTTATTAATAACCTCCTCTTCAAACCTGTATATACAGTGTGTAAGACGCTGTATCAAATACAAAATACTCATGGGATACTATAAGACAGCATAAGACCTGCGTAAATCAGTGTCTTCGGGGCTGTTTTTTACCCGATACGGCGGTCAGCCCCGCCTATTTTACAAAGAAGGTACGCGTCCCGTGGCAGGAGGTCCACAGCATGTGGTGCAATCTCGATATTGCCAACATGAGCTTTGAGGAGTTTTGTCTTGGAGAAGACCCGCCGGAGGATCACTGGTGGACGTACAAGTCGATCGAGGAGGAGGGGCATTACGACGAGTATACGGAAGAAAGGGATGCCACCATCAAGGAGCTGGAAAAGTTGGGTCAGGCATAAGAAAATTCTGGGAGAGCTCAGAGTATCTTCCGCAGCAAATTAAGCATTTTTGCCCCCTCAACTTCTGTTGAACGGAAGATCCTGTGAAAGGGTTCGGATAATAAGGTTCTATTCGGGATATAGGAACATACCGGGCTATAGCATAACTAAACCAAAATCCCTTATTTTCTACTGCTAAAAGTAATGCAAAGGCATAGAAATATATAATAAAGAACAAAAAATACAACAACACAATTCAGACGATTATTCCGCCCTATATTTTGACAACTTCTGCTCACTATTTCTGGGCATCCCTGTGAATTAACTCGGCCGCAATCTCTCCAATACCGTAGGCCGGCATCTGCGTGTTGCCACTGTGTGCGACGGGCATGATACTACAGTCCACGACCCTCAAGCCCTTGACACCATAGACCCTCAACCCCTGGTCCACAACCGCCATCGGATCGTCGCTTTGGCCTAGCTTGCAAGTGCCGACTGGATGGTACGAGGTCGACGTGTACTTTTCCACAAACGACTGCCAGTCCTCGTTGGTCTTGAACGTGTGGTGGTTGCGGCCCGGCGGCCAGGAGCCCTTGATCTTGTCCTTGGTACCGGCGCCCGTGGTGACGAGCTCGTTGGCGAAGCGGACGCCCTCGGACATCATGAGCAGGTCGCGGCGGTCCGAGAAGTATCTGTGGTCGACGGTGGGGTTCTCGCGCGGGTCGGCGCTCTTGAGCGTCACCTCTCCGCGAGACTGCATGCCCATGAGCAGGCAGACCATGGCAAATGCATATTGGCCCTCTTTGGGGAAGTCGGTGTGCCTAGATATTCATATCAGTTACCTAGATAAACGTGAATTGAATATCGACTGAGATTAGAAAACCTACTCGGGAGGTCCGCCATAGGCAATGGTGTGTGTGAGCTCGACATTCGGCTGCGTCTCGGTGAGCTCCATGGGGTCTCGGCCGGGCTTGCGTGCAAAGCCTCGCCACTCTGCATTCTCTCGGGTCAAACGTTCGTCGAGACGAGCGTATGCAAAGGGGCCAAAGGGGAATGTAGCGAGCCACCCGGACTTCTGTTCCTTCCACTCCTTGACACCCTTCTCAAAGGCATCGGGGTCGTGGTAGATTTTTGCATCCTCAGTCAAATCGTCTTGGTTGACTTCGTAGTGGAAGAATATGAGCTGGTGGTCTGAAAGGTTCTTGCCCACGCCCGGAAGATCAAGCTCGCATGGCACACCAACGGCGTCTAGTTCGGCCTTGGGCCCAATGCCGGAGCGGAGCAAGACGGCCGGGCTACCGTAGGATCCGCAGGACACGATGACTTCTTTGCGGGCAAAGGCCTTGTGTTTGTTTCCTTGCTCGTCCACATACTCTATACCTTTGGCCTGGGGAGTACCGTCAGGCCTTCTTTCCAAGATGACTTTATCGGCAGTCATGTGGCACCTGATCTCGACGTTGGGCCTCTTCTTATCCTTGGTGATGTAATCAGCAGCCGTGCTCCGGGAGCCTTGCCAAGTGGTCCTCATGGCGTGGCCACAGCCATTGGCAGCTTCGCCCGTACTGAATAGATCTGGAATATAGGGCAGGCCTTTGGACTGGAAGTTCTCCAGGAAGAGATCGCCGAGGGGGCCGCACGGGGCTGGCTCAATGTGCACCATACCGTCGTAGCCGTGGGCATTCTTGTTCTCGGGGAACCACTCTTGTGGATGAAAGCTCTCCGCCTAGAGATATTCCAATCAGAGGGAGCCGGAATGGCATAGGATTACTGCGACCATACCTTCTTCATGGCGCGAAACATCTCATCGCCACTCCACTCTGGGAAGCCCCAGTCATCGTAGTCTTGCTTGACTCCTCGGACAGAAAGGGATGCGTTGACGCAGCTGCAGCCGCCGAGGAGTTTGGCTCGGGGCAGAACACATTGGCGACCGCGGAGGCCGGGCTGTGGCGGTGTGACGAAGTTCCAGTCCGTTTCGCCTGTATGGTTCAGGGCCCATCTACGCCATAAGCTATCGGCCATGCACATGGTTTCGCGAGGTACTCACGCTCCGACCATGTGTACATTGTCGACCTCTGTGCTATCTGCGCCCGCCTCAAGCAACAGAATCTTGAGACTCGGGTCTTCCGACAGGCGTGCGGACACGGCGGAACCGCTTGTTCCACCCCTGTAGTCTGTCAGGACAGCATTCCAAGTCAATTTGCGATCGTCTTACCCAACGACGATGTAGTCAAACTCATCGACCATATTGATAGGTTTACGTCTTATAATAGAGGTTCGAAGTTGTTGGAGATGAATTTAACATTGAAAGCTGGCTGTTGCAGATCTCGACATAGCAAGGTGTGAGCATCGAGATTTCAGGACACGGGAAGCCATTATATACTACCTGAACGTCTCGATGCGACACGCGTTCATCTACTTCCAAATGGAATCGGATCAAGGTACGCAGAGGGACCAGATCCGGTCACATCTCCATTTTCAGTACCTCCGCTTCCGATTATCACAACTCGGGATTCTCTCAAGCGTATTGCGTATTCGCTTGGTGTTGCCAAGTCTATTGCTGACTGCAGCACGCTCCACATAGATATATGATTTACAATGGCGAGTCGCGACTTGCACAAATGGAAAAGGCGCGGGGTAACTTGAGAAGCTTCCGAGAGGTTGGTTCCTGGTTGATTCGATTGTATACTGTCAGTTCTGTAAAGGTTGATAAGAAGGTAGGTATTCATTCCCATGCAGCGACGACAGACTTTTACCATTGGAGTCGAACAAATAAAGACATCTATTGTCGATTTGTTTACAGCCACCGCTTTCAGCTAATCAACATTGAATGGAGACGACCCAATATCTTGTACCCTCATCTAGTTCCCAGACCCTGTATCCTAGCCGAGTTGGAGATACTTGGGTACCACAAACTCGAAAGATCGGCGCTTACCCACCAGCTATCAAGCAAGTTTCCGTATCAGCCAAAGGAACACTGCAGGGTAATACAGCGGTCTTCTCTTCATGTCCAAACGGAAAAGGTGTGGGTACCATTTTATGGGTTAGGCGGAATGGCTTCATGGGCCTATACCGCTCTCCGAGAGCCGCCAGTACTAATACACCTACAATGATCTTACAAAAGTCTCCGTACCTAGGTTCTGTCGGCAAGAACACACTTTTCCCCCCTTGAACAAACTATAAATAGAATGGTTTTACAGAAATAGCACAAAAAGACTCCAAACTCTTTTGATATTTCTCAAAATCATCTGAACATTTTCTTAAGCGGTAGATTTGCGAGCTTCAAATAAAGCATAGTCCGTACGGAGACTTTTGTAAGTTTAGTATACCTAGGCAGTCAAGTCTGGGTGAATTGGGTCTTTTTGTAGGCGCCGAGCCCTTTGATTATGAGGTTTCGGACACTATATTAAGGGATTTGTATGAGAGTTGTAATACTGTAGTTTACGGCGTCGCATATGCTCGGACCCGCCAGCACCGTCGCACGGTTGGGACTTATTCATTCATATCCTGAGTAAGTACTTGACCCATCCGGCGATAGTACTCTTCTCTACTACAGTCACCGAGTGTTGAACTTCATTCTTGACAGGGGCAGGAGTCTCAATCAAGGCCACATGCTTGGGCTCGATATCCGTACGTGCCCCTTTGCTTCTCAGTAGGAGTTCCAGCTCTGCCTTTTGCTGATGTAGTGAAGGTGGAATGTATCTCTCTACCACTCTTAGAGGTGTCACTCTCGGCTGACCAGGCAACTTTGGGTGCCGCGCAGTCAGTTTGTTGGGATCGGCACCATGCTCGAGGAAGATGCGAAAGATGCGCGCCCACTGGTTGGCTGCGACTGGCCAGTCTGGATTGTCGCTCGGCGATATGAAAATTGACACCACATTGTGTAGAACTATTTCCCAAGGCGTCATACCCGTGTACGAAAAGTTCGGATCGATTCCTCCCTCCAGGATTCGATAAACAAGATCTGGATTGGGTGGGCTCAGAGCAGCGCTCCGTTTTCCAAAGGATGAGGATAATCCGTGCATGAGCAAATGATAATTGACGTCTTGGTCGCCAATGATACCAGTGTCTTGCTTTTCTCGGACATAATGGCATAGGCCGATCATCTTCGTGAGCTTGAAAAAGGTCGTTTCCTCTCCGGAGGCCTTGACGCCCTCAATTTCCACGCCGCTCGACCAGTGTTTCAATATGCATGGCTTGGAAAGTAGCGCGGCAGGCCGTGATGGGGTTTCAAATCGTCCCATGGATGAGTAGGCGTCCACGAAAGTATCCTCATCCGAGTCTGAATCTGATGAGTCGCCAATGATGAGCCTTGCTTTGGCCACCCGACTATTGGATAGACGGTTTGTTGTTTGGAGTAATTCATTTCTCTGCTCGGCGATGTCTATGAGTATGAGTTATTTGATCAAATATCATGGGAGGGTGAGTAATACCTGGAAACAACAACGCGCCATGGTTTTGAATCATGTTGGCATCATGCTTTCGCCATTGAACAGATGCTGAATTGTCGATCTGATCTATCAACTTGGGAAACGCACGATTCAAATCTTTCTCTGCCAGAACAGCATAAGTCAGGGCATCGGAGACTATGCTCATATCCAAGGGCTCTCTGGGCGCTATTTCCAGACTTTTGAGGCACAAAAGTCTTGATTTCAGCATTTCGAGGTTTGGGCTGAAAACGTCGTTTGCTGTCCGTGCGAGGATTTCGGTCCACACTTCATTCTGTGTAATCCAGTCTGACACAGTTCTGTGCAAGAACATGACTTTCGAGTCTGGGTCACGGCTGGAAGACCGGCTTGTATTCGACTCTAGCAGCCCGGCACAAATACTTTTCAATCGGGCATCCATCATCTCGCACCTGAAGGATATCTCTTCTTGCTGCAAGGGTTGCATGGGTGATTTCTCCGCCCAGTCCTGATTTTCCTCGTCTGCCCAAGATAGATGAAGTAGGGTGAGTCTGCTTGGCGAAGTCTGCTGAGCGGCGCGGAAGATTTGAAAAAGCCGTGATGCTTGCTTATAGTAGATACGGTCAGTGTTGTTTAGCATGTGATTATACAATGCCTCCATGTCTTCAGGCAGTTCTTCAACCCTCGCGCGCAAATCGGAAATGCGGTTCTGGTCGCACAACCCTCGCAGTAATGATCTGACTACGAGCTTGACCCATAAAAAGACACCGCTTGATTTGTTGACAATCTCATCGATCAGATTTGAGGTTTCCGCCGGATGTGTCACCGAGAGCCGGACCATGTAATTGTGGCTGCAAAGTCTCGATGTCACATAGCGCGTGATATCGCCTCTCGTCAGGTCCTGTAGTCGCATACCGGGTAACTCGGCAAATGCTTGTTCAAAGACAAGTAATGGCCGACTGGAAAGACACAGCTTGATCGCAGGAGACTTGGCACATTCGTGGAAAAGCTCAACAATGTCCAAGTAGTCGCCCTCATACTCGTCCAGGCCGTCTATCACCAGAAAAGTCTTGACGCGATCCTCGAGGGCGCACAGCAGTTTTCGAAAAGCTTTCTTAAGTTCCGCCATGGTCAATGGCTTTAGCGGAGCCGGTAGCAGCGGCGAATCGGGTGGAAGTCGCTTGCATACAATTCCTGTTGTCCTGGAAGATACGACGCTCCAAGCTTCGGGAAACACCTCCGGTATCAGATCTCGGTGACCTTGGAGCATCGTGTAGAGCAGCGATCTCAACAGTCCGCGCTGGGATCTCTGCTCCTCATTGCCGCTTCGCCAGAAGAAGAATCCGCAGACTTTCACTGGCATCTTCCCGGCCCATACTTGTGCGTTTCGTGTCGTCTTCTCGTGTTCGAAGATGTACCTCATAAGGGTGGATTTACCAGATCCCACCTTCCCATTCATCCAATAGATTCCGCTACCGGTGCGAATCCATTCCACGAAATTGGTCCATCTCCTATCGGTGCTGTCAGGCTCTTCGTAGATCCACTCGAAAGTCTCAATATGTGGTAGATCGATGCTTTCGCGGCGGTCATCCAGAGTTGCGTATGACAAAGCTCCGAGGATCTCGTTCTCCGCCACCAAAGCGCGCAGTTCCCCCTCGAGCTGCGCCTCTTGAGCATAAGAAGCGGGTTCGAAATCCCTTGAAACGCCGGAACTCTTCAACACATGAAAACTTCCGGCCTCTATTTCGCCTCTTAAGACATCATTATGGCGTTGGACATCGTGGATCTCCCTATTGGCTTGCATTTCCTGGATCTCGATGATCCGTTTCGCCTGAACGCGCAGTAGGTCTGCAAGCTCATCTCTTGCGTTCAAGAAGCTGTCCAGGATGATCTCGGTAGACCTTGAGATCTGGTGAGAAGTCTGAGAAGTTTGCGTTGCTGTCTCGTTTAGCGTCCGACTATCTTGGGATTAGACATGCATCTGCGTTTTGTATGAAGCCGTAATAACATACCGAATTGATATAAGAATCCGAAACTCAATCTCCCCGCGGAAGTCTTTCAGTGTTGCTGCCATTTCCTCCATTTCACTCTTGCTCCACGATGTAGCGAGGGCCTTCTTGAAACTTTTCCATTTCGAAAATTGTCTTTTTGTGTTGACTTCGTCGGCCACTGAACCATCGCCACCCAATTGCAACGCCTGTTCGGCCGATACTGCCCTGGGACCAGATGTTGCTTGACTAGTCCCTTGCTCCTGCTGCGAGGTTTCTGATGATCGTTCTTTCCGGCTCGGTTGCAATGCTCTGATGCGTTTCGTCATAACCGTAGCAATCTCATGGCACCGCTTGCACAGTCTATCCAGTGCCTCGTCATCTTCAGTGCGACTTCCTTGCTCGAGATGTGGAAGCGGGCGGAACTCGGGAAGATTTCTCCTCAGACCCTCGGTCAATTGATCGATATCCTTTGTGATGGTTTCCACGTCCACCACGGTTGAAAGAATACCACGATGCGATTTGTAGATCTGTTCAGTATGGGACAATATTTTACTTCCAAAGTCCACGAATGCGATGACGCTACTGGCCACTGACAGAGCGGTAAGCGCATCCATATCCAGGCAGAAAGACTACTCCGGACGGAAGTGTGGTGAACAAGATGAGAAAGTGCTGAAAAAATCGGGACAGTGCAGTTCAGCTGCTTGGAGTATGTGCACATGCTAGTTCATGGAAGCATCCTATGCTGCATTGCCGTGGCGCAGTGCATCATGGTACGGGGCGGGCTTGCTGACGATTTCCCCGCTCGACTGTGAACACGAAGTATAATTCGTACTCCTGCCACAGCAAATATACCGAGTCTGCGTTCTGATGTTGAGGTAATGCCAGCAGGAATGTGATGACGGTTGATTCCAGTGTGAGCACAGATATGCCACACGTCCAGAATTGACGTATGAAAATTTACAGCATATCCAAAGCTGCAGGTCGTTTGTTTCACACCCACTCTGCTCTCCAGGTGGCTGGCGGTGTCCATACAGCACTGTGATCCGCTTCTCCAGTGATAACGGAGCCCCCCTCGCAGACCATTGGCCTGTGGAACTCCACGTCATCTGATCCCGGCTTCTGGATAGGCAACACTCCTGCGCTCCCGCATCGGGGGAACTCAAGGGCTTTCAAAAGAAATATGGAATTGGCGAGCCGGGCCGGAGCGGTACTCTGTGGGTCTCTCATGCCCTCCGAAGATGTCCGCTGCGCGGAGGGGTGGGCCGAATGAGTGGGCACGGGCGGCCATGTTTGCAAGTCTCTCTCGCACCGCCGACGACCGACTTGCTTGGTAGTCGATGTCTGCATGGATTAATTGTTTCCCATGCTGCTCGTCCTGTCCCGTCCCGTCCAGTCCAGTCCAAAGTCCGGCCATCCATTCCGAGGAGGGTTCTTAGGTAGGGTGTATCCAAATCCAAGAGCCAGCTTGTGCGACGAGCTTTTCGTTGATTGGCACAGTCTCGTAATCAAGTAAATAGCGACCAAGGGGCATTGGATTCTCCGGCATTTGGGCCTCGTTTGAGCGTCCTTGTCCTTGTCCTTGTCCTTGTCCTTGTCCTTGTCCTTGTCCTTGTCCTTGTCCTTGTCCAGTTCCAGTGGCCGGGTGTGGCTGTTCAGGTCCATTGGCGACGGCCATTACCGCCAAACTGCGGCCAGAAATCCAGGCGCCCATGTGTGCATATGCGAGTTCATCAGCGCGGGTCGAAATTCCCACGGCCGACCAGGTAGTTGCATCAGAACTATTGGAGCGGCTGCTGCCTTGCGTCAAAGTACTAAATGATCTCATTGTATGGGACTGCTGAGAACTGGAATTCGGATGATTTATTTGTTTGATTTGGTTGGGAAAAAAGAAACGGGCAGGTAGAGATGATTCAGTCAAGTCGTGAACTTTTTATTAGTCGGTACGATCGGATTCAATCAAGCAGTGTAAGATATAGTTGAATAGAAGGAGCAGCCTACAATTATATAATTCCATGTCCATCAGATATGCAACTTTTTAAATCTGCCTCTGTCATTGTTTCCAGTATTTGATGAATGCCGATATCCCAATTCGACTGTCAGCAAGGGATGCGACTGGAATATACATGACTAATTCCAATGTTCAGCCGCCAAGCCTATTTCTCAAAGCGGAAATCGGTCGCTTCCAGAGTATAGCTTCAGCCGCCTTGCAGAACGATTGGTCCGTAAGCTTCAAGTCAGACATGTGAACGAGCGTCATGAATGTTTATACTCATGCGGCTATATGATCATCGTATGGTCAACCGCACTGCTTTTCCATCGGTTTTGTGCGACTGGTAGAGTGTATGCTGGGCGAGCGTTGTCGGCGTGCGGCTCTGAATGTGCACTGCCACTGCACATGACTGCATTGGCTGCGCGCGGACTGGGACTTTATAGTATCATGCATACCCCGCGACCGGCGGCCACTTGAAGTTGCGGCTTCTTTTCCAGGCAGAAGATCTCAAGTCTCTGTTCCTCGCCTGGAACTTGGACGACCACAGCCCCAACGGTTCGAAAGCCAATGTTAGTGTACAGCTGTCTTCCCATGGGACTCGCCAGAACAGTAACGGGGTGATGTCTGCTCTGTGCGAGTTGCAATCCCCAACAGCATAGCGCCTTCGCAACACCCCTGCGGCGATAGTCGGGATGGGTCGTTAGCAGCCACAGATGTACTTGATTCCCAGCGTATTTGGCAAAATGAGTGTCAAAGGCGGTACTAAGTGTATCGGCAAATTCCGTCATATGCTTTGGGTTGGCATCACGGCGCTGATCAATACCGACATCTACCTTACGTATTTAGGTCAGTGGTAGAATACAAACAGCGAATTGCAAGGGGCAGGAAAGGAAGACAGACCGCCGCCCAACGACGCCGTGTTGACTGCTACGTTCCACACGGCGAGCGCTACGGGAATCGGCCGGCTCCGCTCCAGCTCATGCTCTTGATGATCCTCCTCCTCCTCACTGGGAGAAAGGGTGGCGAGAAGAACAGCATACTTGTCGGGCTGCTTCAGGTACTCTTTGTATTCTTGCCTCGTCCATTCCCAGTTGTCATTAGGGAACTGCTTTCGATAAGGGAAACGATAGTCAAACTCGGGGTCATCCGGAAAACCAGCTCGAGCGATTCTCGTCAAGTCATCCAAATCGTCTATTGTGGCGAGGTTCACGATAACGTTGCTGACGGCACCGTTGTTGCCAGGCATTGTCCGCACGCTTGGCTAGTAACTAAGCAAATTTCCTCGAAAGAGAAGTGTAAATTCTTGGTTGGGCAGCGACGCTTGGATGGACATTATGTTGCGCAGCCTCCTTTTTTTGTATTCAGCACGATGCAAGGACTTCGCCATGAACAAAGCCACGGCATGTTGATATTAACCGCAACGAATCTCTAGCGTCGCCGCAACCTTGATGGCATCACAAGACGCTCGCCGATTGCTCTTTCTGTTCCCGATTCCTTGTTGAGGAATGGTGTTTGTGGGGAAATATTGTTGTCCGCTCCTGCGGTCAGCAACCTGCAGGTCGTCGTGGTCGCTGGCTGTGCTTTCCGTTGCAACCCCTTCCTGCCAGACGGGGCGCTGAGAAAACGCCCGGCTACTATGTGAAGTCCTCGCAGGTGCATCTAGACGCACATGCCAACGGATTTTGTGGTGTCTCTTGACGCGGGGAAGCTCCAATCCACTTGCTGCAAGTTTTGCCGGTTGCCATACAATGCCAATCGCCGACCAACGGAGCTCTGCACCATGTAGGAGCTGCAGCTCATGTGCACCTGCTCGTACAAAGTGCCAACGATATTCCTCCGGACCCTCGATTCTCCTGCCTTGATCAGCAGAACTTCAAATGGAACATCGTAGCAATTGGGGGCCAGGCTTCTGGTCTGCTCTTGTTGTCGTCTATCCAGCACGATGGGTGGGGAGGACTTCCAAGATTGGGCGCCTTGGTGGGATTTTGGCATGAATTTTGACTTTCCTGGATCATACGACATCACCATCAATGACGAAGCCTCGCCAGGAAGACCACGCGGGATTTTTCATCAACTGCCTACACCGGAGTCATCATTACTGAATAGTAACCACCTAGATCTTGTCGTCAACCTAGCGGCACAGCAGCAGCCTTATGGGGCAGCCTTCTCTTTGGGAGCTCACCCATCCAGGCCCTTGCTAGGTATCAGATCACCGACTTCTGAGCGTTCCTACTCATCACTCTCGAGCTCTTCCACTCTGGTCGAACCCCCGTCTTCTATTCCAAATTCGACAATCGGAGCCTCATATCGTCAACAAGCCACATGCACTCCTCCGCATAACAATAGTCGGTCTGCTTCTGAGATACCCTTTCAGGTAAACCAATACGATCCGGATGAACCCACACCACGAGTTTCTAGGGCACGCAAGCCGTCAGGTCAGCGAGGTCAGCGGCGCAGTGCCCTCTCACGGGATCAGGTAGCACCAATAGTCCAGTCCTGTCTTCTGGTATTTCTTTTCGACTGACATGTGGCAGCAACCACGGGAGCGTGTCAAAAGAGATGGGAGTGGAAATCTTCAGGGCCGTTTCCTGGACTTTGGTGTAAGCGACAGAGTCAGACGAGACCTTGACGCCAGGGAGAGTGCCCTGACAAAGAGAACGCGTATACTACAAGCTTGTTCCCGGTGCAAAACTCTCAAGCAACGAGTAAGGCTCATCACACCATACATGACTGCTTGACTGACCTTCAAAAGTGCGACCAAGCTTCAAGTGGTCTCACTCCATGCGGTAATTGTCTTCGAAAGTGGATATCCGGGAAACTCAACTTCAGAAACGAACCTTGCATTCGAGTAGATATTCTCAACCTATGTCTTCATCGCAAAGGTTTCTATATATCGTGTCCACTTGTTAATTCTTCCGGCTGTTCTAACGATACATAGGATCGACCGATACTCCTATCCTTGAGGACTGGTTGTCACGTAAACGAGCTCGAGCACTCGCCCTATCGTCACTTTTGCACTCTTCAGAACATGCTATGCATACGCGAGGGCGCACCATACATCTCACTCAAGGTATACATGGATTGACTATGAAGGTCCGTGTCAGCCAGTACGTAATGGACACCACCGACAAGACATGGTATGGATGGAAAGACTCGAGAGGTCAAAAGCAACAGATGAATATGCCGCTCTACTACATAAGCGATGATATCTCGTCGATTACGGCCCTCTTCTATCAGCAATTTGAGAGCGACTCAGCGGGCAACTACTTGTTGTCGCTCTTGAAAGAAGAGCCGGAAATTATTCGAGGGGCCTTCTGTGAAGCTCATCGTCTCAGCAACAAAGTGAGTAACAACAATATTCAGAAGCAGATTATGGGAGCTAAGTTTCGAGCTATAGAATTCGTTACTCGCACGCGCTCTGAAGCTATGGTGCGGCACTCGTTTTACGGAACTGACGTGGACCATTTGCGGTGACGATAAACTTGACATCATTCCACCAACAGAGGATGGAAACCCCTGGAAGGATACCGTGCCCGTAACGCCCATCATGGATACCCAGCTTGATGACATCGCAATCAAGGCTTTTCTGCAACCTCACGCCGACAGATTTCTAAAGCAACTTGAGCGTAAAATGAAGGAACAAGATGCCGCTGATTGGTACGAGGTTCTTTTAGCACTGATCATCATCTTACATAATTTTGAACGAATCTTCGCCGACGTGGATCATTACACGAATCGTCATGGCATTAAGGTATATCCACAAGATAACTATCAACAACTGAACACCTGCTGACATATCTACAGAAACTCAAGTCACGCAATGGCGCATCTTTGTCAGAACAGAATGACCTCGCCTGCAGATCTTTGATCTCATTCTTTCATTACGCTTATCCTGGAAGCATGAAGTTCCGCTCAGCTATGACAAACAACGAAGATGATCATTTATTGCCCGAGACTCAGCAAAAGTTCATGCAACTCTTGCGTCGCTCCTTCAACGAAACAGGTCAGTCGACCACATATCATAAGATTTGTAGTCAGTATTAGGCATCTGACTGTAAATAACAGACAAAAAAGACTGGCGACGAAGAAATGTGTACCAAGACCCAATGTTCTGGGTTACTCAAATCATGGTATCTGACTGGCATGGCGACTTCAACCATGTCGTACCACTTGACAACTTGACCGAGCAGGATTTTCTCACGTCATAGATCTCCTATATATCGAGTAAGATACTTTCTTGGCATCATAACTAAAAAGAAACTTGAGCGAATGAACAATTTCCTTCACACAAATCCCACGAATCTTCATTGGAGTTTTGAAGACGTCTAATTCGTCTTACCCGTTGGTTGGAGCTTCGCCTTCCTGTCCTTGTTCAAAATCAGTCCACCACGTTTCAACTCTGCTGCCGTCGACCTGGTTGGCTCCATAGATTCTCTGGCGCTGCTCAAGAGCCACTCCAGCTACAGGCCAGCTGCGGTCCGGGTCTCTCAGAAACATCTTGAGCAGATGGCGCTGAGCGAGGTCCATATCGCTGAACGAGCCTCTTGCATGCATAATGGCCTGGTCGTTGACGAAAAGGATGTCGCCTTTTGTCATTGGGATCTCGATTGAGTTTGCAGCTGCCATGAACTGCACCGCATCCATGGCTTTGGCCTGGGCTTCAGTCAGAGCAGGCAAAGAGGGGTTTCTCTTCAAGCCTTGAAACCCAGTCAAAGGATACCGAGAGAACCGGAAGATGATCTTGTCAGTCCCGGCTCGGTGCAGAAACGGCACGCGAAGGGGTGGATACTTTGCGTAGTCTTTGAAACTGTACCAAGAGTTAGTGAGTGCCTACTTCAATTGGTTCAAGTCACCACTAACGTGTCCAGAATCCAAGGTGAGGCAAGAGTCTCGAGCACTCCAGGGTGATTCAAGGCCAACTCGTTGTAAAGATCGAAAGAACTCGACAGAGACAACTTGCCGCCAGTTTGAGCACTTTCAAGGACATATAGCCCCATAATCTCCGAGTTGTCAGAGTGGAACGCCTTGATTGATGTCAGCTTCGGGTCCGAAATTGCACCACAATGAATACCTACGACTTTCTCCAAGGTGTATGCCGGGGTGACGGCCGAGGAGACATTGAGCAGATGACCTGAGGAACATAAGTCTACACTTCACCTAGGGCGGTGTGGAAGATACCAACTTATGACGCTCTCTCTTTTGCGGTCGACGAAACCACGTTCGGATGCGACATGGCTTGCGATCCCGGCATATATGATGACGTTGTCAGCGGCAGAGTACTTGGCTGGGTCGAGGCCACGAATGATGTTGAAGCCTACGCCGCTGTAACACTCGGCCGATACAGCCTCCAAGCGACCAGCAAGCTCTTCGGGTAGTTGGAATGTTCTTGCCGAGATGGCAGAAGTTTCCAATGACATCTCTGCCAGTCAGTTAGTGTCAGGCAATCACAACAACGACAATGTTGGTACCCTTAAAAGAGAAAAGAGCCGTCTCAACATGAGCGACATCTTCTGGGCTCAACTTGATGACATAGTCGCTCAGGTGTGCTTTGATGTCACTGGCTTTCCATGCCAGAGGAGACTTGAGCTTCTCTGGGAATCCCAGTGGAACGCGAGTAATGGCTGGGAAGCTTCTTGGGATGGTCTCCCAGAAGGAGTTGGCCTGTCTTTCCGACGGGAAGTATGAAATATTGGGAAGTTTTACAGCTGCCATTGCGAAAGAGGTGGAGAAGGTAGAGCGATCGATGTGTGGAATGAGCTTGTTGAGGCGATTCAATCCACTGACCCCTCGACTTCTCGGTCCCATTTATGCTCATCACTTCCTACCTCCTCTTTGATGGAATACGCTATGGCCGGTCCAGCAGAGCCGCAATGTCACATTCTTTAATCCTCGACACGCAATCCTGATGGTCACATTCATCTGTTCATGTGGAAGTCTGCATGACAGATCTGCTCGTCGACGAGAGCGGCAGAGTCATCAGAGCTGCATGTGGGGTACTCAGTCCAGTCCGAGTGGTGTGATGGTTATGATGCTTCTGGCTATCAGCGCGAATCCCGCCGACTCGCTCAATTCTCCGGAACATCACTTGCTGCAAAGACAATATTCATCTCCCTCGGAAAGATGGAATACGCCACGATGGTAACAAATCTAGGTACCCGCCCATATGTCTGTCCCGTCAGATGTCTGGTACCTATATGCTCTGAGAGCACACGCCAAATGACTCGGGAGTATCAATGCACTGGGAGCTACGAAGTACGTTAAATATATTATAATCATCTTACAAAAGTCTCCGTACCTAGGTCGCATTGGCGAGAACACGTTTTTTTCTTTTTACGTTATAAAAAATAAAATTATTTTGCAGAAATAGCACAAAAGATTTCGGAAAAATTTTTATATTCCCAAGATTCATCCGAATCCAATATTTCTTTTCTTAAGCGGTAAATTTGCGACCTTCGGACAAAGCACATTCCGCAGTCGGTACGGAGACTTTTGCAAATATAGTATACCAACTGGAGAACAATGCCAAATCTCTGACCACTTTAGGATCCCGTACACCAAAAAGATATCGCCTTGCATGTTTCAGCCTCACGACCAAGTTGGCCATTTGGACGTCTGATCTGCTTGGGCGGCTTGCATTTCAAGAGGCGACTTGATCATACTTCCGCTGATCCTATTCGTGCTCGACGGTTGGAGTTAATGCTTCTCCATGCAGCATCACGACCCACGCCGCGATTTCTGGATGGATAATGTGGTGTCGGCAGCGATCTGATTCGTGGCATTTAAGCTTCTTGCTGCGTCACTTCACGTCTATCGCGCGATATGATTGAGCGATTCCAAAGAGTGCTTTGACCAGGGAGTGGTGGAGTCGTCAGATCAAAGACAGAGCGTTGTCACCATCGACGATAAGACACATCCTATCGGACGGTCTCGTTTAGGAACCTCGGGAGCCTGCATCTCAGGAGTTGCTGTTTGGGGTATCCCACGGCCACCTTCCAATCGTATTGAAGAGGGGCTGATTTTGAGCCTCATTTTGGGGGTGACGGCCATATTTGCCGAGCGCCCAGACAATATAGTAGCCAGTTGCTCATCGAATAGTCCATCATTCATGGATTGGAAGATCGTATCAGAGAATTTATGGAACGATATTACGCGAACATGCATTATGCTATTAGGCTCGCTTCACTTGATGAAGACTAGTGAAGCTGCATCCCCTTTCCATGTTTTTCGTTGGCTGTTTTGCTGTGAAAACCTTATTGACATGGATTCCTGATTTGTCAAGTAAGGAACTCTCACACAAAGCTGTGACCGTGAGGGCTTTGTATGTTCGGTCTTGTCCACTTGCATATCTGCCATATCATCGTATTCGGAACATTCGTATCAGAGCCGCTTGACCTTTTGACAGCATCCGCAGGGTTGCAGCCATATTGCATCACGGCTGCAAGACAGTGTAATCAGTCCGTTCGCCACTCTTTACATATCAGCAGAGCCTCAAGACACTCACTGAACTCTCCTCGGCTGGTCCACGTATCCTTGACACGGCAGTTGGTTCGGAAGCAGAGTACTGGCATAGTCTTTTGATTATCAATCACTTTCGGGTATACGGCATCCGTCCAGATCCTGGAAGACATCTTTGTTTTCTGTGTTGAAGCATTGGATCGCCGATCGTGTCAGCAGAGAGGCTGGTGAATAATTTGATATTGATTTCCTCCCATATCACGTCATTACCATGTTCTCAGACAACCTGCCATCTTGACTCGCTCTTGTGATGATACTAATTGAACGGTATTTGCCACCCAAGTACCAGCAATGACAGGAACAGATGAGACGATGTTCAGCTGTGATCCAGTGAGTGCTTGAACATATCGCCGATATACAGAACTCCAATTACACTTGTTTTTTTTTTATGATCTCCTTCATCTCTTTGTCACTCTCGACAACAGGCTCAGACGAAACATCATGTTCAATCCCGGGCAAGGGCAAAACAAAATCATTTTTTTCTCCTTTTCCTGCATCACCACCAATCCACCCAGACAAAAAGTACAAAAAATAAAAACTAAAAAATATCGGTCGAAGGAGGATTTGAACCTCCAGTTCTGAGAATCCTACAATTACTCGTACAGCGTTGGCTCCGTGGAAGCCTCCAAGGAACCGCCCCCTTCCAAGAAACAGTATGTAATCTCAGCGTGTTACCATTACACCACTCAACCGTAGCTTGTTTGTTGTTGAAAACAGGTCCGTTACTTACGGTTATGAGGCCTCCGTTTTGAAACGGAGCTAGGGGACGGGGGTGATACCGCGCGTGATTGGGTGCACTGCTGCGGACTTGGGATGACGATGCTCGGGGGTGGTGTTTGCTAGTGGGTTTCGGGGAGGGCTCTGGTGTCGTGACTTGACTACCACCTAGGTACATATGCAATCTGTCATGGTAAAGGGAGATCTGGTTCTGATGTGTACCTACTCTTTACAGCACTTGGATAAAGTCTAGCGGTTCAAAGGATTTATCTTAATGCTCGTGAACAAACGTTAGTGTGCATGTATACTTTATTGGTCTGGAATGTGCCCAGTTGGACATACGAATTCTTGTAGATGAGAACAGAGTACTTTGTATGGATACACGCATATGGACAGCAAAGGGCACAATGGCATACATAGGACAGACTCTTGCGGTGCCATTTCCCGATGTTATCTATACAGTTGTCTGCCGTGATGGCTTTTGAGAATACGAGTATCTTGATGTAGTAGTAGTCGTCTGATCTCAGTGTATAATTCAAGTGTAGCAGTCGTCTGATTTCTAGTATATAAATTCCGTCTTCTAGCTGCCCCTTTCCAATATAATTCTTGGGTTCCAAAATCAGTAGTGCCTAGCATAAACTTATATTCTATATATGGTCTTCGTCCCATGGCTAGGGTAACACAATTGAACACACAAAGTCCGTTGGTAGTGGTATCAATTGCACATATTGTGCATGCTCTCAGTAGTCCATAAGTACATGCCACTCCATTCTGGCAAAGCAGAGAGTGTGGCTGGTATTTTACAAGTTTGTCCGAAACTCCATGCAAATGCGTTTCCCCTTCGTCTCTGCCCTCGTATATAACACAGAATGGTACAGTCCCTCACAGCGACTCCACAGCATCACCACCTAGTCCCTCAAGGTTGATGCTCGTCTCCTCCTGCAAAAGTTCGCTCAGAGATGAGCCGTCTCGAAGGTACACCCATCCGCCCGTGGCCGTGTCCTGCTTCGATTCTTGTCCCTCACTAGTGACGACATAATCGTAGCGCTTCGGGCCGGAGAGGGGGGACGAGAGCCAGATCTGCTTGTTCGGGGGCTGCTTGTTGATCACATATGTTCCGTGCGGGTACTTGATGTTCATGACACCGGCCTGTAGGAAGTTCAAGGTTAGCTAACTGGTCTGCTCTCAGGCAGTGCCGGGACAGGACCAAGGCAAGTACGTCTTGGTCCGAGACTGGCGCCTTACGCTGTACTCGACGTCAATCTCGTCCTTGGCGTCTTGCTCCTCCTCGAACGTGACCAATAGGTCGTCGAGGTACTGATCTGCCAGCTTGTGGTATTGCTCATCGGTGATGCTGGCCGGTTGCGCCGTCTTCAGGGCCTCGGCCGACAAGGGCCTGAAGAGCACCGAGCTACTCGAGAATGCGGCCGAGGGGATGCGCACGTCGCCGGTCCTGCGCTGTACAAGCTGCTGGGCATAAGTCGGGCGGACCGCAGCCGCGGCGCGGACCTGGAGTCCTCGGCCGACAGCGCGGCCAAGCTTGGCGATGTTGGATCTGGTCATTGTCGTCGGATGGGAGCGGGAGAAACTCGGCGTTGGTTTGTCTGCTTGGAACAATTGATTTTACGTGCGTACTGTAAGGTAAGGCGAGGTTGGAGAGCTTGTAGCTCGCTGTGGAACTGAATTACTGCATGCCCGTGGAAGATCGCAAAGATGTTTGTTTGTAGGTTATTCAATTCAAAGCTGCAAGTTGCGCGCCTCAGTCGCAGCTCTTGGAGCTTGTAGCCGAACTTTCCATGTTGGTGATCAACAACTGGAAGCTCGTCATTTTGCCCCACTAAACCCATTCGCTTAGGTAACTTTAATCGCTACACCATCCTGGAATTCCAGGGCGTCCACGGCTGTTATTAAAAATGGCGTGCTATTTCTCTTGTGTCGAGACTGTTATCAATCATGTTACTGGTCGGTTCAAAAGTGTCTTTATTTCTTTTTGTTACATGTAGCTTATAACTTATTATGCAGGTTATAATTGAGTTTCCGGTTGCATTTCTTGGTGTATTCTATGCGCCATCACCATGGCCTCGAGCTCTTTGCAATCTTGAGGCGTAAGGATGATACTTGTCTGGTCTTTGCGGCTGCTGACTGCACCGACCGCTGTATATGCCACGCCGAGACGATTCCGCCTTGAACTTTGCGCGACTGACTTTTTCGATGACAGCATCGCCGCAGAGGCCGTCTTGTAAAACTCCTCAGTGCTCGTATACTGGGAGAGCACATCCTCGATTCCGTCGAGTAGACCCGAGATGGTGTCCGGGACTTTTACAGCGGGGATCGAGTACTTGTCATCGCTGTACGCCTCATCGCTGAGGACCAGTGAGGCTTGGATGAACTCTTTCCGGTCCACGAGGACCATTGCCTTGTATAACTGGATCCAAGAAGCCATCTCCTTCTGCTTCGGTGGCTCAATGCTGCTGCTCTCGTCGGTTGCACACTCGTCCTGCGGACAGGCCACGAAATGTTTCCTCCGCTGGGTCGAGTCCGTCCGGGTCAACCTCCGCAAGTTCAACCTTACGTAGACAAGCCAAGACTTGGCCCCGGCGCTGTCGCCCTTGTCTACCAGAATATCAAATTGCGCTTCCACCACCCTGGCGATGTTGTGGCGTTTGTAGGCACTTCCAAGTTGACCTTTGGCCATGCTCGTCAGCAGAATCGTCAGGGGATGCGACCCGCCTTCGTGGATACTACAGAGACCCGCCGCGAACTTGGCAAAGGTGACGGCAATATCCATGCCGACCTGGGAGAGCTCCAGGATCGAGCAATATGTGAACCACAGCAGCAGCGGATCCTGTGTCTGCATGACGCTCTTGTATCCGGCGCAGCACTTTTCGATCAGCTGAAAGCCCTTGGCAACATCTGACTTCTCGCGCAGCCGCAGTATGGCGCGGAGCATGTCGTAGTACCAAGTACAGCTCGGGGACGTCACCGGGTCCAGCCAGGCCGTTTCGATGGTCGCGGTGCACTGCTGCCCCGCGTGCGTGATGGCGGCGTGGAGTTGCATCTCGAACGCGCGCAGTGAGTCGGAGATGTGGTCGATGCTGGTCCGCAGTGTAGAAGCCGAAGAAGTGTCACTCCGCGCCCGGCGCTGCCGGTCCAAGGCGGCGAGGCCTCTAAGACGCTTCGGGCCTATCTCTCGACCGTTGACTGTGGGTAGCCGGACTTCCCTCCCTGCTGCTGCGCAGTGGTGGATCCGGTCCAACTCTGCGGCCGTCAAGTTCTTTCTGACACCCCATTGCTTGAGCCGGTATTTGTACTGTTTGGTCCTGTTTATTTTCACAGTAGTATTAGCCTCATGCGTTTGCAAAGAAAGCTTGAAGAGCACGAAAAATGTACAGTCATCTTTCAACTTGACCTACGTTCCAGAAAAATTGTGGTTTCGGCGCATGATATCAGCAACCTCTCGAAGTGGCTTCGCCAGCCCATGATACAGGTGACATATATTGTTTTTGTGGTATTCCCAATCTTCCGTGCCTTGTGGTCGTAGAGGGACGACCCGAAGTGAGTCATCCATGTTGAACCAATCCCGCAAGAATTTTTTACGGCTTGATACGCCCAGTCAACTTCACTCTGACAGACTTTGGCACCAAGTTCTCGAACCTTTTCGGGTTAATAGCTTTCTTGTTTGTGGCCACAGACAATCGAGGTGTTCCGCCAACTAAATGGCTTAAATTGTCCAAAATGCCAAAGGTGAAGCGCAGGACTGGACCAACCGTATACACAAAGATGATATGATGAGACCAAAGTAGGCTTAGTCGAGTCGTGTATATTTATTCTGCCAGGGGCTGCACTGCCGACGCGCCAAGCCTAACGGCCAAATATGATCTGATATTTCGATCAGAGGCCCGAATAAGGATGGCTCGTCCTTTCGCTTTGCCCTGTCTCATTCTCTTTTCCCATTTGACCGTCAGGTTTGCGTCAAAATTCGGCGCGAGATTTCGGGAAGCAATGAGTAACATGACAGCGTAAGCTGCCGAGACCTCATCATTGCTACCGTAGCATTCTATTTGTAAGCTGGCCAATCAGCGACGGATTACCACACGACACAGTTATAGGACTCACTTCTCTCCTCAAATTTCAGCTTTCTCAAATTCTTTTCGCTGGAATTTCTTGATTTAAATAACACTAATTCAGGGCGGGGCTGTGGTGTGCCGCCGATGAACCAGACCATGCATTGATTCGCTCAGCTTTTCTCTGCTCCTTCGAGCAAAGTCTCAATCTTTGTGGAGGCAAATTGCCGCGCTGAAACGCGATTCTTGAAGAGAATATCCAACTCTGGAAACGTTCTGCCTTTTGTCTCCGCTATTTACATTGGTATCAGCCATCGAATCCATTCAAGCGTATGGGAAATACTTACGCAAACGAAAATAGATATAGATAGTAAATATTGCGTTCGTGCCGGCCCAGAAGAATGCTGTCTTTGGTCCCCAATCCCACCCATTGGGATTTAGCTGCCGATATGAGATCACGTTGACAAACGCTATGTTGATAGCATTGTAAGCATTGCGGGCTAGAATGATCGACTTGGCGCGGAGCCGAGTTGATGGGATCTCGGAGACGATCGTATAGACGACTGGGCCAATAGAGAAATTGGCAACGGCTGATAGGAGGACAATGAGGCTACCTGCAGCCCAGGATTCGGCCATCGATAGCCGAGCGGGAATGCCCAGACAGCCCGTGATGCTGTAGAAGTGAGTTCAGTGGTCCAAAGCATAGCCACGGAAAAAGATCATGAATAGAAAACTCATATCAGCAGAACGAACATGACACACATTCCACTAAACATCAACGTTCTCCTTCCAATCTTGTTCAAGATGAACCAGGTGCACAATGTGCCAACAAAACTCAAGGCATTCTAGCCCCATCCCAACTTGAACGAGTTCTCACTGCTGATGCCGGCCTGCTGATAGAAGAACGCGCCCAGCCCTCCGACGACGGTCCCCGACATGGCCTGCGCGAGCCACGTCATGCACACGATCTCCGTCCGCCGCAGGTCGGCGCCCCGGAAGCAGTCCCGGTAGCTCGTGCCCTCGCAGTCCTGCTTCTCCCTCTCGTCGGTGTAGATCATCAGGGCCATTGCTCGCGTCGACGTCGCGCTGCGTAAAGCCGGACGAGCGGGCCAGGCGCTTCAGCGAGCGCTCGGCTTCGCGGCGGCGGCCGTGTCTGACGCACCACCACGGCGACTCTGGGGCGAGTATGCATCCAATGCCGATTGGTATTGGCCAGATCCACTGTAGCGCGAACGGTATCTTATATCTGTATAATGTCATCAGTCCTGGTAACGGAAGGAATCATCATGAGAGGCAATGGAGATCACCACTGCATAACTGACCCCCACACATCCGTCCTGTTGACGAATGCGACAAGAACGCCAGAAGACATAAACTGTCCTATAATCCAGCACAAACTGACAAAGGTGGTGAGATAGTGTCGAAGCGGCACCGGGCACACCTCTACAGCGTACGCAATCGTCATGGTCTGGAAGACGCCCCAGGCGATCCCCTGGAAGAACTCGCCGACGAGAAAGACGGCCAGCGACTCGGCGAAAAAGGGAAAGAAAATCGAGGCGGTGATGCCGGCGAGGGCGGCCAAGAGCGTCCAGCGGTAGCCCCAACGCTCCGAGGACAGACCGGCGATCTTGCAAAAGAAAAGTTATATTGTATTCATCCGAGTACTTGAGTCCTAGGAATGATGCAAGGTACGAGGGGGAAACCTGCTTGAAGACCTACGATCTCACCGACGTTTGTTGCTCCTGAAATCCCATTCTGCCAGGCCGAGGGTATGGTGTATACGCCAGACGGACCAAGTGTCCCGAACTTATTTCTGAACACGGGATATGCGAGATCTGATATGTTCGATCGTCATGAGAACTTGCTTCCAAACCGCCAGTGAACTCAGCCCGATGGGTCAGGTCCTGCTTACATGACCCGACGATGGCGGTCCCATAGCCCTCCATGATAATGCAGCTGGACAAGACGACGCTCCAGCCGATCGCTTTGGGGTATGTCCTGAACGCGGTGGAGAGCTTTATGTCTCTTTCACGCTCATTGGCCACGTTGGTCCGTTGACGAGTGCCTTTTCATGCAGCTCGTGTCAGTTTCCGATAGGATAGGTATCGTACCGTACCGTTCCAACGAAACAGAAGCTGGGGTCCAAACTCACCATGAAATCGTCAAAATCGGCACCAATCTGCTGGGCCATGTTCCCGTCAGCACGCATGTCACGCTTAGAGCACTTTCGCCCATGGCGATCCGTAGACCCAGCAGTGTCTGTGGTCGGTGAGGCCGTCTCTGCCTTGAACTGTGGTACCGTTTCTGGCTTTTTCGAAGCCATTTTCACTCGTAGACAGGACTCCCGGGATCCCAGGAACGATTTCCTTTACCTGACCCTCTCACAGTCCGCCGGCTTTGTTCTGAAGCTGATGCTTGAAATAAAGTTATGCGAGTGCCGGTCTACCCGTCACTGGTCCTGACAAAAGCGTATACGCAAAGGCACATGCATATAGATGGATCTGTGTGAGTCATGACTGCGTCTTGTGGTTGGGATTGGCGTAGAGTATATGCTGCGGCGGTTGCCGGTCTAGTTAAGAGCATGATCGAACTCAGATTGCAAGGCCCCAGTGTCAAATGTGTATTCACAAGCTGCGAAGTTGAAGGTATCATGAATTTGTCTTAGAGTGTTGGAATTAGCATACAATAGTTTCTAATCGAAGCGTTACCCAGTACGCCCAATAGGACGATCAGAACTTGTACTTCTTTCTCTCATCCCGCTTCTCCTCGTCCCGCTTGAGTCTCTTGCGGCTCTCGTTTGCAATCATCTCGTCCAAGCCCTCCTCTCTTCTCCATTGAGCGCCGGGCCCTTCGTCACGTCTCCCTTCTTCATATCGTCGTCTCAATTCGTCCTTGCTGAGACCGTCGCCAGACATGAGAGCTTCAGGGTCCACGGCGACATCAATGTCACCAGGCTTCTTGCGCTTGTGGCCGCGATCGTCGTCTTGGCCTAGCACACGCATGTCGCCCTGGCCGGACTTGCTGAGATCGTATGTTCTGTCACTGCCAAAGAAACCCTCCGCGCGTGCTTGACGCTCTGGAACGACCGTGTATGCCGAGCGTGGATGCATGCTCTCTTCGGTCTCGTGACCACGTCTGTTCTTGCGCAGATCAAATTCGCCCGACATGGCTTCAGTCTGCGTGCCGTACTCCGTGGGCACATTGCTAGCCATTCCGCCAGGAGTCTCCATGCCTGAAGGTGTCTGCAGACCAGCACCGACGTCTTCTTCATCTTCATCCTCGTCCTCATCTTCGTCGTCTTCCTCCTCCTCTTCTGACTCTTCCTCTGGAGGTTGTAGCTCACCCCAAAGGTTGCGTTCGACCGGTTCTCCAGCCGCGGGTGCTGCCTGTGTAGGCTGCATGATACCAAAGATATCACCGCCAAACAAGGGACGGTTGTATTCGTCCACAGGCGGCTTACCCCAGCAGCCGGGGTTGAATCCCCACTGAGCACCCGGAGGGATAGGGGCATTAAGACCAGGAATCCTGAGGGACGGGTACGACGGTGGAGGACCAAATCGTTGTTGATGGATCAGCCACGGAGGCGGAGCGCCAGGAGGGATACTCAGTGACTCCTTCAGGGTCTCGCTCATCTCGCCAGGCCGCAGATGCCTTAGATCAGTCTCATACTCTTTGCCTTCGTAGTAGACTTCACCGAAGCGGGTGAGTGTCGGTTTTTCCTGGAACCTAAAGAACGCGTCGTAGAGCTTTTGGTAATCAATGTCCAGCTTTCCAAGTTTGCCAGTCACTCTTTCTCTTTGCTTCTGCTTGAGACTTTGCTCGGCCTGTTTTTCAAGAACGGCATCTCGCATCTCTGCAATGCCGGTATCTGCGATAAACTTCGGGAGCTTGAAGGCGGACTTCTCGATACCACGTTTCGACGAAAGGTATTCTCTCTTCAGAGACCAATGCGATGGCACGGGCACCACGTTTCGTTGGGCTTTGATCTGGACGAGTAATCGGGGGTCTGCCGATGACGTATCATGCCACTCGACAACCTCGGGCTTCGTTACCAGGGCCTTCAGCTCAGCAACGGAAAGCTTGTTCAGCATTTTCCTCTTCTTCTTGGAAAGCTTCGCCGGCCCTGTCTCCTCTGCTTCGTCGGGGATCTCATTGTCTTCGTCGAAAAAGACTTCGCCCTGATTGCCGGCGTTGGCTTCCTTCGCGATATCATTCTCTTCAGTAGAGGCTCCGAATCTGGTAAAGATGTGCTTGTACATAGCAAATGCGGGATCCTCGTTGTCAAAGTCGATCTCGGCAGGACCGTCGGGTTCTGCTTTCGCAGGGGCTGTGCCATCTTTCTTGACCTCGAGGTCATTAGAACTGTCGGCTGGTACATCTTCCTTGACAGCATCATCTCCATTCTGTTGTGCTTCCTGCGTCTCCTCCGATGGCGTAGAGGGCTGTTTCTTGTTAGCAGTGGTCTGGGGTTCAGGAGAGTGTTTTCCTACTTCGGTCTGTGCCTTCTTCTCTGCCTTGTCGGCCTTCTTCTTTGCGCGCCGCCTCTGGTTCTTGCTGACCTGTGCTGCCGCCATCTTGACAAAAGTAATGGTTCGACGTTATTTCAGCGTCGCTACTTTCGATACAGATGTGCTTGGCCGCAGGGCGAGCCGATGATCGCGTCGATTGATCGCGGTTGTTGCTGGACTGGAATCAGATGCAACCTGCCTGGAACTTTTCTGTGGCTGGAGCTTGGTTCAGCTAGGTACCGTTAGAGGCTTACGCCTGGGCCTTCCCAAGCGGCCAAGGTGCTCTGGCATTTGGACACCTGGATCGGGGCTTTGCACTTTTGCAGTCCTACGAGCCCCGGCGAGTAGTGGCGCAAAGCACTGGCCGGAAAGAAGTTGCGCAAGGTTTCAGCGCGACGTCGACAAGGAGTTGAACACGCGGCAGTGGGCGGCCATTGGACTAGGTTAGCATCTCCAGATTTCTCGGCTGTAACTCGTATCTTTTTGCTGCACGATACAGTTTTATGAATGCTGATCTAATGCGCTACTTTGGGCACTGCTTTCGATCTTTCTTTTGACTTCATAATTGACAGCCACCAAACCAAACCCATCCCCAGCTTTCGATAAGATCCACTTCCCTCTTTCTTGGCTTGACAGCTTTACCAGCAGCCGAGACATCGACAGCAATGATCCAGTGAACGCGAAGCCGTCCGTCCATTTTCGACTCGTCCTCCCTTGTGCTTTTTTAAGGTTACGCTTTTTGCTTCTTTAGAAGTCCGTCGCTCGTTACAATCAAACCCTCGATCAGACATCCATCTGCGATGCCACATTCCACAGCCTCCGGCTCGTACTCTCGCGAGCCATCCGTGTCGCGCGCCACCCCCAAGTCCGGCATCGACAGCAGAGATGCCGACGGCGGGCTCGAAAAGTTCCCTGACCATATTGATGCGCCCATGTTCGCAGACAGCGGCTGGAGAGATCCGAGCCCTGGCCCTGGCTATTCCAACAACAGATACGGAGTCAACGCGCCAGCGCCAGCGCCGGAGAGGTGGCAGCCGCGGCGGGAGAGTCTCCAGGCGAGGAATGTACGATGGGGTCAGATGGGAACCAATGGCCCTTCGCGGCATGGCAACGGACATTCGAAGCAGCAGAAGAGCATCAGCGAAGCTTTTCGGACGATAAGGGGGAGAAATGGCAGCGTCAGCCAGAATGCGCACGAGATTGCCGATGCACTCAGAGCGCCGCTATCATGGCAGCTTATTGTACGACATCCCATCATCGAAACACCTTTAGTTGACGTTGCTGACAGCCCGTGGTCTTTTGTAGGGTCTTTGCGTAATGTGGTACATGTCCTCGGCCTTGACCAACACATCGTCCAAGTCCATCTTGAACGCTTTTGATAAGCCTGCGACCTTGACCATGATCCAATTCTTCCTCGTTGCATTTTACTGCATCACATCATCTTGGCTGGCCTCGGTCTTCCCAAACCTGCGAACTTCGATACCCGCCCTCAAGAATCCCATTCGACAACCTTCGAAGGATGTCATTAGCACGACCTTGCCCTTGGCTGCCTTCCAGATTGGCGGGCATCTGCTGAGTGCATCGGCCACCTCCAAGATACCCGTCTCGTTGGTGCACACGGTCAAGGGCCTCTCGCCCTTATTCACCGTCCTTGCCTATCGGCTTGTCTTCAACATCAAGTATCCGAGGGCAACATATTACTCGCTCGTCCCTTTGACTATGGGAGTTATGCTTGCTTGCTCGGGCAACCATACGTTTGGAGGCGAAATGCTCGGTCTGATATACGCGTTTCTCGCAACGATATTGTTCGTCACACAGAACATCGTCTCGAAAAGGCTGTTCAACGAGGCTGCGAAGGCCGAGACGGAGGGCCATACTGCCAAATCTCAAAAGCTCGATAAACTCAACCTTCTGTGCTATTCCTCTGGCATGGCGTTTGTCCTTACCTCACCAATCTGGTTTTGGAGTGAGGGGATTTATCTGATCAAGGATTTTCTGACCGACGGCTCGCTCGACTTGAGTGGCAAAGTCAACAGTATGGATCACGGGCGACTATTCCTGGAGTTCCTCTTCAACGGCACTTTCCACTTTGGGCAGAACATCCTGGCATTCGTTCTCTTGTCCCTGGTGTCGCCAGTCACCTACTCAGTAGCTTCTTTGCTGAAGCGAGTTTTCGTCATTGTGGCTGCAATTATCTGGTTCCAGAACAAGACTACCAGTATCCAAGCCGTGGGCATCGGTTTGACGTTCATCGGCCTCTATCTGTACGACCGCTCTAGTGAAAGCAACAAGGCAGACAAGCGCGCCCGCATGCTCAGCCAAAGCAACGTTGATAGGCCACTCCTCCCACTCAATACACAAGGCCCATTGGCCGGCCAGAACACGGCTGTTTTTGAGAGTCCCTCAGTGGTTTCTGCGAGCCCGGCCCCATACGTCTACACCAACGGAAGCACAGCGCTTGCCAACGGCGGAAGCGACGATTCTAAGAAGAACGACGATGTCCGTGGCGGCACACGTCAACGAGGAAATAGCAACGTTACTTGGCTACCTCCCGGCACGAGGCAAGAAGATACCTGGAGGTATCAGGATCGGCTACAGCAGCCCCAGCATGTTCAATAGAGAACTGTGCAAGCTTTGAGTATCGTAACGCGCGCATGATATATACAGATGGGATGATTATTACGGGATGGAAGGCTGTAGCTGCGTCGGAGTGGTTCATTACGTACAGTATAGACTTGTGGAGTTTTCATGAAGGGACCGTCACTGGTCAACAAGGCATAAAGCGGGCTGGAGTTTATTGGTGTTGGCTCATTTCCGCCAGCCAGATATCATGCCACGGACAAGTTTCTCTGGCAGAAGATAGGTACCATTTTTGCATACAATACTATGTCATTTGGGAAAAGACAGAAAGTGGCATATTGAATTAGTTGTTTAAAAACCGGGGAAATAAATGCCGCCTTCAGTGGCTCCAAAATCGGCAGTCCATGACAAGGTAGTACTATCGAATCAAGAAAACACTTACGGTAGGTACTGACCACGCAGACAGTGGCTGCGGTAAATCTTTTCCAGCGGCAGCGAGAACTTGCCCAGTGCATATAGCGATAGCCATAGTTCGATCGTCTGGGCAATACTCATTGAATCTACGTAGTTGGTATCTAAACACCTCGCTCAGTTGCTCAGGGATCAATCGCCAGGTGCAGCACCTACCATCCCAACTACTACGTAATGTAGCTCAACGACGAAATGTTCCGCAAATCGCCCAAGCAGCCCAGGCCATGGGATCCATTACAGCTCCCGAAAAGCCAGTGAAGAACTCAATTCGAGCTAGAGCTAGCGGACAGTCTCCACAGTCCATGTTTACCCGATACCAATTTCGCTCCATCACGTGATGCGCGCTTGGACCAGCACGGAGCTTCTCGGCAAGAAAGGCTCGACAGACCCAGCTTGAGGTTTTTGTCGTGGACCTCATCTCGTCAATTTTCCTCTCCCCATACTCCATCACCACCTACCACCCCATCGTCAATTGCTGCTTGCCATCTCTCAAGATGTTCAAGAGGTACGTAGAAACCGCGATATCGACTTTTTCGATGACTTTGGCGCCAATTGGGGTTCATTAAGCTGACGAGAACTCTTCCTCCGAATAGCGGCATTTCCTCCTTCTCGAGAGCTGCGGCCCGCTCCCCCTTCGTCGCGGGCTCGCGCCGTGTCGCCAGGCCCTCTGCCTTCAGATTCCCCATCAGCAGCCGGTTCGCCAGCACATCCAGCGTCGGCGATGGCAAGGTTCACCAGGTAAGTCCGCTCGCCCGGGCAAGAGCTCGGACTGCCGCGTACAATTGAACATGGAGACTGACGTGATCGACATGACAGGTCATTGGTGCCGTCGTTGATGGTCAGTACAATTACATCCACAGCTCAGTCGAGCTTTACAACAACAACGGAAACAGCTTATTGACACCCTCACAGTCAAGTTCGACGGCGAGAAGCTGCCTCCTATCCTGAACGCCCTGGAGACTACCAACAACGGCCAGAAGCTTGTGCTCGAGGTTTCGGTGAGTTCATCACAATACCATCACGAGTATCAAGACGCCTGTGCTAACTTCTCACCAGCAACATCTCGGTGAAAATGTCGTCCGTTGCATTGCCATGGACGGTACTTGCTCCTCACCCGCAAAATTTTGACCGCGACGCTAAACATTGAACTAGGTACCGAGGGTCTTACCCGAGGACAGAAGGCCGCCGACACTGGCGCTCCCATCACAATTCCCGTCGGCCCTGCCACCCTGGGACGTATCCTGAACGTCACTGGTGACCCGATCGACGAGCGTGGACCCGTCAAGACCGACAAGTTCCTGCCCATCCACGCCGACCCGCCGGAGTTCGTCGAGCAGTCGACCACTGCTGAGATTCTCGTTACCGGTATCAAGGTCGTCGACCTTCTCGCCCCCTACGCTCGTGGTGGAAAGATTGGTCTGTTCGGTGGTGCCGGTGTCGGAAAGACTGTGTTCATTCAGGAGCTTATCAACAACATCGCCAAGGCCCACGGTGGTTACTCCGTCTTCACTGGTGTCGGTGAGCGTACCCGTGAGGGTAACGATCTGTACCACGAAATGCAGGAGACCTCCGTCATTCAGCTTGACGGCGAGTCCAAGGTCGCCCTGGTCTTCGGTCAGATGAACGAGCCCCCGGGAGCCCGTGCCCGTGTCGCCCTTACTGGTCTGACCATCGCTGAGTACTTCCGTGATGCCGAGGGACAGGATGGTAAGGAGCAAAATTCAACCTTGAAAGCGTGATTAGAACGCGTCAAACTAACAATCGCTACAGTGCTTCTCTTCATTGACAACATTTTCCGTTTCACCCAGGCCGGTTCCGAGGTGTCTGCCCTTCTGGGTCGTATCCCCTCTGCCGTCGGTTACCAGCCCACCCTCGCCATTGATATGGGTGGTATGCAGGAGCGTATCACCACCACCAAGAAGGGTTCCATTACTTCCGTCCAGGCCGTCTACGTCCCTGCTGACGATTTGACTGACCCTGCTCCCGCTACCACCTTCGCTCACTTGGACGCCACCACTGTCTTGTCCCGTGGTATCTCCGAGTTGGGTATCTACCCCGCTGTCGACCCTCTCGACTCCAAGTCCCGTATGCTCGACCCCCGTATCGTCGGTCAGGAGCACTACGACACCGCCACCCGTGTCCAGCAGATCCTCCAGGAGTACAAGTCCCTCCAGGATATCATTGCCATTCTGGGTATGGACGAGCTGTCGGAAGCTGACAAGCTTACCGTCGAGCGTGCCCGTAAGATCCAGCGTTTCCTGTCCCAGCCTTTCACCGTCGCCCAGGTTTTCACTGGTATCGAGGGTAAGCTGGTCGACCTGAAGGAGACCATCAACTCCTTCAAGGCCATCCTGGCTGGTGAGGGTGACAACCTTCCCGAGGGTGCTTTCTACATGGTTGGTGACTTGGCATCCGCCAAGGAGAAGGGTGAGAAGATTCTGGCCGAGCTCGAGAAGCAATAAAGGATTTCATAATGGGTCCAAAAGCTTCTGATATAGAGAGTGGCTATTGGGGATGAAAAAGGTTGGTGGCCTTTTGTGTATATCTAGAAAAGGAGAGCCAGTCTGGTTGAGGAGCGGCTTTAACTCAATCGATTCCTTTTGTACGCTGTATACCATGAGTCCACCGATCCTGCCTTGATTTGGGTCACCGCAAAGTGCTTAGATGAATAACAATGTTTTGAAATGATTGAAACCCCGAGTCCTGTGATGGTCCAGGCAAACCGTGAGAGCTGCTTTGAATAGTGCGAGTTTCGTCACTGTTTGAGTTAAATACTCCAAGTGATCGAACTGGCTGTCGTGGACCAGGTTATAGCAATCGATGCAGAGGTCTCCAAGCAGTCAAATTGCACACCATCGGTACCTTCTACATAAAAACACCGCGACCTGGGATCACCAGCCTGGCTTGAATGTAAACGCTAATATGACTTTAATATTTGGCTGTATCGTGATTGCGTTTTAAACGCGCGTACATGTTTTCAGTGGAGTCTAGGGATTGTCTTGCTAGCCTGGCTCTCCTCTTAATTTCGAACATTCGACGAGGAGCCTCAGAACGATCTTTCTCTTCCCACTAACTCATCGACATTGGCAGCCAAATGCGCGCTGTTGGGTATGTCTGACCTGGACCGTTTAGGTAGGTGCTTATTGCGCGAGACTCTGCAGAGCCTTGACATGTGCAGCGACAGCCGGGGTGTGCTTTTTAAGTACAGCCTGAGGCGCCCTGGTGCATGCTGAGTGCTGCTGCTGACTTGGCGATTATTATTTTTATTCCCTCCCCGCACCCTCGAGACGGGGACCCCTGAATTACTGACTGCTATTCTCTGCGACAGACTCCTCCATCATCCCTCAATACCTACCAAGATAACCTCACGTTGTCGTCGTCCACCACGGGCGACACTCGGTCGGCATTATTAATTCCCTCTGTCTCAATGAGCTTTCTCGACAGGCTCCCCGTTGAGATATGTTTGAGCATACTGCAGCATTGTGATCTCTCATCGTTATGGCACCTCACGTTGGCTTCTCGCGATGTCAGCGCCGTGTTCGATGAATATGCGCTCGAGACTATTGAGAGAGTGATGACGAATTCGATACCCGGCCAGATCCGTGCTCTCATGCGTGCCGTGATACGGACGCAGGCGGCTTGTGGTCCCGGCCTGGAGGCGAGCCAGTCCATTACTGCCATCGAATCGGACCCACTGAGGAGGGACGAGGTTAGAGATCGCAGTATACCTCGCCGCTTCCTCTCCCTGGCGCACCACATTCACACTCTCAGCCACGCCTGTGCTGACTATTACATCGAGCAATCGTTGACCGTACGTCCGTGGTCTGCACTGCAACTAGATCTCAAGGCAGATGGTATTCGGAGGAGATTCGACAAGGCCAAAAAGTGCGAGTACCATCCCCTCAAGACGGGCCCGCCGTCCTGGGTAGAGGAGCAGCGAGTCGTCAAGGCGCTCTGGCGGATCCAGTTGTTTTTCGAACTCAACAATGCTTGTGTGCACCAGCGCCTGGACTGGTCGCAGGAGGACCAATATCCCCTCGTGGATATTGCAGAGTTCTTCAGCGTCAGGGATTTCGAGCTGCAACAGCTCTTTACCGTGTATGATTTCTTACACCAAACCACAGAGCAACAGAACGCCATGGGTAGCTTCAAACTCCCAGCCGCTGCCTTCACTAAACGGCAAACCAACATTCTCTGTGCGAAGCCAGTTACATATGCAGCAAAGTGCGACCACTATCAGCAATGCCTCAGCCATCTGGACAGGCCGCCCTTGTCCTACATCTTCCAGAGACTCATGTCTCGTGACGGGCAGGGAGGACCGATACCAGGCCTGCCTTTTGAGCCTTATCGCAAGTACGGGTTTGCCCTATGGGACGATCGGCGCATGGCGGACTTGGGGCTCGCAGAAGCTCACGGCGGCGCGATCTTGAACAGGTCGCATTATTTCTTTCGATGGTATAGTATTTTGACTGAGGAGGAAAAGGAATTGTATTAGCGAGCTCCCACAGCGTAGCGACCATTTGTTTGTGTTGTTTTGGGTCTTTTTACGAGTGTCCTGGGTCTTGTTGGATTTTCATTATAGACACTTTCTTGTTGGATTTTTTCTATATACCCCTGATTGCAATTATAGCAAATGGATGTAACACAGTTATTTTTGACATTCTGGCATTATCAATCTTGCAAGCAGGGCAGCTTTCGAAAGACAGTTTGTCTTCGAATCACATTCAGTGTGTGCATGGTGCTTCCCTGCAGACTTCCTTCTGCCCGTAGAGCAAGGAACCTCCAGATATGTGAGGGCTCCTGGTGGCAATTTCCTGTGCCAGCAACAACTTGGGGACCTGCTGGGCTTCTAACATTATTAAACCTATACAAAATACTCCAGAGGGGTAAAAACGAAGCTCTTTAATTGAAAGCCAAGATTCAATATAGGAGAAATGTTCAAGTCTTCGTTCAGCCCCATCCGGAGTCATGAATCTCGGCAACCACCACCGGGTCGCGCACGGACCAGAATAGCTCTGAGCTCCGAAAATTGGCAATCACCTATCAGAAACATTTTCGTAAGCTCTTCTTTGGGAAACCAACATGCGTTCGCAAGCTCCTACTGAGCATCAATTCCTTTCGAATGTATGCACAATGGGCGCGCGCCTCTCGCTCAGCGGCTCTCCGTGCCCCCACAGTCCGCTTGTCGACGCGGCCGGCTGGCCCTGGTTTTCACTCCTCGGCGCCGGTCCGAGAGGCGGCGACTGATGCCAGCAACCCGAGCCCGAACCCGACCCCAAGCCCAAGCGATGAGTCGCCCAACGGCAGCAGCGGCGACAAACCCAGGGACGACGAGAGCGGCACCGCGAGCCAGGACAATGCCAAAGAAGAGGATCTCTTTGGCGACAAGGGCCTGAGCAATGGTGACGTGCGCAGTCGAGCCAGACGATCCAACGGTGCCCTGAAAACCCGCGCCACGAAGCAGAAGACTTCGGATTCGCTACCGCCGGTACATTTGCCCGAAGATTTCTCCAAATACCGAGTATTCCGCGGCGAAGATGCCAGGCGTGAGGTGCGGCGCGGCTCACCCGACGAGGATTCGACAACACCTTCTACTCTTATGGAGACTGCCGAGGGTTTTGTAGACCTCATCGAGGAATGGGTTGCAGATGTTGCCGAATGTCTTGAGGAGATCACCAGACGACAGGATCAGACCGAGGGAGTGGATGGTTCCCGGCGCCCATTTCCGGATTTGGACGCCAATTCCCAAGCAGCCACGGCGCTCGCATGGGCTCAAGACAACATGAAGAGCCTGGCACCCGATGCGGACATGCATAAATTCGATGAAGCCTGGGGTGATATTATCTCGCTCGTCCATTGGATCTCGAGCGACATGGCAAGTTCGAACCAATTCACGAAAGCAAAAGTACAAAAGACTGCTGCCAAAAGACCGGACTGGCTGGCTGAAGAGCTTGAATTCGTCTCTGTACGAGGGACTGCGTTGCTTGTTGCCGCTTGTAATACTGTACTTTCGTCAGTGGTCGAGATGCTGTCAGATCCTACAGTCTCCAAATGGCGCCTCGCAAGATCGGCGCGCAAATTGCAAGACCTGATAAAGAGCCAAGATCCAGCAGAGACAGCCAAGGCATATCAGGTAGCACAATATTCTACACAGAGGCTCAGACCCTACAACCTGTCGTCAGTCGAGAGAATGCCGCATATTCTTCGAATCCTGGTTTCCAAATTGCCACATCGCCCAGAGCTGGGCGTCGGCCATTACGAGGCAGTATTTGAAGCAACCGCTTCGATTCGAGCAGACTTGAAGATGGTCCCGCCAAAGTACATCCGTGCTGCCGATATCAAGCGGCCCGTCACGGTTCTCAATATCGGATATTATTCGGGCTCCCGATGGCCCCGGGACATTATGCGAGATATTGCGACCGAAATCAGCGCTGACATGGTGCATATTCATGCCTCAGACCTGGCATTTGTTGCGGGAAGATATCTTGGTCAAGATCCAATCTTGGCGCCCGGGCCTCTTTCATTGCTGGGCTACAAAGCCGCAGAGAATGCCGGCAGGTTGCAACGCCGAAAGGCTGAACTGTCCGAAGATGATTCTCGCAGTGATATCCCCTTCTCCATCGTTATGCATGCGGAGAAACCAAAGAAAGAGGGCAAGAAGAACATCATGGACTACTTTCTTGGTGAGCCCAACCGAGGAAATAAGAACGATGAGATGTGGAACGACCTCAAGGTCAACGCCGTCTTGGAACAGTTTGTCCTAGCAGCCGACTCTGAAACCTCTCAGAACCGTCCCCTCATCGTTCACATCCACGATTTCAATGCGTTGAGCATGGACGATGAGTGTGGTGCTGTTATCATGGGCAAGCTGCGGAAAATCGTGGATGACATGTGGATTGGAGGCAGAAAGGTGGTCCTTGTCGGCACTTGCTCCAGCTTGGGTGTCCCTTCGGCGTACAAAACAGCACTTAGGGAATTGCGCACGACGGAGAGGGTGATCGACATCAACAAGTCACCTTCCCCCGATGGTGCCGCTCTTTCCTTCATAAGTGGTCGCCGGCCAGCTCGAGATCTTTCTCGCACACTCAAGGCGATGAGGATGAAGGAATTTCGTTCTGAAAACACCAAGAATATCCATCTCATGATACAGAACTTGATGCAAAACAACGACGAAGACGACAACGCAGGGCGCTTGTATCCGGTCGATTTCGACCTCAAAGATATGAGTTCGAAACATTACCCTGAGTCTCTTTTGGAAAAGCTTCTGCCGGTTTCTGAAGTTTATCGAATCGCCAAAACCATGCTCGGGTTTAATGATAACGTTATGTCCTTCAACCAAGTCAACTTCGAGAATGTGATTCGTCACGTCAAGAACATGGACGAGACCCAGGCTCACCATGAACTTCCAGAGAAGGTGGCAGAGGAGACCAAACGCAACACCATGGGTGATTCCAGCCGACCTTCGACGGATTACGAAAAGAAATTCTTGTCAGCATTGGTAGATCCGAGAGATTTAAGAACAACTTTCAACGATATCCATGCACCACGCGAGACGATTGATTCGATCAAGATGCTCACGCAATTGTCTCTCCTCCGGCCTGAAGCGTTTGCATATGGTGTTCTGGCCACGGACAGGATTCCTGGCTGTCTGCTTTATGGCCCGCCCGGCACGGGCAAGACTCTTCTTGCGAAGGCGGTGGCCAAGGAGAGCGGCGCCAACATGATTGAAGTGTCTGGCGCTAGCATCAACCAAATGTATGTGGGCGAGAGCGAGAAGAACATCAGGGCACTCTTCAGCATGGCCAAGAAGAAGGAGCCTCTGGTCATCTTCATCGACGAAGCAGACGCCTTGTTGGGCGCGCGAGGGGGCCGCAACGACGCTGCTGGTCGCAGGGACGTCATCAACCAGTTCCTCAGGGAGTGGGATGGTATGGAGGCCTCAAAGGCGTTCATCATGGTTGCCACCAACCGGCCGTTTGACCTCGACGAAGCCGTGCTGCGACGTCTCCCGAGAAAATTGCTCGTCGATCTGCCCCTCGAGGCGGACCGCGCCGCGATCCTCAAGATCCACCTCAAGAACGAGGCCATCGACGACACCGTGTCCATCGAGAAGATCGCTAAGCGGACCACGCTCTACTCGGGCTCCGACCTCAAAAACGTCTGCGTGGCCGCCGCCATGGCCGCCGTCAAGGAGGAGCTCGAGGCGTCGGAGAAGCACGCGGGGCCCGAGCCGTACAGCTGGCCGGCCAAGCGCGTCCTCAACAACAGACACTTTGAAAAGGCCCTGTTCGAGATCCCGGCCAGCGTCAGCGAGGACATGGCCACGCTCACGGCCATCAAGAAGTTCGACGAGAGGTACGGCGAGAAGAAGACGAGGCGCAAGCGGCGCGGTATGGGGTTCGAGGTCGTCCCCGAGGCAACGGATTCGCACGAGGCGAGGGTTAGAAATTCTGACAACTGAGGGTGAGGAAAGCCTCCCACTTGTATAGCAATGTAAATTTCAGATTGTAGATTGTATGATAGACAAAACATTCGAGATCGTGTCCAAGGCCAGCCGTGACATTATTTTTCACAAACATGGTCGAAAAGAGGTCATCGCTTTGGTCTTTTGAGTATTATTATATACAAGTACATTTACACATTTACACGACCTTAATACCAGGTTATACGAAAATCATTGCTTTTGGCTTCCCAAGATGACGCCTGCCCGTATAATACAAAACATTCTGCCAAAAATGATAGACATGTATGGACTTTTCGTTTCCTACCTCGCAGTATCGAATAGCCGGCCCGAGGTCTCTCAGCAGCACTCGTTACAGTGCCAGTCGGGGTCGGATATATCTTGCTTGGCTATATCTTCCATGCACTGGTCGTGGTAGAATGGAGCCTCGCAATCCTATGCGCTCGAGTCAGCCAAAGCGCAGTACGTTTTCAAAATTCTATAAACGCGGCCACTTACCAGGTTTGCGCAGATGAGTTGACTCGATGTGGCTGGGACCAGTTGGCCACAAACACCACATCCAGCTTTGTTGACCGGCTTTGATGGTTGTTTTGCTTCCAAGGGCAGCGGGTTGTGTTGCGCTCCTGATTTTGCTGATTTCATCATGTCCATGACTTTCGGGAAAACGCTCTTGTCCAGGAGACCGCGGGCGTTTAGGTAAGCCACATGTCTCAACGCTTCGTGCTTGCGATTTTGTGATGCCTGCAGCCACGACGCCTTCTGCTCGATGAATTCCAGATAGATGTCTGACAAATATGGTCCGGCGGTGGTCTTGCGTGCCATGGAAAATGCATCCCATTCTATCATGTACTCCTTTTCGTTTGAGTCCACGTCCGTGTAGTCCATGATTATGTCCCGATGTTTCTGCCAAAGCCAATCATTTGTAATCGGAGGCTGGTCGACCAATGAGCCTGGTTTTAACGGGGCTTTGCTCAAGTGGTCATACATTGTCTGCCCATTGTCCGGAACTAATTGTTTGGTCGACGACGTGGCCTTGCGGTTCTCCAAATTACATGTCAATATTCCGAGGTCCGAAGGAGCATTGGCCTACTCACCGATGGTGCCGATTGGCGATTCCTTAGTGTTCTCGATGGAGACAGATCTAGCGACTCGAGGTCATGGACGACTGAGCTCGAGGCCTTTGACACCGTCTTTCGAGCAGCCCAACGAGCGGCCTCGCCTTGAGAGACGGCGATTTGCCACCCGTTGCTGGAAGAAAACTCGGTAGCAAAGTGAAATGTCAAGTGTTGAGTGATGTGGGTTTTGAGCTGTTCAATATTGTCGAAGGGGATGTAGCAGTAAACGCACTGCCAATGATCTAGCACTACACATCGCCCTGAGGGCAGTGTCCATGTGACGTTACTCGAGTCTTCTGCTTTGGCGCATTTCCGTTTCTTTCGTTCTTTTGCTTCTTTCGATTCTCTGCCGCGAGCCTTGTCACTCAGTAGTTTGAGATTGTAATTCTGTTGCTTGCCTCTCATCCTTAGAGATCTACTGGGAGTTACAGCTTCACTGCCGTCTTCCTCGCCATCTCCGGCAGCATCTTTGTCGTCGTTTGTGTAGTGGTCATTTTCGTTGCCTGTATTTTCAGTCCGACCATTAACATGCTCCTTTTTAAGAGGTGTCAATATTGTCCCTGAATCCGAGACTGGTGGCCGGTTGTGCATGGTAGACCATCGTAAATCAGTCTCCATTACGAGGTGTGTCTCCGTTTCGTCCTTTCTTTGGGCCTGCCGGAGCATGACAGGCGTACTCAAGCGTGGCTTGGAATAAGCGTACGAGTACGTAGACGATAATGTCGACTGTTGCGAGAATGGCGATGATGAGAAAGGCAAGTCATCGAACGGGGGCCAACTCGGGTCGCCGACAGACAGCAGCTCGGTGTGTATCAAGTAGGAATCAGCGAGCATGAAGATCTGAGAGTCATCACGCATGACGTAGAGCTTTTCGGCACCAACAATAAACGGCTGCTGTAAATAGACCCTCCCGAGGCTGGAGCCATCATTCCCACGGAACACTTTGATTTCGCAAGGTTGACTATCGCAATAAATTGGATATGAGTCAGCTCGTGAGGTGCCGCTGGAGATGGTGAGCCTACACCTTGCTTGCACAATCCTGTCCGGAGCATCTTTTTTGACGGGCGAGCCATTGCCGTGAAAGAGACCATTCGCATCCGTATCAGAGGCCCAGGCGGGTCGTACTTGCAAAAGCTGAAAGCGCAGCGTCCTGTTATAGCCTTGAGAGGGATCGCTGAATAAAGGTCCGACCGAGGCAAATATGCTCGGGTCTGGAGACTCCTCAGCGATGCGGCGGCGCTTGGCAGCACGAGGGCCTTCGTCCTCGGGGGTGGACTTTTGCGTCGCGGCAAGCATATCGACGGCACTTCTCCATACTCTTTGGAGAAAGGGCGAATTTTGTTTGCAGGGCAATGGAGACGACATGGTGAGGATATATATAATCCATTGAAATTGCAAAGCGTGAGGGTGTTTTCAGTTTGGCCCAGGATGGAACCCGGCAAGACGATCCAGCGGAACTCGAGAATTGACAGTCGATGATGAACGAGCAAGGGATATTATTTCTAATAATTGATCTCAGCTGGCGGGGGAAGTAAGGAAAAAAGGCCGTGGTGAGCGGTGTGATTGCATTGGTGGAAGGAGCAGCCACGACCCAATGGCTAACAACACGCCAGTTTTCGGGTGATGGGAGCTGGATGGTGAAGAAAAAAATAAACACCACTGCCGACGCAGAGTGTAGCTGCGTAAAACGATGCACGCAGGAGGACGCTGGAACAATATCACATCGGATAGTCGCACGAGGTTCTCGACGAGTTGGACATGACGTTGTTCCGGTTGTTGTGGGCACCCGGGTCTCCTTCTCTCTTGGTCAGGGATCGTGTTGCTGTTCGTCTACTGTCTGACAAACAAACGCGTGCTGTTTTCCCGTGTACAAGTTCAAAGTGTGTACGAGGTAGCTCGTGCTAGGTATCCCCGTACAGAGTACTAGCGCTACTAGTGTCCGTACCCTGGTCGCGAAACATGCCACCACCCATGACATGCATGTTGAAGATTGAAAAGATCCACCTTCATCGACTGTTCATCGTGTCTGGTACCGGCATCTTTATCGCGTCTTATTCCATTGTCAGTCAATGTCTTTTTTGTATTTGTAAAGAATGGGAATGCCGTTGGGATCTCACATCAACGCGCTCGGCTTTTTGTATCGAGCACCGGCATGGATTATTGTAGCTTTGTACGATATGATCATCAGGTAGATAGCATCGCGTGTGCTGTTCCTTGCATCGTCATTCTTGTCTCAGCCGCAAAAGTTACACCAAAGGATGCAATTTCCAGTCAGGGAAACTCGAAAGTATATATATCAGAGTATGTCTGCTACTTATCTCAACCAGCTTCAGTGCCTCAACATTCTACATTTGCAAATATTACTATTTGGCCTACTTATGATTCATTTGCTTTCGATACTACAACATGGAGAACACGACTTCCTGCATCAAGAACGAAGATCATGAAATTGCAGTAATACAATCCAAGATACTGTCCTGGGAGAGTTGCACCATCACCAGCTGGACTTGGAGAAGAGCATAGCCTCCGCAGCTTCTGCAGTGTCCTTATCCCACTCTTGAGTACCCACATGCAAGTCAACAAGACGAGAAATATCCAGGAACCAGTGCATTGCTGAATGCCATATCCCCTCGCAATGACAGCAACAAGATGCAGTGTTCTGCTACTTATTATTAGTGGGACGCGGAAACTCGAAGCGAGAGTGGGTGGATACACAGACAATCGACCCGCTCCTTATCGGGGGTCCACGCTAAGTCGATACCGTTTTTAGCTTCATGCAAGGGCCGAGCTCGAGTTGACATCGTCATCGCTCTTTCCCTGTGAATTTGTTGATGTTTCCCTTTGACGCCAAACACGAGTATTCTTCGAGTACGTCTTCATTGGATGAACGTTCGCCTGTCGCATCACCATAGGACTGGCTCTCGCCGCCTTCTGTCCCGAAAGAACGATTCTCCTCCAGCCCTCGCCTGGTATAAGCCGGTATTTCATCCCGGCGCGTCGCCGTTCACGCCCCCATCTCGCGTGGGTGCGAGCGTAACATGACCACGCCAATGCAGCGGACCATTTCCACTGCGACTATCACCGAACATGGATTCCGATGATTTCAGCAGCGACGAGAGTCCCTCTCAGCCGTCCCGTCACATGCCGCGGCGAGCTGCCAAGCTCAAGGAACCAGCCCGAATCACTCGATCCTCTGCCGCCCGCATTTCGCAGGGTTCAGCCTCGGACACGCAGCCTTCGTCCACCGAAATGATCGCTGCCAATGACAACTCCGACAGCGATACCGAGGATAGTCCCGGCGACGACGACGATGATTCAGGAGACGATTTCGCCGTGACGCAAAGCGGACGAAAGCGCAAGGCGTCGCAACCCGTTACTGCGGCTGCCAAGCGCCCACGGAGAACAAAAGTCACCAGTCAACCAGAGCAATCCTCGCATGCTCCTCGTCGCGGCCGCCGGAATAAGACTCAAGCCTCGCCGCGTCAGAAGAAATCGCGGAAGGATGTTTCCAACGACAATGGGCACAACGATCTCGTTCTTAAGGGTGACTGGGAAAACCTGCCCTACCTGATCTGGTAGGTTCTTGAGTCATTGCGACGAACATGGGAAAGAAGACACGTACTGACGATGGATACTCCAGGGAGAGCATATTCGATTTCGTCGCCGAGCCGATCGGTAATCTGACAGCCCGTCAAGAGGATGTCAGCATAGCTGTATTGACGCTATGCAATGCAACCAAGGCGTCTAAAGTTCTGGTCGAGCCTGCGCTCACTGCTCGATACAGACGTGTCCATCTTAAGACTTTCGGCACCGCACAGCACATCAGTGCGACACTGGGCATAGATCCCGACCAAACGGCCTTTCAAATCAGATACCGATCCAAAATCGAGACACTACGAATCGAAGTAGGCGAGACACTTGGTAAGAAAGTACAGGGGCAATATGTCAAACTGTGGGATCTTGTACGCAACTTACCTCGACTCGTGAACTTTGAGCTGTACCATCACCTGGATCTATCCTACACGAGGGAACACCTGGAAGCCAACGTGCGCTGGAAGTATCCCTTTGAACTCTTCGAAGCCCTTGAATTTGTCCCCGAAGAGACTGACACTGATGGCTACGCAAAAAAGGCAGCCACAAAGCTGAGGAGCTGGACTTGGAGCTCACGATTAGCCGGCGCGTTTTGCTCGCTACCATATCTGGTTGAAATCCATCAGACACCTAGTTTCCAAAGTCTGCGCAAACTTACATTTCTGAATTACCAAGTACCTTCTCTGGGTACGAACAGCGGAGACGAAGCAGCGCTAGCCATGGATCTTCCCGAGATACAGAGGTTGGCCAAGGCTGTTTGCGTGTTGCCAAATCTTGAGCACTTGGCGTTCAAGTCGTCGACAATGGTCAATGGCCATCTATTGGGGCTTTTGCCCGAAACCCTTAAACACCTCGAGCTTCACGACTGCTATGACATAACAGCCGAAGCACTCCGGGATTTCCTCTTGACCCATGGCAACAAGATGCAGCGGCTTACACTCGACCACTGCCGCGCACTCAATCTGGATTTCCTCTCTGTGTTACGAGAAGCATGCCCCAATCTGATAGACTTGAGCATGGATCTTCGATATTTCCGCTACATTGAAAGCTACGATAATGACAACGATCCCGACTACGACGTACTGCTGTGCTCAGATTTGGCTCCGACATGGCCGCGCACGCTTCAGTATCTGAACATACAGTCTATGCGTTTTGAGGGCGCCTCACCAATTACCTCGGCGACGACTCTCCTGAAAAGTCTGACAGACAGCGCTTCGGCATTGCCTTGTCTACGCCATGTGGCGTTGAGGGCCTCCATCAATGTCTCGAGACGTGAACGATACAAGTTTCGAGAGACATGGGTTCCTAAGCTGGAAAGCATCTTCAAGAGGATATCGCCAGACCCTAAGCCAACCCCCCGCCGCACGTTCATTATTCCGATTCAAAGCGTCAACTTGAACGGGGACAACCCAGCCCCAGCAACCCCGGCTCGGCGGAGCACCCGCATTGCAGAACTCCCAAGTCCGGCACCACCCACACCAGGTGACATCATTGCTGCTCCCAGTCAACGCGAGGAAAAGATAGTGCGGCGTTTAAAGAAGGAAACCAAGAGACTACGTGTTTCTAACAGGGGCTATCATGCTGATAATGAGGAGAGTGAAGATGAGCTGTCGGCGAGCGGTGTATCGACGCCAACAGCACCCATGTTCCGTCAACGACTTTGTGATGTTGTGGACATTCAGATCGATAACCAAAAGATCACAGAACACCGATTCACGGAAGAGGATTTCCTTGATTCTCCGAAGGACGACGAGGATGACGAATATCAGGACTGAGTGAGCCATATTCTGGGCAGTTTCAACTGTTGAACGGGCACCACACAACGAACGACACGAGGAGTTCTGATTTTGCAAGGCGTTGAGGAATGTTTTTTGTTTCTTTCTTCTCTGGCATAAATAAGCATCAATCATCGGTAAATGGCATATACCCCGTTGTCATCTGAGGACAGGCGTCTTGGCAGGCTGTTATGGTAATGATTTGCAAATTCCACTTGCAGTCGCCGATGCATGGATGGGTCAAGAAAAAGCGGTTTGCTTTCGGTACAATGCGGTCGCGTTGAGAGGACGCGAGGGTTCAGTCACGCCAGGCAGTGAACCACAGCATTCTAGTCATTTGAGGATTTGTCTTTTAACTAAGCCAGTTGTGCCCCCAAGTATATTCAGTTTGATCCGATGCCTGCACTCAAGTATCGCCCTGATGTCGAGAACGTTTCTGGTCGCCATAGGCGCGGCCCACCGCCTGCCTTGTTTTGCGTGAAATGAGTCACAGTTGAAATACAGTATCAGAATGACCGTCTGTCATAAGTGTGTAATGCTACTTACCATCAGGGTTTGGCTCTTGGATGGGACAGAAGAGCCCGCAAATTGGGTTTGCATTTTATGCCCCACCCGGCCGATATCGAATTCTTTTCTCCTTGTTTGCTTGGTTAAACGTGGGCTCTCCGCTTGCGTATTGGTTCGAAATATCAGTAAGAATTGGAGTCTTGGTCTCTTCATCACGAGTCCTAGTCAGTGTCAGGCTACAAGGGTCCGAAAAAGATACTGAGATCCAGGACCGTGAGCTCCTTGCACATGGGTTTAGATTTCCAACAAGAATTGGATCTCGGCCTCTTCCTCATGACTTCCAGTCAACGTCAGGTTTCAAGGGCCTAATGGAAACGCCGAGATGCAGGAAACTTTTTGGGCCTCGCCGAAGTTGTCAGACGGCAATAGATGGGCGAAACTATCCCCGGCAACGTTATATCTAGGTACTGAGAGCGACAAAGGACAAACATGCTGGAGTCGCCGACCTCTCGGGGCCTGTAGTGGTCTGCGAGATGGAGAACCATGGATACAGCGGTTATCGAAGAAGCAAGGGCGAAAGAATTTCGATATCTACAATATCACAAGTGTCCAAGGGTTTCCAGGGTCGTCCGGCCGTATGGTTTAGTACCAATTGGCCGAAACGAGAATGGTGGGAATAGTCTGAACTCCGACCACTCCGACCATTGCTTCAATGTCGATACCATGTATGAAATGATAAGATGTGATCAGTTGAAAGTGTATTGGTCTCGTAGATCCCATGACCTTGGAAAGGTTCAACAGACTAAGTAAAATATGTCTCTTAGACTTGAGCCTCGGCCCAGGAGACAAAAGCCAGGAGAAGGTAATTGAATTATCGCGAGCGTGTACAGCTTATAGCAATGGCAATATCATTCCTCAAAGGAGACCACTTCTCTATCAGCTAGATTATCCGAATATCAAACTCGTTCTCGGACCACTCAGAGACCAAATGAGAACCCTTCCTCGGGCCAAAAATCTACGGACCGTGTGGAGTGCCATTCCGGTGAGAACTGGTCCCTTTCGTGTTGGATGAGGCTACCATATTTGTGTATCATTTGGATCTGGTTTCACCTGGTCATAATTAACAACACGGAAGACATAAAAAAGAAACCATGATCCCGGCATCTAAAGAGTAAAGAACCCTGAAAATCAGAACGCGGACCCCGAAGAAGAGAGGTAAGCAGGACCTCCCTTGCTTCGCACTGGAAAAGTCGATACCGATGTACCTGAACAAAATGATGAGACAATCATGCCCGATGACAGGCAGGACCCTTGTTCCTTGATCGAGAATTGATATTCGGAGATTTGATGGCGCGGAGTAGAGGGTCAAGGTAAGATATCATGGTGATGAAAATGTCCAAAGAAATGTTTGCACCGTCAGTCCCTTGCAGTATAGCCGAACGGTAGGTGACACGGCGTACGGTGACATGCTATTAGTTCATCAATCCTGGTTTTTCCTATTCTGTAGCCAATATGACCCCACAATACACGGAATAATAAAGTCAACTCGTGTGGGGATTCCATGTGGTTTCCTCTCGATCGGTACCAATGCGTTATGGTGGCCGTTCTAAAGAATGCTGGCGGCAGTCCCCAGGCGACCTCGGCCGACTTTGGGGCCAGAGCAGGTAATCCTGTCCAGTCCAATCCAGATCACCGGGTTCCCCTACTTGGACATTGTTTGCCTCGCATTGCCTAGATACCAGCACCTCTGTGATCTTCTCTCTAGTCTCTTTATTCTTTTATTCCTTCAGGAAAACGCCAAGCCGAAAAGACGCGACGCTTACCACCACGATTTACAATAGCAACGTTATTCTCGTTTGCTACGAAAACGCCACCGAGCGCTTCGGCGATGTTACCCGGCAAGGGGTGGACGAGCAAACATGAAAAATTGTAGTTCGGGGCCGAGACGAGTCAATCATTTTCTGGGCAAAATTCCTCATTCTGCTCGAGATGAAATGGGAAATCACGATTGAGCACAGATTCATCGGCTTTCGGTCATGACGACCGCCGGATTTCAGCAGAGCAGCATACCCTGGCTCCTGGGCACATGAGGCTGAACGCACCTGGCATTCAGCACAAGCTGCCCGGAGGGTCTCCGCGAGACTTTGCAGCGAATTATTCGCCAGTATTGCTCGCTAATCGATGCTATAAGCAATCACGCTTTTCGAGAGAGGCAGTCAGGGGTCCAGAAAAAGTGGCGGCGGAAAATTCACGGAGACGCTGTGTCGGTACTCGACGGCGTCCACTCGTATTACCTCAAAGTGTCGAGTATTCGGAAGGATATCCCGGCCAGCAGGGATACACTATACATGGCATGTGTAGAGAGGCCCAATCAATCGTTTCTGGATGACTGGGTGGACGCCCACAACAACTCGAGGGAGCTGGCTGGCTTGGGTAGTTTGAGCCTGATTCTTTGCTTTTTTCCCCTGCTGCGAGCTGCAGTGTGTATATGCAGTTGATTATTACCGGTCACCTGGAACCAGAGCATATAAGTGACAGCCGGGGGACTATCAAGTCTCGTGTCTTTCATCTCGTACTCGAGTGAGTCGTTCCATCTTCTTTCTCGAAGCATTTTTTCTACAAATCAGGTTCCAAGTCTTATATAAAAGTCATTTTTCTAGTCATCAACCATTTTCCATGGCAACTGCTGCAGATGGTGCCAAAGGGGCTCACCAGGCCGAGCCCGTGGATATTTCCATCATCAAGGAACCCGCAGACTTAGGCGCCGTTCTTCCTACTTTGAAGTATCTCAATGCCGGACTCCCGTCGTTGGCTACCGACAGCGACGATGCCCGATCCGACATGTTGCAGGCAGCCTGGAAACTCGTCTTGTCGCTCGAGACACCTCGCGAGACTATGATCAGGCACTGCTGGGCTCAAGTAAGGAATAATAGACAGTCCACTCATACAAACTCGTTCTCTCAGTCTTTACTCACATGATTTCCTTATAGTCTGGTGTTGTTGCCGCACTGAATACCGGGACAGTCTCGGGATTGTGGCTCGCAATGGTACAGAATGGAGACAGACCTCAGACAGTAAAAGAATTGGCCACTGCAACTGGGATGGACTCTGTCCTTCTTGGTAAGTTTTACTTCTTCTGATGTTCAAAGAATTCAATTTACTGATTATCTTATTATAGCACGTCTCATGCGTCACCTCGCCTCCATGCAATATCTGGTACAAACAGGCACAAACGAGTACAAGACAACCAACTTTACCAAGGCCATGGCCCACGAGCTCATGGGCGACAGCCACATCGCCATGTTAGTATTGATATAATAACGCACACGACATATAAAGGATGTTGACTGACCTCCCCTTTTCGGAAATAACAGGTGTTCCGGCACGAGCGCGGGCGCCTACCAGTTCCACGAGTTCGCCGCTGAGACCAAGTTCAAGAACCCCGTCGACTCGCACAACACGTCGATGCAGCGCGCGTACAAGACGGACCTGGACATGTTCCAGTGGCTGCAGACCATCGGCTACGGCGAGAGCTTCAACAACCACATGCGGGCGTACGCGCAGGGCCGGCTGCGGTGGATGGACCCGGCCGTGTACCCGGTGGCGGAGCGGCTGATCGCGGGGGCCGACACCGAGAGCGCCGACGCGCCCTTCATGGTCGACATTGGCGGCGGCGTCGGCCACGACCTGGCCGCGTTCCGGGCCCGCCACCCGTCGCACCCGGGCCGGCTGGTCCTGCAGGACCTGCCGCAGGTCATCGGGCAGATCCGCGAGCTGGGCGGGGAGATCCTGCGGATGGAGTACGACTTCCACACGCCGCAGCCGGTGCGCGGGGCGCGGGCCTACTTCATGCACTCGACGCTGCACGACTGGCCCGACGACGTGTGCGGGCCCATCCTGCGCAACATCACGGCGGCCATGAAGCCGGGGTACAGTCGTCTGCTGATCAACGAGAACGTCATCCCCGCCAGCAAGGCCCACTGGGAGATGACGGCCCTCGACATGGTCATGCTCACGCTCTTCTCGGCCAAGGAGCGTACCGAGGACGACTGGCGGGCCCTGCTGGGCGCCAACGGGCTGCGCGTCGTCAAGATCTGGCAGGGCGCCAGGGCCTGCGAGAGCCTGATCGAGTGCGAGCTGGCGGCTGATGGAGAGCCGATGGTAGAGGATAGCAAAAGACAAGTCGAAGACATGGTAGACTCTGAGCCAGCAGCAGTCAAGCCTGTCGTTGAAAAAGAAGTGGCCGAGCCGGAGCTGACAATCGAGCAAGTCGGGCATTGGATGGTCGAAGTTGAGCCAGTAGTCGAAGAGCCAATGAACGAGGCTGAGCTGACGATCGAGCATGACGGGCTCGGTGAAATGGTCCAAGTTGAGCCGGTGGTCGACTGTGCAATCATCGAGGCTCAGGCCCTGATTCAGTCCGAACTGGTAGATGCCCAGCATCTCATCGAGTACTATCATCTACCCCATGATGCGTCGACTCGGGATCAGAAAGGACCCGGCGTACAGTGTGAATCTCAGCTACAGTGAAGCTCGAAATTAGGGCAGGGGGTGGAAGCAACAGAAGACCAAAAACAAAAATAAAACAAAAAAGGAAGGCGCGGGATTAGGAGTTATTTGTTTCTTTGCATTTTCTCTCCTTTTCCACTACATAATTCGGTCGGCGTAGAGACAGGGGAACATTTATACAGAATATATTACAATTGATAGCAGAAATTGCCTGTACCAACGTCTTTTTGGGAACATGCGACTGTGTTGCGTAATTCGCTGCCGCCGTCGAAAAAAGTCGTGCAATCTCTAAGATATTGCCCTGTTCATCCCTTGCTCATCCTCACTGGGCACCCTCGGCAGCCTCCTTGGCCTCCCGCAGCTTCTTGAGGCGCTGCTGGTTCCGCTTGCCGAGGATGCGCAGCGTGTTGTCCCTCTCAATGTCGCTCATCTCGGCCCAATTGGAGATGCGGCTCATGGTGCCGTCCGTGTTGACGACGAGCGGGCCCATGTGGTCGAGCCGCACGCCCTCGCCCCCGACGTCGAGGCTGATGGTCTTGTTGTCCCCATCCTGCCCGGGCTCCGGCAGCGGGAGTGGCTGCTTGTCTGACGACGCCGACGAGGTCTCGGAAGACTGCGCGGTTCCTTGTGCTGCTGTCTGCTGTGCCGGCGTCCCCTGTTGTTGGCCGCCGGAAGGAGCTGATGCCATGGCTCTGTGCTGGGCGCTGCGGAGTGTGTATGGGCTGATGCGAGGTATAGCGCCAACTCTCAAAAGATTGCGGTTTGCCAGGAAGGATTTCATTGATGGTTGTGTCGTGATGTCGTTGGAGCCACAGAAGAGACACTGTGCTTGTCCTTCCTGGTGAACTCGAGCGATATTTTGAGATGGCTTGATGAGAGGAGGGACCGACACTACAGTGTTTCGTCCAAAGCTTGGTTTTGTGTCTCCTTGTGTTTTATAGGGACAGTCCGGGATGTTTTGGCTGTGAAATGAGAATTGATGTCGATGTTGAATGGGTCTGCGTCGTCTAGTCGCGAATTTTCCAGAAGCCTTCCAGAGTACAGTGCTGCTTATGGTTCGGCGCACATGGTACTCGGTGGTTAGTGGCTGGCTGGCTGTATCTTTAGTGTATTCACCTACTGATCCACGTGCTACATCCTGACATGACAAGTATATTTGGTAGAAGACTGCACTACACAATCACCACTCGCTTTGGGTCGGAAATTTGAAGGAAAGTCAGTACATGACCGGGGAATTGAGTATTGGTCTTACTGGAAAGTTGATCGCTAGCAAATCAGGCGGGCATCTTATCAATACTCCAGCCACTCTCTATGATCCCCCACCTCCCAACCTATCTCACGACAGGCCGTGAGACGAGCAATAACCAGGACCGGGACCAAATCACAACTTCACCATGGGGGCCGTTCATTCAAAGCTCAAGACTTTGAGCCTCGCCGTCAAGGCGCTTCTCATGGTCAATAAGCAGTTTCAAGAAGTCCTAGAGCGCGTCAAGCAGCCACCGGGCCTGCCGGTCCGGAATCCATCCCCGTCGTACTGGCTCGAGGACCCACCGCACCCGGAACTAGTAGAGATGCAGTCGCCCGAGCTGCCGGGCCGCGCCGATATTGTCATCGTCGGCTCCGGCATCACAGGCGCGGCCGTGGCGAGGTCGGTTCTGCAGACGGGCGCGGTGCAAGGTGACGGCAAACAGGGCCGCCGAGTGGTCGTGCTCGAGGCCAGGACGCTGTGCTCCGGCGCCACGGGCCGGAACGGCGGCCACATCAAGTCGTCCCCGCAGGAGCTGTTCGCCCGGCTCAAGGGCAGCCTCGGCCCGGAGCGCGCGGCGGCCGTCACCAGGTTCCAGCTCGCGCACGTCAAGGTCCTGACGGAGCTGTGCAGGGCCGAGGGCTGGGACGCGGCCGAGTGCCGCGAGGTCGAGACGGTGGATCTGTTCCTCGACACCGAGGATAGGGATCACGTCTTTGAGCAGGTGCGGGATCTGAGGGAATGGGTGCCGGAGCTGGAGATTGAGACATATGACGCGGCCGCTGCTCAGAAAGTAAGTCCATCAATTGATGAAATCCATATCTTGAACAGCTCTGGCTGACTATGAGCAGAAATTTGATGTCAATAACTTTATTGTTGGAGCCATCTCATATACTGCAGGCGCTCTCTGGCCATATAGATTTGTTTCCAGCGTCTGGCGAGATCTACTGAACAGGTTTGGCGAGAGTTTATCAATCGAAACCAGAACGGCAGTCACGGACATACAGGTTGGAGCTGCCGGACGCCCGGCCTACAAAATTGAAACGTCCCGAGGGACTATCGAATGCGACCATGTTGTCCACGCGACGAATGGCTTCGCCACCCAATTTGTCCCGGGCCTGCGCGGCAAGGCGACCAGCCTCCTGGCGCACATGTCGGCGCAGAGGCCGGGCAAGCAGTTCCCCGACTACGACGGGTCTCGCTCGTGGTCCGTCATCTACAGCAAGTCGTCGTTTGACTACATCACGCAGCGCCCGACCGTCGGCGGCGTGCCCGGGGACATCATGCTCGGCGGGGGGTTCGACCGCAGTCGCGACCAAGGCCTGAGCGTGGTGGGACGGTACGACGACAGCAGTGATGCTATTGACGCGCTCACCGTGAACCACATCGGTAACATCTTTCCCACCGTATTCTCGCCGCATTGGGGCGACGACCAAGAGGGCGGCAGGATCAAAAAGTACTGGGCTGGCATCGTGGCTCTGACCGGCGATCTCCTCCCTTTTGTGGGCAGGTTGGATCCCAAACTGACCCAAAGACGACCACGCACGGCGAAGAAGTCCGACGGCGTTGATGCTGGAGAATGGATCGCTGCGGGTTTCTGTGGCGATGGGATGGTGTGGGCTTGGCTGTCGGGCACGGCATTAGGGGCCATGATCACGGGCAGCGACGACGAGAAAGTACCGGCCACTCCCGGCCGTCCAGGCGGGATGGTCAAGGACTGGTTTCCTCATGAGCTCCAGCCTACCTTGAAAAGGGTACAGAAGGCTGACGTAACGAACATGATGGACTTGATGTTTTGAAATTAATGTCGAGAGTAAGTATCAAGACGTAATTATGCCAACTTTGCAAGTGTCGCTCATATTATGACACATGTCACTGCCTTTGTGCCAAAGACATGCTGCTCTTGGCTGTTTTCTGCCTGCAAGTCTCAAAACTTCCAAGATGACAACAAGATAATGGCAATGTATTTGCGCATATACCACTATAAGATGGTGTTAGTTACCAGCCCATGGAATATTGCGTAAATGATGATGATAATGGAAACTTGGCACCTCGCTACTTCGCAAGGCTTTGCTATTATCAGAAATCACAAAATGGAGTTGTTCAGTATAGGTAGCTTTATATTCGTGACTCATCTTTTTATCGCAAGTCATGATAGTGGTTCTAGTAGATATACTATCTCGATATTTCGCTTATTAGCCCCAAATTCGCAATGGCCGAAGACGGGTTCTGCCCCTCCCTTCCCTTGCTCTCAGATATCCACACCTACTATGATACATAAGGTTTCGGGGTTTGTTGAACCCCTCATATGTCGATGAACAAAAACCAAACGGTCATTTGACCCAATTACTCTTGTTTCTTTTCCTTCTCGTTGCGAAGGGAGTAGACACACCAAGACGATTTAAACCTTTCCAAATCATGCCGGCTCAAAAGATCAGACTGGCGACGGCGTCCCCCGGGACCCAGGCGACGCGTAAGGAGACCCTCGCGCAGCTCGAGCGGGTCGCCCGGGTCGCGGCGGCCGGGGGCGCGGACCTGTTGCTGCTGCCCGAGGCCTACCTCGGCGGCTACCCGCGGGGCGCCGACTTTGGCTGCAAGATCGGCTTCCGCACCGATGAGGGCCGGGACGAGTACCTGCGCTACTTCCGGGACGCCGTCGACCTGGGCGATACCGTCGGCGGCGGGGCCGGCGCCGGCGACGCCTGGGTCCAGAGGCGGCTGCCTCCCACCGACAGTGTCGACAAGGAGTCCGGAGCGGGAGGCCACCGGCGTGGCGACGGCACGCGGGAGGAGCTCGAGCGCATCGCGAGGGAGACGGGTGTCTTCATCGTGACCGGGCTGATTGAGAAGGCCGGAGGAAGCTGTAAGTGAAATGACTACTGTATGATGAGGTTTGATCTTTGACCACATATAATAGTGTATTGCTCTGCTGTGTACGTCTGCCCGAAGCTGGGAACTATTGGAAAGAGGAGAAAGACCCAACCGGTAAGTAACTTTGAGTCGCAAAACTGCTTCACGATGTATCCAAGAACAACAAGGGCAGAGTTTCGGGAAAGTGAGCATGCGCTCTAAATGTTCGGAGTGCCAACATTTCCGAGAAGCAATTGGAGCCATGAGCTGATGGCTTTGCACCGAGAGAGGAAACACACCTTCATCATACTAGTCTCTGTTCCCAGCATACTGCTAACTGCTTACAGACTGCCACTGAGCGTCTCGTATGGGCACAGGGCTCACCAGCGACCCTGAAAGCCGTGAGCACCACGATCAAGGGCGTCAGACTCAACATTGGCGCGGCGATATGCTGGGAGAACTACATGCCTCTGTTGAGACAAGCACGTATGTCTATACCTCGTGACTTCAAGTCATGAAACAGATCGGTCTGACCTGATTTCTTTTGAATAGTCTACCAGCAAAACATCAACCTGTACCTGGTCCCCACCGCCGACGGCCGCGACGCCTGGCTGTCCACCATGCGCACGATCGGCCTCGAGGGCAGATGCTTCGTCGTCAGTTCCAACATGTGCGTCCGCAACAAGACGTCCGAGCAGGCCGCCACCACCACCACTACTGCCGCCGCCCTCCCCGCCACCGCCAACACCAACGGAGACGGCATCGCCCAGGACCCCGTGGTAGCCTCCGGCGAGCCCGTCAACGGGATCCCCGAGACGCACCCGCGCGGCGGCGGCCGGCGCAACTCGTGCTACACCGAGGAGGGGTTCGAGATCGCGCTGCCCGACGGCTCCGAGGGCGTCGGCGGCGGCCCGGCGGCGCACTCCCGCACGGCCGAGAGGCGCCGGTCCGTCTTCGACGAGGACGGGCACGAGATCGTGCTCTGCAGCCGGGACGGCGCGGGCCAGACGGTCATCGAGGAGGAGGCCCAGCAGCAGCAGCAGCAGCAGCAGCAAAACGGCATCCCCGCCAAGAAACCTCAGCAGACCGGAAGCTCCTCCTCCACCACCACCGCGGGGTTCGTCTCCCGCGGCGGCTCGTGCATCGTCTCGCCGTTCGGCGACGTCCTGGCCGGCCCGCAGTGGGAGGACGACGAGGGCGTCATCTACGCCGACGTCGACTTTGACGACTGCGTCCGCGGCCGCCTCGACCTCGACGTCGGCGGCAGCTACTCGCGGAACGACTCGTTCAGGTTCTCCGTCGACGGGCTCGAGTTCGACCCGCTGCCGTACTACTGAGGTTTCCGTGATGGAGTTTTGTCTTGTTGCTTCCCCAGCTTGGTATGCAGATTGTGATGACTGACAATTCTATTTGGCAAGCCAATGTTTACATGTACAAGAGTCCATGGGAAGAAAAATTGTATTTATTCTGTACCTTTGTAAAAACTCTTAAGTGGACAAATAACATTTTCAAAGCAGTTCCTCAGCTCAAGCGACAAGATGCAGAGAAAGTCGAAGTCGGTCATGTGAAAGGCGATGAATATTTTGCAATATATGAAACAGAGTAGCCCAAGATTTGGCCATGTAACCACCCATTACAGAAACAAGAGATCAAAACAAAACGGGTATCAATTTATCATTAACTAGTTGTGGTTTCAATCGCTCAAATCCCCATCCCAGCCATGCCAGCAACCTGTCTAGGCTCATTCCTTGCTCATCATTCCTGAATATTCATAACTCACAGACCGCCGACAGCGGAATCTGCTATCTTTGCCATATGTCTCGAAAAAGATTCATCGCCGTTGGTGCTATTCCATGCCGCGGAAGTCTCCGTGGCAGTGTGGCGCTGTCATGGCCCTACTCCTTCTCTTGAGTCTTCTCCAGGCCAACTGGTCCAGCACCAGGGTCCTTTTCAGCAGCGGTATTCTTCTCGGACACTTCGAGAGGGCTTGCAAGAGGACTGGTGATTCCGATTACACTTCCGTTGATACTGTCGGCTCTTCCGTGTCCAAATAGTCCACTGCGCACGCTGGCTCCGTCGCCGGCAATGCTCTGTTTGGTGTAGAGGCTGTTTCTTTCACTTGGTAGAGCGGCAGCGATGCCCGTTGTCGAGTACATGCTGTTTCGCTCATTGTTGGCCGCCATTCTCGATGTTGTCTGATGTAGGGCGGGAGTGGCTGGCACACCATCCATATTGGAGCTGAGAACACTCAAGGGCAAGCTTTCGCGAGAGCCTCCCCAAATAGAGGATGGGGCCATGGCTCGGACCGAGGCATCCGTATCAAAGGACCTTCGTCTTCTTCTCTTGCTCGAGGAAGCCAGCGTGAGTATGGAGGCGTTGTCCGATAGTAGATTGTTCGCAGTGGCCATGTGATAAGTGGTTGGGTTTGCCGTGCCAGAAGTTCCATGAGGGGCCAGGTGTGCCGGGATGGCAGAGGCTGGCGACGCCGTCGGAAATGGTTGACTGAACTGAATGTTTTGCGAGTTGCTGTTGTGGTGGGATGATGCCTGGTTCTGGTTCTGGTTCGGATTGACAGCAACAGACTGGATAGTGGTCAGAGTGGTGGTGAGAGACCGCACTGAAGGCGCTGGCGACGAGAAGGTGCTGTCCCCTCCAATTCTGCCATTGGCAGTCCTGCTGGTGCCTGCTATGGAAGAAGTCATGTGTGACGGTGCCATGATGGACTGGCAAGCTTCGCCATCGGTACCGGCGACGGAGAGGCCGCCGGCGGTCGGTGGAGCAGCGCCATCGACCGAAGACTGGAGGGACGTCTGGCTCCGGCCCTCAGATAGATTTGTCGTCACGCCCGTATGTGTAGTAGAGAGCGACGGCTGGCTGTGGTGATGGGGCGGGGCGATGCGCCCTGACTGCGGGTAGGGGTTGTTCTGCTTGGACGGCTTCCTCTTGGACTCCTTGGAAACGTGATCGCGTTTCGGGTGGTGGTGCTTGTTGGCATCGGAAGAGGAGGAACCGTTCTTGAAGTTTGCGAGCTTCTTGACCCAAGTAGAAAACGGGCGCCTACGACCCGAGCGCTCGTGGTGGTCTAAAAGTCTCGTTAGCACCATGGCTCCGGGCACGACTGGGCAGCGTTCTGTTTTCGACAAGAGGGAGTAGTGGGATGGGGGATCATGTGCTTTTTTAGATTACCTACCGCTCGCAAGAACTGTCTCGGCCATTGCCATGTGTGTGTTCCGTCTGGGAGGTATCGTATACAGCAGCTGGTGAGACGCGGGCAGGGTCAATGCAGCGGCGACAAGTGCTGGCTGGATATTAGGTTATGCTTGACGGTCGGCGACAAGGACCGGGGCGAGGAGGAGGGCGACAGACGTTAAGGCTGTGTGGGTTTTCCGGATTATGGAGCCTCTGCAGATGCGCAATGACAAAGAGGTGCGTAAAAGTGCGTGCTTGACTAGGATGCGACCTGAGAGAAGATATGTTCGGGAGAGCGATCGTCAGGCTGGCTCTTTGGTGCGATTGTGTGTGGTATTTATAGTTGCTCCGTTCCCATCTGGCGTCTGTGAATGAACCCGCGATAATTGTGAGGTGGCGGCGGAGTGGGCAGTCGAGGCGCAAAGAACAGAATCACGGAATGCTGCTGGCAGGGCTGAGGGAGTGAATGGAAGCGCAGGCGAGAGGCAATCCGATCGATCAGTGTGCTTAATTGCGCAGCAGAATGTGTGTGTGAGAGAGATGTGGGAGGTGAAGTCTAGCCGGGATCTCACATCCACGGACGGCATGAATGAATGAATAAATGAACGATTGCCTGTCGACTTGTCAGATGCGACCCTAAGGCATCTTCAGTTAGGTTATTGTGTTAGGCAGGTCGGTAATCAAATGAAACGGTACGTAGAGGTAGTAGGTACGCTATTGCAGCGCAGCGCAGCGCAGTGCAGTGCAGTGCAGCCAGCAGCTACCGACAGCGCCAACAAAGAAACAGTCGCAGTTGCTCCGAGGCTTCAGGTCAAAGGTCCGGCTGCTGCTCTGTTGGTGTGTCAGCCCAAAAACGGGACCTCCCCCAAGCCCAGCCCAACGAGACCCCCAGAAAGAGGATCGCCCCATTTTTCAGCTCACCTTAGCTTTTAACCTTGCCCACTAAAACAGCTGATGTGCTTCGACCCCCCACAGGTGCCGAAGCCACCGAAGGCCCCTGTAGCGACGAAACATCTGCTATTCTATGGAGACCAAAGACGTCACATGCACTTTCCTTCGATAACTGAAATATTTGCCCCATCCCCGCGCATCTACTGACCTTTATCTGTCGCACGTGATGGGAAACTGCGATATGGATCATCGAGTTGCCTGTTGCATGGCCTTGGCTTCCGCGTTTTGATCGCGAATCGGCACATTGTTGACCAGATTCGTTGCTGTTGCTCGACGCACACAACGACAATTTGCTACTGTACCGTAATTGTTCCCTCTCCACCACTATCTAATCGCATAAACTCCAGAGCTGCAACTGAGGGGCGCACCTTTTTCAAACTATCTGTCGTTTCTCGCCTGAAACAACGACAACCTTTCACCTGCCGATCCACTATCACCATTTTGATATCGGTCTACATACTCGCCCTTTCAATCGAATATACGCCCGCGAGAAGCTGACAAGGACCATGATCTTCTTCCTTCGGGCCTCTCATGTCGATCAAACCACTGCCTGAAGATGTCATTGCCCAGATCAAATCCTCTACCACCATCACCTCCCTAAACGGTGTGGTATGCGGACTCTTCAAGAACTCTCTTGATGCCGGTGCAACCAAGATCACCGTCAAAATCGACTATGCGAGAGGGAACTGCTCTGTAGAAGATAATGGAGCCGGCATTCTGCCTACCGAGTTCGCCTCGGATGGGGGTCTGGGTAAACTGCATTGTACATTGGATATCAACAGAACTCTGCACCATATGACCAGGAAGCTCACCTTGCCGCAGATACTTCGCGATTCCCAGCACACCACTCTCATCACGGAAGCAGTGGAACATTTCTGGCATCGGTCGCTGCCCTCTCGCTAATGTCCATCGCCTCTCATCACCAAGACTACCGCTCCCACAACTCCGTTAAAATCCACAACTCAAAGGTTATTGCACGCCACACCCCGTCGCCCCCTGATCAACGGCTGCTTAGCTTCAGCCATGGCACTCGAGTCACGGTGCGTGACCTCTTTGGTTCCATGCCGGTCAGAGTCAAACAGAGAGCTCTGACACTGGACCGAGCTACTATGCTGAGGGACTGGGAGAATTTAAAACTCTCAATAGTACCAATATTGCTCGCTTGGCCCGGTCAGGCTAGTATCTTTATTCGCGACGGCACTGGCCAGCAGACTGCCATCTTAAGGAATAGCGAGGCTATAAATGCGGAAGTCGCAGAGAGGGCTCGACGTTCTCTGCTCCTGTCCCGCGTGTCTGGCTTGCTTTGTCAAGCTCATCTTTTCGATGATGCTGATCCGGCAACTTGGGTTGCCCTGAAAGCATCGGCCGCGCAGCTGTCTATACATGCGGCGGTGTGTCTGATACCAGTCGCCACAAAACGCTTACAATTCATCAGTATAGGCATCCAGCCACTACCTAATACCGGCGGTCAAAACGTGTTATATGAGGACATCAATCGAATGTTCGCCAATTCAAGCTTCGGTGCCGAGGAAGAACTCGGTGGTGTCACCGAGGACGAGAAGGTCCGCAGAGTCATGGACCGTGGTAACAAGCCCGAGTATACCAACCGTGAGCTGAAGAGCAAAAGAGGCATCGACAGACACCCAATGTTCTATATTCACGTTGAACTGGACGATGCAGCGTCTTACAAGGCTGGCCATGATGCAGATGAAATGCTTGACGGACGCCGAAATCACTTGCATGCCATCATTGACGTACTCAAAGCCATGATTCATGCGTTCCTGAAGAAACACCAGTTTCACCCGTCAAGTTACAAGCCCATAAGACGCAGGTCTCCGAAGCGTCACGGGTCTTTGGCACTTGAGAGCGGATCCTCCTCGAGGGACAACTCACCTGGACTCCAAGTGAGGACTGTCCCGTGGACGGTCGGCCTGCCAAATACCCAGGCTCCGTCGGATGCAGAGTCTTGTGGTAGCAAGGAGACTTCAGGCAACAAGTCACGATTTGGTGAGGGGTCGAGAATGATCAGTGGCTTACGACCGCCCGCCCTCAGCAAAGCGTTAAGCCATGAAAAGTTGACGGTCCGAAGACTTCATTCCCAGTCCATCATTGAAGATGCAGCAACTTCGCCAACGTCGCCAGCACTGTTTGATGCCAGTGGTGGTCTTTTACGGGCACCATTTCTGGAGCCCGAGAAGACGCTCGATAGTGACTGTTTTGGATCTGATGATCCTGTCTCGGCAACGAGGAAAGCTAAATCAGACGAAATTAGTGTTCACGAAGAAGCTATTCCCTGGGTAAATCCCACGACAAAGCAGAAATGCTTCGTCGACACGATGACAGGCTTTGTTAATACCCGGGCAAAGGCGGATGAGGTGCGCGAGTATGAAAGGCAGCCAAATCGACTGACCAAAAGGCTCAGAGGGCTGCGATCAGGGCTGCGATCGCCATCATCTGGTGCCCGGGGTGAGCCCAGTCCTTGGATGGAGGACTTGCTGTCGAGTTGGAAAAACCCAGTCTTTGAAGCACCCGAGCCCCCAATTCCTGTGGCGTTTGACGCATCAATGCTTGGTGACTCTGCCAGCGGCTATTTCGAGAATGGAAATTCTTGCCATCATGGTCTTGCTGAGATCCTCCCCAAGATTGAAAGTCGAATATCAAGAGAAGCGATACGGACAGCTGAAGTGATATCTCAAGTTGATCGCAAGTTCATACTTGTCAAAGTCTCGTTGAAAACGGGATTGCAAGCAGCCCATACCGAGGATGGTGCATCACTTCTGGTTATAATCGATCAACATGCAGCAGACGAACGTTGCAGGGTCGAGGATTTGATGGCGAGCTACTTTGACGCCGCCGGCGGACGGGCCAAGTCTGAAGTTTTGAACGCGTCTCTCCAATATGAGATCTCATCCCACGAGCGCTCCTTGTTCGAGCAGCATCTCTCATATTTCGACTACTGGGGTATCGGGTATAGTCTCAACAGTCTCCCTTCGGGTCCACAATTCGGCGGCCGCAAACTGCCATCATTCTTGAAAGTTTCGAGCCTGCCGCCGTGCATAGCTGAAAGATGCAGCACAGAACCCCGCCTCCTCATAGATCTACTGAGGAAAGAGGCGTGGAAACTCGACGAGACGGGTCGGAATCATGGTCATCTGCCACGGCCAGGCGCCGCGACTTCGTTTGGTGAGCGAGGCTGTGAGAGACAACACTGGCTATCGAGACTTCACGGCTGTCCTAGAGGAGTTCTAGACATGATCAACTCAAGGGCATGCCGGAGCGCAATCATGTTCAACGATCCTCTTTCTGTGGATGACTGCAAGGCTCTGCTCGCGCGATTAGCAGAGTGTGCATTCCCTTTTCAATGTGCCCACGGGCGACCGTCAATGGTACCTCTGGCTGATATGGGCAACCAAGGGGTCGATGAGGCGGACACGGGCAGTTTCGGCAAGCAGTTTAGGACTTGGCAGGCGAGAACCAAAGAGCGACGTTCTTGAGGGTACCGAGTACAGTGCTTTTCCATTTGAGACGTGTTTCTGATAGGCGTTGTTGGAATATGATAGATATATACCCTATAGATGTGTTTTTAGTTGCAGAGCTTGTCATGTTGAGTCTTGACAACCGAGTCATCAAAGCCACGTAGGTTAGTTAGCCAATGTGACCTATTCTTGTCAATAAATACGGTACCTGAAGCTAGCGGAAGGCTAATGTCTGCGATCTCAGATTCACAGCGACTTGGCGAGTGGGTACTAGCCGTTTCCGTTCACCTCATGACGATCCACCGTGGTAGCGCGGCAAGTGTCAGGCTCGAAATTTGATGCATCGCTTTTCGTGCCGTCAAGAATTGATTGAGCAAATCGATTCAGCAAAGGAGTCGCCCTGGAAGAACAGGCGAACATGGGTTGCCGCGGCTGGCATCTCTAGATGGGGGAGACACAAGTCAGCAGTGGCACCAACCAACCCCAGCCTGCGGAAGGCGCATAACATTACCAGCATAGGCGCGGAACACAGCCTCTTTTTATTCACTCGGAATGGGATTCCTGATCTCGCCCATCCGAATTCGAAAAAGTCGAGAGCCAACCACGGACCAGAGGAACCCTTGCCAAGGCTCTGGAGAGTGCCCCGACATGGGTTAGCTGTCGATCTGAAATATATTGTCCACACCTCACCCGCGTTTCACCAGGCGCTGCGTCATTGCTGGGCTAGGGGTCTCCTAAAATGGAACATTTCAACCTTTTTTTTTTTTTTGGGGGGCAGGTCCCCTCCTTCGAGGTGTAACTGTTTGTTAGTGTAAAACCAGATTCCCCATTCGTATTGAATATCTACTGCTACGAGGCAGATGACTCCAGCCTGACTTTCACTCTTCTTTGTCTTTCTACGAAATCATCGGCATCTTTTGCTTCGTTCGCCTTTGTTGTCCCCTCGCTGTTTTGGCGTCGCTTTCCGGTCGCGAGACCCTCGCAGTGTAGAATCATGGCGGACAATTGCACGTCGCCTCCGGCTGAGGCCGCCACCGATGCAGGCGTCGCCGGTATGGGGGTAAGTCAGCTCTACGATTTCTTTTGTGGTGCGCCCGCAGCCGGGTTTAATGAGCATCGCACAAGGTTATACAATCTTGCCTTTCAAAGTATACGAATACGTCTAGCAACTGAGGACTTGCGGGTCTGTCTAGTATAAGACAACCGGGGCCATCAAGAAGCGGAAGCGCCGTCGCGAAGACATGGGCAGCGACCATATACAGCCTCGTGTTGATGGCCTTGCTCGCTTCAACGCAGCAATGATTCAAATGGTCAACGACAATCAGAAGAATGCTAACGTTCCGCCTCAATCCAACAGGTCCTGTTGAGTTTCATCTTTACGGCGGCCATCGCTCTCGTCATCTCCACCTCGCTCGTCTTCCAGGAGCAGTTCGGCAAGCGCACCAAGCCCTCGGTCGTCCGGCGGAAGCTGCTCAATTCGTACTCGGATCAGCAGATTCTGACGGGCGTCGGCATCCAGTGCGTCGGCCTGGTCAAGATGCACGTCATGATCCCCTACCACTTCTTTCTTATATGGATGCTATCACTCCTGTCCATGGCCGTGCACAACGCCACCCTGTTGGCTCTGGTCCACGATTTTCGCCGCGACTGGTAGGTTCTGGCCGTTTCTTGCTGCGCTTTTCTGCGACTAATTGTGTCGTGACAGGGTTCTGCGCTGGCTGAGACAGTTCCTCATGTTTGTCAACCTGGCGCTCAGCTGCGTGTACGGCGGCTTCGTGCTCAAGGCCGTGCAGACCAACCTGACCGACTCGACGCTGCCCATCTCATGCGTCTGGGACCCCGACGCCGACACCTCGGGCAGCGGCAGCGGGTCGACCAACGTCGGGCTGTCGTACTTTGGCACCATTGCCGTCATCGCCGTCAACGCCGTCATCTTCATCCTGGCGACCTGGTACCTGCACTCGCGGGACCAGAAGTTCTACCGGATCACGCAGATCGTCGGGCTCGTGCTCATGTCGGCCAGCGCCGTCGGCGCCACGGTGCGCGTCGCCGTGCTGTCGCAGGCGTTCGGCCAGCCCTCGGTGCCCCTCGCCGACGAGGGCGAGAAGTCCTGGAGCTTCGGCACCCTGCTCTCGCTCATCCTGCTCATCCTGCCGCTCATCTCCGTCGTCGAGATCCTCCGCGGCGAAGTCCGCTGCGCGCCGCCCGTGCCCGACGACAGCGATAAAAGCAGGCTGCTGGGCGGCGACGACAACGAGCTCCACCCCTTCCAGCCGAATCCGTTCTGGGGCGGCCAGGCACAGATGGGCAAGAGGTAGATTACCGTCGGGTTGGGACCGTTTGATGTCTGGGAAATAATTTGTGCTTGTGGGCGTCTATAGAAAGTGAAAAGCGCCCAAATTCGAGGGCTACATAGCAAGGAGATATTTGAGGACGAGAATACGGCGTTTTACGAGATACGATGATACCCCCCGAAACATTTTTCGAAAGCAAATACAGGTCATTTATACAAACATGCACGCAAATCCTTCGTCCCAGCCTGGGCTGCCTCAGGCACAAACTACGTGACCAGGTAGAGGGGAGACCTTGTAGGTCCAGCTAGTGGGCAACGTTTCAACGCTCAGCCTCCTGGTATCTGGCATAGTGGTTTCAAAGACTGCAAGGCCGAATACACACACAGGGGGTTTGATTCCCTGTGCGGCCGATGTCCTCGGGCCCCTTGGGTTTGGGGGGTTCTCACTGCAACAACGCGAGTCCTTAAAAGTGATCAACAATTGAGCTGGTTTACCAACACCAAATGGGAACTGAACTTTTTTTTTTCCAATAATTAGCTGCATATCAATTGCAAATATGCTGGACAAGAAGCACGGGGATGAACAAGGTGACTTCGGAAAGAATCTTTTCGCAATTTTTCCTTGGCGATGGGGATTTTGGCATCAGGAACACCAATCCATTTGATGTGAGTGCCGGGTACCAGAGTCGAGTCGAGGTACTTGGTGGGATGTCCGACTTGCAGAAACGCTGGATCCAGCGGCCTCAACAATGTTTACTCAGTGATCTGATCGATAGATCTAGCCAGCTTGCTGTCGGCGCGAGACAAGGCTTGACAAAGACTCATTTTGGGGTCCCTCAAACAATAGAAGAAGACTTGCCAATTGTGAAATTTCTTTGTTCGTGGACTATATAATACCTATTGACTTCGAAATGGCACATGTCTTCCTCAGGAAAATAAAAGTAAAACCCGATTCATCGACTCGGTTCTACTACCACGTCTGCCAAAAACTCGGCATGATCTCTGAGCTATTGATGTAAGTATATATAAAGATTCCTACCTACCCATCCCGTAAGCATACCAAACAAATAACATATTTACATCATATCCAAAGACAAGAGAAAAACATAAACATAAACACACACACACACACACACACACACATCAACAGGTAACCCCAATCTCCAACGAGATGAGACCGCTGACAATCCCAAAAGACAAATCGCCCAACCCCTGGATGAAAACCCGCCTCCGCGTCGAGTTCCACCACGACGGGGGCGTCCGAGAATACACGCACTGGTTCACCACGTCGGCCGTCCTGGCCGCCGACCTAGTGTACCCGGCCGACCTGTTCGTGCTGCTGCTGCCCTTTGCGGACGACCTCGGGCTCGACTGGGACTGCGGCCTGTACGGCCTGTACGTGGACGAGCGGGGCGGTCGGCAAAAGTCGTCGGCGCCGCTGCTGTGGGGCGAAGAGAGGCAGAAAGTGCTCGGCGGGAACTTGACTCCCGAGGGCCAGGTCAGGATTGACGGGCTGGACAAGGCGCAGTTCAAATGGATGCTGCGCCGGATGGCGGCGCGGGATTGGAGGGATGTCATCTTGATCAAGGAGGCAAAGGGAATGCACAAGAAGTCGGTTGAGTTGAAGAAGGATCTCTGGGAGGCCATGGACGGCATGTCGAATCTCTCCGTGTCGGGCTCGGACGCCGGCGAAGACTCATCGGGGGCAGACGAGGGAGAGCTCAGGGGGACTACGAATGGCGTCTCGAAGCTCAAGTTGTCGGATCGAAAGCGTCGTAAAAGGCAGAAGCAAAAACAAAAATAAGCTCCGGTAGCCATTGTATTGAAATTGTAGAACTATAAAAGAAAGAAAAAGATGGTGACACAGACATTTGGTTGAGGTATATAAACAAGTAGCCCGGCGTATAGGACTCGATGGCTGTCGACGGACTCTAGTAAGTCAGACTTGTTCTGCCTTGGGAGAATCAATTCCAACAACATGAGTGAAAACAAAGCGATTCATGATGTTTTCTGTAAGATTAAGTAAATAACGCAACACCGGCCGTTCCTCCGTGCAACCACCGCCAACAGATATCTAGGCAACACAGACCACATATGCTCTTCAGTGATGTCTCTCGTTCGCCGTCTTCTCACTTCTCCTGTGGTGCCTTTTGTGGGAATGCTCGTCTCGTGGGGAACTTCCTTCGCGGTCGTCCTTGCTCGACTCGCTCGTTACCGCGAGGTTCGAGTGCTTGTAGCGGTGTCGATGAGAAGACCGTCTCTCGGGCTCGCGTTCTGGCCTCGAGGGCGCCGTGGATCCCTGGGAGTATGATATATTAGCGATGGTGCTGATGTGAGGCAGATGGGCACATGTGCGAATATACATTGCAATGTTGTCTTGCAAGTGTATGGCCCTTATATTAAATAGTGCATTGCAGAAGGGCCACAATGGGTAGGGAGATGAGGAAGAGAACTCACTGTGAAGACCTTATTCTCGGCGGCGTTTCTATCACTGTCGCTCCGGTGAACACGGCTGCCGTTCCTGTTTTCCAAGTCCCGGCGGGCCGGACCTACATCCATATTCGAGCTATGCCGACGCTCGGGATTGGGGCGTTCACCCAGGCGGCGCATATCGGCACCCGTCAAACAAGAACGCTGGCGCCATGTTATGTCTTCCGGTCCGTCAGTCTTTTCGTCGGAGACGGCAGGCCCGTACTCCACCATTGGTGACCTGGAGCCCGAGATGGGCGAGTACCTCGGGGGTGTGTAGACGGCGCTCGAAGAAGGCGAAGAGCTCGAGGCACTCCTGGAGATGTTGGGACTGGACGTACGGCCATCCGTGCTAAGCCGTAAGCTGGGGTCCCGACTGAAGGAGACCCGTTTCACGGGACGCTCGCTCGGCGACGAGGGCGGCGGGTCTTTGATCGTTGGGAAGGGTGCCGTCGACAAGGGCTGCAACCGGCCGGCTGGGCTGTTTGGACATGATATATAGGGCAGAGACATACGAGCTCCGTTCTTGCTTGGCGAATCGGAGCCGCCAGACCGCGAGGGACGTCTGGAGTCCGAAGTACGCTCAGTTCTGCGATCCCGAATGCGGACCCATTCGTTCGAACCAGAGCTATCTCCAGAAACAAAGTCGACCCCGGTCGCGTGTGGCATTCTTGGCATGGATCGTCTGTTCGTGTCGTGCTGGCCATATCCTCTCGTACGTTCGTCTTGCACAGAGTATCCGGGGCTTGGCAGACCGAAATAATCATCAAATTCTCTGCTCCGTCTGCTGGTGCTGGATGATGTATACTGGTATTCCCTGGACACGTGCGTTGGCATCTTCAAGTCGACCATCAACATTTCGAAAGCATCGTCCAAGCGCTTCCTCAGTTCCGGGTCGTGCTTCATAGGCCGATATGCTTCCGGGATCGTCTTGAGGATGCCCTGGGCGCTGCCGTTAAGCTCAACTACGTCCATGGCCAGGGGCAGATCCATGAATATCCGGTCCAGTCTGCGAATCTCCTCGTTTGGGTATGCCAGGACGCATATTGCCAGGTAGCGAGCGAAGCCGTTCAGGCTCAGCGCCGGGACCCGCGGCCGGCTGTAGCTGTCTTTCTGCACGAGCAGGTGCTCGCACTGGAGGCGATCGTAAAAGTCTTCCAAACAGTCGTTGACATCACTCGCTTTCGAGGTAAAGATATCTTTGTAGCAATAAATGTCAGTTGTTGCAGTCTATCAATGTGTTTATTTTGGATTTTTCCGCACCTACGAAGGGTACCATGTCGGACTGCTGCTGATACGTTGTGTAGAAAGCTGCGATCTTTGCTGGAGTGACCACCAAGCTCTTCTTGGGCGTGTATTCGTCGATCTGTGTGGGAAATCAGTAAGCATAGGCGCAGTATTCGATCAAAGCTCATACTTACTACAAATTTTGCAAGATTCCGGAGAGCCTGACCCAGTCTCTCAGTTGCGATGCCGTCTTGGTCGAATAATCGTCTGCATCCGGCGGGCCAAAGAGCATCCCTTGCTGTAGTTGCTTTCCCAGCAGGGCTTCTGCACGTGAATGGCAAATCATATGCCGGAGCATCGACATGCCTCTTCTCTGATGATGACGGTAGCGTCTTTTCGAAAATTATTGGTGCTTGTTGGGTAATGGGGAAGTAATCTGAATGAGATGACACTGCGGAGCCAAGAGGGGTCCAGGAAGGCGGCGAATTCTGCAGTCCCAGGACAAGATCTAGTCTCCGATATGGTTCTTCCGGGCCTCCCTTTTCACCAATACATGGTAGAGTCAAAGTCTTTGCCTGTTGGTGGTCTCGAGAGCCCGTGGTCATCAGGGCTGCTGAGTTCGATCGCAAGCTTTCCGGGCGGTTCAGTTTGTGGCCTTCCGTCATCTTGACCTCCTCATTCGCTGGGTGAGCATCGATATCGTACCTCTCGGATCCTGTTCGCTATCAATGCCTGCCATTGGGACGAGCCGTAGCTAAATACAATGACGTCGGAAGTCCCGAGGCTAGTCGTCAAGCCCCATTCTCTTGCTAGGTGTAATTCTCGCATCTCACAAACTCCGCCCTGCACCATCAGGTGAGGTGGTCGCACATCTGCCAACGTCTGTCCACGAAACGGCCATTTTGGATGCAGTATATAGTAGTCGGGCAACTCGGCAGCCTGTCGATAACCACCGGAAGAGGAATCCTAGCTCAGGTGCTGTTCATCATCGGGGCAAGATGAGTACCGCATGCGCCTTTGTGTCACTATCTCGGTGACGGCCTAAGCACCCCAGGCTGTGCAACACCGCTGCATTCGTGCTTTCAATATAATCGCTCGATGAGTTGCGGAAGCACCTTCCGATTCTATGCAGGCCGTACCCAAGTGAAAGGCGTGCGAGATGCTTGATGCATGTACAGCGGAAAGCTGCTTCATGGGCAAACTAGGGGCGGTGAGTTGCTGCTCGAAGCCCAAACAGAGAGCAGCAGGATGAAGTAGGCGCCCAAGTCTACCATGATTGGCTCGGTTCGGTCCCGACTGCTATCCATTATTTCCAGCTTCAATATCGGCGTCATGCTTCAAGTTCGCACGGTTTTCAGGCAACGGAGCATTGACATGAAGAATCATGTTGATCAATGCATTTCATGACGAACAAGAAGGCTTTAGTGACTTTCTGTATTAGCTATGAGGTCTCGAGAACTGCATCTGCCCTTTTCCTTTTCTTTATTTTTTTCCCTTTCCCTTTCCTCCCTTCTCCTTTTCTGTACTTTTGCCTTCCCTCTCTTTTCATTTTCTTCCTTTTCCACCGCGGTGAGCATCGTGAGGATCCCATTCCTTTTCGCTTTCTCATTACAGAGCTCTGTAGCTCTCCCTAGATTAGTTGAATACTTGCGCAGTCATGTTGAGTCGTTACTTGACTCCAGTATGCTCAAACTGCGTAAAACCAAAGACGAAATAGAAATGCAGCGCAACTTGCCAAGTGCATTCCGGCGAGACCAAGTGGCAGGGTCGCTAAGATAGTGGTAGTGAACCTGTACTCTGCAAAAGGCGCTTGTTTTGGGTTTGTTTTTTTACTCTTTTTTTTTGGGGATTTCCTGGTTTTTGTCTTCTTCTCTGTATCTCTGTTGGTTCCGCCCCAGTTGAGCGTTGGGGTTTTGCGCGAGTCTAAAACTCATCCTCGCTTCCGGAGTCGTAGACTGCGATGTGGTTGGCGCCGGTCTGAGCCTTGGGCAATTTAATGACCTCAAAGTTCTTTCGTTGTTCCTAGACATAATGTGAGCAAACAAGTTCAGTATTCTGACTTAGACAATGCAACTTACGACTCGGGCAAAATTTCCATTGCCCTTGGGAGCCCTCAATGTCTGGGAATGCGGGTTTGAGACCCTGGAGGAACCAGCTGCGGTCGAATTTCCCGGACGAGCGACTCGGCGGTGAACATTGCCCTGGGCATCGTATGCATCATACGACTGTGCGCCAGGAGATCGGCGGTTCTCATTCGAACCAGCCTGACTGCCATTCGAAGCCGTTGCAAGACCAGCTCGAGAATCGCTCGACGCGACGGATACGGCGGATGCGGCGGATGAAAGGAAACTGGCAGAGGTTCCATGACGGACAGAAGATGCCGTGTATCGGGGCTGGCCAATCTCGGTCTGGCCCGAGGCGCTCATCACGCTTGCTGATGGTGTGTTGCTGCTGGAGCCCGGGGCGTGGCGCGGCAACAGACCGCCGGTTCTCAGAGCGTCCAGGTTGTTGTTCTTGCCGAGATGCTCAGGTAACCAGTATTCAGCCAAGTCGGGTCCAGCATGGGAGTCGGGGCCGACGGAGCTCGAGAAGGCTGGGCCTGAAACCTGTGAATCGGTGAGGGCAGAAGGAGCGGCATGAGATGAATGACGGTCTACGGCCTCCTGCTGTGCATTGGTGGTGCCAATAGCGGATCCCTGGGAAAGGTTGCGAGCAGGGCCAACATTCGAAACAGTGATCTGAGGTACTAACATTAGCATATTGTTGTTGAGCACAAGTACAAATAGGCTTACGTCGTCCTCATCCGAAGACTCATCGTCGTCCTCATCGGGTTCGAAGTAGTGGCCGTGTCCATAGACGGATGCTGATGGATTGAAATTTTCCTCAGCGAGGCCCGCGTGGTAATGGTCGTCATCATTGTCGGAGCCGTTGTAATCACCATCATCGTACGCGCGGGTGGTGAGGGAAGCAGAGGTGATGACCTCATCATCAGAATCGTCTTCGTCATCATCATCAAAGCCGATGCCGCCGGTGAGATCCGTGACGCCCTCATGCTCGTGCGTGTCTTCATTGATCTCGTTCGGGGCTGCCTGGGGAATAGAGTCGAAGGTCTGCTCAGCTTGCCATTGTGTGCAGGCAATGCACCACTTGAGTAGATTAACAGTCAGCAATGGTTGGAACAAATTGAGAAACGCAGGGTATTTGCTTACACGCAGGTTATTGCGTCTCTGGTTGGTGCTGAACTGATCACGCCCCTTCCAAAGTCCGCAGGGGCCGTTGCAATGGAGGCCCAGGTTGGGCTCACCACTGTGCTCACGGCAAGTGAGACCGATGTTGGCAGCATTGGTAGTGGAGTTGCGAGATCGTCGGGCCTGGTGCCACTTGGCGAGCTGGTTCTTGGAGAAGCAGTCACTGGGCTTCCACTCTCCGCCTACGCGGCACTTGAAGCTATTTATTTTGGTAAGCAAAACATGGACGGGAGTCTTTCGAATGAGGCAGCTTACGCGGACGGCAAGGCCTGAGCATTGTGTCTACAGAGCGATCGTTAGCTGTCCGTTGAGGTGAATGCCTTGGTCCGCTTGCACTCACGAATTGCCTGCCGAGGCAGGGACGTTGGGGGTTGAGGAGGACATCCCGACGTGTTTCTCTGCACCACGTAGAGGCTCAACGTAGGCACAATTTCTAGAAGGAATGTGGCGAGGTTAATAAAAATCCTGATTGGCAAGCACCGATGTGGTCTTGATCAATAGTTGTGGTGTGGTGGCTTGATTCTTGTGGCGTTGATTCTGACGGGGAGTATTGCTTGATCTGCGACCGTGACAATCAAGTCGCTCGGAAGCTTGACAACGGGAGGAGGGGAAACTTCAGGGCAAGTGGAAGGAGGAGAATTCGCTCCCTCGGAATAGATGGGCGCTGTGTCCAAGGAAGAGACAGGTGAAGTGATTGTTTTGCAAGAATGGGTATTGCTTACTGGATTGTTGAGGTTGTGGCCACGAGTGGAAGACAAGAGGTGGATAAAACAAATGAAACAGGCAGGCCTCAGCTGCGTGTCAGGGATTTGAATGGATGCGAGATTAAGTCCCAAACTCAGAGAAGAATGAGGGAGGATGGTGCAAGTAGAAAAGGGAAAATTGAAGAATGGGAATGGGTTTGGTTGGTTGATGTGGAAATTTAGAAGTGGAAGATTGCCTTTGGGCAGTGGCTTCGAAAAGATGGAAGGTGTGACCTGCAGGCTTGGACTAAATAGACACCCAGGGTTCTTGCCAAGTTGACGATGGCATCAATGTTTGGGCAAGAGAAGAATATGAGTGGTCGACGGGCAGATCAGAAAAATGATTTGTGGAAGTTTAGATGTTTTCGGTATCATTGATGACAATGACGGCCCATTGGCAGCAAGACGACATAGTTCAGAACCTAGAAATGCAGCAGTATCAAGGCTGTAACGTTCTCGGACACAGAATTTGCTCCTCTGACGAAAAGTGATCGGCGACCAGATAAGAAAAACGATCTGTGGAAAAACAGATATTTTTCATTATCAGTGGTGACAACAAAAGTCTATGGGCGACGGGACGACGTTGTTGAGACGCCAAAGATGTATTAGATGTCCGGGCGAAATATGTGCTCTTCCGACGGAAAACGGTCACTTGCAAGATTCTTTTGTCACTCTATTGATCTGTAGATGATGTATCGAAGACTCGAGTGTGTTTGGAGCAGCTGAAACGATCACTCTTTTGATCACATCAGCGTTTGCCAGGTGGAGGCACAACTACGTGAGACAAGGCTGTAGCTCACATGCATATTTGTGTCAAATTATCTATAACAAAGAAGAGATGTTCACATTCTGAATCAGTGTTATATATGTTGATAATAATCGATATAGTCGGCATTGTTTTGATATGGTCTGTACCATTTTTATTACATATCTACCACAGCATGCGAGGCCATGCCCGGGTGTTGTATACAAACGTGTGAATACAAACAGACTATTCCTGTTTCTTTCCCACTATTGAAATAGAAACAAGCTTTAATAATTATCCGCGATTTGCTTTTTGATAGAGTGTGGTCGTGGACTGCTTGTCTGACTATATGTGGCATCTGCTCTTGGCATTGTTCATGATCACAATTAGGAAGTTCATAGTTCTCAGATTCTAATGGCAGGAAAGATTTAGCATTACAAAATATATGGCAAGGATGGTCATTGTAATACGGCCATGTCTTTTTGACTACGTGCTAGGCTTTGTATGTTGATGCTGTAAGCAGATAGCATAGTATTATGTCTCAAGAGAGAAACATCATGGTACTTGATCCGTGCTTTCAAATCTTCTTGCCAGAAATTGCAGAAAACAGATTTATTGATACGGGACCCAGAGAGGGCTCACAAATGAGTATCCATTTACGAAGCAGGCAGTGTTGGATCATGTTCAGGAATATTGATACTCATCTCTCAGATATTCGATCTCACTGGTCTCATGGAGATCCGGGGAGGAATATTCGAACTGAATCTCAGCAAACTGATGCTGGCAAGGCCAAGTATATCACAAACAAGTTCATGGCACGACTCTGGGAGTCGTCTGGACGCGATTCGCCACGGGCGGGTTGGCCGCGGGCTTAATATGATCGTCTGATATGTACGTACCATTAAGCTCCTGACAATGAGAAGCCCACCGAAGTGGCCTCTTGCCAAGGACCAATTTGCAACTAGGTAGACCTCGCGGGACGTCTGGCAAGTCTGGGTGCACGGAGCAGTATGGCGATCAGTTCGCAGAGCTGTTTACGCGCGGGTCAAGAAACTATTGGCTAGGCTGGCCAGGATAGCTTGACAACGGTAAGGCAGGGTAAATTGCCTCGAAATGTGAAGAGTCGACCGGAGTAAATGGCTGTTGCCATTGATTGATTGACATATGATCATATTGTCCGGGGCTGGCTGGTGGGATGGGAGGCGAGGGGTCGCATTTCTTTCGGGACTGCACTCCCAAACTTGAATGTTCATGCCACATGGCTGCCCATAAGAGCCATGGGTTGGTTGTCTATGTACCGGAGCTGCATGCATACAAGGCATGTGCGATTCAAGCTTACTGCGATACGGGCGTGATGTGGAAAGCTGCGTGTAGAGGCTTCACGTTTGCCTGCGTCCTTCAAGGAAAAGCCTATTTCATCCGCGAGGCTCTAAACGCCCATCGTGCAGAGCGTATCTAGAGGCTAAAACAGGTGGTAAATAAGGTGGCACGTCCGCACGGCGTTCCCATTCGTATCAGATCGTTTGGCGGTGTTTGGCAACTGGGCCGGAGCCGATATATTGATGTTCATGCAAGCAGATCAGCCGCGCAATATTGGTCCCTGGGCCGCTAAGCTTGGGCATTATTTGCAATGCGAACGAAGCTGGCTGCGAAGCCCGTGGACTGAACGGATTGCCATGGTCATGGAGAGCTCAATTGGATCTGTGCCAAACGAGAGGATTTTCCTAGACCATGACTTCATCCAAGAGTTTTGCCACAAACAACAATACACCTGAATGACGGCCGTAAACAATTATTCCCAGGTAGTTCCTGGGTAGACCAATACAAGGTAGGTAGGTAGAGTCACTATTGGAGAGATCTGCAGCTTCGCGCAAACTTCCTTTGGGGTTGTGGTTTTTTCTTTTCTTTCAAGGTAACAGGCTGCTCCCTAACCAAAAGCCGCCACGGACCATGCGACCATGTTTCAAGCCGACGAAACCATTATGCATCGACTGCTAGATTTCTCCTCCGGGCTTTAGCGCAACTGTCGTCTCAAGGCGCAACCGCGCCGTCAAGATCGAGCCAGCACCGAGGCCGCCCTTAGCAGAGGACGGCAACAAACCAAGCAGAGTTGCTGTCGCGATGACAGCATGAACGAGTCAGACGCACTTGCAGCATGCACGCGTTTCCTCGCGAGAACCGCTCCGCCGGCCTGCCTGCCCACGCGTTCTCTCTACTGATAGCCGGATTGTGCAGCGAGATCGCACAGGTACCTCCGTACAGAGTTGAAATCCAGAAATAATTGTCGAAAGCCTCTCCCATTTCATGCAAGGTCCAGGGCCAGATAACACAGGCAGCAAGCACGGGAAGAAAGGTGGTGTGAAGGGGTGGGAGGAACCCCATCATCTGTCAGGGCCAAATTCGTCCAAAGCACGGGACCGCGGGCGCCAGAGAGAATGGCACAATCTACTTGTGGACCGGCTTCAATGGCTCAGGGGAGCAGGATGGATCGGCAGGGCTAAGACTACAGCATCCTTCACCACAGATACCTCAATGTCCGCGGCGGGAGCGCTGTCAGATGAGGTATCGGCTCGGGGCAGCGCGGTACCCCCACAGCGCCGGACAGGGCAGCTGGCAGTTGGGCCGTCTTCACAAGTTCACAGGAACCTCTGGAACCTCTTTCCGGAATGCACCCAGAGGGCCGGCGGGTTTTGTGCCTGTCTGTCCAGTCTGATGAGTTTGGGAAGTCTTTAGCACTCCCAGTCAGTCGACCATCGGGCCACGCTTGGCTCGATCGGTGGGCGCCAGGACCAAAGATGGCAATAGCGTTCTGCACGTGGAGGACTCGGTCCCACTGCGACAAAAGCTTTTCCAGAATCCTGAGCGCTCAAAAGGGCGATTTTTTATCTTGAGAGGTTGGGAGATACGTGAACAGATGGGGAACTTACGACGCCAGGTCCGGTCCCAGCAAAAGAGAACGAGAGAAAAACATAATTCTTGGCACGAACCTGACGGATCCTCGAGTTAGCGATTCGTCACCCAGATATTCTTTGGGATCCCGGTGGTTTCGATTGGGTTTGGTTCGGCCACATGCCCACGGGCCTCCCCCCTTTCCCTCAATACGGAATGGCCTTTTTTTTTTTTTTTTTTTTTTTTTTTTTTTTTTTTCGTGATCTCCCTTGCTGAGTGGTTGGCTATCGATTTTCACGTCGCGTCTGTGCCTGCCTGGCAAATGTGATGGCCATTTCTGCAGTGAGAGAGTGGATATGAGAGATTCCCATCAACTTGACGAGATGCCCTGCCCGTCCAAAACAAGGGATCTGAGCAAACATATGGCCATAAAAATTCAATGGTGCAAAGCAACTGGAAACGGTGCCCCGGGGACGGTGAGCGCTACCAAACCCACCAATCCCGAGCTTTGTTTTCCGCCCAAGTTGGGCATCTGGTTCAATGTTTGTTCGAAAATCAGCACGCCCAGGATCGGCATTGCGCCGACCGTACTGCTGGGCTGGTAACAAATAGGTAACGAGTTTTTGCCGCAGTCGGCATGTCCCATGCTGTCGATGTTCAAGTCTAGAGACGTCTGGTGTGCTGGCATTGAGCGAAAACAAGTTCCTATCCATGCTCCCAGAGGCCCCCCGGGTTCCCACTGCGCAAGCGACTATTGGCTTTTGCAGTGTTGACCGTCTTTTCGAACGGGTTGTCTGGGGAATCAGACTGTTGTTGTGATGGACCTCGTCGCCACGTCTGGGAACTTTTCTCTGGGTCCTTCGAATGTTCGGTCAAGCATCTTTCATGCACGGATGGGTTGGGCATTTGGGGCTATACGGGACGAACGGGAATCTGGTTGCGATCGTATCGCATCGCGCAGAGCAAGCACGCACGCACGCACGCACGCAGCAGCCACAGCGCACCACGATGCGATACCCAGCCGTTCTTATCGTCTCGGCTGCCCGTTGGCACTGGCATGCATATGACATAACTCTGTTTCTGGAGGTGCATCGTCTGCCGAACCGCTTCAAATCAAGAAGCCCAATCGAAAGGCACTTTTAAAATTGAGTGTAAATTGCCAGATCAGGTACCGGGTACCAGTGGCTGCCGGGGAGGTCCAATGCTGTGCGACGGTACGGAGTACAGTACGAGCTGCGCGATCATCCACACTAGATCCGTGGAGCGTATGAGATGGATCGGCACCAAATGCTAAACAGCTCAAGTGGGCGCTGGCACCTGCTTGTCATGCTGGCCTCTGCGCATTTCGAGTTGCACTGGGATCAGATGCATTGCACTGTACGGCTAAAGCCGCAGGCTGGGACTGCCCACCAAAACCCCGGCCTCATGCGGTGGAAGCAAAGAGCCGGCACAGTGCCCGTGTCTCGCAGCAGCTCGTGTGCGCGCCATGTGCAGCGGCGCTGCTTTTCCTCAGAGGCAGCTTGCAAGGCAAACTGGGTTGGCTGGCTAGCTGATGGGGAAGCATGAGTAATAAAGCCGTACTACGGCAGGAAAGTAGTACATACATTTACACAGTAATCCAGATTCCCTCGACTTCGCCTCGGGTCACCCACGATCTGACAATAGCAAGCAGACAGGACGGTCCATACGAGTATGGGTGGGAGGCTTTTTTCTTTCTGACCCGTGGCTCCCGCCATCATCTCGGAGGAAGACACTGCGCACATTAAACAAGCCTGCCTCGCCTGCCCAGAGGAAGCAAGAAGGACAAAAAGAAAATTATGAGAGAGGTGATAATTAAACTAAAATCATGACGAACCCGCTGCAACTGTAACGCATCGAACTTTGGCACTCTCCTTTCAGACGCGCCCCCTGCCGTCTGGGTCCTCGAGCAAATTGGTCCATTTTGGGAGACCCCCCCTGGGCCAGTGACCTGCCTCCCCAAATCGCCCAGTTAGCGAGATTGGGGTCTGCCCGTCCCCCGGTACCTGTGTTCATGCTAAAAGGGTGGCATCCACGCCAAGGGGGTCTGATCTGACGGAGAGGGGGCGCTTTTTCGAGGGGCATTGGAAGCAAGCGTTGTGACTTGACTGCTGCTGCTGCTCTGGCTCTGCTTTGACAGACACCCGCTGCCGCGCCGCCTCTGCGAAACCCAACTGGGACTCGTCTCCATTCACCGTCTGCACCCCCAAGAGAGCCACCAAACCGCCTTCACTGGGTCCCTCTCGTTGGCGGACAGCTCATCTCACTTCCTCCCTCTCATTACAATCCACCATTCACTCTCGCTCGAACCCCGAAACGGCAGAGACGAGTTCATGGCAATTCGTCGAGCGCCTGCTAATCATTAGCACAGCATCGGTCTGATGCTATCGTGGCGCTTCTTGCTCTGTTCTCCCTCTGTCTGACCCTGTCCTGCTCATTCTCTTTCATCCAAATCCTGCAAAACCCCCCAAAGCGCGCGCGCGTGTGTTTTCGAGCACACATCACCTCGCGACCGGTAGAGCGACTTGGCCCGCGGCAGCTGCTACACCATTGACAACAGAGGCAGCGCTTCTCGTTCTCTCCCTTTTCCCGAGCTATCAAATCAATTTGGCGTCGCAGCAGCAGTAATTCAACAACAATCAAACTGTTCAGAGATTGAAAAGACCTCAAACCCACCAATATTCATTCGCTCCTTATTTCCCACTGTGTATCAAACCTCTCTTCCGCGTTCCCCGGTCACCTCGGGTTCAGTCATTCTCTCTTTTCCCTAGACAAGCATCATCCGCGCTAGCAAGGTCTGCATATTTCGAGAAGCTCACAACCCAGCTCGTCGAACATCAATCAGCCTTGACCAGACCCGCACCCCGATATTCTGGTTCCATTATTCCCTGGTCCCCTAATCCAACGCATTATCCCAAGGACGCCTCCTGTCCAACTCCCTCATTATCACTGCTATATCGCCTTTTCCTTCCCTTTCATATTGTCTCACGTTCTGTCGACGCTATTCAACCCAACGTTACTACTCCAGAACAGGAAGTCGACACCACCGACTCGGCTCCTTTCTATACTCTGACGCGTCCTACTCAACTCGGCCCATCTTGCTTTCGAATACTCTCACTCGACCTGAATGTGCCGGGAATTACTATAGCTCTGCCGCAGAGCTCTATCCTTAGCCCATCCGGGTCCCCATACTGACAAGACGTCGGTAGCCTTTCTCTCGCTATACCGAGTACAGGCTGTTGACGCCCAATTCATGGGACGCACACCGTTGTCTTACACAGCTTCATAATATACCACAATCATTCGCCATGACGGTAGCACACGATCTGGTCCACAGGGCCCCTTCGACTCACAACTCGAATATGGCCCTCGAGGATCGCTTTGAGGTCTTGAAGGAGATTGGTGATGGAAGCTTCGGCAGCGTGGTCTTGGCTCGCGTCCGCAGCGCGGGAGCCAGCGTAGCCAGGAGAGGCACTGTCGTACGTTGCTCGGCATTCCAGTTGTATGGCGTTGACCTGACTAACCCCGGATACAGATTGCCATCAAGACGATGAAGAAGACCTTTGAGTCTTTCGGCCCCTGTCTTGAGCTCAGGGAGGTTGTCTTCCTACGGACACTGCCTCCTCACGTTCACCTAGTTCCGGCCCTGGATATCTTCCTGGACCCATTCAGCAAGAAGCTGCACATTGCCATGGAGTATATGGAGGGCAACCTGTATCAGCTGATGAAAGCTCGGGACCACAAACCCCTCGACAACGCCAGCGTAAAGAGTGTACTGTTCCAAATTATGCAAGGACTCGAGCACATCCACGCACACCATTTCTTCCACCGCGACATCAAACCCGAAAATATCCTGGTTTCGACATCGGCGCATCAAGACTCAGTCAACTCTTTCAGACGGTACTCGGCTCTTGTCACGCCACCATCGACGCCACCGACTTACACGGTCAAGATTGCGGATTTTGGCCTTGCTCGCGAAACCCACTCGAAACTGCCTTACACGACCTATGTATCTACGAGATGGTACCGTGCACCGGAAGTTCTGCTGCGCGCGGGAGAATACTCTGCACCCGTGGATATTTGGGCTGTCGGCGCCATGGCTGTGGAGGTCGCCACCCTGAAGCCGCTGTTCCCCGGTGGCAACGAAGTCGACCAGGTATGGAGAGTGTGTGAGATCATGGGAAGTCCCGGCAACTGGTACAACAAGGCTGGTTCCCGCGTTGGTGGTGGAGATTGGAGGGAAGGTACCAGACTGGCCGGCAAGCTTGGGTTTTCTTTCCCCAAGATGGCCCCCCACTCCATGGACACTATCTTGCAGACGCCGCAGTGGCCAGCGTCGCTCGCTCACTTTGTTACCTGGTGTCTCATGTGGGATCCCAAGAACCGCCCGACATCGACTCAGGCATTGGCCCATGAATATTTCACCGACGCCGTCGACCCTCTCAGGCCGAGGTCATCTGCTTCCAGGATCCTGGGTAGGAAACCATCCGAGATTGGACGATCCAAGGACTCATCGCCCGGACCGACTTCATCGAAGCCCTCGTGGTTCAGAAAATCGCTCATTGGGCGTACCGAGAGCGTGGAAACCGTCACTGTGCAAGCCGTGACTTCTAAGGAACCTGTAGCCGCGCATCCCTCGCCTCCGGTGGTGAGTGAGATTCCCGCCGCCAAAGTACGTCCGCCAAATGGCAAGCGGACGACGTGGACAAACGGACCGTCCAATGTTGCCCCGATCCATATTCTTCCCACCATCAAGCCCATTTCTCCAATGTCGGACACGGTCCATGCCCAGGCCTCCAACAGGACACCTTCGTATAACGACTCGTATGCTAACAGCAATGTCCGGAAGGTGTCGATGGAAGAAAAGGCAGCAAAGAAGATTGGACGGCAACTCTCAGTGAACTCCAGCACCAACAACTACGCCGAAATCCACCGTCAACAAGCTGAGCGAGCATTGAATGGCAACTCCGGTCTTGTTTCTCCACCGAGCGCACACAAGGAGAGCTTCTTCTCGCATCTACGAAAACGGGCCAGGCGTTTCTCAGGAAGACACCAGACACCCGTGTCCCCAGCATATGATGACATTGAGGCACAGGCCGGCTGCGGCCCTTGGGCGAGCAACAGATCGTCCATGGTGATTGACCAGCAGGGCCCGGTACCTGCCAAGATCGAGTACGACTCGAGTCTGGAGACGTCACAGCCTCCGATCCCTGCCACCCATCTGACCACTCCGGCGGGCAACTTGAAGCGACACCATTCGTTGCCTCACCACCAACCTCGGTCCGTTGACAACCTTATCGGTGCTGCGCGGAGTGTTGGCCCAATTTCAAGCCGGACGAGGAGAGCACAGGTACCTCACGGAGTGCAACAATACGATGCGCCGGCCGAGGAAGACGAGCTGCTGGACGAAGTGTTGAACTCGACCCAAAATGCCATGAAGCGCATGGAGGGTGACGGGAAGCCGGGACTGCGGCAGTCAGCCAGCAATATTGGCCTGCACAACCCGTATCCTACGCCTTCGCCTTCGGCCAGCGGCAATCAGGTTCTCTTTGGTGATTCGCACGAAGTGGTGACGCCAAAGCCTCTGGATATGAAGAAGACGGTTCAAGATCCTCATAAGTGGCCAACACCACCCTACGAGGAAAGTGAGTGGGCATCCTCGGCAGCTGCTAGCATTTGGGCAGCAGGGAACAGGTTCTAAAATCAACAAACAGGCTACCGCGTGGACTTCGACTGAATTTTTCGCGACATCTCGAGTCGCATCACTTCTCATGGCAACGGTGTTTTGGGCGCTATTGGTTTCTTTCAACTACCGGGAAAATCCACATGGGCCGGAATCATTGTGTTTCGCGACGTTCATTCTCACGTCTTTTCAACAGCGACTTCGGCTTTTTTGACTACGCGAAGGTCGTCGACAGGTTGGCTCGGCCGACTGCTCGACACCCTGAAAGCTACGCCGGCACACCCGTGCCACAAGTTGATTTTTACCAACATATACTTTTTACTCTTTTCTTTTTTCTCTTTGACAAATACCCAGATATAGAACTCAAAGGCTGTACAAGGTTTACTGGACCCCCAAATTTGTGCATATTTCGTTTGTTAGAACTTTGGAGAGGAAGGGGGCCGCAACCCGTTGTATCAGTTTGCCAGATTTGCGGACAACTTATACTGTACAAGAAGAAGATTGTCGAGTATGGTTGTCAGATATACTTGGAGTATTACCCGCCCGAAGCGGGCTGGATCGAGGTGGTTTACAAACATTACACAAGGTGAAGGAGTATATGGACGATCAGTTTGTCATTTACGGAGAAGATCTTGGTGATGGTATATATATCATATATTCGAAGAAGGGAATCAGCCCTCCAAAAAGCAAAAATCGGGCACAGATCCCATTTACCACCTCGAACCATTTGTCTACGTGAATTCGTCGCTTGTGATGGATATGTGCTTGAACTAAAAGCAGGCTGCTAGTCAAACTGTTCGTAGGCTGATGAAGTACAGCATTGGAGGGCCAATGAGATGATATATCACAACATGCAGAGATGCCCCTGGGTTGGAACTTTGTACGAGAAGCATCAATGTAGGGATGGATGCCAACTCGGTGCAAACGTAGCATGGGAGAAGCGTCGAGGCCAATCATCTCCGTTGGACTGCGTGTACTTGGTACCGACCTACATGCAAGCCTTCCCCATGCATGCAGGAACGGTGCAATGGGGTGGTGTGCGGGTGGTGGCCCGAGGCTGCGCCCCAAAAGGCGGCAGAGCAAAAGGGAAGAGAAGGAGGAAGAGAGAGGCTGTGTCTTGGGTCTAGAATGGTAGAGACTCGCCATCCCGATCCGTTTGTCTACCTAGTGTTGAGGTGATCTTGTCCGCGACTTCACCTGTTTGTCTTTGATAGATGTCACGAACATCGACCTTCTTGGACAGACAGCTGTTCTCTTTGCATATCGGTCAGAGGAGAAGAAGAAAAAGCCAGAGTTGTAGTAGGCCAAACGCTGATGGTGAGAATTCACGTGTGTTGAGGCTACCTTATCGGCCAAGTTCCGGGTGTGAGGTAACCAGAACTGTATTAGCTTACGGTAGCTTAGCTCCAGGTAAGCTCCACGGCCCACGGACCGCGACCGCTGGGCGACTTGTTTTCCTTGCCAGCTCCGAGTCGCTTGTTCCATCAGGCAGCAGAATAAAATGTTGGAAAAGCGCCCGGTATACTAGGTATGTGTAGTATGGTATGGAGCTGAGCACATAACGCAATACTATACCCCCTGGACTCGATACAAGTGTAGATTTGGGGATTGTTAGTCCATCTGCAGGCCTCGTTGCGGTACCACGCGAGGGAATATTGCAGCCTATTCTCCTCCGAGGACTCTCATTTACTATCTGACGTCAAGTTCTTCTCGAGTTTTGAATTGTTTCTTGTTGACATTGGTTTCTTTTGAGCGGTCATCATTTCAATCTATATTACCTGCCAATTGCCTGCTCTTCTTGGCTCTCCTCCCGGTTGGAAAACTGTCTTGTCAGACGGGCATACCATTTTATTCTTAGCACTGCCCCGCAGAAAAAGAGCAGCCGCCTACATCCCATCGGGGAAGCGTATCGATGCTTTCCTGTTAGTTCTCACGCTGTGCCACACAATCCCAAGTCTGAAATCCCCATCTGCACTCTTGCGCCAGCTGAATACTCCCGACCCTTCTTACACCTCTATTCTCTCATTGGGCTCTCATCGTCTGTCGAGAGTGAACGAACAACTTTGATCATTCCTCAATTCTCAGCGGCGGCCCCCCCTTGGTAAAAAAGAAAGGTCACGAGGGATCTGCCGCAACAGGACCGAGAGGCCGTAGATTGACGGTCTGGGGGGAAAGAGGGCCTGACTTTGGCCGCCCCTCATTTTTTTTTTATCGCAACGAACGCCTGTCTTATTATTAATAGTCACGCCTGTCTGTTCCCGTATCGCCCTGTCATCTTTATATCACACCTCAGCCACCGGAATCTCTTGGGGAGAAAGGAAGGGCCTGAGGGAGGGCTGCTCTGGGCTTGCTTTGCCTGCCAGTGCGTGCCAAGATGAGCTTCAACCTTCCAATACGGTCAACGTCCGGGCGCAGCCAGAGGAACCAGGACAGCCGGGACCGGTACTTCGGCACCTTCACCCCGGCGTCGTCGGCCGAGGCCATCAATGGCCCGGTCCGCGAATTCGCCCCCGTCAGCGACCGGCTCATAGTCGGCGTCGACTTTGGTACTACCTTTTCTGGGTGAGTATTGTTCGTCTCAAATGGGCGCTCGGATTCGAGTGGTACTTCATCATCACATATCATCTCACGCGCGGTTCAACACTCTGTCACCAATCATGAAGAGATATATATACCTCTCTGTCAAGTATGTGAGATACCCTGGGCTGACTGAATTCAAGTGTGGCAGCGGTATACACATCTACGCCTGATGATGTAGAGATCATCAAGACATGGCCCGGAGGCAACGGCATCACCTCGGACAAGGTGCCGACAGAGATCTCATATGACACGCCGCCGGCCAACGCCAACGCTCCCACAACAGCCACAGCCCCGGCCAGCTCGACGGCGAGCACACCGGTCGTAAAATGGGGCTTCCAGTTCAAGCCCGAGGAGTCGCGGCTGCGGTGCATCAAGCTGTTCCTGGACCGGTCGCAGAAGCTGCCCTTCTACGTCAGCCCGCAGGAGACGGCGACGCAGCTGCGCAAGTACAACAAGAACGTCGTCGACGCCGTCAGCGACTACCTGACGCAGATCTACCGGCACACCATGGACACGCTGACCCGCCGCTACGGCGAGTCCTTCATGGCCTCGACCAAGGTCGACTTTGTCCTCACCTGCCCGGCCGTCTGGTCCGACGCGGCCAAGAACACGACCCTGCAGGCCGCCGAGAGGGCCGGCATGGGCTCCAAGTCCGACATCCAGATGATCAGCGAGCCCGAGGCCGCCGCTGTCTACACGCTCAGGGCTATCCAGCCGAACCACCTCAACGTTGGGGACAACTTTATCGTTTGTGATGCTGGTGGCGGAACAGTAGAGTAAGTTGATACCGGCGCAATTCTCTTCGACGAAGCTCACCAGTGATCACATATGCTTACATGCCCCTGAACAGCTTGATCGCCTATAAGATAATATCTCTGAAGCCATTGCGGGTCGAAGAGTCCGCCGTGGGTACCGGTGGCCTTTGCGGTAGCGCCTTTTTGAACTACCGATTCGAGGAGCATGTCCGGAATCGTCTAGGTCAAAGTCGCTTTGATGAGATGAAGATGAAAAAGGCCAAGACGTGGCAGATGGGTCTGCGATACTTTGAAGAGTTTGTCAAGCGCAACTTCAATGAGGACGAGTACCAGGAGGTCAACGTACCGTAAGTTTTCCCTTGACCATCGTTCTCGTTAAATGCAGCTAAACAATTACAGATTTCCTGGACTTCCCGACGATGAGGAAGCCGGTCTCGATTCAGGTTTCCTGGTCCTCACGGCTGCTCAGATCAAGGAGATCTTTGAGCCGGTAGTGAAGGAGGTATGCGACCTTGTGCAAGGCCAAGTCAATACCGTGCGCAGTAAAGGCGGGCTCGTCTCGGGCATCGTACTCGTCGGCGGCTTCGGGCAGAGCGACTACCTCTACCGGCGCATGAAGGCGCACTTCACCAGCGCCGCGCCTCCCCCGTATACCGAGCGCCCGACACATGCCAGTGGCGCCGCCGCCGTGGCCGAGAACAGCAGCATCGAGGTCATGCAGCCGATGTACGCGTGGACGGCCGTGGTGCGCGGCGCCGTGCTTCGGGGCCTGGAGGGCAACATGGTCATCTCGCGCAAGGCCCGGATGCACTATGGCACAAGCTACGCGACCGTGTATGACGAGTCCAAGCACAGTGTGACGGAACGATACTGGTCGCCGCTCTGGGAGCGCTGGATGGTATCGGATCGTATGCAGTGGCACATTGCAAAGGTAAGCATTAGACGCTTGTGCGATCTTACTCTGCTTTGATCCCGCATCATCGTATCCCTTCCAGTGTCTCTCTCTTCGAACTGGTCGTGTCTGACATTTGTTGACTTGTTTACTCCAGGGAGAAGCCATATCACCTTTGTCGCCTATAGCATTTCACTATACCCGGAATTTCAGACCTGGCCAGTCGCTCGTCGTCACGGATGATCTCATAGCGTGCGAGGCCGACGAGCCACCGGTGGCCTATGGCCGGGAACTCGTCCACGTGTGCACACTGACGACGGATTTGAGCGCTGTGCCGAGGAGCTTGTTTACGCGCTTGACTACGACCAGGGGTGTCGAGTTTGACAACTTGGACTTTACACTCGAGATGATTGTCGACAGCGCCGGTCTCGGCTTTGAGCTGAAGGTGGACGGAGTCAGGTACGGTCGGGTCGAGGCCGAGTTCCATTGATCTGATAATACTGTAGAACATACCTTTCTATTTGCCAATATCCTGAGTCTCTCGGCACCGGGTATAATATTGCTAGGGTTTTGAAGAAGGTGCGTGGATAGTATTGGTAACATCTCAGGCTTTGCAGCAAAAGAACTACAGAATTGCTCCTGGATAAACATGGCCCCGGATGCGTAGATAACAGACCACCTAATTATATCAAAAAATGAAAGAATACTTGACAAAGAAAACTGGGGTTCTGTAGTAGTTGGTAAGCCATGAGTTCTACAGCATCAACCACGAGGTGTTTATTCATGTAGCACGGACAGGACGTCGGGACCGAGCAAGAAAAAAAAAAGGAAGCTTTGACATCCTCGGGCGAGCAAGAGCTCGGTACGACCGTATCTCGAGTACTTCTCTTCTCTGCAACACCCTAAAACAAGAGAGAAAGAGGGGGCTTTGTTTGGATATCTTCGTAGCTGCTCGGTGCGCTAGTTTCAAGCCGATGAAGAGATGCGTTCTCTACCTACATGCCATGATGTCAAGCATGAGATCAGTTTTGTTGTTTCTTTTTCAAACTTAGCGAGCTGGGTTCGTGGCACTCCTTTTCAGAGAATCCAGATGAATGTCACCTGAATGGTCAATAATCGGTGACCCAGGCGTCCGCATTTACACCGGAAGAATGTTGGAAGAATGTGATCAAGCAAACCCGGGGTACAGGCACTCCGCAAAAGCTGCCAAGGATCAAGAAGGGCAAGCGATTTCCAGTCAACGTTGTATATCTCGGTACGCAAAGAAACCTCGCGCGAATGGTCTCGGAGGTAAGTGGAAGCTGCTGCAGTATCGAGATCCCTAGGTGGTCGGTTCTTTCTTTGTTCACAGTCCCGTTGCAACACGTCTAATCGTATCTTGCGTCAAGATCTGACATGAGGTACGCAACGACCATGTTGGAGATCAAAAGAAAGTTTCGGCAGTTGAAAGGAAAGACTGAGGAGGGGTTCGAAATCAAGGGACCGAGCGTCTCTGGCGTCGATCGGAAAGCAATCACTAACATGGCCACCAACGTGGCATCTATACCGCACTTTCGGATGATGCGGACGCAGGCGACGACGACATGCAGAGAATCGGATATTCGAGTCCGCAAAACTGATGTGTCTCGATCTTTGATTCTTCGTTCGGAGGAAACGTGTCATCAGCAGCGGTTACGGCAGGCACGATGTTGGGGACGACACCACAAGTCAAACGGAAAGAACGATGAAGTTGGTGTACGCGGGTCACCGACCAACATGATGGATGTATGGAGTCATCCCTTGCTTTTATTTTCCGGCTTCCGAGAGACAGGACCCTGCCTGTCCTTTTATCATTTCCCTTCCCCCGACCCATGTACGTATCAGAAAAGGCGGAGACTCCGAGCTCTAGGCAGCAATTCGTACCTACCGCAACGTTGGCACGACGTGAAAGCAGCAACTTCTATTCCGGCCTATTATTGAATCATGACGGCCTTTATATGGGTAAGCAGCCACCAAGACACATCGCGTGCCACTAACCTATGCCGACTAATACTTCGGGATATTTTATCCAACTGATTCTTTCTGTTTCCACAACTACTTCGGATGGAACAACAAACTGCATCTTTTTTACTTGTTCTTGTGTTATACTTCAGCCATAATATTTGCGCAGCATGGGCCCGGGAACCAAACCCCAGATCCTCGAGCAATTTGCGATGCACGAATCACAATACACCAATTCTTGTTCCGAAGAACCAGCCAACTCGCATCTCGCCAGGACATCTGCCTCGGAACTCGGAAGACTTTTCTCCAGAAACAAGCATAACATGGCAGCAATGCATATCAAACGGAATTTGAGGGGTATATCCGCCCAATGCGTGTTGCCTCACTGTAGTCGGGCGTATGCTGCATGTCACATATAAGCGGTCTATAAATATAGAACGAGCGAGGCTGAAAGGAAGTGGATTCCCAATGTTCAACCTCACTCCTCACAATCCGTAAGTTATTTTTCCAGCTCTCTTCTCCGACACCATCTTCCTCTTTCCAAATTGTCATTGATACCAATGGGAGTGACAGTGTTGTTCACACGCGTTGCAAGCAGCTACACTCGGGCTCACACTAGGCCACGGCTGAAGGAGATTGGCTGGTGCGACTCGCCACGGCGAGGCGCAGCAACATCGAATTCCAGACACGGAGAGAATTTTCCCAACGCGCGTCATTCTACGGGATACTTTCGCCTCCCATGGGACCTGCGGCCTAGAATAAATGCGACGTCAACTTTCGCCCGACGCTCGATTTTATTCCATATAATGACACGAGCCCGCCTGGCTGGCTTTTGCTAAGCGGATAACGACAGACACGTGGCTCCGGTCGGGTAGCAGCCCAAACACGCCTTCACCGCTCTAGAGGAGAAGAAAAGGCCCAAATTGCAATTGGTAAGAGGCGATTTAGGTGAGAGGAGATTTTCTTGCAATTATTCATCTCTTATGGAGTTGTGTATGGTTTGTTTCCTTGACCCTTTGTCTTGATACAATCTTGGGGGGCCACATCTCAGTCACCTGGACCATCCTCGTCATAAATCATGATAACATTTCCAACAGAACTCCAGCCAAGCCAACAGGACAAAAAGCAGACAAAGCCAGTCTGGAAACAATTCTTCATGTTTGTGCCGTCTTTCCATCTTTCCAGCTATTCCTACCCACATTGGGCCCGACCGCTGTCCACATGTGGTCACGACCGTTCCTGTTCTGCCGGAAACCATATGCTGGGCTGGGGATGGAACTCGAAGAGCACGTACATCAAGTACGGCATGAATCACCTTGTTGCTGCAAAGTGTGCTAGATAAATCATCCAGGTCCTGCAAGGAAACGAAAGGAAACTATACATATTGCCCATGGTCATCATCAGAAGGATGAAACGCCCTCTTGAGTCACAGACTTCCAAGTATCTGGACTTGAGAACCCCTATTCATGTTTCAGCTGGCCATCTGCAGCAATCCGAGCCAACGTCTGTCACGGTTCCCAACCATGGCTGACAAAACACATCGCTTGAGAACTTCAGACCTGCCGACTCTCTGGGTATCATCTGATCATGCGCCGCCACCTCGAAAAGAGCAGAAAAGAAAATCTTGTTTCCAACGATAAGAGAGACAAGAAGAAAAGAAAAGAGAAAGGAAAGGGGGGACCCAATCCTGCTGGAAACCACCACAAATATGACATCATCTCCGAGCACGCCGGGCTCGAACAACAGTTGCGCAGTCATGAGCATATGTGCTCGCCACTTCTGGTCAAGGGCGACAGTCATCCACAGTATCTATCTTCCTGGATAGATCACAAGCATGGATTGAACGTATCGCCGACGACATCCATCACTTAGGGCCCGATTTTCGACTCTTATGACGGTGCCCAGTTTCTTCACGTTTACTTCGGTGCTTGTGGGATCTCTCTCTGGGCTCGCTCACCACAACCCTTTGGCTCAGTTCCTCTCGCTGGATCTGCTCCTCAGGTATAAAGTCGTGGGGAAAGATGCCTGTCACGTTGGATACAGGACCTTCTCTCCATCCTCGAGCCGCCTCGTAAACGTTCCGAGAGATCAAGCTGCGCTTCCAGATATGGGCGACGAAGTCGTAATCAGGCCGCAAGTTACGAATCCCAAGGTGCTCATCTCGAATATGGAGGCGGATATGGTCAAGCCGATTGCGGAAGCTGCTCGCTCTGTCCATGCGGTCTCTCCGAGCATCAAAACTGATGCTGTCACAAAACCAGCAGTTACTTTTGTTTGGCAACTCGTTTTGGAGATGATCAACGATGATATGATTCATCCACTGGTCGGCGTCTACCGGGTAGAAATACTGATCACAGGAATCGTATCCTACGAATTCGCACGGAAGTATGTACTCGCTATTGCCCGGCAGCACGGTGCTTCCTAAAGAGGGTGCCGTGGTAGGCATCGAATCGGCGTACGATCGACCAGTATAGCTCGAGCTGGAGTATGAGCCGACATCGAAGGTCATGCTTGGAGAGGTGGATGCCGACGTGGCCGTGTACGTCCGGTGACGCAGTGTCGGAGCAGGAGGTGGGTGAGCTGGGAGCGGGAAGCGAGCACGGGAGTGATCCGTGGCTGGCGGTGACGATCCGTACGATGCTCCGAACACCAGCACCTGGCGACTGGGGGAGGAGATTGAGTAATCTCTAAGGAAGTCGGTTATCTCGTCGACGGCTGCGTTCGGATCTGGGGGGAATGATTGCTCTTGATTCATCTCGGGGGTAGACCCGTTGAGGGGTGCCCTACTACCAATGATGGAAGGATGGGGTTGAACCGATCTATGGGCTTCTTGATGCTCAGCTAGAAAGCAGCACGACAAACAGCGAGGCCGCAGCTTGGGTGTCGCGAAGCAGAAAGATTAACGATTGACAACAGGAAAATCGAAGAAGGCAACGAAGAGGATGGTGCTTTGCTGTCTGAAAGAGAAATGACCTCAGCAACTGGTCGACCGGGGACACCTTGTTGGTGGGGTAAAGTCTGGGCAGGGTTTCTCAGGGACTGCAGTGTCGACTTGCAGGGACCGATCAAGTCACCGATCCGAAATTATGAGGGACGAAAGCGAACTGTTGCGGAAGACGCATGCGATAAGAAGTCAACAAGAAATCGAGTTGCTGTGTTGACAAGAGGAAGATGGGTGGGTAAGTTGGTGCACTACATGGAGTGTTCCGTCTCAAAGTGGACGAGTGAGAGCATTATATCACCAGCACACTATACTGATAACTGGGGCCGCAGGAAAAGATCGTTTAAAGACGGGTAGCAGAGGGGTCCTCTCGACTACGCGTGAATCATTATATGCGATGTTCAGTGCTGCAACGCACCCGCGACCGGTGTCAGGAGCGCATACCACCTACCTTGTCTTTGGGTCAATATGGTCCATTCACCTTGCGTCCGAAGCTGCGTAAGCGGCATGGTAGTCCAGGTAGTAGGAGCTCTAACAACGGGAGCTAGGAGGAGCTTTGCGGTACCTACGTCCGTCCTTTAGCTTCCGCGGGTAGTGTGAGCTTACTGCGTGCTCGTTTTGTTCGTCTTCGGCACCGTCGGCCGTCGTCGTTGCCGTCGTCAACGAGACTCGTCATGCGTATGAAGGACATGGACTATACGGAGAAAAGTTGCTGATCGACAGCAAGCACAGGGACATTGATGAGCGCCAAAAAGTGATCGACAACGAGCGTGCGAGCTTGGTAAGTGATTTGGTACAACGCGCATCTTGGCCATGATCCGTGCAACTAGCCAAACACGACATGTCAAGGTTGCGAAGGTTTAGCACTAAAACACAACAAACTTCTGCAGGCAGCGGATGGCAAACGTTTTTCGCTTATTGCAACTTAATGTCAATGGTATACCTGCAGATATGGATTGCCGAAACGCTGGCTTGCTTCTAGTCGACCAATAGCCCAGCAGCCATATATACCGATCAGACCAGCGGGATTGCGGCACGCGTCCCGTATACAACACATTGTGGTATAATTGATGGATTGCAAAGGGCCATCAGCTGTATACAACAAACCTAAGCTCCATCATGCTGTCATCAAGCAATATTCGCCCATATTCGTGCAATGCACAAAACCGCCGGCACCAGGTAGGTATCCAATCACGATACTGGGCAGCCCTCAAACTGTATCATCCTACGAACATGTACTCCCTATGGCCCAGAAGCTTGTCGTTGAGTCACTCTGACTGGAGCAATATTGCTCTAGAGCGTCTTCGGCACTCGCTATGCGATTCGCTACACGATGCGTACATATGGTTGGTTTAGCATTTACCTGCTGCGTCGGACGGCGGTGCGCCTCGATTGAGAATAGTGCACCGTTTCTGGTCCGGGCATGACCGTGAGTACGGAGACTGTGCTGCTTGATGAATTGTCCAAGTAGGTTTTCCGAAACTACAAGACATCAGTCCTCTTGCTACTCCAATAGTGGTCGAAATGCAGCAACTGGCAAAATTATAGGACAGAGGTGAGTACGGCGTGTCTTGGAGACCGTGATACCACACACACCCTGGACGGTCAAACGTATTGGTCTTTTGCCGTTGTGTACAGCTGTAAAATCAAGGGTCTATTGCAGATGCATGTCTCTGGATTGTCGGAGTTGCCTAAAATCTGACCAACCGAGGGCCTATGAGACAAAAGCACTACGGCCCAATACGGGTCAGGCTGCAACACTATCGGTCTCTAAGGAGAGTCCGACAGCATGCTGGTGTAAAGAAGAGGGGTAGATCGGATCACTTCTATCCGCAGAGCCTCATCTCGCCCACGCAAGCGCCGACTATTTTCGAGTATTCTGTTTCTCCTTCCCTCGGGGGAACCGTTCGTGTGACGGTCGCTGTGGTTGGTCATTGTCCGGGGCTTCTCTCGCCACGAGGTGGAGCATGTCGACTACGTGCCCGGAAAGAGCAGGGGAGACGGTTCGGTATCGGCTGACGAATCGACTGGCTGCCGGATTTGCAGTGAAGCAACGAGGTGCGAGACACGACATGTCGAGAGCTCACGTCGTCTCGGCTCGCCGGCTTGAAGGTTGTTTGTTCGGCAGCATAATTGTTAAGGCCACCGCTCTTCCATTAATTTTGGAAGCTGATTGGACGACTGCTTCATTCGGGACGACAAAGTACTCGGGCTTTCGACACTATATTTCGGAAGTGGGCGTGGGAGCCATGCTCGTCCCCCGACTTGGTGACGCTGGGGAACGTGACGCAGCATATCTCCCGATCGATGAGGCTCTCTTCATCTTCGCCGCCAATGTCCTCCATTTCAGAAGGATCAAACATTGTCTTTTGATGGGGTAGAATCTGCGGCATGTTCACCTTGAATGCTGCCTTCTGTACCGCCAGCCTTCGCGACAGTTCAACAGAGGTTTGCACAAGGCTGCGCAGTGCTTGATCGCGCGCCTCTGTTGCGTCGACTTCCGTAATTGGCACCAAGATCCTGTTCACTCTTGATATGACGTCCTCGACGACAACAGTTGTCTCCGCTTGTAGCTTCTGCGCAGCTTCCTTGCGAATCATGGTCAGAGTGACGGAACGCCATTGATTTGCAGACTCGTCACCACCTGTACACAAATTGTGAGCTACGCGACCGGGCCGACTTTCGATCTGATTGACTCACTCAAGGACGCAAGGCAGTCCTCTGTTTGCTTCAGCTTCCTCGCCTCGTCTTTGGATAAGCCGACAAAATATGCGCCAAAAAGCATCTCGACTAGTATAGTGGATATGATGGACTGTAGTAGTGGAATCTTTGAAGTCTTGGATAAATCTGCGTATATCGGAACGAGTTGAGCAAGCTCGTCTTGGACGGATTCACTAGCTTTTGATGTGTCTATACGAAAAGTCAGCATTCCAGACGCTGGAAATGACCGTCTCCTGTTTTCGACTCTTCGCCCTTCATCGATTTGGACACTCTGGTCAAACTCGAGATGAGAAGACTTACCAATCTTTGCCCGTCTGAAATGTTGAATAGCCCATTCCTGCAACCCGTTTCCTAGCCTCGCCATATCTCCGGCGAAAAGGTCGTCGCTCTCCTGCTCCTCGGTGCGCGTGCTAGTGCTGAGCCACTTCTTGAGGCCCATCAGGTCCGTTCTGAGCCTCCGTATCTCGTCATCGCGGGCGTTGATCTCGCGCTTGAGCAGCTCCCAGCCTTCCTTGAGCTCCTCGCGCTCAGCCTCGCGGACGTCGAGCTCGGCGCGGAGCAGGCGGAGCTCCGTGTCGGTGCGCAGGAACTGCTGGTTAAGCGCCGAGTGCTTGGCCTGCCAGAAGGCGGCCGTCTCGCTCTCGTTCTGCGACAGGCGCTCGACCTGGCGGGCGAACTCGGCCTCGATCTCGACCAGGCCGCGCTTGAGCTCGGCGATCTTGTCGTCCTTTTCCCGGAGCAGCGCCGCCGTCGAGTCTTTTTCCTTGGTGCCGCTGCCCTCCTTCTCTTTGATGCTGCCCTCGCGCTGCTCCCTACTGATGCTGCCCGCGTCGTCCGTGTCCGCGGCCGACGAGATGGATGCCGACGAGCTGTTGAGCTGGGCCCGGGGCGGCGGGGCGATGACGCTGCTGCTGCTCCGCGACGAGGCGGCAGAGCGGATGGTGTGAGAAGAGGCAGAGGTGGCGCCGGCGGCACCCCGCCGTTGCTTGTCGGAGCTTGTCATCTTGGCGGGAGGAGAGGGCATGAGGAGTATATATATATATATCTATGGTGTTTTTTTTTTGGGCGCCGCAGTCGGGAGGGGATCGAGTCGCTTGTCAATTGAGGTCTTCTACATGATCCAGCCGGTCCTGAGAGCAGACGGCGACAACAAAGGACGTGATCGGCCCTTTCCTCAATCGCATCTGCCTAGAGGGCACAGGCTGATATATAATTTTATACGGGCGGGAACAAAAGAAAGTGAGATTTTGAAGGTCGTATGTCAATTCCACTAACCTAGCTGGAGCTGACCAGCAAGTCGAGTCGATATGCGGTACCGGGTAGACAGCTGCTAGGCTGCCACCACCCCTCACTACCTACGCACACGCGCACTTTCCAAGACAACGTCGGTAAGTTCCATTCTCCAGGTACCCTGCTCGTCCCGTCTTAGGGGGGACACGACCCCAACGCGGCCCCTGTCGGTTTGCAATTTAGTGGCAACCGCTTTCGTTAGGGCTGAGGTTCCGGGGGCGTGCTAAATTGAGCCTCCCGAGTCTCGATTCTGACGTGGTGTGACCTGCAAACCTGTGAAAGGCTCGACATTATAGTCCCAACGTACTGATGACTTATCAATATAATTAATGAATATAGTAGTCCAAACACAAATTGCTCCTTATTTCACCCTTTCTCTCCTGACTTTTCTTGAGAAATCTATTCTTCAGAAGGGACTTGATCTGATAAAGTCCTATACTTTTAGGTAAAGCTCCATGCTAATATAATATAAGTCTGGGTATCTGCTCAACATATCCAAATAATATATAATATGATGAATCGGTTTGATGTACTCCCCAATTCAAATTGCCTATTGGGCTCGACCGACTACACGTCAATCTCGGCCTCGACCTCATAAGCCTGGTCCCGGCCGTCCTCGGTCTCCTTGGCTCCCATGCGGCAGATGGCAATCTTCTCGACGGGCACCTCGTCCATCCACACGTGGTCCTCGTACCGGTCCAAGATGCCCCGGGCGTCGATGGTCATCTTCTCCCGCTTCTTGCTCTTGCCGCCCTCCCCAGCAGCTTTCGGCCGGTCGCGCCCCTTGATGTAGATGGTGTTCAGGATGGTCGCGTGCAGCAGCAGCGGCCTCTTGTCGGCGGCCATGAGCCCGGCCTCCTCAAACGCCCCCCTGAGCTTCTCGCAGAACCGCTGCAGCGTGCCGTCCGCGTCCGCCGGCGCCGCGTACAGCGTGGACGCCTTGGACGCCGACTGCATCGAGTGAAGGCCTCTCAGCGTCACCGAGAGCGGCCCTTCTGCCTCCTCCTCGGTCGACGTCGACCTGGCCTCGGAGAGCATCTTCCTCGGGGCGAGCGCCCTGAGGAGCTCGACCGCTTTATCCACGCCGCCCTCCGCCTCGCCACCCTTGGGAAAGCTCATGACACCAAGGGTGAGGTGGAGGGTACCGACAGGCCTGATCGCCGCGGCCGGCACGGCGAAGCTGTCCGGGCTGGTGACGTCGGCGCTGAACGACGCCAGGCTGGCCGCCAGCTGGGGGCGCGAGGTCGCCGTGACCAGCGGGATGCACAAGAAATGTGTCGGGAACGGTTTCGGCGGCATGGTTCTGCTGTGAGCACGATACTGCTGTTTTCTATCCGGATTCCGAAAGATATGACGCACAGCAGGGATTTTCTTGCAACCAGAATATGGAAAGAAATTTTGTTATAAGCGGTTTGAGCGGCACAGTTTCTATCGCCGTGTCAGTCAAGAACTATTGACGCTACAGTATCAACAGATACAGAAAAACGAAGAACAAACGAGTTAAAGGTTGATCCGTGTAAGTTTCAAGGCTGGTCAACTTGTCCATCTCGACGTACCTGTTTGAACCTTTTTTTTTATATTACCGGTTCTATTATGATCGACGTATGCAGTGCTTCAAGCCCATCTACCTGGCATAAACCCAGTGTTAGTAGGTGTCGTTCCTCTTCAGCATTTGCTCACACGAAGCCGTCACCATTACATCCGGGACTGGTGGACGAGGTGGGCTGACGTGTGGTCCTCCGTAGTACTCAGCCACACAAAAAACCCAAACTCCATACATGCCTAAATATAAAGGCAGGACAGGCACAACGGCCTCCGCTGAATGTGGCTTGGGTTGACTAGGTGCTGGGTTCGGCAAATCCGAATAGGTAATTTTATCGTATCATGTACTTGAACAAGGCGGGCCGCAGAGCTGGGTAACGGGGTTGAAGAGAAAGAAATGCAACCCCTCACTTCCTAGCTCTGTGGCCCCATCGACTTGATCCATAACCGCGGATCCGCTAGGTATGCCAATGTATTTGACAAAGCAAAGTGGTCTGGTGTTTTTTATCTTTCTACATCTAAACGTATGTACATGGCCCTTTGTCGAAGGTGCTCAATACGGCGTCTCTGCATGAATGCGTTTTCACTCTGCTCGGCTCGAAATACAGTACATCTGCACTGCACTGCCTTTCGCCTAATGCGCATTACGTCATTGTCACATCTGCAGGTATGACGTAGAAGGGGTCGTGTATCTGCCGGGAAGCGATGTCGTCACGCACAAAAAAAACTTACCTAGCAGCGTATGTAGGTAGGTGCCTTTGCTTACCCCTATGTATGCAACATGGTGAACAACACGTCGTGCGATATCAAGATACATACATGGTGGAGAATCGAGAGTTGGACCGTAAGCGTAGGATGCCAAAGTCATACAACAGCCTTGGCCGTGAACTTGCATTTAATGCCTCCCATTGTTTGAGTCCTCATACTACAAAACGGACGAGGAGACCCCTTCCCTATGCAGTATTCCTGTCTGAATCTTTCATGATACAAAAATCTCCTCCCCCCGGAATGCTCGAAAGACCACTCAAAGGCTGCAGCAGGCGAGCTGTTATCCAGACCGTCACGCCTCGATCCAACCAAACACACGTGATTGCCAGAGGTCATGGTCGAGATCTAGCACCGAGTCCTGTCCTTGGACAATGCCAATTTTTGGCCATTTGATTAGGCCCCGGATTGTTGACCTCGGGGTCGAGTCTGCGAGGACGTATCCGCATAGACTTGAGGCCCGACTCGTCGCACGCGGCCAGTAGCTGGCGTACCTTCTCTTGAACCTGTGTCCATCACGAATCTGACGTCGAAGATTCGGAAGTCTTGAAGAAGTCGTTCAAAATCTTCTCGGCCTCTTCGTACTCCTCTTTCACAACCTTCAGGGTCGACGTGATCTTCTCTAGGCAGACCTTCTCGTCGTCTAGGGGCGATCCGTCCTCCTTCTCTTTCTTTCCGTAGCGCTGAATCTTCTCACAGCTGTCCTTGATCTTGGTTAGACCCAAGGTTGCAGAAGATCCCTTGAGAAAGTGTCCCAGTTTGGAGAGCTCATCCAAATTCTCCTCTTCCCTGACAAACGAGAAAGAAAAACAAGAGTTAGCGCAGCCCTCGAAGTGGAAGAAGGTTCTCAGAACGACCGCCACCATGCCGCTGCGCCGAGGAATCGCAGCGCAGCGGTCGGTCTTCTTCAAGGTCGGGCGACTCACAAAGCAGTGTCCATTTTCTCAAAGGTCTCCTGAGCTTGCTCGAAGAAGCCCTCAACAATGGAATTGCTGAACTCGCGAGTGGGATCATCCTCGTCCATCTCCAAGATCTGTCCGAAGGTCACCGCGTCGATGGCATCTCCGAGATCAGGAAGGCTTGCATCGCCTCCATCGTACTGTGAAGACGCAGTATCGAAGTTAGTTGACAGTGCCAATCATTGTCGCGCACAGGCAGAGGTTTTTTGGTGTCGATTTCTAGCCAACTTACGCTTTCGCTGCCCATTTTGCTCTATTTTATCTTTGGCGTTTACGCGAGCACAATCAATGTCCTTGGAAAAAGTGTGGCAAGACTCAACGCTGTCGCAATGGTTAGAGTCAGGGAAAAGAAAAAAAAATATTGCGGAAAAAAGAGGCGGTTATGAACGCCGGTGTGCTTGGAGATGGACCCTAGATTTGAGAATGGAGCGGGCACTGGGGGGTCTTTGATGGGTCGGGCCTAGGAGAGGGGTTGCCAGAGACGTGACTTGCTTGTCAGAATCAAGCAGGCGTCGAACCTGCACGCGTGGTTGAGGAGGAGGGCAACGCAGCGTGGAGGAGGACCAGGCCGACCAGCTCGCGGGCGAAGAGACTGAAGGGCTCTGCTGAGGAGTGGGGTGTGAGCGAATAGAGTCAGCCTGAGCGAGCCGTTGGCTATGGGGGTGCGACAGTGTGCGGCTGGCGGATTGGGCACTCAATGTCGACCGACGGCTGAGGTCGCAGAACCGTCTTTCGCCGAGCTCTCTCTATTGGGTTCAGACAGGCGGAAAGCTGGTTGGACTCTTGCTCCTTCTCTGGCACAGGAAACTCTAGGGCAGGGTGGGCTTGGACATGCGCGTGCGGTGAGATGAGGTGAAGTGTGCGACCAAGAAGCAAGCAACAGCACGAGACGCAACTTGGGCAAAGAGGTAATAAGGCAGAGATGAGGTCAGGTAATGATGATGGATGATGGGGTTTGTATCAGGTGGACATTCGAGATGGTAAGTCAATGGTCGGCAGAGTGTCACTCACCTGTGAATCGAGAAAAGCGCTCCAGTTGTCTTGCAAGGGCAAGGGCCTGAAGGTGGCGCTTTCAGTTGCTTTCCGAGGCTCTCACGGAGCAGGCTTGAGAGGAGGAGCCAAATAGTCGGGATGATCGATCAAATGCAAATCTTTGTCGTCCTTTATGCAATAGTCGCGACACGAGGGACCCCCAGCACAGCGCACCCTGGCTCTGAAAGGAACAGTAGTGTAGGTACGGTAGGCGAGACCCTTTAAGTTATTAGGTGACGATGGGTTGAGATTGATGGTGTGGGTTTTGCGCCCGCAATCTTGGGAACTGAACTGGACTGAACGGCGCGCCTATGACGGACCCTACCTGAGGCAGGCAAGGCACATGGGAGATCAGGTCGGACTCGAAAGCGACAAGAGGAAAAAAAAAAAACTTGTGAGTGCCCCGCGTTCCGCGTCGTCGTCGTCGAGGGGAAAGAGAGGTACAAGCGCCGGGCTGACTGCCTGTGGTAGGTAGTTCACAAAGTTGACTGACTTTCTGGTCTGGCTTCTTGTTTTGTTTCAAGCCTTGTTTTCTTCTTCCTTCTTATCTCTGTCTTCAACTTTTTCTCCCCTCGCGAGCACAACAAAAACACAGCACGGTTCAAGGAATTGGCGGAGAAAATGGGCCTGTCTTCAATGGGGCTTTGGGCTTGGGCTAAAGGCACCTTAAGGTAGGCTGGCTTTGGGGGGACTTGAGCCCTGGACTTTTGGGTCGAGCAGAGCAACGTGCGCTAATAACCTCTACTGCGGGGTGGCTCCTCGACCTAGGAGACATGTTGAGCCGGATCGTCTGTTTGGTAACGTACTGTACCTTCACTTTCCCTACGAAGAAAAAAAAAATCATCAAGCCTCTGTGACTCCCTCGGTTTTGCTTTTTTCAGCAAATGCCACGAGCCAGCAACATACCCCAGTATCAATCAGCTGGGCCGATCCGCCCATGTTGTACTCCGTGAGAACCTCTGCCGGCCCAGACTGTCTCGCCCGGCAAGCATCTCGTCCATAGACCCGCCCATTTCCAGCGCAATATGGTGCGCCCCAACCGAGTACGCGGTGTCGATGTCGACTGCACGACTTACACAGACAAGGTCCAGCTACGTAACGGCACACGTCAATCGGCTGCGAACCGTTGATGACCTGTAAGTACGAAGGAGGCAGTAGGTTCTACTTTAAACACTTTGTACCGCGTCTTTCACTTCTATATTCTACAGGTCGCATTTCGTTCCGCGTCTCCTGCCACGTTCTCTGCGTCAGCCCGCCGGCACCTCGAATTGCTTGTCAGGTTCGGCCTCCTTGCTGATACAGTTCATTCTGTACGATCGCCTTTTCAGGCCCCAGGAGCTCGGAATCATGGCACGCGACCGCCAAGTGGGATTATCGGGAAGTGGTGCCATCGTCCTGCTCGCGGGTTTCTATATAATATGCTGCACGGCGCAGTGATCGGCATGTCGATTCCTCCCTCTTGCCCGATTCTGCGTAAATGAATCCTGTTACGCAGCAGGCAGCTGGTCCAGACCGACCCAAACTCACCGCTGACCCTCTGGTGGTTACATCACATTGTTCTCCATTCTTTCATCGAGGCAAGGCTTTTGCAATTTTGAATAACAATGCCAATACGGAGTACCATCTCCTGCCCGGCCACGCAGCGAGTCATGAATCATATGTAGACTTGGCTGCCTGCGGCCGTATGTCGCGGGATCTGACATATGATTATCACCAACTGGGAGCAAGCGCCTTGCCTAGTTGCCCCAGGCCTCGAATTGATGCTGAATCCAAGTTGAGAGGTTTTCTCTTTTTAGCGCTGGATCCAGTCACCATGACATTACGTCCAACAATTTATTGCGGGCTCACTGCAGGGAACGCGAAGCTGAACATCTTGTCATCCGCCAGCCGCCAGCCTGCCCAGATGCCTCGACCAGGGATCGCAGAGTAGCCAATATACGCCTCCTTTGCTGCATCTTCGCCTTGCGGCCACCTTGGCACCTGCCCGAGGATGCTATCAGATCCAGCATGAGCACAGCATAATATCGCGGTCTCAAGCTCGTCCTTCGAATGCGACGGCTCCCAGGACCACGGTCCACTTGACGTTGGTGGATACTCGCAAGCTACACTACGAACGGAGTGCAACCTGCTTGCATAGCTTCCCCGACGGTGGATAGGCTGAAAGCAAATACTACTTGGGCACATCCTTATTGTTAGCTGGATAACGTGGTTGTCTCTAGCCGACTAGTCCGATTCATGGCAACCAACGCCAGACTTCTTCTCGAAGCCTGTCAGACAACGACAATCTCAATGCCATGAGGCGCGAGCGTTCACATATCGAATCTGCAGGTGGGGTGCGAAGTATATGCATCCAATTTACAGGCACGCCGACGTCATATTGCCCCGGAAATATATCGTCATAAGGTGACACCAAGAAGCACGTTCAATTCATCCTTCACGCACGTGCAGGGGCCAGTCACCCTGACAGCCGAACAGCCAGATGTCCCTACAGTGTGGCATCGCACCGTGACAAAAGAACCCACGACGATAGGTTGGTTGTACTACTAGTAGTCGGTCATCACTGACCGATCCGCTGTGGCTCTTGCTTCGCGACATTTGAGTGCTCGTGGGTCTAGAATAATTGCACATATATTACAGATCACTACCTTCTCTCCTCGGTTCTCGACATCGACCTCTCTCCACAAGGGAAACTGACAATGTTGTTTGTCGTCGCAACATGCCTGGACCCCCGAGGACCAAATTGCTTCTCAATATCACCCGCTCATCGACGTATCATATTTCGAGTGAGACATTCCATGCATACCCCCCACTTCACGGTCACTTCCGAAGGGCACGCATCGGGTCATCGACAGACAATATGATATTTCATACATACGCCTACGATGATTGAATACGGTGGGGGACGAACGAGGATGTGGACTCTGTTCACCTTACAGTCCATACAGAGCAAACCATATCACACCACCATAATGCATCGTCAACATGCCTGATCATTGGCATTCCGTTCAAGCTACTCTTAATTGAGGTATATGTACTGCGGCTTGGATCGAAGTCGACGTATATTAACCTCTGGGATATGAACTATAGCCGGAAGCAACGCGGACAATGACATATACTCCCGTCTGAATGGACCGACGGCCACGCCAGGAGATCGGTAATCGAACAAGCCCCAGTTTGTAGGTATATTCTCGGAACAACCCTCCTGTGGTCCTCAAGTCGGAGGCACATGTCTGCTGCATTGCATATCTGCAGAGCGGCGGACATAAAACCTGTTTTCCGAGTCCAAGAATGCCAGCACTTCGCCATTCTCCAGTCTGTGCTGCCCTATCCATCGTATGTTTGATCCAGCTGGACACGCCTTACCCGCAGACGAAGAGCAACGATAAACTTGACTATGCCCTCACGATATAGACTCAGATTATATTATTACAATGACTGGGTTGGCACGGAAGGATTTTTTTCCACATGGCGACGTTTACGTGCATGGTGCGCGTCGCACCCATTCAGGCAAAGGTACAACAAGTATGACCCGGCTGATCTGCGTCTCCCTCCTTTGCCCAGCACGTTTGCAATACGTGGAATTTCCCTCTTGCCGATCTCCTAATCGATGTTATATGTGCCTTTGCCTCACGTTACACATTAATGCGGCGCGTGAACGTTGATGAAGCCAACAAATATCCTTATAATTTTCGATAATCGAAATGAGAGGCTACGACAATGCTTCCAAGCATGCTCATCAATAAAGCACCTTGGAGGCAACACTGAGCAGCCAGGCAGCATCATTCCAACCGCCCTCGTCAGCCTTTGGAGGGGGGAGTCGAGGCTCTGCAGAACTCGCAAGACGACCAAGTTGCCTGCTGCTAGACGTTCGAGAAATAAAGCCCTCTCCATCCTCTCCGTCGGAGTCTTCTCCCTCGCCGACGTCCGACTCTTCCTGCTCTTCGACGGAAAATAGAGACCAACCGATCAAATTGCCCATCCAAGAATTTGTGCCAATGCTTTCACGCTTTACCAGCCTTCTCACTGTAGCCTCATCGGCCTGGGACGTATCCACCTCAATGGCTTCGAGCTTCTCGTCCAGGCTGACAAAGTCCGGACCTTGCATGTACTCTTCGGGGACGAACATCTCCTGGTTGAAGTAGCTTTCATCTAATTGTTCCCTGAGTGGCGAGCGGGCAATGTTTCTACTGCCCTTTCTGCTGTGCGAGCGGCTGCCGAGGCGACTACTAGTTTGTGAAGTGAGCTCGTCGACGGCCAGACTGCCACGGCGACTCTCACGTCGACTTGCCAGTTCTTTCTCCCTGGCTAGCTCTCTAGCATAGGCTTCTTCGTCTGCATCCCGTAGTCCTGCGAGGCTGGTTGAGCTTTGCCTGGTGGCGAGCCAGGCCTGCCCCTTGGACTCGCGCATTTCTGTGCTAATCAGGGCCCCAGTCCGTAGCATCCAGTCGCTGTCGTTACGGTCTTCTATCGAAAGTGACTGAGATTCGTCCTTCCTCCGCCGCGAAGTCGGGGTAAGTGTGCCCGAGCCCCGGTGGTGCTGTCCATTTGTGAAACCAGCCAGATGAGAGGCCGACTTGCTCTTGCTCAACACGTCCGGCTTCGGGCCATGCACCGAGGAGCGGCGGCTGCGAGAGCGGGCATCGATGGGAGAGCGAGAGAGCAGCCTCGGCGTGGTGGGGGCGGACTTGCCCTGGAGATACGAGACGTTGTGCTCAAGTGGAGAGGCGACGAACTCGGGCAGGTCGTCGGGGTCGGTAAGGGGCAGCTTGGAGGTGAGGGGCGCCAAGGTCAAATGGTTGAGGTTGGTGGAGGACCTGTTCTGGCGCCGGGCATGGCTGGAGTGCTGCTTGTAGGCGACGTCCATGATCAAGATTTTATGGGACAAGACCCGACTGAGTTTCTAGATATTACTACAACCGATAATTGAAGAGAAATGAAACGTAAAAAACGGCCAGTGTAGTTTACAAGGGGGGTCGACTTATATCTCGACGAAAAGAGAGCGATGGGGTCAAGCTCGAACGAGGTCGACAGATCTGGGGCAAAGACGCCAATTTGATGGGGTGATGGAGAAGCCGAACTCTTAGTGGCTGCAGATCGGAACAGGGATGGCAGAGCTCTGGACTTGCTGAAGCCGGGGAAAGCTCAGGCTCTTTCAGGCCCCTCAGCGAGCTGTCCAGCCAATGAGCAGGGCCCGAGCCGGGTTGCTAAACTTTTTCGTGCTTCCGTCCTCCGCCGACAGGGCCCTGAGCTCTGCGTGCCAGGCCCGAGAAATCACCTCGGACTGTGTGGAGGCGCCCCGTCATCGGCATTTCTCACAGTGCCAAATCTGACATCTCGCACCCGCAAAATTCTATCAGGCTTCTGCAGCCGCCAAGCGCCAGTCCGTACGGTTTGTGCGTATACTCAGTACGTGGTGGTCGCCTACAAGGGGAAATACAGACGGACACTGAGAATGCGCAACTTGAGGAGTATTCACCACGATGCCTGGCGACCCCCGGCCGACCTCGGCGCCGAGGAACCCACGGCCTGCTGTTGGGACCCGGCCAAGGACGAGGTCCTGGCCGCCTTTGGTCCCTCTGAGAAGGATGGCTATATCCGGCTGGTCAGGCTGTCGGAACATGTGACTAGCGCAAAGCAGGAGCACTCCAAGATGTAAGTCCATGTCATCCTCCATGCCAATATGGGTTTTGCAGGAGGACCAAAACACCAATGCGGTTGCTGATGGCCAGACTCTAGTGAACACCACCAGGTTGCATCATGGGAGGCGCTCAGCCCAAATCCGGACCTCGAGGTGGACCGCATCGTGAGTCTGCACCACTTCAGCGACACCCTGTCGTCTGTCTTGGTCCTGGAGGGCGGTGATATCGTGCTCGTCAAGGAGTACGATAACCCAGAGGATGGCGTTCATATTGAAATCATGGGCTCCATCGACGAGGGCATCACGGCCGCTAGCTGGTCCCCCGACGAGGAGCTCCTGGCCATATCTACCAAGGCGCGGACCGTCGTCTTCATGAGCAGGAGCTTTGAGGGTATCACGGACGCTACCATGAGCTTGGAGGATCTCAAGCTGTCCAAACAGGTGTCTGTCGGCTGGGGCAAAAAGGAGACGCAGTTTCACGGCAGGGGCGCCAAGGCGCTCAGGGACCCAACCATTCCTGACAAGATCGACGAGGGAGCCATCAGTTCACAAGACGACGGACGGGTCACGATCAGCTGGCGCGGCGACGGCGCATACGTTTCCATCAACTCCATCGAGCCTGATACCCGGCGAGTGATTCGGGTATACTCGAGGGACGGCGTGCTTGACAGTGTCAGCGAAGCTGTAGACGGCATGGAGGGAGCCTTGAGCTGGCGCCCTTCTGGTAACCTGCTTGCCGGCGTCCAGAGGAAGGGCGGCGCCGTCGACGTCATCTTCTTCGAGAGAAACGGCCTCAGGCATGGCGAGTTTTCGCTGCGCGCCCTGGAGGACAGAGATCTTTCGACCGATCAGATCGGCCTCCATTGGAACTCTGACTCTACTGTGCTAGCCGTCACGTTCGACGACCGGATACAGTTCTGGACGACCAACAACTATCATTGGTACCTGAAGCAAGAAATCATCACCGGAGGTAAATCGAAATGCTTTGAGTGGCACCCAGAGAAGCCCTTGCGCTTTTCTCTCGCCTTGCCAGGTAAGCTAGCCAATCCATTCTGGCATCCATCATCGTTAGAACGCCAGCCTTTCTATTCGTTTGCTGCCGATGCGTATTTTCCTAACCATGAAATAGATCGCATCGTACTTGGCGAATATGTCTTCACCATTTCCAGGGGATCTGTTACGCCGCCGTATGATTATGGAGCTGTCGCGGTCATCGATGGCCGCACTCTAAAAATCACGCCTTTGAGAACAGCAAACGTCCCACCTCCAATGGCCTTGTTTGAAGTGGAAGCAAAGACAGCCATCATCGATGTCAGTTTCTCCCCCGACCACACCTACATGTCTGTGCTTCACCAGTCAGGTGTGGATTTATATCAGTGGCAAACCAAGGGCCCAAGGTCACTGCGCCCAACTCTCAAGGCTTCTGTGGTTTTTGATGTACCGCTGTTCGAGACAACTGCACTGGTGAGCGCCGTCGACGTCAATGGAAGTGTCACTCTATTGGGCCACGGCCATCATCCCGAACTGCATTACTATGCGTTTGACCCTGCAGCCGGACTGTTCGCGGGCCTGAGCCGGGCGAAAGCAGACTCCATCGTAGGGTTCTCAAGCTACCATGAGAGTGGGGGAGAGTCGGGTCTCGTCTTCCAAGATTACCGCCGCCGCTTCCACATGCTTCATACTGACGGAACTCACGCCGAATTCCTGCTCAGCCCTACTACTCCCCATCTTTCTGTCCAGCTTCCTTGGTTCACACCAGTACGGACCGATTCCACCGTGGCGCAGATTGCCGTCTACGGTCTGTCGAGAAATGGACACCTGCATGCCAACAACCGCTTGTTGGTGAAGAACTGCACCTCATATCTTGTTACGCCTGATCATGTCATTTTCACTACGACCAATCATCTTCTGAAGTTCATTCATCGGACGGATGAAATTGATGGTAAGCCAGACCTTCTCTTCGAATCAAGACTAGATCTCCTGACAAAGTTGTAGATTTGGAAGTGCCTGCCGACGATCCGGAGAAGGATGAAAGATGCCGCAGCATTGAACGCGGCGCCAGGCTTGTAACAGCCATGCCTACTAATATGAGTCTCGTCTTGCAGATGCCCAGAGGGAATCTGGAGACCATCTACCCCAGAGCTATGGTTGTTGCTGGCATCCGGCAGCTAGTCGATGAGAAGAACTATGGCCGGGCTTTCGCATATGCCAGAACACAACGGGTCGACATGAACATCCTCTACGACCACAACCCGCAACAATTCCTCGAGAATGTATCCCTCTTCCTGCAGCAGTTGGATGACATTTCGTATGTGGATCTCTTCCTCTCTGCGCTCCGGGAAGAGGATGTGACGCAAACCATGTACGTCAATACCAAGCCTGCAAAAAGTCAAGAAAACCCTCTGCAGGATGGTGCCGAGACGAGTCCGTCCACGGCTTCTTCGACTTCATCCAAGGTCAATACGATCTGTGATGCCGTCCTAGAGAGTCTCAGGTCGCGCAAAACCATCGACAATGGTACATTGCAAAACATCATCACAGCCAATGTCTGCAAAAACCCACCAGCTTTGGAAGATGGCTTGCTAGTCGTGGCCAAGCTCATGCAGGAAGATGAACAACTGTCTGAAAAGGCTGTCGAGCATATCTGCTTCTTGGCTGATGTCAATACACTGTATGACGAAGCTCTCGGCCTATACGACTTGGATCTGGCACTGCTTGTGGCACAGCAAGGACAACGAGACCCTAGGGAATATCTGCCCTTCATGCAGGATCTGCACCAGCTGCCCGGTCTTCGTCGGGAATTTGCCATCGACGATCATCTGGCGCGGTACTCGAAGGCACTGGTACACTTGCAGACCCTCAACGCGCACGAAGAAGCACATGAGTATACTGTCAAACACTCACTCTATGCCGACGCGCTGAAACTTTACCGATACGATGCTTCGAATCTTGCCATCATCACTCGCCTTTACGCCGAGTTTCTCGAGTCCCGCTCGCGCTTCCGCGAGGCTGGTCTCACGTACGAGTCTTTGCAGGACTATGCTGCTGCAACGCGCTCCTACCGCGCTGCTGGCGTGTCATGTTGGCGAGAAGCATTATTCACAGCCTCTCTACAGCAGCCTGCTCTCTCCGCAGAGGCGCAGGCAGACCTGGCGACAGCGCTGGCTGATGCGCTGTACGAAGCAAAGGACTATGCCGGCGCCGCCACAATTCAGCTCGATCACTTGTCGAGTCTCGAGACAGCCATCAGATTCCTCTGCAAGGGCTACCAATTCGCCGAGGCTCTGCGCCTGACAGCCCTACACCACCGTCAGGACCTCTTGGAATCCACGGTAGACCCGGGCCTGGCCGATGCCCTCGGATCCTCGACCGAGTTCTTGGCCGACTGCAAGGCGCAGCTGCGCGCCCAGGTGCCCCGCGTTCTCGAGCTCCGCCGCAAGGCTGCCGAGGACCCCCTGGCCTTCTACGAGGGCGAGCGGGCCGGGGGCGCCGACATCCCCGACGACGTGTCGGTCGCGGCCAGCTCACGCGTCAGCACGTCGGCGTCGCTGTTCACGCGGTACACGGGCAAGGCGGGCTCCGTGGGCACCGCGGGCACGGGCGTGTCGCGGGCGACGAGCAAGAACCGCAAGCGCGAGGAGAAGAAGCGCGCCCGCGGCCGCAAGGGCACCGTCTACGAGGAGGAGTACCTGGTCAACTCGGTCCGGCGCCTCATCGAGCGCGTCGAGGCGACCAAGGCCGAGCTCGAGAGGCTCGTCTTCGGCCTCGTGCGCCGCGGCATGTTTGAGCGCGCCCGCTCCGTCGAGGCCCTCGCCCTCGAGGTCCTCGAGGGCTGCAAAAAGGCCATCGGCGAGGTCTTCCCCCAGCCTCAACCTGACCTGCAGCAGCAACAGGCTGCCGAGGAGGCCGCCGGGGACGAGTGGAGACCCGTAGGTGCCGACGCCGTGCTGGCCGGAAACCTGGAGCAGAAGTGGAGATCGCAGCCGCCGCCTGTCGTGACCGCCATTGAGAGGCTGAGTCTACTGGGTAGTTGAGAAACAAGACCTAGTAGATACATAGAGAGATGAAATAAACCAAAAGTAAGGAAATCAAACGTTCAAGCTTGGGATCTTATCATACGATGAACGTTGGGCCGGGAGCCATAGTTTTGAGGCTCTGTAGTTACAAGCCTTGTCAGCCATTCTCCTCATAAGGCTGAGTGAGACTGGCTGGTCATGTCTCAACGATGATTTATCCAAGCCTAGCATTTCAAAACCATATTCGACGTGTTTCATATAGTCGTGATTCCTTTCCAAACGAGACAAGGGGCTTGAAGTATGCTTTTCATTATACAGGGTGAACCAGAATGGCCGAGATTTTTCTCACATCGTTTGGCGGGCTCTTCTCGTTCTTATTTACAGATATATGGTACAGTTTCATGCCCGACAAGACCTCAACACCTTTTTGCTTTCTATTTTCAATATTTCTTTTTTTGCCGTTTTCCGTCCTCCCAATTTATGACGAAGTTGGTTGTAGAGGGGACTCGGACGCAGACTCGGGCGGTATTGACGACGACGACGACGATACGAAAGCGTCGCTGACGCCGGCGGCGTTGAGGGTCCTCTCGCGGTTCTTGGCAATGACCTTGCCGATCTCCTCGAGCATCTCGGGCGTCAACCTGGGCTTGCCCTTCTTCTTCTTGCTCTCGCGCTCGGCGCGGTGCAGCTCCTGCAGCGGCGTGCGCATCGAGTCCATGAGCTGGGCGCGGTCCCTCTTGGCCTGGTCCTCGGCCTCGCGGGCGGCGAGGTACTCGGGCTCGTGGCGGGTGCGGAAGCGCGAGTACTTGTTGCGCAGCTCGTCGAGGACGTCCTCGGGCATGGGCGGGCGCAGCAGCGTCGGCACGAACGTGCGCTCCTCGACGTCGATGCGCAGCGTGTCGACCTTGTGGTCGGCGGCCTCCTTGGCCTCCCTCTTGGGCCACGGGATGGTCACGTTGAGCCCAGGCACCACGCGGCTCCACCGCGACAGCCCCGTCACCTTGTCGTGGCTGAACCCCGAGTGCCGCAGCTGGTTGATGATGACGTCCTTGGTCACGCCCGTGCTCGGGTCGCGGATCGGGTGGACGAGCCGCACGCCCGAGATGGGGATCGGGAGCTCAATGTTGATGGACGGGGGCTTTCCCTCGCCGAGCAGGCCTGTCGGCATCCTCACGTTTGACTAGAGAGCCGCATTGTTGTCAGTTTCTTTATTTCTTCCCGGGCTCCGTAGCTCAATGTCCCTCCCTGGCTTACCTTGTTCAAACCCTCAACTATGACCTCCATCTTGTCCTTCTGCAGGTTTGTGATCTTGCCAATCTGGCCCTTGTCGGGGCCCTCGAGCAGGACGACGCGGTCGCCCTCGACGAGGTTGAGGTTCTTGTGGCCGCCGAGCCACTCGCAGCGGGCGGCCTTCTGGTGGTCGCGCAGGCTGGCGGACATCTGGTAGCGGGCCTCGGAGATGGCGCCGTGGGTGGCGCCGTGCTCGCCGACGTTGATGTTGGGCGCATTGGGCCCCAGGTACCAGTCGTCCTTGATGGCCCGCTTGGCCCGGCCGTAGTCGTCGGCCAGCTGCGCCCTCTGGTACCGGACCTCGTCCCGCTCGCCGTACTTCTCCTTGTTCCAGGCCTGCCTGTCCCTCGCGGCCTTGCGCTTGGCCACGACGCGCTCGGCCGTGGCCACGCGCTTGAGGATCTTCTGCATTGTTGTGTGTCGTATGGCAGGAGATGTGGAGAGCCCGTGGTGCTGCTCTTGGTCGTGAACGGATTCCCGGGGGGGAAGGGAGGGCGAATCGAAAATGCTCGTCTGATGCGTCGCCCGTCAACTCAAAAACCGTACGTACTACCCAATCCGTACCCCAGACCAAAATTTTGGGCAAGCTTCGATGCAGTAAAGGTTGCGCAGGGGCCCCCAATTGGATTCCGATTAGGCGCTATCGGATAATCTTCGTACCGTCATTGGTCGTCTGGTGTAGGTCGGCCCCATATTTCCGGTATGCTCCAATCGAAGGTAAAGGCAGGCCGGCTGTCAATTGACATACTACGGTACCCCATACTGTATGATACATGTCTGTGAAATGTATCATAGAGATATCTTACTCATCATCCGCTCTATTGAGTCTCTATAAACAAGTTTGTCAAGTTTTTCAGCTTCTAGGGAAACAGGTTGACAAGTCATCGTTCCAGTCGTAATTGACAAGTTTATAGAGATCTGTTAAACTGAAAACCAAATGATTCCCTTTCATGATACAAACCTCACTAAGTCTGAATATTCCAGCTTGTGGTCTTCTATCTCATTGCTTCCCCTGGTCTCTTTCAATTATGATACACATGGAAAAGAGAGGGCAGTGTCAAAACTTGGATGATCGGTCCATGAGCTGCATTGGTCAGTGTTAGCAAGTAGAGCCGGAAGGGTCGTATTCGCTCATTGAAGAGTTTGATCGACCTTGGGACAAAGAGGCAATCCCGTCCGGCCGGCCAATGACAGATACGCCGAGAATCTCTTTTCGTGGTGTCTGGAAAGCGCCGGAGGTTCATTCCATCGGGCGGTTTGCTACTTTCTCTTCTTTCTCTTTGTATGTTGCGACATCCCAGGGAAGTTCCCAGTCTCTAGAGGCAGTTGAGACTTGACGATCATTGGAAGGACCCCCAGTTTAGCTGATGTATCTGCTCTTCATTTAAAGGTGGGAGTTGTTAGCTCGATTATAGATCGGTTTCAGAGGCTTGGCTTCCGCCCGTTGGAGGCCTTTGGCAGTTGTGTTACGCCGAAGGAAGAGCGAAACAAAGAAGAGAGGATCGGAAAAGGAAACAAACGGTACATCCTGGCCCATCTGCCATCCGGGGGGTTCTTCATCATCATGACACCGCGCGTTCAGTCCAACGTCACAGAGCAGAGATGGGATAGGGCTGTACCGTTCATAGAAACTGTCGGTTGACACGACAAGACAAGAAGCCGCCGAGCCGTCTTCATACGTTGACAAGTGGCTCAAGCGCCTAGCTCAGCCTCCACAAACCGGACTTGATCTTATTAGACGTGGGGCCCGTGGAAATACAGCAGGAGGCGCCCATGCTCGCCATGTTGAAAGAAGAGCCAGAGAGACAAGACGTGCGAGAGAGGAGAGATGACGGGCGACCCGACGTTTTTTCTCCAGCGCTTACAGCACTAGGACGGCTGTGCCACCATCGCGTAGCTGGAGAATGCCGCGATCAGCGTGAGGCTCGTGTAGTGTAGCCAACCCTTAAAATCGGGGCTCGGCGAGAAACTGCTGAGCACTCCGGCCGGGTTGGCTGTGCTGGGGCCATGGTTTATCTGGCTGCCTGCTCCTGCTACTCTGTACACACCAAACATATCTTTGCATGTACATTTTTATGACAGCTTTCTTGTTTGGAGACAACCAAGGGATCATCGCCCTGTGCAATGAATAAGAGGTGTTTCCAGTCCTGCGTGGCGTATCATCTGGAGACATGTCATGTATGTAGGTACACGTCCAACTATCTCCGGATGGTTGATTATGACCGGCTGATTTCCGTTGCTGTGGATCAGATATGCAGCGAGGGTCTTGAAGGCATCCCTCTAGTCGCAGAAACGCGTCCGGGAACGATGGGGAACTGATCCGCCGATAGGACTCAGATGCGGGTATCGACTGTCGCCGTAGTACTACTGTGTGCTCATATGCGGCAGCCAGACACATAATAGTTGTTGCATATGGTTGGGATCCAGACCATGCATGTCCTGCACTTAGTTGCTCCCTCACAACTGTAAGGAGTACCTACTGTGCCTGTATGATCATGTGAAGTCCCCTGTATCGCTGAAGTGATGATCATCAATGCTTCAAGAGACGTTGCAGGGCATGAAGAGGGCGCGGCCTTGACAGTAAACAGCCAATATACGAACCAAGCTACTGCTTTTTAGCAAGTCCAATTGCTCATATAGCGTCCGCTAATGGGTAATAGGTCGGTCGCCAATGGTTAGAGTAGAAAGGTATCATCAGGAACGAGAATGGGAGCAAAGGATAATCAGTGCATCGCAAGGTAACCAGCAACAGGCCCGTGGGCGGCTTCGGCAAAGAAAGCTTGACTTGCGTGACAGGAGGCCGCCCCCCTTTTGTCTCGGAATAAGGAAGAAAGGAAAACGGGCAACTCTGGCATTCGTGCCGCTCCAAAGACTTCAACGATAATGTGGCATATGTAGCAGTGATGGAAGTAAATGTCGGATTTTAGATTTCATTAGTGGATGATACCTCCCGTAAGACGCGTGTCTGTGGTGGATCAGTGGCAGTCCCGAGCGACTCGATAATGATAATAATAATAGCACCTAGCCTGTAGTTGTTAGTGACGGCCAAACGAGACGCGAGCACTGTGTTCACTGTCTACTCGCTCAAGTCAGAGGAGGACAGGCAGGACAGGACAGAACGGAACGGAACAGGGCAGGGCAAGACGGGCGGTGCCAATGCCAATGCCAACGGTTGCTTGCACTCTCTCTCTCTCTCTCTCTCTCTCTCCATGGGGAGGGAAATTGCCTTGTTGGGCGGTGTATTGACGGCCTCAGGCTCCAACAAATGTCAAGGTAGTGACTGGCTGCCCTTTGAGGATCGACTGGTTGGGGAGCCCAGGTGATGCGGTAGCTTGCTCTAGGACCATGTTGGCAGGACTGGCGTTGTGATTGATCGGTGGTCATAACGGCAATTCTCACTTTAAATGGGGCTTTCGATATAGACAACCATAGACAGGCTGTTTCAACAAAGAAAAAGAAAAGAAACAAGAGAGAAATGCTCTTAAACAAACAGACAGGTGTTGGCGAAATGTGGTAGCGGACTATGTAGATGATTATTATTAGCTTGGGAGATTGACCCGTGATAAGGTACAGTGTCGTGTTTGGGGCAAGAAGGACCAGGAAAAACAAGGTCGATTTAATGAATGTCGGTAGGTCAGTAGGCGGGCAAATCCATGGGTATCTGTATCTCGAACTGCCTGCCTCAATGCATGAACTGAGGTATGTATCTTACCAACAGCCAACCAGCAATGATAACCTCCAAGCCAGGACAGTCAATAACAATAACAGGTTCATCAACTCAGGTCAATAGGACGGTCATTTGTGTTGGTCGGCGTCTGTTTTTAGCCTAGTCGTCATAATCCCCCATGACAACAGCGCGGTGCGTGTGCCTGTCACCTCAGCCGAGCTCAGATGCGAAGAAAAAAAAAATAGAGCCCCCCCAAGGGGAAAAAGAGATAACAAGCCTCAATCCGAGGCAATGCCAGCAGGGTCCGCCCGAAGAAAAATATGAGTTAGAACGAATACAGTGTAGAGGTGTCTCCTTACCCCCCTAAGGCACGGAGTAGGACGCTATCTTTGGGGTTCTACGGACGCCGTTGTGCTGCTGCAACCTGGTTTTTGGATTGATACCTGGCCACTAATCATTTTTTAAGCTGCGAGTGCCTGGCCCAAAGTAATGGGAAGTCCCCCCCCCATCTGATCAATCCCTCGCACCATCCACCACCCCCCCGTCCCCAAGTCCCAGTCCCCATTCATTCCCTCCCAGTCCATGCTGCAGCCAGCCCAAAAAGCACTGACCTGCTCTGCTTCCTTGCCTGGCCTGACCCGACATTTGCTCCTCTCCTTGTCGTCAATTCAGCATCGCCCTGGACCTTTCTTCTCTTCACACTTCTCTCATCTTCCCTCATCTATCTCCCAACGAACAACAACAACAACCCATCTGCCTCTCCGTTCCATCAGCGACGTCGAGAGCACCTGTTACTTCTCGCGACCGACGGTACACTCCTCACGACCCGTCGACCACGTCTTCTGTTCTTCTGATCCTAATTCCTTTGCAGCCTCGAGCTTCTGTTCCTTCTCTCCCCTTAATCGCACTACACATCATCCACAATGGCTGAGATCCGCCGCAAGTTGGTCATCGTTGGTGACGGTGCCTGTGGTAAAACCTGTTTGTTGATGTGCGTCCCCCCTTCGCGATGCCCTTCCTCTCCCCCATCGCCTCGTCTGTCTATCAGCTGCTGACCCTCGCCGTAGCGTCTTCTCCAAGGGCACCTTCCCCGAGGTAAGATAACGAAGCTCTCAACCCTGAATGCCTGCCTGCCGCCTGCGTCCTCCCGATTCCTATCTATCTACTACCTGGCGCGCCAAGCCCTCCCTCAACGCCCGCCTCATACTGCAGCAAGAGGCACAACAGACTCGTCTCAGCCATCAACTCTATCTCCCCGGCGACGTCTCTTGCAGCCTCCCCCATCACCATATTTGTCTCAACTGACGAAACCCCGTCATATCTTGCAATCCCGCCCTGCTGTCGCGCCTTTCGTAAGCAAACGCCAATATTGACAATGCATCTTCTCCACAGGTCTACGTCCCCACCGTCTTCGAGAACTACGTCGCCGACGTTGAGGTCGATGGCAAGCACGTCGAGCTAGCTCTTTGGGATACGGCCGGTCAGGAGGATTACGACCGTCTCCGACCTCTCTCATACCCCGACTCCCACGTCATCCTCATCTGTTTCGCCGTCGACTCGCCCGACTCGCTCGACAACGTCCAGGAGAAGGTCAGTCCACCGACAATCACCGACACGCGAGTGATTAGCCTAGTTGTACTGACACGTGCCGACTACAGTGGATTTCCGAGGTCCTGCACTTCTGCCAGGGTCTGCCCATCATCCTGGTTGGTTGCAAGAAGGATCTGCGACACGACAACAAGACCATCGAGGAGCTCCGCAAGACCAGCCAGAAGCCCGTCTCTCCCGAGGAGGTAAGCCGCATCGACCCCTCTTGCAGCCTAGGTGCAAGCCGCTGTTCGCTTTCCCCCCCCCATGTGCTAATCAACTTGTCCATCATATAGGGTGAGGAGGTCCGCAAGAAGATCGGTGCCTACAAGTACCTCGAGTGCTCGGCCAAGACGAACGAGGGCGTTCGGGAGGTGTTTGAGCACGCTACGCGCGCTGCTCTCCTATCCCGCAGCTCCAAGAAGGGCCACGGAAAGAAGTGCATGATCCTATAGACGGTTCCTGCATGCAATTTCATACCACCCACATCGTCGGCGTACCCTTGTAATATATCGTCATCTTTCCCAGTTCACCATCGGGCTCTTGCATGCTTCGATTCTCGGATGATAACGGTGTCTCTACGATGGCATGACGGTATCACCAACGGGGAGCTAGGGCGTTGTGCATCATTGGTCAAGGCCGGAGTTTGATTCGTTTTATTGCGAATACCTGCTTGCTCTGCCGGCGTGCTGCTGCTTTGGACAGAAAGGAAATGTTCTCATTGTCCCTGCTCCCTCTTTTCTAATAACGTCGAGGGGTGGTGGACTGGCCACGGATACTTGGTAAACACGGAGGGGCTCAGTATGTGGTGAACTGTCCCGGGTGCTCTGTTGTTACTGCTACTATCACTGCTCACTGGAAAGGGGACGAACGACAAAGCAAGGTAGAGTGGCGGTTGGTTTTGTTTTTCCTGTCTCGCGGACGTTTAGCCGTCTGCCCGTCTTAGGGAAAGGGGGGTCATCTTTTGGCGGTGGACTAGGGTTCGTCTATTGTTTTGCAATTCGTATTTGTGTGTCAAGACTGGCGAGCCATGGCAAATCCTTGAGAATACGGCTATATCATAAATCTTTCTCCTTTTCCTGCTAGTTGTTTCCCCGTCTGGTGTTGATTGCGCATAGTTTCTTTCCCAATGTCTCTGTTTCGCGTCTAGATTCGCTTGTTGTTCTGAGAATAGTAGATGATTTTATTGGCTTGGTCTTGTTACATCTCGTCTGCTTTCTATTCTCCCTTCATTCACATGGACTGAGTATACCTGAGCGCTCTACGGAGTATACGAAGTGAAATGTGTTTAATGATGGGTAGCTTCACACAGGCACGCGTGAGTGATCGATCCTTCAGGACGATCAACAAGAAGCTGTGCCGCGAGTATATGTCTTGGCATGTCGGGGCTGTGATGACTCGGAAAGTATGGAATCGACGGTCATGATAGGATCTAGGCATCTTGGCTACCTACATTGGCAAAAGTGGGAACAAGCCAACGCTCAGTCGATGCCCGCGTCCAGGCTGCCCATTGAAAAAGGTTTAGGAGAACCGACCATCTTGCTGCGATGACCAAAGACTAGCGAGGACCTACATACGCACCTTCTTTCCTTTATCGTTCTGGATTGGCAGAACGTCACAAAGTCATGTGGAACTTCTACGTAGGTCCGCGTCGTGGCACTCGTTCTCTTGGCCACGGATAGGACTCTCTTCATGTGATTTTTCAGAGAGGACTCTATCGACAGATGGAAGGACCGGGAGATACATACGCAGTGTCCTGGCCAAAAATCAGATGGACCTTTTCCAGCTCGACACTCCCGTCCTTTCGTGATATTAGTCCTTCCCTGGTCGTAGATAGCTCACGCCAATCTCGCCTGTCAATATGAATATACTCTTGAGAGAGAGACTTTTGGAAATGAATGCTTTGCGTTACACTATGAGACGGAGAGCATATATATATTTCCCATCTCGTAGGCTCGAAAATGTACCCTCGGACTCGACATACGCGGCGAAGAAGATAACCAACAATCGCCTGACTCTTCAACGCCTTTCAATGCCGCTCGCCCTCCCCCTCGCAGAGATATAAACACCCACTTCGATGGAGGAAGTGGACGTCCGCTCCCCAAATCATCATCACGTTCCAAAACTCCCTTCTTCCAAATGCCACATGCTGCTTGCCTTCTCCGGAAAAAAAAAATCCGCAACCCGCGTCCACCAGTCTATGCCCTCGTCACCGAGGTGGCATCATCCGTGGTGGACGTCTTGTGTTGTCGCCTCTACTGAGGGCAGGACTAGAAGGAAGTGAATCTTGATTAGTCCGTGCGATACCATGTGGAAAAATCCCAAATCTCAGGTCCCGGAAAGACTTACGGCACCGCAGGAGCCGCAGCTCTTGGTGGAGCCGCCTATAAGAGAAATTTGTGTCAGTAAGAAGGACATGTTTCTCATCATCGTGGGGAATGGGGGTCGGTGTTTGCTTTTCGTTCGGCGAGGCGAACGATCATTCTTTTTTTATTATTGCCCCTGGAGAAAAGACGGGTTGACGTGGAAGTTTGAACGTACTGAAGCTGGCTCCGCACTTGGGGCAGGCGCTGTTGTGCATTTTGAGTGGGTGAGAAAAGGTGAATGAGTTTGTGACCTGCGTAATGTAACGTTAGACATGGTTGTTCTTCATTCTTTTCTTCTCTTTGCATGTTTCTCTCGAGTCGGAGCAGGGAGAGAGAGAGAAACGATGAGGGCAACCCCCCCTTTTCCACGTCCAGGTCCGAACCTGGTCTCTCGCTGTCTTGTCGACATCCCCTCCTCCCCAAAGCAAGCAGACGAAGCCAGTGAGATGAACGGAGAGTGGTTTGGGATGCCACAAGTAGAATATCCAATATATGCCGAGGTTCTCCAGAACATATCACTAAAACACCAGCAGGCGACTTACTTTGGGACCAAGTATTTTATCTTTGAAATGGGCGACTCTTGAGAGGTTCGAGAGAACAACAGGTCAGAGAGGCGGGCAACCCCAGCAGCCCTTTTTATATACGAAAATGGGTATAGCACCTATTTTTTTTTTTTGACACGGCCCCCATAAGCGGGGTATACAGCGCAAAACCAACTACTACAGATACAGAGCATCATGTGTTTTGACCCGGGCAACCACCACAGAGTCCCGACAGACAGACACACACTTGACAAATGGAATGCGCATACAGCGGTGGTCGAGTAAATACCCACCGTCCAAATTCCCGAATCCCACTTGTACTGCGACCCCAGATGGAACCGCCCACGCTTGCCTTCTTTCCGCCCTTCTTCACTATTACGGAGTACATCGTCTGCTCGCTTTCGCGAATCTCAGTAACTAGTTATGCAACCCGAGCGGGATGAGACATTGGTGGTAGATAACGACGTAGAAACAGTACGGGCATCGCGGATCCCCTCCCCTCCCCAATCACGACGGTGCTTATTGGTTGCGGAGGGGGGTCAGCAGGTGCAAAGTCCAAGTCGTTGGGCTGACCAAACAATGCTAACGCACCTCATCACCGCCGATGCCCCGCACCAACAGGAGGACCCTTTTTTCTTGCTCCCTCACATGCTCACAGCGTTGGGCAACCCGTCGATGTACCCTCAAGTTTGTTCCACGGCAGTCAGTAAGCAGGATGGTACAAAGCACGACTCATCGGCGGCTTCCGGACTGGACTTGGACGCCTACTGTGTATAGTCAGACATGATGGATGGATGGGTCACCTCTGCCACGATAATCTCGCCAAACAGCCATGCCTATAGTCGGTATAGTGAGACTTGATACAAGTATATGCCAAATAAACAGATCCCATTGTTTTCGCCTTCTATGCTATGCTGTATGACCCTTTTGATTTTGGGAGCTCTTTTTCCTGGCGGCTCATGCTCATCAGAGGTTAACTCTATGCAATGTAACATCGTAATGGTAATACAAGAAAACAAAAGTGCTAGAATGAGCAAGTACAGTAGTTTACATGCACTTGACGGGATCGCCGCCGCCTGTTCGCTTCGAGTCAGCAATCAATGTCTCATAAGAAAGTTGGAGGCTACTCGTGTTAGCCACCGAGAGGGCTGGGTCGCTCACCAGTTATCATTTTGCCCACGGCTTGGAACAGGCTGATTGCCATGACCACGCATCCAAATATTACCACCGCCCATGCGACGTACGTCTTCCAGCTGCGGCTGCTCAGCTTGATGTAGCAAAGGGGCGGCAGTATGTACGCCAGAGCACAGGCACTCGTGGCGCCCACAAGCTCAAACACCACGCCAAGGTCGCAAGTTATCAGGCTGACCACCATTGCGCTGACCACCAGCGCCGAACTGAAAATGAGATGCAAGTTCATGTTGAAAGGCTCGCCGGGGAACCAGTAGTTGAGCATGACCTCGCGGCAAACGAAAGCCTCGAGTGGCAGCGTCGTCAACATGTTCAGACCAAAGCAGAGGCGAGCAATGTTGACCATGGAGTTGTCCGAAGCAAAGTTGTTAAGCACGTTGCCCTGCGTCTTGTCGCCGAACGTGAGGAAGCCCACCAGTGCGACGAGCAAACAGGCCGCCATGGAAACGCCCGCGCTGTAATGCGTCACACGAGCAAAGCGGTCGATCGTAGGAGTCTTGAGAGATCCATAGATGAGGAGTGAGTTGTGGTGACAGACAAATGCTGCGTTAAAGTCAGTCTTCAAGTCTCATGACGAGATGGCATGTCCACCAGAATAAGTAATTAGACCTACCAAATGATATCACGCCAATGGCCTGGAATATGCCCCCATTGACTGTGAGCAAAGGCGTGCTAAATGAACCTCGGTCCTCCGAAGGCACGAGCGCTCCTTGAACTATGACGGTGACCAGAATAATCAACATGCTGATCAAAGCAAACGTGCTCGCTTTTGCCAACTATAACTGTACGTTAGTTCTTTGTACCATTGCGACTCTTGTCATGACCAACGCCTGTTGCCTACCTTTGCGATATCTCTGTACAATGTCAGGGGGTAGCTGACCCCCATGATGAAAACGGCTATGACGACGCGACGATCGGCGAGCAAGCCCAGCACCGGCCAGCTGCGGAGGCCGGGAAAGACGGCCTCGAGGACGTGGGGTATGCTGTCGCCGACGACGACGCCAAAGGCGACCATGCCGCCAAAGGCAAAGGCCCACTGGGCGACGGAGATGGCGATGAGGCCGGTGCGGCCGAAGCAGTGCTCGACGGTGCCCTGGAAGCTGTTGGCGCCGCTGAGCTTGCTGTTGACAACGATCAGGCGGATGGTCCAGTCGACGATGATGGTCAGGCCGACGAGCAGGACCACGCCGGCGAGCAGGCCCGCGTTCTTGAACGCGTACGGCTGCCCGATGATGCCCGCCCCGATGATGCTGTTGGCCATGTTCATAAAGGCCGAGCGCATCCCCGACTTGGGCCGCGACTGCTCGGCCTCGTGCCACGAGTGCACGTCCTCGTCGGTGCCCCAGCTGTTGGCCAGCGTCACCGACGGCGCCTCAATGTCGGTCAGGAGCGGCAGCCGGGACGTGTTGTGGCCGTTATAGTACTGGTGGCCTGCGCCGCTGTCGTCGTCGTCGTCATCGTAGAGTGGGTCGTGCTCGCCGAGCTCAATGTCGTCGCCGCTGCCGTCCTCGCTGCGCCGGCCGACTCCTCCCCCTCCGTGCCCATTGGCTGGCGGCGGTATACTGGTGGGCGTCAGGTCGAAGCGCACCCTGTTCGGCGTCCTCGGTGTGCCGTTGCCATTGCTCTTCGCGAGGGCCGAGTGCGGTGCGTTGGCGTGCTGGACGACCAGGTCGTCGTCCTCGTCGCCCGAAAAGGTGAGGAGTCCCTGCTCCTCCTCGTTCTGTGGTATTATAGCATTGCTGCTGCTGCTGCTGTTGCTGTTCGTGCTCTGGCTGCTCTGCTCTCGAAGCAGAGCGCCCGGTGTCCTGGCCTTGGCCATTGTGTTTACCGCGGTGGCATCTTGCGGCGGCCCGGGTCGTTGGAAGGAGTGTCAGGATGAGCTCTCTGCTCGAATCCTTTTCGCGTTCGTAGACTCCTGGAGACCCCGGAATGGACTGGACTGGCTCTGCTGCTTCTGTGGAGCGCGCGGAATCAATGGCAAGTACACGTATTGGAAACAAAAGGGCCCAGAAGAAGAATACCGGAGAAATATGTACGGAGTAGTATGCGTTGTTGGTTGTTGTTGTAAGCTGGCGATAAGGCAGCGCTATCGTCAGCTGATGGGTACGTACCTGTAGCTTTGATCCTTCAGGGGCCAAAATCCGCTAGAACGATTCCCTTTGTTCCCCTGAATTTTTTTGGCTGCTGGGCCAGGCGAGGCGAAGCTGCCACACCCACTGCAATAAAAGTCCAGCGGGTCCGAGTATGGAGTATAGCGGTCCTCAATGGGGCGGCGCTAAGGTGTTAGCAGCAGATCACCTAGGTCAGGGTACCACGACTCTCTGATTCAGGTTATACTACCACTACGACTACCTTATACTGAAGATGACCTGTGAGCTAGGTACTTCACAGAAAAAGAAGAAGAGCAAATGGTGTTTTTGAGACGCATAGCCTTGTTTAGTTAGATGTGCTCTGCGCTAGTAGAAGCAAGGTGGTATCGACAAAATCAAATAATGCTATGCTCATTCTATAACTACCTAGATTAAGCCAGTGAAATCAATATATGTATATATATTCTTGCTCGTTCCATGTCTCTTCGTAAAATCGTTTCGTCCATTTCTTCTCATTCCAACCAAAACATCCCATTCTCATCAATTTCCCGTCTTCATAATCGTGCCGTAGGTTTTCATGCGCTGCTTGCTCAGGCCGCGCGACGGGAGAAGTTGCTTCGGCCTCCGCACCGGTATCTTGGGCTGGATGCCCCTGCTGCCGGCCGGCCCCAGCAGCGCCGACTCCTCGTCGACAACGACGGCGCCCGTGTTGTCGACGTCGACGACGCCCTTGCCCTTGACGGGACGCCCGGGGCGGGACACGCACCCGTGGAGCACAAGCGCCGCCGCCGCAAGCCCCAGGGCGCCCATGCCTAGATACGACATGGGGTAGCCGCCGAGGCCGTAGACCGTGTCCAGCGCGGCCGCCGTCGAGAGGACCACGAACGCCGCGCTGAGGGCCCAGTACGCCGCCCGCCTGCCGCTCGTGCCCCGCTCCTCCGTGATCATGGCCGCGAGTATGTACAGGAACACCTGCGCCGGGGCGAACATGACGAACCAGGGCAGCAGCTCGAAGAGCACGTCGATGCCGGGCGTCCCCCTGATCTTGGACAGCACGAGCATGAGCACCAGCTGAGCCAGGCACGAGGCCGCCGCGATCGGCAGAGCGGCCGCGTACCACGCAGTGTCAAGGTAGAACTTGAAGTGCAGTGGCAATCTGGGCGTTACCCTATTGCGCCTCGGCGTCGTGACCTCGTCCTGGAACGATATCGCCCTGCTTGGGAGACTCGGCGGCATCGTAGCAGACTTGCTGACTCGGGGCCTGTCGTCGTTGTTCCTGCGACTTGTCCCCCTTTCGCTTTCCTCGGGGAGGCTTGGCGATTCGAGGTTCCGAGACCAAGGCCATCGTCTAGCCGGTCCTTTCCGTCGCGTCTTGCGCCCAGAAATGCACATATACTCCACCAGTGGCTTGAGTGTGGCCACGAGTGTTGCGAACGCAATGTAATGAACGAGCGTGAGCCGGTCCGTTACGTGTAATGGGTGTAGCTGCAGCAGCTGGTGAAAGCGGAGAGACACCCAAGTACATAGCGCAATGGTGCAGACAATCTTATCAGTGTCAGCCACGTCTCGTCACTCAGTACTAAAAAGATGAAACTGGAAACAAAGAAGGGAACGACGTACCTCGGCCAGGGCGGAGCTCAACACGTCGAGATGAGCTCGCAGCATCAGCCAGAACGCAATAAAAGGGCGCATGACGAGCAAGACGAAGCGGTGTTCGCAGCGGGCGCACATGGCCGTGTGGTCCAAGGAATCGACAGACTCCTCGAGCTGCTCCCAGTATCGACAACACCACTTCTGCAACAGGCTCTCCTGGGTTTCGAGGACCATGACGGTGGCGGACAACGCCGCCACGACGACCAGAAACCCGGCGATCAAGCTCCAGCTCAATATAAGCCGGCTGGACGGCCCGGCAGCGACGTGGTGGCCTCGCAAGGGAAAGAAGCACAGCACGTTGGCGGCCAGGACGTCGTGTCGTTGGTCGTGGTGCCCGAACTCGTGCATGGCGTGTCTGATCCTGCCGACGGGAATCATGCACACGGCCAGCGTCGCCACCATAAAGAACATCAGGCAGAGCCTATAGGCCCGCTGTGCCGAGTTCTGTCGAAAGTAGTCGCGCAGGGAGCACAAGACGGCAAGATTCGTGATGACGGCGGCCCAGCCAAAGCCAATGGTCAGCCACCAGTCGTAGGCCGTCAAGCCCCACGACAGAGAAGCGAACGCATGTCCGATGATGGCCACGCCGAAGCCGGCGTGTATGTCGCCGAGTCCGAGCATGAACTGTAGAGACGGAGTCAGATGCCGGCATCGTAGTGTAAGTGGGATTTTTGAATTTAGAGAAAGGCAATAATTTACCTGGTCAAACGCAGCACGAAGCCCATCCTCCTGGTCAGTATGATCCAGGCTGTGGACGCCAAAGCCGAGATATCGAAGACCGCTCCGCACCCATTGTATAAAAGCGACATCGACCGGGTTGATATCTCGTGGGACCGATCCGGCGAGTGGTTTGTGTAAGAGCAGATACTGGATCAGCAGCGCCGCGACCGCCACGGCGCTGGGAGCAAAGAATGCCAGTACCGTCTATGAATTGCATCTTGTTAGAAAAGAGAGGCACTCCTGCAGCGGGGTAGATAGTAGTAGTTGTGTGCAAAGTTACATACCCATACATTCTCGATATCGGGCCTCAGCCACTGGGCCGGCTCCGACTCATTGCATTGCCACATCGTTGTAGTTTTCCTTCGCCTCTTGTCCCTACTCTTTACAGCCGAGACACGAAAGAAAACATACCCGTCCGTATCGTACAACGCTCCCAGCCCTCGACTCGACGGAGAAGAGGAGGAGGGACGACACACGAGGATGGATGGGGCTCCATCTTTATGACAGGGTATCTATCATGCCCGCAGTTCAGTTGATTGATAAACACTAGAGGCGAAAACCCAAGCTTTCCCACGCTTTCCACGCTTTCTCTTTCGTGGTCACGTCGGCCAAACATTGGATTTGGGAGAATGCGCGGCTGTCCCGAACGAGGCAAGCAGCGGTGAACTGTCACTGTGGAGTTCTCTCTATTCCCGATTCGCTTCACGATTAGTCTCGACACACTGGCCGCCGGGCGGCCGTTGCCCATCTGCTGCCCAACCCGGATCTGGCTGCCTATCGTTCCTATCCATCACCCATCCAGCAGATCATCGCCCGGGACTGCCTTTTGATTGGGCACTTTTGGTCTTTGCTTGGTCTGCTGAGGCTGTCGAAAGATGCGCGTGTCTACTAGAGCCATCAATCTCTGCTGGGCCACGCTACGATCTCAAGTCCAACCGTTTGTGGAACTCGATGGGTGCCGGATTATGACGAATATCTGCGGTCGTGAGCAACTGCGGCAGGCCGCAGATATCACATCGAAAAATGGTGCCATGTTCACATGAAGCAGATGGGGCGGGAGGATCCGGGCTCCGCCGAGTTAGATCCCCCTCACGATCGCCGGTTATGCCGACTGGATCACGCTGGGGACTCATCATAATGCGATGTGAGTGGGATGTCGTCTTATTGGCATGGCTTCGAGAGATTTGCTTTGTTGTCCCGAATGTGTCGTCATGCCGCTGGAGCCAGCGTATGATGGTTTTGTTTGGGCACGAGATACTACTATGTACGTGTATAAAAGTCACAGTTCGGAGCTTGTATTGGAAGGATGATATTCTCATTGGAAAACACGACTCAATGCTGGTATCCAGGATAATCAAACTGGCGAGGCCGAGTGCTCTGGAGTTCCGCTTTGCTATGGGCGATAGATGACTGGTTGCGACTGTAGACTACTTGTTGCTCCAGCTCATCTTGCCAAGAGCCTGGCAGATGTGCTAGAAGTTGCGAGGGAGACGACTGATCAAGATCTGCTGGTTGCATTGTTAGCAAAATGAACCAGATGCTCATGAGCTTGGAATACAATATGTGAATGGGTAAGGTATATCAGGAATGATAGAACAAAGTGATTGAGATTAATCATCAAATCATAAACAGCCTCTAAAATTTTCATCATGGTAGGAAAGGAAGACGAGCGGCAAAGGAGATAAATGTGAGACTTACCATGATGTTCGACACCGAGTTGAGGGTTGCAAGTAGTTGTTGCTCGAGAGAGAAAAGCGATGCAATTGACGTCGAAAGCACGGCCCGGCGCAACAGCTGCTTATCTTGACCTACCGTCTCGGGCGCATGTGTCGTCGCGATGCGAGACGCGTCGTTGACCACTCGGCCCGTGCCTTGGAGCCCGGTGATCATGGTCAATTTTGCAGGGAAGCTGGACCAGAGCGAGGCGGCGGAATTCCGCAGCCAGCCAGACGGAAATACACGATCCAGGGCGTGTCCGCTGCTCGTCCATGGGCTGGCTGGTAACGCTTGAATACATGTCATCATGGCTTGACGCCATCAACGAGCGACGCCTTTGCGATCAACAGAAATCTACCCTTCGGGTGAAGGTATGTAACGACCGGCGGTAAGAGGCAACGTTCCTGAAGCTCGAGAGCTTTCACATGCTTCCATAATCGGCGTCAAAAAATGCTCTAGGGCACAAGATAGAGGAAGACTCGACTGAATGCAAGAGAAAGGGCGAACCCTTTGACTCCCGCGCAAGCTCACCTACAATAAAGTGTGCTCATGGTACAATAATGAAGAAAAGAAGAGAAAATTTCAAAAGCGCAGCGGCGCGTCGCGCTTGACAAAAGGTTTTCCGACGCAAGGTGGGGCAGCCAGACCGCCCGGGGCTATTCTGCCAGCTGCGGTAGCTGCCCAGCTGCCAGGCACAATCTGCCACTGGTCACGGCGAACAATTGCAAGTAATTCCCATATCTTTCTTAGCAAACCCTCTTATCCATATAATTACCTATTCCGCACCTACCTTGTCACTCTCGCAATCTCAGCGGCGATCTCTCTCCATCAAATTCTATTAATCTAGTCGTGGCTGGGGCTAGCGGTGACCGCGGCCGTCTGAGGTGAGGCTCAAGATGTTGGTAGGTCTCCAGTGATCGGTACGTAATCATCGGTTACTTCGGGGAGACTGTGAGAGAAAAAGGGGACAACAAACAATATTGATCCATCAGATACCTAATCAAATTGGTCCCCAACCTGTTGTGTGCGCGCTGATCTGACTCTTGCTTTCTCCTTCTCTTCATCTACGAAGTTGTGCAATCAATGTCGATATATCATACTTTGAGCTTGTTCTAGAAACCTTCTAGAACTGTTCTGGAAGCTGCATAGGGTAGCATTCAAGCATATTGCACTAACCGCTATGGCTGCTAGCAGCGACTCAACTATCGCAACGCCCCCTGCCGGCGGCGCGCCCAGACGGCATCCCGACCTGCCGCCGCATATTGTCGACCGAGTCGCACGGGAGAGCCCGGATACCATATACGGACTATGGCCGATAGAGCCAACCTCGTACGACGCTGGCTTTCGCACCATTACTTATGCCCAACTCGCCAATGTGGTCAACGGTTTGGCATGGTGGATTGAGGAGCATCTTGGGCCTGGCCGTTCGAACCAAATGTTGACCTATGTCGGTCCTAACGACTTTAGGGTCTCGGCGCTGGTCTTGGCCTCCATCAAGGCCGGATACGGGGTAGGGCAACACGACGCGATGCACGCAATTCTGCCTATTCTACCCTGCCTTCTGCTTTTACCTTGAAAGACTACATACCTACACCACACTATACTGCATACTGCTACTCCGTATAGTAGTGCGAGCCTCTCAAACGCCTCAAGCGGTATACGCTAACAGCTAGTTTCTTCCTTGACAGCTCTTCCTCACCTCGCCGCGCAACAGTCCCGCTGCTCACAAGTCGCTCTTTGCTGATCTCGACTGCAAAACGCTCATCACCTCGGTGCCCACGCCAGCAGCCGCCATCCCCATCCTCGAGACTGTGCAGCCGTACCATCTGCAGTGCCCAGGTGTCGATGAGCTGCTCAGCAAGACCTATCCTAAATATGTCTATGCCAAGACATTGCAAAAGGGTCTCAATGATCCCTTGATGAGCATGTGCGTGCTACTATTCCCGAGAGCTTCCGGCCGCTTTTTGAGACGTTTCGAGCTAACGTCCAATAGACACACGTCAGGCTCGACGGGAGTGCCCAAACCGTTGATATGGACCAACGAGACCATGTTGGCACAATGGAACAGCGCCGCGAGCCCGGCGCCAGAGGGCATGAAATCACTAGAGCAATTATACTTGGGCAAGCGCGTCATGGTTACACCGCCGCCATTTCATGTAAGTGCTCCGAGAATTCTCTACCCATGAATATGCAAAGCCTAACCACAAGGACCAGGGTGCCGGCCTGGGCCAATTTACCTTTTACGCCATCCCGTTCGGCAATGTGGTCATCGCGCCAGCGGCTGAAGCCATTGTCACGGCGCAAGGCCTTGTCGATGCTCTCAAGCAGACGCCGGCCGATGTGGCCCTGCTCGTGCCCTCGGTGGTAGCCGAGCTGGCCCAGAGCCCGGCCCTTCTCGATTACTGTTCGAAACACCTCGAGCTCATTGTCTACATCGGAGGCGATCTTCCTCAGGTCATCGGAGATGTCGTCGCCGACAAGGTGCCGCTGCGCTGCCAGTGGGGAGCTTCAGAGGTGGGCATGCCTCAGCAGCTGATCCCCGCCGAATTGGACCCCAAGAAAGACTGGCGGTTCATTCGTTTCCATCCTTGCGCCGGTGCCGTCTTTGAAGAGGTCGCAGATGGTCTCTTTGAACTGGTGATCCGCCGCGATCCGGCCCTGGCCAGTACGCAGACGACCTTTACCATCAGGGGCAAGGGCCTCGAGCAACTGGACGAGTATCGCACCAAGGACCTTTTCGTGCCGCACCAGACCGTGCCCGATGCTTGGTCCTGGAAGGCCAGAGCCGACGACATCATTGTCTTTTTGAATGGGGAGAAGACAAACCCTGTCACGTTCGAGCAGCATGTTGCGGCAGAGAACCCCGAGCTGAGCGGTGCCCTCGTAGTCGGAGCCCAACGATTCCAGGCTGCTCTCTTGATAGAGTCAGCCAAACCCTGCACAGCCACTGCTGATCAGGCTGCTCTCATCGAGCGCGTGTGGCCCAGTGTGCAAGAGGCCAATCGTGTCACTCCCGCGCACGCCCGGGTCGAAAAGTCACTCATCTTCGTGGCGGAGCCGGATCGGCCCCTTGTCCGCGCTGGCAAAGGAACGGTTCAGAGAGCTGCCAGTTTAGCACTCTATGCCGATGACATCGACAGGATATACCGAGAAGCGGAAGATGACCAGGGTGATGATGGTGAGCTGCCTGTCCCCGATGATGCAGATGCAGTCGCGCAGAAGATTCGCGATGGTGTCCGCAGCGTCACGGACTGGTCCGGTCAGGACGACTCGACAAGCTTCTTCGAGCAGGGAATGGACTCGCTGCAAGCACTGCAGCTGACGCGAGCTCTGCGCCGGGCGCTTCGCAGACCTGACCTAGGCCTGTCCACAATCTACCAGAACCCCACGGTATCACTCTTGACAGCAGCCGTCGTTTCGGCACAGGGCGAGCGTCAAAGCGATCGAGATCTCATGGAGCCTCTGCTGGCAACGTATACCGGCCTTATTCATGAGATCCCCAAGCCGAACGCCGAGTTGTCGAGCAAGGAAACAAAGGATGTCCTCCTCACCGGCTCTACTGGTACTTTGGGAACCTACATCTTGAACGCCCTGCTCAACAGAAAGGATATCGGACATGTATATTGCTTGAATCGTGGCTCGGACGGAGGCCTGGCCGCTCAGGAGGACCGGTTCAAAGCCAGCAACCTGTCAACCGCGGCCTTCCAGGACCGCGTCACCTTCTTGCATGCGGACCTGGCCCACCCCAAGCTGGGGCTCGACGAGACGACATACGAGACCCTGCGCACGCACGTCGGACTCATCATCAACAACGCCTGGCCCGTCAACTTCAACCTCAACCTGACGGCGTTCCGACCCCAGCTGGCCGGCGTGGTCAACCTCTTCTCGCTCGCAGCCGCCGCGGCCCAGCGCGTCCACGTCCTGTTCGTGTCGACCGTCGGCGCCGTGGCCGCCCGGCCGGCCGACGCGGGGCCCGCCCCGGAGCGCATCCCCGCGTCCCTCGACGACGCCGTGCCCAACGGCTACGGCCGGTCCAAGCTGCTGTCCGAGATGCTGTGCGACGCCGCCGGCCGGCACCTCGGGGTCGCGACCAGCGTCGCGCGCGTCGGCCAGGTCTCGGGCGCCGCGCGCGTGCCCGGCCTGTGGACGCCCAAAGAGTGGTTCCCCAGCCTCGTCCTGAGCTCCGTGCACCTCGGCTGCCTGCCCGACGACGTCGGCATCTTCTCCGCCATCGACTGGATGCCCTCGGACCTGCTCTCCGACGTCATCGTGGACATCGCGTCGCGCGACCCTGCGGCGGCCGAGGAGCCGCAGGTGTTCAACCTGCGCAACCCTCGGACCGCGACGTGGGCCTCGCTCGTCCACGTCGTCCGGGACGTCGCCCGCGAGCGGCTGGGCGTGGACCTCGAGGTGGTCGCGCCCGCCGTCTGGCTCGAGCGGCTGCAGAAGAGCGACGACGGCGAGGAGTCCATCGTCGCCGCCAACCCCGCCGTCAAGCTGCTGAGCTTCTACCGCGACGGCCTGTGGGCGGGAGGCGCGGCCGCCATGCACCCCATGTCCGTCGAGCGCGCCATCGAGGCCAGCCCGGCCCTCCGCGATATGCCCGCCGTCCGGCCCGAGTGGATGCGCAAGTGGTTCCAGGAGTGGTTGTAAACAGTCCTCTAGGTCGAAATATGTGTTCATTTTTATTGTTGTTTCTGTTGGAAATCTGAGACCTGTGGTATACTCAATAATTCAGATGTAGAGGTCGGCAACGACACGCACGGTCACACCTTAGAAGATGACACACACATATACAGTAGAAACATAGACTAATATAATTATGCCCCATGAGCGGGGCAACGCAAAACTCATAGTCCATGTTGGAAGTCATTCCATGGGAGAAGTAGCAAAGAGTCGACTCGATACATCTGAATGGCATTGCGCCCAAAATTTTGCTATCTTGTTTGCCAGAGTATAGCACCGGGTGACCAGAGTCAGTCAGTCAATGACATCAGCTCTCTCTACGGCTCTCAGCTCACTCATGTCGCTCTCTGTCTGCGGCCTGGTCTTCGTGGATATGACACCATTCTTGCGAAGCTATTCATACGCCATCACGCAATTCACGAAAAATTACTCTCTTCTCTTTCATGTCCGTTGGCGGTATTTCCATCGCTAGGCTCTCTCCGGTCTCTCCTGGCAACGGCTAGCCATTATCACCGGCTGTCGACCAGCGTGTATATATCATGATATTTCTTAGTCTTCTTCTCTCCCTCTTCACCTTTTCTTCTTTACAGGCATGGACTCGAACGCATCGTCGTCGTCCGAAATCTCATCGTCACTAATCTCCACGGCTTGGGATGCCTTTGGCTTCTGCGAGAAGTTCAGCGTCGTCTGCTTCGACTTTGTTTGGGACTGCGAGGCAGCTGCCCTCGACGGCTGTGACCTTGCGGGCTGTGACCTCGTGGCCGCGGCGGTGCGTTTGGGGGGCGCCGGCGTCGGCTCCGGCTCGTCATCGTCCATTATTACATCATCCTCCTCTGAGCTGTCCTGGTCGAAGATGGCCTTGCGTCCGCGCCCCTTGGCGGGCGCTTTGGCAGTAGTTTTGGCAGCAGCCTTGGCCGGCGGCTTCTTGGCCGTGGTTTTGGTAGCGGCTGCTCTGCCTCGCCCTTTCGGTTTTGGCTCTGGCTCGGGTTCCTCTTCCATGAAATCGTCCATCTCGTCGTCTTCGTCCACGACTTGTGTGGCCTTCTTGGGCCGTCCTTTTGTAGCCTTGGGTGGCGCCGGCACTGAGGCTGGTTCCTTATCCCCGTCTTCATATATGAAGACGCCAGGTTGGTCCTCCCAAGCACCGTCCATGTCCGAGTCCCAATCGTCGGGCTTTGGCTTCTGCCCGACGAGCTTTCGCTGCTTGACCAGGTTTCTGTTTTTCGCAACGTTTTGCTTGGCCTGGATCCTGGTCATTTCATTGGATAGATGATCCACGTCATCCTTGTCGAGGGACAGCAACTGCTTGACCTGTTCCGAAAGTGAATCTTGCACAAAGTTGTCTAGAATCTTCTTGTCTGTCTCCCTGACGTATCTGTTGACGGCTTCGACGAAAGGGACTTGTGGCAGAATTTTCAGCGACTGTCTTTCGAGGTACTGGTCTACAAGCTCGTCGACCTTGACTCCCTCTACGTCGCCCACATTATCGGGAAGATCGATTGTGGCTCTGGTTTGCTCTGTATGGAAGAATTAGTACGAGTTGTGATATTTGGTCGGCCATGGCTCACTTGTGGTCTTCTTCTTTTTCCAGAACTGTATCACGTCCTTCGTGTTGGCCACCTTTCCAGCAAAACGGTTTGAGAATCGCTGGGGGTTCTCGATATCAAAGTTGCCTCCTTCCGAAGCCGAGAATTCGACTTTCAGGCGTATTAGTGGCAAGGGTATGTTTTTGAGGGCCTCCTCTTGGTCCTCTTGTATCTCGAGCCATCCGTCTGTTGCTTCCTTGATCATCTCTTCGACGAGTGCCATGAGTCTTCGTGTCAGCTCTGGTCGGTTGTCCTTCTTGTGATCCAACTCCTTGAACCTCTTGTCCTCGGAGAGCTTGATCTCCCGCATCACGAAAGGTCGCACAGTCTTGAGTCGGTGCTTTTCAACCTCGTACTTCTTTCCAGTAATGCTAAGAACCGCCACATGCTTTGGTACGGCTTCTGCGGCGATGAGGGACGTAGCGACCGACGAGCCTGGCTGCATGACCTCAAAAGTGTTCGGAGGTGTATGCTGCGGATCGATGAGACATTCGTGTTCATGGCCCCATACCACCAATCGCAGCCAATTAGGAAGCATCTCCTCAGGGAGATAGCTCGTCGGCGTGTGCGCGGAATGGTTCTGGTGGACAGCAAGCAGATTGAACCAATCGTCTTGCTGTTTATTTGGCCGGAGCCACTTGATGCGTTGATCTCGAAAGTTCATGTGCATTCGCTCTTCGCGCACGTTGCTGAGACCGTACAGGGCCAGCTTCGTTTGGCCCTTTTGAAGGAGGAGGGGTTTAGCCACGGGGCGATCGACCTCGGGAACGCGTCCGAAATAGTTGACCAGGCCGGCGACCTGGAGGATGTCAAGCGGGCAAAAGGACCCTTCGCCGCTAGGATCGTCGTGGTTTCCGTGGATGGAAAAGACGGGAATGGCGACATTGATGTCAGGATCCTCATAGTTGACATGGGGGAAGTGGCCTTCAAAGACATCGCTGGCATCGCTGAGGAACTGCAGCTCGCACGGCTTCATGCCGAGGCAGTTCTTCCTGAGAGAGCGCATGACCTTGAACATGGACTTCCTCGAGGGTTTGTTCTCGTGGAACAGATCTCCAGCTAGCAAAACCATGTCGACCTGACAAAGAGAGATCAGCCAGAAGGAGCGCGGCAAGGGAACAGCGACAGGGACATACATCCTGTGTGCGAGCCAATGTCATGATCTCGTCAAATGTCTGCCAGCTGTCGTCGCCGCGGACATTGTCGTGTTCCTCGTAGCCCACATGATTATCAGTGGCGACGAGGACACGGATCGTGTCCTCTTCTGTAGGTCTTGTCAACTGCTGGTCAAGAATTCCGGGCATGGCTAAGTATTCAGGGTACATACCTGGCTGCGACATCCTATTCGTCTGAGCTGGGAACCGCAGTGCGCGTTTGAATTTTCATGCAAAGAGAGAGAATCCAGGTATTTTCAGACGTTTTTCCTTATTTTTCTATTTTGGTTCCTACCAGGCAAAATCCGTGTCTCTTCTTTGCTCAGGCCAGAAGAAACGTGAGAGGCATGTAACTGAGGTGTTCCGCCAACCGCGTAGGCACCGACGCGCGCTAGTGCAACTTGCCAACTCGCGTCGTCACGTGCGCCCATTAAACGACCCTATCTCAACCATGTATAATACTGGAGATGCGTCTTGTCTCGACCAAACTCGAGGCTGTCTCGGGTATGCATCAGAGTCATGATGATACAATGTCACCAAGACAAGAATATGAGTCAATGTGGTGGTATAATTTCAACTTGAATGTAGCTATTGGAGCAGTCTCCGACTGACTCGTGGACAGTGTGGTATCAAGAAGCACAATGCTTAATGACAGAATATGCAACGCCTTCCCTTCCATAATGAGACAGAACAGTCATGTGCCAGTTAAATCTTCGTTTCCATCCCTTCAAAAGTCAACCCCCGTAGGTCTGTAACAGTGCCTCGGGACCAAATCATTAACAAAAACGCCGCTTGCCCGACCGTCCACCTATGGAATCCAAGTGCAAATGAGGGAGACCAACAAAAGAAGAACAAATTACAGTATGCCGCCGATGATGCTCCTGTGTAGCAAGGTACAGTTTGGCCATATATGACAATCACTCACGCTGCAGCAACGGCCGCTTCCTTGTCGGCTGTTTCCGCAATGCTCTCCCACCACACGCCGTGAGACTCTCGATCGATGGCGCCGACTCGGACCAGCTCGTCGACCATCTCCCGCACCCTCTCCACGAACTCCGGTAGTCCCAGGCCCGCTAGCTTCTCACCAGCTGCGCTGGTTGCCTTTACCTTCTCGCTTGCCGAACCTGCTTGCAAGCGCGCCACAATATGACTTCTGATACGGGTGAGCAGTAACCTGAGGACGGGCTCTCGGGGCTCTGCATTGCTGCGCCTTGCCTCGGCACTGGCAGCGAGGAACTTTGTCACCAAAGCTCGCAGATGGGTCTTGGTGGCAGCAGGCATGGAGCGCCCGCCTTCCAAAGCAGCCATGATCCCGTCAATTGCAGCACTCTGCTCCAAAGGCTTCTCGCTGTCCTCCAGGGCTTCGAGAACCATGATGAGACGCCCGGCCTCTGTCTTCCAGGGTGCCCGGACGTCACGTTTCAACATGTTCTTGCACTGCAACAGGATTGCCCCAGCAGTGACTATCCTGAGCACTTGCGAGCCGATGCGTGAGCGTCGTTTGGCGTCTAGCTCAAGTGGCTCCGGGACCGTATCAGCTGGTGGAGATGGCTGCGTAAACTCGTCGAGCAGCATCTGCCAATAGATCTTATCCGGCGTCGGCCGTGATTTGGCCAGATTGATACCTTCTGGATCCCGTCGGGCTGCCTCATCATACAGCTTTGTACGTGCCGCCACCCAAGAAGCTTTAGCACGCGCCAAAGAAACCAATCCAGCCTCAAAGTCTTCGGCAAAACGCTTCGTTTCGTAGGATGAAGCATGCTCCATCAGGTTGGGTGCGGCAATCTGCAGCATGTAGTTGGCATAGTCATACAGCATGGTGTCGATGAAGGCAATGAGAGACTCCAGACGATCGACAACATGGCCATCTGCGAGTTTGTTCTCCACCAGGTCCTTCACTTCCTCGTCACGAACGGGAGCGCAGAGCTTCGGCAGCAAAGAGCCCATGGATGAGAAGAACTTTTCAATAGAAAAGCTCCCAGCGAGGAACTGGCGCTGTGCGACCTCCGTGTCGAGAATCTCGCCTATAAAGGTGTGCATGGACGAGCCCGGCTTGACGAGGTGTTGCAGTCTGTCTTTGATGTACTGTGCCATGACAATCAAGTAGCGGAACTCCTTTTCCTCGCTTCTCGGGCCCAGCTTCAGGTCCTGGAACATGGGATCCATGCGCATCTTGTGTTGTTCTCGGAAATGTTGATACTCGATGCGGTACTCCCTGTTTATAGCTAGCTCGTGCACAATGATCCTATTGTCCGGCAGTATAGGGGGGTACATTGGAGGAATCAGCAATGTCTGCTTGGCGTCTGGCTTGCTCTGGGGCGTAGCGGGCGGCGTCAGTGTCTGTAACTGCGCCGAGACTTCATTTTCAGCAGCCGCTTGATCTTTCGCCGAGCTTCTGCTGCCCAAGGAGTCGTCGGCCACTCTGGGCTTTGTATCACCCGTCGGTTTCTTCGCGGCTCTTGCTTTCCGGGCTTCCTTCACGGCATCGAATATCAATTTTTTGCCTTGCTGGGCGCCAGCAAGTCTCTTGATCCTGACCATGAGTTGTAGTTGATTATCCTTGATGCTCTGGCGATAAGTCTCGGAGACAGCCTGTTCAGTGCTGTCCTTGACTGTCTGCAATATGGCGTCCAGCTCCACAAACTGCAGTATCATGACTTCAATAAGAGCATTCGAGTCACGTGCCTTCCACGCAATGAAGGCATTGTGAAATGTCGCATAAGCTTCAGGTAGAGCTTCCTGGACAGCTGGTGGCGTCATCCAGTTGTTCAGCGACGATAGCCGTGACAAGATGTTTTCAAAGGTGATCAAGAGATCACGAGCCTTGCCGACCAGATCCTGTAACTGTGGATTAGCAAGATCGTCCCTGGGAATGGGTTGCCCTTGGACGGATCCAACCTGCTCCTGGTCTCCCTTATCGTCCTTGTTGCTAAGGACTTGAGTAGGATGACCCAGAATAACGAATGCGCTGAGAAAGGTCCGGATAGCGGCCATCTCTTCCACAGAGTCCGTAACACCTTCCTGAAGACCACAAATACGTAGCACCCGTGCAGTGGTTGTGAGAACTTTTTCTTCTGCGAGCAGTTCCACGACTTTTTCGAAGGAGGTTTCCCGCACACCGTCGATGGATAGGCCGAGATCAGAGAACTCCTGCACCGCTTTTCTCCTCGAGATAGTCCTCCACCACCACTGGATTGTGGAAGCAGCGGTGTCCTGGCTCATGGGAACCTGGCTCTGCTCCTTGGCTTCCAGAATGGACTCGATACTTGGTTTCTTCGTTGTCAGACTCTGACCTCGTGATCGCTTGGTAGTGTGGCGGCTCCGCAATTCTTCTCGCCTCTTCTCCGCCTCGGCGAGGCGCTCCTCCATTTGCATCTTGAGCTTGCGCAAAGCCAGTTCCTTCTTCTCTCGTGTGCTTTCGGCGACGGCCTTTGCCCGTTTGACCTCCTCGGCGCAAGCAGCTACAATTTCGGCTAGCTTGCTTTCCCTTGCCTGGGCAGCAGCTAGAGCACGCTCTTCCGAATTCGAATTCCTCTGTGCTGAGGCCTTGGCCATTGCCGCCCTCAGACGGACCTTTTCGGCGTGAGCTGCCCGATCTGCGAGGCGGGCCTTGCGGTCTTCCAGTATAGAGGCGCGTCGCAACTGCTGCGCAATGTATTTGCTTTGGGGGTCGTCGCCGGTGCCTCCAAAGCCGTGGGAAGAGCGAGAGTGTGCAGAAGAGATGGAGTTCCGGCGAGATGAAGCGGCCGAGTCTTTGCGGCGTATCTGCGTTGGGCGGTAGAATCGGGCAGCGATGTGCGAGGGCGGCGTCAACTGGCTGGTATTCCTGCTTTCTTCTTCGTCTTCTCGGGGTGGTGAGAGATCCATTTCGGGGTCTGCGGCAGTCGGCGAGGGAGTGCCAACCGACTCTTCGATGTTTCGCGCCGCATCGGTCAGGTCCGTGGAGGCTCGCCGCATATTGACGGTTTGGTGATGGTCAGATGTGATTTCTTAGAGGCGTCTTTGTCCCCTAAGAAGGACGCAAAAGGCAGGATGGGCACCGCGCTTGGTGCCAATGCCACTCGTCGTGTCGGAAACAGCGGGAGTTTGAGAACGGCATGTGAGACCTTTGACGACGCCGGTGCCAGCGAGTCGGTCCTGTGGGAGCACGGATGATCAGGCCGTGCTGCTGTTGCCTTGTCTCCTACGCGGTCGATGGACAGACAAGGTCGGGGATCAGAACTGCAGATTGGCGCACCCTCTGATAAGCAAGTCTGACCTCTTGTGACGTGACAGCAGCCGAAGGCAGCGATGGCAGGTAGGTTAGGTACCTTGTGACGAAACGCCCTGCATGCGCCGCAAGCGGGTTACACGATCGATACTGGTTACTTTGCTTAATAAGGATCAAAGCAAACGAACAGAAGGTTCTAGCGGCCCCAAATTGACGAACGCCGGGTTGAGGATAGCGCAATCCGATGCGCCCAAGTGCCAAGTGCGGAGGCCAAAAAACAACGGCCACGCCTGATTGAAAAGAAATTCGATGTACTGAAGTGGAACTAGAGAACCCAGCTGGGGCACGCTTGTTTAATGACTCGGTGCCCAGAACGACTGGAAGGCATTCAGAGTCATCAAATTTGAGATGAGGAAGGGAAGGCTACTTCTGATAGCTCAAAGGTCGTGCAGTCTTGGGCGTTTGTGGTTTGGAGGATGGAAGAACAACAGCGAGGATCACCTGCGTATTTGGGCGCTGAAACTCTAGCGGATCTGGCGATCGACACCCCACAGGTCCCGGGTTTTTAGGGGAGTTATGGGCACTATCTTGGGCAATAGATCGCCCTCGGGTCGTCACCTGTACAAGCTTTCAGCCTTCTTTCTTTCACACCAACCCCAACTTGAGGTTCCTTATCGGCCTGCATGCATATTAATACAGGTACACGCACGCCGGAACCGATACCGTCATGTGCTCGTATTTAAAAATAGCATTGAGCCGTTCATGTCTGGATCAATAGGCAATAGTGTACTCCATAGATGCAAAACTCAAGTCAAGACGGCAGTATGATGCCACATCACTTTAGATAGAATCTCGAGATGCAAACTGATGTGGTTTATTTAGAATAAATATCACGTCTTTCTTCCATTTTACCCTTCGACAACTTTGAAGCGTGATAGCACCGTACTACATTCGATCCCGAAGTTGATATGGCATTATCCCACGTGTGTGCAATAGAATTAGCCGACGATCTGATAATTCTTTTTCTTCGCAGCGTCTCTCTTTGTTTTGTGTTGAATCACATTCTCCGAGCTGCAAATACTGGTATAGTATGAACACAAGATTGATTTGGTGCTCGAAAGTTGGCTTGACAATGGTAACCAGTATATCTGACGGTTGGATAAGAATACTCATAGTTAATTAGTCAAATCGTATAATCACGATATAGAAGCACGAACGTTTAGATTACGCAACTTCCAGCCAATATAGTGACACAGAGCATAAGTCCTGTAGCAAAGTTGAATAGTTTTGTTGTCAATCTCACGTGTATTTTGTTAATTCGTTTAAACCACGTTTGTCGGGTGATTTATGCGTACCTTCACGTGGATTTCCGTTTGATTGAGACAAATTGCTGTCATATAGACCTTTGATCAGGCTTGTCAGCTTTGGATATGGCAATGTGCCCATAATGAATCTAAAGCTTATATTCCTCGATAGTCTGGATCCATCGCTTCAGGTTCACCCACATTTTTTTTTTCTTTTGGTTAAGTTCTAGTTACAATACTTCGTACATATCCAGGCCATTCCAGCTGCATGGTGCCAAGAGCGGTTCACGATATCTAGTTAGCAGTGCTCACACAGGAAATCTTGTGTCTACGGAAGATCTGTCACTTGACTAATACTCAAGGACCTCAAAGTCTCACTGTGTGGCATTAGTCACGAGATTCGTGAGGGAATATGAGGACTATACATAAATCCTTTCTTCTTAATCAAACTTGGAATGTTTATAAAAGACAGCCGTCGTAAATACATCTTCAACCTACTATCGATTGTAATGATAAGAGCCGCACTTCGCTAAATGGTCTCAAGATCACTTGGAATGCATGATCTCTATTCGATAGTGATCCTGCTTCTCACTCTCGAGATCCGAAGAATGTAGACTTGAACCATGGACGGGCAGTAGATCTATCCACCGCCAGCATGCAGCAGAGTGAGCCTTTGGTCGTGACGGTCAAGATCAAGTAAGCACCACACGTATCTCGAGGCCTGGAATATGGTTAAGGCCGAGCTTCCTGAGCAATGATAAAAGAAGTGCAAAATCGCTCCCTCCGCCGACCTCGAATCATGCATGGCTCGTTGTAAGCCACCACCCCGAACATGACCACGATGAGATCAACTCTGCCTTTTCTCAGCATACTACCAATGTGTGCTTCGAAGACCTAGCCAAATGTGTTACGCGGTTCAATATATCTAGGTTATGTTACTCTGGCTGGAATCCATCCAATTGGCCAGTCATGTAACAGAGCTCGATCGAGCCCGGTCTACTCTTTCAGCACGTTATCCAAAGCGTATAAGTGGGACGATTGCATACATCTCGATATGATACGCCCCATAATTAAAGTCATCGTGCCGAAAATCGCCAGTGCCCGCCGCCGCGAGTCGTTGCCTCCCTCAACACATACTCCATTGCAGAACATATATGGAGTTCCGAGACGGATTGGCAGAGATAGTATCGGATGCATATGGCGGATGTGAGTTTTCCAGTTCACCGCGCTCACTAGCCAGATGGGATGCTCCCAAGGCCCCGAGCATGGTCCCAAGCCAGCCAAGCCAGAGAGTGTAGAAAGTAACTCAACCATGATGAAGTCAGTTCCTGGCGTAGAACACGGGAGAACGCACGAAGATCCCTTCCATGAATTAGAATTTTTCTAGCCCCCTTCTACTGTATTGCTTAAGGTTTGAACCTGCAGAAGTCGTCGAATTGTATAATGTCGCAACGACGAGTAGCTTAAAAGCTGATTCAGTTGCTAGAAGCAGACATGTCTAGTCTTGCTAGGCAATGCTAGCAAAACCGCGCCGCGAGACCTGGAGCTTGGCTGTTTGCTGACGAGCTGACGAGAGGCGCCAACAAACCTGTTGTCTCTGCGTGATCATGTCAAATGGCGACAACGCAACGATATCAGATCATGGACAGGTGGATCTCGGGGCAGCCCGGTACCTGGAAGTTCGAGCCCGGATGGTGTTGTTGATACAGCATCGCTCGTCTACTCCACAATCGGTTGTACCGGCACGTAACCAGGTAGTCATGATGCCCAACTTAACTGTTTCTTCCACGCACATTAGTATACGCATGCCCTTGCCTGGAAGACCCTGACAGTTCCTGGCGAACATACGCACTACCTAGCTTTGCCTTTCTAGGGCTGCTGGCGAGAAACAGGAGTCTGTATGGCGAACTACAGTCAAAGCCAGGTGATGAGTAAGGTACCGAGCACTGGCGGTGAGAGTATGGACCGCATCTAGAATCTTGCAGACCAGCCACTCTTCCAGGCCACGTTCACACCCACCCCTCCTGCCATCCTCACCTCCCCTATCCACTTTCTTTTACAATATCCCACACAAGCCACAAAAGCCACAGTTATTTCCCCACAGCCATACCCGTTTGCACCCAAGCCACGCCAAAAGATACATCGCATCCAAAACACCAAAACTTTACTATTTCTTAACCAAAATACTTAGAAAAAATTGCAAAAATGCGGATTAGTTAGGTTAAGGTGTTAGGGTTAGGCGTTAAGATTAGTGGTTAGGTATTAGGGCTGGGGAGCTCGAGGGGGCGGTGGGAGCCCTCTCGTTCAGGTATGTATTTGTTGTTTTGGTGTGGTAATGATACTTAGCATATAAAAGTGGATGGGGGAGGTGAGGAATGGAATTTGGGGTGGGTGTGAACGTGGCCTGCACTCTTCAGGGTCCTCGAAGCCTGAATGGAACACAGTGGAACAAAACGGGGCGCCGGCCGACTCAGGTTTCGTTGCACTTCTCAATTGCTAGTATCCCCGTATGTACGTACACTTGGAACGAACACACACAGACAGCAGCTTTAGTATTGTTCTTCGGAGCGTTGCCAAGAAGCACTAAGGACCAGATGCTCCTGGGGCTGAAGCTTCAAGCAAGATCTCAATGTGGGCTCGTCGGTAGGCGCTGTCCATCCGACGCACAAGTGTGGATGGAGTCGATGGACGGACTTTAAGGGAGGCCAGGAGGGATTTCCCTTTGGGCAACCTTTGCGGCGCGGTAGTAATAAGTGTGCACAGAACCTTGCACCTCGTCGGAATTATATTCAAGGAGGGAATCTCCGTAGCGATCGTGGTATCCCTGCCGTTGCACCATTGCCCAAAGAAAGAGAGAGCTATTTCTGCACCTGAGCGATCTAGCAAGCGAGCTCGACAGCCCGTAGCTGCATAGCGTAAGGACGAACGAATACCTCAGATGTCCGCGACACACCATGTATTGGCGGCACTTTGATGTTGTATGTTGGTAGGGACAATCTTGGATGAAAGAAAGCCTGAGGCTCACCTGAGGTGATCGACAGACCTTCAATGTCGTGCGCCATTGTAAACCACAAAGGTTTCAACGCGGGATTCGAGTGATGAGTTGCCCAACCAGAGCAATACCACCACAATACAAATTCCATATGGAAATACCTACATACATAGTACGCGACTGGATCGTGGGTTGACAAGGCCCGCTTTGAGTGCTATATTGGACACGTGCAATGAATAGAATTTCCTTGAATGTTTGCTTTCACTCGAGTCAGGGGCCCAGTGCCAACAAGCGCCGGTCACGTCGGCCAGTGCCATGCGAGGTTAAGCTGTTTTGGCTGTATGGGAAAGTCGAAATATGGGACATTCGGGATGCCACTTTGGAAATCCTATTTTCAGCTGGCTGCAGGGCGTGCTCAGGTCCGGTAATGGCCATTTATGGGGAAGGGGGAAAATGGGACAAAGAAAAGCCTGGTGCAATTGGCCCGGGCGCGTCGCCTATATCCGATCTACTGTGTAGAAGAAAGTTGCTGGTTGCCAGACATAGAAGCCAGGAGGAGGAGTCCCGCAAGCTGCCGGGACTCTGAGAAGAGATGGAGAAGAGAAGTGATCAACATGCGCCTTTACTACACGAGGCAATGAAAGGAGCGGGCAAAGAAAGAGAGAGAAAGCTTATATCCAGGTGTCGGGCAAGGACAGGCTTGTACCTACCTAGCTTCTCTCTCTGTCGGTTCGTTCTCAAGGTGTTGCGAAAACATGCTGCTGCTTTACAGGACACTAGGTAGAATAGAACTAAAACTGCCAACAGTCTGAAGAATGGGCTATCTTTTTACTGCTTGATGGCTTGATAGGCTGGTAGGTAATGAGTGACTGTTGATACCGACTTTCGAACGTACGCACGTAGTAGCAGAAACATTTCATTATCTCGCAACCGGCAGCACACTCTCGGCGCACGGGTCGGGGCTTCCCTTTGCTGATTACGGACCAGCCAGCACAATGACGTCGTAAAGGAGCTGAGAGGGTTCGTGCTAGGTGTGTAATTGGGCTTAGACAGATACAGTTCTCACCAGTCACCACCCGTATACACACAACATCCATACGTCTAAGCCTTGGCCCAGCACGGCTGAGTTGAAGATGTTGAGATCGTGACTTTTCTTGAAGAGGTCCATTCCAGGCAGACAGCTGGCACTTGAGGATCCATGTTTGTCGGACTTCTTTTCAGTAAGGCCTCGTTACTTGCCTTATACTGCTAGTGCAAGTGCCCATTACGGAGCTCACTATGGGGCGGGCTTTGGAAGATTCAAGTTTCCCTGGCTGATGGCCTGCTAGCCTGCAGCTGCAGCCTGTACATAAGTCGATTGAGTGCCACTGAGTGAGCAAAGCCAGGCAAGGCGCACCAATTGAGTGCCCCCACTTTGTTCAGGGTCCAGCTGTACCATTTCGTCATCACTCGCCGCCGTAAGCATTTGGGTGATGGGATTCCCCTCGTCATCTTTTTTTTCTCTCTCCCAAAAAACCGTACGACTTTGACCAACGTCCGGGAAGGCCTGTTGGCATTAGCGGAATAATGAGTGCGTTATATGCCAACTCCAGCGCCTGTAAACTGAACCAAGCACGAGACAACAGTCATTAGCAACGCTCCGGATGGCGGCAGGGGCTCGCTGCAAGTAATATATGGCATTATCTACACTTGACAAGTACTGTGTAGGCCTTCTTTCATCTATTTTAGTTAGAGAGAAGAATGCTGTGGGGTCAATAGAAGCACATGCTGTTCGCACTACGATTATGTGCGACCTAGTGCTGCGGCAACACTACTTTTACCTGTCCTTGCGCTGACTTTCCCGCCGAGAGCTTGCCATTGCAGTGGCAAGTAGGTGGCAGAGGCAAGACAACAGCCCGGTCCAGCCCATGTAAAGACTCGAACCCAAGGTCGGGGTCCTTGATTTTTGTTACGGATAGTACCCTTGCCAACTGCTTCGTAGCGCAAGTGCTGGGCGCGGGCAGTTGTAGATCGTTGCCTCATCCAAGGCGCCCGCCCGATGCGCCAGAACTCTGTCTGATTCTGCCATCACCCTTCAAGTTGTGTCTCAAGGGCCTCTCTCGTAATCCACCTGTCGGTAGACGCCGGTGGACTCTCTCACGCCTCACCAGTACTCCGTAAATGTCTTTTTGACTCTCCTGTACGAAGTATTCTTCTCCCTCTGACGGGATCTCGAACTCCTCTTGTCACGGTGGACCACAATCGTAATACGTACCGGTAGTAATATCTCTCTCATCAGCCAGCCCCATGTCGGAAATCCATACGTAGGAAACCCCAATCAAAAAGATCCCATTAAACCGGCGGTCCTGCTCGCATGTCTAAAGTCCAACCAAGGTGCTGGCTGTATGTCCGATGTATGAGAAGAGGCACTTGTCCCAGATCAGACGCAGGCCTGCCTACATTCCTTCCCACCTACATTTGTTATTATAATCGCCAATCACGCATCAGGTGTGCTTGAACCAGTCGACTCGGCGCCGTCTAGACCTGGCTATCACACAAACCCCTGGGACCCCGACTCGAAGGGACAAGAAAAAAAAGACCCTTCATTTCTGCTCACCCCTCATTCCTCCTCCCAAAAGGTCCTCGATAATCCTATCGCCTACTAAACTAGACTTCGGCAAACCGTCGCGTGCCTCGAGAGCTGGGCTCGTGTATCTTTTATTACCGACTACAATACCTACTGCTCGTAAGCCCTCTACCATTTTGCTTTGCATTTCCTTCGCAGTCTTGCGCCCCCCCCAGCGTTCCAGTTTAGGTCATCGTGCTATATAGTGCTACGTGACGGAGCACCACTATAAAATCCGGGTCACACGAACCATGACTGGTCACTAACCGTACGTCAGTCGCCCCAAACCTTCAGCAGTAGCAGCAAATCCTCCAAACCACCGAAAACCTCTCGATCCCGCCTTCCGACATGTCGGGTCTCTGTATTTTCTTGTAGTTGTTAAGGGTCATCGCGGCTTCTTCGTACAACCTGAGCCATCGCGCTCGCCTCAACCGCCCGCAGGCACAGCACTTACTTGGAGACGAGACGTCATCGACCTTTTGGAAGCATACATCCAGGAATGTCACCCGAATCCACCAAGAAGAGTGATCGCACCACAGCTTCCACGACACCGCACTACACCATGAAGACCTCTTCGAGGCCGCAAATGAGCTCGGCTCACTCCTCGCACGCGCTCCACCACCCTCGCCTCTCACAGTCCGGCAACCAGTCTCTGCGGCCCGGCAACAAATCTACAACACCGCTGACCTCTCCTCGAATGGCTCACTCCGTCGGCCAGCCATTCCCGCCGTCGAGCAAGATGTCGCCAGTCGTGACCGAAAATGTTCGGGCCCCGAGTCCCAACTACTTCGGCCTGTCTGTCGAGCCCACCGACGAGCGCGACTCTGCGCAGGCTCCCCATAGCAACTGGAGCCCGCCCACGTCCTCGGTCAAGTCATTTGGCGCTGCCATTCCTATGCAAATGCCACTCGATGGGAATCCCGAGTTCGAGGCCTTCAGGCGACAAGCCGACGCCAATCGCGGCAACAGCTTCCAGCTGGGCTCTTCGCACTTTGCGATGCAGCCACCTCCGATGACCAGCAGACCACTGCACCCACGCCGATCCACGAACCAGGGCAGCAATCCGTTCGATGCCGCCATGGCAAGACCCATGTTAAACAAGGCAGCAAGCAGCCGAATGGATATTGATTCGGACAGCCTTCACGACTCGGCCTACGTCTCGTCAGATTCAAACAGAAACTCAGAGGGCTCGCTGAACGCTCCGTCGTTCTTCGACGCACCACAACATGAGTCCCCATTGCAGACCGAATCACCCTTTCAGCCAGCTCGGCGATCCAACCTCTCCAACGTCGAAGGTGTGCATCATCCACAGCTGTCATTGCCGCCCAACCGGACGCATTCACCCATGGGCAATGCGAAGACTCGTTCGGAGACCATGCCCGTGAGCATGGAAGGAGGTCCAGGTTTGATGACGCCGGCGCAGCTCGAAGTTATGCTTAATACCAAGCCCGAGGACGAGTATTTGCTCCTGGATGTTCGAGTTTCTACTCATTATGCTCAATCCAGAATCAAGAATGCGCTCAACCTATGCATTCCCACCACGCTCTTAAAACGGGCGACTTTTGACTTGCAAAAGCTCCAAAAGACTCTTCAAATCGAGGAAGATGAGGAGAGGTTCTCCCGTTGGCGTGACGCAAAGCAACTCATCATATACGACTCTTCGTCTTCGGAGAAGAGGGACGCACACTCTGCCATGAACATGTTCAAGAAGTTTTCAAATGAGGGCTACGAAGGCAACTCATATCTGCTCAGAGGAGGTTTCGATGCTTTCTCTGCTTCGTTCCCTTCACTGGTAGATCGACGATCCCCGGCTCAACGAGCAGGCAGCAGTGCAATGGGCAGTGATGGACGTCCTTCGTTTGCGCCTGTCATTGGAGGTGTAATGCTTCCAATGGGGTCTGATAATCCCAATCCATTCTTTGGAAATATCCGGCAGAACATGGATCTGGCAGACGGAGTTGGGCAGATGGACATTGGTGTTCCATCAAACTTGGACCACGAGACACTGCCCGGCTGGCTCCAGAGAGCGGCGACAGAGCAGGATCATGGACGAGGAGTTTCCGAAAAGTTCCTGACCATTGAGCGCAATGAACAAAGCAGGATGAAGGAGGCCTACACGGCCTTCAACTCTACGACATCACAGCAAAACAACCCATCTAAAGTCACGTTATCAGGTATCGAGAAGGGCGGCAAGAATCGATACAAGGACATCTTACCCTTCGAGCACGCGAGAGTACGGCTGGCACAAAAGTCTGAGGCAGACTGTGATTATGTCAATGCCAGCCATATTCGAGCTTCCAGGAGTAACAAGAGATACATTGCATCACAGGGACCATTGCCAACTACGTACAATGTAAGTTTTGCACCACTCACCTTTCTTTTGGGCCACTTGGACAACAAACTAACAATTGACTAGGACTTCTGGTCGGTCATCTGGGACCAAGATGCCCGCGTTATTGTCATGTTGACAGCCGAGTCGGAAGGCGGAACCTTGAAGTGCCACCCCTACTGGAATGGTCATGAATTTGGGACAATCAAATTGAGGCCACTGTCAGAGAAGAAGGTATCGTTGGACATCGACAAGCGCCGGACAGGTTCAACTGCGTCGGCGGCAGCCACAGACTCCCCTGAGCGTAGCCGCCGCCGTGCGAACACCACCACGACGGCAGAATCGGCAGCCGCCAACCCTCTGCCTGCAAAGACTTCGACCTCGTCCGAAACCCCTTATGTCATTATCCGCAAGTTTGCCATGTCCCATGCGGATCACCCATTCGCCCCGATCCGGGAAATTACTCAGCTCCATTATCCCTCGTGGCCGGATTTCGGCGCACCAGCTCAACCATCTCATCTCCTGGCATTGGTCGAGCTCGCCAACGTCATGCAGCGATCTGCCCTGCCGATTGATGCTAATGCCATTGCGGCCTCGGCGCTCTCTGACAAGGCAGCCCAACTCAACTGGTACGACGAGCCAGAGCACCATGCCCAAGCGAGACCCATGCTCGTACATTGTTCTGCCGGGTGTGGTCGTACTGGAACGTTCTGTACCGTCGACAGCGTCATCGATATGTTGAAGCGACAGAGGATGGCCGTCCTGGCAGCTAATAAGAGAGACACTGACGGCGATGTTGAAATGGGTGAGCCCATTTCACCATCGTCAAATGCAAAGAAGGCCGCAAACCGCGGCCGCGGAGTCTTTAGAGCCCCTCTCGACAGAATACCGAGTGACTCAAGTGTCAACATGGACTGGGTGCGAGACGAGTCGCTCGATCTCATTGAGCAAACAGTCGAGGATTTCAGAGGTCAGCGACTCAGCATGGTGCAGAGTCTAAGGCAGTTCGTTCTGTGCTACGAGACGGTTTTGGAATGGATTCACCGGCTACAAGAGCGTAGTGGCCCAGCCATGACGACCAGAGCCAGGGCTCGGAGCGGGAGCTTCGAGCAGCCAGCTCGAAGATGACAAATAAGGAGAATGCGACGACGATCTCGTCGCTCTTCAATCCCGGACATGGCGCCTCAAAAGTCACGGAGGAGAGGCAGCACATTATCCAATTCTCTGTGAAGGATAGTAGACTCAGACGGGCTTCAGGTTGCCCCGAAGACGTTTGATATATCGCAAGTTCTGGTGCTACAAGCGTAGACATTCAGACGGAGTCGTTGCATTGCATTGATGAAGAGGTCATGAAACATATTGCATCACGGTTGCGGCGGCATGATATCACAATACGCCATAGGCTATAGGCGCATGGCATGGAATATAAATACACGGTGCACTTTAGATTTACAGAGTTCCTGTGCTTCATTGAATGGATCGAAATGTATGCAGACGGACCCGACCATCAGTTCCGTATGCGAAGACAAGAATCAAAGTGAGGCCTTGGAGAATGACGGACCCAGTTCAAAGCAACATCTATCAGCCTTGACAAGTCTGTACCATCATGATGATGCAGCCTACTCACCAAATTTGATTTGTGACCATCGAACCCGGGACTCCCAAGACTCCATCGCCGGGACCCCGTTGGGGGTTCCTTGGGAAGAAGTACCTGGGTGACCATCCATTCCAGGATCTTCAGCGTATCTTGGAAACGTTGAAGCGTGGAAGGAGAAGAGGTCGACAGGAAACGCAGCTGTTCCGGAGTCTTCTCAACACATGCCTTGATTCCCTCGTTCTTTCATTCTTACTGAAGCGGATAGATGGCCTCTTAGACCTTGAAGGGTATTATCACAAACGGCAAGCACCCCAGCATGCTACCATTGTCTGTCTGACGAGGCTCATGTTCAAGACGAGTTGATAGATTACGATATATCGTCACTGAAAGACCTTGCCCGGCAACGCCTGGCCAATCCATGAATTACATAAGTACAAACACCAAGAGCAGCACGAGACATCAATAGCGGAGCACTTGGCTGAATTAGGATGGCATTTGTATTTCCAACACAATTGGACTTTTGCATTCGTTCGTCAAGGGGCATGACATACATTGTTGTTTGTCTCTAGAGTATTTTAGTATAATACACTTTACATAGAACCACCCCGATCTGCCTTGTAACAGGCGTGATTCCAATCGCCAGAAAGCAGTCATTAGTGCCGAACTCCCAAATCCGCAAGCCATTAGGAAGAAGACTATTTCCAGAATTTCTGGAGCGAAACCTCCTTGTCGTCGTGCTTGTTGAGAATCTTGGCAGTCGCGAGCTCAAAGTCCTCCTGAGTCACATGGACTCTGCGCTCCCTCAGTGCGTACATACCAGCCTCTGTGCACACACCCTTGAGCTCGGCACCGGAGCAGCCGTTCATCTTTTCGGCAATCTTGGTAAGGTTGATGCCACGAGTCAAGTTCATCTTTCGGCTGTGAATACGCAGAATGTCGGCACGGGCTTCGACAGATGGCGGCGGGAACTCGATCTTTCGGTCAATACGGCCAGGTCGTAGAAGTGCAGGGTCCAGAATATCGAGACGGTTGGTGGCCATAATGACCTTGATATTTTTGGTGGGCTCGAAACCATCGAGCTGGTTCAGCAGCTCCAACATGGTGCGCTGGACTTCCGAGTCACCGCCAGACGAGCCTTCCACACGAGACGAACCAATGGAATCAATCTCGTCCATGAAGATGATGGAAGGAGCATGCTCTCGAGCCATGACGAACAGCTCTCGCACCATTCGAGAACCTTCACCAATATATTTCTGCACCAATTCGGAACCGGAGACTCTGATGAACTTGCAGTCCGTGTGGTGGGCAACTGCTCTTGCCAACAGGGTCTTTCCCGTACCGGGTGGGCCATACAGCAGGACACCCTTTGGCTGCGCAATACCGAGCGACTCGAAAAGCTCGGGGTGCTTCAGACCCAGTTCGATGACCTCCTTGATTTCCTTGATCTGCTGATCTAGACCACCAATCATGTCGTATGTGCTGTCGGGAACCTTTTCGACCATCATGAGGGAGACAAGAGGGTCGACGGACGATGGCAGCAGCTTCTCGAGCTTGTACGAGTCGGACAGCAGGGTAACTCGTTTGCCGGCAGTGAGTTTTGCTATGTCGACGGAATCGGCCACGTCGACGACTATCGAGTGTCAGTCCAGACTTGGTCTGTAGAGTCACGGGCGCGGGGAGCTTACCGTATTTGCCTTCTGGGTGCACCTTCACCAGGACCTTCTTCGTGCCCATCACCTTGACGACCTCACCAACGTATGATCCGGGTTGTTGTAGCAGACCAAGCTCCTCACGCAGTAGTCTGACCCTCGAGTTGTAGTCATTTCGCTGTGCTTCGAGGCGGCGGAGAACGGCTTGACCCTTGAGGATCTCAAGCTTCATCGCCTCGATCTTGTTTGCATAGTAGCTGTCGAGCGCCATGATTGCTCGCGGCACCGAGGAATCGGTGGGTTGTGTGATGCTCAAAGTCGGATCTGTGGTATCTCAAAGTGCTGGAGGGATCTTCCACAGTGTCGAGTTGATGGCGCGGGAAGTTTGTCGTATCGAGGTTCGTGATATGGGGTCGTGGATGATGATGGCAGGTCCAGTGTGGTAGCTCCGGGCCATGAGGCTGATGACAAGGCGCCAAAGCCAGAGTGGGTCAAGATAGGTAAGCTGCAGGCAGTTGGAAGCTACGCGGCTTTCCATACGGGTGCACCTGGAGCTGCCCAGCTGGAGGTGGACAGTTCGGGTGGGGGCCATCAGAGACTCCTTAGGTCCAGTAGGTACCTCCAGCTACAGGTTGGGGCTCCCAAGCTACAGCGGACTTCGGTGCCATAAAATTCCGTCACCGCGGTCCTTTCCACTAACCGCAAACCTTCCTCGACCGCCTATTCGGATGCTCCATACGCTAGAGACCGGTAAACATGGATCCTATGTCAAGAGTCAAGATGCTATTGCATGTAGTATTGCCAAACTGGGAGCAAGTTCACGCCGCGTTGCTATGTAGACGTTGCGTTCGCACTAACTTACACAATCCGTGGTCCACTCTAAGTTGCTGAGCTGGTGTTGTTGCACCAAGGCTCATTGTTAAAACTGTCAGCAGTACGGAGAATGATTCAGTATAGATTCATAAGGCAGGCTTGGTTGTTCTGCTAGTGCACAGTGGTCGGTGGTTGGCCCTCTAGAAAGAACCTGGAAGGACTTGTCACATATGGGCTGCTTATCTTGTTATTACCTCTTCGGATGTTGCTTGGGTGAGATGTGGAAATTGACAGCTCGGAACCTCACCAGAGCAGCAGAGCTTCCCCATGAAGAGAAATGGGTCTTATCATCCTGGCATTACATCATAGTCATTCGATAGGTATCACGCCTGCGAATTACTATTCCGGTAAGAATGGTAGATATCTACTATTCCCATCGTCGTATGCTGCCGGGCTGGCCGAGCCATGGGAAAGGCATTACACATGAACATCAGGCTACCATCTGATTGGTGTCAAACGTCCCTGCTGCTGTACCAAGGACGCATTCAGTTGGCGGCTGACCATTGATTCTTCTCACTGTATCCGTAGCCAAGTCGCTTGTAGTGCCGGGTCATGCTCGTGGAGACCCCTACGATCGATGCTAGAGATCATGCGCCAAACCGTTCCAGGCCAAGCATCGACGTTTAGTGAATTCAGTACGCCATAAGGCCCATAATTCGAGCAGCCCACGGCAGCGCAAGGCCACTGAAAGCCCGCTCGATGCCCAACCCAGACGCATCCCCACCAGTGGGCAGCAGCAAGGATGAGAGCCCTTTAGAGCCCATCATTCGGTCTGGAGGGCACCACTGGACGATCCGTGATGGGCACCGCTCTGCTCGCTGCCTCCCGCCTGCACGTACTACCTCACTTCTAGTATGATAAACAATCACGAGGAGCAATTTGCGCGAATCGAGCTTGCCGTTGCCCGCGTTCCCCGTTTCGACCTTGAACGTTTGACGTAGAGATTTGCGCGGGAGTTCATCTGCCTCGTTTTTTCTCTCTTGTTGTCCTCCCTCTAGCCTCAAAGCCTCTCTTCCTTCTTCCATCATATCTCCTTCCCTTTGCAACATGTATGCAGGGCGTTCTGGCAGTCGTTGATTCCTTGGCCCGTCATCCCGCGCCCAGCTGCTCACCTGCTTCCTTCGTAGCTCGCGCGACGTTTGTGTTGTTTAGCAGAGACAGACTCCGCTTTGGGATCTGCATCCTCTCGCAACCTACAAACAACATTGCCCGAACCTTTGCTACCAGAAGGGGCATCATTTGATCGCTTCACCCGATCTACCGTCACTTTGTCGCTTCTTTCATAGCCAGCGAACGACAACCCCGGGATTTCCAAGGCGCGACTCCCACGACCAGTCCGCTGACTGCTTATCGCAGTCCCACCAAGGTTGCTCTGTGATCCGCCCATGTATTATCGTCTGTTGTCTTGTAACCTCTGAAGCGCCCGACCAAGCCAACCATGGATCCACCATCACAGGACTCGACCGAGTCCAACTCGCAGTCTCCGACTGACACAAGGGCAACATCCAGTCGCATGGAACAACGGGACGACAATCATTTGTCCGAGAGCTATCAGTCCCAAGCTACTGTGAGAAGGAGGCCCGATATCACTTATGGTTCGTTGGTTACAGACCCCCCATCCCTCAACTTCTCGATATAAGCTTTACCCGACATGAGCTTGATGCTTATCCAGACTGCACATGCTAATCATTTTGCGACTCAGGCACTGTGCATACTCCTCCGCCCACTGGTGTTAGCCAGTTTCCAGGAGACCCCTCTTCTCAAGGCCAAAATGCTCACGATCGTACCCACGGACGAAGCAGCGTGCCTGTCATCCGATCACCCATGCTAGGAACTGGAAGTGGCAGAGGACGCCCCAAGAAGCCGCCCATGCCTCGCCGTGCCTCTTCCAACGTGCAAGCTCCCCATCGCGGGGGAGTCTTCTCGACCGATGATGCGACAGAGGAAGTGGAGGTGGAAGTCACCGAAAGACAGTCAGGCTTCGCAACGTCTCGCCCCCCGTCTCAGAAAGACTCTAGGCCAGGATCGACGATACGCCGACGCACTGGAACTTCTGCCGCTGCTGCCGCCCCCTCTTTGTCACGCGTACAATCTAGTGGAAGCGTCGGCATGGACGACAGCGTTGGCATGGAGAGCAGCCGCCTGGAGGAGGTGGATGAGCAGTCGAATGAAGATCAGGCCGAAGAGGGCGAGGGAGCGAACCAAGATAGTGAGGACACGATCGACATGGAGGATGACGACGATGACCTCAGCGATGCCGAGAGTTTCACGCTCAAAGACCGGCAGCAAGCCATCAACGAGACCCATCCTTTCGGTATCAGATTGTGGAAACCCGCCCTCTACAAGAAGGATCGCTCAGTCCAGAAGACAGCAGAAGGGGACATCCACTCCTCACCGGGAGGCCATGTTAGTAGCTGGCTCCTGTTCTTCAACGTCCTCTGGACCTTGATGTTTGGTTGGTGGATGGCCCTTTTTGCCGCAGTTGGTGCCGGAGCATGCTTCATCTTCGCCGCTGCCCCGAGTTGCAGAGAGTATGGCCGCGTCCTGTGGGGCTTGGCTGGATACCTCTTCTACCCGTTCGGCAAATTTGTCCGTCTCGAGCACGACGAAGCCTACCTGGATGAGGATCAGGGAGAGGGTCGCAGCATCAGCGAATACGAGCAGTGGCAAAATGGTGATCTAGAATATGGCCGACTGTTTTTCGGGCCGGAAGAGCACGACCGCCAGCGTTCCATCGTGGGACGCTCGAGACAAAGCATCGACTCCGAACCCGACGAGACGGACGGCTTGCTTGGTCGCACTTCGCGTCGTGTTCACTTGGACGAACATTCCGTACGACTTAAGAGGAGACTCTTCGGCAGAGGCCAATGGAACATCGGTAGAGTGATATTCTTCGTTTTCTTCTACGGTCTGCTCACACCATCTCTTATCCTTGTCTCTGCCGTCTGCTGGTTCTTGGTCTTCTGGATTCCCATGGGCAAGGTGACCATGCTTCTATTCGATCATCTCAGACGGCATCCGCTGGCCTTGTCCTTCGCGTCAGATAGCACTCTAGCTCGTACCTTGGACGACGTTCCCCACTCGTCGAGCATTCTTCTCTGTACCTACAGGGCTGTCGGATTAAAATACTGGAAGTACACGATCGACGGAACCAACATCTTCCTCATCAACCTCATGGCCGTCGTCCTCTTTGTCATCTTCGACTGGCTCGTCCTTGATGGCGTGCTTCACGTCGAGAACTTCCTGACCGCCCCCGGTTTCCTCTTCATCGCTGGCCTCTTGTCAATCATCCCTTTGGCTTACTTCATTGGCCAAGCTGTCGCTTCCATTTCGGCGCAGTCCTCCATGGGTCTTGGCGCCGCCATCAATGCCTTCTTCTCCACCATTGTCGAGGTCTTCCTTTACTGCGTCGCCCTGAACGAAGGAAAGGGAGCACTGGTTGAGGGTAGCATTATCGGCAGCATCTTCGCCGGTATTCTCTTCCTGCCGGGCCTTTCCATGTGTTTCGGAGCCATCAAGCGCAAGACCCAGCGCTTCAATGCAAGATCAGCTGGAGTCACTTCGACCATGCTGCTGTTTGCAGTCGTGGCAGCTTTTGGCCCGACCTTGTTCTATCAGATCTACGGTACACACGAGCTAAACTGCTTGAGCTGCACCGACTATCCTGATAAGAAGTCGGGCAATGCTGAGCGTGACTGTCGACGATGCTACTTCTCTCAGACGCCCAACGTGGAAGACCGGTTCTATTTGGAGGCTGTCCGTCCCTTCTGCTACGCCGCCGCGATGTTCTTGTTCTTGTCCTACGTGACCGGACTGTGGTTCACCCTCCGGACCCATGCTGCAGTCATCTGGAATACTGAGGTTGATGAGAAGAAGCACGAAGAAGTGCAGCACATGAGTCGACTGGCTGAACAGAACCAGATGGCGGATGCAAGTGGAGCTGATATTAGGGATAGCAACCTCTACAAGCGCATTCTCGGCCAGTCACTGAAACAAGTCGGCCTCGGCAGTGCCCATCACTCTCGTCGCCCGTCAGCCGCCATTCCCCGGAATGGGGCCATCACTACGGCACATCTGGTGCCCTCTAGAACGGAGGATGATGGTGCCGATACCGACAGCATTCGTCACACGGTCCACGTGCCAGGATTTACCGAGCAGGAGAACGACAACCTCATCAGAGGTGTGACTGAGTTGGCCGCCACCGCAGCAGCCATTGCGGCCCGTGACTCAAGAAACACCTCGCGCCGAATTCCGACAGGCACAAGTCACCCGGGCGCTCGGCCGACACCTATCCGTACGGCAACGGCTCCTGACATGGGAGACATAGAAGAATCGACGCAAGCTCACGGAGGCCACGACGCACCAAACTGGGGCAGAATGAAGAGTTCCATAATTCTGTGCGCCGCCACAGTTTTGTACGCCATTGTTGCTGAGATCCTGGTCGACACTGTCGATGTAGTCTTGCAGAATTTCGCCATTGACGAGAAACTTCTGGGTATTACACTGTTTGCCTTGGTACCGAACACGACTGAATTTCTGGTAAGTTATGGCCGTCCACGCAATTAGAAAACATGCTGACAACAGATTGATAGAATGCCATTTCATTCGCTATGAACGGCAACATTGCGTTGTCCATGGAGATTGGTTCGGCCTACGCACTGCAAGTCTGTCTGCTCCAGATCCCGGCATTGGTGTTCTTCTCAGCAATGTGGCCCAAGCAAGCAGGCGAGGGCATCGACCTGGCAAAGTACACATTCACTCTGCTTTTCCCACAGTGGGACATGGTCATGGTCATCCTTTGTGTGTTCCTCCTCAGCTATGTGTATGGCGAGGGTAAGAGCAACTACTTCAAGGGCAGCATCCTCATCATGACGTATCTGGTAGTCATTATTGGTTTCTACTTTTCCGGAATTACAGATGAGGTGCAGATGGGCATGAATCGATTCGACACGTTCAACGCGGCCGAAGGCGAATGGACGAGTTACAAAACGATCGGACAGAGCGGCAAGGGTCCGGCGTTCTAAGGAGCTGGATGTGTTATGTCTACATTCCGAGATGAGATTACGACACGACCAGCGAAAAATTGTTTTCTTATGTACACGAGTCGAGCATTGTTTTTTATCCTCGACACCTCTCTTGCATGGCTATGGTATTGATAGATTGTCGGTCTTCCCTAAGCAGCATTGTTCGGTCAGGTATCGATTATCTTACATGGCAAACTGATAAATAGATGTGCCTGTCTTGCGCAACCCGTGCTTTATCCAATCGTGAAGTGAACCAGATGTACTTGTCCTCCCTTGAACGACGGCACGTTGCGGCTGGGACGTTTGCACCTGCTTGAATGACACATACATATGATGCAGCCACGAATTGCTATGTAGACGACCAAGTACTGTGGCGTGACCATTCAAGTGCAGCGGCTACTATCAAATGTACTCTGTAAATTGGATATGACCCGGCGAGCCCCGGACCACGAAACCCAGCATATGTCGTGGGCCAAGTGAGGCTGACATGAAATCTCGACAAACTACGTAATCAATCAATCGAGGTCGGAGAAGCCGTCAAGTAAAATGCTGACCCAAGTGGATATCTTACGTTTGTGTTCTCGGCGAGAAGCCATCCAAACGTGAAGAAAAACGTAAAGAGAATAAACCTTCCAAAGAAAATAATATGGGTCCGCGACATAAAGCGGATTCTGGCGTTGGTCGCCCACCGCGCTGCGCGGTCGCGGGTCGCGTTTTCTGTTGACCGCCCAAGATTCTGCCGGATTCTGCCCGGCCCCACCTAGGGATTTCTTTTGCCCACCGCCTGGCAGAATTGGCAGAATTCGGATCAGCCAGCCCCACAATCCTACCTATAAATGTCTGGCTCTGCTCCCACCTTTCCTTCCCTTTTTTCTTTCTTCTATTATGTCGACAATACTTCATGTGAGTGACCCCCCACATTGGGCAAAACACCAGCCCAGCACAACACGAGCCGAGCATCGCGCTGACTGAATCCCCTTTACAGAGAATCATTTCTATAGTAGTCGTCCCTAGCTCTTGATTTCTTAATCAAGCTGCAGAACCTACACCAGTTGATGATCAAAATCCTCGCCTTCCAAGAGTGAATATCTAACTCTATGGCATGCCTCTGGCTGCCGTTTGCTCTCGACCTGCCCGCAAGGGTGGCGGTTCTCCTAGTGAGAACTGTATAGAGAGCGGTGATGATCTCAACCCCGATCCGTGGTTCTCGTCCTTGTGACAGGCCGCCGGGGTGGATGTGCGAGGACGTCTGATGGTCGTTTTTTCCTTCTTTTTTCATTGCTGCTCGAGCTTGACTCGTGCTGTGAGGAAGAATTTACCGTGATGCATGCTGTTGGTGGTGTTGATGCAGCCCTCCGTGACGCGCATTTGAGGTCACGTCACGTTCGTGACAATTGCGTTTCAAACAGCATCGTGGTCCACGCGCATTCCAGTTCTCTTGCGCTTGAATATCGTAGAACGGATAGCATCTCACGAATCAACGATGGCGCATCCTTGCGGCAATGCTCTGAAGCTATCGCGAGCCTGCCAAAAATTTGCATATGGGTCTAGATAGAGGCGGCAACCACGATGATTTGTTCCACGTCGGAGCACGACTCGCGCGTCGCGCACAACGACTGTCACATGCCACATGAAGTTCACATTACAGATGCTGTCTCGTGAGGTATTGACGTGTTTGATCAATTAATCCTCTCTATCTACCTCGCGCCCTCCGCCTCGCGATACAGGCCCTCGCTGCGTATCCAATCCGCGACGCCGGCGCTCACGTACCCCCTCAGCCCGCCCCAGTCCTCGCCCACTACCGCGTCGCGGACCTTGGTGCTGCTGATGACCGTCTCGTGCTTCTCCTCCTCCTCGTCGACCATCTCGACCCTGCCGGCCCACTCCCTCCTGCCGCCCGCCTCCTCGAGCCCGCCGGCGGCCAGCCGGCCCAGGTACGCCCTCTGCTCGTCGGCGCCGCCCCAGTCGGCGTCGGGCCGCATCGTCACGCGCAGCCGCGCCCGCGCCAGGAACGGGTCCAGCGCCCGCCGCATCGAGCCGTTGGGGTAGTACTTGCCGTCGAAGATGCGGATCAGCGTGTCGAAGCCCGTCAGGTAGACCTGCTCCGCCTCCCCCCCCTCCCGCCCCGCGCCGCTACCACCGGAGAACAGAGGGTCGCCAGCGACGGCGCCGCTCTTGGAGTGAAAGTACGGCTCCGTGGTCACGGCCAGGTCGATCTCGACGGCCTCGGACGAGGCGGCGGCAGTAGCTTCCAGCAGGTCCAGCGCGAAGACGTACATCATGGCCAGCCGCTGCGGGAAGGCGGCGGGCTTGGGCGCCTTGTCGGCGTTGTTGATGGCGAGGAGGAGGAGCACGCGCGAGGGTGTCCCCGCCTCCTCTGCCTTCTTCTTCTTTTTCTGCTGATCATCCCGAACCGCCGACAGGGCCATGCGCTGGTGTGCCAGCGTGGGCGGGTTAAAGGACGAGTCCAGGACGAAGAGGGTCCGGGGAGGTCCATGCTGCTGCTGCTGCTGCTGCGGCTTGCGGACCGCTGGGTCTGACGACGACGACGACGGGGAAGAAGACTCGGCAGCGGGCGGTAGGGAACATAACACCTCGAAGCTGGACTTGGAGAGCTGAAAGGTCTTGAGGGCCCTGGTAAAGAATGGGACGAGGTTGGGCGGTAATTGCTGTCCCATTTTGATGATTTCTAATAAGCGCTTGGGCACCGCCGGCTCTCCAGTCTCTAGATTTGTGAGTAGAATAGAATAATTTCAAGGTTAGAAGCGACCAAGTGTGAAGTAAAAGGATGATAGCTGAGATTCTGGCATACTGCCGTACCAAGATGTGACTCCATGTTCGGCGCGGGACCGCGGCCCCACTGTCATCACGATTACTTACAGGGTCGCGACTCTAGACGTACTTCAACGTAGCGGGCAACATACGACGATCCATGTGCGTTCAAACGCATGCTCTTGGTAACATGCTTCGAGGTTATCTTGCTTTTTGTATGCGTGATTCATGACGCCATGAGCGACTCTTTCTTTTTTTCTTTTTTTTAACTCTATAGTACTCTCTCTGTACAAGGCAGCTCTCCCATGTTCCTTCGGCGTCAAGCCTGCCCTAATGCAATATCTTTCCTCAAAACAGCCCTGGCCATCCTCGTTGTTTGGGTATCATGTATGTACGGCAAAGGTACACGCGGAGCTGGCCAGTATTCAGTCAACCATGCAACGCCATTCTCAGTATGCATCGTAACCACTTCCGTGGGGGATCAGCGGATCTCTGGCTCTCTCATGAAGTCAGGAATAGTCAGTCCACCATCGCCCGGGGCAAAGTTTCTGGCAGCAGCCTTCTTGCGCTGGGTGTTGGCCTCGGCTCTGAGGAGTGCGTCTTCGTCCTGGTCGTGGATGTTCATGCGAGTCATTCGGTCCTCATTGTCGTTGATGGCCTCCACCATGTCCTCCACCGGGTTGTTCTCCGCAGTGTCGGCGTTGTCGTCGAGTGCGTAGACCTTGACACCACGTAGATGTGTGTCCTTGCCATTCTGGTGATTCTCCAAGATGATCACGCGCACGAACCAGCAGCAGAGCGAGTTGCCGTCGGGACCACCGCCAGCTCCGGCGATGGGAACATCGATCCAGCCCTTGGGCATGGCAAGCTCCATTGTGGTGTAGGGTATCGTCAGGTTGGGGCCGAATCCGGCAGTGATCTGTATCTTGGTTGGTGTGTAGCTTTCGTCGAGCTCATAGTCGAGGTAGAGTCTCAGGGAGCGGATTTCCACACGCTTGATGAAGTGAATGTTGAGACGATGAGGCTGGGGTCCGTCTGACCTGGATCGACTTTATTAGCGACTGCGGTGACCGGCTGGGAGTCTTCAGCCTACTGCCAAAAGAGATGGATATCATCATCTCGCAGCTCCTTGACGCCGCATCCGGGCTTGTAGCTGCTCACGGTGAAACTGGCTAGGTTGCTGATCTCCTTCAATCCCACGGAAGCAGGATCGAAAGGCGGCTCGTCCTCCTGACCCTGTTCGTCCATGCCTGTATCGGGATCCTCATCGCCGGTGATCTCGGCATCTTCTACATTCTCCTCATCGCCATTGTCGATGTCGGTCTCGTCTTCGTTGCGATCAACGTCGCTTGCTATCTCGGTGCTGAGGTCAGAATCGTTCATCATGTCATCTTCTGCGTCAAAGTCATCGAGAGGGGCAAACTCGTTTGTGCCATCGTTCTCCTGGTTGTCATGCGCGAAAGTGCGAGAGAAGGCACTACGTGGGTCTTGCTGCGGGTCACCAGCAGCTTCCTCCAACACCTCAACATTGTCGAGCTCCGAAGAGCCAACACGTCTGTTGGTGTTGGGCGGCGGCGTGGTGGCCCTCTCATAGGGCAGCCACGACCAATTGTACTGCATAATGGTCGTGGTAGGGAAGGTGCTTTTTGAGGTGGAGATTGACTCGGCGAAAGAATAAAATTCAATGGCTGTCGAAGCCCATCACAAATGCATGAATGAAGGAGGGGACAAATAAACGAACGACTGGGAATTGTGTATCGAGACGTGGTGGTTGCCATGGGACGAAAGGGAACGGGGGTGGCGCCGAGAGCAAACGGGGAGACTCTCTGCCTGTGAATGAAGGCAGCCAGCGACGCATTGTTCTGACTTACCTTGAACCGATTGACGAGGCCACCGACTCAAGATACGTGATTGCTCGTCCATGGTCTCCCAAGTCTGAGCAGGCAACCCTCCAGGCGTACCTCTGAACAATTCCGCCACGGGGTCGAAATTTGCGCGCGCCCGTTCGAGCGCCCGTTCTTCCATGATGGACCGTTCCTCCATGATGGCCCGGCAACCTCTGAGCAACAATTGACGTGATGCAACGAGAAGCGAATACTCTCCACCGAGCAATTCCAAGGGCCCGAGGTACGACGTCCGCGATGGCCTCTCGTGACGCTTCTGTTATAATAATGAAAACAGATTACCGTATTCGAGTCTAGCGCTACAGTACGGTGAGCAAACGTCATACACAAGGAACTTGGACGCATATAAGACAAACCCAATCAGAAGTCACTAAGCTGCATGTGTGAATTATTGCACGTGTCAAAGCGTCCTTGATGCAAAAATATTTTTAATCATTCGAGGGACTGCTGGTGGTCGGTTGTAGAGCTGGGCAGTGTTGAGATGGAACAAGCCTTGTCGTCCAATAATTATATTCAAGGGACGAAAACAGAGCTCGGCTTACCGGGGCGACTAAGACATTATATTCATCAAAACGAGTATTTATGAATCAAGTCATCCTTGGAGTACCTTTTTCCGGAGGTCGCTATGTATGTCATGCGACTGGCCATAAGACTACTATATGTATCTGTGGGTAAATTTATTATTATTCAACATCTTGTAACTACAGTCTGATTGCATTTTGTTAACTTTTATAGTCGTCAGTCAATTGCTCCTCGGACTATGGGTTCCAGAACAGCTGGGTTCGTTCTGGTTTTAAGCCTACCTCAGCCTCAGTCTCCATTTCAGCTAACTAGAAAATTGGTTGGCCCAGCATATGTGATCTGTACAACACCCATTATAACTACATCAGCACATGATTACTTGACAACGAAAAAGACTTATAAGTTGGCAGACCTCTCCATTAAATACACTTGAGACTCTGGCCGGTGCATCGGATTGGAAGACAGGGGACATGTTCTTCTCGAACAGATCCCAGGACAGGGTAAGCAGCGATCCGACTACCAAATGTAGGTGGACACGGGGCCGGGAGCCGAGATAGGCTACACGGAGAAGAAAAATCTGGGGTAACCAAGAACATACGATGATTACCTACATCTGCTCCTACATACATGCGCGACATCGATCGACCCTTGTTGTTTAGCGACTCTCATCCATTCGTGAGGTATCAGCATCATTCTACTGAGCCGCATCACTTGTTCCCGCTCTCTCTAGGGGGCGCAGATGTCCCGTCATGGACGCCATTGGTCGCTTCGTCCTGGGGCGGACTTGGGTGTTTGCGCCTGCTGCTGCTAGGAATGGTAACGTCCTGGAGATCCTGAGAGCATCAAGTGCCGCCGCCGCCGCTGCCACCGCTACCACCCACCCATTCGCCGCAAGCGCCCGGGTCAGACAGGAGCATCATCATCATCGACAGCGACCCCGTGTGCCGTCCGTACCTGCACAGGAGAACTTCCAGCAGCAGCGGCTCGAGTGCTACCATCATGATGCAGCCTCCTCGACCAGCAGTAGCAGTGTAAGCGCCCAGGCGGCGCGCCTCAGTCCCTTCGACAGGGAAAGCGTCGTCTACTCCCGATTTAAGCTTCGGTCACCTGCCAATTCGATATTCGGGGCCCGCCGCAACAGACAACAACAACCACAACGACCACTGGCGCTGGCAGCTTTCCACAACCCCACTCCCGTCACAACCCCATCGCTGCGTTTTATATCCTCCAGGTCCTTCTCCTCTACAACCTCAACCCGCTGTTCGTGCATCATTCCCTCTTCCATCATGGCCGACAGAGACATTCTCTCCGAGAACGTTAAACCTTCTCACTACAACCTGTCGATTTCCTCTCTCGAGTTCAAGAATTGGACCTTCCAGGGCAGGGTGACGTAAGTGCATGCATTCATGTAGCAGCCCACAGCTGCTACTTTGTTGACTCCCTCTGCATCATCCATTATTTCCCTTTCAAGCATATCATCTGAATGCTGCATTCTCAATTGCTCACTGGCCCAATGGCCAATAGAGAGAGAAAACAACCAGGAAGCACATTTCCCCGTCGTCCCAGTCTTCCCCCCACTACCAAGCAGTCATGAAATAGTGGCTTGCGAGAGTTGCATCTTGATTCACTCGTCACAACCATGAAAATCATGTGCTAGAGCACAAATCCATATTCTGACAGACAAATAGCATCGATGTTCAAATAGCGGAGCCCACCAAGGAGATTATTCTCAATGCCATTGAACTCAAGTTGGCCTCTGCAAAGGTGACGGCCTCTCAGAACAAGGGCACACAAGCGTTCGAGACCACCAACTTCTCCTACAATGAGAGACAACAACGTGCGACCCTCGTCTTTGAGGAGGAGATCCCGGCGTCACAGCAAGCCTCTATTGAGATTGTATTCGAGGGAATCTTGAACCATGACATGGCAGGATTTTACCGCAGCCAGTACAAGCCTGTTGTTCCTGCTGCAAAGTCTGTTCCCCGCGACGACGATTTCCATTACATGTTCAGCACTCAGTTCGAGTCATGTGATGCTCGAAGAGCATTCCCTTGCTTCGATGAGCCCAGGCTCAAGTCCACTTTTGACTTTGAGATTGAGATTCCCGACGACCAGGTTGCTTTATCCAACATGCCGGTCAAGAGCACCACCCCGTCAGGCGAGGGCCGTCACGTGGTCGCCTTTGAGCGCACTCCCATCATGAGCACCTATCTTCTGGCCTGGGCTGTCGGCGATTTCGAGTACATAGAGGCTCTGACGGACCGCAAGTACAATGGCAAGCAAATTCCGGTCAGGGTTTACACTACCCGGGGTCTCAAGGAGCAGGGCCGATGGGCGCTCGAGCATGCTCCCAAGACCATCGACCTCTTCTCTGAGAGCTTCGGTATCGACTACCCTCTCCCAAAGTCCGACCTTCTTGCTGTTCACGAGTTCACCCACGGCGCCATGGAGAACTGGGGTCTTGTCACGTACAGGACGACCGCTGTCCTTTTCGACCCCAAGACCTCCGATGCCCAGTTCAAGAGGCGCATTGCTTATGTTGTCGCTCATGAGCTTGCTCACCAATGGTTTGGCAACCTCGTAACCATGGACTGGTGGGACGAACTCTGGCTCAACGAATCGTTCGCAACCTGGGCTGGTTGGTATGCTATCGACAAGTTCCACCCAGACTGGCACGTTTGGCCGCATTTCCTCAATGATGGCACAGAGCTTGCATTCAATCTGGACTCTTTGCGTTCTTCGCACCCAGTTCATGTCCCTGTCAGAGATGCGCTCGATGTGAACCAGATTTTTGACCATATCAGCTACCTCAAGGGCTGCTCTGTTTTGCGCATGCTCGTCAACCACCTGGGCGTCGAAAAATTCCTCAAGGGCGTCTCCATTTACCTAAGCAAGCACACATATGGTAACGCAAAGACGGAAGCCTTGTGGGACGGCCTGCGGGAAGCATCTGGCGCCGACATTGACTCGCTCATGAGCACCTGGATCAAGAAGATTGGATTTCCGGTACTGACTGTTGCCGAAGAACCCGGCCAGATTACCGTCAAGCAGTCTCGCTTTATTGCGACTGGTGATGTAAAGCCCGAGGAAGACGAGACTGTCTGGTGGATGCCACTTGGCTTCCAAGGCAAGGCTGGTACCAGTGAGGTCCAGACCATTGCCTTGACTGCCAAGGAGGACACCATTCGCGACATTGACAATGACTTCTACAAGCTGAACAACAACGGCACTGGCTTTTACCGGACCAATTACCCACCCGAGCGTCTAGCAAAGCTCGGTTCGCAGCTCGACAGGCTGAGCGTTGATGACAGGGCCTCGATCATTGGTTCTGCTGCCGCCGTGGCCAAGGCTGGATATGGCACAACGCCCGCTCTGCTCTCATTTCTTGAGGGCTTCTCTGCCGAGTCGAGCCAGATTGTCTGGGAAACGGCCCTGGATTCCATTAGTTATGTCAAAGCTGTATTCGAGGATGATGAGGCTATCAAGACTGGTCTTGAGAAGTTCACCCTCAAGCTCATCAATGCCGCAATTGAAAAGGTCGGCTGGGAAGAACAAAAGGACGAAGGATTCCTTACTAGTCTTCTACGCAAGAAGATTCTTCTCAGCGCCGCTGCAAATAACCATACCGAGTAAGGACTGGCCAAGATCCAAAAACCATTGTCCTTGAAACGCACATGGAAGATTCTAATCATCTCTCAGGACACTCGAGAAAGGCCAACAGCTCTTTGGGGCCTGGCACAAAGACGGAGCTGAGCTCAACCCCAATTTACGCTCTGTCATCTACCGTGCTGGTGTGAAAGCAGACCCCACGACCGCCTTCGACGCACTGAAGAAGGAGTGGGAGACGACCACATCACCGGATGGCAAAGACTTTGCGCTCTCCGCGATCGGAAACATCCGTGACACGGAATTGATTAGCAGCAAGATCCTTCCCTTCCTGTTCAACACCACTTCCGACTCTGTACCGTCTGGCGACATGCACGCCCTGGGATCCGTCCTTGCTGCCAACTCAGCCGCACGCCCACTGTTGTGGAAATATCTTCAGGACAACTGGGGAAAGGCGACTGACAAGATGGCAAACCCCGTCATTCTTGACCGCTTCGTTCGCCTAACATTGGGTCGGTTCACTGAGGCCAAGTATTTGGATGAAATCGACAACTTCTTCAAGGACAAGGATACAGCGAGCTTCAACCGGACCTTGGAGCAGGTCAAGGATAATGTGCGGGGCCGCGTCACATATCGCCAGCGGGACACATCAATTATCAAGGAGTGGCTGGAAGCAAACAACTACAATTCCTGATACCCCCAAGTTGTAAACCGCCCCAGACTAATATTTAAGCCTGGGAGCGTGCTGTAATATTGAGGTTCATGATTCAATAAATCAGCATTGGAACCAAGTGCAGAAGTGAAAGGAATCATCCCCAGGATGGTCATGTAACATTGCGGGACTGGTGCCCAAGGAGCATACTTTCTCTATAGTAATGATATCAGTTAATTGGTGTTTGTATAACGGAAACCTCAAGAGTCCTCTGACAAGAAGCACAATATGAACAAAGTGACAGGTGTGAAAATGATTCCTGGTGAGACGACACTCACAGTCTAGGGTGACAAGAACAATTCGGGCAATCTGGCAAGTAAGTATTCATTGCAGAAAAAACACATCAGCAACAGCGGGAAGCAGGTCTTCATTGGTCGTAGCTCGTTCTTTTTTCATTTCCGGGCCTCGTCTCATTAAATGCAAGTAGACTTTTTATCATGATCCTTCCTAAGCCGTGTTCGCCCAGGTTTTCATGGGACAGCCAACGCCAATACGGGATGCCAATCTAGTGCTGCGAAAAAACAAATCAAAGGCTGGCCAAGATGCATTCCTCCTCTACAATCCTCCCGACCCTAGAAGTCATCAGGAGGCGTCCATGAGGCAGGTATAGAGAACCGCCGGTTCGGGTCGGTAAGCCTAGGTCGTGTATCCATCATCTCGTCCCTCCATCGGTGTCGACCGTACGCGTGCTCATCCGCTGTTCGGGGGGACATGGGCGAAGAGATGCGTCTCTACGACTCCCCACCACGTCGTGCGCCGCGGTCGCCACGGTTGCCGCCAAAGTTGCCGCGGCCCTGACCACGACCTCTTCCGCGACCATCGCCGCGTCCTCGTCCACGGTAACCATCGCCCTTGCCGCGACCGCGGTGTCCATTGTTCTCACCCTGGCCACGAGGTCGGTTGCGCTGGACAGACTGGAATCCATCGTCGGCTTGAGCTGCCGGGGTCTACTCATTGTGTTAGCATCACTTCTATAAATCAGGTGGGAGGGGGGACACAAACCTCGATAGGGTGTTCGGGCTGGTCGTCTGCCCAGGACTGAACAGGTCCAGCCGCAGCGGGTGTGGCGTCCAGGCCAGTGTCCGTCTCGGTGGGATCACGGGGAACCTTAACCCAGTCCTCTTGTGTGACCGAAGCGCTCAGATCGTTGCTTGCAGGATCCCATTGAGATTCAGCAGCGGCATTTGCGGCATCGTCACCCACATCAGCACTTGCGGGGATACCAGAGGCTGGCGTCGATCCAGCATGTCCGTTTGCAGGTGCAGCAGAAGCGCCGGTGTCAAGCTCAGTCAGACCAGCATAGGCGACAGTGGGATCGGTCTCGATAGAGTCGGCAGACTGAACAGGAGCTGACTCTGCCGATTCAAGGGAAGTGTCGACCTCCTCTGCCTCAGCCTCGGCAGCGAATGTTTTGGCGTGGGCAGTGGAGGCGTCCTTGACCTGGGAATCTGTGACAAGAAATAAAGAATGAGCAAAATTGTCGGGTGGGTGATACTTCTTGAAACTTACAGGTTGTCTGGAGCTCATCACCGCTGACGCTTCGAGTCTTCTCCTCGGAACCCTGGATGAGCTTGAGCATGGTGGAGACAGCATTCTCGTCACCCGAGTAGACGTTCAGGAGAACGCCCTCGAGGGCCATGTTCTCATCCAAAGATGCATCGGCGTCCTCTGATCGCCGGGCAGCTGCCAATCTAAGGAACTGGGAGAGAACGAGCAAGCCGTCATGTTGGGCGTTCTGGATATCGGCAGCGGCCTTGGCAGTCGCGGCAACCAGAGCGTCGGCTTTTTCCTTCTCGAGCTTCTCTGTGAGCTCCTTCTCAAGCTTGGCCTTGTCAGCAGCACCACGAGAGCGGTACTCTTCGTCCACCTTCTTGTACTGAGCGACTTGCTCCTCGAGCTGGGCGAGCTGGGACTCGAGTTGCGGCTTCTTTGAGATCTGGGCCTTCTGGTCGGGGTTGATGATCTTAGCAGCGACGAGCTCTTCGAGAGACTTGCCCTTGTGCTGGCTAATCAGTTCGGCAGTCTTATTGACATTGGTCTTCGTGATGTGTCAGTAATACATCGCAGAAAAAAGTACGAGCCGCTGCGGACAAGGACAGAGACGGCATGGACGGTAGAAACTCACGATCTTCTTGGCCACGTTACGAATGTTCCTGCGCGGGAGTGTCAATTGAAAAGGCCCGTCGAAATAAGAAGGAGTCAAGAACTGACTTCTGAAGCTCTTTAACGTAGGGGCTCTCGGAATCTTCACCAGAGACAGAAGCGGCCTTCTCCGGAGCAGGAGAAGTTGTAGGGGCAGGGGACTCGCTGCGCTGCTGCTCAGCCCTGGCCTTCTTCTTCTTGGCAGACTTGGACTCTGTCTGCGCCTGCGGGTTCTGGACAGCAGCGAGAGGCATGATGACAGTTTTTGAGGATCGGTTCAGGTGCGAGACGAGGTTCGGCGGGAGAGGGCTGGCGGAGCTGTCAGTACTGATAGCAAGAAGGCGACGTCGGCACGTCGATGTTTACTTTCTGTTTGCTGCGAATTCGAGACGAGGAACACGGATAGCTGCGGTGCAAGTCTTCGGAGGAGGGGGGCTTCTTACCTGAAGAATGATGGAGGCGGAAAAGATACTGAGTATCTGGTTGTAGGTTCGGAAGCTGGTGATCAGCGGTGCAAATAGGTAAGAGGATTGGGTTCCGAGTTGCGAGATTCGAATGATGGGCGGCAGGGTCCAAAATTCGAGGTCAAGTCACTGCAATTGCCCAGGTAGGTACTGGGACCTAGGATGGCGCTAGTAGCTAGCTGTGCTGGTCGTCCTCCCGCTCACGATCGGGTTTTCGATAATCCCTGCAGGTCTAACCAACCAACCAACCTGGCAGCTACCTAAGCTCTTGCTTAAGGAACTCTGAAGAATTCTGGGGAAGCCATCGAGGCTTGGCATTACATTGAGATCAAGACGATTCATGGCACAACAATCAGCACGATACCATGGGAGGCAATGGATCTCAGCCTTCAATTCTTGACGTCCATAGCGAATTCTAATGTATCTAACTTGTCACCGCGATTGCTTGTTCATGCAATGCAGAGTCCTGCCAGGGACGGAAATGTGTGAACTCTGGTCTCGTGCTCGATCTCTCTCTCAAGGCTGCCCCTCCCATGTGGACTCCAAACCAAAAGAGCTATGTACGATTTCCTGGGTAGCTCCCCAGGTACCTGACCTAGGTAGGTTAGCTAATTAGGCTGGTGGTGGATCCACCACGCGATAGCTCTGAAAGCTTGACGCGTCTTCAAGTATTCTGGTGTGCTGACACCAATGATGGCAAGGCGGCTTGTTCTTCAGCCAGGTGTCGTATCGATCCATCTTCCTCGACCCGTGTCGTCCGAACATCCCTGGCATACTATGAGCAGAGGCAGTTCTGAATGCCACCCAAACGACCACAATAGCTCGCGTGAGGATGCACTTGATCCGGGCCAACGAACAATGATTTGGCCCCAGATTTCGCAAATGAGATGAATGTCCTGCGTGGAAAGACATGTCTCCGAGTATGTATATGGCAGTAAATACTGGGCACATACGAGAGATGGCAGACCGAGAACTGTAGCCAGTACGCTTTCATCCTTTGAATTTCGCCAGCGTGTCCTGCCCGTCGAATGTCAATAAGAACAGCGCGAATGGGCGGGTTTCGTTGGGGGTCAACATACAGCCGTCACCTTCTTGACGCTCTTCGCGCTGATACCTCGCTCGCCCGCCTGCTTGGAGTCGATGGCAGCCTCTTTCACAAGCCTGTTGATCTGTCAGATCCGAATTTCGAATGACGAACCGCAGTCCGGGTGCTACCTCACGTTTGCATGAAGAGGACATAGTCGAGAAAGATCTGCCATGGATATTGTGAGCAAACACGCCTTGAGCGAGACGGGAAGGGCTTCTTCGCACCATGACATCGACATTCTTGCTGACATTGCACTTTGACTGAGCCTTGACGATCTTCTTGACCGTCGCTCGGGGGTAGAGCTTCTGTCCGGAAGCCATTGCGACCTTTGCAGTCTCTGGTGCTCCAGGTTGGCCGGCTGGAAGTATGTAAAGGAGCGTTGTTGTGTATTGATTTTTGAGTGACGGATCCGAGGTGAGTCGCGCACGACCCCACAATGCGGCTTTGGGCTCCAGTCTGCAGTTGCACTTGCATGTAACAAGATACAGCACAGGAACTGCAACCAATCTCCAGGCTGGTCACGGTTTCTTGGGTAGGTATGTAGATACTTTGATTATCAATGGTAATTCCATATCAAATACTTGGAAATGTTTTTAAATGCCACCTAAAAATATCGTAGAATAGCTGGTGCTCTACATTGTAGGTCTCGCCATGTTTACATATTCTCTTCTCCCAGGTTGAACAAGTACGTGGTGTCGGCAGCTATTCAGGACACCGAAGGTTAGATATCTGCTTTGTACAGTTGATGTGCTAAAGGCCTGGCTGCAATCTGCCAGCTTCCTGCATCATTTGTGCTACATGCGTTCCAGATACTAATCATGACCGCTCTGCAAGACCGTCGCATGTGATTCTACTAGTATACCTGTCAATGGCCCACTTTCAACACCAACGAGTCTCAGTGTTGCACATTGAAGGATCCTGGCTTACATAGTCCGCCAATTACCTGTCCAACTATCAAGAGAATAACATTGGTATACAATACTGTTACAACTGAACGATCCTCATGAATAATACTGCATGCGAAAGAAGGTACATGCCAGGTAGAAAATTCGAGATGGCGCACTTCGTAAACGTACTATAAAAACTATTTATAGAAGGGTAGTTGATCACTATCGGAGAATCCACCATCAGCCGGAAATACCTCCATACCAGCGATGTCAGAGATGCTCAATACTAAGCTGGGACGATTGCCTAGCCGAATCACCGGACTGAAGACTCTTGCGCATGCCGTGCTTACCTCCGTCGAGTCAGTCAAATATGCTTGGCAGTATGTCGATTCCTGATGTTGTTCTTGTGCGCATACCATATCGTATCTAACACTTTGGTAGACTATTATTAGTACAGCAAACTTGCAGGTCAAGAGCTCACGAGGATAGGCAGGTCACAGATTCGTTTCCATGGGTAATACCACTATCTAATAGTGCAAAATGCGTCGCTGAAGCCGCACTCACCGCATACATACTCCGTCTGCTGCAAGTGTGAACTCTGGCCTATTGTGCTGCAAACCTTAAGACCTCACCAGGCTGCAGGCAGTGGCTGATGCACTCAGAGAGTCACATTAGCATGTGGACGATCATTTCGAGGGAGTACCTGAAAATGGACATGATGATTCAGCGTTAGGAACCCAATTAAAAGTCAGAACTGCGCGGGCAGGGAAAAATAAAAATAAGAATGATGTTGTACAATATCATGTCCCGCAAAACCAGCACAAGTGGGTTACAATTCAACCTGAGCGAATGAGGTGCCTAACCTACTTGCGTAGACTGTTTCAATACATGTTGAAATCGCGCAGGTTAACGTCGGGGGTTTGTTGGCCATGGATGAATTGAGCGTATTTGCTGGGTGTCTAGCAAGTACCATACTTGCCTATTACCCAAGCCGCCAACCTTAGGTCAGTGTTGCGTAAGGTACGTGATTAAGGCAACAAGATCTGATTAGCAGGTACCGCACTGCGCCTACCTACCTAGCAATTGCTACTGGCAGGTACGTATCAGTCCAGCTGCCCGCACGCCTCTTGCCCAGGGGACTGGACGGATCTCCGCACTACAGAAGAGAAATCGAACCATATTCCCGTCTCCTGATGCTGCTGCACCTTTCCAAGTCCAACAATTCACCAATCCCCAGATCACCCTCTCACATTTTCTCGCAATTCTCAGCCGAAACTTCTCGTGCTGTCGCAACGGACGTGAAGAGGGTAACTACGAGTCGCATCTTCTTGTCATCCTTTTTTTCCCCACTCCCCAAAGGAACTGGCCTGCCTACTCTCACCCCCCACCGCCCAGGCAATTTTCGTCCGCCCTCTCACGAGTCACCACTCGCAGCCTTTCATCGAAGTTCGCCTCTCCCTCCAAACTTCCCGTCCCCATTTAATAAATCGCTGCACGTCACGTACCCCGGTAGCGCAGTTATCCACCACCAAGCCCAATCGGTCCCGCAGTTAAGCCGATCGCTTCACCTCACAGTGGTTGACGGCCAAACTGAACGTTCCCCTGCTGCTTCCCACTGCCGCTGCTCTCTCTTCCTGCTTCGCCTGCAGCGCAGTCAGTCAGTCGGTACCAACCATTTGATATTATTCCCGTCTCGGCCACTCCTTTCAAACCTCCTGCTGGCCGCGCGACACAACAACCGGGAATCCTTTCAGCGATCCCGACTTGTGCGATCTGCCAAATGATTGCACCGTCGGATGGCCAAGCCTTTTTCGATTGATCGATCGCATGTAGCCGCCGTCCAAAATGTCGGCCGAAGCGACTGCCGCACCGGCGCCTGAGCACGCCGCTCAGATCGATGATGTCGCAAACCAGCCGCCGCATGCGAAATCCTCCCCCAAGCCCACCATGGGACTTCACTCGCCTCCCGATAGCAATAATGCCATGAAGCTCGATGGCAGTGACGACGACTCTGAACTCAGCGATCTCGACGACCCCGAACCCGATGCATCGCTTGACTACCTGCAGCCATCGCAGCCCGCCGATGGCCCTCACGATGCACCAACTGATAACGGCCCCAAGGCTGACGCCGAACCTGTTGTGGAAGATATCGGCGAGGTTTTGCCAGATCACTGGTCAGGCACCGTCCCCGTCTTCAAGCCAGACATGCGCCAATTCAAGGACTTCAAGCAATTTGTACGTTACAGCCAGGAAAAACTCCAGCATAGAATCCCCTCTTCCCCCCTGGTGCGAGTCGTTAACTTTCTGTGACAGATGGAGAAGATTGATCACTACGGAATGAAGTCTGGAATTGTCAAGATTATCCCTCCTGCCGACTGGAAGGAAAAACTGCCTGAGTACCATGACCTTGTCAAGCAGATCCGCGTGCGGGAGCCTATTAAGCAGGACATCATGGGATCAAATGGAACCTACCGACAGGTGAACTTCCTTCATCAGCGCTCGTACAACCTTCCTCAATGGCGCCAGCTCTGTGATCAGAGCGAACATCAGCCCCCTGCAAGACGCGGCGAGCGCCGAGCCAATGCAGAAAAGGCGAAGCCCGCTACCAGGTCCAAAGCTGCCTCATCTTCAAATGCGCCTGCTGCATCTAGGGGACGCGGCGGCCGCGCTACCAGAAGTAGAGGAAGGAAGTCCAAGAACGGTACTGATGGACAAGATCGCCCCATGACCCCGGTATCGCCCAAGCCGACCGAGGACATCATGGAATCTGTTGAACAGGACGACGCAGACGCTGCCATGGACGACGAAGAAGAAGAAGCGCCTCGAGCGCCCGGCAGGATGGGTGGCGCCAGACAGCCTAAAGCTCAAACCCAATCAACCTCGGCACGGAGAAAATTCTCCAGAAGGGAGGCTTCAGCTCGAATCGATGAAGAAGCTTTCAAGGATTGGGACTACAACATGGACATCTCGGACTATACACCTGAGAGATGCGAAGAGCTCGAACGTATCTACTGGAAGACGCTCACATACGCCCCTCCTTTATACGGTGCTGATCTGCTCGGTACCCTCTTCTCTGAAGAAACAGAAATGTGGAATCTGAACAAGCTCCCCAATCTGTTGGACGTGCTTGGTAGCAAGATTCCTGGTGTCAATACAGCATATCTGTACTTGGGCATGTGGAAGGCGACCTTCGCTTGGCATCTCGAGGATGTTGATCTATACAGTATCAACTATCTTCACTTTGGTGCTCCCAAGCAATGGTACAGCATTTCGCAGCCCGACGCGCGACGTTTTGAGCAGGCAATGAAGAGTATCTGGCCAACAGATGCCAAAGCATGTGATCAGTTTCTGCGTCACAAAGCTTTCCTCATCTCGCCGAGTCATCTACAGTCTCACTTCAACATCAAAGTGAACAAGGTCATCTCATACCCTGGAGAATTCGTCGTTACCTACCCCTACGGCTATCACTCAGGATACAATCTCGGCTACAATTGTGCAGAGGCTGTCAATTTTGCCTTGGATTCTTGGCTGCCCATGGGCAGAATTGCCAAGAAGTGTGAATGTGCTCAAGCACAAGACAGCGTCTGGATTGACGTCCACGAGGTCGAGCGCAAACTGCGGGGCGAGTCTACGGACTATGAAGAGACCGACGACGAGGAAGACGATGACGAAGATGAAGTCGACGACGAAGAGGATCTCGCGCAATCGTCCAGCACCATCAAGATCAAGCAACCGAGTCGCAAAAGAAAGCGTGTTACTGGCGACAAGGGTGAAAAGAAGGCCAAGAAGATCCGCTTGCGGGTTCGTGTCAAAACCCAGGTTGAGCCGCCCTGCTGTCTCTGCCCCAACAATGTTCTCGAGTCTGAGTTGCTGCCTACCGATGACGGCCGCTTGGCACACCGCATGTGTGCTCTATACGGCCCAGAAACGTGGATCGAGACAGTGGATGACAAGGAGACTGTGGTTAATGTTGCGAACATCAGCAAGGCCCGCCTGGAGCTGAAATGCTTGTACTGCCGCTCCAAACGAGGCGCGTGCTTCCAGTGCTCCTACAGGAAATGTGCACGGTCCTACCATGCCACCTGTGCCGCAGCTGCGGGAGTCTTCATTGAGGAGGGTGAGGTACCCATTTTTGGTGAAGACGGCACCGAGTACAAGGAACAGGCTTTCGAGTTCAGCTGTCGATTCCACCGCGGCAAGAGGGACAAGAAGCTTGACGGAGAGGCACTGGACAACTGCAAGAAGACCCGTGATGCTGCCGCTGCTCTCCACAAGGGAGATATTGCCCAGCTTCAACTATATCGTGGTGATATCTTTGCTGGCGTCGTGGTGGAGAACAGAGTCGATGAGCAAACACTCCTCATCGAGGTCATTCCAAATGGGTGCGCAGCATACACAGAATATTCTACTGGAAAGGTAACAAAGCTAACGCTCGCCAGTGACCGTGTGGAGGTCGAATGGAAATGGCTCCTCGTACCGGAGCCGTCGGATTACCGACTCCAAAAGGCTTCGCCGAACGCCATACCGATGCCGACATCGAGATCAGCGAAGGAGAAGATCAATGCCACTAAACGCGCAGCTGAAGAGCTCCCAAGAGCCCAAGATGATTTCGTCGAGGGGTTTACTTGGGCAGAGTTTCACACTGCCGAGATGCCTACTAACAAAGCGCAGGTCAAGGTTGATTTCACAAAAGAGACGCAATTGTGGCACTACCTCGGCAAGACTTCAACAGAAGCCCGAGCACAGTATACGGACGACGTCGCCGAGCAAGTGCACAACTCAAAGAGTAATTTCCTGGACACGATCCCTCGGCCGCCTCCTCCGGTCGTCACTCGACCTTGGCCAGTACCATACAGTACGCCTGGCAAGCTTGACAGACCGTATCAGTACAGGCCCAAGACGCCGGCCGTGCCGCAGTACAGTTCGTACCAGCACAATCAACAGCCGCAGATTGGCCAAATGTTCGTCTCTCCACAATACGGCGTCCAGCAGCAGCAGCATCAGCTCCAGCCGCAGCAGCAGCAGACGTACGGTGGGCAACCATATACTGCCCAGCAGTTTGCGCCGATCGGCCTTGCTGCAAAGCCTTTTCCTACCTCGACATCTACATTTGCCCCCCAGTCCGGGCACGGGGCATTCTATCCGAATCAGTCCACGCCTCAAGCTCCACCTCGGCCGCTGCAGGCAATACCAAACACGGCTCCTCCTCATGAGCCCCAGCATAGGCCGGAAGCCATGTTCCAATCAACCCCGAGGACGGCTCAGACACAGAAGTCGTCGACGCCACACTCTGCTCCGGCTCATTCGCGTAATAGGTCTTTGCCATTTGGCACAGATCCGCGACATAGAAGAACCTCATCTACGTATGGCTCCGCTCGCTATGACAAAGGCTCAAGCTCACCATTCAGCTATGGTATCATGCAACCACCCGGTCTCGGTGCGACGCCGTCGCCGCGGAACGGGCAGGTGTTCCAAGCACAGGCCAGGCAAAGGTCAAGCTCGGCTGCGTCTGCCATGTCTATGCCCATGACTTCGTCAGCAATTGGACCATCAGCGTCTGCAAGTCAGGGTAGCGGCGGGCAGCCTCAGGTCGTCAAGCTTCCGATTCCTCGACCCCAACCGCCGAGCGTTCTACAAAAGTACGCTTACTTCCAGGTTCATCATAACAGGTATGTCAATTCCGTTGTTCCCTAATACCGAGCCTCTTGTTGATCCGGACACAGGGACTCGACAAAGTATCGGACACCGTATGGACCATGGGGAGGGTTCACCAATGGTTATGAAGGTAATCTCCGAGTCCATCTCATGAAGTCCCCAGATGCGTTGTTTAGCTACAATAAGCCATCTCCTCGGAGCGCCGACACTGTTGCCCAACCCCCTCCACCACGCTATGCTTCGAATCCAAATGAGGGACCCATGGTCGCAGTCGACCGCTTGTCGCATACACCTAGCCATGGCGCTCCTGCTGGCCAGCCAGCCCCTGCTGTAGGCGCACCCGTTCAAGCTGCTCCACCTACGCAAACTCCCATTTCAGGCGGATCGAACATATTACAAACGGCTAGTGGGCCTTATGATCCCGACTCTGTACTTACCAAGCTGCACCCTGCAATCCGAGCGCAATATGCTGCCATGCTTCAGAGGAAGCAGGCGCATGAGCAGTCGCAGGCGCCAGCCTCGGCGCAGGATCATTCGCAGAATTCGCCAAGTTCCAACTCGACAGTTCAGACCCCATTTGTACAGCAAGAGAGCATACAGAACAACAGGTCCAGCAGCATATCAAGCCTCCCGCGCCCTCCTTACGAGGATCAGCTTCAATACTATGGCCAAGTTCAGCCATCACCTACACAGCATACAACCCAAATGGATGGCAGAGTCTACCGACATGGTGCTTTTGATCCCCACCATGCTTCAACTCAAGCCATGTCAGTTGAAGCACCTAGGCAACAGATGGAGCCGCAGCAAACGCCGATTCCAGAGCGTCGGCCAGAGCCCGTCACTCCTGTTGTGCAACCACGCCCGGTGCCATCCAAGGTAACTCCTGTGCCACCACCACGGCCGTGGGAACAACTTCAGAGCAGTGTGCACAAGGCCAGTGCAGCATCGCCTGCGCCACTCCCGGTTACGACTCCCACCATGGCGACGGCCGATACGGACTCCAAGGTTTCGGATGCAATTCCTGATCACGGGCCCCAGCCCAGTAATGTAAGCGGACCTCACTGGCAGACGTTCCCGCAGACAATGCCTAACCGCAATAGTCTCAGCCCGTCGAGCAGCTTCGACCCGTTCCAGTTCATCAATTTCCAGTAGAGAGGCAAGCAGAACCCGCGTCGCCGCTTACTCTAGGTCACCAGACATTCCCCGAGGTACCGGCGGGCTCTTTTGACTTGGTCGAGGAAATCATCAGGAATGCAAAGAGAGCTAGCGGCTCGGATTTTGCGCGCCAGTAACGGCCCATCACAAGTGCAACCACAGATGCGCAACGGGGCCAGGTCTGGCCCGAGGTCACAGATGATGCATCATGCCGCTGAGCAAGGCGTTGGGCGGAAACTTGAAATGGAAAAAATTTATGCCTGGCATGGCGTATAAAGGAACTTTATAATCACTGGAGTCGAGGGCGTTTAGAGGTGTTTGTGTTTTTTCGGTCGTAGGCTCCCACACGACATTGATGCCGGCGCAAGTGTAAACAAGGCATGCGATTACTTGTACGGATACCTATTCAGACACTCTTCTTGCCATCATGGCGAGGAGTACAGGAGGCTTGCTCTCTGGGGGAGAACGGGGGTCAAGCGGTGTCTCGAGCATGGCGGAGATGCCAATGTTGTACAGTAGTTTATAGGTATTGAGGCCCCGAGCTCATCGTGTATAATCGAGCTGCCACGGAGGGCCTAATAAGCTGCAATGTAATTGAGTATCCATTCGGTATGCTACGAATGGAAAAGAGATCTTGGAATGGTACCCAAGTCGAGGTGTATTTTGCGAAGTGGTATAATCGCCCACTAATAAACGAAGGTCCCCGGCCGGCGCACCGTGATTACAGGTATATTCCAAGTGGGTGCAAGCTTGGGGCACCCATTCGTTTCATTGGTCCGCAGCGGTCGCCGTCGTGCAAGGTGGGGTCCCAATTATTTTTTTGTTCAGCCTTGCATCGCCGCTACCCTTGGATCGCCTACCTAATCGATTTGTTCATGATGCGCCTGCATTTTCTCACCAAGACAGAATTTTCTTGAGCTGTCGCCAACTCGATCTCTGCAAACTCGTCGAGCCTCTTGTTTCGGAGCAGTCACATCAACGAGCCAAGGTCTGTGCTCGCAACATCGAAACCTTCGACATGGCAGGCGATTACTCTTCATCGTCTTCCAAGGGCGACAGGAAGCGTTCCAGCGACGCCTCGGACTCGCTCGCCACTACTACTAAGCGCATGAGGAAAGGCGACTCCGGTGTCGAGAACAACCCTTACTTGGCACATTTGAACCAAGAGACGACGGGCAACTCGGGCGACATCCCCTCTGGTTCTCCGCTGCACAAGTTCACCCGCCGAGAGACGACGGCCAAGCAAGCGGCCGAGGCCGAGGATAGCAACGACAACCCCTTCACTGGAGAGCCGCATTCGCAGCAATACTTTAAGATTCTGAAGGGCCGGAGAGATCTCCCAGTCCACAAACAGAGGTGAGCGGGCAAGAGAGAAGCCCTCGCGTTCAATGCTCTTTGCGACCAGATGCTGATATTTGTTCCTTGACTAGGCAGGAATTCCTGAATGCCTACCACAGCACGCAAATCCTGGTCTTCGTCGGTGAGACTGGCTCCGGAAAGACAACACAGATTCCCCAATATGTCGTGTACGACGAGCTACCGCAGCTCAACAGGAAGCTCATCGCCTGTACACAACCTCGTCGAGTCGCTGCCATGTCGGTCGCCCAGCGTGTCGCAGACGAGATGGACGTCGAGCTGGGACAAGAGGTCGGTTACAGCATCAGATTTGAGGACAGGACTGGCCCTCGTACCGTGCTCAAGTACATGACGGATGGTATGCTACTGCGAGAGGCCATGCACGACCACATGATGTCCCGCTACAGCTGCATCATTCTCGACGAGGCTCACGAGCGTACACTGGCCACCGACATCTTGATGGCTCTTCTCAAGCAATTGGCCCAGCGCCGCCCTGATCTAAAGATCATCGTCATGTCCGCCACCTTGGACGCCCAGAAATTTCAAAAGTACTTTTACGACGCACCCCTGCTCGCGGTGCCCGGTCGAACCCACCCTGTAGAGATCTTCTACACCCCCGAGGCCGAGAAGGATTATGTTGAGGCCGCCATTCGGACGGTTTTGCAAATCCATGCCTCCGAGCCCGAGGGCGATATTCTTCTGTTCCTGACAGGTGAAGAAGAAATTGAGGACACTTGCCGCAAGCTGTCGCTCGAGGCCGATGAAATGGTCCGGGAGGCCGATTGTGGCCCCATGGCAGTCTACCCGCTTTACGGTACGCTGCCACCTCACCAGCAGCAGAAGATCTTTTCGGCTGCACCTCAGCCTCTGAAGAAGGGCGGCCGCCCTGGCAGGAAAGTCGTTGTTTCGACGAATATCGCCGAGACAAGTTTGACCATTGACGGTATCGTCTACGTTGTTGATCCGGGATTCAGCAAGCAAAAGATCTACAATCCTCGCATCCGAGTCGAATCACTGCTGGTCTCTGCCATCTCCAAGGCCTCGGCTCAGCAGCGTGCTGGTCGTGCTGGTCGTACAAAGCCTGGAAAGTGCTTCAGACTGTACACCGAGGAGGCCTTCAAGAAGGAACTGATTGAGCAGACGTACCCCGAGATCCTCCGGTCTAACCTGGCAAACACCGTGCTGGAGCTGAAGAAGCTGGGTGTGGAAGATCTTGTACACTTTGATCTCATGGACCCCCCAGCCCCGGAGACCATGATGCGCGCTCTGGAGGAGCTCAACTACCTGGCTTGTCTTGATGACGAGGGTGAGCTTACTCCCCTCGGCAGTCTGGCCTCGGAGTTCCCCTTGGACCCTACTCTGGCCGTGATGCTCATTTCCAGTCCCGAGTTCTACTGCTCAAACGAGATGCTCTCGATCACTGCACTCTTGTCGGTACCCAACTTATTCGTCCGTCCGGCGAACAAGAGGCGGGAGGCGGACCAGATGAAGGACCTCTTCAAGCACCCCGAGGGAGACCATCTCACCATGCTCAACGTTTATCATGCTTTCAAGTCGGAGCAGAACAAGGGCGAGGACACCAAGCAGTGGTGCCACAGGCACTATCTCTCTGCACGGCACCTCGCGAGCGCGGACAGCGTTCGCGCCCAACTGAAGCGAATCATGGAGACGCAAGGCCTCGAGCTGCTCAGCACCGACTTCAACGACAAGAACTACTACACCAACATCCGCCGCGCCCTGGTCGCCGGCTTCTTCATGCAGGTCGCCAAGAAGGAGTCGAGCGGCAAGATCTACCGCACCATGAAAGACAACAACCAGGCCGTCATGATCCACCCCAGCAGTGTCCTCCAGACGGACTACGAGTGGGTCCTCTACAACGAATTCGTCCTCACCACGAAGCAGTATGTGCGGACAGTGACCGGCATCCGGCCCGAGTGGCTCCTGGTAAGTCCCAGACGATTATTCTTCATTCCTTGACAACTCTTATGCTGACTCATCAAATCAGGAAATTGCTCCCGTCTACTACGATATCGACCATTGGGATGGTCAAAAGGATGTCAAGCTGGCCCTCAAGTCGGTCCAGGACAAGATGCGCCGCCGCGCCGCCATGAAGGCTGACCGATAGTCGCGCCAGCTCTTTTCGGCAATCTATCGACATCCACATCACGATACCATTTTACAGTATTTGCTGTTCGCTGGCGCATTGCGGGGGAACCCATATGCAAAAGGCTGGAGTGATTCTCTGCCGGGTTGTCCCCGGCGGAATCCCAAGAACTTGCCCTCCTCCCGACATTTCCCTGACCACTAGGCACCATCTACTAGCTGCCAACACATGGTTAGAGTCGAGTTACCGCTCTTTAGGGAGGGAAAGCTAAAAGAGAAGAAAAAATTAGGTCTCTTGTTCCCAGTCCGCTTTGGAACAGTATCACTATGGAGTCACTTGTATTCCTACGTATGCAATGTAACTTGGCAACCATGAAGCGCATCCTTCTCCTCCCAGGAAGAATAGGAGCTAAGGGGCCAAGAGGAATTGATTGGCCGAGGATTCGGTAACCAGAAATTCTCAAGCGGGAGACAGGACTAGGGGGACCATGAGCCATATTGAGAGGGAAGGGGGAAAAAAAAAGCAGAACTGTACGATGTACAGAGATCAATAATATAGAATCAAAACCCCAAAATAGACGACTACATGAGCTCTTGGCCCTGTTGGACTTTTCGGTCGTTTTTCCCGTTCTGAACAATGGACATGTGCATGTATGGACTGGCCTAGCCTCGCCGGCAGTTGATAAATTTGACAAGCTGGGATCTTTTTTTGACTTGGCTTTCCCGTTTGCCCCATCGTGGCCCTTTCCAATGCAAGACATCAAATAAGTCGGCTCCACTGCGACCCTGATAGTTTTACAGCGCATGGCATGGCATGACATGAACTAGGTGTGCGCTCTACCTAGGTAAGTAGACGTACATCAGGAGGCAGGCGGCTCGGAAAGACGACAGCTCAGCTCTATGCAGTCGCCGACTGGGTTCTCCGGTAGGCGAGTGGGTTATTGATGTGTATACAAAGTAGTAAATATGTAGTTAGCAGTCCAGCCGGCGGATATAAGGCCTTTTTGTTCGAAACGATGCCGAGGGAGGAAGAAGGAAAAAAGAAAACTCAGGTATTCAGTATTCCCAAATGTTGCTTTCTCGAGCTACTGGGCTTGGCACTCTTATACTAAATCGCATCTCCTCCCTCCGGGGCCCCCACCAAGAGAGGACGACCAGACAGGGGGGTCGTTATTCTGATCATGCAGGGAGGCACACCAAATAAGAGCTGTGCAAGGTCAGAAGAGAGGAATGTGTAGCTGAAAGAGGGACGTGAGAGACAGTGATACTTGACCTGAAGGTCTCTCTTGCTTCTGTCTGCATATTCGGCCGTCTCGGAGCCGACTTGAGCATCTGGCACACTAGGTAGACGTGCAGGTTTCTGTCGGAAAGAGGATCGAGTGGTTGAACACACTCTCAGAGAGTGATCTGTAGCCTTCATCAGTACATAACCGAGTGAAATCTGTAAAGAGTACACGGGATGTGATGCAACTCACCTGTCTTGGTCTTGAGTTTCATCTGAGGTCAATCTACCTGAGGGGAGAAGACAAGTCTACTCGGGGGCCGGGTCCCGCCTGATCTTGTCAAACAAAGCATGTTTGTTGGTGCCAGGTTTAGCAGAATCCACTATTGAAACGCTTCAGCCTTTCTATCTAGTAATTCTCGTCTGGCGGATCTCTGTAGAGTCCATCGGGCTCCGTGTGACATGTAGTATCTGTCAGTAGACACTGTCAGTAGACAGTGGCGTTTTGCCACTTGCTGGTAATGATGACTGGGGCTGCGGCTCTCGGGATGTTAAGCAATACGCGACTGACCTGATTGAATGACTGTTGCTAGCAGGCTGACTTGGCTTTCCAATGCGACAAAGCCAATAAAAGCTATTGTGTGTAATTGAGAATCCCTGCAGCCCAAAAGAGTGATCAGATCTTTCATCAGATGGGATCTAGGCCGTAGCAACTTGGCACCCGCATGATCAGCAGTCGTCTCCAGTATCTTGATGAAGCTTGTTCTTCGGCGCGAAACGGGAACCCCGCCTCGAGGAATTGCACTCTTTCCAATGCTTCGGAAGGAAGTCTTCAAGTCTCTTCTGTAAGTCCGAGAGCCTCCTGGCGCCGGCGGTTTCTCGAATGACAGGGTATATGCCATGCTTAGTCGGTGCTGGTCGTCATCTCGGATCACCAAGCCGCCACTTCGGCGTCATCTCCGCCAGTCAGGAGTCCGACCAGTCAGCATCTCATTCAATGTGGCAGAAGCCCAGTAACACTCCCTACGAAAGCCGGCCAACCGCAACAAGCCGGGCTTTGAAGGTACTTCTTCAAGGGAGGTGATGGACGAACTAAGGCAGCTGCAGCTTCCAGCAAGCGCTTCAATCAAGACACCCTTTTGGATGAACAATGTGACAATACAGCACCCTCTGCTACCGACACAGTGGATCGCACTGGCCTTTGTAAGGGGTGGCACATTGCTTGCGCACGGGCAAGAACTCATGCGAATTGTTGAGCAGTCATCAAGCTAAGTCGCACTCGAGGCTAGATTTCAGTGGTTTTCTTCTGCTCTGCTTGTCCCAGGCTGCCGGGAGGCGTGGAACAAGATCATCTGCCATTGACCGGTGAGTCAGAGCAGAGGTGCCTTTTTTCTCAAAGATACGTATGCCGTCTTGGCCTTGATGAATCCCATTGGTCTCGTGTTTTTCACCGGCTAGAGCGCCCAATAGTGACTGGAGCTTGCGTCTATGCGGCACAGGCTTTTCGTCCTTGGACCGTGTCTTGTAACTTGCCAAGAGTCGATGCAGAAATGCTTGACCGTGGTCCTGACATCTGGGCTGGATATGCATTGTCTTCATTTTGGGAACCCGACCTTGGGACTGAGGATTGGCATCTACTTCTTTATGTGGCCATGATCGGAGGCTTCGATATCATGTTGTGCATCATTTGGGCCATCATATCCCAGATCGAACATTCAGAGGTAGACTGTAGCTCTTTTTGAAGGTTGGATTCCGGTGTGAGCAGTCCTTTGAGAAAACTTGAATAACCGTTTCCATGACAGACAGGAGATTCTCGAGATTGCGATAGTAGCGTTCCACAAGCAAGAAGTGGAAGGGATGGAGATTCTGTCCATTCCACAGACAGGGCAGGATTGTTGTCACCCAGAACGGTGTGCATTTCGGCCTGTTGTTGGCTGCCCATAGAGCGAGAGTGTCCCCATCTAACCATTCCCGAGCCTGGTGCGATTGTGATAAAGGGTCCTGGTCTCTGCATCGAGAGTTCCTGGTTTGCACGAATGAAATTATGGGATAGTGTATGGTGAGGTCGTAAGCAGTCTATCATGATGGACGGTTGGTAAGGGGTGTGTTGCTTGAAGTACTCCATGCCCGCTCTGATAACACGTTGTCCATCGTACCATAAGCTGACGACTTGCACAGAGTCGTTCTGCCAAAGCGGCCATGTCGATGCCCTGCCTAGGCGTGATCTCAGAGAGAGGTGACGCGTACAGTCAGCCAATGGCAGAAAGCCGAAAGATGCCAGGTTCGCAAGCGTCAAAAGTTCGGATTGGAGCTTGATGCTGTCAGAACGTGGGAGTGAGGCCCTCGGGGCGAATGGGATGGCGCCCACACAACCGAAGCCCACTCGTCATCCTCCGTCTCCCTGTTGGGAACGGACAACCAACTGCCCGCGGGTCTTCTCCGACCACTGTGGCCTTTTGGTATTGAATCTGGCATGTATCCCGACGAAAAAGGGAAAATGAAGCAGGGCCGGTGCATGATGGAAAAGCAATGGCACTTGGGTTGTTGCTAGACGTCGACGTGAAAAGGGGCTGCGGCGGCTGGATCATGCCACAATGATCCCGGACGTGTCGTCATGAAGCCTGAGCTTAGGCTCTAAGAATAAGGGCAGCAGATCAATACTTGGAAGCTGCTGGTTCTTCGATGACCGGCCCGGGATTAGCAAGAACTATGCAACGTCAAGCGATCTGTTTCCTGAAACGATCCTCGCGGTGGAGCATATCGAGTGTATAGATAGCCACCCCATCAATCAGCGACTCTTCTTTACAACGATTGGACGGCTGGCATCGAGCGAGGACCATGGCGCCAGAGACATGCCAAGGGCTGAATGGGGAGGGTGTCTCAGAACTTTTCTAGAGGTCATCATTGCAGCCACATCAAGAAGTGTACAGTCTGCGTCTTTTTCCGCCAGTGGGTGACGGTACAAGTGTTTGAAGATTGAAGCACCGGTGTGGTTCGAGAAGGTGTGACCTGGAGCTAATGTGTAGGAGGGATGAATCGAAACTAAAGAGAAGTAAACAAGATCTAAAGTGTAATGACCAGATACTACAAGTGGACTTGACTATCAAATGTAGGTAAGCAAGTATGTATGGAGGAGAGTACCACCTTCCCATGTTCCTGACAGCATTGAATCCAGACAGACGGATGTATAATAAGCGGTCAGGTTCCTCTATTGATGTAGACGTAGATCCTCAGTACAAAAGCGTCAAGGTTTCTCTTGAATCTACCGCATTCACTGAAGCTCTTCCCAACGCCATTGTGCGCGCAGTGTAAAAAGGGCGGGTGGTTGTGTTAGAGTAGGGGCAGTCGGCGATCCTTCGGGGGGATCGGCAGTCTCGAGCTGTCTCCGATGGCATGCGCCTGCACCCGCCAATCGTCAATCGCTTCGGCTTCCATCTAACTACCATGTCTGGTACTACTTACATCAGTATGTATGTAAATACGTAATATAGGTAGGTACATGTATCCAGGCAGGGCATCGATGTACACATATGATCAAGTTCAAATGCTTCGTACTTTCCAGACTTGTGGTAGCGACCTCGCCACACAACATCAATTGCCATCATGCCATCATCAGTTCTACCTCGCCTTACCTAGGGCAAAGTGCTCTCACCTGCCCGTGTGGTGGCCAGGCAGCCGAGGCTGTGTCGTTCCCTCTGTCCGACCAACTTTCTGCTCGCTTTTTCTCTTTTCCCTTTCCTTCGTCCCTCCCGTCATTCGCTCGTTTCGGCGACCATTACTCCAACGACTCAAGTTGTCAATTGTCAGCCTCATCAATCCGGTTGATCACCGAACCATACAATCCCTGCGCCGCAGAATGCAGAGAGATGCACCTGCCGGCGGCACAGTCGGCGCCATCTGCAATGCAGCAGCCCTCCGTTGAAAAGCGCCCAGAGGCCCAACGTGAAGCCGTCCGAGTTTCCCGTAGTCAAGCCGAACGGTTGCCGACGACGCAACATGAAGCATGAGGAACGAACCCAGGCCGCCGAGCATCTTCGAAAGCAGGCGGCAATTACCCAAGCATGTTTGCCAACTCGCTTCACCGTCCTCACAACATCAGCCTGCCTGCTTGCTTGCTCTACTACTCCCGTTTCTTCCCGTGCTCCGAGTACATAGATGATAGAAGACGAATGACATCCAGATGCCTCCACGTCCCTCTTGGATGCCCGTCGACCTGAACGGAATCATTGCAAGGATGGTCGACTGGTCCCGTTCAACTCCTCGCCGCGACCCTTTCACACCACAAGCCGACGCGTATCAGTGGCAGCTCCTTTTCCCTCCATGACTCCTCACAAGAAATAGCTATGCTCGGCAGCCAGAGGACAAGAGACCGTTGGAACAGCGCTACCTGCGAACTAGTATTTACAATACCACGGCGGCACCACCTGGAACCTAACCTCACTTCGGCATGGACCTTGACCTTAGCGGCTTCCCCTCTGCTGGGATTCATGGATGTATTCATGGATGGACACTCTCGGATCGTCTGATTTCCACATGGTCAAGTCATGATCCAAACCACTTCCGGTCATGACGATCCTACGTGCCAGATTTACCTACATCTTCTTCACAAGTATTGCAACCCGTGGCTGGGCCGCCTGCACTTGTGCGCATATGCCAATCGGCAGTCCATCAGCTTCAGAGCCGGCCTCCCCAACCACTCCTCAAAGAAGTGTCTGCCCATTATACCTGCGCTCCATCTCTGCCGGACCGGGCAGCGTTCGCGCTGAGTGGCAGAGCGAAATCTCCGCGGGACAGGAACACCCACAGATGGGCGATCCGACCCGGCGCCGGCCCTACATGTGTAGACGCCTCCATTCCCTAGTGAGCACATGCATGTCACCCCCAAAGCCCATGGTCGCGCGTATGTGCAAGCCGCAAAAACCTCTTGGCTGTATCTCAACACATTGAAGGCCCCCCTTGCTGGCGCCTTGTGGCTCCCATGGCAGAGTGGCTTGATCACAGAGGGAAAGATGGTCAAAATAGAACACCAGGAAAATTGGACTCCAATCCACTTCTGCCGACCTGTGGTACCTACACTACTGCGCTCCCATCCAAGTCACCTATGTGCAGGTCTTGATGGGTGGACGGTGGAGATATGTAATATTCCCGGCTTGTGCGTCCCGTGGAGTGAGCCAGTCTCTTTTCATTTGCTGCCGGGGTTATCCCTCGAAAATCTACAAGGGTGATATGCACTGGAGAGGCAACAGCTGGGCCTTGTCTCGAAGGAATGACGGATATTGTAGGAACGACACTGCTTCTACACAAGCCGTGCAGCTCCCTGCTTGCATGCGTGATAGACATGCCCTCTTCCTGGGCTGCATGGGGAATAGGCCATGAAAGACAATGGACATGTCCTGACAGGGATGATCACTCATTCAATATCCCCCAGCACATATATATCGACGAACCCCAGGCACCAAATCAACTGCTGCTTTCCTTGAACAAGGCTTCCCCAGATCGCCTGCTTCTCTCACTCGTCGCCCCTTCTCATATCTCCACGCCTGACAATACTCTACAAGACCGGACTACCTCTGCGTGGCACGCAGACTCGACTGCAACCGTAGACAAGATATCCGTCTTCAGCCATACCGAACCGCTTGCTGCCAGCGGGCAGTTACTAGACAGCACGTCTGCGATACCTACACGACTCTCGATACAAGCTTGCGTCGTATAGTCCGTCGAGCTTTGATTCGATCGAGCCAGTCACCATGAGTAGCGGTGGCGGAGGCTTCTACAAGTACCGCTGCAAGTACTTTTATACCCACAACTGCCCGAATTGGGTATACGTGAACAATTCGCCTTGTGCGAACTGTTGTGTAAGCCCTCACCGTCGAGGACTGTCCCGTCTCTGGCCGTTTGTACTGATACTGTCTCTAGGCAGAAGGGCGTGATAGTGAGACATCAACCACTGGCCTGTCACGTTACTCTTCTCGAGATATATTCGTGCCGAAAGCAGCTGACGGCATAATTAAATACACCATGATGGAGATGGTCAATGTCGACGAAGCCAGTAGCGATTGGAGCCTGCGATATAAGACGGCGCAGAAGCCGCAGCTGGCCACAATCACGACGAGTGCGACACCGAACGCGCCGATCATATCGAAAGGCTTATAGTATATACTATGTACGAGGGAGACATCTTGCCGACACTTGAAATGTGCTCTGGTTCGCGAACAAACCCGCTGAGAGCAGCAGGATTTGGAGTCTGCATAGACTGTTATGAGAACGCAGCAAATCCCTTCGACTTGGGACAACAGGATCAGTTTCGAGATGCACAGAGCCGTGTGCTTTGATTTTCAACTTTTGCCGGTAGCTCGGCACCTCTTACAAACGTGTAGATGAGACACATACAAGGGACCCAATCAGTCTGCAGTGGCCCGACTTACGAATTGACTGAATGAACATCATCAGTGATCTAGACCTGAACAAAAGGTATCATTGGACGCCTACTGTCAAGGATGAGATTCCACAAGACAGCGAACAGGCCACTGTGAACCGCCGATGCACTGTGCATCACTATCCACACCAACCCGGGTAGAGCTGAGCATGGTTTGAAAAAATGCTTGTACACTACGTTCGTTCCAATGGCGCGGGCTACATGTTCCCGGCATCTTCATGGCTTGGCATCGTCGAAGAGGGCGGGTCTAGCCAACCTCCTTGTCCATACATACGTATAGTTGAGCCAGCGCTACGTATAAACATGCAGCAACACCCATCCACCCGCGGGCTGGGGACCACATATCGTAGGTCGAACGGTAGCATCGTTGATTGGCTCAATCTTGCGCTCCTGCGTGGACTTCCCACGGCAGACCGCGACAGTCGACACTACCAGCTATGTGCTAGTACGTACGTACTTTGCAGGTGGCATGCTCGACTCGGCCAAGAAGGCAGCGTGCACGAGACAAGCCAAACGGTCACGTCAGGGATGCGACCTGGTCAACCCGTGGTATTCCCCTGGAAGACTACCCAGCGTCGTACGTACCTTGGAGCAACAACCGTCGGCCGTTGACTTCACCCATCTTCTAGAACCGAATCAGCGAGGCCAGTTAGATTGGATCCTCGTTCAATTCAATAGACTCTATACTGAGGCCACACTCTCCCCACATTGGCAACAGCTGTTCTCCATAGATCGGTGGGCCCTTGGTGAGATGACACGAACGAGCGAGTCCCGGTACGATTTTCTACGGTTCTGGGTGGTTTATTGGACGATCCCTCTACACGATGTACAGGTTCATGCAGGCTGACTTCCTTTTGTTGTTAAGTAACACATACCAGCTCGCCGGTACTTGCGACATGCAAAGAAAATCCATCGGAAGCTATATTCTTGACGGAATTTCGTCCGCACGGCACAAACTACACTCACGCACGCACACACAGGCATTTTCCCGAGCAAGCCGGGTTTATGCGAAATGCCGTTGGGGGGGGGGGGGGGGGGAAGAGCGTATGTGCGAGATGGAGGGAAGAGCCCCGACTAACAGACGGCTACTACACAATGATCAGTAATACCTACCTGGGTACCAGTGGCCGTACGTACGCAACCCTAGGAGATCCCAATGAGTCCTTCGATGACGATCTCCGAAATGAAAAAAACCCTGATGCCAAGGTCCCTCCTACCAGAGAGCCCAGATAGCGACGGCAGACAGGCTAAACCAGGTCAGGATCCTGTCCGTGCCGCAGACTCGCAGTAAAATTGACACTAAAACTCAAAGGACATTGGCAAGTTGGCAGCAAATGGGCTCGAGTCTGCAGACGTACTGACCAGGCCAGCTACCTACTATTACCAGAACAGAGAGGCAGAGAGTGTGTGAGTGAGTGAGAGGGAGAAGAAGAAGAAGAAGAAGAAGAAGAAGAAAAAAAAAGCACACACCACGACGATGGCTCCGCCCTGGCGGAGTAGACAGTAGAGACGGGCCACGGCAAAGGCTCCGATTGACTGCCGTTACGGGGACCGACCAGGACAGGCGCTCTAGCAAGGAGATAGGTAAGGTACTACTAACCTACTACGAAGGAATAGATAAGACGGGGTTCAGCTATAACTCTCGTTTACGCGACAACAGCAAGCAAGCAAGCTACCCAAGTCATCACCAACGTCGAACCGGCTGCAAGAACAAGAGAACTGTTGATCATCGAACCACCAGCGCGACGCGTGTGCATATATACCTATCTACCACCGTCTGCCGGCTTGGCAAAGTGTCAGATATGATCCTTCTCGGCTACGGGTCTGCTTGCTGCTGCTGCTGCCGCCGCCATGACTAGCGAAACCGACCCTCGGCGCGAACCAACCATATACACGATGGTGGTGTCTATACTCGTTCCCTTGGGCACCTTTCTTTTTCTCTTGTTAATGGCCTCTCAGGTTTTTGATCCCTACCAGCTGCAAGAAAGAGTTCCACATGGAATGGAACCAGCCTAACCCAACGGTTAACAACCCAGCCGAGCGACTAAAACTAACCAGTGTAGTGTCATCGAAAAATGATCCACTTAAGAGGGAGACATGGATCATGAGTATTGGATGTTCCAACTGAGAAGCAGGAAGTCGGCCCCCAAGTCAAGTCAAATCCCCCCCCCCCAGTCCTGCCGACACTCTGCATACTGCATACTGCATGCATTATATGTCAGAAGAAAGTATGAGTTTATATGGAGTTATACCAGATAGTAGTACTAGTACTGTCTCACACTCTATCTCTCTCGACCCTGCAGACGCCCGGTACGTAGTGGCTCATAGAGTGGCAGTCTGGTGAGCCATTTTGTTCGGGAGGCTCCCCTTTCCCCGTTCGTCCCGAGCCGTGACGGGCCTCCCTCACCTGGGCGAGCTGCACAGTCGAACCTTTACGTGGCAGCGTGGTCGACGGCGAGTCGACTTCTCTCAACGGAGCTGAGATCGGGGTCCTATCGACTAGGTCGGGGATCACCGCCCCAATGCGACGACGACCCGGGACCCTCCCAAGCGCTTTCGTCCTTCTTTTTGTACCCTACCTAGTACCACCTGTGCCGTGACACTTCCGCATTTCTTGGGGGTTTTAATGAAGCGTTATGAAATTGAGGGCCCTCTGCTTTCAACAACACAGCTGACACGGTTCCTTGGACAAGTACGAAATGAGCAGACCAGGTCTCGCTCTCCCATGGCAGGACAAATATATTGCCCTAGGTACGTGTGACCCGCCTCTTCTTATATAAGTCATGCAAATAGTATCGATATCTGTCCCTGGACTCCCGGCCACAATTCAGATTAATTGTCTCCATGGCTTTGGGAACCCATCTGCCGAGTAAGCGGCCGAGGAAAACAACGCCAGCGAGGCCAGCCCCAGGGGGAACGTTCCCGAGACCTCGGACGTGGATCGCGTCGAAAGAGGGTCAGCTCGGCCAAAATCAATAAACCCCCGGCAACCCTGTCTGGGCTTGCTAGGTAGTAGGGAGTTCAGGTAAAATGTGGCTGGCGTAATAAGCATGAAAGTAGTATTCTAGCTAAAAAGTCTGTAGAGCCAAGTATCGTGACTCTTGAGCGTCCATCTTCTTCTTCCCTTCGTTGATCTTCTCGACGGTTGGAATGAAGGACTGATTGAATGAAGGACTGATTGAATGAAGGACTGATTGAATGGTCCGCTTTGTCTTCTTAGTCGTGTTTTCCTCTTTCTTTCAATCTTCGTGTCTCTTTTTCGGAGACCTATATGCCGATTCCTGCTGCGAGAACGTTGGTTAGCACCGAATTTTCTTGCAGCCTTAAGTAGCAGTCTCGTGACGCTCCATGAACCTCAGCTACAGATCTAGACATTTCATATTGGCGATATAACATTTATGAGCTGGGTATGAGTTGGAACTCTGGAGATAGTTGACTACGCACATACGACTCCTGTCGCTACCCAGATCAGCCCAAATCGATCACAATATACATTTGTGTCGTTTACATGCCGTATACCGGCAGCCCAAGGTGAAAACATTGCATCGCGGAGAGTCGGGTCGAGAGGAACATCTCTTCTAGTCCCTCTGTGAACAGTCCCGATGGACAAAAACCACCACACCAAGCTATGTATATAAGTATTCTCTCTCCCATGATCATCAAATAGATATATTCGGAGGAAAAAGGGAGAAAAGACGGGACATGGACACGGTCCAAGAAGCACGTCGTCGCCCCCAGAGCTCCCAGACGGTTCAGTGCCCTGACGCGAGCAGGACGCAGTAGAATCGTCTGGTATCGCTACTCCGTACACGGGAGTTCGTACCGAGTCTATCTGGACAGCCACGGCCAACGACACTGCCGAGAGGACTATCCTATCCCAAACGACAACGAGGCTTCGTACTTCAAAGCAAATTACTATTTCGCGATGCGGTTCCAGACTTGCCCTCTCCCGGTGCTCGGTCGAGGCAATACTTTACTGTTTTTGACTGGCTTGCAACCAACATATTTGTGATGCTTCTGAAACTGAACGGACCGAGTAATTGTAGGCATGCTTTTGCTTTCAGGTCTATTCTTTGGCTATGATACTTCTTAGAAATACTTTGCTGGATTCTTTCTGCAGCAAGAGGAAACCATCTTGTCATGCTCGCTAGCCAGTGGAATGGAAACTTCACAGAATTTTACACCAAAGTTATCTCACCAAGAGAAACTTCATGTTCAAAGTTGGTAGCAAATTACCCAAGCACTACCAATCCCATAACCTAGCCATTTCCTCAACGCCAGTCGCGAATGCCTTGAAACAATATCTCGCGGGAAAATTCACTCCCTAAGCCATACCGTCAGACTGTGGGTCTGCTATTCATTTCTCATATCTAGTTCTCGTGTCCTTTTCTGGCTGGACGCCTCAAGATAATTCCCTAAAGGAATAACAGGACGGTGAGGGACGCAATCACTCCCGAGATGATGGAGAACATGCGGGCCTCTTGGCCGGAGGAACTCGCGGCATTACCAAAGCCATAACCTTGGTATCCAAAGGTGACATTTTGAGGAATTGTCGAATTGTAGCAATTACCACCCACAATATCCAAATTAGTCAAATCGTTTGAATGAAGGAAGAACTAATTGCACAGTTAGATTCACATACGGAACGAAAGGAAATCCAATAGGATCGTTGGCACTCACCATGTACTGAGTTTGGTTGAGACCCTCAAAGCCTGACGTATCATATGGGAAAAGATCCGTAGAATCAGTTGCCGAAGTGTTGCGCAGGAAGATACACTGGACCTGGCCAGGGTAATCGTGTGCTAGCGCTGGATAGGCCTTCATAACATCCGAGTTGGTCGTGTCACCCATCAAGACGAACTTGCGGTCAGGGAAGGTCTGGAAGATCTTGTCCAGCAGAAAACGACGAATCTGGAGGGTAGCAGACACGTCCGAGAAGTTCAGAGGACGCGTGTCAAAGGATCCGAGCGGATACGTCTTGTAAATAAACCTGGTGGCCAATGTTAGCTCGTGTATGCTGATACCGACTTTGCTGCACCCAGGGGTACTCGAAGAAAGTTTGTCTCGGGCAGCCGCGCGAACTTACTCCATGTAATTTCTTGTGACTTGTTCCGGTGTCGTCGTGAGGTAATGGAAGTGGAAGTTTGGTATCGAAGCACTCCAGTTGGCATAGATCTCGGGCATGTTTTCCCATTGAGTAAAGGGTCTGGCAAAGGAGTTGAGCAGACCTTCCTTGGGATCATAAATCTTGGTTATCCGGAGAATATCGTCGATGTCAGAGATGATGGTCAAGCCGTTGGGTGGAACCAAATACGCCGTGGCATTGCCCGTGTCAGTGCCCTCTGCGTACATGTTCAGCGACTGGATCGAGTCGGTCGCATTGCCGGCAATCATGTAGCCCCCATTCGGGCCCGTGGTGTTGGCCAGCACGACAAAGGTGTCGAAGTCTCCCTCGTCGGTCGTTGGGTAAGGTAGCTGAATGGTTTGATTACCTCCTTCCTATAAACGTGACGAATCTTAGTCTCGCTCTCGAATGGATCATTCGTGTACTGTCTCACCGCATTGATGACACCGCCGCTGGCATCAGGCTCTACCGACACATCGTTGACGAAGTTGATGGTGACATTCAAGTCCTTTTGCTGTACTACGAAGATTTCTCTCGTAAGGTTTCTTGCCTGGTCTGCCTGATCGGTGGGCAGACTGTCGACATCCGTGTCGATCAGAAAGACGTTGGCAAGATCGTCCACCTTTTCTTGCGAGATGTTCGGCTGCTTGAAAACATTGCCGTGGACGCGGACGTTCCAGCCTTGGTCAGTCCAGTTCGCGTAGCCCCTGCGTTTGGTTGCTTAGCCACATACCCTTGATCACGAAAAGGTAGAGAGCCCTGCGCAAGTGTTTTGCTATACAATGACTTCTTGTGGAGCAACACCACTTACGGTATATTCAGCACCTGGGTAGGCGTGGCTTTCAGATCATCGTCGTTGATACCGAGAGAGCTCTCCACCGAATCGCCGACGGGGAAGTCCTGGAAATACTGCGGGATGCCGGACGCGACGTAGGAAGACACGGTGCTGCCTAGGCCACTGACCAAGCTTTCGACATAGGATGCCGGATCCAAACTTCGCCGTTGGAGGTTGCGTTGTAGCGCTGGCGCCGGCGTAATCATGGGATGCGGCACCGGCTCGGGAGCAGGCACAGCTACGGCCACAGCCGCAAACAAGCACGACGTGACGATCCCCCTCTTGTACGACATGTTGGCAGCTCGTGGTGGAAGGTGTGTTGACAGGAGGGACGTAGGAAAGATGGAAGAGGGCAGACTATCTGCGACCTGACAATATAGTCACGCGAGCCAAACGAAAGAAGTTGTCCCGAAGAGGCAGACAAACACGCGAAACTCGATTGGCCTGGAAGGAGAGAGATCTTCGGGTCGTGCCTGGAGATCACGGAGTTTTTCTAAGAGAAAGCGGTAGCCTGGCGGATACTACCTACCACACCAACGGGATTATGGAGGATCGGGCAACTTCCCACATCTGACCGTCTAATTGAGGATGTTCCTGGCAGCAGGTTTCAATTGCCCAGGCCCTGCCATGGTTTTGTTTGGATCTCTAAGAGTCAAGGCTGTACATGGGTTAGGTCGCCGTCAGGGGAGCCAGTGACATCATCTCGCACCCTGGACCGCCGAGTTCTAGCGTCGTTTCAGCAATTCTTGCAGGCCGGATCCAATTTCCAGCACCGCGGCTCCCCTCGGCGCCCTCTCTGGCTCCTTTGGCTCCCCCCATTCGGAATTCCAGCCCCAAGGCACTTTTTAAGCTTGATCTTGGTTTATGTCATGTCTCCATATCTATTCTTTTCTCCCGAAACCCCCGATTCGGATCGGCTGAGGTCTGCATTGGGCAACTCTCTCGGTCCAAGGACCGACGATGCACTACCTATGCCGAAGAAGCCTGGGCTTCAAAAGCACGTTGCATAGTCCACCGCGGCCATATAAAGTCATCGTCGTTGAAATCGCCAAATTAGTCAATGCCTTAATTCCGTCACGGGCGAGGCAGGTACAGTATCTCCGGGCTGTGCTGATGATGGGTAATCCTATTACTCGCAGCTAGGTAGGGAAAGCGCATGTCTTGTTATAAGCTTTACGTTTCGAGATTGATACTGCGTCCGAATCTGGCGTATAGTTGGACCTTGAGCTGTGTCATCTCGTCCTTGACAGTGCCGATGTTGTCTTCTAGGGTCGAGACCTCCTCCTCGATCTTGGACGTCGATGTTGCCAGCATCTCTTGTGCTTGCTCGAGGGACACGTGGAAGAAGGCGTCACCGACCTTGTATCTGTGGTGATTCGTATTAGTGAGCTGGAGTGCTATTGATGCCTTCTTGTGGAATTCTCTGCAACGTACGGTATAAGGTCGTCCTCGTCTGCTAATTCCAGCTCCATCGTGATGTCGTCGAGCTCTTCCTTCTCCTTCTGCAACAGGGGGCGCGAGGAGTCAGCAAACACGTCCTCACACTGATCGCATGGGCCAGACTCACGTTTTTGGCCTTGAGCGCGTCCTCGATCTTGAGCTCCTTCTGGTGTAGCCGGCTGAACTTGTTGATCTTGTCTTGATCCTCGCGACGGACCTCGACCTCGTCGGCGGCACCCTCCTCCTCCTTGGTCAGCTGCGGGAAATGCTCCGTTAGTATACAGTGGTCGCAGCATATAGACGGAAGGACAACACACCATGCGTCGGTTCATATTGGATGTGTCGCGCGACGAGACAAACGTGCTGCTTCTTCGGATTGGGTGGACTGAGAGCGCCTAGTCAGGAGTCGGTCGACTTCAAAAACATCCCCCGCGATTTCCTGCCCGCCGACCCAGCCTAGCTTCCAGGTATCGTAGTGGGGTCAAGGACGATATGAGGGAGCTGGCCAATCGATAAGCCTGGCTGGGAACTGTACCTTTTCATCATACTCCGTCGGTAGTACTGAGGAGGGTTTTTTTCTTCTTCTTCCCAGGGTCTTTATTATAGCTAAAAACTCACTACAAACAGTCTGACAGAGTTTCCTGGATTAGCTTTGTGTTTGCGCATGCTTATTTATAACGGGTGCAACATGAGAAGAGAATACACAAAGAGCTCGTGTGATCGTGTGATGATAGAATTAGAATTATTGTCCCTTGAACCATAGGTAAGCTGGGCATCAATTTGATAATCCCAGCCGTGCCAAACTGCCTAAGGCTAAACGTACCTGCCGTAGCCTAGGTACCGTACACTGGAGTTTTCTTTGCGCACACTGGCACACATTTGCGAACCTGGCCCAGCCCATCTCACCAATCATTTTGAGTATTGCGTCGATCGATCCGGGTGCACCCTCTTGTTGGAAGTCGAGGTTCTTGGATCTTTGTATTCTCCCTGAAACTGTGCTAAGCGAGCCATTCTGTTCTCGAGGGTGAGCTGCCCATCAGCACTCAAGACAAAGACCCTGCAGCTGGCCTAATTTCGTCGCCGGTCATGAATTCGTGACTAAAGCGAATTTGTTTTTCTCCAAGCCCGCAAACCTCGTTTGCAAATTTCAGACGCCGCCCAAACACCATCAAGAAAGCGGCGCACTCCAGGCGAAATTGACCAAAGGACACAACCACATCATGTCGCTCACGTCATACGACCAAGGCGGCGAGGACTATGATGAGAACCGTCCCATCTTCTACATTGGGCAGCACGACTCTGCCAGGTCCGAGACTTTGACCGATCTGCAATATGGTCGTGTGCTAAACTCCGGTGTAAGTGAGCCGCCCGTTGCTTCACGTAGCCGATTTCCCTGACCAAGAAACAGTTCAGCTTTGTGACGACTCCCGTCACAAACGACAACTTTCGAAAGAGAGTCACCGAGTTGGCCACAAAAAGCTGCGCAGAGCTCCAGAATTCGGAGATCCCAAGCTGCCACCCGGATCCCATTGTACCCCCGCTGACCATGGAGGATACGTCCCTCTTTCCTGGTCACTCCACCAGTGGTCTGATCGCATACTCGAGCCCGTGGATTGACCTGTGCTCGGACAATCCTGCCATCTCGAGCATCTCGAGGCAGGTTCTCAACCTCGAGGTCGCTTATGCCAATTTTTGTGGTGTGCGAACAATCATCTTCCCTGGCCCGCGACAGGATGCCATCAAAGCTGGCAGTAGCCGCGGTGTGGCCCAGTATGCGCGAGCAATACAGGAGACCCTGCTCATCGGTACACGCATGAACTTTGTGATTCACCTGCCCATGTACCGAGAGCCAGGCCTCGAAGAGGTCACAAGCACTCTTTCTTCCGAGCTTGACAACAGCAAGGCCGCCGCGGCCAACGAGCAGAATGACATTGACATATTCAGCTCGTGGGACTCTTGGCACCTTATCCGCTCGACGTGCGACTATGACTCTAGACTCTTTGTTGGTATGTTCCTTCCAATTTACTCCTGGATCTCCGTTATAATGGAGCACCTACTAATCCACGGCTTTAGCCATTCGAATGCCTCGCGTGCTGCCGCTGAAGGAACTCCAGAACCGCTGGTTTTCTGAGCCTATCCAGTACCTCTCGTTTGGCCCAAAGACTTTCCAGGCCAACAAGGGTGGCAACCCGTCCCTATCTCGAAACCACCAAGACATGATCATGAACTACATGAAGCTCAAGATTGCCCCGTACTTCTTGCTCTGTGATGTCGGTCCGGACGTCAAGGATCTCGAAAGGCCAGCTGAGTTGCCCAAAGTGGACGACTTCCCTTCTCTCGCAGAGGCCGCCAAGCAGCCGAAGAAGGAGAACCAGCCATTCCCGATTCACAATCGATATTCTTCGTACCTGAGACACCTTGAACGGCAACAAGAGTCGCAGTCGGCTCTCGAGCAAGCCACGCTTACCAATTTTCAAGATTGGCTGCAATCTCCTCTGCAGCCACTGTCCGACAATCTGGAGTCCATCACCTACGAAGTCTTCGAGACCGACCCGGTCAAGTATAATCAGTACGAGCTAGCCATCGCCCAAGCTTTGGCTGAGTGGTCACACCAACGAAAAGCCACGTCCTCTCCCACCGGAGAAGTTGTCATTGCTGTCGCCGGGTCGGGACGTGGGCCGTTGGTCACGCGCGCGCTCCGAGCAAGCGAAAGCACCGGCGTGCCTGTAAAGGTCTGGGCTGTTGAGAAGAACCCCAATGCTTACGTCTACTTGCTTCGTCAGAACCAAAAGGTTTGGAACGGACGAGTCACAGTCGTCAAGACAGATATGCGGGCTTGGAAAGGCCCCATCATCGGCGGCAGTGCGGACGAGTCGGAGCACGGAAAAGTCGACATCCTGGTGTCAGAGTTGTTGGGCTCTTTTGGCGACAACGAACTGTCCCCGGAGTGTCTGGACGGAATCCAACATGTCCTTGCCAAACCTCACGGCATCTCTATTCCAGAGTCGTACACGGCGCATCTGTCGCCGATCTCGACACCCCGCCTTCATGCCGACATAAGCCGGCGTGCGCCTCTCGATGAGAACGCGTTCGACACGCCATGGGTAGTCCGGCTATTCCAAATCGACTTTGTCAGCCAACGTGTTCCGGGCCACGGCAGATTCCAGCAAGCATGGGAGTTTGTTCACCCTTTGCCGCAGTCTACCATGGATATGATCGAGGCACGCAGATCCGGGGGTGTGGTCGGAGGTGGCGGCGGCTCCATGGCAGGTGGTGTTGGTGCCAATGACCATAACTCCAGGCACTGCCACTTGAACTTTGTTTGCAGAGACAGAGGCGTCATCCACGGTCTGGCTGGATACTTTGAATCGGTTCTCTATCGCCCGAGGATTGAGGGTAAGGAGTTGGTGGAGCTCAGTATTCTGCCTGACAACATTCAGCGCAAGAGCAAGGACATGATCTCGTGGTTCCCGATCTTCTTCCCGCTCAAGGTATGGCCCTCACGTCTGATGCCCAATAGTGTATACGCTAACGATTCTAGAAACCATTATACCTCCCGCCAGACGCAGAGGTTGAGGTGAGCATGTGGAGGCAGACGGATGATGCAAAGGTCTGGTACGAATGGATAGTTGAGACCTACATGTGGGTTAGCGAGACCCAGAGGATCAAGGTGGGAGAGTCTGAGATGTGTAGTAGTCGTAAGATTGCTTGCATAATGTAGATTTGCAGGGCTGGATTCTGAAGGATTGGGTAATTCCAAAATGAGAGTAAGTTAATTGGCAAATTTTGGGGAGGCATCCTCGATCTTTCTTGTTGAGTGTACCTAAATGCAAAAAAAAAACGACATGGTATTTTCTGGATGACATGACCGAACGCCTTGTGATTCTACCGTGACATTCAAAATCGGTCTGCCGGCGGACATCTTTTCTTCAATTCCTCTCACGAGATCGTGGTATGCTTGATTCCACGCGATGGCCCTTTCCCACCAATCGACAATGCGAGATTCTGACCAGGCGACTTGAAATGGGATGGCCCAGTCTATGGCTGTGTCAGCCGTGCGATGGCGCTTTCGGTGGCGACCACAAAGTAGAGGCTTCTAACGCCCATCTCGTTTCGGTCCCCGGCAATTTTCTCCTCCCCAAAGCGCTCAGCGGCGAGCCCACAACATTTCGTCGTGTTGATTCGGTCGATCATCCCTCCATCTTGACGTCGCCCTCGCCGTCGGCGGCCTTGATCCACAGCACGTTGTTGCACCGGATCAGGATCTGGCCCAGGTCGCTGGTGAACTTCTGGTCGATGAACTCTTGCGCGTTGGTGAGCTGGATGTTCATGTAGCTGTCGGTCGACACCAGCCTGCCCTTGTACTCGGTCTCGCCCCACTTCAGGCGCACGACGATGTCCTTGTTGACCCTGTAGAGAAGGTGTCTTGTCAGCATCATATTGCAAGAGGGGGTTCGGGAGGCCAGCAGGTCCCGAGGGCCTCGCGACGCAAAAGGCCTGCTTCGCTGGAGGGCCGCGCAGAAGGACGTACAGGTCTTGCAGCATAGGCCGCGGGTTGATGGGCATGAACTGCGGTTGTCTGGTCAGCAAGAGGATCTTCCCGAGCAACAGAAGGATGGCCAGTCTCGAACTCACACTCATGGTGGGCAGATTCGGTGAGATTTTCCCTGCGCGCCTTGTAATTACTTGTCGCGTCTGGCAGGTCGAGCTTCACGTCTTGGGTCGGGTTTGCGACTGGTTAAACTTCAGGGCAGTCTGGGGCAGAGCTCCAGCTAGCGGGGCAGGCAGAAAGCCTGAACCTCGCTACGTGCATATTTATGACTTTGTGCTCTCCCTCTTCAGCGCGACACTTTTCAACATTTTTGCCTATGCATTGCAATTTTTCTCAAGCTTGTAGATTGCTTCCTTGATTGGTTTGCTCTCATATGGTCTGTACATAGCCACGGGCTGTTTAAGAAGCGTCTTACATACGATCAAGCTCTCTTGATGTTCCACTTGAGATCCTTGATACTGACTTCCTCTCCTGCTTTATCATCGTAGTCGTACCATTCTCCATCAGTAAGCTCTATTTCGGTGAATTTCGTGCCCGAGTCGAGGCCCTCGGCGAGCCAAGTTCCCTGTGCCAGTTAGTCTAACGAGCCCAAGTAGAACATCAGAGATGAACCAACCTCTGGGTGGAAGTCAGTGAACTCAAGGCCGCGGCAGTCAAACTCAATGACGGATTGAGCCTTGGGAGGCTCTCCCTGTTCGTACGGCTTGGGCGACGTCTTGATGGAGGCAGTGGACTCGCGCTACATCACAATGTCAATCCTTGCTCTCTCTACAAGTACTCGCGATTCTCACCTTGCAGTTCTTGCACTTCCACACAAAGTTGGCCTCGCCTCTGCTGCCGCTCATCTCATTGTTCTCCTATTCAGGGTTAGCAAGGAAATCTCTCTTGCAGTATGATTCTTCGTTGGGCTTACGAATCTGCTGACGCCGACGGTATTCGGGTGTATCTCGCGGCATGATGTGCATTGCACCGTGAATGTATACCAAAACGGGTTCTCCTCACTATCGCTAGGGCGCAGGTTGGTCACCCTGATGGCCATCTTATCAGTATAAATTCTAGCGGCAATCTTGATCAAGAAGTTGTCTTACCCAGTCAATTCCGCTGTCAACGTCAGAGCGAACATGTTGGAAGACTGTTCGGCACTTCTTTCCCAAGTTATTGAAGATGCGTTACCGTTAAAGTGGTCAAGACAACCCAGATGGATCAGAGATGATGGTCTTGGTATGGAGTAGACCTGATGTATTTAGACATATTATGCCACTAAAGAGGTAGCAATAATTGGACCGCCGGCTCTATTGATCCGCCCTAGTTCAGGATCGTAACATCATCAGTGGAAGCCTGTGAGCTCTTTTTGCATGCACAGCCAAGAACCCAGCGGAACAAAACGAGTTCGCGACACCAATTGATCTACGATTGGCCTCGGGCGACATGTCTGCAGTATGCAGACAATCTGGTCCAGGGTCGCACAGGCACAATCGACCTGTCGCTGCCGAGTGTGTTTGCATACCCCCAACGCGCTTTCTAGACGAGCAACCACAGCCGCCTCGCGACAAAAGGTAACCGCTGCCGACCTTTTCACAGCATGCTACACAACGATTCTCGGCACTGCTGTCGTCATTGACTCGAAGCGGAAGGGTGCCCGGAGGGCGGAGCTCGATGCGAAGCTGGAGAGAGCCAGGGCGTCGCTAAGCACGCTTGCTGTCCAAGAAGCACCGATCGCCTACGAGGTCGACGAGGCGCAAACATCCTGGGATCACGGAAGAAGTACATTGCCGACTACATTATCCACGGATGGGGGCGTTGCGAAAGATGCGTCGGTGCTCCTCCAGGAGCTGGCAGACACCGCGTCGACTTGCGCACCGCGGTCTCAATCTACTTTACCGCTGCACCAAATAAATTGGGAACAAGTCGAAGCAGCGATATCAATCGAGGAACAGGATACCGAAATCCTGATGAGGCATCCGGGAAAGGAGAGGCAGCTTGTAAAGTCGACACGGACTATAGAGTCGTTGGTCCAGGACCTACTCTGGAGGGCCAGGAGCAGCACGTCCAATGGGGAATCAGTCGATGAACAGTCCAAAGGAGACGAATTACTGAACGAGGCCGAGAGTCTCTTGGGAGAATTCCCAAGCTACCACAACCCGCAAGTCGAACCCAGAGTGGCGAGTGAAGCCCGCCGTCTTCTCAGTGAGAGTTTCCGCACCATTCTCAGCAAAGCTACGGACGTCAAGGCGGCTGTGGGCAAGATTTGCTACAATCTCTTGTACTCTTCTTGGCACCCGAATATACACAACTTCAACACGCTGATCGCCGGTTTCAATCGAATTGACAGGCCGGATCTGGCAGAGGCTGTGATTGACCATTATCTGGCTTCGACCGATTGGCCAGCAACGCAGCAGACAGTCATTTGCCTGCTCACCCACGCGGCGGCCTCAAATGATGTTGCACTTTTCCGCGAGATAAACGATCGAATGAGAGGTTGTGTCGGGGATGGCACGCACAGGCAGCGATATTTCCGGAGGCCGGACGACGTGCTCCCAAATCCTGAAACGGGCAAATTTCCACAGAAATTTACTCGGAAAGACTTCTACACCAAAAAATTTACTCACGTGCGGAGATTTGATCGGGGACCCGAGGTTTTCGATACCTTGGTCCAAGGCTGGCTAAAACTGGGTGACATCCAATCTGCCAGCAGGGCTTTCATGGCATGCCTGCGCAGCCAAATTCTGCCGCCGGTTGACACGATACTTGAACTCCTCACGGCAAGTTTCAAATCTCTGAACCAGTCCAATGCTCGATATCTCGTCAACAATCTATTGCGACAGACCAAACGGGTAGAGCTACTATTGCAGTACATACTCTTCAGATCAACAGCCCAGATTGCTTGCCAAATAGGAGAGTTGATATATTCGCTTTTCATTCTCGGGGATTGTGACAAAACCCCCTACTATCGGCAAGATGGGCAGAAGCTGAAACAGCTTGTGAGCTCTCTTCGAAGCAGTGCCGATTCTCAAATCACTTCTCTGCTAAGTGACTTCGAGTCTATCAGCAAAACCGCGGCAGTGGTCTGGGAGTACCAAAGGATTGAAGAGAGGACAAAAATGGTAGAAGCGCGTGCGAAAGTACTGACAATCCAAGTAAGAACTGGATACGACCTCGACGTCTACGACACTCTCTCGCGAGACGGACCTGAACGTTACCCCCGCAAGGACTCCTCTGCTCTTTACCGTGCCCTGGGTGCCATAGACATAGGACCTAAAGCTCTGACTCGGAATGAGATCAGGAGACAACTGCTGTTTGGCATGTCGGACCAAGATGTCGCCAGGGATATTTATTACCACGCAGCAGACAATCTCGACACATTGTCGATTCAATCTTTGGTCAACTTCTACGATCCACGGCGAAAGACGAGTGCAGCTCGCATAAAATCATCTTCTGGTGTAGTCGGGCAAGTAGAGGAGTGGGCGCACGAAATCGAGGATAGCCTGAAGGCAATTCTGTTCTCTTACGCCTCATACGACGAACAGAAGAGGTGTACACATCTCTACGAGAATTGGCATGAGATACCAGTCCAAGAGCTCTTCGAGCATGCCAATGAGCGATTGGAACGACAGATATGGAAGCAGCAACTGAAAACGCAAAGGCAACAACAACATGCTCGAGCTGTCATTAACTGCAACGAAAGACTTATGGGAAAAACGACTGACAGGTCAGCTGTGGCGGCGCAAACAGTACAATGGGAAGACGAATACCCAGCGCCCCATAGATATGTCGATACGCCGCTCTCTGTAGCGAAATCGGCTTCAACGGAGCTGCTGACGTCTGATCATACTCCGTGGTCACACGGCGCGCGGGCCCAACCACGTCAGCAAATGTATTGAGGCGGCTTGAAGCAGATTAGCAATTGCTAAGCCGGGGGCAGCGACGAAGAGCCATTTCGCTGTTTCGAGACAACGAGGGTTCTTGGCCGACCTACAGAGTACATCATCATCTTGTATATACTACACACGTACAAAACTTGCACTAGAATAGACAGACGGGCAAGCAATGGCCCTGCACTATGGAGACCGTGCAAAGAGGACATTCAAAATACCTACATCGGCGACTGTTGCGGCGGTCCAAATCGAGCACATATAACTTCATCGTTTACCATACATTCCATTCAAGTCAAGTCAACAGCCGTACCCTACCCGCGTCAACGACTGACCCACTTGACGATGTCATACATGATGCAATTCTGGGCCATGAAGAAAGGCTTGCGTGACTGACGTCTCCATGGACAGTTGAATCTATCATTTTGGTCCATGGCAGAATATACTATTTCGCAACAGAGTGTGCCGCAGCAAGAAAGAAATATGTATTTTCATGTAGTCGTTGCCACACCCTCCATGCGGACTGCCCGTGTACACACCTAGGCACATAACCTCGTGTAGTTCCAAGCTGCCCACAGTACAACTACCTAAGAAGCCGAGGCGCGGGGCAGACAGGATACCTTTAGGTAGAGGCTTGACTTAGTGCATCCAAGAGGAAATTACGGCAGCGTCCTTACAATTGATGTGCCGCCATCAAGCTGCCAGCTAATGTATTCGTCCCGCGCCCTATCGTCGTATATCATTTTGGAGTACGTCAGCAGCGACAACAGCTCGGAATCGCAGACCAGTATGTGGGTTTAGAACATGCAGCATCCTGCCGAGGGATATCTAGATTGATCAACCTGCAGAAGTTCCCGGGGGGCAACTTCGCCAACTTCGCAATGTGCTGACCAACCGTCCCATTTGCGCTGCCACGTCTTGTAACACGTGCAGGTAACTGAGTCGGTGTAAGATAGGTAGAGCTTTCGGACCCCCGGACCGGCAACGTGGAGTCACCTGAGTGAGGACAGAGCTGACTATGCCCCGTGTCGAAGCAAGCCATGGCGATATACGCCGTGTCTCTGGATGGGAATTTTAGGTTCAGTCCTTCTTTTATTGTGCCTATCTCGTCTATCATCATCATCACGACGATGAGGGCGCGGAATGTTTCCCTCACAACTGTAGTACTACCGCCTGCCTACATCCTGAGTGAGACCCTGTCATCGCATCACCGCAAGGGTGTGTGAAATGCTGTTGCCGGGACGCCCGCCCATTTGAGGCGAGATGCATGGGGCCGGAGGGGACTTCGCCAAGTCGTACCTGGGCCACTTGGGGTGATTGGTTGGCGGGGGGTTGCGCAAAAACGGGGAAGCACTGGAAGCACTGGAAGCATTCCAAAGGAGGCCCCCTAAACCTGGGCGTGGGTTCCCTATGCCAAGATAGTAGTAGATGTAACCCACTTCTTGGTCAATGATAGTTTTTAGTGTGGGACCGTCTCATGCGCGATCGACCAGTCAAACAGCACCCCGGCTCCACGAGCTTCAACGTCGACGATTCGAACCGCAGAGCTCGAGAGAGACCCTTTGATAATTCTCTGCCTCTCTGTCCGGAGCTCGACGCGGCACGCAGTTCCTGAAACAAAACCCTCCCAGAGCCCCTCCATCCAGCTTTATCGCAGCAGCTCGCTCCCGTTTCCAGCAGTGCAGGTGCTCTCTAGTCGCCGCCAGCATCATTAACACGAGCACAAGAGAGCAACATTCAATGGCGTCCGAGCTATGTTTTTGTGATATCACCATCGTTCCTGACAATACCATACCTAGAGGCTTCTCTTGACCCTGACTTCCTTCCGCCGTCGGCTGTCCTGTTCACAAAAGACGACAGAGAAATAACCGTTCCTGCACAACTTAGACCAAGGTAATCCATACTTTGACGTGTATTCGTCGGTTGGCGCCTATTCAAGCACATTCTCTGATGGAAACTCCTTGCAGACTCGACCTCCTCCCCGTCTGGATCCAATTACCCAATCCACCTCCACCAGACCGCAAACAGACCCCACGTACCCTCGAAATAGCTCCAGTCCTACACCCCAAGGGTCCTGGACGCGGTTGGCATTCGTACATATATACCATTTCTTCATTGTATCCTTAGAAAAAAGGGCAGTACTTCGGAATCCTCACAACCACACGACTTGTCCGCCTACAACAACAGACAAGATGAAGTTTGGAAGAACGTGAGCATCACCTCCTTTCTGCCCTCTTGAGCTTTGGACACACCTGGCTGACTCCTACAGTCTCCCCCGCAACCAAGTCCCCGAGTGGTCTTCATCGTATATCGACTACAAGGGCTTGAAGAAGCTCATCAAAGCAGCGGCGAAATCCAGCGCCAGGTCCGGCAAGAAGGCCGATTTAGCAGGTGCGATTTCCTCCTCGGGTTTTTTCCGAGGTCGTCTGTATCACCTAACCCTCCACAACAGAGTTCTTCTTCGCATTGGATCGTAATCTTGAGGACGTTGATTCCTTTTACAACAAAAAGTTCTCCGAGGCACACCGGCGCCTCAAGCTTCTCCAGGATCGCTATGGCCGGAGTCCAGACGTCGTTCCCGACCTTGACGACGATGAGGTCGAGGAACTCATGGGTGCTCTCCTCGAGCTCCGGAACCAGCTGAGGAATCTTCAGTGGTTTGGTGAGATCAACCGCAGGGGTTTCGTCAAGATCACAAAGAAATTGGATAAGAAGATTCCGGATACGACTATCCAGCATAGATATATCACAACCAGGGTAGATCCCAGACCTTTCGCCAAGGACACGACCATCGCCCGGCTCGTCACAGAGATCAACAAGTGGCTTTCGGTACTGGGTGACTCTCAGAATTTGGACGATTCCAAATCTGACAGATCCGCGAGGTCCGTCCGTTCGCTCGGAAGAGCGTCTGCCAAAGCAATGCTTAGTGTGCCGCAAGCAGCCTATGATGCGCTTGAGCAGGCTATCAGGAACGACGATGCCGAAAGTCTCAAGGCAGCATTGCACGAAGCAAACTTGGTGTCCGACGACCAGGCCTCTCACGCCATGCTCCTCAACTGTCTCCAGCGATCCATTTCTTCACGGTCCAAGACCTGCATCGCTCACTTGTTGCAGCAGGTCAAGAGTATCGATGAGATAGACGATCTCAACGAGCGCAACTGTATTCACCGTCTGGTGATCCACATTGGCCGTACCAAGTCAGCCATTGAGGGAGATCTCGAACCCAATGCAGTCCCTTTCCCTGTGAGCTCGCATTACACGAGCCACTACATCGCGCCCAACCCGTACCCACAGAATGGAGCAGCAAAGCTTCTTGGCAAGGACGACCAGGCTGTGGAAGTCTTGTCATTCTTGCTTGACAACCTCAAGCCTGAGCAGCGTGCGGCCCTGTCCAAGAGAGACTCTCTTGGCCGGCTTCCGTTGCACTATGCCGCTCAGTTTGGTTTCGTTGTGGTGTGCGAGATTCTCATGGGCAAGATGCAGGAATGGGACCAATTCCACGTTGGAAGCGGAATCGACGGCCCTGAATGGCAAGACAAAGAAGGCAATGCGCCCCTTCATCTTGCCGTCATCGGTGGACACCCTCTTACCACCAAAGCTCTGCTTCGAGGTGAAGACTGGCGCGGGGAAGCCGGCGCCATTGTCAAACACAGAGGTCCCGTCTCCCAGTCTGGCGTCGTATTGGCAATCGCCACGAAATCCAACTTTGCAGCCATTGTCAAGATGCTTGTCGATGCAGGAATCAACGTCAACTGGCAAGATGAAACTGGTGAGACCGCCCTCCACATTGCTGCCCGCTTCGGACATCTGGAGTGCGCCAAGATCCTGCTGGAAGGCAATGCAAACCAGACGGTGAACCTCGAGCTCACAGAGAAATCGTTCTCTTGGACGCCGTTGCAAATTGCTGCTGTAGATGGACACCTCGAGGTTGCAGAACTCCTTCTCGCAAAGGGCGCCGCGGCTGGAAAAATGGACTCCTTCGGATGGACAGCCAAAGAGCACGCAGCACTCCGAGGCCACATGGATATCGCCAGACTTCTGTTGACCTACACGAAAGACGAGGAGCCTCAGCCTGAGGAAGAGGAGGAGGACCCTCAACGTAGCCCGTCACCAACGGAGACCTCGTCTCTCGAAGACAGGCGATCCAATGGGAGCACGCGTGTTGCTGACCCTATCAAGTCTTTCGGGCATCGTTACTTGAAGGACACGAGCCTGGTCATGGTCAGCTTGGGCTCCATGGACATGCGAAAGAACGTCGACGCCGTCAAATTGGATCGAGTTCCCTTGGCCGAAGCACACACCAATCAGCTCGACACAGCGCTGTCAATCGTCGTCTCTGCTCATGGTGCTCAGGGTGAGCCTACAATTGTTGACCTTCCAGTCCACGACAATATCTCGACAGAGCCCATTCTGTTCAACACTACAGACATCTCAAAGGTCAAGCTCATGTTCGATATTGTCCCTACGTATTCTGGAAACGAAAAGAACAAGGTCGGTCGAGCTGTAGCCCTGCTTTCCTCAATCAGGCCTACACTTGGAACAAACCGCATGAACCTTCAGGGTGATGTGTGTGTTCCGATCATGGCTTCCAACCTCGAGGTCATTGGAACGGTGAACTTCAACTTCCTGGTCATTACACCATTTTCTCATCCACGAATGGAGATCAACTCTCAGCAGACATACTGGAAGAAAATGTCGTCTACCATGGTTATTGGCCACCGCGGTTTGGGCAAAAACGCTGTCACGAACAAGTCGCTCCAGCTTGGCGAGAACACAGTGCCCTCGTTCATCGCCGCTGCGAATCTGGGTGCAAACTATGTGGAATTCGACGTCCAGCTCACGAAGGATCACGTGCCCGTCATTTACCACGACTTCCTCGTAAGTGAGACGGGAATCGATGCTCCTGTACACACGTTGACGCTGGAACAATTCCTGCACATCAACCCGGAACGCAGCGATCTGGCAACGGAACTCGTCAGGCGGGACCTCCACGAGGCTCGTAACAACCAGCCGGGCCCCCGAATCAGGTCCCAGAGCATGGGCTTTGCGGGTGATGGTATCACTGATCTGGACGAGCGCATGAAGCACACGCGGGATTACAAGGCAAAGGGCTTCAAAGCCAATTCTCGTGGCAACTTTATTCAGGCGCCATTTGCTACTCTGGAGGATCTGTTCAAGAACCTTCGAGAGGACATTGGATTCAACATTGAACTCAAGTATCCCATGCTTCACGAGAGTGAAGAGCAGCAGATGGACACGTACACGGTCGAGATCAACTCCTTCTGCGACACGGTGCTCGCCAAGGTGTATGATCTGGCCAAGGACCGCAACCTTATCTTCAGCAGTTTCAACCCGGACATTTGCCTCTGCCTCAGCTTCAAGCAGCCAAGTATCCCTATCATGTTCCTGACGGATGCTGGCTGTGCTCCGGTCGGCGACATTCGGGCGAGCAGTCTGCAGGAGGCTATTCGGTTTGCAAGCCGGTGGAACTTGTTGGGTATCGTGAGCACATCGCAGCCTTTTGTCAACAGTCCTAGACTGGTCAAGGTGGTGAAGCAGAGTGGTCTGGTGTGTGTCAGCTACGGCGCTCAGAACAATGATCCATTGTTGGTTCAGGTAAGCAGCAAACACACCCAAGGAATGCAGTCATTGCCTCAACAATTGCTAACATGTAAACAGCGCCAGGTACAAACGGGAATAGACGCAGTGATTGTGGATAACGTCTTGGCAATCCGCAAGGGCTTGACCGACGACGAGGCGAAGAAGCTACAGAAGAAGGCCGAAAAGGCTGTTCTGACTGCTGCCAACGGAGTCGAGGTAAAAAATGGCGTGCAGAATGAGGTGACGAACGGAAAGGGAGAATAAACAACGAGCGACACTCCCACAACCACAACCACGACAGCATAGATGGCATCAAACTATGCCTTTGATAGACACAAGACGCGATCAGGACGATGGATTCATTCCTTCCGGCAAAAAACAGCCAGTGAATAAATTCTTTCAATTATTATAGTTGCTTTATAGCACCTAGCAGATTTGCAACTCATGTGTTATTGAATATGTTCTTGAATGTGACATTTAATACTTGCGAGTGCTATAAATAACATACATGCTCTTTAATATAAGTCTTCTTTTCCATCATGCAGTGTTCAGCAGGGTAATCGTGCTACATGTTGTATACACAGTAGATACTAGAAAGCACCTGTAGAAGAGTGGGCATCGGGTCGGTATTTGCATTTTCGCCGAGATCCGGGCCTGTCCACTGGTGGGGGCCTACGGTATGATTCCATTATGGGCCCAGACCCAGACCCAGCCCATTCGTCCAACGAGGTCAAGGGCAAATGGCTCGAATGGGCCTGAAGAGGCAGTGTGAGAAAGAAGCCTTCCATTTGCCCCAGGCTGCGCTCAGAAACGTCGTCAGTGTCTGTGCTTTTTAGATGATGTAGCCTCCGTGGTCGCCGCCCTGCCACTGGACCCTTCCTTCGTGATCGATCTGGTGATTACTATGTACACGACACCTAACCTTACACTTTACGGCTAGGTGACCACTTCCACCTCTTTTTTTTTATGCTCGAGGTCGGCGGACGGCAATAATCCCAGGCTGCCCCGGTTTGGTTCCATTGCTTATTCTGCCTCGGAGAGACGCCGGATCGACCCGCGTTTGCACGTTCGTCAACCCTCGTCCTCTTTTCCCAACATTTCGATCCACTTAAGCTGAAGCTCGCGTCTTCCCAACCCAGCATTTGCGCATAGCACGACAACATCACTACCATGGCGCTCCAAGCGTCAGCTCTTCCGAGCATTGCCGCTGTCACGACGGACCTCTGGCCGTCGATGCTCAACACCTTGACGATGCCTTTTCGCCTCCCGCCGTCTGCATCGCGCAGCCAGAGACCTGCCCGCATCTCCCAGTCCCCCGAAACCGCCACTCTCAACGAGGCGCGCCAGAATGCGGCGCCTGCAAAGCTGCAATCCAGAGTCGACTTGCCCGAGTTCCTTCGTGATGCCCGTCACGACTCGGCCATTGCTGCTCGTCTTCGTCCCGCCGCCATGCACATCCCAACCCCGTTCAACATGCGAACTTCGATCTCGAGCATGTCGTGCGGCGCCCTTCTTGCCTCTAACCCGGTCGTCCGTCGATTCCATTCTCCATCGTCGGCCTCTCGCTCTCTGTCTACCCTCACTGCCGCTCGCAAAGCTTTCAAGCCCGTTGCCTTGATTCGACCAGTTCTCCAGCAAAGATCCTACCAGGCTGGCGGGCTGTCTAGGAATCTTCTCGCTCACATGGAGGAATCTGCCAACAGGAATCCGGGCAGCGCAACGGCTCAGAATGCTTTCTACCAGGCTCTTCTCAAGGCTAACATGCCTGCGATCATTGTCGAACGTTACCGCTCCGGTCGGTTCGCCACGAATCCTGCTGCCGACGAGGCCTATGGCAAGGCGCTGGCTTTGCTGAGCCCCGGCGTCGTCCAGCCCGGCCACGGCAATATCGAAGAGAGCCTGCCCTCCGACCTGACGTCGACCCAGCTCCAGGCTGTTAAGCAAGCCTTGGCTGCTCACTCGCGCGGACAGAACATCGCCGTCACAAAGGAGGAGTCTGCTGGAAAAGGCGGGCCTCTTCATGTTGTCGTTGATGAAACTCTGGGAAGCTCCTTATTCCGATGGGTCAAGTTCATCCTCTGGTTCGCGCTCTTCACGTACCTCAGTCTTGTTATTATCACCATGCTTGTTGAGAGCTTGAGCGTCTTGAAGCGCCCGGGCGGTGGCAAGGTCGATAGCGAGGCCAAAGCCGAGAACCAGAAGACACGTTTCTCTGATGTGCACGGTTGCGACGACGCCAAGGAGGAGCTGCAGGAGATGGTCGACTTTCTGCGCAACCCCGACAAGTTCTCTACTCTCGGTGGCAAACTTCCCAAGGGCGTCCTGCTAGTTGGACCCCCTGGAACCGGAAAGACCCTGTTGGCTCGCGCCGTTGCCGGTGAAGCTGGTGTGCCGTTCTTCTACATGTCTGGTAGTGAGTTCGACGAAGTCTACGTTGGTGTTGGTGCGAAGAGGGTTCGAGAACTCTTCGCCGCCGCCAAGGGCAAGGCTCCTGCAATTATCTTCATTGATGAACTGGACGCAATTGGCGGTCGCCGCAACGCGCGGGATGCTTCCTATGTCAAGCAGACTCTCAATCAGCTCCTGACGGAGCTGGATGGTTTTGAGCAAAACAACGGCGTCATCATCATGGGAGCAACCAACTTTCCGGAACTGCTGGACAAGGCTCTTGTTCGCCCTGGCCGCTTCGATCGCCACGTCAACGTCGACCTGCCAGATGTCCGCGGTCGCCTTGCCATTCTTCAGCACCATGCGAAGAAGATCAAGTCTGCCGAGAATGTCGACTTCAAGGCTCTTGCTATGAGCACTCCCGGACTCTCTGGTGCCGAGCTCGAGAACATTGTGAACCAAGCAGCAGTCCACGCCAGTCGCGCCAAGTCTCAGTTTGTCAGCATCAACGACTTCGAATGGGCCAAGGACAAGGTCATCATGGGCGCTGAGCGCAAGACCATGGTCATCACTCCCGAGGAGAAGGAGATGACTGCTTACCACGAAGCCGGACACGCGCTCATCCAACTCTTTTCCCAAAATGCCGGCAGCTCTCTGTACAAGGTCACTGTTCTTGCCCGTGGAGGCACCTTGGGTCACACGGCCTTCCTTCCCGAGATGGACAAGCACTCGTATTCTATGCAAAACTATGCTGCTCGTATCGACTCTGCGCTGGGAGGTAAACTCGCCGAGGAAATCGTCTATGGTCTTGACAAAGTGACTAGTGGCGCCAGCTCTGTGAGTGTTTCCCTTCCACCTTTCCTGATGCCTTTATATGTGCTAATACCAGACAGGACCTGAGAGCTGCCACCTCTGTCGCCTACCAAATGGTTGCTCAGATGGGCATGTCGCCCAAACTTGGTCACATGGAATACGCTACACGTTACCGAGAGCTCAGCAGTGAGACCAGAGCAATCATCGAGGCCGAAGTTCAGCGCTTGTTGAACGAGTCCTACGAGAGGTGTCGCAAACTGCTTACTGATCGCCGCAAGGAGCTCGATCGCCTCGCCCAGGCCCTTGTCGAGTACGAAACACTCAACAGGGAAGAGGTCGAAAAGGTCATCCGCGGCGAGAAGTTGGCGGATCGCCTACCGGCACCAAAGGGTCCCATCAGGGTGCCCGTCCCCCAAGGCCCTGGCCCGGTTGGTGTCCCTCTTCCCGGAGACGGTGGCCCCAGCCCTCCTCCCGCTGCACCACCAGCACCCCCGCCGGCTGCCCGGTCAAGCCTTTCGACTACTGGACAGTCAAGCTCGCATGACAGTTCGTCATGATTGGTCAAGTTGAAAGCACCTCTATCAAAATAAAACCTCGATCACCTTTTTGATGCCTACTGGTTATGAGTCAGTTGAAAGGCCGGTGTTCAAAAGGCACAAGCCAACCAGGCTGCTTGTGCCGAAGCGAGTTCTGCTCTTCATCAGTATGAGAAGAAAACGAACAAGTCGGGTTCGCCAAACGATTCCCAACGTGGCAGCTCCGAAATCGAGAGCATAGTTGGCGGCCTTTTGGGAAAGGCCGAGAAATTCAAAACAACATTGTACCAGCATCGAGTACTAGCAGCGATATTTCACAAGCCAGCAATGGCCTCTATTCACACGTGGTGTGTGTTCTATGCATCGATAGGAGTTGGCTTTTTTTCTGTCTGCAGCTCAAATGTATAAACCAAACATTGGTATTTCATTTTGTCAGCTCAGCTACAGTACAGCGTTGGTCCCAGCTCATCAGAAAGGAAGGCATTTGGGTAAATGCAACAAAAAATTCCATGTCAAAACATGATACGTGTTCAGGCCAGACACTTATTACCTTGTGACTCGCGCGAACATGCACACAAGTGAAATTCGCTACTTCTTTTCAGTCTTATAATATAAATATGTTGTATTGATAAGTATTGCCGCGTTTTCTGTCTACGCGCAGGATATCCTCTATAATGGAGTTCCCTGGTCTCGTGCAGTCGACTCGGCGACCAGTGGTTCACGAGTCATCTCCTGGTGAACGCCTCATGTTCGAGACCATTCCCTAATCGCAGGACTCCTCTAGAGCCGCTTGAATGCCCACGTTCAATGCCTGCATGCATGCCGTGGCTGCATCCATTGCAATCCAAATAACTCTGTGCCGAGTTCCTTTCTTCTGGGTTCCTCGCTGTGAAATCAGTCCTCCGAAGTGTCCATAGCGTCTCCACTGGCCTGTGCGTGTACGGCCGCGATGCGCTCCGCCTTCCATGCCTCGATCTTCTCGCGCAGCTCATCCGCAGGGATAACATCCTGGATGGTCATCGGACTGCGCGTGAACGGATCCAGGGGGTTGGCTAGAAGTTGCTGGACGATGGTCGAACGGTCAACAATGACCTTGGACGGCAGGAGGACAGGGTCCGTCATCAGCGTTCCCATGACTGGGTCTTCAAACTCGCTGGGAATCTCGCCTAGATCCAGTTCGGCCTGGTCTGCAATCTCCTTGGCGCTATGGACCTTCTTCTTGAGTCTCTCCCACACAGCGAGCTCCTCGGGCGCCTTGAGGTTTCTCGTGGTGAGGATTCTCGAAGCCTCGTCAAAGTTTGCGGGCTTGTACGATCGTCCGTCCGCAGCAATAGCATCAATGAACGGTTGCTTCGATTCTAGATTCAGATAAATGTCGGTAAAATCTGACAGAAGTGTCTTGGCGTCGAAGTTGTACTTCTTGGCATCTTCAACCTTGAGGTTGCCTCTCTTGGGACCCACCAGGGTGTCCAGGTTGTAGTCAAGCATGTTCGCCAGGCGGCCCACGATCTCCGGCATGGTGAAGGGGTCTTTGAGCGTCTGGGTAAACAGCTTCATCATGGCCATTGTTTCATTGACCAGCTGCATATAGCTCTGACATGCGCCCTCGGCTTGATCCAGATCGGTTGCGATCTTGGCTCGGTCGTCTTGAGAAAGAGTCTGGTCCTGGAGCTGTTTCTGATAGTCATGAATCTTGATCAGCTTGCCCATGGCCTCGTCGAGCAGATACGTTGCATCGCTGAGTAACAAGCTGACAAATTGGACGAAGAAGTCACGGTTGACCCTGCTCTCCTGATCCAATTGCTCTCTGTAGACATTGTTTGGCCAGATGCACTTGATGACCTGGAATATTTCGTATCGAATGTTAAACTTGTCGTAAAAAGCCGTGCTTGTGCCATGTTCGCATTCTGATAAAGTCAGATCTGGGATGTTCTTTCAAGTTTCAACAAAGTAGGCTTACCGATATAGAATTTCATGAGGGCATGCAGCAGATGTCTGTTGGCTAGGTCTGAGCCCATCAGAATGTCGCCCAGAATGCCCTTGCTAAGGTGATACATCGGGAACTGCCCAGCATATAGGACGGTGACCAAAGAGGACTTCAAGTATGGGTTCTTGATGTACTCTGACGATCTCAAGAATGTGATGGCCAATGCGGCTATCTCGTCGCCAACGGCAGACATCATAATCTGAGGCATAAACCTAGATGCTACGTTAGTATACAATACAGCCGCCTGAGAACTCATTTCGGTACCACTTACCGTAGAATGAACTTGAAGTTGTCCACGATGTTCTGCAAAGCATATTCAGGCAGGCAGCTGAATGCTTCAGGCCTCTCGGCGGCCAGGGGCAGGTTGAGCTTTTCTCCAGGGACATACTCGGAGCTGCTGGCTACACGAAGCAGCCACACTGTCACGTAGCGCATAAATTGTAGCGACAAAGTCTGCATGCCCTTGTCTGTGAGAACACCCTCGATCGAGAATCTGAGTGCCATTGTCTTGTCAATGACGTTGACGATCCGATCTTGCTGGCGCTTCGCCAGGGCTAGCTGCAGGGGATTGCCCTGAAGCTTCTGCATCTGCTCGTTGACCTCTTTCTCGACCTTCTGCAAATGCTTGATCTCCCGGTCCAGGTCCTTGAGCTTCGAGTTCGTGGCTTCGCTTCCGTAGTGGTGGGCAGCCAGGTTGAGGAAGAAGACCTCGGTGATGAAGTTCGAGGTTCCATCGGCCTTCTTACTGTAGAATGCATCCGACGTGGCCTGGTCAGCATTGAGCTTGGTCTCGTCACTCATGTCGATTCTAGGCTCCCGGCGCAAATAGTCGATGTCAATCCTGTTGACTTTGGAGTAAGTGGCGTCCATGAAGGGCTCGCAGAGTTGGTCGAGAATGGCGGTAACATTCACCATGAATCCGTCCGACGCCACCTCCTTCGGGTCCACGTGAAGAGCACGTCTCTTGTGGTTGCTGTTCATGATGAACGCAAACCAGTCCAGCATACGGTTTTTGGGCTCAGAACCAGAACGTACAAAGTTGTTGGCAATGGTCGTCAGGTCACCCTGGTGGGTCTTGAGCGTCATCTGAAGTGCGCTCTGCGAGGTTCGAATGGCACCTTGGTCGATTGTCCGTGGGCTCGAAAAGTACGTCTTCGTAACTTCTGGCTGCAAGGGCGATATGCGGAAGAAGGGGCCAAGAATGGTCTGTGTCTCACTCGACACGGCAATCTGCTCCTTCGTCATGTCTGGAGTGGGCGTCACCAGGAAGTTGGGGTGCTGTGTAAGCGCCGCCACGAGGACTTTGTATCTCGAGAAAGTAAGAAGGCAGTTGACGTAGGGCTTGTAATCGTCGTTCATCGACATGGTTGCCAGCTTCCTGCTGAGCTCTACCATCGGGTCTGTGAGAACAGCGCAGAGAGCCTCATCCTCGGCCATGCGCGCAACGATCTCATCGTAGAATTCAAGACAGATACCGTCCTCATTGTCGTGGTGGCGCAACAGGTATGGAACGAGGGTATCGTGACTCGGATTTGGCTCCCGGCTAAAGAGCTCGGGCATTGTCACAGCAAAGACAATGTAGCTCCCGCACAGCCGCTTTGCCTCGTCGAGAAGAGCCAGCTTCTCGGGAGTTGGTAGTCTCAGAGACGACTTGATCTTGACAACCCGTCTGAAGCAGGGTAGCAGGTAGCTGAGGAGGGGTCTGCTGTGCGGCTGGCGACTGGCACCTTCGAGGATCGCGGGGTCCATATTCTGCATGGTCAGCTTTGACGGCGCACCTTCCTGGGCCGTCTCTTCTGCCGTGTTCGGAATGAACTCCTTGACAGCTCTACCGTCGAGCGTTTGCGTCCGGCTCGAGTCCAGTGTGACGCGGAAGATGTCCCCAATGATCTTGTCCGACCAATCCTCGAATGACTCCTCCTTCATGGTGGTGTTGGCCTTCTTGGCCGGGGGTGTTGGTGCTGTGAGGGTTTGTCAGCGAGTCCTTTCCTGATGTGACACTGGCCCTTCTTAATGCAAGGCGCCATCCGCAGTCTTATCGTACCGGCGTCGCGCTCAGCTGTTTTCTTCTTGCCAAGCTGGGGTCCTGAGCTCTGGCGGGTTGGGGTGCTCGATGGAGTCTCCTGCGCAGGTCGCGACGAAGGCGGTGTGTTCTCGTCCTTGGGCGCCGGCGAGGATGATTTGGGCGTGGCCGCGGCACTCGAGGGTTCTGAGCCGGTAGGTGTGCGTGATGGCGAAGAGCCCATCTTGCTCAGCATTGCCAGGCGCTTTTGGCGCATCTTTCCCTGAGAGTTAGCTTCCATGGCAAAGGCATTTCGGAGGGCAGGCGCAGTGATTCCTTACCTGTTCGGCCGGAGGCAAGGTCGGCTCTGGGGATTCGTTGGGATCCATGGTGGGCGTGATCAATGGAACCGTTTGGTTGAGGAATCCGCAGTGGTGGAAGTTGGGTGATGGAGTTAGAGTTTGATAATTATGCGCAGAAGAAGAAGAGCAAGAAAATGCGCATAGAAATAGACTATGCGAAAAAGAAGAATAAGACGATTTCTTGCGGGCGATCGAGCGATCGACAGTCCGGATGGTGATTGTTGAAGTGATGGAGTCTACGACTCGGACGAACCTAGGCAGCGCAGTTGCCAGTACGTAGATTAGGTAGGTTAGGTCGGATGGATAGAGCTTCGGACGGGTACCTAGGTAGGTAACGTAACCAGCCTTATCGATTAGAAATGGCGGAGGGGTCTAGCTTGAGCAGTGCCTATTATCCAGGGCAGGTCCGCCCGTTATTTAGCACCCCCACCTCGCTGGAGATGCCTTATTGTTACAGCAAGCTTTATTACCGTCAGATTGTTCTGTTAAGCTTCCAGTTTTGGATTGTCATCGAGTGTTCGTCGTCCGTTAATATCAGACACATGAATTGGTTGTTCTTATTTAGATATGTATTTACATTCACTTCGGAGGACAATACATGGTGAGGAAATTCTGTGCCACGCAGGCCAACCAGGTAGGTACAGATCATACAGTTTGTAACTTTGGATTGTGTGTTCTTTTTGTTCCTTCTGTTTTACTTTCTATCTTCACTTGAGTCTTTGCCTATTTGTTCCTGTCACCGACGGTACCTGCGCCTGCCTTGCTTAGCAACGACTTCTTGTGCATATAATGTGTTTGTTGGGTGCCAGCCCGACTCTGACGCATCTTACGATCGTCTGAAGCGAGGCCTTCCGTAAGCCAACTCAACTTTCCGATGGAACAGTGCAGAATCCCGGCGATTTCGGATTGGTCATCCAAACAGCAGAAAGTTTGGTCCATAGTTTGGCCATTTGTATGCTCCATCCGATAGTATTCGCCGATCATATGGCTGCTTTGTTGTTCTGATCCAGTAGATGGCAATGGTTATTAAGGTCCAAAATTCGTCTTATTGCAGAAAAGCAATTGCGATTTCTCGATGCAGGTAGTATGACTTGCTCGTGTGGCCTCAGCATCAATCACTGGTAGCTCTTCAAGCAGCAGCGCCAAGCCATGCCGCGAGTGCATATAGATACAGACAACTAATTACTACCAGGCAAGACGTGAGCCGATACGCATCTTCAAAAGCAATTATCAATTCCAGTTCAGTGGATCAGTAAATAGACATACGTCATTGCTGTGATTTGGAACGAGTCGGTGAGGTCGTTGGAAATAGACCCAGCCGTCCTAGCACTAGGTAAGTATACTGGGCAATGCTGGAATGTGATTGGTGAGAAGGCATCTTCTCGAACAAGTCCAGAATACGACATTTGGTACGTCAATAGTGGACTGGCTCATGCACGACGGCACCGCAGAGCCTTCCCATTCGCCCAGCATGCCCATGATAGAAAACGACACGATATATTGAATTCAGCGGGGAGACGGGAGGTTTTCTTGGGTTGAGCAGGCTGAGCACTTCCGGAATAGGTGCTTGATAGCTTAGAGATCTCAAAGGGCTGGGAGGGACTTGTCCGTCTGGAAAACTCTCCCTGTGCCGGCAATGTTCATGATCCATGCCTCAACCCTAGTCAGACTCTTTGGGTATCATGGTGTCCGGCAGGGTCTATAATCGATCATATTGCAAAAGGGTGGGAAGAGAAAGAGAATGGAAGAGCAACAGAAAAAGAAGAAGAAAACAGACACTTGCATTCTAGGCAATAGTTTCACAGAGAAGAAACTCTTCTATGGTCGGTCATATCTTCGCATTCCTCGATGCTGAAATGATTTGCCCCGGCGGCTATTGTACGTCAACACCGGCCATGCATTGCCGATCTGTTCCTGCAGAATATGTAGTTTCTTTTTCTCCCACCCGCGGTTCTCTGTCAGCACAAACATCTGCCTCTTCCCCTGCTCGAGGTGCGCCTCATACCGAGAAAGATGTCTCCCAATCGCCGTCAGCTAAGAGGTCAGAAAATAGATAGGACCGAAGTGAGGAAGAATCTCTGTGGGGTGAGACCCCTCTGGTGGTCACACAGTCGCAACGAGCGGGCCGCTGGAACACCTGGGTGGAACGGGCATCTCTTCCTTGTGCTCATGTTCGCCTACGGGGGAAAATAATTGGTTACCCAGCACGGCTCTCTGCTCCTGCGTCCCCCATAGGCCTATCTTGCGCGGATTCCCGCTTGTGCTTGGCGATCCCACCCCCGGTTCTGTGAGAGGAGATTTGGAAAGAAGATTACCTACTCGTACCTGAGATCTCCCAAGGCTACCTTTCTACCACTTTTTCGCCTCCCAGCGCCCCCAAAAGTACGGCTCGCTGTTGGACGAATAAAAGTAGCCCGGTAGATCTAACCACAATGTGGTGAACTCTTTTTCTGTGGTTGGTGTTCTCTCTCTTTCTCTTCTCCTCAGGCTCGGGCACTTCGGCTCAGTCCTACATCAAGGTAGTGAGAAGTCCGGGTTCAAGACCCAATGACGCTTCGAGAGTCGTTCTTTTCGGGATTTCTCCCCTTTCCCGTATTCTGACTATCGCTCGGCTCTATAGAAATCCGTTCCCGCGTCACGGTCGTTTCCACATGGTGCCGCAAGGGCGACATGACCTTTGCCTTGCCTGTGCGATATCACACAGGGTGTTGTAGAGGTGCATCTCGGTCGTTTATGCACGATCCGCTGTACAAGTAGTCCCAAATGCGGGAGAGGCCAGCATAGAGAAAAGCTTCCGCCGCCTTCTTCAGGACTAGAGAAAAGGGGATCTTACATATTCGTATGCCATCGGCGCTGTTGGAAAGAGAGGTGAGACCCACCCAGCCCGGCGCAGGTTGCCAAGCTTGCTCGGTCACAGGGGGGTTGAGCCGTCGGATATCTGCAGTTCTGCTTCGGTTGATTTCGTGTCACCATATATCTGACCCACCCAGCTCGCTCATCATGCGAGGAGCAAGAGTTCTCATTATCGTCGGTGCCCCGGATACATGCAGGTCGTGTAGGACTTTCACCGTTTTGCCCGCTCGTGGGTCCTGCCTGATTTCCCCTGGCCTCGCCCCTCCGCTCATCGACGCAGGAAGCGCCTCATCATCATCACACATCAAACGCCCCCGCCGTGTGCGGGTGCGGTCACCATGGCAAATCACCGTTCAACTGTGATGTCGAATACCCTGAGCGGTTGCCCATGTACAGTGACTCGCGATGCACAATGTGTATACAGAAGTCGGTCCACCCTGTGCATGGGGGGACGAGGCTCCATCTCACCTGCATCTATACATAGCAACCTCACTCCGCCCCCAGAATGGGGGAGAGGGTTGTCTTTCGATCCAGCCATACGGAGAATTTGCTTGGATTTTCAGCTCACTCACTCGTTTTATTCCTCACCACGTTCCCAGCCGTTTTCTTTTTTTCAGCTGGTAGTCACTGGTCCATGAAACCATTCTTTCTGGGGGGTTCTTCCTTCTCTCGCCTCGTCTCAATTAGACATATGTTTCTGAGTCCAGGGTAATCGTGTAAATCAGTCTCGGAAACATGAAGATTTCCACCAAGAAAAAGACCAAGAAAATGTCACAGTCAAGCGAGAAGATGAGTAATAGGGACGTCTTTGGCTATGACAATGCCGAAGAGTGTTTTCAATCTGTAAGCAGCCTCCGCTCGTTTTGTACCGGCTCTCATATACGCAAATCATCGAAACCCTGTCTATTTATTTTGATCTTGGGCATAAGCTGACGTTGAGAAATCCTAGTGTAGAACCGATTTCACCTCCGCCTTGGGCATACATACATATGAAGACGCAAATATCATCTTGTTAAACCTCTGTCCCAGACTGCGCATTCAACATGGCGTGAGCGAGTTGATGGCGAATCTATATTGCTGCGATTCAAAGCGCTGCGGCCTCAACGTTGGCGGTGATGGCATTGGACAAGATCGTGAGTCTTAGCAGAATCCACTCGCACAGCTCGACGGCACTTGAAGCTCACTCTGCCCATAGCCATGGTGAAGGAGATTATTTCAGAGTGTTCAAAGTAGGTCACCTCATCTACGGAAATCTCGCGTCATCTTCTCTGACCAGATAGTATCGGATACAATGGCATCAAGGACCCGGGTCCTCTAGGGCTGGCTCAATGCGTTGCAGGCGATGGAGATCCATTTGCATCGGTTAAGACTTTTGAAGATGGCCCCGACTCAGCCTTCAGTATAGTAGGGGCACAACCCTCCGGGACGGTATCTGCAACTCCCGAGACAAGTTCATCCAGACCACCAGTCACAAGCACTGAATCGTCTTCTGCCAGCCTGACAACAAAAGCGGCCGTGGATTATCATCCCTCGGACATCTCGAGCGCATCCTCGAATGATCTCAACAACGCCGGCAAGATCGCCGTCGGAATCTGCTCGACGCTCGCGGCACTGGCCCTGGTATTCACTATATGGTGCATACGAAGAAGAAAGCGCAGCGCAAAGGGGTACATCCAGACGCCGCCCATGACCCGGGCCTTCAAGGCCCATTACCAAGAGCCCAGCGAGTCCCACGCGTCCCTGATCTCCATGCCGGCGGCGCCTCCTCCTCCTCCCCTTCCCCTGCCGCCTCCGGCCGCCGCTTTCCCCACGGCGAGGCCGTCGCAGTCCCTGACGCCGCCGATGCGCCTGAGCGACCGCCGGTTCCTCCCGTCCGCGTCCAGTCCCACCTCGGCGCGGTCGTTCTCGGTGCCCCCGTACTCCAGCCAGCCCGACCTGGCCATGCCGGAACAGCCCGCGAACACGAGCAGGACCTCCCCCCCGCACGAAAAGTGCGAGACCATGTCCAGCATCGAGTCCAACTACACGGACGCGCACAACTACCACCACGGCACCGACGCCGCCGCCGTGCCCAGGAGCAGCGTCAGCTCGAGCGGAACCACAAACTCCTCCCGAAAAGTCGTCTCCTTCGTGTCGGGCTGCAGCACCGTGACCATCACCGGCCCCGGGACGCCTCCGCCGCCAGCGCCCCCGCCGCTGTCGACATCGCGGCCTCGCCGCGCCCATGAGACATTGGTTCCTGCTGGGTTGATCACGCCGGCCGGGCCACCGCCGGAACGTGCTCTCCCCGCCGCGCCGCTCCGGTCGCCACCGCAGTCACCTGACCCGCCCGTGTCGCCAGTCTCTCCCCTCTCGCCCGCGTCCCACTCCGCCAAGGCGTTCCAGTCCGTCAGTCCCATACCGTCGGCCGGCGAGATCGGCGTCGCCATCGGGATGGGCCAGGACGGGGCGGGGACAGAACCGAGCGAGCCGGCGCGGGTCCGCGCTCGGGGGAACCGGGGGACGCAGGACAGCGGCTGGGGAGTGTGGATGGGCGGGCCCGGCGACGCCGGAGGAGTAGTCAGACAGGCACACACCGAGGACCAGAGCCAGTCGGCGGACGGTAGGAGGAAAGATCAGGTCGGCGTGGACATCGTCTTGAGAGAGCTGGAGACGGCAAAGACATCGGGCGGCTGTTGAAATGCCCACTAGGGGCAAGTCTTGAGGAATAATATTCCAGTAAACAGGCAAAAAGACTCGGATTCAAAGTCGTGGCTGCATGGCTTGGGCGAAGAAGAGTGTTGACATGCAACTAAACAGGTATCGACGATGCAATAGTTGTTTGCTTGGCCGCTGTTCTACTCACGTCCACAATTGATCTGCTGGCAGATGGAGTTTTATGGAAGTAGGTCCATGTCATATCGCTTAAGTATTCTAAACTATCTGGCGCTCTACAGTTTAGACTCGTATAATCTCATACGCCCTCGCCTTCTCAAGCTCAAGCACCGACATCCAAAAGGCTCTCGACCGTGTCGACGGCGCTCTTTTCGATGGAGATCCACTTGATGCCCAGCTCCTCGGTGGCGCGCGAGTTGTCGTAGCCGTAGACGCCCCCGGCGGGATAGTCTCCGCCCTGGACATCCTCGGTCGGCAGCTTGTCCTTCAGGTCGGGGAAGTTGGCGCGCACGGCGGCGGCGACCTCGCGGTTGTTGAACTTGCCGGCCAGGACGAAGAAGCGTTTGCCGCCGCCGGCCGGGCGCTCGAACGCCTCGACGTGGGCCAGGGCGACGTCGCGCACGTCGACCCAGAAGAAGACGCCCGTCTCCGGGATCCCGGCCGTCCACTTGCCCCGGATCAGGTCGACGAAGCGCTCGTTGGACGTGTTGATGGCCGCGAGCGAGTTGAGGTGGTGCACGACGGGGCCAAAGACGAGCGGCGGGCAGACGGTCGCCAGGTCGAAGTTGGGCTTCTCCTTCTCGACGAACTCCCAAGCCGACTTCTCGGCCAGCGTCTTGGACACGCGGTACGACGTGGGCTTGTGGTCCCCGAGGCCGTCTTCGTACGTGCTGGGGTTCCAGTCCTTCTCGGAGAAGACCGTCTTGGGGTCGGCCAGCTTGGCGTCGGACAGGATGGACGCAAAGGAAGAGGTGATGACGACTCGCTTTACGCCGGGCGCGGACTTCTTGATGGCCTTCAGGATGGACGTTGTGCCAATAATGGCAGGGTCGAGAAGCTCCGTCTTGGGATCAGACCACTTGTAGTGGAAAGGAGATGCCGCTATTTACCACCATCAGTCTGCTGCGCTTCTTCACAAGATACTCGGCTGAGGTCATCGACTTACTGTGCAATACAACCTCCAGGCCGGAGGTCTTGACTACCTCGTCAAAGGCATCTGGCTGGGCAATGTCTGGCACGATGACAACCGAGAGCTTAGCATCGGGGTGTGCACTACGAATCTTGGATGCCTTGTCCTCTGACCGGACTGTTGTCACCACCTCATGACCCCTCTGCAGAAGCAACTCGAGAATGTGTGCTATAGGGAGCAAAAAGTATATCATCAGTATAAAAAGCGCTAGGCTTGCGTTGGCACCAATCACTCACCGGCGATGAAGCCTGATCCGCCTGTCAAGAGAACCTTGGTCATTTTGGTATAGTCAAATATTTCGCGTTTCTTGTGAGATTTAGGTGTGAATTGTATGTCTTCCTTTCGTGTTGATGGAAACTATCGTCAATTGCTCTCTATGCAAAGTCGGGACAATTCCGAATCCGAATTGCTCACAATATCGCAATTATCCTATCATCGTCGCGGGGTCACGACTCCATAGCCGGGATAACGTCATGCGTCTCTCCCCCACTCTTCATCGGCGTTAAGGATGGAGATAGTAGTGCGAGTGTAATCGATACAGTAGTCATGAAAGACCTTTCCATCTTGCTGTCTTCACCACGCACGATTCCACGGCATTGGGCCTTCACCTTTGGACCAAATTTTGGACTTGATCACTGGCATTACATTTTGCCGGTTCGTCACTTCAAGATGGCCGGCGTTGCAAGGGTGAATTCGCTTCGAATGAGTCCATCGTGAAATCAAGCCTCAGTAGGCCCGGAAGCCACACGCTTTGCCAGCAGGGTCCCTCGTCCGAAGCGAGATCGGCCTTGTCGATGGGAGCCTAAAAGCACGAACCCGCGCTGGCGACTAATGTAGAGCCGACTAGGCCAGCTCTAGCAGTTCTCCTATAAACCAGACTACCGGCACATCCGGTAGTCACCCCCGGATCTATAGCTAGCTCTCAGCTGTGTGTTTATAATCCTAAAATTCCCATGTGCAGATCGCTCGCAGCGCTCGCACGGCCGTTGGGCTTGTTGCCTCAGGGCTGTCTTTGCTCACGGACGACAAGACCCTTATGGTTACATTTGGTGGCTGTCACGCCTTTCGGGGCGCGGGTTGAGAGTCAGCGATTCAGGAACAGCTGTTAGTGCGCGCATCACACCCGGCTGCCCTACAGGTCTGTCGAGACTTGCGAAATTAATTGCGAGATTGACCCTGGCTGAGCAGATATCTAGCTCGAATTGGCTTTGACTGGGTCTCGATGCGGCTTACACGGCAGAGAAGATCAAGTATCTGGCCCCTCTGCCCACACGATCTCTTGTTTGGGAAAGGTCACGAACATCAGCCGTTAATCCTCGGTGGGACTGGCGAGAGCCCTATGGAGGCTATGGTAAGCGAGATGCACCGGGTCGACGATGGTGACTTCAGGTAGACCAGCTCTGTTGCGAAGTGGCAGTTCACCGCAGGAAAAAAAAAGCCACCGATAGCCTCTGCACATGTGATGTGCAGTCTGAGCACTCCGAATCTCTTCCCGTCCTCTCTCATCGAGTTCATCGTGATGGTCGATTAGTACTGCCATAGACGATCCCTTTCGCAGATACTGTTCATCATGGGCGTCCGTGGCATGATACTAACCAAGCTTTGAGGATCCCGAGCCTAGAGTTTATCGTGCGACAAGCTCACCCCAGATCAACCAAGCCTTGAGGCTTGGCAGCATGGAAGGCCACCGACATGCGATCTTTCCGGTTTTGTATTGACTTGTTTCTGTTGCAGGCCAAACATCCAGGGTCGAATGTCGTCGTTGAGACTCGGAACCCCTTCCCGAAATCCCATTAACCGGACGTGGTCAAGAGTCCGAAGTGAGGAACATACCAGAGATAAATGGAATAGGTAAAACAAAAGCGTTTCTTTGTACCAAAGTATACATACTATGAAACACTTCCTCACGACGCGAGTCATAGTATAAACCCCATTCGCATATAACAGCTCCATTACTTATTCGTACTGCATTGTATAGGCGACACGCACGAGTCACCCAGCTATGGCAATCTGAGTTAGTTTCATGGAGGATCTCCGCACCAAACTTCCTGTTTGAAACCTATACACGCGGATATACACATCAGCCCCTCCAGATTCAGACAACGCTTCATGGGAATGATTTGTGGCTTACAAGAAACGTCACATGGTGCCCCTGAACTCAACGGAACTGATACCCGATGTGCGTGTTGCTGGCCAGAAATGTATTCCTGAGGCAACTCTAAGTATCTTTGGTCAATGGGAGTAATTCGTACTGGGTATTAAGTTAGGAGAAAGGGAACAAGGGGATGAATAGAGCTAGTCACCAGCATGAATCATTATGACCACCTTGCCAGCAGTGCAGGCTTGCTCGAAGCCCCTTTCAAAAAAATATACAAAGCTATACGGATGCGTTCTCGCGGTAAAATCACTAGTTTCGAGATTCCAGGCATAGAACCAACAGTCAACGCAATTTCTTGTGTCAAATCGCCATTATCTTTGGGAACTGAATGATCGTCATTTTGGAAGAATTATAGAACTACGTATGTAATAAAGTTATTCACGCCTACTCCGAATGACTCGAGATTGGAACCGCACTTGCTTGATTATTTCCATACCCGCTGGGATGCTGTAGTTGACATCTCTTTTTTTTTTTTACATTATATCGAATGTGACCCGCAGCGCAGTTGTCCGACTAGGAACCATATATCGGCTTCAAATTTTCGAGCGAAGGAGAAAAAATCATGAGAAAGCCACGAGTTTGAGCGAGATGTTATGACCAGTGATATGTCTCATACTTTCTGCTGACTTTGTCGTTTTCAAAGTTGGCATACATGTTCACGGCGACGCTGCCCGTCTTAGATCACTTAGTATACGTAGACTGTTCCTTGCGAGGCACGAGGATAGCGTGTGCTGTTTAGTATGCTGTACAGTGATGTCTGTTCTAGTTTGTTCTGCCCCCAAAGCCAAGCGTGTACAGCTTACGCCAAGATGATCGATACCTAGGTAGTCAGTTTACAATACGCCCATCACAATGTCTTGTTCAGCAAGGAACTGATCGACTAGGCGTAATTCTAGTCCGCGTCAAGGAGGCTGAGGAGGCTATGAAGAGATGCAAATACGTATACCTTTCTGAGCTTGCAAGGCGATAGCCGGGAAGGTTTGGGTATGATTTCGATTTATTCATCTCTCGCTTCGACGCTGTCTTGCTCAAGCGGTTATATTTCCCTTGGCTTTCCTAGCATCAATCGAGAGCCCAGAGAGGACTTTTCTGTGCAAGAAATGAGCAGAACGAGAGACATACTAGGAAGAGTTCTCCGATCACGGCATGTCTGCTGCGTACAGCGGCAGTGAGGCACCTTTCGACGGGCTACTTGGGCAGCCCGGTAGTGAGATAACAGTTACTGTGGCGCCAGACTATCGAGCCGTCCGATCCACATGATACGACGAAGTCGTCGCTGTAGTAAGTAGCGTAGGCTTGGTACGCGTACATTTAGTGTTACAAGCAGCGGCTTAGTGAATGCAGCCAAAAAGTGAAAATTCAGCAAGGCGAGCCGAACTATGGCTTGAATTTGGGTATTGTATCGCATCAGTAACAGGCAGGTTTTTTTCAGGGTCTTTTTCGTTGTGACCACAGAGGACAGATGCTCCGGTCTATCCTCCGCTCGGTAGTCAGCAAGTGCACTCGAGACGGTTATCATATTGATTGATTTCATCTGAACTCACCTGGAATTGAGTTTGAACATCCACCAAATATACATTCCATGTCAAACTCAATTCTAGATCCGTCCAAGAAGGAAATTGCCTTTTATGTATACTACAGTCCACGTTCTGTGACCGTTTCGAGAAATAGGATCGGGATGTCGTGACATCAGCAACAAGCTACATTACATATATTTGAGTATTGTCCAGCAACGAAATAATTCTCAAAGCTTTCCCGGCAGCGACGAACACTGAAGAGCAACCATTGTCTGCCAAATCCCACGAAGGTTTAAGCCTGACTCGTGCCATCTGGTATGTCTATCCTTTTTGTTGCGAGAGCCTAACGAGCAACGGTACTCGCGCATGCATACCAGCCAGCCAGAAAGCACGATATCCCTCCCTGACGAAAGTGGAAGGTTTTGGTGAATTGCCATGATTTTATGCGAGAGTTACGACGAGCAAACGAGCTGCCTTGAATGATTGATGCATTGACTTTATTATTACTAGGTACTAGAAGCCTCGAAAATTCCTTTTGATCTGCCTTGCCGTTCGGACCATGTTAGTCAGAGACTATAACCAACGAACAAAATAACAAAAACTATGTCATTACCTATACTGTGCATTCAATTCCAATATCAGCCGCGAACGCACGGTAATATCATACAGTATAAACAAGACTAGAGTCATGAATGCGTGCCTCGGAGGGCGTCCTTGTAAACATCATGTTCAGAGTATCAGCATAAGTCAAGTGGCAACTCCATCACAGTCATGGCATGATATCACCATAAAGAGTCTTGAAGCACACTCGAATGTCATCAGGCTCCTCACCGCACATCCAGGTTTCACAAAAGGCCGCACCCAAAGGGCCCGCCAGTTCCCCTTTGGGGGCGAACTAAGGACGGAACCGGTGAGCGGAAGTGCTCAGTTGGTGCGCTCATCATTACCTATTTACAGCGGTATTGTTTTGCATGGAGAGCAGAATCATTCGAGTCTTCAGGGATATATCGCATCTCTGTCTACTCTTTGGGGGTCCGTAATGAATGCCATTCCCAGCCTGACATTTGCCTCACGCGTCAAGATTGCCGAAGATCACGGGGCAGGTCCCATGTGCTCTGTAAAACAAAACTTCCTGCCTTGACCGACCAAAAGAAAAAAGGCTGAAATGTCAAATCCAGTCTGCAAACTCGAGTAAGGGTCCAAGAAAAGAGCAGGTACAAATGAGCGACTTACTGCATTGTATCGCCCAAGTACCTTGAGAAGCATATGCAGTCCTCTCTGCGGCTGAGTTCATGAATCATTCGGGCTGTCAATATTTTCTTTTATTGTGTTTTATTTGCGCTGCAAACAATAAATAAATAAATAATATTCATGATTGCCACTGAATAGTAGAAAGATTGTTTTTATGACAGCTCACAGCTCACACTTCACCGCCTTCCCTGGCAACACAGGACATGTACAAAGTTCTGATATATCGTGGTTCCCTCGTTTCGATGCTTGCTCTGCACCTTGTAATAAAGGCCCCGGTCGCAGCTCCGGCAGATACAAGAAAAGAGCGGACCAAGGCTCACGTTGCAGCATGAGAGATTCCCTGTTGGCGACGTTGGAAACAATACAAGAAAAACCAAACAATCGTACGTGGGACAAGATCCCATGTTTTACTGCGTTCAGCTGAGAATATCATTCCCAAATTTTGCCGCACATGCTGGGTTTTAGGCACGGCGATCTCCGTGGGGTAGATGAGGCAGCAGCAGCATCCTGGTATTTCATTCAAACATGTCTGTTTCGTTCAACATGTGGCACCGATCGTCTGTCTCATGGGTAAGGTATCACCTTATCTCCTTGCCTAGATACTCCATGCAATCACTTTCTAGCCTTTATTTTCTTTCATTTCCGTTACACATTTTCAGCCCCCAACCCCCTTCCATCCAGAACCAGGCGGGCCAGGTAGCTATGCGAAACAGGCAGGGAAAACACGGCCCAATAGAGGAATATACGACATGTCCCACTGGGTAGGACGAGGTTTTCCTGCCCGATTTGTCGACTGGAGAGAGACTGGTTCACCGGTCTGGGAATTATAGAAACCCGACGATGAGGTTGACCGAAATCACAAAAAAAAAAACTCAAAACGACTCCCGGAAGCGGGTCCCACGATCTGCTGATCTCGTATAAAGAAACGGGACTGCAGATATTGCAGATTGTTGGGGCCAGGCGAAAAGGATTCTTTATGTACTGCAGCCCGTCATCATCACAACAGGACTCACAGGAAAAAGCAAAGCAGATAGGAGACAGGGCGTGGGCTGTATGCGCCAGAGTTTTCTGTCACTTATCACTTTCTGGGCCGTCCATCTCTCCCACGGCGCCAGTTTATTGCTGAATCAGGCAGAGCGACTCCGGATCACAGGGATTAGAACAGACCCACGGCGGCACGAACGAAGGAGAAAAAAAAAAAAAAAAAAGAGGAACAGTAGTAAAATGTTTGTGAAGACCAAAAGGGCAAAAAGAAGAAGAAAACAAATCGACCCGGAAACCACCAGGGACGTTCAAAGAGATATCACATAAATATTGTCAAGATCACATTTTCCCACATCGATGGAAGAACAAAATAGAGTAGCGGCAGCAGCCGCATGTCTCCCCGACCCCGGGCTTGATGCAGGGTGATTCGCTTAGGAAACGAGACATGGTATCCAAAGCGGTAGCAACAGCAGAGATATGTGAGATTCAATGAATCTTGCATCAACATCACCGCCAGATCCGATCCCATCTCTACGTCCCCACGACAAGGATTTTTTTATTTTTTTTTGGGATCACGGCAGCAGCAGGGGAAAAGAAAAAGAGGCGTTCGACTCCGGGCCTTCCGCTGCGGCAGAAGGTTCTATAATATATCACAATTCACTTTCCCACTTCTGCTCTCTCCCCCATTTCTCCCCTCGTCTGTAATATCTCGCCTCGAGCCGGCCACGGTGGAAGGAAATTTTCTGTCGCGTGAAGTTTTTGCTTTTTCCCCCTGGGGTGACTCGTCGCCAACTTCTCGAAAAAGCCTCTTCTGTAGCATTTCTCCCTCGTGAAACCCACCCTCGCCTGCGAGAATCGTTCACGTCAGATTACTTGACAGGAGTTTCAGGCCATCTTGATACGCGCCAGGTGGTCTGATTAGGTTCACCACAGCTGGTACTGTAATCATCGGAGCATCTGCAAAGTCCCGTAGCAAGGGAATGTAGGCAGATTGAATCATGGTCCTGCGGGCCTCATGTGTTGCTCGCAAGCACAACCTTTCAAGGCGACGAATGATAGATCGAAAAAATAAATAAAATAACATCACTCATTCTAAATTGAAAACTCTCGCGTGAGCTTGCAATACCGTCGCCTCCATGCGACCCCGGATGCAATTTTTTCTTCACTCGACATGCCTCTTGGCCGCAGCAGCGGCCATCACCATGTAGTGATACGAATGTGATGGACGCCAAGATCGTGATCATGTATACATGATGGATTCAATCTCTCCGAGCAGCCAATGATAACAGCGTCGGCGTGATAGGCAGCAGTGGGAGCAACAGCAGCATGACTCGGCATATTGTCCTGGCCAGTCGAGTTATTATTCATTATTTACGCATCTCGATGCCACTATCGCAAGTTCTGGAGCAGACCGTCATAAGGGAACTATTACCGTGGATCAACAGAACCCACTCCTTTCCGAGGATACCCTCGATGCCGAGGTGTCCATGCTTTGATCTCTCTCTGTGCCCGTTCTCATGAGTATCCGCAATGTCGGCCGCGAAGGCATTCTAGACTGCTCGCAGCGCATCACACCGCCATGTTTCCGACGATGCCATCACCCTGTTTTCCAAGGACCGACGAGATTGATTGTGGCTTCTTTGTTTTTGTCGTATGGTATAGCCTGCCTTGGAAACTTGGTCCCGCTCACCGGCTCCTTTTGTGCCCAGGAAATACATTCGCTACAACTTACCATGAATTGTGTTGAGCCGCGAATCACCGTTCTTCTCATCCCGTCTAAGTAATAGCTTGCGGGGACCTTCACCCATGCTGGCTATACTAGTCTCGCGCCGTTCCGGCTGCTTTTTGATGCTCCATAAGCACAAGTTGTAAGTATGTCACTGACTATCCGTGACTGGCAAGACTGGATGGGGACAAACCAAGTATTCAGGTCACTAGAATTGCAGCAGGACCATCTTTTGGTCCTAGTTTACACGCCACTCCAGACACTATGGCACGGACAACTTGGCCGGGCTGAATCTGGCTTTGAATGTAGGTAAATGGTCCCTGACGAGGTTGGCAGAGACCAGGGCTCCACACAGATGTACATGCACTATATACGGCCCCTGGCCGCATGGTGGTCTGGTTGAAGAACGGCGTCGAAAGTCCCGAGGAGCGCCGTGTGATTGGACGCGATCAACCAAGAAAGCGCCCGCGCGGGCTGCCAGCGGAACTCTCCTTGAAAATTGATTGATTGCATAGGGCAGATTTAATCAATCTCGTCGATCCGCCTGGGGTCGAGTCATGCAGGGAAGAGAGCTGGTTGGCTCGTTGGCATTTGTCAAAAACGTCGTCAGCCTTGGGGTGCATGAACCATCATGTCACCAGCAGATCTACAACAATCTGGACAATCCGTCACTGAAAGTACCGAACTGCAAACTGCACTATGGACGGAGTATACCTCAATCGAGGAATGTGATGGGCAACGGTCGCCCCCCTTGCCATCGTCTTTTATGACTAGCAAAACAACCGCTGCCGTCGCGGAGAGACAGGTGACATTTGACAAATATCACATGTGGGTAGTCACGTATCTGTATGACGCTCTACACGAAGACTAGCAAGACGTGTAGATCAGTGCTAGTCGGGTCGGTTGAGCAAAGTACCGCTAGTGGGCGATCTGGCCGCCTGGTAAACATGACTTTCAACTTTGTAGGCTTCTCTGGTCCTATTAGTGGGGTCTTTGGGATTCAGTCGACGGAAAACCCATAGTAGGACTGGCCTGGGAAGCTCGTCAGCTGTGGAAGTTCCGGTCCCAGGACTACTTCACATTGGATTGCGGCAGAATATATGGACTGCCGGAGTAAGTTTGACCTTTGATACCGGAGTGGCTTGCTCGGAATCCTACCCTAATACCAAAATGGCTCTTCATCAATCAGCTCCAAAGCCTTCTCGCTTATCTGACCCTGTTGTAGAGCAAAACCTCGGCATAAATCGTTCGATAGCGGATATGCTAGTGCAGTCGGGACCATCTTGTCATTTGTTCGACTGGAGACACCTCGGCTCGCTGATGAACGGTTTCGGAAATAAGTGAGTAGGTAAGGAGTCTGGCCTGGGCACATATGTCATCTCTTGCAGCAATTATTTGGAATTGCACAAGGCTGCCGTAGGTTAGTGCAGAGAGATTTCGCCGATTTCGCCATGGCGGTGGTGGTCGCATAACCTGGCCTAGGCTGGAGACGTCAAACGGACCTGCCACTGGAGCTCACCCTTCTGGCCAGTTATTCTAACGGCCCTCGGACCGTGGCGGTGGACCGGATTCTTCACTGTCTTTTCCATGAACAGGTTGATGTCCGATATGGATTCACACGTGTGTAAGAGTGCCCTTCCGTGCGACATGTCCGACGGGCCATGTGTTGTGTGCCGGTCGATCCGGGATCTCCAACCGTGCCCTTAGATCCGGGGAAGCCAACCTAATTGGCATTGATCAGATATCGAAACCGGACTTTTGTCTGTGCCAACTTCGGAGCTAGTCGGGCCTGAAAATCGACCAAAAGTCAAAACCCTCTTTGGTGGGGATGATAGCAGAGCCAAGAGTCAAGAAGACGTCGTCCATGAGATCTACAATGATCATCGGCATGCGTTGATTCCTATCATGATATCAAATATCTCCAACACCGGATCGCAAAGTACCCATTTGCACTTTGCGGTGTGACCTTGCTGTGGAGTGGGTGTCTGGTCATTTCAAGGGTATCAAAAAACGTCTGAATCCCTCACTAGTCCCAAATACCTGGCCGCCCGAGAATTGTATAGGTAGCTCGGGTCGATACGTATCCACCATACTCTAGAGTAACTATTTGTTATTCGTAAAGCGTTCTGGGCTTGAGCTTACCGACATGACAGCGCTGATTTTCTCGCTAATTTTAGATTGCGAGACTGGTCGCTCATTCGCAACTGGCGCCGAAATTGCTTGCTTTTTTCTTTCTTCGATTGACTCCTGAGTCGGTGGGTTCGCGGGGAAGAAGGCTGTATGACTCGAGAATTCTCACTCCATGATCCTGGATGGGCTTAGCTGGAGCACAGTGAGTTAGTCAAGCCTCCAGCTGAAGCTGTCTTGCGAGATTTGGATTTCCGAAAAATGCGGTCCTGCTGAACCGTTGTTCTAGCTCATGTTTCCGTGCGAGACCCTGTTGGAAGGATTCGTTTCATGTTCTCGAGGATGTTCTCGCTGCCTTGTCGAACATGTTCAGTGTGAAAATTGAGCGTTGTGTACTTTTTCCTGTCGATGCCGTTGTCATATGAGACACTTGCATACAGCCTTAAGATGTCCAAATGCACCCGGTGACATCATCGTGAACAGCAAGCCGTGCCATCGGGTGATCACAACATCGACGCTATCAGTTTGGGGTGTTTCTTATGGGAAGTGCAACATGAACTTGTAGGTGAGGTGATGTTACGGGGTCGGATTAGTTTGCCCATCTCCGCACTAGCAGGAGTACGCCGACGTACCTCTCGAGGTACCTGGAATATTGGCTCAGGTACACAAGACAGTTGCTGCGATCTAGAAGAAACTAGAGGATAGCCGCGTGCCCGGCCGATAAGTAGTCTCAGCCACCAACCATTTTGCCGGTGTCGTTCGTGAGGCCTGCTACAGCCTGTCACTTCAACCCATGCCTTGTCCGAGAAAAAGAAAAGGGTTGAGAGAGTAGAGAGAGAGACTCACCGTCTCGTGTGATTGAACCGTATCATCAGCAGCCCGGTCGATGCATACTACGACTCGTCACATATTCCAGCGGCCAGTATATTGTATAGGCTTGAATGGTTCTTTTCGTACTAATGTCTTGGTATGTATACATTTCTCGTATGGTAGCGTCCAACTAGGGAAGCGATAGACCCAAGTCTGTGGGTAGGAGAGTTTTTGCTTATTGCGGCAGTGGCTCCTACATCAACTGAAACAGAATAAGGGTCAACCTGAAAACGACTAACCTAGGTCTTCCGCCTGCTTTCTCCCATCTCCTGCCGTGTGATTGCTTTAGTGTGGATACATACCACACAGACTCTGGGCCGCGAAATCTCAGGCATGCAACCACGAGCAGGTTGTGACCTCAGTGACATGGGATTCTCACATGGCTGACTCAGCCAAGCACTATCAAATGTGATAAGTCAGCAGTGAGGAGGTACAGACCAAAATGTGCGAACGAGTATTCGATAATGGGAACCAATGCCCGTCTCGGAGATGATTGAAGCACTAGAGTGTCCGATTATCGAAGAACCAAATAGCATTGGACTGCATGACAAGTAACGCGGCAATGGATTCCCAATAGACGCAGACCTTAAGATCGCCGCAGTGGTCCGCCGATTCGGCAGTTGGAAATTCTAGAAACTGTCAGCTCCAGAGCAGCTGCCGTAGTGTTCTGATTCATGATATGGCCTGCTTTTAGAAATAGACTGTACCCGATAGCTGGCAAGCCGGGCTGCTCGCTTAATTATTCTTTAGGTGATAGACTCCGTTAGCCTCGTTCCTGCAGCACATGGCCTATATGATTAGGTGCTGCGGTGCCAGGCACAACGATGGCAGTGGCTTCGATAGAGTTCGGCCCAGCTGCAGTGAATGCTTCCAACGACACTAAGATCAGGTCATGGAATGTTTGCGGGCGTCAACCGTCCCAAGTCCGCGGAGGTGGGTATTCTCACACTCGACAGTTGCTGTTGACCATTCCCAAGTGCCTTTCGGAGCCCTCGAGTTGAGACAAAGAGGACAACCAGAGGTGTCTTGGAATGAGACAGCGACATGAGACCCGTTTGCAAGCCGCAAGCTAGTTGAACTTCCATGCAGGAGTCCCCAGCGGAGGCTATGGAAGCCTATGCTGCTTCAAAGGGACAGCGGTTCGGCACCATTCGGCATGGTGGTTGTCACAAGACCCCTTCCAAACAACTTGCATCATCTGGACGTCGTGTCAGCTAGAAGGAACTTCGAAGCAGAAACGTAGGGCACAGGGCAGAGCAAAGGGCTGTGTCTTACAGAGGACCACCCGGCCCGGCGCCACCATCTCATCTGTAGATGTGACCAAAATTGTGAGCTGCAGTTTTGTGACAGATGTTCCTTGCTCTGGTGGTGAACGCGTTCTTGTGCTCGGCAGGGCCAGAAAGACTGCGACCTGGTTCAAGTCCATACCTAGACTGTATCGTACAAGCAACACGAGTCAGGCTCTGGAGGCCAGTAGAGCTTCAACAACAATTGACCTGATGTTTGATGCCTTGTCATGGGCAGAAGACAGGTGCATCTCCCTCGCTCTCACCTTTCTGCAGGTGGCAGACGGGCGCATCGGAGCATTCGCTCCTTCCCAAGAACTGCTGCTGCGGCAAGTCGTGGCTGCTCTAACCTAGCGCAGTGCGGAAGTGCAGAGCAGCTGGCTAACCTTAGTCAGGTGCTACCGCGGAACAGCTTTGAAGGCGGGCGGCTGGATCCCACATGAAAGGCGGAAGGAGGCTCAGTGCTTCTTGGCTCCTTCTGCGCCATGATCAGCAAGAATACAAACCCCGTCAGATGGGTATACATGTATGTATGAGGATATGAGCTGCATGGGCATAAAAAAACATGACACATAAAACACAGTGCTGCTGATGCATCTGGGTATGCGCTCATCCGGTATGCACGGTGTGCTCCGTTCGGTGGGCAAAAGGGTTTAGGTCATCCATCTGCCGACCGCGAGTTCCGTCCGAACAATGCCCGGTGGCCACGGAGCTCAGGTCGCCGGTAGCAGGACCCCCGGGTTCCGATGATGATGATGATGATGATGATGATGAAAAAAAAAAAAAAAAAAAAACGGCCCATTTCGCCCAATGTCAGAACTGGCAGAACTGGGCCGGCAGATGAAGCTATGCAAGGGGGTGGATGCGTTCGAGATTCTGAAGTGGGATCCTCTGTGGAAACACTATTTGGCTAGCGTGTTGAATATCCAATTTTTTATTTCCCGTTTTCCCTTTTTGCCCCTTCTTCTGTCTTCTCTTGTCGCCGCATCGCATGTACAGAGAATGTGAGTAATTGTCGTCATGCAGGTCACATATGCAGGGGCAAAGTCAGAAATAGTCATAATGTGATATGAGGCAGTAAACAAATGCTACCATTCCCCGTAGTGAGACGATTCGAAGGTGAGATAACTGGGGAGGGAGGACGGAACTTCGAGGAACTCCTTGCCGGCGCACTAGAACGTTGTTGGGGCCATAGAAAATGATTTCGACGTTGCACTGGTTGGCCGGCGGCGTGGCTTCCGGTCAGCCGGAATGTCATGTCACAAAAGCACCTCCCACCCCCGGACAAGCATCACCACCGTTTCGCCAATAGGATGATCGGCAGCCGAACTGAATTGTGGTGACGGAGACGTCGGGAGTCTGTCGACCGCACTCCGGTTCTTGTTGGCCATGAGCTGGTGACCATAATTGTCCATGGTGTCGTAGGAGCACTAGTTTTTAGTGGCCCTGTTTCCACTACCTTAATGATGGCCAGGGAGGGCTGGCTGGCTGGCTGGCTGTGCCTTGTCGATATTGTGTGTATCCGTAATTGTTATTTTTTATATTTTCCATTTCTCCATTTCTCCATTCTGTTCCTATGTAACGGGTAGTATCTTGACCCTTGTCTTGAACATCTCACGTCACACCGATCTTCGAGGCGACCCAAGAGGAAACGCCCACAGTCGAGAACCACCAGAACCACGTAAACGGTGGGAAGAAACATGCAGGTGTAACTCTGAATGTGACGCTACTTGTAACCTTGTGTGCGGAAGCGGAAACACGCTCTCCATAGATCATGTCAAAGAAGAATGAAGATGAATCCGAGTTCCATTCCATTATGGATCCAATGGATACCATGGGTATAATGGGGCAAAACCGGTTGCTGCTCTTCATGCCGCCGCTGAATGAGGGGCGGTATTACTGTAGCAGCAGTGAACCCATGTCAATGTGCGGAAATGGTGATTGTAGAGTTATTGCTAGTGTACGGCTGACGGTACAAGAAGAATTCCATGTAACATTCAGGGAAATATTTCCTAATTCCCTGCTTCCCCACACGAGTGTAAGCGTGCGTTAATAGAGAGAGACCCTGGAAAGCAGCTTAACTTTCAAGCCACTGTAGTAGCCTCACGAGATACCTGGTCGATTGAGGGATTGATTAGCGTTCCATGTTTCACAAAATCTAAATTGCATCACGCGCATGGGAGCGAGCCGGGACCTCGAAGTTCCAACAAGAAAAAAAAGACATGTCGATAACTACGAGGTAGCACATCTACCACTAACGCCGATTCCCCAGGGCTGAAGACGACTATCCACGCGTTTAGTGCCTTCGCTTTATAGTCGTATACTAGGCGCTAAATCGCGACCCTTTATAATCAAACCATCATATAGTCGTCCAAGCACACAAATAGTCTCGCCCTTGTCTTGCGAGCCTTGCCAGCATTTCCCCTTACCTAGTTGTCTTGACGAGTGCTACGAGAACAACTGTTTGGCTTTGACTAACACGTGTGGTGCAGGGTCTGTGGTCCACTTGTTCGCACGGCCAGGAGACCGGGGAATTATACCGTCACATCGCAAGGAGTATATTTCGCAATCCAAGTCGCACCATGCCTGCACCTGGCAGTGTTTCGACCCTTTCACCGGTAGCCACTCTGGCTTTCCATCAAGCTTCGTGTGGCCTGGTGCGTCCAATCATGGCGACGGCCCCCTGGCAACTCGACCCCCAGGTCCCTCTAGGGTAGAGCGCAGGGGGGTATCCTCGACTGAGGCGAACTAGCAGCACTGCGTAAGAATTCCGTACGGATCCTTATTGACATAGTATACCATCATCTCCGTTTTTCTTTGCTGGCAGTTTTGTGTCATCGATCCATTGTTGATGACACGCCGTACAAAAGTACAGAATATGGCATCCATAGCCCTTCTTTGCATCTTCGGACAGGAGGATGCGTGGATGATCGCCGCAAGGGACTGGTAGAACACAGACTGCCGCATGCGACTGCTCGGAGATTTGGTTCACCAAGCAGATGATCCACATCTCGTGTGCGTGATTGACAACTGAACCAAAGTAACCTCAAACCTTGCCGTGACGGTAGATAATGGTTTATAGAGGTAGCCAACGTGACGCGTTTCTGGCTTGCCTGTACTTTCGACAGCACGTCATGGCACCGTAGGCGATGTTGACCCGGGGCATGTTGGTTATTGAGTAGTATCAGCATCGTGAACCCTTGGGATGTACTCTGGGAACTCTGTGCCCTCCTGGGTGTCCTCGGAGCCCAAGAGTTCTGCCGACCTGAGTCATTCGTTAAGCCGAGTAGTTATGTAGCTATGCTCCATGTTCAATCCGCAATCTGGCCGCGAGTCAAACCTGATACTGACAGAAACAGTATAGGGTATGTACAACCATTGTCGAATAGTATTGACTGTGGAATGTACTCAAAAGTCAGGCCATCTTGGCCCAATTGAGTGAAGTGATATGGGGCCTCGTCCTTATTAGTCCTGGCTGTGAGCTGAGGCCGCCGCCACGGCCAGGCCAACAACGGCCTGGTTAGTTCTGTCAGCCACAGCAACAAGCTATGAATAATAGCATAGTCCGACCCATACCCACGCGATGGCGCATGAGCAAGGAAGACAACTATACCTTTACTCCCAGTCTCGCCGGCCGCCTGTGCAATGCCAGCAAGAGCCATTGCCAAGTCGAGCAAAACTCTCAAGATGCGTACCTTTGTCTGTCCTTGCCTTACTGATTTGTATGACTCAAATGAAGCAGAGGCCGGAATAGATCGCTTGCAAATGATGAAAATATTGATCGAAGGGCAAGGCGGGTTTAATGGCACATCTGACTGCCCATCTATGTTATTGCGAACCTCTAGGAAGTCTGTGAAACCAATTCGCGTGCCGCATGTTCCGTCGGGACCGTTTTTAGGGCTCATCCAATTGCCGTATCGAGATGGACGCCGGGTCTAAAAGAGATGGTGAATAGTATATCGATTCATGAGCGTACACAGACGGCCCCGAGGCCTCTGCTCTGGTGGCTACTTCTCTAGTGCCCGCGGCGACCGTAGCTAGCTCAAGCTTATTCAAAGGAAGCGTTGAGTCGAGTCGAAAGGGATCAACCCGGTAGCTCCTGGCAGGCTGGTGATCATCCGCAAAATGGATCTCTGCTCGGGCACGGAAGCTTGCGAGATGAGATCCCCTCAATCCGAGCCTGTGATTGCGGGGGCCGATCACGGGCCCGGAGTCTGTCGTGCACGTCCCTGAAAGTCTGTTGTCGTGAATTGAATTTGCACACGATCCATGAGTGGCATCGTTCAGGTCTCATCTGACTCAGTCTCAGCCACCTTTTCCCGGCAGTCTGGCTCGGCGTAGGTGGCGGACTGTCGGCTGCGCCGCTGGCCGTTTGTACCTGCCGTGTGCAGCTTCGCTAGAATAGCAGATGACACGCAACTTTGGTTGCTTATAGTGCATGCTGAAAGCAGTTCTATAACGTGCAGCAGTTTGGCGTCTGGCAAGCCATCTGGCGATGAACCTGTGGCCCGAGCTCTCTGCAGGCTTTGCTTCAGCTGTCAATCGTGGGGGCCGTTCCGAGGCAGCTTGATCTCACCATTGTTGAAGGTCAATGTTGCCACGGCCTCTACTGTAAGCCGTGCCGCTGCTGCTGCTGCACATCAGTGTCAGAGGCCTCAGAAATGGCAATTTGACGGCCCGCAGACAAGGTCGCCACGAGGATCTACTGGCGAGACGTCTTACCGCGCCGTCAATGTCTGATAGAGGGTGTCACACGTCCGAGCGTTTGAAATAGGGTGGAGGAATAGCAGCAACAACCTCGTTCCTGGAATGACCACCTAAATGATGGGAAGCAGATGCGCTTGTGCCATTAGGCGGAGATGCCCTGAGAAACGCGGCACTTGGGTCAGGTTCCCGTGCATACTGAGATGAATAGGTAGTCTGAAGGGTAGATAGAAGGAGACGTAGCTTGATTGTCTGCTCTCAATTGGCCGAGACTCGCCTCACAGCGTGTCGTAGTATGAGACTGTGATCATATTGACGGGATAGCCTTGTTCAGCGTCGGGATCGACGATGGCAACTGAGAAACGCAGTCGCAAAGGAAAAGGACGTAGTAGCAAGGAAACATGACATGTCGCACAGAGGTTTTTTTGTCATGTGTCAGCCATTATCGGCTGTCGCGCTATCAGGAAATCATGAAATTCTATAGAGCATCGCCAATCAAGATGAACTCCCACTGGAAACCCTTGCCTCCTGAATAGCGAAACGGTGTATAAGTGGAGGCGGAGAGTGTAGTAAGTGCGTGTGGCAAGACGCAGCAGGGTTGCCACGATAGCGTAGCGCACACGGGTGCAAGGCACCAGAGACAACGACGAACTAGTACGCACATTGCAGCGCAGGGCGGTGCTACAGAAGAGGCAGTCAAGAGAGGTTGCATACGTGTGCAGATCGTGGCCTCTCTCTGAAGTGAAGAAGGGGGAAAAAAGCACGGCCCTGAACAAAAGCTGCAGCAGTTTGATCGAAGTCGAAGAGAGCGAATGAAAATATTCCGACCTGGTCTGGTGTGTGTCTCGTGGTTGGCGGGCGGTGTTTCAGAGTTTTTGGTGTCGACTTGGTGCTTCACTACTGCAGTACCTATGTACGCTCGAACTCGAGGCCGACGTGTATGTACGACGGAGACTCTGAAACGGCCAGCCTCGTCGTCGGGGTTGCTGACCGTATAGGCAGCTTGATATTTTGCTCCCCAATAATAGTGCCCACGTTGCCAGCCTCGCGTGCGTTATCAACCGCACGTCCATTTTCACGGTCGCTTAAGGTGCTGCTATTGTAGCAAAGCTGTCGTGGGCTGGGATGTTGTAGTGAGAGCCAAAGTAGCTTCACTGCTCCAGAGGCATACACCGGAGCCCGCCAGGCTAGACAGAAAGCGGGCATGTACACCGTCACTTGCGCATATGTAGCCAATCTGCACATCACCGGCTCCATCGTCGAGCGCCTGCTTTGCGCTGTCCTGCTTGCTTGCTTGCCTGCGCGCTTTATCAGGAATTCTGAATTTATTCCTCGCGTATGGCGATTACCGCATCGAAATCGCAGACTGGCCATCGTCGGCGCATGTGTCTTGGCAGGCGATTAAGGTTGTGCGACCCCTACTGACTGCCCCTCTTCACGATAGCATCAACGGTCGGCCGGCCTACCCCACGTGGAGGTTTTGGTTTGCCCGCGGCCCGTGAAAGGAGGGGCAGTCCGCCGTCGCATGTCGAAAGAGGTGAGGTTGTCGCCGCGATCTGCGTCATGGCTATAAGGAATCTCCGTCGATGAAAGCAGGGTATACCTTTCGAGATGGCGATAAGCTTCGAAGCCTCGAGTCCAAGTCGAGTCTGTGAGTCCTTGGGCGGGATTGACTTGACAGGTTGACAGGTGGAGATGCACACCGCCCATGCTTTCCTCCCCCCCCCAAATGCCCCTTACCGTACCTACCTACCTAACCCCTCCCCCGGTCCCAGAGCAACTAGTATTGGCAATTGCGACCACACATTTCTCGAACGCCGCTTCTGTGAATAATAATATCATTATTCAAGCTAAGCGCGGCGAAATCACAAACTATCACAGGCTCACCTACATAGGCTCAAGTGCTGTTGCCCACCGTGCTGTGTAGTCACATAAAACAATCAATCTGATGTCGATAGCTGCGCTTTCTCAACGCCACTAAACCTCGGGATATGTCATTCTGTTGTCTACTGGCTGGCCGGCTGATACTCAGTACGCTCATGCATTTACCCCCCAATTCTAAACTCAAAAAAGACATGTTCGTGCCACTTAGAGGTATACTCTTGCGAAGATCTCTCTATTGCCGGTGTCAGGTCCGTCGCAAAGAGGAAATGATATGTACCTTGTTAGTCGAAAGGCCGTGCTCTGCAGATAGGTTTGTGTAGTTAGTGCAGAGATTGTGCACCAGCGCCATATACCGTAGCCTACCTAACAGTCAGTCGGCTCAATAGAGATTTCCTCTGCAAAGAAAAATCGAATAGTTGGTTGTTGCCACACCATTGCGGCAAGAGAAATGTATATTCTCCTGGGGCCAGCGGCATCAAGTGATCATCACGCCCTTGACCTAACACGGTCTTTTTAGCTGCTGTATGGAGCGTTCCACCCTGGCTGCCCAGGGTCAAACATGGATGAATTATGGTTATCTGTCCAGGTCACAGACTACATACCCTGCAGATGTTCACCAAGGATGTCTCTGCAAGTCAACTCGTAGTCATCCATGGCTTGAACCATTTTCCTCCTGGGCTCTGCGCTTCTTGCTCGCCGGACAAGGCAACTGGGACGAAGATACTGTCAAGTGGTCTGCCGGCCCATGTTCTTGATAGTGTAGACTTTTCCAGGGGTGCCAGGAGAATGCCGCGCGAGCTACGGCAGTCTCTGCCATGCGAGATCCAAGTATGCGCGCACTTTGACTTTGTGCAAACAGCGGCGCGCAACGAGGAAAACATGGGTATAGTCTTGACGATACTCGGGAGCGCCAGGCGGGCAGGAAAATGGTCTGACCGCCGCCAGAGTTGGAGCGTTACACTGCTGCTGGGCTGCAAGTGACGGCTGGCGAGCCAAAGTATCACCTTGGAGGGAAATATTGATACGTTCGTCTAGTCTAGTCAGAGGACCCCGCCGGCCGATTGGATAAACCGACCCAGCCATTCCCGCCCTTCAGAGCGACGCAAACTCTTCTTTGCGCAGGACAGCGCGCCTAATTCATGAATAAATCAAGAGGCTAGGTTAGTCATCTTATGAACGAGAAGTAGTCCAGATGGCTCGTCACGTAATGGTACTGTAGTCTCATTATAAGAAAAGCAAGTCGACCATAGTGCAATTGGGTAAGCTCAAAAATATAATAGGGCAGGGAAAGGCCAATACTACTGTGTAGACAAAGAACAAGGGTATCAAAAAACTGGTCAGAGCTTTGATGATTCGCACATGGGATCAATGTGGGTGGCTTTCGTTGCGGGGTGAACTCCTCTAGCGACGACGAGAAACAACTCTTGGCCTTGATGACGTCGTACCATTGGCAAAAAATAAGACATCCCCTCGTAGCCAATTTTTTAAGCTTACTTAGCCACTTTTGAGTTTCGACGAGTAAAGTGAGGTTGGCAAAGCAGCACATGTCATAGTAAGTTGCTGCTAGGTTGGATCTGAACAATCTGTCGCCCAAGCCATCCCCAAAAGTCACATCTCTTGCGTCGCCATTCATCCTATTTGGGACTTCACATGGCACAAGCTAAGGCAGCTTCCCGTCAGCGGCACGGGAGAATAATATTTTGGACGAGGACAGGCGGCGTCCCGCCAAAGCTCGCGGAGGCAAACCTGGGTTGTGTTAGTCAAGGATATCAGAATGTATTACACCGGGCGCTACCATAATTGAGCCGCCGTCCTCACGATATTTTCCTGATCTACTTATTATTGCGCTTCGACATTCATCCCACTTTCGTTGGACCAAGGATTGAGCAGCACCACTTACTAGTGACCCAGATAACAATCATTTTCATATGCTCGTTTCTATCTCGTCCGGGTAGCGATCAAGCTGGTCGCTGCAGAAACTGTGGATCATACTGGTCTTGATGCATGAGTTATCTTATCACAGCCGGGCTCGATAACGGCATGTGCCCCCGCCTTCGGTCGCTCTTCCGTGGTGGGGAGAAGGAATCAGTGGGTGAAAGACTAGGTAGGAACATTAGCAGTAGCGACATACTACGGACTATAACGCAGTTCCAGCCAACTGCGTCCAAACTGACGAGCGGATTGCAATATGCAAGTTGGATTTTCACCGAGGAGAATAACTCGTGCAGAATCCAGCCCCCCTGTTGCCCATGTACTCATGTGCCGTCGAGGACAATAGTCCGATGTACTAAGAAGCACGAAGGATGCAGTTCGATTTTACCCCGTTTCCTTGCCGAGCTCCAGGCCCTGACATGTACGTGGGTACTTGCACTATGTATGTACTCAGTCTGTACGTACAATAGCTTCAAATTCGACAGTGGCGCACGTTTTCGGCTAGGCTGGCTAGGTAGTAGACAGGGATTGTCTATACACTCCGAGCCGGATGACCCATGCCCAGTCGCATTTTCAGTTCTACAGGCGCTTCGCAAAATATTTCAGGTCGCTGCTTTGTCGCACAATCACGGGCGCTGCGCACACCAAGGCGCAAGGCACTTGAGGGATGGAGGCTTCTATAGGCTATGGTTGCCCTTTTGCTCCTTTTGATGGCATGCTGCAAGGATGGGAGGAGTTGTCAAGCGACACAAATCGCAAATATAGATTCATCTTGATCATCACAACAGACGGGTATATGGAATCTTAGCATGCGACTATATCATCTGAATTATCAAGAGGGTCGTGGTTGCTGAGCCTGGATGCTAGGTTACCGATAGGTAGGAACGGAGTACGGAGTACTTCGTACGTGTGGTGATTGATAGCACAGATGTTGCTGCTTTGGAGAGAGAAATGGCGATTTGAGCTCTGGGGCTGGTCTAGGCCTCGAGTACAATGTCAACCCTTCGCTATTGGCAGAATCGTGCCGTGCTTGCAGGTCACCCCACAATGCGTTCCGCCTTCAGACCAACTCCGACAGACATACATCTATATGTATATCATATGGCTACGAAAGACAACACGAAGCACACATGGGCTTTGCAGCGGCCGACCGTTGAAGAGCCCAACACCTCTGGCTATAGTTGAAAACTTGGAAAATCAACCAATGCAGTCCGGGCCGTTCTTCTCCCTCACTTGGATGAGTTTGTCTTGTAGGCGACCATTCTGTCCCGTGCCGCATTGCAGCGCGAACGCCTAACATTGTAACCTTCACGCCCAAAGACTTGCAACAGGAATATCCAAATTGCGGGGGAAATACCACCCTGCGTGACAACTATAGAATCTTTAAATCAGGTTCGGGAGACAAAGCCCATGGCTCTGGGTATACCGGGCCAGACCAGCCCTCCTGCTTCAAGTAAAGACCAACATGAGGTGCAGCACATAATCCTCTGTCCCGCGGCCGTTTAACAGGAGCGGCTATAGACCACAGACGTGTCGCTTCTCACTCATCCCGTCCCTTTGCGGTGCCCCGGGAATGACACATATATTGAGTCGACAGTGTTCTTGTAGGTAAGAACCGGTCTCTGCCGCCTCTTGGTGACAACATTCCACTACCTGGCTTGTAGGACAGCTTTGCCGCATACGGACGTTGAAACCTGGGGAAGTGACAGGGGTCCAGAAGGTAGTGACAGGGGGGCCGCCACATACAGTAGTAGTCTTATTAGCATGTCGTGCAGGACCCAGCCCTTATCATTGATCACCCGCCGCACCATATCGTCACCGTCGTTATGTCTTCCTTTAGCAACCGACCGAGATGAGAGGGGATCCCAATTGTGAGTGCAATTTGCAATCGCCCGCTCCCAATGGAGTTTCAATGCGGAGGAGAGGACTTTTGTCATCGCATCTCGTGTCATTGAGCCTCTCAAGGGTGTGATCGGGAATCAATGGCAAGCCGACCATAAGACGGAGAACAGCAATCAATACTCGGTGTGGCTAGGTCATGTAGGTAGTTACTGTAGACAGCCACTGCGACGGACTTGCATGCACTTGGGTTTTCGTGTACAGTCATCGTGCTGCACGGTCCCTCTTTTGCACGTTGGGTCTTCCTGATTGGGCCGAGGACTCGAAGACAAACTTACTGCTACAGACTATTCCATCATCCTCGAACTACCTCAGCTGCATCACAACCCCGACCAACCAAAATGGCATGCACACAATTGCCGGATACAGCGCGCCAAGCAGGCGAGAGAAAGCAAGAATTGATCTTGCCATGCAAAGACCGCATCAGACTCCTGTGACATAGCTGTACGAGCTTGCATAGCTTGTGCATTTCGAAGGGCTCCATCCAGAACGGCATAATAATCGTCCCGCGTTGCATTGATCTCATCTCATGTCGCCCACCTACACCCACCGTGCTCCATGATCGCTCATCGTGCATACCGCCCGCAGGTCAAGTCGTAGAAGTGTGTAGTGTGGCATCTCCTTAAAAGTATGCACAGCCTGAGCGGGCGCGGCGACTGCCCCGTTGGCGGCTTTGATACGCTTTTGCGTCCACGGCCGCGGAGGGGTATGGGCGCACCTTGCCTCTGGACTATATCTTCTCTATCTATTGATGGCGCCGTATTATCGCGAAGTAGGAACTTACCGCCTCAACAAAAACAAAAGGCAAACCGGCCCCCTACGATATACTGGCATCGGAAAACAAGGGTTGCGAGCGAATGTCCGCTCCCGATGCCCGCTGTACCATGGATTCCTCCGCTGGTTCGGCACATGTTATCTTGCGACACGGAGGAGTACTTTCGAGCACGGAACGTGTTAGTGGTATTATAGGGAAATCGTGCGGGAAGCTAAATAGACTATCGATAAGGCATCACAGGCTTGTCCTATGTACGAGTTACTCGATGACATTGCCCGTTCTATACCGTTCCTCTCCGCAGAGACTTGGGCCAATGAGACCTGGGACATATCTCTTCACCCGGCATGCCGACTACTGCCCTCCTCCCCTCCCCTCCCCTCCCGCACCTCCAATGAGATACCCCACGAGGAGCACCGCCAGACTTGGCTGCAGGCTTCGCAACATGCTTGCGTCTAGGTAAGGTGGTGTTGTGGTGTTATGGTGATGCGGAAACTGGTGTTTCAGGCGATTCGGGCAACTGCCTTGGGTGGCGTGTGGCCATATTCGTCTGATCAGTGTCGTAACGTGGTTCGAAAGAGCCCCAGATCCGGCTACGATCCGAACGGGGCACGATTCTTCCTGGAGGTAATCGGGCGTCATAATGAGCTAGCAGGACGGAAAGAAAACAATTCTGTTCTAGAAATCGAGCGGTTGCACGCCTACGTAGTACACCACCGTTCGGGAGAAACAAGTGCTGTCCGTGATATACCAACCCTGGGTTTCAACGGAACCAGCAGCAGCCCGGGACGTCTAGACCCCCCTGGGCACCGGAACATGACTGCTCGTACGTTGAGACGGCCGAGAACGACGTTTCTCGACTGGTTGCGATCTTCTTCCGCATGGAGAGGCTTCCGAGGTCTGAATCAGTCCCGAGGGGAAGCAAGACTTGGTCAACGGGAACGCATGATGCCATCAGGTTCCTCTCGTCATGCCTTTTACCACGCGGAGATGGCCTAGAGACAAGGCCGCCACAGCGCCACCGGTTCATACACCATGAGCTCACTTCACCATGCCTCGGTGTGGCCATTCTCACACCAAGTCTGCTGAAGAGAAAACGTCGCTTACAGGCCAATCTGGCTAGCACCACTGCTACTTCGTGCCTACTGACTATACTGATGACTACCTCCAACAGAAGGACCTCATGGACATGACTGCGATGGCTGAAGTCGGGTCAAGTGGCCCTAGCTTTGCGGCCAAACCAAGGTTGTAAGATGTCGAGCTCAAGGTGTTACCGGTCATGCACCCCGTTCGGGTCTAGGTTCTAGCGCCCTTGAAACATCGGCGCTGCCACTCACCCAGTGAGAGACGACCTCTTTAGGAAAGGACATGAGCCGTAGACCGGAAGCCCCCTTGTCCTTGGCTAGAACTCCTGGCTTCAGGAAGACGGGGGTCTTCGATGACCATGTACTTTGGGTTTTCCCTTGAGGGTGACAAAGTACCCTCTCCCAGGTGGTTTTCTTCCTCGTCGAGGATGTCTCATGCGGCCCTAACCGATAAGCGCAGATCGAGGAGCTTGGCAGTCGCTAGTGCTGGGCTGAGGGAATTGGGGCCTCCAGAGAAAAGTGAAGCATGGGCAAAATGGAGCGAGGTACGAATGGAAGCAGCAGCAGGAGGCTCGTATCGTTTAGTCCGTGGGCTAGGTAATAAGCCAAAGATGCACGCAGCAGAGAGAAAAAGTCCAGCACGAGGTGACTTGTTCGGAAGGGTTTTCTTTCTCCTCGTTCCCCCACAGAATTGGCCTGCAAGCGAGTCGCCTTGTTGAGACTACATGTCCATTCTCCATATTCAAAAATTGCTTGCCAGTGGTAGCGGAGAGCGTTCGTAAGATAACACGTAGGATAAAAAAAAAAAAAAAAAAGGTTTAAGCTGCCTGGGCAAGGCACCCACGATGTGGCCCTGTTCCTGGCTCAAGCTCAGCTCCCTACCTAGAAATTCGGGGAATAAAAATAAAGAAGAGAAGTGGGAATTTTTGGCGGGACTTGGGGGGATGATCGCGCCAGGCACAAGCGCGCTACCGTCACTGATGCAAATCACCTTTATTACATGGTGGGAGACTATTATCCATACTATAATCTGCCGTCACAGCCGACCCGGTAGTTGATGTGTCTCCAAGGGGGCAGGTTTGATTATGGTTCACTTTACTACAACATAACTGACTGCCGAACAAATACTTGGTCGAATTGGCACAGCTGCTAGAATTTCGTTCATCCAGCAAGGAAAACTATAAGAGAAAAAAAAAAAGGGGAACATTGTGGTAGAATATGCAACCTGATGGATCTTGGCGTCGCAGCCGGTGGGAATGGAATTGCAGAGCTCCAGCAAGTGGGCTGTCCAAGGTCGCAACGTTTGAGAGCCGGAAACATTTTCATCTCGTCTCAACATTTCTCGGGCATTGCTGTGCGGGCATTTTCCGCAATTGTGTAATGTTTCCTTCGCGATGCCCATAAGACAGGTCTAGTATTGACCAAACGGCCATGGAACAGAGTAGCGATTGGGTCGTGTAACCAGAAACACTCGGGCAATCAATCCGCGGGGAGACGAAAGACTATCCTCGCTGACAGAAACCCGTGGTTGGTCGCTTTCGTTTCGTCTTCGGCCTCGATTCAACCCCTCCATGGGGCAGGGTCCGGCAAGAGCAACCAACATTCAAACTCATCGCAACTCCAACTGGACTTGCCTGGCCTGGCTGTGTAGTATGTATTGAAGTGTTGAGGAAGGATATACCCAGGGTGCCTTCCTATGTTCAATGCCGGCCCAACTGCCTGCCTGCGTGCCTGCCTGCTTTTCTTCAGAGATGCACATCAGAATATTCAAGGTTGGCTTCAATTACACGCGCTGATACCACTGTCACCCCTCATCTGCTTCTCGTCTTCTCCCCTTCACCCCGCCAGCAGCAGAGGCCTGGCCGACGTGCTATGTAGCAATATGTCGACAGCATGCCATTCTCTCGATCGCATTTCATCACACGCGCACACACCTCTCTTACCTCTACACACACCTTCGAGACATGCGATACTGATGCGAACAAGGGCTCCTCATGCGGGAGGGTGGTGCCCACGCCCACCCTGCAGCAACAGCATGCCAGCATGCACCATGCCAGTTTTTGTTTCCCGCTCTGCGCGCGTCAACTGTAATTATCTCTGCCAAAACCGACTGCGCTCATGAGTCGCCGCCGCAAACTAGATCTACCTGGGAAGTGGTCGGCAGGGAGGCACTTCTCAGAGAGTGTCACTGTTGCTACTCAACTCTGCGCAGGAGACGGCACGCCCCGGTCGAGTCTATGTGTGTCTGGTAAGGTATGTATCTATGTAGAACTCCCCTAGCAGCCAGCGAGCGAGTCCACGCCATGAATGATACCCCCCGCCCCAAGGTTACCTCTCTACCTTTCCATCTCCTTTACAATCTTGATTCTTGAAATTGCAAACTTGACGGAGAATAGGGAAAAAGGGAGACGGGAATAGAGGGACGAGAATTGAAATTCCTGTTACGTGAACAGTGGCTCTCATTTCAGCTGAGTACGACCTATATCGTCGCCTACTATTCCCAATTTTTATTTTGAGCCCGCAAGTCCATACGTATAGCGCCCTGTACAGACCGAGACCTCGACGGGCGCGGGCCCCTTCCGCTTGATTTACCCCAGCCCTCCGAGGCGGAGACTTGGCCACTGCATCGCGGCCTCGGTTTCTCTCATCGGCCGTCACTTTTGGGGGGATTACGAGTTGTAAGAGAGGATGAGAGCAGCCAGCAGCCAGCACCAAATCTCACACGCAATACCCACCCGCAAGCCACGGTGCTGATACCAGAGCCGACCGGGGATGATTTAGCGATTGCCACTCTACCGCAACCTGAACCCGCACGCAGACACTGGCCAGCAAGCGGCGTCTGCCACCCTGGCCCCACTGTTCAGCAAAGGTACAAGCAGCTACTGCAGCGCAGCGGCATCGTCGAGTACATGGCAGAGTACGGCCTGAGGTACGAGCACCAGGCCAGGACCATCTGGCTACCAAGTGTCCCTGTCCCTGCCCGCGTCCATGCCTGTCTTCCCCCGGCACTATTCTCCTTCCCCCATCCTTGCCCGTGGGTCCCTGCGGCATAGGGTCCGCCGCGACAATCGTCGTCCATGTACTGCTATACTGCCGTTATCACACGCAAGGCAGGGTTCAGTCGTCATGTAGCCATGTACCTGAATAGCCTTGTCGAGCTTGTGCTGTCTGCTTTCTGCTCCGACGATGCGCGGGCACATCCGACTTGGGCGACTGAAGTAACCTCTTCGAGGAATACTTGTTCTCGAGCAGCGAAGAAATAATCTCTGGCCCAGGACCATGTGAAGGAGAAAAGCAAGGTCATCCGTCCCAGGTACTCCTCTGGTCACTTACAGATGCTCTCATGGCCCTTGATCTCTCACATTCTGACGGGATCATCTGCGCAACAACAGTCTTATTGAGGCACAACGCCAACGACCGTTGAGAAATTGTCTTTGCTTTGCTCTTTCCCCGTCGACGAGATCTGTCCTGCAAGCACGTAAGTGAGCGTTGGCTTCTTCTTGTCTTACTGTCGTCTGCCTCCACACAATGATCTACGACTCGCGGCACCTGAAGCTTGGCCCTTTCCTGCGCTAATAGACGCTATCTCAGGAACTCACGGACATCAAGCGCAGGCCCAAATAGACAGACCCATCTCAAAGTACATGCGTCTGTACTTCACAGGTGGTGACTTTTGCCCATATTCTTTTTTTCTCTTCTTTTTCCATGGGTCTTATTTTCCTTTGATACTTGACGCTAGCCCAGAATCGATCTTCTCTGCGTCTGCCACGTTCTGACAGGGAGCCCCCTCCAATCTGAGGATCACCGCGGGTCGACTCCTCGTTGTCGAACTGGTCCCCTGTGATCTAGTCACTTTTCGTTCACACACCCGAGCCATGAGCTCGAGGTGCTCAGACGCTCTTTCTTTCCTTTTCCCGCCTTCTGGAACTCCACAATATCCTGCTCTTGCTATACCCACGTAAAGCAAGAAAGTCGCTCCACGCACCTTGCCAGGTACACACCAGCCAGAGGGCGATATCTGATATAGCAACCTGGCGAGGTAGTCCCTCGAATCGGACTTGCATAGAGTTGACAGGCCCTACATGCACCCACGATTATCAACATCCGCAACGTCACCCTACTTAACTGTCGAGAGCGCCACCTCCAGAAACACTTCATCTCAGTCACTCTCGTAGTCCAAAGACCCTTTTTGTTCAAGTCGATTCTTTTATGACGAGAAACAGCCAACATCATCGAGGTCGACACTTTCTCATCCAACCTTCTTCTCATTAGACCTGACCAGCGCAGACGAGTGTTGTATCGCAAGATTAGACCTCGTATAGCCCACTTCAAGCAAGTCTGTCCATGACCGTTGCGAGGAAGGAATATAGTAACTAGGCGTTTCGGGGTCAAAACGTCCAGCTCAACCGCCCAAGTGGACTAAGGTCTCGACAGTTTCTGTGCGCCTTATCGTATCGTCAGCAACCAGATTTGACCAAGGCGGAGAAAACGGATCACCACTTACAGCATCTCATCTCTATCCCCATCACCATTGCCATACTTGACTCCGGAAACTGCCCAGAGTAGTTAAGGTCTAGTCAGTTGGACTTTCCTGTGTCCAAGCGCCTTACAGTCGTCGATCCTCCTATTGCCTACCTTGGCCTAAGTGCGCCGGGTTTCCGAAACCCATCACACGCCGGTTTGCTGGACACTCGAAGTTCGAAACAAAAGGTTGCGCCCTAGGAACATCAAGCCCGTGACCTCAAATCCTTGGACGTCTGGATTTCTCTGGTTCCTTGCAGGACAGTCATCAGCCGCCGTCGCCCTTCCCCCCATTATTAGCTGGTCGATCCAGTCCCTTCGCAACGTTATTCCCAGCTAGGCTCACGAAGGGAAACCTCGAGAGACCCTGGAACCTAGTGCTCGTGCACGGAAGACTTTGTCTCTATCTGTAAGTTAGCACATCCACTATCTCGTTGACTATCATTACCTGTTTGTTCTTGTTTCTGCATCTCCTTCTTGGATATATATCAGCCCACCCTCCGCCACTCACCAGGAACGTCACTCATCAAGTGGCCTTCAGGCAACGCCCGTTTCATATAATACTCACACTTTGCTTGCATCTCCTCTCGTTTCTCTATTTCATTCTTCGCACTTCCGTCGTTGTTGCAACAAGCCCTCCGCACTTAATACCAAAAAGTATTCTTACCAGCCTCATAGCCACTGCCACTGCGCTGGACGCTCACGCGTGTCGTGATCCTGTTACCTTTCGTGGTGCTTTCGACTCGTTGCTGTTCAAGACCGTCGTGGACCAGCAGCACATAGTCTTGTGTGCCAAGCTTGCATTAATCGAATCCGACTTCAATACCTTCCCGCGCAAGGTTCCATCCACGGTGCCTGGCCCCTCGAAGAACCCACAGCACCCTTGCAACCTCATCCATACGACCAGCGACACCTTGTCACACAAAACAAGGGTGATCGACGACACTGAGACGTGCACATAAGTACGGCTCATCCGCACACTCAACTTACCTTCAACTGTATAATCTTCCGAAAAGAACACCAAAACAAAAATCCAACAAGATGGAATTGATGGAACTTGTCGAGAACGAGCCCACGGCTCGCCCATTCCAGTGCGACTGGCAATCGTGTGACAAGGTAACCTACCCAGGAATGGTTCATCACTCTTGTACATGATGCACTAACACCACGATAGAGCTTCAACCGAAAGTCAGACCTGCAAAGACATTACCGCATCCACACAAATGAGAGGCCTTACTCTTGTGCCACGCCCGGATGTGGCAAGAGCTTCATCCAGCGAAGCGCGTTGACAGTTCACATTCGTACTCACACCGGCGAGAAGCCTCACCAGTGCCAGCACATTGGGTGCGGCAAGCGCTTCTCTGATGTAAGTCCAGCTTCGCAGAGGGTATACACAAATGTATCATACTGACTTCGTTTCCAGTCCTCGAGTCTCGCTCGCCACCGAAGAATCCACACTGGAAAGCGTCCATACAAGTGCGCCCACGAAGGTTGCTTGAAGAGTTTCTGCCGTAAGACCACCATGGTGAAGCACCAGCGCCGATCCCACCAACGAGGTATTCACTCATCAGACCTGGACGACTGCACATCAGACTCTGAGAGCGGCGAGTCCCCCACCACACCAAGGATGTCCGCGATCCCCTGGCCACATGTTAGTATGGGTGGTCACCCTGGCATCCACGGCCACTCCATCCACCGAGCAGCATCCTTTGCCGACTTTGGCCACGCCATGAACCAATACAACATGCAACAACACCCGTACGGACATCGCCACAGTGTCTCCAACAGTGCCACTCACGAGTTCCACAGCCAGCCCGTCCAGGAGCACCCCTCGGCGCAGATGCTTCACAGGACCGCCAGCATGCCGCAGCACTCGTACTATGTCACCGAACATGCCAACCCTGGCGTCGCGACGATGAACACTAACCCAGTGCCGGCCTACCACGTTCCTCGACAACACGTCGAGAGGCCAATGATCGAGATTCCATACAACGCAGCAGCCATGACCGGCTCTCTACAAAGCAGCCCGGCGACTTTCTCTCCGGCTTCAGGACGCAGCCCCTCGGTGCACCAGGAAGCTTTCTACACCCACCAGCCGGCACAGCAGGCCACGTACGCCCTTCAGACCACGTCGCCCATTGAGGCTCAACCTCAGGCCATGGTCCACTACGTGCCGCAAATGCAGCAGCCCATCCCGACGACCCAGGCTGCCCCAACTCAGATCCACATCCACGAGCAGTACCAACCGGCACCACAGCAAGAGGAACAGTGGTACAACGGTGTCCCCTACCAGGCGCCTGTTGAAGTTGCCACCATTGGATCGCTGCCATCCTACGGATCGGGTGGCGTCTATGACCCATGGGCCATTAAGGCCGACTTCGAGGACCCTTCGATGCAGCTTCCCAGCGCTCGGCTCGAAAGCATGTAATGTTGCATGCCCAGAGATGGTTGTCCTCATCCTTCATCGCCTCAAGGCCCTCACGAGCCTTTGTACCAATATCTTGTCTTTTTACCCTCATCATTTCTTCAGGAGGATATACCCTTTGGGACCCACAGAACTACCACCTCGATCTTGACAGATTGAGAGATATTGTTTCTCCTCTTTCGGCAATACCGTTCGGCGCCCGCCTACTTCTCGTTCAACACCAAATGACTCTGTTTTTCGCCATCGCCAAAGTGCAGTCACAGCGTCTTCACGTCTTTTCTTCTTTTCTCCCGTCTATTGACTCGCATAATTCATCATATGTGGCGCTCGGCATCCAGAGAGGTTGCTTTCCAGTGTTGCTGCCTCCCGTTATATTTCGAGAAACAAGAGAAACAAAATAATCAAGTCGGCGTTGTTTTGTTGTTGGGTTTTCTCGTTTCGACATGTTCATAATACACTATACCCTGTTGGAACCATTCATACGGAGCGGGAAAACGAGGGTTTTTGACGACAGTGACGACAACCAACCAACCCCATTAATGATGTCCACGATCCTACTCGGGCGCAGGTTGAAAAATAAAGGAGCTACCAGGTTTCAGTCATTGTCAAGGTTGCCAGGGAGCATGACAACTAACTGGGAGGGTGGCGGTTGGACGGGGCTATTCTAGAAAGCCGCCCCTTTTTTTTTCTTGTGTGGATTGTTATCTTGTTGTTTTGTTTTTCATCCGCCTCTTTGTATTTGGCTCTTTCCAGGAGGTCCAATGGTACTTGTTCGGTCCCAAGGCTGTATCTTATTTTCCTTGTATCATGTCGAGGACTTGGATGGGCAGGCAAAAGGAAATGTTGGCCATCTTGAGTGCCAAGTCAGACGGGCAAAAGCGCGGGTTGCATAAAAGTACCTTGCTGCTTTTCCGTCCATGGGAGGTTCTGTAGATATATATGCCGGAGTCGTGGAAGTTGTGGTGAGGAAAGGCAGCCGGAACAAATAACTGTATACTATAGCAACTATTCATATAAGATAAGAAATTTTTAACACAACACAAGTTGTTTTTCAGGTGATATTTTGTGCTTACCGGCCTGCTTTGAGGGATGAGAGTTTGAAAATTTCGAAATCCTTGTCAGGTCGATGGGAGGAACATGAAAAGGAGAAAAACTGAAGACACAACATGTGTGTTACGATGACATCCCAGCTGAGCGTTGCATCCGACGTGTTTAATCAATAGCCAACCATCCCTTGAAAGGTGCGCGTGAGTGATATCATGACCGGAGAAATGAAGAGAAGACGAACAACTGCCGAGGGTCTTTCTGGAGATTGTCCCTTGGGCGGGCTTACGTTTTTGCCACATATGGGTGTTGTATGTCACGAGGGCCAGCGAAAGAAGTTTGCTGACGGGACGAACGGGTTGACTGACGGACAAGTGGGTGGTGTGAGGGAGGCACAGAAGGGGTGTGGGCAGGTAGTGTGTGCGGTTTTGCCCCAAGCAGGAAGGCCGAATAGGAACGAATCTGTCAGTCTTCAAATGTCAAACGGTATGCCCTCATATTGGGAGGGGGACAATATGGGGGAAAGACCCAGTCGGAGCGACTCTGCCCGTTTGCGCGCGAGAGGGGGATCATGGCAGAGGACGCATATGCGTGTCTGATTGTAGGGAAGGAGAAGAGGAAGAGAGAAACAGTGAGATATTCCTGCGCATGAACGGAATGCGCATGTAGCCTGATCGCTTATCTGTTTCTTTCGTTCATTTGGTGTTTGTTGTCAGATGGGCGCGTGGTGCTTGTTGGTTGTAATATGGATTTATCTGCCTGCAGAGCGTCTGACATGACAATGCGCCCGCAGTATGTTGGCCGCCGCGGAAGACCCGATGTATAGTTTCGCGACTCGTCGAAACGGACTCTAGGATTGTGTGTCATGGAGGGATCAGAAAGTCTGGATAAGGAACAGTAAGTTTGGCCCCCACCATTTTGAAAGGATTCCTTCTGAATTTACACTTTGTTCGCTCTTCTCTTCTTTTCTTACCAAACCGTCAATGAGGTCGCAATAGGATGATTCCTCGATCCTCCCGGCTACCCGAGATGTATTTTGAGACCTTTCATTTGGTGGCACGTTCAGAGGGCGGGGCAGAGAAATAGATGTCCCTGATTGACTGGATTATAGCATGACACGGTGTATAGGATGTGCAAACGAGGTGTGTGTGTGTGTGTGTGTCGGCTACCTACTATACGCACCCAACGACAGCTGAAGATGGGTTGTTGGTCCTGCTTCGGCCACGTCACATGCACTAACATGGTGATTTCAATTACCGGCGATTTCATCCGAACTTTCTGTTCGCTCTCAGCGTTGAAGATAGATTGATTGATCTATATATCGCTGCAGTGGAATCCAAAAGAGATGTGTGGAACTCAATCTATGAGGCAGCTGAAGGGCATGAGAATGCACGTGCTGTTGCTGCCGCTGCTGCTGCGATAATGAAACGGCTCTGCTCGCCGATGCGCATACTTGGCTGCATACATTTAATCCCGCACATATCGCAAATGCTGGAGAAGAGATAGAATCGCAATTGCTCCATGTTCTTTGCGTGTGGCATGAGCAGCGAGGTAAAGATGATGATCTTCTTGCTCCATTGATCAGCCCTCTTGCGCCAAGACGAGCCAGGTACAACCACTCTTCTGGCAAAGCATACCTAGTTTTGGAATTCATTCTTCCGATAATCATGTCGAGACCTCTTGCAGGCCTCGAACAACATTGTGTTTATTTTTTTATCTCAGAATCGAATAGCGGGTCTCTTCAATGCTTTGCTGCCCAAGCAGCAGCTGTCGGAATACACAAACCCAATCCGTAGCCCTTGAGCTGTGGATATCATACACGGATTTCGGTTTGATTTGTCCGGCGACTGTATAAACCCTTGAAAAAAAATGACTGCTTGGGGTGATTTGCTTGTTTATTGCTAGACGATAGTTAAGGCAGCTGCGATGATGATATCTGGCGGTGTGAAACTGCAGCTGCGAGGGGCCAAAAGTAACACCGTCGTACCACTGGAAGGAGCGAACGGAGCATTTCTAGATCAAGACATCTTTTGCATTGAAATGTTTTCCATATTCTTCTTCTTCTTGTTGCTTGACATGGCTTCCTCTTGACTAACATCATCCTCCGTCCTCTATGTTTCTGTTCTTCTAAAGTCGCCTCCAAAATCACACGACCTCGATTTCGCAAATGATTTACAACGAACACGTCCATGCCTCTGTACACACTACAGAACGAGTTCATCTCTGGCTTCTGCTCTTCTCAGTCTTGGGTGATGTCGAGTCTTGTCCTGGCTTCTCATCTCTGCTGCCCGTGTCACTGACGCCTGCATAACCCGAGACTCCCATGGCCAACCTCTCTGTCACGGTGAGCTCGCTGGACAGATATGACTCGAGCATGACAGACGAGGTTTTTGCAGCTCTAGTAAGCAGTTAACGCATGGACAGGGCTGATCATGTACTTGATTCAGGTCTGGACGTACCTATTGCTCGACGGCAAATGGCTGTATTGTCCAGGCATAATGGTGATGTACCGAGCTCTCGGCCCAAATCGCAATCGATACGACAAAGGTATGACAAGACTTTCGTCAATGGTGGTACTGACAGCGAATGTGTAGCTTGATTAACGGCCAAATCAACTTTCGACAATTTCTTAGAAGAACTTCTTGATCATTGTGATTGTTTTTATATTCGAATCTACTTTTACAACGCCGACATATATACTAGTTTGCCGACGACCACTCGCGGCCGCGCATATCGGAAACTCCAACTCAGGCAACGTTTTTGCTCGCCGGCGAGGGCAGTGAGCGCCTCAATTGAGCGCACTTTCGCACATGAGCTTTGAAATCGTCGACAATGCATACAAGCGGCATCGGGCTACATGAAAGCGGTACACGCAATTCTGGTGCCGAGGCTCTAAGCAGTCAGCAATGAGCCGCCGCTGCATGCATGATTGGGTTGCCCAGCTGCACGACTACCGCCCACCTTCGTCTTTGAGTGTGTCGCAATCGCTTTGTGCGCATTCGCGCGTTATCTACACCAGCATAAATAGGGCCGGCGGGCATCTTGCAACACTATTGTCCTCGTTCCTGTTCTTTTTTCAATCATCGACTCCAGACCACCAAATAAGAAGCAATGCTCATATTTTCGGTTCTTGATTGAACTTACCAAGAAGCAATCCGTCTTGACAATATCTTCACTGGCTCTCACATCGCGGTCCCATGCGTGATGTACCTTTTGCCAGGCATAAGACGACGGCTTTGATTCTTCGAATTGGTGCCACCAAATCATGCTTGACCATTACCAGTTTACTTTCCGATCTCACTACTATCCTGGAAACGTTCCCGATCATTCTGCATACACATCTTATTTCTCCAAAGCCCAAGAAGAGCATATAGACTGGGAAAGGGCAAAAAAATACATCGCTTCCGAGTGGTGGAATAGAGTTCGTCGCAACCGGGCGTTGGCCGACTCTTCGGTCTTGACGAAGACTCTCCCGGGTGAGTCAGATCGGATTGTACCAGGCCACGCCACGAGTGCGAAAGCTTCCAAGTCCACATTTGGAAGCGAAGTCGATCGAAAGTAAGTCTCCTGTGAAATGTGAGGCAGTGATTCTAGACACTCATCATCATCGGCAGGCGATTTAGGACTGGTGTATCTGACTGCTCGCCCCGTTCACGTCAATCTCTCATCCCTGAACACATCAATCCCGATTGCATCTCAAAAGTCTTCAGGAACTGTATCCAAGATTTCAAATATCTCTCGAACTCAAACAGCCGGCCAAGGAGATATTTCGGCTTCATGGAGAACCGAAACTCAGGCACAACTGCCAAAAAGACCACCGCTCGTCAATCTGACAGAGACGGGCGAAATACTCACTGCCCGGTCGAGTATATCGCCGTAAAGAGACAGGAAGCCGTCGACTCTGTCATGAATACATTCAACATGTGGCTCCACAAACAGCTCTCGGTCATATCTTGTGCCTACGAAGCTGCTGACGGATCCGACTCGGCCCCGAGTGAATCCAGCACTCGCGGCTCCAGCTCTGGCACGTCTGGTGGCTCTTCTGGCCGCGGCCGGACCAAGAGGCAGTTCAACGATAGTGATGAGAAGGACGGAGTCTCCGGCGACGGAGACGATGACAAGCACGGCGACGATCGAGGCGGGAACAAACGTGCTAAGAGGGACATCGCAAAATTATTTGCCTGCCCCTTCTTCCAGCACGACCCGACAATGAAGTACTGCTCCAGGGCATGCACAGGCCCAGGTTGGCCCAGCATACATCGACTCAAGTAAGTCATTCTTTTGCTTTGTGTTTACTCATCGCCAGCCTTTCCACGGCATCGTGTCTGACCAGTCCCAGAGAGCATCTCACTCGGGTTCATCGGCTTGACAAATTTACATGTCCTCGTTGCTGCGACCCAATGGAGGACCAGACAAAACTCAATGATCACCTGCGGTCTGATACACCATGCGTGAAACGGGATGTACCTCGTTCGCGGGGCATTAATGACGCTCAAGAGAAGAAACTCAGGGAGCGCCGAAAGACGACCGGAACCTTGACGGACGAACAGAAGTGGCTTGATATTTACATGATTCTCTTCCCCGAAGCGAACCAAAAGACCTTGCCAAGTCCATGTAAGCCATATCAACCCAGCCTAGTCACGTATGGAGTGGTAGTCAAACTAATATGGCGATAAGACTATACCAGCGCCGATGCCATGACCTCTACCAAGTCGGCGGCGCAGTGGAAGAAGATGAGAAAACATATTGAAGAAGAGTTACCCTCGGCAGTCAGAAAGCGCGTCGAGCACCGGTTCGCCGGAGCCGAAGTAAGCAAGATTCCTTTTTTACTATCCCCTGGATGATACATGTCTCGATGGTCATGTGGACAAGATCAAAGCAGCCCAGGTCTCAAACAGGCCTATAAGAAAGAAGGACATGCACTGATTCGCTCTTCGTTTTTCAGCTCGAGGTGCTACAAGACCTCGGCGACATTGTTCGCGACGAGATCTTTCAGATCTTCCGATGCTTTCCGGGAGGATCCGCACCGGCGACACCGGGTCCGTCATCCCGCTCCGCGACGCCAAAGTCTGCCGAAAGCCTGCCGGAACCCAACGAGCCCGACTTTCTCGGCCTCGAGCCTTTTTGGGGCAATCTCCATACTCCGTTCGATCTGCTCGCAGGCATGCCGGATTGCGACCTGAACGAGCAACTTCGGTTTCCACTCGAGTGCGGCTCGGATTCGGGCTATGCCTCGGGGAGTTCGTTTCTTGCGTCGGGTTCCACTCAGTTCTCGTTCGAGTAGCCAGCTCCTCCTCTGGTTCAACCAGATCGATGACCATCCCATGATTGGGTATTTTCTGGTGTAATTTCTTGCCCGCTGTTTTACCGCCCCCTAGCAGCTTCGCGTGCCAAACAAGAGGCAGTGATAAATATGTCTCTCTACCAGAAGTCACTCTTCGTTGTGGTAGAGTGGTCTGATGTCTCCAATGGATAGTTGTCTGAGCGCACCCCCCCCACATAAACGGGACGTCTGTTCAAACTAGGGCAACGTGAGAGCTATATCAAGCTGATAGGGATTTTGCTCTGTAATTCATTATCGATAAATAAAGAAATATAAAGATTTGATATACGTGTTTGTTGGAACGTCTAACCTTGATGTACCTGCAAATCCTCTTACGACATCCCGGGTAAGGAATCAATGACGCTCTTCTTACCGTCTTGCTCCAAAGGATTTCCAGCTCTGCATCACTTGATTCAACTTCAACAAAAGTTCAAATAGAGAGTGTTTGTGTTTGAGAGAGAAATATATACGTAGTAATAGCGTTACAAACAGTTCGTCTAGCATGGTGGTCATTTATCCCCTCGAGGAAACTATAAAAACAAGAAAAACAGGGTATATCAGAACCGGAATGAGCCCTTCTCAAACGGTACCCTCCACACGCCCACCGACATGTGTCTTTGATAATAATGAACAACTTTAAATCCAACATGATGTCCCCCATGCCCAGAGATTTTTATTTACAATATCCTTTCTTTTGTGCGATGAGAAACATGTATATGCGTCGGTAATCATAACATGGCGCTTTAATCAATGCCCGTCCAGTCTTTGCCCCAGTCGCCACCTTGGCTACCGTCGCCCTCTCCCACGGGATCCCAGTCGCGCTCCAGGTGCCAGGCGTCTTGCGGCTCGATACCCATCTCGATGAGGTTGCAGCCGCGATGTCCCCACTTGTCGGCAAAGACGCGGCGGCCGGCGTCTATCATATTCTTGACGCCTTCTTCGAATCCGTTGGGGTCGCGGTAGAAGGGCTCCCCGAAGCCGCCGCCCTGCTTGGCCTGCCACGTGTTGCGCCAGACGCCCTCGTCGGCCCACTTGGCTTCCATCATGCGCTCGGCAACGGCAACGAGGTGCTGGAAACTCTCTCCCTCCTTCTCGACCCAGGCGCGGACCTCGTACTCCTGCTTCTGCTCAGCCTCAGCCATGGGCCGGTTGGGATCGTGAAACAGCGGGTCGCCGTCGAAACTGGCATGAGCATGCGGCAGTCGGAAGAGGGCGCCAATATCGTCGAGGCGCGAGTTGACGTCAAAGACGAGGCCGGCCTCGCTCTGCGGCTGCCAAAATCCGGCCCAGTGCAGCCGGAGGTACATGTCACAGTCGGAGGAATAAAAAGGGATATGGGTGTCCCAGGCGCCGACTTGGAGGTAGGCGTCGCGCTTGACCAGGGTGAGGTGGTCGTAGGCGAAGAAGTGCGTAGCCCATGCGGGCATGTCGGGTCCATTGAGGTAGCGGAGCAGGCCGACGGCCCTCTCGTAGATGGTGGCGTACGGATCCTGATCGTAGTCATGGTCGCGGTCCTTTTTCTGGACCTCCTCATCCGAGAAGACGATGACGTCCTGGTGACTCCAGAAGAAATTCTCCCAGCCTCGCTGAAGAGCCACGTTAAGATAGTAATTTTGCAGCTGGGCAAAAGAGAGCAACGTTGGCGTCGTGAGTATGTGCACACCGAGCAATTTGAGCTGGGCATGATCTAGGAAGAAGGGGTTCTGCAGTGTGAGCCTCCCGTCCTTGTTGGAGCGGAATGTGCCCGTATTCTCAACGACGAAGATGTCATCTGCAGGCCAGCCGGCGGCGATGTAGCTCGACACACACTGCAGGAGCATTGGCCAGTTTCTCGTGAAGCCGATGAACAGCGGCGTGTGCTCGGGCACGTGCGGGTTGGGCGGCGCGTTGTTTGCAGAGATGGGCGGTGGCCTCTTGTTGACCGTCAACCACGGAAACGGATCCTCAATTGGCGCAAACTGCTCAGGCAGCGGCTTGTACACCTTCCCCCTCGGCAGCGCCTCCTCTGGCGGTGGCGGCAGCTCACCGGCCGCTGCTGGGTCGCCGCCGGCTGGGCCGTTCAGCGCAGCGGCGCCTTGCACGCCGGCCTGGTTGTTGTCGGGGCCATTGGGCCGGGCCAGATGCTCGCGGTCATGGAGCGCTGGGTAGAGGAAGAGGAAGTAAATCAAGACGGCGGCGCAGAGAGCCAGGGCATAGCGTGTGATAAGAGGCCGGGTAGGAACCCGTCTCATGAGATGTTCCGCCTTTGACATTTGGGTTTAAGACACCATGGTCGACGACGTATGCGCCCGTTGTCTCTGATATAGTGGCGGGGGTGAAAGTTTTTGGGAGCTTCAGACGAATTCGACTACCAGTTATTTAGTTGGTCGAAAAAGCACTAGGTAAAGGTAGGCCGGCCGTTTGAAATGACTACCCTGGGTAATAAATATACCAACAGGTAGGTTAATCGTATCAGATAAGGATGACGCGGCGGCTCCCTCAGTTGGCGCAACACCCAGTAAATGAGAACCCAGTCGTTGACCTGGGGTCGGTCTGTATGTATAGCTGCAGTACAGCCACGCGTTATGTCTTTTTCTTTCCTGCCAGAGCTCTCAGCCACTCGTGGGGCGGTATCAGATCAGAAACAAGAGACGAAGGGCAATGCAATCATGCCGACTTCCAGAGCCTGAGCAGAAGGAGAGGAGGAGCTCAAGAGCCTTTTTGCAAGAACAACGGCTCGAGCTCAAGGGTAGCAAAAAGCTTCGATTGGGAAGAAGAAGATGGGATGAAAAGAAGAAGGAAGAGAAGAGCAAAGACCAACGAGTAGAGAGGAAAAGGTGAGATCCTAGCTCCCTACATTAGTCCGAAACGCAGAGCACACACAGCATAGCGCACAGCACGTACAACGTGGTTCCCCTTCCTTGCAAATCCGAAAAAGAAGAGCCTCTCTAAAGTTTTTGTTGCTTAATCGTCTGCATTCTGCGACTTGCTACATACATACAGTGTGCACCTACAGCTGCCTACCTACATACCTGGCAGTAAAGCAGAGCAATCAATACAAGCGAGCGTACAGATTAGCAGGCAACGTGCGACCTTAGCAGCGGTCCTTTATTTTCCAGGGGTGCTGGGTGGGTTTTCCGGTTGGTTCGTTCCTTGTGCCTGCCTTGGCTTTCCCATGTCGATCTGCTCCCCTCCACCTTCATCCAGTAGAGTGCCAAGACGGCAGATGGCCGCTTTTTGGTCGCGAGATGCACGCAAGCAGCTCCTGTACCTGTACGGATCTCTCTAGGCAGCCTGTGAGAGGAGCCCGGGGGGCGCCTGGGGGGGGGCCTGGGGGTGGCCTGCATACCGAGCGGGCGCGCAAGAGAACGAAAAAAAAAAACGCTATCGACGATCCCGAAGATGGAGTCAATCGGGACCAAGAAAAGCTGGGCAATGCTGGATTGATTGATTGACTGATTGATTGCGGCTCCAATTACAGGCTGAAGGAGAGACACCTAACAAGACTAAAACTCCACCTGCCCACTTCAGCAGAGAGCCTCTTCAGAGGCAGAATAGGTGAGTGAAGCCTTCTTGTTCTCGTTTTGACCAGGGGTCAAGGGTTCCGGGAAAGAGTCTGGCTGTTCATTTACATTACCTGTCCCCATTTTTACTTTCTTTCCTTCATCATGTTGTTGCGCCCCAATGTTGGGATGATGCCATGCGAGATGAGATTTGGATCCCACTTACATACATATAGCACTTTGATAACGAGAGTTGTGCTTTACCTAGAGCTTTTGCAGCCGAAAGCTTCAATCCTTGAGCTCTTGGATGTTCTTGCTTTCGCTCTTTGTCTTTTCTTTACTTTGCTCAATTTAAGCTTCTTCCAGTTTGGTAGGATCAAGTGTTCTAGCCCGCACTGGAGTTGTCGGAATAAGCTCTTTCCTAACGTTAGGTCTGGTTTTAGGTTGTTCCTTCCACTTGGCGCCCACATGTGCACAATGCTTAGGCACGTCAGTCAATCTGTGGGATGTCCATGTCACAGCATGTGTGCAACTCTTTTGCAGTTGGGAAGGAAGCACCCGATGCACTATCTATCTAGAGTTTTGATTGTGGTGTGCTGAAAAAGCGAACTGATCTGCACCATCTGTTCTTTTCCCTCACCTGAAAAGTTATGCTCTGCTGCATCCCCCCATTCAGCCTCTGCAGGAAAGAGAGAAGGACGAGAAACCCGAATTCTCGCACCAATCACTGCGGGCGATCTGATGTAGCGATCTGCACTGGATGCGACCGCGAGTGGCCGCCACTCCAATCTGCTTGCTGCGATTCCGACCCCCAATTGCATGATACTTGGGGCGATGGAAGAACAGATTCCCTTTTGCCATACTTTAATGGCAAACTGTCTTTCCCTCTTTCCCCAGTGTATAAAGATACTGCGTATATGTAAGTATAACTGTATATACCTACCTGGCCAGCGGGATTCGCGCGCTAAGGTTAGGATTTCGGATACTATGTCTGAGAGCCTCGTGTGGGTAAAAATAGCTTTAAGCGACGGGATCCTCACATCGTCATTCACCCATCATCCACAATCCCCCCCAAATCCAACTTGAACCACACGGCAGCGTCGCACTCGACCGGTTTTCCTTCCTCTTCTTCACTCTGGGGACACAACAATCAACGAGAGCTCGGGAGAGGGGCCAGCCACAATGGCAGAGCATAATGGCTTTTAGGTTAAGCGAGCCCGTCCGTCTTTCTCTCGCTCGGCTTCGTCCCCCCTTGTCCCCGGGCCCCCGGAGTTCCTGGAGATTGAACTCACCTCTGTTTGCTACGCGCCTACCTAATCCGGATAGCAGAGAGGACTGATTTGGTGGTGGGCAGGCCAGCCACATCTGCAGCACGAAATTTATATTGCTGCAGCCTTTCCTCGCCTAATGTCGGAAGAGAAGACGTCGTATCTCCGACCGTGTTCTTGCTGGCTGCACGTTGCACACTCTCTGCTTCAGTCGCATGTGCTTCTCGTCGTTGGAGGCAAACCCCATCTGGAATCTGTCAAGAGCGCTGCACATGAATTCAATATAAGAAACCTTGTGAGGTGTGTGCTCTGCGATAGGCAATTGATTTCTTCGCGCGTACTCGTCGACGGCTGATGATGGGAAACCTACATGCAAAAAAAACTCGCTTACAGTATCAAACACTCGCCAAGCCTCCACTCGCCCTCGCCCATGGAGGACGCCCCTCCGATGGGGCCCGAAAGAGGCATATCATCAGCACTCGGTCAGAAAACGTGCAAGTCTTCTCGCAGATCTGGAAAGAAGATGAGTAAAACAAAAAAGCAGCCCATGTCGTGTCACGTACATCAAACCCGACACTTTCCTCGGGTAGATTTGCCCGTACATGTAGTCTATATAGTGCAATCATTTCTTGGCTCATTCATAGCTGTTGCTCGAAAATCTAGTAGTAGTTTTTGGATTCTTCATTCATTATAACGCAAATTATGGTACAGTGCAATGGTATAATCCCCTTCGCCCCTATATTTTTATCTTCCCTTTCTTGACGGCTGAGTGAGAACAAAAGAAAGGAAAAGACTGTAAGAAGAATCGGCCAATAACCGGGTGCCACTATCAAATGTACAAGAAGAGGAAAAGAGAAAAAAGAAATGTATCTGGCTGCAAGTCAAATGCAAAACGTGTTTCCCCGAGCCTCGACAACGGTAATCGCACGCGCGTGTCGAAGTCGAGATTACGTGTGGTACGTACGGCAGTGGTATCGGAAAACCAATTAACAAGGAACAGACCTTCTCGAGATCACACCCTCCTTGTGTATCCTGAACACCTATTTGTACATCTCCTTTTTGTAGAAACAGGCTCACATGTCCCAAGTCTCCCCGCAAATGGTATCTCTTTCAAAAAAAAAATAAAAAATAAACAACAACACACTTTCGCACTTTGTCAGATGCGCGTCACTGACTGTCATGAGATGATCGTCTCCCATATTTGGAGTTTTCGTTTTCGTTTTCTTCTTCTTTTTTTCCCTTCTTCCTGTGCGTCACTTATTCCTCCTCAACGCCGCCTATGAAGCCGTTGGGCTTTCCCCTTTTGCTTCCTCCGAGCTTCAATAAGCTCAGTCGTTTTCTGACGCTTCCGAGCCTCGGCGTGCTGTTGTGGACCCCATGATCGGGGCTCTTTTCCGCGACTCCAACACGTTCGCTGCTCTTGGGCGGTGCATCGTGCACCCAGTCTGGTCCACTATTATCCGTGCTTTCGGAATGATTATATCCTTTGGCGCTGATGATGGTCTCGTGCGATGAAGGGCCACGGAAGAAGCTTCTCCTGTTCTCCTTGCCCGTGCTGCGTTGACTTCCTGGGTGACTGCTCGGTGTTGTGTTGGAATCGGCTTCATGGAGTCCTACGACGCCCTCGCCATTCGACTCTCTCGATTCTTTGCGTCGGCCTCCTAGAAAGCTGAGCCGCGTTCCTCGTTGCTTAACCGAGATGGGCTGCACAGCTGCCGCTTCTTCAACAACGCCAGCTCCGGTGACGTAGGCGTTTCCATCAGCCTGCTGCTTGATTGGGGAGCTCTCGTTGACTGGAGAAGCCTTGCGCCATGTTGGTGACGGAATAGATGAGTTGACATCTCGCACAGGCTGAGGAGGGCTGAAGATTTCTATTTCAGGCGCAAACGTTTGCTCAAACACTACTCTGGTCAGCACGATACTTTTTAGTCAATCTGTACGGAACTTACGTGGATACAGATCCTTGTATCCCTTGGAGAGGACTGCATTCTTGCTCAGTGAGAAATTGGTCAAGCATCTCTTGATCATGATGGCATGGTCGACCAGAGCCATTTTGATGGCCGTCTCTTGTTCGTTCAGCTCTGGTTCGAGGCCTTCGTTGTCCTCATCGTCCTCATAATCGAAATCCGGGGTCGGCAGAAGTTGTCGGTAGCATACCACACTGTTCTCGGATTCTGGGTTAATCGAAATGCCAATAGCATCCACGAGTAGCTGGGCAACACCGTCGTCCTCGGACAATCGCTTTTCAACAACGGTCATCTCTTGCGTCTTGCGCACGATACGCTCAATGGCCGTCTCCTTGGCACTGAGCTGAAGCTCTTCAACCTGTACGATCTCGCTACGACGCAAGATGGTCGGGAACGACTCTGCTGTGTGGTACAAGACCTTCTCGGCATAGTGTTCCTGCACTGGACCGGACGTATTGCGCTTCGACGTTACGGAGAACAATTGCGGATGAGCTGACAGGAGGTAGTCACGTATGGCTTGCGGAACCTTGGCGCGCTGGAATACGTGGTGTGTCAGGTCTCGATGAGGGCTCAGCGACGTAACAACCAAGAATTGTCCCTCAACCTCGCTGTCAACGTCGCCAGTAGTCAATACCTGGGCAGCGGGGTATTGCTCCTGCATACGGTCCGTAAAGGCCGAGGTTCTCTCGGTAGGGGAACCTTCGTACACGAACTCCTTGTCACGCAGACTTGGCGGGAAGCCCAAGCCCTTGAAGACAACCTTGAAGTATTTCGGTACCAGCTTGTCGCTCTTGGTGAGTGTCTCATAGATGTTAGCAATGGCGCGTTCCGTTCGTGCAAGCTTGGCAAACTCGAAGACGTTGTTCTCATATTGGTACTGGAGCTCCTTGTAGGCGGCCAGTGCACTACTCCAAGCCTCGCCCTCTTCGAAATGCTTGATCATGTCAAAGTAGATGCGCTCCTTGCGCTCAAACTGGGTTTGCGCCGGGAATGCGGGATCCGACAGGGCACCCGCAATCTTGATGGGGTTCCAGTCGTAGAGCTCGGCGTGCAGACGCAATGCCAATCCGGCCTCGGCGTGGTTTCTAGCATCTGCCTGAAGCCTGGCGAGCTGGTGCACGTATCGAATGAAGATCTCCTCCTTTTGCATGTCGCGCAGGAACTCCATCAGCCTGAGGCGACTGATGAGCTGCGATGCGGCACTGTCACCTTCTCCGCTGTGAACAGCAACAAGGAGGTCCAGGAACTCATCGACGGTGCCAACCAGATCTTGCAGCGCAGCATACAGTGGCTCGCCCTCGACTTGAGCCAGGGGCGCAAAACGCTCAAGCAGTTCTGTGATGAACAGCTTCTGCAGAACGCTCTCGGTGATTTGCTTATCCTTGAAGTAGAAATCCAAGTAGTCGATCATTTCCATCTGAATTGCTGATAGATCCTCGCTCAAGGTCCATTCGCTAACAATCATGGTCTGCAGAACCTCAACGGCCATCTTTCTGAGGCCCTCGTGCACGCTGAGACAGAGCTCAACAATCGGGCCCACGAGTGTAGGCACGTATTGGACCTGGTAGCCTCCCATTTTGTCGAGCCCGTAGCGCGTACGTTCATCGGGAGTGGCTTCCCAGCCAATTGCTTCCCAGGTGCGTCTGAGGAGTTCGGCACCATGCTCTCTGACGTCGCCGGCAATCTTCCAGACCGCTCTGCGCTTCTGCTCGGGGAAGGTCTCGAGGGCCAAGCAGCCATTACTGACCAATTTAAGGAGAGTAGTGAAGAACATTTTCCACAGCTCGGTGTTGAATCCCTCTGCCTCGTCAGGATCGGGCAGGCAGCTGTCCAAGAGGATAGTCGCGAGATACTGCAATGATTTCATCACAGACTTGTGGTGGAAGATGTGAACGCTTAGCCATGTTGACGGGAAGGCCTCGCCCTGCAAAATGCTCATGTGTACTTGCAAAGCGTTGTGCACGTGCGTTGCAACGTCGCCATCAGCCAGCTCTAGTTGCATACCACTCGGTGAGTTGGACAGTGCCGACAAGACAGCTGACAGCTCAATCAGAGCTTCGTCAAACTGAGCGGTCCCATTGATTGCCTTGGTTGGAAAAGGGTAGGACGAGGGGAAGAGAAGAGACAGTCGTGCCTTTGGCTTCAGTTCCGTTTGCTGTATAGCCAAGTACGATTCGAGAATCTTTGGGATGTAGTCCGGGATCTCGGGCCCAAGGTGGTACATCTGGCTCGCAAGGACAGAGCAACACAACCGAACTTGTTCTTTCCACTGGTCCGAGATGGCGTCGGGAGAGCCCCAGTGAGGCGCTATCCAGCGAACGGTGTTGGCACACAGGGCCGAGCGCTGCTCTGGGTTGGAGAACAGGTCGAGCTTCGAGTAGTTGATAATAAGAACCAACTTGTAGAGGACCAATTTGCCTTTGACTGACGCACAAGAGTCCATGAAATCAATGGCAATGTGAAGAATCTCCTCAGTCGTCAGTAGTCCCGTGAGCTCTGGCAACCAGGTATGGAAATGCTGGACTGCTAGTGTCTGACTTCCCACAAGCACTGCCTTTGAGCTGCGCATCATTGCATCCAGTGCCTTAAAAATGGACTGCAGATGACGAGTGAAACCTGGATTGGTGCTGGTAATACCGATGTCGGCTTCCTTGACTTTCTGTTGACCACGCGCATGGGTGATGAACTTGAGTATGTGCCTGACGACTTTGAGGGTGGCTCTCAACTTTCTTGCAGACTCTGGCTCAGTCGGTCTCGACAGCAGGCGGGTGAAAGACCTGACAAGACATGGCGTGGCGAATGGGTAATTGAACTTCTTCTCGGCGTATTGGTCCACGAGAGGAATGAGGTTGAATCTTCGATCGTGAACAATGCCGAGAACGCGTACAAGAGCCATGAATACCAAGTCCTCGTATTCATCATTGTTCTGGTACTCGACCAGGATACCAAAAAGGGCGTCAAGCACATCGCTCAACAACTTGACCACCTCGATCTCGGGCACGAATATTAGCTGCTTCAAGAGATGTGGGATATCTTCCTTAGGTTGGTCCTTCCACCGAAGCAAGCCGAGCACTGTTCTGTCTTGAGAGAAACGGGTGCTGCACAAATATGTCTGCACTCTCAAGGCGGCGAGCGGTCCGACGACATCACTGGGTTCGTTCTTAGTGCCCCATGGCAAGGAGAGATAACCTCCCCTGCCGCTGGGCCCAGCGTGCGGCGTCTGCGTAAACTCGTCTAGCTTATAGAGCAACAGTGTATGCGGGCCGTCTTTCACAAATGCCTGCTGGTCCCACAATGGGATGTAGCTCACGGCAAATGGAGCATTGGGCAGATCTGACAGAGTCATCAACAAGTGACACGTCATCACATCGGAAGGCTCCAGGGAAAGCCGCAGTGTCTGTCTCCAGGGTTCACCTCGCTCGACCGCGAAAGACTTCCAGGTCGTAAGAACCTCGCCATTTGATGATGGAGAGATGCAGTTTTCAATCTTTTCGCCCGAGGGCCGTCGGACTTCCAAACTCAGGACCAAGTTTCCACCATGGACATTGCCCGAGATGGATGTTGCGCTACCTCCAAACCGTGATATGAGGTTCTGTCGCGAGAGCAGAGCCTGGTCCAGGGTAATGTAGATATCAGACCTGGATTTTGTGGGGGCGCCTGAAAAGCCCATCTTGTTCGTTTTCGTGATGCCGGACAATAAAGTCGGAGTGGACTTGATGAGAGCGTCCGCATCGGGGCTGTCGAAGGCTTTGAGCTGCACCTGCAATCGCTCCGCCCTCCTTGACTTCTCGTACTGTCCAGACTTACTATCCAGTAGGTGATTGATCAAGTCGTCCCAGTCGTCACCATGCTCTGCCTTCTCCGGTGTGAATTTTGTCGATGGCGACCATATCGTCATAACGTGTTCGCTCTCGTCGGGCTGCTTCATGATGTGGTTCAGTTTCAAGACCCCCATGCCCACCATGCGATCTGCCACCATGTTGACCGACTGAGAGCCTTCTGCCGACACGGACGCGGTCCTAGAGTTTGCCGTGCCAGGGGGCAAGCTGCCGTCTCTGCTCTCCTGGACGTCGGTATTCGGCCTCTCTTCTGGCTGTTCGGACAGAGAATCGAGTTTCGTTCCACCCCTAGAGAACGCTGACCTTGTCGAACCCCACACCATGCTCCTCCGAGAAGACTTGGATCCGCTCGACGAGACTGGTGTCTTTTCCTTAGAGAACCCCGACATGGCCTGAGCGACTGTTCCGGATCGTGATGGTGGCTTTCCAACAACTACTTGTTGAGGCGCACGAACTTTGACGACAAGGTAAAGTTCAGAGTCGGCGGCAGGCAGGTCACCGATCTCGCTAGATGCCAGATCGGCGAAAAGGGTACGCATCTGAGCGTTACGTGCCATGTGTCCCATTGTACCACCAGCCGGCACGTCGATTATGTAGCTTTCCGAGAGAGCGACCGGGAAACCTCCGATGGGTTTGTTCACGAGGTAAACAACCAGGGTCGTAGCTTCATTCGACGAGCCAGCAAAACTCCTAACGTCGACAAGAAGATGATGCAGAGCCGTGAGCTCCACGTTTGGTTGTGGCGGTTCGTCTAGAAGGCTCATGACTGACTGCAATTTGGTGATCTCGACAACCGAGTCGTCGCCCGTCAGAACCCTTCCACGTTGACTCGGATCGCGTACTATGACCTCTCCCCCACACAGCTTGTTGCCCTTGACCAGGTCCCACACGGTTTTCTCGCGTAATGCATTGTACTCGTGCGAAGTCAGCACATTATGCAGAAATTGTCTCCGCGACAGGTCCAGAGTATTAATCAGTTGTGAGACCTTCTCTAGTTTGGTATATTGGCGGGTGAGGAGGAGCTCATGCAGATTCGTCGAGTGCCATTCGCGCAGGCACGATGCTATTTCGTCTATTAGCGGCTCCGATATAGATGTTGGCGTCTCGTCGCCAATCTTGAGCATCGGCACTGGAGCGGGCGGCTTGGGTTCGCCAGGTTCCCGGGTAGCCGGTATCGAGAGTCCAACAGGGGTGCCGCGTTGGGAAAGGGGACTCATTGGTGACGAAGACAGGCCAGCATTATTCTTAGACTTGCTAGACATTGACTTCGTTCGTTTCTTCTCGATGCTGGCCACTCCACTCTTACCCGAATCGCTGCCGAAGCGCGCGGCCTCGTCCTCACCCACGTAGCTGGCATTGTCGTCGGATGAAGCCTCGTCACTCTCGCCCAGGACCTCGCGAATCTCGACACAGCTGCGCGGAAATATGCCGGAGAAGACGCGTGCCTCCAGTGTCTGGCCTTTGGACGAGGTCAGGCCAGCCAGCAGCGAGGGAGGGGCTAGCAGATATCCGCGAAGCCATTGGCCGTCGGGAGTCTCTTCGATGATGTAGAGGTCATCGCCAATCTCGAGAGGGAGCTCATTGTCGGCTTGAGTGTTGAAGGGATAGGTCGCAACGGCGAACGCAATGCGCGGCAGCGGCTGCCACGGCATTGGATCGGATTGACGAGGTTGTCGGTCGCGCCGAAGCTCCAGGCGCGATCGATCGCATAAAGAAGTTGTTGTGTTTGTCGGTAGCTAGGCAAATGCCAGACTGCGCCGCCTAGAAATCGGCCTCGGTATGGTAGGCGAAGAAGAGGAAGAGAGAATATATTGAGGGCGGCACCGAATTGAAAAACGCGGAAGGATCGAGTGGCGTTTCAGCGCAGGAAACTTGAACCAGGGTTGTGCGATGAAGGCGTCCGCAACTTCTGTACTACGTTGACCTTGTATATCGTCGCGGTTCGGTTTCGTGTCAGGTCGTGTCGTTGCTCGTGGGGTTGCAACAAAAAAAGAACTGCCTAGCTGGCGAGGAGAAAAAAAAAGAAGTTGTCGTCGAATGTGTAGGTCAAACCAAACGGAATGACGGAATGATCCCTCGCAAGGGATGGAACGAGTGGACGTGGAGCAATCGGGGATTGCTCGTCTGGAAAATTAATAGTAGGTCATAGGGAGAGGAAGAACGAATAGAAGAAAAAGAAGACGGCGGGGTATCGGAATGCAGAGGTATGCTAAAGGCCTTTCCTCTCTCTCGAGACAAGGAGGTGCAAAATACGATGCCGAGCTTCGATTGCAAGAGAGTGACAATTGCACCAAAAAGTCACGACAAACACACAAAACCTAGGCAAGGTAGGCACTGGGCAAAGATACCAGGTCTGTCTGTCTGTCTGTCTAGACAAGGTAGATCGCGCGCTCGGTTGCAAACAGACACATGGAACGTCTGTCTAGAGTTAGTAGCTGGGTCCAACATGAATACCCGGAGCGAGTGCCATAGTTGGGGACAAGGGTGTTCCTAGGTGGGCAGATGGGGGGCACACCTATGTACCTTAAGGTAGGTACTAGGACCTCAGACCGAATGGAGTCAAGGGCAAATTGATGTATGTTTGGAGTCTCCACGAGCTATTGGGCCGTGTGGCTGCGACGAATTGGTGCCTGTCGGTCCCCTGAGGAGATTTGAACTACATACACTGCAAATCCAACCAACCAAGACTACCAATTCGACGACTGGTTATTTTCTAATGATGATTATTCTCGCCGGCTCTCATCCCCCTAACTGTGGAAGCCTGGATCGTGAGGTGGCCTGACTGTCAACACCGCGGCTCCAACTCTTCAGCCTCCCTTCTCGGTCCTCAGATCCATAGCTGCTCAAATCGATCGAGAATCAAAATCCAGAAAAAAACATACAAACAATTCCATCCAACCATCCTCATTCAACCCCTAAAATGATCCAGCTCGGGGTCGGTGCGCACGGGGCACGGAATGCGGATTGCCTAAGAAGAAAAGAAGAAAGTATCTCGGCCACTACTACAGTTGGGCACGACTCCTGCATCTTGTCTCCAACGCTTTTTCTTCTTGTGGCTTTTTGGGCGTTGAGAAGCCAGCGGCGCATCATGCAAGCACTTACACCTACAGACAGACACAAGACTCTGCGTGTCGCAAATGCTCAAAAGGTACCTTCAGCAAACAAGAGACGGGATTGCTACCCTAGGGATCTACCAAGAAGAAGCCCCAGTAGGTACGGCACTGCTCACTGTCTATAAACAGATATCAAACATACCTACAATTAGGTTAGATAGGTAGACCATGACAACGTGCATTAGGCAATTTGGTGCTGCCGATCGCAGATTGCTTTCATCAAGCCTATTTCTCTGCCACTTGCTTGAGTTCCAGGTCCCCGGTTTGAGAGGAAAATTCCAAAAACGTTCAACGTGCCATCCAGCAGAGAACAAAACAGTGTAAGGTGGTACACGCTTTGCTGTGCAACATGGAATCCGTTAAGCCACGTTCACTGGGACATGTCTCGGGGCCGGGCCTGGCTTCCCCGGCCGCCGCATCTCAGATTCCTGCCATTCTTTCCCACCTTTGGACGATCCCAGATCTCCAGTTCAGTCAAGCCACCCTTTTTTTTTTCTCGTCCTTGCTTCACCATCGTCCGATTGTTGACCTGTCTAGACTTTACCCCTGCAGTTCGAAAGAGGGACAAAGTACGGTTGCAAGGTTTTCGTTCTCCATCCGACAAATGCGGGAGACTCGAACAACGATGATTGATTCTCTGAGCAAGCAACAAAAACAACAACACATGCTACCAAGACGCCCAAGAAATCAACCCCACCTGAGCCGGAAGGAAGCCCTGCGTCTATGCTTAATGCCCGCTGCATCTTATCCAATTGGCCCCGGTTTGGGCCTACATGGAGCGCGTTCCTGCATAGGCGTGGACGCTGAGAAGGGGAATTCCATAATGTAAATCCAGGCACGTCTGTTGAACCCATCGGCAACAATCCCACTTCGCTGGATTTCACCAGTCAGGTATCACATTCTCGATTTTGAAAAAAAAAAAAAAAAAAATCTCGCCAAGCAGACATTGTTTAGCAGGCTCGTTTATACTTTCATTAGGCCATATTAGACCTATGATTTATCTAGTATCGAGCGACGCTAGAAAAAAGGGTCCCTGATCGCACGCGCACGCCCACCTAGCGCCGCGCCCCTTGTCAACAATAGCGTGCTGATCCGGTCCTCACGGTAGCCGGTACCAGGTGTAGCTGCTCGGCCTTCTGTTCCAATGGTCTTGAGATCGAATTTGGCTTCTAATTTCTCTCCGCCGAATTGCCAACCCCCTATTTCGGTTCCTTCTACATCTGAGCTTCTAGTGTCTTTCCACGGAGAAAAAAAAAGGAAAACAGCGTCTACAGTAGTTAGTGACTCTGCTAAAATAGCCACTGGTGTCAATGGGAGCGTCAAAGTGCCACAACGGCTGCATAGTACGGCATGCATAACAGAATATAATAAAAAGGGTAGCCTCATGGGACTCAGAAGTTATCGACTACCTGCGTTCGTGGAAGCAAATAGTCCAGGTCGACGGTTGTAACTAGCAACCCATGTTGAGTTTTGAGGCTGAAAAAGGTTCGCCAACGACTAGGCTAGAGCAGCATCCCTCCCGTGTCTCTCCCTAACGACCCGTTGCGTCGTCTCGTCGCGGGTGTCAAATGTCTCTGCTTGAAACTGGACCGAAAGAAACAATGGGTATGGCGTCTAGACTGCCTATGCATGTCACGCATCGTACATGCTTGCCTGCCCATCTCTTTCTTCTCACATGTCGAGCAAAAGACTTGGGTTCAACCGACAGACTGACGCTCTCCTGTATGATGTATTGATGCTAATAGTACTGCAGCGATGCTGATATCTAACAAATAAAAGAAACTGTTTGTCTCCAGGAAGCTATCCAACCACTATCCAAACCGTTGTCCTGTTTTGCGAGTTGCAGTGTCTTCCAGCTGCGTCACGAATGTCCCTGCGACAACAAAACTTTGGCCGATGCTGTCTCAGAGCTCTCCTATAGACAACTCTGCCGTCCCGTTACCAGCCCCCTCGTCGCCGTGGAGTTTCTCAAACGCTGCCTGGTATGCAAATACAAAGTTCAGTATCAACGCGATCATCAATGCAACACTGACAAACATGGGCCCAATCATATTGTCGAAGTCTTTGCCACTGCGCTCGATGATCATGCTCTGCCGCTTCTGGAACATGATGTAGCCCCAGAGCCCAGCCGCGGCTGCGATGGCCACATAGGCGATACCCATGCACTCTGCCAAAAAGTTCTTGCCTGCAGCAGTGTACAGACCGACGGCAAGAGTGCCAAGAAGCACCGAGATGTGTTGCCACTTCAAGAAAGTACGCTCGTTGGCAAGCCAGACCTTGGGCTCGACCTTGAGCTCGCCCTCATTCTTGATCCAGGCCGTGGGTTCAATGACACCCTCTGGCAGTTTGACGCGCTCACGGCGAAGGCGGGCATAGCTGCCAATGGAGAAACTCGGCAGAATCTTGCCAAGCGTCCCGTAGCTCTGGCGCTCATTCTCCTCGCCATCTGGGTGGTCATCCTCGTCTGCCTGATCGTTGGCGGGAGGAGCAAGCTGGTCGCGTCCTTGAGAAGCGTGATCTTCAGCTTGAACCCGTTGTGCCAGGTACGACTGGCCGACTGGCGAGCTTGTTGCCGGCTTGTATGATCCCGCGGCCGCCGCCGCTTTGTAAGAGGCGGACCCTTTACCCAGAAAGCTGCCGACAACTTGGGCGTCTTCTGCGCGGCGTGCTTTTCTCTGCTCTTCCTCGTCAAACGCCTGCTTGGGACTCTTGCGAATGTCCCTCTCAAGGTCACTGAGCCAGAAAGGCAAATTGTTGACGTAGTCCTCAAACAGGGAAGCTACACCATGGACGAACTTGGAAAAGCGCGGCGCCGAGTGAACGAGGTGCGATCCTATCAGGTCCTCGACCCAAGCCGGCTTCCGTCTGTTGGCGTCCTCCTTGACCTTGATCTCGAGCAGTGCGTAGGGGAACTTGGCAACTTCACTCTGGTTGATGTTCTTGAAAGGGTATGCCATGTTGCTGTCGTCGATATCCCGTCGGTGCCAGCTACTTGGGTCGCGGCAGGGTCTGTCACGATCGAGGGTGTCCTCACGGATGAAGGCAATGTCGGAATCGATGGAGATCCTGACGCGATCATCTGCCGGCTTCTGGAAGGCGGTGCGAGTGTATACTGCTCGAAGAACGGGCTCCAGCTTGTTCTTGGTGATAAAGTCCTGGATCTCAGCAGCAGTAGTCTTGAACGAGTCGATCTTCTCAGGCTGCTGTCCTTGTCTTTCCATTTTTTGTACAGTCTTCTCCATCTTGTAATCGCCATCAAGAAACTGCTTGACATACTTGTCCTTGATCGAAATCTTCTTCTCCTCACTCGTACCATTCTCATAGATGATCTTCTGTTCCAAGAAGATGTCGGGCTTTTTACTGAGCTGACCATACCAGCGCAGGCGCAGCGAAGACGCGTCCACTTGGTGCTCAACCTTGCGCATATATAGGTCGAACTTGGAGTTGTCCAGGTAGAGTGACGTAATGGAGGGGTCTTCGTTCCCGTCCAACTCCTTGGCGGCCGAATCGCTGTAAACGAGGGCTGGGAGGCGACGCAGGATATATGTCTTGACCTCGAGCAGGTTGTCCTGGTGTACCCAGACTAGAATTCTCGTTAATAACAAACGATGCAAGACAAGTCGGGCGTGGTGACCACTTACATTTGTGCGCGGTATACCTCTCCCCGTTCTTCACTTCCTCCTGGTGTTCCAAGTCCGGTGGCTGCATTTGTTCGCCTCCGGACTCGAGGTGAGAGTCAATGATGTAGTAAATGGTCGAGAGCTTCTTCAGCAGCGGAGAGTATTCCTTCTCAGCATTGAGACCGCGCTCAGACAGGCGCAGCTTCATCAGCGGGCGAACCTTGTACCTGTCGCCGCGCTTGCGGTCGTGCTTCTTGACAATCTTGAGGAAGCCCGTGTAGTTGACGCTGCTGTACTTCTTCAGCTGCTCGATCTCATTCGTGATGGTGTCGATCTCGGCCTTGAGGTCTTTGAGAGGCTGGGTGGCGACATTGCTCTTGGCCTTGTCGTCGCCCGGAGCGAGCTCCTTCAGCTTGTCAAAGGCCTCATCGATGCGCTGCTGGAAGCTCTGGACGGTCTCTTGCTGGAAAGTGCAGACCTTTTCGAGCTGGACGTTGAAGATCTCGTCGCTGAACTTGGTTTCGTCCTCCTCGGTCCATGGAGTGTCGTCGTCCCGGTTGTCTTCCCTCAGGAGACTCTTCAGTTTAGAGTAGTCGATGTACTTGTCCTTCCACGGGCCGTAGGTGGCCTCACGAAGAGTCTTGCCGAAACGCATCGCGGCGACGGTGCAACAGAGCCAATTGACAGCAGCAAGTCCTCTGGGAGTAGGTAGATGAAGCGCAGGCGAGACTCGCAAACAACAAGATCTCACGATAATATCCGAACGCTCTTTCTCAATCGCCCTGCTCGCTGCTGCGACTGTTGTTGTGATGTTTATCAAGGCAAGCCTCACTTCCCATCCATGGCCAAAGGAAGTTTCCCAGCTCATGTCAACACTCGTCACCGTAGCTGCCCGCACACCCCACTTGCTAGCTAGCACGCCCCACCCATCGGTCGGCCCTGTTCCAGGCAAGACGCAGGAGGCTAGGCTGAAGATGGCGTAGCCCAGCTCACCTCAGCTATATGTTGTTGAATTGGCCAATCTCCGTCTACTGCTGTGCAACGTGCCACAGACAGCCTGTAGGCCTAGCAGGGCCTGGAGCAGGTCAACATATGATGGAAAACTCCATAGACGTGCAGAGGCGGAAAAAATTGTAACAAGAATCCACGTTCGGATGCAGCAAGGATAGATACAAACCCGTCGGCAAAACTCGCAGAGACGTAGTCCAGCAAGGACCAAGAGCAAGTAAAGGCACTGTCAAACGGGACAAATCAAGTCTCGTCACAGGAAAATACTCGTATCTACACAGATGTAGTACTCTGCAAATCAGATACCACCTAGGCAGTTTCGGACTTGACTACTAATACGATTGAGACTTATACAATATTCTGCATTTCCTATAACCTTGACAACCTTGGTCACAAGATCTGATAGGCTTTATCTGCGGAAGTGGATTATGACGCACTTTGTAGACAGAAAATAATACATCTGACCTGCGAAGTGGGCAGTTACATTCGAATAAGAGGTGAGCATATTGCATATGATCTGTAGTCTCAACGGTACCAAGTCAAGCTGTAGACTTGGCATTCGATTGATGTGAATGGGTAACGTAGTCAAAGCTCACAGTTATGGACACGAGACTCTGGTAAACACAGAAAACTACCACAGAATATCCTTGAATCAAACAATGGGGATGAAAAGGAAAGTACGCATCACTAGAGGCAGACTTACTGCCCAGACATATTCAAATCTCCTCACATTCCCTGGAACGCCTGACTTCACTGGCTGCTCTTTCCAAGCGGGCTCCTCGGGCTAGCTGGACTTTCCAAATGTCATCGAAATTATTTATTGGCATCGGAGCCATGTAGTGGCGTCAAGAAGATGCTCATAGCTCCTTCTCTACGGTCATGACAAGCCATTACCTTTGGTGGCTGAGAGGACGATGACGTGTCATTCCTGCGTCACATCTCCATTTGACCTCGACAAGGTCGCAAGGAGATGGCCATTGGTGTTTGGCCGAGACGAATTCAACCAAGCCCTGCAAACTTCCATTCCAGCGTTACGCATCACTTCGAGTAAAACCGATACTCAGGTCCAATCCCAGACAATGGAGACTCTCACTCCCACCGACCATGGATCTACCAATGATACCTTGACGAAAGCCAACTATGGACAAATCGAGTCGTCCAATCAGCGTGTAGGCATCTACTTGTGGACAATCACGGCCTTCTACGTGTCCCTCTTTCTCAGCTTCCTCTTGACGATTCGCTTCCTGCCACGTGAGAAACGTGTCTTCCACTACATATTCATAGTTTCACTCCTATCCGGGGTTGTCTATCAATACACATGCGCATATGTCTTTGCCGGGACGTCCACCTCGCATGACACTTCTCTAGTTTTAGCCGAATATCCCTTTCGTGAGTTATAAGTCAACTCGAGCAATTTTCTTGTTGGACTTCTACTGACGTATGGAATTTCAAGGGGCATACACATTCACGGCAGTCATAATCGCGTTGGGCTTGCTAAGTGGAATCCCATGGGCCATGGTCATTTTCAACATCACTCTCTCCTGGTTGTGGTGAGTGGCATGGCAGTTGTGCTGCGAAAATGCAACGGATACTGAAATAATATTCTTTCCTGCAGGGTCGCCTCGTATATGATCTTCAACGTCACCGCAGACTGGAAAAGGTGGTCGCGATACAACTTGGGACACTTTTCCTGGGGATAACTCGCTTGTGGCACCGTTGCCTGGCTCACCGTAGCCTTCAACATCCTCGTCTACGGCAGGAAGAGTGCAGCTCGCCGAGGCTTCTCCCGCCACTACACGATTCTTGCTGCCTGGGCAAATACTATTTGGCTCTACTGGGTCATTCATTGCAGTCTAGGCCCATTCTTCGACTAACTCAACAATGTGCATGTCGTGGATCTATTATTCACACCAGTCCTCGCAATAGGGTTTCGCTACTTTTTGGAGAGTTGGGATTCCAACAAATTTACATCATTCGATGATGTCCACGACGGTGGGCATCACTCGGAAATGTCGACTCAGGTACAGCCTGGTAGCAGCACGATCTCGGCTTGAATGGCTCGTCGCAGCTTGACCATGACAGAGCGCGGTGTATAAACCGTCAATTAATAAGCGCTGACTTTCGGATGCTATGATTCAAGGGATTCGAAAGAATTTGATCGCAAAATTGCCGATGGCGTATAAACCAGACATTGGTTGAATGGGAGACACAAGATCAAGCATTCCCTAGATATCATGCTTAGAAATCATCAATTTGGAATTATGTTATTACTTTACAAGTCCTGATTTCCTGGCATCTTTGGCGTTACTGAAGCTTTCATGCTTAAGCTACCAATCGATGAGGCCCCTCTTGGCCAATTCCTCGCCAAACTCGTTCGTGTGATCAACCTCCAAGAAGCGTTCGCCTGGTACCTTGGAAGGTCTGTCCATGTTCACCGGTGCCTTGGCTGGGGGTGCAGCGCATTTGTAGTAGGTTCTGTCCAATGCCTCGATCCTCGCGGTCTAATCCACTAGGTTTGCAAGATCATGACTTTCAGCGTATAGCAGACCGGGAGCCGAGCCTTTCTTGAGCATCACAAAAGGAATATCGTGGTTCCGAGCATTCTTCTTGATCTTCCGTATTGTTTCTCTGTGTGTAGCTGAAGTGAAACTTGACATCTTTGGGCAATGGATCATGGTGTGGTAGATGGGTCTGCTCATGATTCTGGTCGCGTGACAATTCTTGCCGGTTGCAGGTCTGGGCGGAGGCCGATGACAGATCGAGTAAAGTGAGCTGTATGATATGTCGATTCTTGGTAGTGGTCGACCGTCACACGTTCGGTCTTTTTCAACATCTGATCAAATCTCTGGTGATGAACACTATAGAGAACTGTATTCCAACAGCCTCGATTGTTTGTGTTGGATAGAATCAAGACGAACTGCAATTATTCAGTGGGGGTCTCTATTTATGGGACTGCTGTGTTAACCGCCCGGACAGCTGCACGTGAACACATTGGGAATGCAGAGCAAACAGTGCATGTGCAGCATTGTTGTGTTCAGTCACTCCAACCTCCAACCAGGCAGCTGAGGACCGTTTTCAAAAGTTCCCCGAAGAAGAAACAAAAATATGGGGTCTAAATGCGAGTGAATCTGGTTGAATTGACCCTCCAGAGTATAGTGTAAGCGGCTTTAGCGCTGCCGAGATGGCATTCTGTCTTGAAAAGCAAACATCCCTTGCCAGGCAGCTCCGCACTTATACTGCGTGTGGCGTAAGAGTTCTTGGGAGAATGGGCAAGGGAATTCGACCATTGATGGGAGATTTGACTACATTTCGAGTCATCATACGAGTCATACGAGAAACATTTGCAAGCCATGGATGTTGATCATCGCGTGTTGGTTCTGGCGTTGCAGGACATCGGCGTTAAGAGGAGTATCCAGCCAGTGGGGACAAATATTCCCCCATGATGATTAAATGTCGCGCCGCTGTGCCCGACTGAATGAACTCAAGGACCAAGGCTCTTGACAGAATTTTTTACTGCTTAAAGGAAATGCAAGGAAATACGTGGATTTCTCGGAGTTTCGACCATTTGACACCCGGCGAATTGACTTTTGACGTTTTAGTAATCGCCACTTCTATCGACTGGAGGACCATATTCCACATAGGGTAGTCTCGGAATATAGAAATGCTTTGTCATGAAAGATGATGCCATGGCTCCGTGCCCTCATTGGTCGCCCTGGATGTCAACTCCCCACGAATTGTCATCATCATTGACAGTATAAAGAACCATGGCTTGCCGGTATCACCCAAACTCATCACAATTCGATATCCTCATACATATTTTTTGAGACCATCTTCAAGACACTAAAACCTCTTGTCTAATTCTCAATCTATGAACTCGGCATCGCTTCTGAGTAAACAAGCATTCTCACACGCCAGTCGCAATAGCTCAAGAGTAATTACATCATTGCCGAGGGCTCGGCAAGCCAGCACCATGACGACCGGAATTTTCAAGCACATTGACACGTCGGCGCAGCCGCCCAATACCAAGCCCTGGACCAAGGTGGACGCCGATGCAACGTCGTTCAAGCTGCTGGAGCACAAGCGCTCCGTCCACAACCTTCGCGGCCGCGAGTCCGAGTTCACCACGGACAACTCGGGCTTCGCAGTTCTCAAGTCGCCCGCCCAGGAAAAGGCGTTCACGGACGACGCCGCCGTGCGGGGCCCCTACTACCAGGAAGTCGAGGCTCTACTGAGGAAGCAGATCCCCGGCATCAAAAAGGTCGTCATATTCGACCACACCATCCGGCGGCGCACCCCAGGGTCGGCACGGGCGCCGGTGCAGCAGGTGCACGTCGACCAGACCCCGGGGGCTACCGAGGTGCGCGTGCGGCGGCACGTCCCGCAGGGCGAGGCCGACGAGCTGCTCCAGGGCCGGTACCAGATCATCAACGTGTGGCGGCCGATCGAGAACCCGGCGTCCGACTTCCCGCTGGCCGTCATCGACTGGCGCACCACGCGGCCCGAGGACTTTGTGCCCGTGGACCTGCTCTACCCGAAGCGCGCGGACTCGGCCCACGACGACGACGACGACCGCGGCAAGGAGGTCCGCCCGGACGAGTCCGTCTGGTACGCGACCGAGGGCTACGAGGTCCGCGGCGAGACCATGGCAGTGGCGCCAAACCCGGGCCATAAGTTCTACTACCAGAAGGACATGACCCCCGACGAGGTGCTGCTGCTCAGGTGCTACGACTCTTTCGGCGAGAGCCAGCCCTTCGGAAAAGATGGCATTGCGGTCAGGACGCCTCACACTGCATTTATTGACCCGGCGACACCAGAAGACGCGCCGGGCAGGCAGAGCATCGAGGTCAGATGCTTGGTGTTTTACGAGTAGAGTACTCCGTGCTGGGAAAGAAAGGACGGGAGCAGAAAACAAGTACAGCGCAACGGAAATAGTCAGCTTGGCGGTAGCGGCAATGTTTTAATTTGAATAATATATCAAGCTCCGAATGAACACATCGAACTCTATCTCACTTCATTCTTGTGACCTTCACGGGATTCGCTGCTGGTGTCTGCCTTGACTATAAAAAATCCAGGGTCAACGATGAGAGGCGGCGGAATTGGCTTGCATAACTTGATTTATGCAGCACCACGCTTACCCAATCGAGCCCCGACTAGGTTTAAGGAGACGGTCGCTTTTACCATGCAACCAATGCTTGTCGGTCGGGGGACGCATTGTTCGACCAACCCATTTAATTTATAAAGCCCGACGAAGCCCTTGAACTGGGACGGACAATGCCCGCGTCCAGTTTTCTTTCGCTGAATTGCACATAACCATGGCTTCAAGGTACGTGTCGTTGATCTCCTTGTCGGCGCTCTCATTTGGAAGGAAAGGCGGCACATCCGCCCAGCTCTGATGCTCCCGCTGCTTGCGCTCTCCCTTGCTAGGCAGGTCTTGGCCCACGACACAACCCCCCGAACGACCGTCAGACGCCCGCGCCCACCGATATAGGGGGGTTTCCGACAGGACAAGGCCACGCACGGGGTATCGCGGCAGCAGCTCGTCCATGTGCGGACGGCGACGGAAAACGGTCTTCTTATTCCAAAAAAGGACGCGCGATGGGCTAACTCTTCGCCTCGCCAAAGCAGGTTCGGCGGCTCGAATCTCCACCAGCGCGACTCTCGCAGCGCGCTCTTCGAAGGCTACAAGGGCGGCGCCGACAGCACGCGCAGGCAGTACAGCGCGAGCCCGGCCTCGGTCGGCGGCGGCTATGGCTATGGCGGAGGCAGCGGCGGCGGATACCCGGGCAGCAACGGCAGCGGCGGGCAGCTAGGCGTGCCCGAGAACAGAGGTTTCCGGCCGGCGACGCCAAACTCGAGGTGAGTCTTGAAGAGCCGGGGATCCAACTTCGACGGACCGAAAGCAAGGCGCAATCCAGCTGACTCGGGAATTTCTTCTTTCCGCAGGGGCCAGTACGACACGGCGACGCTCGACGAGCTCGAGAGCCAGAACGACTCGGAGGTCTCGGGCATCCTGAGCAAGGTCAAGGTCCTCAAGACGCTGACCGTGGCCATGGGCGACGAGATCCGCGACTCCTCGGCCATGATGGACAAGATGAACGACACGTTCGACAACACGCGGCTCCGGCTCCGCGGCACCATGAACCGGATGCTGGTCATGGCCGAGAAGACGGGCGTCGGCTGGAGGGTCTGGCTGGGCTTCTTCGCCGCCGTCGTCCTGATCTTCGTGTACGTCTGGCTGTTCTGATCGAGACGGAAAAGATGTGTGCGCGCAGCGAAGCCCATGCTTTTCTGGTACGCTATATGGATGACTATCAGCTGGGAAGCAGCAAAAAGGGAAGCAAGCGCCGAGGGTGCATGGCTTTGACACGAAGTACATGCTACAACATAAACGATACGATGGGGTTTAACGGATCATTGCACTGATAAAAGGGTTTTGTAATCATGATATGCATAATTTTCATACTTCGGCCATGACAATAGAGTCTCTAGACAACTGGCTTGATCTAGGGTGTTGAGAACTATAGGCAACCAGGCGCCTTAGGGTATCATATACATCGCATTTGTCTTTCCCCGTGTGCTCCGAAACGCCGCTTCATCTGAAGGAACCAAGTCTCGCCCTGCTACGTGTGACCTAGACACGTCGCTGGACATGGGGACTGCTCCCAATCACGCTGCTCTCATCTGCCGAGAGCAATTCACTAAACGCCAGGCTGTTGCGCGTGGCTTCTGAGCGAGCCATGCTGTGCCTGTACCTCACTGATTGTGGTGCTCGCGCGGCAGCGAAGCTCACATCACCTTGGTCATCATCACTACTGCTCAGCTCCTCCTCGGTGTCGGTATGTTCGTAGCCTGCGGCGCTGTCACCCTCGGGGATGTCATCGTCTAGATCCACCTCCATGCCCAAATCGTCGGCGCCGTCCGCGACCGTGTCGCCCTCTTCGATCATCTCTTGCTGGTCTTCTTCGTCGACCTCCTCTTCCCCCACAATGCTTTCTTCGAATTGGTCGTGCGGGCGGCGCATCATCCGTGTCATCAACTCTCTCTGCAGACGTGCTGTCCGAGCCGCTCCTGCCGGTGTTCCGACAGGTTCCGGTTCGTCCTCGGAAGACTCGCTGCTGCTTTCATCCTCGCTCTCATCGACTCCACTGAGGTAGTTTTCCTCAGCCTCTGGAATATCATCGTCGAGATCCCTGGTGCCGTCGAGCTGCACTTCGTCCATCGTGTCGCTACCGACGACGTCTCTCATCACGGCATCAGGGCCCAGACCACTGGGCCCTTCGAGGCCAGCATCGGTGCCGCCAGTGGCTTCTGCTTCTGCGAGCTCTTGTGCTAGCTGCTCGCGCCGCATGGCTTCCTGGTGCTCCTCCTGCTCTCTGCGTTCCTCGCGCAGCTGATGCAAGGTCTTGGGTATACCGGGGGGCTTCAGCCAACCGCAGCCGAAGCTGGCGACATTGTGCACGCGGCGCTCGGCGTTCTGCTCGTCATTGCGCAGGTGGGCGAGGGGCGAGCGCTCGATGACGTGCGCGTTGCGGCGCTGATTCGCGTGCGGGTGGGCGTTGTCGGTGGGAGGCAGCTGGTGGGGGTCATGCGGCACCGACGACGAAGGATTGCGCGAAGATGTGTACCAGAGGGCGTGCGACTGCGAGACGACACGATTAGTTCAGAAGAACGGCATGGTTCGAGGCGGCTGTCTCACTCACGTCGCGCGGCAGGAGATCAGGCAGGAGTGAAAACATCTTGCTTCGCTCGCGTCGCCGCCAGCCTGGTCGTGTAAGATCTAACCTAGGCAGGCGCCTTTGCTGATGAGGCCGACCGCAGATGATAGATGCGGCTATACGGCTGATCGGTGCAAGGTATGACTGATTGGGTGTCGACAGCCAGTGAGGGGCTTGAGATCGACTTCTCACGAGGCTGGTGGTCAGGTCTGTAAGTCAACAAAAACATGTTACCTACACTGGAGCTAGAGGAAAGCTACGACCCCCAAACTCCACTACCGACCCAGCATTGAGCAAGCTACGGATTGAATTGCCATGTGCTTTGCAAGGTCCATGGAAGCGGCTGCCCAAAGCCATTGCGGGGTAGTGGGGTTTCCAAGGCCAAATGGGCCCTTCCAGTGCGCAACAACACCATGACACCTTTTTACGTACATCTACCATATATATTCCGTAAGACGAAGCCTCACGAAATTGAGCGAGGGTTATTAAATGTCACAATGTACGTACGCGAATCCGGAGTTCTTCTTCACTCTTCTCAACTTTTCATCAACGAACGACACGTTGAGCTTCACTGCGGATACCGACATGGTGCCATGTTTGCATGTACGGCATTGCCGTGTGTCAATCCTGACACGATCGAAACTCAATTCGAATGTGCATTGCATCCCGGCTCACCGGTCCGTTGGCCTGCCCGTCAGCCCGTGAGGCTCTCCTCTCGTCTTCTTGTTTCCTTCTAGGTTTGTCTCATGTTGAGATCTTCAACGAATCCCCGGACTGATGTTCAAAATTTGACCAGTTGTAAGTGTCCAATTCGGCAGCGGTGAAGAGAATATGCGCTTTCGCTGCTTTCTCCCGGCCACTGCTGGAAAACGAATTGTTCAGCCACTCAACAGAAACAACCTAAAAACACTGGAGCCAAGGAGCCAAGAGCGCGGACCCCAGGACAAATCCTCGACACGATGGCCGGAATGTCTCGTAGCTCCACGCACGACGGGAGATGTCGGAATCGAGACGAACAATTTTCTTCTTATTTTTTCCTGCCAGCCGTTTAGCTCGTTTGGGCCTGGTGCGGGACAGTTCTTCCCGCCAGCCCGCCTGCCAGGCCGAGGCTCCTCCGAACGATCATGACCTGATGTGGTGAGCCTGGAGACCGACGTCTCGAGCGCTGTCTGCCCGCCTCGCCAGCTTTGGCCAGATGTAACGAAGCGGGAAATGGAAGATCAACTGCTACTCCTACGCAGCCGATGTCGGCAATGTTCACGGTCGCATCGGCGAAGGACCGATTTGAGGTTCAGGAAACACGACTCTGTCCGCCATGAAGCAGAGAGGTCCAGACTTGAGATTCTGGGCTGCGCAACCCCAACCTCCGGATGATATCTGAGTTTCTGCCTGTTTGGAGGTATGGCATATAGTGCAGTGAGACATGGAACGACGGACACGGGCACCCGTTCAAAATAGCACACCTTTTGCCTGGTTATATGAATGGGGTGTCGAATCTCACCACCCTCTTCGCGGTGGCCACCGTAGCTGACGGGTCAGTCATATCGTTCCGCTCGGTCGTTGCAGCCCTACCCACGTTCATCCGGTCGTCCGCTTGAGGGCAGTCCTCCTCCTATCCTGCAGCATCCGCCAAAGGTGCCTTTGATATTGGTGAGCCTCTTGCGCAGTTCCGCGAGCGGTAGTAGTGTCTGTCTGCGGCAGTCTGTGCAGCTATCAGAGCCATATCTATCTAGCCTTCTTCTAGGCGAACACTAGATAAGCAGTTCGTCCATGCATGTATCGGGTCTGATTGGCCCGGCATGAGTTGACAATTCTTTATGACTGACGGCATGCGAGGCTGCTTGCGGAGGAGGAGGACGGCGGGCGCCTGGTCACGAGGCCATGTGCGCCTTTTCCGCTCATACAAGCAACCCATCCATGAATTTGGCGCTGCCGTCGCATGATATACCCTACGCCAATGCAGAAGCCCTTGTGCTAGATTTGCCGTGAGTGACGAAAGTAGCCACCCCAATCTGGTCTTTCCTCCCTCGACCATTGGCCGCCTCTGCTGTCGCCGAAACTCAAATACTACCCATGGTCCGGCCTTTCACAACTTACACGCAAGGGTCTCACACCTTGGCTTGCATGTTAGAACGAAGGCTGCAGCAACCCCGACAATTGCGAGGTAGCATGGTAGCATAGCACGACGAAAAAGAGAGATTCTCCAAATTCCAAATTCCGGGGGACGTGAGGATTTTCACTGATCGATACACCCCCATATGATTGATTCCTGGGGTCGGTCGCGGGCAGAATGAAGCGAACTCGAGTCGCGCCTTGACTCGAATCGACTGAGACAACTCCATGATCAGCGCCTCTTTGCCATCAATGATCAGTCGTCCCCAATTCCCCCACCCTCCTACTCTCTCTTGCTCCCATCTGTGCTGCCCGGCTATAGACTGATCGCCAGAGGAATAATTCTGGAGCATACGGTATCCAATAACCGCCTGCCGCGGCGGCGCCTCCCCCGAAATCTGCGTTGTGCAGCCAAGACTGCTTACCACGACGCTAAAGGGTGCTCGCAGGCCTCTCCCTGCCAAGTGTTGGCGAGCACAACCTCAGTGCTCGGTAGGGCGACATCGGCCAGGTCAGCTATGCGGAATCACGATGCCTGATTGGGCTCTTCCTGTGTTGCACGAACAGCTCCCCCACTGCCCGCCAGGTAGACTTTTTTTTTTTTTTTTTTTTTTAGGAATTCCGCCAGCTCGCAGGCGAAACAAACGTGAAGAGCACGATTGGACCCCTAACACATGCCAGCTTGCATGGAAGAGTATGTGTGGGGTGCTCTCTGGTGTGTGGATCTCTTGGTTGGTCTGCTCTTTAATTGCCAGTCTGGAGAATAGCGCCGTGGTAACATGTTCATCCACTCAACACGACATGAGCATTGATGGCCCCGATCAACGGACTGCTTGGGAATCAAAACGACCGAAAAGACAAGGTGGTCTCATTCCATTGCCCTGTCGGAACGCCGTTGACGGTAATGCCAGGGGGTCCTTCCCGAAAAGCACGCCTCAACGGATCAATGTGTTCTTCTCACAGCATGGCAAACAGCCCGCCAGCCATTTGGCTAAGACGGAGCAGAGGACGAGACCCGAGGAACATGAGACCACCCACCATTGATGGGACTAGATGTGCAGCAACAGGACACAACAAAACATACTGGCAGGCACTCGCACACCCACACGCGCACATCTGATGGTACGTTACCACGATGCTTGCTCCAGATGTCGCTGGTGCAGGAAAAATATAAAAATAAAACAATACTCGTCCCACAATATCGTTTGCCGTATAGCCTCAAGTTTGGATATAATCATTTTCTATACTCCTGCTGGAACGCAGTTTGGGTAGGTGCCAGCAGGTTGGCATTAGCAAAAGAATTGTGACCAGTTTGCATAGTCTCTCTCTGCACAAGCATGGGCATCTTGTCACTGCAAGCATCCAGGAGGGGAATGAAGAATAATGGACACATTGCTAATTGTCCGAGATTGCCCATTGGCGGTGCCAGCACTCATCACTCTGCTTGTCTGCAGCAGTCCGCACATTGCGCCGCTCAGATGCGCAGCGACAGCGGAAATCAGTTTGCGTAAACAGGCTGACAGGACAGGCCCGGCAGACGAGCCGCCCAGCAGGCCCGGAATCCAAGAAAGCATAGTCTGCCCGTCTCGACTCTCCGACACTGGAGGAGGGCGGATACTGCCCCCACCCAGACACAATATAGGCCAATGATGACTGGGCGAATGCCATTTCGGTGCTTGCTTACACAGCCTATTCGTTCCGATTGCTCGTTTAAACCCTCATCCCCTGCGCCGTACTAATCGTGCCCCAAATCTGGCTGGGTGCTTGTCGATTTGATGGCCATAGCAAATTGCCTGCCATGAGTAGAGAAAAAAATGGGCTGTATGCCAGTCGGTGTACGCAGTAGTCGGTCAAGAGCCAAGTGAGTGCGGAACGATAAATACTGAGCATCAGCAATAACCGCGACCCGTGCTGTGTTTCGGGTATGTTGATGTTTATGTAATATTCAATTTCTCCTGTTTCTTACCAACCGTTGGTGGGGGGTTCTCTCTCTCTTTCCTCTCTGTCTTGTGTCGTTTTCAGTGGTTTGCCTCGACTATGCAAATAGTACATGGAGGAAATTGGAGAGCGCATACTCCTATGTCGGACCAATCAGCATAGTGTATTTGTCAATTTGAGGACTCAAAACAGCTGCGTCAACGTCACCGAGCTCGCTAGCGGGTTTTGTCTCGTTTCCCTGGGCCAGATAGTCGGCCGGGGTCGACAGGGGCGGGCTGAGTGAAAGACTCACCATGACTGGCTGGCCGCCGATCGCCTCCCACAAATTTGTTGTCCGTCTCTCGGCGAGTTCCCCTCCCCCACCCTGATGGAATTGGGAGGCTAAGATGGTAGGCGGGGACCAGGCTGGCTTTCCAGGACTGGTAGCGTAGCGATCTGCCACATGCCCAGGCGGTGTTTTGTGTGGCCGAGTATTTTTTTTTTTATCCCACCTGCTCTGTCTAATTACTTTCTGCTCGCAGGTCGGTAGGCATCTCTGCTCTAGTGTTACCTGGCAGTCGGCGTATTATGGGACGATGGTCGGAACGGACATAGGAATAATAGGTAGCTTTCTAGTTAGTCCAGTCTAGGTGCATCTACCATGGTGTTTCCCCCCAAACCAGTCAGTCCCCTCCTGCTGCCTCGAATATAAGCAAGGCCACTCTCCCAGTTTTTCTCACCACCTCTTCCTCCCTTCTACTCTTCCTTTGCCAGACGACTCTCCCATTCCCTCTCTTTTTGAATTGATTGAGAGCGATACTTGACCTGGCCAGTAGAGCTGCCCTCCCAGTAGCCCATTCACAGAGAGTCCTTAAAAACTTACATGTAAGTACGAGTGAACATACACGCAACTTTCCCATCCCCATTCCTGCCCCTCGTGCTTTGCACAAAACACGCGCCTGGAATCGACACAGCCGCCATTACACGAACGGACCGACGACATGACGAGGACCCTGGACGAAAGAACGGTGACTCGAGAGGGCTTCTGTGGTGCGACGTTCTCCCACACTTCCCATTTCCGAGCAACACCAGATGTTACGCAAGGGCGATTTGATCAGCTCGTGTCTCAGAGCGAGACAGAACGGCAGCTTCCTTGCAATTCTCTGGCATTTTTCTTCTCAGTATCAACGTCGATCTTCTAGCAAAAGTGACAACTCGAGCCAGCAGCAGCAGCAGCGCCCGTGGATGTCGCACTCGCACAACCTTGGTTGGGACAATGCCGTGGCATAACTCAGACATTGGCAGCATTCATACAACATGACAAGAGAAAAAAAAAATTCGAGAGACACCATGGGGTGAGGCTGCAGCATGCTACTAGCTTCTCCCATCCAGAACCCAGTCCCTTAGCTGCATGAACCAAGTACCATTGGCCGCAATTGGTTGTCGTCATACCTCCCCCACGCTCAAGAATTCTCGTTGCCAGCAAGCGATGCATTCGGCCTACCAGATTGCCTCTGGAGATGGGGAATGTCCCAATGTGGTTGCAAGCTGGCAGAGCTTCTCCAAAGCTCTTGCATGCGAGATCCTGTTGGGTCGCATCACATGAAGACGGCATTCTCATCATCATCATCCCTGGGGACCACACTCCAGAAAAATCCACCTCTGCTGCTCTCTCAATCTGCGACCCGAGTTGGAATTGCGGGCATCTCTGGTGGGATCGGCTACTTTGGTCGGAATCAGTGACAGTCGTGGCCGCCCGGCGAAACTCTAGTCGGTTGATGGGTCGTCGTGGAGCCAATCAGGCCATCGATTGTTCTAATCAGCACGCCGCGGTTTTGTGCCTACGTCAATCTCCAGGCTAGGGAAACCTCCAAAAGCCAATTGGCCTGTGAGCATCTCGACAAAAATTCCCCATCTGGAAGCACCAGCGCCGAGGCGGAACTCTTTTTTGCCTCAGCGTCCTCCAGGTTCACGTCAACCACACATGTCCGCCCGCATCTCTCTGGCCTTGCCTGATTCGTCTCGATCGCAAAAATCGGACCTGGCAACCGGAAGGCACCGTTGTTGATAGGAAACAATACTCAGCTGTGCCGGGCCCACAACCTCTTGGACCACAACCGCCAAAAATTGGAACCCGGTCGACCTTGTCTGCCACCCCACTTCCATCACAACTCCGCCGAGTCCAGACATTCGGATCCTGCCGCATTCCACCTGGACCTCACTGTCTGCCATCCTTCCTGCCGCCCACTGCTTGCGCTCATTCGCCTCTGTTCTCTGCGTGATTCCACTGCAATAATCTGAAAATACTGACCCGTGATCTCTTTTATCTCAGATCCAATATTTGAGCGGCATCAGCTGCCCCCCATCGCCGAGGGACCACTTTTCCGCAAACGCCGTCCTCCACAAACCTTGATACCCCGTCCCTCCGAATAAAAAAAAAAAAGTCCCCCACTTGACGATCCATCCACTCGCCTAGCATGGGCGTGCCGAACGAATTCGACGATAGAAAAACATCGATTGAATCTGAGGCCGAGACGTACACTCCGTACCAATACCAGACAGAGAACAATGGCTCTTGGGCTGGTGCCCTGCCGGTGAAGCAGGGTCTCTATGACCCTTCGCTGGAGAAGGATGCTTGTGGTGTCGGTTTCGCCTGGTAAGAACACGGAACAAGTTCAACAATTTGACCACAGATACATGATGGCTAACTGTATTGAAAAGTCACATCAAGGGCGTTCCCAGCCACAAGATTGTTAGCGATGCACGGAACTTGCTTTGCAACATGACCCACCGTGGTGCGGTGGGTTCTGATGCTCGCGATGGTGACGGTGCAGGTGTCATGACTTCGATTCCTCACAAGTTCTTTATCAAGAACTTTGAGCGTGAGGTGGGCATTAAGTTGCCTCCTCTTGGTCAATACGCCGTTGGAAACTTGTTTTTCAAGCCGGACGAGGAGACGCTCCAGGAATCGAAGAGGCAATTGGAAGATATTGCCGAGTCGCTGGGCCTTAGAGTCCTGGGATGGCGAGAACCCCCCGTAGACTCTACTCTTCTCGGCCCCGCCGCCAAGTCGCGCGAGCCCATCATTTTGCAGCCTTTTGTGGTGCTTACCTCTGCATACGGCTCTGGGGATGCTCCTGAAATCACGGACCCTGAGAAATTTGATGACAGACAGTTCGAGAGACAGCTTTATGTGCTTCGCAAGCGTGCCACCAACACCATCGGTCTCCACAACTGGTTCTACCTCTGCTCCCTGTCCAACAGAAACATTGTCTACAAGGGACAACTCGCACCAGTTCAGGTCTACCAATACTACCATGACTTGGTGAACGCTGACTACCAGGCTCACTTTGCCTTGGTGCACTCGCGTTTCTCGACCAACACCTTCCCCTCGTGGGACCGTGCGCAGCCTCTGAGATGGGCTGCACACAATGGCGAGATCAACACCCTGCGTGGTAACAAGAACTGGATGCGCGCCCGTGAGGGTGTCATGTCTTCTGACATCTTCGGTGACGAGCTCGAGCACCTTTACCCCATTGTTGAGGATGGTGGTTCCGATTCTGCGGCTTTTGACAACGTCTTGGAGCTGCTCACCATCAACGGTGTCCTTTCTCTTCCCGAGGCCGTGATGCTGATGGTTCCGGAGGCATGGCAGGGCAACACCTCCATGGATCCCAAGAAAGCTGCATTTTACGAGTGGGCTGCTTGCCAAATGGAGCCCTGGGATGGTCCCGCTCTGTTCACATTCGCTGATGGACGCTTCTGTGGTGCCAACCTTGATCGTAATGGTCTTCGCCCTTGCCGCTACTATATCATGGACGATGACCGCATTATCTGTGCCTCAGAGGTCGGCACTATCCCCGTCGAGCCTGAGAGTGTCATCCAGAAGGGACGTCTCCAGCCCGGAAAGATGCTGCTGGTCGATACCAAGGCTGGACGTCTGATCGACGACAGCGAGCTCAAGGCCGCCGTCTCCAACCGCAATGACTTCCGCTCCTGGATTGATAACGAGCTTATTAGCCTTCCCAAGGTCCTGAGCCAGACCACCGAGAGTGGTTTGGACATTGCTCCCAAGCCCGATGCCACCAAGCTTCAAGAGGATCCTCTGCTGCTTGCTTTTGGCTACACGCACGAGCAGGTCAGTCTGCTGTTGGCCCCCATGGCTTCCGATGAAAAGGAGGCTTTGGGTTCCATGGGTAACGATGCTCCTCTGGCCTGCTTGTCTCAGGCTCCGCGTCTGCTCTACGAGTACTTCCGCCAGCTCTTTGCCCAGGTCACGAACCCTCCGATTGATCCCATCAGAGAGTCTATTGTCATGTCTCTTGACTGCTACGTCGGTCCTCAAGGCAACTTGCTCGAGATGGACTCGTCCCAGTGTGGTCGGCTGCTGCTCCCTAGCCCCATTCTCTCGATCCCAGAGTTCAACTCTTTGATGAACATGTCTAAGGCTCACCCTGGCTGGACTGTCAAGACTATTGACCTGACCTTCCCCAAGAGCGAGGGAACTGCCGGTTACCTCAAGCACCTTGACTACATTTGCAACGAGACCACTGCTGCTATCGAGGCCCGTGACCGTATCATTGTGCTGTCGGACCGCAAGACCTCGGCTGACCGCGTCTCTGTCTCTGCCCTTCTGGCCTCGGGTATGGTTCACCACCACCTTGTTAACAACAAGTGGCGATCTCTGGCAGCCCTCGTTCTCGAGACTGCCGAGGCCCGTGAAGTCCACCACATGTGTGTGCTTCTCGGTTACGGTGCCGATGCCATCAACCCTTACCTCGCTATGGAATGTATCATCAAGCTCAACCGCGAGGGCCTTATCCGCAAGAAGCTCTCGGATGATGCTTTGATCGCCAACTACAAGCACTCTTGTGACGGTGGTATTCTCAAGGTCATGTCGAAGATGGGTATCTCGACTCTCGCCAGTTACAAGGGTGCTCAGATCTTTGAGGCCCTGGGTATTGACGACGATGTTGTAGAGAGATGTTTCCGTGGTACCGCCTCTCGTATCAAGGGTGCCACCTTTGAGATCATCGCCGAGGACGCTTTCCGTTTCCACGAGCGCGGTTTCCCCTCGCGTTACACTGTTGGCATTGAGGGACTCCCCGAGTCTGGTGAATACCACTGGAGAGATGGTGGTGAGCCTCACATCAACGATCCCACGTCGATTGCCAACATCCAGGATGCCGTGCGTAGCAAGAACGACAAGTCGTACGAGGCATACTCCCGCTCCGAATATGAGCAGATCAAGGCTTGCACACTTCGTGGCATGCTCGACTTCAAGTTCGATGAGTGCACGCCCATTCCCATTGATCAGGTTGAGCCCTGGACCGAGATTGTCCGCCGTTTCTGTACCGGTGCCATGTCCTACGGTTCCATCTCCATGGAGTCTCACTCTACGCTTGCTGTAGCTATGAACAGGCTCGGCGGAAAGTCCAACACGGGAGAAGGTGGTGAGGACCCTGAGAGATCTCAAGTCATGGCCAACGGTGACACCATGCGATCTGCCATCAAGCAGATTGCTTCTGGACGCTTCGGTGTCACTTCTGCCTACCTCGCCGACTCTGATGAGCTTCAGATCAAGATGGCCCAGGGTGCCAAGCCTGGTGAGGGTGGTGAGCTGCCTGGCCACAAGGTCTCCAAGTCGATTGCTCGCACCCGTCACTCCACTCCTGGTGTCGGTCTCATCTCGCCACCTCCTCACCACGATATTTACTCTATCGAGGATTTGAAGCAACTGATCTACGATCTGAAGTGTTCCAACCCCAGATCTCGTGTCTCCGTCAAGCTTGTCTCCGAGACCGGTGTCGGTATTGTCGCCTCCGGTGTCGCCAAGGCTAAGGCTGACCACATCCTGATCTCTGGTCACGACGGTGGTACTGGTGCTTCGCGATGGACTGGTATCAAGTATGCCGGTCTACCCTGGGAACTTGGTCTGGCAGAGACTCACCAGACTCTTGTCCTCAACGATCTCCGTGGACGTGTGGTCGTGCAGACCGACGGTCAACTTCGCACTGGTCGTGATGTTGCCATGGCTTGTCTGCTTGGTGCTGAGGAGTGGGGTTTCGCAACCACTCCCTTGATCGCCATGGGTTGTATCATGATGCGCAAGTGTCACTTGAACACCTGGTATGTTTCTTTCTAACTTTCTGTGCCAAAATAACGAGATTACTAACTCAATTTTCAGCCCGGTTGGTATTGCCACCCAAGACCCTGAGCTTCGCAAGAAGTTCACGGGAACACCTGAGCATGTCATCAACTTCTTCTACTACGTGGCCAACGAGCTCCGAGCCATCATGGCTCAGCTCGGTTTCCGCACCATCAACGAGATGGTGGGCCACGTCGAGGTGCTCAAGGTCAGGGACGACCTCCGTACCAACAAGACTGCGAACATTGATCTTTCGCTCATCTTAACCCCTGCCCACAAGCTTCGACCTGGCGTCGCCACTTTCAACGTCCGCAAGCAGGACCATCGCCTCTACGTCCGCCTTGACAACAAGCTCATTTCCGAGGCCGAGTTGACTCTTGACAAGGGTCTGCCCAGCAGAATTGAGTGTGACGTAGTCAACACCGATCGCGCCATGGGTACGTCCTTGTCTTACCACATCTCCAAGAGATATGGTGAGGCCGGTCTGCCCCTGGACACCGTCCACGTCAACATCAAGGGCTCCGCTGGTCAGTCCTTCGGTGCTTTCCTCGCACCCGGTGTCACTCTCGAGCTGGAGGGTGATGCCAACGACTATGTCGGAAAGGGTCTGTCTGGTGGTCGCCTGATCGTGTACCCTCCCCGAAACGCAGTGTTCAAGGCCGAGGAGAACGTTCTCATTGGAAACGTCTGCTTGTACGGTGCCACCACCGGTACTTGCTTCTTCCGTGGTGTCGCTGCTGAGCGATTCGCTGTCCGTAACTCTGGTGCTACAGCCGTCGTTGAAGGTGTCGGTGACCACGGTTGTGAGTACATGACTGGTGGTCGTATTGTGATTCTCGGTAGCACTGGTCGCAACTTCGCTGCTGGTATGTCCGGAGGTATCGCATACGTCCTTGACATCAACGGCGACTTCGAGTCTAAGCTCAACATGGAGATGGTTGAGGCATCTGGCATCGATGACCCTACCGAGATCGCTTTCCTGCGTGGCTTGATTGAGGACCACCACCACTACACCGGATCCGAGATGGCTGCTCGTATCTTGGTTGACTTCAACCGAGCGCTGCCCCGTTTCATCAAGGTCCTCCCCGTCGACTACAAGCGCACTCTGGAGGAGGAGGCCGCAAAGGCCGCCGAGGCCAAGCGTGCCGAGTACAACCTGCCCGTTCTGCCCGGTGTGAAGCACAAGGAGGAGAAGGCTGCCAAGCTCCAGGACATGGAAGAGGCTGTCGGCGACAACGCGGCCGAGAAGAAGCGTGCCCTCGTTCTTGACAAGACCAAGGGTTTCATGAAGTACCAGAGACGATCTGAGAAGTACAGAAACGCCAAGACACGTACCAAGGATTGGCAGGAGCTGTCTACTCGTCTGGACGAGGACGAGCTCAAGTATCAGTCGGCACGATGCATGGACTGCGGTGTTCCCTTCTGCCAGTCCGATACGGGCTGCCCCATCTCCAACATCATTCCGAAATGGAACGAATTGGTCTTCCGAGTAAGTGCCTTTCTTTCATTCAACCCCTCATCGCTCTTACGCGATACTAAGAAAGACGTTACTAACATATTTTGTGAACAGGGCCAATGGCAAGAGGCTCTCGACCGCCTGTTGATGACCAACAACTTCCCCGAGTTCACCGGTCGTGTCTGCCCTGCTCCTTGCGAGGGTGCCTGCGTTCTAGGCATCAACGAGGACCCAGTCGGCATCAAGTCGATTGAGTGTGCCATCATCGACCGTGGCTTTGAGCAGGGCTGGATGGTACCGCGACCACCCAAGGTTCGCACTGGCAAGACCATTGGTATCATTGGTTCCGGTCCTGCTGGTCTGGCTGCCGCCGATCAGCTCAACCGTGCTGGTCATCTTGTCACCGTCTACGAGCGTGCTGACAGACCTGGTGGTCTCCTCATGTACGGTATCCCCAACATGAAGCTGGACAAGCGTATTGTCAAGCGCCGTACCGACTTCATGGCTGCCGAGGGTGTCGTTTTCAAGACGGGCGTCGCCGTTGGCGAGGACGTTTCCCTGTTGGACCTCAAGGCTCAGCACGACGTCGTTATCATCGCAACTGGTGCAACCGTTGCCCGTGACCTGCCCATCAAGGGACGCAACCTCGAGGGTATCCACTTCGCCATGGAGTTCTTGCACAAGAACACCAAGTCTCTTCTCGATTCGGAGCTGCAGGATGGTGCCTACCTCTCCGCCAAGGACAAGCACGTCGTTGTCATTGGTGGTGGTGATACCGGAAACGACTGTATCGGTACCTCGGTCCGTCATGGTGCCAAGTCGGTCATCAACTTCGAGCTTCTGCCCCAGCCTCCGCCTCAGCGCGGCCGCGACAACCCCTGGCCTCAGTGGCCCCGTATCTACCGTGTAGACTACGGTCACTCGGAGGTCAAGCAGCACATGGGCAAGGATCCTCGTGAGTACTGCATCATGTCCGAGGAGTTTGTCGATGACGGCAGCGGTCGTGTCAAGGGTATCAACACCATTCGCGTTGAGTGGACCAAGTCTGCCAGTGGCGGCTGGGACATGAAGAAGCTCGAGGAGACCAAGCAGTTCTTCCCTGCAGACCTGGTACTCCTCTCCATGGGTTTCCTGGGCCCCGAGGCTCGCGTTCTCGGCGACGATATTGAGAAGGACCCTCGCAAGAACGTCAAGACCCCTGCTGGTTCCTACGCCACCAACATCCCTGGCGTCTTCGCCGCTGGTGATTGCCGTCGTGGACAGTCCCTGATTGTCTGGGGCATCAACGAGGGACGACAGGCAGCCCGCGAGGTCGATCTCTACCTCGAGAAGCTTACCAACTTGCCTGTCACTGGTGGTATCGTCAAGCGTACTGCCCAGGAGATCTTCAGCATCAACGCCGCCTAAATGGTCTCTCAGGCGAAGCTGAAAGTTGTACCGTCATGTCTTTACGAATAGAAACGATCCATATGAGAAGCAGCTCGCGCGCTAAAGAAGAGAAGAGAAAAGCATCAGGTGAAGGGAGTGCCAAAAAAGGAAATACCCTCAAAAGACTTGCCATATTTATCTGATTTACGATACCACACACATGAAGGGGGGCAGTTTGCGGCGCCACTTGATAATTTGGCTTACGTTTGACGTCCTTCGTCTGTACATAGTTGTCATTTTGCAAATATACTCGATTTACATAAACAATTTTGTTGAAATAAATTCTGAATTTCGAAAGATTTCTCTTATATTTTTATGCTGCTATTTTAGCAAGGCAATTCATCTCAACTTTGGGGTAATAATTTCCTCCAAACTTGGACAGAACGTGAATAACTAAACCAGAAGTCGAGAGGAAACAAGAGAACGGGAAAAAGATAAGGCAGACGAAAACGAGACAAGAACGTTTCCCCACCGGAGTGTATAAAAGAAAAAGAACGCGAGCTAAATACCTATACTTGTTCGATTATTCACATGATTACACTTGAGCATTCATTACTTGTTTAAATCTAATATGCCTTTTGGAATTATTCTTCTGCTGGGTATTTTAATATACAACTGTTGGCGTGATCTCGATCCACTCATCATCCGCCCATTGATCATCGCCGACTCGCATACGCAGACTTTCAAGACGGTAACACAAACTTTTCCGGGTCGTAAAGTACATAACAGCGCACGCCCACGACAACCCCGCCGCGTTGGTGCCATGAATTCCCGACGTGGCCCGAGACGCTACTAGCCATGCTTCAGCTGCCACAAAGCGGATTTAGCTCTTTCGCGGACATCCAGCTCGTCGTCGTGGCCTAGTGTCTCGAGCTTGTGGACGAAGCCCAGCTTCTTAAGCTCGAGCGCCCGTTGCGAACATGCCGGGGCGTCGTTGGCGTCATCCTGCCACGTCAGGTTGTTCAGGAGATGGCAGAGGGCCACCCGTACTTCGCGGTGTTGGTTGTTGAAGAGATTGGCCAGGAGCTTGAGGATCTCTGTCTGCGCAATCACCAACTGCCTATGGCGCGGTATGCTGGCAGCCATGTGGACTAGAATGTATACAACGGCCTCGATGATCTTGGCCTGGGGGTACAAGACCCTACTATCGTTGCCCGATGATCCGCGCCGGCCGCTGAAGGCATGCAGGACCTTTGGCCGGAGCTTCGTGGCCAGTATGTTGAAAAACCGATCCTGGCCGAGCGTGTCGAATAGGTGGTCGATCATGTCTGCTGTATCGTTGGTCGAGTCAGCATTGCTGCTCGAATGTGAGCTTCCAATGAGGTTGCGGATAAAGCCGAGGCCTTGCTCCTGTATGGCAAGATCGTCTTGTCTAGCCTTGCGTATTGGATTGAGCTCCTTCTCCCATAGGGTTGCCACTCTGGCTTCGGCTAAGCGGAAGATGCGGTGGTTATCAGTAGCCTGAGGGAAGCTCGGCCGTGCTGGCTCGTCCACCATGTCCATTTCTTCATCGAGATCAGCAGAGCTTTGCTTGTCTCGTGACCTGGATGTGAAAAGAGCCTCATCCTCAGTGTCGTCACAAATGAGCTGAATCAGCCATCCAGATCCCAACTCCCGCAGAGTAGCCTTCTTCAGGCCGGTAGCGACCGAGTGGACGAGGTGCTTCAATGCCCACAACGCGTTCAGTCGCAACGCAGCGTTCTGTGATTTGGTATGATTGCACAGCTTCACAACAAGGCTGTTCAGGACCTCCCCGTTGCTCAAGCTTTCCCTGATCAGCGTTTCTCTCATTGGGCTGAAGTCAGTGACCAGATTGCATATGGTAGCTGTCGCAGCGATTTGCACATCAATGGATGGCCAGTCAAGTAGGTTGTAAATCGGCATGGCCACCCCGGCATCTACAAGTGTGGTGCGCAGAGTGTTGACAGACCGAGAGAGCATGCGCGTGGCATAGCATGCAGCAATGATGACATCGTTGGAATTGCCCATCTGTTCGCTCTCATCGCCTTCATCCATGTCACCTCTCAACTGCTGGCCTGCTGTCGTGGTTTCCAAGCTCTTCACAATGTATGAGACAGCGTCCTGTCCAACAATGGCCGTGCGGTATTCCTCCTTGAATGAGGCAATCGCGCCAATGGCTTTCAAAGTGCTTATGCGCACCCGAACACGATGGGCAATCCGAGGATGAATGCCAGCCTTTCCAAGTCGGCTATCTGCAGCATCGGCCAAGGGAGGCGTTAGATCGTCAGGAGACCAAAAGGGAGTCGAGGCGGGCACTGGCACATCATATGTGCTTTTCAGCAACTTGACCAGGGTCTTGATCGCATTTGAATCGGACGCCGCTTTCTGCAGCGATTCGCTGTCTGTAATCAACCGAGCCAATATCGTTGGGCATTGCTCAATGATGTCCCACTGACATGGGTCGGGATAGCTTTGGTAGAGGTTCTCGGTGGCTGTGCTGAGTAACTGGAGCAGTTTCGGTATGACTAGGAGTCCTATTACGGCCTCCCGTGATTTGTATGCAAAACCGCACTTGAAGAGTGACGTCAACACAGAAGCGGCCGTCAAGGCTTCGTTGCCAGTCTGGGCGCGGACCACGCTGATGAGCCATGGAATCAGGGGGCTTTCGGGCTCCTCGTTCTCCTCGTCACCAACATAGGCGTTGAACGCCCTCACATCGCGGTCGCTGAGATTGCCGTCGAACGCCGAACGACCAATTCGAGACTGCGGCGACGGTTGGCGCATCTGGCCCGGGGTAAGAGGACTCGGTACGACGGGGAGGAGCAGGTCCATGGGTTCGTACTCCTTCTGCCTTGTTGGTCTCAGCCCTGCCAGGGGCAATTCAGATTTGGATATACCCAAATCAGAGTCTGTGTTTGGGAACACGGCCAATATCGACGGAGAGTATAGGAGCCGAGCAGATCTGAAAGCCGAGTCCGTGATGATGGCGCTGATGGCGCCCAGTATCTCTGACAGGTGAGAGCTGTCGGGCCTTGCTGCGGCTGGCATGAACTCGAGCAGACCTTCTGAGCGCGCGATCGCCTCGGCGTACGGAATCACTTGCCCCCCTGCAACGGCAAAACTCGCCAGACTTGTGGCGAGGGCATCGAGAATCGAATTCGTGACCAATGCATACTGGTGCTTCTCCTCGCGGCAGAGCGTGCTGATGAGTCTCGCTACGATGGTCACTTGGGAAGCGACGAGTCGGCTCGTGTCGGGCTGGGCAAGTATCGTGGCAAAGGAGTCGAGATGAGGGCCGCCGAAGAGGATATCGGCCAAAAAGGGCTCGCCAAAAGCGCAAAAGGGCGGTGCCAGGGCACATCCATCGGCGACGTCGCGTATTACTCGCAGGGCCGCTAGAACAATCTGTGGGCGGGTATCCTGCAGGCAGTTGAGGACTGCCGTGAGCGCATCGGATTTGTAGATCGGGTAGACGAAGGAGGAACCGGCGCTCGCAAAGCTGGCGAGAAGCTGAAGAGCCGAGAGCTTGACCTTGTAATCACTCGTCCGGTCGTCGAGAATGGCGACAAGAGGTCTAAGAGCGCCTTCGTGGACCCATTGTTGCTTCCGCTCCGGATGGCCGACAACGTCGTTCTTCAAAGCTCTGAGGGCATTGAGCCGGACTTCGACGTCGTTGGACGGTGCAAGCTTGGAGAGGATTTCGACAGCCATCATGCCTCGTCTGTCGATCTCATATGGCTGCTTTCGATGGTGGAAGAATAGATGGGAGCTGTCGCCGAGATGACGTCGGCAAATTCAGCCCAGCAGCAGTTGGCGCGGACCCGCGACCTGCTCTCTACCTTACCCTGCACACGAGTAAACGCCTGGCGTACCGGTAGCTTAGCTGACGAATAGCGAACAGAGGATTCCAGGCCGAGCTCTGTATAATACCCCTAATTATGAAGGGTCGATAATGACCGGGTCAATGATGCAGGCAAAGGAATGAAACTACTGTGCCGTGCAAAACAAAGGGTATTTGTTGCCGTCAGTGTCCTGCTTAGGTGATAATTATTTCATGGCGATCCGAGTGCGTATGGATCTCGGATGCGACGAACACGCCTGGATTGTTCCCGGGTGGCGCCGCTGGTAGGGTGAGTACACCGGTACCCCAGCGCCAGGTAAGGTGCCTCAGGCACGGCAGGTAGGCTTTTAGTGGGCAAAGGTAGAGAGACAGGTCAGGTTGGTGTCCGGCTCTGGGGAAAGCTCATGTTTTAGCGTCTCATCAGCTGTTATCGATAGGCTATATCTCTCTTTAAACCACGGATACCTGCCTCTCCCACCCCACGGATCAGAACCGGGACGGCATGACAGCACCACTCTTCCCGTGATATATGTATATCCCCGGCCAGCACATGTCGATATTCTTGAAGCCAGTGACTGACAGCCCGTCCTGGGGGCCAAATCAGTAAAGGCGGAATGTTTCTTCTCGGTAACTTCACCCTCAGTCAGAGGCCCACAGGAAGTAAGAGTCCCTTTCGGTGACCTTGAAGAACAGGTCCCGCTGAAGGGAAGAAACTCAGGCAACTATTCATTGGCCTTCGGGATTCCGAGAGATGAAGCGTCGGTTATTCATTTGAGCAGGGCCAAAGTCGATCTCCTAAGCCGGGCAGAGAACCACTGACGACACCATACTGAATTTCAAGTGTTGCGACAGAGTCCCACTTGCCCCGGTCAAAGGTATACATATTGCACAGCTGTTGCTTTGTGTAGAACGGAATCATATATCGAGGACAAATGCTGCAATAATTTGATAAAGTAATCAGAGCATATCCTCCAATACGGACGCTTATAACGATACATGCTCCAATGGTGGGCGAAAGAGTCTAGGAGCTCAACGTGCAAGGGAGAAATGGCCATGTTAGAAAAGTATTGCTGCGACTGGATCTGTCAAGTAGCAGCAAGGGCCGTAATCGATGCATCTATCTCAATTTCTTAATACTATGTTACCTTGACGTGGAAGTCCGGGTGAGTGCAATCTGACTCCATCACTAAAGGCAAGTCGACCTTGCTTAGAACATTGCATACATACAGCATATGTATGATCAGGTCAGCCAGTGCCTCGTTGAGGACTTGCCGTCCAGCTGCCAGCACAAAGGAAAGAATTTTGCATTTCGGAGCATCGACGTCTCTACACTGAATATGTAGGTAATCTGTCATCATGTACGTTGTCATATTATAAATTGCTCTATGCATGCTGATCAATGATGGATATCAACGCACCAGGTCGGCCTCGCTCAAGGGTGAGCAGTGGCAGGCAAAACACGTGGCCGCGATGCGCTCTGTCACTGGTCGACTGGCTCTTCACCCATGGTGTTGCGCGCGCAAGGTACACGACTCATTTGTTGACAAGTCTGATCGATGAACCTATTGTCGACGGACCTTTGTAGCAATCAACGGAGCATGGCCGATTCCCCATGATAGAAAAGACCGTCCCATGAGGCGCCGTCGTCATATATAAGCAGGATGGAGGCTAATCCTGTCTGAGTGCTCGGTGAAGCAAGTACGTCTTGCCCCAGATTCGCTGCGGGCCCGGGCTAAGGAACGAGCAAACTCTCTTGTCCTGTTATGAGGTCAAGGGCAAACACGATGATAAAGGATAAATCAATCCAAATGTACATTTAGTTTAGTAGAGCCCGGCGAGTACGTACTTGCTGCGTCTCGTCGCAAACACTTGTCAGCCCCGGAAAACGGTGTTGTAATTCTGGCTTATTACATGCACCAAGTGTAACTCGCCATACCTAATAGAAACATGATGATTTGTTCAATGGTTGAGCCTCCGAAATAGGTAGTATCTGACCGCTGCAAGAGCCAGCCCATGGACTTGGACTGCAGGACAGGACCCGTCACGGTCCAATCCATGCAGCGGCTCGCCGAAAAAAGATGGGTTCGGCCACCGGCTCTCGGTAGGTACGGTACAGGGTCATTACCTATCTCCTATCATGCAGAGGCTTACAGCGCCATTCTCAGGCATTGTGGTCCCTTGTAATGTAGAATGTAGACCCTGTTATAGGTAGGCAGGAAGGGCTCGCAAGCAACTTCTGCACTGGTTTCATCACATCATTCCCGGGTGACCCATTCTGCATGATAGAACCCCAGCGACGAGTAGGTGACTAACCAATTAGTCTAGAATATCTTCCACCTCTAGTCAGGTAAGGCATGCCGTTAGGGACAGAACGTGGGCGCGGCGGTAGGCATGTAGTGAAGGATACACACAAACTGATGGCCGTTCTCCCGTACTTTAGCGATCGCTAGGTCATGCTAAAGGGGACGAGCGGCCTGCCTAGATTCTTGTCCTTTTCCTAGCAGCAGCAGTATTTCACGTACCTAAATGACGCCTGCGGCGCAAACTCAGAATCTCCAATTCCTGTCTTTTGTTCGCACCCCTCTTCCTGAAAATACTTTGTTCGGAGGGCCAGGTCCAGTCAAGCCGGGTGTGATCAGGAACAACTTGGACTTCCTGTATCGTCCTTCTCTAGGTGGCCATCCTATCCCATCAGCGCGCCCTCTGCGTCCTTCTCCCCATCACTGGAGAACCGATCAGACCATCCCTAGCTGGGTATATCTTGGTCATTGTTACTAAAAAGGTAGCCAGTCTCCGGGTCGCAGCACTACAAGACTGCTACTGTCTGTCCACGACGTGCGACTCGAAAGAAATAATCGCGGGCCTGTCGATCCAAACCGCCACTGCTCGCGCCCACCCCTCATTCGGCCCCGAGCTAACGGAAGCTACGATTTTTCCCTTCCTAATTATTCATACCATTATTTCTTTTTCATCTCGCCCCTGCTCCGGATCGATCGCTAGGACCGACGGACAGCAGGATGCGTAGTAGGGGATCATGTTGACTTCGTCTCCGATTGCCCCCCGGTCCACGAGCGCTTCACCCCGTACTTTTCACTATGCGCCTCACCACAGCCTGTCACCCCACCTCTCACCAAAGGTCACGGCCAACCTGCCGCGTCGCCATTCCAAGCACTCTGTAGTGCCCTCCCAGTCCGCCAACCTGGGCTCCTCCTCCCTCAAGTCGCCGCCGCCGCCGCAGTCGCAATTGCAGCAGGGTAGGCCGAAACAATATGTTGGCGTCGATGCCGCCACTCAGTATTCACCCATGGAGCCGTTCGACCCTACGGTCCCCGTGCTAAACGCCAGACCGCCGCCGCCCTCGGAAGCCCTACCCTCATCGTCTGCGGCCGTGGCGAGTTCTGCTGCTGCCGTAGAGGCCGCACGATACTCGTCCTCGACCCCGGCAGAGGCATCAACCCATATACAATCATTATCCGCGACGCCCAAAGACCCTCCCGAGCCGAATCTGTCGCCCAAGAGACCCGACATTGTCGCTTCGGTCGCAAACCCTCTATCTCCCGCAAAAAGGCGCAACTCTCAAGATCTGGCCAGCGCGACACCCGAGCCCGGCTCCAGCAGCGCCGCGGCCACGTCCAAAAATGGCAAGACAAAATCTTCACCGAAGCGGTCTCGGACCGAGCAAGGCCCTGCGAAACTCCTACCCCTGAAATATGAGTTCTGCGATGTCGAGGACATGGTGGTCCTTATCGCAAACATGTTATCAGAGCTCATCGAAACCAACGACTCGCTAGCGATGAAGAGTGGACATTTGACCAGGTTCCATTCCAGGTGAGTCGGGCACAGAATTATGGTAGCGCTGTTGCCATATTCAGAAATCACATTTTTACTAACAACTCGGATAGGACGGCGCCTGGAATTTCGGTACTGGATTACCTACACAGACTTGCGAAGCACGCCACTCTCACGCCACCGCTCCTTCTCTCAATGGTCTACTACATTGATCGTCTCTGCGCCTTGTATCCGGACTTTACCATCAACACATTAACAGTGCACCGCTTCCTGATCACAGCAGCTACAGTGGCGGGCAAGGGCCTATCCGACAGCTTCTGGAACAACTCGTTCTACGCCCGCGTTGGTGGAGTCAAGATTGCCGAGCTGAAGCTGCTGGAACTGGAATTCTTGTACCGTGTAGACTGGAAGATCATACCAAACCCAGAAGTGCTGGTGGCGTATTACAAGGGACTTGTAGATCGCTGTGACGGATATACCCTACAGAAGGACGATGCCTCGAGCGATGAGGGCGATAGTTCCGAAGCTTTCGAGGACAGCGACGATATCGGGCAAAGCGACGAGAATGACGAAATCAAGGCTTGAGAGAAAGCAGCCGTGAGGCTCGGGGAATTTCAGGAGTTCAGGCAGGTCACATTGATATTGGTATTTGGACTGGAGCATTGCTTGGGGGGAAATCATTCTCATCGTTATTGGTTTTTGTAGGCGGCAGGAGACTTTCATGGTTGACGATCAACCTGAAGTGGAGTCGCATTGCTTTCAAAAGTGGAATAGGAGTCAGATGACATAAAGAAGAAGAAGGAGCGTGAACCATTTCCAAGCCTGTCGCATTTTATATTCCATGACGCATTCTGACAATTCCATTTTGTGATGGACAGCCGCTGCGGAATGTTTCCAAGAATATTATTTTCTATTTCCCACTGTAAATTAATGCCACCTCCATGATCATTACAGTCGAGTGCATCAATTATGGTGTCTGTAGTGTATGTACGGAGGTATGCAGTTGTCTGCGCCGCGAACAATGTGTAGGTAAGCAATGATCTGCATGCGATATAACCAGACCCCAGAAGGCGCCAAACGGCCCCAAGCTCGATTTAGCCCCGTCACTGCGACCTGAGCCAAGCTTCTGAAAAGACACCCTGCAGCAACACCAGATCTCATCAACGACAAGCTACTTTACTCCAAAACCTCTGTGCGAGGCCCAATCGCTTTGCTTCGTTCCAACTCGTTCCGTCCTCCCCTCGACTTGTTCGAGTTTTTTGACGCCCTGGCCAGGATACATACACATATACGACAGTCATGAAGCTGCCAACGCTATTCCCGAGCCTCCTCCTCGCGGCAGGCCTCGCCAGCGCCGCAGAGCGCACCGCGGCCGTCTACATCCAGCCGGTGCTCTCATCGGCACCGGCGCCCGTCCTGCTCGCCGAGATCGCGTACGACCCGTACCTGCCGTCGGAGGCGACGGTCGCTGCGTTCGAGTTCCCGGACCTCGAGGCGCTCGGGGAGGCCAAGAACGTGCGCGTGGGGGTGTGGTCGCCGTCCACAAGAAGCTGGGAGGGCTCGGCGAGCGTGGCGTCGGTGCAGAACTTTGGCAAGGGGTACAGCCCGCACGTCGTGCTCACGGTGGACCCGTCGAGCGGCGGCGACGTGGTCGGCGCCGCGCTGCAGGGCGTCCGCATCGACGCCGGCCAGACGCGCGACTTTGGCCCCAAGGCCGTCGTCCGGGTCGCCGGCAGGGGCGAGCAGGTCGCGCTCAACGCCCCCGTCAAGCTGTCCCCTGACGGCAAGAAGAAGGAGGAGGAGACGGAGAAGACGTTTTTGCAAAAGTAAGGATTTTTATTTTCTACTTCTTTGTACCCCTGGCGGACGTAACGAAGAGCATGCTAACTAGGAGTTTCTGCAGGTACTGGTGGCTGATTGGCATCGTTGTGCTCCTTTCCATGACGGGTGGCGGAGACGGGAAATGATAGATCATTGTGTTATTGCTTAATCATAGAATAAGATCCGATACGTCCAAGGATCTCCCGCAGACATCCTTTATGATCAGTCACATGGCCAGTTCCAGGGAATTCACAAGGACAAGGCATTTGCTCTTCTTGCCGTCGTGATCAAGGTGGCATTATGTATCAAACGAGCAATCGTGTCGGGAAGAGCTGGGTCAAAACGGGATTGAAATTGTCCCTGGCCACTGTTTGTGTCTGTTGGATCGGACTGATGAAACCCAGCGCAAGACGAGGTGCTGAGCATGACTGCTTACTCGGAAGGACAGCAGAATCGACACTTTTGAAAGGGGTCCAGAAGGACATGATCAACAGGCTCTCCAACGGCCAGACACAGACGTCTTGAGCCATTTTGACCCGTTCTTCTCATTGCTGTGGTCAGTGACTTGTACTCTCCAGGTGACAGATCTGAATCAGACTTGGTCAAGCTTTGCAAACCTCGAGTACAATCAGATATCATTTCTCAGACAAGAAGAATAGCAAACAGAGATCTAATACATACATGACTGCATAAGTATTATGCTGTGATTGTACCCGCATTGCAGACTTGTGCTAGCAGTGGGGCAAGCTCTTATCGGGCTTATCTGCATGTGATGGCGGGTCTGACTAGGCGACAAACAGACTAGTGCGGTTGTCGTGCGGGAAGCTCTTGTCGCGATTGATTTGATTGATGGGCTGGAACTAGTAAACAGCAGCAGCTGCTAGGTCTAGAGCTGGGGAAGGCGCCTGCTGCTCAACTTTCTCTGTACCACTTGCATCTCTCTTCTCAACTACATCTTTCCCAACCGAATTCTGCGCCTCACCTCTGAACCAGACCATTTGCGCCCAATCACTCTCGCAAAAACCCGTCCGCGCAACCCCATTCACCTTACAAAACAGAGACAGCATCATCGCCAGATCCACCGCCCACAATGTCTGCTGAGAACGGTACAAGCCTGCCCGTCGACAACCCCTCCAAGGTCGCCGAGGCTCCCATCGAGACCAAGGGCAAGGGTAAGGCCACCGCCACCGAGGAGCCCGTCGACGAGACCATGGACGACGATGACGACTCGTCCGATGATGAGGTCAGTGTTGCCCGCTCCACTACCTACCCTGCCTACTATCGCAATAATCGCAATCGCGAAAAGAGACCCGCTTTTGGCGCATAGCTTATACTGACGTTGAGATCTCTAATTCTAGGCCGAGGGCAACGGCGCTAACAACGACGAGGAGGCCGAGGACAACATGGATGAGATTGACCTGAACAACATTGTCGAGGGTGGCCGCCGCACTCGAGGCAAGGTCATCAACTGGGCCGAAGCCGCCAAGAACGTCCCCGCCGATGAAGAGGAGGAGGACGACGAGGACTTCGAGGCCGGAGGCGACGAGGACGAGAAGATGGATGAGGATTAGGAATATTCCAAACCCAAGTCCATGCCTGGTCATCCTGGACGGAGATATTGATGGGGGTACCGCCATTGCATCTGTTTTTCTGGTCGGACTGGGGACATTCACATCATGACTACTGCATCTTTGTGAGTCTGCCATGCCCTCAGTCACGAGAGCGGCCCCCATCACCAGAGCTAGGGGCCGGCAACGACATTCAGGTCCGCAGTTTGGAACTTGCCTTGGTGGTTCTGGACACGTACGTCATTACAGCACATAAGTCATGGTTTGGTTTGAGCAACAGGATGCTCTGGAAAAGAGAGTCGAGGGACTAATCGGCTCTGGAAATGCGCATCGCATATGAGAAGAAATGAAGACAAAATGAAAAAGAAAAGTTTTATGATCTGCACTAATGACACGTCCTTCTTACGATTTCCGTGACTGTCCCATCGCTTGCTCTTGGGTGACCTGACAACCAGCAATGTCGACGCCCTGCAGAGCGTTTGTAGTAGCTCAACTCTGATGGCCGAGTGGGGGAGTCCCGGTTTGCACCAGGCTTCCGTCACGTCTGGATGGTTTGAGGTTTCCAATGGATTCAGTATTTGCAACTGGTCCCTGATGGTTGGCCAAGACCATGATAATCCAAACTGGTGCCGGCCTGGCTGTTGTAGCCGGAGAGGCGCCAGCCCCGACGATGTTTTGCTCTTGGTATTGCTGTCCAAAACTGGGTTTTCCTACTCCTTGTCTCGACGTTCTCGTCACGTTCACTAACTATAGCTGTATCCCTCCAAGTTTGCTTCAGTCTATTTATTCTCTCTAGTTGTCTACTTGGTCAAGCATCACATGTGGCTCCTCCGGCGCTCGTGAAGCCAACGCACGCCGCGCAGGACCAATTCATCTTGACCCTCAGGTCGGACTTGGGCGACCAGCGCCGAAGTAAAATGGTGCGATTCATCCCATCTGTGACTTGGTATCTCCATCTTGACGAGCGAGCAGCATACGACCAGTGCAAAAGAATCTCTCATATTTGTTGTCCTACACAGTAGGTACATGCTCAAGATTGTCCAGCCGGTGATTATCGCCATTTACAAAAATGAAAAAAAAGAAGAAAAAAAAGAGGGAGAGGTAAGTCAGCAAGATCAAGTCCCGGATAACCCGCCGGGCAACTCAGCCACCGGATAACCTCGAAAGGTAGATCAGTGGCCGGGTCGCGTTTGAGTAAATCAGCGTTCTTGCCGGATAACCCTGGAGGAGCGCCTTGGACCGCTCGACCAGTTCCCCGGATGTTCTTATTTGCATTGCGACTTAGTTGCCCCTATAAGCTTGCCTCGGGTGCTGCACCCGGGGAACAATGAGCCATGGTTTTGCCAGAGTTCTCCCAGCAGCAGAATGAATGCAAACGGCGCGGGCGGACAGTCGGGTCGGCCACGGTTGCTTGGGCGCAGTCTTCGGAACAGGTTGGTGTGATATTGCGAGCAGACCAGCTATGTTCAAGTCGGAGAGTACTTGGTCAAAATGGTACATATAGTTTGGAGGCTTGTTTGCAATGAATGCTAGTCAAGGCAGTGGTTCGCTGGCCAGCCTGACCAGGGATCGGGGAAATGGGATCCCATAGCATATCAAGTTACGCATCTGAACACATAAATTGCAGCCGCGGATCCTGGACATGAGGCCTGAAGTCATCCACACTGCTACCTTAACCGCAAGGGTTTCTTTGGTGGCCGAGTCAAGCAACAACTTCTTACCGGCTAGCCAGATAGAGCTCGAGTAATGGTCAGCTGGTATGAAGTACAAAGCAAGCGAACTCGAATCAAGTCAAAGATCGGCGGTGGCTACTTCAAGAACTTCACTCAGGAGGCATGGCCCTCGATCCCAAAATCCAATTCATGAAGATCTACTCGCTCTTCCGATGTTCGGGGACTGGTCGACTCGCAGTTGATTTTGGGTCCAGGACGATTGTAAAGGTGATTCTGTAGATGGACGAGTTCGGTACACCGCGTCCTTTATCGAGGGGAATACTTATATATATATATATATATATTATCTTGTATCTTCTATTGACGATATCCTTCTGGTATTGGAAGACAGCAGAGATGAATATATCAGAAATTCTGCGAGTTAGGCTACGGGTAGCGAGAAGACGGCAGTAATTTCTCTGGCATGTGAATTAGGAAACAGTACTTTTATACGTTATAGCAGCTTGAGGTCAAGTCTCTGGAGTCTTGTATCAATCGTGTCCATCACGAAGAATTGCCAGAATGAGGTATGATGTTCACCTGATTGTTGTTGAAATCTAAATGAAAGAAGCTCTGCGTACATAAAATAGATCAATGATGTCTTGGGAAGGCAGCGTGGAAGGCAACTAAAGCTTGTTGACAGGAGTAAAGCATGTCAAACTATCTTCGAAAACTAATCCAGCCAATATTCTTCTTGAGATAAACTTGTCTAGGACAACAGCAACACTTTCTCTGCTGGATATATTTACAAAACCACAAATTACTACACATGATGTTTGTCTCGAATATCGGCCATGGCAGCAATGCACTTTTACCGTGCTATTTTCATAAATATGTTATATATCTTGAATAGAATGATTTCTGTTTCCTTTGGATAGTTATACTATGTCTCTATAACGGTTGTCATCTTACCAAGTACTGACAAAAGCCAAGGACTGACAAAAGGCAAGCGTGTTCCCGTGAGTTGATGTCATGATACAAGTAAAATGAGTATACACGGTTGCATGAAAAGTACGATAGAGATATCAATCACATGACGGTTTGTTCCACAGCTTCAATCAACTACCTTGTCCTCGGCAGTCGTTTATTAACCCATGAATGAGCATCATGGCAGTTGGGCTCAAGATCCCAGCGAGGATCAACGCGACGAGCTCGTGAACCGCCCCCGGGAAGTCGTAGATCATATCCCTCGTCTCCAGCACAGTTCTCTCCATGTGTATCATGACACAGAGCTCAACATCTTTACGAGATCTGTGTACTACGAGCGGCCGGGCTGTCGCAGCAAACCACGGATCCCAGGCTGGTCCCCGCATAAACAAAGTCTAGTTCTACAATAGATGCGTCGTGCGACCAACGAGCACCCGAGCTCTTGTGACGAAGGGGGCGGCCTGCGGCCCTTCCTCAAGGTCCCGGGAGCAAAGAAGATCCCGTAGAAACGAGAAGAGATTTACCTCGCAGGCCGGAGCTGTGACACAAAAGCACCCACACGCGTACACCCAGAGACGAGAGAATATCCTCTCTGACATATTCGCAACCCCTTCGGACGCTGGTACATATGGACTCTCTCCTTTCAACGGCGGACACACCGCAAAAGATGAGAAAAACATTGCCCTAGACTCCTCACACATGCTACCGTGTTTGCTTATCCCCAGATTTGTTGAGTCACATTCTGCCACGTAGGCAGAATGCTATATGTTACGTCTCTCGTTGAAAGAGCTGGGGCCCAAGGGCGAAACCCTCAGGGGAAAGAAACGAGAAGGCCGGCTTCTGGTTTTTCTGTGTATCGTGCCACGACCTGCATTTGCCATCTTACTCCCACAACCCGAAGCAGTGATCGGAAGGGCTGACGCCACAATCTCACACATGCCCTCGTCCAGTGCACGAGAGAAGAACAGAGAGGACCCCCTGCGCATGCCTCACGTAACATGTCGAGTTCTTGTCGCGCCGAGCTCTCTTCTTCTTCTCCGTGGAGCCGACATTCCACCAGCCGTGAAGAGAATCAGCACTGGGAAGAACAAGAACAAAATACCGTCCAACCACTTCGATTTTGATCGCTTTCATGCCTGTAGCTCTGTCCTTTCTTCCCTCTCCGAGCAGGATGACTCCCCACGAAAGGGCGATGCTTGCTGCAAATGCCGTGTTCCTGGGTGACACAAGAAAAGACGGCTCGCCACATGGGGGTCGGTCGGTCGGTTTCCAGGGGAGGAGGTTGAAGCAGAAAAAGAAAAGGAAAGACCAAAAGAAAAGCGAAGAAAAACAACAGACCCCTCGGGTCACAACAAAAAATAAAACTCCCCCAACCAGGACTCTGCCAAACCTTTTCCTGCCCATTCCACCGAAACGGTTTCCCGATTCGTTCGTCCCTCGACTCACTCACCACCCTTTACTCCTTTCTTTCTTGCCCTTTTCCCTTCCTTTTCATGCCGCCAGTATGCGGACCACTATGTGCAAGAATAGAAGAAGACCACATGGTAAGACACGGCTGACTGAGCCCCCATCCCACATTCCCCTTTACAAATGACCCTTGGGCATGTGGCCATCCGTGCCGCAGCCGCGATCCCTATCCCGGGGACTCTATCCAGTTCGCTCTGCTGTTGACTGCCGCCGCTCCGTATTCATCCTGCGGCCTCATGCCATGTACTATATGACGACAATCTTATGGGGGTGTCCAGGACGTATGACGTTGAGACGGCCAGTGTTGCCAGGCTCGGGGTCGTGAGAACTCCTCGAAATCCGAACATGCATGATTGAATGTTTATAACCATCTTGAACCTTGGCAGAGTTTGACAGAAAAGCCATTTTAGTGTGAGCTCAATCGCCAGAAAAACAACTCCGCAGCTTCATGGTATTGCTTCTGCTCCTTGACAAGTTACTTGCTCACCATGGACTTAGCGGTCAGCGTCGCTTATAGACAGCTTCTTATGCTGGGGGATATTTGACAGCTTTTCCATGTACGTAATTTTCAAGAGAGATTTTAATTTTGTCACAGCCTAGTGTTGTTTTCGGTTTTCTCGTCCATAACATCGTGCGACATTATTCTCGTACGACCGCCCAGCTTCTTGTCTTTTTCATAAACAGAAGCCGAGCTCCAGCCATCTGTGATTTGAAAGTCTGAAAACTTTTCACTGCCTAGACTTGGCCTGTCTTTGTATACAGTATCTGGTTCATCTACAGAATGCTGGACAAGTCGCGTTCCACCACCGCGAAAAACAAAAAAGAAGCCGAGTTGCGTCGGTCTCCAGCAAGCCAGCAACATGGCCAAAATGGCGGAGAGATGGCAGAAGATTCAGACCCAGAAAGAGACAAGGAAGAAACAGACGAAACGACCGCCGCACACGTGGCTTCTCCCAAGGGGTCCCTAGACCACAGCCCCCAGGAAACTTGGACTTGTGTCGTTGAAGAAATCCCCAAATCCATGTTTTCCTTGCGGCCCTACAAGGCGCAAATCTTCTGCGTGACCATCCCCTTCGGTCTAGAATCAATATGAACAATTGCCTCGAGACAAGGAGGCGCGCCGGTTTTTTTGGCTGACAGCACCCAAAGATTACCTTCAACGGGGGGCTCGGTCTTCTATGGCCGTAACCTTGGCGCCTTTTTATTATTCCTTCATTCCCACGACTTTGCATCCTGCTACAGAACACTGGTTCGATCGAGACCGAAGGCTTGCCAAAAAAAAAAATCAAAAAAAAAAAAATCCCCAGAAATCAGCTGATTTTCTCTCTCTCTCGCTCTCTCTTCGCGAATGCTCATTCCGGCGCTGAACGGCGGCGGCGCCACAGACCGTGGGATGAGAGCACAAATTATTCAGCTCGGTCTTTCCCAAGTACTCGCATGCATGCATGGCATGGCATTTAAGCTGGGACTTCGAAATTCGGGGTCTGCATATCAAGTTTGACCGGTATACATTGCTTTTTCTTCTGGATGGCACGTTTTCCCCTGCACGTCTCGCTTGACTTCTTGCATGACAAGAAAAAAAAATCTTGAACCTCGCCAAAGAGCCAGGAGCCCAGAGTGAATTTGCTTCTTGTGCGCCAGGGGAAAAACCAAGATTCTCAACGTATCGCTACTGCTACTGCTACTGTTATTAAGAGAGTAGTACACAACGAAGCAACTACTACGCAAATGGAATATATTCTGAATGATATATTGCAGCACGAAAATACGCCGGCAACGCACAAGATTTGCTCGCATAAGCCGTCGGTCGTCGCGGTCAACTCCCAACGGCTCTATTCAATCCACGACCGGGCGAAAGCAAAACCAGATACCCAAAACTGAATCTATATTTCCTTGAACCAGGTAGAATCTGATCCGCGGCACTTGCCGGATCCCAACTTGCTTACTTGTCCTGGGGGCCACGGAAAGTTCCCTCGACCAAGGCAGCCGGTCCACGGCATGTGGGATTACACACCCCAAAACAAGCCCTGCACCAGCACCCAAACAAAACCGAAGACACGGTTTGACAGTGTAAATGGTTATTTGCTTACTCGGTAACTCTGGTACCTCGCGAGCCCAGAATGCGTGTCTCAATGCGCCCGTCGTGTCGGAGTTTACCTTGATTTGAGAAATCGGCGCCCGGCGACTCGGACCTTTCTGGGCGGAAAACTAGGTATTGGGGGAGGGCGTCGGCTGCGATGACGCCCATGAATGAACGGCCTGATGTTGAATCACAGATGCAGCAACAAAATCAGCAGAAACAGGTCACCGGGAGACGATATTGCGCAAGTGCCGGAGCTCACCCTTCCCACGAGCGAGAGGACCCTTATTCATGGGACCGCATGCCCGCGAAGAGGCTTGAATCAGGGTCGAGCTGTCCGCCATCTCGGCGCTTGAACGACAGAGCTGCAGGATTTAGTTAGTCATCCGCGGAAATATTTCACATAAACTGATTGGCCATTTATTATTTCCCCCCATCGCTGCGCCGGCGCCGCGGCCGTTCAGAGTTCGTCCCATCAGGTCACTCCGTGGAGACCGACGGCGCCTCCTGCTGCATGGCGCCGGCTCCTGATACTCGGATCATGGTGGCCATTGCCGATATGCTTCACGTTTTTCTCTGGTGTGAAGCTAACGTGGGAGACTGCCGTTTTTTTTTTGTTTTTTTTTTCCCTTGGTGCAAGACTCCAAGCTAGGGAGACATCAGACGAGAGAGGCGGGGAAGGTCGTCCCTTTGTGGGTTCATCAGCGGACGACGGCATTTCCCATTCGAGCAGCAGAGTTTTGTATTCCCTGAAGAAATGGTCGTCTGCTTGCCGTCTGCTTGCCAGTCTGTATTTTGCCCAAAGGCGGAGTTGCAGAGGAGTCCCCATCAAGAAAACCGGGGGATTCCCAGAGAATGACAACTCCGGAGGCCGCAGATAGGAGATTGTCGTGTCTGCTCTTGCGATATGATATACCGAAGGGTTGACACCATAGCAGTAACTAGAGAGGCACCGGCTTCCGGTAGTCTGGTGCTTGGCAGACAAAACGTGATCCCTCGGTGATGCACGGCGGCGCGCTTGTAATCTGCCGATGGAGGCTGGGATGACCTCAGTTTTCCGACATAGGCGGCCCCGTTTTCCAACGTCGAGTGCCTCCTCTCCTCCCCTCATGCCGACCGACCACCGAAAAACTCGACTCGAGCGGTACAGACAGTGCAATTACCTACATGTAGGCAGGAGGGTCCGACTGGCTGTGGGCCAAGACGCTTGTTATATGTACGCGCACAGCTGTCCTGAACTGGCATGGCCGGGCCTGAGGGGATGGCAATCCGAAACATGTCGAATCGTACGAGGTGGCTTTCTGATGAGCAAATCATGGGGAGTTTTCCTCTTTCTTTCTCTAGGTAATTTGCGCTTGTCTTGCCTGAGTTGATGGGGACCGACCCCCTGGATTGAACGTGCACTCAGCACACACATACACACACACAATGTCTCTCTCTCTCTCTCTTTTTTTTTGATGGCTAAACTGGGGAATGAAAGAGACTCCACATTCATCAGTCTCGGCACGGATCACGGATCTGCCTACCCTGCCTGTCAAGCATGCCTTAGCTTGAAGAAAGAAAGAGGGTCGAGGCTCGAGCCAGGCAGATCCCATCTCTTGGAGGTTTGCTTGCTTGGGATGCTTGCTGTGCTTGCTTGCTTCCACCCAAAACCCCCCGGCGGTATTCGCCGTTGGGCTTGGCCTCTGGCACTGGGCTGGCGAAGAGCTGACCCGTCTGGGTAAGTGGGTACGGTACCCTCTGTTACTCTGATGTCCGGCCACAGTATCAATCAACAGTATGTATTATGCAGTATGCAGATGGATACTCCAAGTGAAAGGAAAACTGGAGTCGCTCATTTCGCGGACGGGTGAATGGACTTGCCGTGGTTCTGGTTCTGGACCTCGCCGGGACTTCACACAAAAAGTCTTCAGTCTGGGAAAAGAAGCCGTGGGCGACTGACATCTGTTTCGCTTCTTTCCGCTGTGGGGAGACATGCCAGTACCTACAAAGTGGTAATTGATTCCCGGTGCCATGGCCGTGTGTCGCTGTCGAGGTTCCTCCATGTCTAGGTTAGGAAGGAAAGTCGGTCGTCATGCAGCAGCATAAAACATGAGCCGTAGCAATAATGCAAATGCAAAAGGCAGGAACAAACCTCGACTTTGCTTCTCACGTCATCTGCAAGTAGTACGAGTTAGACGCAACAAGGGCAAGACCAAGGCAACGTTCGAAACAGCAGACTGCCGAGCGAATCGCCAAAGAAAGAAAGAAAAAAACGTGGCCACGCTACTACAGTATAGACTTTGCTGCAGACTCTAGAATCATCGCTGAGCCCCCGGTACCAACCGTAGATATTAGGCGCCCATATTGGAAGGTCGTTTCGGTTGGGTCGTGACTTTCAGCGTCTCGCCCAGTTTGCTGGTACATAGTAGCATAGGAAGTACCTCGTTTCCTGGGTGCGCCTACGGTGTACGTCGTGATGGATACATAGCAGACAAGTAGGTATGGAAGCTTATCTATTTAAGCTCGGCGCCGGCGTCGTGGTGTCGGGCGTGTTGGCGCACACTGCATAGAGACAGGTGGGCAGTCAGTAATAACCTACCGACAACTGTAACATACCTGTAATGCCCACGCTCAAGACATGCACAGCACACACCACGGAGGATATTTTACCGAGAGTTCTTCAGCAGGACGATATTGGTGGAAGCAGCCGGGAGACGAGCACTTGTTTGCGGCAGCCATGTTTTCGCTCTTCTTTGATATATACTCACTCGTTTCGTTTCCCTCACCAGACCTCGGCAGACCAGGGCAACGACGCAGCCGAGTGTCGTCCTCCACTATGATTCGTGGCCCCCGTGTCAAAGAAGAGTCTGAATGTCTGTGAGCCCTCGCGTGCTATGGTCGCAGCCAAGATGGAAAGACGTTGTGCAAGCGAAGAGGCGCTCGCTCGCTGCTGGGACACCGATACACAGACTTCGCTTACGGATGGGCTTGCTTGTGCTGTGTGTGCGTGCGTGTGTGCCTGACCATGTAACTTGATTGGCACCCGGGCTACCTCATGCAGACATTGCATAGGAAGCCTCGAAGAAGCCAGTTCGCATATCAGCAGCCTTCCAGCTCGGGGGATTTTTATGCAATGCACGCTTTCTCTCGTTTTGTTCTTACACGCAGCGGCCAAGCGCGTAGACGAAAGAAGCGTGCGGCCTCCTGCTTCTTGTATGTGCATACATACATATAGATGCTGACCGCGGCGGTTTTTGGGATCTGCCTTGCAGCACAACATGATGCTCCGTATTCCTCATCTGTCCAACAGCTTGCTGGGGAGTCATGTAAGTAAGCAATCCGGTCAGGTACAATAAGGCCTTTTTAGATTCCATAGTGTGTTCAGAAGATGCAATCTTGGCCAGAAGTGGAAGTCGTCGTGTGGACGCACTCCTCATCCGTCCCAAGACAAGGATCTCAAGCGACCTACATACATGGAATAGGTAATGTAGGTTGCACCTGCAGCGCGCCTGATTTTTTCTCTCGCTCTTCCACTCTTTCTCTCTCCCAGAGATAAAACACCCCAACACAACATGCAGTTGAATACGCGGCACACCTGATATTTGACACAGGAATACTACAGGATATCGCAATACAGGTCAACAGCTAACGAGATCTGATGACATACGTGCCTTCCTAGACGACACTAAGGCAGGGTGGGCTCCAGACTTAAAGACACCCATATCCTGGACCGATCGTGTTCCATCCGCGGGTGATTCGCAAATGAACGGGCGACGGGCTCATCCCGGACCCCGCTGACCCGCTGTAGTCATCCATCCCTCCATCCATCGCTGGGTGCGTAGGTAGGTGCTTGAGCGCTGGGACACAGAAACTGGGGTCCATCGGATCTGGGCTTCACTGTCCTGGCAAGGCTATTTTAGTGTAGGCAATTAGTGTAAGCTGGGACCTGTTCTCCAGCGACTAACGCCAGGACGCTAACGAATTTCCCCGACGACAGAAGTACGGAACACGCTTCTGGCACAAGACTAGAACCCATCCACTCCTTCAGCCAAAAACCCATTTCTGTTTTGTATAACCGTCTCGCGAGATAGCGCGGTCGGAAAGATACCGCTGATGGAGAGGGAGAGAAAACCGAAACCATCTCACGCCAACTCTCAATAATGTGTGCGCACTGGCGATGCATCTCTTAACGACCCCCGGAGCGCACGTGGGGGATTGAGACCGACCGGGCCCTGCGGTTAATGACTAGATGTACATGCACTATCTACGCATTCAGTAGCCGCTGCGCGCAATGAGTTCGCGCCAAGGGTGCTTACTTGCACTCCCGGTACGTGAATACGTACCTGGTGATCTCGAAGGGTCACAATCTGGGCGCATCTCACCTACCGCCATGTACCTATCTACATACCCTGTTGGGAGAAATATTCTTGGTAACCACCATTGGGAATCACCACCAACCCTCCTTGTGCCGAAATCGACGCCATTATCGGCTCTGCGCACTAGAAAACGTCGGACGCTGAGCAGAGATGATGTGTTTTCCCACGCCATCTCATGGCAAAGCGCCCCGGTAGCCAAAACCCTACTGTGCAGGTCAGATTCAAAAGGGTTCTCTCTAGACATGAATATCCTTGCCTGAGTTTACCTTGATCGAATATTTATAAGAAGGTGTCCATACCCTCCTCGAGAATTGCACTGCCTCCCCGAGATGGGTGTGGGTGGTACAGATTATATATGTATATGGGCTGATACTGCACCCTGGCCCATGTTCGTGTGAGTCGTATAGCAGCTCATACTGTACATATGTAGTCATGTATCGCAGCCTACATTACGCCATGTAAGTTGGTAGGGCGGGAAGGCCTCAACGATGGCAAACCGGAGCGACGCAGGACCACATGCGTCGCGATTGTTACGCGCGGTAGGTTACATGGACATGTGCCGTCTTGTTCGCAGCAGTCTCAACTGAAGAAGGGGTGGGAGAGATGGAGAGGCCCAGAGGCCGTGTTCAAGACGATCGAACCCATGAACCAGAGAGCAGGGTCAGCAGGGCTCGGCCTGAGAAGGCAGAGGGTTGCGCCTGGGGAGGGGTCCTGGTGCGTCCATTACTACGCTGGACTTTATACGGAGTACACATACTGGGCGACGGTCCAACGGCGTGATCATATTGGTCCAACAATTTGACAGTGTGGAACCACCTTCTCGGGCAGCCGACCCAGACGGGCAATGGCTCCCCCTGCTGGCTGTTCAAGGTTCAGCGTCTGTCACCAACGAGAAGAACACCTACTACGCGGGGCTGGTCCATCCATGTGCCAAGCCCATCACAGCTGGAGACAGAGAGCGCGCACGGAGGAGACGAGGGAGCAGCCACATTCCCGAGCCTATTCCCCCCTCCCACCAGGCCTTAGAGACACAGCAACTCGTTCACTGTGATGCACCTTGAGGCTTTGACGGCCGGGAATCCTATTGGCTGCTAGGCTTATCTCACACGGAGTACATAAGCAACTGCCATTTGGACCCCTGTCCGGCTTCTCCACTCACTCTTCTTTTCCTTCCCACCCTTTCATGTTCCGCGGACCAATTCCTTGGGCGAGAGAGACAAGAAACTCCCCTCCAATCCACTGCCGCCCCCTTTCGCTTGCGTTTTCTCGAGTGCCCGGCTGACGGGAATCTTCGAAGAGAATACTGCACAGCTGGACAACTGCGCTGCTAGGCCCCCCACTCAGTCATAGAGAGGACAAGCGAGCGACATCTCGAGAACCAAACCACCAAAAATCAAGAACCGCGTGGGTGGGAAGCCGTTGAGTTGACTCGCGCACTGCCTGCCGTGTGTGTGTTTCTTGCGTGCCCCGATCGATCGGTAGCTTTTTCTTTAGCTGCTATCAAGGTAGAGCAGAGACCGACAGCGAGAGACAAGAGCCTGCGACCTGCCCGTGTGCCTGGGGCCCCCTCCCTGGTCGTCTCGCGGTCCCCATTCTTCAGAGAGCCAAACCCAAAAAAAAAAAAGCCCCGGCCAGGGTTCATTACCAAAGAGCCTGGACGTCACCTCCCACCAGTCCGCCCACCCTGTTCCCAATCCCCGGGACCTGGTCGACTAGTACTACTTTTTCCAGCCTGCGACATACCCAACTTAACCAGCCCAAGCGAGTCAGTGGCCCAGCACCGTGCCCACTGGCCGCCCCTCGAAAAGCAAAGCCCCAGCTCCGGCGCCTTGGGTCTGCCATTCACAATTGCCTTTCCTCCGCCCTTGGGCCTTAAGCTTTTCTTACATCTCTCACCTACCCTTCCCGCGTTCCAGCTCAACGGGTCTCCCTCCATTTTGACTCGGCTTGACCCAACCTTTCTCCTTCTTACCTGCTCGCTCTCGTCGCCGCTGCTGGGTATCGCAACAAGCCGCCCACACACACCCGCGCTCGATTCGGCTCGTGAAAGGGAAGGATAATTCAGAAAGACCTGTCGCTGGTCGTGAGGATTAGCAGGAAACTCACCGTCGCCCTTTGTCAGAGGTTTCTTCGTGCGTCGATCAAGCGCTCTCTCGCGATCGGGATTGGAGTATACGGGTCGACCCTCAAGCTTATTCAATCCGCACTGCGCCGTGTCATCCTGATCTCACCGGTCGCAGCAACTTTCAAGTATGGAACCTTCTTCTTCTAAACCCGGGGGTCCGGAGCAGTCGTCGTCCAAGAGCACGGCGTTGCCACTTCGATTTCATTCTTCAGATAGACTTTCTCCTTCACCCAGGGATTCGGAGCAGTCGTCCGGGAACCTGCCAATTCTATCCCAATTTTCAAATGGCCCAGATGGCCTAGTCCCGGATGACGCGTTGGCCGATCTAGAGAGATCGAGGAAGAGGACGAGGGCGGAACAAATCATGCTGACTATTCAACAGGACATAATGGCGGCACACATGGGTCACAAGGCGGTGGACCCAGACTCGCATATACAATGGAGTCGTCAAACTCGAGGTGGAAAGCGTATTCATTATGAGCTCATGGTGATTCAACAGCCTGAGCGTGCCAGAGCATGCGGATCTGGGCCCAAGTCTTCCGCTGACCGTAGACCTGTTGACCCTCCGCCAATCGTTCGCTTGACGGTCTTTGAGGGTGAGACCATTGGTACGGCCAAGGACGTCACTATGGACTACAACTCGGATTTCTTTCTCTTCGTCTCCCTGGAGCACGCCCGCCCCATGGCCCACGGCCGCGTTCAGACGCCAGCTGCAACGTCGCCGCCAGTCTTGACGGGAGTTCCGGTTTCCGCCTGCTGTTACCTGGATCGCCCGTCGCCGGCCGGCTACTTTCTGTTCCCGGATCTGTCTGTGCGCCACGAGGGTCGCTACAAGTTGATTTTCAGGCTTTACGAGCGGAACAAGGATTCTCAGGACCTGAACCCGGTTGACCAGAGCGACAACATGGAGGATGAGGACGGACTTTTCTTCACATTCTTGAATGAGGTCAGGTCGCAGGCTTTCACCGTCTTTAGCGCCAAGAAGTTCCCTGGACTGGCTGAGAGCACGCCGCTCAGTCGCACCGTGGCCGAGCAAGGATGCCGCGTCAGAATTCGCAGAGATGTCCGCATGCGGCGCCGCGAGAACAAGGGCGCTGCCCAGACGAACGATTTCGAGCAGCGCGAGGATGCGCAGGAACGTAGAACACGATCTCCAGCCGACGCGTACCGTAATCGTTCCATTAGCAACGCGAGCGAGCGTCGCGCCTCCGTCTATGACCATCCTCCCCCGCCGCTGGCTCCTAGTGGACGTGTGCTGAGCTTTGCTGCGCCTACTTACAACAAGCCGTATCAGCCCACGCAAGCGCCAACACCGCACTCTGAACCGGTCTCGCCAGCAGCTCACACCCCTTCCTACCGCCACAACTCGTTTGCGTCAGCGTCGGCCTATCCTCCGACACCGACCTACACGCATCCATATGCCGAGAGACCGGCGCCGCTCGCTGTGGACGACAGGCGGTCATCGTTGACATATCAACCAGTCCCTGCTCAACCAGTGTCGGGATATGCAACTCTCCAGCCAAGGCCAGCAATGCCACCAATCGATACAGGCTTTATCCGGGAAGTTCAGCAATTACCGCCCATGGTCAAGCCTGAGCTACCATCGCCGACAACGGCAGCCATGGCGAGCGCTGGCTCCGTTATCTGCGGCCAGCAGATCTCATCATCGCTGAAGCGCTCGTACGAGGAAGCGAATGATAACGAATACTCGATGGAGGACCTCAAGTCGCACCTCTGCTACAAGAGAGCAGGCGGCAACGGCTCGGAAAAGGAATCGCCTGGCTACATGGGCGACGACCCTCATCACGGTGCCCCCATCGACCCTCAATTAAGGGCCGAGGACGAGCGCGACACGATGAAGCACTCCCGCAAGCGGTCATTCCGAGCCCTAGTGGACAATGAGCGGCATTGAGCGCCGCGTGCTTTGGTTGCATGATTCCCCCGAAAACACTGTATATACGCGTGGCATTGATTCACGTTCAGCACTACCTGAATCTTTTCTCCTTTTTTTTTTTTTTTTTGGTAGAGGACTACCGATCATCCACTGTTTACGCTTGCCAGCCAGATTTTGTTTGTGGGGTTTTCTCTTCAACGGTATACAACTACTCTTCATTTTGTACGGGAAAGGGGAAATCGGGGCATTTGCTTGTAGATTTTCCTGGCGTCGGGGTCTCGGAAAGCAGCATCGTCCACCTGTCTCGGGGTAGCTACGGTTATCTGGGTTTGGGACAATGGGATGGGATCAGCTTCGAGGCTGGGATTGACGGCAGCGATGGGGCCTCGGTATTTGATAATGTCATGCTTGTTAGGATTTTACCATTATGGGACGAGGAGAGCAAAGCCAATAGCGAGCGACCAGGCGCCCTAGTTAGCGGACACTCATCGAAAATATTTTTGACATGAAATAAGACGACGAGAAAGAGAAAGTGATTTATATTGGAACGACGTGCGGATGTGTATGCCGATACTGGAATACCTCGAGGCTACATAGTGGCCGGTACAATAAGTTGCGGTACCTGCCTAACCAAAGGTAAGGTTACTGGCTAATAAGCGTAAATGGGGGGGAATCCACTCGGTTTATTCCCCGTGGCTCCTCACTCGTCCCCTCTCAAGGCAGTGAGTGGGACCTAAACTCGTCCAGAAGCTGGGGGTTCCCCGCCAACGCTGGGTAACCATGGCCAATCCATCCAAAGTAAACAAATCCGGCGCAAGTAAACAACATCTTCCATTCCACACCCAAACCCAGATTTCCCCCACTTGGAACCACACCGACTCAGTTCCCATGTGTCTGCTTCGTCTTATCAAGGAAGGAAAACGCAGCGCACCGGCTTCCAATCAATTAACCAACAAGTTCCGTTCGCGATTACCAATTCGATTCCCCTCTCAAAGCACAAGATTCAGCGAATGAAGAAGAAACCAAAACGTCATCGGCCTCGACAACATGACCACCGCGGCCGGTGCAGCCCCTAGGCCGTCAGAAGATGGCGGGCGACCGACCTCCCGCTTCCAGGAGGGCTCCATGAACGACAGGACAAGCGCTGCTCCTCCGGTGCAGTTCCTGGGGCCCGAGGAGGCTGCAGAGTTTGAGAAGCAGTTCTACGGCCAGAAAGGAATCAAGAGTCCCGTTGCGCCGCAGCAGAGGGCACCGAGGCGCACCAGGAGCATAAGCAGGCGGCGCGAACGGCCCATGTCTGCGCAGGCGCAGCTCCAGACCTTGCCCTACGACACACTGCAGCTTAGCCAGGGAGAAGGCAAGGAGGCCGGGCAGCGGCAGGACCAAACACCGGAAGACACCCAAGCCTCGACGCTGCAAAGGAAGCCTGGTCTCCTTGGCCGTGTGCGCGAAGCCCTGTTCGGCAAGACCAATCCAGCTATCAAGCCAGCGCCGGGCAACGTCCAGAATGAGGTGGGCAAGAGGACGAGCTTGCAGCAGCCACCCACCTCCTTTACTCAGCGGCAACAACAAAAACCACTCTCGCCAGTGGAAGCGATGCCACCCCCCACGCGGCCCATACCCATACCCGTTCAACGTGGAGGGCCAGGAATGGGCAAATCGCAGAGCTCGTCACAGATCCCGCAGTTGCCCGCCAGTTTCCACGGGGGAGGTGGCCTCAACATGAGCGATCGTCCCAGCAAGGAAGAGATCATGGCCTCGTACAACGAGCTGATGGCTACTGGTTTCTTCAAGGCCCATGCCATTCAGTCCACGCGCCAGCCTCCCCCAGGCTCTTTGCCTCATCATGTCTCCCGTGGGCCTGCTCTGCCCACGATCCCCTCGCCAGACTTGCGCCCGTCCTTGGAGCAGATGTCCGCGCGAACATCTTTTACCATGATGCCCCCGTCGCCGGGGGTTGGGGAGTTTGCGATACCCCCGATACCTTCCAGCCTACCTCCACCTCCTCCACTCTTTCCTGGAACAGGCGAGATCAAGGTGAAGCCGTCCTGGGAGAGCTTTCGAAAGGGTCTTCGAGGACGAAAGCGGGCCCGTGGCGACTCGTCGGATGATAATGCCTCTGACGTGGCGTCCATGATATCCCAGCAGCTGCCCTCGTCTTCCACCACTGAGCAGATCGCTACACAGGTGGGCGGCATCGGCAGGCGCGTCTCCAAGAAGCTGCGCAAGATGCCCAGTGTTCTGGCGAGCCAGATCCAGGCAAAGAGCGATGGCATGATTCGCATGGTTCCACCCACCCGCGACGGACCGGAGATGGAGAGGGGAGAGATGCACGTTCGGTTGCGGAGTCCCAGCCCGGGGGCGCCAGGGATGGCGACTGGCCTCAGAAACCGTTCGGCTTCGAGACGTCTACAGAAGAGAAATGAGGCCGGCAAGGCGCCCTCGAGGCCTCCGGTCACGCTGGACAAATACATGGGCACGGCGAGCATCAGGCATAGTGAAGAGCAGCAAGGGGGTTCCGACTGGGAACCCATGGACGTCGATGATGGCTACAACTCCCGGAGCTCAGTGGACAGCGTGCAGCCGGACCAACACTTTGAAAGCGTTCACCATTCGTTTGACCATGATGGGCATGCATTTATCACGGCTGAGCCGCTCTGCATCGTCCCCGACCTGAACAGGGGCATCCCCACGGTTCCCTCGATCCCCAAGCTTTACAAACACGACAATATGCATGTCGACGAGAACGAGATCATGAGCGTTGCCTATGGGCAAGCTCTGTGAAGGTCGACAGACAATACCCCAGCCCGATCACCAGTCGGGACACGGATCTTGAAAATGACTATTCAGTCATCGAAGAGGGAAAGCGTATACCGGAGTCACGGCTCGGCAAATAGCCAACCAAGTCAAGATCGCCGGTTTCTTTTTCGACAGGCGCCCAAATTGAGAGAGAGGAGATGCATAAAGGTCTGCATATCATACATGGTGTTTTTGGTCTTTCCCCCTTTTGGAAGCCTTGCTTTTGGTCATGACACCCCACGAAGTTCACGAAAAATTGCGATTTCCTGTTCTGAATGATAAATCTCAATTTTTTTTTTGGTAACCTGTTTGTTTATTTGTTGTTTTGGTCATGTTTCTTTGGGGAGAGACCTTGTTTTTTCTGCTTCTTCCATCATTTCCCCCAAGCATCATTGGCGGTCATCAAGTGTGTTGGCGGGCAGGATATAAGACTTGGAAGAAAGATGTGGGTTTTCAATGGCGTTTATGGTCTGTTTCTTCCCCTTTCCTTTCCTTTTCCTCCTTTTAATCCTGATATGACACGACTTTGGGGTCATGTTTTTCCGACTTTATTACCTGTGGTCAAAGTCATTGAGGACGAGAGAGAGAGAGAGAGAGGTCACTGTAATTTGTGTATATAGTCGAAAGAATCGAGTCATCGCTTCTCTTTCTAAATCTGTCCAAGACATTCCCCCGGCTTCATGCACACAGATGTGAACATGTCGACTCCATGTGTGGAGTGCATCTCGATATGAGAGTTCCCTTCTTTTTCACCAAGCATGTACGAAGTACTCATGACGGAGGCAAGATGAGCTCCGTCAAGAAGGAGAAAGGAAAATATCCATGGCGATCTCGCCGAGCACTCGTGTGAGATAATCTATGCTATGACTAAATACAAATATATAGTCAGGTAGGTAGGTATATGACTTCCAAAGGTTCACGGCAGGATACTGCCCTTTGAGAAGGTACGTGTCGAAAACGACAAGACCCAGCAACGCCCACCACCCCAAGTAAGTACTAAGTTGTCCTTCCAAATTGGTCCACGTTGACTCTTGCGTGAGAACCCCGTCATCATGGATGATTAAGACTCTTCATAATTTATTCCCGTACACGTCCTTGTCCTCGTCTTGTCCCTCCCCCTCCCGTAGAGCCCATCGCGAACGTCCCGACAAAATCAATCAATCAAAATAGCGTACCCAAGCCCCGGGCTGGCAGTACGACTTGAGCAGAAAATGTGCATGCGACACAATATGATGGGGTCTATGGCTGAATAAGTCGCTACAATCATGCCGCCCCGGAAATAAAACAAAAATTTCGTAGTAAAGATAGGGCTGAAATCAAACGCTTGGATATCACCACCCGGTTCAGATCTCAGGCGTCTGCCTGTATTTGCTCCTGTATTTGTTGGATGGCTTCCCTAGGAGCGGCCACAAAGGTAGCAGTCGACTTGACGACAAAATTGCCTGCGCCCGAGAAGAAGCCCATGGCACCATTGAAAAGCATAAAGCCAAGGATAAGGATCAGCAGAGGAATCTGCGGCAAAAAGTCAGTAGGTGTTTCGCAGCATTAATCTTGACTTGAAAGTAGAAATAAACGTACCCAGACAAACCAGAGCATCTTATCGCTGCTGCCGGTCTTGAGTCTTTCAGCATGGGCGCGCTGAAGATTCTCCTGCTGCTCCTTGGTGATGGCGTTCTTGCGTCCGATTTGCAGAAGCGTCGGCATCTCGCGGACCTTTGATGATTCTACGGCGACTTGCTCTTGGTCGTATAGCGTTGCACACTTCTCGTCGAGGGCACACTCGGCAGCAGCTGTGGCAGCGGCGGCAGCGTTTTCTTGCTTGGTGTCCTTGGAATCGAGCTGCTTCCGGGGGAACAATTCCTCGTAGGCAGGCGGCGATGCATGATTGGCGCCGAGAGCTGGTGGCGCCCCCCATCTCTGTCTGTGTCCATCGCTTGAAATTTCGTCGTCGGCGGAATCGGGTCTTGGGGTGCCGATCGTGGGGACCAAGGAGGCAATGCGTTGCATCACAGGAGGCGCATTGTGCAGGTAATTGTGGTAGTCGGGGAGGACCGGCATGTGCGGCATCTGGGGCATCTGGGGCATCTGGGGCATTTGCCATTGCGGCCAGTTTTGAAGATGCATTGTCATGGTCTGTTGGAACTGTTGCATTTGTGTTGTAAACTGGTCCCTGAAGGCTGTCATGGCGGCTGTTGGCGATGCCATACCGGCGGGGACATCTGCCGCGGGCGAAGCAACGGCGACCGGTGGCTGGTTACTACGCGCCGTACTTGCTCGCCTCATATCGAGCCATGCATTGTCACCAGCTAGCTTCTCGTCCTCGGACGAGTCTTCATAGCTGTCACTCGAGTCGACCCGATCGGACGAGTCAGACATGAACTCCTGAGGGCGAACAGTGGCCGGCGCATCCCACAGCGATCGCAGCGAGGTGGCGCTGTTGGCTCTGCTGTGCAACGAACCACCACTACGGCTTCGCGAGTGAGTCTGGATTCGGCGTAACGCACGAACCACTTCTCTGGATTTTGTGAGATCGGCGGGAGTCAGGCCCGAAAGAGTGCGCATCGTTGGATCTGCCCCGGCAATGATCAGTCGACGAACAATCTCGGGATGGTCGTTCATGGCGGCAAAATGTAGTGGCGTAAAGCCTCCCTTGTCGCGGGCTCCTGGGTTTGCTCCACGTGACAGCAAACCCGCCACGAAGCGTATCATGCCGATTGAACAAGCCAGGTGAAGCATTGTCTGACCAGTGGACCTCCTCAAGTTGATCCTCACTTTGTGGATACTGTCATCGAGGTCAATCATCTCGAGGACTTGTAGGAGGGCCGTTTCGACAGAATGAGCGTGCTCGAAATTGAAGCCGCCGGGCGCTTGGCCGTTGGGACCGGCCGATGCTCCTCCCCAGACGGATTGGCCGCCGCCGCCGCCGCCGACGCCGCGGGCGCTAATGATGCTACGTGCAATGGCGGCGACATCTGTTATCTGGCCGTTGAACTTGGTGCCGAGAACGGCCAGGGCAGTCCTCATGAGCTGGTCTTCGTTGTCGTCGACGTAGCGGAATATGGGCGGGTTCTTGCTGAATGTCGGTGGTTCTGCCGATCTCGGTTGTTTGATGGTGACAATGACGGGACCAGTCACCTGGGAAGGGGGCAGCAGACAGACTAGAGAACTCTCGCCCCAGTAGGTGGTTGTAGTCGCTCTCTGCTCTCCAAACATGACCTCGAGACCATCATTGCTGAAGCCACTTCCCAGTATGGTCACTTCGATACCACCCGACTTGGGACCCTCGGCGGGAATGATCTTGTGAATCATTGGATTCGACGGCCGGGCCATATTCATGTTCATCGATGCTTGTGGGTACAATGTGTGAGCAAGCTGGTTCTGGCCAACGTCATTCCTCAAAGAGTTTGGACTCGGAGCACGGCTAGGGTGAGCTGACGCAGGAGCAGAAAACATGGCCTGTGGCATGGCCAGATTGTCCATACTCATATTCCGGTTGGCGCCCGTGAAAAGAACCTGATCAGTACTACCATTAGGCGTGGGGGGGTTGGTTGTGAATGGCTGCGGTGGCATGGCGCCCGAGCCGAAGCCTGGCTGGGTCCCGGTGCCGAACAAGGCATTATTGGTGCCCGGGATGTTGTAGTTTTGCGGCTGGGGCGAGAATGGAGATTGCGCGGCAGAGACAGCTGACGAATCGGCCGGGTTCGGTACAGGCATGGCCGGCTGGACAGTCTCAATTCGTGTCATGGCTAGCTCGGAAGGCACCTTGACAGACCCGCTAGCCTTTCTCTTCTTTGAGGCAGGGCCAGACGGGCTGACAGGCGATACCTGCCGAGACTGATTCCGTGGCGTTGCCGTCACTGAAGTACCTTGTGAGCTGGCAGGATTGACTGAAAACGGGTGATGATACGGCGCTGGAGCACTATGTTGCAGAGCGTGCAAGTCTGGTGTAGAATGTGTTTGTCGGTATGGTAGAGGGACTTCGAGCGATTTGCTGTCCGCCCCATCGATCGATGCAGACGGGATCGTGTTGTCTGGGTTCGCACCAGAAGGCGCCTGAGTGTTGACAGGCACGTGTGTCTTGTGATCGTCCGTGATCATGATGGACGAAGACATCTCTTGCGCCACAACACGACCCTGGAAATCCTTGATGGTGAATATGACCTTGAAGCCGACCTTCTCTACATGGTGCCGACAGTAACAAGCGATACGCATTGGCGCGTCCACCTGCATGGTGCCCGGTGGGATGTGTACGCCGACCACTTGCGGCTCAGCAACAGCTTGCCATTCCTTGACTTCGTTCGTGTTGAAGACAATGGCCCGATGATTCTGGAACCTGTCCCACAACTCGTCCTCTTCGGGCTTCTTGTTCTTCTTACGACCGGCCCGCTTCCGTTCTCTGGTGATGCAACCCTGGCAAATCCGTACTTCGCCTCCATTCTGAGGGGTGTCATCCTCATCAACCGGGCCAACGTCGGGGCTCGTAGGATGGCCAATTTCGGCAGCGCGTGCAAATGCCTTTTTCCGCTTCTCCTCGTCTTGCATGGCACTGGTGCAAACAAGCATGGTGTACAACTCGAGCATATCCGGCGAAGGCTCGGCATTTTGCTTTGCCAGAAGTTTGGCTTTCGAGATGGTGTGCATGGGCAAATGAAGACGCTTATACATTGGCGGCATGTTGTACACGATCATCTTGATCGGAATCTGCGTCTCGACGCGAGACTTCAAGGGCGTCGACTGAATGCATAGTTTCGGTGCCGCCGTAGGAAACGGCTGCTGGGGTTGGGGAACGAAATTCGGCAGACTGTGGTTGAAAGCCTGCATGTCTGGTATACCATGCGATGGAAATGCGTTCTGCTGAGCAAAGTTCATGGGCCAGGCTTGCGCAGCCGGCATCCCATTGTGCTGCACACCAAAGTCGAATTTCGTCTCCGGGGATGGTGTGTTCAAGCCCGTGGCCGGCGAAGATTCGTGGCTCGCAAACATTGGTGACACTTCCCTGGAGCCATTGGTGCGCAGGGTCTGCATTCCTTGGGTCAAGGAGTGTTGCTTTTGCGCCTCGTCAGCTGATTATTCCGTTCCCAGAGCAAAGTGGTTTCTTACAGATTGAGCCTTCATGTGCGTTTTAGGCCTCTTGACATTGGGGCTTCTGACAGGCGCCATGGAGCTCATCATACTGACCCCTGGAGACAGAGCATTGTGGGCGTCGGGAGCAGCGCTGGGGCTGCTTGATGCGCTATCAAAATCAAAGTATTTCTCGTCGAAGTGGTTGGCCTCGTCAAAGTGGTTCACTGAATTGAACGACGAGTCGTCCAGCATGGTAAGATCGGTACCATCGGCACTGAAAGATGCAGATTTGAAGTTGCTAAAAGGTGAATCTTTGGTCATCATGATGTCGGCCGAGGTCCGGCTTCCATTCCTCGATGAGTTCGAGCCGGTGCTTCGGCTCGAGCCCGAGGACGACGAGACCCGATGCAACTCTAGCTGCGTAGTCTCAACTGTGCGATCAGAGGCAGCAATCAGTGCCTTTGGGTCTTGGAAGCTGGAATCATCGAGCGCCTGCAGTATTTCGTTGTCGGCGAAGAGGCTCGATTCGTCGTCGTTCATGAACTCGCCATAGGTTGTCCCTTGCATTCCCGAGTCGGGATCGAATGTCCCACCGAAAGTGTAAGCAGTAGATGGCATTGCCCTCAGAGGTACCCACGACCTGCTGACGAGATTAGTCCTCAGGTCGTCCCCGATTGTCGATTTCGAGGGGTTGAATTACTGCGAGATAAATCGGTGTTGATGTTGACGCTCGAGCAGGACTGCACTCGTTGACACGTTGTGACCTAGCGAATACAGGTCCGAGTCTGGGAAGAGTTTCGCTGTCCTCCCTACAAGGCAGTAGTTGGCAGGGTGGTGATCGGTGGTTTCAAGGTGTCAGCAGGTCAGGTGTTCAAGCCCGAAGCTGCATCGTCACCGACGAAAGCTGGGAGGGTTTGTCTGCGTGCTCGGGTCGACGGAATTGGAATGCGCCGCCGTATAATTATGGTGTGACTGTCGATGAAAATCTGGAGGTCAGGCGACAGTGCGACTGGCTCGTTGTCGTTTCTCGGATCCGATGGCGACGTCGTCGTGGGCTTCGACGTCGGCTTTGGTCGAGGCGGACTGGAGACGCGTGGGTGTTGAGTTTTTGAGAGGGAAGGGCCAAAATTGCGGTAAAGCTGGGACACTGAATGATCGACTTTCCGCTATCGGGTTAGACCTCTTTCTGTCAATTAGGAGGGGCGTTTGGGCGGGCAGTGTGTGTGTGTGTGATTTGAACGAGATCAGCTCCCGAAAAGGTAATCCCCCCTTCTCGAACTTTCCCACTTTCTATTTTGTTTCTTTTTATCTTGTTTGCTCTATTATGAAGATGCCGGCAATGGGACTGGCAGCTCGTTCGGTGTTGTGTCCGTTTCGTTTCGCCCGCCCGGTGTAATAGATGGGCAAAGATGGTAAACTAATGGGCTACCTACCTAACAACAAGGTGGCAGAGAGCACAAATGTGGTCGTCAGGAGATTGAACCAGAGAGCCAGAGAGCCTAGAGAGGGAGCAGGTCCGATAGCCGTGAGGGCGTGGCTACCTACCTTACTGGCTGCTGGCTAGGCGTGGCCCCTCCAGAGCAGAAGGACAGCACGTAGGGTGGAGGAGTCAATTGAGGAGGGATGGGTTCGAGAATTGGCAGCTAACAGTCACTAGCAGGCCCAGTACAAGCACGCTAACGCACGCAGCCGCCAATGAGACCCTGCCCAGTTGAGATTGATGGGATCAGGACCAGCCAAGATTCGAAGAGCCCAGCAGCCAGGCACCACAACCCACGACGGGCTAACAAGTATTTGCCATCACGTCTATGGGCATTCCGAGCCCAGAATTGCTGAGAAAAAACCGTCCTATATCCTCGACGACCTAATCGGCACGAACAGTTATTAGGCCCGTCTCGATTCTCCATGAATCGCGCCGTAGGTAACGCAAATCTAATAGTGCGTAGCAATCCCCATAACTAGTCCCATCTAACGCACATCCGCTCCCTCATTTTGCCAGGTTTATTTTGGAAATCTGGGAGGTTAGTCATCTGTCCTCGTGCCCCCCGATGGATGGAAATCAGGAATTGTTAAGCGGTACCTAGCCTGGGACCCCCATGGCAGGCAAGACACCAAGGCCCTAAGCCCCGACAAGCCTGCACATTGCAAGGCCTTGCCCAGCAAATGCCAGCAAGCCAGGCTCCAGCAGATGGGCCATGGTCTCCTCCTAGGCCGATCATCCGCGGTCTTCCGTCTTCGCTTTGGCCCAGCTCGCCCAGCTTCTTTATTCTTCTCTACAGACGTATTCCTGCTCAGCCAAGCCAGCCAGCCAGCCGTCTCCATATAATCATCACCCTGCCTTGGACACTTTCTGTCCTTGCTTCCCACGCAGTGCACAAGGAAACTCTCGAGATGCAGCCTATCAGCCTTCCTGCATTACCCTGCAGAACTCAAAAGAGAAAAACAGACGATGTCCGCCCGTACACCGAGCACGCTACAAGCTAAGTGTGCATACATAACGTATTACTTACCTACACACTAGAGCCAGCCGACTTGGGAATTGTGCTAGGGCAAGCATAGGTTCGAGATCGGATCCCCGGTCGCCACAGGACATGGGCGCCATCTATCCTCTATCCTGCTAGTAGTCGTAAGCCCCGGGGAAATATCTGGGGTGAATGGTCGGGGAATTCTGTCTACAGCATACTTCGTAGTAATACCAACCTACAGATTTGCGATATCCCCTCGTCGACTCAAGCTGACTTGTTACATACGTACCGGTGTATATCACATCCCGGTGTACGTGTGTGCAAGGGGAACGATGTCCCCATCGAGCCCACCGGCTCACGTACCCGTGCCCGTCGCATAGATCCTACGCATTTTTGACGTGCAGCTAGGAAATCCACAGATAACCAACTACATACATCACGACTACTGCTTACACAGCTGCCCTGCGTATCTCCGTGCTTAGGTAGAGATGCGCCGCACCGCGTCCTAGTTTTGATAAAAAGCATTCAATATACCAAGGCGGGCCAGACATTTCCGGCTGTCTGACTTTTGAAGCGGTTGGCAGATTTACAGGTATATCTTCGATGCCTTTTTTGCCGCTGCCCGGACCAGTGTGTCTCCCGCCAGAACATAACAACCAGGCGGCACCTATCTCGGCGCGGCATTTGCCATTACAGTAGAGCGAAATTTTATCAAAACAATGATGACGGCAGCTATCCAAATCATGTCGTCTTCGACCGGACGACCAGGGAAGGGAGCCGCAATGGAATAGATAAAGCATCTCATCGATACTACTGGCCCTCGAACAACTACCGGGCATTGTTATTGTTATGTGGTGTACGTATGTACATCACACACACACAGGCGTGCACTCGAACCATGTCCGTACATACATGATGCATGCCACCCAAGATAGGTATGTATGATCGTTTCTCGCAGCGCATTGCAGTCTGCTATGTTTCGCAATAAAAACAAACCACACAGCATGACAGACCGCAGCAGAGCAACATCTCGCCAACAGCCCTATCTCGTCTTGGCTTATCAGAAAACCCCCCGTCCATCCCAACCCGCCGCTTTTCATTACTGCGCGGCGGCGCGGCTCGGAGGCGAAAGGACAGGAAGAAAGGGAAAGACACGGGTCCCAATATTAATAATAACTACGAGATAGCCGAACCTGGCTGCAGGAGGCATACACATACATGAGCATACATGCACGAGAGAAACGCCGGGCAAAATCCTACCTCTAGTCGCGCCAATTCTCGGCCCAATCCCCCCGAAACTTTGTCCTTGCGCTCCCTCTTACAGTTTTTTTCCTCTCCCTCTCTCACTCGAGCGCAACATAATCTCTAGCCCTGATGCAGAGAGACAGGAAAAGTGAGAGAGGACAAGGCAGCCCAAGTGATGCCCGAGTCCAAGATCGGGAGGGAGAAACGAAAAGCGAGAGGAGGACCTTTTTCACATAATGAAATCATGTCACCATGGAGTGGTATATCCATCATGAACGCAATTCTCATACACCGAGTCGCCATAGGAGACTTTTCCCTCTCGCATCAAGCACCAACACCCTTGTCCATCATGAAGAAAACACGAGGAAGGGGTCCATTGATTCTGCTTGTGTTTACTTTCGGGGCCGCTGGGCACGGGGGGGTCACCGTCTTGTTTTCCTCTTCCATGTCTTTTTCTTCCTCCTCCAGCAAAATATGTGAGACCCTTTCAGAACCCCCACGTACGGAATTGGAGGCGTGCTCAGCCTTATTCTTGTGTACCCGAGTACACACGCGGCATACTTTTGCGTCCCTGATCTGACACGGAAAATTAAACTTTCAAGACCCCTCTTCCGTTCCTTGACTCAGCTTTGTCATGAGCACCCAGGGTTGAGACTATTCATGGTGGATACGGGATATTGAAGAGTAAATAGCACGATCCATGCAGTGGTTGATAACGAGCGACTGTATATTGACAAAGTAGGAGATCTATAGAATATCAAGCAAGCAAGCATATTCCCGTTGATGTTGAATCGCCGGCGCAGATGTAAATGAGAAATAAGAGGGGAAAAAAAAAAAAAAAAAAAAAAAAGAACACGTAAAGACTTGCAGGCCGCAAAGGCTTGAGCCCTGAATTCCGCGTCCACAAGTGATCGAGACAAGCTCCTCGCTGGTTCGATTTTCTGTATGCCAGGAAAAAGTCATGAATGAGATCAGAAAATGAAATACTCCCTAACTTCTTTGTCACAGACGTGGCTCCGCCTTGGAACACCTAAAATGTTCAGACGACTCCGTCTGCCAAAGAGTCCGGGAATGACGCAGAGGTTCTCATGGAGTCCCGGAGACCTCAATGCTAGATTGTCGCAGTTCTACAGTCAATCAATAAGTTGAACTTCATGATGGTAGTGAAAGGCAGCGAGATAACCGAGCCACCGGCCAGCGCTCATAGGCACTGAACCCGAGAACACGGGTTTTCCCCATTGGTGTTCCTTCCCCTTCATTGGAATGTCAACTCATGTCTGGCCACTGCTGACATTGCCGCATGATTGACAGGGCCTTGTGTAGTCTTGAGAACTGGACATCCCTTATGCACACGCGCTCTCAAGAAAGCCACCAAGCCTTTGACTTTTGCGGCACTCCGGTGATGCCTCTAGCCGCCTGATGGCGTCTCCGGGTTGTCTGCCCTTTCGTCTCCGAATCGGATGGTCCTGTTAGGTAATGCAGGCGACTGCGGTTGGCCTTCTTGGGTCGAGTCGTGGCCTGTGCCAACCTCGAATCTCGAAGCTGGCACAAACGTCTGAGTATCGTCGCTGCCTGTTTGAGTCGAGTCCTTGATGATCGTCCCACCGATCCTATGAATGGGGCGCGTCGATGTGGACCGCGAGCCGCTGGGAGAGTTTTGTTCCGTGCCGTTGCGTGAACGGGTGTTGAACGAGGGCAGAAAACCACTCGCACGGCCACGGAAGTTGAAGGAAGAAGGATGAGGAGTCTCGGGTTGGTTGTCTATAGTCAGGCTGCGGGAAATCGTTCTGGGTAGGTAGAAGCCAAGTTTGCCCAGCGGGATGCTGAGGCCGTGGACAACCTAGAATTCAATAAATACCAGTCCAATATATAGACAGACAAGGGCTCAACTTACCACACTGCATATGGCAACGAACCACACAATCACGGTGGTGGTCTCACCCAGATTTTCGACATCGGACCTCTGCTCATCTCCTACTTTTAGCGTGTCAAGGAATTCCAGGGTGACGTAAAGGTAGAAGATGCCGGAGACGCCGACTGGCCCGAAGAAGCCCATGAAGAGGGACTCTCTGAAGTCTTGAAGCTGTCGTATCCACTTGCGCGTACTGAGAACGATCGGGGGCCTTCTGAGTAACAAGATGAGGATACCCAGTGGGATCAGTCGGTAGATCGGTATGACGTTGTTGTGGGCAAACATGGCCCAGGGGCACACAGCACCGTACCACAAGAATATTGTGACGTTGAGAAGCATATCGATCGTTGGTTGCAATGAACTGGATACATGTTAGTCTGGTGCGCAGATTGCAAAGTCACTGAGCCAAACAGCTATAGGACATGGTCGTACTACAAGCAGGTCATGTTAGCAATCGAACAATACAAGAGGAGGATCGTTTCCTTTGACGTACCTCATCGAGTGTCTCGAGTCGAAACCAGTCATCCCAAGTGAAGGTGTTGCCAGCAATGAAACAAGCCAATACGTCGTCACTGCCAATCATTCCACAGGTGCCAAGAATGAAGAGCGCGAGCGAGATAGCGAAAACGAGAAAACTCTCGCGATCCACCCACTTGCGGCTTTCAGCGTAATGTAAAAGCTCCTTGGCAAGCCAACCGACCACGGCACCGTAAATGACGCTGAGGATGATGGTGTAGCCCCAGGTCTCGCCAAACCACAGGCCGATGGCGAGGCCGGCACCTCCTGACTCGGCCTTGCCGCCGTCACCAATATACTTGATCAAGTATAAAGCGAGGAACAGGAAGGGGTACCCGAGACCGTCATTGGCACCAGATTCGGCGATGATGATCTTTTGGAGCTCTTTGGGCACATTGCTGTCCGCAAACTTTCCCTTGACAATAACGTTGGACAGAATGGGATCTGTAGGTGTGACGCAGGCGCCGATGGCAAGGGCGTGAAGGAAGGGCAGATGAGGCACGAGAGCCCATATCAGAAGGCTGGTCACCAACCACATGACCGTCATGACCGGGCCCAGCAGGATGCTCAAAGATTTCCATTCTTTCTTGAGGTAGCGACTAGGTAGCTGGATGCCGGCAAGAACGAGCTGAACCCCGAGCACCAGGCGCGAGAATGCCAGAGTGATAGCATTGACGTTATCCTCGCTCCCCAGAGCATACTCGACGGGTCGTATTAGGTTGGCGGCATGAGGGGAGAACGTCACGCCGGCCAAGAGAGAGATCACTATATTCTCGGTCAGCTCGTGAGAGCAAGTTGCAGATGCCCCGTCAAAGGTCACTTACAGGCTTCGGACATATAAAAGTTCTCCTTCAAGAGGTAGGACACCAGACCGAAGATACTGATGAAGCCACCCAGGAAGGAGACCACTATATTGAAGTTGGTAACCGCCAACGTCGGCATCTTGGGTGATCTGCTCGTCCCTCCCGACACAGCACTTCTTGGCTATCTGCTGGCTCTCCTGATTTCCTGATGAGGATTCGGCTGGCCTACTAGCTAGGTGACACCAGAATCGTCCTTGCAAGTTCGCAAGGCAGGCAGGCAATGATACTACGAGCACGACTTTTAGAAAAATACCCCTTCATGGCGAGAGTCAAGCGTTTCGGGTTTGGGGAATATGTCCTCGGGGGAAGCCTCCACGGAGGGATGAGAAGAATATTTGAGAGAAATACTTACTGCCGGCGGGAATTGAGCGAATGTTATTGAATCATTGGGAATGACATGGAGATCACAGTGTGCTCGCCTAGACGCCACCTTGCTATATGGCAGGGGCGGTATGCGCAGCTTTGCTTCTCTATCTAGAGACTCGAACCCCAAAAAAGACTGCTCAGCGGGTTGCCAGCAGTGAGGCTGGAAGGGACCGAATTTTCTAGAGAGACTGGGCAGAACGTTTCACGACAGTATGTGGCTTGCGTGGGATTTGAGACCCAGACGACAGACAGAAGCTGTATGAAGACGAGTTTTCACGTGAGCGTGAAGTGTACAGTAGCGAACCCCAGATAGAACCTCTCGGCTCAAAGATGTCGTGATAGACAGCGCGACCTCTTTGCTGCGATGATGGAGACGTAGAGTGGTGAGAGAAAAAGATATCTTCCAAGGATCCCTCAGATTGGCTATCTACCTAGGTAGGTTAGGTACGGTAGGGGCGGAAAATGCGGTGGACACCGACTAAGAAGGTACATTGCAGAGCGTTCCGATCCGGGGAAGGGAGGGAAGCATGTGCGACTTGGACCCTGTGGGTTTAGCGCTCGCTCTATCCGCTGTAGGTATTTACCGCCACCCGCCCTGTCGGCGGCTTTTCATGAGAGGCCCCCGTACCCTTCTACAGGCTGTGAACATTTACAGAGACTCAGAGAGGATAGCCACAGTGCATATTGGCTTAATACCATTTGCCTAGTAATCCATAGTTGATGTCTTGTTCCTCCGATCGATCATCTGGGCTAGGTGGGCTGTGCTGTTATGGAGCGCAAACAAAGTTGGGTATCTATCTGGTGTTCATATAATCGTTCTTCCCCTGGGCAAGCATGAGACATACCTAGTTGCTGTTCATTCTCATCCAACAAACCACAACAAGCTGTGGCGTGCTCTTCTAAGAACGTCCTTTCCACTGGCCCCTCGGTCCAACATTGTACAAAGTGTCTGTCTACTCGACTGCTGCGAACCCGGCGCCTCTGACAGCGAGCTTGTCGGCCTCGACGTTTCCAGTGGTGGTGCCGTGGCCCCGGACCCATTGGAATAGAGTCCTCGTCCCGGACGCATCACGATCGTCAATCTTTGCCCTGATGGACTGTATCAAGTCCCTGTTCTTGACCTCTTCCCCGCCCTGCGTTTTCCAGCCTTTGGTCACCCAGCCTCTGTACCACTCGGTGATACAGTTCAACGAGTACTTGCTGTCCGTGTGTATCTGAATGTCCTGATCCACCGATACCTTTTGCAAGGCACGCAAGATGGCCGTCAACTCGGCCCGCTGGTTCGTCTGCGGCTCCCCTTCGAGTCGTTCGGCAATATTCCTTGTTTATTGTCAGTCCACTATACGCGCTTTCACGATAATGCGACAAAATAGGACAAGCACAAACCTTGGGTCATTTACGCCAAAGAACACTCCGACTCCAGCTGTGGCCCCGACCTTGCCATTGCCTCGGCTGCTACCGTCTGTGTAGATGTTCAAGACGCTGTCTGCAATCGTCTTGTTGAGCCGGCTGCTAGTCTTGGTCCTCTTGGACGGAGGTTCGACTACCACTTCGTTCTCGATAGACTTCTGACCAGCCTCGTCGCCGTGTATTTGAATGTAATGGACCGCCTCGGCGCGTGTCTTGAAACTCTGTTGCTTGACACCTTTCCAGTCCTTGATTGCCTTCTGTACCTCGGTCCAGTCACTATAGATACCGGGTGCACGGCCGATGGCCACAGCGTAGAACTTGGGTGGCTTTTTGGGGTCGGGAGCAGCGCTTTTCACTGGTTTGCCTGCCACAAAGTCGCCAGCGTCCTTTTCGTTGTCGAACTTCTTGACTGCAGATGGAGTGTTAGTCAACCGCGTGAGGGGCGCAGTATCTCAAAAAAAACGAGATCACCGAGTACGTACACTGTGCGCCTTTGAACCCCGAAATCTGCTCCTGGCATTCTGGCCAGGTCAAGTAGACGCCGGGCTCGTGGCCACTGCGGACGGCATAGAACTTGGGAGTGTCGTCCTCCATCTTGCGCTTCTTGCTGGGAGGCATCTTGTCGAGGAGAGGACCAAGTATCTGCCTTATAGCTTCGGTAAAACTTTTGCTCGCCGGCGATCTGCGGGCTGCTGCGCTGGAGAATCCGACACGTCCCAAATCCGTGCGGGGTGCAGGCTCAACTGCGACACCAAGGGCTTTGTTGTTCTGCCGACGGGGCCTGGGGGCCTTTGCAGAGATTGGCGAAGCGATTCCGAAGGTCCAGATGATGCGTTTCAAGTTGGGGATGTTTCTCATGTGCCTAGTCAACTAAACAAGAAGTCCTTCACGATGAGCGGTCAGGTAGATGACTGGGAAAAATCAGGTTTCTGTGGGTTTTCGTTTGGGACTGGTCCTTGGGCTGGAGGGGGGAAGTGGTGCTTCGTCCCTCTGAAGCTCTCCGGGGCGTTGCGTAATGTAATAACAGGGATTCGCGCCTCTTGTTCCCCCAGCGATAAGATAGTGCATCTTCGTAGCGCCAGCGAGCCCCAGCCCAGGACCCCTACTCTAGCTGGTACAACGTCACTAATAAATATACTTCAATTTAGCGTACCCCAAGGCCATCTCGCGTACGGAATACCTTATATTACCACCAAGTTTTTCTTCTTCTTCAACCTTATCGACTCTTTCGCTTTCTTACCGGACTTTCCAATGCTGCCAGTCGATTTTGAGACTCGAGAAAGTGAGCTGGGTGGAAAGGGCTTTTGAATTATACTGACTTGGCAAAGATAACATTGTCTTGCTACCTACCATCAGTTGTCAACCATTTCCCTCCAACTTGTATAATTGGTCTCGGTGTCACTTATCGGGACAATCGACGCTGGACACAAGGGCACAAAAGCTATGTGGAACATGTTTTATTTTTTATGTGCAGAGAGCTTAGTTTATCAGGGAACCCTCCGGCTCTGATGTCGTTGCTCATCGTGCCGCCAAAGCCCGCCTCAAATACTGTTTGGCTGTATGGTCGTCCACATACGAACCGGGGCAAATGAGGCATAGTATACATACACAGTGTACAGATGACGTCGGTCAAGGCCGGGCTGTCCTTCTTGGGCGTGGTCCTGCTTCAGCCCTCCAGAAAAAGAAAAGTACAAACCGTCCAAAGAAACCAATGCTCATGTTCGCTTATTTCATAATGCCAACACCAAAGGAGGAATACCAAGGTCTTCTCCTGCAAAACCACAAACGCCAATGCTGATGCTTTTCTTCTTCTTGCAATAGACGGGCCCCAAACCCTTGCGGGACAGGTGGAAACACGTGGGCATCGGAGTGATGCCACATGCTCAAGATCCATGATTAGGCATGTAGATGACTGTTGATATCCAGAGACTCTGCGTCATCGGTATCCCATTCCCATCCTAGCATACTCCAGTTGAGCTCTTTGCGCCAGTGAAGGCCAAGCCCCTGGCCGCCTCCGCATGGTCCATTCTCACAGATGTTGTCGCCGCCACAAAGGTCGTAACCGCGGTCTTCGGAGCCCATGCCTCCGGTCAAGGGCATTCGATGTCGGAATACGATTCGGCCCATACGCGAATGCAAAATTGCCATGGAGCACATAGTACATGGTTCATGAGTCATATAGAGCTCTAGGTCGTGGCACAGGTAGCCGTCAGGAGATGGGTGATCCGCGTCGAAAACGAGCTGCTCGTCTGCCATGATCGGGCCGTCTTGGAAAGCCTCAAACTCGAGTATCGGGTTCGACTGAGCAGGCTCGCGGTTCTCTGCCCGGACAAGCTTCTGCGCAACCATGCTGATGGCACGCAAGGCGGCATGTGCCATGGGGTTGCCGTCGTGGCCTGTTCGTCCTTGTTGATGCCAACGGGCATCGCCTGCCAGTGCGACGATCTCGACCCTCTCCTTCTCGTTGGAACCATCGCGGCCTTCGTCATCTGCTGATCCATCAGGCTTCCTGTCATCATCCGACTTTGTATCACCGGTGTCTGATGTATCGCCCTGGAGTACATCAACGCCACCATCCGAAGTGTTGCCGTCGGCTTTGTTGGAGTCTCCTCTAGACTGATCAGGCTTGGAGGGAACCGTGCGCTTGATGATGACGGCACCGATGGGCTCACCAAAACCTGCCTTGTGAGTCTTCCTGGCTATCTCGTGTGCCAAAGTCATCCAGACCGAAGCATCACGGGCCACGACACTTGTAGTGCGGCAGATGTTGCTGGGATGTGGACCAAGGGGGTTGTTCTTTCGGTAAACACACTGCCAGAATTGCTGTGACCAAAGATTTGCCTGAACTTGCGAAGTGGGCGCCAGAAGCGGAACAGGAATCAGACCAATGAATATGTCGTCGCCAATGCCAGGGATGGCCGAGAGTCCTCTCAAAAGGTCGTCATAATTCATTTCCTCTTCCGGGCCCAGCAGGATGTACAAGAACTGGGATTTGCCAGTGTGTATCGTCCTTCCTGTGTTGCCATCATTCATGAACTTGTTCTTCAGATGAGCCGGTAGATCAGTCGGCTTGGTGCATCGTCGAAGATGAGGGAGGTTCTTAGCCTGGTCATCGCCAACTAAGGCGCGGACGACACTGCACCCAATGTTAGCCCTGAGGGGAGCGATGGCATGCCATTTGTAGGGCGGCATAACTTACTTGACAACATCATTGGTAAACCTAGTGGGGGCTCTCGTAACATATGCATATCCGACGGAGAGATTGTCTCGAAGCTCCAGAGTGGTCTTGAGAGGGACGAGAGTGCCGGTATCGATACTTGAAGGAATAATCTGTCGCGCGACAGGGTCGAGCGTCTCGACTACTTCCTTCATGGAATCGCCCATAGCGTATACCTAAGCAAGAAGACAGGGCCCTCGGCTACTCTTCTTCTTCCGTCAGGCTCAAGCAACGTAGTTGTGGTCGAAAGGCAGCGCGGTTGCTATCGTGATGACGTGGAGACCAGTCGTACTGTGTGAATGAAAGACTGACAACGAAGTTCTGGGGTCTTCTTCAAGCGGTGAGTCCGGTGTTTATCAGAGGGCAGAGTGGCAGCATCCAGCACGATGGAGGTTGCGTCTCCCTATAGTCATATGCGTGGGTGGCGGCAAGTGACTTCTGAGCAGCAGGAGCTCCACCAAGGCGTTGTCCCATACAAGAACGAACGTCGCGCTGGTCGAGGGGCGGCTCGTCAGTCTCTTCTGGAAGGCGCAGTCAGAAGACAGCACCTTGGCAGAGGTCTTGAACGTACCAACGGAAAGGAACAGAGCTGGGGAACCCGCTAGTCAACGGGAAGCCAATCACTATGGGGGCAATTTGCCAAAGTCCAGCCGGAGGGCAGAGACGGTTCGCTCGTGATGCTACAGCTCAACTGTGGGTGAAGGAGCATAGGTTCCTTGTTCACCACGCTGGGAGCTCGCGCAGGACCTTGAGATGCCTTGTTTGTTTTCTTCCACCTCTTCTCTGGTGGAAGTGAACAGGATCGACAAGGGCCTGGGTCAAGGGCTGGTCGGGGAGGTGGGACGCTGTTGCGACGGGCAAGCCAAAGCTCCTGGCGTGTCTTTCTTTATCACGTCGGCGACGGACAAGGTCTCTTTTTGGGGGGGGAAAAGGCGGCGCCGAGTCTGCTGGGAGAAGCCGCAGGGCGTGATGAGAATCAATCAATCTCTGTCCTTTGCGGAGTCGCGAGCCGAGCAAGCGCGATTTGGAGGCAGGTATCAAGGCTGAAAAGAGCTCTCTCAGCAGCTGTTTGCTGGACGCTGGGTACCTTAGCTGTCTGTAACTTGCTCGGAGCAAGCAGTTCTTTCTTGGTGGTCGAACATCGTGGGTGGAAGCCGCAATTGACTTTTAAAGTGGGGCGTGACATCTGGAGCTGAGCTAAAGTCCCTGCATAATCGATAATGGATTGGCGTTGACCGTGTGTACATGTATCAAATGTGCCAATCAATGACAGCACTCTGGATTCAGCTAACCTAGCTACATGCTGCATGTACCTTTGGCGTGCCTGAGCCGGAATGGAAGGAGGGACATGAACTGCAGCCTGTCACTGTCCATCTTGATCACAAGGGAGTCTAGGCTGTGCACAGAGCAATATGCAATATAGCACATTGGCAATTCGGAAGCAAAAGGCTGTCCGTCTTCTAAGAGTCCTGTGGCTAACAGTATTACATCAGCAACCATGTCTTTGTTGTCAGACTTGGAGGTTGGACCAGCTGTCATCCTCCCTTCACTCCATTACGTGCTCCAAACTCCAGAATTTACGCTTTACCGGCAGAGTGGACAAGGCCAAAAAGCATAGCCCTTTCTGGGTAGTTGTGGGTGCATTGAGAGTTGGGCCAGACAGATCTGGCTTATGATTGGAATTGCATCTCCATTTGCCTAGAGAGTCTCTGCCTCCCGTGACCTCGCGGCCACTCCGTCGACGCAACCGCCCAAGATATTATTTCTAGGTGATAAATTCATCAGATCGTACTAGAATTTGCGGAAAGCCTCGTTGTAAGCCGCTCGATCAGTAAACCGTCTATCTCGATTATGCATGTGATACACCACTGCAACAATATAGTGTCATCAGAACAAATCCCGAGCTAAATAGAACTCTACAGTTTGAAAGAAAACCATGCTTTTGTGATTTGATTGAGACCATGAACGTCATCCAAAGATAGATATCATGTGTTACATTTTGATGTCGAAAATGCAATCGATGCTTGTTGACCAGACAGACGAGCGCAAAATAAAGTGAGAATAAGGATAGATACCTGCCTACTTATACTTTACCGCAGCACATCATCCGATCGCCACAATTGATGTTTGGACAAAATTAAGATAATAAGAAACGGAATTCATCCGTGAATAAGAAAATATAGTTTTTGCAGCGCAATCAAGACGTTTGTGCGAAGAGGCACAGTGTTGGCAACGTAATTTAGTATAGGCGGAATCTCATTTTCTTCGTCACCCGCTTGCCAAAGTCAGACTGACTTACCCCGCCGTGCGACGACGATGCTTTTCTTGATGGATTGGAAGGCAGGTCTGGAGCCTATCCAACGCACGTATGCACATGCGCCTGACGTCCAAACCTTGATAAGACAACCAGCTACCTATTCTTGGAAACTCCCGAATTTCAAATTCCAGGCTTGCCTGCAAAAACAGAGCCATCTTGGTTCAGCCGCCTTTCTCGCCAGCCGAGAAAGGCTATGTTACATGGCGCCGACTTGCCAAATCCCCTGCGATTGGCTGATATTACCACATTGGGCTATACCGTCGTCTCATTCGCTGAACATGGACCTATAGCTTGAAAACGGACTTGGGCGCACTTCGGTCTGTGTGCCCACGCTTCATCGTGGTAGAATCTGTCTGGATGAACAAGTCAATGCTTGTTGGTGAGTCGACCCCCTTGTGGGAATCTGACACCATGTTCTTGTGTCGATATTTGACGTGCAAGACACAAGTCAGACTAGGTTACGTGGCTGGCAAAGAAGGACGCCCTACCTCGAGTGTCATGTGGAGAAGACCGATAGAGTTCATGTTCCTGAGCCTTTTGATTGCAACGACCGACACTACACGCGCACGAGGAAGAATGTGGCAGAACCAGTCAGTCAGTCCCGGATCTCCGGTACGTGCTGCTGCGTAATCGCCAGACCTTGTTGCGTCTGAGCACGTTGCAGCGCCCGCTCTGAACACACAGAGTAACAGAGCATCTACGGTTAGGTGGGCTGTATATTGAACTCGAGATTAGGATGAACAGATATCAGGCAGCCAAGCCTGCCTTGGCATCGAGAAACATCATGGCAAATACACCATAGCGTAGAGGGATTTTGCCAGGAGGATGAAGTACGCTTGATAGAAGTGTTAGAGAATAGCGGCCAAGCAAGTGCCAAGAGCGCAATTCATGAATGGATGAACAGAGCTTTGTTGTTCTTCTTTCATGCTTGTCTGTAATGTAGGGTTAGGTGCCTGCCTAGTAGCTAATAATACGGCCCATGGAGGGAGGTAGATTACACTCAATCTGGTTGAGTAAGTGCATGTGGGGTTGACTTTCTGCTCAACCAAATGCTCCGTCTACGGCCTTGCTAGAGGTGCCAGGTAAGCAGGCAAATGTTCAGTCTTGAGGTCGGGGAGTAAGAAGTTCCCCGTACTCATAGATAAAGTAGCAAGGCGTCGCAAGTCACATCTGTCGAGACACGGTAAATGTAACCCCTCCAACAAACAAACCATCTTCTTATCTCGACAGTGCCCGCATTCGAAAGTCAAGTTCTGGAAAGTTCATGCGTCTAACACGCTTTGTTACGCTGCTTTTCTTCAGAAACCCACATATTCTTTCTGGGTGTATAACTTCTCTACAACGAACACAAAACGTCGCAAGATATCGTGGTAGCGCCGGTAAGTGAGACAGACGGGCAGACCACAAGTCAGTCACATCGCCAGATTGTGACATCGCACCGAGAAGTTTGGTGGCCTCGGACTCAGGACTGTGCTGTGGGACAAGTGCAACTGGCAGTGTCGTATAGCGGTTTCGACAAGGTCCAGTCAATACCTGACTGTTCAGCTACCTTGGGCCTGTTCAATTTGCCAAAAGGGAGTTGCCGATCAGCCAAGACGGCGTCTTACTGTTTGTGTTTCTCGCAGTTTCGCCAAGGCGCGGAAAGACCTCCAACAGTTGAGGGCCACAAGAAGATAGGCAGGGGCTTACAGAAACCCCAAGCTCTGGGCAGAGACTCAGGTTACGCAGGATCTATCCTGTCTGTCTCCAAGCACTAGGTACCTACCTGCCTACCTACCTACGAATCCTGCGCCTGCACACACACAAGATTGCTGCATACAACATTGCATTGGGATAGGACCGACCGGCCGAACAAGCCATTCTTGACCCACGACTCGAAGTGGCTTCTCGGGGCTTGGGTTTTTAAGCAACCCAGCTCGGCTACCATCACAAAATAACCAACGTACGGTCAAAAGAAGAAAAATAAAACCAAAGGGCTTGGGGGCGGGGCCGACCATACATCATACCTACCTACATAGTAAATAGGCTGTCCCACAGGGGTCGAGTTGAAATACTTGTAGGTACGGTCGGTTGGTCAACGGAAGCTCTGGTTTGAGGCGGTCTTTCTTGCCATCAAATTCCTTCTTCGCCCCAGCGGCCTCGACTTTTTTTCTCTGCATTTCCGACGACTCGACTTGGGAATTAATAAACCTGCGCGATCGGATACGACAAGCCTTGTGCAGACACTACCGCTACCACTCAACAACTACTATTACCACTACCAAAACACACACCGTGGTATACCCACAATAGGCAGGCCACAGCTCGGGATAACAGAGTCTATCTATATTCACCTCCCTACCTACCACTTTGCGTCTTATCCACCATCCTTGCCGTCTTTACGGAGTACGGTCCAGTCAGACAACCGGTCCCCGAACCCGACGATACGGCAAGACAGCGTCACCCCCATAAAGCTGCGTTCTCAGCCTGACCCCATCCAACGCCCACATACGCACAGCAACGAGATTTCTGGTCAATCATCAGAAAGTAATACCGAAACAACCAGGCACTACCGGGCGCACTGCATTCGCTAACGCGCCGTCGACGTAACTGTTGGGGCCCAGATACGCCATACTACATATATTAGCAGAGTCGGCCAGCGAACCATTCGGTACGGTCCCAGTCGCGGACAGTGGACACCCCGGGCGCGTTCTGGGCCAGAGGAGCTAGCAGGACCCTCACTGACCTCACTGCATCGGATCCCTGCTCGCGTCCCCGAATCGCCTGCCGCGACCGGCGTGGGCGGAGCTCGGAGCCAGAGAACCGCCTATCGACAGTCCCATCGGGCCCAGCTTAACCCTACCTGCGCTACCTGTCTACCTCCTCTGCCTTAGCTGCAGTAGAGGCGAAGAGACCCTTAAATTTTTTCTCTCTTACCTATTCCTCTCGAAAAAAAACCATGTCGGTTTCCCAACCTGTGGTCACCAGACAAATCGGTCACCAACATCTGAACGCGCCGGAACATCAAGTCTTTGACCTGTCGCCTGGCAACAGAAACTCGCCTCCTGGCCCATACCGAGCTCACAAACTCACAGCAGGTAAGCTCTTCTCTCTCTCCGTCTCTATCATGTCCTGCCCCCGAGAGCCATCATACGCATTACCATTCTTAGCCCTATGTAGTATGGGCCCTGGTCAAGTGTCCGCACGGTCCGTAAGCTGCAAGGCATGGCAAGGTCAGCATTGGCCTGTGTAATGTACATGCTGTAGGCTACCGGTAGTGTGTATGTACGCATGTAGCAGTACTACTCTCGCTACCTATCTATCCCACTACCTGCCGTACCTAACTACCTACTTTCCCGCTTGCGCGCCTGTCGCCCCTCCATCCACAATACTATCTATCCAGTTCGATCCTGCTTTTCAGAGAGAAAGTTCTGAAGGACGAGGAGAAGGAAAAAAAACCTTACTCGGCGCTCCTACCCCGAAACGAGTCCAGGACAAAACCTATTTGGGCTCGCCTCACTCTCTTCACTACGTATACTTTGACATCTTTCTTCGGTCGTATTTGACTGGTTGTCTCCTCCATCTATCACAATATTCCTTGACAACTGACTTTGTTACGCTTGGCCTGCAGATCTCCAAGCTGCCCGCAGACAGAAGACGCCCCAGCTTGTGACGCAAACCCAGCCAGCGATGGCCAATCAGACGGACAAGACCCTTTCTCCAAACTCGCATGCAGGCATTCCCAGATCCGTCGCAGCCCCAGAGTCCGGAATCCGGTCTTACGCGACAACACCTCCGAACCCAGACACCGGATCTGTGTCTAACCCCAACGACGCGATCCAAGATGTACGAGGACACAGATCTCGCGGAAACTCGACGGCGAGCGACCTGATGCCTCCTCCAGGCGCGCCGCCAACGTCGACAGATCAACGTCCACCTCCCAACCCGGCTTCTCTCGCAAAAGCCCTGAGGGCTGTCAACGATGGCGCCAACGAGCTGTCCTTGAAAGATCGCATGCCGGCCAATGACTCTCCCTACACTAAGAGCATATCGTCGACAGCACCTACCTCGCCTCGAATCCCACCCATCCGGCAGAACTCTGGTACCCAAACCCCCAGAGTGCGCCCCCATGCGACTACCCTCAATATCCCCGGCATGACCAAATCGACTATTTCACCCGATGGAAAGATTGCAGACCGCGATGTCGCCGCCAAGCTGGTCATCATCATGGTTGGTCTGCCAGCTCGTGGCAAGTCGTACATCACCAAGAAGATCAAGCGATACCTCTCCTGGCAACAACACAACACTAGGATTTTCAATGTTGGAAATAGGAGACGTATCGCTGTCGATGTACACTCACCTGTCCAGCAAAAACACGACCCGATGGATGCGCATGCACAGGTCGCGCAAATTCTCTTGAATGGTAAGGACGCTAAGACCGAACCACCACCACAACAGACACAACCCACGGAGCCCAAGGACTGGAACCTTGACGATCCAAGGAATGCATCGCGAGTGGACCAGTCGGCCAACTTCTTCGATCCGAAGAACTCGCAGGGCGCCAAGATCCGAGATCAGCTTGCGATTGATACACTAGACGAGCTCCTGGATTATCTTCTCACTGGAGGCGGCGCTGTCGGCATTCTCGACGCCACAAACAGCACCATCGAGCGTCGCCAGAGACTCTTCGATCACATCAAGGCAAGGGAGCCGAAGCTCGGTATCTTGTTCATTGAGAGTGTCTGCCAGAACCCAGACGTAAGTGTTCTTTTCTCTCGAAAAGAAATGGCCTAGGTAACTTCGGCGCTAATCAGTTCTTCATTATTAGATCCTGGAAGCAAACATGCGGCTGAAGCTGTCCGGTCCAGATTACAGGGACAAAGATCCCGTCAAGTCCCTCCAAGATTTCAAGGCCCGTGTCAAGCAGTACGAGAGCGCCTATGTGCCACTAGGTGACTATGAAGAGGAGCATGGGATGCAGTACATCAAGGTGAGTTCCGCCATAGCGGTGTTCCACAACATAATCACAAAAAATGCTGACCCGTCACTACAGATGATCGACGTTGGCAAGAAACTAACGCACTTCGGTCTTGAGGGGTTCCTCTCTGGCGGCATTGCTCACTACCTCTCATCATTCAACTTGGCCCCCAGGCAAATCTGGATCACGAGACATGGTCAATCCGTCGACAACCAACTCGGAAAGATTGGCGGCAACTCGGAGCTCACAGAACGTGGTCATCTCTACGCACATGCTCTATACCGCTTCATCACACACCAGAGACAACAATGGTTGGTGGAGACCAAGAACAAGCTTGCCAAGTCCACCTTTCCACCTCTGCCCGGTGATAGGTCGCCACCTTACCCTGAAATGAATCGGGAGCTCGAGGAGAAGAACACGTGTGTCTGGACGTCTATGCTGAAGCGAAGCATACAAACAGCCGAGTATTTCGAGGCCGACGACGATTACGATACCAAAGCTTTTGAGATGCTGAACGAGCTCAATGCAGGCAAGTTTGAGGGTCTGACATACGACGACATTGCTCGGTCTCATTCAGACGAGTACGGTAGACGACAAACAGACAAGCTCCACTACGTCTATCCTGGAGTCGGTGGCGAGGGATACCTGCAAATCATAAGCAAGTTGAGGGACATGGTCCGCGAGATCGAACGTATCAAGGATCACCTTGTCATCATTGGTCATCGGTCCGTGTGCCGGGTGCTAATGGCATACTTCATGGATCTTACACGCGACGACATTGCCGACCTCGACGTTCCCCTCGGCGTCCTCTACGCCATCGAGCCCAAACCCTACGGCATCGAATTTCATGCCTACAAGTACAACGAGGAGCAGGCATGGTTTGAAGAGCTACCAAATTACAAGCCTGCCAAGACTGTTGATCAGAATGCTTGATCAACGTTTCACGACATGGGGACTTGTGTACATTATACTGTATGATTAATGGGTTTGATTTTGGTGGCCAGCATAGGAACGCCATGACGAAACGGACAGGGAAAGACATTTATATTCACACAGAACGGCGTTCAGGATGACGTTTTTTTTTTTTCGGCCTGACATTGGCCCGGGGGGAGATTCACATTTTCGTGGCGTTCAGCATGATACACGACACTGCTTGGAGTTGCCCGAATTCATTACACATCCGGGGACGTGCAATAAACGAACGAGTGATGGGCAGTCAGTACACCAAATCAGGTTTGGGTTGCTTGGGTATGCGCTGCTTACCGTGGCTTTTTAAAGAAAACAGCAAAGCATAAGGAGTCTCAGACGAAGCAGATACTTAGACAAGGCACATAGACTTAGCTACCTAATACCACTGACTATGGAGATTATAAGGATGGCAAGCCAAGCTGTTCCGCCTCTTTTTCTTTGACCTCGAAAGCATTTCTGTCATGAGATCCTCCCACGTGAGATGCGTATATTAAGTGTATGTGTTACTGGTAATTCGGATGGAAAATGATTCATTTGTTAGTGTGCATTGTTGGATTTCTAGCTGGGTGAAGCAGTCATGTCGACATCACATGGAAGATTTTACCCACGACACGGACTTGTACACTTTCTTTTTACTTTCTTTTTTATTTGTTTGATATCGTCATATCGACAATGGTATTCATTTGACTATACAGTATCCTCCGCCGGTGCGACTTGGGGGATGACAAAGGAAGAGAAAAAGGAGAAATAAAGGTATCGATCGACCCGGCAGTAGGTAGCAGCACCAAAGAACGGCAACACAAGAGACCGGCCGGGAGAAAATTAGAAAAAAAAGAGACACGTTCCATGATTCATCTCCGAAGCCCTCTTGAGACCTTTGCATAATGGTCGGCAGCCGCCTTTCCTTTCATCCATCCTGTCATCCTTCCTTCCCTTCCCTTGAATACCTACCTACCTTATGGGACTGTCTTCCTCGTCTCAGGGCCAATATGGCCTCGGACCTGAAGACTCGAACGAAATTTGTCATGCCCTGCCTGATTACCGTTTATGCACCAACAACTTCTAGACTCTCCAGAAACCATTGTTCTGCCCTATTCTATGCCTTGCGAGAATGAGAAAAAGAAAAATGTAGAAAAAGAAGAAAGCTAGTTTTTTTATCCGCTAACGTCATCAACCCTTATATAACATAAAAAGACTAGACTCCGAATCGAGTGACTCCGTTCCATGGGTGCAGTAATCATATCATATGGTATAGCGCTCCTGTTTTGACCATGGAACGCCGAGAAGATGCATTTGAGGGCTTGCTCCGTGTACTTGCAGGCACTACCAGTGTGATGAATTCGAGGTTGATATCAATCGGCCACATTCAGAAAAACTTTGACATGGCCGTGCTCAAGTCGACAAAGTCAACCGGCTTCGTAACATAGTCGCTGAAGCCGGCCTCGACACATTTCTCTTGGACGTCGGACATGACGTTGGCTGACAAGGCGATGATTGGCAGCTTGACGTGTTTGTTCTGCTCCTCCCAAGCGCGAATGTCGCGACAAGCTTGATAGCCGTCCTTTCGAGGCATGTGAAGGTCACACTAAGAGGTTGAGTTAGTCGCGACATCTCCACACGGAGGCACCCAGCACACCATCGATGCTGCGGGGATCTTGTACATACCAAAATAAGCTTGTAAAAGCCGGGCGGTTGCGAGAATACCTTCTCGGTACATTCGACGCCATCATTGGCGATTTCCGCGGCAATGCCAACCTTCTTCAGGTACCGGACCAGGACCTTTTGGTTGACCGGATTGTCCTCGACCAACAATACCTTGTAGCCCTTGTTGCCAATCCGTTTCTCAATGTCAATGTAACTCTGCCGTGTGGTCTCCACCATTTGCGCAGCACTTGAACGATTCCGGTCAATACTGAGGTCACGCAGTTTTGCCGGATCAAAAACAGCGGCAAACCGTGAGGGCTTGACGGGCTTGTAAATAAAAGTGGCAAAATTACCCCCCAGAAGCTCTGGGTGGCCGCTCTCCGTCGCAAGTTTGATGACAGCCTGCCGTTGCAGAGAATCAGAAAGGACAAGAACGGTGGTCTTACCAGCCGAAGACGCCTTTATTCTTTCCATCACTCTGACGATTTCTTCGGCCGAAGGGAGGTTGAGGACAATGTGCGTAAAGGTCACAGACTCTTCTCCTCCTATCAATTTTCGGGCCTCCTCAACAGTGGCCAATGCTGTAATCTGGTGGGGCACGTCCTTGGGCAGTGTGATTTGTATATGTTTCGTTGTGGCCTCCCTGCTGAAAGTCTGAGGACAGATGATGAGTATCGAGTACATGGGAGGTCTGAACTGGTCAATCTTGGCGGAAAATCTCAAGAGGTCGGGAGTCGGGGTATCGTTGAGAGATAGACCAGCGAGAGGCATCTCCAGTTTCATCTGGGAAAGATCCTGGCCACTGGCTTTGGCCGCTTCGCTGAAGTGGACGAGGCCGGCATTGGCGGATGAGACAGAAGAGGACGCCGTGGTCTGCGACCGCGTCGAGCGTATTGATGGGTCGGAGCCAGCTGAAGATGTAAGCTCAGGTGAGACGAGACTCGCTTCCGAGGAGGGACTACCCCTGGACGACAGATCTGCAATCTTCTGTGATAGAAACGATGGGGGCACCGCCTTGGGTGGCGGCACTGCAGCAGGTTCCATGGGTGTTTGGCTCATAGACGCGATGGGTGGCGAGATAGGCACACCAGGGTGATCCGACCCCGTTGGAAGGCCAAACTTGGCCGTAAAGGTGAACGTCGAACCCTTGCCCGGCACCGCAGAGCCGTCCATCTTTCCGCCGTGTAATTCAACTAGCTGACGCGAAATCACCAGGCCGAGCCCACTTCCGCCATGTTGACGAGTGCTGCTTCCGTCGATTTGACTGAAAGGCTTGAAGATGAGATCCGACTCTTCCTTGGTAAACCCTCGACCGGTGTCGAGAATCGAGAACTCTAGCACGATCGAGTGCTCATCATCATCATCTTGTCGCTGTATGACTTTGCAGCGGCTGAAGACCTCGCCTTGACTTGTGAACTTGATAGCATTGCCTATCACGTTGAGAAGTACTTGACGGATTCGAACCTTGTCTCCCTTGACCCAGGAGGGCACATCTTGCTCAACTACGTAGTTGAGCTCGAGTCGCTTTGCGATGGCCATGGTAGAAACTAGCTCGTTGACATCCTCGATGAGAGAGCGAGTGTGGAACCATTCAAAGTTGAGCTTCATCATTCCAGCATCGACCTTGGAAAGATCCAGTATATCATTGATGATCATGAGCAAGCTGTTTGCGCTTGTTTGAATCGTGTTCGTGTAATCTCTCTGCTCTTCGTTGAGTATCGTGTCTTGGAGGAAGCTCACCATACCCGAGATACCAATCAGAGGCGTCCGAATCTCATGAGACATGTTGCTGAGGAAGCGGGATTTGGATTCCATGGCCTCTTTGAGCTTGGCTTCTAGTAGCTTGTGGTCGTTGATGTCGGTGGCGGATCCGAAGTAAGAACTTTCGCCGGTGCCGAAATTGATGTTGTTAATCTCGACACACCTGATCAAGTGCCAGCGATACTCCCCAGTCTTTGACCTGAGCCGGAGCTCCGTCGTGTAAGAGAGCCTTCCTGTACTATCCGTGGCAACTTTGATAATGCCCTTTCGCGCCAACTCGTCGAGATCCGTCGACGACAACGACGAACTCGAGCCACTGCTCGAATTCTTTCGCGACAAGGATCCCTGGGCCCCAAAGCTTCCAGTCCTGGTCGGCGTTGCTGCTGTCGAGGTCTTCGTGCCGGGGGTAGACGTCTCAGAGTGCCTGGCGGCGTGCTTCTCTGTGGGTATCCTACATTTAGCCAGATCCTCGGGATGGACAAAGTCAATAAAGCCAACCCCTAGGGAGTCTTCAAAGCTTTGTCCAGTGTAAGAGAGCCACTGTTCGTTGGCGAATGTGATACCATCCTCCTCGGTGGCGGCAAAGATGATCTGAGGGATCAGGTTAGCCAATAGGCGATGCTTGGCTTCGGACGCCTCTATCTCTTCCTGGCGAGCTGCAACCAGTTCTGCGATCTTTTGATCGTGAATATCCATGTACGAGCCGATGAACTGAACGATGACTCCCCGTTTGTCCTTGGAGGCGATGGCGCGGGCTTGATGCCATCTGTAAACACCGTCGAAGCGTCGCAGGCGAACTGTATACGCAAACTGTTCTCCAGTGCGAAGCGAATGGGTCCACTTTTGGATATACCCATCGCGATCTTCCGGGTGAACAGAGCCCCATGGGTCCACGATGAGGTCGGCCACCGTTTGACCTCTATAGGACAGGTACCTGCTGTTGACCCACATGATCTCTCCTGTACTCGGCAACGCTACAAAAACATGTGCCGGCAGGGAGTCCAGCATGAGTCCCTTCAGCCTGTCAGATGGCGGTAACATGCTGACTTTGTCCTCTCTTCCGGGAGTCTGGTTGACATAGGTGCCTGATGGGAGCGACTGAAAAGTCGTAGCAAAGTCCGCGCCATATGAATGCAGTTTGGTGTGTCTTTGGCTTCCCTCTCCGCGTTCTGCGCCAATGGCTACCTGTCCGGCGGCTTTCGAGATCTGTCGCTGTGCTGCGGAGTGCTGGGGGGGTCTCTCATCAGGAGTATGCGCAACACCAGTCAAGTCTCCCACGCCACCAACGCCTGGTGTGGATGCTCGAATACTTGGGCCACCGCCAGTCGGTCCTTGCGATCGCTCGCTTAAAAGGTTCTCCTTGACTCCTCGTCCTGGTCGGTAGCCTGGAGTGCGAGGTGTGCCGTCGTGGCTCATGACATTGGAATGCACTACAGCTCCAAAATATCCGTCACCGCCAGCCAATCCCGGACTCGTACCCGTGTTTCGCCTCTCAACGACCAGACCGAAGGAGCTCGGATCCCAGCTTGAGGACGCGCCGGGTGAGTTCGCAGCGCTTCGTGCTGCTCCTGACGCGTCGCTGGGGCTTGTTATACTTCCGCCCATGGAATGCTGAGACGCATGTTCCGATGGAGCGTATTTTAATTGAGAATACAGCACAGGGTCAGCGAGAGGACGCCCATCTGGTCCGAGAGCCCCGAATCCAGCTGTCGGCGGCCTCTTGCGCTGCAAGCCTGCCACTTCGGTCTCCAAGTTGGTGTAATGACGACACAGGGAGAACGATGTCGCGAGATGGGGTGAGAGGTGCTCGAGAGAATATCGGAGGTTTGAAGGGTACGGTATTAAGGGGCTCAGAATAGAAAGAATAGCAATAGGGCTTTGGCGATTGTCCCGAAGGGAGTCGGCAGAAGTTGGGCGTTCAGGAAACCCCGACTCTGCCGCATCGTGACGACCACGAGAAGCCGTCTTCTGTGCCAGTGCTGCTGAACTCAACTTGAAGGACCCAGCCGGCTTTGATAGTAGGATGTGTTTCAATGGAATGTGGAGGACAGTCCAAGAGTTGTCCACACCTATTGTTTCAGGCGGCTGGATATCAGTATAGTCATGCGGACTGGGCCCAGGGTTGAAAGAATCCTCGTCCACCATGGCATCAGTGAAGAACGGGTTCTCGCTCGGGTCTGCCCGTACAGCGGGCGAAGGCGCCGGGGACTGTGACCATGGAGATGGGGGTGCTTGTTCATATTCCTCGTAGCGTGGTGTCGGTGGGCGAGGTTCCTCATCATTCAGAACTGAAAGAAGCTCGGCGCGTTTCGAGGACCTATCGACACCAGCTTTCTTCTTGCCCATGCCAGCAGGGTTTCCGCCCGTGGCACCCGTGCCAAGAAATGAAGACAACTTGGTGACCATCTCGGGTCGCGTGGGCTTCTTGGGCTTCTTCTTGGGCCTTTCATCCGGGGCAGATTCAAGATAAGGGTAACTGCGGGTTAAAGCTATAACTTTGCCGCGCTCAACCACACCCTTGATACCGTTGTGATCAATTAGAGGATCCGCCTCAAGATCCAGCCCCTGCAAGACGGGAAGCACTCGGCCCTTGACCTCGGGTCGGGACACCAGCGGTGCATCCCAGGTCTGAGTGGGCTGTTGCTGCTTCTCGACGGCGTCGTGCTCTTCCAGCGCTTGCTTATTCAAAGCAGGGCGAGGCGTACCTGGAGTGCGCCTGTCAGCGCTTGGAAAGTAACTTTTACTGCGAGGCATCGCGCCAGGCCGCCGAGGTGTAATGTTTGGCGTTTCCACAGTCTGGGTGGTCCGCGACTCCCTTTTGTTCTCGTAGGACGTGAAAGAGTGGCGGCTTTGCAAATCTGGCCGCAGCGACGGGTCGCCCATCTGGGAGCCGTCTACATTGGAGGCGAATTCCGACAGGCCGTCCATGCTGCCTGGAAAGAGGCTGCTCCGGCCCATGTATTCCATGCTGAATTCGTCCTCCTCCATGGCATTGTATGTCGCTTTTTGACCCCATGGCACGTTTTCAAGGTCTGTGGCATCGGCAGGCACCGATAGTGTCACTCGCTCCGCTCTGTAGTACTGCTTCATGATCTGAACGACGGTGCTCCACCAAGCATCGAGGCCAGGCTCGGCGCCGAGCATCAAGGCCAGCTCGTAAAGATTTGGCGTGGGAAAGTCGCGCTCCAGAGGCGGGATAGCGCCGGCGGGCTGAAAGGTCATGGTCGATGCAGGCGTGGAAGGATCCGAACGGAGCTGGTCGTGGAGTGCAGGGCTCTCGAAGTGGCTCTGATTGTTTGCAGATCTGCTCAGCGCAGATGGAAAGTGATGGGGAGTCATCATGCGTGGGAAAGGGTACGAGGGCGTCCTGGCTGCCAATCCTGGGGTGTAACCGGGAGTCATGCCTCCTCGCACCGTCCTGTTGGATTCCGTTGAGGCCGTTGGGATATCGGAGCTGGAGACGGAGCCGGACGCCGGAGAAAGCGACATTTCTTCGCGGATAGGGGAGACGCGCTTCGGCGACTGGGGGCTACTGCGGGCGGCGAGTTCCCGGCGTGCGATGTCGCGAGCCAACCGTTCCTTATACTGGTTGATGACGGATTGGGAATCAATGATTTCCGGCGACCCTTGAGCGATGCTGACGCCCTTGCCCGGCTTCTTTTCGCTCTGTGGCGAGTCGGGCACGTCGGAGCGCATGACCTGTTGGATGCGTGGGCTCCTCACGGCGGGCGAGGAGGTATCGTCGTCAGCTTCAGGCGCGTTGGAGGATGAGCCGCCGCCGCCGCGGAGCGAGAGTGGAATATGGTCGTACGCATCAGGGTCATGTCCATGACCTGAAGTCGACCGAGGCCCTGGAAAATTCGGCATGCCTTCTACCAACGCATCGCCGCCGGCGTCCCTATATTCTTCCGCATAAGTCCTCTGGTTGTGGTCGGCTAACGCATGTGAGGTTCCAGTGTCGTCATGTGGCGCCAGCAGCGGTCTAAGCGGGGATCGAGGTGAATTTGGGGACGGTTGTGGCATTCCTCACGAATGCATGCCCTCTTCCAAGAAGAAACTATGAGGTTGACAGAGCCGGTAACTTTTGGATTGAAATGTGTCGAGTAGTGTGCGAGCGAATGGGGCGTGTGGCCGTCAGGTTTTTGGCCGGGCCAGGTACGGTAGGGAGGTGTTGCAAGTTTGGTTTTTTGCCTCTGCCTTTTTGGATTTTTTGGCCTATTCAGATGCAGTTCTTACAATAGCGCATTGCATGCACCCTCCTTGATCGCGATTGATGTAGTAGCACCGTAGGTGGTACTTTTTCCGATGCAGGGGTGGGCCGAGCAGCAGAAAGGGCACGGCTCACTGTTTATTGTTGTTTATGAAGAGTCCCGAAGTTGGCAGCAGCGGCAGCAGCAGCAGTAGCAGTCAGCCAACCTGTGTGTACGGTAGTTGCAGTAATTCGTCTTGTGCCCAGTCTCTGAATCGTCTGTCTGATCGGTAGGTGCTGGGACGGATGAGCTGAATGGAGTTAAGGTGGAAAAGCTGATGTTGCGGGCGGGTATCTGGTTCTGGGGCGATCCTAGGGGAAGAAGCTGCGGCTTGTGTCTATTATGACGTAACGGTGCCTGGTCGCTTGACAGCCCCCCCGACCCGAAATATCCTTGGGGCTCTTGTCCAACGGGAGCTTCTTTTTCTTCTCTTGCCTTCTTTGACGACCGGCTTTGCCGTGTGCCACCCAGTTAAGTAATACGGCGCGGCTACTGCGAATCCCCAGGGCCCCGAAGGAGAGGAACAAGAACGGCTGCGACAGGACAACGGCTACTACTACTACTACATAATACCACAACAAAAATGCGAGTGCAAAGGAAAATGGTTAGGTAGCAGCCGATCAGTCGATCCAAGGACAGGCATAGCGCAGAGGACCAGCGCAGAGACACAGTTGCAGCGGCGACGGCGTGGTTTTCGAGCCCGCGTGGTCACGGCCCAGAACATGCTCTAGCAAGAAAATGCAAGCCGCCAAAGAGGGTCCCTCGACCTCAGCGTCCAAGTTTGGCTGGGCAAGCTGGCATTTTAGATAGATGATTCTCACCTGCCATGTCTCCATCGCCGATCCCATCCCCTCGAACTCCATCAACTCGCCCAAAGCCTGCCTGTCGGTTCCCCTTCGTCGCGGTTGTCAACATGGCGCCTACTACTTTTTGCTTCCGTCTCACATGTTTGCTCCCGGTTCTTCCTTTCTCTCTTTCTCTACCTCCTTTGACGTAGGATAAACCCCATCCAAACTATTACAGACATTCTTGTACGAGGTTCGATGTATGGCCGTTATCCTTCCGGATGTGGCTCTCTCAAAGTATCGCTCGTCATTGCCAGGTAATAAGCCCCTCCGACGTGTTATTATTACAGATTACCTGGCCAGCGTTCCAAGCTTCTTTCTAGTACCACTACTACTACCTACAACTTCTCAGCTGTTGAACAGCTAGTCAGCCAAACTAAACAGGTTCCAGGCCAACCCAATCCTTGAGCGGGATTAGCGAGCGAGCGACCGACCTCAGCAACCCTGGGCCCAAATCCACTTGCCATGCTTCTTTTCTCCCCGCCGCCTTGGCCATTGCAGGTTAGCTGGAAACTTCGCTACCATTCTGGATGGCCTAAGCGGCATCACGATGTTTTGAAGCGTAGGGTAGAGACCGCCATTCTGGATTGCCATTGCCTAAGCATTTTAATTACTACCCCGTAGTATTATGCCCTGGCCAACTTTGCCATCTTTTTTGAGGCGACAGCAATGCGTTTGTTTGTTTGCCATGGTCACCGGGAGGTTGGCGCCTGACTAATGTTGCGATTTGCCCATCTCCGCGCCGCCTGAGCCGCCTTCCACGATGGTAATATGTTGGAACTTGGCCGCCAGCTTCTTGTCTCCCACCAGGTAGATTATCACGACTAATCAATGAGGCTATTTTTAATATCCAGTCGTCGTTGTCGTCCGTCGTCCCACCCCCTTTCCCCCGTCGAACCAGACATTCATCTCCTACCGATTATTGTCATCGACACATGGGCGCCGGGCAAACAACAAAGAGCTTACCTCGTCACTACGTCACGAATCTCACCATTCCCTACAATTGAGTTGAGCCACACAGAGACATGGCGTTTACAACTGGCTGAGAGCCATCTCTACCGCATGCTCGTGGCGTGCCAAAGACGCATCCATCAACCTATCATCCCGAAAGTTCTACTAGAGGGTCTGGAGCGCACTCGCATACTGTTATGAGAGGCTTATCCGCGTTGGTCAGCCTCTACCTACACGTTCGTACTAGCAGTACATCCATAGGCCTGCAATGCTACCTTTCAGATCTGCAGTGTATTTCGGCAGACTGCAAACATTTTAGACTCCCACATGCACTCACCCGCATTCAGTCTGCACTAGATGCCGGGCTGTTCCTGATCAAGACAGTGCTCGTCATGTGGATCTGCAACTATACCGTTGAAGCTGAAGCATCAATGAGGACTGGCTACCACTGGCCGTCTACCTTGCCTAGGCAGTGAATAGTGTGCCAGACAGACCGGAGAACTGGCGAGGCCGCTCGCTAGACTCCAAGGTCCATGTCGCCGGATCAATCATTCCGCCCATTGGCGCACAAGAGATATTCCACTGGCGGCCGACTGTCCTTTAATGTACACAGTATTGTTCGTCGATGCTGTGTCAACTCTCGAAGTACCTAACCAGGGACCGGTCACGAGCACTTTTTGTTCTTCAGAACTTCTTCGAAGCCAAGTTAGCGGCCATGACTCCGACGGGCCTCTCTACTACACGACACATGACTGGGGTTTAATTCCAGATTCAGAAGGGATCAACACAGCCCACAAATAGTAATTGTTTCGCGGACCTGCGACACGTGGAATACGTACGCGCAAAGGAGCCGCAGTCATAATCAATATGATGAGATGAGAATTGATGCATTACCGATATCTACACTACCGTCTCCCTACACTCTTCCTTTCCAACTCATTGAGACACCTCTCTTTTCATCTGTTGTACAGAGAGCCTCTACCACCCATCGCCCAATAACGCTACCTTACCTACCATCTGCGACCCGCGCCCAACCAAATCGGAGCTGCCGTTTCATTAGCATCGATTCTGTCTGGGGTGGCTTTCTGCTCGTCGTCTTCTGTTCGACTTATTACCTGATCATAATCAACCTTGAGACTCCCCAGCGCCTCCATAGGGCGCCACAGATATTGACCTCGTAAAGGAATTGCGGCGACAGACAACACTACATGACAAAAAACCCATCGTGTCATTCATGGATCACATCACGTTGACCTCATCATCAAACAGTGCGGTATCCGTACATCAGCATCACGGAATAAACCCATCTCCATCGACCTACGTAAACATGGAGTCGCAAAGCCCGAGGCGGCCGATAACCCATGGCAACAGCATGTCCCATTCTGGAGACGCTGCTTGAATCGAGTCAATCGACTCGCCAATGATGAGGCTGACCGATCGTCCACAATTTGGATTTGTTCCAAGAAGTTCGTGCCCGAAAATGTACATGGCCGCTCCTTGACGATCCCCCAAGAGGTCCCACCGGTGGGCTTCCACCCAATTGTTCCCCATCAGTATAAACCACTAGAGCCGAGCAGCGCAAATCGACATCACGAGGACGTCCCATTTCCACCTCGCTGCGCATGTGTAGGGGCAGATCTTTGCCAGCAATCCCGCTGGCCATGTTCTCTCTCTTGCGAACGGCTTCCGAGGAGACTCGCTCAGTTTGCTCGCCCACCTGCTCGCCCGACCTGTTCCCCGTCAACTGCCCACTCTGCCAAAGAAAAAAAAATCGGCAAACTTCACAATGTCGGGCCCGCTGAAAGAAAGAGCCGGGAAGCCCATCTCGGAAGTCGGCTCGGTATTTCTCGACACGGATGGGACCCCCCACCCCATGATGAGTTTAAAAAATTCTAGAATACAGAAGCGCATCTGCAACGGTTGAAGATGCTGCCTTTTGCTGCCCGGGGTGCCACATTCTCAGGGCAGCCTCGCGGCTGGGCTGGGCTTTTAGTACGATCGCTTCGAGTCTGATCAATGGCCAGGACGGGAGGCCCGATGGGCGCTACCAACTCTCTCTGGTGCTTTTACATACTCGAGTATTGGGTTCTGCTCCAGCGGCCACCGTTAATCTACTCGACTTTGATACTAGTGCATTGCCCTGGATCCGTCCGTTGCAAATTGGCAGCTGGATACACATGTTCGCGTCGACAGGAAGTGTGCCCACCCAACACACCCGCGTGAACAACACACTGCCAAAGCACACAATCTCTGCTTGGCAAAAGCCTTCCCTGCTGCGGCTTGTGTTCCTCTCCACAGGAAGGAATATCAACCATTGGTTCGTGGCCCCCATATGCAGGTTGAATGTCGTAGGTATGTAGAGAGGAGCGAGTGCATGCTAATCGCGGCGGCCGGGCGACTATCGGAGATCCGTCTCCGTCTCCTGCAAGCTGCGTCGAGCGGCGCTCCACCTCCGTGTAAGTCATGCAGCCGACTACTATCAGCGGAGGCTTTCGACTTGATAACCGGCCCAGAAAACCCCAGAGAAACGGATCGCCAGAACTACTTGACCTCGTCTTCCTCATATATGATTTTTGGTCTTTGAAAGTGAAATAAGTTATCCTGTATCGAATTCGACACACTATCCTTCGCGACTAGATGCTGCTGCTACGTAATAGCATCAACATCCACTTATAGCTTATCTACAGATATATCAACTACAGGAGCAAAATCATGGCAACTGTTGCAACAGCGTCCTCATTCTCGTCGTCTTCCGTGGACGACAAGCAACGACAAAAATCTGTCGAAAATGCCCAGGCTACTCTGTTCAGCACCATCACCACGGGCAAGGAAGCCCGCCTGGCGTGCCGCAGCAAGGCCCTGACGACGGTCACGTCGGGCCTGGCGCCGGGCTTCCTGCAGGCGAACCTGATCATCCTGCCGTCGCGCTACGCCGCCGACTTCCGGCTGCTGTGCGCCCGCAACCCGGTGCCGTGCCCGCTGATCGCCGAGTCCGCGGCGCCGGGGTCGTACGACAGCCTGAAATCCTACATCCCGGGGTCGGCCGTCTGCGGGGAGGGCACCCTCGACCTCCGCCACGACGCCCCGAGGTACATGGTGTACCGCGACGCGCGCGTGGCCCGGTCGCACGTGCTCGACGTCGAGGACGAGTGGGCGCCCGACCACGTCGCCTTCCTGGTCGGGTGCAGCTACAGCTTCGAGAGCGCGCTGTCGGCCGGCGGCCTGGCGCCGCGGCATTTCGTGCAGGGCCGCAACGTGCCCATGTACCGGACCACGGTGCCGCTGTGCCCGGCCGGCGTGTTCTCGGGCGGCACATACGTCGTCTCGATGCGGCCGTACCCGGCCTCCCAGGTAGAAAATGTCAGAGACGTCACGCGCGCGTACAGCGCCACGCACGGCGAGCCGCTCGCCTGGGGCTGGGACGCGCTGGCGCGGCTGGGCATCGCCAGCGTCGACGACGCGCAATGGGGCGACGCGCCGCTGGCCGCTGACGGGCGGACGCCGCTCGGCGCGCTGTTCGGCAGCGACGACGAGGTCCCCGTGTTCTGGGGCTGCGGCGTCACGCCCCAGGAGGCCGTCGTCCGGGCCGGGGACAAGATCGAGGGCACCGTCATGGCCCACGCGCCGGGCCACATGTTGGTCCTCGATAGTCGGGATGAGGATATTGTTGGGTCGAGCTAGAGGGACAGAGGTAATTGTCATTTTGTTTACTGTAGACTCTGCCTCAGGGGAGTCTTGTTCTTGATATTTTGTTAATTTTGGAATGTCTTTCGAGCGTAAATCTATATATTTCATATCAAACGACTTTCAATAGTCAACTTCCATCCCAAAGCGCTACTTGTGCCTTCTCACTCGAAAGTAAGGACAGACTTGAGCCCGTAACTTTGGTTATATTACCATGGAAATCGGCCGCACAAAGAGAAACGGCGACAGAACGCTCTCGGAACAAATACAGGACTTTCGTGCCGCGATCAGTGACCGTCTTGCCCGGTTTTACGATGAGATCTTGGCCGCTTCTCATGACAACAGAGCAAGAGTGAGAAAGGAGCGCAAGTGAATATTGAATGCCCAATCAATTTGACATGGCAGCGATATTATGACAGCTCTAATGATAAACCCAACACAAGAGCCTCATGTAATATCATCTGTAGTCAAGGTCTGGCCTGTAAGCGGATCCTGGAAACTGAAATGGTCCATCGAGAAGTTTTCGTCCAACAAGAGACCGATATCAGCATCCGAAATCTGAAAGTCCTCGGCGTGGCCCGCGGCCGCAGGATCGCTCTCGCCGCCTGCGCCCGCGCCAAAGTCCACCAGGAAGCCAAAGTCCAGGACCGGGTCGCGCACGTCCATTTCCTGCTGGGCCGCGGGCTGGGCCTCCATGGCCTGCGCGACGCTCTCCTTGATCTCGACGATGCACGGCCACGTGTACTTGATGGCGTCCATGGCGTCGAGGATGGTCTGCATGGCCCGGGCGATGCCCGCGTCCTCCTGCGGCGCGTTCTCGAGGAACCGCTTCATGAGCAGCGTGCCCGCCGTCACCGACAGCGTGTGGACAAAGTCCAGGGGCAGGGCCGAGTACTGGTAGAACCGCGAGTACGTCTTCATCAGCCGCAGCATGGCCTGGAGCGACTCGTAGCAGATCTCGACGTCCTCGCTCTCGGCGATCCCCGGTTTGCTGAACAGATGTCGCGGAGGTCGATGGAGGATTATCATGGCCGTGTGGAACAACATACTGGCATGCCGAATTAGCAGACGTTCCATGTACACCATGTATCAAATATGGACGAGCTACTCACTGTAAATGTAGGACGAATGGATGTACTTGTCCACTACTCCATTGGTTCCAATATAGCTTGCTGGGTAATGATATCAGCCATTTATGTAGAGATACGTGGATTCTCTGTGCCGTGGCAGCCATGACGGCGCTGTCGGCGTTCTGCCGCCTGTTCTCAAAGAGATCCGTAATCATTGTATGTATGATCTTGTACAGCTCCGTGCGGTAAATGAAGCTTCCGGACAGGGCGATTCCGTCCTCGAAAGCGGTGGCGGATGTATTCTTCGCGATGTACGTCTCGAGAAGACCCTGCCAGTCGTCCGGGTACGGAATCCGGATCGTGTTTCGAACGTCGGACTCGTGTGGATACAGGGCCGGCGGGCGCCCAAAGTACAAGCTCACCTGCTTGTCAGCATTGAAGGCAGACCAGTAGACCCTGCGCGAGATTTCCCTGTCTCGGTCCAGAACGGGCTCCGACTGGCCGTGCCAATTATTAGGGTCCAAGTGCAGGCCCATCTCATGCGCAAGCCGGAAGGCCATGCCGCAGAAAAGCCACCCTTTTGACGCCTTTCCGTGACCTATAAATCTGTACCCCAGTAGAATCATGGCTTGGAGAAGCGTCAGGTCCGGCTTGTCTAGTGAGGTGTACACTAGGAACTCTGCCTGGCTCGCAAAGACCTCGGAGACCGCGAGCATCGAAGCGTCTGCGGATGCGAGGGCCCCCGTTGCGCAGATGGCATAGAGCAAGACCTCTGAATAATACCGCCCGGCCCCAATGTCATAGTCCCGGAGGAAGAACTCGCGATACACGCACATGTTGTACGGGTACTGCGCTCGAAAGAACTGCGCCATAAGAGCCTGACAAACATCGTCGTGTGCCGAATATGGAAACTGGCCAGGATCAGATACAGCTGAGGGCGAGAGTGCTTGATTCTGGGCCGAAGACGCATTCAAAAGCTCATTTGTCTGGCTTGGTTGCTGAGCCGCGGGCGGATCATCCCCGTGGATTTGGAAGAGGCTCGTACCCCCATAGAACTGCGATGCATTGCCTGACCTCAGTTTCCTCAACTGCCCGGCGCGGGCCCTGGCTAATGCAAGCTCGAGTTCAGTCGACGAATCCGTCTTGCCATTGGGCGGCGGATTGCTGCTGGGTTTGGACCTTTCCGACTTGAGCACATATCCCTTGAGCATCTCGTCCCTTTTCGAGTGATCCGCATCATGTAGCTGATGTATAAAGAGTTCTAGCGATGCAACGCTGCGCTCCAGTGCATTGACAAAGCTCTTTGGTACAGGCCTGTAGAGGGTCGCTCATGTGTCAGCCATAGGGACAGGCAATCTCTGTAGACCCGAACAAACCTTTGCTTCTCGCCCGAGCCAGCAATCAGACAAGTCGTGCCGGCTTTCTCGCAAGCGGCGCAGGGCTGCTGGCGGTCGCATTTGATCTAATTGAGAAGACTCAGTAAGCCGTACAGATTGGACTCAGTAATGGCCGAGGGCACACCTTTCTTCGTCGACATCTCTCGCACCTGGTGAAGTGTCAGATTATAAAGTTCCGCATCACGTATATATGAGTCGCCTGGATTCGTGCTTATACTTACGACGTCGTCGCAACATCTCCGATCGCGGTAGTCGGCTTAGAGGCCATTGAGGGGCGGCGTTCCTTATCTCGTATGGTGGCCGGCATGGAAAAACAAATGAGTTGTCAACGAGAAATGAGAACACAAGTAAAACGGCTCAGCAGCACCTCTTTGTATCATCGTAAAGCCATCCTATAGGCAGGTGTGTATTGTACAGAAGCCGGGCGTCTCAGCCGCACTGCTCGGTACCTAAGTCTTATCCACTGCTCGATCTCCGCACACAGTGTTCCGCCATCCATTCCGCACATACACACCGTACTCTGGTCCTAGGTGAGATACCACAGGTTGCTTACTGCTTCGACGAGCCCTTGTCATGCGCCTTGAATTATTGACACTGGATCATAGAGGTATGTACATCTCCCCTCTCCATGTAAATAGTTTTCATGTTTTCAATGCACCACCGCAATCGTGACTGACTACCAGACAGTGTTCCACCGCAAATCGGCATGTCACATCGGAATCATGGAGGATATAGGGGTTGTCAAGAGTCAATACCGGGTAACTACACGTAATCTTGTTCGCTGATGCATCTAAGCCCCCGATACAATAAAACAAGCCTCCTTGGCTTGGTTATACTTCCTCATTCTCCCAATCCTTTTCGCCAAACATACGCCGTCCGCTCGAGTCACCTAATTTGTCAAGGAACTCGGGCGGGACCGTGGGAATATACTTTCTTGCCCGTTCTCGGTTCGTCCCACCAAATCCGGCGCCGTAAGATACTAGCATGTCTGTTGAAGACGGCAGAGAAAACGGAAGCATGAATGATGGGTCCAGATTGATTCCATCTGGTAGGTCTTCCTCTTCGTCCAAGGGTCCTCCTGGCGTGCTTTGGACACTGGCCGGTATGTCAGAGTCGTGCCCGCTCGTGCTCCTAGCCGGCGTCGAAGGCAAGCTGAGCCGTGATGGCGAAACCGTCCTCCGCCGCTCTCTCTTGATAGCGGCTTCCTTCTGGATGGCTTCGAGGTATTTCAGAGCACTCTTAGGCAGCCCCTTTTCGCCAACCTCTGGCCTGTAAAACTTGGTCGAGTAGATCAGCTGTTGGGGAGTCATCCGGGGCAGTGACTGAAGAGTGCCAACCAGAGCCTCGAGATCATCTGGGGCAAGCGAAGAAAAGCATTGCAGCCACTGCAGCAATTGGATGACGGGGGCAAGATGCCGGCGCGCCGCCTCAATGGTTGTCTCCCCGGTTGCCGTCATCTCGCCTTGTTCGTAGTGTTCGGGTTTGCGGTTGTTGGTTCTTGCCCAGTCCTCGAGGACTGAGACATTCATTCGAATCTGCATGGCCTTTGTTCTGGCCAGATATTTTCTGTTGTTCATGATGCGGTTGAATAGCTCTGCGCTCAACCAGTAAATCAATTGCGATATGATTTGTGCTGTTATGACGGAGTGGATATCGTACAAGTCGAGAACGAAGAGAGTCGAGGACAAGAGCGACGTCACATTTCGAGGGGCCGGCTTGGCCTTCTGCTTCGGAGATGGCGGCCGCATTCGCTTTTCGATCGGCTCTGCCTTGACCTCCTTCTTCCTCTTGAACAATTTCCACTCGTGCTGGAAGGTGACATCCTCGAAACCCGGTATTGTTTCGTGCTCCAGCATGGCAACGTCAAGCACTTTGTCGAGTCGTCGTTCCGCATCTCTGACGATGAGTATGAAGATTTCATTGATCAACTCAGCCAGTTGGGCTTGGAACTCAGTTGTGGCCTCCATGAGTCCACTGTCCTTCTTCAGATAATGGAGCAGAAGTGTCGCGTTGGACATCCAAAACGCCAAGATGGTCATGTCCCATTGATGTTGTTCTATAACATCGTTGATCTTGTCTTGTGCACGCACGAGAAGTTCGGCCAAGAGTTCGGGGCTGGCATGATAATGCGCATATCTCGCGCTCAGAAATATCATGTTTGCCGGAACTGGCTTCTGCGATGGAGATCTTTGCGGTTGCATATTCGTAATGATGATATCCAATAATCTGTCAAGCTGGTTTTCCTGAAAGACAAACATTTGGTCATGGAGGCAGCGACTCCAATCGAATTCTTGTGCTTCTTCCTCTTCGAATTCGTCCGAGTTCTACACTCATGATTAGTACAGGTATAACAGTCACCCATTGGACATGTGGCAAGTAAACACACCTCAGGCTGGTCGTCCATGCCCACATTGCCCAGATCGACCTCGAGATCCCGCGCACTGTCCATCATCATCCGTCGCCGTAGCTCGCTTTCCGCCAACTCGGCTTCTATTTGATCTTCGAATCCGGGTTGGTAGAAGTCATCGACACCAGCATTGCCGATATTGTAGCCATTATTGCTCAGATAGTATGACATGTCGCTGTCTGGAGCGATGAAGTCAAATGCCGTCCGGCCCGAAGAGGTCTTGGCATCCGGGGACGCTCCGTTGTCAAGAAGGATCTTGGCGATGCCCTTGTGCCGATTGGTCATGGCCCACATGAGGGCATTCCACTGGTTGCGGTCCTGCTTGTCCACATCTGCGCCGGCATCTACCAGAGCTTTTACCACACTCTCGTGACCCTGCCATAATCAGTACAAGTTCGGCGTTTGCTGGGCGGACAGAAAGGGAGTGCCTACAAAGCAGCTCGCATAGACCAGAGGTGGGGTCCCGTCATCGTCCAACGCATTCAGATCGACGATTGACTTGGCTTTGCCACTGAGGACGGAATTTACTTGGTCGAGGTCCCCATTGCTTGCTGCCATGGCCAGCGACCGCTGGAGGATGCTTTTCTTCTCGTCGTCGGGGAGCTTCTCGTCACCAGCGATTGCGTCTGCATCCACGCCCCCCACCCCTTGTTGCTGGGCTTGTGCGGCCAACATCTCCATAAGGCGGGCATCGCTGTCGGCAATCCCCTTGGTGATATCTTTCTCGTAGTTGGGGTCGTCGAGCGACAGGTCGTTGAACGAAAGCGGCTTTGCCAGTATAGGGCTCGTCAAGAATTGCGATTGTCCTGATACGTCATCGTCAACCACTGCCGCCGAGCTTGACTGGCAGCCGGAGTGTGGGATCACCAACCTTGCCATCCATCGTAGAACTCTGTTTCCCCGACCGGCTCTTTGAAATGTCTGCGATCGTCCAGAGACTTTGGTAGGTCAGCCGGAAGCTCCCTAGGCTTCCTGGGCTGCTCGTCGCCAAACCCCCCACCATCAGGGTCGCCAAAATCCATGGTTGCACGCCACCAGCATAGGTGAAGGCAGCGGTAAGATCGATCAGCCTACAATCATGCCTCGGGCGGCGGAGTTGTTGTGCCAGCAGTGTTGGGGTTCGAGTCAGTGCAGTCGCGACGTTGGATGCGATCTTTCGTCTCCGGGGGCTCGACTGTAGATACAATTCAGGGACCAGAATCGACGAGGGTAGGTATGGCAGGCAGTTAGTAGTAGCGCAGGCTGTCCGCCCGCCTTCAACTGCATGAGCAGGGAGGGTCAGTCGCTACCTACCTTGGGAAAACTGGCCCGTGCGTTAATATTATCAATGCCCGTAGAGCATGGAAAAGCGATCAGCAACACACCGCTGCAAAGGATGAATGGATACTGTGTAGTTGGAAATGTGCGGCTTTTTCTTCGTCTTCTTGTTCTACTGGTGTCCTGCTATGCGAGTCTGTGATTGTCATTGTGGCTTTGTGGCTTTGTTTCGACAATATACGTGTTGCTTTTCACCTTGATTGTCGTCCCTCATCAGTGCTGCAGTCGAGGGTACAGCTTATGATTAGCTGCCTACCTGCGGTACCTACCCAATTATGCACATGCCAATGCCACCTAGGTTAGTTGGTCAACTTGGCGCTGTTGGTTAGCTGTCCTTTACAGATTAGTTCCAAGTTGAGTAGCCCCACTCCTTGCATAATCCTACATACCACTTGGCTTACTCCTTGCAGAGACACCGACAAGAGGATTTGATTAATACGATGTGAGAATATACATAGATGTTCGCAAGTACTTGATGAGCATACAGACGCTTATTTTTCATGCCATTAGCCGAATGAACGAGACGATATGATTTTTTATTTTCTTTTCCCAAGCATATTCAAGCAGAGCTTCTATCCAACACGGCTTGCTACAATCACACAAATCTCTTTGCAAAGACACGAAGTCTCTTGACTCCACCATCGGGAATGATGGTCAGTTTCACATGAGTGAAAGGCTTGTCCTTTACCGAACAGTCAAAAGCGTGCTCCTGATCGGGACCGCACTTGCTCGGTGCGACAACCGCAGTCCACCCCTCTGCGTCGGCGCTTGGCTCGCCCTCGCCCTTCCACTCAATGGCATCGAGCTTGGACTTTTGCGGGAAGTTGCCCCTGAAGAATGCCGTGTCGACAACGAAGTTCTGGATCAGAGCTGGTGCGCCGAGTCGGATGATGGCCCAGTCCACATGGCCCTTGGTCCGCGAGCGTGCCGTTTCCCAGCCATCACCCATGTCCTTCCCGCGACCTGGCAGCACGAGGTTATCCTTGGTGCCAAAGTGCTGGTCGCTGCAGGACACGGCCACGGCACCGTTCTGCGCGGCACCCAGGTCGAAAACCGCCTCTGTGTCCTCAGGGAAGACCGGCACAGCGTGGCCAAAGAGCCGGAAACGCGCAATTCCGCCATCAGGGTACATGTTGAGCCTGACGTGTGTATACTGCTTCGAGGTGGGCTCATCGAGCTTCCACCCGAATCGCTGAGACGGGCCACACTCTCGCACGTCCAAGATGGGCTCCCAGGATCCCTTTCCACCCTTCCACGAGAGGACCTCGTCATCATTCTGGCTGAAGCAGCCTTCAACAGAGATGGCCGGAGCGTGATTTCCCGAGAAGAAGGCCGTATCTACCTCGACCCCCGTGACAGTGCCCGAAGCAACACCAAGTCGGATCACGACCCAGTCAAAGGACTCGGTATTATGTCTCCGGGTCTCCCAGCCATCATACCAAGCTCCAGTATACACCATCTTACCGGGCTGGCGGATAGGGGGGGTGGGAGTGATGAGGTTCAAGGCATCTGCAAACCACTCATCCGAGAAACCCAGAATCTTGCCGCCCAGAGTGCCGGATATCAAATCTAGACGGGTAGGCCTGTCAACCTTCTGTGATCGACTACGGCCTACGACATGCCACGGATTGACTCACCAATGCTGCTCGAGCGGAACGTCTTGTCAATGTCTTCCGTGGCAACCGAGGTTGCCTTGACAGGTGCCAGCTTGTACTCGATATCTTCGATCATGGTGAACTCTATTTTGATGTAGCAACTGAGTGACTGATATTATTGTCAATAAATAATGTAGATGTGGCGTCGATATTGTAGATGATGAGAATGATGATGGCAAAGATGAGATATTATGAGATAAATTTCAGTCTCAATCCCATTTCTGAGAGAATCCGTTCAACATAGGCAGGTCTTTAAGCAACTGGCTCCCCGCCCAAGTCGCTGGCGGGGCAGTTCCGTGAACGGCGCCCTGGAGAACCGCAGACATCGGCCGGACCCGGAGGGGCTCTCGCTAATAATAAGGCCTCCGCTTATCAATACTTAATGGTAAACCAACCATTGCCGTAGATTTCCACTTTTTGTGAGATAGATTTGGAGAGAATATCGAGTAATGAGCAAGCCGGAGCCAAAACAGAGGCCATCACAAATACAGGTAGGGAGGTATCTCCAATGAGTGATCGATATATGGCTGACGCCTCTTTCAAGCGGTGTAAGCACTCTATGGGGGGTTCAGGCTTTCAGCAACAGCTCAACGTGCCAGTCAATCACTGATAAGGCTCAGCACCACCCGCCCATGGGTGTCTACGGCCAACACCTTGACTCGACTTCCAACTACACTGCATCCATGAGGCAAGCCAAATGAATCATCATGCTGTGAATGTTGGAGAGATGGTGTACTCGGGTCGCATGCATATTCCCTCAGTTCAGCAGTGAGATCTTTCCGATCTCATATAGCGCTATCGAACTGCGCACATCACCCCACGAAATCGGCTCCAGGGGGTTCCAGGGTTCCCATTACGAGACAATCTCCCCGCAAAATTTGAGTTGAGGGAGGACCCCAAGGTCCTCGGAGCTGATGAATTGCAGCGCTCCGATTCGCCAAAGCTCCAGCACGACCCCAGCCCGTGGTGGCAGTAATGATGCAAGACACTGTTTCTCAATGTTCACAATGGATGGCGTCTTCGGGCGATTGCCTACCTGCCTGCCTCATTCTCCGACTGACGTCCTCCGCTCCCCCCGAGTCTGACCGTCAGCGACAAGGGAGAAAGAAAACCGGCAGTCTGTACTTGATAAGAGCAGGCCCGCCCTGATCGACTGCTCAGATTTACTGCGCACATCTCTTCGAGCCATCGCATCGTGATTCATTGTCAGTGTTTTTGCTGCTGCATGATCCCGCGAAGGAAACGACGACAGCAAACCCAGGAAACCCAAAAAGCTTACCGTCTGTTCCTCCGCATAAACAAATAAAGCAGCAGACTGCAATCGACACCATGGCCAGCGCGACGGGTATCCCCAACGACCCCGTGGAGGACCGCGAATACGCCGATACTGGCGATTCGGAGCCCCTTCTCGGCCGTCCAGGTGACGCTTCCCAGAGAGAAAATGCCCCCATAGTGAAGAATCTCATCCTCGGTATGCATTCGCTCTCTTTCTCCCCCCTCTCTCTCTGAGTGTAGCTGGAGAATCTCTCGTGTATTCCGGCATTTATAAGCATATTGCTCCATCCACTTCCCCACATTAGAGTTCCCAGTCCGGACAGTTTGTCATCTTTGTCCTCTTATTTATCCTACACGGTTTCCGTGGGATGCTCTTTCAGTCTTGTCCCAATCGCTTTACCACGACATACGAAAACTATTGAAATGGCGAGACTAATACTGTCATCAGGGACCGGCATCATCGCCGAGGGCGCAAGCTTGCTGCTCATTGCCTCGGTATGGGCCGCTGTCTTCCTCCACGGCCCTCTGATCCTGTTCTCGGTCCACCCGCTCGCCCAGTCGCTCGGAATGCTCGTCCTCGTGCAGTCGATTCTCATCCTCCAGCCGACCCACAGCGGAAAGCAGAAGCAAGTCGGCCAGAAGATCCACGCCGGCCTCAACCTGCTCGCCTTCCTCATCCTCGCCGTCGGTGTCATCTCGATCGAGTACAACAAGATTCGTAGCAACGGTGCCCACTTCAAGTCGGTGCACGGCTACCTCGGCGTCATTGCCTCCTTCTGGCTTCTCATCCAATACGTCGTGGGCTTCACCATGTATGCCACGCCCAAGCTGTATGGCAGCGAGGCCAAGGCCAAGAGCATCTGGAAGTACCACCGAGTCAGCGGATACGTGCTGTTCCTATTTCTCCAGGCCACGGTCATCAGCGCGACGCAAACCGACTACAACTTCAACGTGCTCGGGCTGAAACTCTGGGCATTTGTTCTGATCAGCGTGTTGATCATTATTGGAGTTTACCCAAGAATCCAGAAGCAAAAGCTTGGTCTTTAAGGAGTTTCTGTACATCATGAAGTCTGTCTTGGTAGACACGAGCTAGAGTGATAGGTAGCCACCAAATGTTCTGGGCACCTGTCACGTAAGCCCAAGCGCTTTGAAATTAATGTTACGGTATGATTTTCTATTTTCAGCGGACCCATCATGGAGTGGCGGGATTTCGATTGTGGGCTTCTATTGTTACGATTCGGCGTGGGACATAGTATGAGCTAGATGTTCCTACATCTTTAACAAGACGAAACGATTTGTCATGTGCCGCGGTGCAAACCGTCTGTGGATAGCAGCGATTTGTCATGAAGTACATCTATACGACACGACTGGTAGTTACCTCCCTTACACATCCTGAGCAACGCCAACCTGATCAGTTGTGACTCTTCACATGGCTCCATACTTATTGGGTTTCGCCATTCGGCCCTTCAGAAAGCGTATGTTCATTGGATTTGATTCCAATTGACGATAAGTTGTCAGAAGCGGGCAACGAGTAATGATCTACTGAATATAGTTCATCTTGTTCAAAATATACAGCCCGTAAGTAAAAACACATTGCCCATAGACTTTTCTTGCATGTTCTCCAATAAGATCACTCGAGAATCGTACCTCTTGGCCACTCAGTCTTGTCAAAAGTACGAATCTGTCGCCGTGTGTGACCCACGAGATCCTGAGTGCTTGAGCACCAAAATCCCTTTTGTCCAATATGCTATTCGTATCGAATCCCACAAAAACTTGTTTGCTCTGGCCGCGGGCAACAGGGTTGATTGGTTTGCTGTGGCATGCAAGGGACGACGTTCCATCTGTAAGTAAGCAAGCACATGTATGTATGCGTTGGAAAATTTGTGGAATGGCCAAGACGGTATTGGCATACAGCGCATGGTGCGGACCCGGTGTGCCATATTTCAGCTATGCAAGGCACCAAGATGCACGTAGAAGGAAGTTTTCTCTCTTTCACCCTTTGACGTGTACACACAAGACTGCGGTGATTCCTGGTGCGCTGGCATGGCTACCCGAGCAAGTCTGCTTCTGGCAGCCCAATCGCCAATCCATGGACTGACTTGACCAACTAAAATAAGCTGGCTGCAATAGAGCTGCGGGAACCATCGCCGGCATTCTTGGCGAGTAGAGCGGTGTAACGATGTGAAACAGCGTCGACGGGAGACGGCAAGATTCCACAGTGGTGAGATATTTTGTAGATGATGGACGACAAACAGAAATCCAGAGGCCAGCCTTGACAAACAAAATCCCCAAGATTCTCTGCTCAGCCTCATGACGGGCGTTTGTGCGGCTCGAATGCGGCTCGAAGAGTGTGGGGCCACTCGATATATGATCACCCAAGATATAGTCGCTTAGACCGAACTTGACCGGCCGGGGACAAGGAAACGAAATAGATGATGCATGCTCACATGGCCTCGACAATGCGGAAGTCTGGACCGAGTTCTTCGAGGAGTGCTGGCGATCTGGATAAAAAGAGCCAGCGTCGAATCATTTCCACGATACATAAATTGCCTGCCATGACAGGCCGGGATGAGACGCTCCGATCGACCACACCCACCCTAATCAGGTGCGCATGGGAGGGGAGCCCAACCTCTGCAGCAGATCAGCGGCGGCAAGCCAGCATGAACTCACTGAGCTGCTGTTGGCTCTCTCGGGGGGTGGACAGCAGCAGTCTGCAGCGGGACTAGATGCGATTTTGGACGGCGACACGCTGCTCTCCTTCTCCGTCGCCCGGATAGGGTCTAGGCGAGGTGGCCAAGCAAGAAAGCGCCTCCAATAGGTAATCCAAACGACGACTGATCCGTGGATTTCGAGGGGTCGCTCCCCCTCCAAGTCACTGTTTGGCTGTATTTTAACCTCCAATTGCACTTCGGAGGGGTCACAAGAGAGAGAAAAGGCACTTAAAAAAATACATTGTGCGGTCCCGAATCAAAGGACTGGATCAGACCCCACGCTTTACCGGGTTCATCGATCGGAGGCATGTCAACTCGCCACCGACATCTCTTGAAACGTGATGGCGCGTCAGCTCGAAGCTTGAAGAGGGGCCGGCACTGGAGTATATGATTGATCTACACAGGTCAGATAAGTTATAGTACGAGCATCTACAAGTATTGTGTCGATCCACGATAATTAATGCGGGGACCAGAATGACCATGCCGGTATGTATGCCAACTGGAATGCCCAATATGGAATCGGGACCAGGCGCCAAGAATGCTTGCCTAGGCAGTCTGTACAGACTGACAAGCCGGGTGTCTATTCATGGACGACGGAAGTCCATTCAACGATGATGACGAATTTCCTGCCGGCCAGATCAGGTGAAGTGATTGAGTCACAAGGAGCGTCCAGACATGGGGGATGCCCATCTGGCTATCTGATGAGAAAGAAGAAGAAAACGGAGCATCACAAGAAAGCTGCCGTTGGGTTTCTCTGATGTTTGTTTATGATTGTAAATAACCTTCATTTTCTTTCTGGCCCGGAAGGCTTAAGTGAGTGGGTGAGACAGCACTACCCTCAAAAGAGATGCCAAATATGCAGGCGCCGGTGAATGGGAAAGCTAAACGGTCAACTCTGATTCGGCAAGGTAGGTATGAGACTGGAGTATCCATCTAAAGCAAAAGTCATCTCTGCCAATAGTAGCACATAAATCACAACTCTGGCATCCATGGAGCTGGTCGGGTCCGTTTTCACCCTACCCAGAACGGCCACGGAGTAAGTGGGTTCAAGCTGCATCGCATAGTACCAAAAGCACCCTAGGCTGACTACACGCTATCGCTTGTATGGATGGATGATGTGCATGACCGTGGGTTGTTTTTGGCGGCATTCAAAGCCCGCTCTTATTACAATGTGGTCATGATTCTATGGATTGGCGTGACGACTTCTCGACTCATAACTTGCCGAGCCAGACCAGACCAGGCCAGTCAGCCAAGTGGCTTGAACTTCCATCAGCTCAGTCTCCCACGCCCAAGCCCACTTCGATGGCCCCCCAATGTTTCCAACCTCTGCCCTTCTGGCCAAAGTCCAATATCAGACTCCGTTCGGGCATATGTAGGTAGGCAGCCCGTGTCTTTCAATCTCTGCCAATGAGTGTGATCGTCGGCCTCGGCCAGAATCTGGTGGGGACATGAACCTTAACTCGTGGTGGGTACAGAGAAGAAGAGGAAAAAGAAAAAAAGAGAGAGGATGATGCACATCTGCATCCGCCAGAACGGGGTATACTTCCCATGTACGTTCCGGAAGGAAAACAAGCCCTACCTTATTCTCAACCCATGCCGGAGTGTATAAGCAGTCTCACCTAGTATGCAGAGTCTGGAGAAGAGGAGCTGGGAGGAGGTCAAGTGGAGAGGAGAAGGAGGAGGAGGAAAACAATAACAAGAAGAATTATACCTGCCGACTCAGCTCTCTGCATGGTGGCTGTCTTCTTTGGTCGACTCCATTCCAGAAAAGAATACACCGCGTACCAACCATCCATCCGAAATCCCAAGCCAATACATACATACATACCGGACCATTTCCCGGGTGGGCACGCACTTACACACACAAGCCTGGATGGATACATTACTATGCGCAACACACCCATACACATGTTCACACATTCGCTTCGCCTACCCTTGCAAAGTTCTTTCTTTATGATAAATATACAACGACGGGCTCTCGCACCACATCCCGGCAGCTTCTTCTTGGAAGCCTTTGGACAAACGAGTTCCTGGCACTCGGAGTATCCAGCTATTCGACGCTTTCCCCATATGACCCCTTTGGCGCTCTGTACACGAAACTGCCTCCCTGCGTCGTGTCAGCCAAAGCCGCAGCCACCGCCTCATTGACTTATCGGATGTCCAATATACTGCAGCCTCTCGTCCACCATAGAAGGAGCCGGTGCCACCATTACATATCACCGAGGCTTCCACCCGCCCCCAGGTCCCAACAACCAAGTATATCTATTTTCCCGTTTGCAAATTACTGCTGTGAAGGCAGCTTGTGCATATTATCGCATCGTTCCATATACAACTACACACATAGAAAGAAAGAGAAATTTCCGCTTTAATTTCTCAAGGCGGGCAGATCTTAGGTTGGCTTGAAACTCACGGTTATTTGACTCCCTCATCATCACAATCGAGCCGCCTCTTGCGATTTCCTTCCCGTCCATCTATTTACAACGGCTGTTTTCCCTCCCATTATTTGCGGGGAGGAAAACAGAGCGGCTCGAGTTCTTTCTCGCTTTCCCCAGAACACCGAGCTCCCAGCTGTCTTTCACATACTCGGGGTCACAGGTGCACTGCCCGCCAAAAGCTCGCTTGTAACACAGCATCACGCTTGTGTTATAAGAGGAGAGAAACAACACATCGCTTTCTTTCTAGCGAGAGGAGCACACACGCACATATGACTATGATGCCACCGAAAAGATACACAAGCGTGCGCCACAAATCCCGGCCAGTTGCGCTCATGCCCTTCAGGGACGACACTAGCCTGGTTGCTTTCCGGTATGATCAGGCTGCACAGGCTGAGCCGCCCATCCCCATCCCCCCGGCCAAGTCTCCCCTGCGGTACCAGCGACAGCGTGCAATTGCAGCAGCAGCAGCAGCAGCCGCAAAACGACCGACTTCGTGTATATCGCCAGCAACAACACCTACGGCGGCTGCTTTGACCCCAGCGGTAGTGGCACGGACTCCATCTTCGCCGGTGCCAGTTTCAGTCCCAGCTTGTTCCTCCTCTCTTCCGGTCATTGTCGCTCCTCCGCACCCGCCGCCGTCGGGACCCTTGCCCCTACCGCCGACAGAGGAGCACCCAGCGCTGCGAAGTACAGCACCCCGGAGCGACAACACGGACGATTCCAAGCGGGATTCTGGCCACGCACCGACCACGACGTCGACCTCGTCGCGGGCGCGGACGTTCTACGAGGACGAGAGCAGCGAGGAAGAGGAGGACGAGGATCCCTTTCCATACGAGAAAATACAACCTTCCATCCGAAGATCTAAATTTGTCCCGGCTCTGCTGGTCCCACCGCTGCGGATCAGGTCCTCGTCGCCAACGTCCTTGTACGCGCAGACGCAGCAGCAGCAGCATAATCATATAATACTGGAGAACGGTTTGGGTGGGACCGACAATCACAGCGAATCCAGCATTCCACTGCACTCGCCAGGGTTGTCAGAGGCCAATACGGTGTCGCCCACGTCCCCGACCACCCCGCCCCCAAACTTCCCCGACAAAACAACGTCGACCTCCTCGTCCCTCTTCTCACGTCGCTCCTTCAGCTTCCGCACATCGGGCTCGTCGTCAATGAAGTCATCCAAGCGCCTCAAGAAGAAGAAGAAGTCGCAGGAAGCCTCGAAGGTGCAGCATCCACTATTCCCATCGGAGGCTCTCGCCGAGGCCCGTAATGAGGAGCCATCATCGACCCCCGACCCTACAGCCCCTACGGCCCCTACAGCTACCCTGCCGCTGCTAGACGGAGCCAAGGCCACGACTAGCAGTAGCGCGGCCCCGGTCGCTTTGGTCGCCCCACCACGAAATGGAGATGAACAGTTGAGTTCCAGGGACCAGGCTTACCATCACACGCGACTGCCAGGAGCACTTTCTTCTTCCAAGCTTGTGACGGCCGCTGATGATTCCGCCGCCTACGACCAGGACGGAGATGATTTCGCTGACTTTGTTCAACAAATCTCCTTTTCAAAGCGCGGCAGTATCATGCTCGGTGGCATGCGCCCCTCGAGACACGCCGCACCAGCAGCAAACATGATGAGCCCTTCCTCGCCAGAGCTGCGCCCCCAGCGCGTCTTCCCCCTGGCTTCTCCCCCGAGGATCAAGCCAAACCAGGACAATGCCGCCGCGCTCACAAAAATCAAAACCCACGATAGCGACAAGACAGAGGCAGAGTCCAACATGTCGCCAACTGGAAGGACCGCCACACCGCCTCCGCCATTGGCGCCGCCAACGCCCCCTTCAGCACCCTATGCCGCCGCCGACGCTCCCACGACGCCAAAGTCGGCCCGGCATCCCCCCAGCATCCGATTGATATCTGTACAAGTGGAAAGGGAATCTCAAAAGGTGAGATCGCTCTATGAACCCGGGGAAGGACTCAGGTGGGAAGATGGGGCCCCTCCTGCCTCTTCGCATGGCGAACGGCTCGAGCCTACAGTGGAGGTTCCCTCAGATGTGGATGAGAACTCGTATGGTTTCCTTGACTATCCGGCATCACGTTTTCCTTGGCCAACATCTAACCTGTTCTCGCTGCAGTTCAAAAAGGCAAAGTCAGAGCCCCAGCACAAATACAACACCAAATCCGGACGGTCAACCTGGAGTCCCGCTGCCACCAACTGGGATCCCCGCGTCCGCGGCGCCTTCTGCGTCGCGACCAGATAAGCCAGTGCATCGCGCTTACGAGCGCGCCGACCGCATAGAAGATTGGTCAGATGTAGAAGTCGAGTGCGTCGACCGCTGGGGGTTCATTGCCCCGAAGCGGCCAATGACGCCATCAAGCGCACCGCCCGCCATCATGGACAGCCCGAGCCGGTCAACGCCTCGCAGCAAGCATCGGAGCATCCTAAGCCGCAGAGGGGCGGCCTCCAACTCGCAGTATCTCGGGACAAGGCACGGCTCTGGCAGAAAGCCCTCGGCCCGCTCCCTGCACACACAGGCCTCGGGGCTATCCACGGGTTCGAAACGTTCTACCCACTCCGCCCTTCGGCAGGCGGCAAATCTGCTTCCCCATAACAAGGACAGGAAGTGGATGGACGAGGCAGGTGAGATTCTAGCCCAGCAGCCCGGCTTCAGCGGCATCGGCGAAGACTTGGTGGCCGGGCAGTTGGCCGACGAGTACAGGCGAAAGGAGTGGCAGCGCACCGAGAAGTGGCGCAAGATGGCCAGGATTGTCAAGCCAGGCAAAGATGGTGAGGGCATGGTCTTTGAGTTTGACCCCAAGCACCCCAAGATCGTCGAGCGGACATGGAAAGGCATACCTGATCGATGGCGCGCCTCTGCATGGTGGTCCTTCCTGGCTACCAGCGCGAAGAACAGCAAGACACCCTGCGCCACCAACGACGAGCTCGCCGCAAGCTTTTTCGAGCTGCAAGAGCAGCCTTCTCCCGATGACGTACAGATCGATCTCGATGTGCCGCGGACTATCAGCCAGCACATCATGTTCCGAAAGAGGTATCGGGGTGGGCAGAGACTGCTATTTCGAGTATTGCATGCTTTGTCACTATATTTTCCAGTCACTGGCTATGTGCAAGGCATGGCCTCTCTAGCCGCAACGTTGCTTAGCTACTACGATGAAGAAAGGTGCTTCATCATGCTCGTGCGACTCTGGGAGCTCAGAGGCCTGAACCGACTGTACTCGCCCAATTTCACAGAGCTCATGGAAGCTCTCCAGGACTTTGAAAAGTACTGGCTATCAGACAAGAAGAATGTGGCCAAGAGTCTCAAGGAACTCTGTATTGACCCGACGGCATATGGGACGAGGTGGTACCTGACCCTCTTTCACCTGTCCATGCCCTTCTCAGCCCAGCTCCGCGTCTGGGATGTCTTTATGCTCTTGGGCGCTTCGCCCCCTGATCCTCCAGCTTCGGACGCGCCAAACACCAAGCAGGCTACGCGTATCTCGTCCAAAGGGCTCGAGACCATCCATGCTACGAGCACAGCCATCATCCTCGCCCTAAGCGAGCATATTGTCGACTCGGAATTTGAAAACGCAATGAAGGCACTCACGTCATTCGTCCCGGTCAAGAACGACGACCTGTTGATGAAGGTTGTGCATGCTGAATACAAACAGCACATGAACAAGATGAAGAAGTTTTAGGAGGTTCATTCTCATCCCGCCGCGCTACGTTTGGTGGGCAGAAAGAGAGGAGCCTCGTCACGAGCGCGGTCCCTTGAACAAGCTGCCCGAGACGCCCTTGGTCGGGCAACGTTGAAAAGACCCGTCTCGGGGCGCAGTCCCAAATGTCTCGTCTGCTCTCTGCAGCCGAATTTCTGTCTGCCTCCATGACTACAAACGTACAGCGTCAGGACCACGTCACAAGGTCCTCGTCATTTTTCATTTGTCATACAAAACAAAACATCCTACCTATTCAGGACTGATCGATACTCGATCTTGGTTTCTGCTTCTTCACTTCATTTGAACGGCAAAGCATGGCGCACGATGGAAACTTTTTTGTTGTTGGATGGCGAGACCGCGCTATACCCCTTATGCGTCTTGCCAGATTGGAATGAGTTTTTGGGTTGTTATCTTTTTGTTATTTACATGGTTATGCGCGCGTATCAGTCTCGAGTGGCCCTTCTCGGCTCCGTCTTACAACGCGAAGCAGACAAAAGAAGACTGGAACGAGATGATGAGATCGGAAAAAAGAAAAGAGTACATAATAATTTAATTTCATAATACGCATCAGAAAACATGACTGCAATTCCCGCCGCCGGGTTCTGTGTTGCGTTTACGATTGTATTGCAAGAAACCAAGCAACTTCTAGTGATTCATCGCGTTGTTACCTGATCGTGGTCCAACTCATGGCGATGCTGCCCAGCCATTGAATATTTGAGCATCAAGAAGAATCTTATGAGGACATGGCACTGCTTGAGACTTTAAATCACCTGAGTATTCGTCAAAAGAAGCTGAGCTGATAGGATTCATTTGCACACTTGAATCTGAGGATGGCAAAGACGTTGGTGATTGGCGAGTTCATATCGACACGAGTTGTAAAGTGTATTCTTGCATGAATCAAATGCAGATAATGGCAGTCATCTTCCTCCTCCTCCTCCTTCTAGTTTTTCAATGTCGAAGAGATGGTCTATGCTCGGGGACGAAGCAATATCCACACGACTTGACCGTTGGTCATGCCAGGTTATGTAACCATCCTGGCTGGCGGTTGCGATGTTCGAGGGCACGAGAGGAGTCACGTCTTTCCGTACAATCGGGTGCTAGACGAGTTTAGTATCTTGACAATTCCGATATGTTGGCAATTGGGCAGTCTATCAGAACTTCCATTCGTGGTCGTTGGAGCACCCACCTCCCGCGCACAAGCTTCGGGACAGAGACGATGAATCCTCGATGGGGAGGTCCTCGTGCCGAAGTCTCTCTACCTCTGTAGAGCATCCTCCGCGAGATCGTTGTCTTGTGAGGTGATGCGAGATTTAAGATCTGATGCTTGGTTGCCTGACCTTGTCCAATGGACGTCCAGCTAGGGACTGTAAGAGACAGGGTTTCGTGAAGGTTCTGTGGTCAACCCAAGAATACACAGATGTCCCTCTTCATCAGTCACCTCTGCCCATTTCTATCCTTGCCGGCAAGAGTGCAAGGGAAAAGAGGTAACAGCTCGGACTTTTTCTTACCCGGGCGACCATATACGCAACGAACATGGCTCAGCAATATTGTCCATTCGCAGCTGTCGGAGATGGTCGGAGAGGCATTCTTCTTCACTCCTTGTCTCGTTCTTACTCGGTCCAAATTTGAGAAGTATGATGTTTCAAAGTTGCCCGTTACGGCTTCCTTCTCCCAGAACGGCCTCACTTATCTGTCCACGATGGGAGCCAATTCCAAAGAGTCCACGCGTCTCGCTCCGCCTCGGATCACACATCTGCTCTACGGGGAACACGGATAGGCACGATGGCGTTACATTGACTGCTGACACATGCCTCATACCGGCCCACCGGGGGGGAGGGGGAATGGGGATCTGCTTATCTCTCTCGAGGAGGAGAACAACACAAGTGAGGGGAAAGACTGTGACAAAAAAAGAAAAAATAATCGCGAAACGGAACCATGTTTCGTTCTGTTCCGACTTCTACCATGGTGCATGTAAGAAAAAGAGTCGGGGATCCTGGGAAACCATCATACACGGAAAATGTACGGGGAAACAAACGCGGAGCCCCCGAGCGGTTTCGTTGATCTCCATTGTGGGCTTTTCCGTTGGCGGCCGAACAGTGTCAAGTCTCATGTTGGATGTGTGCGATTTCGAATTTTCATTCAAGAGTAGACCTGAGTCGTCGGGCAGTCGGGATTCTTGGACACGCGCATACACGTCCTCTTGACCTGTAGCCCGGTCTTTGTATACTCATCGCATGCAATACAACGGCGGCCGAGGGCGTTTCTTGTCCAAACAGGCGAGCCGCGTTTCAGAACAAACCCGTCAGTTCTCGACGAGAGAGAGAGAAAATAAAGAAGGTCTCCTGTCAAACTGCATGCTCCTCCAGGCGTTCGGCCAAAGGAGCAAAAGGTGGTAGGCGCCTCCCCATAAGCCGATCAAACGAAACAAACGGGCTCTCATGTACTGCGGAATGTGGTTTATACTATACGAAAGCAACAGCATAGTCTGTGCGTTAATATAAATAGCCGCGCTGTTGGGAAGGGGTTGAGAGGGGGGGCGTGCTTTTCGATCGTCTTGCGTTTCAAACCGTACCAGTCGCTTGCCGCAGCTTAAGGAGGAGGAGGATATGGGAGTACAAGTCGTCGACAATGTTTTGCGCTCACCTCGTTTGATGTATCGACAATCTTGTTTTCCTGCTCCCATGGAATGCATCTCAATCTATTCCGGCGTCAAGTGGTGCAATAGGAGCCATCAGACAGGACAGGGGGAGCAAGGCATCTCTCCCCCCTTGCTTCCTCCCCCCAGAGTTGCATCTGTCAATTTTTGTCTGTGTTTCCATGCTCGCAGGCGCTTCTTCTCGAGGCAGGGGGGGGTTCGTCTTGTAACGCAAAGGTCTCTTGAAAAATTCTAGAGACGCCCTCGTCGTCCAATTGCATCCGACCTCTCGTCTCTCCTCGCCCCGTCGCTCGACGGACCCGGAACAAGGCGCCCAACAGAGCAGGTATCATTTGGCGCGGAAAAGGTATCTTGCTCAAAAGCCGCGGGTCTCCAAGCGCTCAGATACATAGCTTTCTCTCTTTCCCTCTATCCTTGCTGGATTCCTGATCGTCCATCTCGGCTCTTGGCCGACGTGCGGGCCTCGAGGAGATGCGGCCGGGTTTTGACATGGCCCGACGCTGCTGATGTGCATCCAATTGCTTCGGCCGTAAAAATGTTCATGTATGTCCACAGGAGGAGGAAATCTTTTCGGTCTCGACAGGCCTCGCCGGAGGGGCCAAGGCTCTGGGGGGGAAAGATGTCCGAGCAGCGCAAGAAGCGGCTCGGCTACGTTGAGGCACGCACGCACTGCAATACATGTATTCGTCAGTAGCGTGTTTTTTTTTCTCCGTCTGTACTGTTATTCCTTGCACCAAAGCCGTGTTCGAATTCCTCCCGAGCTTGTTGGAAATTTCCGCTCGACGACTGTCAAAATGCCCTGCTAATATGCTTTAATACCGAGTTTCCCAAACGGGAGCAACGACAAGACCCGTCTCGGCAAGTCTGTCCCATTTCCCTCCCCACACCTCCCCTTTCCCAATCCGAACAAGTCTTGGCGTTTCTCTATAGAGCACGCCCCGATTTGCTATAGGCTATAATACTCCCTATATGTATACGAATTAAGTTACCGCACCGCCCGAAACGCCACACAGCCTGATGGAAAAGCAGCCAAACATTTTGTCCCCCTTCTCCAAAAAAAAAAAAAGAAAAAGAAAAAGAAATAGAGGAGCCCCACGCGTTCGTTCCATCAAAGTAATTCATAATACAGACGTTTCAGATCGTACAAGTCAATAGTATACATTTTATTGGACAGGACCTCCACGTGGTGAACAGTTGCGAGGGGGGAAGCAGGCCAGCTCTGGCTCTTCAATGTTCATCTCTTCTTTCATTCCATTTATCTCTCCCGTCTGGTTTATCATACACTATATTATTACGGCCTCGATCATGGGTCTCCTAGCTCAGCTCGCTCTCTTTCGGCAAAATCCGCCCGCGCTTATTTCTATACAGAATCAGGCCGTTTTCGTCACTTCTTCTTCTCGCGCCTGCCAAGCCGCGCTCGGGTCCGCCACGGCCAGACCTGCATAACGCGAACATCCTCTTTCGACTCTCACTATCTATACGAGAGGCGAGTCATATCGAGTACTGTGCTTATTCTGACCTGCTCTGCTGCCGCCGGGACTAGAGAAAGAGGGACATCCAGAAGACAGAGGAAATGCAGGGCATGGGGTTTCCCAGGGGTTGTATTCCAAAGCGTCCCTCCAGTCAGACTTCATCTCTCCGCCACCCCTGCTTTCCAGCAATCTGATGCCCATGTCAAAACATGCCGCAGCCTTTATATCGAGCAACGTCATCCGGCTCCGTTGCCAATCTTGGGTTTCTACCTCTTGCCGAACGCGAAGTTTTCTATTCGACCCGTGGTATAGTCAGTGCCGCCGACTCGCCCTCGCTGTTTCTTCTGGACAGGAGCGTATTCGCGGTGCAGTATATTTTCAGTGCGAAATAGTCCGTAGTCTTCTTATTTACTCGCATCTAGTCTCGATGCTCACTCATGAAACACCAGAGGATCACCTCAGCGGGAAACTTTCAACGGGGCACGCGACTGCCACGAGAACTCACAAGCGAGATGCGAATGCAACTCTGTCGAGACCGGATCTGTTTCTCATTTCTCGACCCAACCCATGTCATGCGATTATCGATGCCAGACGTTGATTTTTTCTCGCAGTACCGCTGCGTTCAGCTGTATAATATTGGTTGGCCAGTAAGTTTCCCGGCAGAAAGAAAAGACAGGCCAAAGCCGTCCTGTTGAACTCCGTTCCCTTCTCTTCCGTTCTGGTCCATGTCCCTGTCCGCCATGCCTTTGATTTCTGACCAAAGGCCCCTGGCGTCATGCAAAAAAAGTAGTTTATACAAAATTGGATGAATACAAATACAAAAGTTGAAAGTGTCAATAGAGATCGCAAGCGGATCCAAAAGACAGATAGTTTCGACGGTCATAATCGTCTATAGAAGTGAAAATTTTTTGGCGCCCGAGCACCAGTCTTGGAGAATGAAAATGCAAGTAAGCCAAGCAACCATGCAAGAGACGGTTGATATTGGCGGAAAGCAAAGACATTGTGTCTTCATGGTCTGTGCATAAGTGACAAAAGCTCGGCTCGCAAGTCGCATATCGGGGAATGAAACAAGGCTGAAAAATCCAGGATGTCGTCAAGTTTGCATTTCATTCATCGTCTCGTGTACGCCCAGCCGGAGGAGCTGCGCCTCCAGCACGCGCCTTCTCGTCAGTGGAATTAGGTGAATGCCTTCTTTCTGAATCCCCCGGGTAATCGTGTTGTTGCTGCTGCTTCTGGCTCCTAGACTCGCCCCCATACTGTGGCGATGGGTGTTCTGAGAGCATCGAGGATACTGTATGTGTGTTGGTCCGCGCTTGCACGGATGATTCGAGTGGTACGCCCTCGACTGGCGTTCCCAGGCCAGGTGTATGAGGTCTGCTCGGGCCATAGCTGTCCCCGCGGCCGCGCCCCGTCGGCCTATATGACGAATAATCACTCCTCTGTCGTGAGTGTCCATGCCGCCGCCCTGGAGGGGGGTTGGACAGGGTGGACAACCCGGCCGAGTAAACAAAAGGTGGCGACCTTCTGCTCGCTTGTGTGTTCGGCGGAGGAGCTGCCTGTTGTGGCCCCGTCGCTTTTCGTTTCCTCGGCGAGTCGACTAACACACACAACATTAGCTTGGCGAGCATCATTGCCTCCTACTGCTTTTCGACGAACCGGAAGGTGTTGCAGGCTGAGTGGAAGCTCCCTGAGACGTCGGCGGTTGCCAGTGATGGAAAAAGATGGGAGACTGGTTTTCTGACTGCGAAGTTGACAGCTGCTGTCCATGTGCTGGCCCATGAGACTGGCCCGCTGGCGGCCCCGTGATGAGCTCCCCCGTCGTCAAGCGTGGCAGAGGAGGGCCAATTGGACGACCAACAGCCCCAGCCACAGACATCGTATGTGCTCTGGCCCGAGTCGGCGAGCCTGGGCCCGGGTATTGCACATATCCACCACTCTGCGGTGCGGATCCGGGCGTGGACGGAACCCCAGCAGACCCGGCATACGTGGCGAATCCGTGTGACTGAGAATCTCGCCTCAAGTGATCTGGCGAAATCTGTCCCGGTGCTGGCGGAAGCTGAGGTTGGTGACCTTGCGGGGCCATCAAATACTGCTGTGCCCATTCCAACGCGGCTTGGGGGAGGACGCCTCCGCTCATGCCGGCGAACACGACCGGGACCATTGGAGGGGGGACTCCCCGATCCAAAGACGTCCGCAGCATATCAAGCTCGATCCTGCGCTGCTCCAACCGTAGCTCTTCCTGCCTCCTCTTTTCCTCTTCTTGTCTCCTCTTCTCCTCCTCCGTTTTTGCGATCAACCACGTCCTCATGGATTCATCTCCTCCTTGGCCCTGCCAATGGGGTGCCGCAGGTAGTGCACCCAGATATTGACCCTGCGAGGGCGGTAGCTGAGGCTGTGATTGTGGCTGTTGCACATGAGACATTGGCCCGGGCCCGGGTCCCGGCGGATGACTAGAGGCCTGCTGCGGATTGGGCTGAGGCAGAGTCATAGCTGCCGGCAAAGGCAGACGCGGCGCTGACATGTCCCTGGTGGAAGGGCTGTTCCTACGAGGTATAGGCGGCAGCGGCTTTTGGGGGTTTTCCTGTATGGTCACGGGGGGTGATGGTCGAGACGTCGATGGAGGTGTCGGCAGATCATGGACGGTACGATACCCGTAGTGAACTGGCTGTTTCAACGTGAGCATCATGTCGATAGCCGCTCGGCAAGAGAGCGAATGGTTGACATCTGCGAAGAAAAGAAGTTTACAGCCCAGGGTTCAAAAGAAGGAATTTTGTAAAGAGAGACAGAGAATGAGAATTAGAAAATAAAAAAACAACAATACGTCGAGGGCCGAATGAAAAGAAGAAAGAGGAAGAGCCCAAGCGGCAAGCGAAAAAGTAGAAGAGAGAAAAAAGAACTAACACAAAGTCAAGCGGGGGGGTTATATGGGTAATAATAACCTTTGCATATAGTAGAAGCTGGAGAGGGCGGCCAGCTTAGTAGAAAGAGGAAAGGAAGAAGCGGGGCTTGTGGGATTCTTGGGTCGCAAGACCCAGCCTCATCTGATTGTTGTTGTTGCTGCTGCCGCGTACATGTATGGTAGTGAGTGTGTATATGTAGGTGTATATGTAAGGTATATGCGTGTATACTGGACTAGATCGTAGGCAGTAATAAGAATACCAAGGAACTCGAAATCGAATGGGGCAGTAGCTCGGGTATGGCTTGCAAGTACAGCGGTAGTGCTGTGGCCGTTTCAAGGTACCCCAGACTATAAGCGAGGGCTGCCGGCTTGAGGAGGAGGAATAAGAGCAAGAATAATAATCGACTACCGCGGAAAGAAGCAAGCCAGGATTCTGGGAACGGACGGTAATTTGGTGGTGAATGGTAGCTTTATGGCACTTGTGACCGTTTTAGGCAATGCCCGAAGTGGAAAGTCGAAGTTGATCCTGTTGGATGTGGAGAATATGACAGGCCTGGCTTATTTCCTTGAGAAACAGTGCGTATCAGAGAGAATATCGTTGCAAGGGCCAAGATTAATATGTTCAGATTCGCCCAGAGGCAAGGGAGACGAAATACAGAAAAATGAGCGAAAATAAAACCAAAATCCAGAGGTTGAGGGTATGTGAGAAAGATAACCCTAGATCTGCTGGTGCTCGGGAGATCGATGATGGCGCCGCCTGCGTGAATGGGAAAAAAAAGCACGCGGCGAAGGGCGAGGAGGACTCACTAGTAAAAGAGAAGGGGTGGGCCGCTGGATGGGCAGTGTCATAAGCAGCAATCTGCCTAGTCAGTCGAGAGAAGTTTTTCACAAGTATAAGTCGAGAAAGCCGTGTGGGTGCGTGTGTACAGTATTGGGGGAAAACCCAGCCCCAAGTGTCGGTAACCAGCGACCGGGTGATGAGGCGCAGAAACGCGGAGTCCCTTAGGAGGACGATCAAGGAAAGGTGTGGCTCGAAGTCCTGGGTGCAGGAGATGTCGTCGACGAAGGAGGGGACGGGCTTTTTCTTTTGCGCGCCACGACGATTGACAAGGCTGTGATGGCCCGTCGAGACGTTGTTGAAGCGATCAGAAGAATCGAGCTAGACTCTTCCCACACGCCCATCTGCAACCAGGGTTCCAGGGTGATCGTCAGCCTCCAAGGGTTCGCCAGAAGTCTCGACCCGCGCGGAGATGGTGGTGTGTCAAGCCCGGGCGCTTTCCACTAGCAGCTATCCCTTTAGGAGGAACGAGAGGCTCGCATAGGTCGGGGAATTTTCCAGCTGCAGGGTCGATCCCTCCAGAAACGCGATGGGCCGACGAGAGTAGTAGCGGTCGTAGTGTTGCTAGTAGTCGAGCAGTGTGGGGTGTGTATAAGTATCGCGGTGCTGTCTCTATGGTCCGCCACTGCGATGGGGCACAGGAGTACTTGAATGATAATTGATTCCGGTTTGATGTCGTTTAATAATCGTGGAAATAATGAATTAAGTGACGGTTAGAATGGTCAACGCTGACGCAAGTAGCAAATCACGCTGGCTAATAACAGGGGAAAAAAGAAAAGAGAAAAAGAGGGATCTAAATTGAAGGAAGGAGCGAGACAGGCTCAACGGAAATGGCGATGAAGAATTCGCTCGTCGGCTGCTAAACAGAACCACGGGACTTCCGGGAGAAGATGGGAAGAAAAAAAACAACAGAAGAAAAACAAAAACAAAAGGCCGGGCAGGCAGAGGACTATTCTACATGGGCGGATCTACGGACTCGGACAGATGTTTTTATTTTTCTGGCGCATTGTATGTACGAGCTACATGATGGGTCGGTGCTGATCTCGCTTCTCGCGGACAGAATCGACGGCGCTGCAATTCGTAGAGAGATAGACTCATTCGCGAGGTAGCGACCGATGGAGATAGCTGTTGCTTCAGGCTGGCTTTTTCCGCATGTGGCTTGTTTACCCAGCCAGTAAATCCGTACAGTGGGTTTCGCGGCCACTCCGATACAACTGGACGACTTATGTTTATACATACATACTTTGCACGCAACTTAAGGTCAAAACTTGAGGGGGGGTCATGTCGTGCAGAAATATCGTATCTGCATTTGAGAGGCTGTTATGCTTGGCTAGAGACAGCTACATAACTAACCATGAATTTTGTGTGTGTTTGGACACTGTAGACGTGTCGATGTTGAACCATGGCAGATTATACGAAGTAGAGACTGTGTAGGGGACAGGCTGGGCGTGCGTGTGAAGGCGAGCGAATCTGGTATATCTCGCCCGTATGTGCTCACGGACTTGGGATCCCAGTGGGCGGCAGGGGAATGGGTGGGTAGAAGAGCCACGAAAACCCGGCCGCGACTCACTCACGGCGGGGGGGATTTCGCAACTCGCAGAAAACTTCAACGCCAACACTGCACCGCATGCACCACCACTTTGAGGTTCGTTCCCTAGGTCGAAATTCTACAGCAGCATCTCTCAGCACTCGCCGCCTTGTACAGAATGCCTAGGAAGAAGCTACGTCTGTGCCTATCCTCTACTATCCACCTGGTTACATGATGCATGCAGCGTAGCGTAGCGTAGCGCAAGCAGGGCAGGGCAGGGCAGGGCTGGGCCTGCGCTTCATCGCTGGCATGGCCCCGTAATGAATGGAAAGAATGCACAGGGAGGCAGCAGTACCAAGTCCAGAATGGATGGCTCCCGGATCAACTGGGTAGGCATGGTATGTATGGCATGGGGTGGTATAGCGAGTAGTATAGAGACGGGGCGGGTTCCTCATGTCAACTGCATGGGAAGACTCCTTGGTGAGCACAGACGCACATTGCCGAGACGGCAGGATAGAAAGGAAAAGTTGTTCCCGACACTCGGGAGGCGACGAGACGGCTGTTGTTGACTTGAGCAGGGAGAACGGTCGGCCAGGCCTCGGTCAAGAAACCGAGGTCTGTCTGGACAGTGTTTGGGGGAAAACGGAGAGACGGTAAAAAGAGAGCTGGGCCACAAGCAAGTAGCAAGCAACAAGCACGACCGGCCGACCGACCGATGGACCGGCATACAACTGATGTGGGAGCAAAGAGATAGATTCCTGGTCGGGACCGGCGGCCGGATTTTGCATTAAACAATTTCGAGGCCACCACTGCGCTAGCTCGAGTAGATGATTGCGTGGTATGTAATCAATCGTCAATATACCGGAGCAGGGGCACGTGTTGAAATTAGGAATGGGGACTGAGATATGAAGGATCAAGCGTGTTATAGTTGTCATTCTATAGATCCAAATCGAGAACTGATGGCTCTAGCGAGGGGCTTTTCGGGAAACCTGACTAGGATCTGGTCCGAATCAATGAGGAACGCTGGCAATAAAACAAAGAGTAGTAGTAATAAGAGGAAAGAGAGAGGTTTCATCTCCTCACCTGCTGGCACTGCTGAGCACTGAGCACCTAGGTAGTCCGACGGGCCGAGACAGAGTCGTCGTCAACATGTGGATGACAGTCTCTTGATAGGACAATGTCCTAGGTTAGTACTAGGTCGTACTATAAGGTTAGCCTCAGCAGGCTCACATGCTCACCACAACGGTCGATCGGGTCGGTTCTGCAATTAACGTTTGGGCTGTACGTTAGAAACCGAACTAGAAACAAGATCTTCCTTCCATGGGGGGTTCCCTCGATCTCCAGCGCATCGCATCGGGTGCCAGGTGCTGCGAGGCTCGAGCGTCCTGGCCGAGAGGAGGGGCTGATGAGGGGCAGGGATCCCCACCGCCGGCGGCTACTGCTACTTACACCGTACTTGCTGTTGCTGTTGCTGTTGCTGTTGCTGCTGCTGCTGCTCCTGCTCCTGCACTACAATTACACACCTCTAATCAGCAGTGGTGACGATTCACGACGTCGGAAAGTTGGGAACGGGAGAGAATTGCCTTGGCCTAAACGCCTTGCCCAGAAAGCATGTCAAAGATATGGGCGTTTGACCACATCCGGAGCTGTGGGGGATGCTTGACTGCCATTGACGTTGTGATGGATTACATACGATATTGCTTGCCTGCGTCCTTGCTCTCTTGCATGGTCGTTCAGCTAGGTAGCACCTAAACGACATCTGTAATGTATCAGCCACAATGCCCGCATTCATTTGCTCTGTACAGATTACATACAGGTTGCGCCAGCCACTGCAAAGTCTGCCGTTAGCCAGAATAGCGGGATTGGACCGATTTGGACATGCTCCCGGCTGCGGGCGACTCCGCTTCACGAATACGCTGGCGTTTGGCTGGCTGGGCGAGATTGAGCAACCGGATCCAGAGATGTGCCTACGCGATGTAATATATTCCGCCGGCCCCGTAGGATCGCTTGCTAGGCTCAGAAGTCTTCGCAACTTCCCTGTTGCCAATGACACATTGCTGCTCCAGTCCCTATATTGAAGCGGCATGTCTAATCTCGGGATTTTACCACGGACCCCCCGGCTGGTGTTTAGGGTTGACAGTCTTCTGGGAAGAGGGCCAAGAAAAGAAGAAGTGAGGTTTACCACCATACGTTATTGCTCGATTACTTTCAGAATAGTCGGTGACGACTCATAGAAATAGGGAGCGGGGAACAACACAGTGGCTGAAATATCATAAGCGTTCACGGTGGGCAGAGTTGCAAAACCAACACCCACCCTCCTCTCCGAAATCGCTCATTTATCACACAGGCCGTAGCTACGTACGACGTACAAGTCTGTATCGCAACTGGGAACCGGCTTCGACCGGGCCAGATCACACCCGGCGGCAGATGGTGTTGCGGACAGGACCTTTGGCAGCATAAGACGGGCATTTGAGACGAGAAGAGCTTGCCTGAGGCGACCAGGGCATGGGTTCGTTGAGATACCGCGCTGTGGTTGCACATACAGATTTGTAGAAATGGTTGAACAGAACAAGGTTATCTTCGCGCAGGATAGCCGCATTCGTATCTGGTCAACGGTGTCCTACGAGCAGGCCGATATACGAGCGACGGCTTGTTTTCTCGTTGCACGAACTTTTGGTAATGTACATCAAGGCAGCAAGCAATTGACCGCGAGGCCGAATCTGCGACCCAGCAAGGGCATGAGCGTAGCAGAGGGGAGGTGAAGTAATAAGAGCGCAACAGAGGAAGTGAATAAGCGGGCGTGAAGGATACCACGACGGAACATACCGTCATCCAAAATGGCCAAGAATCCTCAGATGGCCGCCCAATGCTAAAAGTTCTGGAACCGCCCCGGCCGCCATGGCTCTTACACTCACTACCTAGAAAGAATGCTCATTGCTTACATGGTCCTGAGGAAGCCACAAGTCTATTTTGGTAATATGTTCGTCTGATCTCGTGCGAAACGGGCGTTGCTTCCATGCATACACAGGAAAGTATAATCATCTCATCGGGTTGGGCCTTCCCTCTGCCATGGGATGGACGCTTGGGAGTATTTAGCAACGCGTGGGAAAGTGGCCCAAACAGGGAAGATCAGACGGACGACGGCCAATCAGGCGGGGGCTGATCTGATTCCCGCTTATCGTCATGGCGAGAACCTGCTTAGCGCGCCTTCTCTAGGACCTAGGTACAGAGTACCTGGGCATCGACCAACCAGCGGGTCTGAAACCCTCCGACACGATCCTTCCTTGCCTGTCATTGGGAGAGTGCGACTGACTGAAAGAGCTGTGGCTCTCTTTGTGGCGCGGCAGGGGGCTTGCTACTGCAATCTGCGACTTGCCCAATTGGGGAGATCTGAAACAGCCCCCATCCGGTTCAAGGATCTCTTTCCCTACTAACCCAAGCAAGCAAAGCACTCAAGCACTCCACCAGCTCACAAGTTCCATACTCCCAACCAGCGTACGCGCGCCACACCATGGCACACATACTACTACATACCACTACTACTACTGCTAGACACATACGACCTCCCTGCCTACATTACACGCTCCGTACACACGTACTCGTCCATCAGACTTGCTGGCTGAACCCATAGAGCTTACGCATATCACCTGTCCCTCATTTGTCAGGACACGCCCAAGGCGCCTGCCGCCGCCGCCGCTTCCCATCCCCAGCCTGGTCTTGTTCTCTCACTCGAGTCACCAGTAACATGACACGCATCATGGAGGCCAACACCAAGTGCGGGCTGTAATGAGTAGTGTAGGCAACACCCCCTGGACGACGAGCGCAGGCAAATGCCCGTCAGATTTCAAAGATCAGGGATCTTTTCTCAGCCATCGTGCCCTCCTCTACGGGCTGCTCATTTCGGTCCAATGCACGCGACTGCAGGACTCCTCCGTCGCACATACACGCCGCGCACTTCTCTCGCTCCCTTTGAACCACTTCTCCATCTGGTTCTTTTGTTCACCGCCGTCTGCATGTCCACCCGGCCTGGCTTGACATTTGCTCAGCATCCCGACCCGTACGTCATCTATATGAAACACAGATTCGCTCAGCGTACTAGTCACGTGTCGCCGAACCCAGCAGCCAACCCGCCTTACGATATCAAAACAATTTACCAGACCCTGGCCGTTGTCAACTGTTACATATTGCCTGGGCTCCTAGCCTCTACCCAGGTGCAAATGCGACTCAATCAGATGCGGCATGACCAATTGTCATCGGGCGCCGGCTTGCAGTGCCGCCGGCCGGGGCCCTCGGTCTCGCTGCGAGTCCCATCATGGGACTCCGCCAACTCATCGACACCATGAAACCAGACCTTGTCGGAAGGCTGGACGCCACCGCCGTGTCCATTGCACAAAATTCATCGGAACTCCTTTGCAGTAAAGGATTATTATTGCTTTGCTTCTTGCCGCGACATGGTCGCTTTTGCGCCAGTTCAGGCCCCATATCGTATTACGGTCACCATGGAATCTTGTCTTGAGGGTGACCTGCCCGAGGATTGATGCTGCCTCTCAATCACAAGACATGATTGGAAATCTCAACGCCACTGACAAACCTCCAGGATAATCACTAGCACTAATAAGAGGAGGAGAAGAAATATACCATTGAGCCTCTGATCTAAAAGTATCCTTTGCCGGATCCCGGCCTGCGGACCAATACCTTAGATATGCTCTGAGATGTTCTCTAGATGTCTGCCGTACAAGGGGCAAACCATTTCAAGGGTCGTGGCAAGATCCTGCGAGCTCAAAAGAACAGGTTCCTAGATCATATGTACAGGAAAACACTCACCAAGCCACCCTTGCGACAGCCTTGACGTATTTTCGCCAGCTCCCACTGCATTACGCGGACGAATACGGATCACGGTTATGTATGATTCGCTCACAGGCCGGTAGTGGAATGACTACGGACTTCCGTGGGAGTACAGATCACACATAATAAGCTGCAGAAGATCGCAGCTCGTCCGTTCTGTAATCGGACACTCACAAAATGGACTGCTAGCTCTGTCTTCCCAACGCAAGACGGATGTACAGCCAGTCAGTAAGCAGTCAGTAAGGTTCAAGCAGTTGGCAACCAGGAAGCGCATCCGAAGAACAGGGAAGCCTCGACTGATGACCATCCAACCTGAAATCGGGATCCCGGAACCCGAGAAGCTCTTACTACTGTGCTCGATCACGTCACCGGGTATGATGCCTCACCGCAGGATATGTAATAATTCAAGGTCGGGACTTGCACCACGATTTGAGATGGTCTGCAGTAGGTGTGAGCTACTCATATCAACCCGCAGCACCACATATGCATGGGCTTCATATGGTCTTAGGCCTGCTCACGCGTGCAGCATTAAGGTTTCCCAACCGAAGACGCCAACACGACACGTTTTGCGCCACCGAGTTCAAGCTGGAACGCAGCTTTTTACTGCCCGTAACGATGGTCAGCGTCTCCCAACCGCTTCCCGATTTGGATTTAGTCAACATTCATCAAAGATATACTGCGTGTCAGGAACCTTCAGATAGTGGTTCTGCCGGGGTCAAGGCGGGTTTGTCGAAGCCTGCTCCTTACCGCGCGTTGCCTGCCTGTTCGGCTGAATTCATCGACTTTGATAGGCAGGTGTCACGACAAGCAACATATTCTTCCAAAAACTTTCCGTTTGGTGGCCTACCTCTGAGCCATGTGGCCGTAGAATTGGGTCACGTACCTATCTAGTCTCTTGTATTCATATGAAGCCTTTCCCACCTAGGGCGGTGACTTAGCAGCACAAACACGGAGTCGACTACTCTGTAACCTAACACTTGGCGGAGAAGGGCGCCCGTTGTGGTGCGCTTTTCTGCCTGCTCGGGCATATATCATGTACACTGTATCCCTCTTTCCCTCCTCGCCTTGGGGAAGGATGGGATATGATCCATGCTCCAAGATGGTCGGTATGTGGTCGCTCTTCCAGACACTGTGGGCTGGCAAGATTCCCTTGTGCTCGGCCACAAATTGTGCTCTTTGCTTCACGATCGTCAATCCATCTGCGGCTGCAAACGTGGAGACCCCATAAATCAAAGGCCTCATGCCACGACGTGGTTACCACATCGCGCCAAGGTGGAAGACATACGGACGGCTACCTGTTACCATTTGTTGAATCTCTGAGCCACAGTCGCCACAGTCGCGCTCTTCTCTATCGGTTGGCAGCCCTGCTCGGCTCGCTTGTGCATACTGCAGCTGTCTGTCGCTCACTCTCATCCCTGGCAACTTTTTTAGGTCTTCTAGTCTGACACGAATTCCCTGTCGGCCTGTTGGATCAGAGCGACAAGGACAGGGACCGTATGACACGACTTTCCGGGTCGTCTACCTGGGCGCCGCGAACGAGCGTTGCAGGGCCCCTCTCATCAAAGGTAAAAATCGCCAACCCCGTCGTCCCTCCAGAGATAGACACACACGCACACACACACATATGAACAGCCAATCCAATGAGGTTGGGGCCAGGTATCGGCCGAGATTACATACCCAGATGCATGGTCTTTGGGTTGCTCGCATCCTCGTCAATGTGATGACATTATCTCCTGAAGGGGAAAAGGGACACTGGTGTTGTGAGCTGAATGGAGGAAGGGCGCAAACGCAATCCTTCGATACCACACTTTTGATGCGCTGCCGGGATCGCATCTTGGTTTGGAGCCTTGACGGTTTGATCGCTGCCAGGGGTCCTCTAGGTTCCCCATAATAGCCCGAATCCGATGCGCTGGAAAAGACGGCAACTCCAAGAGAAGGAAAGAGGGGGGCTCATTCTAGCTACATACAACAAAACACTACTAATCATTAATTACTACCGCATACGTCTCTTGATGTCTGTTTACCCACCGCCAACTACTATACAACTTATGGAGCCGCGCGGACCGGGAACATCCATCTAACCTAGGTAAACCATTTTTAATATCCATCATCTTCCCTATTTCGCTTCATGCCCAGATCTGTCCATGGCCCATTTGGCCACTGGTGATGAATTGGGCAATCCTTTCGCTACCCGTTGCCTTTAATTATCCCCAACCGAGAAAGAGAGAGAGAGAGAGGCCAGGCCAGGCACTCAGGCTCACTTTCACTTTGACAAGCGGCCAGGACCCCATGTCTTTTCAGCCGCAACGATTTTCCCTCGATACTGGGTTCGTTGAACGAAAAGACTCTTGTCGTCCAATGTGCCCCTTGCCTAAAAAGGAGACGTTTTCCCCTCCCCGGCCGACGGATACAGACATGTGAATATGACAAAGGTCGCGCGACCTGAGTAGCGAAATCATCGTCATCAGCCGCAAGAAAAACGGTGGCCGAAAGACGAGGCTTTCTGGTCGCTATTCTGTATGCACACTGCGTAGGCCGTCTCAGTCCCCCCACAAGACAGAGTAAAAGGAAAAAGGGCGGAGAGAGGGACGTGTCTTGTCCCGAGTGTCACATATCCCCGTCATCTGGGACAGGTATATCATCAGATAGGTATACATGAGGGACGTGTCTGCATGGCCAATGCCTACATGAAATCCTGGGAGAGCTTGGATAGTTCGCAAGTATTCTTTCCTTTTATCAACCCAGAATCTACGCACATTGTTCGTGCTCTGGGCGCAAGGGCAGAATACCGTTGCAAGAGATATACACATCGGTACATTCTGTATCTGAGTCAAAGAGTCGGACAGACTGGAATACCGTCCTTGAGTGTCCTTGTCATGTCCATGTTCTTGCTTTCTAGTTCCAGCCCAACCTCCTACTTAGTCCTAGGATGGGACAGAATACATGTGCTGCATAGCTTTACCAGTACATTACTCAAAGAGTGCACATGGAACGAGTGATCATCACACACAGTACTTGGGTATGGCCAGAAATTCATGCCCAGGTATACGCAAAGCATGAGATTTTTGCTGTCTCTGCTCAGAACTTCCTGAGCCTGTCTATCTACACCCAAACAAGCGTTCCCTTTTCCGAGGTCACATTCACCCCGACTGCTTGTCGCTGACAGTTCATATATACAATCAGTAATATATGTCTATTGCCCGAATGAAGCCTCAGACCAAATTGTCTGACACCAAGCAACGCTCATGGGCAGAAGAGATCTATGCTGGCGTACATGCAGGAAGCTGGCCAGTGCCGGCCAGGCAGATCATGCACCCCTCATCATCATTTCCGCGTAACAGATCGATCCGCACCCAACGCCTCAAACAGAATGCAAAATAGGTATAGGCTGCATGTCAGAAACCCTAGAGCGCCCCTTGATCATTTTGATATCCAGTTTCCTCATCGCTGACATGTTGTACTTTCTATCTCTTCCTTTCGAATGTATGGGTCTTCAGCAATCTACTTTGAGCCTGTCTCTCTGCTTGCAAGACTACTCGAGCTGTGGAGACTAGCTGGTCTCCCTTGCCCATCGTCGTCGTGTCCATCACGGGTCTCGGCAGCCAGCTGCTCACCCAAAGACGTGGTGCTCGATGGCCTATGTTTTCTCAAAACGCCCTTGGGTTTCTCTGACTTGTCAGTTTTGTCGATACTGTTGCGAATCTTGGTGAGTTTCTTAGGTTGGCGTTTGGGTTCCTTTGATGACGAGACGGTCGAGCTAGTCGTCTCTGCGATGGAGGCCATGTCGGAAACGGACGAGCGAGCATCACTCGCCATGCGGCCAGGATGCTGTGGAGGCGGTTGCGTCGGTCCGGTTGGGACACTCGTGCTGCTCGTTGCCGACGACACTCTACCCGGACCGTGTGATTCTAGAACCAAGGCTGGACTGGCCGATGGTGCTGGCGACGGCACGGTTATATCAGTGGACGACTCAGTCCTGGCGCCTGAAGCCATCGACACTGGCGACCCTCTTGCTGGCGGGCTAGGGGGGAGGCCTTGCAATGTGGTATACGTGTCGAGTTTGCGCTTGAGCAAGTCGGCCTTGACCGGTTTGGCCAGGTAGTCGTTCATGCCGGCAGCCAAACATTTCTCTCTGTCGCCCTGGATGGCTGAGGCTGTCATGGCGATGACCAACACCTTCTTCACCGCTTCGGATGGATCCTTTCTCAAGAGTTTCGTGGCCTCGTATCCATCCAGGATCGGCATCTGCACATCCATGAGGACGATGTGATATGGGTTACCTTCCTTTGCTTGCTCACGCAGGCCTTCCACAGCCTTGAGTCCGTTTTCGTATGCATCAACCTTGGTGTAGCCCAATTTTCGAACATATTGGATGGCGATTCTCTGGTTGATCAAGTTGTCTTCGGCTATACATATCCGCAGGTGCTCCTTGGGAATTAATGTCAGGTCCGGGAATGGATTGATCGATGCTCTTCGCGGCGCTTCGCGCATTGCTTGCCGCTTGTCGACGATGTGCGGCATATGTACTTGTTGAACGTCGCCAGCGGAAACCTCGGGCTTTGCCTTGTCAAAGGTGACACTGAACCAGGCCTTTGTTCCAACATTTTCCTCGCTCTCCAGCTCGATTTGGCCCTTCATCATGGTCTCGATCAAGGACTTGCAGATGCTCAGACCCAGCCCGCTCCCTCCGTATTTGCGAGCAGTGCTGGCATCTGCCTGACTGAAAGGCTTGAAAAGTTTCGTGAGTTGTTGCTGAGGAATGCCAATGCCGGTGTCGCGGACCCAGAAGGTCAATTTGGCATGCTCCTCATTCTCTGACTCGATACGCGCTCCTATTGTGATGGAACCGTCCTCGGTGAATTTGAGACTGTTTCCAATTAGATTACCCAGTACCTGGTGCAACCGGATCGGGTCTCCATAGATGAGCATCGGAGGCAGGTGAATGTCCTGGATAATTTTGACATTCTTTGTTGACGTCTTTTCCCGGTTGCTGTATGACACTGCCCGCACTACCTCGCGAACCATTTCCTCGGGATTGAATGCAATGATGTAGAGCTTCATCTTGTCCGCCTCCATCTTGGAGAAGTCAAGAATGTCATTGATCACCGTGAGAAGCAGATCCGCTGAAACCCGGATCGAGTCAGCCATCTCCAGCTGGTCCTTGTTGAGGTTGCTGTCTCTGAGCAGTTCCGAGTTGCCGATGACTCCATTGAGGGGCGTCCGCAGCTCGTGGGACACGTTGGCAAGGAAGACGCTCTTTGCCTTTGCGGCTTCCTCTGCAATCTTGACGTTGCGCAGTGCTTCGGCTTCGGCTTGTTTCGCCTTGACCTCGGCTGCCTTGGCTGCGGCGAGTGCTTCCTTTTGCATCTTGATCATGGCTTCATTCTCTGCCGAGACCTTTTCTATGCTTCTCATGGACAGAGCATTCGAGAAACTGATACCAATCTGTTGAACGAGCAGCTGCAACACAGTTAAGTGCCTGGATGTGAACGTTCCAGGCTCGCCCTCCAGATACAACACGCCAAGCAAAGGTCTCGAGCCGTATCTGATGGGTAATGCGATGACGGTCTTGCTCAGAGGATTGCGTCGTAGCCAACTTTCGCTCACGTTTCCAAATCGCTCATCTTGAATCAGGTCGGGGATGAAAATGGCTTCGGTCACTTGAAATCGGACGCAGTAGTGAATCACGTTCTCAGCGACCAGTGAGGTGCCAGCCAGGGGTTTTCCTGGCGGAGGGTAAGAAACTGCACCGCGTTCGGGCTCTCCAATCGCGGCGATGCAGTAAGTGTCATCACCCAATTCTTGATCCTGGATGATGATAGCGGCCTTTCGAACTTGTTAGTCGACGGTCGGATGGAAGAAAGGGGCCGCATGCAATCACACAAATAAACAGGGAGAACACAAAAAACAAAGGTAAAGGAAATGGACGGGAAACTCACCTGCGTCGCAGACCCGCCGCACGTTTGGAGAACAACGTCGCACATGGTTTTCAGCAAGACGTCGACCTGCAAGACCGATGAAATAACCTGAGACGAAACCAGGATGGCGTGCAAATCGATCATGTCAAGAGCCGGAAGTCCTGCCCCTGCTTGTGGTATAGAGCCACGCCACGCAGCCATACGAGTGTTCTGCAATTCCGAGGCGGGTAATTGAGCACCATGTTGGCCCATGTCGTCTCCTTCGGTGTAGGAAATATCAGTGGTAAAGTCTGTTTGTACCCCAACCTCTGCTGATCTAGTGTTTGCAGTAGGTCCATGTAACAAGAGTGAGTGCTCCTCTTCGATCCGGCGGGCCATACCAGCAGCGCCAAGCTGTTGCCAGAGTCCAATGGACTCCCTGAGCACCGCGCGAGCAGACCTCCTTGCCGCTTGACGGATGAAGAAGCCAGCCATGAGAAAGTTGCCAAGGGCCTCCTCAAAGGTAAAGCTGTGCTCGGAAGCGTGGTCGAGCGCTGTTTCGTATTGCTTCATAGCGACGCCATGATCATGGCGGAGCTCGGCGATTTGTGCATCGAGCCACTTTGTCCATGCAAGATAGTTGACTTCTGATACCACTTGCCAGTCCTTGATCTTGCTGTTGAAGTCCTCTAGGACGAGGACCGTGGCTTCAATTTCGCTGGCCATGTCTTGGCCCTGGTTCCGTGGATCGTTCAACTTTCGGAACATGAGACCAGCGAGAGCCAGACCATAAAATAGCATGGCTGCCCTGGTATTCCTTGCAGACCAAATTCTTTGCATGTTGTCGATGCATCTCTGTCCGACCTCGCACGCTTTCTGGTAGTGCCCAAAGAGGTAGAGTGGTATGATCTCCATGGTTTCATATACCAGGAGGGATCGACCTCCATTGTGCGTATTACGAGTGAGCCATTGTTTGTACCCCGAGGTTGAGTGATGGTCGTCGGTCAGTACCTCCATTGGATCCCAGTGGTGGGTCTTGCCTTGAAGTGCACGAGAGACCTGTAGAACTGAAACCAGAAAGGTGCCGCCACGAGTGTCCGAAGCCCACCCTTGGACCTCTTCGCAGCAGTACTGGCATATTGCCTCGAGATCTGCGTAGTTTTCGCTGGCAAAGAACCGCATCTGTGCAGACAGGCCGAAGCTAAGAATGACAGATATGCGATCGCCAGCGCTGGCGGCGTACTCGACCACTTGCTCGAATTGGCTGATGGCGAGGTTGATGGGGACTTGTACGTGGCTGATGAAGTTGGCATAGATCATGTAGCCACGGGCTGATGAGAATGGATCGCGCAGACGCCCAAACAGCTCGAGGGACATACTCCCCATTTCTGACCCGAACTCTATCATATTGAAGCGGGCGATGGCAATGAAAGCAATGTGCAACAAGGCCATACCTGACTGAGGAAACGACCCCTTTTCCAGATGTATGCGAAGCATCGTCAGCGAGAGGTTGAAAAATTCAAGAACGTCGCTCCAGAATGCGGCGCTACAGGCGTCCGCAAGAATGGCTCCGACAACTACGAGCTGCGGGTCAATGGGTTGCAAATTCATCAGCTCGGTGCGTCCCATAGACATGATCTTGGTTGAGAGCCTTCTGAACTCGACGTCACACTTTTCAAAGGTAGGACGGGCATCGAAGGCGACATTGAGATGAGTCAAGCTCTCCTTCAGTGTGTTCAGTGCGGAAACAGAGTCGCCGCCTTGTGCCTCAATGCGTGACTTCATCAGCCAGGCAGGCGCCATGTCTCCAGGCGTTCTAGCCTTTTCAAAGATGGTGTTGACATAGGTGTATGCAGGATGGCTGTCGCTCATGAAGACATGACACTCTGCTGCTCGTATATAGAGATCCAGTGTCTCTTGGTAGGAGCTGTCTTCACCGTTGACCCATGGGGTTGGCTGCAAGAGCTTGACGGCTGCCGAGTAGTACTTCGCGGCTGTTGGCCGGGCGCCATTCTCGACTGACGTAGTGGCGCACCTCATCAAGTGCTTCCGGAACTGCTCACGATGATGTATTCGGCGTTTGACCAAATCAACTGATTCACAAATGTGAGCTGCAATATTCTCTTGCCATCTGTCTTCTGAGCCATGGTACTTCAAAAGTGTGAGTGCAATGATGAAGTGCTGTTTGCGTACGTTGCACTCCTTCAAAGAGGAGGCAGCTTGGACGTATCTGTCATGTGCAAAGCGGAATCTCTCATCCGAATCGCCCTGGACAAGTATGCAAGCATTGATGGCAGCCTGGAGACCTGCGATTGCGTCCGCTTTGGAGTATTTGCTGGGAAGCAGTGCTTGATCGTCGGGTGCCGAGTCATCGACGAAGTCAAACTCTCCGTTGAGAAGCTGGCATATGAGATCGAACGAGAAAGAATTGCCGATCAGGGAAGCCCAAGCAAGTATAGAGCGGGTTGTAGAAGGCAATTCGCCAAGTCGCCGGGTGATGAAGTCGTTATCCAGCACGTCATATCCATGCTCACCCTTGAATTGCTCAAAAAGCAAATCCAGGTCGAAGCACCAACGGGTCTCCCGATGATCGTACCATATGCATTTCGACCTGTAACAAGCCTGAAGCATTTCTCTCATGTAGAAGGGGTTTCCTATCGTCTTGGACTGGATCACTAGAGCCAGAGGTGCAACCTCTTCGGGAGGCCTGCACAGTGTCGATGCCACAAACTGGAGGACTTCAGGCTCGTTCAGGGGGGCCAGAACGATCCGGGTGATCCGAGGTCCACTCAGCATCGAGTGTTCCTCACTGTCAGCTGGTTGGAGGATCTGCTGCACCTGTTCTTGTGGCATCTCATCAGGCCGGAATGTTATGATGAGCACCATCTTGAGTCGCGCCGCAATCATCTGTGTTATGAGCTCCAGGCTTTCGGAGTCTGCGAAATGAAGATCATCAAGACAGAAGCAGATGAAGTGGTAAGAGCTGAAAATCCTCAAGATATCGAGGAACGTGTTCATGAGTCGAATCGTCTTCGTTGTGCCTCCTGACCTCAGGAAATCCTGAGAGCTTTGCGAAGAGACCCGTGGACTATTGGGGTACAGTATGCCACTGGGAGAGCTTCCAGGCGATGAGCCTCGTCTGCGGATTGATGCACGAACACTTTGTCCTTTGGATGGACTCTGTGCCGAAGAGGCTGATCGGACAACGGTTGAGGTACCATCATGAGGACCAAGCAGGAATTCCGGAAGTCCAAGGGTTTTGTGCAAAACCGGCCATACTGGGCGCAGGTAATCTTTCAGGGCCGAATGGAATGGTGTTTCCGTGTTTCTCTCTCCCCAGGCTTGCTTTATCAAAGAGGACAAAAGCTTCAGCAGAGGAGCAAACGCATACCGCCGTGCAGTATCGAACTTGGCAGTAGCACAGTACCCTCGGCGTCGGGCATCAGCCAGCACCTGTTGCACCAAGAAGCTCTTGCCAAGTCCGCCAGCACCTTCGATTGTAACAACCTCGCAGTGGCCCCTCCTACGAAATCTGGCCGAGCCTAGCTGTCGGGACAGGCTGCCTGTACCTCCTTCAATCGCGCTGTGCCGCGACGGCTGGCGATCACTGAATCCATCTACAAGGCTCTTGGTTTCTAGTGAAACAGAATGGTTGCGCTCCCAAGGCCTGGTCAGGCGCGGCCCGGAGTTGCCCGACGATACCGTGTCCCCAGAGATCGTCAGCTCGTCTGTTCCGTTCAGCGACGGCTGAAAACTGCTTCGTGACAGTCTTGAATCTTGCAACACCGTTTGCGTGAATGAACCACTTCGCCGAGTCCCTCCTTGGCCTTCGACGGAGCTTGCGCCTTCGCTAGAGGCGTCCGCTGTGTCGAGCAAATCGTTGGATAGTCCCGAGTGCTCTGAAAATCGGTTGGTGGCGCTAGACATTAGATCGTGTGTTCTCGCAACCCTTTCGATCACTCTGGATAGCCTGTCGCGTTCCTCGCGCCGACCCACCATGGCCGTCGGTAGCATGAAAAAGGACGACACGTCCCTGGATCCGATATGCCAAGCTTTCAGAGCCACCTGATCGCCGTCGACGAGGAATTTCTGTACCATCTGGAGATCATATTGCAAGCCGCTCACGGAATGGTAACGATCCTGTATATTCTTGGACGTGCACTTTTGGATGATCTTGCCAAGGATTTCGGGGACGTCTATTCTCACGTTCGAGACCAGTGGTATACGACGGCCGAGGACGCACTGAACAATATCGAGTGGCGTAGCGCCTGTGAATACCGGCTGTTGCGTGAGAAGCTGCCAGAAAAGCACACCCAACGAGTAAATGTCTGTCCTGGTGTCCGGCTCAGCCGGTAGACGGCCAGTTTGTTCTGGCGAGATGTAGACCAGCTTGTTCTTGGCGCCCAGTTCTTGCGATAATGTTGACCAGCCCGTACTTGTCAAGCCATGCTCGAATGACCGAACGCCTGAGCCAAATGATGTCAATTTGACCTTTTTGGTCTCGATGTTGAAGTGGAAAGCATCGCCACGAATCTCTCCATGTACTGATCCATGTCTGTGGTGCAATATTTCCAGACACTGGGTTGCTCCGATTGCAAAGTCGAGAAAATGCTGCAAGCTTATAGGCTTGTCAAGCTGCCAGGCCGCCTGTTGGTCTGACTCGAATTTGTTTTCGACTTTTTTGGCGGCATAATAAGCCGGTCCCAAATCCAGCACTCGAAAGAGATAGTTGTAGCCCGGGAACTCGTAGATGACGACAATGATCGGCCCTCGGTCCTCTGGGTGCGAAGCGAGCCTGACCAGATCGATGGGCTTCACATTGTGTTCTCCTTGAGGATCGGCTGTGGCGATGATATTCTTGCAAGTGTGAAAGGCTCGCTCTTCGCGGAGAACATGATACGACACGCGCGCCACGATTGGCTGCTCCTCGAGACTCGAAAGGTCGGCAGCAGCGCCATGGGTTACGATAGGAGGTGACGTAGCTGATCGGTCACTACTTCCGTCGCTGGGCGGTACAGAGCCTGAGGAGGATAGTTTGTGCAAGAAGGCAGGAGGACTTGAGACATCGCGCGGGTTCGACGTGGAGTCCGGGTAGGGGGAGACAAATCTCGTCCCAAAGACGTGCCTACAGCGCCGACGCGTTAGTTCTAACCGTTGCTGCACGAGAGGAGCTTCCCGTGTGGTACGAAGCAGGAAGGGAGATGCTACCAGTTGTCGTAGGTGGAATGAAAAGGTCGCTGGGTATCGTCCCAGGTGTAGCCGGCAATCTGGCGCAGGCGCTCGAAGATACGCGGCGGAGGATCAAGCTGATCGTCCATCACGACCAAGGAGCTGTCCATTACAGATCGGCTTCATGGAAGACTTGGCTGCTCGATGTCTAGGGATGAGGCTTGACGGCGAGGTCGCACATGGTCCGCTTCGGATCTCTTTGCGCAGATCCAGCACATGCAATGGGCGGAAATGAGACCCGTCGGCAGAGACACGGTTTTTTGCAGAGGATCGACAACGTTGGCCTTGGTGGTGGTTGTGTAAAAGCGGCTCTCGCAAATGTCGTAGTTGGCGTTGAGGGTCCCAGTTGCCCAGCCGAGCCTAAACCAGGCTAGAGCGTCACCCAGAAGAAAAAAACCCACCAAGTGATAGAACTCGGCAATCGCAAGTGCTAGTATGTGAACTCTGTATCTCTCATATCGGCATGCAGCTACAAAACCCACGACCTGGCACCTGTTCAATCTGCATTTGTCTCAGGGTGCTCATTTTTGTTGTAAATCACTCTACAGAAGATGCAAGGCTGTAACGATCAGCCTGGTCCAGTCCTGTCGAGAGACTTCTTTGCATTACGTTCGTACCGTTGATAGCAGCAGACATCCAGAGTTCGCATGTGCGTCATCGGGGATCATCATCACAATCGCATAGGTACGATTGTGCTTCGTAGAGGACATTGAACCCCCAGCTGCCTGGCGAGCCTGGGTGTGCCTGTGGTGCACTGTCCCGTCCTCGTGTACACGGCTCACCACCTGCGTTAGCGACTACAGGTCACAATTTTCTACTCCTTTCTGGAACAAATTCTTTTTAGTATACAACGCAACGGAGCCGCAACCAATTATAGTGCACGAGTAGCGTACTGTGGCCCTGCTGCCGACAAGAAGGCTTTTCAGCTTCATGCTCTTTTTCTCAGGAGAGATGGGTCTGATCGCAAGACACACCCGATGATCTCTTCTTCATTTCCTCGCTGCCCAACATCCGTGGCCTGGCCTCGTCGTGGGCCTCTCAGGAACCACTTCATGAAAAAGCAAATGGGAAACAGGGGTGGGGATAAGCAACACGTCTCCATTATCAATCTGACGATAAAGACTCTGGTGCCAAAAGATGATGTCAGAGACGTGATAGCGCCAGGTATCGTGACATTTCACTCATTTCACAATGCAACAAACAACGGTCAAGTGTCTTACAGATTGGATAGTCTATTTTCTATCATTCTGGGCGTCTACCTCTTTGAGAGACAAACAAGATCTTTCTCTGCGTGCTTCTTTTGGCACCGAAAGAATCATATTAAAGCCATGCCATCGTCATCCCTGTCGCATTTTTGACGCTCATCAAAACCATCAAGAGCGCTACAGGCCCCGCGTGAACTCCTGTTGTCTAGCTTCATCAAATCATCTTGCTAAACAAGGCCCTCGTAGTAAAAAGTCTAACACAAACGCAAGTTATATTTCTTCATATCCGTTGGCCATTGTGGTAATTTAGGCCTTGCGAGAAGGGAGAGCACCGTTGCTGCTCGACTTCTTGGCTGCCAGGGAGCCCTGAACGAGACGACGCTCCTCGTTCTTGCGGCTGTTGACGAAGTCGGGGTAGTTCAGGGTGAGCTCAACGGCGCCGTTGACAATGTTGTCGGCGGCCTCGACACCCAGCATGAACGAGTGGTCCTGGTTACCGACCTCGTATCTCCAGGAACCGAAGCGGCCACGAGACCAGATGTCCATGTCCTGCAGCTTGGGCAGGAGCTCCTTGAGGACACCCTCACGCTCGAGAGCGGGGGTAGGGTAACCGTGGTCGAACTTGCGGTGGTAGGTGGAGACGATCTCGTCCTCGGGCTTGATCATCTCGGTGTTGATCAGACCCTGGATACAGTCCTTGAGGAGGTTGGCCTCATCCACGGGCTTCTTGGTGGACTGAGAAACCTCGAGCATGATAGACCAGTAAGGACCCTCCTTGGCGTCAGAGCTCTTGGGCTTGCTGCCGTCACCCAGCTGAATGGTGGGGAGCTTGACATCAGACTGGGGCTGGTTGTAGGGGGAGTAGTTGGAGAAGATGGTGGCACGGTAGAAAGGAGCGTTGTCCTCGGGGAAGTAGAGCCAGCACTTGTCGCCAATGCGCTCGGGGCGTGCGCCTCTCAGACCAACACCAATGACGTGGGTGGACGAGTAGTACAGGCCCTTGCTGAGGCTGACGAGCTCCTTGTTGCCCATGGACTCGACCAGCTGGTCAACAGCCATGGTGGAGACGAGCTTCTCGTACTTGATGGTGGTGCCGTCGGCCAGCTTGACGGTCTTCTTCTCGGCGTCAACCTTGCTGACCTCACCGTGCTTGCCGAATCGCGTCTTCTCCTTGGGAAGAGTGTTGGCGACAGCGATCCAGATACCACCGGTACCGTCGCGAGCAGGGAAGCGGAAAGTGGCGTTGGGGCCCCAGTTACCGGCGACCTTGTTCAGGACGACGTTCTTGGTGACAAGCTTCACGTTGGGAGCAGCGACACGCTCACCGAGCCACTCAGCTTGCATCTAGTCTCGCAATTAGGAACAGTCATGGAACTCGAAATTGCGGGTTGACTTACATCGGTGGTGGGGACGGCCCACACCTTGTAGTTGTAGGGTCTCATAAAGATGTTGGCGATACCCTCACCCATCTGGCGCAGAATCCACTCATCGAAGTTCTTGGGCTTGGTGTTGGCAACACGGTGCTCCAGAGCAGCATCGATCAGGCCCTCCAGCGAAGTGACCTGGTCCTCCTTGGGCAGCATGGAGATGTTGTTCTGGAAGGGGTAAGGGACCCAGAGGCCCTTGTAGCGAACGTAGGAGATACGCTGGTGCTCGTACCAGTCATCATCCTTGGGGAGAGCCTCGTCGATGCAGTCGTCGAAGTACTTGTAGTGGGAGAAGATGACGTGGCCACCGACATCGTAGAGCTATTGTAGACGGTCAAGTTAGCCAAACAGCCGCGATTGTTGTGCAGTCATGGGGGAGAAACGTACGAAACCCTCAGGGGTGACATCTGTGGAAGCAAGACCACCGGCCTTCTCGTTGGAGTCGATGATCAGCCACGAAGGGCCATCCTGCATTCAGTCAGTTCTAGTTCTCGACAGGCGAAGTGGGCGGTGAGGCGTACGATCTGGTTGAGGCGCTTGGCAGCACCGAGACCCGTAGGGCCAGCACCGATAACGAGAACGTCGACGTTGCTGAAGATCCAAAGTCAGCATTCCAGGTCAAGTCGCCGGCTACGCTTTGGGAAGCGTAGATATCGCGCAATGGCGAGCAATCGCTCCGAATACTCACATGTCGGCCATTGTGTCTCACTTCTGGAACCGTTGAATGTGGGGGTGGTTCAGGTTGTCAAGAAGACTTCGGTTTTGGAGCGGTATCACAAGATGGATTGGATCTTGGGATGGCAGAAAGAGTGGCTCTCTGGGTATCAAGAAAGACAAGACGCGGTGAACAGAATCTAGAAGATGCTGAAGGAAGGGAGTGTGGTAGATAAATGGACGGAGAGGGACGAAATACTCTGGGAGGGCCAGCCAAGCTATGTACTCAGTCACTCACTCAGTCTACCTATCAACAATTATTCTCGAGCCAGCCAGGAAATCTGTGGTCGAAAATAGGGGACGAGGGGGTGGGGCAGGCCAGCTCTCATGCAGGACAGGGGTGTTGGCCGGTTGATGATGGCAACAAATGTAAACGCTACAGAGGCTGGGTTGCACAGTGATCATCTCGTTTCAGATGATAGTGCGATATGGCTGGGTACTTGATACATCAATTCGCAATTCCGCCGCGGGTGATCAATTTTGATAGCGGGATGGTGGTGACCTCGAGGCGGTGCGCGCCTGGCGAGATACCCTTCAGTACATCCCAATATGACTGCATCCTCCTTCTTTGCCAACGAGAGGCCAGAAACTGACGAGAGGCCGAAAAGTAATGTCTCTGGCTCGCGCATCTCTCTGTCCGCCCGCGCTCATCATCGAACCTTTCGAGTCGAGCTTCGGTGGATATAGTGGGCAAAGTGGATGCTCTCTATCCAGTAGCGTGCAGACGTACATACATGTGGCACCCAGGCACCTCCGAAGTCCACCAGAAGTCCAGAACTCTAGCAGTGGACAGTGCATAGCTTTAGCGGACGAGACCAGCGGGATATCGTCCTATGTGCTGATGCGTGCTGTCCAAGTGTCCGTTCCCATCCCATTGCCCCTCACCGACTCCCTGTTCCCAGCAAATCTACTGGGAATCAAGTCACGTCCCGCAGTAGTAGAAGACAGATTGCAGCCCTAGGAGTCGTCGACTAGCAAGGGCGAGAGGCGGCGGCGAGGCTCGAGGAGGTGTGCTTGGTTGCTTGCTTGCGGTCTTCTTGTTGGCTCGCTGTCAATGATGGTTTGGATCTCTGTCCTACCTGCATGCACAACTGTCCGGCCCATCTAAGGTACCAGGTAGGCTTGGCGGACAGGAACGCATACAGCGAGCCCACCTCCCCAAGCCCAACCCCTCCGACTCGTCAAGCTCTTTAGCATGTATCCAAACACGAGAATCAATGGGACGAGGGAGTCTCATGCTGCCAGAGATGAGGTATTAGGCGTGTCATCACTGGACGAACCCAGGCAAACAAACCAGCCAGCCAGGCCCGGTTCGTCTGCGAACCTGGAGGTGGGCCATTACATTACCTACCATGACCTTCGACTGCCCTGGTGTAGTACGTTACTAGCTGCCTTCGAGGTGTCCGATTTGGCTGCGAGGGCCCCGCGCTAGAGCTCGAGTGGGTGGCATGTCTATCACGGCTCCCCTCCACCCTTCCCCCGAAAGCAGGGGCACCAGATCGCTGGAGAGATCGACACCCGCAACAAGAGGCGGTCGGCTCTTACTGTGTGCAAGTGCCAAGTACCGCTCACCAACCGAACCATGCAAGCCCGTTCCTTTTCTGGTCTTGTTCCAGCTGCAGAATGGAAGCTTGGGGGAAAAATCAAATCCAGTTCTTTTTTCCAACGGCGGCCCCAGCCTCTGGGAGTTGGCGGTATAGTCGCCGCCCTCCACGACTCGCAACTCGAAAAGATCAGATGCCTTCATCAAGTCAACAATCTCGACGACGAGGTACACGAGGTAGTACATGTGCTGTGTTCCTGGAGGGGTCCTACCATGGTCGCGCACTGTTCATTTGTTTTTTTCGGCGCAACCCATTAAATTACCTCGTCGCTTCAATAATCTGCCCGCTTCCATCGCCGGATCAGCAGCCAAAACCTTGGAATCCTGGTTGACATTAATTTCATAAGATGAAGCAATATCCACGCCCGCGCCGCCCTTGACCACGTTTTCCAGAAGCACGAGCTTGGCGTCCATGTTTCACGCTTCATCCCGCAACTAGTAATAGCATAATCAAGTCAAAGCTTCATGTTCGTCATCGCGGCGCCGTTACGAGATCGAAATCCCCCGCCAAAAGCTCTCCCTCGTCAGACTGAAATTCGCAGTGTGTCACTGTATCATACGGTTGGCGGCCCGATGTCCATAACAGTGGAGGGTCGTCTCGAGGAACCGAAATCCCCATATTCCGTACAAGTCAATACTCGACTACATACCGCCGTATACTCCGTACCTACACACACATGTCAGGACTCAGCACAATCACAAAGTGCCGTCGACAAACCAATCGGGAATCACTTTGAAATTCTAGCATCCTTCGGTTTTCCTTCCGCTTGAGTCAAGTCGACATTGCTCTCGCAACGGTAATTGGCTGACACAATTTTTTCCTGGTGGCGTTCAGGACCCCTACCATTATTCGCCGCTAGATCGGTATTGCGGTAGCATCTCATGCTTTTTCTGCTGGTGCTAATGATATGGATAAGCAGATATACTTTTCGTCGGCGTCGTACAGAGTACCTACGGTAGGTAGCATTCTGCAATTGTTCAAACGCCTGCTGGTCACGATTCGTCACGGAGATGGGTCTCGACAGGTCGTCTCATTTCAATGGGGGCGAGCAATTTCACTCAGTAGGTGTTCCTGCCCATGTATCTATGCAATGCAGTCAACCTCGTCAACCAAACCCAGTCAGTCGTCTACTCGTCTTTTTTCTTCTTATTCCTTGGCCAGAAGGCAGCGGCTGTATTCATTCCCTCGCATACGGAGTCCTGCTCTGGTGATACTAGCACCCTTATTATACTGACTATATTACAGGCCAAGGCTCTCATACTACTACCGCTGCTCGGGCCAACCAGCAGTGGTCGCCAAATGACAAATTTCTAGTGTAACAGTGTAGGTAGTCGAGGTAGTGTACGGAGTCCGGGTCACATTGGTTCTACCCCCGGGGCGGATCCGCAAGGCTTTTTGGAGGGAGGCAGTGAGGCAGTGAGGCTGCTTGCGCAATGCCCACTCCTCAAACACATTAGATCTACATGAGATTTACAAGAGCTGCCAAGCCGTTGTCTCAAGTTAATGCCAATCGCAATGAGGCTACCCAACGGCCGTGGGAAGAAATGACCGCTTTCCCCAGCGACAACCCCAGCCAGACAGATCAGGACACTTTTGGTTCATATGCCCCATGCCGATTAGCACCATACTAGACAGACTTCCCATCCCAAACAACGTGTCTCCGACTCTCCGGGTTTGGCAGGATGGGATGGCTTGCGCTCCCGCTCCCGTCTTGCTGGGCACGAATCAGCTGGCTACTATAAATACTCGTGTCACGGATGCGGCGTTTCTCGACTAGGCCGGGATCACGTTTCGCAGAGACGCCAGATCCGGCTGCTCAAGGCGAGACATCCGATTCGGAGAGACTAGCAAGATCTTTCTTCCAATGTTCTACACACCACAACCACTGCACCTCCATACACACTGCTTGCTCTACAGTACACATCCTTGCCACCGGCCGAATAGCATGATCTCGCCTGTGGCGGATGACGAGCTCGTGTTGCACCATACTAATGACGGCTATGAAGCATTTTTTAATGGCGGCGTGAGAAGAACGAACGTAACTCGGGTGCTCGCGCAGATACGAAGGACTACACCAGTGGCAATCATCGGCAGACGGGGTAGAGGGAAACGAACTTCTTCGTAATTGTGAATGACATGATGAGACCGCATGCAGCGAGCACCGAGCTTACGGTATTGCTTGTTCCTCGCCTTGCAGAAGCTTTTTCCCCCCTCGTCTGGCAGGACTTCTTCCTTCGTATGTGCACAACTCGCCCAGACCCGGCTACGTACCATGTCACGACCACGGCGGCCAGGCTGAACAAGCTTTTTGTGGCCCAAGCCAGCGAAACATGACAGCTCGTCTAGACGGGCATATGATGATCGTACAGCTGGCACTAGAGCAAGCCTTCCCACAGCCCCCCAGTGATGCCGAATGCGGTCACAGTATGATAATACACGTAGCCACATACTTTCGGCATGCGGCATGTCGGTATATGCTGTACTATATTAGTGGTTGGGGACTCGGCCCGGGGGGGCTGAGGTAAACAACGGTCGTCACCACATCATCGTCGCGAACAAGGTTAAAGGCTTATCGAGAGACACACGGGCGAGCAGCAGCAAAGACATTGTCCAGGGTTGCCGGTACCCAGCAGCACGGTTCTCCATGGCCTCCCGGCGGCTCTGCGAGCCCGCCTCAGATGAACATCGACAGAGGCGATGCTAATGAGGAAAGGCGTGCCCTTGCTCCGCAGGCGTGTCTTGCCAAATTTGAGCACAGGCTCTTCCGGGGCGTATTATATGGACTCGCGGGATGGCGGTCATGGCATTGGTGAGAGTGAGCTTCGACGGCGCCCCGAGGATTTCATGTGCGTCCGTTTCTGGAATGGCCCACCCCGTCATATGCAGCAACGGCACGTAGGGCTCATCTACCTATCATCGCCCACTACCGAGCTCATATGACAAGCGGAGCCAGCGCCGATGCTTTCTACTTGAGATGCCCGGTGGAAAAGAATTAGATGGGACGATCAGTTAAGCGAAGTTGCCGCAGTAGCACGTATAGTGATCTGAAACATATATGAGTTGCCGCTCTAGACCCAAGGAATATCATACTACAGTCCACATTGAGCCGGAAGGAGGGGATTTAGTGCCAGTGGATTAGAACTATGGGTTATATCATCCGTTAATATACAGCGCGGCAGACCCAGAGAAAGCATTGATTCTTTTCCTGCCAAAAATAGACTCATAGACTGGAACTTCCAGGTATATCACTGACAACGTATATTAATTAGGATGTAGCAGATCTGAAGCGGTCAACAGACGTGGTGCTCTGAAACCACTTCAGAAGATTGTTGTCCAGTTTGAAGATGTGAACAGAGTTTTTGCATATTGACTACAGAGCACTTGCCGCCGCATCTGGCCAACCTAGAGATTATACACATGTGTGCCTAGTGCGGTTATACCGACCTGGGTAAAGTGCTCGGAGAGGATAGATGATTATAGCAGGGGGAAGCGACGAGCTGAGCTGCAATGGTAGTGTAAAGACTCCACCTAGGTACATACACAGTAGATATCATGTAGGCATGGCTGAATCTGGGCTGGGATGTTCGGGCACCTCATAGTATGGCGGCACGATCATGTAGACACTGTACAGTATGCCATTTTGATATGTTGGGTCGGCGCGAAGCAAAACGATGGTAGGCATATAGAGTACTCGTTGAGCAGCAACAAGAGGCTGGAAGAGTTGGGAGCAAGCAAGCAAGCGAGACGGGCAAGTCTGGTGATTGTCTACTCGGCGGGATCGTGTCGCGTATCTCGTACAGACAGTTCGTACGATCCGTAATGGCAAAACAAAAAGTAGGAACTGGGTCGAGTCGATGCAAGTTCACAACAAGACACAGCCCCCCTCTGACTTGGTATAGGAGGTGCTGATCGCCAACTTTTGCACGAGAAACAACATAAGATCATCGGTGGGTATGTATGGGTTTTACTGTGCAGTACCTTGATAGTGCCTGTGAGTGGTCGTCGGTATGCAGTTGCGATAGGACGGTAGTAGTAGCGATAGTTGGTAGTCAAGTTTTTAGCCCCTGAAAGTCCTCTCTTTTGGGCCTTTCTATCCTTCCGAATCCCAGGGGACGGGCGAGATGGGGGGTCGGGATGGGAATGGCTTGATGGGATGGGATGCATGGGTCGGGTGCAGCGTTTGTTGGCTTCGTTCGGCTGGGCCTGTGTGCTACCTAGAAATGAGGAATTGTGCTTGTCAATGCAACAGCGTGGGCCGTTGATTGGCTGCAAGCACCGATGGGGCGATGTGATACCGGTTCCTGGCTTGCCTTTGTGGGAGGCAGTTTTGGGGTGTTACTGTGCTAGGCAAGCTAGGTACGGCCCAGCTTAGGTACAGAGCAGAAAGTGAAGGGCACTAAACTCTCAAAGCCTCTCTCGGAGCCCCCTTTTTTATCCCGCGCTTCTTTTTTTGGTGCCAGGGAATGGACGGACGCGTTGCAACTTGGCTTGGTCCATCGTTATGCACGACTAGCACCTAATTTGACGAGACACACCTCGAAAGCCGTCGTAATCTGATTGCCTCTTGGTGCCTCTTAAATTTTCTGGGTGGCAGTACCGTAGTACTTCTTTTCCGTATGCTGCACTTCCATAGGCACACCCGCCCTCTTTCTTTTTCTTCTCATTTTTTTTTCTTCGTCGCCGACATCTCCCCCAGCGCCACAACTGCCCAAGTGATCCCATTCGGAAAGAGAGTATACTCACTCCGTACGGCGACGCCCATTGCGAATCCTCCGATTCTCGATTTGTCCCCTCCAAAAATCGACCCACACATAGCCTCTAATTGGTCCTAGCTGGCTCGGCCGCTGTCACTCGTTATCACACCTACTACGTACACTGCTACAGAAATATTCCATTCTCCAACAGAGCTTCTTTTTTCGCGCAACTGCGACTTTCCAGCACTTTCAAGCTATCCATTTTAATCGTCTACGCATCCTCGATCGGTCAAGATGAGCACCGAAGAGAAGAGCAGAGTCTCGGGCGAGGTTCCTCGTCCCGAGGGCACCATTCTGCCCACTGTCAACCCTGAGGCCCAGAAGCCTGAACCCCCAAAGGCCGCCCTCCACCCAGCTTTCTACGTTGCGTAAGTTGGCCTCGCGAACATGGTCGCCGCTCTCGAAGGACGACGAGCTAACGGCCGTGGACTGCAGAACATGGATTGGTCTTTCGTCCTCCGTCATTCTGTTCAACAAATGGATCCTGGACACTCTCGAGTTCCGTAAGAAGCGCATTCCCAACCTTCGAATAGTATCTTGGAAGCCACGTACTGAGACAAATCTTCTGCTGCAGGCTACCCCGTCATTCTGACGACGTACCACTTGACCTTTGCGACCGTCGCTACCCAGCTCATGGCCCGATACACCTCGCTTCTTGATGGCCGCAAGACCGTCAAGATGACTGGCCGTGTCTACCTCCGCGCAATCGTCCCTATTGGCTTGTTCTTCAGCTTGAGCTTGATCTGCGGCAACTTGACCTACCTATACCTCAGTGTTGCCTTCATCCAGATGCTCAAGGCCACCACGCCCGTTGCCGTGCTCCTGTCCTCCTGGACGATGGGCATTGCTGCTCCCAACATGAAGCTTCTGATGAACGTCTCGGCCATCGTCGTTGGTGTCGTCATTGCTTCGTTTGGTGAGATCAAGTTCGTCTGGATCGGTTTCATCTACCAGATTGGTGGAATCGTCTTTGAGGCCATCCGCCTGAACTTGGTCCAGGCTCTTCTGAGCTCCGCCGAGTACAAGATGGACCCCCTCGTCTCTCTGTACTACTTTGCCCCTGTCTGCGCTTGCATGAACGGTCTTGTTGCCCTCATCTGGGAAGTGCCCAAGGTTACCATGCCCGAGGTTTACCACGTTGGACTGTCCACCTTCTTCGTGAACGGTCTCTGCGCCTTCCTCCTCAACGTTTCCGTTGTCTTCCTGATCGGCAAGACTTCTTCGCTCGTCATGACCCTGTGCGGTGTCCTCAAGGATGTCCTCCTGGTCGCTGCCTCCATGATCATCTGGGGCACTCCCATTTCCGGTCTCCAGGCTTTCGGTTACACTATCGCGCTGTGCGGCATGGTCTACTACAAGCTCGGATTCGAGGCCATCAAGGGCTATGGTGCCGAGGGTGTTCGTCAGTGGGCCGAGTTTGGCAACTCGCGCCCCGTCCTTCGCAAGGTTATCGTCATTGCCGGTGCCTTGTTCTTCCTCTTCGCCCTCTTCGGCGGCCTGGCTCCCAGCTACGGCGCCGACTACCGACCATACCTGGGCGAGACCGCTGCCAAGTACGGCATTGGTTCGTAAGGGATCCTCAGTGGATGGTCGAGCCCATTGGTACTACATGGTTTTGTAATATCCAACGATAGAATGGATTTCTTGCTCCACGAGTCTCTCTTGAGATCCTAGAAGCTAACAAGAGGTGCTCGTAATGTTGTCATGTGGGAACACACTGGCAAAGGCGGCCCTCCATTTGTGATATACACACATGTTTTGCGTACTCATTTACACCCTCCTGGCGGATCTTCTTCTTTTTATCCGGCCAGAAGACTCTCATTTGTATTTACAGCTGCCACGACGGAATTGCGGAAGCATCAAGGATGGTATGCACACTTGAAAATTTTCTGCTACACATTTATGTTTATAGACTTGACAAGCAGAAGAGGCGCAGGTTTGGGAATCATGTTCACACGAGAAAGGGCGTTTGGTCTTTGTGTAGCTTAGACAACATACTGAAATTTTTCTGACATCTCGAAACTGAGAAATGACAGACTTAATAATGATGACGTCGTGATATTACAATCCTTATTATGTGCTTTCCTCAGCCGCGCCCGATAATGCTCTGGCGCCGACAAGCCAAGCTAGTCAGCCTTTCCAATTGATGGCCCTCACCGTCGTGAGGCTGCGAGTTCCCAGATGATCGACTATGCATCTCGGAACCTAGCATTAAGCTTGGCCCTGCAATCCAAGCTGTGGCCAAGACGAAATGCGATGCTTATTTTCGGGAAACGCAACATGAAAGTCCCCCACCGAAAGATGTCGGCGGAAGTCCGCATGGACTTTTTAGTCCGTCCATGTCGCGAGGGTCCGATCCGATGCGGCCGGAGATACCCCCGGACATTGTTTTGGGGTGGGCGAGAACTGCTAGATCACTGTTTTTGTCACCATTTCCAAAATATCTTTCTCTGCTTCCGTTTCACGTTGTTGATGTCACTGCCAATGCACAGTGCCCTCGACTTGACCGCCCTTCCTTCTCGCTGCAGTGGCCTGCAGCTGCAGGACGCCAATGTTTTGAGTCCGACGATGGGGCGATGGTGTTCTACTCCGGAGCAGCAGTTCCGGAGAGAAAGACACCACATGAGAAAAGTAGCTGTTAGCTTCGGCTACATTGTAGTCATCAGGACTCTCGATGGAGTCATCTGCTAGAAGTCGTTATTGTAGGTGGGAAGAGAAAAGTAGTTGCCTCTCCCATGTGCCTGCCAAGGTACGACCGGGGAGACTGAGAGAGACAGAGATTTCTCTGTACGCATGTGCCTTTCCAGGTGAGTAGTCATAATCCGAAGTAATGGCATGGCAAATGTTTCTAGCAGGGTAAAAAAAAAAAAAAAGATTCACCTGTCTTTGTTCATCGTGTCCAAGAACATCGGGAGCAATCCCTTGACCAGAGCCCAGCTATGGCGATTCCACTTTCATGTGACATGAGCAGGGCATCATCCGACTTGAAGAGGGCAATTGTGCCAGGACCGGCATCGTGATGGGTTGGAAAGCCTGCCCGTGTTGTTGAAGGACAGGCGTTGAAACCATACTTTACTGCCGTCTTGACGCTCGAGGCGACTGACCTTGCGTGGTCTAGGCCAAGGCGAAAAACGTGAGCAGTGAAGAGAGGCAACTTCGACGTCAATATCTTCGGCCGCATCCTCCTCGACGCTAATGCCATCCCTCGCCTGTCCACGTCAGGTCGAAATGAAGACATCTTCAACGCTGGCTCCTGTCTCGTTCAACCAGAGAGCGTACTGGTACAAGCATCTCTCAAACACTGCGTCTGTCAGCTGTCGTCAACCATGGTCTCCTCACAAACGTTATCACATGTCACCCAGTCCTCGCAAGAAAAGCCAGAAAACCTGCTACCAATGCCACATGGTTGATTATCGAGGATGACTATAACCACCTGTAACACCAACTGCTCCCTTTTGATCTTGAACGCCAAAATGATCAAGTGCTTCGCAATGCTTTCCTGCCCTTTGGTACCGCACCTGAGCCCTGTTTCGCCGGGAGGCCCGTCCGGTCATGTTTCCCTTTTTTGTTCGCCGCCATGACCGCTCTCCGAGATGGAGAAGCGGCAGTTCACAGGGAATCACGGATCGTAAGACATCGTGTATGGTCGTGACATTTGTTTTTGGTGTCAATTCATAGCAATTCCCTATGGGCTTCCTAATGCCGATGTTTTGATGCAAGATTTACATCCCAATCCTTTAACCCCTGATCCGAACGACATGAGAACGCGTGACGAGGAAACGAGCTTAGAACTCTGCACAATAATTGTTAGCGGATGACGGGCGAACGACGGACGGCTCCATGGGCCACTCCAAGGGCTCCTCTCGTCGGAGAGCAAAGCGCAGTGGGAATGGCCGGAAGGAGGAGAGATTGAAAACGTACTCAGAGGGGTGAAGAACCATCTGTTCTTGCCGCTGGTGTAGCGCTCCTCCAGCACCTTCTTGACGTTCTTCTTGGCATCCTCCCGCTGTGTGACCTCCTTGAAGGTGTCGTTTGAGATGGCACCCTTGAGACCCTCAAGCTCCAGAGTGTAACGGGTGGGCATCAAGTGGTTGTAGTTGATGACCTTGATGAAGGGCTTGATCTTGGAGCGCTTCTCCTGGCGGGTCTTCGACATGCGGCGGGTGATCTTGGAAGGGTAACGCTCGATACCGGCAACGATGGCGTGGCCGTAGGGGTGAGCCTTGTTACCCGAGTCGACGGGCTGGATGATGACGACCTGAAAGAAAGCAGCCAGTCAGCAAATCTGATCCTCCTCTGCGTTTTCCTCTCGAGGAAAAATAACAGTGATATCCCATGCGCGCAAGATGTGACGAGGGAGGAGATTGAGTCTTTCGCGAACTGAAGTTTGGTCGTGGGCGGGCGGGAGCATTCGCAACTCGAGTATTCTTGTTCTCTCTGTCTCGACGTTTCCCCTCTCTCTCGTTGGCGACGGGTGGTGGTTGTCTTGCGCCTTGCATCATGTGTATGTGGTTTGCATGCCCTCATCTCAATCTCGCTCCCATGTCCCTCTGGCCTGGCCCTCGAAAAGGTCGAAAATAATCCAGCAACGTACCTTCTTACCGGCGTATCTGCCGCGGGTGATGATGGCGACTCTGCCGACCTTGAGGAACTTCATTTTGACGTCGTTTGCCGAAGGGTCAATATGAAGCTGTGGAGGGGGTTAGTAGATTTGGCGTTGTAGTCTCGTCGTTCTCCTGTCACGCGGGAAAAAGTTCAATTGCAGCGGTCGTTGAATTTTCGATTTTGTGTGGGCAGGAACCTAAGCGAGGAAGACCCGAAAAAGTGGGGTCGCTCTTTTTTCTCTGCTAACAGGCCGATGCGGGACCCAGTCAAAGCAGTCGACACTTGGGGCAAAGAGAAAATGGTTGGCCCGTTGGCCCGTGCGCCAGCCAGTCAGTCAGTCAGTCAGTCAGTCCAGATGTCCCTGGCTCGCAGCCGGCACTCAAGTGTGCAGTGACCTCCAGGCTGTCTGTCTATCTCTATGTACGCGACGCGATACTGCCATCCGTCACTGCTCTGCCCTCTGTTGTTGGTCACGTCCTGAGTGTTCATTCAATTCATTCGGCCTTGTCAGATTCACAACATCTTGAGTTTCAATCTACACAATGGCTCCTCCAACATACATCATCTCCAAGGTGGCAGACCCCATCTTTGCCGTAGTCATCGGCTTGGGTGCTGCAGCTACGCGCATCAACCGCGAGGAAAAGGAGAAGGGCCAGACAACCGACCAGACTCTCGAGTCGATAAAGAGGTAGGCTCCCTGCATTCTTTGTATTTCAATCGCGAGCACCGGCTTACCCGTCCTGTAGACGTCTTGGTCTCCGCAAGAAGGCAGCCTAAGCCTTGATGCAAGGTCAATTTCAAGGGCTGCCTACTGTCTGTCCCTTACGACTCCCACGTAGGATGTCGCGATCGTGGGTAGAAGAATCTTACTTTGCCGTCTCCTTCAAGCTGCCTCAGTCATGTGATCACGGAGCTATGGCTGCGGTGTCATGGTCAAACTGGATGTGCATTGCTCGGCCTTGATGCTGTATTCAGTCTCGGACTTGGATTATTCTACCTAGGAATCCCAGCACAAGTGTTCATCGACTCAACTCTCTTGACGGCTCATATGCCCTCAAAAGCCGGACCGTATTCCTTCTTCATGGCTTCCCTTACCATCTGACCGCACAATTTAGCAGTAGGGTTCGTCGCTACTGCCAAACCCTTTGCTACATCGTTGCCATATCTTCCGCCGAGCGCGAAATCCCTTGATGCGGCTGTTTCGAAATCTACCATGCTCCAGCCCATTTCTCTCCGCTCGCCGAGATCCTCACGCCATGCCGAGCCAGACTTTGCTGTCATGTGGTAGATTGCAGCTCGCTGCGTGTGCGCCATGGAAAGGGTTCTTCCAGCCACTGGCGAGATGGATCCGAACGGACTTTTGGGTGTCAACAGAGCGATGGCTTGGTCCAAGTCGCCAAGCAATGTCATTGCAGCTTGCGATCGGTCCTCATCACTTGCGTCACTCTTGAGAGCCCGTGGATCCGACACCTTGGACAGGATGTTGTCTCCATAGAGCCGACGGAGCGCTTGTGCTCTGTTGTTGCGAGCACTAGCATAGTTGGGACAGTCTGAGATGAGACCCCCAAGGTGGGAAACGCATGTTGCGTATTCCTGGACAGGATCCTGCACTGATTTTGCCACCCTCATGCCGGCAAGCTGCATTTCGAGCTGCTGCATTGACAGAACAATCTCCTTTTCGCGCTTGGAGACACGCTCATAGACGTCGGGCTCGGTAACATTTGGATCCTTTGGCAAAGATGGATCAACCAGAATGGATGTTGATGGGTCCGACTCGGGATCCTTTATCTTTTCGAGAACATTCTCATCGCGCCGGCTCAGGAGAGTGGCATTCATTTTGTCTGGCAGGCAGGTCGAATCTGAGAAATGGTTTGTCTGTGGTCGATCAAGCTGTTGTCTCGAGCAGCTTCACAGGCTTTCGATTGGTCCCAAAGAACTTCTGAACGACTATAAATCGGATGTCGACTGAGGGATGATAGGACGGCAATGACTTGAGGATGACTTTCAGCTGCAACAGCAATGCAATTTAATTTTCTGGGATTGTTTTTTCGTTCGAAATACTATCCGAAAGATGCTGATGAGGGCTATGGAAAGAAATTCTCAGGGCACAATGATGCATCAAATACCTTGCGCACTTTATCTCCAGAAAACATTCAACGCTGCATAGCTCCTCCCCCGGCTTATGTTTGGTCAGCCTTAGGAATGGGCCGGCAATGCCGGGGCCACTTCCGCACCTCGAAGCCCCGCGAATGGCCGCCCATAGCCGGGAGAGACTGTGGCGCTAGTTTCCGCGACTCGTCTTTCCGCGCCCTAGACAAAGGATATCCGTCATCACCCCAGATCACGGGAACGCGCCGTTCGACTCATTACAATGCCGAGACGGTGAGCAGGAACTACGGAAATTCAGATGGCAAGGGCCAGTGCATTTCACGGGGCCATTGGTTTCCGCGTCTGCCCGCCCGCTTACTTACATGAAGAGGCATTCGACGAGAGAGATGGCAGACTTTCTTACACTTATAAACTTATACAGTACAACACTCTTCATCGTATAGCCTGAACCATCTTGACATTTTCCACCAGTGTCTCATCCAGTTATCTTGTCCGAGTCTCAGATTTCCCAAGCAGACCATTGACACTTGATACATCCACTTAAACATACCACAGCTGAGTTTCCATGGCACCATCAGCTATCTCGACATCCCCTCCCAGGGAAAATGCTTTTTTCCAGGCAAACCAGACAAATGGACATAGCGAGGTTGATGCCTTTGCTGTGCAGTCGGGCATTCCCAGTTTCCAAGGTTACGACCACGTAACTTGGTGGGTTGGCAACGCCAAGCAAGCGGCAGCATACTACAACACCTTCTTTGGCTTTAAGACTGTAGCCTACAAGGGCCTGGAGACAGGCAGCAGATACTTCACCTCATACGTTGTAGAAAACGGCGACGTCCGATTTGTCTTCACATCCCCCATCCGCTCGCACAGACACCTCCCCAAGGATGAGTCGATATCGGCAGGAGAGTCTACGCTGCTCGAGGAGATGCACGCCCACCTCGAGAGGCATGGCGACGCCGTCAAGGACGTTGCCTTCGAGGTCGACGACGTCGACGCAGTCTACAGCAGAGCACTCGCCGGCGAGGCTCGATCGGTGCAGGAGCCCCTCGTGCTCCACGACAAGCAGCACGGCTCCGTTAAGACGGCCGTCATCTGCACGTATGGCGACACGACGCATACCCTCATCTCTCGCGACTCGTACTCGGGCCCGTTCCTGCCCGGGTTCCGCGCGGCCGCGGCGGCCCCGAGCTCCATCGAGATGCCGGCGACCAATCTGGTCCGCATCGACCACTGCGTCGGCAACCAGGACTGGAACGAGATGGTCCAGGCCTGCGCCTTCTACGAGCAGTGCCTGCAGTTCCACCGGTTCTGGAGCGTCGACGACTCGCAGATCTGCACCGAGTTCAGCGCGCTCAACTCGATCGTCATGAGCTCGCCCAACGGCGTGGTCAAGATGCCCATCAACGAGCCGGCCCCGGGCAAGAAGAAGTCGCAGATCGAGGAGTTCGTCGTCTTCAACGCCGGCGCCGGCGTCCAGCATATTGCCCTGCTGACCCGCGACATCCTGGCCACCGTCGCCGCCATGCGCGCCCGCGGCGTCGAGTTCATCAGCGTCCCGCCCTCGTACTACACCACCATGCGCAAGCGCCTCGCCACCGAGAAGCGCAGCTGGGAGCTCAAGGAGGACCTCGACGCCATCGAGCGCCTCAACGTCCTCATCGACTACGACGAGCGGGGCTACCTGCTCCAGCTCTTCACCAAGCCCCTCATGGACCGCCCCACCGTCTTCATCGAGATCATCCAGCGCAACGAGTTTGAGGGCTTCGGCGCCGGCAACTTCAAGAGCTTGTTCGAGGCCATTGAGCGGGAACAGGCCGAGCGGGGCAATCTGTGATGTGGGAAGACAGCAAAAACGGGTTTGATGATACAATAGCGTTTGCTCTTTTATAGCTTTGATTCTTGGAGGTCAAGTGTACGATGATCATTTCATCAGTGCGTGTGCGAAACAAGCATGTATTTACAAGTCTCGCCTTTTCAGAACGCATATTCCTTGTTACTTGGTCATGACAACCACGTTTAGCGACATTCGAGTTTTACAATCAAAACATTTCCTCGCATGACGTGTCCAACTGTAGAACATCAGATTGAACGTGAAAAGCTTTCTCAAGTCATACTCTTGGTAAAAGAGCATATTGTATTATTGGTTTCTTCGAATACACACTGCCAATGTAGTATTCTTCTGTTTATAAATTCATCCAGAAGTCAAATCGTACAAGGTATCCTGAGATTTTCAGAATCCTTGCTCATATCTCATGATCGAGTTCCCTAAGCCTGAACGCCTATCTATGCTTTTATTCTCTGTTTTCCAACCATCCCCAGCGCCCTTGTTATACAATGCAAAAATCGGGAGGGCGCGTGCCAGTGATTCCAGTCCTTACGAATCGATTTCCATGGCGGAGCCGTTCAAGTGGCCGTTAGCCTCGCCGTTCATCTCCAACTCCTGGTTGGGCATGGTCAAGCCTCTGGTGTCACTCTGACATCCGGGGCAATTGTGCAGCACCTCATGGGCGAAGAGGTCACAGTCAATACAAAAGTGATTACTGCATACCTCGCAGGCATATCTGCCGGATTCGCTCAGACCTATGGGCGCGCCGTGTTGTTCTATCAGCTTTTTGTCGTACCGAGGAAAGGGCGTGAGGCAGGCATAGCAGGCCTTGGACTTGCGAGCTTCCGACCATGGTACATCTACCCAATTTCTGAGCGGGAAAAGGTGGTGGTATGACCGTGCCAAATGGGTAGAAAGAATGAGCGTTAAGCCGCAACCAGGACATTCGGCAGGCAAGCGGCACACTCGTGAGCTGCAACGCGTACACGTGTAACCTTCCCTCGTCGGCCTATTGTGGCAGGCGCAGAACGTAATGGTGTCGCCAGTGGTGATAGTTCTCGATGGGAAGCCCATCATCAGCAAGCTAGCGTTGCTCTGTTCAGTTGCTCGGGTGGCTGGCGGGGTTGTAATATCGAGAAGCAGGTCGCGGAGATGCTGCTCATGTAATGCTATCGTGTACGTAGCATCACTCCCTCCGTTCGTCTTGGCACACAGCTCGGCGCAGATGGCTACTTGAGCAGCGATGCCGACCACCGAAACTCGTATCCTGTCCTTAATCACGGCGCTAATTGTCTCGTGAATGTCACCGGGGTCGCTGGACATGAGCGCGCCATAGACAATGACGACTTCACGCGTGCCATGCGACGGGGTGTGACTGTTCGCTTTTAGTGACGTGCCTTCTGATGACTCCTCCCTCGATGAAATAGAAGAATGATTCAACTCACTATAATGCACCCCGACACATCTCCAGGGCATTCTGCAGACTCGGGTTTCCCTGGGGTTCCTGCTTCGTCCAGTGCGCCAGCTTCTCCAGGTGGTCGGCAGGGTTGCCACTCATGTCGCTGATTCTCACAGCGACACCGTCCCGCATGCCAATGATCGCAAGTTGAGAGATGGGATTCTGCTCAAAGTACTCTCTGACAAACTCCCGCCCGTATGCCATGGTGAGCTCGTGTCGGTTCGGTAGCAGATCCTTCTCGGCCATGGCAAAAGACATGTCTAGTACGAGGACGAGGTGACGTATGATGCCGCGCTGTAGAGGGGTGGTATCCTTCATCAAGCGCGCACGCTTCTTGGCCTCGGCCGTCTCGACTCGCTTGATGGTTCCATCTGCGTTTTCCTCGACAATGTCCCATGTCCTTGTCACATTCTCCCAAGCCGCCTGAGTCTTACGACCGTCCTTTTTCGACTTTCCGCGGGCATCATCGGAGTGGTATTCTCCATCGCTGTCGGCCATGATCGATCGGTCGTGGAGGAAGGTACTCAACCTTCCAAGGATGTCTTGCTCTTGGTCAAGGGCGGGAGAACCTTGTGCGCAACAGTCGAAGGGAGGGTGGACGGTAAGATGAAATTGGCGACAACCGCGAGCGCTAGAATGCGAAGGGAGTGCTGTTCCGAAGTAGAGTACTGCCTGATATTTATAGGCGAAGCGCAGAGAAGAAGAAGAATGAGTGATCAAAGGGAATGAATGGGAAAGAAGAGGTCCAGTTGCGATCGAAGCAAGGGCAGAACTGGTGTTCGATCGTTTGCAAGGTCGCGCGCGCCCACCAAACCCTGACGGCCCCCCTTCGAACTGGCCCAGGAACACCGGTTTCCCCGAAACTGTGTACGCAGCTGATTGTTCGTCCACGCCGGCTCGTATTAACAAATGTAGGGCGAAATATACAAGGAAAACAATCGATTGATGCGCAAGGCCAAAAAGATGCAGAGAAGATGCTCACAGAAGTTGTTGCGCAGCCTTGCCTAAGTAGGTATCAAGTCCTGGATTGAGTCAACGATTCTAGGTACCAAAGCTACCCGCTAAGTTGTAGCCAATCAAGCCTAGCGCGAGTAAGCTCTTGCTGTTGACCCATGTACGTACCCCAGGGTAGCGCTTGCTTATGATCTTGTGAATATGCGGGGTCCATCTAATCTAGGTATTAGTATTTCGTCCATTTCCGCTATTCATTCATGTCCCACTTGTAGTTGTAAGCAGGTAAGAACAGTCCCAAAGTTCGCTTCAAACGTCCAGCGTCGTCATGATGCAGTGACGGCCTGATGGCGCCTTCCGGTCGTCAGAGGTGACAGAATCTTGGTCAGCGTAGCTGGGTTACCATCTATAAATTTTTGATATAAAGCCCTCAATGTTTTCAAACAGCATTTCTCGTTTTGAAGGTGGTCGATGGCATATTCTCTTCTTATACATTTATTAGAACCTAGTATATCATGAACTCTCCTTCTGCAGAACAAAAGACACTCTCTCCGACCCGGCCTATACTCGGGTCCCTCAACGAGATATGCATCGTGACGCCCCACCTCTATAAAACCCTGGACAATCTCACACGTCTCGGCCTCGGCCCTTTTCGCGTCTTTGACTTCAACTCGGACAGCGTCCCTGAGCAGGAGCTCCGGGGCCAAAAGGGCAGCGACCTCTACACCATGCTCGTCGCATTTGCCGAGAACCCGAACCCCAGAGAGCCGGTGCTGGAAGTCATACAGCCAGTCACGGGCCAAACGCTGATGCAGGAGTACCTGGACACGCACAACAACCAGGAAGGCGTCCAACACATTGCCTTCAACATGGACGGCCTGACCATGGAGGACAGGCTAGAGCGCATGGCGGCTCGAGGCGTCCGTCCCGCCATGCAGGGAGTGTGGAAGGGCAGCAAGGGAGCCACGCGCTTTTGCTTCTTCGACACGGTCGAGCAGGGTATGGCGACGTGCTTCGAGACCATTGCGCCCTCGCACGACTGGCAGGAGCCCGAGTGTAGATGGTATCCTGCGCCTCCATCGAGCGCAGAGCCTGTCGGCCGCGAGGCTCACAAACAGTCGGCCCTGAGTGCGTACGCCGGTGGACTCGAGGAGTTGTTACAGTGATTTTCTGGAATTGCTTATACAGTATGAAGCTACTACCTATAAACTCTGAATCTATCCTAACCTATCACTCTCCGAACAATTTCTCTTGTCCGGTCCAGTCGAAGCTGGGTTCTGCTCTATTAGAAAGAGTCCAATAGACGAAACCGACAAGTATAGACCAATCGAGCCGTAAACGGTTTCCTGACTCCGGAAATTATCAAAACAGCTTATGATATATCCGATAAATTCACACACGTCGTATGATCTGCAGAAACTCACCTCCATCCTCTCTACCTAGATAGGCAAAGTGATTAACCTATGTGAGACTCATGCGTCAGGCACGGTTTGGTAGGTTCTTATATAGCATAAATCATTACTCAGAACCATGAAACCGGCAAGTAGTGATGTAACATCAATTAAATACTTGGAAAATGTGACCACCAAGCTTTATGGTCGTATGCAGACGGACACGATATACTACCAAAGCATCGTATCGCCGCACAGAGGTTGCGTGGGGCCAAGGCTATACAGGTCGTGCGGTCAAACTGCCTCCGAAAAATATCGTCCAACACGGGGTCATGATTGGAGGAAATATTGCAAAATCATTTCCACTGCGTATGCAAGGTACGCTGGGATGCCAATATACTCCAACGTCGATCGATCGGCCTATGCAACCGAGTGAACCGTCACGGGAAACATTGACGACGTACACACAGCATCTGTAAACATGTAACTCGACAAATAGACATATATAAACACCACATTCGTGAGCCAAGCCAAAATGTTTCTTCCTGTGTTGTTGGCTCTATCTATAGTCGTGCTAGTAAAGGCCTGACTGCAGTAGTCTAACACATTTTGCTCTTATACTATCCTCAAGTTTTGGATTTTCCCACCCGACAAGATGAGATCTCTCGCCCTGCTTGCGGCGCTGCTGGGCTTGTCGTCGGCAACTCCCACGCCCACCCAAGACGAGGCCTCTCTCGATGCCCGCACCATAGCCAAGAGGGCCACCATAACGGACGCCTGCACGGTCGGATTCTGCACCCAGAACGGAGGGACGACTGGCGGCACTGGCGGCACGACCGTAAGTAGCATTTCTTGCTCTCTCCCCGTCGCACGCCATGTATACGAGAAAGAAATCCAACGAGGCTGACCTGAGGTCTTGCAATCTCAAGACTACCGTGTCCACCCTGGCCGAATTCACGGCGGCGGCCAACGCCTCGGGGCCGTACGTCATTGTACTAGACGCTGCCCTCGAGGGAGCGGCCAAGGTCCACGTCGCCTCGGACAAGTCCATCATTGGTCTTCCGGGCTCCAGTACGTCTGCACAACGCTCACTGTATAGTGTCCACGGAGGACATGATTAAGAAGACGGCATTTCTCTACTACTATTCCCCGAAGACTTGACTGACTCCCTCTCCATCTGACAGGCCTCACGGGCATCGGCCTGACCATCCTGGGGGAGTCCAACGTCATCGTGCGCAACATGAAGATCAGCAAGGTGCAGGCCGACTACGGCGACTGCGTGACGATCCAGGCGTCGTCCAACGTCTGGGTCGACTCGTCCGACTTCTCCAGCGACCTCGACAACGGCAAGGACTACTACGACGGCCTCGTCGACACGGTCCACGCCTCCGAATGGGTGTCCATCACCAACAACTACTTTCACGACCACGTGAGTCTGCATCCCTACCAAGTTTTCAGATGGGATATTTCGGTTTTCTAGGAGTTGCCTGACTTATATATGTTGCATTCCAAAAGTATAAAGGATGTCTGGTCGGCCACTCGTCCGCGAACGAGGCCGAGGATCTCGGGCACCTCCACGTCACCTTTGCGTACAACTGGTGGGACAACGTCAACTCGAGGACGCCAATGTACAGGTTCGGAACCGTGAGTCGCCACGCCCCGTCAAACCTATAGAGATGCCATGAAGCAAACACACTGACACACGAAATCTAGGGTCATTTATACAAGTAAGTTGAAAAGTCAAGTACATGGTAGAATACTCCCCAGGGCCCCTTGATTCTAGTCCCTAATCATGAAATTCGCCAGCTCGTACTACTCCAACCTAGGCGACACGGCCATCAACACGCGGGACCTGGCCGAGGTGCTCATCGAGAGCTCGACCTTCGAGGACTGCCCAAAAAAGGCCATCTTCACCGACGACAACACGTACGAGGGCTACGCCGTCGTCGTCGACGTCGACCTCGGCGGTAGCGAGAACCTCGCCCCCGAGGGCAACCTCACCTCGGTCCCCTACGACTATGACCTGCTCGGCTCCGCCAACGTCAAGGCCTACGTGACCGCCAACGCAGGCCAGCTCTTGACTTTCTGAGATATGGGGCGGGTCGATAGGGAGGCATGATACGACGGGCAGCCAGTTTCCCTTCTGACGCGAGGCCAAGCTTGAGACATTCGCGTACCATGCCAATTCAAAAACAAATGTAGAGGAATAATAATACCGCTGTGGGTATACCATTGAAAACTACCCTACTCTTACCCGTGGACAGATCGTGGTGCCACAGGAATCAAGAAAATTGCACGATTCTCCAGTCTACCGAAAGTCCTCCTGGACTACCAACCCAAGCAAATGCGCTGGACCTGCTTAACAATCTCATGCTAGACGCGCCTGAACACCGATGCTGTTAAAAGCACGCAAAAAAGCACATTCTAGATCACCTTTCAGACATCTTCTCTTCCGTCGTCACTGTCTCCAAAAAGATGTGCGGCCTCCATGCAGTAACCCATCCGCCCACTGCCCAACTTCCGCTCACTGCCATAGCAAACGACCACGGCATCCAGAATGCTCACGAGTATACTCTCAAGCGATCCCAAGATACTGAAGCCAATGGCAGCTGCTACGAGGCCAACGACATAGGCATATGCGCTACCTCGGTATCCAATGCCGTCTGGACGTTGCCCCTCGAGTTGATGTGCTGTCATGACCCATCCTGCAAAACCCAATGCCACAGACATGACCATTCTAGTGACGTTGAGCAACAACCTAGCCAAGCCGTAGGGTACCAAGTTGTCGGCGTTGCGGTTTCGCTGGTTCCAGCTACCTGCCGCCAGGTATGTTGTCGTACCATCGTTGATATTCAAGAAAGGCATCCTGGACAACCTAGAGGCAGCCTCCATCAACGGTACGGAGTGAATCGCAGCATATGTCAAGACCAGCGGGTTTGTCAACAAGGTGACTGAAGCCGGAACGAAGGAATAGGCAGCCAAGTTGACAAGTCTGGCAATCTTGACAGGCAGAACGAGCAAAGGCACGCGAATGAGAAGTTGCAAACCCGTAGTCGCGCAAATGGTGCCAAAGGTCGAGTTCGTAGCATGACCAAGAGCGTCCAACACAACAGCGTTGGAAGGCGTCGGAGGCTGTCGGTTGCGGTGAAAGTACCAGTTGCTCACCGTGCCGGCGGTGGTGGCTCTGATGACACCGGTTCCTACGGATAGGGTCCAGAGATACATCAAGAAGAAGTATACGCCGATCCACCATGTGGCGGCCCCGATAATGAAGGCGGAGAGGGACTTCGAGAAGTATCCACTAAGGAAGACTCGAGTGAACATGCCCAGCCAGGTCCAGGTCCATCCAACGACGAATATCAAGGAACCGAATCCGAGCAGGACGAGGGCTGGGTTGGCGGCTAGAATTCTGCTGGAGAACTCGAGCAGCTCGATGGCTCTATTAATCTGGTACCGAGACCTGCGGATGAGATAGAGCAGAGCAATAGCGCCGGCAGCAGGAATGAAGGAGAGCCACCTCATCACTGTATCTTGAAGAGCGAGCCTGTTCGATCCGCCTTGGAAGCTCGAGATGAATGGATATAGAGAGAAGGAAAACAAGATGATGGGACTACCGCCGATGATCAACAAGAACAGGGGTCTGGCAAAAGACCGTAGCATTGCCATCCAGACCGCAGCTACAATGACTGCAACCACAGTATCAACCGCCAGAAGATAGAATGACCCATGTAGCGTTGTGTAGATGGTATCGCCCAGTGGCGTTTTCTTGCTCGGGGTTGATGTATGCAACCATACCAAGACGAAAGTCGAGAACAGTGATGCCATGGCAATGAGATAGATCCAAGCACTAAACTGGTCATTCTGGAATAGCTCCGTCTGCGCCGGAGCCCATGGCACTTCCGCGGCGGTGTCTTCGATAGGCTCGTCTTCCTCCATGATGGTCTGGTTCCGTAGCGTACGCGGGTCATAGAGAGAAGCCTTGGGGTCTCTGAATTGCTGAAAGGCAGGCGGCTCGGCGTCTGTCGGTGTTTCCTGGAGTAAATCTTCGGGTACGTCGTTGTCCAGTACAGCAGACTCGAGGCCTATGTCCTCCATCTTGCCATCGCTGCTATCAGAATCATGCCGGGTAGTCCGCGCGACGGCCGAGTCCTTCAGGTTTTCCCGACGACCCTGCCTCGTGGATCGGTCCTTGAAACTTGAGCCCCCATTCCAGCTGCTCTTGATACCCATGGGGCGGGTCCCGTCCTCGTAATGGTGACTGCCCTGCTCGCCACTTTCGCCGAGAGATGCACGGCTGTTCTCGTTCTCCGAGGCAGAGCTCTCGTCCATGCGGCTGGAGATAAAGACCCTCCGCGAGCGCTGCAAGGCTCTAAAGTCGGTGGCTTCGCGCGCATCGTCCTCATCCTCGTCCTGAAACTCGTTGAGCGCACTGTGAAATAGCGGTGCAGCATCTTGGCTGCTGTTGTATCGCGAACCAAAAGCGCCGAGTCTCGAGCCTGACTGATACGGGTTCCCTAATCTGCTCTGGTAGGTAGAGCGGGCGGGCTGCCGTGCAAGGCGGGAGGCGCCATCTTGGGGTTGCCTATTCGATGACTCGCCATCTGGCTGACCAAAGTTTGAGAGGCGAGACTGCGACTGTGCTAGGAACCTCGACGCATCTGTTACGTGCGGCAGCAATGTCAGCACATGAGTTGCGCAGGTCACTTATCGGTGAGGTAGACGGGCGGTCTCCAGGCATCCAGACGCAGGGCAGGTCACTAGACGAGGGCACTTCACTTACATTCCGAGAACATCTTTGTAATGCTACGGCAGGAGGAGGTCGAGTCCTGCAGATGGTGCGGTTGGGAACGCTAAGGAGAGAAGCTGGGATCGAAGGCAGTGAATGCACCAGGCAGATGAAATGTTGATCTAGAGCTGCTTGTTCCAGTCCAGTCGTGATTGAAATGGCCGAGGTCGCCTCGGGGGGAGATTCGCCTTATGACGATATTTGGGGGATAAGGCAGGAGATAACGGAAGCTGGGGCGGTCGTCGTCGATCACTCGAGCCAGGTTGAACGACAAAGCATAAGCATGACTCTGCGAAGAGAAGAGTAATATTGCTTGCTGTCGCTGTTGTCAAGAAATTTGCAGGCGTGAGATGTGTTTGTGAGAAAGATGTGCAGTGATTGGAAAAAACACAAAGAAAACAAAATGGACTACTCTGCCTGCTACCTACAGATTGGTGGTTGCTTGCTCTGGCTTGGGTCGGTCAAGTCGGGTCGGTCAGTCAGGCAGGCGAGGCAAGCAGCAGCGGCCAGTCCAGTCATTAATCCATCAGCATCCATCCTACCACCGCACGTAGCACGGAAGCACAAGACGTTTCTGGGTCCAAGGGTCCCCCGGGGTATCCTGTCATCACTAACGGGGTTTAGTGTTCTTGCTGCTCTAACAAGTTCCATCTCATGCTGCAAGTGTCCATGATGTTTATTATCTATGTGCCCTGCCTCTTCCAACTTGTGCGCAGCTATATGTGAATGTGAAGTTTGTAGATGTTTCTGTATAGTACTTTGAGTTGTGGATCTGGAATCAATCATATACAGACTTTGCGAAGAGCCCAGTCAGTATCATCTAGCTTTGGCATAATTGATACCCAGCATAGATCAAGATAGGTGCAATCGATCTACTTCCAAACGAGCTGACGTCTGGATCCGACTTCTGATCCGAGAGATGATTCCGCAGTCATCGTTTCGCGTCCATCATCTTCCACTTTCTCCCTGCAGCTATAAATCGAAATCTCGTCACCAAAGCCAAAAAAAGGTTTTGGAGAATGATAGACACTTCCACGGTTGATTCATTGAGGTGCACAAGTTCATGTGCTGCGCTCATCTTTAAAGCGGCGCGCCTGAACAGCCGCATGTGGCACTCCGGGTACCAGTTCAAGCTACGATTTCAGAGATATGGGACAATGTACCTTGACGTATTCATCAAGGCGCGCGCCAGGTGATTTGTTCACTGGGCGCTTGCGGCAGCAGACCCCCAAACCCAGCAACAAGCTCCAGACAGCCCATTTTTCAACAAATACCAGTCCTTCTTCACCAGCTACACTAGGTATCCCCAAGCGATCAAGCTGCCGGACGCGGTAGCGGCGGGCGGAACAGATGGGGGCGCGAGACTTCCCACGAGACCCTGCACCAAAAAGTCGCTGATCACGCCTGGTAAGGCCCCAGTCAATGTCAAGTCACTCACTTGCCTGTGCTCTCGTGATGCGCTGGCTGTAGTGGGGGCAGTCTTGCAGGGTCTGCTACCTGTGCAGTCATTCATTGATCTTGCTATTGTACGACACAAGGTATTATTCGCAAGTGACAGCTGAGAGTTAATGACATTGGTCCGTTGCTGGCTCCCTTTTCCTAATCTTTCACGTATCTCTTGCTTCTTCGTGTAGACCTGTTTAATGTAGTTCCATCAACTACCATGGTCTTGACCCTCATTGGAAACCATGTGCCTGGAATAGCTCCAGTAGGGTAGGTGGTCGTTGTGTAGCCCTGTCAAGTGACACAAGCTTTATCTATCTCTGATGCTCTACCTACCCACCTCACAACATCTCGTCATTGTCACCTTGTCTCACACGCTTACCCTCAATGCCCATTTCGTGACGAGACAACTTGACTTACTCATTGCTTGACCGACTCACTGTGACCAGGTCAACGAAATACACCGATAGCTACATCGCGGCAGCCAAAACCGGTACCTACTCAACGACCCACGAATTCCTCAAAACAACTGCGGATTCAACACCCAAGGAAAAGAAAACAATTCCTGCCACGCCAAAGCCGTCTGCTTCACGAAGACCCAATATACCTTTTCGTCAACCACCAGTCCATCTCGGAATCTAGCGTGCCTACCTATTCACCTGCTATCACCTATCTATCTACCTATTCACTAGTAGGTTACTACACTAGCCAGCAGCCCATAGTAGACGTGGGTCACTCGTAGATCGTCAGCTATAGCCAAGCAGCACGTCAGTGGAGAACAGCTCCGAATCAAACCCCCTGCAACGCTTCGACGCCGTCGTCAACGTCGGTCTTGCCCAGTCCGACATTTCTCTGGCACAGAAACTCACGTGCGTTTTTCTTCTTTCACGAGCTACACATTCGGCGTATCACCCACGAGACATTACGACCTCCTCCCCAACACACCTTGCTCCTGCAAACCCAGTCAATCAAACCCACCAGCGTCAGACGCGGAGCGACGAGAAGCTAGACGACACTCTCTCCTCCTACCAACCGCCCCCTCCCTCCCACCGGTGACGTCTTCGCGAGGAGAGCTCTCCACGACCGCCCATTCTCGTCGTTTCTCCTCCCATACCAACAATACCAACAATATCAACATCAGCTGGCCACATACTACGGTGGTGACACAATAAAAACATGTCGTCGTCCACATCCTCACCCCCCTGGGACTACATCGCCAAGCTGGTCTGCATTGGCGACTCGGGGTGCGGCAAGTCGTCCCTGACGATACGGTTATGCGAGGGCCGGTTCAGCCCCCAGCACGACGTGACCATCGGCGTCGAGTTCGGCTCGCGGATCGTGCCCGTCGGGCCCCCACACTCCAAGACGCTCGGCACGTCGGCGGCGGGCGCGGGCGACGGCGGCCTCCCCGACCCGCCCAGGTCGGACGCCCAGCAGAAGCACATGAAGCTGTCGCTGTGGGACACGGCCGGCCAGGAGACGTACAAGAGCGTGACGCGGTCCTACTTCCGGGGCGCCTCGGGCGCCCTGCTCGTCTTCGACATCTCGCGCAAGCAGACGTTCGCGCACGTCACCGACTGGCTCAACGACCTGCGGCAGATCGCCGAGCCCGACATCGTCGTCATCCTCGTCGGCAACAAGGCCGACCTGGCCCAGGGCGAAGAAAATAAGCGCGAGGTCACGGCCGCCGAGGCCGAGGAGTGGGCCCGCCACAACGGCGTCCTCCAGTACGTCGAGACCTCGGCCAAGAGCGGCGAGGGCGTCGAGCTGGCCTTTATGAAGGTCGCCGAGCGCATCTTTGATAACATCAACGCCGGCAAGTACGACCTCAACGACCGGCGGAGCGGCGTCAAGGGCCCTACGCCCGGCATGGGCGGCCGGGCCCAGGTCAAACTCGGCGACCAGCACAAGGGCTCCGGCGGCTGCTGTTAAAACGAGAAACGGAGATGATACAATTTGGGTCGAGCCATAAAAGCGAAGATGGCGTGTGCTCATGGAAAGCAGGCCCAAAGCTAAGCTCTTTACAGCCAATGTCGGAGATGAGATGTAGAGAGAGGGCCGCGGCTACAAATGTCGAGCATGGCCAGATTATTCGAGAGCACGAGCAAGCAAGCAAGCATACGAAACGAACCACCGAAAAATGCTTGGTGTACATAGCTAGATACACTTATTCGATGATACCCTAAACAATAATGTCTATTACCAATACCTGTCACATCACACTTGGCTCACAAAGCTACGGCATACGAGACATCATTTCACAACCTAGTGAGTGACATTGAAGGAAACAGACTTTTTGATTGACGAATCGTGTGACGTCTGAAGTGGGAATACCTCTCCCGATACCGTTCAGACACAATGTTACTGATTTGATTTTTTGGAGATCGCCGAAAACTCCGCCGAGGCCGCCCCTTTTGTTCCTTCCTCCCTCCAATGCAAACCGCGCGCTGACCTCTATATTGTTACATCACAGAGGAGATTGTAGTCGAGTTTCTTGGTGTATATCCCAACCCCTCAAAACTCCTGCTGCACATTACATGCCTCATCTGTAATACAGATCTTTGGCTTCTATGAGACCCGATCCTCCGACGGTTATCAAAGTCTATTCGTTTGCTGCGCTTGGGCAGATTTGGCGGACTGTTTAGTCCGAGATGCGCCAAGTGTCGAACCACTTCATGTAGCTGTAGTCCTTGTTGGGTCCTGTCATACCCCAGCAGATTGGCATAAAGAAGATGTACAGGCCAATGATGACCGTGTACAGGAGACCATAGATCACGTATTGAATGGCCTTCTGCTGGGTGCGCAGTGTCCAGTCAACAAGGAAACCGAGACTGAGAATGGCGAAATAAAGAGCAGGGTAGTAGTGGTGGACGTAAGTGACACGAGCCATGACAACGAATGGCAGGTAGTGCAGGAACCATCCCAGAATAGGATACAGACCGGCGTAGTGAATCTGGTCAATATCGGCCTGCGACAGCTCGCGGTAGCCTCGTTGCCAGCGGAGAATGTACCAGACAGTGACGAGGCCAACGGCACCAAGAGACAGTGTCGAGGCCCAGTAGACAAAGGGGTTGCCAAGAAGGAAGTACTTGACAATCTTGTCGTCCCAGCCACACATGCGCAGACCGACATTCAGAATGGGCCATTGCCACCACTGAGAAGCGAGGTCATCTTGCTTGTCGGGATCGGGCACCAGGGCGTTGTTCGAGGTCATCATGGCGACGTTCAGGTGGATAAAGTCGTGGAAGAAAGGCGACTTATACTTGCCGGGGTCTCCCGGTGGCACTAGTTCAAGTCAGTACTCATAGATTCCGTTCAGCACGGACTCGGAAACTTACGCTTCTCGTTAACGTGGGACTCAATGTTCCAGTGAGTGAAAGCATCCTTGGGGTTGTTGCTCTTGTCACAAGTCACCTCGATCTGCTTGAAACCCCACTGAGGCAGGTTCACATTGCCAGCACGCAGGTAGCAGCCCAGGACGGGGTGCTTCAGACGGAAACCAGTGGTCAAAGTGCGAACGCGGCTCCTGTCGCGCGAAGCAACATCGCTGACGACCTCGACTTGCCAGTGATCCTTGTCGTCACCCACGGTCAAGTTGCCGTAGCAGGAAACCTCCTTCTGGCTCTTGGTGATGGGAGCTTGAATATCGTGGGAGTGGAGGTTGCGGCCAGTCTGCGTGTGGATCAGACGGATGGTATCACCGTCTCCGATGAATCTAGGATCCTCCTCGGGGTTGAAGTCGGGTTGTCCACGGGCCGGGTAGAACCACCACTCGTTGTTGGCATCCTTGTGGTGGTAGCAAGTCACCTGCTGCTGGTTGGAGCCGTCGGGGTACGTCTGGACGTGACTGTGAAGCAGACCACCTCCGTAACCCATGTTCTTCAGAGTGACCTTGGATCCGATTGCAAGCTCAAGGGGAGAGTTGCGACCGATTTCGCTACCTTCAAGGTTGGCTTGGAAGAGGGAGCTCATCTGGGCATCGCCGGGACCGCTTCGTGTGAGAATGGCGAAGTGGAGGGCGAACGAGAAGAGATAGACGAGGAACGGGACGACGATCAGGCCAGTGACTCGAGCAGCAACGTGGGCCGCAAGCTCTGGGATAGGCATCTTCGTGTCGCCAAACTTGTTCCAGAGGTCCTCGATGGTGTAGATTCCGACCAGGGCCGTTACGAACAGGCCAACAAGCTTGATACTGCAGACGAATCCCAAGCTGAGACCAGTCATGAACAGCCAGAAGAACCACTCGGGGTCGAAGCTCCACTGTCGAAGGCCGTGGAACTTGGACCAGCAGAAAACGGTGGCGACGGTGCCGAACAAGAGCATCGAGTCGAGCAGAATGAAGCGGCTGATGGTGGTGTAGGAGTTCTCGCAAAGAACCATGAGAGTGACCAACCAGACGGCGGGGCGCTTCAGGTTCAGCTCACGAGCAGTGTAATAGGCCAAAGGGATGCAGAGAATTCCCCAGAAGGCATTGAAGGCGCGCATGAAGGTGTAGTTGAGCTCCTCGGGATAGGTCTCGCCAGACTTGAACTCGAACGATCCATTGTAACCAGCTAGAACACCAGAGACACCGACGAGAATCTTTCCGAGCGGAGGGTGGCTAACAGCGAGTTAGCAATGTATCCCATGGCATGGCTTTGGGAAGAGCGAACGTACACGTCGAAGAAGAGTTCTCTCTTAATGTAATGCGAACCGAATTTACCGAAGCTGCGGGAGAGGGAAGAGGTCAGCGTCAAGGATCGTGGTCAGTCGGAGGAACAATGGGGCGTGACGAACTGAGCTTCCTGCATTGCGGATTAGTACTTGTCATGGCCAGTCAGGGCGGGCGTTCACTTACATCCCAGGTAACAATGTTGCTGAGACCAATCTTGTAGAGACGCGTGAAGACGGCGAATGCCGTGAAGATTATGGGTGCAATGACGACCTCCCACTCATCGAGGATCTGGAGGAAAGACTGCTCCTGCGTTTGCCAGAAATGTCAGCAAGGGGTGCAGCTTGGCATGTGTGTTTGTGCTGTGGTTCGGATACCTTCTTCTTGCCGTGGAGCTTCTGCTCGTCCTGCTGGTAAGGCACAGCAACTCCGGGAGCCGCTGAGCCGGGCACATTACGCTGTCGTAGCTGTTGGCCGTTTGGATCGGCGCCGGAGGCCACCGTGGCCTTCAGATCGGCCATGGCGAAAGGCTGGGGATCAATTGCTTCCCGATCAAGGCGGACGTGATGGTCGGTTCGGTGGAAGGAGGCAGCCCGTGATGCTGGTTGAGGTTGCCGAGCTGGGTTCGAGCTGGACGACGGGGGTTGTGTCGAGCTCCGAAAGGGGGTTCAAATGGTCGGTAGCAAAAGAGGGTCAGAAGTGAACGTTTTGAATTAGAAGAAAGGTAGATACGGCGGTCCACCAAAGGTCATCTCCCTTCCCAAAAGAAAAAGAACAGAAGGGACGAAGATCGGGTGATGGAAAACAGGAACACAACCTTTGGGCAAGAAAGGAAGTGAGATCTAGACTCCTGAGGGGGGATTTCCAGAAGAGATGGAAGGAAAAAAAGGGTTGCGCCCGATAATATGGGATTGGAGATAGTAGTACGAAGTAGATGCTTGCTACGTGCTACTACCTGGCAGGTATCGATGCTGGCTGTTGCTTGGCTTCGCTTTTTTCGTCCGCTTCCCGTTTCCCACTCCCTGTCCGCGCCGTGCTATTAGCGGGAGCCCAGGCTACGTTAGCGCATCAAGATGGACAGGTGGTCAGTTCATTTCAGCTAGATAGAGGCGCAGGAACACCGAAAGCTTGCTCTGAGCTCCCTGCCGGGGGCCAATTACAGGTCTGGAGCTGAGCGCTGCGCTGCGGGAACGAACCATTTGGGCCATTTGGGGAGCTTCGGTACCCCTGGCTGGACTCGACGGACCTGACTGGACCCCTCCATCCTTAGCTTCGTATTATCGGATCGTACCGCGAAATGCTCCCACCTACGCTGTCACGGTGCTCATTTGTTTGTGCGTACAAAGAAATAAAAATAAAACTGTCACGACACGAAATGGACCGTGTTCATTTCTCACTCTGGTCTGTTGTTCCACCTGAACACGACTCCCTCTCCGCTTCCTAGTATAGCTGTCCCACGTCTCAACGTCGGCCGCCGCCCTGCGCTTCGGGTCGAAGGGCCAAGTAATCATTTGCCTAGGTGAAGTCAAAAAGGGGCATTTGCCTCTCTTCAGGGTCTTAGACATACATAATCTATCTACATGCTTTGCTCTCGCATCCTTCTCTCATCGCTCTCATGCAGTCAATTCCCCAAAACTCAGCAGTGCCCCCGTCGAGACATGCAACTGTGTCATCAAACATTGTATTTCGGGCATTGGATATACCCCAGTCGCTAGCCATGAATCGAAATAATCTACCAACACACATCTTCTGCCATCTAAAACCTCCCGAAAGACACACCTCGCTGGTGCAGAAAATCTTCAAGAGTAGGCCTGCCCCGTGAGATCGTGGCATATCGGGCAACAGTGGGCCGGGCGCATCTTGTCTGTAGCCGAACACCTCGTCTCGAATGCTGTGATCTCGTAGTCGGATGCGGCGCTCATACGCCAAATGCCATCCACCATTGCGAGGGCTACCGCCGTGAGAGCTGCCAGCAGACCGGACACGGCCCCACCGAGATCTGCCTGCCGATGCTTTCTCTCTCTGTCTATATGAATCCAATCCAAGTCTATGTTGATGACATGAATCCGAAAATGCACGCTCTCCAGTAATCATGTCTCTCAATCGTCTCGTTGATCCAAACGTTCGTAAGCCGGGCCACGGCTGCCGCTCTCGCCCCGCCCCGTCATCCGGTTCAGCCAATCTCCAACGCGCCCTCGGGACTGGCTCTCGGATCGGATCTGAGGCTTGCCGTCTACCATGTTGACGTGCGGTGGGTCGATATCCAATGGTGGAATGGCCGAGTCTGGTCCCGGTCGGCCGCGCAGATCGAGTGATGGCACTGGCGAAGATGCTCTATAGATCGAACCAGTCTCGGACCTCAAGCTAGGGGTACCCATGGCTGTGGTAGCGTCTCCAAATATCGAGTCCATCTCTTCCAATCGCACATTGGCGGTCTCGGGATAAATGAAGTAGACTATCTCATGTTAGTGATCGCGGTCGCCTGATAGTAGCAAGTTTGAGGAGCCTACCAGTAATGAAACTGACAACGCAGAAGAATGCGTGCAAAAGATAGAGCCGCCACGTGATCCAGTCCTGCAGAATCGGTGTCATTTCACCAACGATGAAGTTAAACGTCCAGTTCGCAGCTGTTGACAGACTGGCACCCTTCGATCTAATGCTGAGGGGCAGGATCTCGGGTGGGTAGAGCCAAGGAATCTATGAATGTAAGCTTCGTGCGTGGTTGACAGGGAGTGCGTAGAACTTACGGGACCCCAGGAGTAACCAAAGGCGGCGTTGTACACCATGACAGATATGACCACAAGAGTGGGCGTGTTGTCAATGTTCAAGTACAGGAAATAGCTGACACACGACAGCGAAATAGCCATGGCCACAGCTCCGCTGAGCAGAATGAACCGGCGCCCCCATCGATCCACGATATACCACGGAGGTATTGTGGAGAGGAGATACGTTATGCCGTTGATTCCAGTCATCTTGATGGCTTCTTGCCCATGCCAGCCCGCAGACTCGAAGACCAGCGGCGCGTAGTAAGAGATGACGTTGATGCCGTTGAGTTGAGCCAGGGCCTGAGCAGACATGGCAATGAAGACGCGCGTCCGGTACTTGCGGAACATTTCGCTGTATGTTCGCTCGCCCTCCATTCGCTGCAGGAGAACATTCATCTTGATTTCGCGATACTCGTCACGCGCCTTGGTGTTGTGAATATCTCCAGCGCCATACAAGTTTGCAATGACGACAATGCCCTCCTCGTCATGATCGTTGTCGAGCAGCCATCTAAAGCAGAATTAGCCTTGAGCCGCGTAAGCGTCGCATGTTGTACATACCTCGGCGATTCGACAATGAGGTAGCTGCCCAGACCCAGCAGTGCTCCCATAATACATTGCATGAAGAGCGGCAAGCGCCACGAGTAGTTACTCTCAATGAACCCGGAGAAGTAATCTACCCAGACCGAGGTGGTATAACCAATAATGTTACCACTGAATTCAATGCATGCAAGTTTACCTCGGTTGTGTGGCGGCGAAATCTCAGACTGATATACTGGCACAATGGTCGACAGCGAGCCGACACCAAGACCTGCTATGATTCTGCCCAGCATCATCATGGGCATGTTGGTAGCGCAAGTTTGCAAAGCACCACCAACGAAGAAGATGGCGGAGCCATAGCGGATCGTCTTGCGTCGGCCGATCACGTCTCCAATCTTGCCAATTGCGAGTGATGATATGAGTGCACCAATCTCGAGAATAGCGACCATGGTACCAATCTCGGCATGGGAAGGGTTGTTGAAATAATCCCGGAAGTAAGGTCCGCTACAAGCAAAAAAGAGTCAGTGGAACGCGCGATCACACGCGGCCCGGCGCGTCGAATGTGTGAAGACCTACGTAATGATACCGGACATTACACCCTGATCATAGCCGAAGAGGAAGACACCCAGCGAGACAAAAATACTCGTGAAGTAGCTAAAAACCGATTAGCAACCAGCCGCCAAGTCCGCGGGTTTGGATCGCCAGTATGTTTACATACATGAGATTTTTGCCCGTGAGGCCGCGAAGTCCCGTGCCCGGCATGATGGCGGATAGCAGGCGTCCTGCTCGAGAAGGTCGGCGGAGGGGAACGTCTGGAATTTCAATCGCTTCCTTGTCTATGACGCCGGCATGTAAATTGGACGAGCGCTGCGGACTGTGCTCGGATATGGATCTGCGGAATTGGACGCGTTTATGCTTGGAGCGCTTCTTATCTACGACGCCGGCGAGGAGGCCGTCGTCCTTGAGCGAGGTATCCGCGAGACGCAACCTGAGTGGATCTTGCTCGTCCGCTAGCTGCTCGGCGATGTCTCCCGTATCAGTCCAAGAGTCGAAGTCGGAATCGGCAGAGTCAGACGACGGGCGGTCGTGGTGGACGTCGTCCCGGGAGCCTGCCAACAATGACGTCGATTGAGCGCCGTGGTGCTCGGGACGGCTGGTGAGGGTCCGGAGAGGAATGTTGGAGGGAAGACGATTCTGGTTCGGCGGAGGAATCTTGGAAGATATGGGGCTGTTTGGCAGCAGCTCCCTTCCGCGATATGGGTTGATTGAGGTAGAAGAAGGGTAGGAGAGGAAAAAAAGAAAGTGGAGTGTTTATACAGTCGGGTCAGTCTTCCCAAGCAAGAGCCGAAGGTGACGGGTCAGTTGGAACCGGCGGTAGTGCGCTTGCAGCCCTGGAAGCCTTGGTTCTTTGGAGGAGTGACGAGAGGCTGCAGCAGGTGGACCACCAGTGACACCAGTGAGACCTCGTGCAAACCAGATCTGGACGAAGATAGCGCACCACTACGGGGTACCCTGCATCGATTGAACCGAGACCGGGCGCTCGATGATCGGGGAAAAGTCGAAGGGACAACAGCGGGAACCAGACGACAGAGTCAACAAATGCATGGATGGGTTCGATTGATGGATTGACAGGCACGATTCAGCGATGATGAGAAAGGTCAACAGAACGAGCGACGACTGTGAGAGTGATGAGGAAATGTGCTACGTAGCCTTCTTTGTTTTTTCTGTGTCTTCTCTTCGAATTATTCTCCCCTTTTTCTCAGCCTGGACTGGAGTCAGCCCCCCGGAACTCCAGACTGGCCAGGTTTCCCAGCGGATCTATCGCTCTATCTGTATCTGTTAGCTCCAACTGTCGCCGCTCTGTGCATTCACTAACACCGACGACCAGCGACCCAACCAGCGGGGTGGCTTATCACGTGTAAACATCCAGATAGATATGGTAGCGACGATCACTGCAAAAGCATCAACCCTTTGCGGCAATATTTTATATTGCTTTCTCTTGTGCTGCTTACCGCGCAAAAATACAGACAAGTCTTGCCGATTCTTACTGGACTTTGAGAGCAGGAGAATTGACTTGCTGCCCTGCGACGCGGCTTCGATAGACAGACACAGACATTGCGGAGGCTCTGTTTGACTCGGGACACAATGATATATACTCGTGCCGATCCTCACCCGGCCATCGCATTGGTCCGTTGCGCCGTGGCGACACGAGTCAATCTTTACGAAGCTCGTCGCCCACGATTCAGGATGTCGAATAGATAACGTTGGTCCCTGGAAGCCAGCCTGAGCCCTGTAAGATAGCATACCTACTTGCTGTGCGAATTACCCCAGGTATCGTCTATACACTACACGGGCAATCGATAGATAACCCAGACTGACCCATAGCATTGGCATGGTACTCACGATGATTCGCGCGTCCAAATCTGACGCTCTAGTCCTCTCCCAACCCCATACCCCACAGATGCGTCTCACTTGTCAATCTAAACTTAGGTAGCTATTAGTCAAGTATTCATGTTTCCCCCTCCATTCGGATTCGACTGCATATCGCGGGGTCTGGGGAAATCCATTGATCGTTTTGTGGTCGTGGGAATCGAACGGTTTTCAAAGGTTCAAATAACACCCTTGGATGCACGTGGTCAGGATAGTGCAGCCGAGCAGCTGGGTACGAGGAGGTCGGGCAGGCAGGTTGCCGGTCTTGTGGCCGTCGCCTGCTGGTCATGGGGCCCGGCCTCCCTCCAGCCAAGCCCGCGGCAAGGTATCCACGATGGCATCATAGTATCCATCCGCATGAAAGCGGTCAGAGCAGGACTTGTCTGCTAGCTGCCGGGACTTGCGCGGCATCAAAATTGAGTCTTGGTATAATGTATTGACCCCGGGCATTTTGCAGGTTGCATTATAGTAGTCGGCTCAGTGAACGGCGCAAGAGCGCTTCCAGTGAATATTCACTGAACAACCTTTGGTCGGATCTGCTGGCCGGTGGCTTAGCATCAGCAGACAACATCAGATCGCTGTGGAGGAGCCAAACCTGCCAAGGTGAGGGTGAGATCCGCCTTGAGCCTCGAACTAACAACGATTCGGGTGTCCGCGATAGGCAAATGCGAAATGAGAGTCTTCCAAGGCTGCCTCTGCGTGACAATATCCCATCTGGACCGCATGTGCCTGTGATAACTTCTTGAGGAACACAGGATCACACCGTTTCACAGACACGGAAGCTTAGTATGAGATGATACTACAAAGTTTACATGACGTCGATAGTTAGATTGATTAGCTCTGTGATTGGGGACATTGTTGCGCTCCAGCTATCAGAGAGAATATGGCATTGTATCCGCAGAAGCAAACGGATGGCCGTGAGAACAAATTGTTTTGTAAACCATCCGGTTTCAAGCCCGAGTACATCTCGAAATCTCCGGCCAATGACAAAGGTTGTCTAAGTACGAAGTATTCAATTCTACACCGTACGCATTCCATGGCAGGAATAACGACGCAGAAAGCATGGTGGACTTTGCCCCGGGTTCTATACTCACAGTCTGCACATACTACACCGAGTATATGTATTTTTCTGTCTATCGAGTTGTGGTTCATTTCCAGCCTGTCTGTCTGTGCCAGTAGGTAGTAGAAGTGGCGGCGATACTAGACGCGCCAATGAAAGACCACGATGGAGTCTTTGGAAGAAGACTCATCTCAGGGTCCGCGCCTACGGAACTCAAAGAGCCTTTCACAACCTGGGCAGGACCCCAAGATGGTATGTATCTACACAGAAAAGTGTCAAAGATCCTGACAATGCATAAATGTGGTGGATGGCAGGCGCCCAAGATGTGGCTGGGCGCCTAGCCCCCCTGCCGCGGACGCTGGCGGGATCAAGGAAAGCTTGTGAAGAGCCGAGAGCCAATCTTGCGTTATTGCTTGGTTGGCCCATCAGCATCAATGAGCGCAAAAGGAGCTGTATACGAAGTATGGATGATAGCGATAAGACCGTCTGATGCGATCATGCTCCAAGATGAAAGTATCAAGACACTAGTTGAAATATCAGCCATTGCATGTCAAGAAATTGTGGCGGACAGGAAGGTATTTTGTCAATGAGGTAAGCAGCAGAAGGCTGAAGGACCCCCGAGACGATCCTGGCAGAAGATCTGTCGATTGCTCCAAGCTCGGGCTGCAATTGCTGCTGGGTTGTTCCTGTTGGAAAAAGAGCACTGAGAGCCTAATAAACGGACCCGCTAACTCGTACTATCGGTACGCACAGTTCTTCCTGGCATTGCCAGGCGCCAGGCTGGTGTCAAGGCATGATAAGAGGAATATTATCATGGTTCGTTCACCAACTCCTGGAGGATGTATAGCGACGAGATTACTCAAGGCATGTGGTTCAACTTTTTGCATCGGGCAAATCGGCACCTTGCATTCTTTTCATCTCGTCTGCGCTGCCAAGTCTCGGATGGCGCGCAAAAGCGAGAGCCTCGGACGCGCTGCTTACATACGCACTCCAACCCCTTGTCGCATCCGGTGGAGTGCTTGAAGCAAGGCTCTCTGGCTCTGCTCGTCAGTCTCCAGAAGGTTCAAGGCAATGGAGCTTCCGTTCTGCAAGCCTTGTCAAGAAACCCCAACAAGAAGAGTGAAAAGGGTCCGCTCATCTCTAGCTGAAAAGTGTCCATCTTCTCAAAGTCAATATTGTCTCACTGTCATTAAGCAATATGATATACGCAGATTATACATGATGGACACCAGATAGAAAGTTCGTGCTTGATGACGAAAATGCTTTTTATGATTGCGCTGACAAGGGCATTGATTAGAACATAAGCAGACTGCGTTACACTGACATATGGACTGTTATGCGTGAAGCATGGCATGACGGATCTCTCTTTCTCACATACGTAAAGGCCGTCCACATCTGGGTGGCTTCGCTGGCCCGCGTGGCGCTTGAACTTTAAGCCTCACAGGCGTAGAAGCTTCCAATAGAAGAAAGCTTTTGGATCTTGTCCCACTGGCCTCTTCGGCCCCGTTGTACATGGCTCCCGCCGTACGGAGGTGTAGACCAACCAGACCGGCGGTGAGGAAGGGGAGTCAGAGATTTCAGTCTGTGCTGCCCTCGTCGTTTGTTTCTGTCGGTCAATTGGGCAGTAGTGAGTGAGCTGGTGAGAGACCAGTGGGAGCAGATCGACAATGATCAAAGATTCATCAGTCTGAACAAGACAGTCGAGAAAGACGACCGAGGGAGCCAAGTTGAGCCGTCGGGGGGTCGATCGTTTGAACACATACAAACTTTCAACCAGGGTTGCCAGAAGCAATTTCATAGCCGGATCGTAGTGCGTTACCAAAGCCGTTAGTGGCCCGTCCAACAGTACGACGATGTGCATGCATCCTGGACAGCGCCAGCGTCCGGCGCATCATCTCGGACGGGGTGGCCTTTCCTGCCATTGCTACTGGGTTGCTAGGTAGGCTGCTGGGATGGTGGAGGAAAGCCAGCTCACCTCGCTCAGAGACGGGCAGGAGACAGAAGACGAGTGGCTGGCCTTGGGCGATAGCAGCATATGGGACCTCCCGGCAAGAATCCATCGCTAGCGGCCAGTGGTTATTTTAATTGCAGACCCCACCCGCCCCTCTTGTCCTCTTCTGTCGACGGCAATGGCTTCTTTTATGCGCTTGGCCTGATTCTGCTGCTGCGAATCCGTGACCTGTCCGTCAGTCCTTGGAATCCCTGGACGAATGAATGGCAGGGGAAATTGCCAGGCCCAGCTCACCACACTTCATGCCCAGTTGGCACCACTGATGACTGGCAGGCACCACAGCGTTCCTCCCGTCTCAAGTCACCACAACAACCGCCCAGCCTCGAAGACTGAAACCTGCTTCCGATCTAATTTTCTTCCCCTTCTCCCTCTCATCAATTGATTTTCCTCCTGTGCTCAGAAAAAAGTACTACTCCCAACTCCCACGGCACATTGCTACGCCCTAGAAACACCAAATATTGCAAACCATTGCCAGCACAACCAGTCAAACAGGGGAACATTCGAGACACAGCCTGGGGCAGAGCAAGACAGAAAAAAGGCACCAACTCGGAAGAAGTGGCACATACGAACTGGAACCTACCATCCGCCCACTGTAGACTGGCGCTTCTACTACGGACCCGCCTTTTTTCCCAGGAACAGGAATCCATCAAGCTGCATTCAGTCAAGACACCGACTCTGGGACCTGCATTTTCACCAAGCGTCTTCCTCGACCAGCTACGATCTTCCTAACTGTTCTCACCACTGAACAACACCAATCTTAAATTTTTTTTGTCGTCCTAATCGTCGTCGCTCCTCTCAATCGCCAGCCGAATTTCGTCCGACGACAGCGCGAGCGCGCGCAGTACTGCACACAACAACAAACAAAGCATTCGATCATCGCGCGCAGACCGAGTTGGATCAGCGCTCCCAATTGCACGCGCTTCAGGGATCGTCGTTGGAACTAAAACCTGCCCTCAACCACTCAACAACTTCGTGCCATCGAGGCGCGTTCAGTCGGCGATTTCACCCCTGAGGTCCAATGGGTGACACTCAGTTTGGCAATTTTGAGGTACGCTTCCGATTGCGCACATGGAAAAGCTGCATTATCGGCGGTTGCATGCCTGCATGTCCTTCACCCTGTGTGCCACGGGAACTAACAATACTGCGAATAGGCCTTCTGCCGCGACTCAACACTGCCAGTATGCAACGTATGTGGCCCTGCGCTCGAGCACCCGCACCTGTTTGTCCAATTCCTAACCTCGACATGTATAGGTGTTAACTACGAGTCATGACCAAAATGGCGATTGGGGAGGCTGCGTGTTGACGGGCGTCCCTCTGAGCGGTGGTAGACATCTGGGAAATCTGGGTTCTATCCTGCTCTGCGGCATCGCCATTGTGACGGCTGCTTTTCTTTTGTTGCGATCTGAGAGGAAAAAGGCCGCCGTTGGTCGAAGGTTTGTCAACCTCTCTATCTGGCTGGGTCGCTAAACACTAACATGGTGAACAGGGAGATGCAGCTCTTCCTCTTGGGCTTCATCATCATTGAGATATGTGAGATTTTCTCAGTCGGCGAGTTTCCTTTGAACGGAACCGTCCGCGTCGTATGTCTTTCCTCTTCCTCAGGCATCAGAATTTTCACGCGGCCGTGCTCACACTAGATAGGCCTTTTCCGCTATCCACATGGGCATGATCATCGCGACTACCTGGATACTCATGCTGAATGCTGTGGTCGGTTTCCAAATCATCGACGACGGCACCCCAATCTCCCTTGGATTGATGGTCCTCTCAGCAGCCATTCTCCTGATTGGTACTGGCTACATTGCTCTCGACACGGGCCTTGGATTCACGAATTACTGGGCCAGCAGTTACGAAGCACCAAACCGTAACATTGCGCTCTATGTCCTGTACCAGCTGGCGCCATTGATCTTCCTTGTCGCCTTCTTCGTCCTCGAGAGTGTTCTGGTCTTGAGAATTCTCGGCGAAGTCCGCCCCATGGCCTATCTCGCAGCCGCCGCTGTTCTGTTTGCTCTGGGTCAGATCTTCAACTACACCATCAGTCCATACATTTGCAATGGCACATCTGGAAAGATTGACGGAGCTCTGTTCGAGACCCTCTTCACCCTTCTATCCGTCATCATGGTCTGGGTCTTCTGGTCGAGCATAACCGAGGACGACTGGCCCATCGCCGCAGCTCCTGCAGGATACCCCTAATCTCTTCATAATATTCGCGTCACTCATTTGATTACGGCGTTGGCGTTCAGGTTCGACGGGGTTTCCAGACTCGCTGGTTTGGATCGATTGGTGGATTCACAATGGCCATGCAGACAGACCACAACCGCGTCTGCGATATACACCAGCCAGCCAGAGACCGATCACACGCAACAACCCCGCCAGAAACATGTTTAATTCTTCATTTCGAACACTCGTGGAAGCTCCTGGGAGCTATCGGATTTTTTTACCAGTCGCATTTAAAACCAGTTGGAGAGCTGGACCTTGGGCCGACTGCATTGTTACGACAGCATACGTGACCTACGGCGAAGGAGGAAGCATATTGAATTATACCACGCATGGGCAGGGTGGCCCTTTGACCGCATACGTTGGGAGGCACCCTGATGGAGAGACTGAGAAGAAGAAGCATATGATTATTTGAAAGTATACCCCCTCGCGTTCTTCTTGGGCCATTAATGTATATGGTTTCGTACGATAGATTTAATAGTTAAAGCGAACACCCTTTGATATACTTTATTGGTATCGGTCTAGCGCACGTTATGCTTGGTACCGTTTTCTGGTTCAACTGTCAACGTGGTATCTTCTACGCATGAGTAGTAGGTATGTATTATCCCAGGTGGTGTAAACTACGGGTTCTCGGGGGGGTATAGCAGCTGACGAGCATACGAATCAACTTGTCTCGCTCGCAGCAATCTCCGATAACTGGCGAAACACATCGTCCTCGGAAGGATAGTCGTCCCCCTTGATGGACTCGAACGCGGGCAAGAGCACGGCTGCCTCGATCTCCTTGTACCTGCCGCGCCCGACGTACACCACCTGGCCGTGCCTGGCCGGGTCGGCCATCATGAGGAGCGCGGCGCGGGCCACGGCCGAGGTCGGCTGGACCTCGACACCGATCCGGTCCATCTTCTGCTTCAGGTTCGGCACGACGTTGCTGTCCGTCCAGCTCGGCATCAGGATGTTGACCCGGATGGGAAGGTGCGCCGCGCCGAGGAGTCTGGCCAGGCCTCTGCTGAAACCCAGTACGGCGTGTTTGGCGGTGGCTGTGGTACCGACATGTTAGAAGCAGGTAGGCGAGGAAAGAAAAAAGAAAAGGAATGGCGTCCAGATTACAGTCGCCGGAAGAAGGAAGCGAAGACTCACCATAGTCCACCGCCCTGAGCGGTTGCAGGCCGGCCGCCGACCCGGTGATGACGATACTCCCGCCGCCGCCGTGCTGGCGGATGTGATACACGCCGAGCGTGGCCGTGTTCATGACGCCCTTGAGCCCGACGGCCATGGCGTCGTAGACGGGCTCCCTCAACATGCCGCCGCCGTCGACGGCCGTGGACAGGAAGTCGGCCACGGGGCCGATGCCGGCGTTGGCAAAGACGTGGTCGACGCGGCCGTGCAGCTGTCTGGCCCTGTCGAAGAGCGCGACCAGCTCCGCCCAGGCGACCACGTCGGTCCGGACAAAGGCGAAGGCGCCGCTGGCCTCGTGCTTGTGCGGGTAGACGCTTGCCGGCGGCGGTTGCAGGTCGGCGCTGACGACGGATGCGCCGAGGGATAGCAGCATTTCCACCGTGGCCAGGCCGATGCCGCTGGAGCCCCCTGTTACAGAGAGAGGGTGAGATGTTTGTCACTTGTTTATATCGAGGTAATTTCCCTAGTGGAGACTTAAAGATGTGTTTACCTACCTGTAACAATCACTACCTTTCCCTCCAGGACGCCCAGGTCCTCGTCATTGATCAAGAACTCGGCCATGTTGGTCGTAGGCGTTGGCTATGATCGATGCTAGGTCGATAGGAATGACAATAGAGGTAATTCAATCTCCCCGCATGCATATGACAGACAAAGAAGCTATTATCATTTAACCAGATCATGGAGAGTAAGTAAACAGAGGTTCCGTTGCTGTGATCATAACGGCCCGAGTCCGAACCTTAAGGAAGGCAGATTGTTGTTGAGCCGCAGGGCAATTTCTCTTGTAGCTGCCCCAACATTTATACATACCTGATTCAATCATCCGACGGAACTACGCCTACGCATTCTCCTGTGCCACAGATCTGGTGGTGTTACAGGTATTTCACACATTTGCCGATTAGAAAGGCAGTCCCAAGATGACTTGGCAGAGGAATGGTCTTTGACATACTACTGTTTTCTGTCTTGATCAATATGTCTTTATCGACTAGGCACAGGACCACCGTCGGAACCGCATTAGTGTAGTTACGACAGATCAACGGATTATGGTGTAAGTGTATTATGATGATATGGTGTTGAGGTCCAATATGATCCAAGGCACATACTAGAGAGACTATTGTGGGACAGCAACCTCGAAATGATGTAACACCAACGGAAAGTGGATGCCATGATCGGATTCGTTATTCAGAGACGACCAAATCCGCAGCTGGTATCCAACATAACAAGAGGTATGCACAAATTCGATAGTTGAGATTTGTTTTAGGATCAAGCCCCCAAGATGCAAATGCGGTGCGACTTTCGAGGTTCCTGCATGGCATATAAATGAACTGATGGGATACATTGGAATCGGAGTCGTCGGACGACCAATAGCGGGCTCGAGTATCCGCATGTACTCTGAATCACCTCTCACCCAATCCACAACGGGCCGCGCCTTGGAGCAAACCAGACGAGCTCAAGGACATGTGTCTTGCCGTTTCGCGAATGCTGCAATGCCGAGGGTGTGAGATATGCACTGGAACAAAGCAGAAGCACAGCCACACCTGTTGTGCTGTGATGACAGGCGAAAGAAGCACACAAGAAACGTCTGGAACAAACTGGGTCGGCTTGGGTTGAGTAGTGTCCAGTACCCGTTTCTGACATTGTAGGCAGCCGAGCCGGGTTGGTTACCTCCGGCCGCAGCACAAGCACCTGGGGCACCAGCAGAGTGCCAAACCTACATGCGGATACCTGGCCATGGAAAGTGGCGGTTTTAGGATGTCCCCTACCGAACCCGAAGAGCATCCAGGCGACTGGTCCCCAATCTGAGCTCGTGCTTGCGTCGACCGGAGAGGCTGTGCAGGTCATTCATTCACCCGTGGTTGGTTGGGCCAAGCCTTGGAGATCTGGAGTTCGATAGTCACACAGCAAGTACATTACGTAGGTACTGGAATTGTATGGGCCTCTCGCACTTTTAAGCATATCCGCGACCTTCTCCATCACCGCAACGGCTCGTGGTATTTAATTGACCACCACCTAACATCTTTTCTTCAGATCTTGGAAGCACATTGAACGATCCACTATATTCTTCCGCTCTGAATCCATCCCGTCCCTGGGTTCGAAACACAATCACTACCCCTCATTGCGCCAATACAATACAACCCGTCAGCCAAACCCCACACCTACTTAACAGGCCTTCCGTAGCATCAAACTCGTAGCGTCGGAACTTGAATCTCGCAAAGATCAACTTTTACCAAGACATAACAAAACATCAAGGCAAAAGCCACATTCACTCGATACGCATGGCAGACTTTGATGCGCCGTCTGGGCCCCCGCCCCCCAAGGTGCCCGAGGGCTGGGTCGCTCGCTGGAATGATCAGTACAAGGAGTGGTAAGTGCAATCAATCGACATCTCTGGGCCTCCCCGCGATCCACCGATGATCGCCTGTGCGCGCCCGGCGCATCGTCGTGTGTGCTTCATCGACTAACCAATCCCGTCTCTCCAGGTTCTACGTCAACACTTTCACCAAGAAGTCACAATGGGAGAAGCCCACAGCTCCCGCCGTCAACCCTAATGACGACTCGCCAGCAGGCCCGCCCCCGGGCTACACGCCGGGCGGCGGACCCGCGCCCTCGGACGCAAAGACCAACCCGTTCCACAACGACTCGAGGGGTCCCGGAGGCCCGTCGCATAGCGAGAGCGAGGACGAGGCTCTAGCCCGCAAACTCCAGGAGGAAGAGAACGCCCGCGCCGGCGGCAGTGGCGGAGGCGCCGCCGCCTCGTACCTCAACGCCGCTCCCACTCCGCCCCAGAGCCACTCTCCATACCCGGATCAGCTCCCCCCGCGACCGGGCGACGATGCTAGAGGCAGCGGCGGCGACAAGGCAAAGGGCTTCCTCGGCAAGCTGTTCAGCAGCGGCAAGAACAAGTACTCCGGAGGTGGCGGCAGCTCTTACGGAGGCGGTGGCTACCCCCAAGGCGGTTATCAGCAGCAGCAACAGTATGGCGGCGGCTACGGCGGTCACCCGCCGCCCCAGCAGGGCTACTACAACGGTCCTCCCCAGCAGCAGGGCTATTATCCACCACAGCAGCAGGGAGGCTACTACGGCGGCCCCCAGCAAGGCGGCTACGGTGGTGGCTACCAGCAACGCCCGCAGAAGAGCGGCGGCGGAGGCATGGGCATGATGGGAGGCGCCGCTCTGGGTCTCGGTGCCGGTGTGCTCGGTGGAGCTCTGATCGCCCACGAGATTGACGAGAACCAGGAGGAGGCTTACCAGGACGGCTACAACGACGGCAACGATGGCGGAGACTACGGAGGTGGTGACGACTTTGGAGGTGACTTCTAAAGGGCTTTGGCCTCTAGAGAATGGGAAAACATTACGATCACGACACGATTGCATGACATGAGTTCTTTCATGCTCCGGGCCATGTTTGGGTCAGCCTCTGGCTTTCCAAGACTACACAAGGGTTCTGCAGAGCAACTCAATTAAGTAAATAGATAATTGCATATGAATTTCAGTCTCAATATCATAAGTGTGTAATATGCAATGTGATTGATGTACGAATAAGTTGTCTATGCTATAAGATATGATTCCCAAAATGAAGAGATGAAGCCTCGTGGTTTACTGGTATTCTTCGCACGCTGACATTGGCATCAATCTATCGCTTCCCGCCTTTCTTGCCTCCGTTTCCCTTGCCAGAGTCGCCATTGCTAGAGCCACCATCGTCCTTGTTGGCACTGGAGCCGGCCATGAACGAGGCCATGTCAAAGCTGGACATGGAGCTGCCCCCTCCGGAGCCGCCGCCGCCCATGATGCTGTTCATTGGGTTCTTTTTCTGCTGCTCTTCCCACTCTGCTCGCATTTCGGGATCCACTGTTTGGTGGAAACATGATCAGTGTCAAGTCTTCTAGAAGCAGAGGCAAATCTTGATAGGATGGGGGAAGACGTACTGTTCTCGACCAACTTGGGCATGCCAAAGAAGATGCCCATGCTAGCCAGTCCCATGAGGATCATAGGGTTCTTGAGGATGGTCAAGATGGAGACTGTTACCCGGATTTGATTAGCGAACCCGCATTGCGAACTGCTTTGATTTTCTGCCAATCTCGACGGGCAGGGGGGGGAAACACTTACACTTTCCTCTCTCCTGGAAAAAGACCTTCTTGCCCAAGCAGCGGACGGCAAACGAAGGCCCCGACGAAGAAGCAGCCGCACCGCCGGCGTTGACGACCTCCTCGCCCTTGTTGGCCCACTCGTTGCCGCGGTGCGTCTCCCAGACCCGGACGGCGGGCCTGTGGGCGGGGGTCTCGGGCTCGAGCACGTCGACGCGCAGGGGCGCGAACCCGTACGCCGCGCTGTGCACGTCGGCCAGGTACGAGCCGGGCGTGACGTTGTGGAAGACGAAGGCGTTGGCCACGCTCAGGGGCGCCGCGTGCCGGGGCCGGCCCAGCGCCGTCAGCGTCGCGTGCGTCGACGGCGGGAGGACCTGCGGGTTCGGCAGGTACTGCGATGCGGGCACCGCGAGCGTGAGGGATGTCGTGCTGGTGCTGGTGTCCGCCGAGGAGGCCGAGGCCAGGCTGGCGGGCAGGAGCGCGCCCAGGAGCGCTGGGAGGGTCAGGCGCATGGTTGCTTCTTTTCGGCTTTCTTCCTTTCGTGAGGTGCGTCTGCTCTCTGATGGAGTCTTCGAACTGGCGGAGAGCAATTCGAGGTCGAGGTTGGCGTCGCGAGAGGGTCATAGAAATGTCCACGTCTGGCGTATATCCCGAGGTGGGTAAGGTAGGTAGCTCTACCAAAAAGACTGGATCGGATTGCTGACTGACGTTTTGGTGGCTCGGGGAACTCCACCGACACCGACGCCGACTTGCCTGAAGTAACGCTCCACTTATTACATGTTATACTTCACCATCTATCTATTAAATCATTTCCAACACTCTTTAATGTTCTATCCAACAATACGCTTTGGGATGCAAGTCAGCAGCTTGAAAGATTTATGAATTTCTTTTTGATTCCTACTGTCTTAGAGACTCTATGGCTACGAATGCGGTACTCTTCCAGCACGCTTGAGTCCCGAGGAGGTAAGGTAGGTATAATCTGTACTTTAGGTACTAGCCTGGCGTTCAAGGCTATTATAATCCAACTTGCGTGATGGGAGATCAACAACATGCTCCTGGCGAGATGGACGACGACAACTAGGTCTGGCATTTGTCGGTTCCCAACACCCGCAGCGGTACTTGAAAATGATCACCAAAAAGTTTTCCGACCTCGGGCACCTGCTGATGGGTTGTACAATTCACTTTCCTAGCGGCTTGGGGGGCCTCGAGCACGCCATTCTTTGGCATCTGGCATGTTGTCCAACCCCACTTCCCCATCCGGAGCAACGAACGACGTCTTATACGCCAATGGCACCGAGCTCGCTGCAGATCGGGGTATGTCCATGGGAATTGGGGGAATCTAGGCGTCAAGAACTTATCAGCCCATAGAGGTAAGGGTTCGGAGGAGTACAGTCACCAGTCCCCTTCAGCTTAGAAGAGAGGGGGCAAAAAAGAAAGGGCCGTCGAGCAATTTCTCAAAGTATATTAGTCTGGCCCTGTCCCCTTGTACCTCCTCGTGATGATGTGATCGTGGTTCTCTTGCTCTCTTCGATCTTGCTTGACTTCTGCTCGTCGAAACTCCAAAACAGTTTTCTACCTGTCTAGACATTTCCACCAACGCCTTCCGTGCTTTTCATCCTGAATATCTCACATAGTTGAGAGCTCCAAGGCCACCATGGCGGAAGAACTGAGCAAGAACTTTGAGACGCTTCAGCTTCACGCAGGGTATGCCCCATTCATCTAGATATGAGCGTGAGGAGATTCCCAGGCTCACACTTGAAAGTCAAACACCTGATCCTGCCACCAACTCGAGAGCTGTGCCTATATATGCAACGACGGTTCGTGCTACTTGCCACATGATCACATCGTCGGAAATATACTTATCGAATTCATAGAGTTTCACGTTCAATGACTCGGCACACGGAGCGAGGCTCTTTGGCCTCAAGGAAGCCGGCAACATTTATAGCCGAATCGGCAACGTGAGTAGACCAAGCTCTGCTCAGCAACGAGAGCAATGTCTAACGCGAGCCCACAGCCCACGGTCGCCGTCTTGGAGGAGAGGTTGGCAGCCCTCGAGGGCGGAGCGGCCGCCCTGGCGACTTCGTCCGGCCAGGCGGCGCAGTTCATCGCGCTGACGGCCCTGGCGCACGCCGGCGACAACATCGTCTCGACGACCAACCTGTACGGCGGCACCTACAACCAGCTCAAGGTGCTCCTGCCGCGGCTCGGCATCAAGGTCAAGTTCGTCGAGGGCGACAAGGTCGAGGACCTGGTCGCCGCCATCGACGACCAGACCAAGGCCGTCTACCTCGAGAGCATCGGCAACCCCAGGTACAACATTCCCGACTTCAAGGCCATTGCGGATGCTGTCCACGAGAAGGGAGTTCCCCTGGTGGTGAGTATCTGTGGGCTCTGCCACGACGAGCAGCATAGGCAGGCTAACTCATTCTGGCCAGGTCGACAACACCTTTGGAGCCGGTGGCTATTTCGTCCGGCCCATCGAGCACGGCGCCGACGTCGTCGTCCACTCGGCGACCAAGTGGATCGGCGGCCACGGCACGACCATCGGCGGCGTCATCGTCGACGGCGGCAAGTTCGACTGGGGCCGGCACGCCGCCCGGTTCCCCCAGATGGTCGAGCCCTCGGCGGGCTACCACGGGCTCAAGTTCTGGGAGACCTTCGGCCCCCTGACCTTTATCATGCGGGCCCGCGTCGAGATCATGCGCGACCTGGGCGCCTGCCTCAGCCCGTTCGCGGCGCAGCAGCTGCTGCTGGGCGTCGAGACGCTGAGCCTGCGCGCCGAGCGGCACGCGCAGAACGCCCTGCGGCTGGCGCGCTACCTCGAGGAGAGCGAGTACGTCAGCTGGGTATCGTACCCGGGGCTGACGTACCACCCGAGCCACGGCGTGGCCAAGCGGTACCTGCGGCGCGGGTTCGGCGGCGTGCTGAGCTTCGGCGTCAAGGGCGGCGGCGCGGCCGGCGCCGAGGTGGTCGACGGGTTCAGGCTCATCTCCAACCTGGCCAACGTCGGCGACTCCAAGACGCTCGCCATCCACCCCTGGACCACGACGCACGAGCAGCTGTCCGACGAGGAGAAGATCAGCTCCGGCACCACCGAGGACCTCATCCGGATTTCTGTCGGCACGGAGCACATCGACGACATTATTGCCGATTTCGAGCAGTCGTTCAAGGCGGCTTCCGCTGCGACCAAGGGTGATGATGCTGCGGGCGAAGATGTCCCGGATACGAAGAAGGACGAGGCGCCGGTGGTTATTTGAGATATAGCTGGTGGAATTTATAAGCGAGCCAGAGTGTCTTTTGTTGGAAACAATATATTTTGTCCCAAAAATTATTGTCTGCGAGTTTTCAATCCAGTGACAATAAGAAAAGTCCATGTTGTTGTATTTGCGGTCATAGGATCAGACCGGACAGTCTTTCAAGGCCAATTTGTTTTCGTCATCGAAGTGTCAATTTCTATTATTTAAAACACCTTTTCCATTTTCGGCTCTCCCACACTTACACGGTACGTGTCACTCTCTTCTCGTCGCTATCTGGAGATATTTACATTACTGGACCGGGTTGGTAAGTTCTCAAAAGGTTGGAAATATGCTTAAAGAGTGCCCTGCTGCAACACAAACCTCGCAGCTGCATCTCCAGCATTTAGGATTCATCCTTGTCATCGATGTGGATCAACAAAGAAGGTTTAGTATAGTAGTTTGTATATTCATTTGAGTGCACGATAATCGGCAGTAACCCACCACCGATATACCCATGCTCGAACCGAACCACGTATCGTCCTCGTTCATTAATTTCTAGAATAGAGAGCCGGCCAGCCATCTAGACCCAGACCTTTGCTCAGACGTAGACCCCATGTCATCATAATATGAATCCCAAGTGTCCCCATCCCGCCCCCAGTGGTAGTAAGTAATATATCATGCTGTTTCTGTTATGTTTGTTTGTTTGTTTTTAACGGCCCGCAAGTGGTTGTCAGTTATTTCCAACATGTTTCTCTCCTTTCCCCACTTGATCGCAAAAACCAAACAAGCAAGGCAGATACCAAAAAAAATAAAAGACAGATAAATTCCAACACCCAACATCTCGCTCGTGCCGCGCTCCACTCATCATACCTTCATCGTGGCGACGGTGAGCCTCCTTCTGTCAAAGGTCGACATGAGAGGGCTCCTCTTGGCGTCCAGCGAAGGCCGATACTCGTACGGGCTGAGCGGGATGTCGGTATAGTTGGAATAGGCGCAGCTGACCCCGTCCGTCGCGGCGGCGGAAGCGGACGGCGCGGCGACCCCGACGATCTTGACGTGGGGGACGACGCTTAGGGCAGCTGGGCCTCTTTCATTTGCGAGCCGCCGGCGGGGGCTGAGCCGCTGCCGGCGCGTCGGCGCATGCTGAACCCCCCCTTCATCAGGTCGCAGACAGCGAAGACGGCGGTGCCGGTCCAGGCCAGGAACTGGAGGGCGCCAAAGGCGACGTCGGCACGGGCGGAACCGCACACGCTTCCGCGGCAGAAGAGCAGCTTGCTGATGAAGACGGACAGGGCAATGAAGCCGGCAAAGTAGAAGAGGGCGTTGAGCAACTCGACGGCTACAACGGCGACCGGGTGAACGACTGTGGAATATGCGACTTAGTATACTTGGTATAAGTGGATTGAACGCCATTCTTCGACTTACTCTTTGGCATGGCCCTCGGAGCAATCTCGAGGTAGACGACGGAGAAGATGGTGAACAGAGAGCAGAACAGCAGCCAGTCGATCTGCGAAGGCGAGGCAGTCAGGGTGTCGACATTATACCAGTGGGCAACTAATATCCAGAGTTAGCAAGTCGGGGCCAAGCAGCATATCAATGTTGGACCGTTTTGCATACCGTAGGCAGACAGTCCCAAGACGATGAAGCCAAACAACAGCTGGACGGCCCGCAGACCGAGGATGATGGGAGAAGGCATATTGGATGAGTGCGAGAAAAGCGGTTGGCGATTGGGGAATCGGGAGTCTAGATGCGAAGTCATATAACGAGGCAAAACAGCCACACAAGACGATACCGGTGAAAGACGTTGATGCAGAAAGAAAATTAGAAAGAAACTCTAGTTAGAGAGAACAGAAACGGGAGGGAGGCACCAGGCGTCAAGTATACAATACTTTTACAACGAAAAAGCACGGGAGAGCAGAGCAGAAAAAAGGTTGAGGAGTCCACCTGTCTTATGCGTTCGACGGACATCCGGGGGTCCTCGAATAGAAAGAGCAATCTCACGAGTCACAGGCGCACGCAGGTACAACAGGTACAGCGTCTCTATGGGCGGTTAGTATGCGTCAAAGAGGTGCCGGGATGTCCCCAATCAGGGCGATCGATCACCGTCGTGGATTATGCTGCGATGTGCAGGTCTGAAATCGTCCTGAAACAGGCATGCCCGACCAATGCACGGATGGTAGTCGAGAGGGTTGGAGGCGCCCAGCGTGGGTATCGTTGCCGGTATACCCCTGCCTGGGTAATATAGGCAGGGCGCTTCGAAAGAGAGGGACTGGAGAACAGACGGCGCGGCAAGACGCTTGATTGGGTGCTCGAGGACCTCAACCACTTTGCATTTCCATGTTTTGCCATTTCCGCATAGTGATAAATCATGTGAAGCGTTGGCTGATGATTGCTGATTGTGGCTGATGGGCAGATCCGCTGCCAGTTGTGGTCGTCCATCAGTCTCTCGTAGCAATGCACGCACTTTAGACCTTTATGTTTGTGGCAACCACTTTCCAATTTCCCAAGCCGTTGGCCACTTAAAGACACGTTTTCGCAGCCGTTCATGCGGGTCTGAAGAGGTGAATCAGGACGACCAAAATGGGTAACTGGGCATCCGATGTTTGAAAAGGCCGAAGAAACTGTTTTGCGCTGCTGAGAGTTGGTCGCTCAGGCGAAGGAGGATGGATGGATGGATGGGTGTTGACACGAGGTGACGGTACATGCCAGCTTGTTTCGAGATGCTACCCGTTGTTTCCTGCAAAGACAGACCCTGCGAACGCACAGCTATTTCCCCTAGAGAACTGCTGCTATTCACGCTATTAGTGCAGGGGACGCGACACATAGTAGGAGAACCGGTAGAAAGACGAGTGAATCATTTCCATAGGTACCCGCGGTGATGGTAGAGGCAGATGAGGAGGGAATCTCGAACACAGGACGACGCCAGCTCAAGGTTGAAACAGGCCGACGGTGGAGCCAACAGCTACAGCCAGGAGCCAGAAGCTGACGTTGGGAGGCGACGCAATGACCCAGATTCATCCCACTGGGAGGGATAAATAGCAGAGAATCCCATCTTGACCTCTTCCCTTGGCTTCGAAAAAAGTCTTGGTCGAGTCTGAGAAGTCTTGGAATGAGTATCAGAAACGCTTCGCCAGTTGTCTTGGCTGCCAGAGCAAAAGCTTGAGTGCCATTACGCCCAGAACTTATCGAAACGCGGGTGGGTTCAGCAGACCCATGCTCACCCACGATCGCAACACGGGGAACGGAAGGGGAAAAAAAAGGACGCCAGCCAGGCCCAGGCCCGCGAGTAAAAATACCAGTATTGCTCCAGCTTACGTATTGTTTAAACTGGAGAGGTCCAAACTGGGGAAGATATTGAATGATCACTGCTCAGGGCCCGAACATGAGAGAGAGCACTGGGCAGATTGGTGCTTGGCCCAAAAGACCGTTTAATCAACTACAATGTAGGTTCATAAAGTATATATAAGAGTGAGTACAGCACGCACACATTTCCGTATATTCCACCAAAAGTCGTTCTTCGTGTCTAAGTCATGCTGAATACCTACCTGGGATAAATTCCTCGGCGATATCTGATCATTGAAGTCTCAACGAGCTGTAGGTAGGGCCTGGCAGTCGCCTTGTTTCCGCACTTGTGGATGATAGAGGATTTGAAATGGGAGCAACATCCCTCATTAGATATCTACATTACAGTAGAGACTCAAATACTCCCTGGCACCAACTGTACGTAGCCTCTATTGACGGTGGCCATTGACGTTGTGCCGTAAGGACTCGATGCGCCGGCACAACAAGCTGTTGCAATCCTCCAGAATCTACTTCGAGTATATTATACACGAACCATGATATACTTTGGGTTTGTAGTGGTTCACGGAGCCGCAAAAGCTTTAAGCATATTACCCCATACCCGTGGACCTTGGGAATGGAGACAGACATTGAATCCATTCTGAGATCAAGTCAACGAGTGCACTGTGCCGCAAGGAATTATTCGAGAACTGCATGGCCCTTGCATACATCGAGACCAGGATTCGCCGAGCACTTCTGCAATTCTACTTGACCTGCAGTGGCCGAGGTCGTGCAACGAATGACCTCATTGCTTTCTTAGTTCTACTGCTTACTGCGTTAGAAGGAAGAGTTTTCGTTGTCGTCTCTTATTGTACAAGTATTTACATGCTATTGCTTCAAGTCGTCCAAGGAAGCCTTCTACGTACATTGATTGCATCTTCCCCCGTAAAACCCCCCCCCCCAACTTCCTGTTAGCACTCTTTTAGTGTCGGGCCACATGGATATACAGCGGATCTCGGCTCCAGCTTACGCTTTACTGGATGAGGCCAAGTCGGCCTTGAGTCCAGCTCAGTGCTCCGTCTGCCTCGGCAAGCAGTGGATCAGCAGCTCGTCGATAGGTAGCACCATGACTCTCGATCGTAGACCATTTACATGTGGTTCCTCTCTCCCTTCAATTCAACAGTCGATGTTCACTTCATCCTGTGACTAGCAGATCATCTCGACAAGACATTGCGTCTCCCTCCTTTCTCATCACTGCTGCTACAACAGTGACAATCGAGTCTCCAACATTTTCCAGTCCCCCGACAGTCCGACTCGACCTCTGCTGCTCTTCCGGCGCTTCCAGCTTCATCCATCCCATCTACACACCAGGGACGAGACGCTGAGCCGTCGACATGTCGGGCCCCAACACGGAAGCCAAAGCCTGGCTGGCCAAGACCGCCGCGCCGCCGCCGCCAGGCTCGCCGTACGCTGTCCCTGTCCCCGGCTCCGAGCGCGAAGGCCGCAGCGCCGTCTATCGTCACTGGCGCTTCACAGACAAACCGCTCGTACACACCTATGATCCTTCGGTCCGGACTTTCCATGAGCTCTTCCAAGATACTGTCAGGCGGTTTCCCAACAACAGATGCTTGGGCACCCGTCACTGGCTCCCTGCTACCAAGAGCTGGGATAGCAAGTACACATGGCAAACGTACGCTCAGGTCGAAGAGCGCTCAAAGAACTTTGGCTCTGGTCTCTTGGAGCTTCACAGAAGAGTGGGCGTGACCGCCGACAAGTTTGGCGTTGGACTGTGGTGCCAGAACCGGGCTGAATGGCAAATCACTGGTACGGACCACCTAGAATCGTTGTCTTGCGCGAGGACTGCCACTAAATCATGATTTGCCAGATATTGCTCTCAGCTCACAGTCGCTTTTCACTGTGTCGCTGTACGAGACGCTAGGACCTGAGACGTCCGAGTTCATTGTAAAGCATGCTGAACTTACCTGCATCGTCACCTCGCTCCCACATATTCCGACTTTGCTTGCGGTTGCGGCTCGACTTCCGCAGCTCAAGCTGATCATCTGCACCGACGGCCTCGATGCTGGCGAACCCGAGGGATACTCTAAGCTCGCAGTGCTGAACAACATTGCAAGTCAGCATGGCGTTCAGATCTGGGCGATGGATGGTGTCGAGAAGCTGGGCAAAGAGGTGGCCCATCCCTACCGCCCTCCCCAGCCCCAGGATATCCTGACCATCAACTACACTTCTGGCACGACTGGTGACCCCAAAGGTGTCGTTTTGACGCATGGAAACTGCGTAGCAGCTGTGACGAGCAGTCGTATGTCCGGTAACATGGGTCACAAGGACTCCTCCATGTCCTATCTTCCCCTGGCACATATCTACGGCCGTGTCTGTGATCAGACTGCCCTTGCAGAAGGTGCTGCTCTCGGTTTCTTTCACGGAAACGTCCTCGAGCTCGTGGATGATCTCAAGGTCCTGAAGCCCTCGGGTTTCATTTCAGTTCCCCGGCTCTACAACAAGTTTGCCATGGGTATCAAGGCTCAAACTATTGAGGCTGAAGGCTTCAAGGGTGCTCTCTCGCGCAGAGTCGTCGAGACCAAGAAGGCCAGCATGAAGCTGCCTCCTGGCAAAGCCAACAACACACACCTGCTGTATGACCGCATCTGGACGCCCAAGGTCCTTGCTGCCGTCGGTCTCGAACGATGCCACTCTATGGTCAGCGGAAGTGCTCCCCTGGACCCATCTGTTCACGAGTTTCTCAGGGCCGCTTTTGGCAACTACATCACTCAAGGTTATGGCTTGACCGAATCTTATGCCGTGGCTTCGTACCAGCTGAGGGGTGATTTCTCGACTGGCAACATTGGCCCCCCAGCTCCTGGAACTGAGATTTGTTTGGAGTCACTGCCTGATTTGGACTACCTGGCCACGGATAAGCCTTATCCTCGCGGAGAGCTTCTCCTTCGAGGCCCAACCATCTTCAGGGAGTACTTCAAGAACCCCGAGGAGACACAGAAGGCTCTGGAATCGGATGGCTGGTTCCACACTGGTGATGTCGCCGAGATTGACGAGATGGGCCGCATCAAGATCATTGACCGCAAGAAGAACGTTCTCAAGCTTGCGCAGGGAGAATACGTCTCGCCTGAGCGCCTCGAGAACGTCTACATGGGCAACTCAAACCTCATGACTATGGCGTTCGTCCACGGAGACGGTACGCAATCACACCTCGTCGGTATCTTTGGTGTCGACCCAGCTGCCTTTGGGCCATTTGCCAGCAAGGTCTTGAAGAAGACGGTGGCTGCGGATGACCTCGAGGCAATCAAGGTTGCCGCCAAAGACCCGCGTGTGGTCAAGGCGTTCATCAAGCACCTCGATGATATTGGCAAGAAGAACAAGTTCAACGGTTACGAGCGGGTCAAGAATGCCGTGCTCGAAATTGAGCCATTCACTATTGCAAACGAGCTCCTGACACATACGTAAGTTTGATCCAGAAGACAAGCATATATTCAACGATGAAGTATTCGACTAACTTTTCATAACAGGCTCAAGCTGAAGAGAGCACAAGCGGCGAAGAAGTACCGACCAGAAATCGATCGCATGTACGTGGAGGTCAACGCGGAAAACCCTATCAAGGCCAACCTATAGTCATCATCACGAGCTTGGACGCAGACAAAAGCGAAATGGATATTTTGTTATATACCGAAACATCCGGTTCCAATATGTAAATAAGCCTTCACTTAGAGACACATGCTGCAATCGGCAGAAGTGCTTATACCGCGCAGAATTAATATCGACTTTGGTACAGCAATGTCATCATGAAATATGCAGACAAGGATGGTCAGCCCAACACCAGCTGACATGCTTGTGTAGATGGCGAGTGGTCCTATTCTGTAAATGTCACCAAAGGTCGACCTTATGGATCAGAGCTCGCAATCTGATAATTGGCAGGAATTCGCCAGTCAAGCTGTTTGTATGCCAACAAGTCCGTGCTGGTTTTAGCATATAAGAAATATAATACGTCTTATTAATAAAATAATTAAATAAAACCAAGGTATAAGAATTTATAAGCTTGTGGCTGCTAAGAAAACAACGTATTAACTTAAAAGCACGAATATATTTTAATATATAATTATTTAATAATTAAATTAAAATATATATATAAATTTATTAAAAAAAAAACTAGGCAATGGCTAAGCGTGTATACTTTATATTATTATTTATTAAAAATTAATAAATATTTATTTAAAAAAATATTTATAAATAAATTTATAATATTATTATATTAAATTTAATGTTTAATTTAATTATAAAGACTTTTTAAATAAAAAATTATATTAAACTTTTAAACGCTTTAATATTAATGGTTTTAGCAAATTACGCGCTTAATTATTTACCGGTGGGCACCTTTAACTAACGTCACTTTTTTCTAACAATGGCACAACACAAGCCCATCGACTTAACACTCGATGACAACAACGAGGATGATTTAATAATATATAATTCAAACATTAAATCGGCATCCTTGTTGTTGCCTCCGGCGCAGGCGCAATGGCAACAACTTCAGCCACCACCACAGCTGCTCGGACCTCCCCGAGCTCCAGCTCAAGCTCCAGCTCCAGCTCCAGCTCCAGCTCCAGCTCCAGACGCGCGCCGGACAGCTGCAGATCGCGCTGGCGATGGCACGCAGCTTAATGGTATCACGGAGCCTCCATCAAAGCGCCAGAGGACCGACTCGGCAAGCCTACCGGACCTTGATCCAGACCTCGTCAACGCGTACTGCGAATACAGTCTCTTTCCTGTGATCGAGGGCGCCTTTGAGCGTCGGGCGCCAGGCCTCCGCCAACCCCAAAAAGATCACCTTTTTTTGATGGTCCTGAATCAAGTCACGGGCATCGATTTCGAGAATGAGTGCGTGCGGACCAACTACCAGCCTTCCAAGGCCTACGAGGCCAATCTACACGCGAGAATCGCACGCCTGGTGGAACGAGTACTCAAGGACCACCCGGTACGTGACTGCCCAATGTCCATGCCACGTCTTCTTTTGCATCCGCTCACAAATGTTTCTTAGCCCATAGTGACAGCAAGTCCCCCGCCACGACAAGGACGCGCTCAGCAGGCAGTTATACCCTCGATCGAAGACAGGCTGGGCAGGTACGCGCCTGCCGAGTTGAACGGTTATCACGATTTCGAACAAGAACTAGACGAAGAGTACCCGGTGCAAAGTTCCAGAAGAAACAAGAACAACACAAAAATTGGCCAGAGGCTACAGAGAACCCAAGTCCACCACCCCAGGGCAGCCTCACCGGTCAGTCCTCAGCGCCTCCGGGCGAGGGTCAAGGCAAAACAGTGGCAGTCTGGCAGGATTGTGGACGAAGACAAGCGCGGTGCTCTGAAACCTGGAAACAAGTGGTTCGGTCTGTCTGAGCGACCGTACCTGCCACGGGACGAACGTGATGACGTCTTGAAACACTCTTACCTAATGCGGCTCGAAGACGACGAGTTACTGCAGCCCTCCACGATACACGTCGATTTCAGCCAAGAAGAGTGCCAGTTCCTCCAGGGTGTTGCGAGAAAGCTGTATGGGTCCAAGAGCTATGGGCAGAGGAGCACCATGGAAGACTTGAGGCATCTACTCAAGAGAGCTAAAAGGGCAGGATTATATTCCGAGTTCTTGACGGCCAAGGAGGAGCAGTACGCATCGTTCGACATGGGCAGTCCGCCGACAACTTTGTTATCCAGGAACGTACGCGATATCCATAACTTTGCCAGCGATATTTGCAAGCGCAAGCTTCGGCCGGAACCAGCTCAAGTATTCACCATTGCTCGCGATGATCTGAGCAGTCGCGTGTCTCGAATCAACCGGGCACCTTCCCTGTTGCTTGCCCGCGAGATACTCGGCAATCGTCCACCCGTGTCTACACGGAGGTACGAGAGTTTCAACACCTCATTTAAAACCAATCACGAGGACGCCCTAGAGCCGCAGATAGAATGGACCAACTGCGCTGGCGACATCATGGCTTTGAGCTGGGTTTCGGATACACAATTCGTCTGCGGAACGACGACGCACTCGGACTCTCATAACCAGCAATATAACAAGCCTGGCAATCTGCTGCTCGGTTCGTCCAGTCAGAAAACACTACGAGCCTACCCAGATCATCGAATCCCCCGCCCCGTAGTGCTCAATGGCGACAATGCTCTTGATGCCATGGTGGAAAGTCAAGATCCGTGGCTGTTCAGCTCAGTCGTGGACTCGGACTTTGACCCGGTCCGCAAGCTTGCCTTTACAGCTAGCTTTGACGGAACGGTCAAGATCTGGCGGGTCGACGACAATGCCATGGCATGCGTGGGGACGTGGGAGCACGGAGGCCGGGTCAACTTCGTGTTGGCCTCGAATCATCGCCATGGATTAGTGGCAACCGCTGCTGATGTGGCCACTGGTGCTGTCCGCGTCTACCACACGGAAACCATCCAGTCAAACCAAGCTTTTGACTCGTACTCGTGCACAAAGGTTGACGGTGATCACTACGTGCCATCGGACAAGTGGGCTTATTTTCCAGCAGCAATCCGCTGGGGTCTGGCTCCTGTCTGTCAACATCTCTTGCTGGTCGGCTACTCTCCCCGCAGTTTGACCGGCCATGACCTGGACATCCCTCGAGACAAGCTGAGCACCGGTGAGCTCTGTCTCTGGGATACCCTGCAAAGAAGGCACATCAAGGTGAACAGCCTGGTCACGCAGAACGTTTTTGAGGTGACTTGGCACCCATTTCGGAATGCCTTTGCCGTGGCAACGTCCGAGGCCTTGTCCATCGAGAGAAACGACCACAACGTCAATACACAGATCCGCATCTTTGAGATGAACGTTGATGGCCAGTATGGAGCGATCAAGACGCTGGACTGCACAGCCGTTGACATCAACGAGCTGGTCATTCGACCTAATAGTGTTGCGTTCTCGTACATTGCAGCAGGATGCACAGATGGCAACTGCTACGTCTGGGACACGGCCGGCAGCGATCTGCCCATATGCGTTTTACGTCACGGCGAACCTGTGGAAGAGCTTCTAGGCGAAAAGGAACTGGAAGACGTCGGAGTCAAATTTGTCTCTTGGGGCACGACTGCGGATCGACTTTACACCGGATCATCAGATGGCGTCGTAAAAGTCTGGAATATTCGTCACGGCAAAGCAGTACACTTGCGAGATCTCATCGAAGTCCCAGGACCCATCACAGCCGGCTCGTTCTCGCCCGACCATTCAAAGCTCGCCATAGGCGATGGAAGTGGTAGAGTGTACCTGCTCGGCCTGGAGGACGACGAGGAAGGCGAGCAGACGATTCAGAACGGATCCGATCTCGTACGAATGCAGCTGGGAGGTCAACAGCGGGCGATACGCCGTCCTAGACCCTTTATACCCCACCCCGAAGTGCCTCCTCCGAACCGAGGACGGAGTGCTGCAGGGTCCGACCTGACCCTAGGGCGACAGAGAGCAGGGGAATATTTGCAGCGCGGGGAGATCGTCTTGCACCCGCACCCTTGCATTGGCGCCATCAAGGGTCCCAGGTACTCGGATACTGGGCTCTTCCGGGCAGAAGCTCATCTCGACGAGGATGTCAGCAAGCCGTTATTGGCCATGTTTGAAAGGCACCAGCAAGAACCCCCGAGGCTCTACGTATCGCCAACCAGGATGCCGCGTGTTCGGGCAATCGAGGGCTATGGAAATGAGACTGCCAACATGCTCCGGTACCAAAATACCTGGACTGAGCTCTCTAGTGGTCGAAACATGGACGAGCTGACGCGGGCACAATTGGAGGCCGAGGGTATTGACTGTGACTCTGACTACGATTATGAATACGAGTCTGGCCGAGAAGACGAGGATGAGGATGCGGATGCCGCATGAAGATGATGCATGGATATGGGGATCTTGATTAGGACATCAAATTGGCATGTATCATTTACCTCAGCAATGGCATGTCCTCGTCCACGATACAGACTCAGTTTGAGAATGTGTATATAATTGCACGTAAAGCCTTTGACTTGTGCCTGCCTGTCCCGAACATCATTGGTGTTGCTCGTGATGCTACGAAGACTGCCCACCTACCTCCCGAACTTTGCGAGTAGTGGTGTGATTATACTCGGCTGTCTCCCAAGTCTAGACAGGCTCGACAGGCAACAAGATACCTAGACTGCGCTCTAGTGGTAAACCTCTGAAATGGCTCAAACCGGGAGCTATAATGGTAGGTGCATACGAAGTGCGAGATACCACCATAGCGGTCAAGGGGACTCACTCGGTAGCCCTTCTTGGTCTCTAGAAGAAGAATAAATCACTCAGGAAGAGACGGGTATACTAGGGGAATAGTCTCGGCAGACGAGTCGTAGTGAGTACTATGCACATGCACATGCAACATGGACCCTTCTCGCCTTTGAAGCGCTGATGGACATGTACGGAGTATGCCCGGTGAAAAGGGCCGTTCTGGTTTCCCCTATCACTGCACGACACGGGCCAGTCAGATATACACGGGACTTCTTGGCTTTGCTGTCATGTCTGGTTCTTATGTACCAGAGCTCCACGTTTGTGCACGACGATGTCACGATGATCCAATGGACGAGAGTGAGCACGGCTTCATATGTCGTCGTGGGGTATATCCCTTTATTCTCTGCTCTCCATGTATTTCCCTCTTTCGTCTTGGCAAGCTTGGGGGTGGAGAGCGGGGGGCCAGAAGTCGACGAACGGGATGCCTTTCCTCGTCGTCTCCCCGGTTTGTAGCTTGATAGCGGTTTTTTTATTGCGCCACTGGCCTTTACCTTTCGGACCGAAAGCGATGGAGAAGGCACGGGCAGAACGCGCGAGAAGAGGAAAAGACGGAGATGCGGCCTGGGCAAATCCGGACGAGTTAGAAAGAAGAGAGTGGACGTGGTCCGGGATGAAGTAGCGTCGGCAGGAATCACAGGATACTGGATTTGCAGGATACAGGCTGACAGGATACAGGATTATGTACAAGAAAGTGGGATAGGTATGCCAAGAAGCACTCGAGTGCCTCTTCCCTCGGGTACGTACTGCGTTATAAGCGGATTGGGTTGTAAACTTGTGGGAACTTCGCTTCGGGTGGTTTTTTCCACTACTGCGCGGAAGGGTTCTAGAAAATTAGTGTAGGGCAAGTAAGAGAGAGAAAAACGGGCGCTGGATCAGGCTTGGCAACAACTTGGATCATGGATGAGCAGAGAAGGTTTGGTAATTCGGAGGCTGGCTTGACTCGTGAATTCCCTTGTGGGCCGGACAGTTTCGCGTAGATGCTAGATGGGGTAAACCCATCGTTGATGAGCGTTTTCCAATATCCCAAGTTGCTGACCTTGAGCACGATGGTGACCATGAATCTAGAGAAGCAAGACCAAGAGACCGAGTTATGATCCGAGTGTCTGGGCAAGTCGACGTCACAAAAGTAATGAGCCTAGACTCCGGCCTCGTTTCGAGGTTTTGCTCTGCTAGAGAAGGAACAAGACGGGCATCTCCATGGTTCACATGTGTATATAGTATGGAAGTGGCCATATAACGGTTAAATCGCAAAGCACAGAACCATGGGAGGATCGAGTCGGCAAAGCTTCTAGTATATCCATACAACCTCAAGTGCCGGGACGCTGTTGTTTGGAGCCGTTTGGCATTGAATCATGCTGACCGCAAGTATGACAGCAAGTTCACGGCCGTTGCGAGTCGCATGTTGGCCCTTACTACCAGCTACCCACGAGTAATACGATGTACATAAGCAGGTGAAGCAAGAGCAAGAGCCTAGCAACGGTACGGGACATTCATCCCACGCGGGTTGACGCGGGGCACCAGATTCTGCCCAGCTTCTGCCCAGTCTTGGCGGTAACCAGGTTACACATCTCCACGATTTTCAACGACCAGGCCAACGACATCCAGAAAGCATAGGGCGCTTCTCGGCCGCCCGCCAGTCATCATCGTCGATGTCGTTGCCCTGGCTCCGGGGGCTGAGTACTGAGAACCGTAGGTAAGGATGGATGGACTGCTATGAGGTCTTTCTCGATGCGGTAAGAGGTCATGCTTACCATCCACGTATCACACCATCCAATTCGATTCAGTTCAGTCCAATCAATCAAAATCCCTCAGGTATTGCTCTCTTGTCCAAGTTTTCTTCTGGTTGTTGCAGGTAATTGCCACTACCCAGGTCATTCAGCCATGTAGTATGAAGATTTTCATTTGGCAGGGCCCTCAAATCAGGTGGTGATCAATATTCCTTGGTGCTTACTATGTACCTACCGGTTGATTACTGTGACGTCGATATAATATGGCGGCGTGCACAGGCGCAAAGACGTTGGCAGCAAACCAACGACGTGACATGGCTCACCGAATCCTCAGAGAAGAAAGACAAAGAGAAAGCTCGTGTAACACACAAACTGTTTGCTTCCCCTGCCCCCAATTCTTTCTGACTCTACTAGACGTGATACTCTGTAGTAGCACACAGATCAGCGCGAATCTAGTGTTTTTTCTCTTCGGGACACTACGGATGATGTCCATAGAAGAATCTGGTAGCTCTGGCCCATCTGGGTAGGGTCTTCTCAAAAAGGTCACGTAACATGTTCTGCATGAGACAGAGCGATCCGCGGTCATTCTTGCTACATGCGTGGTTGCTACTGTAGTCCTGCCCAGTAGTGCAGCAAATAGGAAGGATGAGAAATATCAGAAAATTTACCACTTGGGGAAAATCCCGCTGCCATCAATCGCTCGCGAACGGCGGGTCATCCACATATTATTTAGTGTAGTGTACGGAGTATGTAGATGGAATGTGTAGGTAGTGTACACTACCAAGTTGCTGCACTAAAATCTTTCTACACTAGGCGATCGGACATGCATATTCCCAATATGCAGGTCGAATATCCACTCTCGGTTTCCTTTCGTCCTCGTCCGTCTACTGTCTCTCTCTCAATCCTTCCTGTCCCTGTCCCATCATGGCGGGCATGGCATGCCGCCCGCGGGCGAGCCGGGACAAGGGCCGCCCGCCTGTGCCCGTGATTTGCATGCAGCAAGCAGCACGTTGTATGAAGTCGGTAATAACTTGTCGAATCTGTACAAAGTCGGTGGGCCAGGCTCAAATTGAGAATAAAACGGGAATTCCTGCTGGTTTATGTAAAGTACAAAAGGGCGAGTAGCGTCCAGACTCCACCATAGCTCTCCACTCATAGATGTTCTTTTTGTCAATTTCCCATGGACTAGCAGCAGGAAGAACAAAGAGGGCCCCAGACTTTTATTACAATAGTTCCGCTCCTATGCAGGTGTTTATGAACCCTGTTTACCGCAGGCCGTAGCGCCGTGGGTTGTGGGTTTTGTCCCGGGTACATGGCGAATGTATCCCCGTATGCGAAGGCCCATAAGAGACACCACAAGTATCGCGGTACTTGCCCACGCCAACTGTGTGGAGCTCGCTGAGAAGTCGACAGTGCGCCAGGACTGGGGACTACAGTGTTTGCTTTTCTACTGTGCTCCGGCTGTCTGTACTGTCCTGTCCTGTGGAGTTCTGCTCTGGTTTGGGGGGCCAACGAGAGAAATCCTTACCACCGCATACCCTGACTTGGAGGAGCTGACTGGCACGCACGCTACAAGTCCGCACGCACGGAAACGGTGAGGCAGGCTACGACCAACAAGACCCGACACAGAGCGAGAGAGATCTGGGCTAAAAGGACGGCGAGAACTCGGCATTCTCGGTGCCGGCCACAGCGCTTGGTTCACAGCTCACAGCCGTTCACGTCTCCGCTGCAATTGGGCGGTATGACCGATTTCAAGTCTGCCTTGTCGGATCCTCCCGCCGGCTTCTATCGTGACCTCTCCGAATGCTATACCGCATCACAAGCCAAGCACTGCCCTCTCTCTCCATCGTTGATTTCCCATGGGCCTTTGGCTCCGTCCAGAGCAGGGTGGCTGACGGACGGACTGTTCCCTCGACTATCAGAGCTCTGAACACTAAATCGTCTCCGTGGTGGTTAGGTGATGGGCATTGTTCCGCAGTTCTGACGGTCACATGACTTGGTACAGCGCACAGGATATAGTCGACATCTATACAATCTGGCTAATAGACGTTGTGTTAATACAATACCGATGAACACAAGACCGTGAATATCGACGAATATCGACAAACAGTATCTTATGATTTGCCTAGTTCTTTAGAATACCACCCTGATGTAGTCGTGGCTTATTCGCATGCACACCTTTGACTTGCAGGTTTGAAAAGTGTTACGTTTCCAACATGACCTGTTGCAGTCATGACGGATATTCAGACATGGCTAGCAATCACTACGTAAATTCCATCACATCAATCATTCAGGTTTGTTATCTTTGCCATGCACGAAAAAGGGTCATGTCCCCTCCATCTACAGGGACTATTGAACCATGTGGCGCTGAGTCTGGACAATAGTATAGAGTAGTAGTCATCGACTTTATTACTTTTAGAACAAGACAACTGAATTAGGGGTATCATCATGCGACTCCAGACTTTGGGGACCCTTTTCTGCCCAAACGGGCCATCTCCACCTGCCTCGTCCCCCAGGCTTATGTAAATACAGACAAGGCTTATACGCATCTGCTTCCCACTACCCCGGAACGACCCACCCCCTTTTCTGGAGTAGGTAGCGTAGTGTACTCTACAACACTTCACCGCAACCTCGCCTCGCCTCTACCGCCGCGTCTTCTCTCGCTTCTCTTCACAGTTGGGGTCTCGCCCGTGGGACTGCCCATGCGATGGAGTCGGTCCACGTGCGCGTCCCCCGACGGCCCAGGTGCTCGCTGCCCGGGTACGAAGTTGGAACATCGCTGGCCGTGCGTCCCGCCATAGCACGACTGCCACTACTGGCTCGGCGGCATCGGGAAAGTGAATCCAGGCGGGAACATTGGCATACCGTTGTTTCCTGTCGGGATGCCGTAAGGAAAGTCTGGGACCATGGGCTGCTGGTTGTTGCCGTTGTTGTTTCCGAAATCTCTGCTGTTGTGATGCTCATCTCGGCGATGGTGGCTGTTGTCCTTGTTTCGCTTCCATCTTCCCATGTTCGAGTCATCATCATCGCCTCTGCTGGACTTGGGGCCGTGTTTGCCGCCTCTGTCCGTCTGCATCCGCCTACTTATGGCCTTGGATGAGACGCCAGCGCCGATCTCGATGTCCGGCTCCTCGACGACCATTCCCGCCTCAATCGGCCGCCCACCGCTGCCTCCCCACTCGGCAGACAGCATCCACTTTCGGTCCGCCTCGGTAAGCTTGTTGATCGGGATGACGCTGATGCCGCTCGAGTAGTCACTACAATCTCGAGGACCAAACCCAACACCCCATCGTGTCTGCAGCAATGACAATAGTTAGCGTCGGCAACATCTTGGCTCATACATATATCTTGACATACCCTATACTGGCTGTTTTCCATAGCTTCCTTGGCGGCAACAGCATCCTTTCGAGTGAGCATCTTGACGAATGCATGTCTCTTGTCCTTGTTCACAATACAAGTCTGTACCTGTCCGCTCCGGCTGAACATGCTTCGCAACTCGGCTTCAGAACAACTGAGACAAGGTTAGCTTGGGTCATCAACTAATATATTTGGGTATGGCTTGGAACTTACGTAACGCCTCCGACGAACAAAGTCCGACTCAGAACTGCACTCTTGTTAGATGACGGGCAAAATCATGGACCGTACCAAATGAGCTTACCTTTGATGTGGCCGGGCGGAAGAGTGCGATCGAACTCTACCCATTTCTGGCCCGGTTGAGGTTGATCGAATCGATTGGGTGATCGGCTGCGGCCTCTACGTCCGGGCGGGCTTCGCTGGCGGTAATCTCCGCCCCAGCCAGAACGATCATCTCGGCCATGGGCGGGAGAGTCACGGCCGTAGCGTTCGTTGCGGCCTCGTGGAGAGTCTCGGGAGCCCCAGTGGCGTGCCGGCGATCTTGAGCGCGACCTGTTCTGATACCTGTTGGGGGATCTACCACCAAAGTTGCGGTTCTGCGAAGCATCTGGCCGCTGCTGATCGTGACCCCAGGCATTACTATATGGAAGCGGTCCGGCTGGCACGGCTGGAACGGGAGCCGACTGAGTTACTGGGTTATTACTCTGGAAAGCCGCCAACAAGGCGGGTATGTTCTCTGGCGGTATTCCTTGCTGAGCCAGAAGTTGGATCAGCTGGACCTGCTGGGCTGCCGCCGGGTCTACTCCAGGCACTTGCGGGGGCATAGCTGGCATAGCCGGCATACCAGGGAATCCAGCGGGCTGGCTACTAGCAGTCACAGGGAACGCAGGAACATGTCCTGGGGCAGGACCCGATGGAGGATACGCAAATGGCATCGCCGCATTCACAGGTGGCGGGGGAGCAGTCGAGAACGGAAAGGCTGGCTGGCTCTGAGTTACAGGCAGAGGCGGAGGCTGCTGCGGTGCGAGAGCACCATTCTGCTGAGCTGATGTGCTTCGCTGGACATAGAACGAGTCCGAAGCAGGAGTGAGAGCCGGAACAGTGCTATTGCTCGGAGCAACACTAATGTTCTGCTGTGCTATCTTCTTCAGTGCCTCCATGATGTCGCTCGGAGCACCTGCGGCAGCCGGCTTGTCACTACTAGAAACATTAAAGCCGGGAAGACCGGGGAGTCCCGGGCCCGGAGGTGGACTACCGACCGGGGTTGTAGACTCATCTGTTAGAGAAAAGCCGTGTTAGAATGTTCGTGTTGGTGATGATCCGAGGAGTATTGATGACCTACTTTTGAGAGCACTCAGCTTTTGCTTGAAGGACTCGATGAGTGATGCCGGGAAAGTTTGACCCTTTTCCCAAATGTCGACAAGTTTCTTAATTTTCTCCTACAAATTTGTCACACAGTAAGTAAATGTGCACCGTGGTTGTTGTCTAGGCAAAGAAGTGGCGCTGCCAGTAACTTGGAGGTGTGTCATATACGGCTCCCAGTATGCGTCCATAATAGACCCTCATGGGTCTGCCGCATATGCCTCGTTGCCAGTACACCGAAAGCGCGAGAATGTATCAAATATGTAATATAGCGTACCTTTTGGTCTTCAGGGGCAGATTGAAGAATGTCATTCATCAATACGGGGATCAACTCGGTTACTCTATGCACACCGGCAGCGAATGTACCGTCAGGGGCCGAGCTATTGATGGCCTGGTTCTGCTGCTTGGCTTGATCTATCCATCGGCGAGTCACAGAGTCTACGACGTAGAGGACACCCAGTTTGTGAGTGCCCGGGGTTTTCTTGAAGTGAGTAAAGATCTTCTGGATGAGGACGGATTCTGACTATTGGCGGCGGGGGCTAAGTCAGCAAGAACATGGACGCGAGTGGATGGTGTGAGATAGCGAGGGCTGGTCGCAGAGGGTCTTACCTGGACGTTGTTGACGCATAGCGCTGTGATGTTCTTGATCTGTGAGCCAGAGACACCCGGGGGCTTATTACCGAGCATGACATTGAGGCCAGACTCGAGGTCTGCTACTGGCGACGACATATTGCCTGCAATCAAAGGTCCTTTCTGGTATTTGTACGGTGTACGGTGTAGCGGAGGCGGAAGCTAGCAATTCTATATTACCAGCAGACACTTCCTGTTGATGATATGTCTCCAGCCAGCGATGATATCACACGGGACTTCGAGCCACTGTATCTACAGCCCAGCGGGAGGCGATCTAGGGGTTGGGTGGCCAACAGCGAGCGTTGCACTTCGCGCACTTGATCGCAGTCACAGGTTTACAGTCTAGCCTCGAGGGTCTGAAATCTATGCCTTGGGCCTTCTGGCGGGTTGCGTTGCGAATGAAGAAAGTATACGTCCGTTGATGGAAATTGATCAAAACTCCGGAAAAATCAATGTAGACAGTAAACCACGACTCCTCAGTGATGGCGGCGTGGAGGAGTGTGGTGCGCCTTCTTGGAGTTGCGTCCGTTGGTGTGAGGGGAAATTGGTGGTCTTCCTTCCACGATTATGAATGGGAAGCGTCCCGCTCGGCGGGCAGCCTCCAGGATTTGGATGTCAACGTATGGCAGATGTTGAGAGCGCTGACTGCGTAATGTCAGAGCTGAGTGTCTCTAGCGATGCCGATGCTACAGCTGTTGATGCAGAAGATGTCTGGTGAGAATATTGGCGGAATGCGACGGTGGCGTGACGTCGGCGTTGATGCGCTGGAAAGTTGGAAGGAGAAGACTGGGAGGTGCAGGATAGTGCTGGAAAGGTTTTTGGGCTGCGACAGTTTCCTGCACTGACTGGATTTGCCTAGATAAGGTACTTACTTAATCTCGGCGGCAGCCACGGGACGAGGTTGCACTGGAGGGTCGCTGTTGCTGAGCATTTGGCAGCTGGCGCGGGGTGTTGATAGGTGGGTCGGCGCACCTTCAAATAGCTTGTCAATGGCAGGTGCACGGAAGGAGAGGGAAAAAATTTCAGAGTGGTGGGGGGAGTTGGGACCGCCAGACCTCCAGAGGCGGGACTGGCTCGACTGGTACAATGGGACTCAAGTTTGGAGATCCAATTTACAAAGTGCACTTCGGACAAATATACGGCACAACACGAGATAATCACAAACAGCACCTTCTTGACTGGTAAGAGCTGCCCGCGTGCCGTTCAAGCCTTAGTAAACCCAGCACCGTGATTACTCGGAATTCACTATGGTGCAATCTGTTTTGCTCGCCTTGATGAAAACCACAATGCCCCGTGTTCCTTCAGCCAAGATCGCAACCACATGCTCCAAAATATCAATCGTTTCCACCAACAATATAAAGTAGGAGCTGGCTTTCAGAATGTGCCGATCCAGTGTTTCATCATTGTACTCCGTAAGCTGGCAGTGTGATAGAGCACTGCATGCGGCATGACCACGTATCTCAGGACCCAGTCTTGGTGATGAGCAAGGCAATCAATATCCCTCCACTCCAAAGTTTGTGATTTCGTCAACATAATCAACACCCACGAAACCAAATATTTATAGACTCCAAACATCACTGCTATCATTCATGATTGATATCCGGGTAGGCTGGTCGAGGTCCGGGCAGTATACAGATGTTAGACATGTTTCGGTCGACCGGCTCCCCGGACATGGTTTACCGCGGTTCTCTCCTACGCGCCTGACACACTTGCGCTGTGGATGCTAAAATCATCGTCGTCTCCTGGTAATAACCTCGGGCTTTGAATATGATCCGACGAGAGGACTGCCCTTCATGCGTTGCATTCATTGAACCAATGCTCGCGATCGCCTTGCCAAGTATATGATGTTCATTCTGAGGAACTCCATATTCCCGAATGGCATCACACGTGCTTGGCCTTATCACAGGCGCGGCGAGACGCTTGGCTGCGTACCTTGTAATGGCGCTGCAGCATACCAAGCATCGATGCCCTGAAGAGCTGATAGTAAACGCTGCAAAGGTTTGACGTCAGCCAGCCTTTCTGCCGGATACAAAACGGCCACTACGGCACCTGAAGCTCACAGCAAGCACAGCTCGTGGCCCAGGTTTGCGCCAGCCAGATCGGCCATTCGGTCCACCAGTGGGGAAGCATCTGTAAGCTGGAGCACCGGCGGGTCCCAACGACGAGCTCTTGTTGGCTCCTGGCCAATCCATTGAGCCAGCCTATGCCCGAACAGTAGCTTGCCAGGAATGAACATTTTTCTCCCGTCATTAAGTTAAACCCGACCCAGTTCCGACCAACGTTTGAGGTATTTCCCAGTGAAAACTGTCGTCGGCCTTTGTTGATCCCTTCATATTCTCTTCTCCAGAATCCAATTGCAGTCAAGTTTCCATTTCCTCTCTGTCCCATATCACATATACACAATGGCATCAGCATTGCGACCTGCTATGAGAGCTTCTGCTCTGAAGGCTCCCGCCTTCGCTGCCCGTAACACGGCCTTCACAGCTGCGCGATGCTACTCCGCGAAGACCCAGGTATGATGAGCTTGCTCCCGCTGCCCCCGGATGGATTGGCCATCCCCGAACCCAGACTGACTTGTCTTCCTTCTTGCAGACCCTGAAGGAGCGCTTCGCCGAGCTGCTGCCCGAGAAGATTGAGGAGATCAAGACCCTCCGCAAGTAAGCCGCCACACTTCTTCCCGCCCGCTCAAAAATCTAGGACGTGTCAATATCTTACAATCACACAGGGAGCACGGCTCCAAGGTCATCGACAAGGTCACTCTCGACCAGGTCTACGGTGGTGCCCGTGGTATCAAGAGCTTGGTCTGGGAGGGTTCCGTGCTCGACTCCGAGGAGGGTATCCGCTTCCGTGGCAAGACGATTCCCGAGTGCCAGGATGTCCTCCCCAAGGCTCCCGGTGGCAAGGAGCCTCTGCCCGAAGGTCTCTTCTGGCTTCTCCTGACCGGCGAGGTCCCCTCCGAGCAGCAGGTCCGCGACCTGTCCGCCGAGTGGGCCGCCCGCTCCGACATCCCCAAGTTCGTTGAGGAGCTCATCGACCGCTGCCCCAGCGACCTCCACCCCATGGCTCAGTTCTCCCTGGCCGTTACCGCCCTCGAGCACACCTCTTCCTTCGCCAAGGCCTACGCCAAGGGCATGAACAAGAAGGACTACTGGGGCTACACCTTTGAGGACTCCATGGACCTCATTGCCAAGCTCCCCAACATTGCTTCCCGCATCTACCAGAACGTCTTCAAGGGCGGCAAGGTTGCCCCCATCCAGAAGGACAAGGACTACTCGTTCAACTTTGCCAACCAGCTCGGCTTTGGTGAGAACAAGGACTTCATCGAGCTCATGCGTCTCTACCTGACCATCCACACCGACCACGAGGGTGGCAACGTCAGCGCCCACACCACCCACCTGGTTGGTAGCGCTCTCAGCTCTCCCTTCCTGTCTCTGGCCGCCGGTCTCAACGGTCTGGCCGGTCCCCTCCACGGTCTCGCCAACCAGGAGGTCCTCAACTGGCTCACCGAGATGAAGAAGGCCGTTGGTGACGACCTGAGCGACAAGGCCATCACCGACTACCTCTGGTCCACCCTGAACTCGGGCCGTGTCGTTCCCGGTTACGGCCACGCCGTCCTCCGCAAGACCGACCCCCGCTACATGGCCCAGCGCACCTTCGCCCAGGAGAAGATGCCCAACGACCCCATGTTCCAGCTGGTCAGCCAGGTCTACAAGATCGCCCCCAAGGTCCTTACCGAGCACGGCAAGACCAAGAACCCCTTCCCCAACGTCGACGCCCACTCTGGTGTCCTCCTGCAGTACTACGGTCTCACCGAGGCCAACTACTACACCGTGCTCTTCGGTGTCTCGCGTGCCATTGGTGTCCTGCCCCAGCTCATCATTGACCGCGCCGTCGGTGCCCCCATTGAGCGCCCCAAGTCTTTCTCCACCCAGAAGTGGATCGAGATCTGCAACAAGCTGTAAATCGAATACAATAGTAGCTGTGTTGCTTGTGTGGATAGGGGAGTTTTTGTCAAAATCGGATAGATTGGGCTTCGTTGCAAAGGGCGGTGCCGTATCATTCAGGGGGGTGTTTAGAGGGCTCCTTGACGATACCATTCATCACTGCGTTTGTACAATATAATCACGACATTGTGTGTCTATGTAGATACTATCATAACGATTGGTTGCTTTTTTTGGGCTGCGATACAACTCTACTCTTTCTGAAATGACGGACGAAATGTGTACAATTCATTTATGTACCTCAATATGTCTCGGGGCCAGTGAAACCCAGAGCGTCAACGCTGGCGTGTTACTATAACTCGCACCTGTGCTGGGAAATATTGCGATTTAAATGTTACAGCCCTACATCCAGGTACCGATCACGACGGTCAGATTATATTGGATCAGTGGACCGTTCATCACTTTATGGCTTACAATTCTGACCTGTCCGTACTGTTACGTAGAGCCAATATCCGGGACGTTCCACTTGGCCTACTCGGAGTCCGTAATGTACTGAATCGGGCTTCTCCAGCAACCTCAACGGATCCACCCGCGGCTTCCGTCGCACCGCGCGCGCGCCGCAGCCGTCGCATGGAAGGTGGTGATTTTCGTGTGCTCTAACCTCCGACCCATTGAAATATAACCGAGGAATGCTGATCACTGTGCACTCAGAACAATCCTGAGGTGCTTTACGGCCCACGTGTTGGACAATCGGGCAATTCAATACCGACTCGAGAAGTTGAGCAGCAATTGGAATTTCCCGTGTCTTTCCGTTTGGGGATCCGCGATACGGGACTGTTGAGGGCCGTGCTAGGGGGGCTATTTTTACTCTGAGGACGAAATCTCGGCTTCCCCCAAATATCGGGCAAGGCTGGACAGTGAGTGGATGGAGCTCTTGTGGCTTTTGTTGAGTTGCTTCGTTGGAAAATGAGCCGGCGCTACGTTCGAGGCTGAGGGCTTTTTCTTCCCTGATTACGAAAGTTACCATTATTCACTGTTCCTTACTAGTTTTCGGGGTCCGGTCGGGACAAATCTCTAGCGCTTCCTTTTCAGTTGCTCAGTTGAATGCTAGCTAGGTAGCTACGGTGGAAACTATCTAGGTACTGCTGACTGAGATTTGATCGATTGCTGGGGGTTTGCAGATGCTGACTGCATGTTGTTGGAATTGGTGTTGCAAACAACAACTTTACATGGCTGATGGCGGGTTACTGGTTGAGCCGGGTCATACCTTATCATCTTGCAGGCAAGCAAGCAAGCAAGCACTGGGGAGGAGGAGGAGGTTGATGAATGTGTCTGCCTGGTAGCAAGCAGGCCCATTCTTTTTTTTCCCATTGCCTTTGCGGGTGTTGTGCCGTGGCTGGGTGCTGACCCGGCAGCAATCCCGAGACAGGGAGATGCTCAGTTGAGGAAAAGTAAAGAAGACCCTAAGATAAGCATAGCTTGTAAAAGACAAGTTGAAAGTTGTCCTTTTCTGGGAGACAGAGATGAAGACGAAGTGACCAGACGCTGTTATCTGTTGCTTTCCTGATGTAGATGCCGTCGGGTATTTCTTGTGATAGATAAACATTGCACTGCCTCGGATCAAGCAGCTCTTGTTCTCGTTTCTGCACGTGGCTCCGAGGGACAGACAGACTGGATGGACTCGGGGAGCTCAGCGACTGCTTGATTGATTGAACTGACTTGATTCACTGGGTGGTTCCGGGGTGGAGACGTTACCTGGACCTTTACGGAGACCTGATCCCCCATTTTCTGCTGACGGTCGGCCATTGACACGCCGTACAGTTGGGAAGAAGTCACACCCTGGCCTCTGCTCTCGCTCTCTTTGGTTTTAGGTAGACCCATTTCGTTCCCAACGACGAACGGGCTCCGTTTTTTATGAGCGACGGCGGTAGTCATCAGAACAACAAAACCCCATCCACATCCGCCTTGCGACTTGGAAGAGCTCCCTTCTCTCTCTCCTCCAACAAACTCACCAGAGTCATCACAAACCCCCCATTTGCTAAGAGCAGCCCGTTAGCCTTGGTCAGGCCTGGAACCCCCTTTTCCTCTTGCTAGAATGTCGACAAGCGCCGCTGCCATGCCTCCTCTGACGGAGAAGAAGCTCGAGAAGAAGCCCATCAAGTTCTCCAACTTGCTGCTGGGCGCTGGTCTCAACCTCTTTGAGGTCACGGTAAGCTCGTCCTCCCCGGTGGGAAGTGCGGTGCATTTGCCCAGGTCGCTGCGCCAATTGCCGGGTGCGGCCTTGGTTAGATCGCGCGCTCTCGCCCGCACGCCGCGTTCACGACGGACTACCCGAACAAACAAAATGCTGACGCCCCGGCAAGACCCTAGGCCAACCTCTCGAGGTCGTAAAGACTACCATGGCTGCGAACCGTGGCGATAGCTTCGCCACGGCCCTGGGCCGCATTTGGAATCGCGGTGGTGTCTTCGGGTGTAAGTTGCTGCTCTACCCTTGCTTTCCTCTCTCCGCAGTTGCTCCATCTTTCTTCCCCCTCCCGTTCTTGGCGTTACAGGAAGAACGAAAGACTGACACGCAATGTTCTACGTATAGTCTACCAAGGTCTCATCCCCTGGGCTTGGATCGAGGCGTCCACCAAGGGCGCTGTGCTCCTCTTCGTCGCTTCCGAAGCCGAATACTACGCGCGCAACGCTGGCGCCTCGGAGTTTGGCGGTGGTATCATCGGTGGTATCACTGGTGGTGTCGCTCAGGCTTATGCTACCATGGGTTTCTGTACCTGTATGAAGACAGTCGAGATCACCCAGCACAAGCTCGCCGCCTCTGGTGTCAAGCCCCAGAGCACCTTTGCCACCTTCATGGACATCTACCGCAAGGAGGGCATCAAGGGAATCAACAAGGGTGTCAACGCCGTCGCCATCCGCCAGATGACCAACTGGGGTTCCCGCTTCGGTCTGTCCCGTCTGGCCGAGCAGGGTATCCGCCGCATGACCAACAAGGAGCACGGCGAGAAGCTCAGCGCTCTCGAGAAGATCACCGCCTCTGCCGTGGGTGGTGGTCTCTCGGCCTGGAACCAGCCCATTGAGGTCATCCGTGTCGAGATGCAGAGCAAGAAGGAGGACCCGAACCGTCCCAAGAAGATGACTGTCAGCAACACTGCCAGATACATCTACCAGCAGAACGGTCTCAAGGGTCTCTACCGTGGTGTTGCCCCCCGCATCGGACTGGGTGTCTGGCAGACCGTCTGCATGGTCGCCATGGGTGACATGGCCAAGACCTACGTCGAGAAGTTGACTGGTGACAAGGTCACTGCTAAGCACTAGGCGGCGTTTCGGTCTCGTGTGTGTGCGCGCAAACTTCACATGAATCCGTTTCTCCCTCCTGCCGTCTCAACTACGCCGCGTGCTGTACTCTCGGCACCGGAGAGGAAAGAGACATGGCAGAGAAAGAGGGCATTTCACTTATAGACGGCCATTTCGTTTTCCTTCTTGGCTTACATACATAGAAACGATACCTCAGAGCGCTTCGTTCATGTTGATCGACTGCGCTTGCAAGGTTTAGCTCAGAATATAATCACATTTGAGCTTCCACATGTTGTTTGACCTGACCTGATGTGATCCTCTCAACATGCGGGATGCGCCTCATAATCTTTGTCTTTACGTGAACCATCTACTACCCAGATAGTTGACATGTTGCCACTGGGCTCTCTCGGGTGGAGAGCTATGTGTGGAAACTCTGCTATAGAAGACCAGGTCCAGGTTTTTTTTTTTCCTTTCCAGCGGACCCTGACTGACCCACGCCATCCAGCACTTCTCTCTTCCAGTCAGCATCCGTGCCCCATCCACGGTGTTCCGTCTGTTCCACAGAACTGAGTCGCAGTCCCGACGGAACGATCCGTCGAGAGCGGAGCGGCATTTCTGTCGGAACGATCCGTCGAGAGTCGAGTGATCTAGTCTGTCGTTCCTGGATCGGAAAAGCAGAGCAGAGCAGAGCAGCTTGTCTGCGTGGTTCGTCTCAGTCTCTGGCGACGAGATGCGATACGGAACATGCGAGGATCTTGCTGGTAAACAAGTGACGTCTTGCCAGAAGCCCGATACGCCGTTTTCATGACGAAGAATGGACCATCTTCTGCGCCCGCGATTCTTCTCTGTTGTTCGTGGTTTATCATGTCTCGCCGATGGGAGGCGGCGGCGGCGTTCTGTGCTCTTCCTTCTTCTCGTTCCTACCGAGACCATTGTCCCGTCTCGAGTTTGTCCAGGTCTCGGGCCAGGTCGAGTCTCCCGGCACCCTGGTATCTTCTCTCCTCCAAATGTCTGTTGTCAACAGCTTCTTCCGTGACAGCGACAGCAGCATCCCCAGTCCGTTAGTGGGTATATATCCTGAAAGATGTCATGAACGCCAAGTTCGTGGATCACTTTGATCAATCTTGAGAGTGATCACGTTGTTTGAAAATGCACAGTGTTATCACAAACCTTTGTTGTTCACTTTGACAAAATATAGCTTGATATATTGATGCGGGATCTAGTTTACCATCCACCCAAACCGTCTCCGTTGTCTGATAAGGATGTTGATAGCAAGAGCCAGCGAGAGAAGTGGCAGCCTCCGCGCCAGATTGGATAAACTGGCTCATGAAACTTACATATATACGTTTATGAGAACAGGATAGGCTCACCTTTTTCCATCGACGACCGCGACCTCGTGAGAGACAGGACAAAGAAATCACGAGACCAATGCGGTCCCGACTTTATCTCATGGCGGCTGATTACGCTGAATATCAAGAGGCACGGGAAGCACCATTTTCCAGCTCTTATGTGTTTTCCACGCCTTCCTAGGATTGAAAAGTTGACGACGTGGCATGCACGGGACTCGATTCCGGGGAGGGCTTCCTACCTTCGGTCTGTTCGAACAGAATACTCACCTACTACCTGTCCCACGACTCGAGGAGCCGGCTGAAGATTTCAAGATCAATCACCAGAAATAGCCTGGGCTCGTCCATGCCCCCTAGGTCTCTGGTCTGTTCACCAGCCATCATTCAAGGGATCTGGCAGGAGTCTCATAATCGCATATGGCGGTGTCCATGACCATCTCGTGTGACACGGGCAAATGGACTGGAAAGTTGTATCCGGTCCGCGCCCTAGCCAACCGATGGATGCATGGGCTTGTCTGTACTCGCAGCCAGAATATACAGCCAAGCTCTCTGTCGGTACTCTGTGACAATAGGGCATATTCCGATAATCTCTGGCAGGTGGTCCCGTGCGTAGATTCGGAGGAGTGGGCCCCGAGTCATGAAACGGGGTTCGTGATCTCCGTCACACAACCAAGCCATGCCGGGTCCCGATCGCCGTGCCGGATCTAAATGGCCAAGTCGGCAAGTGAAGGCAAGATGAGGTGGTGATTGTTGCACTTGGGTTCACAGCCAAGCCCCAAGACGCAAGCCAGGCGACCATACCTCGAGCTCGTCTCGAGGGCACCGAGCAGAACCCTTTTGAGATTTCCGGTGGCTTGAAGGGACAAGATTCTTGGCGACTTGACACAGAGAAACAGAGCCTTGGCGACAAGACGATCTGATTCAGACTGGGTCCAGAGTACAACTGTGCGGTGTCTCCAGGACGGAGAACTGGAAGATTATAGTGGAACAACTTCTGGCATCTATAATCGCGGATAGTGCCATATCGTCCATATGCTGGTGGCCTGAACTTGGCTGAAGAAGAGGACACAGACAGTCCTGTTTCGCGGCTCCTCGGACAGCCGTGAATCTTGGCGCGGCATGTAATGTAGCCAGTCATCTCGTGACCGATATCCAAGCCCGTTCCGGTAATACAAGCCAATAAGGGCAAGAAAGCAAAAGAGCCAAGCCGAACGAGTTTCGTATCGTCGTGTGTTGCACCTAGATTAATAATTCGCGGGGAGATTTGCCTGCCCGCTTGGCAAGCAACAAGAATCTGGAGTAGAAATCGACCGTTTCCGGATACTTCTTCCCCCCTCCGGATGGGGTAAAATCCGGAGAGTTCCCAACATATAGATCGCCCTTGCCGAGCCCCGGCCGTACTTTTATCGTGGAATATGGTGAGATGCCAAGCAAAGACGGGCCGCGAGACGAAGGTGGCACTAATATCAATTCGAGCTGTTGCCTTTTTTAGGTGTCGGGTTAGATGGACTATTAGTCCTTGGCCGCGGAGCCAAGTCGCCCTAGGCGTCGTTTTCCTACTCTTTTTGTAAGGAGAGGAGGGGGAATATAAGAGCATTATAATTACCAAACAAAAGTAAGGCTGATTATCAAGGTGCTGTAGGTGGGCGCATCGTGGCTCTCGGACACGGTCGTGACCAAGTCCCAACATCAGGATCACCGGCCAAGACGTCTTGGCTGTATAAGTGCAGAAGCCCGTGATGCATCAACAGGTTATCGTATCGCTCGAGGGGGCTTTTTACCTCGCACCTAATGTTTCGCCGAGAGGAGCAATGTGTACAAGAGAGACGGAGGGAAAAATCACAACAGATAAGTCGCCCCCTTCCCCTTTTGGGGAGCAGGCAGCATAGACAGGAAGAACAAGGTCAAAGACGGAAAAAAGGGTGGGTTTGTATGCGGAAGCTTCGGATATCGAGAGCATCGAGGTTCATGGGTTCCCAAAGTGTGTCTCATACGTTTTATCGATTTTTCCATATCATTCTGCCTGTCCCGAGCGGTCGGGCCCCAATTAAGAAGAGAGCGAGAACTTCCCGAGAGCGAGCCGCGAGCTTTAGTTAGGCCAGCTCGACCCGGCCGCGAAAGAACAACGTCGACGCTGATGAATCCCAGCGCAAATCATATTCTCGGGATCATGCAAGGCTGAATGAATGGTACGTGGAAGGCGAAATCGGTCACAGGTCGGATGATGGCCATTGACGAACGGACAAAACAAACATGCGATTACTGTGACAACGCTTCGCTTTTTTTCTTCCTGTCACGCACCTTCCACTTCTCGGTGCGACCGATAGAATTTAAGCTCATGCCACCTTGAATCCAAAGAGCGAGGTCAAGCACAGTCCCTGGCATCCGAGCGAAGCGTCGCGAAAAGCCCTACTAGACACCACGCCGATGCGAATCTATGATTAGAGCATTACATTCATGTTTGATGCTATACATAGGATGGCTTGCCGTAAGTAGGCGATCCGCCCGCTCGGCATCCCGATCATATAGTTGTTGTACATGGGTACATACATGGCTGCGACTGGCGGCCGATTATTCAGCCCCAAGGTGCGACAGACTGTCTTGGGCAAGAAAAGAGACCATTCGCGAGCCCAACTGTAGTGTCTTGTCATCTGTTGGTTTTAGTCAAAGTCATCATGCTGGTGTTGTGCGTCGCCGTTTCAGACTCTTGGTGACAGTAGTAGTACTACTACACCTTTGGCCCATGGCGGGCGCCGGGGCACAACATCAGAGCAGATAAACTTGTTTTGTTTCCCGCTCGTGAGAACAGACCCCGTTTGTTTGTAGGATTAAGATTCCAGGGTTTGTTTCGAATCTCCCGGAGCTGGCACCCATGTCGAGATAGAGACCTGCTTATTACTTGCCTGCCTGCCATGTGCGCCGCGCACGGCACTGCGATTGATGTCCCTTTTAGCGATGATTACCTACGTACCTACATTACATATGCACAGCTGACATAGACATCCCGCATCATATCCCAGCCTAGGTAGAGCGCGGACGTATTTTGCAGATGGGCGACTGCCGCCGCCGCGGTGGCTCGCTCGCTGGCGCTCGGGACAGGCTTCATTACGGACATTATTTGGCGATCGCTCAAAAGAGAGAGAGGGAGATCTCGCAGCGATGCCCATTTGCCGAAGCGGGCACTCGCGCGATTGAGTTGCGTTCGTCATTGCGGGCGGGCGTATCATCTACTATCTTCAATGGGTAGGGCTCAAGCTGAGGCCACATAGGGCAACTGCTCCTTCGTCAGGAAAAGCTTGAATGGATGAGAGTAGAGGGCAGGGTGCGCGATCGCATCAGGGCGGTACGCGTCGTCGCTCTAGCCATCATCGTATCGCCTCGGGTGCCATCGTCGTCGTCAAGGTTGCGACGAGACAGGTGCTCTGTTCGGCTACCGTAACTTCCAGTGTGGACACCTAGAGAAGGGCGTAATATCCGAGACATGTGGCCGGTACGAAGTATGATGAGCCTGGGAGAGAATCTGGGCTTGACTGGGCTCTGCTGGACTTCCTGGCTGGCTGGCTGGACGGATTGGATGGCTTGCTGGCTTGCTGGAGCCTCTGGGTAGTACAATTTATGATTACTTGCTGCCAATTCTCTTCTTTTCTTTTCTTTTTTGCTCGGGGCAATATGATCAAGCCCGCGGGGCTTGTCAGGAATTGAATTATTACATAGCAAGGGTACCTCGGCGAGTCAAGGACGACGGATTGGTGCTAATGGCGCACTTTTGCTCGCTGGGCTAGAATGATATTAGCACTGATCCCTCATGGTCGAGGGAGCGAGCGCTTGTACCCGTCCTGCCCGCCGCGCCTCCGATATCGACCGCCCACTGAAGAGGGAGAAGAAAAAAATCATATGCGGATGGAGTCGGTCCTAACAGTACGGCTACTACTTCGTACATACAGTACCCGAGTAGTAGTGCTCGGTAGGCCGTAAACTCTACATCATTAGGTACGGATAGTAGCCAAATAGCAGTCACCAGTCCAGCTGAAGGGCTGGAATGGCATGGCCGCTAGAGAGCTCTGGAGTCTGGAGTACGTCTCAGTGGGGGGTTCCGGTGTGGAATATGGTTTTCTTCCTATGTTGAAGACTCTTGACCGACAAACTGCACGACTCTTGCAAGTTGCGACGACCTCTTGTCGGTCGGAGCTCTTGGGAAGCACTGAGCAGCAGGCAAGCAGCGTACAAGTCCGGTTGCCAGGCAGGCAAGTCCGTGTAAAGGCCGCTCAAAACCCAACGGCGAAAGGGCCAGTCCAGGCGAGCGAGGCGACATTTGCGCCGATATTCCCTGGAGGGCAGAGGCAGGAGTGGGTGCCGAGTGTGAGCTTTCGAGCCGCTCGGATGATCCCTGCTCACGCGAATTGGGCTCTTCCTGAATCGTTCTTTGCCATGCCCGTGATTGGAGAATCGAGGGGATTGGGGGTTCTGCGGGGCGGACGCGCGGGATGCAGTTCGCTGGAGAAGTGTGCAGCTTGTCCCGGTTGCTGCAGGTGATTTTACGCGGAATATTATTTCTGGGGACTCGTGATATTGCAATGTAAATGCGATGCGCTGGCGACCGAAAAGGATACATACAGCTCGTTACGGTTTTTGGCTCGCTATCTCTGTCCCGGCATTTACCTATAGTAGAGAGGTACGCAGATGTCATAACGTCGACTGTATGGTTCTGGCGATGGAGCTGCTCCAGACCTCTCCGTCGATGGATTCATTGCCAGCACGCGACGAGACGCTCGGATGCCATGCCTGCCTGGGAGCACTTGGACCCGACGAGACGATGGGACGGACCTCTGTCGCTCTGTCTCTCTCTCTCTCCATGATTATAATGGAGAGAGGGACCTCGGCAGACTGCCTAATGCCCATAGCTGAGCAAAGTCGACGAGCCATGGCCAAGTGGTCGCTCGGCCAGAAAGTCGGACAAATGCGATGGACTAGCGAGTACCATTGGCGAGGGCTCTGAGAAAGGAAAGAACGTGAACAATAATATGCTGGCCGTGAGCGGTCAACGCTCTCTCCATGGTGTTCCATCGTGTACACTTACCTCCTTTTTTACAGTGGACGATACGGATACTGATGGCCCAATTGACTCCAATTGTCGGCTTCTAGAAGTCCCCAGTCACACTCGCACATGATGGGGTTCCAATTCCTGGGCGCTATGAAGGGTCGCAGACGGTAGTGCAGTTATGTACCTAGTATGCATCTGTCCATTGAGATGTGTGTATTATATGCACTCAATTGAGGATTTTTTTTTTCTTCGCACCTCTGCATCTGTCTCGCCCGCCACTAAGAAGAGCTGCAAGGTATGACCCGGAGACGTCGGTAGCAATCGGTAGCATGGCGCCAAAAGAGGCAGAATGAAAAAAAGATTTCTTCACAACTCCGGCCGGCGCACAAAAATTACCTCAGCTTCCTATCCAATGGCGATGAGAAGCAGCCCTCGAAAGCCATATGACTGCATCAGCACAAATTGTTCATGGTGCGGATAATGACTCGAGACCCGTGCACTCGCACAGGTATGACAAGCCCCAGGAATGGCAAGAGAGCAGCAGATATGGGGCTTTGGCTCTCAGCACAGAGCCAGTGAGGACCTCACAGGAGCACAGCGGCGCGGCAAATGGCTCGCCGGCGCTGCGGCAATATCTGGCCGGGCTGACCGATTCAACCACACTCTTGCACACCTACACAACATGTGCAGCTCGAGCGCCCCGGAAGAACTCGACGAGTGTGCCATGACTATGCAGTCGTCTTCACAACTACCCGTCGCCAATGACCATGCGAGATCCCTCAGCAGGCCGTTGCCCTCGGCGGCGAAAACTGACAAGGAAAAGTTTGTAAACGCCCACTCCCAAACGCCCACCGCCAAGACCATCGATCCTAGTACGGAACTACGATACCCACACGCGGGAGATGGTTCCTGGATAACGGAGAAGTCCACCTGCACACAGTAGCGTTGGCGTGCATCCCGGGCGGTCTGTAATAATAGTGTAGCAGTGTATTGTACACTACATGGCCATTATACTGCGAAGTGGTACACTCGCCAGATAGCGCGGTCCTCAAGTACAGATTGCAATGTAGGTACGCAGCTAAGGGTATGGAGGCACGGTATGGACTTATGGAGAGAGCCTCGGAAACTGTCTGCTAGTCCCCAGTATTTTGGCTCCCCATCCGCTGTCAGTTCGAGGGACGGCCGAGCGAGTACATGCCCTACGGTTCGTGGCCTCTCTGCTTACACGTACGGCGCAGTCTGGTCTGGCTTGGAACTGGGGCATCAGGCACGCGCTATGGAAAAGCGAATATTCAATACGATCCGCAGATAGACGACTGTTGCTGATCGACGCATGTCTACCGTCGCCTATCGTGCTCTGCTCATCCATTGTCAGGCTCGAAACGGTTGTTTATGACGTATATGCTTGGTAGATTGACATGCAGCGCGGTACTTTGGCTGACTGGGCTGGGTCACGGCTGTGCCGCTGGGCTCCGATTCGCCTAATGGACAGCCGCAGCCTCGATATGGCATGTCCAAGAGATGGATACATAGATTATGAAGATGGGCATGCTCGGCGCGAGAACGGGTAAAGGAACAACCAAGAGGACCGGGGGGGCGCCGAGCGTCTTGGGGGCGGGCAGTTCGCTTGTGAGGGTCGCCTGGCAAGTCAGGCAAGCCCGGCCCATGGTCAGTGACTTGCCAACAAGAAAAAAAAAAACGTCCCTCGGTGAGTGGACTTGGGGCAGGCTCGAGTTGAGTGGGAGCGGGAGTCGAGGTCGTTGTGGAGGAGTATTGAGGTATCCTCTCAGCTTCAGCAGCGCGGGCCAGCACTACTATCGCACATTGTTTGCCCAGTGAGCCCGGCGAGCCCTGCGATCCCGAATTCTTACCTTAGTACAGTCACCTATTTGTTTACCGTCTGGGACAGTGCGAACACGTATACGACTCCGTGTGAGCTGTTGTACACACTCCTTGCAGGGCTCGAGCTATCCCATGCATGCATGCATGCAGCATGCGTGCTTGTACTCAGGTACCTTCGACGGCCTTAGTGCTGGAGAGAGAGATGGGCCGTGGAGCTACACTATGTTGGCCCTTGGATCAGTTGTTCCTTTGGGAGCCGGCCTGCTGCTCTCTCTGCAATGTTTGATCGCGCTGCCGAGATGAGGAAGCATAGCTGCGGCGCCGGGGCATGTGTCATCACAACAACAATCCAAAAGACAAACAAAACAATAGGATCACGGTCACACAGGGCAATTGGCAGCGTCGGCTAGGAGAAAAACCACCTAGGATCGCGAGAGATCCAATTGACTAGATATCGAGGCAATTCATGCACAGCTACTCATGGTGTCTCCGAGGAACCAGAGATCGATTCTGAGGCCGTTTGGCGCACCATGGATGGCGACGTCACGAAATCCATCTTGCGTTATTTTACAGCATCGGCGTTCGCGTGTTTTCCATCAACGAAGCGAAGCCGATGATTGGCACCCGCACTGGGGAGTGGGGCGAGGGGGGAGATAGGTGAGCTCCTAGAATGCCTGCAAGCGCGATACGGTCCCAGAGGTACCCCGAATAGCTGGGATACCCACCCATTACGGTGTATCCATCACAACAACCGGATGGGCTGGCTTGGGTCAGGGCAGGTGGATGGGACGAAGCGCAGGCAGGCAGGAGAGGGCCTGACCGACAGGCACAGACAGCAAGCAGAGGGCCGGTCGAACTGCAGAGGATGGCATTCTGGGAGAGAAGCTTCAACTCGCTCGGCGATGGGCAAGATGGTGGCTTCAGAAACAAGACGATAGCAGTCCAAGTACGACCAAGTACGTAGATAGAGCGAATTCAAATTTTTCTTGGCTTGGATTCAATCCAATCAAATGCCGCAGTCTTACCGTTCCTGTCCAGAGAGAAATGGCAAGAGGAAAAAAAAGAGCTCTCCAGACTTTGAGTTGCGCCTGTGCCTGGTGAGTCTATTTCCCGGGGTGAATCGACTAGCTTCTCTTCCCTGCAACCTACACAAACCAATCAAGAGTAAGAAAACTCTTACAGTGCAGACTCCACACGGCCGGCGCAATAATAAGGACCTGAGTCCTCTTGCTTTTCGACTCTTCTCTTCTTTTCCTTCCTCACGACTCTTGACATCTTGGACGTGCTTTCCCGCCAGGTCTTGTCGTGATCCCCCTCAATCTCTCCTTTGGAGAACCCATCCCCGTGTTGTTCGTTCCACCAACACAGCCGCAAATTCCTAGGAACAGCCCCCCCAAAACCACCCTAAAAACCACAAAGCTATACGTGCCGATTGCACTTAATTCCTGGACCCTAATACCTATTTTTCTTCTTCTACGACAGTCGGTCGACTTTGACTGTCACCTTTGACTCGCCCGCCATGGCTGAGTCCAACACCGCCGCTGCGCCGGCCTTGTCCACCAACATCGAGTCGGGCAACTTCGACGAGAAGCACCACCAACACCAAACCGCCGCCGCCGACCCCGTCGCTGAGAAGAAGGTCGAGGAGGAGGATGGCGAAGATGAGGATATCGACGCCCTGATCGAGGACCTCGAGTCCGTCGATGGCGCTGTCGAGGAGGAAGAGGAGGAGGATGAGAACCCCGCTGGCGCCGGCCGTGTCGTTCCCGAGGAGCTTCTCCAGACCGACTCCCGCATCGGTCTGACCTCCGACGAGGGTGAGTTTGACGATCCATGCTTCTCATTCCTGCTTCCAATGCTAACTTCCACCTCCCAGTTCACGCCCGCCGCAAGCGTTTCGGTCTCAACCAGATGAAGGAGGAGAAGGAGAACATGGTTCTCAAGTTCCTTGGTTTCTTCATTGTGGGTTACCCCGCCATCTCTACGCCTCATCAGCAGATTGAGCTAACTCATCAAAACAGGGTCCTATCCAGTTCGTCATGGAGGCTGCCGCCGTCCTGGCTGCCGGTCTCGAGGACTGGGTCGATTTCGGTGTCATCTGTGCTCTGCTCCTGCTCAACGCCTGTGTCGGTTTCATCCAGGAATACCAGGCTGGTTCCATTGTCGACGAGTTGAAGAAGACTCTTGCTCTTAAGGCTGTCGTCCTCCGTGACGGTCAGCTCAAGGAGGTTGAGGCTCCCGAGGTCGTTCCCGGTGATATTCTCCAGGTTGAGGAGGGTACCATCATTCCCGCCGATGGTCGCATTGTCACCGACGATGCTTTCCTCCAGGTTGACCAGTCTGCCCTTACCGGTGAATCTCTTGCCGTCGACAAGCACCACGGTGACAACTGCTTTGCTTCCTCCGCTGTCAAGCGTGGTGAGGCTTTCGTCATCATCACCGCCACTGGTGACAACACCTTCGTCGGTCGCGCTGCCGCCCTGGTCTCCCAGGCTTCCGGTGGCTCTGGTCACTTCACTGAGGTTCTGAACGGTATTGGTCAGGTTCTCCTGGTCCTCGTCATCCTCACCCTGCTCGTCGTCTGGGTTTCCTCCTTCTACCGCTCCAACCCCATTGTCGAGATTCTCGGCTTCACCCTGGCTATCACCATTGTCGGTGTCCCCGTCGGTCTTCCCGCCGTCGTTACCACCACCATGGCCGTCGGTGCTGCCTACCTCGCCAAGAAGAAGGCCATTGTCCAGAAGCTGTCCGCCATTGAGTCCCTGGCTGGTGTCGAGATTCTCTGCTCTGACAAGACCGGTACCCTGACCAAGAACAAGCTGTCTCTCTCTGAGCCCTACACCGTCGCTGGTGTCGACCCCGAGGACCTCATGCTTACTGCCTGTCTCGCTGCCTCCCGCAAGAAGAAGGGTATTGACGCCATTGACAAGGCTTTCCTGAAGTCCCTCAAGTTCTACCCCCGCGCCAAGGGTGTTCTGTCCAAGTACATTGTCCGCGAGTTCCACCCCTTCGACCCCGTCTCCAAGAAGGTCCAGGCCGTTGTCGAGTCCCCCCAGGGCGAGATCATCACCTGTGTCAAGGGTGCCCCTCTGTTCGTTCTCAAGACCGTCGAGGAGGACCACCCCATCCCTGAGGAGATTGACAACGCCTACAAGAACAAGGTCGCTGAGTTCGCTACCCGTGGTTTCCGCTCTCTCGGTGTTGCCCGCAAGCGTGGTGAGGGTGCTTGGGAAATTCTCGGAATCATGCCCTGCTCTGACCCTCCCCGCCACGATACCGCCAAGACTGTTCACGAGGCCAAGACTCTCGGTCTCTCCATCAAGATGTTGACTGGTGACGCCGTCGGTATTGCTCGTGAGACTTCCCGCCAGCTCGGTCTCGGTACCAACATCTACAACGCTGAGCGTCTCGGTCTCGGTGGCGGTGGTGACATGCCCGGCTCTGAGGTTTACGATTTCGTTGAGGCTGCCGATGGTTTCGCTGAGGTCTTCCCCCAGCACAAGTACAACGTCGTCGAGATCCTGCAGCAGCGTGGCTACCTCGTTGCCATGACTGGTGACGGTGTCAACGATGCTCCCTCCCTGAAGAAGGCTGATACCGGTATTGCTGTCGAGGGTTCCTCCGACGCTGCCCGCTCCGCTGCCGATATTGTCTTCCTTGCCCCTGGTCTCGGTGCCATCATCGATGCTCTCAAGACTTCCCGCCAGATCTTCCACCGCATGTACGCTTACGTTGTCTACCGTATCGCCCTGTCCATCCACTTGGAGATCTTCCTTGGTCTTTGGATCGCCATCCTGAACCGTTCCCTTAACATTGAGCTGGTTGTCTTCATTGCCATCTTCGCCGATGTTGCCACCCTCGCCATTGCCTACGACAACGCTCCCTTCTCCAAGTCCCCCGTCAAGTGGAACCTGCCCAAGCTTTGGGGTATGTCCGTCTGCCTCGGAATCATTCTCGCTGTCGGTACCTGGGTCACCGTCACCACCATGTACGCTCAGGGTGAGGACGGTGGTATCGTCCAGAACTTCGGTAACATGGATGAGGTTCTCTTCCTTGAGATTTCCCTTACTGAGAACTGGCTGATCTTCATCACCCGTGCCAACGGTCCCTTCTGGTCCTCCATCCCCTCGTGGCAGCTTACCGGCGCCATCCTGGTCGTCGATATCCTCGCTACCTGCTTCACCATCTGGGGTTTCTTCGAGGGTGGCCAGCAGACTTCCATTGTCGCTGTCGTCCGTATCTGGATCTTCTCTTTCGGTGTCTTCTGCGTCATGGGTGGTATCTACTACCTCATGTCTGGCAGCCAAGGCTTCGACAACATGATGCACGGACGTTCGATCAAGGGCAACCAGAAGCAGCGCTCGCTCGAGGATTTCGGTAAGTCTTTATAACTCTTGAACACCGCCCCGTTGAACTATTAATACTAACTGTTTCATAGTTGTTTCGCTCCAGCGTGTCTCCACCCAGCACGAGAAGTCCGCATAAACTTCCCCACACTTGCATCGACGTCTACAAGCAGGATGATACCCGTGGGGTCCTTCGTGTGCAAAGAGCAACGACTGCTGCAAGGACCGTGTTTTTCCCCGTTTCGAACTGTGTCGTGTTGGCGACCACTTCGGTTAATCGCCGATATGTGGTTGTCCAAGAATGCGTTGACAGTATTATATCCACTTTCCATTTTCTAGACAATCCTAATAAAGAAGTAAAATTGATAAACTAAATCAAGCTCTTTGTCCATGTGAATGTTGTTTGTTGTCGATTGTACCTGGTCTACCCATAGTCTCTTAGTAGAACCCTGCATTGTATAACCAGTTCGGGAGTGTAGGTCACTTCCGAAATCGTATACACTTTTTAATGAAATGCTTGCGTGTATACTCATGCATGTTGGTTAGCATTAAGCTTGTCCATTCGCCAGTCGTTCTTATTACTTTGTGTCTTATATTCTCGAGTGTATGTATTGTATATATCAATTACTGAGGAACAACAACGTCCTTGGTGGTGTCCAGCTCCTCGTGTCTTCTCAGGTCCATGGGCTTGGCCAGCAAAGGGATCACGTAACTGTGGAAGGGGCCATTTCGTCAGCAATAAGTTCGTCTCGAGTAGGGACAGATTCGAAGCGGGCACGACTCACGGGTCAAAGGTCTTCCAGTATGGGTTCTCGAGGTGGTATTTTTGAGACTGCAAGGGAGAAAGAGAACACGACGTCAGCTGGGAGTCCATTGCAGAGACTGATTCGTGTACAAGTACAGTAGTACATGGGAGGATCAGGTAGAGAGGATTGGGGCTTTTCCATACAGATTCCTGCTCGAATCTCTCAACGACGGTAAAGGCACGGGGGTCGTGGACGTCCTGCATGACGAACCAGTCGACGGTCTCCTTGTCGTTGCGGTAGACACGGGCGGCCTCGATCAGCTTGAGCCTCAGCCTCTCGATGCAGTCGGCATCGTCCTTGGCGTACATGTGGACGGTGAGCGTGTAGACCATGGTTGCGATTCGTGAAGAGGTGTCGTCGGTTCTGATAGGCTGTTTTGGGAGGAACAGGGATGATGAGGTGAGAGCTACGAATTGGGCAGAAGGGGAAGCAGTATAGAGCTGGGCGAGGTAGGTAGTGTGGCACTTTAAAGGCAAGTCGGGAGCCCAGAGTCAAGAGAGAGTGAAAAAAAAATCGATATCCAGTATGACATAGCACGGCGGGCCTTCACCAACGAAGCAGTGAGGGGTAGCTTCGGAGCTCAGTCGGCGGGGTTTTTTATTATCATTCAGTGGTAGCAGTGAATTTTTCTCCTAAAACAAGTGCCCATATTTGGGTTTACATTAATAAATGCCTTGCGCGAGTCGTACACGGAAACCAGACGGACTCTTCGCTTGTTCCTGCGCCGGGCGAGGCAGATCGTGGAGGGGTCGAGAAACTTGGAGTGTGGTTGCGGGGGTCTCTATCTTTCTTGGCCCTTTTGCGGCAATCGTGGCTCCAGGTGAGTTAAAAAAGAGCCTGCAAGCAAGGCCGATAAGTGGGAACGCGAGGCGTCCAAGACTCCCCAAGAGGCTGGAGCAGGGCAATGGAATCGGACCGTTCATGCCACATGGACTGCTTTGTGGATAGTCTCTTGCCTAGATCATGGCTGAGAGCGTCTTGTGAACAGTCAAGATAATGCCTCTCCTTACGGCAGCAAGGCCATAAAAGACCTCAACAATCAGGGTATTATGGTCAAATCACCTTTGCTTGTCGACGTGTCGAAGTCTTTTCACATTTGATTAAAATCCTTCCATGCTGACGACAGGCATTGACTGGACTCAAACATATATATTTATGGCTTGTTCGATCATGATTAAAACTTGAATTAAGGTTGTCCTTGAAGATGACCATTCCTATCCGTCTTTTATACTCGACAAGGCCCTTTGGCATACATGCACCTTGGGCTCCCCTACGGATACCATATACCATTACTAAGCTATTCCATGGCATCATGGTCATTGTTCTATAGACCCAAAAGCTTTCTTCTAATTGGTCTGAATACTGAATTGGTATAATTCGAACCATATGCGCTCCTACACATACCTACCTACCTACAGTGTACTTATGTTACAGTAGCGTGTACCAGTTGACTGACAGTGGCCATTGGTAACACAAAAACGAGGGCTGCTATTTGAGGTTATATGATAACGGATCTATTACCATAAGATGAGATCTATTATGCTACTTGAATGGACACCATGAGTTCATTGAACCCAAATGGATTTTGCTTCGTGCTTTGTTATCATTGATGCAAAGCACAGCTGTTGCTTCTGATCACATACTGGTAGCTGGAGGCGCCGGGGCTGTATAACACAGTGACAGAGCTCCCATTTCTAGGCGGCTCTGACGGGCCAGTGGTTGAAAACATCGCTAATCCGTGAGGTGCCGCCCACTAAAATTTCCAATTAGCGGGAACACAGGCGGCAACCGCGGGGTGGACAAAGGCTTCTTGCAGCTTGCACACATCGCAGTTTCACCACCAGACCAGCAGCCATCGACAGAGATTGTCAGGTCAACTCAGTCAGCAGCAGGCTCGCTGGAGTTTCAATTCTCACCACAAGAAAGCAACAGTCGCGTTCTGCGATCGTTTGCTTTATTTTTGTTCCTTGCACACGGACAATTTTAAGAGGCTGTTTGTTGTTGTTGCTCCTCCTCGCCGACATTGAAAATTCTCCTCTGGCAGTCACAGCGCCCTGTCACCGTTTGCGCCGCCGCATCCTGCCATCATCAAATCCACAACCAGCAACTTGAGCACTCATCGCTCGAGCGATGAGCAAATACTCTTGGTCGCCATGAAGGAGATCCCAGGATACTACTATGGTGATTATCTCCGAATTTGTCACCATGCTCAATCGGACCGTACTAAATGCTTGCCGCAGATGAAGAAAAGAAGCGCTTCTTCAAGATCGAGAAGAGCCAGACAGCTCCTTCCAAGTCGGTCTGGTCAAACGACAAGGTCAAGAAGCGCAGATTTGAGGACCACAAGGCTCAGAAAGCTGCTGTGCGCACGGCCCAGAATAGAAATCGTGTCAAGCGTTCACCGGCCCTTGGAAGCTCTCTGTCCGCCTCCCTACTTGCCCACGAGCATCATGGAATGCACAATAGGGCCCACGAAGACATGGGCGCGGCCCTCGTTGCCGCCAACATGAATTACGAAGGAGTCGTCCTCTTCAATGATATGCGCTGGGGTCGTTCGCAGCATATCAGCAGCATGAGCGTCGTTGGAAAGGACCAGTATGCTGATTTGGGATTTGCATTCGTCTGTGAGTCCATTCACACCTGTCAGAAATGTGGCTATTTTCTGGGGCTAACTGTGTCGTTTTCTCCATGATAGCGCCCGACGGAAACTCAGTCGCGTCCTCATACATCCCGAGAGACGCACATGGCCAGTATGTATCAAGCTCCACGTGCCTTCTCAGAGTGTCGTGACTGAACAAGCCGCAGAGTGCATCGTCAGCTGCTGACCAATTACTCCGTCCCGGGCAACCGTATTGCACCTTATCACGAGGGTGTGCTGGACCAAGTGTCAGCCATCAAATATCACCGGGGACGGAACATCCTCATCACAGCACAGGCTGCCCCAGACGACGAAGCTTGTATCAGGGCCAGGGGTATCAAGACGTTTCCTGAATTCTCTGCCGATAGCAAGACACCTCGCGTGAGGCTTGGAGAAGGATCATACGAAATCCGGGTCCATGGCAACAGTCTTGCTCGACTGAGCAATGCCAACTCCCACTCTACAGTGCAGGACTACTATGAGGTCAATGCCATCGCAACAGGACCAGACTCATCGACCGCTGTATGCGCAGTAGGAAGTAACAAGGGGATCCTTCAATGGACTGGCTCTTCCATGCTGCCATTGGGCGACTCGCTCGATTGGCTTGCGCCATCAAACGCCAACAGCACGCACGATCGAGCGGCGTTCAAGGACATCATGGCTGTTGACTTTTGCCAGGGACACGAAAACTTGGTCTTTGGGGGAGGTCGACCCGGCCGCTGCTTTGTCGGCGACTCCCGTGCAAAAGAGCGCCATTGGCAGTCATTCTATCATGGAAGCAGCATCACCCACATCAAGTCGATTAACGAACACCATGTTCTCGTCAGCGGCCTCAGGGACACGATGCGCATCTACGACACCCGAATGGTCAAGAAATTCACAAAGCCCGCCACAGCTAGCGAGTACTACCGACACGAGTCCAAGCCGAAATGCGGCCTTGCCATGATCGAATTCCCCGAGTATCAGAATGATGCTCATATCAAGATTGGCTTGGATGTTGAGCTGGAAGACGGAGTTGTCGCGGCTGCCCACAACGATGGCGCCATCGCTCTCTACTCTCTCAAGTCGGGACACAAGTTGCGATCGCCTGATATCGACAAGGCACGGGTCAACGTGGAAGCCAGAGGTCCAGTCAAGGCCTTGCAGTTCGAGAAGATGGCTGGCGACTCACACTCGAGCTTGTTTGTCGGTGTGGGCCCAACTCTGATGGTGTTTTCATATGGTGGAGAGAATGGAGAATAAAGGCAAGATGGTTTGCGACGTGCGAGAGCAGATTGACCACCCGGTCTCTGCTTCTCGATTCGGTCTGAAGCGCCTCTTCCTTTTCTTCTGTCTCCTGCTTTCTGGTTTTCTGGTTTGTTGTGTTTTGGAGATCGAGATACCCATGTTCCTTCTATCAGGGACGATTGTTTTGTAATGTATTTGCGCGCCCGACAGAGATACTGAGAGAGATCTCGAGAGAGATGGATTTACTACGATGCAGCTGGGCGTAGACTAGGACAAGGAGAGATCATCAATTGCGAGACTCTGTTTATGTATTGAAGACAGTGAAGTTACCTAATCAAAGGTGGACCCTAAGCGGCTGAGCTTTATTTGATTGCCTTGGTGCGTCCAGTGTATGTTGAATACAGCCGAGACCGTTGTGTACCTGCTGAAGGTAAGGCAATGTAGGTAATGCTGACTACATTGTAAGGTAACGTGCTCTAATGCAGGCATCCTATAGGTATAATAGGCCGCCCCGGCGCAGACAGATGGCTAACTAAAATGACCGGACATACAACGTGGCAGTTTACAAATTCGGTTGTCTCGCCCAGCGCAAAGCGCAAAGCGGCAGGCAGGCTGTAAGTGAGTGGGCGGCCGCCTGCGACTAGATAAGTTGTCTCAATCGACTGGTTGGGGTGTCCGGGCCCCCCCCCCAAAAGTGTCAGTCCATCAGACCAAAGCCGTTCCTGTTTTGTTATCCAGATTCTGGAACAATGCAGGTCATATGCAACTCCCTGTTTCGAACGCGTGCCTGCCCACTCTGGACCAGAGGATATTATTGAAGGCCGCCTAAATAAGGTAGACGGGGAACCCACTCGAATACGTCTCTTAGCGCACAGGTATACATTGTGCATCTCGCGAAATCCCAAAGATACGGGGCCCATCAGACAGACTGACGGCAATGCGTTGTTTGCGCGGTGCCTGATGAAGCTTTGCTGCGGAAGGCGCTCCAAGAAGCCCGCCCGGCGCTGCTGACTTGGTTTTATTCGATTTGATCTGACTTGGGACTGTTTGAACGGTAGGTGACCAAACAACCACCGCCACCACACCGAAACCAACCAAAAAAAGATAAAGACGCGTGTCCGACACAGCCTCTTTTTGTTTCTCGCCCGTGAAGTCTCGAAGCTACGAAGACAGCACAAAATCACCTGGCCGCTTCCCGCAAATACCCGCAAGCAGCTTGATTTATGCCCGGGTGCCCAACTCGCCCGTGTCGCCATGGCGGAACCGAAGAAGGGCTTTTGGAGTGGCCTCTTTCGCACAAAGAGTAATGCGCAAGTAGGCAGACTAGTAAGCACCGCAAAACCTGCCATAGCATGACACCGACCAGATGCAGATTTTGGCTAACATGACACGTCCTGCAGTCCAAGGAGCATTACAGAAGGGCCAGTGAAGGGGATGTCTCGTATGGACGGAAGCCTGTGGGGGGCGAGATGGCAAGTTCACGCCGCCGGCCCCGCCGCGCCCCTCCTCACGATATCAAGGGCAAAGGTCGTGCCAACGGCCACGCCTACAACGAGTCGCCCTTGTCCGAGTGGCCGCCCTCGGGCGTGTCGAGCCAGGAGGAACTCCCGCTCGGAAGGGCCATGGAGCTCATCTCAAGGGGTGTACCGGTGCACAAGGGCCATCGGCGGCCGGTCCCGCACCGCTCCGATCAGTACTACGCACTCTACACAACGACTGCAGGCAACCACGGCGACAAGACGGATGCCGTCGACCAGCACGATTCCATGACCCAGCTCACCACCCTCCGCATCCTGGGCACGAGCACCCCCCTTCGCCCGTGGGAGACGCTGGAGCAGCCCAGTCTGGCCTTTGGGTTCGGCGCCCGCCCCGGCACCATCACCTTGAACCACTGGGCCAGCCTGGCCAGCGTCATCCCCCCAGGCATCGAACTCCGTGATCCTGGGGTCAAGCCGCGTGAAGTGGATCTGGTCCAAATCTTTGAGCGGCTGCTGGAACTAGAGAATGGGGAGGATGACGACGCAGACTTGATGTACCGCAACCTCTATAAACGGTTCCTCAAAGATCCCGACAAGCTCTTGAGCCCCCACAAATCCATGGACAAGCAAATTACAGACCTCATCGTGGTCCTGTCGAGTCCGGACTGGATCGACTTTACGATTCCAAAGAACCAGGTGGTCACGAGGTTTATCTACGACACGCGCCCAGAAAACCATGAACTGTACCTCAAGTTCTTCCATCAGCTGCTACTCAGCATCGAGCTGGATCTTCGGATCTGCTCAGGAATCCACAACGAATCAGCCAAGGAGCAGCTGCTATCTCAGATACCACCAAGGATACAGTGGAATCTCGCACTGGCTAGGCGCTGGAGAGACTATGTCCGTGTTGCTGAATTTGGCGAGACAGCCGAGAAAGTGCGCCTGCGGTTCAAATTACGAAAGCGCCAGGCAAAGATGTTGAAGCGGTTCGCCCAGATGATGAGGTGGCCAAATCTGGACGAGACACTGGACTCGCTGAAGCAGAACGAGGTCGATGGAAACCTGCCCAACCTCAGCTCTCACACAATGGCCTTCTTCAGCGGCCTCGTACTTCCGGGAGTAAGTCAAGCCATTACTTGCCGGTCTGGTCACCTAACTTACAGTCAAATAGTCCACATTTCCTTTCCTGCTGATGAACACGCTGGTCGACATTGATCCGGATGAGGCCACGGACGACCTGGCTCTGCTGACGCATCTGCAACCGCAATGTGGATTCCAATACCGAAAGAGCTACACCTACTGGTCAGCCTCATGTATCGTTGGAAAGGTCCTGGCTCCGACGTGTCTCGAGGTGGGAGGATGGATCGGGCCTGCTCGGCCGACGACGCTCGAATCATCCGAGATCGCTCGAATACGCTGTAGGAGGCCAAGACAAAGGATCACTCCGGAAGATGTGACCTCGATGAGCGAGAGGTCCGATCCTCTTGGCCCTCCCGCAGAGGTCTTCCCGGTCAGCGAGTACAAATTGCTCATGCCAGACGTCGATGATTTCGTGGACACAGTCCGCGTGGAATTACTCGGCCTGACAAGTACTCTGCCTAGCCGCCAGGACCATGGACCTCGATGGTTTGATGCTTCGATCCAGTTTGCCATCGACGGAGTATCGTGGCCGCTGCGGCTCAACTACGACGTCTTTTTCATCAGCGCCTGGCCCTGTTCACTAGGGCCTCATCCGCTGTTCTTCGACTACGTATATACTGTCATCAAAGCTGACGAGATAGTCAACATGCGGGACTGGGGCAGTCCCAGCGGTCTCGGTGAGAGAAGTGTCAACTCTACTCCTGTGGGCGGCAGTAAACCAATGAATTTCGGCCTGGACGACGACGACGCCGAGCGGGTTTTGGTAGTCGAGGCGTTCGGAGCCCCGGATAACGAAGTGCTAGCACGAGCGTGGTGCTCGCATTGGGGCCTCAGTGCGGTCGTGGCGGATATCAAGAAGACATGGTGAGTTCCACGCCCGTATGGCTGTGTCTGTTTTTTATATATTGAGACGAGCTGACTTTCCACAAGCATGGCATGCGCTATACGTGAAGCATATGCAGCAACTCTGACCGTCGTCATACTCGTAGAGGGCCATCAGGGAGGCAGTGTCTCCGACTGACGAGTGTACCCATATACATACATCTAATGAGTGACGAGAACACGTGCAATGACGACTTTTGAAGCGTTCCGAACCGTGTCTACAGCAGCAACATGGGAGTTTTCATGGACGTTAGCGGAAGCTAGATATTGCTAGTACTAGCGATGGATAGTTGGTCCGGGGAAACCGGAGAGGAACAAGTGGATTTTTCACGATGGAGACTCGATTTGGCATTGACCTATAGACTTTGCCCCTGACTATTGCCAGCAGGCTAGCAGAGTCTAGACGTCCGGCTCCCATCCGATCGAGCCAGCTATCGAATGGGAGCACCACACATGTATCGTATTGGCGCCCAGCAAAGAGGACCGTTCTCTGCGTACGTAGCAGGACGCAGCATACATAGCATGGCACAGTCGTGCCCAGACAGAAGCGCGCAGCTTTCAGGCTCCGTCAGGTCGTGTCGGTGAGCCTTCTGGCCTGCCCGAATCGACACAATAAGCTTCCACGGTGTCGATCTCGCGCGACTAAGACTTGTTCTGTGAGATGATACGATCTGATCTGCATGTGGCGGGCTTTTCTTTGCCAGAAAACATGTCTCCTTCCGCCGTGGCGACAGGTCTGATGACCAGGTGGCTGGCCAAGCACCACGATGGACGGCCCTTAGCAGACCCCTCTAGGTGGCATGGAGAAAGAAAGCAGAGAGAAAAGTTTTATATTCAGCGTGATTGACAAACTCCAGAGGTCCGATAGGGATCCAAGCCCCTGTATTACCCCAAACTCCACTGGTATTCTCCACTATAGCTGTGCGATAGCGGGGTTCTAAGCGACCCTTTCTTGACCCTAGTGACGACATGCCTGCGTCCCCGGAATCCTGGGATCCCCCCCTCTGCCGCATACTCGGAGCAACTTCGTGAGTTCTAGATTTTGGTGGTGGAAAGACGGAGAGAGAGCAGAAGGCGAAAGAGGAAGAGAGCATCAGGGGTCTGCTCCCAGACCACTCACATCAAAGGATTCGTCTTTGGGGGACTGGGATAGATGGTCTTGACCTGTCAAACGTTCTCGTGACCTCATCTCACCTTGCGCCACCACTTAACTTACTTCTGTGCCTTACACGACGTTTCGAGACAGACGGGAGTAGTAGCTCTCACAGCCAGCTCGCAGCTCACACCACCGGTCAAGCTCCGTCGAATCCGGCACGCACCTTACCTTGCCTCTCAACCGTTGAGATTCGCACACGCACACGCACGCACATCACGCTGGTCTTGTCGTGTAACGACTCCGAGGAGAGTCGCTCTGCAAGCATGGAGTATGTAATCATCCTTCCGCACCTCCCTTTCGAATGAGAGAGAGTCTCGATCAGCTCGCAAGCAAGCAAGCAGTCTCGAAGCTTATCACTCTAGTCCTATTGCAGCGGTATCGGATCCTTGTGCTGACTGAGAGGCGGTTTGCTTTTGTTTCTAGTACACGAAATCATATTCACATTGAGACTGAGGTCGGTACCTACCGCTCTTGCCTATTTCTTTCATTCGTCAAGAGCCTTGTTTCGTGTGCAGTACCGTCCAAAATTCGTGGCTGCGTTTCGAATTTCTGCATTCATTTTCTCACCTACCCATCACACAACAAAAAACTTCTTCTTTTCGAGAACAACAAGACACATCTGCAAGCAAGTTTCACAACATGGCCATTGACAAGATACTGCAGACCCATTACATCGGCATCGATGTCGGCACTGGTTCTGCCCGCGCTTGCCTGATCGACGCCAGCGGAGACATCAAGTCTCTTGCTTCGGAGCCGATCAAGCTGTGGCAGCCTCAGACCGGCTACTACGTAAGTGATATTGACTCGACTTCCTGCCAGGTTTGTTGGACCTAGCGGCTGATTCAATCCCAGGAACAATCTACCTCGGACATCTGGGCCTGTATCTGCTCTTGCGTTCACAAGGTGGTCCATCAGTCCAACACGGATCCCAACACCATCAAGGGCATTGGTTTCGACGCCACATGCTCGCTGGCCGTCTTTTCCAACGTCTCTGACGAGCCCATCACAGTCACCGGACCCAACTTTGAGGACGATGGCAATGCTCGCAACGTCATTCTCTGGCTCGACCACCGCCCGGTCGAGGAGACGGAGAAGATCAATGCCACCAAGCACAACCTGCTGCGCTATGTCGGCGGCACCATGAGCATCGAGATGGAGATCCCCAAGGTCCTCTGGCTCAAGAACAACATGCCGCCCGAGCTGTTCGACCAGTGCAAGTTCTACGACCTGGCGGATGCCCTCACGCACATGGCGACCGGCAACGACACCAGAAGCTACTGCAGCACCGTCTGCAAGCAGGGCTTTGTGCCCGTCGGTGTCGACGGTAGCGTCAAGGGCTGGCAGGAAGACTTTTATGAGACAATCGGTCTCGGCGATCTGGTGAAGGATGACTTCAAGCGCATGGGCGGCGTCGACGGGGTGGTGAGCCCTTTTCGTTACACCTGTAATCTTTGTTCTCGGGATAAGATGGCTAACAAATAGGAACGCTGATGCAGAATGGCAAGTACGCCAGTGCTGGAGATCTCGTTGGTACGCTGTCCGACAAGGCAAGTCGAGAGCTGGGGCTGCCCGTCGGTATTGCCGTGGGCAGCGGCGTCATCGACGCATACGCTGGATGGATCGGAACGGTAGGCGCTAAGGTCGACACTGAATACGGTCAATCCGACGAGACACACCCGGCAAACGACATTTCCCAGGCCTTTACACGACTTGCCGCTGTGGCCGGCACATCGACCTGCCACCTCGCCATGTCGGAGAAGCCCGTCTTTGTCAATGGTGTCTGGGGACCCTACCGAGATGTGCTCCTCCCCGACTACTGGATGGCAGAGGGTGGCCAGTCTGCCACGGGCGAGCTTCTGCGGCACGTCATCGAGACGCACCCGGCTCATTCCAACGCTGTCACCTTGGCCGAGGCAATGCAGCAAAACATCTACGAGTACCTCAACACGCACCTGGCCGAGATGGCCGAGAAGCAGGGCGCCCCCACGATATCCTACCTGGGACGACACTTCTTCTTCTACGGAGACCTCTGGGGCAACCGCTCGCCGGTGGCTGATGCCAACATGAAAGGCGCCGTCATTGGATTGAGCTCGGACGCCAGCCTCGACGGCCTGGCGCTGTACTACTACGCGACCATGGAGTTCATCGCCCTGCAGACCAGACAGATCATTGAAGCCATGAACGAGTCTGGCCACAGCATTGCCAGCATCTTCATGTCGGGCTCACAATGCCAGAACCCCCTGCTGATGGACCTGATGGCCACGGCTTGCGACATGCCAGTCCTCATCCCGCGTTACGTCCATGCTGCGGTCGTGCACGGCGCGGCCATGTTGGGAGCCAAGGCGGCCAGTGCTGACGCCGACGGCAAGACGGAGAATCTGTGGACCATCATGGACCGCATGAGCAAGCCCGGACGTCTGGTCAAGCCGGGCACTAATGCCAGCGAGAAGAAGCTGCTGAAGGCCAAGTACGAGGTGTTCCTGGAGCAGTGCCGTACGCAGCAGGAGTACCGCAAGAAGGTCGACGAGGCCACTTCCAGTTGGGGAAAGGAGTCTTCAAACGGAGAGCTGTCCAACTAGACTGACTGGTCTGAAATGTTTCACGACTGGAAATTGGGAGGATTGAAGACGAAGATGTAATTACTCAAGCTAGACAAGACGTGCCTCCTCACTGATAGAAGGATCGTAGAGGCGTTTGCACCAAGGAGCCAATAAATGCGATGAATTATTTAAGAAAACGACTGAGAACTGCATTGCTGCGGAATGGCTTTTGATGCTTGACATGGTCACGTTGGAGCTTCAGACTCTTTTTTGATTTTTGAAAGAGTAAACTTTAATATGCCGATGTATCGACTCCCGAATGCAAAAGTATATATATAATGATTTGGCAAAAGTATCCTTATTTAGATAGTTATATCTGTGATAATATATAGTTTTTTTTTTTAACAACTTTAGGACGAAAACAATTTATAAATAATATAACGATTTAAGAATTTTCGATAATTTTAAAAATTCATTTAATAATAATAAACTTTTTCTTAAACAGTAAATTAGAAAAAGGTTCCGACAGAAAGCAAAATACAGTCTATAGAAAAACGCTTCCTAAGTGTAAAAGTACCTATACCCTCAGTCTTGAGCTTAAACTCCTGTCCCACTCTCATAAATAAAATCTTGGCGCCGTGTTCTCTCTAGTGGGTTCTGTCCAGGTTCTGCTAGGCAGGCTCCACAGCCTGCCAGTAGGTACATACCAACCCAGCAGCTTTTCAATGTTGTTTGGAGCCTAGCTTGTTGAAGGCCTTAGCTTAGCTCCCAAGCCAACCCGCCTTGTTGATTTGTTTTCTCAGCCTCGTGTGAATTTTAGAGAGACAGAGAGTGCTTCACGACAGCAACCACAAGGTGATTGCTTCACCACCAATCGAAGCGCTCCCGACCCCCACCGATCAATGTGCATCACGGACCGCGGTGCTCTACGCAATCCATCATGAGTCTCTTCGGTACACCGGCTGGCGCGTCCGGTTCAGGCGGCGGTGGGCTGTTTGGCAGCACCCCGGCCGCCTCTGCTACGCCAGCACCGAGCTCTCTTTTCTCGGGCCTGGGCCAGAACAAACCCGCCACTCCGGGCGGTCTCCTCGGCGGCGCTCCCTCGACCACGCCTGCTGCCTCGATCAACCAGCCGCCTGCTTCGGGTGGCCTCTTCGGTGGTGCTACCAACACCCAGACCAACACAGCAAATTCCGGCGGTCTGTTTGGAGCTGCCAACACCAACGCGACATCGAACGCGACCGGTAACACGACCACCGGTGGTGGGCTTTTCGGAGGTGCCACTCCTGCTGCTCAGCCAGCCACCGGCGGCGGTCTGTTCGGCGGTCTGAACACCCAGAGCAAGCCTGCTTCCGGTGGTGGGCTCTTTGGCGCGTCTACGGCAGCCAACCCGGCCCCCAGCACCGGTCCTCTGGGACTCGCTGGCCTCTCTGGCAACAACAACAATAACCAGGCCGGTCAAAGCTTGCTCGGCCTTGGTGCCTCGCAGAACCCCAATGGCCAGTCGCAAGCTGCCCCCATGGGCTACTTCGACAGCCTGCTGTCCAAGAGCAAGAAGCGCGCCGATGGAGAGGCCCCGAGCGACGACTTGCCCACTCTCCAATTGGGTCTAGGCGACCTGCGACAAAAGCTTAGAAAGCTCGGTCCGCGAAGCAACGACCCTCTGCAGAGCGCCAGGGCCCAGTACACCCTTGCGGCCTCTGGCATGGACCCGGGCGCTGCCGTTCGAGACCTCAACTACTTTGACATTCAAGCCGGCCGCGTCGAGCGGCCCATCACCGGCCCTGCTGAGATCGACGTCGACACATACCTGGCCAACCTGCAACAAAAGACGACCTTAAGCATGATTGCCGACGGTCTGGACCGCTCTGTTCGGGACTTTGACAATTTCCTCGAGGACAACGTGACGGAAGAGTGGGAGGCACAGCGGAAACGGATATACGAGCACTTTGGCATCAAGCCCCGCGACGGTCCTGCAGACGCTCCGGGCGCTCCACGGGAGTCTCTTGGTGGCTTTGGACGATCTAGAAGAGGCAAAGGCGGCAAGTCGACTGTCGGCGGCGAGAAGAACAGCGTGTTTGGCCGATCGAATCTTCAGAAATCCGTCATTGGCACGCCCAGCAAGATTGGCCCCCACCAGGCCGAGTTCACCGACGTGGAGAGCCAGACGGCAAAGAAGAATGCCATCAGCGGAAGTGGCTCGATCGACGACCGATTCCTCCGGGAAAAGCAGAGCAAGCTTGCCGAGCGCATCCGGGAGCTCAACAATGCTCGTCTGGGACAGAGACCGTTTTCGATCCTGCACGAGCTTAGCCGAGTCGAGAGTGCTTCGGGCGACCGCCATGCTCAGAACTTAGTAGACGCGTATCATGCCGTCATGTCCATGGTCGGAGAAGATCCAGATGCAGAGTCGTTTGCCGAGAACTCGACAGCTAGAGAGCGACAATTCCAGAAGATGTATCTGGAGTTGCAGGCCAACTCCTCGAACTCCATACAATGGCGCAAGAGAGTCCTCAAGGGTTCCAACGAGTTTTTGGAGAAGAAGTTCTTTGACGAGGTCGAGGCTCTGATCACCAAGTACCCCCGAGAGGCTAATCTCGGCGGCCGCCCAGATGTCGTGAGCAAGATCAAGGCATACGTGCGACTGCGACAGAACCGCAAGGACCTCGTGCCAGACAACACACAGCTGCAAGAGGTCAACAAGGAGTACGTCTGGGCTTTGGTCTATTACCTCCTGCGTTCTGGCCACGTCACGGAAGCCGCCGAATACGTCAAGGAGAACGCCACCACGTTCCGCAGTATTGACCGCACATTTTCCTCATACTTGTTGGAGTACGCATCAAGCGAAGACCGCCGTCTCCGGAGACAGCTTCAGGAGCGCTGCAACAATGAGTACACGCAGCGCGTCCGCAACGCGCCAGAAAACAGCATTGACCCGTTCAGGATGGCCTGCTATAAGATTGTTGGCCGCTGCGAAGTAGCAAACCGCAACCTTGAGGGCTTGAATACTGACATTTACGATTGGATCTGGCTCCAGTTTAACCTCGCTAGAGAAAACGACAAGCTGACCGAGATGGCTGGCGAATCGTACACACTGGCAAACCTGCAGGAGACCATCCGGGAGATTGTTCTGAGGCACTTCCCCAAGTCTCCCGCGGATGACACGAATGGACAGTTCGGCATGTCCTTCTTCCTTCAGATCCTGGCCGGCATGTTTGAGCAGGCGATCGCGTACCTATACCCCTTTTCCTACGTTGACGCCATCCACTTCGCCATTGGTCTCGAGTTCTACGGTCTCCTGCGTCCTTCGGACTCGTGGGGCAATGCCAACGAGCTCCTCACCTACAACACACGATCCCAACCGCAGATCAGCTTTGGCAGGATGCTGGGATACTACACAAGAGACTTCCGAGCAGCCGATGTCTCGTCGGCGGTTGATTACTTCACCTTGATCTGCCTCAATGCAGACCTGGACGGCGAGGCCGGAAGATCGCAAATCGAGCTTTGTCACTTGGCGCTGCGTGAGCTTGTCCTCGAGACGCGCGAGTTTAGCAAGCTGATTGGCGACATCCGTCCCGACGGTCACCGCATCACGGGACTGATCGAAGAGCGCGGTCCTTTGATTGGTCTGCGGGAAGAGGATGATTTCATCAAGGCTGTGACAATCCAAGCTGCCAGATATGCCGACGAGAACGGCCGCACCACGGATGCGGTCCTTCTCTACCACCTCGCGGGTGACTACGACAGCGTGGTCACGATCGTTAGTCGCGCGCTTAGTGAGGCGATCTCGCTCGACATTGGAGAAGACCCATTGCGTCTGCAGCCTGTCAAGCCCCGAGCCGCCGGCAAGGACGATGCGCAGACTGGAAGCAGTCTCAGTCTCGCTGCCATTGACGACCCGATCGACCTTGCCAGAACCATGATGTCCATGTACGAGAAGGATGCCATGTTTTACACCAGAATCCAGGATCAAAACCGAAGCGCATGCCATCTCTTGTTGCAGATGAGCGAGATCAAGGGCATGGTTGAGGCTAGCCAGTGGCCGGAAAGCTTGGATGTGAGTCTGCACCTGAGCCCCCTTTCTTCCCGTCGAGACCATTATAGAGGACTAATGACTTTATGAAAACTACAGAAAATCCAAGCACTTCAAATCCTCCCACTGGACGCGCGCGGAGATCCTAGCACGATTCGACACTACGCGTCCAAGTTCGCAGGGCTGTCTCAACCGGTGGCCATCAACGTGCCGAACCTGCTGATGTGGACCATCACGTGCTGCATGAACCAGCGGGAGAGGCTTGTGAGCGGGCAGTACAGCGGCAACGAGGGCACGCGGCGGATCATGGTTGATAATCTCAAGCAGATCAGCATGGACCTGACGACGTACACCAGTCAGCTCAAGTACCGGTTCCCGCCGCACCTGCACCAAGCTCTGGCTAGGGCGTCGGCTGATTAGGAGCTGGCCGAGGCGTCGACGGGCGAGAAATGAAGACAGATCGGGACTGGAAAGCATGAGATCTCGAGCATGGCTTGCGTTGGGCCAGAGGAGAGTTTCGACGGTCTGACGTGCACCTCGGAGTCTGTGCCGAGAGCAGCTGCCATTGGGGTGCTTTATGGGGAGGGTGGTGGAAAACGAGATGAAGACATGTTCACTGTATTATGCTGTCAAGAATCATGACAGACTAAGGGAATGTTGAACAAGACCTTTGACTACAAGAAACCGAACTGGGTTCGTAAAAGAAACACATGCGTATAGACTTGTCTGAACTGCTGGCATGGCGAAGGGCAGCAACTCGCGGACCTGTCATGGGAGGAATGAAATACACATTACACCAGGTTGTCTTGATAGCAGCTGCTGTAGACTGGACTTGTGATTGGCAATACTTATTCAAGATTTGGCCTTGATGGAGCTTGACAACTGACTCGAGGTTGTAACTTTTCTGTCAAATTCTGGTTCCTCGGCACCCAATTCCATGAGCTACTACCTACCAAAGCTACCATTAGTATAGGGCAGATCAGACAGCCCGGGAGATAAAAAGGAAGAAGGAAGTGGGGAGGGCCCCGACTCATCGAGCTGCCCCGGGGGCTGCGCTACCTAGCTAGGCGGCGCTCTAGAAGGAGAGCGGGAGCTCGAGGAGGGAAGAAAGCGTCCGGGATGTTTGGCGCCAAAAAGCCAATTGAGGCAACGAAGGAGCCAATGAGCCCTGGGGCCCGAAGGCGTACCTTAGCCTCAGAGTTGGGGGCGAGACGTGACGTGGGGTTTCCTCTGCTTCGTTTCCTTTTCCTCCCAGCAGTAGGTCGAATTGCGAATGGCGTACGAGTACGAAGGGATGGACTGTAACAGCTACGGTACTATTGAGAGGATGCAATATGTCGAGTCAATAAGTAGGGCCATTGGGCAACTGTGTGACTAGAAACGATTTGCTCTACGCTGGCCCTGGCCCTGGCACTCCTCAGCCCTTTTCTTCCTCTTCTTCTTCTTTGCTGCGTGGGTCCCCCCACGGACGAAAGGCAGTTAGTTAGCTGATGAAAAGAAAGAGACTTTTTTTTTTCTTTACTGCCGTACGGAGAACATACATTAGCCGGGGGCAGTCACAAGTGCCTAGCTTGACTAACCACCTTACCTAGGTAGCAGCAGTCAGCCAGCACCTGCAAATCACGTCGTGTAGTACAGAGTGCAGAGGCGGTCGGACTGGACTCGACTGGACTCGACTCCTCTGCCCGGCAGCGAATTGATCTGGAAAGTTCCCCAAAACAGACAAAGAAGCTGGGGGTTCAAGTCAGCTTTGGGAACCAGCTTTGCTTTGCGACCGAGGATCTACCTTACATACCCTCGTTCAGTGTGGGTGTGATCGCAAATCGCATTTTTTTTTTTGGTCGTCCTCGACCTCCACCACAACTATCCAGTCCACCAACGAAGACGGACGACGGACACACACTCACATACGCGTACCTTGCTTGTCCGGCCGATCTGCCGTTACCTCACAGCAACGACACACCACTTTTTTATTTTATTTTCTTCTTCTACGTACTTACTTGCATTATCATACATTACATGAGCATTACATGCACAGCACATGTCCAACTCTAACCTCACGGTTCTAGCATGGTGAGATTATGCATCGTCCTGTCTACATAAACCATGCCGGGATCTGCCAGAAAGACGGCGGCGACCACCAACTCTGCCGGCAGCAGCAGCAGCAGTCATAACAACAACAACAACAACAACGCCGCCCAGCATCTCCCCGACAGCAGCAGCACCACCACCACCACCACCAATAATACTACTAATAGCACAACTCACGTCTCGGCATCCACTTCCGATCCCATCCTCCCCTCATCCGCCCCCGGTCGTACCCACTCCCACGCCCGGGGCCTATCCGTCAGCCAAGATGCCTCCGCAGCCTCTGTCGCCGACTCTCCCGCAGAGTCCCAGGCCGCTTCTCCCGACGATGGCACCGCCCCCGAGGACCAGCGCACCAAGAAGCGCAAGGGAGGTCCGGGCTCGAGGGGCGTTGCCAACCTGACCCCCGAGCAATTGGCCAAGAAGCGCGCCAATGGTACGTTCAATCTTCTTGGTCGTGATGATCCTTCTTCATGCCGGCCTCGGATACGACGTGTCCAGGTCCCATGGAGGAGGATCGCTGCTGTACACGCAAGCTGTCTGCGGTCGCCGCTTTGCCTGCCATATACACCACTCTGATCGAATCACAATTCGTGGGAAGAAAACCCTGGAGGCTAATGATCGAGACACTCCTTAGACCGAGAAGCTCAGCGGGCTATTCGCGAGCGCACTAAGCATACGATCGAGAATCTGGAGAACAAGATCAAGGACTTGACTTCTCAGCAACCTTACCAAGAACTCCAGGCTGTGCTGAGGGATAAGGAGGCTGTGGAGCAGGAACTTGCCGACGTCAAGAACAGGATGTCTTCCATCTTATCCATCATACAGCCCATTCTCGGTTCGCAGCAAGGCGTATATGCTTCTCCTGGACCTTCATTCCTTCCCGCCCAGACCGGTGCCACTGGGGCAGTCAGTACTGGGACCGGCGCTGCCTCGACGCCGCCCAGCGCGGCCAGCCCGAACTCAGCGGCGACGACAACATGGCAGCAGCCGGGCTTGCAGAGTGCCGGCTCCTCGGCTCAGACCAGTCCACACTTTGATCAGGCCAGAATGATCACGCAACAGCGCCATAACTCGACGCACGCTTTGGACCTCGGTCCTGGGGGCGAGCAGCTCAAGCTGAACTTCCTCCTCGACGGATCGCCTATGCATGTTCATCGAATGCACACGGGTGACAGTGGCGCTCAGGATACGGCCAACTACCAACATATGCCCCTGAAACATGACTGGAATGGATTTGCCCAGGTCGGCCAACGCCCCGACAGCTACGGGCAGAGCTCGGCTCCTCAGCCACACAGCACACAGCATGCTGCCAACTACGCGCCCGGCCAGACTGGCATGCCGCATTCACGAGACAATTCGTGGGTTGGTGTTTCTGCTCCGATCAGCAATTGCGCCTCGACATGCCCCTTGGACACTCTGCTTCTCGACTTCCTGAACGAGAGACGACAGCGCGCAGCCGAGGGCGTCCCGACTCAGGAGCTCGTCGGGCCGCGGTATCCTAGTGTCAAGTCGCTGCTCAATCCGCAACAGAGTCTACACTCACACCCTGTGTCCAAAGTCTTTACCGACATTCTGCGTGCCTTTCCTGGCATCAGCCACTTGCCCGAAAAGGTGGCTGTGCTCTATGTCATGTTCCTCATCATGAGATGGCAGATCTCACCCACCAAGGAGAACTACGACCGCCTTCCGCCTTGGTGCGTGCCTACACAGTCGCAAATCCAGGTGCAACACCCTGCCTGGGTGGACCACTTGCCATTCCCCGCCATGCGTGAGAGGATAGCGAAATCGTTTCGAAATCCCCAAGCAGCCCAGGTCGACTTTCCCTTTGACGACTTCTTTGTCCCATTCACCAGTGAGCTGTCACTAAACTGGCCGTATGAGGAAGTAGATGTATTGATCGAAACTTCTGATGGGGAGCTGCTGATTAATCCCGTCTTCGAAACGCACATGAAGAGGCTGGGCAACTGGACACTAGGCGACCAATTTGACCGGACCTTTCCCCAGCTACGTGGCACGTATGACTTGAAGAGCACCGAAGCAAGTTAGAAGCATGATTACAGTGCATACGAGGTTCCTTCAGAATGGGCCGTCGGAGGCTCGACATTGGACTTTAGGAATTAAGTTCATTCACGGCGCAGAGGTATAAAATTTCAAATGGCATCAAGGAGCAAGCAAATAAGGCTGTGTCCGCTTCGCTGCAGAGAAGCATCCATGTGTATATGGCAGACCAGCATCAGCATAGCGGCGTTGGCGAGATACACTCAACCCGTTCGCTATACCCGGGTGGCTCTTTCTATGGTTTATTATAAAAGTTAGACGGATGGGACTGTATTATTTTTGAGGATTGCCGGGGAAAATACGAGGCGTCAAAGGCAGACTTATTTGTTTTCCGGCTTGGTTTACATGCCTTGTATACGAGAAACGCGGAACGCCAAGGGCAGGAGTTATGGGCGATTGATAGGGACTGTGATAATGGGGAGCTGGAGGCGAGACGAACATGGCTGAGAAAGAGGAAAAAAACCAAGAAATACGAGCCGTGGTCATCTGTTTCCAAGGATCGTAAAAGATTAGGTCATCGTCTTGGCGTATTATCGGCAGTCTCTTGAACATGAAAGCAACTGGTTAGACATGCATAATAACAACCGTCCATGATCCAGTTTCCTCTGGCAGCTATAGTTTCATGTTTTTCAATGTCGAATCAAAAAAAAAAAAAAAAAAAGGGTCTCGGACAGATCAGATGGCATGTCTCGGGGCAATAACGGCTGTCACGGCCAAATGTCACAAAGACTTTTCTCTTCTTGGAGGGCATTAGAACTGTGAAATTAATCGAGTATTTATTGAAAGTGTGGTATGCGGTAGTTACCCTTCGTGGTCTATGCTGAGAGCGGAGGCTCTCTTTTTTGCGATATGTATTAGTGGTATATCGCTCAAGAAGTATTACACCTTTTTTGTAGTTGCAGGGCAGGGTAGATCAGAACTCATGTCTTCTTGTTTGCTGCGTGGCTTGACGGTATTTGGGTAACTCTGTATGTGTCAATACTCGCGATACTTGCGCTGCCTCGAGGAGAAGGGAAAATATTTCTCGAACGGATGGGGACTTGTCCTCTTGTCCTCTTGAGATTCCGGGCTGAACGAGCAGTGACAGCCTGGATACTGGATGGACTCGGAATTATATAAAGAACGTACGATGGCGTGGCGGGAGGATGAATGGCGAGATGAGCGAGGCTGAGGACGGAGGGCTTGTCGCGTCTCGTCAATGACTTTGTCTTGCGAAATGAGCATCTTTTGTGGTCTTTTCTGATTCACATGGAAATGGTTGTTGGATTTGGAAGATTGCGGCAAGCTCACCTGACCGACGTTTGAATGGCTCTCGTGGGGATTTATTTGTCCTTGTCAACAAACGAAATGAGCTGGTAAGACGATCGGCTTTGCAGCGTATTCAGAACAAGAGGAGAGGTGCCATGGAAACGAATCATCTTCTCCCACAAGAATCAATTCGTTCCTGCTCGGGTCTGGCCCAGTTCGCCGTCCACATGCCATCAGTTATTTGCAGGTTTCAGTATTTCTCGTAGCCAACAAATAGACACCATCTGGATGTTCGTCGCTGCGGGGGATATCATAATTCACACGTCAGGCCCCAAGTGGTTATTGGCTTCCGACCTTGGACTTGCCGAGCCTTCGTGGCTGGTTAATAATGGGACAGAAGACATCCGATCGTGTAAATTGACCCAGAATGAGGTCTCTGGTCATCGCCAACCGTCCAGGTTCTCGACGACAGAACGCCTCATGGAATGATGGACCTTTCGTAAAGCTATGAGAGTGCGAGAACGGCTCCGCCGTTAACGGCGCTTCGAAATTCGCGTAAATGAACCACTCTGATCTCCGGGTCGTTTTCATGATCGTAGTAGCGCATCATCGTCGTCAAGAGGAATCAGTACTTTGTACGTGTCAGTAGGGCCCTATACATCATCATCGCTGTCGCTCGATGCCCAAGCCCGATGGAGTCCTGGCGTTGAGGAAAACTATTGAATGTTTTTTCGAGTTGAAAGCGCAAGAGAAACTAGACCTTTTCAAGTCGTCAGTTGCGAAGATCCAAATATTTATGGCCTTCGACGCCGTCGCGGTCGTGCGGTCATAGTCTCGCCGAATTTCGAACGACGCGACCAGAGCTGAGGACCGACTTGGCTGAAACGGATTTTTTTCGACTTCATCGCAATGAGTATAGTGTGAGCGTTGAAGAGTGAAGAAATTGTCGAGGAATAATATGACCTATTCGTACTTTTGGTGGCCAGGTACAACAACAACAGAGTTGACACCAAAACACGTCGCTCGCCTGCTAGTGTGTCAATAGTCTGCGACGGCATCAACAATAGTGCCGGCACTCTCAGCTGCGAGGTGGAAAAGAAAAAGCCAAGATGAAGAGAAGGAGGAAAACCGATTTCGGAAAGATAGACGTCACCAGAAGCTGATTCCCGGGAGGCTTTCCGGTCTCAACGGTGCTTTGGTTTCCGCGATAGAGACTCTTGGCAATAGCACTTGAGCAGCAAAGCACTAGAGACTATGTACGAAGTAGAGCAGCTGAATATCGCCCAAGTACGCAGAACGAAGACCAGCCACAAAGCATGCACGAGTTGCACGTGTATCTTCTCGGTGCTCTTTCTTTCCCTCTCGCTGGAAACAAGATGAGTATAGGTGACACGACATCAAGCTACGGCTCAGGCTCTCTACAACCGCCGTAGAGACCCGAAACGGTGCTCAAGGTGTTCCAGCATGGCGGGCCAAATCAAACTTTCCCCTGCAGACCGGGACGTTGCACGTGGGAAGATTTAGCTTGTGCTTGTCGTTTCACCTCGCGCACACCACAACTCGTATATGTAAGTGACTGGGCACCGTGTGTCATGTTGAGAAATTGCCCGGAAACGGGCAGAAGTTTGGCCCTGCAGTGTACGAAGATGGCCAGCCTGGATGGACGACGCCCCTTTGGAATTGCAGTCGTAGATGCAATCATCACCATGGATGGTTCCATTCGAGCGACCCTTGGAGGCCTTATTCGGCAATCGCAAATGCCAGTCGCTGACCAGATATGATTGCGTGGCTGTAGACGGAGCGCCCAGGCCCAGCGGCCAAGAGGGCAGGCAGTAATTGGCTGGTCATGACATGGATCTGTCCGTAGGTAGCTGAGCTGTGTCATGGCTGAGCGTCGTCAAGAGCGATATGATGCGGCGAGGAGCATGTCTCTCGAGAAGCAGCCAGTCAATGATGATTGTCTCGGAGGCCAGGATGCGTAGGCTGTCTCGCGGTGTCTGTACAACAGAGAGCATTGCGCTTTCCTTCGGCCCCGTTCTCTTCTTCCTGGTCTTGTTTGCTCTGCATGGAGCCGTCTTCGAGAACGAATTCTAATAAAACTTTCTATCCTGCGGACCCTCGTCGGGCTGCGGTGCGGGCATCAAGGAGCCAAGATTTCCAAGAATCCAAGGGCGATGCCAATGGACGGTGAACGACTCTTTCACGCATGTATCTAGGTTAGGTAATAAGCATGATCGGCAAAACGACCGAGGAACTGTCAGACATGTGGATCTTGTAAAATGTCTGAAGCGGTGACAGAGGAGATGTCATGAGCGCTAGTAAACATGTACGGATGAGTAAGTTGATTGCATGTCGAGCATGTCGAGCATGAGTCTGGGAGCCTTGGTAGAGCAGCGACGAAGTTGCCTGGCAACCGAAGCATGAGCGCTTCCTGGCTGTCTACCTAGGAGCGCTACAATATGCAACCTTATTTTCTTGCTGTGGGGAAGGTTTCGTCACCTCCAGTGGGCAGAGGATACCGATTCGCCGAAGGGTCTGCAAAATATGGGCCGGGCTTACCAGAGACGCTACTGGTTAAGCTTGAAAGACACTGAAGAATCAAGATAGAGAGAGAGAGGGAGCCGAAAGACAATATTGCTAGCAAGTAGACATGAAGCTTTCTGGCATCGGCGTTCCATTTCAGCTGGACCGGGGACCTGTCGTCCAGAGGCCTGGGCCAAGATCGACGTCCTGGTGTTCAGGCCATGCGAACTGGGAGCTGATAGTAGTGTTGTAGTAGGAAATGCTACTACGGTACACTGCGATATCCTCAGCAATCGGTGATAAATTCCGCACAGAGGATCCCGAGTTGATGGATAGGCAGCGGGGCCAGAATAGCGCATCCTTTTGGTGGGCCGGAGCTGGAGAACTCGAATCGGAAGTCGGATCATGGGCAGAATTTACCAATGCTCATATGGCCCGTCCGATCATAAAGAAAGAACGGTGTCGATATGTATGACATCAATTTGACGGTGTCGCGTTGGTGATTGTACGTAGTGTACCCATTCGCTCGTGCGTTGTTGCTTGCGCATTGGTAAACTGACGAAAAACAAATGCACATTTCTGAGTCGAATACGTATTTGGCACCCAGTGTATGGTGTCGCTTATTTGTGCTGTGGTTTCTTACCGGCAAGTGGTGGTTCTGCCCGGAGACGACCGACGATCTATGCGACATAGCACGAGCGCTCGCTTGTCACTAACAAGACGCGACAGTCGATCCATCCAGTAGTAACGCGCGCATACATTTCAGAGCCGAAGAAGCTCAGCAGTGTGAACCTCGATCCCGAAAAGACCCCTGTGGACTGGCAGTACAGACTACAACTCGCCCATGTCGATTGGCGCGTGTAGCTTGTTTGGATCTTGCACTCTGAATAGTCAATTAGCATCGACTCAATCGCCATCCCGTCCTAATCAAACTTAAATCCGTGCCCAGTCGAATGGGCTGCCAAATTGCCTGCTTGATCAGACCGCGGCATCTATCCAGCAACTCTTTTTTTCTCACTTTCCCGGTGTCAAAATCGAAGATCGCAAAAGCTCCCGTGGTTTGTATCATGCCGAAATGAGTGTCCGAGGTGTTGGTCGTTGTTCTATCTCGCCGTCCAATATCAAGAGGCGATGCAATATCATGAATAGTCGGTAGTATACTGCCTTTGCGGAAAACACCCCTGTCTCGATCGCAGCCCACACAAGGATGGAGAGACATGGTACCCTGTCTGCAATCATGCATATACAAAGTGTACGTAGGTAGTGGTGCTTTGGCTTTCCTACCATGCCATCGTGCATTCTCGGTTCCTGGTTTTGTTGACTTTGCCAGCGTGCCTTGATTTGCGGGTTTTCAGTACAGGCGGGCTGGCCAAGTCGAGCTTCTAGCGGCGCTGGCACTCGGACTGCTCTCCTAGACCCAATGATCGATCCGTATGGTGATGGAGGCCTTGTTGTTTACTCCTGTGTCCACAGCAGAAGTGGCTCTTCAAAGTCAATAGTTGGTAGTCGTTTTGCATAGCCCAACGATCCGTTTGGCACTCAGCATGCATCTAGTATAGTTGACAGCGCGCTATCCAGGCCGGTCCAGTGGCGCTGACCTCCCCTCCAGCTGGCTGTAGGTCCTTCTTCCAAGAGGCCTGTGAAACATGGCAATGGCACCAGAAAGTCGATCTCCTCGGTGGTGGGATCGGTGATTGTGCTAGCAAGCGGCCTCCCGGGCAGACTCTAGAGTCTCTAGAGCTTGAAGAGTCTGAAGGCTAAGGGTCGTCGGTCGCGCGCACTTGCAAACGGGCTACCCGAGAGGTCGGCCGGGAAATGAGGGCAAGTTGTGGCTCGTGCCTGTGATGTAATGGGTGGCACAGAGCGGCTAATAGCCTGGCCAGCGTGCGAGATAGACCACGGCATTCAGATTTCACGACAGGTGCTTGCCCGCGCTGTGTATTGGTTGATTGATTGACTGTGAGCCCGTCGGCAAGTCTTCTACAGGAGGTGGCTGGGCGTTGGTCACTTGGAACTTGGAAGGCGAGCTTCGGTCAAAGGCAGCTGCTCCCGGCGGCTTCTTCTTTCTGCAGCTTTCCCATGGGGAATGGAATAAATAGGTGTGCCCTCTCTTCGGGCCAGACGAGGGCCTAGAACGGTGGTTGAGAGGTACTGACGGAGATTAATACATTTTTATGCCAGGGTGTATTGGATGATAGGGTCCTTTGAGCACTACTCGGTAAGAATTGCTAAGTAGCGAGCAGTAGCAGCAGGCGCAGGAGGCTACCCTTAGTGACCTCACTCACATTAGAGCCGTCCCTGCTTCAAGTCTGGCTGCAGAGAAGGTCGGTCAATGCCGAATACCGTGATACTGTTCCCGCACGTGGGCCATGAGGCCATCCATCAATGGCAGAGTCCCCGGCAGGCCGAAGGGTATTTCCAGAGAATGGATTGCGGGCTCTTGTTGATATCATGACTAGGCCCAAGAAAACGGGCGAGATCTGACTGGCAGTCTGATAGCATCAGATTGCCAAGAGAAATGCTCGATCTCCAGCTCCCCCACAGAAAAGATGGGCGGCGATGACATGGGCTCACAGACAGGAGTGCGCTCACAGCGCTGCGCTGGCACAACTGGCGGGGCGGGACCGGGCCCTGGCCTAGCGCGCAGCTCAGGGTGCCGAGAAACAAGGAACAGGCAGTGCCTTAGCTAATAGAGATGCCACTAACGAGACGTCTTAGCATCCAAGTTTGCCAAGCCAGGATGATGGAGGTGGTTGGCGCGTGCATGGATAACTAAGTTGGGTACCTGCCGTGGGTAACGCATGTACATTGGTCTTGGATAGTAGCTCGCTAGTCCATGTAGGTAGATGATGGCACAGAAAGAAGGAAAAAAAAAAAAGATACCAGCCGATCATCATCGTCAAACAAGCTTGTTGGCTTGCTAGGCAGGGCAGCCAGGCCTGGGGGGAGATTTCCTGTATGACACGGATTCACAGAAATCCTAGCCACAACAGACAGCCTCCGGCCTAGTTCCATCCATCCCATCGTGCTGCCTCCTGCCCAATCTCTCTTATTTAATAAGTCCTGGTTGTCCTCCCAGTAGGTTTGTGTCTTGTCTGATTTGATCTACTGCAGCTTTCAACTTACACCATTCTTCCTTCCTCAAGCCAGCCCCCGCCTTCATCTTAATCCAACCGTTGCGTCTAATCTTCTGTTCCGTAAGTGAAACAACCCTGGAGGAAGAGCGAGTCTTGTTCAATCTGCCACCGGATCCCAAAGAAACAGCCTGCCGTTATATCAAATACTCGTTCCTTCTGTCGTCCGAGAAGGGCACCGGAAGGTCTAGTATAAACCTCGACTGGCTGCCGGAATCGTTCCCCAATCCACCTCACCCTAGCGTCCCGTCACGTCAACCCACGCGGGATAATCATTCCTTATACACATACACTCGTTCCTACCCAGTGAAGCTTCACCTTGTTGGACGCTCTTTCCATTTTGTTTGGCCGCACGAAACCAATTACTCCTTCCCTGGTATAAATTGGCAGCGGCAACTGGCCAGACGAACCCAACATTTTCCCAAACACCTGTCACCTCCCACTCCGATTGTTCTTCTTCTCCCACCCAAACCACAAACCCCAAACAAGCCACTACAGAACCTCTCATTCACACACCCGCAAACATCAACAACACACAACAAACACGCAAGACACGCCTTTCCGCGCATCTTTCAAATTTTTGCACGCTTTTTTGAGCATCGTATTCGTTCAAAACTCAGACTTCTTACAAATTCTTCTTGCAGACAAACAGCAAACCCAATCCAACAAGATGAAGACCTCTACCATCCTCCTCGGCGCCTCGGCTGCTGCCTTCACTGCCGCCCAGAGCGACTTCCCCGCCGGCTTCCCTCAGTGTGGTGTGAGTATTCTCTCCATATCTGGTCTTTCATCATATGCTCTTGGGCTCGTTTGTCGTTGCCATGATAGCGAGCTGTCATGGTGCCGACACAAGTCGCCTTGCGCAGCCGTTGTTTTCGACATGATAGCTGACAAGCCGCCTCTCTAGATCACCTGTATCACCAACATGCTCGCAAAGTCTGCCAGCGAGTTCAACTGCGACGCCTCTGACCTGCAGTGCCTGTGCTCGAACGTCAACTTCCTGTACGGAGTTAGAGACTGCGCAGACCAGGCCTGTTCGAACTCCAGTGATGCCGACGCTGTCAAGCAGGTCGGTGTCAACTACTGCGCCAACGCTGGTATTGCCGTTTCTGGCATCTCCGTTGCCAGCACTATTGTACGTGCCTCACCTGCTATACTTCACTCAACTTTCATCCTAACAAAACATCAGTCTGCTACTGTTTCCCCCACCGCTACCATCACTGCCGGTTCCGGCTCCGAGGCTACCACCACTGGCTCTGAGTCTGCTACTGGTTCTGAGGGAGCCTCCAGCTCCGCTGTTTCCACCGTCTTCAGCGAGTCCACTGACAGTGCCGGCTCTGTTACCTCGGTTGCTGTTTCCACCGTTTTCACTGACGCTGCTGCCGCTGTCTCCACCGTTTTCTCCGAGTCGACTGACAGCGCCGGTTCCGTCACCTCCATCGCTGTCTCCACCGTAACCTCTGAGGCTTCGGGTGCCGCTAGCGCCGTCTCCACCGTTTTCTCTGAGTCCACGGACAGCGCCGGCTCCGTTACCTCCATCGCTGTTTCCACCGTCTCTGCCAGCGAGGTCGAGTCCACTAGCACTGGAACTACCACTGGCACTGAGACCAACACCGTCTCCAACGACAGCACCACCCTGACTGCCACCAACACCCAGACTGGCACCACTCTCTCCACCAGCACTGCCACCAAGACCGGTGACAGCTCCAGCAGTAGCTCCTCTGCCGGCTTCGGTGCCAAGCAGACTGCCGGCCCTGTCGGCATCATCGCTGCCGCTGGTCTGGGTCTTGCCCTGATCATCTAAGTGGTGTGTGAATAAAGGGGAGGTTCGATACTTTCAAAAGTGTCATGGTTTCTTTTAAGCAGGCTTTCACGACGTAACGGATCATGTATAAAATGAAGGGAGGTCCTTATTGACCACTAATGCCGCATTGAGATACCCATTTCCAAGGGCAAATGGAGTTGGCTTGCGCCTTTTTAGGTAATTAATTCGTAGTGTATCTTCTCATAATTGCTGCATGTGAGCTTGATGTGATGTTTCCGCAAAAGTGGCAAAATAAGCACCAACGTGGTTTAAAGGAGCTTTTTAATTCTTCAAATTCATCCAAACGAAGTTCCCTGTTCTTAATCTCAAGTGGAAGAATTATCCCAAGTGACAGAATCATCTCAAGCGGTGGAATTATCTCAAGCGGTAGAATCGCAAGGTTCAGACAACGTGCAAAACACAGTCCGTACGGAACTTTCGTTCTCAAAATCAATCGAAATAGAATTTTCTGTCCTCAAGCGGTAGGTTCGCGAAGTTCAGACAAGAACGAAATACAATCCGTGCGGAGACATCGGGCTTTTGCGAGTACAGTATATCACTGGAACGGTAGTGCAATTTGTATTAACATTTTTTTCTTTTTTGCCGCTGCTGTCGCGCAGCAGCAGCATCGACCGTCTGTCTGTCTGCCTGCCTGCTTTGTTGGTGACAACTGAACTATGCAGGAAAAGTGTATCAAGAGAAGAAACCAAGTGTACGCCCTATAGTGCCGCGAAATCGAAAACCAAAAACAACCAAAGACCATCGTGCTCATAATACAAGTTTGCAGTCTCCACCATTGGACCTTGATGGTGCTCTGCTTGATGTTACCCGCCAGCAGCAGGTATCATCAGTAATATCAAGAGGCCCCACATCACATTATAACCATCGTCAGGCCTCAAGCTCATATCATCATCATCACTTTAACAAGCCTTGCTTGCCTTGGATCACTTTAACCGCTGCACATCAGGCAGGATTCGGGGTTCTCAATGCTGCCTGCAAATGTTGTTAGTCGACTGGGACTAAAGAGCAAAAATTTGGATATGATATCACTTACAAGCCAACACGGCCTCATTGTAGATGTCGTATTCCCGCTCCTTGCTGGACTTGTCAGAGTCCTCCAGCTGTGCCTTCTTGCCCTCGACAGCAGGCTCTGGCAGCTCCTCAATCTTGTTGGGGGTCTCTACCGGCTCCGTGGGGAGAGCCTTGGGGCTCTCGCCCTCGTCCTGGTCTGCCTTGAAGGGCACCTGCTTCACAGGAGAGGGGGCGACCTTGACCGTAGGGGGCGGGGTGGTGCTCGGTGTGGGGACACCGTGAGGGCTGGCGGCCGTGAGAGTTGTGTTGGAGTTCTCACGGTACATGGGACGGGGGACGGCCGCAGCTGCCGATGAGGAGTAGCTGCCGGCAGGGGCAGCACGCTTCTTCAAAGCAGCGGGCTTGTTGGACTGGGTGTCCTGGACCTTGAGAGCCTCCTGGTCCACAGTGAACTGGATGGGGGCGGCAGCAGCCGTGGTCCTGAGGTAGTACATGCCAGTCTTGAGACCGAGCTTCCAGCCAGCAAAGTGCATGGAGGTGATCTTGCCCATGGTGGGGTCACGCATGTGAATGTTCAGAGACTGGGACTGGTCGATGAAGGCACCACGGTCGGCGGCCATCTGGACGACCGTACGCTGCGAGATCTCCCACACAGTCTTGTACAGAGCCTTGATGTCGGCAGGGATGCTGGGGATGTTCTGAATGGAGCCCGACTCGGCAATGATGCGGTTCTTCATGTTGTCAGACCACAGGCCAAGCTCGACGAGATCCTTCAGCAACCAGGGGTTGACGACCTGGAACTCACCAGCCAACACACGGCGGGAGTAGATGTTGGAGGTGTAAGGCTCGAAGCACTCGTTGTTGCCCAGAATCTGCGAGGTAGAGGCAGTAGGCATGGGAGCCAACAGCAGACTGTTGCGGACACCGTGCTGCTTGATCTGGGCCTTCAGAGACTCCCAGTCCCAAAGGTCAGTGGGAGTAACGTCCTTCCACATGTCATACTGGAGGATGCCTTGAGAGACGGGCGAGCCCTCGTAGGTGGAGTAAGGTCCCTCCTCCTTGGCAATGTTCATCGAGGCCGTCAAGGCAGCGTGGTACATGGTCTCGAAGATCTGCTTGTTGAGCTGTCTGGCCTCGGGCGACTCAAAGGGCATGCGCAAAGCCAAGAAAGCGTCGGCAAGACCCTGGACACCGACACCGATGGGGCGGTGGCGCATGTTGCTGTTGCGTGCCTCCTGGACGGGGTAGTGGTTGACGTCGATGATCTTGTTCAGGTTGCGAACGACGACCTGGGTGACCTCGTGCAGCTTCTGGAAGTCATAAGTGCCCGAGTTGTAGTCGACGAAAGCGGGCAGAGCCAAGGAGGCCAGGTTGCAGACGGCGACCTCGTCAGGTGCCGAGTACTCAATGATCTCAGTGCACAGGTTGGAGCTGCGAATAGTTCCAAGGTTCTTCTGGTTGCTCTTGCGGTTGGCATGGTCCTTGTAGAGCATGAAGGGGTTACCAGTCTCGGTCTGAGCCTCAAGAATGGCATACCAGAGCTTCTGTGCCCTGATAGTCTTGCGACCACGGCCCTCGGCCTCGTACTTCTCGTACAGGGCCTCGAACTCATCGCCGTAGCAGTCGGCGAGGCCAGGGCACTCGTTGGGGCACATCAGGGTCCAGTCACCGTTCTTCTCGACACGCTTCATGAAGAGGTCGGGAATCCAGAGGGCCAGGAACAGGTCACGGGCGCGGACCTCCTCCTTTCCGTGGTTCTTGCGGAGGTCAAGGAACTCGAAGACATCCGAGTGCCAAGGCTCGAGGTAGATGGCGAAGGCACCGGGGCGCTTGTTGCCACCCTGGTCGACGTATCTGGCAGTGTTGTTGAAGACACGAAGCATAGGCACGATACCGTTGGAGGTTCCGTTGGTTCCGGCAATGTAAGATCCGGTGGCACGGATGCGGTGGGCGTTGAGACCGATTCCACCGGCCATCTTGGAGATCATGGCGCAGGTCTTGAGGGTGTCGTAGATACCCTCGATGCTGTCATCCTTCATGTCAACCAGGAAGCAAGAAGAGAGCTGAGCCTGGGGAGTGCCGGCGTTGAAGAGGGTGGGGGAGGCGTGTGTGAAGAACTTCTGGGACATGTAGTTGTAGGTCTCAATGACCTTCTCGACATCATCGCCCCAGATACCGACAGCAACACGCATGATCATGTGCTGAGGTCTCTCGGCAATCTTGCCGTTGATCTTCAAGAGGTAGGATCGCTCCAGAGTCTTGAAGCCAAAGTACTGGTAGTTGAAGTCGCGGTCGTAGACAATGGCCGAGTCCAGCTCTTCCTTGTGCTTCATGACAAACTCGTATGTCTGCTTGGCAATCATGGGCGAGGGCGTCTTGTTCTTGGGGTTGACATAGTGGTACAGATCACTGACAACCGACGACCATTGCTTCTTGGTCTGCTTGTGAAGGTTGGACACTGCGATACGTGCAGCGAGGATGGCGTAGTCTGGGTGGGTGACGGTCATGTAGGCGGCGGTCTCGGCAGCCTGTAGGGAGAAGAATTGTCAGCTCGACTGTTGATACACGATCCGGAGGAGTCTCAGAAACTTACGAGATCGTCCAACTGTGCTGTCGTCACACCTCCGTAGACACCGGAGATGACCTTTTGTGTGATAGCGACGGGGTCGACATGGTCGGCGTCGAGGCCGTAACATAGCCTGGAGACACGGGCTGTGATCTTGTCGAACTGAACGCGCTCCTGGCGTCCATCTGGGCGTTGCGAGTTAGATTCAGCAGGCTCGTGGGAAGGAGAGGTGACGGAGGATTATACATACCACGCTTCTTGACATACATGATGCAGGTCGGTTGGTGGTTGACCCGGGAGAGGGAGGGTATCAGTGGGGTGACGATGCAATGGTATCAAGGAATCACGACAAGGAGAGAAAAAGAAAGTATGAAAGTGGCTCTCTATTGAAAGGAGTAGTAGTAGAAGAAGACGCGACAGGCTTTGGTGAGGAGCCCCTGCGTGTCAAGAAGTGGTGATCAGTTCGTGGAGGATGGTGAATGGAAAGATGCAAATTGCACGCAGCAACGAGACGGCGATAAGTTTATAAAGTCGCGGTCGACGCGCCCTGCAGCAGGTAGCGTGTTTTTCTGGAGACGCGGCACGCCAATATGAGAGAAAAATACCAGGTACCGAGCCCGGACAGAATTAATCAGCTGGGAGATCAATCAGCTTTGGGGACGGCTTTCTAAGGGCCAGGATCTTTGGCTATGGTCATCCCAGCAGGTCTGTAGGTACAATGTAGGTATTAGTCCATGTTCCTGTCAGTGAGACGCGTTGGTTGGATCTAGCGTGGATCGGCGCGGCGGGGGAGATTTTAATGGGATTTCTCTTCTTTTGCAGCCGGTCACGCTCGGCTGAGACCCCACGGTCTTTTGCAAATCGGGCTCAGTGAGACGATGTGCTTTCACGGTAAGTGTAGGAAACTCCTCAGTTCAAGTCGACATCAACATCGTTTGTTTTTGCATTTCAATCGCGTTTCTACTCTTTAATCCATGGTGAACAAGGTATTCGAAGCCGTTTGTGTTGCAATCCATGACGAGTTCGGCAACTTTTCTGCCCCACCATGCTAGGCACGCCGGGTTGTTAGGGCACTTAAGGACTCAAAGTGCTTTACGCGTGTCACGCGCTGTTCCTAGTAGTCAAACGGTACTCGGACCAAAAAAAGACCATCTTCCTCCCTAATAAATGGATCTCCAGCTTCAACCCAACACTTCGGACCTCCCGTCAACGCGGCAACGAGATTAGAGTTGTCAATTGTTTTCATATTTTACACGATTGAATGCCCGATCATTCCGGGTGTTTCGCATTGCTTTTATTCCCCCCCATCTCCCCATCTCCCCATCTCATCGCTCGAGCCGCGTCTTGCCGCTACAATCCCTGTCCTCAGCCAACACGAGAGCACGTGCGCTTGGACAGCCTGAATATCAAGGGCGATTGGGTATACCGTGCCTCTCTAGAGGAGTCAGCTTGTTGTTGATAAATGCGCAGCTGCAAGTCCTACAATCCTGAGTCATAGATGTGTGGTGGTACTTAATACCTCCTTGATGTCAGAGGCCATATGATTTTGGGCAGATTTGTAAGATCATTTTCAGCATATCCTAGGTGTGGACATCTAGCTAGACCTCAAGCTGCGACTGGTCGTTTGTTCCCGAGACAATTATCGCCGATATCCATCATGGCATCGGAGAACCAGAACCCTGCATCTTCTTCAGAAGGTGCAGCAATCAATGCTTATAATCCCCGCTACATAGACGTAGGATACCCTTCCCGCATAGTCGAGATCTGAACCAGACCCAGTGCTGATTCTTCCACCCGCAGATTGGCATCAATCTTGCCGACCCCATCTTCAGGGGAAACTATCATGGCACGCAGAGGCATCCAGACGACCTCGGGGCGGTCGTGTCCAGAGCAAAGGAGGTCGGCTGTAGCAAGCTCATCATCACGGGCTCCGACTTCACGACCTCGCGGCATGCGCTGGACATTGCAAAGGAGTACCCGGGCACCGTCTACATGACGGCCGGCATCCACCCCTGCTCCAGCGCGATATTCAGCACGGCCAACGCCCACGAGGAGACGGACGGGCACACCATGCCCTGCGACCCGGATCCCACGCAGCCGATCCCGGAGGAGCACGAGCCAGACCTGGACAAGACGTCGCGGATCATTGCCGACCTGAAGAAGCTGATCGAGGACGCCCGGGCCCAGGCGCCGAACGCGCTGATCGCGTTTGGCGAGTTCGGCCTCGACTACGACCGCCTGCACTACTGCTCCAAGAAGATCCAGCTGCACTCGTTCGCGGCGCAGCTGGACCTCGTGCTGGAGACCGGGCCCCAGCTGCCCCTGTTCCTCCACTCCCGCGCCGCCCACCGGGACTTTGTCGACTTGCTCAAGGCCAAGTTCGGCGACGGGCTCGAGAGGCTGGAGAGGGGCGGCGTCGTGCACAGCTTCACGGGCACCGTCGACGAGATGCGGGAGCTCATGGACCTCGGCCTGTACATCGGCACCAACGGCTGCAGCTTCAAGACGGCCGACAACTGCGCCGTCGTCAGGGAGATCCACCTCGACCGGCTCATGCTGGAGACCGACGGCCCGTGGTGCGAGGTCCGGCCGAGCCACGAGGGGTACAAATACCTCATCGACTCGAAGCCGCCCACCCCGGCCCCAACGCCCGACCCCGCCGCTGTGGATACCGCCGCCGCGCCCGCTCCCACTGCCGATGCGGCCGGCGATGCCCAGCAGCAACAGCGCAAACCGCCGAAGCAGCAGCAGCAGCAAAAGTCCAAGAAGCCGCAGAAGAAGGAACCCGAGGTCACGGAGCGGTGGAAGACGGTGAAGAAGGAGAAGTGGGTCGAGGGTGCCATGGTCAAGGGCCGGAACGAGCCGTGCAGCATCGAGCGCGTCGGCAAGATCGTTGCCGGGATCAAGGGCGTCACAGTAGAAGAGGTGTGCGAGGCGGCGTGGAGTAATACTGTCAAGGTATTCGGTATAGACAATTGACACTAGACAGAATTACAAGCAATATAGATGCAAATAGACACGCTTTCATGCCTAGCAAGTAAATATGTAGCTCGTTGGCCCATCCCGCGCGTCCGTAGACAAAAAATCACGGCGGTATATACAGTGAGTGCCGACAGTCTATGCATTCGAAACGCCATCGTCATCATTCCCATATAAAACAAGTACCGACTTGACACCGACCGACTCCTCATATGCCGGATCCTTTATACCCTCTGATCCGACCTCCTCTGACAATTCCTGAGGTGACACCCTCCTCGCCGGTCATCCATCCTGGCATACGTTCGCCATCAATGATGCCTGCCTCGACGAGCTTTCTGACACCAGCGAATACATGCGGGCCCGCAAACGTCAGGCGGATCCGCGGCTTGTGCTCCGTGTCTTGGTCGGCATCTTCTCCATCCTCTCGCGCCTTGTCGAGCTCGAGGTCGAGATCACTTTTCCGGCCCTTTACTCGTCTTGATCGGCGCGGACCCGTCCCGTCATCATCTGCCACTCCGTCTACCGGCAGGGCTTTGCGTCTTGGTGCCCCCGGTATCGAGTCCTCGATCATCACGTCGAGGCGCTCCACGCCCTTTTCGTCGTCCGTCTCTGCCGAGCTGCCGAACCGCGCCTGCGCCACTTCTTTCCTGCGCTTCGCCTCCCGCTCTTCCCGCTCCTTCTCGGGCTGGTAGCCCCTCTTCCGCGTCTTGGCCTCCTCGGCCGGCGTCTTCCTGTCCTCGTTGAGCGACACGTCCGCCAGGGGCTTCCTATCATCGCGCACGGGCAGCACGGCGTCGAGCGGGGAGGCAGCCGTTCGGGCGTCGCTGCCCTCGGCGTAGACGGCCCAGCCGGCCTGCGCGGCGTTGCCGCGGCCGGCGCCCCGGGCCGCCAGCAGGGCCGAGAGGTTCTTGGAGACCAGGCTGGTGCTCCGGAGGGCGTAGCGCTCGCGCGGCCGCGACAGCGCCTTGGGGATGCCCTCGAGCACGAGCCGGCCCAGGCTGCGCGAGTCACCCGTCGTCGTGGCGCCCGTGCTCTGCGACCGCGACACGTAGACGTGCGGCGACGAGTCGGGGAACGCGATGTAGATGGTCCGCGAGGCCTCGAACGTCGTGGTCGCCGCGCCGGCAGAGGCCCCGGCGCGCGAGGACACGGCCAGCCCCGTGTTGTACGGCGAGTCGATGATGAAGATGCGCAGGAGGAGGGCCGGCAGGTCGCGCGGCCGGTCAAAGTTGTAGTGCGCCTTGACGTCCGGCAGGACCTCGGCCTGCAGGTTCTGGAGGAACGTCGAGGGATGGAACCGCGGCACGTTGAGGGTCTCCTTGTCCGGCCTCGCGTGGCCCTCGGCGTCCTCCTCGCTCCGGGGCACCTTGAGCGGCTCGATTTTGTACGCGGCCCACTTGAGCGACGTTGGATGGTCGTCGAGGTATTGCAGATCCGCCATGGCGAGCTGGTAGAGGGTCAGGCCGTGGCGCCAGTCGCCGTCGACGATGCGGTCGACGACATCGCGGCGGCTGCCCTTGGCGGCCTGCAGGCCCGCGTAGACGTCGCAGAGCTCTTCGAGGGAGCCGGCGGGCGGGTAGAAGTCGTCGGTCTCGACGTCGTCCTCGTCGGGTCGGCGCAGGAGAGGCGGGCAGAGAGTCTGGTTGTTGACACTGAGCCAGTCGAGGACGAGCGACAGCAGCGATGCGCGCGAGAGGCGGTTTAGGAGCTTCACGACGGCCGTGTTGGTAGACTCGACGCGCAGAGACGACGGGAGGCGTGCTGTGGTGGGCACCGTAAGGCGCGGCATGCTGCGATCATGAAGGCATCAATGGCGATTGTGTGGGAAGTGCGTCGTCTCTTTGCGACTTTAGTCTACAGATTACGTGGTGACGAAATCTATGGGTTCGAAAGGTCGCCCTACGCGACGTGACGCGACGCGGGGCCCTTTTCCGCTGTGCTGGAGTATCTCAACGTCTATCTGATCAATTCGGCTGCATCAGCCCTGTTTGATCAAAGGCAAACGTCCTATCGTAGCGCGAAGCCGTGTATTCTTGGTTAGAATGTTGGATTAATGCTAATAACAATGTAGCCGGTCATTCTAGGGAGCATGGATAGCGACACATGCAGTATAATAAACAAACAGTTTTCTCGATCCGGCATATCAACCCCACCAAGAGCCTACAAGCACGCTACTAGCTGCTAACCTTAGGTGGGTTCAGGTTGAGCTCGCGGCTAAAAATAGGTAGGCATGTGTAACTGTATACTTCGTACATTTCCATGAATTATGCAAATATGAACCAATGCAAGATATCTGTCGAGCCATAGCAAGAACTTTGCTTGACGAATCATGTACTATGACTGCTTGTCACAGTTCAACGACCATTATAAGCACAAATCGCATGTTTTGTATACGGAGTCAACGAGAATCGCCAACCTAAAGACGTAGACAGACTAGAGTATCATGTCGCATGGTAGTCAAGGGAGAAGGAGAGTGTAGACTGCGAGAGATCAGATTTGTTTTGGGGAAAGCAAATAAGACATTTGAGCAAGAAATTACGAAATTGCTTGATTAATCCGTCGGTAGTATTCCCAAATTTGGACGACCGAATGCGTGTAAATTTATCTCTCTTTTGTCGTGTAAGAGCTCGAGATGAGCTTGAATATAAGGTGCTTCCTGGTATGCTTTCGAATGTGACAAGTTACCAAGAAACACCATGGCCGGTAGGGTTGCACAGAAACATGCTCCGCGTAATTAATCCGAGTCGCATACAGTTGCCAGCTTCAATTTCCGTAGCAAAGGCCGAACGATGTCAGATTTTGGGTCTATACATTTTGCGTCCTTCGGCATGGAGTAGACTTCATCAATAGTCAGGTGAAGGCATGTGCTCCAAGCTCTATGCTTACCAATACTGAGGTATCCTGGTGATTTGAAATCAAGTGTCTAGTGCAATTAGGCTTCTCATCAGAGAATATGCTTGACTTTATGGCGGTGTGGGACGAGATGAGAATCTCAAGAGATGCATGCCACTATGGCGCCCAGGTTAGCCATACTCGCGAACCAATAGCTACTCCGTACTTCATACTCCATATATATTCTCCCCGTGTCCTGGCACTGCAACCATTAGTTTCGACAAGTTTACGGCTGAGACAACAGGTCCGGCGAATCATCGAATATATCCCGCCTGTGGTTGGTGTTGTGATAACTAATCCGAGGGGACTTTACCGACAGCCGATTCCGTACCCATATGCAAGATAGGCCACTATGTATGCACGAGGTATACAGTCAGTTTCGAGGTCCAAGGAAAACTACAATTCAAGTCGTCAAGGAATATACATGGAAGGCAACTCTATCTAAATTGTGTCTTTCTATTGTAAACGCCATTATTAGTAGGTTTTCTGGAATACCTTCATCTACCAGAATCCCATGTATTTCAGCACAATCCGGCTGCACAAGAATCTGGTCTGTGCATCGACAGAACTTGCCAAATTGGGCAAGCCGACGATGCCCAGAAAGCCAGTGGTTCGCTTGGTTTGGACCCTGCATTTCATCTGAGTGGCTCCGTCATCGGCATACATACACAGTTGTACTGCGCACGCCCAGGGTTTCGGAACGGTCGAGCTCTTGTACTACGCAGAATGACTCGGGCTACTGCGTAACTAATTGATGAGGCCATCATAGATTCCGGTTGTGGGAGGGCGCAGTATATCCGGAAGCAAATCTGTCGTGAAACGGATCAGCAATAAGCAACCTGCAGCTCATACGTGCAGTATCCATCTGCTCCGTTCTGGGCCGGACCTCTTCACACATGGCCTGATCGAGCGGGGATGAGGGGGACTGACGCAGTAAGACGACTTTGGTTCACGTCATTCTTGTTGTTGCGATTTTCTACGGAGTACCTTGTGCGTTGTGAGGATCATTTCCGCCGCCGCCAGGGGATTAGCACTTAGCCGACCAGCACTGGGTTCGAGGGGATTGATCGGGATGTGTTCTTGGCGACTACCACTCGTAAGTCCCTTGGTTAGGCAGGGACAGCCACTGAGCGGACAATCGTAGCATTTGATACATAATGTACGGATCAAAGGCGTCGCAAGTTTTATAGTTGAGTACGATATGCCTGGCCCATTAGCCTCCTGGAGCATTGGCTTGAAATGGTCTGTCTCGACAATAGCAAAATGATCTTTTGGGTTTCGATGGGAACCACAGCTGCGTTCTTCGTACCTAGATCTAGATCGCCGCTGTGAGTGGGCTGGTTCTCGTTCGACGGTGCCGACGACGATGCCGGACAGGCACTGCAAAGAAAGATGGCGCTGCCCACCAGCCCTCGACGGGGGTTACAGTACCGCTGCGCACATGCTGCAGTGGGTATTTTTCAGGCTTGTGGCTCAATTTGACCGAAAATGCCCGCAGCTAAGACTCTCGAGCACAGTGGTGTCGGGCCAATGGCAGGGCTCTGCTCCCCACACCTCCACGCAAATTCACCCACTCTGACTAATTCACAAGACGGGCAGCTGGGCGGACTGGGTGCATCCCCAGCAGCCCGGCGCTGTTCGCTCGGCCTTTGCTTTTTTTCTCTTATTCAACTTACCAATCTTAACAGCCCTCCTCCCCCATCGCAGCTCTAGGAATCCGGGGAAGCGAACGAGTCTCCTATTGTACACTTTCGCAAGTCAAAGAGACGTCTCTCTGTTCAATACGCGAGGGACAAGTCTTGATTCATCACCATCTAGCCGCCCACGACGCCCACTGCTCAAGGCTGAGTTGCTTCGGCTGACCATCGGCTTTGTTTGCGCGCGGGGGCCCACCCAACACAAAACCTCTCAACCACCTGCCCGAGGGAGGAATTTGGACAACTACATCATCACTTGCGCACCAGGACTCGAAGGAAAGAAAGACATTGGGAGGACCGCACAAGCCGACGGGCTCTTTCTCGACACCGGGATTTTGGTGGAGGAAACAAAAACACACATCGGCCGCCAAACATATCAGAACGATTTTATCAAACAATGGCAACGAATCAGGTCAACGGCCGCCGCGGCGGTCAGGTCAACTTTTCGACCTTTATCCAGGATCTCAACGTCGAGGTGCCGTCGCAGAACAACACCTCTCCCGTGAGCGAGGACTGGGAGAAAGACATTGCCATGTTCACCAACACCAACTTTTTTGAATGGGACAAGGCATCTTCATCAGACTTCCCCTCGGCTCCTCTGCCCGAGCCAGAGACGAAGCCCGCCGTGGCTCCTATTGCTCCCGTGGCTCCCGTCACCACGACGACGACGACGACGACTACTACGCCTCGCGAGCCTGCATCCGCCACCTCAGCAGTCGGCGACTTCGACTTCAGCCTTCCAGGTTAGTCTCGCGCGTCTTCTTAGAGTCTCTATGGTCGTTTTGGTTTTTCTGTTTTCTACGGCCACTCGGTCAAATGCACCGACTTCCGGGCGTATGCACGCATCACATCATATTCCCAATGTCTTATCTCCGGAGTCACTTCAGAGATTCTTTGTTGGGAATGCCCGCCATCTTTTGTTTTCGAGAGGCCAGTGCCTTGATATCTCGGAAACATGAAATTTCGGAATATCCAGATCAAATACCTCTGAATCTCTCACGGAAATGCCCCCCATACAAAGAGAAAAAGTCATCTCATATCGTGTGGAAGGGGTCCTTGTTAGACCACCCTTGAAGCGACAGTATCGCTTTACCCCACTCTGCTCAGTGTCCTCCCACGCTGGAGGCGGCAGCTGATTGGCACTCTTCTCATGGTTGCATTTCTGCGGCCTGTCGATTGAGGAGCTACATACCTACTTGTCGTTAGCGCCTGCTTATCCTGGCCCTCCCAGCCAGCGGCTTACAAACTGCCAATGTATTGCGCAATTCGACATATGGTGCCATATCCCGTGACTTGGAAAGTCTGGGGGAGCGGCCCCATCACTGCCCCATACTGTCACCCAAAACACCAATTCCATGTCTTGGACTTTGCATTTTAGGTGGTGAAGTTGTCACCCTCGATCGCTTCGAGTCTAGCTCTCGATGCATGCATTACGCCGTCTTTCCGCGCACCTGTTACGAACACGTTCTAACTCAACATGCCTCTAGACGACTTCAACAGCTTTGATTTCGGCTCATTTGCTGCTCCCAATGTCGCCAGCTTCCCCGACGGATTGGGAGGGCTTCAGCAGCTGCAACCAAGCCAGTCGCAAGCATACGGACCGCCTCAGCAAGGCCCGTATGCCGTGCCTCCCCAGGCCGGCCAGAAGCGCCCCAGCGATGCCGGTCTCGGCAGGCAAATCAACTTCGAGGACCAGTCCCGCATGGCCGCGGAGGAGGACAAGCGCAGACGCAACACCGCCGCCAGCGCCCGGTTCCGAATCAAGAAGAAGGCCCGCGAGCAAGCTCTCGAGAAGCGAGAGAAGGAGCTCAACGACGAGGTCACCCAGCTCAAGAACCGCATCACCCACCTGGAGACGGAAAACAAGTGGTTGAGGGGCCTCGTCATGGAGAAGACGGGCGCAAAGGAGTCCAAGTTTGACCCAAAGCTCGCCGCTGCGCTCAAGGTGCTGGGCAGGGACTCGGATACGGAAGACGACAAGTCGGCAAAGTCTGAGGCAGGAGAAGTCGAATAATCTTTTGAGGTCTACCACCTACTACTACTACACGATGAAATTTTTTTGGAAATCGGGTCCACATTGGGTCGGCGTTCATGGAACCGGAAGAAGCGCAAGGGCGGTTGTGTTGGGAGGACGTTGCCTTGCGTGCGTGGCACGCGATCGCATATCATGGATGGGCTACGTATATCACGAAGAGCCGCCCCCTTGAAGGACAAGGGACGTGACTGGCAGATGATTTTCCTCTTTATTTCTTGCAGAGTTCCGCACTTGTTTTGCAAAGATCTACGAATATATCCATGGCAACGCAAAAGCCTTGTTGTCAAAAGTCGTTACAGTTCACTACTGCTACTCCTACTACTGCCACAGTATGATTTGCTTCTGCGCCGCGCTTCTTCTGTATGGGAGTTGAACTGCCGCTCAGAAAGTCTCTATGACATCAGCTTCTCCGCGAGCTAGTTGGTCCCTCTGCCGCCCGCCCGCACGAGGCCACGCTCGGCGTCCCGATGTCATCTATTGGCAACGACCAGCACTGAAACAAACCTCACTAATGCCATGTTTCTTTTTCGAATCACCCGCCATGTTTTGCGAGTAAATTCGCCCGACTCGCAAAAGTCGGATTTGGCCCAGCGCGCGCCCTGCCACGGCTAACAGATTGGGCGGCCCAAAAGCAAATGGCGCTATAGGGGGGGTCGGACCGCATACGCCAGAAAGGGTCCAGATCACGCAATCGTGAACTGACCAAGGTTTTCCCATCCAACCCAGGGCCTGATCTTCAAAGTCCAATCAGTTTATTCCGATAGCCCTGCCAAATCGCTGATAGCAGTGATCCTCTGGGGGGCATTCCTTCGCGTAATGTCTCGCTGCCGTCCTGCCGATCCACTCGCTCACCACCACTGGGCGGGCGACCATTGCGACATGCACACATACATGGTCTTCGGGCTTTGCAGCTGCTGGTGAGGGTTGAGGCTTGCGAGGTGGATCGCGAATGCACCGACGATCAGACTACAACAGACAAGCACAAACTTTGCCTCCTGCTACTTTGACCGAAGTTGGAAAGAGACGCACAAGGGATGGGCCCCAATGGATGACCAGATCCGCCATTTGGACGACGGGAAATACAGGTAGCAGGGACTCGACCTGAACCGGCCTGCATATGACGCCGCCTTCCCTCCGTCGATACGACTCTTCCCTGCCGTTCGGACCGTCTACCTCGTCCCTAGCTGTCCATGATATTAGATCCACCCACGCCTTTTGCATTTCGCCTGGCAGATACTATTGTAAATAGCACGGGATGGATATTGGATCGTGTGTGGAGGTCACCCATCTTGAGGCGTTTGTCTACGCCTCTAGGGTTTGTCTGACCTAGTATTAGTTACGTACAGATGTTCCGACAGCGTGGGAGGTTTCATACACTCGCGAGTTGGAACCCATGCTGGGCCGGCACATGCCAGTTGCCGCCTTCTTGAACTAGAGGTTCAGCCCGTGGTCGAGACTCACAGGACTTGCGGCTCTGTCCCTGGTCATCAATGGGATAGACATCAGCTTCTACTATGTAGCTTGTAAGATCCAGATTAAACATGCACGAAGCTCCTCGGACACATGTGTCTTTCCAGTCTGCTTTACCGACCTATCACCGTCGCCGACCATAATTGGACTGGCACAACCCGCGGAGAAGTCATCGTGACATTGCAGCGTTCATATTCAGAGCATACACAGTAAGAGAATGTGACCCATGGGCTTGGAAATGAAGGACTCCGCTGCCGACTTGAAGCGGTATCCATCCATCTCGATTCACCTCGGCTCTCTCTGCGTGAACCATACTTATTACTGACACGACTCCACCCTTGACGGCGAAACTAGTCCAGTATCCTCTTCCCACAACCTCACTCCGGGAAGAGGCTGCGTGGGCACGAGCCTATGAGAAGTCACAGAATCCATCCTTGGACCGTATGTAACCTTTGGACCTACGGCGAGGCCCGGCGATTTATCTCCAGGCCACACCACCCTTCCGAGCCTTTTTATGCTGTGCCCCTTACAGAAAATTCGGAAGCATCAGTGTCACTTCCGCATAGTCCCATCGTGTCGCGTGCGACGTGGGGGGGAATCCGGGACCCTCACTCGGGAAAGGCGCCCGTCACGCCATCGTCTAGAGAGTTGATTCGCCTCGGGAGCCTCACCTCATCCATCTCTGCTCTACACTAGCCCGGTCCAAGTTCGAGGTAGCTGGTAGCAGTGAAAAAAGGTTTTCCGCTCAGAGACCATGGTGCGCACTGCGCAACATGGGTTTGTTTTCCTGTCCCCGATGCCACCACCACGGAGGCGCCCAGCGGAATGCCAAAGTCAGTCTCTTGATGATAATTACAGGGATACAGGGACATACCGGGGACTGGTACGAATGCCTGACATGCTTGGAAAGAGGCGGCAGCGCTCTCAACTCCATGGGTCTGCTCAGCTTTGCGCTCCTAGCTGCGTACGTACTCTGCCACTACGGAGCCAGACCAGACCATAGCCTCGCCGTGTATCCAGCCCAGTCACCGAGAGGCGATTGAAACTTCATCGATCGAGTTGCTACCATATGTTCCGTTCTTACCTGCCGGTTTACCATACCCACGACAAAGACGCTTATTCTCGGAACGGCCACCCTGGAGCAGATGGATCTCACGTTCCGGCATGTGGGACGTGAAAGCTTTGGGCTCTGGGACGGGATTCCGGCGGGTTGGGCGGCCTGTTGATTGTCATGAGAATGGGTCTGTAAGCCTAGACTGGCTACCTTGAAGTTCTTGCCGTCTACAATATTTTCCCCAAGTGTCAGGCTAGACATAAGAGTGGCGTATGTTCGGAGACGATCGTTCCAAGTGACTACAAATATTCGTGTAATTCTGACACACGTCAAATGATTCTCGCCGAGGATCTCTGAGCGGTATCGCGGCCGCGTCGTATGAAATCACCATATCCACAAACATGGAGTGCACTTGTTATGAGGGTTGATCTCAATCCATCTCAAGACTCATAGAAATAAGCTCGTGCAATATGATCTGTAAAAAACGCACTGTGTTATGTCATGGTCGCTGCTACTGCAGGTTTCGTAGGATCATGGAATATGGTTCGACCATGTCATGTATTCACTTGGCTTCACCACTCAGGGCTCGATATCATGCACAATTGTCCATACATTCGTAGGGACGGCTGATTCGAGGCGAGTCCATCCATTTTCACCGGAAGAAACGTTGCTTTGGTTCTGGGTTGTACCATCGCATTGCCTGCAAACAATTACCCAAGGCCTGTACAATTCTATGCCCTCTTAACCCTTGTCTCACTCAGACAGCTGACAGCGGCGGTAGGAAGATCTTCGTCTGAAAGGTAGAAACTGCCAGCGCCTAGACTGCTTGTTCGCCCATCCAAAAGTAGCAAAGCCTTTCATTTGTGATCCTGGGCTTGTGACCGTGAAGTGAGATTCAAGAAGCTCTCCCCAGCTCTAGATTCGATTGATGCCGTCCATCTCATGTACGCTCCCACGCTTTCATCTGCAGAGCCAAACCTCTAATCTCCGGCCGCGGTGTCCTGCGTGGGAGGCATGGCACACGGGTCGTCGAATCAAATGATTTCCATTACGATGTGATCCCGCGCGCCTCTTACCAGTACCTTGTGCTGTAGTATAGGTCCAACCTCGAAGGCGTCGAGGGTGTATCATTCAAATTCCCGATGCAGACAGGCACGTGGGGAGTCGCGGGAGAGAATCAAGCTTCATGTAATCGAAATGCAAAGAGTCCCCTTTAGCACAATCTCAGCCTCCATGCTACTCTGTAAGAGGATGGTCGTAGCGACGAAGAACTATACGGACGCTGGGCCAGGAGGCGCTATTCCCCTGGTCTCCCAGGGTAGAAAGTCTCTTTGGTTGCTCTAGCCCACTACGACGACTTGCAGCGGCTAAGCCTTTGCATGAAAGATCAATGTGGTGCCCTCGACTCTGCTTGCCACGTTGTTGCGATGCAGGGGCTACCGACAGTCGCGGTTCCCGCTACGTTGCTGCGCAGCATAGCAATCACCACGGGACGCATGACCTTTGTTGCAATGGATAATACTACGGCGAGGCTTTTCGCTTTTTGGTTCTTCACGTGCGGGTGCTCTCGGTGCTGATGTTCCTGCGTGATTCTCGCCAAGAATCGCGTCATCCAGAGCTTTACGACATGAAATCGTTTTTACGCTGTGTTGACATCCCGCAGGATGTGGACACTGACACATTTATCACACAAATAGTTGATAATGAGTTTCGTATGCTATCGTCTAGAGCGGCATCGTATGATGAATGCGAGTTGGAAGAGATCCTTTCCTCAGCAGATACAGCAGGTAGGTACGGCTTTGCCTCGGGAGGCCAAGAATGACTTCCGGAGCACTAGTTTTGCTACCGTGGTACAAACCCAAAACCAGTGAGCGCAAAACTTACTGCGACATAGAGTTCTCGGTGTTGCCACAAGTTTGTACATTTTCGACTCTTCATCATGAATTCTCACATAGCCTTGGGTCATCTGATGGACAGTCGAATTACATGTCCAGTCGCGGTGACAAGGTCAAGTATTGTGAAGATTATAACGTGCCACACCCAGCTTTGCGCTATTATACGAGGGCACCAGACGAAGATTGTTTGGATATCAGCGTGCCTCTAATGTTCCAAGTTGTGATCCACCAACGAGATACACTTTCGGGAACTTTCCAGGTCGGACGCTCATTATAGGCACAGTTTGTCTTTATGTGCGTAAAGTATTATCTCGGAGGCTTTTCCTCAACTGCCACTTGACCCTTTCATCTTGCTCGCCGATTTGTCAATTAGTTTGTGATGCTTCCCAGACCAGATACCCAAGACTCAGATATTTTATCACATTTGAGCTTAGCACTCTGTTGACGAGAAAAGGCCTCTTCGAAACTCTTCGAGTGGGTCTGGCCGTCGAGTACAGGCCGCGTTTTGGTGCGATCTCGTAGGATAAAGAAAATCGTTCAATTGTCTCCTTTCTCAGCATTAGGCTCGCTCTGCGAAGCTGTTAAAAGTACAACAACCCAAATCACCACCGCCCATCTTGAATCACACCCCCGCTGCCTCTGCCCACAACACTCAGTTGCTTTCGAAATAGTTGCCCGCCAAAACCTCGCCCAGGCCGGCCTCCTTGACAAACTTGCTCGGGTCGAACCTGATCCGCTGCATCATGGGGAACTCCTGTCCCTCGGCCTGCGGCATGAACTTTTTCGCGTCAAAGCCGCTCGGCTGCTCGTAGAGGAGGAACACGTAGCGGTGCGGGCCGCTCACTGGGATTGGATCAGAATGGGGTTCTCTTGGATATCCTATTTGGTTTATGATTTGAAGACTCCACCCTTTGCGAGGGAGCAGGACCATCCATACTCAGAGACGCGGGGTGACAAGCTTACATGGCGGTGGGGCCGGTCCAATGTACCCGGCGACGGGCGGGGCACTGGTCGTCAAGTCCCCCGAAGCGCCGGCGGTCAGGCCGGGTTGAATGCCGTGCAGGATGGGCCCCAGGACGGGGAGCGACGGGAAGGGCGCGTCGAGGTCGAGGGCCAGCATGAGATAGGTCGTGCCGGGCGCCGCCTTGGGCCACGCAAAGGACGGCGTCGTCTGCGCGCCTGTTTTTCGTGGAAGGTATATCGTCAGCGTTTACACTCTCATCGACACGGAACGATATGTTGATGTGTCACGCAGAGGCAAGGATCGAGTTTGTTTTACCTGCCCGCCCTATGTACTCCCCGCGCGTGATCTTCTTATCACCGAATGCCACGGTGAGCTCCATCAGCTCCGGGTTGGCCTTGGCAGCCTCGAGGGCCTTCTCGACTTGTTTGATATTTGGCATGATGTCAAATGAATCAATTTGTTCTGTGGGATAAGTGAATGAGAACCGGCCACTCTATCAGAATACACTGCTTTTGTGATCAGAGATAGCTATCTAGAGTTGCAAAGAGTGAGATGAGATCATCAAGTGACGTTGGCGCAACGAGTCCATAAATGCTTGGCGCTCGGAGCCGCACACGGGCAACGGCTAATTTATGGTGGGCTTGGAGCCGGCGCCGGGCCGGGAGTAACGGGGCTTTAACGCCGCATACCGCCGACACGGTACGCGTTGTATCGTGACATGTGACACTGCACTCTTTTGGGGAAAAAAATTCATTCCTTTATAGATATTCGTGATATCAGTTTTAGATCACCCACTAACTCGGACACTTCTACTACTACTAAGCTTCAAGGTAACATGCAATGCGACAGCTACATGGAGCAGTCTTCAGGATTGACCGACTCGAGCCGATGGGTATCCATGTTACATTGCGCCTAGTCGTACTTCTCCGCTAATTAAAAATTGGTTATACCTCTCTGGCATCGTGTAGAATATCTTCAGCCAAACCGAATCCCGCTCTTTGGGTCCCAGGGGCCAGTTTGCGGCGGCTTGTTGCCAGTGCCAGGGTTGGGCGCTGGCGATCCAGCAAACTTGATACCCATGGCTGGATCCCATGCTTGCATTGGGTTTGCCCTTGGCGGCTGCGGCTGCGGCGCGACCGTTTCCGCCGCTGGCGCCCAGCTTTGGATGCGAGCCTCTGCTGGACTATGGAGGGACTGTCTAGCTGGCTGTGGGGGCTGCCGCGGAGGACTGAAGTAAGCCGTAGAAGGCTGTTGCTGAGGAGGTGAAAGAGGTGGAGCTTGGTTTTGTGCAGGATTGTAGCTCTGTTGTTGTTGGGCGACTTGATCTCGATTCTGATTCAAGTTCAGATTGTGCAACGGCGGCATGGCCAGCTCGTCCTCCAGCATGCGAGCCTCCCGCCTTCTTTCGGTTACCCAGCTCCTGGCTCCATCTCGAAAGCCACCCACTATACGGCTCAGATCGTTGTAGAATTTGCGTCCGACCTCAACATTGCTGACAAGCTCCTTGTACTTGTAGTAGGCGTTTTCGAGCTTCTGCAGGGCCTGCTCGCGCTCCCGATTGCCCTTGTCTCCGACGACTTTCTTCTGCCCTTCGAACTCACGGTTCACGCGGATCAGATCCGAAGCCAGTTTCTCCTGCTCTGCCGCCTCCTTTTGCACCAGTTCCAAGTCTGGTTCGTATAGTAAATCTAACCGCTTCTCAAAGAACTCTTCAAAATGTGCCGGAACAATGGCCGTGGCAACACTCTGGTTGCGCTCGAGCCTCGCTGCCTCGCTGAGGATGTCCGTCTTGATATCGTCGCTCTTAGCCTTCTCCCGGAGTGCTTCTGCCTTGCGACGGCGTCGACTCTCGAGTCGTGTTACATCATTGTAGGCGCCTCTCAAGCGGCCAATCGCCGGCCGCAATGTCTCGGGTATCTCGGTTCGCCTCGAAGAAGGCACAAAGTCCATGATGCCGCGGTCGGGACCCGCTAGCACTGCGAGTAGAGGCTCCACGGCGTAAAACTTCTCACGCACAAGGGCATCACTGCTTGCACTGTTACTGAACCAGCCTCCGGCCTCATTGACCTGATTCCAAAGTTTGGCACCTTGGACAGGATCGGCGCGGCTCTCATGACGAGCCCAGCGCTCCGTGCCGTACCGCCGGCGCAGGCGATTGTCTTCCTCTTCTTCCGCTTCTAGAAGCTCTTTGCCCTCCTCAAAAATGCTCATGTCGCTCGATCGTAGCTTGTCTATATCTATAAAGCTGCGCTGCAAGCGGCTGATGGCGTCAGCTTGCCTGATTTCCTCGGCGTGCTGAACCAGAGTGCCTGGAAGTCCCAAAGGTTTCTCAAATGCTTGAATCGAGCCGGGCAGGTTCAATGATGAGAGGATTTCGTGGATTCTTTCATTCAAAACCTCGAGCTCGGCAATGATATTTTGATTGACGAGACGGTCTCGTCGTTCTTCGTAAATCGACACGGCGATATGAACAGAGTATGGTACAAGCTTGGTGAAAAGAGCTGGACCGAACTCGCCCTTTTCGCTCAAATGGTCTATAGGCGCTGATACTTGTGGTGGTATCCGAGCGATAGCCATGTTTGCCCGATCAAGAACCTTCAGCTCCGTTTTGGGAGGAACGATATCTAGGTTATAATTAGCACTGCAAAGAACCCCGGGAGCTCTGGATAGAGACATACTTAGGTAGATCAAATCGTTGTCCTTCTCGGCTCTTTTCAAGTCTTCTTCCACTCGCTTCTTGAGGCCGTTTAGGTCCTCGACGACAACCTTGCTTAGATAACCGCCTCTGCTCTCCTTGAGGCCTTCATTCACACATGCGACTGCATCTTGGAGCCTCGCGACTTCTTCTCCGTACTTGCGCTTCTCCAGACAGTCGCACGCAGCCCGATATTGAGCGGCGGCGGCAAAGTGGTGGTGCTTGGCGCTCATGTGGTGGATCCAGCTGCTGCTAATTGCCTCTGAGCGCATGGCAGCCTCTCCAGCCGAGTTGTACAGGTCACTAACCCGCGCCGCCAGCTTGGCTATAGAAGCGTCCTTGTAGCCGTCCATAACGGCTTTTTGCCAATAACACTCCTGGCTCTGGGAGAGCTGCAGCTGGAGCAGGGACTCGAGGGTGTGCTCGTCCATGTCCTCGGGCGGTGTGGTGCGAAGCTCTGGTATGATGTCGTCCTTGATGTGCTTGAGCACGCCAGCCGCCTGATTAAAGTAGCTCGCGGCGTTCTTCAGACCTTCCGTGTCGGACCTGTTACTCGTGACGGCGAGCTGGGAGTACAAGGCGGCGAGGTTGTACAAGACGTTGGCAAGCTCGAACTTGAGGTTGTTGTGGACGATGGGCCGCTCCGTGTTGTAGCCCAGCGAAGGGTACCAGGTGAAGTCGGCGCCGATATCGATGGGGAACTTGCCGCCTATCCAGACCAACTGGGCGGCGTAGGCCTGCAACTTCTTGATGCCGCTGGCGTGGGCCTCGCGCACATTGACGGCATCGCGGCGCAACGACTCGATGACCTCGAGGTCTTGCCGGAACATATCGGGGTGTTGGTCATACTTGGTGGAGATGTACTGCCGCACGGCACTGGACAGCGACAGTTGCGTGCCCTTTCGAAAGGGGATCGAGAGAATGCTGTTCTGCATGGCGGGGTATTTTTGTCGTCGAACGTTTTGGTGGGGGAGGGAGGCAGAGATGATTCAAGACGGGGAAAAACAATACGGGTTCGTGGTCAATGTGCTACGATGCCATAGTCGTGGGAGGATATTGCCGTTTGCGAATCTCTGCGCTGACGAGAGATGTGTCGCTTGCTCAGGGCCGACGTATATCTCTGGGCTCAAAAGCTTGCTGCGGCCAGACACAAGTTCTTGGTGCCTTTACAGCTAGCTACAGTTGCAATGACTTCATCCCTCAGTTGGGCGCGTAGACTCCAGAGTGGGATGAGTGAGTGACTGAGCAAGCCAGCCACAATGTGGCGCCAGCTTGAACAGGCAGACCACCACAAGTTCAACCACAAACTGTGCATCCGTCCCGCATCTTTGTGGCGGTGCCCAACCAATTCCCCGGAGCTTTTTCATAGACACCAGTATGGAATTAGTGTACCTACCTACACAAGCAGAACGAACACCTCTTCATGAACCACATGTTCTTGTACTTGCATCAGAAAGAAGCTCTCCATACCCCTCGAGCTCTCATGCCTCTTTCTGAGAAGTCCATGTTCATGATTCCCTCCATCAGATCAGTAAATAGGCACTTCTCGCACGTGGCGACGACGCGCAAGCAGAGTCAAAGCTCCCCTGCTTCCGACATGGCGAGTATGCACGCACAGAGCGGAGGAAACAAACGCATTTGGGAATATCCCATTGTTCACAGCGTCCTGCGACGAGAAACGCATGTTGCGATCTCCAGATCCGCGGGCTCTACTCGAATTCGGTCCTAGTTCCTTCACCGGCTGCAAGGTAAAGTCGTTCCATTTATCACCGTTCACCTGCTGCTATCGAAGATGCCGGAGCGGGCAGGCAGCTTTCGACACATTGAAATGTAGTTCTCGAGTTTATGGTTCTTAGACTGTATCATAGGGTCGCACCGCTGCTACTGAAGACCCGGTTCTCTGGTTTAGCGCCTCCAACTTGGCGCCGCTAGCGTACTGACTCGTTCGTCCTAACCTGGGGCAACGAACATAGTGTACACTACAGATCCCCTTTTTTCTCCATATGGCTTTCGATATTTCCAATCAATCCAACTACGGGGACGTCTAATAAAGTAGTCTCTGGACAGGCAATGAACACGTTCACTCTGAACTCCTAACAACTCATCCCCGACAATGTCGGACCAGGCCCGATTCATAACGTTCTTTCTGTCCTCCGTTGGCGCCGACTGTGTTGGGATGGGAGGCTTTCTAAGTATTGGACTCGTACGATGGCCGCTGGGACGAAACGGGGTAAGTTTAATGGCCTAGAACTTTTTATTCTACCTGGCCCGCGGGCGCGAGTCGATGCCACGGGCGATAGATGACATGGATCTCGGTATTTTGGCAGTCGAAACACGGCAAGATCAGTCCTCGTGGCCATCACTATGACCCGGGCTGTGGACTGTCGACCATGTCTACTGTGTATATCTTTGATGTCATGTACGGAGATATCTAGCATGCCTGCATATGACATGCATAGACGATAGATAGCACGAACCCTCCGCTCAGACCTTTGTTTCAGTGTATAGGGAAGACTCCAGTGCCGGCAAACTTGGAGTGTGCAGTCATAAATCATTGGCCTGGGCCATCGGGTCGGCTCCCGATCAAGCTAAGGTAGGGGAGCTTGGGGCTCTTGGGGCTCTTGTTGACCATACATGCTTGAATGGATATTTCCGTCTCGAGGGAAGATCTCATCTTCTACCTACATTGGGTACAGTACTCCGTAGGTGTCGAAGAGTACATGGACCAAGTTGTCATACTGTAGAGTCATCAGTCTCGCAATCAATCAATCAGACCAACTCCAGCCTGGCAAGGCAACACTAATAAATAATTCGTGGAATTCCAAGACGGCTGGTGCAACGTCGGACGGTGCAAGGAAACGAAACGAAAAGGAATCTCGAGTGATCCCATACGATGGACCATGCAGCTCAGCTCTGGCTCGTTTAGTATCAAATGGTCCCTTGTGCACCTAGCGAGCAGTAGTGGCGGGGATCCCAATGTGTTCCTCTTGGGTGCTTTTCTGCGCCGGGGGGTGGCCTGCTGTACCAATCCTGTTGCATCCCATATAGCCAAGCGATGCGAGCAAAACTTAATCAAAGTTGCACAATACAGCTCCCGGGGCCCAGGAAATCAAAATGTGTATGTAGGCGGCAGCAAAAGCACCATTGCGGGCGGCTTGAACCACTGCAAGTCCAGTTCCACGCCGGCCAGGCATACCAAGCCAGTCTTTCCCAAGCTCCCGCCCCTTGCAACTTTTAGTCCCCTACCAACCTACCTACCTACACAGTATACATGATTAATACTGGTTACAACAGTTGAATTTTGGATTGGAAAGCGGCCCCCTTTGGCCCCCAGGTCGTTTATAGCACCATAACTCTCTCAAGCATCATCTTATCATGGGTCATTGCGCTGATCTTACCTGCATCCGTGCTCATGTCAACCAGGTTTCCCAGCCTGCCATGGGTTGGCGATAACGAAGCCGTTGCACGGCGTCAGGGCCTGCATGAGGGAAGGTAGGGGCGGGCGCGAGAGCGACTTTGGCGACGTCGTGCGTTTTTTCTCTCTCTTGGGGGCCTGCTCCAGCTCGCTGTTGCGGCGGTTTGTGGGGGACGAGTGAACTGTTGGGTACATTTATTACAGTGCCATGGATTTCAAACAGCAGCAGGCCCAAACAGCCTTTCAAGCTACAGGAATGGCCTCCTGCAGGAAAGGATTCCATTTGGGAACCAGGCACACTCACCCCCTCCCTTCCCTTCCCTCTCGAATTCTGTTATGCGGCTGAAATAAGAGTGGACGCGCCGGCAGATCCCCCAGATCCCTTTCCCTTCGATTCTCGTGGCTTTACGTACAAGTAACGTAACGAGAACTCAATCCATCCCCCGACACCCTTCTATTGCCTTGAGTCTTAACTGGCTGCTACTGCTTGCTATTACTATATTATTATAAGGTATACAGTAGTATAGCAGTAGTAGTAATCAATGCCCAGCAGGAGTCTATGATGGCGGCCACAGCTCCTCCCGCCATGCAGCCTTGTCAGACTTGCCAGACCACCCAGAACAGGACGTATACTTGCATCCAGTGCAACAATCTTGCCTTTTGCGATGGCTGCTGGCCGAAATGGGTGCTCCATGTGCCAGGATCGGTGGGATGGTGAGTACTTGCAGTGCCCTGAGATTCGGCCCAGATTTATTGTTAGTCCCGGCGCACGCTGACCGTATATTCCAAGGAACGGCAAGCCGCACGAGAAGGCTGATCCGTTCGTGCTGCACCGCATGCGAGAGATCCTAGATCCGGCTCGCACGGAAACTCAGCACGAAGCCGAGCTTCGCGAGGATGAGGATACGTCCTGGTTCGGCTTCGGTCGCGACCCTCTGGGCCAGCCCCTTTTTCATGACTATGGACGGTTCGGGGCCATCATGGCAGACTCGGCGAGTGATGATGTTCCTGAGCGCCATCCGCAACTTGCCTCGTTTATTGGCGAAACAGGTGTGTAAAGCTTCCACTCTCGGTTTCACGCCTGTTCGTTTTCTGTGAGGCTAATACACCTATGTCCTAGGCGCTGGCAAGAGTACGGTTATCAAACTTTTGATAGACCGTCAGGATATGTCAAGTATGGAGAGATCCAGGTTCTACTCGCCTGTAACTTCTTCAACCCATGATCACATCCCGACGACCGGAGATGTTCACCTGTACGCAGACCCGGCGACCATCCACACGCCCCAGCCACTGCTTCTGTGTGATTGTGAGGGCCTCAATGGAGGAGAGATGCTGCCCAAACAGCTCAAGAACCGTGCCGAGGACCTCGCCAGCGGCTACAAGACGAGCCAATCCCGAAGGATCACCTGGGCAAAGACGCCCAACACGAGAAAGCGGGAATTTGCCGTCGCGCAGCTCTATCCGCGCATTCTGTACACCTTCTCTGATGTCGTCGTCTTTGTGCTCAGGAGCCCTCGCTCGTTCGAGTCGACGGTCCTGCCAAAGTTGCTGAAATGGGGCGCCGCATCAATTGACAAGTCACTCAACCAGCCCGTGCTTCCACATGCAGTCATTGTACTCAATGCTACGGAGCCAGGCATTGACGAAAGGGAATGGGACCCTGCCGTGGCCACTGAGATGCTCATGTCCGACATCGCCGGCGCAGTAACACGCGAGCCAGTTGTGCAGGATTATGTTATGCAATGGCGCAAGCGAGGCAAAATGGTATCCACCACCAAGGAGCTGCTAGAGTGCTACTATGCCTCTGTCACCGTGATCAGGATTCCATACAAGGGCCAGTACATGCTGATGAACGAGCAAGCCGGAAGGCTGGCCGAGATCATCCAAGACCGAGCACAGCTGTCCCATCTGCGGAAGAGACGGGTACGCATGCTCGCCACGCCCGAGAAACTCCAATTCTACCTCAATGCGGCCTTTGATCACTTCACCAACGATCTCGACTCGCCCTTTGACTTCATCAAGGAGACGCTGCGGCACAGCCCCGTAGCGAGGAACTTTGAGGGCAACATCTTGAACTTGGCCCTGGCGATTCGAGACCGGACAAGCAACCAGAAGATCAAGAACAACGCCAAGCAGATCTTCCGATCCATGGTGCCCATCCTAGCATCTTGCGTCATGTTTGACACTGTTCGCCAGAATCTTTTGGGCACCGCCTCGCGCATGCTAGAAGATAGATACGCGCAGCCATGTACCGCAGCTCTGGAAACCTTTGTGGATATGCACTGGCCGTGTGGCTACTATAATCCAAACTACCCGGGTGAGATGGGAAGGTGTTGCAATGTGAGGTCAGGACACAACCCGAAAGGTCACCAAAATCTGCAGGGCAAGATCATTGGCAACGGTGACTACCAGGCCGATATTGACACCACCGAATTTGCGCCTTCTTGGAACCATCTCATCCGGCAGAGTCTTGTCCAGTTGCAGTCATCCGCCTTTCGGCTGAGCCAGGAATTCCCCGACATGCCTGAACTTCAAGTCGCGGCGCTTCTACACCGTGAGCGGCTCAATGAGCAATACTCCAACATACTCGGGGCCGCCACAGACTTTATCAGCTATTCGGCATGTCTCTGCTGTCTTCGGGAGCTTCCCGAGTGCGCACTGCCCTGTGGCCACGTGCTGTGTCTCCCCTGTGTACAGATCTATGGTACCAAGACATCCAAGACTACGCTGGAGATCAGCCGGTGCCCGCTCCATACCAAAGATGTTCTCTGCAGCCCGCCCTGGGTGATAAACACCAAGCCTGCTCATGCTGGCACTCGGACGCTGTGTCTCGACGGCGGCGGCATCCGGGGTATCGTTCAGCTGACCGTGCTCCGCGAGATGGAGAAAATTCTTGGCCCCGAACTTCCTCTACAGCTCTTCTTTGACCTCATTGTTGGTTCGAATACTGGTGGCCTTATAGCCATTGGTCTGGGCGTCAAGAAGTGGACAGTACAGGCTACAATGGATAAGTTCAAGGACATGTGCAAAGAGGCCTTCACACCCAGGGAAATGCAACATGTACCTGTAATAGGCCTGATCTCAAACCTATACCATGGCAGTCTATACAAGACCCAGCCATTTGAAAAGGCGCTGAAAAGATATTTCTCCGATCAACCTTTCTTCGGCGTCAGCACAAGGTCCCGTCAAAACGTTTCCCTAAAGGTGGCCGTGACGGGTACCACCTCGATGGAGCACCAGCCCGTGATCTTTGCCAACTACAACAGGGCAGATCCCAGCGGAAGACAGCTGCCGTATGAATTCGCCCGCGCCGACATGCCGTTCAAGGAGATCAAGATATGGGAAGCTGCGAGGGCGACGGCGGCGGTCCAGCCATATTTCAAGCCATTCCGCAAGGAGGAGACGGGCACGGAGTACATCGACGGTGGCCACCGCCATACGTGCCCCGTCTGGATCAACCACCATGAAAGCAAAGCAATTTGGAATAGCGAAGCAAAGCCAGATCTCGTTCTGTCGGTAGGGACCGGTCGGACCGTGGGCGAGAGGAACACACACTCAAGCATGGGCCGATCAAGCCACTCCGTAACGGGCGCTTCAGTCTCAACGCCAGGCGCCGGCCATGCCGTGCTGAGGCAGGGACGCGGAGGCGCTGGCAATTACAAGGTTCGCGGAAACACCCAGACCTCATCAGTGGACGCAGCCAGGAACGGCAACACTGGGTACTTCCACCGCGATCCGAGGACACCCATGCTCATCTCTCTCAACAACCCAAGCGCGGGCGCGGAGAGATCCAACGATCATAAGCAAGGCGATGCCATCTGGAACAAGTACACCTCCTTGCATGTGACGAGTGATGTTGACCGCTCGCGATATGTGCGGCTGAACCCAGAGTTGTTCAAAGAGATGCCCAAGTTCTCCGACGTCTCAAAAATTGACGATCTCGAGCGGCAGACAGAGGAATCGATCCGGAGAAACCCGGGCGTCATCATGGAGGCCGTTCACAGACTCATAGCCAGCACGTTCTTCTTTGAGAAAGAAGCCGGCTCGACCAAGCAGACCAAGGAGGGCTATACATGTACCGGTACGACGAAATTGATGCTTCAACAGCTTGACCATGTATATCAGCTCGTTGCTCTTGTGCTAACCTGCCAGTAGGATCTATTTTCTGTCGATTCCGCCAAGCCTCGCAGGAGCTCAAGGCCCTTGGCTGGCTGCTAGTCTCAACTTCCTGCCTCGAGGGCGACTTTGAGCCATACTTTCTGCTCGAAGAGGACAAGACGAGATTGCCGGTGCGACAAATCGTGTTGACACAAACGACCCTCCAGGTAAGCATGCCGACATGGCCGGATGTGTTCACTTTCATACTCACACATCTGTGTTCTTAGGACATGCACTTTCACGGGCACTTTGAACTTGAACCCATCACAGTCAACGTGCTGGACGAGTCATCAGAGGTCTCGCTGTCGCTTGCCATGCACACATCACCCTATCCATCAGGCAGCACCATGCTGCCCATCAGCGGCTTCCCACGTCGGATCATGGCCGACGTGGCTAGCGAGGTGTCCACCCCCATGGGCCCAGGGAGGAGTGCCTTAGGTATGCACAAAGCTCCTAGCAAGTCTAGTCTTAGAAGTATGGTGCCCCCCGCCCCCATCTCGCCCGCGTCGCCGCCGCCTCCGTATCTTAAGGAGCGGGCGGCGTCGGTGCGAGGGCAGAACCCCAAGCATTCCCCCATCCTGTCCCAGCACGAGGAAGACGGCGGCGGCGGAGAAGTTGCGGAGAGCAGGAGTGCGTTTCCCAACTATTCGGGAAAGATTGCTCCCGCGTACAAGCACCGGAACGGATTCGTCCTTGGGCAGCCTCCGAGAAGAGTCAGAAACTAATCTGACGTGCCACTTTGGCACACAAACAGGTATCCCACCAGCGGCAGGCGTCATCGAGAGGCAGTACACCGGCAGCTCTTCCTACTCGACACACCCCTCGGTCTCCTCGCCGCAGTCGGTCGCAGCCAGCCTGGTGAGCTCGACGACCAGCGTGGACGTGCCTGGGCTCAGCCAGATGAGCCTGAGAGATTTCATTGAAGAGGAGCCTGCCGAGCTGGAGGGATCGCCTCCACCGGCCGAGCTCGACGGCCCTATGGTCGACTCGTTCATGACCCGCAAGATGGTCAGTATGAGGATGTAGAGGAAGATGGCGATTTTCCCAACAGACGGGGCACATTTGCCGAACAGAGATGGATTTTCTTCAGAAGCGGTATGCGTTGTTTGACGGTTGTATTTGTATAGGGAACCGGGATTGAGCATTTAGCTTGTACGAAAGATACCTCCTGTCGTTAGAGAATATTGACTTTGGTCCTTGCATTCTCGTCTATTATTCTGTTGCTACTTTATATAGTGTGTCTTAATAGGCAATGATTGACGAGAAATCGAATACTACTATGCCACCGTTGTAAAGCACAAGCACGCGCAGAGAAACATGGCGTGATAACCCACATTTCTCCAACACAAGCTTGTCCTTTGTGGCATGGGACCATCCGGGTACTGCTCAGGATTGAGTCTGATTGGCCATCTAGCAGGACTGTCTCTTCTTTTGCAATACTATAGTCCTAGAATCAATTACTACTATGTCGTCGTCTCGCATTCTCTGTATACCGAGGCCAAATGACATCTTCGTGAAATCTTTCTCTTCCCAAACGCGACTCTCGGGAACTGCCAGACCTGCCCAAAATCCCTCAAGCCAACAAAGTTCAGGCCGAGCGCAGATCACTTTGGGGTTATCGATTTCTTGGCGGGAAAGCACTGTATGAACACTGTAACTCGACGTGGAAAGCGCCATGCCCACCACAGTGCCCGAGACGTGGCCGACGTCAGAGCGATAAAGGACAAGACAAAAAAAAGGTGTTCATCCACTTCTGGATTAAATCCAACAAAAAATTCGGCTTCTACATTGGGGGAGAAAAGCACGAGGGAACAATACAAACGATTCGGATAGCGAAAGACACGAACCCCGGGGACCAATAAGACGAATTTGCCGCCCTCCAACAGTTATCTTCAGTATTTGCTACTGCCAGAGGAAGTTCCTACTGCCTCTTTCTATTTTTTGTGGAAAGGACGAACGTTGCCGTCATTTGTTGTCTCTACAATCACAGATGTTCAAATCTAGGCTGAGCCCGACTCTCCTCTCAGCGCCGAGAAGAGCCGTCACCAAACATCTCCACCCGCAGCACCAGCCCCGCGTCTTATGCAGCTCATCCTCTCACAACAAGGGAGGCAATAACAGCTCAACAACAACATCTCATCATCATCATTCTCACTCTCACCCTCACCCTCACTCTCACCAACCTTCCATCATCACCAGCACCCGCAGCAGCAGCACCTGGCGCAACATGGCCGACAACGACGTCACCAGGCATCTCAAGGAGACGCACGATCGCGTCTTTGAGCACAACAAGAAGTGGGCCGAGTCGCAGGCGCAAAAGGACCCCGAGTTCTTCTCCAAGCTGTCGGCCGGCCAGACGCCCGAGTACCTCTGGATCGGGTGCTCGGACTCGCGGATCCCCGCCGAGGCCATCACGGGCCTGGCGCCCGGCGAGGCGTTCGTGCACCGCAACATTGCCAACCTGGTCCCCAACACGGACCTCAACGTCATGAGCGTCATCAACTACGCCGTGCGCCACCTGCAGGTCAAGCACATCGTCGTGTGCGGCCACTACGGCTGCGGCGGCGTCAAGGCCGCCATGACCCCCAAGGACCTCGGCCTGCTCAACCCGTGGCTGCGCAACATCCGCGACGTGTATAGGCTGCACGAGGCCGAGCTCGACGCCATCAAGGACGAGGACGCCCGCTACGACCGCCTCGTCGAGCTCAACGTCCTCGAGCAGTGCCGCAACGTCATCAAGACGGCCGCCATCCAGCAGAGCTTCCAGAAGAACAGCTTCCCCATCGTCCACGGCTGGGTCTTTGGCTTCAAGGACGGCCTGCTCAAGGACCTCGAGGTCGACTTTGAGTCCCAGCTGCACGACATTCAGAAGATTTACAACCTTACCGAGTAGTGTTTAGTCCTTGGAGAAACTCAAATAATTCTATTTTTAATCTTTTGCCTTTTCGTCTTTATGGTTAAGGTGCTCCCAAGATGCTGCTAACCTTACATATGTATACTGCGCCCGTGCGATGCGAGCTTGGGCGTGACAGGAACAGTGGTCGCAGTGACGTGCATATACATACGTTCATCGTCGGAATTGGCAGGAGGGCGGCGTCGGTTCGCGGGATGGAACCTTGTGGCGGATAGGGGATGAATCCCTCTGGTGTCGCAGCAGACATGAGAGTTATGTAGTATCGTTCATGTACGAAAGAGGGCCAGCATTGGTGGATGAAATACTGGATCAATCTATTTTCGTTTGGATTATCGATTTGACGTCAGAGTTTATAGCGAGGATGTAATCGAAACAAATGCGAATGCTTATCTTGTCTCCAAGCTTTCAAGACTGGACGGGCTACTTTGCTCGATTAGTATGGAGTGTAGGTAGGCTGGTAGCACTATATCTATCTGATTCATATCTCTAGAGACGACATGCCATCATGCCTGACGATCTCACGTGGGAAGCTACCACGCGAAGCTATCGCTCATTGTCTGGCCATAGATCTCTTTCTCATGTGCAGATGCATTGATGTGATGCGGTCATGTATGCCAGATCCTAGGACTGCAAGCACTATCGAGAATCTGCATTGCCTTGGACGCCACAATTTGCACCGGGAAAGGCATCTGGAAGACATCTAGATGCGTCTGTCGAAGAATACTGGAAATTTGTGAAATGTGAAAGTGTTCGTGCCACTGCCTGCTGTCGCTGCCGCCGCCTCCTGCAAAATGCAATGCGTTCGCAGAACCTACCACTCAAAAGCGATTGCATGCGGCAGCTGAGCATGTATGTGCATTTTTTGCCTCGCCCGATGCCTAGAGTTTGGGAGAGTCGGGATCGTGGATAATAGGTGCCGAGATGGACAAGGACAAGAACATGTTGGTCGGCCAAGACTTGCTTGGCACATGGCAGATCGCGATCCTTTCTCACCTGAACCAGTGCCGAGTTTTCCGCTCATGGCAGCAGCATAACACATTAGATATTCCATCTCCTCTTGTTTTTCTTGGGATGATATGAGAGAGAGAGAGAAAGTGAACAGCCGGGGCCACCCCTCTCCCCTCCATGATTTGCAATTAAGGTTATTAAACTGCAACCTACCAAGCTGGAAAAGCGCGTTCGCCAAGAATGGGTAAATGGCCGCTAGCAGTGATGCTAGAAAATCGTCTGCCACATGTTATATAGACGGACGATCAAAGACTGTATGAAACACAATCGATATACGGACGTCGACCATATATAGTGTTGTATATACCCAATGGGGCAAGTCGAGGTATGTCCAATCAGCGGGTACGGCTGCGAAGAGGAGGGCTCATGAAATGGAACCCGGTACAGAGTGAGTGTTGTCGACCTGTCCCACGGGCTTTCCAATAGCATATTTCCCGGAACGCGGCCGGCCGCGCTAGAAAAGGTATATACTCGGACATAAGGTCGCTGGGAGCATCGCACAGCTCGGCGGTGCGGGTATACCTGCGTATGTGTCACACCCCGTTGACTTTTGGACAGTGCAGTTTTTTTGGTTCAAGCGCAGATGTCATGTTGGACTTTATCCGACCCAGCAAGAAGAGGATGCTGGTTCCGATGTTTCGCTGGATCCGGTAGTCTCGACGAAAGCGATTCGGCGTATGAAGGGCAGATTATATGTACCAGACCGGTATCATATCCTATACGTATGTACGTATTCCGAAAAATCTAACCTAGTTGTGAGTGGAAATCGAGTGCACCCGTGCGACATGGGTAGCTACGTGGACGCTTTTCTTCAGAATGCAAACCGGATGCGGGCAGATACGCGAGTCTACAAGAGGTCGCATGTTCAACCCAAGCGAGAAGCACTGTATCCCAGGCGGCCGGGAAGGCGATCCTGACCTCGGGAGAGCCCATCGCGGCGTTTGTTTGAGTTTGACAAACCTGGCATGGACGAGTATGAGAATGCGAGTCGGAGGGAACGGCAAGTCGTTGGGAAAGAGCCGTGCCCGGTTCGCAAAGAGGTGTGCTGTGTTGAGCCTCTCGTTCTCTCCATGGAGACCCAAGGTCTGGATATCATCCCATAGGCGGACGAGGGTCCTGCCGGTGGGTGGAAACAGACAAACAGAGTCTCTGGGTCTCGGAACGCTAAAAGCAGATTGCCCAAAGTAGGTCGTGATACAATGATTCCGCGGTCGAAGAGGCTAATGAATAGATGGGACGATTGTCCAATGCTTATTGCTTAGGTCAGTATAATTGATGCCCTCCACGAGATATGTAGGTCGTAGTATCGGCCAGGACATGCCAGCACGGGCAAGCCGTTGAAGCTGGCGCATAAAAATGCTGCCTACCAAGCCACACCTCAAGTATTTGCGGCGTACTGCGGCATCAACCCGCCCGGGATGGACAGCCATCCATCCCTTTCGAACGGTAACGGGTGGGCTTCGTCCCTCCAAGGACCGTCTAAAAAAGTCGAGAACGAGAACCGACTCCACCGAAAAGGGAAATTGGGAAGCCCTACGGAGTGGTACACATGTGAGCCTTTGGGACGAAAGAAAAGACAGCACTGCCCATGGATTCCCCGGATGCCTTCGGTGCGTGTTTCAAGTTGAAGAGCTACCACATCCGGGTTATTGCTTCTACACAGTGGGCTGGGTTTGGTTTTCGCGGGGGGCACATGCTGGGCCAAGCGCCCGTATCTCTGCAGATTGACAAGACTTCGCCTCGCAGGCAAGTGCCTGTAATCATACTGACGGGTGTTGGCTGGCAGTTGCTTTCCTTTATTAAAATTTCCCAAAGGATGGGATGGAATAGATGATGATGTGTGGGAATGATTCATCACACGAAGGAGCAGATAAAGTTGATGGTCATGTTTTGCTGTTGGCAACCCGGCGTTCCATGTGTCCACAGGAGGCATATAATGATAATGACGATGATCAGTTCGAGCGCAAATTTCGCCGGCGAATCTCTTCCAACCACTCCATAAGCCGACAACCTTCAATGTATATGAGGGTCGTTCAAGGTTGTGTGGTTGGGGCCCGTTTGGGGAGGGGGGTCTGGCGCCGGTCGATCTGGCCGATCGCTACTTGCTGTGGGCAAATACCGACATTGGGAAGACCACGGTGTGGGAATGGGTCGGCGACGGCCCGGAATACCCTCATCAGTATCCATCTAGTAAATAATACTCTGCTAAAGGTGAGGACCAGTCGGCGGTGGTTGCGAGCCACACATTGTGCCGTCTTGATTGCCCGTGAACCTCGCTTCCATGTCCTCCTTCCTCGCCCTCCCAGTGCCTATCGTTTGAAGGCTGCTTTTTCCACGAAGGCAGAGGAGCATGGCTTGCATATGGTATCATCGGGTGTCAGTCGTGCATGCAAAGTCTATCCTGTTCCCGTTTCGAGTTCGTCGCACTTCTCGTGGCAAGGAGATGTGTCTGCATAGTCTGTTCATCTTTCCGTCAATAGCGCCGCGTCCTTTTTTCGACTTGTAGCGTCGCCGTCGCCCTGAATTCAGCCGACTTGGTTGCAGCAAGCCTGGGTTCGTATACTGTAGAGTCCCGATGGATTTCGCTCTATCATGCACGAACTCAATTTGCTTACTTTGACATTTTGGGTTGGTAAATTTGGTATCGGAAGCTAGCTTTTAGAGTAGCTGTAGGTAAAATGAAGCATATGTACGATAGTCTGGACGACAGGCAGCCTCAGCCCTCGCGTCGTTTGGCTGCTGGACAAGCCAAAGCCAGAACAAAATGTATCGTACCTATGCGCCTACGTACCGAGCCAGCAAGCAGTAGAGGAAGTCGGGGCGGGGCTTATCATTAGCAGCATTTGCTTTCCCACCTCGAAGGCTGCCGCCGGTGAGCAGCATTGGGATCGAATATCAAAAGCGTCTTTCCCCGATGGCAATTGACCGAGGAATGATTGATGGACGGGATGGTTTGCCGCGGCCACGAGGCGACTACCCACGATATAGATACATAGTCGTTGTGTGCATATATTATCGTGAGCTGAGTGCCGCGTTTAGAAGGTAAATAGACAACGGTAGATTAAACATTGATCGATACAGCTGCTGTGCCATATCGAAAGGGCCCCGTCCGTGCAGCGCAAGGGGACCGCAAGGGCCTGTGGTGGCTGCTGTGCTGCGAAACCTGGAGATCTCCTCATAGGCGCCCTGGTATTGGCGGCTCTTCTCCCCACCCACCGCTTCATGATCAGCAGGGGGACCCATGGGGGACACTCCCACAGCCAATGATCGCTGCAGGTCTGCAATCATCTCATCCGCGATGCCAGGAGCGGCACCCCCAGCACTCCTGGTTAGCCAGTGAGCAGCAGTACCTGGCCAGGGACGCCGCATGCGAGAGCCAAATTGGCAAATAACAGCAGCTGAAAAAGGATTGCACAGGATTGTATGTACTGTATTCTGCTGATGGGAAAAGGGGTCGTCACATCGTCTTCTTCACGATGATGGTCATGTTGAGGATTGCTGCTTGTTTACCGAGTCTGTACAAGTAGTCGCCACGGGCGAGAATCGGCCAGCACGCGGGAATCAATCCCCCTTCCCCCTAGAAGAGGGCTAGAAGGCATGGAAACACTTCCAAAGCAACAGCAAAGCAGCCAAGATAAGCATATGGGCAGGGCGGGCGGGATTTAGCACGGCATTGCGCCTGGTACAGAGCAATGTGCTGCTGCTAGAGCTGTTTTCTTCGCCCCTTCTGAGAATGTGAGTGAGCGACAGCGACTGGTGAGTGTCGGGGCGGCCGCGAACGCTGCACTGGGCCGCTGGCTGGTGCGTCGTCATCAACTGATCAGTGCGATCAATGATCAGCGGCCGGGGCTCCGACTACGCCGTTCTGCTTGTTATGCAGGGGTTTTTGGCGCTGCTGCTTGTTTGGCTGGCTTCCAACGCATCCTTCCCGTCGACTAAGGAAATGATGAGCCCGAGCCTTCAACTACCGGGATGCCGAAGTTCTGAAGCCATGTTAGAGACTAGATGTGACATGAAGCATGGAGATTACCGAATCTTATATCCTCTCTGTCCACGAGTGAGGCAGTTCGCGATCAGAGAGGCGACCTCGGCGACCGTGCCCACTGACTGCATGGCGAGCAAACACAGAGAGGCTCCAGTCCAAGAGTCCAGGCCGACGTCATGGTGGGAATAGGGGACCACCAGAAAGCCTCGAGGTTCTGAAACCGTGTGGAGACTCGCGGAGATGGCCTCTGCACAAGATTGTCGTTGTTCATGCCTTGAAAGGGCTAGAACAGTGGTATCCAGATAAAATGGGGGCGAATCGTTTGCGCCCGCAAACAGGTATTTTTCATTATAACGATGCGCAGCGCAACACCCCGCGGTGTCCTCTCTGGACAAACATGACGTGATGCTGAGCAGGAAAAGGATCCCATACCCACTGCGAAGGCTGGGCTTTGCATTGCTTGTTGTTGTTCACCTTGTCAGTCATCTTTGCGATATCCTATCACAACGGGCGAGCAAAAGAGAGTAGAGGATATACCAGATCCAGACCGCCAAGCCTTGATATTCTCCAGTAATACTGTTAACATTAAAAATTTCCAAATCTCGGGTAAGCTGCTATTTCCATGTATCTAGACGCGCCACAGGCTAAACTGCATTGCCTATCTTGGCAAAGCTCCAAGAATAGTCGGCCCAATATTGAACAGTCTCCAAGGTTTGTGACGCGTAGCCAAATTTTCTAGCTGTTTCCAATTTGGTTGTATTCGTTCTTGACTCGCAAACTCGTTCGATGTTGAACGGGTTTAATGGAATTCGTCGACCCTTCTTTTCTTCTTGCGAACGATTGAATGAATAAGAAAATTGGAACCTTGACTATCCCATGGTATCCAGATCTGCCGTATACTGACTACTACAACATACTCTGTCCCTCTGGCTTGGCATCGGCGCCTCTGGTCTATCTTGCCACGCTATACTACCACACCCTGGCTCTGGCAAAGCGAGCCGAGTTGGTTAATTAGCAGTCTGCAGAGGCTGACAGGGACCCCTTTGCCTGCATTTCGGCCCTGTCCAAGTAATATAAGCCAGATGTGCAGATTAGGCGATCGCATGAGCCCATTAGCCTCCTCCTACAGAAGAGAAGCTCTGAATAACACGGGCTACCACATTACCGTACCGGCACGAAGCGCTCGCTGCCTGTCTCATGCCTGTGATGGGACATATGCCTGGTAGGTGGTGAGTGTCCACAAGGCTCACCCATGCCTGCTGCTACTATAATCTATAATTCGCCTGCTTGCTTTTCCTCTCGCCCTGGTCCCGGCGATAATGACCCTTTGACGAGAGGTAAATCGTCGAGAATAAACACGAGCAGTGGCGCTGAATTTCGCCGCTCAACTGCGCGCAGCGTGCGTGCGTGCCACACTGCCTTACATTATATACTCCATAACTTTCCTACCTGACCCATACAAACCTGTACGAGAGCTGCGTCCTGCGGCCACAATTGTGGGTTGGCATCGCATCTGCTATTCCAGGCTTTTGTTTTCTTTCCCATCTTTTAAGGTGTATCGGGAAGCGTCCAGCCACTGCAGCCAATTAATACCTGTCCATGTATGAAGTACGTGGTGACGTGTGCCACCAGAGGGGAAATAGAGTCCCATCGTGTATCTGGGACAAACCCAATAAGCTCGTGGCCCACGTCCCAGGCTCGAGGACAACCGCTGTTTCGTTTACACAATCACACAGACACACAAGCTTTTGAGACCTGGTGTGGAGGTGGTCGATCCGGCTCCAAGGTGAGGTCGGCGCCCCTGTGGACCATCTGTTCATCTGTACATCGTGCGTACTACCCGCACCCAGTAGTGTAGCGTATCCGTCCCGTATCTAGGTAGAGGTGGACAGATGGTAGTAGATGGCCAGATCTATCCAGGACCTGGAGTATCTGCTGATGACTACTACCTGACATTGATCACTCAGCACTTTGCGCTGGGCACGTCAAACCGGTATACGCAATCCGCTACGACATCTATAGAGCTCTCACGCCAATCAGTGGTCGAGGGGCAAGACCCCCATATGGCAGTGCACTCAGTCAGTCTCAGCGTGCTGACAACTCTGTTTCCTGGTGATGTCCGGATTTAGCAGCCTCGCGAGTCATCAGGAATCAGTCATGCCCAGTGAGAGACAGAGAAGCCCTGAAGACTTTTTCTGGTTGGTCTTGTTCGGGAAGAGGTAGCCCAGGCACGCGCCCTACCGTACATTGTACAGCCGTAGTGAGAAGACGCCTCACCAGAGACCACCCGATTGCACAGCCAACCTTAGCAGCTAAAAAGGTGTAGAGGACACCCAGTCCCAATTCAAGGTTTGGCCGTACCATGCGATGAAGAACGAACCAGTGGCGGTTTGTTGTTATTCTCTCTCTCTCTCTCTCTCTCTCTCTCTCTCACCTCTCCCTGTGGATGGTGGAGAGCCAGCCGATCGAGGCCAATTCAAGCCAGCCGGCTCAATTATTGGCGGCAGCAGTGCCAAGCACGAAACCACGGCCTGCAAGTGGGCGAGGAGAGCAGAGAGCAGATCCAAGGTGGTTGGCGGCATCCCCTTTTCCAGAAATCGTCGACGGGCCTAGCATTGCCTAGCGGCCTAGCGGAGTCGACAGGGCCCCACCCTCCCCTACAGGCCCAATCTAATTCCCCCTACCGAGCAGCGCATTAGGGCACCCATGGCCCGTTGCATTCGCCATTTCGCCTACTGTACTGCAGTGTAGCACCCGCCGGCCTCGACAGTGCCTGGACTGACTGACTGGAGCGAGCGCGCTCCCCTTCCACCTTGTCCCCTTTGGCTCCCCATGCCAAAAGTAAAGTACAGTACCCAGTGGCTGTCCAAACCCTTCATTTACCCACGTCCTCCCACCTTCTACTCCCGTCCCGTCTCGTCTCGTCCTCTTTTTGTTTTCCATTTTTCTTTGCTGCAGTATCTGCAAATATCCTGCTACACCTTTCGTCAGAGGGTTGAGCTTTTGTTTTCTCACCCCCATCCCTCCCCGACCTGGGCCATCCTGTCTCGCCTTCCTCTTTCGAGGTTCGCGGTCTTCGTTCGTTACACCTTGGAACCTGGGCAAAACGGACCCTCGGTTGATTGAATTGCTTGATTGATTGAGAGAGAGAGAAGCGTGTGAGAGCAGAGCACTCACACCACCACCAACCCACCCCTGTGCAGAGAAGAGAAAGAAAGCTATTCCTTCGCACAGCCCGTCGACATAACATCCTGCGAGTCGGAATCCATTCGCACGCGTGCCAGGGATTGACGAGAAAAATCCTCTTCCTCCTCCCCCCAAGTCTATTATAATCCAGATAACGGCGATTTCATCGTTACGTTATCTCACCCTCGCTTGTCATCCTTCCGGAACAAAGGCGAGCCTTTTTTCCGGTTCCTGCTTCGACAAATATCTTCGCCATCGGCCCTGCGGCCTTTGTCCGACCTCAAGTCAATCCTCATCATTGATTAGAGATTTTCGGGAAGAAGTACGATGGGCGCGAAAATGCCTGCACCACACCAGCGGTTTTTCAATCTGAGAAATCCATTCTCCAGATGTGTTATTCTCGCTGTCGCTCTGATCATCTTTCTCGGCCTGACCTTCAGGTCTGACCGACTCGACGATGTCACGACACAAATAATCAAGGCGGCAACGCCCAAGACCAAGGGCTCGACCTACCAGCAGCAGCCCATCGGCGACACCCCGGTCGCCAGCGAGGCTGACGTCGTCCCCGTCTCTGACCATGTCATGGACTGCAACGTCAACCCCGACCACCTGAACGAGCTCAAGCAGACCTACGACCTGCAAGACGGCTTCGAATACCTCAAGCGCTACGTCAAGATAAACCGCGAGCCGATTCCCCGCAAGTCCATCACCAAGCTCACCCAGGAGTTCCTGCCCCAGGGTGCCAAGTTCATCAACAGCAACTACGCCACCAGCTACGGACAGGAGAACTGCTTGGCGCCTCTGCAGGTCCCCGTCTCGCAGTCTCCCTTCCCCGCTACCGGCAACCTGTCCGACTTCATGTTCGGTGTCTCCACCACCTTCAAGCGTTTCAACTCGAGCAAGACGAGCCCGGTCGACGAGTGGACCTACTGGTTGACCGACGGCAGGGGCAACTCCAACGGCGGCAAGCTTGTTCTCCTCCTGCTGGACGCCGAGGAGGAGCAGATTCTCGAGGCCAAGACCGTTCTCGACCAGCGCGGAATTGATGTCGACGTCTACCACTCGGACTCGCGTATGGAGATGGCCGTTCGCTATTTGACCCTGGTGCCGACGCTCTACAACCACCCTGAGCGTCCTTACAAGAAGTGGCTGGTGACTTGCGATGACGACACGTTCTTCCCCAGCGTACACGCTCTGACTAAGAAATTCGAGCAATACGACCCCGAGGACATGCTCTACATTGGTACACTCTCTGAGGATGTCAACAACGTTGACCGACACGGCTCGCAGGCTTTCGGTGGTGCCGGTGTCTTCTTGTCGGTGCCGCTGGCTGCTCAGATCACGAACGACTACGACACTTGCAAGACCGACGAGAAGATCCGCGAGGCCAACTCCGGCTGGGGTCCTCAGGGCGATATCCTCCTCAGAAAGTGTATCTACGAGAACACTGATGTGCGCCTGTCGGTCCTGCGGGGTCTGTATCAGCTTGATCTCTACGGTGACCCATCTGGTTTCTACGAGTCCGGCATCAAGCCCATCTCCCTGCACCACTTCAAGGGTGGCGGTTGGCACTCGGCCCTGCCCTGGCAGTACACCAAGATCGCCCACATCTGTGGCGAGGATTGTACTCTCCAGCGCTTCCAGACTTCCGACGACTTCATCATCTCGACCAGCTTCAGTGTTGTCCAGTACCCCGAGGGCATCAACTTCAACCTGGCACAGATGGAGCGCACCTTTGCCGCTGCTCCCCAGGACAAGGGCTGGAACCTCGACTACGTCTTTGACCCTCAGAGACCTTCCCTGCTCAAGACTGGTCGCAAGATCAGCTGGGACTTGCAAGAGGCCCGCAACAACCCTGACAACACTGTCAGCCAGATTTACGTCCGCAAGGGTGACGACTGGAGATGGGTCGACCGCAACGAGGTACCCATGAACAGGAAGGATGGCCTCATTGAGCTTGTCTGGATCCCTTAATAAAAGCGATCGAGGACACAAGATGTATTGCAACACTGCTTGCGGGATCGTGGTACACCCCCTGCAGACGAAAAATAATATCGACCCCAGCCATTCATTCAAAGAACCAAGAAAACTTCACCACATTCGGAACTTCGCATACATCGCGACCACACTTTTCATTACATTTTTAACAATCGATCGGCGAGCCCGGAGTTCAGCGGTGGTGGTACACACAAAATACAGCAGCATTTTGATTGGCGGCCATACAGGAGCGTTGGCGGAGAACAGCATATGACCAACAGCCACCACGTGCTTGCACAACTCTGTTCATTTCGCAACGTCTTGTTGTATACGATAGATCTTTAGGAGGCGGATACCATGTTTTGCATAGAGATAAGGTTTTTTGGGCTTGGACACGGAACTTGTACAAATGCATTTGGACACGTTTGGAGGGACACCGCTGCCCGCTATTGCAGGAGGGCGGAAAGCCATTGGATTATGATTGTTGGAAATGAACGTCCACCGGTAACCTGAGGACAGGCGCGCTCCGGAATCGAAGTGCTCGAGACGGAGCGAACAAGGCCAGCTCAGGAATCTATCGTTGTACATAGACTAAGCATGTCAAATAAAACACATGAAAAACGAAAACCTCGATGACCATGGCGGTAAAATGTGATGATGTACTGAAACGAATCTATCTGGTCAGTCTCGCTTTGACCGTGAGCACTGGTTTATCCATCCGTGATCAGAATTTCAGCCACAAGTAGAGAGACAAACAGACAGGCGCCAGAAGCGCATTGCGTGACGTGCATGAAGCCGGACCTCCTAGTGGCTGCGATGGCTCGAAACCACGGGGCCAGATTTTTGCGGCTGCCGCGCAACCTTTTTTCCTCTCGAGATTGGACTGTTTGGAAGCTGGAATGTCAGTCACGCTTACGCCGTACAGCAATCAGCTTAGATATGGCATGAATTAGTTCATCACTTGCACTGCTTCGCACATCTGTGCCGTCTATTTTTGGCAAGTCTAGACCAGCCACGGAGAAGAGAATCATGACAAACAAAAAAGAATATGACAGTACTCCATAACTTGCTGGGCAACTAACTCAATTGATCTAGCTAGAAGTAAAAAAAAAATCCGCGGCAGAAGAATTCGTATCTTTCATGTTAGCCGAATGAAGCGTCTGCAACAGGCTTTCTTTCTATCCTAGTCGCAGTAGGTACATTCACTCCGGCTTATGCAGCCAGCAAGCCTTGCGCCATTCTTCTTCCTTTCCTTTCTTGCATCCCTCGGCTGCCCTGACGGGTGACGCTCGGGAGGAGCACGGTGTGGTTGGCTTGGCGCACGCAAATGTCGTTACTTATTATAGGCATGTCTTACCAAGTACGAGCATCCGATCTACAACTAAGGGAACTGGGCCCGGACCCGCGCGGGACGTGGCTGAGACTTGCAGTCTGCTGTTGTTGTGATTCTTTTTTCTTTCTTTCATAGACGCGAGGAACGCAGGGTCTCAATGGAAGCTGTCTCGTCCACAGATAGATAGATCCCTTTCAGATCTTTCCACCTGCGGTACGTACGTGGAGACCGGTCCGATCAGGCCATGTGACACTATTCCCGGCCCGGGCCAGTCTTGTGGACTTGTGTGTTGGTTCTGGAAGACTCCTGTGCGCGTCCGGCAACACATCGGGGGTTGGCAAGTGGTGTGAGGATAATCATAAAAACGTCAATCATAACGGTAAGCCAGAACAGGCCCACAGAACAGGTTGCCTGTTGGTCTCGATCTGTATCGTAACCCCAGGAATTGGATGTCATGCAGAAAAGATGGCCCAACTATCTTTAAGAGGTGAAGCAAGCAAGGGAAGCAGGTTCGACTTTCCACAAGGCGTATTCTTTTGCTTTGTCTTATCTGGTGATTTTCGGCGTTGCTTACCTCTTCACCGGAGTAGATCTCTGTGAAGAGAGCTCTCACCGACTCGAGAAGAAGCAAAATTTTGTGGAGTTTGATCAGCGTTCATATACGGTGAACATGGAACCAAGTGTCAATCCCTTGCGTTGTTTGCATTGCTTTTGTAGACTGTAACCAGGAATAGACCGATGCAGTTTAGAAGGTTGGTAGCCCAGTTGTTGCCCAGTTTGGTGTATTGGCAAATTGTCGATCTGACTGCAGTATATGAAAGCGACCTGAGGCATGTTTGACTTGCATGGGAGCACAGGGCGAGCAACAAGAGAAACATCACGTCTGATCGTCTCGATTGAATTATATGATTGTTGCGCCGGTCATATTCATCATATAAGGTGTTGCTGCACCCTGACTCGTCACATGTCAACTGCCGCCCTATAAAAAGTGCAGTCATCCACTTCTGAAGAGAAAACGTAAAAAGTCGGAAACAAGCATTACTTGATCTGCTGAAATTTCTGTGTAATCTGTTAACAAATATTGAACAGGAAGGAAGGATCCGTGTTATGTGCCGCAACTTTGGTAATTCAGGAAGGAAGGAAGCCCCGCTAAATGACAAAGACAAAACTAGACGCGACTTGCGACGCGACTCAACCGACAGCTTTGGATTTACCCGTCAAGTATCACACAGCAGCAGAAAGAAAAGACCCGCGCGCGACGGGCCGCGCGTTGCATGTGATGAAACCACATTTCATGTATTCTCGAATCTTGTGCTGAGAAGAAAGAAGAAAAGAAAAACAACAAAGAGACATGACTGCAGCAAAAAGCAACCCATGTCCGCGCCGCCTGCCAATCCGCGGTGCCCACCCCCTCCGCCCGAGGAGATCACCTTCCTGACCCCGGACCCGTTCTCGCCCAAGCCCCTGGTCGCCGACATCCTCCGGACGCGCTACTGCATCCCGGGGTCCATCTTTCTTGTCGAGGTCGTCGACGCCTTTCGCGCTTCCTCCTCCTCTGGGCAGTCCAGGAGGCCCAGGTCCAGATCGAGCAGATGGCGCGGCGTCCGCCTGCTGCTCGGCGACGGCGAGCTGTGCGTCCAGGCTTTGCTCGCTGGTGACACGCACAGCTACGTTGACAGGGGTGATGTCGCCGTGGGGGCCTATGTGAGGCTGGAGAGCTTTACCTTGGAACGTACAGTTGATCCCGAAAACAATGGCGGTGGCATCGTCTATCTGGCCGTGGCGAGTCTGGTCACGGTCGGCTGGAACAATCGCCTGTTGGCCATGCTCGATGCTGAAGAGGCTGCTCAATCAACTTGTCGCGACACGCTTGGGCATGTACGGGAAGCAGATAAGAAAACCCACGAGGAACTCGTCAAGACGGTAGACGTGGCCGAGGCCGAGCCTCAGTCTGACCCTGAGCCAGAGCCAGAGCCAACACAAAATATTGCCCGTCCCGAGGACCAGCCTGGCGCAGATCTCGAGAGAGAAGCAGCAGAAATAGGAGGCGAGGACGAGGAGGATGATGACTTTGAAGTCATGGACATCTCGGAAGATCGAGCAACGCAGAAACGAGCCGAGGTCGCCCTGGCGCGGAGGTCGTCGCTGTCCGACTACTCGGTGCCCGTCGACCCGGACCAGCTGCCTTGGTCCAGCGCAGATCCCACCAAGCCCCTCAAGCTCACCACGCTGCGCGCCATTCCGAACCTGCCGTACAAGCAGAACTGGTCGACCAATATCCTGGCCGTCATCGCGTCCGTCTCCGATGTCCAGTCGTCGACCCTGCCGCCCTTTGTCCAGCGCGTGGCCCGGCTCGCCCACCCGTCGACACATAAGCAGGTCCACCTGACCGTCTTCCTGGACGCGCGCGACTTTAGCCCCAGGGTCGGCAGCGTCGTCCTGCTGCTGGGAGTAAAGAACCACAGGTTCGACGGAGGCAGCCTGAAGAAGTACGCCAGCGACAAGCCCAGGAATGGTGGGAGATGGTGGTACGAGGATCCCGTCCAGCTCACTTGGTGCGATGTCGAGGGCCTTCGTACATGGTGGCGTCAGAGTCAGCTTGTTCGGAATTGAGGTAGAGGGTATCACAGCATAGCAAAGTAGAGCTACACACTTTTGCACATGATACAGAGGTGCTCTCTTTGATTACAGGTCGAGATGCCTATCAAGAGTTGCAGGTAGTGGTAGTGCTAGCTGGAAAAATCCAACTTGAGTCACTTTTAATATTCTGCACCTGTAAAATCGACAACAAAAAATGTTTTTGGGCATCACCTGGGTTCGAACCCGAAATAACATTCAAGGTGCGCATCAAATACCACTGTACTATATTGCCAGAACGAACGCCCCTTTTTTTCGTTGCCCGGCCGCACCGCCGCTACGAGGCTCACCAAGTACCAACTACATCTACAACCTCATCACAGCACCACAACACAAAACAGCAAAAAGGGTGCCTTGACCCTGGCGACCTGCCCGCTATATGGAGCAGCTATCGCCGGTCAAGAACGGAGTGCGGGCCTTAAACTCGGGCTCTGGGCACTCTCTGTCCCCCAAAGTGACCCCCTGTATGGTATAGGGATACATGATCTCTTTGTCATCCCGCTGAGAAACAAGTACCGAGGTACCTGTCCCAGGCTCAGCTCTAGGAGCTGGGGGAATTGTTGGAAAATTATGGGCTTATTTGGACTTATAAGGACTACCCAACGTTTTGGAACCCCAATTTGTCGTTTGTCTGCTGGCTGGGTGGCTGGGGGAGTGGCTTACTATAGGTATTCACGTGAGTGAGCCAAGGAGACTACCTACACTCGTCACTTGATGTCCGGCAGGGGCCCGTACATGAGCAATCTCTACTTTTGCAAACAAGCCATCGTGACTTCCGTATCGAATAATACTGTAGTGCTTACATAGTTGAGGCTCGGTTGATTGGGCTAAGCATTCACTCGAAGAATCATTACATGCACGAAGATTGAGCATATGCGGCTCAGACAAGACTTCGCTTCCTCTGTATGACATCAATTACGTCTCTGAGAGCATCCCTGTAATCTTTGGACGCCTCGCAATATCTATAAAAGCTTTCTCAAGAGCATCCTGAACGTCTCGGAAACCTGAATCTCCCCTTCTCGATACCAATCTAGGGTGTCTTTCGGGAACCATGAAGACGCCTTCTCTCAGTGCCAGTTCCGGGTATCTCACAAAAATCAATGAACGCCATTTCTCAAATCAATACCGTGTCCATGCATGCCGATAAACTCCTGTGAATGCCTCGCTCGTGATCGGGTATCGGGTGTTGATCAAAAGGCTCTTTCCATGTTCTTTTCATGAAAGTTCTAGCCTGCGTGTTCGACGATGTGCCTTGGCTCCAACTACTCAATGATGTCAAACCACATCGTGAACTCCTTATCCTTACAGAGCTCGTCCATCGAGACCTTGGGCAACTGGATCAGGATTTCCTGATTCTCGCCGACTTGGGGCAGGATGAGAGCGTTCTGGTACGCGAACTTGGGCTGAGAGCGGCGAACTGCGTCGGGAGAGGGGCGGGCCAGGCCAGGGATGAACCACTTCTTAAGGCCGCCGATGTGGCGCCAGGTGTTGAAAGCAAAGTTCATGGGCGCACGGTGATCGTAGTTCACACCGATCAGGCGGGGGTCGGGGCATGTACTATTTGGGAGAATGAGAGTTAGTACTTGGTTCAGAGAATGGAACAGGACTGTGTCGTGCGGAATATGCACAGCGAGTGGGGGAGAACCAGGCAGGTAGGAGAAAGAGGAGACAAGAAAGAAGAGGAAGAGGGTGAGAAGGGAACAAAGATTTACTTACTTGAACATGAGCATTCGCTTCTCGACATACTCGTCGTTCAGCTTGGCGACGTCCTGCTTGGCAATACCTGCGAGCTTGGCCAGATAGCCGAAGCGGGCGTGGCCAGCCTTGAGCTCCTTAAAAGGAACTTTGCTGAAGACTGGCAGGGTCGAGACGCCAAAGTAGTCGGCGAGGCTCTTGTCGTCCTTCATGGCGTGTGAACGCCAGTTGACCGACTGGTGCATCATGGCCTCGGTGCCAGGGTCGGGACTGTTCTCGGTGGTCTCGGCCTTGACACGAGCAGGAACGATGCACATGAAGCAGAGCGCGGCGAGGCAGCTGTAGGTCGAGATGACCTGGTCCTTGGCTGCTCTCTGGCGGATGAGTTGCTCGAGCATCTCCATGCGCTTTGGGGTGATCGAGAAGATCTTGCCAACGGTGGGCAGCTCGGGATAGTCTTTGGTGACATCAATGCAAGGCTGGGTCGGACCATTCTTGCGAGGCAGGATGCCATACTCAGGGCAGTCGGCAATGAGTCCCTTGAAAGCCTCGAAGGTCGCGCGGGGCACAAATGGGTTTCGAGGGTAGGGGAACTTCTGAGACTCGGGCAGCTGATTATCGCCGCGGTCACCCATGGTCATGGCTGCTAGGGCTGTAATGACTTGGTCGCGCATGCGACCGTCAAAGATGGAGTGGTGCACCTCGAAATGTAGAAACAAACCTCCGTCGACAATGATGACTTCCACCAGAAGGGCCGGCTGGCCGTCTTCATTCAGAGCCGAATCGCGAAAGAACATTTTATCGGTGAACAGGGACTGCGGGAAACCTGCATCCTTCATCTCCTGGTAAGTCTGGTCGAAACCGCCGGTCTTTCCCTCGACAACACGGAAGGGGATTCTGCCGTTGCGCTTGGTCTTGAGAGAGGCGAGGCCCGTCTCCTTGTCGGCGTGCAGAGTTGAGGCCAGGAGAGGCTGGGACTCGGCGAGGTTCTCCAAACAGTCACGCAGGTGATAGTCGATGTCGTCGAAGTCATCGAACTCAGGGTCGAGCTCAAAGCAGAGGAGCATGGTAGTGTAGCTACGAGGCGACACCTGGTTCCAGAGAGACAGAGTCTCCAAGAAGCCTGGACCGATCGGCATCTTGTCGGTCTTTGCTGTTGATGTGGTTTCGGGTTGGTGACGGGTATCGAGAGAAGAATTGCGCAATGAAGTAGTTGCGATGGTGCAGATGGATGAACAAAGTGCGTGGAGGGTTGCGTTGATGGACTTTGTTCTGCGATGTTTTGTAGAGGTGCGAGGTCTGGGGATGGACTCGGAAATTTCCAGTGGCTTAAATAGAGAGTGCAATCAGCAGCAGAGAAAAGTAGACGGGTTGGCCACAGACCGGCTGCATGAACTGAATAATTCCAATTCACGCGTCCGGTGCGGCCGTTCTCAGACGTTTCCCAAGCAACGGTCTTGCAGTTTGGGTGATTATTCCACACGGCACACAATCACTCGAGTCGTTCTTCATTCATCGACACGCTAGCGCGATTATTCATTCGTTCAATCCCTATTTGTACCTCGCCAGGCGCTGGACAATCGTTTGTATGGCAGTGAACTGATTGTTGTGTCGATTCTTTATGACCGCACTTGCCTTTGTCGTCGTCCCGGGCTTGAGTCCCGGCCAATCAGAAAATTCGAGTATGATCAGCCCCTGCCCCCCACATTGGCCGACCAACTCCCTTGTCTGCTCAATCATTGTGGCAATAGCATGGCTGGGACCTTGCTCGGTTGAGGAGACAATAGATTGGATCTAGAAATGCATAGTCTGTGGTTATGTCGAGGATGAGTAAACCACAAGTTATTATTGTATGGCCATTCAAGGTTTCATATGGACGCATCGTTGATGTCAATACTGCGGGAGGACTCTGTAGGTCCAGAGAGAGAACAAGTGGAAGCTTTGACGGGCTTAATAAGACGTTCCGTCTCAGAACCGATGTAATTTGCCCTCTGGTACGATCACTCTAAGTATGTGATAATCAGATACAACTTTCAGCTGTTGCCTCCGTGCCAGATTTTGAGGATATGGAGCGTTCCTTATACACATGACCTCAAGCCAGGTCTTATCTGGTACTCGAGTCTGTGTTCGAGGGTCACTATCTGCCGCCAAAATGACTTGCTTCGTACTTGTTATCCGGCTAGATAAAATGATCATCATCAACGGTGCAGATCGTAGTTTAAATGGTTGGACATGAAAAAGAACATCGCCCTCTGTACGGACACTTTTGTATCACGATATGATTCAAGAAATATCACGACGCTTACTTGTCTGAATTTCTCAATCTACCGCTGAAGGGGGAAGACATTTTATTCAAATGAGTTTTGAAAATTCAATAACTTTCGTGTTCGTTTTTGCTTTTCTTGCAAAAATGGTTTGTATCCGAGAGATTAAAAGAAGGCGTATTCAGGCATAACTGTGAAGGTACAGAGAATTTTGTTCATTGTATTTATACACCATCTGACAACAGAGTACCTCTCCTACCGCTCTTCTAATATTTACACAAGTCAAACTTGCCGACGCTGGGGTCGTGATCCGACACCTGGTCGTCGTACGAGACCCAGGTGTTGACGTGGACGTGCTCGAACTGCGGCGCGGCGGCGGCGACGGCCGGGCTGACGAAGACGTGGTCCAGCTCCTGCGAGTTCATGTCGTAGAGGTACGTGTACCGCTCGGCCTCGGGGATGCCCGCCGCCACGTCGAGGTCCTCGAGCCCCGACAGCGACAGGAAGTCCTCGATCGGCTTGACCACGGGGTACTCGTTGAAGTCCCCGGCCACGATGATCTTGGACTCGGGGTCCTCGGCGAGGATCTGGGCGACGAACGCCTGTTGGGGAAGAGCTGTCAATCACGAATTCTTTTTGGGAAATACTTTCGGCAGGGGCAGATGAACTTACAGCAGTAACTTCGGCCTGTTGCTGACGAGCAGCGACGACGCCGTTGACGGGAGGGCGCGCGTCGCCCTGAATGGAGGAGCTGCCGCCCTTGGAGGCCCAGTGCACGTTGATGGTGAAGAAGGTATTGTTGCCGTCGAGAGTCTCCCACGCGGCGACGAGGGGCTTGCGGCTGTCGTCCCAGGCCGCGTTGGTCGGGTCGATGCGGCCGGGGTTGTACTTGAGCTCGGGGCCCGCGAGCACCTCGTTGGCCGTCGTCGCGTTGCCCGGGTTGGGGTTGCGCAGCTGGAGCACGTCGGGCCGGAACAAATACGCGACACGGATGTTGCCGCCAGGCGCGCCGCCGTCCTCGTCGTCGACCGGCGCGATGTAGGTGTAGTTGTACGCCACGCCGCTCAGATCGACGATGGCCGCTGTCAGGGTCGAGAGGGTCACGTCCGACTCGACGACGCCGTCGTCCGTCTCGCCGTCGTTGTCCTGGATCTCCTGGATGAAGAGCAGGTCGGGAGTGAGCAGATAGTCGACAATATGGTGAGCGACATCGCTGACGTGGGCTGTGTCGCTGGGCGCAAAGTTCTCAACGTTGTAGTCGGCCACTGTCAGGCCGGAGCATACTCCATCGCTGGTAAAGGTTGTTGGGTCCGGAAGGGATGGGCTCAGAGACTCGACCACGGTGATGTTTGTCAGTGGCAGGATATGGTAGAACCCGTACACTTGCGTGACGATACCGGTGATATCGTCAAACTTGTCACCGAGCTTGCTGTCGGAAGGGTTGTCTGTGCCGTCGAGAGGATCTCCGATTCTGATCGTCTCCGGGTTGCCATCTGGCGAAAGTTTAGCTTTGCATTGGAGAAGGAAAGGTTGGATTGATGAAGATCACCTTTGCTAGTGATGGTCAGTCCGCCTCTTGCGTTCTCTCCCGTCTTTGCCCATGAGCCGACGACCCACTGGTCGCCATATTGGTTAGGCTTCGAAGCGGCCACTGGGCTCTCCACGGTCACCAGTTGGCCGACAAGACTCTCCCAGAAGTCCAGTCCGTACTTCTCAGGATCCAGCTCGGGGTTGACCACCGAGAGCAGAGACTGGTTGTTGGGCACGCCAAAGACGTCGCCGTCGTCGAGGCTGGTGTACTGTCCCGTCGGCGGGCTGAGGGTGTCGGTTCCAATCACGAGCGGTTCTACCGTCTGGCCGGTTTCCAGAATGGCAGTGACGACTGGCGAGATGATCTCAGTGAGGTATAGATAGGTCGACGCTGACCTGTACTCGCTGACCTTGCCATTGAGTACAATGACGTCGCCCGTGGCAATGGACGTGTTGGAAGCGAGGGCGCTGCCATATACGTAGATGGCATCCGAGACCTTGGGATCTGTCCCCTTCTCGACCGAACGGATCCAGAGTCCGCTCGGACCCTTTGCCGTCACGACGCCGGTCACATTTGTGACGGCCTGTCCATTGTACGACGAGAGGAACTTGTTGCCATTGATCTCCTCAATGGTCACGGCCGCCGCGCTGCTGCCAAGAAAAGTGGCGAGCCACGGTAGTGAGGATGCGCCCTTCATGATGTCAAGTGAGAGACCAAGAACAAACCGGAAGGAAAACGATCAGTGCACACGGCGGTCGTGTTCCCTCCGCTACCACCACGAGAGATGCAGCCATGATTTATATACATCTTGGTAGCGAGTCTTGGCAAAGATGAAAACGAACACTTGGTCAACCTGGTGTCTTGTTCTAAAGCTATCGCGACGATGGGAAGCTAGCTGGGTTGCAGATCGCGGCGCAACCTCCATACAGAAAACCCAGTCACTTGGAAGAAGAAGAACAAGTTTATTGGCGGCTCCGCGTAGATTCATGCGCGCGACCCCCTGCCGGTCCGATCTTGGCTATCCAGTCGAATTGGCCAATCTACAGCACGTTCCTGATCTGGCGTTTGCCTGAAAGCGTAGGTAGAATCCACACCGGCAGCAACCCTAAATAGTCGGGTATGGGTGTTTGGGGGCCTGACATTGCTTTCTGGGGTTTGGTTGAGATCTTGGCAGATTCGCTTATTCGTATTGGCTCCGCCCCTGAAATAATACTAATGAGAGGGACGGGATGTCACCTTTCATGTGATAGCGGACTGCGTTCTTGGCGGGATAAGCAGGAAGGACATTGCAACTTGATTACGTTTCTCTCGCTAGGTATTGTTCAAACCTGGAGATGGATTTCTGTGCTGTTTCTGCGGAACAATTTTATCTGATATTCCATATAATAATTATCAGACAAATGAGAATATAGGAGCAGAGGCGGGAGAATGAGGGCATCTCCGCAAACCTGAACATAGTTTGTACTTGTCTGGTCGTATCTGGTGACGAAAGCCACGTGTGTCGCTGCATAGAATAGAAGCAATATATGGAAACTGCTGGAAATACAAGGGCTCTGATCAAGTTTATTGCCTTGATAGATAAGACATTTACATTCAAGAGACAGTTGTCAGGAATGCTGCTATGTGAAACGAAGCGAATAGTCGGGGTGGAGCGCCGGAGACCGCCGGTACGACCTATAATCACCTATCAGTGTATACTTGGCATTTCAGATCCATTGTATCACAACTTACACCGTTCACTCGATGCATCAGACCTTATCATGTCCAAGTCTCAAGTAACACAAACAGTAATTGATGCTAGTCGTTCTGTTCTCGGGACAGTTGTCAAGTGAGTTCAAATTATTACCAGATTATTCAAATGCTTCGATCACAACGCCCATTCATCTGTTTTATGGTATCTTTCAACAAGCAACCATCCAATTATTACACGCCTATCCACAACTTGATCAAAAGTTATGATACTCCGCGGGCTACACGTGCGAAGTCCCCGACCTTTGTAACATAACCCGGACAGAAGTCCAGTGCCAACCTGACGAGCTTATTGGCCGGTTGAGATCTCGAGGTTTTAGACCGGAGTCGGCTTGGGAACACCACGCTTGACGCCGGGCTCTCCCAGGCCGGGGATGAGCAGCGGGGCCCGTCTCTCCATGGGGGTGCGGCCGATGACGAAGAGGCGGGTGATGGCGTGGCCGGGCCCGTAGGCCTCCTCGACGAGGTAGACGGTGACGCGCCACCAGGCGCAGAGGGCGCTGAACATCCAGAAGTAGGAGGCGGCCTTGATGCCGCGGGTGACGCCGCCCGCGAGCCCGTCGCCGGACCCTGAGGCCGCGCTGACGCCGCCGTTGTACGCGAACAGGCAGCACGCGATGGTGCTGCCCACGGCCAGCGAGAACAGGCACGCGCTCAGCACCACATCGCGCGCCGTCGCCGCCAGCGCCCCCGACCACGTGAACACGCACAGTATCACGAACCACGACGCCAGCTCCGGGAAGTGTGTGTGCACCGAGTGAGCCGGGAGTGCGCCCGCGGCCTGATGGTAAGAGTAGACCCCGTGAGCGAACGGGAAAGTGGCAGCAGAGTCAAGTATGCAGACTTACCACGAAGGCGTACAGTATCCCGATGGCGATCCAGAAGCTCCCCCACATGGTGTTGATGACCGTCACCAGGGTATCACGAGCCTTGAACCCCTGCAGGCCCGCGATGAACTGTGCGAGGCCGCCGAATATCCCCACGAACGGGAAGAAGATGGTCGGCGAGTCGGGCGATCCCCACCAGTTGGCGATGTAGCTGGACGTGATCCAGGTGCTGCCGGCGAACCCGGCCAGCCCGAGCGCGGCCGGGGGTGCTATGGGCTGGAGGAAGATCTGGACTCCCGGAGTCTGTTCCAGCATCTGGTTGCGTCGCTTCTCATCATGGTCGTGGCCGGAAATGGACATTTTTGCACTGAATTTCTTTCAATGACAATGGCTACAGTACTGTTGTAAGAAAAATATAGTGATAAGATTCGGGGCAACAGTATCCTACGGTAGTTGGTCAGTACTCCGAGTATTATATGCGGAGATATCATGATAGTCTACCATGATCCAACATGCATACGGTAGTTGTGTATAAACTCTGCCCTAAGTCGAGCGCTTCTCATGCGCGGGGTTGAGCATTTGCGTCACGATATGTCACAATGATCTCAACCTTGTAGACGGTGGCAATCATCTCCAACACCAAATGCTAGTGAGCCAATGAGTCTCTTCTGTTTGTCCCTCGAAGCAGTCAGCACTCTATATCCAGAATACACTATTCTGTTGCTGACATGCACCATTGTGGTTATCAAGGTGGAGCTAAACCTGCCATAAAGTCAATGGCGGCCTCGTGCCTAAACAAATTCAAATCAGAATCTAGACGGTCGTCGTGGGGAGCGATAAATGAATGCGGCCGACTCGCGTGGACCTAAGCCAGATGTCTGAGCATAGTCGTGGATCTTTGTGATGGAATTCAAATCATATTGTCGGTGGGTGAACCAATCTGAACCCTTAATAAAACAAACCCATATGGAACTTGGAAAAGTACCCATAAATTCTGACTGGGCAATACTGAATAGCTTCACGAGAAGAAAAAAAAAACGCAGTGATTGTTGTCCTTAATATCATGTATCTGAATCATGTTTTCAGTTTGATGCAGTGTCTGTAGTGACGCTTATCAACTGCTCGAAAAGATATCTCCTCGCCTCGTCGACAACTCAAGGGGGTATAATTGTGCCCCGGATTTCTTATCCCACGGGGCAGCACAGAACCAAAAATCAACGCAAAACCCATCCATCAGTTCATCAAGACTGGAATCATCCGTTCCTGCCCTTGTTCTGCCCTGTCATTTGTCACCCTCAAAAACCTGCAAAACCAAATGCCATCCTTCGTGAAAAATATCAACGTGTCGTCCGTTGCTGGTGAAGCAGACCGTCTTTCGTGACCCTGATGCAATACCGTGCCGTGCTCTTAAACGCCTGCCGCCAAATTCGAATAAAACTGTTCCCTTCCTTTTCTTTCCGCGTGTCGTTATCATAGACCCTCTGAAATGCTGGCGACTTGTGTGTTGAAATGATCAGACCCGGTTCCTCCTGATAGGAACCTGCTGGTGTTGTTCCATCTTGTGCTGAGTTTCACCGCATCACTCGATTCTGGTGAAAGTTTGCCGCTGCTTCGGCGTAGCTGCGCCACTTTTGTGACGCATCGCGTGCTCCCAACTCTTCATCTTGATCCTTTGCGACTTCTTCTTCTTCTTCTTGCTTCTTCTCTTCCTCAACAACGTTCTCCTCACCTATCCGCGTTTCAGTAACCTGTTCATCCTCTCCTCTAGCACTACCGCACAACGCCAACCCTACCTTCTTCAAGACACCTTCTCTTACCCATGCCGCTGATCTCACCCGAGCTGCTCGGCTCTCTCTCTTCAGTGAAGCTCGCATTAAGAACCTCTGTGAAGATGTCACGCCTGCGCTTTGGAGATGTGACCTTTGGTTCGTGCATGATCTCTTCCTGCTCGTCGTGCTCGTCGGGGAAAGTCTCAATGTTGAGAGGATCAATGGATCCCACGAGATCTTCGCCGAGTGCCTGGCCCAAGCGCTCCTTCAGGCCAAGAATCGGCCAGACGGGAACGTGCTTGTACTCGATGTTGAGATAGGTGGAGTTGGACTCCGTACTCAGGTGAGGATAGTGGAACTTCATCATGAAATCGGCTGAGATCTTGGCCGTGTAGACGATGAAGGACTCGTCCTCTTCCGAGGTCGTGAACAAGCGGACCGTGAACTCTCGAGAGACTTGGTCATTGAATCGGCCACCATCGAGATAGAACTGCTGCTGTGCCAAAGAAATAATGGTCGCGACAAAGTAAGGGTCCTCGTCCAGGTTGCTTGGCACCAGGTTCTTTGATCTCAGCTTCTGCAGACTAAGGACTGGTAGATTCGGGTTTCTGTTGGGGCCCTGAATGATGCGAAAGCAGTTGTGTCTGGTGAAGTTGAGATTGCTTCTGCTGGTGTACGCGAGAACGTATGCGTCGTTGGCGACCTTGACGTTCATGGAAGCCAGGAGCTGGCTGGTGTTACGACTCGAAGTCCAGGTGGTGGCAGAGTCAAAGGACATGGATGCGTCGTGGTGCTTCCAGGCTATCTGCGCACGAGCGGACTTTTGGTAGAGGCGAGATCCAAATCTGATGCCAAGCTCTGCATTCGACTTTGGCTTGGCGAGATGGTTCGGATAGAAGGTCGACATGATACTCTTGAGGGCGCGCGACTTTGACATGACGTTGCGCGGGGTATCTCTGGCCATGAGAATGTCGAGCTCTCTTCCGATGTCAACCAGTGTTGACGAGGTCTCCGGCGATCTTCTGGGCGACGAGTGAGTCGGCGGCACGGGGGTCAACTGTGGAGGTTGCTTGACGAAGCGGCAGCCGAGCAGTCGCGTGTGTATGTCGGTCCAGCAGAGGGGCAGAACGAAGAGCGAGGTGCCCTGGTGGTCATGCATGACGTCCCATAGCGAGCCGGGCTCAGGTACAGTATGTTGGCGGGGTTGTCTCTTTGTGCGACTGGTCGCATCCTCTTCTGCCGATGCGGCAGTAGTTATTGTGGCAGGCATATCGACGTGATCTCTCGATAATGCATGCGACGTGTGCGCTTTGCTAGTTTGCATCCTACTTGATATATTAGTTAGCATCCCTGTGTCGGCAGCGCATTTAATTATGACGCGGGGGGGCAACAAAGGCGACCGACTTACTGTTTGACAAGCAGTTTGATTGTCATTTGGGATTGACAGTCAAAAGTGGGAATGGCGAGTGACGCGCCCGGGGGTCCGTAGCGTCTTCTGGCTTTGTCCGGGTCGCCAATGGAAAATAACGATGATGATTTCCTGCCTATGAATTAAACAGACCAGAAAATGATTTTTTTGAAGCGAAAAAGAGTGCGATCTCACAACCTCTTGAGCCCGGTAGACAAACTGCGACGATGCTGAGACGCGATCACCAACAGTGGGCGGTAATGGGAACAAGGAGGCGTTGGGGGGTAGGCACTTAGAGGGTAGACGCGACGAGAGAGAAGCAGATCGGGCCTTGGGGTTGGGGGAGGGGCAAAATACACCTAAAAAGGCCTGCCTCCCTTCTTTGTGGGCAGCCACTGATAGCACGCAGGTAGATTTGTGGGCCCCGTCGGGTCGGCGCTAACAGTGACATTTCACGCGAGGTGAGCGCCAGGTCACGGGACCTCTGCTTCCTGCTTGAATCCTGCTTCGAGCCTGGAGCGCACATCCCGGCACCTGGCCAGGCTCCAATAACTCTATGGGTCAGAGTGGAGAAGAGTGTAGCCCCAGCCACATAGCGTAAAGCCTGCCAACTGGCAAAGCCCGCCGAGAAGGTGTGGCAGCACGTACATCTCGATTGCCAAGGCTGACCGCCCAGAACCTAAGGTACAAACCGGCTTTGCTGCGACAAGTGGCCATAAGTCGCATGTCCGGATTTGCTGTCGGCACCTCTCTCGCCTCTCTCTGTGCGCCATCTTTTCTGTGCCCCGTGTGGCTGCCTAAAACTGTGCTGACCTGATACTCGGACTGTGTGCATAATGGTATGTGCAACACCTCAACAATTATGCTCGCTTATGCCAGCAAGCAATTGTGCAACTTGCACGGGCCCTCTCGTTGAGCCTGAGCCAAGTGACGTCCCTCCTTAACAGTTGCCCCCCTTACCCAGAGATCAGCCAGTCTTGGATGATAAGGTAGCCGCAGCATACCTAGGCAGGCACACGCTTAGCAGCAGTCGCAACAGCCCCTCCACACCTCTGGAGAGCATCATCGCAGCACTACCCGAGAGCTCGACCACCACCCTCCAGCGAAACTGAGGAGCAACACGACAGCCTCCCGAGTCGGCATTTTCAACACAACACAGGCTGCCCAGCGCATCGTCGACACATTCGGCGAACAATTGCCACCATGCCGGTGAGTTGCGCCTGCTGCAGACCCCGTCCCCGATGGGAACCGGCTCAGGTGCTGCTGGTCAGCGACGAGGAGAACGAACTACCACGCAGGACGGACGGGGGTCGCTTTTGCATCTGGGCTGCTGGCTAACACTTGCTTCCTCGAGGCCTACAACTCCATGTTCAACGAGGACCCGAACCCTCCGCGGCTGATCGGAAACTTCCCCCTACTGCCGCTGCGTACCAAGACCAGGGGCCCGGCCTACACGCTGCCGGCGCCCTCGGAGCCGCTCGCCGCCGCCGAGTCGCCCGACCCGGACTCGGACTCGTACGACATCCTGGACGAGGTCCTGTCGCTCTTCCGCGCCAACACCTTCTTCCGCAACTTTGAGATCCAGGGCCCCGCCGACCGCCTGCTCATCTACGGCATCCTCTACCTCAGCGAGGTCCTCGGCAAGATCCGCCCCACCTATGGCGTTCGCGAGGCCCAGAAGGAGGTCATGAACACGGCGCTCGACCTCAACTTTTCCATCCCCGGCGACCCGGGCTTCCCTCTGAATCAGGTAGGTACATTGACCGTTGGCGGGAGAAGTACTTGGGCCCAATATCTGAGGGATGAAAAGGGGTCGTCGATAATGAAGAGGGATACCGTAACGAGAGCCGAAACTGATTGAGAATCGCAGATGTACGAGCCGCCGCGGGACAGACAGGATGCTGAGCAGCTGCGGCAATACCTAGCGCAAGTACGACAGGAGCTGGCAACCCGGTTATTGGCAAGAGTATACGAAGAAGGTGGTGATGGCAAGCCCAGCAAGTGGTGGCTCAGCTTCACAAAGAGAAAGTTCATGGGTAAGAGCTTGTAAGGGACACAATTTCGAGACGAATCAAAAACATTCAGATAGCGCCACAAGCGAAAGAGAAAGAGGCACTGCAGAGCATGTAAATCAACGAATTCCAAGTCGAGACGATGTAGAGGAATCACTCATATTCCCAGGGGGTATCAATGAAGTTCTTGCTGCAGCTAGCTCTGATGTCCAGTACAGGTTTTCAATGCGAAACGCCATGATCATATGCAGAAGTTTGTTCCATACAAGGCCCGGCGAACGGCTCTTACTCGCCAACCTTGCGCTTCTTGTTCCGCGCGCCCTTGCCTCGTGCCTCGACCTTGCCCTCAGCCGGTTTTACTCTCCAAGCTGTGAAGACATATCCCTCGGCTCCACCGCGACTCGTCATGAGCGGATGCGTACGACCAGGCAGGACCTGCCACTTGCGTATCCTGCTTGTCTGGAGGGCAGCCCCCAGAACCAAAGTAGGGTTCAATGGGAATTCCTCCGTGCCCTCCCAGTATTCCAGCTCCTCTGGCGTCTTGTCGGCCACTTCCTCGGGAGGGTCCGATATCCAAGCTCCGCGCCTCGCTATGCTATAGCAATCGGCGAGCTTGGTCAGCGGCTCAATCGTTTGCGAGTAGATGGCGATCGGCGCACCGCCGGCGAGGAGAGGGACGGCGTGCTTCATGATGGATATCGCATCCATGGTGCTGGCCACGACCAGTCCAGAGAAGCTGCCTGCCCGCGTAGTATCCACGACATGACGGACTCGGGCCCATCTGCGTCGCTTTCGGTGATAGTTGGCTCTTCGATTCGTCTTCCACGTCTTGAGTTCGTCGGGAGACACGACCGGGGGCTCTGCCATGTATGTCGTGTCCGCTGTGGGCTCCAACAACTGCAGCCACGATAGCGCCATGAGATTCCTGGCGAGCGGGTGATCGAGAGTTTGGGACGGATTCGTGATGTCAAAGTCGTAGTACTTGAGCAGGCTGAGGTTGGGTTGCGAGTTGGCGTGTACCAGAGTCAAGGTATTCGACTTGGCATATGGTACGCTCAAATCATCTCCGCGCTTTCCAGGTCCGGAAGGATACTTCTTAGGTATGCTGCTGGTCACGGCGCGGTCTTCGACAGCCTCTGCCTGAGGTTGGACTTCTCCTGCCTCCTCGGCCTTGACCCCGGGCTCTTGCTGCTGAACCTCAGAGATTTCAACATCCTCTTCTTGCTTCATGGCCTCTGTGACGTCGTCGTGTTTGCTGGCTTTCGTACGATTTTGTCCCTCCCTTCGCTGTTGATGTGTCTTGTTTGCCTCCAGATATTCCTCCAGTGAGCCCTTCTTCTCGGCCGGATATAATATGCCTAGCCTTTCCGCCATGGCCGCAACTAGGAGACCTCCAGTGTCATCGACTACCAAATAGCGACCTTCTGTGCTGTCGGTCTCCTTGGTTTTGTCGCTGGTCTCCTCGGTCTTCTGTTCCTCCTCCTCAGCCGGGCTGCTCTCACCTCCCCAATGCACATTTCCCCAGCATCCCAGGAGGCCAATCATCTCCTCGCGCATCTCCAGAATCTTGGTCGAGTCCCTTTCCTCCAGAAGCCAGTGGTCGAACAGGGGTACGTCCATGGGCAACACGGTGAAGCGCCGAATGTACTTCTTGGTCTTGAGCAGCTTGTACTTGGCCAGCGAGTACTCGGTCTTCTGGTCTATCGCCGTGTGCGAGAGCATGAGTTTCGCAATGATGTCCTGCCCGGCGCCGGTGCCGTCCTTCTTCAGGACCTCAATCTCCTCCATGGTCAGAGTTTGTGTAGCGGACGCAACGTCGTTCAGCACGGCGGTCTCGTCTGACTTGGCGACCACGGCGCCCGATGACGCATCGACCAATGTGTACTCAGCGCCCGCGGGCAGTTCGACATCTTCGTCGTCGTCGTCGCCTTCGGCGCCCGGGGTCGGGGAGTCGGGCGAGTTGGACGCGTCGCGCGACGACAGGATGTCCGCATAGAGCTCCGAGGCAGGCACAATGCGAAGGCGGTGGAAGTTCTCGGACTCAAGCTTGGCCTGGAGCTCGTATGTCAGGTGATACGGCCGCTGGATGATGAGGTTGCTCGGGAAGGACCCGTATTTGCCCAGGGAAATGGTGCTGCAGGTCGCGGGCGGATTAGCTGAGCGATCTCTCTTTCTTGGCTGACGAGAAGGGGGAGGAAACCTAGAACCTACGTGTTTGGGGCCACCTGCAACACCCTGAGAGTCCCATTGGGAAGCTTCAGGGCGACCCAGGCATCGGGCTGGACGAGAGAGTGCATCCTGGTGTGCCGCGCAACGAACAGGAGATTCGCGGCGGGTTGTGTAAAACGGCGGCAGCAGCAACGGAAAAATTTTGGCAGCTCAATTGGATCTGCAAATGTCCAGATAAAGTTGCTGCGCTAGACCCCGCCATTAGTGTCATTGTGGGGTACATTGAATAGCTGACATGGTAGTATAACATGGCATTGGCAGCCAATCGGGCAATATTATTTGGAGACCTTAATGATATAATCATCTTGAGGAATCTATGGCAGTGGAGAGTATATTGCCTGTCTTGTTAATCACTAAAAAGAATTACGAGTTTTACATAATCAATCATTATACCTTGGACAATAATCCGAGTAATAGACTGAACATCTCCTCCTGTAGGTATCATCTTCCACACACGTAAGCGTAGAAGCAGATATGAGGGAAAGGAACAATGGGAGGACATGAGTTGCGATACCTGCCTGTTTAATTGCAATAAACGGAACCATTGTATTATAGCAAACTCCAATATATTGCCTGTACTCCAACCCAAACAGAACTATATCTACAATGTGCTCAGACTAATGCACACGTCCACTGGTGTCCTTGCAGGGAAATATACCATTGTCATTGCAAACAACAAACATAAGCTCGGGAAAAATACTACTACCGTATCTTGATTGCTTGGAGTTAAACCAAGAGAAAATCACTTTACGAAAATGTATCACCAACTGTGTTTACGTTAGACCCCTGGGTAATATGCTTTCCAAGCAGGCTGACCGGACCATATTATTGACAACCTGAGACTTTTGGATTGGTAGAAAGGGAGAAAGTGGTGGTTTTGGAGGTTTTGGAGGAGAGCATGATAACATCACCTCTTTCAGCATCGGAGAAAAGTATTGACATGGACCTTGTATATCCAAAATCTTCCTTCTTCCAGCAAGTTTGTCGACAAGACACAGTTGTCGAGCATCAGACCTGCTGTAAATCATACAAGTCAAAGGAGACAGTTCCACAGTAGAGCGTCATGCCCCGAAAACATCAGTCATCATTCAATAAGAAAAGAGAGCAACGATCTGAGAGACTTGATGACAGATATTGGGAAGTGGCGAGTTAATACAAACCCAATTGGCGCGGCACGAGTAGCTAACTACTCATCACCACAAACGCCCCTTCCAAAGGCTAGAAAACAACATGTCTCTGTACAGATCAAGTGAATGGGTACAATCATGATCAGGCTTCGCCAAGATGTGATTGCTGATTGCTCATTGCGGCTTGTCTGCTATGTCGGCACGCTGAGCCAGCCCTCCATCCCTCTCGCTTGCTCGCCCGCGCGCAGCCGCACAGACGAGGCCACAGACATGGGAGATGCACGTGTGGGAGTGTGTGCGTGTGCGGCTGGGGCAAGGTGAACACGGAAGGGAAAGGGACACAGTTCCCGCCCGGGACAAATGCGCTTGGGTTGGTTTCCCCATGAACGAAATCAGATTTCAACCTTTTCTGCGCCCGGTCTTTCTGTCCGTGTGGTGCAGCCTCCCTGGGTTTCTGGCCAATGTGTGTGTGGATAGGCGTCGTCTGTTCGCATACATACATACATACACCTACACCATACCAAAGTTTAGGTATGGACTTCTTTCTTTTCCACCCCATTCCTGCAGATTGATGATGGTGATGATGATGATGCGTGTCTCTAATAATAACAATCTCATCAGCCAAGAATCCCACCCTCCTTCTTTTTGTGCTGCTCCTTCTTTAAGCCGCACGCCCAAATCACACCCCCCTCCTCTTTTTTTCCTCCCTTGCCTTCCCTCACCTTACCTTCCCGCGAGCCGCATATGCATGATGCGTTTGCATTTCGCCCCGGGTATTTCTCCAAACCTTTTCTCTTTTCATCTCGGTGCCCCTGCATATTTGCATGTGTGTGTGTCTCGTGTGTGTATATATATATATACGCATATTCCATTCCGAGGGACAATCACGTACATATCGCCTACATATGTAATGCATGTCTCGTGATATCTACGTACATGCTTATATTACTTGCATTGGACCGAGCCGTCTTTTTCTTTCACGTCTCTATTGTTGTTCCGCCAATCTGAGGAACCGCTCCGACGGGTATATCATCTCTCTTCCAGGCCGATATGATATAACATCTCATCTTGCCATGTGCAGTAGAGAGAAGCAAGGTCCAACACGAGGGAAGAAAAAGGAGTGAAAAGAAAAAAAGGCTCGAGGCTCGTCATGTTGCGCAAACCAGCAAAAAAAGCTTAAACGCCCCCTGCATTCGTATTTGGGTTTCCCAGATTTATAGAATCTCTCCGCTTATTCGCATAATCCTATGCAACCTTAACAAATTGGGTGAGGCGACTCAGCAGGCAATCACATTCAAAGCGCTCTTTTCGGTCCTGTTGTGTATTGCTGCTGCTGCTAAGGTTGATGAAAACAACGTCTCTTCATATTTATTAAGCGCCTTCAGTTGAGACACCTAATACGGGTTTCGAGCCGTATTGGGGCCGGATTCCGCATAAGGGAATCAATGCTGAAAGCCTACCAACAAGTTCGGGTTCTGCAAAAGCATGCACCCCCTTTCAGGCAAATAGGTAATGCATTGTAAGAAGGCAGATAGTCATCACACAAACAAGGCCTTGAATTGCTCTCGTCGAACTGATTTGCGGGTAGTTTGAAAATGCAGTATGTTCATCTATGTGATATCTAACTTTGGTCCCAGAAAAAGCAGTCAGCTCATTCTCAAAAATGCGCCGTTCGGCAGGAGAACCCCTGCGGGAGCCTAGCTCCTGTGGAATTTTTGTTCTCTCTTCCATGCTGGATCCCTTCACCAAACGCCTGTGAAGAAGTATTTATCCTCTGTCATCAAATATGAATGGCAAATCTAATCTGGTGTCTCCTGCGCTTGCGCTCACCCCTACCAAATGGAGTGACAAAAAAAGAACCGCGGCTGAACCAGATACGCCTGAACACCAGGTGATGCCAATGAATATTGCAAGGGACAAAATTGGAAAGCGGAGATAACCAATGGATGCTTGATTAGAGTCGCGTGTGCACGACTTTTGGGGTATTTGATGACGTTTATCTTGTTTGAATGAAATTTGTTGAACCATGGAATCGCTCGATCGAGCCGCTCATTGGATTAACGTGTCCAGCTTTCTCGATCATGTATCGCCTGGATGATGATGAAAGTCTGGAGGCTGATTGGGGTTCGAATGGTATTAGAGAGCTTGGCTCGATCCGAGAGTTCGAAGGTCGATGATGATGCTTTCCTTAAGCAGACGTGTCCATTTCCACGTCCGTGTCTTCAGCATGGTACACCAGAGGTGACCACACTCTCCAGTGGAGCAGGCCAAGGTGTGTCAACCTTGTGGCCATGTCCTCCATGCCAGCTTCCTCGCGTGCGTCGCGCTCCGAGCCTTGCTCTCGAGCGCCTTCCCACGACCGGCTGCTGTGGCTGTGTGTCTTGCCGCCGGTAGCCGCCGTGAAGAGGTTGACTCCAGTGTGGCACTTGAAGTCCTTGACCCGCTTCTGCAGCTCCGTGACTAGGCGAGCGTGGAAGTGCTGCTCGACGTCTTGGAACAGCATGGACTCGGGTTCGCTGAGATGAAGCTCGAGCTCGTCCTCGAACTGGATAAGAACATCTTGGGGCGCATCTGTGAATCGGAAGATCTGCAGAGCAAGAGAGTCCTTCATGGCCTTCCATTTCATGCTCGACCGAGTCGTCGCCGGAGACGTGCTGAGCAGGGCGGTGAGCGAGTTGTAAAGGTTTTTCGACTTGGTTCTCAGGTCGACCGGGCTCGAGGTAGGGATCGAACTGGGCAGAATGACGGATGACCGCGGGGAAGAGTTTGCCGATCCGGCCACGGAGAAGACGAGACTCGAAGGCCTCGAAGAAGCGTTGAAGTTGAACTCAGATTCATCATCGGATCCAGTGCTGAGGAAACCTAGAGCATCCGAGAAGGGGGTCGAGAGGAAGGGCGTGGGGATTGCAGCAGAGTGGCGATACTTCCTCTCGAGCTCCTCAAACAGTCGCATACAGATTTCCAGGTTAACTGCATCCAGCATGTCAGAACGAAGCTTGAGGATCCGCTCCTCGTCGAAGAGAAACGTGTTCGGGACGGACTCGGGCTGAGAGAACATGACCAGCTTGGACAAGCCCTCAAAGAAGATGGCCATCTCGCCGAAAGCAGCATGCGAGTCATGCGACGGAGCGCAGTCGCGAGCAGCAGCATGGTACCACTGCTGGGCCGAGAAGGGCTCGAGCTTGCCAGACTGAATCTTCTTCTTGAAGAACTTTTGCTCAAAGTGAACCGTGTCCTCGATCAGGATTGGTCGGAGGCATCTGATCTGGTGGTTGGCGACATCCAGCTTCATGGCTTCCAGGACGCTGAGCAGACTCCGCATGCCGAGTACGAGCTCCTCCATGTTGTTCGTGCGATTCCCGCTGGTGAGCTGGCTGTACATCTCATCGACCCACTCGTCCCGCATAGGAGCGCAGTGCGACTTGAGGACTCCAGACAGCCATGACGCCAATTTCTCCAAGTCGGCAACACCCCTGTTGAACTGCTGCATGAGCAGATCCACATTGAGCCCCTCATCGAGGTAGGCACGGTCTCGAGTTGGCACCAATGTCTGGATGATCTCCTTCACCGACCTCAGCAAGAGCGGTAAGCACCACTCTCGCTTGTGATATTGCTCTTGGAACTGAATTGGATTGGCCACGAACTGCTCCAGCTGGAGGCGAAGAGTGTTCCAGAACTGGTTGGCCTTGTCCTGCTTCCTCTTGCCCTTCTCACCGTCGAGGTTGGGCCTGAAGTGAAGCTCGGGGTCAAAGTTGATGTCGTGACGCAGCTTGGGGTTGTGGACAATCTTTTGCACGTCGAGCTCGCTCAGTGTGCCCTTGGTGACTGGCGGTTCGAGCGGCCTCGAGGAAGGGGCGTGAGATCGCGTGTCTGGGGTGTTGTGCCTGGAAATCCGTCTCCTGACGTCCTTGTGGCTACTCGAAGTTCGCGAGTAGCTGATTTCTGATGATGATGCATTCGAGCCAGTAGAATCTTGCCGAGTAAGAGCAGCGGCCTGCTGGGTCAGACCTCGAGGGTGCTCATTTGGAGGATACGGCGTCTGCTCTTCCGTCTCGGGCGTCGGTGCTTCCACTTGGCTGGCTGGCTTTGGAATCGAGTCCTCGTGTGCATTCGGGTTCGGCTCTGAGAATCTCCTGTCCCTCCTGCTCTCAATACCTCCCGTTCCTTGATCACCCATCTTGAATTTTGGTTGATCCGTTGATCGTATTACTTTTTCTTTCCAGTACTACTCTTCAGAAAAAAGAGAGAACGAGCTCTCTGGCGGATAGTGAGCTCTGAACGCAAACAGTGTGCGTAATATGTTTCCAATGCTTTCCAATGATAGAACGTCCTGGAGATGGCGGTCTGGTCTGGAAAGGATTCCCGTGATTTACACAGTAGTAAAAAAAGAGTGAGGCTCTTGCTGCCGAAGGTGGGTCAGCTCGGGATTCTATATGAGAAATTGGCAAACGAGAACCAGCTGTCTTTGAGAGATGCTGAAGCCTGGGTTACAAGCAAGGTCTCGTGAATGGACTGTTCGGATGCTTGCAGCGCTTAGGATGCACAGGCAGCTTCGTTGTGATTCGAAGGGCGGCATGTATCGAGTTGAAGGCGGGTTTGTACTTCTTTGGGCAAGCACCGACTGGGGCTTCGGAGGGGAGCTTTCACATACAATTGAACGTGTGCAGGTTGGACACAGTCGGTTCAGTCCAGTCAGGCTGCAGAGGTGGTCAACTGGGCAACTGGCAGTCCCGAAGCAAGACCAGATGTTTGCAGATATGCTTGAAGGAGCGTTCAGACAAGGGAGCTGTCTGGGCCCAAAGGAGTGTGTACGCAAGCGCGGACAAAGGAAACCGCCGGCCGCAGAAATTATTACGACAGCCCGGAGCAGCAGGAGGCAACGGACGGGAAGGCAGCGGGAACCTGTGGATTATCTTGTTGTCGTAGTGTGGTGTTGGTGTTGTGGTCTTATTCTCTCTTGAACGACTTCTTGGACGGGGTGAGCCGGCTTTTGTTGTTGAATGTATGTGTATGTATGTATGTAACGTACGTACAAAACAGGCAAAAGGGAAGGAGAGGAAAGGGAAAAGAGAAAGAAGAGATAGAACAAGGAAAAGAACGGGCGACAGTCCTACGGGGAGGGCATCCCTAAAAGCAGTAATCAAAACCGCAATGGCCAATTTAGCAAGATACCCACGGGGCAGCGGTTTAAGGGGTGTGCAGTGTGGATGGACATGGTCTGATGAGTTGAGTGGGAAATGAGAATCTCGAAAGCATTGAGACTTCAATGCGCCGCGGCGGGCGCCATAACGCCCACACCACAACGGACCGTGGCTCGCAAAGCAACTTCACTGCTTTCGGGAGCCCCAGCCCAGGCGGACGGAGTGCGTGCTGCAATCAATGGGGACACCTCAAGAGTAGTGTAGTGTAGGTACATCGGCGCTGGCTGGGTACTGCTGCTTCGTGCGTCCGCCAGTGCGTGCGTGCGTGCCTTTTTTGGTGTCTCTTTGGTGCATGTCTGGTGGTCCGCCCATGGGTGCAGGTGCCAGGTTGCAGGGTCAAGGTCGCCATGTCAATGTACCCAGGGCAGGGTGATTTGATCTAACTAAGGTAAGCCAGCCTGTCTCTGGCGGCACCTGGAACGCTGAAGCGTAGCACTGCGCTGTGGGTGTTGTTGTTGTTTTTTTGCTTTGGGCTGGGCTGCTCCTGGCAGCCAAAGTCCCCCCCCCCCAGCGCCAGCGACAGAGGGAAAAAAAAAAACAGACTCGACTTTTGAGACTGGGGGTCCCTTTTCGGCCGCTCCTCTTACCCGCAGGCGAGTGGGTGTATTGTATTGTAGCGTAGTGCAGAACTAGGTAAACTGCTACTGCTACGTACATCCAATACATTACAGAAGTCCTGGACAGGTGCGCTAGCCAGCTGGTCCGATCTATCAGCGCGCATCAGCGTGCCAGTCGTGCCTCAGCATCCTCCGGTTTGGGCGTCAGTCAGACACTCAGTCAGTCATGTGTAGTCGAGGTACATACTCTCTATAGGCAGGGCGAATTGAGTGAGATGGAGAGGGGTGACGGAAGCTATTTGTTGCAGGCGGGCGTGAGATATGGAGTTGGCGCTGCCTTGGGCCGGCTTCGATACCTAACCTCTCCTACCTGATGCATGAGACCGTCGTGTACCTGTGGCAATGGAAGCCATGGAAAGGGTGTGCCCTAGATTAGATGAGCGGCGATGCGAGGGTTGAGTGTGTTAGAGTCATCCCGAGATTTCTTTCCTTCTTTCCTCCTTATTTGCTTCGGGCGCTCGAGGCGATGCACAAGACCTACATGTAGGCACAGTCTTTGCGAATCTCAGGTACCGTACGTGCCCGAATAACCTAGACTTGCGAATCATTATTATTAGCAGATCTACCTTACCTACGTCCATTAGATGTAGCACATATACGTGACATAGTCAGGACGGTTCGCTATGCGCACGAGATAGGATTTCTGCTGAGCCGATCGGCTAGCCGTTCAAGGCGACAACAGTTTTAGAAACCCAAAGGACTGGTTGGCCACTGGCTTGAAGAGGCGACGGCCCTGCCGTAGGCATGCGGTTTGGATTTGGATGTGCATCAATGATATATCCGATCCTGGTGCTAGTCTCAGCTCTAGTCATGTTGGGGGGATACCACTGGGCGACACGTTTCTTAGCGGTATGCAGAAGTACACTATTTACTTGCCCAGCCAGCAGAGATTGGATAAACACATGGCAGGGTGACGGAGGGTAGCAGCAGAGAGAGCTGGACAGACATCATCGTCAGACTTCGGCTTCATAGTGCCGATGGTATAGGCTGGCTCCTACCTCTAGAGTAGGAAGTATTTCCTATGAGGGTGTCGTCGACCTTGTCGTCCTGTGGCAGACGAGACGCAGATTAGGATTGCATTGTTTCCCCCGTCGTAATGCATGCACGCAATGCTGGTTGGCCAGTCTGGTATGTACTTGGATTGGCCGCCCATGGGTTGTGTATTAGAAGCAGGTAGGTAGTAGTAGCAGCTAATAGATTTCATGGACGACTCAGAGCTCGAGGCAATTGAGTTTCGTACGCAAGTAATCTCCGATGTTGACTGATCAGTGTTGAGTCTCATCGTTACCTGCTGCTCTTGCTCACAGTCAAGTCTCTGATTGCGCTCGCTGCTCATCACACGATACATACGTACTGGCACGCTACTATCTACTTTCTCGTGGCACACTCTTGTAACCCAGGTCCATGGGCCATGCGCGGGCTTTAATTAGCCGCATTGGGGGGTCGTGGCGTTTGAGCTACTGTATCTCGATGGAGGCGACGGAGCTGTACTACCGGGGGGCTCCAGGAAACGGATCCAGAAAAAGCAGCAGACCAGAAGCAAAAAAGAACAAGTGGATTGCCCTTTGTTTCCTTCTTTCCTCCTTCTCCCTCTCGTCCCCTGGCTCCAGATCCCTGACTCCCTTTTTTAAGCAAAGGCGAAGGTCCTGGGATTCCTTCTAACGGGGTCCAGGGGCCGGGGGTGTGAGTCGCTGGTTGCGCTGCGCCCAGGGTAGGATTCGTTCCTGGCGGGTTCCGTCGAGTCGGTGAGGGTGTGGTGAAGATGCCGGGGCCCAGCTGCTAAGGCAGGTCGTCAGGGCCTTTGGCCCAATGTCCTCCAATACTGAATCTTTGGTTTTTTTCCCTTTGGGGGTCCCTGCAGGTGATGTAGTCGCATCAGATCCTCGATGACAGGCGGCGACTGGCTTCACCTACACTATACGAGAGACCGAGAGCGAGGGAGTGAGAACCAGTCACCTAACTCGCAATTTTGAGGTTATGCACCATGTGAGGCCCGTTGATCCAAGTACTTTACATGTCGATGCTATGTATTCATTGTCGTACAAGGTATATACCTGCCCAGAAGATCCCCAGGGGGAAACCACGGCAAGCCGCTATAATATGATGACTGACTTGGTCACTAACTTGACGACGCATTCCACTGACTCGGCATGTGGTACTAATAGTACGTACATACCTAACTTGTATGGAAGGTAGGTACTACCTTATAGGCCTTGCGAAGCCACGAGCCATCTCAAATAGAGGGAAAAAGGGAGTGAGTTCCTTTCTTGCCACGATCACGGGAGTGTAATCTGGCATCATTGTGTTCCAGTCAAGGGAAGGCAAAAAGCGCAAGGAGACATTCGGGAATTCAGTACACTGCATCCAACACTGCAGCATTTAGATTGCCTGCCGCGCAATGCTCTTCCGGACCACGGCGTGCTAGCTCATCACTCGACCGCGGTCAAGCCGTTCGCCTTCCAACCTGCATCGGAAACTGTCAGATCCAGTGGCTAACTATAGTGAACACTTTGATAACTCCCATAGGATTGTTTCATCAATCAAGCTTAACGATCTAGCACGTCGGCGCCCAACCCGAGAGCATCCTGCAAGATGCACCAGTATCTCCAAGTATCTACCCAATGCGACGCCCGCTACCTTGAGTATAGCAACGCGGCGGGCGAGACCACAGAGCACAGGCATGCCATGTTTCTTAGATACACGGGATGCCAATCAGTCTCCCGGGGCCAGGGCACATCAAGGCATTCCCTTTCCATTCTTAATTAGCGGGCGGCCTACAATGGCGGACGGAGCATCATCCGGCATCCGGAGCTGGCTCACTCTCGGGAAGGACAGTCTATTCCGGCAATAGCTTACGTTTGCCCCAGTCCTACCGCCTTTGTGCGTATGAGATGTTTCACCAGCAGAAAGATATCGAGATTGGTGAGGGTGGCAGGCAATGGCTGGATTGCATCGCACAGTCGACTCCAACAAGATGAATTCGTTCATCGGTAGCCCGTGAACTCTGAGAGCGGCAGCTGACCATGGCGAAATTGGGATTGTCTGGCTCGATGTGACCGTGTCAGGGCATCGCAGCTGTAGGTTTTCCATGATATTGACCAGGAGGCCCACTAAACAACTAACGCTTGTCACGACATCCAAACAGGCATGACCACACCGCAAAACTTGGCGACGAGTACGAACCCGGAAGCCTCGTCTGCTACCTAACGATCCACTCCACCGTGCTAGCGGGCCGCCGACTTGTCAACAAGATGTATGGCCAGTACATGGCAGCAGATCGTGGCCACGAAACATGAGCGCACTAGTACACAAAGACGAAAAGTTTTCGATAGCGCCCATGCATGTTCTTCGCCATCAACCTTGAGCTTGCTTGTCAGATGATGACCTGGCTAATCTTGTTTGTTGTGAGTCCACCAGAAAAAAATACTTTACCAGACATAACGAGCAAGTCGGCAGTTCTTTTTGGATCGGTGATTTCTTGAACTCTTCGTCGGTGCGCACCTTTGCGTGCTCGCGAGCAGATGTGGGCAGGCCAGGATACTCCCTTGGATCATCTCAGATGCGAGGCTGCACTATAATCGTGGTATTGTTCTGATGCGAGGCTGTTTCGGTCGTTTATATACGGGTATCGGACAAACCTAGGGCGATATTGGGTCTCTACTCCGTGCCATCGGTTCTCGAAATGCAACGTCGCTACAAGGACCTGGATGTTTGCATCATGGTATCTGCCTGTCCTCGCGAGTATACGCGCTGAAAACAAACAACTTCCAATTACCGCCGGTGGATGACGCCGGGCAGTTGCCATCAGTAGAAACGACGGGTATCCGTGTTGCGTGGATATGGTGGCATTAGCCTCTGAGAGCGAAGTAATGAGATGTCCACCAGTGCCGACGTGCGCCGTGCCGACACTCAAATTCTGCCGTGCATGCATTGGCTACAGCTACTGTCTGCTTCGAGATACCACTTGCATGGCTTGGGCCGTCAAGATGGGCTTCATGTCACAATGGCAAGCAGGGCATATGTCCGTTGGCCACCGCATCAGCGGCAAATCTAACTCCTGAACCGAAATGGGACGGGGAGAAGATGGTTTGGGCCACAGAAAGTCTACTCGGATCCGAGTCTTGTCGTTTTCGAGACCGAACCGCAAAGAGCCATTGCCAATGGCATCTGCTCGGTTTACGCCTGCGCATAGCTCGGCTGTCTTGATGTGTAGGTGAGTAGGCACGGTGATGGATATGAGGTGTTCAGCACCCAACCGGCGTCCACTGTTGCACGTATTTGCGGATACGTCGGCGGCCGGCCCGACATGGGGGCGACTGGAACGACAACACACAACAAAAGCCCCAGGTTCGTTGCCTTGCCTTGCCTTGCCTTGCCAGGTTCCTTGGAGAGGGTCCGCCCCAGAAGCTAGAAGCTCCATGGAATCTTGGGAATCCTTCCTTTCATCTTCGGAGGACCCATCTTTACGCGACCCCCATCCAACCCATCCCCCGTCATGACTCGGCCTCAATCACCCGACTGAAAGAAAGCCTGTAGTCACGAAACAAATTACTACTTGGCTCCTGCAACGAGAGGAAACAACACTCTCTAGTCTCGGCGAGGCTTTGAGATTGTGTGTGGCAACCACCCAAGACTACACTCCATGTGGGAATCGCTTGAGAGTCTAATGAGCCTGTTGCGAGGCGCGTGTTATATCACAATCTTTTTTTGCCGCAACGCCTTACATGAGATGGACTTTATCTTGCGACAATAGCCATGTTAAAACGCCAAGGTTCTCAACTTTCTGACCAGCAACAATTCTATCTTCTAGCGACGACTGGGCTGGCTTGAGCAGTATCTATCCTACGCTACAATCTTTGGCCAGGTTTCATCGGAAGAGCCCGACCGCCCTCTCGGCCTGTTTCTACACACATACCACTTTACCGTCTAATGTATGTTGGTAGATGCGCAAAGGCAAGCCTCGCATCGGATTTGAAAACCCACAAAATGATTCTTCAACATTGAAATCTGCACACACTACAGAATGCAGACGGGTCGCAATGTGGTCATGCAACTGCCAATACTCCATTTCTCAAATCCACACAACAGAGAGAAGCCCCGGCCGGGGCATGGTGGGCACGAACTCACTCCTCCGTGATCTCCACGCACAGCGGTATCCCAGTTCGCCGTGCAGCCCAAGGTGTGTGTGTTGTACGACGTTACAGCACACGCTTCTCTCTGTGCTGATCAGACGAGGGACATGTTCGCCCGATCTTCTGGAACTCTTCTACGAGACGGCCCCCCTCCTTCGGAGGTTTACTTAAAGGTCTGCTCAAAAACTTGCTTGGAAGAAAGGTCTGGCTGACCGTTTCATCGCGGAGCGGCCTTGCTACGCCTCGGGCTCCCAGCGATCTATGCGATTATGCTTGAAACCCGCACAGAGGGTGGGTTTCTCCCATCACGGCGGACCTGCAAAGCGCTTCCCTGAATTCTTAAGTAATACTTGCAAGGTCACTGCATCTTGCGCATAAACCAAATAACTGCCTAGCATACGTCCGAGGCTCGCGCCGAAAATAAATAATGTGAAGGATGAGTGCTGCTTACCTATCGCGCGGCAGGACCCGAACAAGGACACAAACAGTCCTGTGCTTCTATGGGGTCATTATCAACCCTGCATGGAACAGCCGACGGCAGCAGAAGTACTCTATGTGACGCGACGATACTGGACCACGTAACATACGTACCGTCATGGTAGGCGGAATCTCCGTCCTCGAGGGCACACTAGACGGGATTGAATGGGCCTACATATAAGCCGTGCACAGATCCGGGAAGCACGAGCACGTACGTCGGATAACGGGGATCAGCAACCGCGACTTTTACGCTCAATTTCAGCACAGACAGCGGCCAGGTACGTACGTACGGTGTAGATCGCAGAACATGTCGCATCGGGGTCACCTCGCGTATGCCTTGGGAAGAAAGTATGGTGGTCATGCTCTGACGCTTTTCTTGCGTATGTCAGCAGCACGAGAGAGCGTGTATGCAGTCCTGATACCCCAAAGCGTATATATCCGTCGAGCATATGTAACGTTGATGCTGAGCGCCGCACTTGCCTACATATGTGCCATGCCGCCAGAGACGTAGGGTTGTAGGTATTCGAATTGGGCACATGTTACTCGTCGGATGCATGTAGATGCTGATCGTACAGTTCGGTGTTATGCATCTAGCTGGCCGAATCTCAGAATCCGAGTCTGGCATCCGAAGGCAGCATATTGGATAATGCTATTATGGTTACGTCTTCGTATGTGGACGCCTCTTCCTCCGCCCACTACTGTTGAAAAACTCGAGAGCTTTCACAAGGATGCTCCAGGAATGTTCGTCTGGCACTGGAGCAAGCAGCAATCTCCGGGACGAACCAAGCCAGCGACCAAGCAAGAGTGATTCGAGATGATATAAGTGTATTACTTATGGATCTCAGACAAACCCCCTTCTGGGACAAACACCCCGGGCCGCCAGCGATCAGCCTGTATTGGCTGAAGCTTGTATGCGATTGAAAACTCACAATTCGGAGCTCCGCAGCGACTCGCCATGGTACGACCCCGACCAGGAGCCCTGATGGAAGTCTGGCGAGTTTGTGATACAGCTTTGCATGGCAACAACAGCATCGCGGCTTGTCTGGAGCATGTGAACATTAATCCGCATGGGCCGCACTCCAGCTGTGTTCGGGAATCCATATAGGTTTGCCTGACCTAAGACTCTATGCCCGTGTTTCGTACTCCAATTCATTCCATTACTGTTGTAAACAAGTATCGCTCCGTACGCCATGAACCGCATGCATAATCGCTCAGACCGTTTATCAAATGATGGTTACGCCGTTATAGTATCGTCTTCGATTTTTAGCTGCCCATCAACATGGAAACCTAAGAGAGCATATGTCAGGACCGGGTCTGATAGCCGTGTGCTCTCGGCGCTTCTGGGAGGTCATGCCACGTACCGCCATGAATATACAGCACAGACTTATGTACGGACTTAGTCTGTCACCTATCCTCGCCGCCTTCCAGACCATGCCCATTGTACTGTCGCATACGGACATTAGCATTGAATTGCGTCGAAACATGGACATGAACGCAGTATCCTACCCTTCCTTGTGATTGTTGATGTAGGTGGGTGCCATGGCGTGCAAATAAGTGCTCGTACAGATGGCGAGGAGGATGACGAGAAGCAGCGACTGGAAATGGAAGAGGGCCGTCTACCAGATCTTGGTTAGCTAGATGTTGCGCGTACGGATGGCGCTGTAATGCTGCGTACCATTTTCGTATGTAGGATCGAGTCTGCGATTGGATATGGGTGCGTGTAATCGTGGTAGGGACGTCGTCGCGGTCGGCACTTCGCTTTCTGGATGATAGTTGAGCTCTTGATAATGAGAAGTATGACGGAGCCTCAGCCTTTAGGGGCCAGCTGGCGAAGAACGCCTCTGATTGGGAGGGCCACTTGGCAGGTACGGAAGACTTGGGCCTGTTTCCCCACTAATCAACGCGGGACCTTGAGCATTCAACGCGCCTTCTCCAACCAGCTCCAGTGATGAACGATTGACTGTCCTTGCGATTTCCAGCACTGGCAGCTTGAGAGCTCCCCTTCCTTTGCAATCAACAAGGAAGAGAAAGCAACCACAAACACCGACAATCCTTGGTATCCAACGTGTCAATCAACTGCACCCTCGATATCGATCAAACGTCGCACGTTCCTACCCGCTGCTAGGCGCACGCGGTTCTACAGTATTCGCAACAGCCTCGCAAACCCCCAAACTGCATCCCGCGCAACCTGCGCCGACAGAGTCCAACAAGCATCATGGAGCCTCGTGCGCGAGCCGGCAAGAACGTGGGCAAGGAGACGTTTCCCGCCAAAGACCGTAAGCTTCATATAGTCCCTTCTGCGATTGCGATGGTCTTTAAGCCCCAAGACTTTTTTTAACACCTTCACAGTTGCTGCCTTGATGTACGCCTACGGCGACGTCGCTAACCCTCTTCCAGAGACAGTGCGCGTGTTGGACGAGGTCATGACCGAGTTCCTCGAGGGCATTTGTTTCGAGGCGAGCCGGCATGCTACCGTCGCCGGCCGCCAGAAGCTCAAGTTCGACGACTTTGAATTCTCTCTACGCCGCCAACCCGAGTACCTTGGCAAGATCCGGTCCATGTTCGAGAAGCGCAAGGAGATTACCAAGATGCGCAAAACCTTTGGAGGTGATGACGATGCCGTGCTACAGAACCAGGGCAAGGACGAAACAGGCATCGGCGGTAGCGGCGCCGGCGCTGGTGGCGACAGTGGTGTTGCCGGTCCAAGCAAGAAGCGGGCCGCAGCTGATGAAGAGGAGCTTTTCGACGATATCGATGACGATGAAGATATCCTCGAAGCCAGCCAGCACAGCCAGCACAGCAAGAAGAGGAAGACTGGCTAGCATTGTTCACCAAACGCAACAATCTGTCAACACAGTTTGACAGGGGCCAAGACTCGAAGCATCTCAAAGACCTGGCTACCGACGAAAAATAGCAGTATCGTCCTCCTCTGGCAAGTCACTCTAGTGATGCACAAAGTCGCTTGGCCTTACATAATGCGTTATGTTCTATCGTTGGTCAGGTCCGTCTTCTCTAGCAAAAGACACGCATGAGTAGATGGTTTCTAGGAACGGAAACCCTGACCGGCCGTGGCATGGTTGAGAAATTGAGAGGTGGCACTTGATGAGATGAGATCAGTCGATTCATATTCCTACCAAGGTCGCCATGCCATCCGCCATTATTGTTCAGCATCACATGCGCGGCGGCATTGCGCTCAAATTACTCCGTGGACCTGCTGAGCTTGTTTGTTTCGAAGGGTTCTCGACAATAAATCCCTAGTTTTCAGAAGGGCTGGTCGGATATCCGGGGTGCATCAGTTCTCGATCACCGCCCTTCTTCGGCAAACAACAATATCTCAAGATCATGGTCACGGAGTTGCATTTAGCACAAGTCTGCCGCTTGGAGCAGATTTAGACTCCAAAGGCAATCGCCGCTGCTTTTAGAAATGAGAAAGTGCGAAGCCACAACGCTGGTATTCCTAGTTCATCATTTATTCTGAAATGGATACATAGACTAATGTAGCGGGAGATGTGCTCGCAAGTCTCCCAAGAGTTGTCCTAATCGCTCCTCAGAAATCGCCATGTTCAGAAGTCAAAGTATACTTCATGAACACCACTTTATACAGCTGTTGGTAGAGCACTGGTTCATCTCAACCGAGAGCATTGGTGACGAAACCCGCACGCACAGAGGAGCCATTGCAGGATGCTGCCTTATACTCGGGCTGGGGCCCGAGGGCCGTCCCGAAGAAAGAATAGACTTTAGACTCGTTCTTTTGCTCCGTTCTTCCTCGCGGGGCATTACTCCGATTCGCCAGATATCGGTGCGGTATCGGGGCAATGAGTCCAAGGTTGCAGGATAGACCTCCAATACTGACCTATGAGAGCTAAGATATACTCCGATTACTGTCTGTTGCGAGCGCTCCGAGATTTTATCCATGATGTTACGCTGCAGGTTGCGTTGGGCCAACTTCCTCAAAAGAGCACTAACAAGGTCGATCATTGGACACAATCGTGCGTCTTTGCAGTCCGGCAAGCCTGGAGTGTAGTAGTATTGGATGTCTGAAGAGGTAGAGAACATTATTTCCGCCGCTACTGATATTTATCCCTTTTGTCCTCGACGTAGGTCTATTGCTAAGAACCCCAATTTCTATTTTCACTCGGTTTTCTGCCTCCAGTCATTACGATTCTTTCCAAGAGTTTTGTCCCTGGCCTGGCTTTGGTATATTCGTGACAGGTTCTAGTTCATTCGCTGGTATTTTCTTTACGAGAGGGGAAGAGGGAAACAGTTTCCGTGCTGTCCCCCTCGCACATACTTGTAGACAGCTTTCTCTGGACCCCGTCGGGATGGCTCTGAGCTATCATGTCGTCTCCTTCCTTAAGCCCCCAGACTTCGCAAGTGAAGAGCAAACCTCAAACCCATGGAAATGAAGCAGGATCACTCACTCCTCAGTTCTACAAAACACCAAAAGCTGATACAGCAGCATACGATCCAGCCTTTGTCAATGGCCTCCGACAAGATTCCCTCAGCCCCTTCTCCTTCGACGGACGACTTACACCACTGAGCTCCGTGAGAGGACCCTCACCAGCTCCGTACTTCCGGTCGCCACCGGCAGGCCAGAGTTTCAAGGAGAGAGTTCGCTCGTCTTTCTGGTCGCAGTGGCACCGAAATGGCGGGCCGATGCTCATCGTTCTATCGCAGCTCTTCGGCGCCATCATGAACCTGTCGACGCGCATGCTCGAACTCGAGGACAAACTCCACCCGATGCAGATCCTGTGCGCCCGCATGACGGCCACCGTCAGCGTCTGCTTCGTCTACATGTGGTACCGGCCCATCCCGTCGGCGCCCTGGGGGCCCCGGAAGATCCGGCCGCTTCTGGTGCTGAGGGCGTGCTCCGGCTTCGTCGGGCTATACGGCATGTGGTGCTCCATCGTCTACCTGCCGCTCGCTGAGGCCACCGTCATCAGCTTTCTGGCTCCCAACTGCGCTGGCTATCTCTGCCGCATCTTTCTCAAAGAACCCTTTACCAGGAGAGAGCAGCTCGCCAGCTATCTAGCGCTAGCCGGCGTCATACTGATCACGCGGCCCATATCGCTGTTGTCTTCGCCGCCCGAGGCCCCCGCCGATGCCGCTTCGATCCTGTCGGAGGCGGTAGCGGCATCCAACAGTACCGCTCCGGAGGCGGCTCGCAAGGGAATAGAATACATCCCGACGGTGGCCGAACGTCTCAGCGGCGTGGGGGCAGGTCTATTGGGCGTTATTGGCGGCGCCTTTGCCATCACCTCGCTGCGCTCCATCGGACCGCGTGCCCATCCGCTTATCAGCGTCAACTACTTTAGTCTCTTCTGCACCGTGGTGTCCATCGCGACCCTCGCCGCGGCGCCTGCACTGGGCTGGGGACAAGACGACCAGGGCCAAGGCGGGCTGCGTTTTGCGCTGCCGTCCGGGACGAGGCAGTGCGGCCTCTTGCTGGTCATCGGCCTGGCCGGGTTCGGCACGCAGTTTCTGCTCGCGGCCGGGCTGGCGAGGGAGAAGAGCAACCGGGCCACGGCCATGATCTACACGCACGTGCTGTTCGCCGCCGCCTTTGACCGCTACGTCTTCGGGCAGACCATGGGCTGGGTCAGCGTCGCGGGCTGCGGCCTCGTCGTGGGCAGTGCGCTCTGGGTGGCTCTCGGGAAGGGCGCGGACGAGCCCAAGACGGAGTACGGAAGAAGCGATCTCGAGGCGTCGAGAGGCGGTGCGGTGGGCACGGGGACGTTGCCTGGTGGCGAGGATATTGCCATTCTTGCGGCTGTCGATGTAGACGATTCGCTTGGTGCTGATGATACTGACTTGGGGGTCTTGCCGTCACCGGGGAGCGATTAAACGTTGGTGCCAAGGACACAATCGTACATCGCAATCGGTAAAATACCTTCTGCCTCGAGATGGATCCGTCTATGTATTACAAGAATGAGTAGTTTCCTTCTTTCTTGATACTCGATACACCCGATAGTCATCTTGGATCTATATGTCGTGTTTGCTTGGAAATTATGGAAGTTCCAATGCGAGATGACCAAATGGGACACAGCCCGCTGCTCTCATCAATGCCTACCTAGATATGATATATCTTGAGCTCAGAAGTTGGATAGCGACACGTGATCAAATAGTATCTTTGACTGTCGGGCGCCTGATCATGAGTTTTGTTCATCCGCCCAATATGATTTGATACAACGCTTTACTGATAGCACGGATAAGTTTCGTCAAATAAAGTATTCAGGATTTGATTGTAGCTCAAGTCATGGAAGGCTAATGTATATTTACAGACTACGCGCACGGGCGAACGTTATTGATATATAAACTCTTGGTGGAATGGAAATATCTGCACATCTGATGGCATGATACGATGTCAACGGCATTAGATGCCTTGAATCTTATGTTAGCGGTCCCGAGGCAAGATTTTGAGGGTAACTACTATGCCCCAGCCACTAATGCTCTCCCAAAGCCCAAAGTCGTTCTGGTGTCGGAATGCTATCCTCTCAGCATTAACCTTCATGTCTATCCACTTGTCTTTTTGTCGATCTCGAGGCTTGACCTGATGTTCTGCCGAGGGTTGTAGATAAGCCGCGAGTCTCTTGGCGCGTTCCTCGTCATCCCACCACAGCAGAGGGTTACAAGAGGCCGATGAAGAGGGACCTTCATCCCAGCGGCCAAAGTCCAGAACATCCTTGTTTGTAGCCTTGTCTTTGGTAGACAAGGCCGGTGCGCCCGTCGTCATCACACTGCCCTTTCCTTTCATGTTGTGCTGAACTTCAACCCTGATGACCCTGCCCACCTCGCCACGGGCTATCATCTCGTCAATGCCACTCAGCTGAGCGTGATTGGGGACCGCGATTTTTGGTGCTAGTGCCAGGGTTGCCAACGGCGGTGTCGAGTCCGACTTGTTTAGCTCTGCGATGAACTCGTCTACAAAGAAGGCCAGAAGTTCGAAGATGCGAACATCGAGGTCGACCTGTTGGGGGTTGCGCTTTTCTTGACTTAATCGATGTGTGGCGCCATTAACCCATGTTGCGTAATGGGTCCTGTACGCTTCCAGTCCGTACTGAGAGGTTGGCATGGGCCTTGACCCGGCCGGGGCCGTCAGAGAGTATGGCGGTGGTGCTGATATATCCATGATTGTATGGTCTGAATTAGAGCAGAGGAATTTTCCAGGTTCGGTGTACTCAATGCGAATGCTATGCCCTGTTTTTGGTTCGAGATTATACGTGGTCGATGTCTTTCTTCTGCTGGATCAAGCAAGTCAGGTTTGAGGGGAATCGGTCCCTCTAGAAGTCTGGCAAATTAAGATCGCTAATAAAAAGCCACCTTGAGAAGAAGGTTTTTGTTCACTGATTTTCCGTAGAAGTATAACCGAAAGAAGCCGAGAGGAAAAAAGGGCATGTCCAATATGTCGTGCTCTGTAGGTTTGGTGTGTTGGAGAGATGTTCATCAAGAGGTGCATGTGGATGGGCCGACTATGATCGATCAATCAACGGGGATGGACTTGTACCTGTCCCTATTCGGTGGCTTGTGGTATCAAATCGGGTATGGCTCGCGTAATATAGTCTGACGGTTGATTCTGCCTCTCGGTCAGCCTTATTGCATGAATAACGAACAAATGACTGAACAATGCCCGAGCTCCTTTTTGAATTGGCCAATGGCAGCGACCTAAGTAGCGAGTCTGCGAGTCTGCCCTGGAAGTATGTAGTAAGGTAGTATGGAGACAACTGTGATCTGACCTACCTAGGTGTACGCTTTGAACTAATAGAAGCGGCTGTGCTATTCGCCAAGCCAGCCACGGATAAGAAGCCGGATTTACTCGGAGCTGAGAAACTATCGGACCAGACCGGAACAAGAGAAGATGCTTCAATGTCTCTGAGATCTTCAAGGAATTGATGACTTAGGTGGAAGCAGATGAAGAAGCGGCACTTTATCGAAGCATCCGCATTCTCGCATCATATGATGAGGGCTTTACTTATGGCAGTTGCAACACACAAAGAAGGAAGGCCAAGCCTGGCTTATTCTCGGAGCAAGTGAGACCGGGCTTATGGTAAGTGCTCACAACCCACCACCCCCGAATTACAGATGACTTAGAGAAGGATCGTTAGGTAAAAGTAGTCGATTAGAACAGGCAGCACAACACGTGCAGTCATCAATTAATCCCTCTCCAATCCAGCTCGGTCACGAGAAAAGGGTGATCCCGAGAGATGGGGTACACTAGTAGTAATAGTAGTCCCGCAAATCAATCGCGAAGGATCATATCGTGGCGAAGTCGACATCTACCAATCCAAGAGTCCTTATTAGCCGGGTAATCGGCCTTGAGCATGTCTGAGCTATTTGTTTCGCATATCTGTCCGTTCGCAGGAATCCTGAACAATACCTAGTGTAGATGGAATGGAATCTGCGCTTATGAAATGGCACTAGAGGAGGAATGTGCAAGAGTTATTGTCTCTTCAAGGTTATTGTACCGCAAAGCCCCGTCACTGCCTGCCAAAAGGTCCCGCAGGCAATAACCTATTTAATGTGCCTTATATCCGGCAACATGATGGAACTGATGATATGCATGGGTCTCAAGCCTTGTTGCCTGTCTGTAGTTGCCATTAGTCAATATGATATGTAGGCACTGCAAGCTGTGCCGCTGTCAGTTTGGCCACCCTGAAGGATCACAGCAGGTGGCGCCAGAAGTGCGCTAGAAGCATGCTTAGAACCGTGGCTCGGTGCCAGTAGAACATCCAAAGGTTCGATTGCCTGAATTCAACAGGAGCCGATTCTTGGGAACACTCGTGACTTGGATGGACGATGGTCGGGTCATCTTTCCCGACATAGCCACCGAGGAGGCATTTATTCACCTTACCTACGGCTTTCTGCCTCTCAATCAGCCTCGCGACTAAATCTTAAGCGTTCTGGGACAATAACTCTGTGTAAATAAGGTACCATGTGTATGACTACCTCGTGGTCCAAGCAATGGTATAAAAGAGCAAGCAGGAACACAATTGGCGCTTGCATCGTGTCGTACTTTCTACACCCACTGAATTATCAATCTCAACACAGTCGGTCACCCTAGCGACTTCCTCTTATAAACAGCATCAAGGGTAAACCTCTGGGCCGGATTTCTTTCTCGGACTTTGATAACACAATCCATCTTCGATACAATCCCACGATACTCGTGGCATAAATCGGTTCAAGTCATACCCGGACCCTCCTTTGCCTCGATTCTCTGGAGTAGCAGATATCTCTTGGGTGAAAACTGATAGGATATTGCCACTCTTCTTTCTTGTATCGCTCTTTGTCAACTCGCTGTATTGCTCACGCCTTCGCTACCACTACCGATATCGACTCCATTCTACCATACCAACCCACTCTTTAACACAAAGCACCATCTACAGCCAAAGACAACCGCCAAAATGTCGTACAGAATCGCTGCCCCCGATGAGTACCTGGCCATCACCGGTATGGGCATCAAAAATGTCCACATAACGAAGACAGCTTGGGTATGGCCGTTCCAAAGGTGCAAGCGATTCAGGTGAGTTTTTCCAAAATCCCCGAATTACCTTCGGGCATCATCTAACTTGATACACTCAGCGTCCAACCACATGACTATGCAATGAACTTGCAAGCCATGACCAAGGAAAAGCTGCAGTTCCTCTTGCCCGTAGTCTTTACCATTGGTCCAGATGTCAATGCCAGAGGAGCAAATGCCAAGGGAGCGCCCAAGCATTCTAATCAGGAGGCTGGCAACCTGGCCAATGACGAAGACCGCGGTGACGCTTTGATGAAGTTTGCCATGCTTCTCGCCGAGTCGGATTCGAGTGCCAAGAACAACAAGCACGGTCTTGATCAGATCGTCAAGGGCATCATCGAAGGAGAGACCCGCGTGCTCGTGTCGAGCATGACCATGGAAGAGATCTTCACCGAGCGCGAAGAGTTCAAGCGCCGCATCTTCCGCAACATCCAAGTAGAACTCGATCAATTTGGGTTGAAGATCTACAATGCCAACGTCAAGGAACTGAAGGATGCCGAGGGCTCTGTCTACTTCCAGTCGCTGTCTCAGAAAGCCCACGAAGGCGCAACGAACCAGGCACGTATCGATGTTGCCGACGCCCAGCTCAGAGGTAACGTCGGTGAGGCCGAACGCCACGGAACACAGGAGCAGGAGATCGCCAAGATTAACGCCGATACTGCTGTCAAGAAGACGGAGCGTGATGCTGAGCGCGCACGTGCTGTGGCCTCACTGAAGACTCAAGAAGCTGCTCTGAACCGTGATGTTGAGCTCTCTCGCATCGAAGCCGCCCGAGCTACCCAGTCCAAGGACGAAGACCTGAAGAAGCAAGTCGAGATCAAGCGCGCCGCCGCCGAACTCGAGCGTCTGCGTGCCACAGACCTGGTCAAGGCACAAATCCAGAAGGAGTCAACGCAGCAAGCAGCCGATGCAAAGGCCTATGAAATCACGGTGGAAGCTCAAGCCAAATTTGAGCAGACTACCAGGGCTACTGATGCTTCAGCCTACAAGACCAAGATTGACGCCGAGACTCAGGCCACGGCCAACTTCAACAAGCTGACCAAGCACGCCGACGCCTCTGCTTACGAGACCAAACTGGACGCCGAGGCCAACTCATTCGCCGCGGTTAAGCAAGCCGAGGGACGCCTGCAAGAGAAACTGAAGGAAGCTGAAGGTTTGTCTGCCATGGCCGACGCCTACAGCAAGCTCGGCCAGGCATTCGGTGGCCCCGCCGGCCTTATACAATACATGATGATCGAGAAGGGCACGTACGTTGAGCTCGCCCGCGCCAATGCGGAGGCGATCCGTGGTTTGGAGCCCAAGATCAGTGTCTGGAACACAGGCGCTGCCGGTGAAGGCGGCTCCCAGGACAGCGCTGCGACCATGCGCAACGTATACCAAATGTTGCCGCCACTGATGACCACCATCAACGAGCAGACGGGTATCACACTTCCCGAATGGCAGTTTGGTCGCTTGGCGGGAGAGATGAGCAGTGGCGCAAACAAGAATGTTCATGGCCCAAAGGTTAATGGAACTCATGCCTCGGATTAGAAGTCCGAGAACGTGACCATTGCTATACCCACTCCTCGAACAGAAGCGTCGATAACCCCATGATGCTCTAGGCAAGAAAGCAAATCTTAGGGGCAAAAACCCGAAGAAAAGAAGGGAGGAAATATTCCAGCATAGATAGATACCCCCGGCTTTGCGTCTCTTTTCTTCTTTTTCTTTTGTCATTCGGCCAAATCCCGGCGGTGTTTTTGATCCTACAAACCCACTGGGTTGGCCGTGGTTATCGAGGGGTTTCCAGCTTTTCAGGCGTTTTGGATGATATCCCGTTACCAGCAGCAGCAATCATTTCCTATAGTTCTTTGTAGCATCAATATTGAAAGCCTTAGGCATGATATACATTTGTGTTACCGTGACACAATAACTGCCCAGTTATAGACTTGAGCTAGTAACAAGCTTGACAAAAATAGTATAGATTTTACCGACTGGGAATCGAAATACAGCGCTCATACGGGTAGCCATAGTTTGGGAACGATAATCAACTCAATGATCATCAGGTTTTCTGAATACGGCCAGGAATATCTGAGGATTGCTTCCACAAAGGCGACGGAGAGTTCGTCTCACAATTGCTAAATAATTCCCGCCACACCCCAGAAAACTTTTGACCAAAGTTCTCTTTCAGTGGCCTTGGCAATCTTGTCTGAATTGTTGAAAATGTGTTGGGATTGAAAGAGCTCATCGTCATCCAAGCCGAGGCTTCTCAGTCCTCCCAAATTGTCTCCGTGTTCCACTCGAGTCTATTTCGAGAATGATCAGTTGTGAGAGGACGCCAACTCTCATGGCAAGAGGTTGTTGGTGTGTACAATCAACCAATGATGCTCAAGAATACCTCGAGATTTCTGATAATCATACATCACGACTGCGCCAAGGATGATCCGGGTCAACTGACAATCAGTCCAGGCGTGGGGTCGAGCGTGCTAGACCGTTCTTTACATCCGTTCATGGGAAATGTCAACGCCAAAACTCCGACTTCATGATCTTATGGTAGCAGCGGTGCTCCTCTGCGCGGATGGCAACTGGAGAGATATAGTCAATGACCCTTGTCCCGACCAGCGAGGTGGTTTCCAAAAACTCACTGCCGGGACGACGCTACCATGTGTTGTGGTGACACGGCTGCAGGAGAAATGTCCCGAAGCGGAAATATTCAGATGAGCCAGGCGGAAAAGCTTAATTCGACACCAATGGGATACTGACAGTCGTTTTCCTGGCTGCATCTTGTTTTCGGGCTGGAGGCCGTCGCCGCCGGACCTTGGGAGCCTTGGAAGCGTTGGGGGGCCCGGATTGCGCTCGGGCGACATCCGGATGGGGCAGGCGCCAAGGGGTGCGGCCACCGACTTTCCCTGTCGAGGCTATAGTCCTCCCACTGCGCATATGGACTTCGGCTGAATACTCTATGCCGGCGGATCATTTCGAGATTCGACTATATATGAATCAGGATCATTTACTGAGGCCCGTCTGATACATGGAGAGCGTTTGCAGCCAGCCCTGTGACAGAGTTCGAGCATCAGCCATCGAGTCGCCGCGAGCCCAAAGCAACTCCTGAACAACATCCTCCCTCTCTTGAGTCAAGTCAGCTCCAAAAGACAAGATGAAGTTCTCCGTCTCTGCCGTTGCCAGTCTTCTGGTCGCCGCCGCCAGCGCCAGCCCCATCGAGGCTGAGCTGCAGGCGCGCAAGTCGTACGGAACGACTTCCAACGAGTACGTCCAGAACGGCTGCAACGACGTTCTCCTGTTCTTTGCCCGCGGCTCTACCCAGTCCGGCAACGTCGTAAGTTACACCTCGACCCAGAGCCAAACAGATGGTTTCATGACTAATCTGATGATTACCTATAGGGTGACATGCCCGGTCAGCAGCTCGCCACCGCCGTCAGCGCGTACTACGGCACCAGCCTCTACGTCCAGGGCGTCGACTACCCGGCCACGCTCGAGGGCAACTACGACGACGGCCGGTGCCCGGCGGCGTACGCCGCGAAATGGGGCACGCAGCTCGCGGGGGCGGCGACGGCGTGCCCGGACGCGTCCATCGTGATCGCGGGCTACAGCCAGGGCGCGGCCATGGTGCACGCGGCGCTCAAGACGCTGACGACGGCGACGACGACGCACATCGTGGCGGCCGTCACCTTTGGCGATACGTACTACGAGCAGGACGGCAACAAGATCCCCAACATCGCGGCCAGCAAGACCAAGGTGTTCTGCAACACGGGCGACCGCGTCTGCAACGGCACCCTCGACATCACCGCCGCCCACACCAACTACAAGCCCAGCGTCCCCTCGGCCGCCGCCTTCATCAAGCAGCAGGTCGACGCCGCCGCCGCCAAGCTCAAGCTGTAAATCAGTGCTGGGTTCGGTTAGGTAGCCCCCCGCTGCCAGCGGAGACTCTGTTGTTTCTTAGCGGATATTGGGGTGGAGGAACAGATTGTCAGGCCATCATGTTTCCTTCCCGTGAGGTGCGCACCATTGCCTTGACTTCTTTAAATGTGTATATAGTCAATCAAGTGCTTTGATGACGCTGGTCTCGTACTCTCGAAACTTGAAGCTTGAGGTGAAATGTCGAAGAGTCCAATGATTATAATAGTGTACGAGGTAACCTAGGTAAGTTAGTATTTCACCTGCCGGTGGAACCCTGTGTTGTTAGTGGTCGAAACTCCCCGCTCCCATAAGAAACAGCATTTGTAGACTGGCGAAAAACTTTGCGAATTGCGCGCTCAACCTGGGAACGTGGAAGCTATTCCTTGAAAGAACAAAACAGATTACATGAAATAGTTGAAAATAGAAATATTTACATTAAAGCCTTAAGTATGTATTGTATTCAAGTGGTTTGAAGATATCCCTTTGCAAGCGCAAGTGTGGCGCAGTCACGTTTTGAAGCCACAAGCAAGGAACACTAAGGCGCGTCGCACTGTAAAGATTCGCGAGCTTTGCTTTTACGGCGTGCTGTTGCTAGCTCTACCTAAAAAGACCCCGGTCACCAATTCGATCCAAGAACTGCGGCGACAAACCAGAAGCTCGAGCTCGCCCAGCCTTTTTCTCACAGCAGTCGCAAATTGATTCTTCCAACAACGCGGGCAGCTCGATTGACCAGTCAGCCACCACAAACACATTCTTTTGCCAGTCAAATACAGAGCCCATCGTTTGGTCGAAGGTCGACCGATCCCACCTCCAAGATGGTCCAGATTAGCGAAGTCAAGGGCAACAACCGCGAAAACCGCACTGCGGCGCATACCCATATCAAGGGCCTCGGCCTCAAGGGAGATGGCACCGCCGAGAAGCAGGCCAGCGGTTTCGTCGGCCAGGTTGGAGCACGAGAGGTACGTTTTGTCCCGCCGCCTGCCGCACGCCGTTCCCGAAGGGATTCACTTGCGACCGGAAAACTGACACTTGCCTGAATCGCAGGCTGCCGGTGTTGTCGTCGACCTGATCCGCGCCCAGAAGATGGCCGGGCGCGGTGTCTTGCTGGCTGGAGGCCCGGGTACCGGCAAGACCGCTCTTGCCCTCGCCCTCAGCCACGAGCTTGGAACCAAGATCCCATTCTGCCCCATCGTCGGCAGCGAAATCTACTCGACCGAGGTGAAGAAGACCGAAATCCTGATGGAGAACTTCAGACGCGCCATCGGCCTCAAGGTGCGGGAAACCAAGGAGGTCTACGAAGGAGAGGTGACGGAGCTCACCCCCGAGGAGGCTGAGAACCCGCTGGGAGGATACGGCAAGACCATCAGCACGCTGCTGATCGGACTGAAGAGCGCAAAGGGCCAGAAGAAGCTCCGCCTGGATCCCAGCATCTACGAGGCTATTCAGAAGGAGAGAGTCACGGTGGGCGACGTCATCTACATCGAGGCCAACACGGGCGGCTGCAAGCGAGTCGGAAGGTCGGATGCCTACGCCACCGAGTTCGACCTGGAGGCCGAGGAGTATGTTCCCATCCCCAAGGGTGAGGTTCACAAGAAGAAGGAGATTGTACAAGACGTTACCCTGCACGACTTGGACGTCGCCAATGCCCGCCCGCAGGGAGGCCAGGATATCATGAGCATGATGGGCCAGCTCATGAAGCCCAAGGCCACCGAGATCACGGACAAGCTGCGAGGCGAGATCAACAAGGTTGTCAGCAAGTACATTGACCAGGGCGTGGCCGAGCTCGTCCCCGGTGTTCTGTTCATTGACGAGGTAAGGCCAGCTTCGAGACCCTGGCGATGGTGATCATGGTGAAAATGAGCTAACGTTTGGATAGGCTCACATGCTGGATATCGAGTGTTTCACATACCTGAACAAGGCACTGGAGACATCCATATCGCCCATTGTGGTTCTAGCTTCCAACAGAGGCATGTGCACGATCCGCGGAACGGATGGTACTGTTGCCGCCCACGGCATTCCCCCGGATTTCCTGGCCCGCCTGCTCATCATCCCGACGACACCTTACGACGCTGAAGAGATCAAGAGAATTGTGCGCATCCGGTCGACGACGGAGGGTGTTGCCATCACCGATGCTGCAATTGACAAGATTGCCGAGCACGGTGTCCGAATCAGTCTGAGATATTGCCTGCAATTGCTGACTCCCGCAAGGTACGTGATACATGCATTATTCCAACTAGTCTGTTATATGATTTCTACAGATTTGCTGACCATTGTTTCAACACAACAGTATTCTTGCTCGCGTCAACGGCCGCAGTCAGATCGACATCAAGGACGTGGCCGAGTGCGAGGAGCTGTTCCTCGACGCCCGGCGCAGCGCAAGTCTTTTGAGCGGCGAGAGTGGTCGGGGCTATCTGACATGAGCGGTTCTTGTTGGTGCTGTCGTCTGGGCGGAACGCCTGAGACAACGGGCGGGAAGGGGACTCGTCATATTTTTCCAACCACAAAAGCCTCTGCTTGAATGTTGTAATGCGAATCAAGGGAAAACCTGGTCATCGGAGAGCAAAATTGTTATTGGTGTTCTGGAGTCTAATTAATGCATGCTTATTGCCCCATAGGTAGAGGATGGGGGGAGTTGTCGCTCAATACAACACATTCTGGATTCGTCGCTTGCGGCTCGCCCAGAGAGAGAGAGGGAGACATTTCTCACGTACCATACATGTAGTCATCTACTAAACAATGAAAGAAAAAAAGTGACAAGGCGTAACTTTCTTGTAGTGTTCCAATGTTGCTAGCCTATTTCCGGACGCTGCATTATTTTTATGTATTTGTACGTCCTGCCGCACGGTCATAGTACAGATATTAAACCGATGACGACCACAACAAGTGTATCTGATTTCAGACGGTTGGCCGTTTACTCCTAGTACTTTAATCAAATACTTGCAATACAATCGTTTGTTTGATAAAGGGGGAAAAGCCGTTATACCAAGAAAGGCCGTCGTGTCTCTCTAGAGCGTCAGAAGATATTTGGTTGCCTAGTAGATTTCCAAACTCATTCTCTTATTTTTTCCGCAACCTCCCCTCAGCTGTCATTTATTACTGCATGGACCGCAAATTTGATACCAGGTAATGAGGAAAGCTCGGATTTCCCAGCAGAAACCGGAACCGGCAGTCTTCGCAAACGCTGGACAAAGAAATGGAGGAGTTTCGTTTTTGCACTAGTATACTCCTCCCGAGACACAACCACAACCATTGACCACTGGATGTAAAGTATTGCGTTGTATCATCTGCACAGCGGCTCCGTCGAGCCAAACAAGTAATACCGTAATTGTCGACCGCCATCTGACCCTCTGTCATTTGTGGCTTTCATGGTCTTTGACCTTGTTTGTAGCTTCAAGCTGGTTCATTCGTATGAGCCCCCCATCCTGGTCTGTCGCTCGCATAATGCAAAGAGCCAAGGAGGGCAAGCCCACGACAAACGTAGCAAAGGACATAAGGTCATTGACCTGGTAACGCTTAGGATCATTGTCTACTCACGCCACGAACGGGCCCCAAAGGAAATTCCTGTCCACAAAGCAAGACGAACAATACAATCCTGCCAACAAGTCCTTGGTCCTAGCCCATCCCACTGTCTTTCCTGTCGGCCATTATACTCCATCTTCAATGTGCCTGTCTACCTCTTCTTTCTCATAGGCCTCCGGTCACTCAACGTTGGGTCATCATAATTGCAAAGTCTTGTTGAGTCGACAACCCTGCAGTTGTCATTTTTTCTTGTCCACCTCCAGACGCATCCAACCCCGGGCCAAGTCGCTTTCCACGTCACATAGACCTGTTGTGTCGTTTTAGCTTTCCCCGTTTGTCTGGCCTGCCTCGCTCAGTCCTAGGGTACAATTTGGTTGTGCTCCCGTCGCCCTCCTGGACCATCCTGCCAACAATATGACCAATGTCGTCGAAACGGGCGACTCCTCTGACTCCGAAACTCATCGTCACGACCAGCAAGAGCCCCATCTGAAATCCGGCTCGTCGGCGCTTCCAGGCCTGTCTTCTTCAAATTTATCGACTGCTTCTGCCACAGCTCAAGGTGTCGACCAGGAGCCGAAATCACTGACCGACGAGGTGACAGCAGCACCAGACCACAGTCATCGAAACATGCCTTCCCAAGATACACAATCGGCGCATTCTCGAGACGACTATCATAACCCCCATAACTCACAGAGTGGTGGCCCAAATCAGCGAGAACCTCCCCGCCGACCAGCACCTTTGATTACTACAGCAGCAGTGCTGTCGCAACATAGCCAGGACCCGTCCGCGGACCACATTACCACAAATACAGCAGTCTCTCCACGCAACAGGTCAACCTCGAACAGCGCCGACGATGCGGACAAACACCCAGGAACAAGCACCGCCGAAGCGAGTAAACGACAGCGGACTCAAGGACTCAGTATATACACGCCCGGAAGTTCGCGGTCGTTGGCTTTCTCTGGAGGTCTAGGAGACCCAAGCCAACTCATATGCCTTTGTACCAAGGCACCCAAGGTCCCGAGACCGAGAAATGGTACGTCCGAATTTTTCTCAAGGACATCTTCTTTCAAGTTTTTCTTGTTTATTTATCCCAATCTCGAAGTCTCGAAGAATTTCTAGCAGTTCTGTATTGTGCTTCAGTTGCGGAGTTGTGCAAAATCTACTATTTTCTATCTGGTTCTCGATTCGACTGCAAAGCAAGCAAGGCCAATGCTTGTCATTGGCCGGCCTCGATGCGATTTGATTACACCGACGGCAAAGCAAGGGCTTGTCTTGCCCTGTACCCGTGTCCTGAGACGGACAAACAGAGGACTTGGAGATACCTTCTTTGTCACGCTTCCCGTTGTGCTGCCCCGAAAAAGAACCTTGCCAAAGGTTTTAATCCTAATGAAAACCCCATCTGGTTGTTTCTTACCTTTTCTTCGAGCAAGAGGAACGCGTCGATAGCACATTCATTCGCTTGAGTCAATTTCGTCTCGTACCCTCCGCGTCAGAGATGAACAAGACATTATTCCAATCACTGTGTAGCTGACAATACTCGCCCTTTAAATAGCCTTCATCCTCTACCGGCAACATCATCAGGCTTCGGTCGCGGCACAACATCCCGGGCTTGCCAATCCAGAGATATCCAAGCTTATCGGAGAGAAGTGGCGCGAGCAGCCCGAAGAAGTAAAAGATTCCTGGAAGCGGCTGGCCGAAGAAGAAAAGCTCCGGCACCAGCGTCAGTACCCGGACTACCGCTACCAGCCACGGCGAGGCGGCAAGAACGGAGCCAGCGGCAAGCCGACGCCAGGCGGTTCGACCGACGACCCGGGCCGCTGTCAAAAGTGTGGCGGGAGGTTCATCGCGACGCCCCGGACACCCAGCGCTCCCTTCAGCGCAGCCATGACTCCTGCGTTCGCAAAGCCCATGGCCGCGGGCGTCCCAACGGGTGCCCAAGGCATGATGGGCGGCGGCTACATGACGCCTGGCCCGCCGATGCACAATCTCAACTCCAGAGTCATTGAGACGGACCACCTCATGAGACGTGGAAGTAACACGAGCATGATGAGCGTCGACTCACAAGGACGGAGATATACACAGCCTTACCTCAGGGAAATCGACGAAGACTACGCCATCATGAGCCCTACCGCGCCACCTCACAAACGACCGCGCTATAACCATGGATACATGCCGGTCAGTCCTCCGATGGCATACATGTCACACCCTACGGAGCCCAGGTACCTCCAGCAGCGGCCGAGTACGACTGGTCCGCCCATGTCAGCCATGGGCTACGCACCCAGCACCTTGCCACGGCTACCACAGCAGCAGCAGCAGCAGCAGCAACCGCAACAACACCCACAGAGCATGTATCACCAGCCCCATATGCAGCCTCCACCACGGCCAAGCGTATCATACGTCGGGTCCGTACCGATGCAGACGCCCTCTTCGGCACATGGCGCAGGTCCCGGGTTTGATGAGTCTCTGCGGCTACCGCCTCTGCAGACACAAATGCCCACCTCGCCGAGCATGAACTCCGAGTCTGGTGCCATGGTGATGACGTCGAATCAAGGCAGTGGACTTGGGATCATGGCTCCCCACTCCCAACAACAACAACCGCCTCCCTCGTCTGAACCACAGCCTCCATCGCCAGGTCAACGGCCGCTGTGGCTCACCAGACTCGAAATGCTCCGCGCCATCAGCCCCCCACTCAAAGCTCCTGGCGGCGGCCTCTCGCCGTTCGAAGTGCGCGGACCCATCATCGCCCTCGAAGGAGCGCCCCCCGATGTTCTAAGGGAGATCACCTCGGTTGTCGAGAAGGCCTTGTCAGTGTCGCAAGAATGCTTCGTCATGGTCTGGGGCGACGCCGCCTCTGCCAACTTCACTGGTGGTCAGAAGCACACCGGAGGTGATGCGTCGCCACGGAGCGAAGGACAAGAATTCGCCAATCCCGTAGCAAAATTTCAAGTCCAGATGCTCAAGTGGCACCGCATGTCGGAAGAGCTGGTCAAGTACATTACACACTTTCCCGCCCCAAACAACGGCGAGTCGTCAGAGGCGGCAGGGGGAGACAGCGCGGCGGCGGTCTACAAGCTGCCCGTCGCGGTCCTCAGCGCTGGCTACTCCCTGACGGCGTCGGACCGGTCCGCGGCCGAGCTGTGCATTGCGGATGCGTACCGGCCAGCCGACCACTGGCGCTGGGTCGCGACCATGTGGCGCGGCATCGTGGGCCCGGACCTGACGGTGTATATACTGCGCTGCACGGAGCTCGAGATGAGGGTCAACCAAGTAGTGGAGTTTGCGAACCCGGGAGTCCTCGTCGTCAGGATCTCCGAGTCCGCCGGCAGCGACACGGCAGTGGTGGACGAGAGGCTGGAGAGACGGCTGGGTTTCGAGATCATGGAATGGGTGAGGAATGGACAGTTTGGGCGGCGGTCCGGATGAGTAAGGTTGTACAGGTTAGGCATTTGACACAAAAGGGGCTGAAGGGTGGACGTGGATAGGAAGAAGATAGCTTTGTCAACATCACGCATGAGTACTGTAGTAGATATTCGCACAAATATTGTTGGTAACCAACATAAATAAGTCGGAGATGCTAGCGAGGAGATTGGTTCCTGGATTCCTAACCAGCTAAGGCATGGAATGACGAGCCTCAAGTTATTAGAAGTTCTGGTGAATGTTCACCTTAGGCTGAAGACGCTGAGAACATGCATTGCATTGCATAATAAAAATGTGCTGCGCGATGCCAATGTTCCAATTCCGCGTGAATTTTGTAGAAGGATGTTTTTGTCTTAGTGTTGGCGTGTTCTCGCCATGTAGCGAACTTGAGTTGTATGATACAGTGTCTGTGGATATTGATACGCACTTGGCACTGTACGTCAGGGGTATTGCATCGTACCTACAGTAGGCCTCGCGCAGCCAACAAAGGAACGCGTCTGAGCTCGCAGCAAGCGACGACAGCTCACAACAACCACCGACAACCATCGACAAGCTTCCAGGCTTTGACCGAAGCACGGCAAGAGCTTTATCAGAGCTTCGGCGAGGCAATTTCACCGCTACCCGACGAATCCCAAAAGCCATGAGCTACAACTAATCCAAAGGCTATTACCCGGAGTTGCCCACCATGTCGCGTTTCAAGGTCGGGCAGACCGTCGAGATCAATGCCGACGGTCGTCTGGCTACTGTCAAGTTCGTCGGCGGCACCAGCTTCTCGCCCGGCGAATGGATCGGCTTGGAGCTCGAGGATGGCTCCGGCAAGAACGATGGCTCCGTCCAGGGCGTGCGCTACTTTGAGTGCGACATGGGCCGAGGCATGTTTGTGAAGCCAGGCGTCGTCACCGTCATCAAGGAGGCACCCCCTCCTCGGCCCAAGCCTACCACCGCACGCTCCGGCCGGACGAGCGTCGTGCCTCAGCGGCCATCTTCCATCTCGACCGACCCAACAGCTGCTCGACGAAAGAGTATAAATGCCCCCAGCCCGAGCCCGGTTAGGTCCCGGCCCTCGAGCATTGCACGGGTATGTGACAGATGATCAATCTAGCACTGGGGAGGAAATGCTGACCTTGCCTCGCTTTCAAGTCTCCCACTAGGCCCGAGAGACCGAATGCCGCTACTGCCGCCTCTTCCAGCTCGACGTCCCGGACCGGTACACCATCGGGCGCAGCAGCCCGAAAGCTGTCCTCTGCAACCCGGCCAGGAGTTGGCACCACAAGGTCATCCATGGGCCCTCCTGCCGCTCCCGATCCCACCAAGAGAAGATCATCGAATGCGGCCACCGGTACCACTCCCGCAACGAGACCGGGTGCATCGAGACCCCTCTCGGGCCGACAGTCATTGGCACCTACCGGCCGTGGCGGAGCTGCTAGGAGTCCAAGTGGACGTGTTCGGTCTACAGACTCGTCGGGCAACGAAAGCCCTGGCAATCTCGCCTCCCCCAACAAGAGCGATGACGAAGTCAGTCCGGTACAGGCAAGGACGCAGGCCCTAGATCGCCTCACAGCGGGCGGCTATGGACCTGCGGCTACCACAACTGCGAAACCAAGAGCTTCAAACTCGGGCAGGCCATCGGCGGCGGCTAATAGCGCCGCCATCAGAGAGAACGAGGACTTGAAGACCAAGCTGAGGATTCTCGAGTCCAAGAGAACGGAAGACAAGGAGCAATTGAAGCAGTTGGAAAAGCTACAAGATCAGATTGCACGATACCAGACTGTGAACAAAAAGGTTGAGGAGAAATTCATGAAGGCGCAATCGGAAGCCAACCACGCCAAACAACGCCTGCAGGATGCCGACGCCAGAATAGCAAGCATTGATGATATGCAGGCAGAACACGAGACAACCATGGAACTCTTGCTCGTCGAGAAGGAAGTGGCCGAGGAGGAGTCCGAGCATTACAAGCTGGAGCTGGATTCGCTCAAGGCGAAACTGGAAGAAATGGAGCTGGAAAATGAGGTTTTGCGTCTCGAGAACACCGAGTTCGAGCAGGACGTGACAGCCGAAGAGAAGACCAGCGACAATTGGATTGCTCTGCAGAAAAAGAACGAGCTGTACTACCAAGCCATCATCACTCTTCACGACAAGCTCGAACAGCTTAATGAGAAGACGAGCGAGGAGATCAAGGCTTTGAAGAGTGACCTCGACGACTTTGATAATATCAAACAAGAATACGATATTGCCAAGGAAAAGATCCTCGAGGCCGAGGCGCGCTGCGAGCATTTTAAGGGCCAGTTGGAGGATGCCCTGGGCGCCGAGGAGATGATTGAAAAGCTCAGTGAAGACAACCAACTACAGAGCGATACCATTACGACACTCCGTGAGAATCTCAAAGACCTCGAAGAGTTGAAGGAGATCAGCGATGAGCTAGAGATTAATCACCTCGAGCATGAGAAGGAATTGGAGAAGATCATCGAATCCAAGGACAGCAACATCTTCAAGCTGACTCAGCAAATCGTGGACCAGAATAAGGACATTGATGACATGGAGTACACCATTGGTAGGTTCAAGGAGCTTGTATCGAATCTCCAAAAGGATCTGGAGGAAATGGAGGCCTCGAACGCGATGAACGAAGCAGAGTCGGAACAGATCAACAGCAAGTCGCGAGAGCTGCTCGACCTGAATCAGAAACTGCAGATCAACGCCGCCAAGACCCAGGCTAAGACGATTGAGCTGGAGCTCGAGCGCATGCACGCCGCTGAATCTAAGCAACACCTTGAGATCGTCACCCTCTTCCTGCCAGAGAGCTATGAGCAGGACAAGGACTCTGTACAGTCATTGCTCAAGTTCATGCAAATGAGCGTCAAGTCGGATCTCCTTGCCACGTTTATCAAGGAGCGCGTCACCGCACGAGGCCACCCTGGCCACGAGGACGATATCTTTATCGGTTGCGATGCCATCAGCAAGCTCACCTGGGTGTCTTCCATGTGCAGGCGCTTTGTCAACCACCTCAAGCACTGTTCATTGGAGGAGTTTGCCGGATACAATGGTGCTACTTGGGAGCTGCAACCTGTGGATGCCAAACTCAACTCATGGATCGACAACTTGCAAAAGGGAACCGGCGAGCTGCAGCTCAAGGAATATGCCGATGAGCTCTCTCGGTCCATCAAGCTGCTGGAGCATCTAGCTGAGCAGCACATATCTGGTAATCCCGCAACCATGGCCGACAAGATGCAGATGCAGACTGCACTCATGCAAAACTATCTCGAATCCGCCGCAATCACATTCTCTGCGATGAAAGAGATGGTGCAGAGAGTACTGCCGCAGAATACAGAGTTGGATGTCGATGAGCCATGGCAGACGTTTGATGTCAAGGTGGATCTTGCCATGAGTCAGACGAGAAGCACCAAGGTCATTGTTACCAAGGCCGTGCGATCATTGGAAGATCTCCAGAAGCGCAGCCTCGTTCTGAACCCCGAAGAGGCCAGCACGTTTGAGGATGCCGCCGCCGTCGCACAGAAACTCGCGGAAATGGCACAGGCCATCGCTGTGGCTGTGCATGCTCTGACTTCTGAGGCTGATCGCGATGAGCCGCTTACATATTCCGACATCTCCAGAGCTATCCACAATGTTGTCAAGAACGACTTCAAGGTTGAGGATCCCGAGTTGTTGGCATGTTACCAGGCAGGAATTCGCAATCTTACAACACGAGTCACGGACTTGGGGGCGTTGTGCACCGATCTGTCGCAGTCCCAGGAGTTCGATAGGCCCGAGTCTCCATGGAAGCTCCGAGCTCAAGAGATCAAGAAGCTCAAGATCAAGCCCGTCGACATTGAGGAAGAGTTGCAACATCTCAAGAAGCAGTACAGCGAGGCCCGTCTCGCCATTGCAGTCCGCGAAGAAAGCTTGTCTACCTCGACTCTCCGTATCGAGACACTCGAGGCCCGATACCGTGACTCTCAGGCCAAGGCTGCCCGCATCAACGAGATGGAGGCTCAAGTGCATGAAGCCCAAGAGAACATGGCCAAGCTCAAGGACGACATTGAGAAGCAGGACCGCGAGCTCAAGACACTCGAATCAGACAGAGACAAGTGGAAGAAGACGGCAGGTGATAACCACGCGCTCAACACGGATACGACTAGCAAGGCTGGCCGTGAGCAGGCGGTTGCTACACAACGCGAGATGGACGCCCTGCGCAATGACATCTCTAGTCTGCAGTCGGCCGTACGATACCTGCGGGAGGACAACAGACAGGCCAGAACCAAGGAGCAAGCCGCCTACGACTGGCTGGCCGAACCGCTGGTGAAGCCGACTCCCGTCTCTGAGCAACGCCGCAACCTGGTGGCCAAAGAAGGCAAGGATGTCTTGGTTGAGCTCCTCAGGATGGCCGGCACGGCTCAGATATACGATCTCAGGACGCTACCCGAGGACAGGATGGCGTGGCGTCCGGCTCGCATGACGCCGCAGCACCACGCCGCGGTGCAGGCAGAGGACTTTGCAGCATGGAAGAACTGGCAAGACTCGGTGGTCGACAAGGCAAAGATTGTGGCCAAGGCACAGACGGGACGGAGAGAGGGCGCCGAGCACAGAGACTTGATGCGGAAGCAAGCCGCGAGGCTACGCATTCAACTACCCGGCGAGGATGGGAAAGTCATTCCGGGACGGGGAGATGTTCAAATTGTTGGGAGTCATGAGTGGGAGGGCCTTCAGGGGCGGCTCGCCGTCGTCTAAGGGTGTTGTGAGGAGCGACAAGGTGTTTTCCATATGATTTGTACTACAACAGCGGGCAGCCTTGTCCGCTTGTACTGGGCTGAATCGTTCTGCGCTTTGTAGCGATAGATGGCAGCTATTGATACCCAAATATTACTTGTGATTATGATTTTTTACATATTTTTTACATTTATACCGATATCCTTCTCCCGGATGTCATTTTCACTTGGATAGATCTAAAGCGTGCCGGATAATGAGACTGTGGTGAAATTTATAATCTATAGTTTTGATTCCCGAGTTCGTGGTATGTTCAATAGGGTGCTTTCTTGACCTCGTGTCCGAAGGTTGTGGTATCATGGCCCCGAATGAACCTCTGGTCACGGCCTCTCTTGGGAATTGTTCTCTGACCCGGGCAGGATATTGCAGGACTGGCTTATTTCTTGCCCTTCTTCTTGTCCTTCTTTCCGCCCTGCTCTAGCTGGCCAGCGCTTCCACTCGGCCCTGCGCCACCCATACCGCCCATGCCGCCTCCCATGCCGCCCAGCATGTTCATCATGTCGGCCATGCCGCCCATACCGCCGGGGCCGCCGCCGCTGGGGGCACCGCCCATCTCCCTCATCATGTCGCGCAGGGCGTTCTCGCTGACGCCGCCGCCGGTCATGGCGCTGCTGTAGGCGGGGACGTAGTCGTTGATCTTCCAGGACTTGGGGACGGCGGGCTTGGGCCACTTCTCGTCGTCCTTGGGGTGGCCGGGCAGGCCGGGGATGCGGACCTGGCGCAGGCCGGCGGAGCGGTCGCCGGTGGGGTTCTGGCGCAGGTGCTCGGCGACGAGGATGTAGAGGTGGTGCTTGTTCTTGACGTTCTTGAGGTAGGGGTTGGAGGGGTCCTTGATGTTGACGCGGACGCGGCCGGGGTTGGCCCAGTCCTGGGGGTGCGTCTTCATGGCCTCGAAGACGGGGCTCACGCGCAGGGCGGCGCAGGCCGTGGCGATCTCGCGGGCCAGGGGGTTCTTGACGGCCAGGTGGGCGGGGACGCGGCGGCCCTCGGCGCGGGTGCGCGAGGCGTCAAAGTAGATGGGGTACAGGCACTGGTAGCCGGCGACGTCGGACTGCTGGATGCCGGAGCCGGGCGGGGGCGCCGTGGTGCCGGGGAAGAGGCTGCTGGGCGAGGGCGCCTGTTGTTGCTGCTGGGGAGCGGCGGCGGGCTGCTTGGGGGCGACGGCGCGCAGGATGTCCGAGTCGACAAAGTCGTCAATGTCACCCTCGGAGGGGTCGGACAGATCGCTGTCCTCGACCTCTTCTATGCGTGCGTGAGACATGATGGGCTGCGGGCGGCGGGCGAGGGTGTGAATGTCGCGCTGGGTTGTGGAAGATGAGATGCAGGGGGGCAACTGAAGCTCTGGGATCAATTTGACAATTGGGAAACGATTCTGGTGGGGTTGAGCTTGAGGCCAGAAGCTTTCCATATGTGGGGTAATAAATCGGAAGCGTGGGGATTGGGGCCATAGAAGCGGGCACGGTCCAATATAGAGAGAAGCTAGAAGAACAAGAGTATACGATGACTAGGTATTCCAGAAGATCTATTTAGTAGAGCTGATTGGTGTTATTATTGATCAATATCTTGTATGCGCCATCAACATCTCCATTTTGCCGCAATTTGCCATCATACACCATCGACATGTAGCTCTATGGCAGCTACAGAGTACACTGGCTATTACTCCTTGGATTCAATCTCGGTGAAGTCTCGAAACACAACCAGGGTCTGTCTGTCCCTTGGACCAATTTGCCTTTGCGGAACAAATGTCGAAGCTCATAATTGACGATTATTCATCGAGAATATACACAGTAATGTAACGCCTTGTGCGAATGCAGACGTCATTTCATCCACAAGCACATCAGAGTCACATGAATAATTTTCTGGCGGCTGGTTCGGAAAGAGCCAAGATCTAAAGTTGCCATTCCAGGTATCGACGCTTGGATAGTACTTGGCAACTGTGGTGATTGGATCTGGGATGATCAAGATACCTGGTCTATATCATGATTTTCAAAAGATTAGAACCCTTGAGAACACATGGTTCAGTAAGGTAGCATCGAGGCATTGACATGTTGGCCATCGTCAATGACGGCGTCTTGTCTCTGACCCAGGCTCCATCGCCAAATACTTCATTGCTCGCTGTTTCTGATGGGAATCTCTCGTTGAGAAGAGCACTGACCTCTCATGTCGTGATCTTACACGGAGGCGCATTTTTCGCCTAGTACGTGGATACCTTGATAAACAGCAGCTGGCATAAGCAGGGGTCCATCTTGGCTCGCTCTCGATTGGCTCGCATGTCCAGGAGATGCACAAGAGCAGAGACAACGATTGAGCAGCCCGGCAACCTAGAGACATCGCGCCCTGGATCATTCACATGATGGAGAGTCTGTGTGTCTCCCGTGGCCCGGATCTGCGCATCTATGGAGCTCACTCATACTTTTAGTCAGCCAGAGGCCGGACGTGTTCGCTGCAGGGCACAGACGTCTATGTATTATAACCATGCCTATAGATGCAGCCGTCCTGGATGGTCGGCTGCGGTCGCTCGTTCTAGATACGGACCTTGGTCCGGCCGTGGCTATTTGTGGCGAGACGATTTCGCTACATTCCGAGACAGACGCCATAAACTTGAAAGTGCGCCACAGGTTTCGAGTTATGGTACCCGGGCTTTGATTGAGAGAGTTGGTTAATGTGTCCCTGGATTCTAGAAAAGGTTTGGCTTCATCGTGGTACCAAGTAGTACAGCATGTAGAATCCTATAGTGGCATTGGTCAGGCGAATTGGCTAAATACATGCCTTACATAATACCTACTTAGGTATTACACGTTGCCATTTCATCCCTAGCTGCAGCGTACAGTAGCACTCAAGTTCGGTATTTGACTCCGGCGCCAAGAAGGTATTCCCAGTCCATTGCAACCTAACCGACATGATGGTGATTAGGAGCATACGCGTACATTGTCAAGCTCTAGTTTTTACTTCGCAGCCGCACGGATTTATACACACCATGGAATGAGACGAATAAAGGAACGGTTGTGCGGGGTTGTTGGGTAGTTGTACAAACAAGAAAGAAACATCATTAAGCATAACTTGTGCTCGGTCACCATGCAACCAACCACGATGCTTCTATACTCTATTGGTGGGACTTCTCGGTTGCTCCTCTGTTCGATACATTGACTTCCACGTGCTGTGTCACTCGAGGCCCAATCATGATGCCACGATTGGTAACAACCTTCCAATTTCGAGTCGTCGTCGCGTCCGTGCATGAGTATATATAAGCGACCCCTGCCGCTTGTTCCCTCTGCGGTCTCCGGCTTTTGCCCGTGGGGAGAGTCCAACCTTGAACAAGATGGTTGGGATTCACCTTATCCGATCTCCAGATCTATGAACCATGCATGCAGGTTTGTGCAGGGCAAGCACATGTCGCTCACACCTCTCTTCTCGCTTGCGAGTTCGAGAACTAGAGCAGACCACAGGCACTGCGCCCAAAGCGCTGCCCAGGAACTGTCCCACCTACCCACCCTTTCTGCTTCTCCCTAGCCGAGAAGAGACAATGCTGGAAACGTCGACGTGATGTGAAGACGACCTGCCACATAAAGTCATCCACCATCTGAGACTCTGCCTGCTTTTGTGGCCTCGACTGCCTGTCATTGTAGATCTCGAGAATCTGTGGCTGCCACGAGGTCATTAATCTCGCTTCCATCCGGCTCATTGCCGAGTTGGTGAGACTCAATTAGTCTCGCAGAGCCTCTTCTTTTTTTCTTGCTCGATCCAGTCCTTTCCGAAGCAGACAGTATATCTCCAAAGCAGCTTAGAGAACAAGTAAGGGCTCCGACAAAGCGAGAAGTGACAACAATGTCGGGCAATGCTACAGACGGAGATGGTATCGACTGGAGCATGATTGGGCCACCGCCCGACGATGGCCATGGACACGATACGCACAAGGGCGACTTGAGCACAATCGGGCCAGAGATCGTCGGTGTCTGCTGGATGCTCGTTGCGCTCGCCACGCTCTTTCTGGGCTCGAGGCTCTACGCAAAATTCTCGGCGCATCGGGGAATGTGGTGGGACGACCATTGGCTGTTGGCTTCTTGGGTACGTATTCAAACCATCCCGGTCTTGGGTTTTGTACTCTTAGATACATGGCGGCCTGGCCTGACGCACGCATATCCAGTTCATGCTTCTCGGCTATGTCACTGTGACGACGATTGCCGTATCCAAAGGACTCGGAACTCACGACGGCAGCGGCCTCAACGATCCGACCACTTTGCAGTTCTTCACTGCGATATCAATCACATTCGGCTCACTAGGGGCAGCGTGGTCCAAGACTTCATTTGCCATCACCCTGCTCCGCATCACTGACAGATGGGTCAAGATTGGCCTTTGGTGCATCGTCGTCACCCTCAATGTCTTTCTCTTCTTCAACGCGATACTCCCCTACGTGTGGTGCACCCCGGCGGCAAAGGGATGGTCTCCGCTGGTTGACGGGACATGCTGGGACCGCAAGATCACGATTCGATACAGCATGTTCGCCGCTGGCTACTCGGCAGGACTGGATATTCTTCTGGCCATTATCCCCTGGACAGTCATCATGAAGTTGAACATGGCGCTCAAGGAAAAGCTCGGCGTCGCGATCTGCATGAGTCTCGCTGTTGTGTAAGTCGTCGTCTCCCGAGAAGTAATCTTTATATTTTTCTAACTGGAGCATCGCAGTGCCGGAGTGACATCCATTGTACGCTGCATCAACGTGAGGCTTCTCTACGAGGAAGATTTCACCTTTGAGGCTGGTATTCTGGCCATGTGGACGGCTGCCGAGCTCTCAGTCACCATCATTGCGGCATCGATACCCGTGCTCCGCATCCTCATTCGCAATATAGTCACCCACAAGTCCTATTCGCAGTCTGGCGGCAACGGGGACTTTCAACACGCCACACACACTTCCATCATCACAAGCTCACGCCGGGGCCTAAAGAACGGTTTTAGCGACGCCGACAGTATCGCAAGCCTGGCCCTCCCGAGGCAGCACCCAAGGCAGATTGTCAAGTTTGAAACCATCACTGTGGACTACGAGAGAAGGTCGGTTAGCCAGGACAATGAAATCAACAGCTCGCCGTACGCCTTTGAAATGGCACATGTTCCTCCGAGAAGGCAAAATAGTGGGCACAAATTCTAAAGCCAAAAGGACTTTTTTTGCTTTTCTCTCGTTTGTGCTATATCTCCAGGGCTGGAAGATTTCTTTGTCGAGCATTATATCCGAGCAGGGCGTTGGGGATCACATGGGTGACTTTGGTTATTGTGGGCTGGATGGTCTCCTGCTTCTGTACATTATAGCCGGAATATCACAATTCTTGCCTTTGCCTGACTTTTTGTGTACATTTTGAGGTTGTGAGTCCATCAGATGGGACAATATTAAAATATTCCAATTCACGATTTCTTATCCGTATGAACTGGAAGCCTAATTTCCTAGGGTACTATGGCATTTCTATCCATGATCGTTTCCATCACATCATTCGCTTCGATCCAATCACGACTCATAGTAGAAACTTGTAGCGCATCTGTGAAATCCTGAGAACGCACAAAGCATTGTTCGAGTACAAAGACTTGTACGCAGAACGTACTTCAATGTTGCCTCAGGAACATTTCTTTGTTGTCGAATCGAGTCAAAGGATTGTTCATATACACCCAGTGATGTGCACATTTACACAAGCCCTGCGTTCTCAACTCTTCCTACATGACGGCTTCTTAACCACATTGCGACAATGTTGCAGTGCACAGAACTGGCGAGCCTCGAATGTGCATATATAGCATCACTTTCATCCTCGAGGAGACTGATATTTTCCTCAAACCAACTCAACTCACTCCCAATCACTCTCAAGACCAACAAACCAACAAACCAACAAACCAAAAACATTCTCAATCACAACCTTCCATCAACTCTTCAACATCTTTCACCAACCAAATAAAAAGACAAGATGTACTCTCCATCCTTGATCACTCTGGCCTCCGCTGCCATGACGCTCCTTCCCGGCTGCATGAGCCACATTGTGCTGGAGAACCCGCGACCATTTCTCAAGGCCGAGGACGGGCCTTCCAACCCGAACACGGCGGCAACATTCCCTTGCAAGGTGCCCGAGGGCTCCCGGCTGGAGATGGACGGCGCTCCCACGGAGATGGCCATCGGCGAGGACCAGCTCCTCACCTTTAGCGGGACCGCAGTCCACGGAGGCGGCTCTTGTCAGATCTCGCTGACGTCCGATATCGACGACGACTTCCAGCCGAACAAGGAAAGCCACTTCTCTGTGATCCACTCCATCGAGGGTGGCTGTCCGGCGCGGAACCAGTCGGGCAACCTGGAAGGTCCCAACACCGACCAGTACTTCTTCAAGATCCCCGCCGGTGTCTCGCCCGGCAACTACGTCCTTGGCTGGACCTGGGTGCCTAGAATCGGTGGGTCGCCCGAGTACTACATGAACTGCGCGCCCATCACCGTGACGGCCTCGACAACCAAGGTGAGGCGGATGCCGCTGTCTGAGAGGCGAGAGTCGATGCTCACCAAGCGCGAGGTCTTCCCTGATGACTTTCCCGCAATCTGGATGGCCGACCTGAGCCCACTCACCGGCGACTGCACGCACAATGAAGCACTGGTCCAGCAGATCGCCATTGCCTACCCCAACCCTGGTAAGTACGTCGACCGACCCGACCCCAATGAGCAGTTGGTCCAGCAGACATGCGATGGCAACCCGACCGCCTCGGCGGGCGCCCCAGCCGTCTCGGCCTCTACCACGGCAGCTGCTTCATCCACACCATTGACCTCTTCTGCTATGCTGTTGTCGTCTGCGCCAGCGACATCCTCCTCCCCTGTAGCCACATCTCTGGTGGAGACGCCTACTTCGACGGTCCCCGCGACGACCCTCGAGGTCATCCCCATTACATCCACAGCAGCAGAAGCGACCACGTCCTCGATGACCTCTTCTACTCTGATCTCTTCGACCATGGCTTCGAGCACAAGCAGCTCGGCAGCTCCTGCTGGAACCGCGGATGCTTCTACCTGTACAGAAGGCTATCTCCTCTGCGTTGACGGCACCCAGTTCTCTACCTGTACCGGTGGAAGCTGGACAGCCCCCCAGCCCCTCGCGCCCGGAACGACTTGCACGGGTGGTGCCGGTGTTGGACTCGACATTGTCAACCCGTACTGAGTCTTGGCTTTCTGTTGATATTCTCTAGACAAGAGCGTTCTTTGTATACATGGCGCTGGATGGGGGACTCAAGAAGGATCGGAATAGAGACGAGTAGATCAAACAAAATTTAGACTTAACATGACTGATATAATTTATCGTATTCCAATCAATAATACTGTGACTAGAATCTGCGGTTCCAATTCTCACTAGTGATCAAAAAGGAAATCCAGTCTTTTGTTTCCCAGGTGACCATTGTTCTCGAGGTATGTGGCCTTGTCTTGCGACGTCATGCTGTCCCAAGCCTTCTTCTTGTGTCGGTTCCGCATCACGTAGTAGGCCTCGGCGAGGCCGTAAGCCACAATGGTGGCCACGGTGATGGCAATCAGCTGCCCGTTCCCGCGGCGGTAGACGGGCTTGTCGTCCTCGCGGTAAATGTTGGAGGACGCGATGCCCGACAGCTGGACCGCGATGTTGTAGGCAGCGGTGCCCACGGCCCGGGTCCGCACCGAATTGCTGAGGCGCGAACACCAGCTGGCTTGAGCGGCATGAACAGACGGCTGGCCGAGGATGATGAAGATGAGGGCGTACTGGCCCCACGCCGACAGGCTACCCGCCGACGTGTACTCGATGACGAGCAGGGGAAGGACCCAGACCTGCGCCAACAGGCCGACGATGGCGATGCGGTTCGTCTTCTCCGTCAGCCAGGTGACACCAAGCATGTTCAGGGCGGCGAAGACGGTGACGGGTATGCTCAGCAATGTCGTATTAAAGGTGCTAAAGCCAAGTGCCTTGAGCGACAGTGTAAGATATGCCTTGGGCGGCGCCGTGGGGATCTCGAAGAGGATGCCGATCACGTAGACGGGCCAGAGGTCGTAGTCCTTGAGACTCTGCCACACCATGACCAAGGTGAGAGGCTCGCGGTTGTGCATTCCGCCTTTCGACGGGTCGTCGCGCAGGATCCGGTTGACCATGATTTTCTCCTCGCACTCCGTAAAGTAGCCGCGGGGGTGCCACCATGTTTTCGTTTGCGTCGGCCCTGGTACTAGGAACAGGAAGCTGAGGAAGCCGATGATGATGCTGACAAGGGCCTCGATGAGAAATAGCCACCTCCAGCCTTCTTTGCCGTCGACGCCGCGGAGGTGGAGCACCCCATATGCGATGAAGGATGCCACTACTCCTGACATGGAATCTACGAACCAGAAAAGCGCGAGACGGAGTGGCATCTCCGCCTTTGTATAGAAGTACGACAGATAGAGAATAGCGTCCGGGATGAATCCTCCCATGGCCAGCCCGATCATGAAGCGGCACGCAAAGAAACCCGCTCGGTCGTGCATGAAGAATTGGCCCCCGGATGCGAGGCTCCATATGATGATCTGGGTCGGGATCCAGCGATCAGGACCTAGCCATTTTCCGATCATCTGAGAGGGGATCTCGGAGACGAGAAAACCAGCCCTGTACATGTTCTGGGCATTGTTATAGTCGTTCGTGTTGATTCCAATGTCGTCGAGCAGGTTGTCCGCAACGGCATTGCTCAGATTACCCCGATCAATGTTGAGAGCGAAGAACATGACGAGGACCCAGAGGAAGATCTTGCAGTCGATCTTCCGCCGCACGCTCTGCTCCTCCCGGTACGTCCATCGCTCCGACGGGTCAAATCGGTGAAGATTCTCATAGTCGGCGTGCGGCACATAGTACCCAGCGAGGGTTGGATCGTCAAAGACGCTGCGAACAGTCGCCGTGGCATCAAAATTGACGGGCTTCCGTCGTGAAGTGAGGGCTGCCCAGAGGCCAGGCGGACTGCTCGTGCTGCCTGGATGCGCAAGATCGCCCCCTACTTCCTTTGCATCGTCCTGTATTGTGTTTTTCTGATCGGAGTCGTGTCGCTCGATATCTTGGACAGAGTTGTTGCTTCGAATCGTATTCCGAGCAGAAATGTCCCCCATCGCGGCGATGGCCTCGGCCTGAACTCAGCCCAGTCCCAAAATAACAGCAGGCGAAGGCTGGCGATATACCGGGCAAGCCAAGAGTCCCGGCTTTTTAGTCAAGGTGCTCTTCTCTAAAGATACATTTTTTGGCAACTGAAGCCAAGAATGCTCACCTTTTATCCGTTTCTCGCCCATGATCACTGCCAAGGGCGTGACGTTCAACTCCGACGAGACGGCAGCCGATGCCCCTGCAGTTGAGTTCGTGCTACTGGGTTAAAATGATGCCATTGCAACAATCCTGGCACAATGTATATCGTCCCAGTAGATAGATACTACGACATCCGATGGGACGCAGGTTCGCATTCGTGAGTTGCAGTCAAAAGCAGCACAGTAATAGAATATTGCTCCGTAAATGGTGTAGCCTATGTCGCGTTTGCGCTTCGGATGCGCCTCCGACCAATGTTACCGTTCGGATTCATGTGTTCGGTATGTCATCGCCCGAATCCGGTAGACCCCGACATCACGACATCCAGGTCATCTATGACACCAGCCAGGACTCTGTGGCCATTCGCAGCCGTGCAGCTTTGGATCGCAATGACCTGCTGCCGATTATATAACAGGGTGTATAGACGAGGGAGACTCAACTCCGTGCCGACAGACAGCGCAGTCTGTGTTGTTCATACTTGCGAGCAAGAATAAGAATATTAATGCAGGATGGCACCAACTTGACCCCGGCCGTTCTTCGAGGCCACAGTTAATGATCCTGTGCGTGCTTCAGATCGTGTGGAATTGAATACACCCAGGATCGGTTGGTGTTTGAACACTCGGTGCTGATTTTCGAAACATGGATGAGTACGGAGTAAACCCGAGTAAATCAACGTAGCACAGGAATGATGGTTGACCTTTCGCAAAAAGATGTGTATCAAAATTCGCCTTGTTGTGATCTTTTGTGACGAACGATGATCGCAAGTCTGGTGTTCCGCTATCGACAAGAACGATCATAGTATTAGGAAGGGCCCTCCAGCTGCGACGAAAACGATTGTGCTGACCCTTTTCCATATAAGATCAGTAGCCTGATCATTTGCTTCCTCCAAGGACGACAAATATGAGAAGAAACCAAATGCCAATAAACCCCATCTATCATTCGCGCCGGTCCAATGCAGTACATAAAGTGGCCATGTTGGGGGCCAAGAGCACAATGAGCTCTATGCCTCTCCCATAGCCGATAACCTCCTAATCGTACAGGCGAAGATGCAACCAGTGGTGCTGAATCTCTCTTTTCTTGTTGGAGCCATGCTGCAGATGCAGCCGGCTTTTTCAGAGTTGCTCAACAATTACGCCATGGGGGCGGAAAGCTGCCCCCGAGCCGATGGCTGACTTTGCGTCATCTGCCATGAGGCTAGATCCCTTTCGATGAACCCCGAGACGCAGATGCACGATCGAAGGAAAGGAGCAACGAGTCTCCTCTCTAGCCCGTCTTGGCCTTGGCCTTGGTTGGCCTGGGCAAACCCGCAGCCTTCCTGGCAGCGACATCTCCCTCGGCAAGCCACTTGCTGGCCTTGATCAGCTGGATCACGTTGGTGAACTGCTTGAACGCCATGATGGGAAAGCTGACGCCCGTCAGAACCCAGGGCCAGAACGAGTCCATCTTGTTGGCGCGGGCCATCTCCAGAGCACCTGCACTGTACGGGTTTGTAAAGAGCTGGCTGACGATCGAGCTGTTAACCTGAGCACCGCTCTGAATCGCCGCAGCCTTGGCCGATCCAACAGTCTCCAGAAGCTGTGGCGACAGAAGCGGCGAGGAGAAAGAGAGGAGGTAGAGGCCAATGAAGAAGAGCTCGTTGGCGGCGCATGCAACGAAGAGAACAGTCTAGGTACTTGGTTAGCTTGGCTGATCTGACCGAGCATGACGAGTCGGGGCGGAGCATACCTTGTTGGTGTAGTATAGGTTCAACAGCCAACTCCTGGACTTGTCCACGGACTTGTGGCTCATTTCCGAGCCGCCCATGGCCAGAGTCGCGTACATGTGAATGTAGTGGCTGGCCAGGTCGAGGGAGATCAATCCCTGGAAGATGATGGCCCAGCGTGGAAAGGCAGAAGACAAGAACACCAGCAGGCAAGACGTGGTGCAGCGATCGGTCACCATGTCCAGCACAGCACCAAATCTGGTCGACTGTTCGAAGTAGCGGGCGGCGTAGCCATCGAGGGCATCGAGCAAGCAGGACACGCTGTAGAGCACAGAGCAGGTACGCGGGTGTAATGGCATATAGTATAGCGAAGCGACGCCGAGCACGATTCGCCAGTAGCCTGCAATAGAGATGCGCGCCTCGTCAGCAGAGATTCAAACAATGGTGTATGTGGCATGGTAGCTTTGTGGTTGTGGTGTTTGCTTGGGGGGTTCATGTGAATATCTTCCTTTGGGGACCTATCATACCGATAATGTTGGGCCAGAAGAGGAAGATGTTCTCCTTGGAAGCAGCAGCAGTGGATGCCGTGAGAGGGTCGGACTGAAACACAGAGCCATTGCCATTGGCGTTGTCATGCTGCGAAGCTTCCGAGGTCGTTGCTCGTGACTTGGTAGGTGTCTCTTCGGCGGCCGCAGCCATGGCCGCCTGTCGCCGGGTTTGTCGTACAGACATGACGGCAGGTATGGTTTTCGAACCCGGTTATCTTGGGTGCCGGAAGATGTAGGTAAGGCGCGGAAAGACGACGTCGGCCTTTGGCGAGGTTGCAGAAAACGAAAAAAGGCGGCGATTTGTTTATTCTGGTGAGACACGGGTGACGTGACGTAGAAAGCTTTAGCACAGGTTCAATCAAATTGATGCTGCAGCTCAGCTCCCGAGTTTTCCAAGTCGGGATCAAGTCAAAGTCGAAAAAAGAATAATCCTGGCGCCGGCGCGGGAGCTAGGGGACGGCAAGTCTGAACACTGACTGGACTTGCGTTCGGTCAATTCAAGAACACACCACACGACAAACTCTCGAGAAGATGGCTTTTAGAGATGTGTTCGATAGCAGCAGTGGAGGGGACATGGAGGGACGTCTGGTCGTGGCCAACAAAAAGATAAGCACAGCTCGGGATCGTCGGCATGGCAGATTACCAGGGTCCCAGCACACACATACACTAGTACCTACAGCATCCAACTGCCAGTTCGTTTCCTCTTGCCTCCAGCGGCGGCTCATATGTACTGTAGCTTACAGGCAGGTACATCCATTCCTGCCCAACCCACAGCGCGGGAGAAAGTAGTCTGCACAGGACCGGGCACATGGCAATCAATGTATGTATGCTTCATGTTCATATCGTTTACATGCCGCTTGCGCATCCAGCGTCGTGGGTCAGATTTCAATGTGCCTGCCTACTCGCCTACCGCCCGCCGGCAAGGCAACGATTAACGTGCGCGCACTCGGGTTCATGGCAACAGTCCGTTCTGTCAAGAACGAGCGTACGTAATTTTGCTTGTGCGTATGTAAGCAAACGGTGGGCAATCAATTTACAGTTGTCCGAAGAGACTCCACTAGAGAAGGAAGGAAGAAGTACTAAGAAATTGCCAGCAGACGCGACCTGAGCTAGGTAGATACGCGTCGGGTTTGCGGCTCGAGTTTCGGTGCGTACGTATACAGCGGCCACGGAAAATATATCTAGTGATTCTTAGTGATTGGTAGCGTGCTCTGTATACTCGACAAGGTGCACATGATTTAGATGGAGATGGGGCACGCTACACACGCAAAGCTGCCCACTGCTTTTGCCATTTCAGGAGAACCCTGCTTGCCCTGCGTCTTAGCAGAAGGCGGAGTGGCTAATCATCAATGAAAATCTTGTTAGTGGGAAAAAGGGGACCACCGTGCCTGTGTACATATAATATAACAAGAATGAACAGAAGTGAAATCATGCTACTCAGATTCCCCGTGCGAGCCGATTCGCATGAGGGACTTGAGAACCTAGATCAGCTTGCCGTACCTGGTTGTTTACCTAGAATTCAACCGTACACGTACGAAGTATAAAGTAGTGTATAATTGGCTGGCGAGCATCAGTGTCGAGATTTAGTTATGAATGGCACAGCTTTTGCAATTATGGGCAGCCTTCTTCCGCATCTCGAATTACTCCCCCGCACCTCATCTCTCGACCTGACTTACACTGGAATGAAAGAACGGTAGAACGGCCGAAGAGGAAAAGAAGAAAACAGACACACAAGGATCGCGGATCCGGCACCAGGAACGGTCGGCGCTAGAAGGTACCGAAGCTTTGGTTCCGAGGCTGAAGTTACTTTGAAACTTGCAGAAGCGAAGTTTTACATGTACAGTAAAAGACCTGTTGCATGAATGTGCGCATCTTCTACTCAAGTGTACCTGGATACCAAGAAAAGACTGCGCTGTATCCCATGCATCACAAGTCAAGCGGTTTTGCACTCACTGCAACCGTCCATGGCGACTTTTTGGCCATATAGATCAGTGACCCTCGCAAGCCTCGAGCCTGTGCTTGACTGCAAGGCAGTGAGCACCGCAAACCCGCAGTGACAGGCCACTGCAAAACGTCGATCAGCAGCGCCCCAATAGAACGCTGCCAGGTATCAGATGCAACTCCTCCACACCCCCGCCCCAGAAAGGGACCCTTGAGCATGAAGGAAGTCTATCAACCACACAACATGGACCTACAGTAGTTTCTACAGGTATACCTACACCCTTTAGGCCAATGTCTAAACTTTCACTCGTGATGAGTTGCTTCTTTGTTTGCCTGCAATAGCGGTTTCACTGGAAACGTATGTGACCGGAATGCAATACATCTGATAGGTACCTACCTGCAGTAGTAATATGATATCTGAGAAAAGAAGGGAAAGGTAACTCTAACACGAAAATAACTCTCTTCCTTGGTATTTCTTTTCAACGCCCTACACTGTCGCCTGTCGAGTTTGTTTGATACTGGCGGATTGTCATGGTTGTACAGTGCATCGCATCCTCCAAGCCGGCAAGCTCGCGTCATAAGACCCAGCAGACATGTCTCACCTCCGTCCTACATCTACGGCAGTCTGAACTCAATCAAACAGATATATCCGATGCGCAAGACATACATGAGACTGATTAGGTCATGCCATTTGTCGATTTCTATAGTATATAGAATATGCTGGGAGTACTAAAAGTAGCTTCAACGCTGGTTCCGCGCAATGCCAGCCAGATACCCGGTGGACGCTGTCGTGGTTTCTTTGGTAGGCAATTTCTCTTCATACTTGGCGATGGGACCCATGCCCCAAGGAATTGCCCAACGTGGTGCTGCCCACGATTGGAACAGTAACTTCGCTTGTGACAGATCAGCATCTCATGAATCCTTATTGCTACCATGTCTCGCCTGTCAGCTCGCATATATAGGATGATTGGTGTCTCACGTGATCTTCTCGTACATATGCTGCACACATTGCTAGTGTATGTAGGTAATGCGTCTTGTATGGTACCAGTTTGGCTGCATCCATCTGCCATCTTCCTCTTTACCTTGCCTCCTGCCTCCTTATCTCTTTCTGTGATTATGTGTCAGGCTTTGGATGACGTCCACGATTCTCATTCCAACACGTTCGATAGCTGACATTGTGGCTGGAAAAAAAAAAAAAAAAAAAAAGGCTGCCGAACATGACCTCGGTGCATGCAGTCAAAAAAGCAGGGAAAGCTGTTTGGGTTGTCTGGGTTGGGGGCACAATCAAATCGGGTATACGGTGATGGTTGGGCTGGTCGGCGTAGCCGTCGGGAGATCTGAGTTCTAGACCCTATAACCGACAACGGGCCTGGCAGTGATACCTCGGGGCTATGTCTGATTGGCTGGGCGGTTCTGAGCCCTAGGGGCAATGCCGAGGGGGTCGTCCTGCTTTACACCGTTTTCGGGATAGAATGGGATGACTAGAAAAAAAATGAACCAAGTATATTGCTGCGTACTGGTCCGTTTTTGCCCTGGCATCGCGCCAACTTATTACCTACAGGCCCGTAACAAATCGCTAGTAGGTAGGTATGGAGTAGTATCTATTTTAATGGCAGTAGCACGTGTAGTGGATGGCGTGTTTTATGGACTTGCCTGGCCTAGCTGAGTCTACAGACTTGGTAGATGGAGATAATGGATGGTGAGTAGGAAGAGATGAGAAATCATCTACTACCTAGTGCTCTGTACTACAGAAACCCAAGGCTGGGGAACAGACGGGAAATGGCACTCTTGAGGTGGCCGTCCTCATCAGCGGGCCTGCCTATGAGTGGACGTGGCGCAGAATAGGGAGAACGAACCATTCAAGTGGCTTCATTAGACAGAGAAAGTGAGCAGATTTGATGACTCTGCCTCACGCGAATGGATCAAGCACTGGCCCGCTTTCTAGTCATTCCCCGTACTCCTCTGAGCTGCATGAATCACAAGCCCGAAGTACCGTGTGTTGCAGATGATTGCATTGAAGACCGTGTATAGCTGTTTTAATGAGGTAGTAGTCATGTAGAAGAAGAAATGCAGTGCTGCCACCGTCGAGCAAAGTTGCGTCTTGACGCAGCCTCTTTTCAAAGCAGGCTGCCCTGCCTACAGCCCACCGGTCCATAGCTCCGTGCGATACGTGTAGATCAGCAGCCCGAGATGTCAGAGTGATCGCCATGCCCAGCGCAAGCTTTTAGTCTCTGGTCTAGATTAGTTTTAACCAGCACCTTGCAATGGCACGCACCCATCTCCTCGGGTTTCTGGTAGGCACTATAGAGTTTTGTTCCCCCGGCCGATTCTTGCTTCTGGGGAACAAGCATTTTTTATTTGCTTCGTTGGTGCTTTAGTCATGATCTTGTAGGGTAACCGGGATACAGTACATTACACGCGAGCCGGGCTTGTTGGTGTAGAAGGTTTGGCACAGAATCAGCTTTCGTGGATGTGTATACGAGTACGTAGTTCAAAGTGGCAAATGAATATCTATACGTATCGTGAGATATGGTATGTCGACAGTGCATAGTACTACACTACCCCAGAGTCTTCGTGAGACTCCCATGCTCCCCCGTCCTTGTCCATCTACCACCCAACCACCAAGTCGAGTTCAGGGGAGGCGATCAGAAGATGCAACCCTGACTCGCTGTCTAACGGGCCAACAAAGATACTGTAAGTCGACGCACGAACCTGACTGCTCTCGAAAGGCCCGTCCTGCCCGTGCGACGAGTAGTATGCGCCTTACATGGCTGTCGCCTGGTTCGCCGTGGAGGAGAGTAGTAGTAGCCATGCAGATCAACAGAGGCCCATCGTACAGACAAACAGACGACAGGTGACTAAAAGTAGAGATCCGTCTTGGCAACATGCGCTGTATGTGTAAACAACAAGGCAAGGCAATGTAGGTCTGTAGTATACAACTTATTACATGTGCGACGGCCACCTGTTGATCATCCAGTTTCGCCTGTACCCCGAGCAGCAAACTCTCTTTTATTCCTCCTGTCTCTTCTCGGACCCCTCCTGTGAGCCTCCGTACTCTCGAGTTCTCTCCTATTCGTAAGGACACACACCCCATCCGGGGACCGCGCCTCTTATTAGCTCGCATCTTCCAAGGCTAGAAAAGACATATTTCCCATTGTTTTTCTTTTCCTGCTTCCTCCTCCTCTAGGTTGCCGAAAGTATAGGGAGCGTTTCATAGCTTCCGGCTACGGTAAAAGGGGAAAGGAAAAAAGCGAAAGGCTAACGTAACCGGCAAACCAACCGCTGGTTGGGCGAAAAGAAACGTCTTTCTATTCTTCTTATTAGTGTCAACGCCCTGATCCTCCCCTCGTTTCCAAGCTGTGACCCGACTTTGGACTGATTACCTACCTACATTACTCCGTACCTATCGTACCTGTTATATTTTCCTCTCTCTCTCTCTCTCTCTCCCTCTCCCTTGAAATTGCACGACAAGGCAGTGTGTACCACCTTTTTGCTGTCATCCCACTCGCGACAAAGCAGCGGTATCCCGGCGCCGGTAAATTGACATCATTCTTCTCCACCGGCGCAAGCCCAGGAGAGAGGCTTGAGAGGCGAAGAGACCCCCCAGGGAACGAGAGCGCAAAAGCCCCATTCATTCCTCCAGCTCGACCTAGGTTAGGTAGTAGCCCAGGAGTCTGGCCGAACCTCCGCCAAGCCCAGGGAAATCGACTGACTTGACTGTCTGTCTGCATGTGCACCGCCTTTTGTGAAATACCTGGCCTGGCCTACCACTACTACTGCCACCACACCACACACTACTGTCCGGCATAGCGACTATTATTATTATTATTATTATTATTATTTTTACTACTACTACTGCCGCTGCTGCTGTTATCCCTCCTCCCTCCCACCAACACCAACACCAACACCAATTACCACCACCACCCAGCGCCCGCCCGCCGCCAGTCTCTACACTTCCGACCTTTTGCGCACAACCCCAGTCCTGGTCGCTATATGTAGATCAGACGACATTCCTTAAGCTTTTCTCGTGGCCCAAATCTCATATCCATCGCATAAATCTGCCGAGCCCAGCAATTAACGACACGACCAAGAGCCACTTCTCGCCAAGTCGTGTTTAGTGCTGCGGAAAAAAAAATTTATTACATATATCTCGACTTGTTCACTCGCCGATCAGACCCCTCCGTCCACTCAGTCGCAAACCTTGTCGCAATCCGTCCTGCTTCCAGCGTTCTGATACGGAACAGATCTCGTGTTTCCGAGAGATCATAAAAGAAGAGCGAACAAGAGTGGGAAAGAAGAACGAACAAGCGAGCTATACCGTCACAATGCCCGCCGACAAACCCCATAACCACACGCTGAAGGCCAGCTTCGCGGACCGAGCGAGCAAGGCAACGCATCCTCTGTCCAACTACCTGCTCCGTCTCATGGAACTGAAGCAGTCCAACCTCTGTCTGAGCGCCGATGTGGCCTCTGCGCGAGAGCTGCTCAACCTGGCAGACAAGGTTGGACCTTCCATCGTCGTTCTCAAGACGCACTACGACCTGGTCACCGGCTGGGACTTCCACCCGCAGACCGGCACCGGCGCCAAGCTGGCCGCTCTGGCGCGCAAGCACGGCTTCTTGATCTTCGAGGACCGCAAGTTTGGCGACATTGGAAGCACGGTTCAGCTGCAGTACACGGCAGGAACAGCCCGCATCATTGACTGGGCACATATCGTCAACGTCAACATGGTGCCCGGCAAGGCTGCCGTGAGCGCATTGGCAGAAGCTGCAGCCAAGTGGAGATCGCGGGTCAACTACGAGGTCAAGACCTCGGTCACCGTGGGCACTCCCGTCAACGACGCCTTTGACGAGAACGGAACCTCGGAGGACGAGGACAGACTGGCGCCACTCGAGACGAACAACAGCGGCGGCAACAACAACGGCAACAACCAGCAGGCTACCCACCACAGAGACGCCGACGGGCGGAAAGGAAGCATCGTGTCCATCACCACGGTCACGCAATCGTTTGAACCTGTGGACTCGCCGCGGTTTGCCACCACCACCGAGGAGGGAGACGACCTGGTCTACGCAGGCATCGAAGAGCCGCCCTACGAGCGTGGTCTTCTGATCCTGGCACAGATGTCGAGCAAAGGCAACTTCATGAACGCCGAATACACCCACGCATGCGTAGAGGCAGCGAGGGAACACAAAGAGTTCGTCATGGGATTCGTCTCCCAAGAGAGCCTCAACACTGAGCCGTCGGACAACTTCATCCACATGACTCCCGGCTGCCAGCTGCCCCCGGAAGGCGAGGAGGAGAACGGCGTGGTCGCTGGTGACGGGCTGGGCCAGCAATACAACACGCCATCCAAGTTGGTCCAGCTCTGCGGCACCGATATCATCATTGTAGGAAGAGGAATCATCAAGGCAGCAGACCCGCAAGTCGAGGCCACTCGCTACAGACAACGGGCATGGCAGGCATATCTCGCCCGGATAGGTGCCAAATAAAGACGGGGCCGAACCGAACAGCAAGGGCTTGCTGTTGACGGGGGCGGAGCCTGATCTCCTCGGGTTGCATCTTCCTGGGTCGCCTCTGAGCCCAGGTTTAATGCTTTGCAACTCTTCCAGTTGCCTGATGACCAGCAGAACGGCCAGAGATCTAAGACGAAAATGGTACCACTACCGGAGCACAGCGAGGGATATCCTATTCAAGATGTCGGATATATAACATAGTAGTGTTTATTTGTTTGCAAAGTGATCAAGTTGAACAGCCATGCGACACAAAGTTGTCAATGTGTGGCATGTGACTGGCGTCTCCCCCCAATAACCAGCACGGCAAAGAAGAAATCGTTCCACCTCCATCGCGACGTTTCCCGGCTGAGACGTCGGGGTCTTTTCTTTGACCCCCCCTCTCTCTCCCGGGCCTAGGATTCTGGCCCATGCATGCGCAGTACGACTTGTTCTTTTTTTCCTTTTCGAAATAGTACCAACCATGGAAACGAGGTTGAAATAAAATAAATATAGATGCTACCACCACCAGCAGTATGTATGTATCAATCGGGCCATGTACGAAGCTTAATAACACGCTATCTCCGGCATTAGCAGCGGACCAGGGCCTCCTTGGCGGCAGAAGTGTCCACCCTTGAGCCTCGAGGTGGGGTTTCTACACCCCCGGAAGGTCTTTTGCGCATCCTGTCAGTTCAAGGAGCTCTCCAAAAGCTCTCCTCACTTCTCTGTCGTCTCTCCTCCCCGTCTCCTGCTGACCTCGCTGCCGAAAAGATTTGCGAGCCTCACGATTCGACCCGACGCTGCCCCCCTCGAGTTTCTGCCTCAGCCGATCGAACACGCGACCGTCCGTCTGGAGCAAAGAGGGGAGAAGACGCCGAAGATTCCGCCACTTCCCCGGAAATGGGACCTGCGCAAGCCAACGGCGATCGCGCCGGCGTCGAGGCCAGGATGGAGGAGATCACCCCGCCGAACGACGCCTCCTCGCAGCCGACCAAGCCCCCGCCGCGGAAACGCCGCCGAGTTGTCATCTCATGTCTGGATTGCCACAAGCGCAAGCAGAAATGCGACAGGAAACTGCCCTGCACCAACTGCGTCTCGAGGGGGAAACAATCGTCCTGCCGCTACGAAACCGGCGCGCCCATATCCAAGGACGGCCAGGAACGGAAAAGTTCTCAGCCGGGAGACGACGCATCGCCCCCTCTCCTGGATGGTACCGCCAACAACAATAATGAGAGCCACATTCCCATCAAGGCGGCTGATTTCGGCTACTCGAATAGCAGCGGCAATGGCGCAAGCACCTTGGGCTTCTTGAAGAAGATCGAGGGCGCAGGCTCGGGTGAGCCGCTGAGTAGCGTGGGCGGCGTCGGTGAGCCAGCGCCGGAAGGGGAACACTTTGGGTCGAGGGAGAGGTACAAGAGCCTCGTCCGTCATCTGCCGGCGCGCACGTTCGTCGAGCAACTAGTCGATATATACCTCCAAGAGTTCAACTGGATGTACTATGCCATCCACGAGGCCGAGTTCATGGAGCAGCTGGAAATGTGGTATCAGCTCCCCTTCCACCTCCTCTCCAACGCCGGGCCCCAAGGCATAGACCCGACGCTCAGGTCGTTTCCCGCACTTCTGTTCCAGGTGCTGGCCACCTCACTGCTGGCAGTGTCGGACGAGAACGACGTGAGGTTTGTTAGTTTAAAGTATGCCGGCAACATGACGTTTGAGGATCTGGCGCTGGAATACAGTGAAACAGGTGTGGCGATTCTGAGCTTGCTGGGGAAGCGCCAGATGACGGTTCCAACTGTCCTGGCCGGGTGGGTGCGCGCTGCATTTCTCAAGTACACCGGCCAGGTCACCGAAGCGGTAGGTTCGCCAGCTGTTTTCTTCCCCCTGTCTGCAAATTTTCCATGTATGCTGAACAGGGAGACAGTGGCATCAAGTTGGCACCGCAATCAGAGATGCGCAGGAGATTGGCTTACATCGTGATCAATTCGATCCGCAACCAGGACCAAATGACACCACCGAACAGGCGCTCGATGCCATGTGGAAAGCGCAGAGCAGACGCAAGATCTGGATGGTCTTGGTCATGTGGGATCTTCATACCGGCGCAGTCTTGGGTCGGCCAACAAGCGTGGACATGCGTACCTTCAAGAGAAGCTCTCCTGTCGACGCACCCGTCCCGGCGGACAGGCGGAAAACTCCCATCTTTGCTCGTGGCGAGAATGACCCACCGACGCCTCTGACTAGAGGACTATGGGCTATGGAGTGCATGCGGCCTCTTCGTGACATTCTTGACCTTGAAAAGGAGGGCCCGTTCCCCAAAGACTTTGCCAAGGTCGAAAAGCTGCACCAGGAGCTTCTCGAGTTACAAGAACGAACGCCGCCGGAATTCCGCCTCGAGAACCCGGATACCAGATTCGACCATCTTCCAGAGTGCAAGTGGTTGGCGCTGGCCCGGCCGACGTTGCCGCAGCTGATATCCTTCAATTTCATGGCCTTGCACAGACCCTACATCTTCACACGAGCAAGCAGCCGGCATGAGGCCCTCAAGGCAAGCTTGACTATGCTCGAGGCACAGAGCATTCACTTCAAAGGCTTGGACCCCGAACAGTACAAGACATTTAGCCTCTTTTTCGGTACATTCGATGCCATTGTGATGATGGCCAGCATATACATTCTCTTCCCGAAAGAGCATCCCGAGCTCCTCAACGATGCGCTGCAGCATTTCCAGTGGGGGGTCGAGAGGTTCGAGGCCATGGCGGATCGCAATCGCCTGGCGGCCGCCGCGCTGGGTGTCCTGAATGCTATATATATCCGCCTCAAGAAGGCGATCGGTCATGGGTTCCTGAACAAGCTATGCCCTCGCTCGTTTCATTGCCCGCCAGAACTGTGCAAGACAGAGCAGCAAGATGAAGCCAGCAGTAGCCCGGACAGAAAGCCCTCGATATCCGAGTCTTCCCCTGCTCTCACCCAGTCACACCACCCATCAGTAGCATCCACGGCCGAGTCGTCTGCTGTTCAGACTTCGGATGGCGGCACCAACGGCACTGGGCTCACGCCTGGCGCAGACATCTTCGCCACGCCGGACTGGTCGTTTCCGACAGACTTTGATTTCAGCTCGCTTCCGCCCATGTACCCCATGGGCGACGTGGCCTACAATGACCTTACTGGCATACGAGATGATGGTTTCATCTCCGGGGCCGGCATGGGAGTCTGGCAAGGGGCGACGGGCGCTCCGGCGGGTGCTGACATGGTCGGCAGTATGGCACGTCCAATGAGCGGCGGGCAAGGTGAGGTTGGCTACAACTTTGGGGGAGAATTCGGAAACGACACAATCTGGAACCTCCTGAACCAGTTCCCACCACACTGAGATCATGCCATGACGACAGTATCCGAATCCTGGCGAGAAAACTCGTCAAAGCACGCTTAGAATCAGCAGTCACAGCCAGCATCCTGTATCAACAGGTAGAACGCAATCGGGTCTTTCATGACAGAAGACAGTAGCCGATGGAAACAGAAGGAGAAATTGCGGTTTGTTGCGATGGTGGAAGACTGCGCCTTTCGGCCAGCTTCGCTCGTGTATGATATGTGCGACAAGCGCACACAAGGTCGCTTATCAACGTGCATAGTTGTCGTGATGGATGGTGGGTTGGCAAAGAGAGCGACGTCGGTGAGGTAAGATTTAAGAAGGGAAAAGTTATACATGGGCATTTCGAATGAAACAGGTTTGGTCGATGTGCATAATCTTGGTCAAATAGAGGATGCCGAGTGAAATCTTGTTGGCAGCATATATCCAGAATAGAACGTCCATGTTGTTGCTTGTCTCAATCAAGCACGTCGTAACGAGGCACTTTAACTAGCGATGAATAGAAGTAACGATTACACGAGAGCAGAGGTGCCTTGACAAGGAAACAGCAGAGAGGATGGTATAATACTATTATAGCTGTCGCATCAGGTAGCTTGATGCTCTACTGGTTCAAGAGCTGCAGATACTCATGATCATTTTTCTCCTGCCTGAAGGATGAAACTACTTGTATCTGGTCCTGGTGTATGTAATTATCGTCTGACAAGATAATCGCAAAGCATTTGGGGGCCGAGAGCTGCAGGGCTCTTCCCATTTATTCTTTCCAGCTCGTAGTCTGTTACAAGGGCCTTCTAGTCCTTCTTGTTGGCTTTGATCTTTGTTCCCGGAGGATGCTCGTGGGGATGGAACTTGCAAAATGGATGTGTGCAAACGCCATCCTTGACGCTCGGGCAGTGATGGCCATAAATGCAGTTATCCACATCGCAATCTTGACCGTTTGTGCAGGGATTGAGACGTGCTAGGAACTGGATGGCTCTTATCTCATCCTGATTCGGCGTATAATCGTGCTCAAAGCAGCATGCGTCACCCTTGGAGCAGGGGCCTCGCAAATAATGGTTGTTGCAGAGCTTATCACTTCCGGTCCGCTTCTTGACCAGGTCGAGTACATTTTGATTCAAAGGGATGGGAGGATCCAGGCCTCGGGCGCCCGGATTCCAAGGCGGCGAGACGGGCCGTGTCGTCACTCGTACTGCCGCGCTCTTACTCTGAACCGTCTTTGGTGCCAGGGGCAGAATCAACTGCGGCGGAGGGCTCGCCTTTTGCGTGATCGTAGCATACGTAAAAGGGGTGGCGGAAACCGAAGCCGGTGTGCTAACCATGGACGATAAGTTTGTAGTCGATGTCTTGTCGGCCACTGGTGGCAACTTTTCGGTTTTGAAAATCGTATCAAAACTGGCTACGGATACACCAGTTGCAGCTATCTCCTTGGCAACAGGAGCTCCCTCCAGCACAGTAATGCGCTTGGACTGGATATCGTCCTTGACACCGTTGAGAAATTGGGCATAAACGGCATCCGAAGCACCCAGCACAACCTGTCTGCAGTTGTAGTTCTTGAGATGAAAGCTGGCGGTATCCGCAATCTTGGCAAAAGCACCCGAGTCGGCGTCGGCGATGTCGATAAAATCAAAGGAGGCCTTGGCTTGGGAGAAGCCCGACATGAAGTGCCTGATATCATGGTCGCTTCGTCGCAGGAGCTTGGCCAAGCCCGAGACGTTGGCCACAACCTTGGCAATGATTTCGGTATCATCTGGATTTCGTATTTTTGCGTAGACTGCTTGTCGGAGGGCAAATGCGGCTTTGCTTCCACCTTCGGCGCCTTGCTTGACGAGATAGTCCTGGAACTGGGAAACAGTCAACAAAAAGGCTACAGCGACATATGTGTGGCATATCTCATCTTACAATCAAATCGTTGCCGTCAACGAGAACCAGGACGTATGGATTTATGTGTTTCAAATTGGAGTTGTCTTGTGATAGAAATCGCAACTGATCCTCGAGGTCTTTGATCCGAGCTTGTAGCTCGCGTTGAGTGTTCAACGAGTCTTCGTAATCGTATTGAGTGTGTCGGACCTGGTTTCTGAGCGCGTGGGCGTTATTTTCAACATGCTCGGCATAGATCATCAAGTCCTAAGTAAGAGCGATCAGAACCAGTAAGCGGAATGGACTCGAGGGCCAACAGTGGGCGGAATTTACCTTAATAAAATCCTCTGTTTGCTCTTTGGCGGCGGCATACTCGCGATACCGCGGGACAAAGTCGGTGATGGCCTTCACATCCATGGCTTCTGAATGTCTGGGAAACTGTTTGCACCGATAGGCCGCGGAATAGATGTTCGGGTCTCGATCGATCAGTTGGTGTTTGGGAAGAAAACCGGCGTGGTTGCTTGGTCGGGAATTTATCGCCTCTGCTTCTCCTCTCTCTCTGCTTCTCAATATTTTGTGTTTCTCGAACTCGAGGCAAGCCGTTCGAGACAGCGGGCGCAGCAATGTGGCCTTGGAGGGTTGGATGAGGATGTCGGCGATTGGATAGAATGTCGCGATTGTCTGGTAGCGTAAGTGTCTTGTCCGATGACAAGGCAAGCTCTCGAAGATGGCCACAGCAGCAGCAGCAGTAGTGTGCCCTCTATAGAGGAGGAGAGCGACAGCAGATACGTCGTCGTTCTTGCCGAGTGGAAAGGATTGGAGCAAACCGAGCGAGAGCGTCGCCTTCGGTAGGTACGTAGGCAGCTAGCGGTGTTGGCCGGTCTGTATTTTTTTTCTTTCCTTCTTTCTTGTTCCCCTGCTTTTTTCTTCTCGATATGCAGGCGATCAGTTTGGGCTTGCAGGTCTGTAGCTTTCACACCGACGGGCCTCTACCACAAGCAAAGCAAAGCCCTTTGGGATATTGAAATTCCCGTTCGACTTGCATCCAAAAGTTTGGATCCAACCAAAAAAAATAAAGTGGAGAGCTCCCGGCAAGTTCGTGCAGTAGCGCATCGACGCTCCAGAGAGTCCCCACCGATATTTTTTTGCTTTCTCCACCCCGCCAGGCCAGCCAGGGCATCACTGATCACTCTGCAGTTCTGATGGCTCAATGATATGGCTGCCGGGGGAGACCACCTAAAGTGTGCTGACTTATTTGTACAATGCCTGCTGCGTACCACTACCAATTTGTTACATGTAGTACTTGCGTCCCCCAAGGTATCATCTACGTTAATCATTGTTCCAATCATTCAGACTGCCTGTCATCACCTGCCTTACCAGACGCATCCTGAACACATGCAAGGCGCGCGCTTGCATGCCACAAACTACATGGGGCATCATTATATTGACAATCCAGGTACAGTACCTTATTCATCACGTACCCAGATACCTTAAAACATACCTGCCTTATGTACGAGGTAGGGTTTCACCCCTACTGCATGTATGTAGGTATGTAGCAGCCCTCGAGCCGGGGGCATGATGACATTCAATATTTATGTTCTTGTTTCCTCACGTTGATATTTTTTTTCCTGTTCCCAAGGGTCGTGCAGATATTATGTTTGCCTTGACTATTTTCATCCAAGTTTAATACCTATAATAACGGTGACAGCATACTGGGAAAGAGTGTCCCCACGCATTATACCTAGGTACTATCCGGAGTATGGAGTACAGTATTCATTTGATACTACTCCGTATGCGGAGGTGGATAGCATGAGAAAGTCTTCGTCCACCCATGCCGCTGGCCATTTCAATCAAATAGTCCCGGGTCGATTCTGCAGGTAGGTCGCTTGCAATTTGTTCTACAAAGTATCCACGTCGTTCCAATACTGTCTGCCTGTCGTCTCTGTCTACACCCACCGTGAATGAGGGGAGGGGCCAGAATAACACAGGTCCGGGTCTCAGACATGTATATATCTTGCTTTCCTGGCATTGTACACTGCCAGCGTTGTTAAACCTAGCTACTGACTTTACTACTCATGACTGGTGACAGGTCATTATTGCAACCTGATATAAATCCAGCAGCAAAATGTGATAGGTAGCCACCAGCTGCAGTCTTCGGGGTGCTAGAACCTTGGGGTCAGCCAAGCTGCCATGATAGCTGCCGCATCCATATTGCACTGCATCGGTGCTGTTCTTGCAACCATCAGCCGCCCAACCGAGTAGCATTGGTTCACACCCTGGCCATCAATCCGTTAGCACTGGGCATGATATCGGTGAGAATATCTGTCATTAGAAGAATAATTGCCAAACATCAGCACATTAAAGGACAACCATATGTACATTGTCGTACGGCAGAATGATCGCCGCCGGGTCTACCTTGTGAGAGACGGTCTGTGCCGACACAACTTGGTATACGGCGAGCAGGGTATCTTGATTTTGTATACAGCGCTCAGCTTGTGCTTATTTACAACCCGACTCGGCGAGCAATACTACACCGACCAATGCTAATAACACCTGGCCTGCTTCTCATAGTCCAGTCAGAGATTGAGTATTTGGATATGTATAGATACAAGACTGTGGCAACGAGCAGATGCTTAGGTGGAACAATGTCCGTCGGTCGTGCTCAGAGAGGCGGCACACAGTGTTGCGCAGCGCCGGACGCAAAACCCGACGGCTTCAGGACAGTTTACGGACTTGCTTGGTCCAATCAATTGGAAAATATGCATTCCCCAGATTGCCAACAACTCGTGAACAACACGATCGTTTTTATGGTCAAGGAGGGTGAAAATATACATTGCTGACAGTCACCATTGTATTTCTCACCCCGGCCGGCTATCCATCATCGCAACGACTTTTCTATTACCTAGTGCTAGTAACAATGGGGCGCCCTCACGGTTCGGAATGCCAATGAAGATAGGACAAGAGCGAATAAGACATTCTCATCTCTCAGATAATGACAATGACAACCTGACTTTTTGGTTATAATTACAGTGCATTTCAGCAGAAGAGTCTCTTCTCCCCTCAACTCTTACACGGTCGTACATTATTCATGGGAGAAATGGGGCTCCAGGCTGTAGATGTGGAGTTCGCCAGCTGATTGGTTATCGATAGTTCTCCACGCCGGACCTCACTCTGGATCAACCTTCACGTCATCATCATCATCATCATCATCATCGCCGCCGACCGTCTTTCCCACGCTGGACCGGCACTGAAGTACTGCTTCTGTATATCACCTTGCGTCCTTGCCAGGCTCAGATCAGAGCCCATGATTGTTCCGCACTGTCACATCCTGAAGGGGCTGCCTCACACCGAAGATCGGCCAGATGGAGGACGCTGCAGGCACAAGTGCGAACGGAGACGCTTCCGAGCCGCCAAACTCGACCGCAGCTCTGCCCAGGCTGGTGGAGATCACTGATGCCGGCGACGTGGTCTTGGACTGCGTCTTTGAGAACTCCAAGGCCACGCTGAAAACTGCCAAGAAGCAGCAAGCAGCATCGAGGATTGCTGCGGGCCAGCAGCCATCTTCTTCGGCGCCGGTGCTCAGGGCGAGGGCCCGCGTCGGGTTCAGGGTCGAGTTGGCCGTCCTGAGGCAGAACTCAAAGTACTTCGATCGCATGCTCGGAGACACCCGCTTCAAGGAGGCCAAGACCATCGAGGCGGCGTTCCATGCCCTCTCACTGAGGCAGACTGATCCGGCGTCGGCTCCCGTGAGCGATCTCCCCTGGGTAAGGATCGTAGATGATGACCAGGAAACCCGGCTCGCACACCGAGAGGAGGCCCTGGGTGACATGCTCAGACTCCTGCATGGCAAGGAGGTCGCGAACCCAGCACCAACTTTGGACTTTGCCGCAACTCTGGCCGTGCTGGCCGACCGCTTTGACTGCGCCCCGGCCGTGTCCAAGGCCATCGCGTCTGGCGGGCTCAAGATCAAGTGGCCCGTCACCCAGCGCAAGACGCCCCTGACCGAAGATTCAAAGATGAGCCGCGGTCTCGAGAATGCGCTGCGCCAGAAAGTGCTCGTCTCGTGGCTGCTGAACCAGCCCCAGCGGTTCCAGGCCGCCACACGGGAATTGATCATGAACGGCTCCGTGAAATGGAGTTCCTTTCGCGAGCAGGACGACGGGGGAGACGAGGCCATATGGTGGTACCTGCCAGACGGCATCGAACGTGAGTGCTTCCTCTGCTTCCATTTGGTCTCTTCACACACAAGACGCAGGCTCGATATAACTTTTCTTTTCTTTTACACTCACAGAGGAGCTTCAGTACCGGCGGGAATGCGTTTTGAATACAATCGCCTCGGTGCCGAGGCATTTCGTCAGCCTGTATATCTCCCGCGCGAGACAGTGCAAGCTGGGCTACGATTCCAGCGCGGCCTGCGACTCGTACCAGCTGGGCGAGACCATCAAGTTTCTCAGCACCAAGAATCTCTTCTTTCTGGTCGATTTCTCCCCAAACTCGCTCAACTTGATCTCCGACACGTCGATGCTGCACGTCGACACCATCCTCGCCACTCTGCGCCAATGCACCGCCTACCAGATTGATAAGCATCACACCAATTGCGGCCTCCGGACCCGTATGATGCCGATCTTGGACTTCTTGAAGGCGCTACTGTCTACCAGCTCGGTACCTCTGAGCCGGCTGCCGTGGAGAAATGATCGGCAAAGAATAGCCTGGCTCCCGTCCGAGGCTGAGTGGGAAGACGTGACTCTTCAACAGGACAAGCCCTTCCAATTCACGAGAGGAATGCAGAGCGATCAGAGGCTACGATTCGAGCATGCCATGGGCGCTGAGAAATTTGCAAGAGATGTCTTGACAGCGTCATCCTGGAATTGGAGCGCCGAGGACTAGTTTCACCGGTATTCGACTTGTCTACCGCGGACCCGGGTTATATATACGAAAACCTAAAAAATTGAAGAAAAAGAATACATCGTGTTAGATCAAGGTGGTAATTAGCCAGCTTGAAATACCAGCAGTGCCCCGTGAGAACTTGCCTTCCTGGGATTTATATGGCCTGCTCGCCCGGCACGATCATGCAGAACTGACCATTAATCGTTGACTGACACTGCAGTGAGATACGCACAGGTAAGCATATTATAAATGGTATAAATCCTCCTCTAGCTGTGGCCGCAAAGGCTGTATACAAGGATGAACTAGTATGCCGCTGCACGCCGATCTATTATAAGAACCGTAAGCCGAGAAAATCAGAAAGTGGCCGACCATGACGCTCCGTCCTTTCCTCTAATAACCCCAAATGCTGAATTTTATGAACACAATGTACAAAGCTACGAGATGCTTTTATGCCTCAACGGGCTTGTCATGCCTCGAGTACATCTTGTACTCGAGCGAGCTGCTAAAGTCCAGCTTGCGCTTCTCGACATCAGACCTCGTGGCCGTCAACATGGGCTCGGGCAGACCCATAGACTGCAGGAATGCGACAGCTAGCGAAAAAAGTTAGTACTAAAGTCTTGCGTCTCAAGTTCATCGTAAAAACTGGGCGAACTTACTGTCTGTCCACTCCCGGTTCTGACGCTTGCTGTCCCACTTCAGCTCCTCGCTCATGATGTCGATGATCTTGGGCAGAGCCTCGAGTGCAGCCTGCGCGTTCAGGAAGGACAGTCTTGTCCTCCGGGCCAAAACATCGACGGCAGTCTGGGCGTACTCGTTGTGCACGGCGTAGCGCACCTCTCCATCAACAAAGGGATACAGCTCCGAAATGCGCTCGCCTCTGGCAGGGAAGCGCTGGTCAGTGGCCTTGCACAGGGCAGCGACAGCCCAGGCACGGTCTCCATAGCTCTCAGTCAGGTGCTTGGCGACCTCGGTCTCAATGCCAAAGTGCTGGATGATGTTGATGAACAGAGTCTTGCTGAAGCCGTGGGCACCAATGAGTCGGACGTTGTGGGTCTGGCATTGGCCGTTGAGGATAGCGCCGTCATCAATGGCCTCGGAGCCGCTCACACGGGGAGCATTGACGAAAGGCTTGGTGGGCAGGTTGCACAGCTTGATGGCCTCGTCGACACACTCCTCTGCCATCTGGCGGTAAGTGGTCCACTTGCCACCGGCGCAGGTGATGAGACCGGAGTCGGAAACATCAATCAGGTGGTTTCGTACAAGCGACTCAGTGTTCGCGGCCTTGGGGTCCTTGACCAGAGGTCGGAGACCAGACCATGCGGCCAGCACATCACCGCGGCGAACCGTGATATCGGGGGAGAGATAGTGGCTGACCTCGTTCAAGATCCACTGGATGGACTTCTCATCAGGAAGAGGGTTGGGGGTCACCGATGCGGGCTCGTCCGTCGTGCCGGCAATGGTGTTGCCCTGCCAAGGAAGGAAGAAAATCACACGGCCATCCGAGGTCGAAGGATCGATCAAACCCATCTTGGCTGGGCTGTAGTAACCCGGCAGGATAACATGGACGCCCGAGGCGGGGGCGACAATATCCATGCACTTTTGATCGTCCATCTTTCTAACCGCGTCCGAGAAGGGACCGGTAGCATTGACGATACACTTGGCCTTGATGGTGAAATCCTGAGTTTGCGATCCATTTCTCTCGGGGATGCGGTCCTTGACGGTGGCACCACAGAGCTTTCCATTGGCGCCCTTGAGCAGGCCCGTGACCTCGGCGTGGTTGACGATGTTGGCACCGTACAGAGCAGCGGTCATGGCCAGCGAGACATTCATCCTCGAGTCATTGTGAGCACCATCATAATAGACCAGCGCTCCGACAAGATCTGTCTGCTTCAACATGGGGAATGCATCAATGGCTTTACTCTTGGTCAGGAAATAGGAGCTCTCAATGCCTTCGCTTCCGGCAAGGAAGTCATAGGTCTTGGTACCGGCCCAGTAGTACGGGATCTTCCACCACTTGTCCAGAGGCAACATGATGGGCAGCCAATGGCTCAGATGCGGAGCGGTTTGCAGGAAGTACTTGCGCTCCTTGAGCGCTTCCCTCACGAGCTGGTATTGGTTATAGTCAAGATTCCAGACGGCCTTCTCGAGATATCTGACACCTCCGTGCACAAGCTTGGTGCTTTTACTGCTGGTTCCGCTACTGAAGTCATCGCGCTCGACAACGGCAACCTTGAGACCTCTGGTGACGGCATCCAGGGCGATTCCGGCGCCGGTGGCACCAGCGCCAATGACCAGGAGATCATATTCCTCACCGTCTCCGGCACTCTTCTTCAGCTCGGCAAGCTGTTCCTCACGCGACTTGACTCGGGGGAATTTGGGCAGCGCAAAGGTGCCGTCGGCGCCGAAGATGGGAGGGGGAACCGCGGCGGCCTCGAAGCCGGGGATGTTTCGGGGTCGGTAGGAGTAGTACAGCAAGGCACTACCTCCAACGGTGATGGCGGTGGCGGGCAGAGCCACCCGCCGGGCTGTGCCGGCTAGTCGTTGAAATCTGGACATGGCAGGCAAGGGCAATCAAGCCGGTGCTCGTGTGGGAAAACCGGTGGCAGAGCTCGACCTGAGTGAGAGCTCCGACTCGCAGCGGAAGTAGTTGGGGCACTAGAAACTAGAACCTCAACTTAGGGGGCTAATGGGCAACTTTGGCAAGTCGCTTCTGTCCCTGGCGCACACCCAATTGGTTGTGTCCTTGTTAGAAAACCCGGCTCGGGAGGTGTTGTTAACGAAGACGCCGAGAGAAAAGCCCTCAATCGGCAAGGGTGGTGGTTTTGGGTGCTGAGCAAGCGAGGCAAGCTTTGAACAATGCAGATCCGAGCTGCAGCGATAAATTCAGCAACAGATGTTGGTAGCAGCTGTTGGGGAAACCCGTAACGTCTATGGACGCTTCAACGATAACGCCGGCGCTCAAGGGGCACAGGGCGCAAAGAGGATGGGTAAAATGGTGTACAGGAGTTGAGGAAAGGAAAGAGGGAAGGAGCAGGAGGAAGAGGAGGAGGAAGAGACGATACTAAATTATTTCATTACTATCTAGCTACCCAAGGTACGTAACGTAGGTACAGGTAGGGAGGCAAGCAGCAGAGTCAGACTGGAGGCACAGAAGAAAAAAAAGTAGGTCCGAAATGCATGGCGACCAACCTACCGACCGACTACGCAATGACGCGAGGAGGAAGAGAAGCTCCAGCTGGGGAATGCGGGCAAGGCAGTGCCACAGTGGTAAGGAGGTTCCACTGCCCACACAAGCTGTCGAGTCGTTTCGGGCTCCCGGCTCCCCACGCCTGTCAAGTGGCCTCAGAACAATGGTACCCATAGACGTGTGTGTAGTGGGTTGGAAGTTGAAGGCAACTTTTGCTGAATGCCAGCAAAGTCGAGTGTTTCGTCGGTAGGCCCGTCAGAAAGTTACTGCGAGCGTATCGTCGTTAGGGCTCAGGGCGCGCTCTCTCTACCATCATAACGGTGTGTCGTTTTGGACTACGAAATCTTCCCACAGCTTTTACTTCACAGTGTGCATACACTGCGAGTGCCTCCTTGATTGCTCGCTCGCTCGCTCACACTCTCGCTACCCGGCAGGATTGCCAACGATGCTGCTTGGACTCTGGAGCCCTAGGAGCCCCCGGACAGGAGCAGGCTGTCTGTCTGTCTGTGATCAATTAATTCATGTTGGGTTGAACTGTCTCGAGATTCGAGGCCGCAACCCGGGGAGAGCCCCCACGTTAACCCACGTTAAAACCGGGCCGCGGAGGCAATTAAGACCACCAATTGGAGAAAAATACCGGGGTTGTGGGCTGGTGAGGTTAATCCGCGTCTTGGGAACGACAACGAGCATGTCATTATGGGGACAGGGCGGAGCCAGCAGGAATCGTAGCGGCACACATGACTTGCCTCTGACCTTCTCCGGCCCTGTTGGGCGCTTCCATGGGCTCCGCTGTCCTGCGCCGGGATCGCGTCGCCGAGACCTGGGAAATGGAGGTACTACAGAGTATTGAAGCTTCTTGGACGGGATGGTAGGGATGTGCAAGGTACCAATTTTCGTGTGCTGTTAATTATCATTCTTCTTTTTCCTCCCTTCCCGCCGGACCACACCACACTGCCTCGACTGCCCTGAAAACCTGCCAGGCTGGCTGCCGGTTTTCAACATGCTGCGCTTGCCTTGCCTAGACACCCGGAGCTTTCTAGCATTATATTACACATGCTGCCCCGTAAATACGTAGGTGTTGTATCATGCCGCCGATCTACACACTAACGACCATCTGTGTTGATCACCGTCGTCGTCGTACTGCGACCCCCGAGTTCCCAAAACGTCACCGTCTTGAGTTGTGGCATCGTGATTCTTGCTGTCGTCTGGTTTCACGTTGGAACAATACGCTGGAAGTTGGAACCTCCCCAAACTTGGTGTCCACAACCAACGAAGCTCAAGCTACATACAATTACGCATCCGGCGTTGCTAAGTATGCAGCACCAGTCATGGCCCCTCCCTATCATGGTTTACTGTGTACCCTCATTTCACATGCCAAGAATGCACACAGGAAGTATTCTGTAGCGCCGTGCTAGTCAGTGGGCGTGGATCAAATGTGTTCTTGAAGACATTTTACCTAGAGATTCCAATGTTCCAATTCTCAGCAAAACCATCACAATGAGAAAGTTGAGTAGGTATGGCAGTCGCGGCGGAGACAAGTGTCCTACGCGCATGATCAACGAGGCAGGAGCGAGTTCGAGTACGATTCCATTCCTTTTTCCTCTTTGCCAATCCGGCAAGTGCTTCACCTAGATATTGATCTCGTCAAGATAAAAGTACACCAAAATTGCCCCTATTGCAGACAATAATATACAATAGGCAGGCCGCAAACACCAGACAACGCCACGGGCCATGATAGCGTATCGTCTCTCTAAGTGATATGCACCGTCCGAGCACCAACCCGCCCACCCCTATATCCATGCACCTAACCTAGCAGGAACATCTACAGCCAACGCTCTCGTCTCTGGCCACGCTGCCAGGCCAATCCGCCTTTTTGGGCCATGACTCGAATGGGTAACGGCCCTGGGTAGGTGAACTGTGACTGGCTTGCACGCAGCAATTCGGCCGTCTACCGCCCGTCCATGCAGACGGCAAACAACTCGTCCACGAAAGTGGCCGGTTCTCCGCCTCTCCCGCTTTCCACCACGGCCGTGGCGGACCGAGCCGCCCTCCCGCTGTGTATGTCCTCTCTTGGCTCCGACATGGACATCATCTCAATGTCCGATCTACTTGTCGCCCCTGCTTTCTTGTGGTGGCCAGAAGTCACAATCGTCAAGACGTCGTTTGTGCCCTCTCCCGACGCGTGAACTGGCCTCTCGCCCGAGCTCGTCTGCTGGCGCATCGTGTGCCGGCTGCCCTCGTCACTGGCTTCGTTCGCTTCCCGGACATCTACCTTGATCTCTTGGGATATCATGATGCCTCCGAAGCTGGCGTTCATTGGCTGTGGTGCATCCGGCCGCTGTATCGCTCTCCTGCTCGGCACGGGCTCGCTCGGCATGTCGCTGCTTGGCCCCTCCCAAAGTTTGCTCATCGAGCCCGAGTGGACGGACCCGTTGCTGGTCTTGGCCCCCAGATTCGTAGGGATCGGGTTCCCGTCCGCATCGACAGCACATGCCGGTCTCTTGGACTGCTTCTTCTTCAGGCCGAGAAGGGATGGCAGCCTGTTCCGGGTGGTGTCTTTTGGTGGTGGTGGCGGCGGCAGGGTACTCAGAATCGGGCTGATGTCCCGATGCACCGACTGCGAAAAGGAAGCATGGTGTGAAGAATCTCTATACACCAATTGATGGGTCTTGAAGAAGGTTAGGGGCACAAACTCGCACTTCGGGCTCTGTAGGTTGACGTGGATCGGAATCACCACGCTCAAGGTGACCAACGTGCATGTCGATCCAGATGCCGAACCTGATGCTGGCCGGCAAGGCACTTTCACCAGCCTGGACGTAAGCACGGCTTCGTCGAATATCGCCTCGTCCACCCAAGCTCGTAGAGCCGTGATCGTGTCGTATAGCTGCGAGGCGAAGAGCATCTGTCGTGGTGATAGCTGCCTCATAGCATCCAGCCTTTGGCAAAGCAGTGGCACGCTCAACCGATCCACCTGACGGATGAAATCCACCTGCCACGATTCGAGGTGCTCCAACGGCAAGGACATGGACGGCAGCAGGTTGCGAGCTCCTCGCTGCACCAGCACATCGAATCCGTGGCCCCCTACACGTGCTCTGAGACCGAACAAGCTCAGATGTACACCGGCTTCCATCATTGTGCTCTCCTCGGCATATGTTGCCATATTCCTGAGCTTCTCACTCAGAGTCCGAGTCTTGATCTGCATACTACTTCCGATGATGCCAGAGACTTGGTTGATCTCTGCGAATCTAAAGTTGGCAGCCTGTAGATCTTCAACGGCTCTTGTATTATCGAGCCGCCGAACCAAGAACATGAGAGACCCGCGACCATATTCTTGCTGTCGTGCTCTCCAACCCTCGCCCTTCTCGACAAGGACGTCCGCATCTGGCGAAATGCCGCGCCCAATGCTGCCGATCTGGGCATCACTTTCAGCCGGACACAGCTGCCTTCTCGGCACGCCTGCTCCAGTCGGCAGGATCTCATCCCAAAGTATTCCGACGTCGCTGATGTCTTCTTTCATCTTATCTGCTAGATTCGACGCGGCCAGGCAGAAAAGCTCTCGAAACATGATATCGTAATTTGCGACAAGCTGACCGTTGTCGTCAATGAGCCGGACCTTGCCATCACGGTGCCCCTTGCGCAGATTAGCAACATGATTACCCATGCTCTTGATCACGTCACTCATTCCGCTCCAGTTCCGAGAGGCCCGGAACATCCAGTGGAAGAGGGGATGAGCAATGCTAAAGTGGTCGCTGGGCGTCTTCTCGAGGTATGTCTCGGTGATGCTCTCGCTGGGCAGTAGTCCGTCGGGTGTTACGAGGATACGACCGGTTGAATCGAAAACGGCGGCAGCCAGCAATACTTGCTGAGCCTTGCTGGCAGAATTCCTCATGACATGGGTCGTGTATATCGCGGTAATGGCCATGATGATGGCAGCACCTACAGACAAACATATGACCACGATGACCGTGATATTTCTCGACAGCTGGTTGTCTCCAGAGTTTAGGCGGATGAGACGATACTGTGTGCCCGTAGAAGCACACCAGTGCATCCCAGAGACGGCCCCGGCCAGGACGATGGCGCACATGCCGCGCTTCCACCGTGAAGTCGTCCATGCTTGCCGGAAGGCGAAGAACAAGGCCAGGGATACGATGCTGGCTGCCACGGCGATCAGAGCCGCACCAACCACGTTGACGGTGCTGTAAAGGCAGGTGTAGTTGTTGATGGACGCATTGCCGACATAGTGCATACCACAGATGGCACCTCCGGCAAGGGCGCCGCCGACGACAATCCGCCACCAGGATACTTTGTCAGTTCCGACGGCGAGAAATGCCATGAGAAGCACGAGAATCGGCAGGAAGAAGGAGAGGGCGGTAAAGCCACTCGAGTACACGATTTGTAGCGCCGGCTCGCCCTCTCCGAGATCGATGGCCCGGTTGCCGATGAAGTGCTTTGGCTCCAGGTCAGTCCTCCCTTTTGCTTCAGCGACTCCTCCGCGATTTCTTGGCGAGGGGGAGGTTCATGGGGCACGACTTACCATGCACCAAATGGCGATGCCTCCCATGGTGATGGAGGCGCTCAACAAGACCAAGTGGTTGACCAGCCCATTGCGAGACGTCCTGCGGTTGATCAACTCGAGCGTCGATGCGGCACCTATGAACGAAACCACATAACTCAGTGCTACGAAGCCGGCGTTGAAAGAGCGTGGCACTATTTGTCCCTCGTATTGGGCAAGCAGCTGTTCTGGCGTCGACATTTTCGAAATGATGATGATAGTCGACACGCCGTGACCGAGCTCGAAGTGTTCAGTCTGGCGTTCCCGGATCAGTATACCATCATCTATCTCAGGGCAGGATGCCGGTCGCTGAACAAGCTGGGAGTATTAAAGGGCGCGCGATGAAAGCGACGTCGACGAAACAGTCCGGCTGAGCGTTTAGGTGTCAGAGCACTTCATTTGAGAGCAGCGCGCATTCGACCGTCTTGGCACAAGGACAATGAGGGCGTTCCTCTCGGACGGATTAGGCTTGATGGGGTGTTTGTTTTAGTGCCACGAGGCGGAGAGGCACTTCCAGCCGCGCACGCCCCTTGATTCTCTGGAATAGATCCCTAGATGGGGAATGATATGTCTGGGTGCCGAGGTGTCGTTTGGATGTTCTCGCCATGAATGTTTCCACTCGTGGACTCGGACCGCGTACTATACTAACCTAGCGATCAATGCTCGGGGATCTGCACTAGGTAGGTCAAGTCTCTGTATAGGCAACCCGCGTGGTTGAAGAAACAGGCGTTGCAGAATGAAGAAGACGACGAACTCCCGACTGCGATTGCAAAACGGTAGGGGCAAAAAATAATAAGAAAAATGAGAACAACATAACAAGTCAGAATCACAGCGGCAGCAGTTCCCCGAGGCGGTGGGGGTAGTTCTGGGTGGGCATCTAGTGTGTTCAACTTGAGAATGAAAAAGCAAAGTAAGTTGAGGTCCAGCATATACTGTTGTACTCATTCCACTTCACCATATGGGTGCTCTTGGGTGCCCGTCGTCCGACTGTACACAGGCCTCCCGACAATAATACGAAAATCTTCCCCCGGATTGCCGGTTTTGCGTCGTCTGTGCTAGGTACTAGTAGTAGCATCAGCATGGTGAGTACCTCAACGCTAGTTCTGGGCCGTGTCTGTCTCTGTTGCTCCACAGGAATGATGGGAACTCCAACGCCATTGATGTCGATAATCGTTTCGGACGCGACACCATGTATCGGCTTTCGGACTGGAGACATATGCTACAAGCACAGGCGAAGGTAGATTGATCACCACGTTCTCGCTCCCCCGGTGTGCCTTTCGACATTTGACAATATATGCGACGATCTGAGCTGGGATGGTTTGTGCCAGATCTGCCCGCCGCCTCCTGCCTCTCAGGCCACCAAAAAGAAAGTATGTAAGCCAATTGCAAGTACATTAAGCGAGGGCACGACATAAACGATATGGCTGGGTTGGCCTGCGTGGCGCACCATCTGCTCAGCCGTGTCTCGCTTTTTCATGTTAACACGACCTTTCTTTTCCGGAATTTGACTCAGGAATGGCGTCCCCTACAGCCCCTTGACCAGAGGTACAAGAATCAAAATCAAACCGTTCTTTGGTTCCTGTAGGTCCGGCTGTCATTTGAGGAAGAAAAATCAATTATAATACCAGCTGAGTTGAGCTGCCAGGGGCTTTTTGAGTGCAGATGTCATATTTGAGATCCTAGGCTAGTACTACCGATACACGAACTGGATTGGTCTGCCACGGCAAATATGATCGAGATACTACTATGCATCACTTGCATGAGCGGGCGCCAGAAGAACCGCCCGTGCCCATTTACCCAAGACATTCTGTTTTCGTTCATCATTTGACCTGACCATCTCTGCATACATCCCATCCGAAGAGGTTGCTGCGGTCAGTATTAAGCAAGCCGTCGTCGTCCGTCGTCTGGGACGAGAAGCTGGTTATACTTCTAATACTATTCGCGGCCACACTGCTCACGGACCAGACCGATATTGTTACAGATCCCCGGTGCGATTAAACATACCAACCTGATGGCTCCGTTTTCAAGAAACTTGCACCTCCTTCCTGCCAGCAGTTGACCTATAAGATTGAAAATAGACCATAGCCTAGCGGACATCCATCTATCTCGCCCTCGCTTGGGCCCTCGGCTTCTGCATCAGGGACCCTCATTTGCTGTCAACGCATGGCCGCATCGGGAATAACAACGTGGCCCCAAGGTCAATCCCCGAGCGAACTTCCGCCCTTTGGAGGACCACGGCCACGCGCCGGTTCGCTCTTAGGCTCGGGATGGTTACCGACCTAGTTAGTCCTCCCGCCGCACGACCAACCTGGATCCGAGGCTAGTATAAGATCGCTGCGATGTTCAGCCATACAACTCACTGCATCGTGTTCTTGGGCGCAGGAGAGAGAGCAAATGTACCGCACAGGGGAGCGAACAGTGCTCCTCTAGCCGGCCGGTCGGCCGGTCGACAAGCCGCCGCGTATGGGGAAGACAAGAAGAAGGGAAGAAAAAACGGCGGGGGGATATATTGACAGCCATCGAGACATGTGGCCTAGTGCAGGTAAGCTTAAATGCCTGGCGCCGTCGAGTTCTCGTTAGGCTCGGAAACTGGTTCAGCTTTGGTCTGTCAGAGGTACGATTCCGTATGAAGAAGTAGGTCGAATGAAGCTTTGCAGCGCGAGGGAAGGAAGATGAATGCTATCGGCCGGGGTCATGCGTACATGTGTCGCCGGGCCTGGTAGACTGTTCACTCCTCAGGGGCGGCGCGTAGGGGAACGAGCGTGGGATTTATTCCTCCCCCCAACGAGCAGCGAAGATTGACGGACGACCAACGCATGCCTTGCCGTGCCTTTAATATAGTGGTTCACGAGGTGCGGGACAGGTATCGCGCATCTGATTGGCACCACGGGTGCAAAGTGGTGGCGTTCCACTCTCTCCTGAGGCCAGAATAGAGTTTGTCAGAACTCGCGTCAGTTGGGGACATGTGGGAAAGCTAGAGAAAGTCGTCGTGCCTCAAGAGGTATCCTGGGCATCTATATCGTACTGCAAGAAACTCTAGTCTTTTCTTTGCTTTTTCAACGACTTTCTTTTTCTTCTTGTTCGTATCACCACTTGTTTTCACATGCACAAACGCGCTTCCGCAACCAATAGAAGCTTACCAAAGAGCAGGAGTTGGGAGGAAAAAGCATTATACCAATATACTCATCTTTGCTTTACTACGATTCGTCTTATGCAATTTCTCTTTTCTACGCATGTTCTTTGGAAAGATGGCAGACTCCTCTCTGTTAGATCGTCGTATGTACAAGAAATCATCTCCATGCCTTCATCTTACAATCACAGTGACCCACGTCCTCACGGCAGCACATCGATCAGAGGTGAGATGAAAATGACACGCCCTGATCATCTTGTCGCCATAGTCATTTATATCTAGTCCTCACAAGAAGGAACGCATATTCGCGGTAAGAGCCATGGCACAGTTCAGCGTGCCCGCAAGCTTAAGACTTGTCTTTATAGTCATAATAATGGAATCGATAATTATTGCTTCGTCAAGCAAACAGATCTAATGCTGGCCCACTACGCGTCCCGTCTCTTTTGCATGTTTCGATATCCCGCGACTCGCCTCGACTCAGTTCAGGGGAGAGGCCAAGTACCAGCCCAGGGGTTCATACCACCACAGCAAAACGCCAGTCGTAAGGCCTTTTTGAGTGAACAGCATCGACACCGATCAATATGGCCATCGTCTCGGGAACTCGTAGAGGCCCTGCATTTCTTTCTATGGCACAGCTCGCATCGTCTGCGGGCCGTCACCTGTGATGAATCACGGCCGGCAGCCATCGAGCAGTGGAAATCGCCGTGGCGTGGGCTTCTTTCCACACGTGATGGCGGGGGACTTTGGAGGTGGCAAGGGCAAGTTTGGTCCCTGTAGAGATGTCGAGACCGCCGGACAAGACGAAGCCATGTGTAGGCGGCATCGTTCCGATCTGTTTGTTTATCATGTGCTTCGATCATGCTGAACAGGTCCTTGGGCGTTGGGCGACGAGTGTGCGGCGAGTACGGTGGTGAAAACGGATACTTGTGCGTATTGTCGTCATATATGTTATCTGCAACACTGCTGGCAGACGTGGAAGAGACGACGGGCCCTAGCTTGGTTCCCGAATCGTTTTGAGCTGTCACAAGCGCCTGTGGCCGAACGTGGTCGATGTCATTTAGACTAAACGACTGTCGACGCCGCAGACCTTGTGGGATGATGGGTCCTCTGGCCCCGGATCGACCAGAGAAACGGACCGGACAGTGCCTCGAGGAAGAGAGATCAGATATCGAATAGCTGGCCGTCCTCAGCGTTGATATGCTGCGTCTCTCGGCGATAGGATGAAGCTCTGTCCCGTGGCCGTACAGGAAAGGGGTAGCCCCGAGACGAGAGAGCGGAGACTCGGACCGCAAGTCGACTTCCTTGATCCGCCTCGGAGTCGTTGCTGGTGTCACTATGGTGATAGGACGTGGTGATACTCTGGTTATGCTGGTTATGCTGGCATCGGATACACATTCAGCATCATACAAAGAGCTGCAGCGTCCCGAGTCGCGGGACTTATTTGAACGCTTTGAATTCGTGCCGACTGACGGCTGTGGATCAAACGTATTGCTTCTCTCGGCAAGGGGTAAACGTGTGTTGGCCAAGTGTATGCCATCACTTGCACGGCTGCTTAGCTCGGACATGGTGCTTCCGTTTTTGCAAGAAAAAAACTAGAGTAAATGGGACAGGATAGAGTCTCTGGAAAATACAGTGAAGACTATCATTGCTTAATTACTGCTTAGGTCTGGGGCTATTCTGCAGGATGTATGTAGAGCGGCGAAGACGGTCAGCCAGCCCTCCTCGATGAAGTGTTCCGGTCGAGCTCCACCTAGCCTCTTGCCCGATGACCCTGCCCAACGGGGCAGGACAGACCTTGAAGACCGCGTATGTCGTAAGCATCGGTCGTGACTGCTTGCCAGAGTCTGCATAATGTATGGCCGCCCTCAGTCCGGAAGGCGCAGCTCACAGACCACGGAGCCTTGATGATTCTACAAAAGCCGGCCACCGTAGTCTTGGGCGGGCATATTCGATGGGCCACTCTGCTGGGTCTCTCCCCAAACAAGATGGGATCTGGCGGTGCAGTATCAATGGATGCTTCTCTTCTCGGCTGTGTAATGATCATGATGATATATTCTCCATGCTGCAAGCGTACATCGAGACTTCAGGATTCCGTGCTCACTTGTACCCCTTCCGAGGCCAGTGCTCTTTGATAGTCTGAAATGGCCTGAGAGAGCGAGTGCATGACCGGCTGCATCAGCTTTTCCACCGCGTCACGTCCTCCCTTAACGGACTTCGAGTTGAACTTAATCTTCTTCTTGGTCCGCTCCCACACTCTGACAATCTCCTCTTTCCTCTTGGCTATGATGTCCTCGCGCGCTTTTTCTGCTTCGGCAGCCACAACTTCGATGCGTTCTTTGCACCGCTTGAGCGACTCGACTAGGTATCCCACCTCGACAGCCCTGTCCGGATCTCCGGAGAGGAAGGCCGACCAGAACTGGTTGACGAACTCCATGGTGGTGGCGTGGGTCAAATTGCACCGGGCCGCTATCTCGGCCGGCAAACCCATGGGCGTCGCATCGTCCGAGGACGAGCCGAACAGCTGCGCCTTACGCTGCTTCATACTGTCAAGAATCTGCCTGTGGGCGCCGGTTCTCGATGAACGCGATCCGACGTGCACACGCTTCGCCGACTCTTCCTCGCTGTCACTGTCGTCATTGATGCCAATAGCTGCGTGAAGGTCGACACCGGTGGCATCGCCACTGTAAAGCTGGGAAACGTCCCTTTTGACGCCCCTGAGGGCTTTGGCCGGGTCCTGCTTGCCATATGTGTCGCCGGAGCCAGAGCTGGCATCCCGTTGTGCCGAGAAGAATCGGCTTTGCTCTCGGATGTTGAGAATAACGCGCTGCTCCTCTGCATCGCCTTGCAGGTCTCGAAGTGCGAGCTGGCCGTACACGTCGTCCTGTTCTGGCCGGGCCGGGTCCATCAGCTCCGCATCGGCAGGTGTGACATTGACGAGCAGTTTGCCGCTGATGCTGTTGAGGGTCTGGACAATGGGCACATCCTTCCAGCCCTTTTGCCGCATTTCCACGTCCTTTTTGTTGCCGCCCTTGAAGCCGCCCTGGTTTTCCTCATTGCCTTCCACATCGATGATGTGCGGTACGTGCTGCGTCAGGAGCTTACTTGAAAAGGCTGTGATGTTTTCAAATTCGTTGTATTTGTCAAACACCTTGTCGGAACGCATGTGCTCATCACTGGCGGTCAGCCGCTCACCTCTCAGCTTCTTCACGAGCTTGCTCAGAAAGAAACGTTCCCAGAATTCATTCTCAGTGAGCGGCGGCACATTCTCATTGTAGATTCGCTTCACCAGCGGATGCTGGTTGAGAATCAGCTGTACCTGTTCGACAGTGATGCTGAGCTTTTGCCGATCGGGCTGATTCGGATCCGCGCTCGTCTCGGAGATGGGCTTGGCGACAGAGAGAATATTATATGGACCCTTCTTCTGACCAGTCTCGATAGCATGGGCGCGCAGGAGATTCAGCCTCGTCGACCAGAACTGGGCATTGAAGGTGGCATCAGACATGGTCTCTGGCTTTGTCGTGCGCGCTTCCATGTACATCTCGTGAAGGGAGTGGTCGGCTTTCATGAGGGACTGCTGCAGGGCAATGTCACTCTTGAGCTGCCCATCGTCGAAGACGCGCGCGCCTGCCGGCTTGGCGTTCACCGCGCTCGCAAAGGCCATGGAGCCGGAGCCACTACCGGCAGGAGTGGAGGCAGCGCCGGGCCCGGCGGCCGCCGAAGCACTTGGCCTAGGGACACTCGGATCATTGCTCCTCAGCTCGGCAAGAAGTCGCGAAAGCAGCTCTTTGATGGTGTTTGCCTCACCTCTGGGATCATCACCGGAGTTGAAGTTAAACAAGTACGGTGTGGGCTCTTCTGCACCCGGTGACTTCTCGAATATCTTGAGCATCACCTTTGGCGAGGAGTCTGGGGTCTGTTGAAGATCTAACGGAGTTGATCAGCAAGAAAGGAGTAACCGAGTAGATGGCCTGCGACCGTCGTGCAAGGTAGGCAGCGGCAGCGTCAATGACAACAATAACATACTCGTGATATTCGCAATCGCCAGTGACACGACTGGCGGCCCTCCTGGGGCAGCGGCTGGGGTCCAAGTGACGAGCTTCTGGTCATCTGTTACGGTGATTGTGCCATCTTTCTTCTTATACACGGCCGTGCCTCTAGGCTGTGCCATGGTGACAGACCAAGGAGTCTCTCGGTCACCGAGAATTGATGGTGCGTGCGAATCGCAATGCCTACGGGGGGAACACGGCGGAGAGATGGGCTTTGTGTTTGGGAATTCCCCAAAAGGCTGAATCCGAACAAGGCCGAGCTACGGCGCTGGCAGCAAACGAACGATGTCGTCTTGCAGTGAGGTCACTACCTCGTAGGTGCTCGACCTACCTGCCTGCCTGCCTGCCACCAGCTCAAGATCGCGTGCCTGCTTGCCTGCTTGCTTGATGCCTTTTGAGCATATGTCGCCGGCTCGAATGGCTATACTCCCGAGTATCATGTGTTATGCTCTTCTTGCCGGAATGATGCAGGATTGTGAATGTTGAGGTTATGTTGGTGCAATAAGGTCTCCAGATGAGATGGACGTTCCAGTTGTGAATTACGCTGTTGTAGGACTGGCGCCACAAATAGGCACCGCCCTGGCATTCCAACAGGGGATTGTCTGGGTGGGACAATTGTGTGGCGTGGACCCATCCCGCTGTGGCTGCCACCTCAGTGGGCAAGTTCCAGTAAGGTACCTAAGGTAGGTAGGTCTCTCCTGCAGGTAAGCCCGTACCTACCTCGAGCAAATACATCGTACCTACTGTTACAAACAAGACAATGCTAAAATAGACGTACCTACTCCCTACTTGCTACATGTATGTATGTTGAACTTCATCAACAAGGGGTGTATCAACTCGAATTCTGTACACTACGTCGCTCTCGGCTTTGATATAATGACGACGGCGATCCGGCGCAAGGCGCGAGGCCCACTTCAGCTTTGGTGTGAAAGCCCTACATCTAGTGTACATGTATCAATCGGCCCCAATCGCGATTTAATACTGTCGACCCGAACAAGGACTTGACGGGCAGCACGGCAGTTGTGTTTCGTGATGGATTCAAGCTGGGACCCTGTTGTTCATATTATTCGAAAAAGGGTGAATTAGTTCTCAGCTTGGAGGTAACCCTGCCCTGCGCTCCAGTACATGGTTCAGCTGGTAATTTGGTAGCAGTCTACATTAACTTGAGAGCAACAAAAAAAGGATGACTGCCTTTATTAGGGGCAGTCTGAAGCTCTTGGAGCTCTAAAAATCGTCGATGGAGTGCTTACCGTAGCTAGCTGGTGACCGCCAGCTGCTGTCGCTGTCTTATTTATTATGCTGCAGCAGATGTTTGCATGCACCAAGAACGTCATGGAAAAGCGTTATGCACGGATAGAGCCGAAAGACGAGAAAATGCCTCGCAGCTGAGGCACCTCGTGGGTTTTGCTGACTCACATTTTCCTCCCGTCCCGTCAGAGGTCAGCACGGTACTCTGTCGGCCACTCAGTCCATGGATTTATTGGCGATGATCCAATCGAGCAGCCGCTGTAATAATGACTGCTGATCAATGCGTATTCATACAATGCACATTGGAACAGATTTCTGAGGCACAGGGAGCGATCCACCGATTGCCGAGCGACCCCAGACTTGCAACTTCGAAACTGCCACATCTAGTATCCGCTTGAGCCTTTTTCATCCGAGGCCACTCAATCGCGACCCAGCCGCTGGAGTCTCGGGCCTACCCGCGAATCACAAAACGGCCACTCGTAAGCTGGCCTCCTGTAACAAATAACATCGTGTCAATCACGTCTTCAATGTATGGATGCTTGGGAAGGGAACAGCAGCTACCTATACTACTATACTGGACGTCTTGGTCCCAATCTCATCTGTAGAAGTAGTATAGTATTTTCATCATGGCTGGCCCGAGTCTGCGGATCTGCCTTGAGAGCTCCGAGAGTTTGATGGTCTCTCATCATTAGCCTGCTCCCGTGTCTCCGGGACGAATGCTACATACGTGCTGCACTGTACTGTGTATACCTCGTACATTATGGAGGAATGCATCATACCTGCGAAGTACTGTCATGCAAATACTACTGCTACCACTATATTTCTTTGACCTTGTATGTGCTATGACATTCTGGATAGGGCTACGTGTCAAGTGGCTCAGTCCTTACTGGCAGGCTCTTCGGCGCGCCGGAAAGAAGCCAATGATGAATTGTTTGGCACAGTACTTTCCATTGTGTGTGTGTCTCTTAACCGACCAGTGTAGAAAGTAAACTGGACAGGCAGTTTTATTTGTTTGTTTTCCCTTTCTTAGCTCATGACAGCCGCTACGAACAGTTGGTCGCCAGCCAGTCAGTCATCAGTCAGTCAGTGATCCGGCTACTATTTGTCCCCATCAGCCCTTTTCTCGGCTAAGCAAAAGCCAAAGATCGGGCAGAACAGGGAATCCGCCGACAGGGGTCGGCAGTGCCTGTTCTGCCTCTGTTCCCAGGAGGCCCGGCGCTCGACCAACTAGCATTGAGCATCAAAGCTGCTACTGGCACGCTTGGCTGCGAATGGAGCACTGCACTAGAATTTCTCCATGCGTGTTTCCCCCGTGACGACCTCCCATTTTGGCCTCGTTTTTTTCTCTCTCTCCTACTCCTGCCCTCCTTCCCTCCCTCTTCCTCCCTCTTACCCTATTCTTATACGTCACCACAGTCACGAAAAAAAAAAAAAAAAGGACGACGACCACCACGACTTACTCCGCCGCTCCTTTTGAAGTTCTTCGATTCCTTCTCAGTTGTAGGAGGGTTGAAGAAGATCTCGGTGGGGAGCTCCTCTTGAAACAGGTCTGGTTTTGGTCTGGCCTGGCCTGGTCTGGTCTACATACTACCTACCTTGCCTACTGCTGCTGCTGCTACCCAGGAGTCTAGCTGTCGTCTAATATTCCTGTGCCGACTGAACTGGTCGCCTCCGCATCCCTAATAATACAAACAACACATCACCACCCACAGCTGTCACAAGCATCAGCCTGGCGCCATGCTGAGCAGCTCTCTACGCAGATGCAGCGGCTCGCTGCTGCGCGCCTCCAACCAAGCTTCTACCCGATGCGCCGCCCGTAGCTCGAGATGCTTCTCCTCCGCCTCGGCCGCCCGAAGGCCTCTCGCCGTCTCGGCCACGCAGAAGAGATTTGCCTCGGCCCAGGCCCAGTCTCCCGACCCCAACGACAACTTCCTGTCCGGAAGCACCGCCAACTACATTGACGAGATGTACATGCAGTGGAAAGAAGACCCCCAGAGCGTTCACGTGTCATGGCAGGTCTACTTCAAGAACATGGAGAGCGGCGATATGCCTATTGCCCAGGCCTTCACCCCGCCGCCGAACCTGGTCCCTAGTGCTACCGGAGGTGTCGTCTCGAGTCAACTGGGAGGCGTCGCCGCCGGTCAGGGCTCCGACATCACCAACCATCTCAAGGTCCAGCTTCTCGTGCGCGCCTACCAGGCCCGTGGCCACCACACGGCCCGCATCGACCCTCTCAACATCCGTGGCGAGGGCAAGGGCTTCAACGACATCAAGCCCAAGGAGCTGAGCCTCGAGCACTACAAGTTCACCGAAAAGGATCTCGACACTGAGTTCGAGCTTGGCCCCGGCATTCTTCCCCGCTTCAGGCGCGAGGGCCGCGAGAAGATGACCCTGCGCGAGATCGTGGCCGCCTGCGAAAAGATCTACTGCGGCTCCTACGGTGTCGAGTTCATCCACATCCCCGACCGCGCAAAGTGCGACTGGCTCCGAGAGCGCGTCGAGGTCGCCCAACCCTTCAAGTACTCGATCGACGAGAAGCGCCGCATCCTCGACCGTCTCATCTGGAGCTCCAGCTTCGAGTCCTTCCTTGCCACAAAATACCCCAACGACAAGCGTTTCGGTCTCGAAGGTTGCGAGACCCTCGTGCCCGGCATGAAGGCCCTCATCGACCGCAGCGTCGACTATGGTGTGAAGGACATCGTCATCGGTATGCCCCACCGTGGTCGCCTGAACGTCCTCAGCAACGTCGTCCGCAAGCCCAACGAGTCCATCTTCAGTGAGTTCGCCGGTACTGCCGGTGCCGAGGATGAGGGTTCGGGTGATGTCAAGTACCACCTGGGTATGAACTTCGAGAGACCTACTCCTTCGGGAAAGCGCGTCCAGCTTTCGCTCGTCGCCAACCCGTCGCACTTGGAGGCCGAGGACCCCGTCGTGCTCGGCAAGACCAGGGCCATCCAGCACTACAACAATGACGAGAAGACCCACAGGACTGCCATGAGCGTTCTCCTGCACGGTGACGCCGCCTTTGCTGCCCAGGGTATCGTCTACGAATGTCTGGGCTTCCACTCCCTGCCCGCCTTCTCGACCGGTGGTACGATTCATCTGGTCGTCAACAACCAGATTGGTTTCACCACCGATCCTCGTTTCGCCCGCTCCACCGCCTACTGTACCGACATCGCCAAGGCCATCGACGCTCCCGTGTTCCACGTCAACGCCGATGACGTCGAGGCCGTCAACTTTGTCTGCCAGCTTGCTGCCGATTGGCGTGCCGAGTTCCAGTCTGATGTGGTCATCGACATGGTCTGCTACCGAAAGCACGGACACAATGAGACCGATCAGCCATCCTTCACCCAACCCCTCATGTACAAGAGGATCAGCGAGAAGGAACCTCAGATCAAGATCTATGCCGACAAGCTGCTCGAGGATGGCACCTTCACCAAGGAGGACGTCGAGGAGCACAAGCAATGGGTCTGGGGCATGTTGGAGGAAAGCTTCTCAAAGTCCAAAGACTACCAACCCTCCTCCAAGGAGTGGACCACATCGGCCTGGAACGGCTTCAAGTCCCCCAAGGAGCTTGCTACCGAGGTCCTGCCTCACAACTCTACCGCCGTGGACCAGAAGACTCTGGAGCACATTGGCGAGGTTATTGGAACTGCCCCCGAGGGCTTCCAAGTGCACCGCAACTTGAAGCGTATCCTCCAGAACCGCACCAAGTCGGTCGTCGAGGGTAAGAACATCGACTGGTCAACTGCCGAAGCTCTCGCTTTTGGTTCCCTGGTGACCGAGGGCCACCACGTCCGTATCTCCGGCCAGGACGTCGAGCGTGGTACCTTCTCCCAGCGCCACGCCGTCTTCCACGACCAGGAGACCGAGGACTCTTACACCCCCCTGCAGCACGTCAGCAAGGACCAGGGCAAACTGGTCATCTCCAACTCGTCTCTGAGTGAGTTCGGTGCCCTCGGTTTCGAATACGGTTACTCCCTGTCGTCGCCCAATGCACTCGTCATGTGGGAAGCCCAGTTTGGTGACTTTGCCAACAACGCTCAATGTATCATTGATCAGTTCATTGCCTCGGGCGAGGTCAAGTGGATGCAGAGAACCGGCCTGGTCATGTCGCTTCCTCACGGCTACGACGGCCAGGGTCCCGAGCACTCGTCCGGACGTCTCGAGCGATACCTGCAACTGTCCAACGAGGACCCCCGTATTTTCCCGTCCGAGGAGAAGCTCCACCGCCAGCACCAGGACTGCAACATGCAGATTGCATACATGACTACACCTGCCAACCTGTTCCACATCCTGCGCCGCCAGATGCACAGACAGTTCAGAAAGCGTAAGTTAATCCTCTTCCATGCCACGAATACAATGGGACAAGCATGAAGCTGACATTTTTCGTTTTTAGCTCTCATCATCTTCTTCTCCAAGTCTCTCCTGCGACACCCGCTCGCTCGATCCGGTATTGAGGAGTTCACCGGTCCTGACGCCCAGTTCCAGTGGATCATCCCTGACCCTGAGCACCAGACGGGCGCTATCAAGAAGCCTGAGGAGATTGAGCGCGTCATTCTGTGCTCTGGTCAGGTCTGGGCCACTCTTTCCAAGTACCGTGCCGACAACAAGATCGACAACGTGGCCTTTACTCGCATTGAGCAGCTGAACCCCTTCCCCTGGCAACAACTGAAGGACAACCTGGACATGTACCCGAACGCCAAGACCGTTGTCTGGTGTCAAGAGGAGCCCCTGAACGCTGGTGCCTGGAGCTTCGTCCAGCCTCGTATCGAGACGCTCCTCAACCACACGCAACACCACGACCGCAAGCACGTCATGTATGCTGGTCGTAACCCGTCGGCCTCTGTGGCCACTGGTACGAAGGCTGCCCACAAGAAGGAAGAGGAGGATCTGCTGGAGATGGCCTTCTCCGTGACACAAGATAAGCTCAAGGGCGAGTAAATTGGTAGGGGATATGGACAAGCACATTAAACGAAAGGACTATCATAAGGCATCCAGTGGGGTATATGCCGCATAAATGCTCTTTTGCTGTATTGTAATCATGTACAACGTGGCCTCAACGAGAGAAGAAAATTTGTGAGTTGAGGCTGGATAGACTATGGCACGTGGGATGGGGGTTGCCTTGCTTTATTAATGCATACATACATTCTCTTTTGTCTCTGCTGCCTCGAAATTGCTGCATATTGTGAATCGAGTCAAAAAGGAGGGACACTATATCGGTGATGTAGGTTGCTAGAAGTACTAGCAGATTTTAGAATTGCCATGGCATGGTCAGTCACAAGAGGGAGCAGAGAAATAGTTTCGGTGGAGGAAGTAAATACAAAGATTCGGGGTATACGCTATATGTATCTAGATATCTAGTAGAGGAAACAGATGCCGCACAGGTTGAATGGTTCATGAAAATTCACTTTTGCGCCTCAAAAGCAGAAGTGAAGAGACGGTGTCTGACAGTTCTCGACTACCAAGAAATGGATGATCATGTAAGTGACTTGCTGTCGACTACATGGGCGTGGAAGGAGAAGGCAGTGTTCTCTTTCCCGCCTTGACAGCTCTCATGGCAGGGAGAGTATTTGCCCTGCCCGGCCTGCGTCCAATCTCCATACACAGCATGCGTATCAAATCAGGATTGGCCCAGTAACTGGAATGCGCACCAAGCATGTTGAGGTATTGGATCTCAAGAGGCCCTCCGCCGGAGCGCAGGAAGTAATCAATCTGCCCGTTGTCGTTAAGCAAGAAGGCCTTCTTCTCGGCGACTTCTTCGCGCGTAAAGTCGTGTACTTCAAGCTCAAGCTGTGAGGGGAGCCGCAAGGTAGGTGGCTTGACAAGTGCTGGGTTGTCGGTGCTCATAGTGCTGGGGCCCGCGCCAGGAACCCAGCTGCGGACGGCATGGCCCATGGACTGCAGGAGAGTCGTATTGACGCTGGGCACGTAGGCCGTCTTGAGACTGGCAGAGTATTTTGGGTCTATTGTTCCATTCAAGAGATATGCCACTGGATCTTCGCGGGCGAGGACATTGTAAATGTTATCCACGGCAAGACACCCGAACAGGCCGGCCTCGCCGACTACGTCGCTCGACGTCGTATCGGATGGATCCGCACCCGGTTTTCGGCGTCCTTTCCGAGGAATCAACGCGCCTCGCTCCAGCAGCAGAAAGAAGGCCGCTGGGCTGCCCAACAGAAAGAGATTCTTCACATCGAACTCGAAACGATCGAGTCGTATGTCCGAGTCGAGCTTTAGTGGCGGTGTGATCGTCGGCTGCTTGGAGAGGATCTCCAGGGCCATGGCACTCCCTAGAGAATGGCCGATCAGATGCAGCCGGCCGTTCTCGGCAAATCCAGGATTGTTGCGACACCAGAGCCTGTAGACGCGGTTTGCTTCTCCCACCAAGGCAGAGATCATCTTGGGCTTGTGGTGCGACATGTAGAACGGAATATCAAACATGATGTCCGAAATCATACCTCGAACGGCAGGAATGGTCTTGGGCTCAATGTCCTTGAGTCCAAAACCTTCTGCCATGTATTCTGCCTTGTCCCTTTCCTGCATGGGACCACCTTCTTCAAACGACAGGTTTTGCCGCCAGTTGACAGGTAGAATCATAATGCCGTTTTGGCCATCACGGAGGACGCCCCTGACGGCCTCTGACCCTAGTTCTACGTTGATCATCCTGCGAAAGGTATTGATGGCATAGGTGAAGTGGTAGCTTTCAACCCTTTCTGCCAACTTCTGCCCGATACCGTGCGCCACGAGAATCAGGTCGGTCACTTGGCCGTGCTCTTTGACGCGCTTACATGCTGGACACACATCTTGACCGGTGCTTTCTGGTGACTCGCTGGCAGCTGACCTGGCTGGCAATGTCTTCTGAGGGGCGCTCTTTTTTGCGTGAATTTTTTCGTATTCCTCTCTGTCGAACCCTCGAACAACTGGAATACCAACATTCAAGCCTTTCATTATCTTCGCCACGGGCCGCCGACCGTAGTACGCCGAGGGCCTCAGGCTGGGCTTCAGCAGAAATGCCAGGCCGGCGTCCTTGTAGACAACGTGGTACTGCTCGTACTTTCGGTGTGACTGCGTCTCAACAGAGTTATCTTCGTTCGGGGAGGGAAACAGACTACCCTGGGCTGCTGCCTCGCCTTCGAAGCAGCGAGCCGCACAGAAGGGATTGCTCGAGATAACTGCCTCGTGGTCGGTATCCTTCTCCTTGGATTTGGTTTTTGACTGCGACGGCTGGGGCCAAAGGGGATGAGATACCTTCTCTTCACCGAGGGGCCCGACTTCTACTGCGCAATGGAGTTCGACATTCCAAGTCTCCGTGTACGGCATCAGATCCTGGTAACCAGCCTCGAGCTGGTTCGCTACAGTGGGATCGATCGGCTCCATGTTATCCTTATAGAACCACGTTGCCCGTAGAACTGCGGCTATGTCATTAATAGGAGACCAGTAGATGGGTTTCATCTGCAGCGCAGGCAACGAGACCTCGTGTAGCCTCGAAACACCAACAGGCACATTTGTCGAGCCGGTTCGTGTTTCCCTCACCTCCCGCTCTGGTAGCGTGGAGGGCAGTCTTGGCATGGAGGGCTGCGACGCTCTCACATCCGTGACCAGCTCCTCCTTCACCGCTCTGTCAGTGCTCTTCGCATTTGACGAGGAAGTAGAAAGGGAGTTGGAAATCGGGAACTGCATCACCTCTGGGGATCCAACCCTAATGAAAGGTTTTCCAGTAATGCCGTCATCAGGTCCGCCAGAGCGCAAGGGTCCGGCTGCTTCCTCGCCCACGGAGCCCTGTGATGGGAGCCATGAGTGCGCTCGGGCACGGGAGCCTTGTCGACTCGAGGTCTCGGTGCTCATACGACTTGACGGTCGGGAGTCTGATCTTGGAAGGCGCTCCAGAGGGGCATTGTGGTTTTCTTGCAGCCAAACCGGGCCGGTAGCCATGGATCTACCTCGGCCCGGGCCCCGGGCTGTTGACAGGTCCGGAGTCGCGCCGTGTTGCTTTGTGACGGTCGCAGTCATGTCTGTCTCCATGGTCCCCATCTCCTTCATGACGTCTTGAGCAACTCGATCTCGGTCGAATGTACCGTATCGTCTCCGTGCCACGGCACAGAACGAGGTTCTTAGCTGAACGCCAACATCCGGGAGCAGATCTGAGCAGCACAGCGGCAGCAAGGTATCGGCATCCGGCAGGTCTGTGGACGACGGCATAGTCTCGCGGCCAGGCCCTTCCCTGGCATGTTTCTCTTTATGCTTGATGGCCAGGTCATGCACAATCTCTTGAAGCCTGGTAGCGTTGGCCTGAGCAAGCGTGGGACTGGGGCTCCGGTTGCGTCGGGCTTGGTTGTGGTTTCGTCGATAATCTTCCGAGGCGAGGCCCAACCATGCCTTCTCCAGCGCATTGTTGTCACCCTCGGAGAAAGGTTGCGGCTTGGTGCTGGCTATTTTGTTGTCAGAAGAGCCAGCTATCTTGGCCGTGGACAGTGGATCGTCTATGGGGATCAGTGAAGTGTAGAAGAACTGGGCAGCGACGGGTGGGACCGCGTCGACGCCATCGCCTGGAGTGAAAGGGCGTACGACGGGCGCCAGTCGGCATTTCGGACCATAATTGTGAGGCTCGAGAGCCGGGTGGTGATCAGTCGGCGCCGGCATGGCGAGACAGTGGCGTGGCCGGTTCTGATGCGCGCGTGAGTGATGGCCACGGGTCTGCCGCGGTTACGGGTTGGCTGCACTTGGGCTATTGGCCGAGGCGGAGGGAAGATGGGCTGGCACAGAGTGTACGGTTGACAGGCATGATTCCCGACTCGAGTATGGTGTTCCCAGAAATGAACAGGTAGGAAGATGGGAAATGGATTCTTCTTCGCGCGGAAGGGTGTGAGAAAGAAAGAAAAAAAAAAAGAAGGTGCGTGGTAGCTGCAGTCTGCGCCTTTCAGCTGGACAGCAGCAAGCCGCTCTTCTTGCTTGTCTACCTGACCTAGGGGAGATTGGGCTCGCTCGTTATTTTGAATTCAGCAATTGTCCTGCAAGAGACCCGCCGTACCTCGCGGGACCTGCTGCCGTGTAAGCAAGCAAGGCAGAAGCAGGAGCAGGAGCGGCATCAGCATGGTTGCGGCCTCGGGGCACGATATTAGCTACAGCATACTGCAGCGCAGGTATGTAAGGTAATGTAGTGAGATCCTGTTATCGGGGTTCGACGGGATGGGTGAGGTACATGAGGCTGTTGGGCTGCTGCATGGCGTTGCATGTGCTTGTGCTTGTGCTTCTGACCGCTGATGACGTGGGCGTGGCTCGTGCTGGCAGCACATGCAAGCAGCAGATACATAGGTTAATTTAGCGTAGCCAACATTGAGGTACCGCGTCCCGTCATCTCATGTACAGATCATTTGCGGATATATGTCTATGCAAGTAAGCCGTGTAAGCAGCTGTCTGGTAGCATGCCAAGACGCCCACCACTAACAGCAGTCCGCGTCAACATCCACCTTCCTTCAATCTAGGCCATTGCCCCGCGCTCATTTTCTCGCTTTCATACGAGAATCTATAAGCGAACTATAATATCCAGTGTACTGTATCAGGCGTAGGGGAGGAGGCGGCCATCGTGTCTTGTGCACTATTATACTGCCTATTTTGAGACGTTATTTCGTATGATACCTCTGTCCCTTCTCCCTTGGGCAGATGACAGACTTTGTCCTATATACAACCGCCTTCCATATGGAAGAATATCAATTTTTTTTTTGTTTCATCCAATACTACGGAGTATTTGGCAGCGCCGAGCTCCAACCGACACAGGCGAGAAACCAATGTTATTAGCTTGCGACTACTATGCTAATTGATAGTGTATAGTCACCGGTCTCGAGGCAACTCGGCTTCCCAGGTTGCCAAGTCCTTTGACCAATTCAACTTTCCATGAATCGTGCTCCCATCAGGTGCCGCTGAGCATCATACAACTAACCCAAGGAACGTGACACGTTTGGTGGTCCGACTCAATATGAGGAGGTTTCGTCGCTCCGGTGAGTACATTCTCATGTTCTTCCTCCGTGGCCCGGTATGAACAGGGCCAAGTGTATTCGGAATCACTGCATATGGCACATTCAAGGATTATATAGTGCGTAGATCGCAACTAGGTAGTTACGGTGATCTGGTTTTGGCTTGCCACGATGATACTCTACTAAATCATGCAACCCACTTAGAGCGGCCCGGGAATACGGAATGTTCATCATTAGAGGCTCCACATAGTTGGGCATGGATGATGGTTCAGAGTATACACTACACGACAGCAAGGAACATGAGAAGAAAAGAAGGAGAATCCTACCTATCCGGGCGAGATGATTGTAGTATAGCGTATGTGTTATTATCAAACACGGCGATAATCAATTATAACCTTCGTACCTCGTATAGCTTATTACTTTCAATTTCTGTACCGACCTTTTCTTTTCTTATATGACTTGATATCTTTGAGCTTTCCTTGGCGCATTTTTCGAGGAGTTTTGACTATCATGTGTTGCTTCACCTATTTTTTTTTCTCTCTCAAAGTTTACTGGCGCATGTCTCGAGCTCTGGAATGGGTAAAGCATGACATGGCATAGCGCATCTATGAGGAAGTCGCCTTTGATTAGTACCTGGTAGAAGGAGTGTATTGATTGTTTCTTGTATCCGATTCAAGTAGGTGCATAGAGTACCCTGAACAATCAAAGCGTGATTATATTATTTGATATATCGTTGACAGTCGTATCTGGGATTTGATGCCAACCACCACCAAAGACCTATGATCCGAACAGGTGCAAGACGAGTCTTTGCCAGCTAATGTCCATTTGCCTTGGAAACGAGCTCTCCTTGTATGGCCAATGACATCCGCTTACCATTATTGGCTAACTTCTTCTGCATCTTGTTGTAACTGTTGGTGCCCCATCGTTGCCAGCCTGCCTTAGTCCGCCCCGTACGGCCGCTGACGAATAACTGATGCTCCTTACCGGCTTACCCAGTTGCTGCCCTCCATTGCAATGTATGGGCTTGGCGAGCATGCAGCTTGCTGGGGTGAAGCTGGGGGCACGAGGGAAGAGGCCTATCAAGGTTTGCTTTGCCTTTTGCCCGCGCCCGTGGCCGCCATGCTCTTCATATTCGATGTCCCAAACGAACCTTGTCCGGGTGCATTGAGTAGCGGCAGACGCTGCATTGCATATTACTTACGAGGACGCCATCACGACCTAATTCCACCCAAATAGACAATGTCATGTATTCAACCCTCCCACCTACAGCAGAAGAATGGTGCTGGTCATTGTTGTTGCTTCTGATGCTGCTTGGGCGCAGTCATCAAATTCTGCCCGACGATGTGCCAGTCGACGACTGGAAATCAGTATAGCGAAATGTCTAAAACGAAACAATCAGGATTATTATTATTACAAATGAGTGGTATTTTCCTTCTGCGTTGCAATTTTATCTTGCCTTTCCACTGTGGCCACGCGCAATTGGTGGTAAGAAATACACCTTAAAGACTCATTCATCGTGTCTCAACCATGGCCAGCCTAGACTTCGGTCATCCTTTCTACGCAGAACACCAACAGGGAGATGGCCATTCACATCGACCTACGGAGTATAGGCCTCTCGAGTATACACTATTGGGTGAACAGCAGAAAGATACCTAGAGACATGGGGAGATGTGTCTACACACTTGACCCAAGTGTATTAGTCCTCGAAGCGAACGGATAACTGCAAGGAGATGGAGAATCCTAGAATCGATTGTGTGCGAGCCACTAAATTGGCCCCTCCCCCGCCCTTGAAGCTATATTGGTGGGTGCGACGCCGCCCCCGCCCATCCTTGTCTCAGACGACGCTGCAGATCATCCAAGGACACAACAGATGGATGTGAACGAACATGTGCAGGAGGAGGCGCTCTCTCAGGCTCAGGCTCAGCGGTAGCAGCAGTAGCCGTCCAGTAGCAGCACCAGCAGCAGCGGCAGCGGCATCAGGAAGCTGGATGGGAGAAGCTCCAGGGCTCCCCGGCCGTCGTGGTTCCCAAACGCCACCTCGAGCCCAGCCTGAAGTCTAAGCTCTTTTGGTGTGCTGGGTTCTCTTCGTTCTCCCCTCGATTCATTCTCTCTTGCCCGCTTCCATCTCCACCTGAGTTGTCACTGAGAACCTCACATCATAGACTGATTGCTTTCGAGAGAAGAATCATATTGCCCCGTGTAATAAACTGTACGCACATACACTTTCAAGATCCTTGAGGTATTTACTTATACTGCGTTGATATTGGCTCATTGGCATCCTGCCTCTTTCTGAACGGCCGCTTATCGTCTACCATCTATCCACGACACCTATCTATTACTTCACCTACCTTACCTACACACATACAGCAGCTATTATTTACCGCTGGCGCTGTTGCTGGCTGCACCATTGTACAGGGGTCACGGCCACGATTAGATTGTGCCTCCAATCATTCACAGCTTGAATTGTATGAAACATTCCTGATATACCCTCCCCGCCTCTTCCCAAACTCCCTCTGTCCCTCCCGACTCCTCTCGGCACATCTTCCCTTCCTATTCTTGTTGTTCGTTAGTTTTCTCCTCCCTTCTTTGCTTGTTCGATCGAATCTTTCCTTTTTTTTGCGTGTTGACCATTGCGACCAGGTCGTCACGAACTAATGCGACGCTGCTCGACTGCTCAAGCTGCCAGTCCTGGGACCGTTTGCACGATATCGCATATTCTCCAACAGAGAGAGAGAGAGGGCTGGGATCCAATTTGCACGGTTCGCTCCAAGCCTGACTTGTAACACCCAGAGATTGCCGCCTACCTACCTTGACTTACCTACCTTACCTCCCGGTACCCCGCGCACCATTGGGCCAAGACTGGTCGCGTGGCGCAGCGAGGAAAGAAAACACACGCATACACACCTACATACTTTCAGTTTCAGATTCTACGAGGACGCGCCCAGCTTGAACGTGCAGCGACGGTCTAATGCCGCGATCCTGAGGGGAAAGATTGAAGAGAGAGAGAAAACAAACGGCTTCACTTTTTGACATTTCAATCAATCAATCGAGACGAGTCGACGACTTCTTGACCCGCCCACCCAGGTACTACCTACGTAATAACTTATTGCCCTACGAACCTAGTCGCGGCAGCAGCTGGAGCTATGGCGACTATCGCTCTCCCCAGACCCATTGCGCCCCACCGATCTTCGTCTGGCATTGTGACATTGCCGGCCCCCATCACGCTCGACACGGTCAACACACAACAACAACAACAACAGCAATCACAGCAGCCGGTACCAAACAAACACTTGCCCGTCTGTCCCACCGGCCCGGCTGCTCTCGCCCAAGACCCCAACACCCCGCCGCCATCCCCTCTGCAGGAGGCCGAGTCACGCCAGGCGTCACTGCTCTACCCCCCGGACAACTATATCAGAGTCGACTCGGGTCCGCTGTCGCTCTACAAGATCAGCGCCGCCGATGTTGCGGCTGCTCTGGACTTCCATTCGCGCCAGCCTCTGCCAGACCCGTCACTCGTCTTTCCGTGGCTTCACGGCCTCCACCCCAACAATCATGTCCAGCAGGCCTTCTTCATCGCCCGTAGGAGGGCCCTCAGAAGGACGCCCGTCTGTTTGAGAGGCGTGACCATTGTCAAGGCCGATGGCGACGTCACTACTTCCAAGCTCAAGGGCGCAATTGCCCCGGCCGACTTCCTGCAATCTGGTTCCGTCGGCCAATTCTTGGATGTGGATCCCAGAGAGGGCTTTTCCGTTAGGAACTTTCAGATCCAGACGGCAAAGTCGGCCATGACATCGGATATCATCATCTACGGCGATAATGCCGGCGTCCTGAGAGAGGTCGGTTGGAAAGTGGCGTCGGCACAGGCGAGGTGGCGCGAAAGGCATGAAGACCAAGGACACACCATTCCAGTTTATAATACCTTCATCTGCGCCTCGCCATTCAGCGTTTTCGAAAAGGATCATGCCGAGATCGTTTCAATCGACAGCGCCGGTGAGCTCACTGGGGATGTCTTGGACTTCTTCCAGCAGGAGCGGCTGGAAATGTACGCCATGACCCAGGCATCCGAGATTTCGAGCAACGTGTGGCTCGGGCCAACGCCTGAGCCATCCAGTGATGAAGAGAAGGAGTATGACATCTTGATTGAATGCAGTGATCTCGGCCGCCTCAATCCATCCCCTCTCCGTGCCATTGCCGAGGGCACCGGCAATGACCGCGGCCCTCAGGCCTTCTTGGATTTCCCATCATCCGGCAGCATCCTACCACCAACGTGGTCACATGCCGATGCGGACGGGATTTTGGAGACGTGTAAATGGATATGGCATATTTCCCAGGGGACTTTACCCGCGAAGAACGACATGGATTTCGATGGAGACACAAGCATGTCAGAGGACGCCTCGGCAGCAAAGAGTCCTCCAGCGCCCAAGAGAATTCTCATCCATTGTGCGGACGGGTACACTGAGTCGACCATGCTTGGCATAGCGTATTATAGTTACAGCACTGGCCGGCCCGTGCCAGACGCCTGGCTCAACTTGCATACAACGGAACAGCGCAACTTCTTTGCATACCCGACTGACGTGGCTTTGCTGACAGCCATTTCCCCGCGCCTGCTCCAGGAATCGCCTCTCTGTGCCGATAAGTCGCTGTCCGATATCAACGCAATGATTCGCGACGAACCAAAGTGGCTGACGAGCCTGGATGGATCTTACCCCAGCCGAGTACTCCATTACATGTATCTGGGAAATCTCGGTCACGCCAATAATCCTGATCTACTGAGAGCCCTGGGAATCAAGCAAATTCTAAGCGTCGGGGAGACAGCCATGTGGAGGGATGGTGAATTGGAGGCATGGGGTTCTGAGAATGTCAAAGTCGTCCAGGGTGTACAAGACAATGGCATTGACCCGCTGACGGACGAATTCGAGAGCTGCCTGAAATTTATTGGTGAGTATCACGGAACCCCTACACTCTCGTGGCCTGTATCGACTGACTTTGTCCAGAACGCGGACGGCGCAACGGCACGGCTACCTTGGTACACTGTCGAGTCGGTGTCTCTCGGAGCGCGACCATCTGTATCGCCGAAGTCATGCGTGAACTGGGCGCCTCCTTTCCTCGGGCGTATTGTTTCGTCAGGGCCAGGCGGCTCAATGTCATCATTCAACCTCACTTAAGGTTCGCCTATGAGCTGCTCAAATGGGACGAGCTTTTACAATCCCGTAGAGGAGCCTCGGCCGACCATCGTCGTGGACTCTTCAAACGGGAACTCGAGTGGCCAGAGATCACACGGGAGATTGCCCTCATGAATCGTCCGTACGCCCGGTAACTGGCGTCAAACAATTCATACCTTCTTCTTCTTCTTCTTCTGTTTGAAGATCCTCTATGGCTTCTGTTCCAATAAAGAGCGCGCCGTGGTTGAAGCCGGCCCCTCTCAAGAGTTTACGACGATCACGACATACATGTGTTTCCACACCTTCACTCTAACGATACGAATGGCCTGGCTAGGCATTTTTTGACTATCTATTTCCTTTTGCTTATTACGGATGGCATATGGTTGCACTTTCACCTCTGGCCGAAAACTCACATCCCGGTGGACAGCTTGTGTGATAAATTCTAAGGCGACTTTGGCTTAGAGGGCGAGAGAGTATGAAAGCGCCCGGATCAAGGGCCACCTCGCTGGGGGTGGTTTGGATTTGAGTTCTGTTGTCCGGCGTCAGGAGGACGGAATTATTTGGATGCCACATAACGCACCGCACGAATGGCGTTGTTGATATTGCCTTTTTTTTTTTTTTGGAGTACAGCCCCAGGTCCTGGTAACATGTCTATACTTGATTTTCCCAGTCACAGGATTGACGGGCTGGGGATAAGTACACAGTTGTTGGGTACTTGTGTGCTTCCCACAGAACCGATCCAGCAAATATGCAGTAGGCATGTCTCCAGACGTGTCATTTAAAACATCAATTTCATATGCCGCAAGATATAACCAATATCCACGTGACTGGGCTTCCTTGGGGTCGGAAGAATTACTAAAGCCTTGCAACCACATGCTTGGATAATATCATTTATTAGACTTGACTGGTGTATGTGGGGGGGCATGTTTCACGCAATTCTCATCAAATGGCCATGGTGAATCGGCTTGATTAGCTGGAATGAATACTGCCCGGATGTCCCCAATGCGTGAAATCATCGTGCCCCCCACCCCAGTAGGATATTGAATAGATAACCGAATTAGGCGCCAAACGCTGATGCTTAGAACAAGTATAAAACGAAATAGAAAAGGGGCAGATCGTGGAGCTCATGCGTATCCTTGTGGGATCGGAGGGATAGCGAAGAGTCTATCTGAATTGAGTGTCGGCTTCGTGGGTCTGCATGGGTGTATGTTTCCAGGCCCTCGTCTAGAACTCTGGCTGACAGATTGGTAGGCTGGCTTTACGCTCCGTAACTCGAGGAATCTAATTTGTCATCAATGTCGAGAACGCTGTCACGGTCATGTGTTAGTAGAGTACTGGGGACAAGGGCTGTTTGGTCAACCAATAAATGCACGTACGAGAATTGCTTCACCAGGTATCCCTCTCCGCCCTGCTCCATATCGATATTGAACACATAGAATCCGCCGTCCGAGGTGACAACCATGACCTGGGGACTACTGCTGGACATGGCAACGACGCTCCTCCCAGCGCCTTGCTTCTGGGGTGGTCTCGGAATCTTGATATGTGCAAAGTCACGCTGGGGCTCCCACATCTCGTTGAAGGTTTGGGGGAGATAGTTGCCCACGACGCCTGCTACCCTGCTACCCATGATCTGCGAGGATCGGCGCAGTATGCTACTAAACGAACCACTCTGCCTCCTGTTGACCGGCGGCGGGTTGGCGGTCTCGACAACGTCGCTGGGCGGTGAGCCCGTGTTGCTACTCGGGGAGTCGTTGCCGCTGTCGTAGCTCCTGCCCCTGGATGCGCGATCCCGGGGGACCTCGGCCGTCTGCGGCGGCCCCGGCTGCTGCAACCGGAAGATATGAATCGTGTCGGTGGTGGAGGAGACGCACAGAAGCGAGCTCGTGGCGTTGAAGGACATGCTCGAAATGGTGCTCGGGTAGGTACCGCGGCGAAACTGAAACAACTTCTGACCGCGCGGGACGCTGAAGACGCGTATAATGGTGCCCGTCTCGCTTGCGGTGGCCAGGAGATTGCCCTCGTGGTTGAGAGCGACGCAGGACAGTGGCGACTTGTGGGCCTCGATGACGTTGACGGCCTTGAGGGTCAGGGTGTCGTAGATGAGGACATCACCCGAGGTGACGGGAGTGTAGAGCGAGGCGGGAGGGGCATGTGCGGGACGGCGGTCGGGTGCTGCCCCGTCCTCCCGCGGTTTGGGCAGCGGGTAGGCGAGGTAGCAGTTCTCGGAGGAGGGCGAGAGGGCGCAGATGGCGGCGGGGTTGGGCGAGGTGGGTATGCTGGTGAGGAGAGACATGTTTTGGATGTCGTACAAGTAGATCTCGTCCTCGAGGACGACGGCGAGGCGCTTCCGGTTGAGGCGGACGGCCAGGACGGCCGAAGGGAAGGTGAGCTCGCAGATGACGGAAGCGCGCTTGGTGTTCTGTATGATCAGGTGGCGGGGGGAAAGGATGAGGGCGACGAGCGAGGTGCTGAAGAGCATCTCGATGATGGAGACGCTGCCATCGTCGCTGCTGAAGATCTTGGAGAAGGGATCGGTGTGGTAGATGCGGAAGCCCTTGGCGGTGCCTACGGCGAGGCAGCTGTGGTCTTGGTTGAAGGTGATGAAGTTGAGCGCGGAGGAGTTTGAGGTCGACATGGTAGCCGGCGGGCGGCGGTTCGGGGGTTGGGATTGGTTATTGGCGGTTTGGGCGGAGTGTCGCCGTATGGGTTGAGGCAGGTTCCTTGTTGTGTCGTCGTAGGTTGCTCTCGCTTGGTCACGAATGAACAAAGATTGGCATGGTATCGTCGCTAGAACCAGACCAGTTGCCAGACCGAACCAGACAGACGAGCAGGCCTTTTTTGGGGGTAGTGTGGAGGGACAGTATATCTCTTTCTCCCCTCTTTCTCTCGAATGTCAACGTTACTCAGAGAAAGTAAGGAAGCAAAAGCAAAGTAGCAGGTCTGTTCGGTCTATTCGACGTCCATCGGCGGGTGGTTGGTGATGGGAAGTGGGGGGGTGGGAATAAGGCCTCAAGAGCTTTGTTCTGTTCTGTGGGGGGAGGGGGAGCTTCTTGCCGGTCAGTCTGTCAACACACGAGGTTACCTACTACCTACCTGGTTATCTACCTACCATGTCTCTTATAGCGCGCACCAAGGTAATAAGGTTGCATGTATACATATCTGCTTTACTTCCCCAAGGTTGGGCAACTTGCAAGCTGTCATTCGTAGATTGCTGCTGTATATGATTTACATACTATAGCTACTTGTTATCTATTATTCAGGTGAAAAAGTACAGGCAACGGTTCCTCGCAGCAGCTGAGCCGTCAAAGCTCAAGCTGAGAAGCTTCAAGTTACTACTACCATCCCTAGGTATATGTGCCTACAAGGTGCTCTCTGTTGCCTTATTTGATAGATGAATCGCCGCTTGGCCAAGGCACTCGTCAGAACAGGGATCCCAGGTCAATCTCAGCAGGCCCAGCTTGCCCAGCTGCCCAGCTGCCCATATGCCAGTGTCACGAGTCCACTCATACATAACTCGTGCGAACCGTCGACGCTCATGTGTCGACCATTCAATCCACTGACCTAACCTGAATAGCTGCCAGAAATCAAGCCCAGTGTACTACGATCGGCAGTCACCCTAGGTCGAGGTAGACTGCTGTTCATATGTTCCTTTCGCATCTACTCTGGTTTCAATTTGAACACTCGGTCCGGATACATGAGATCATAGTTGAGATGAACCGTTGGTAATAGATCAGCTCGAGTAGCATCATATAAGTACATGTGCCATTATTGTTACACTCATGGGCCATCAATGATAGTTCCAACGCTTTAGTGCCTTAAGTTAAGGTACCTACGGACAAGGTAGCGCCTGGTAATGTACAGCTACAACTGAGTGCAGTCAGCGCAAAAAGGTGGGGCTCATTCAGGTAGAAACTTAATACCTGATAGGCTCTTGATTTTACAAAGACTCTCATAACCATTGAATTGTGAATATCCCGGCCTGCCACTTTTCTGTATAAGGCTGGTTGGCCATAGGTAAGTAACGAATCCTCGAAAACACCGTATCCTTTTATTTTGTCCTTGTTTTTTTCTTCATTATAAGACGACCTGCAAATGGTTTAGAAATGTGCCACGAATCCCCTGCCAAAGCCGTCACTGTAGAAAATTTTCTCCAAAAGAAGCCCGCCCGCTGACCCGCCTCGGCCAATTTGTGCATAGGGTAACAAAGTCGTATAGTATATGACCTGGCCGTATCTGCAGGCAGGCTCGCATGCTGGAGTCTGTTCATGGTATATTCCGCGTGTCACATTGATTCCTCTCTCCCAGCTCCGTCTGGCGACCGCTGAGGCCCGCCATGGCCAAAAAGAAGCCCGAGGGTCGGTCCCTCAAGGAACGGGCACAGGATGACTTGGTCATGTCGGTAAGTGGCCGCTCCGAGGCAGTCGGTCTCTTTTGAGAGGACGGTTGCAATTTTATGTTGTTGGGGAGAAAAATACTCACGCATCGTTTCTTCACAGACAAACAGCAGCAGTATCGTCTCCAAGAGAAGCGTGGAGCGCATCTACTATCCAAACGAGCCTCACTTTTTTCGCTTCTTTGTCAAGAAGTTCCAGAGGCGATCCCCCTTGATCAACCGCGGATACCATCTCCGGCTTCACGTCATCGACGTGGCTGTCCGGAACTTTCTTCAAAGGCCCTCCTCAAAGCGCAAGGTTGTCGTCAACCTCGGAGCTGGATTGTGAGTCATGGGCACCTCCTCTCGCTCAAGTATATCGCCAAGCCCTCACTGACATGTCGACCGTTTCCATAGTGATGTGCTTCCGTGGCAGTGTATGACCAGATATACCGAGTCCTGCAAGGATGTCAAATTCGTAGATATTGACTTTCCAGATCTCATGGAGAAGAAGAGAAGGGTCATCCAGGAAACGGCAGAGCTCAACTCGATGCTCACAAATCTGAATGTCTCCCAAGACCCAATGGTCTTCTTGCAGAGTGACGAGTATATACAAATGGGCTGCGACTTGAGAGAACTCGACAAGATACAGCAGACGCTCTCCCGGCTGATCGACATCGACGATAGTGAGTTCATCTTCGTCGCAGAGGTTTCCATCACATACATGGAGACAGCCGCCGCAGACGCCGTCATCCAATGGGCGAACTCGCTCGGCCAAGGTAAGCCCCGGGCTTCTCTTCTCTGGAACTTGCAACCTCACGTGCTAATTTTGCTATATAGCCGAGTTCTGTCTTTTGGAGCAGATCTTGCCCGATGGGCCCGAACACCCCTTTTCTGAGACCATGTTGCGCCACTTTGAGAAGTTGAAGACCCCTCTGAAATCTGTGGCAGCATACCCGACGCTCCAGTCTCAGAAAGACCGGTTCGCTCATCTCGGCTGGCCAACCGTCCAGGTCGAGAGTCTTTGGAGCACTTGGTCTTCCGACACATATCTGACCACGGACGATCGCAAGAGGCTCAACGATGTTGAGCCCTTTGACGAATGGGAGGAGTTCGCCGTGTTTGGTGGTCATTATTGCGTTGTCTCCGCCACAAATGACCCGAGCCGACAAGCTCGTGGGCAGCCACAAGATCACAATAGTTCAACCAGTGGCCCCAAGAATCTACCGTCCACCGAGGTCGAGACTGTTTTTGCCGATGTCCCCCGGACATGTCAACGTCGTTTTGGAGCACCCATGATGCTAGAGGATTACAGTGGGCGGCAACATGTCGCACACCTCTTCGGCCTCGGAAATACCAGTCGCTTGTCGTCCGTCGATCTGTACGGCCAAGAATCTGGTACGATAGACATGAAGCCAACTGGACCTCCGAGTCGAATGTGCCACACCATTGTCGACCTTGGAACATACGGAAGCCTCCTGGCCGGAGGCCGCGCATCGCCGTCCGCGCCATTGAAGGATTCATGGGTCTTTGATAATGTCCAGAAATCCTGGCGGAAGGGCGATGATCTTCCCATTCCTCTCTATCGGCACGCAGCGACAAGGCTCGGCCAGTCCAGCTTGAGCCTCGTTGTGGGCGGCAAGACCGGACCGTCAACCGTCTACGAGGGCTGTCTCCTACACGTGCCCAACAAGGGCTGGGTAGAATGTGAAATTTTGGGAGAGCGATACGTTCCGGTATTCGGCGCAGTCTTGGCGTGTACCGCTGGATATCGGTCCAATGCCTTTGGCGGTGTCCTGATCGGAGGTCTACTCGAGGACGGCACTCTGGCTAGGCAACATGTCCGATGGGATCTGTCAGTGGCCAACCTCGAGAAGCCAACGATCGCCTTCACTCCAATCGTTACCCGAAACGATCAAGATGAGTCACGATCCAACCGTCTTTTGGATCGATTCGGGGCTACCGCCATCATGCACAGGAGCGGCCGGCTAGTGGTCATGGGCGGAATCGTCGAGGGACAAGTGCTGGAATGGCGCCACGAAATCCTGCTCGTCGACGTCTCGGACGACAGCCTGAGCATAGCCTCTACCTGCCAACTAGGCGCCAGTGCGTTCCCGCGGCCTCTTCTTCTAGGGACAGCTGCCGTGCAAGATGCCCAGGGGCGGGTTTTACTCATTGGCGGTGGTGCGACCTGCTTTTCCATGGGCACATACTGGAACAAGGGCTACTACGTTTTAGATCTCGGCGGCGGCAATAGCTCGTCAACAGTGCCGAGGTGGACGTTTTCCAGGACACTAGAGCTCGCGAGTGCGCCGATACAACAACATGCCGCCAAGCCGAGTGTCCAAGGCGGGGGACCGACGATACGGGCAATACCAAGGGTAGAGCTGGAGTCGTCTGCCCACTTCGAACAGATCTTGAAGACTGGCCAGCCCGTGGTCATTGGGCAGGCGAGCTTAGGTAGGAGCGTGTCGGCTTGGACACCCGAATACCTCGTCCCCAAGGTCGGCAAGGACCGCAACGTTGTGGTGCACGAGGCCGCATCCGCAAAGATGGATTTCAACTCCAAGAACTTCAAGTATGTGACCAAGGGGTTTGGAAGCTTCATGGACGAGGTCCAAACGGGAAGCAAGATGTACCTTCGCGCGCTTTCAGAGGAGAAGCCGGCCGACAAGCCTGCACGCCTAGACGAGGACTTTCCCAGCCTTGTCGACGACTTTGTGCTGCCTCCAGAGCTTGCTTTCGTCACAGACAACACGTTCAGCTCGGTTCTACGAATCACTGGCCCAGTCAACATGTGGCTTCACTATGATGTAAGTCCCCGCCACTCTCGTTTACGCTATGATAGCTGTCCGCCTGCGTCTGTCTGTTCTGACTCGGCCTTTTTACGTACAGGTCATGGCGAATATCTATTGTCAAATAGTCGGCACAAAGCGGCTGGTGCTCTTCCCTCCAGGCGACGTCACGGAGCTGTCTTTTCCGCCGGGGGCCTCGAGCTCTAGCCTGGATGTCTTTGGAGAGCTCGACACGACCTCGCTGGCGAATACTCGTCCTCATGAGGCTGTCCTCCACCCTGGGGACGTCCTTTTCCTCCCGCCGCTCTGGCTTCATACAGCGACTTCCCTGAGCGACCTGGGCGTGGCCGTGAATGTCTTCTTCCGCAATCTCGAGAGCGGCTACTCTGCTGGTCGGGATGTGTACGGCAATCGCGATCTTGCGGCCTACGAAAAGGGCCGACAAGACATCTCCAGGATCGTTGGCGCGTTCAACAAAGTCCCCGCCGAGATGAAGGAGTTCTACGTGAAGCGCCTAGCTGGCGAATTGTTGCAAAAAGCTCCATGAGTGATATGGAGCGTTCTGATGAAAGGCGGAGGAGGATGAAGACAGCAGGCATCGCTTCATTGACCGGGAGTTGTTACCATATCAATGTGTCTGGTTGCTCCTGTACAGGTATCACCATGGCAGGCTAGCAAATATATAACCAAAACATATACTCAGAATAGTGATGTCCATCAAGAAAGTGCCTGTAGACTTGTCTAGTTTCCCCCGAGCCTCTGTCTGGACCATCGGTACCCCCTTCGCAATTGATGGCCCAGCCTCTCATCGGTATCCCGGGCATGCTCCAGTCCACCCCTGCTGAGACCACCCGGGAGAGTGATCCACAGCGAGAGGATAAAGAGTAGAATGGCGAGAATTATGGGCTGCAATACTTCGACGCCCTTGCTGGAGGCTATCGCACCGACGGCGAAGGGAAAGATGGCTGCTCCGCCACCTCCAAAAGCCGCGGCAAACCCGATGGCCGATACGTGATGATCGCTGGGGAGCAGCTTGGTCGCAGCGACGATGGCCGCAGGAAACAAGGGGCCGAGGAAGAAACCCTCAAATGCAACGAAGACGGCAGAGGCAACGAAACTCGGAATGAGCCAGTACATCAGCTGCAGCGCCGTCGACAGCAGAAGGTAGACGGTGATGGCGAGCTTTTCTCCTATCCTCCCCGTGACGAACCCGAGTACCACGCGGCCGATCGTCAGGCCCAGCCAGAAGAATGTCACCGTGAGACCGGCCTGAAAGGCCTCGGCGCCCCTCACGACTAGCATGAACGTGACGATCCAGCCTCCGAGGCTGACCTCGGCCCCAACATAGCCGAGCAGGAAGAAGGCCACCAGCCAGACAATGGGGGATTTCATGACGGTCCGCGTCGTCGTCCTCACTCCACCAGTGGCGTCTGCATGTGCCGCCCTGTACACGGCACCTGTAGCGCTCCAAAAGACAGTCGTTGTCAAGATCAGCTCCATGCCCGCCAGCCCGATCATTAGGTAGTAGTACTGATACCATTCCAGGCCACCCTTGGTGACCATGGCGGTAGCGACGAGGGGGCCGATGGTGGCTCCCAGCCCATAAGAGCCATGCAGAAATCCCAGCAGCTCATTTGCATTTTCCATGTTTCCTATCCAGGCATTCCACTAGGCATAAAAGTTCAGTGGTCAGCAGCTCTTCTTGATCACATGATGCACCAAGACGAGCAGAATGGTGAGTTACTTATTGGGAGAAAAAAAAGACTCTTTTGGGGCTGCTTACAGCACTGTCCTCGATACCGTTCCCAAACCCGGGGAACAGCATGATCGGTGGTAACGCGGCAAATGGAGGGTGCAGGCACAGGGGAATATACCCAATGAGCCGTCCCAAGGGAGCGAGAATGGCGACGCCGCGCTGGCCTAGATGATGGTGGACGATGTTGTTGGTGAGCGCGGCGACAAAGTAGCCGACAAAGGATGAGAGGAACAGGAGTGACACCAGTGTGTACGAGATGCCGTAGTACGACTCGATGTACGGGATGAGTGCCCCGACGCATGCATCGTTCATGCCCATTACGATGAAGGAATAATTGGTGACAACGAACCGCCACGCGTTGATCCGGGGCACATTCCATCGCTCCAGGGGCGGCCTCGGCTGCCCAAGTGGCAGTGCGTCTTGATCGCCGGACTGCTCCACGTCCACGTCCACGTCCTTGCCATGGCGTAGAGCAGGCACCTTTTCGCCTAGGGTGGGCTCCAAGCCTGAGTGACGCTCAGCAGCTGCCTCTGACATGTCCGTCGGCATACTGCGACAGAGAGTGCGTGTCGGGATCGGTTCGTTCTCAGGTCGTCGTGGACGTCCGAAGCAAGGTACACTGACCGACGTGTCCGCTGCTGGTTACTGGGTGGATCTTTAAAAGTTTCGCGGTGGAATGGGAGTGCTACCAAATGAGGCCCCGGCCCCGACCTCCCGTACACGCGAGAAGGAGAGAGGAGGTGGCCGGGTGACCCCTTCCCCGGCGTTGCGGACCGCACTAGCACCGATGCCGGAGACAAATGGTTCATTTGTTGGTCCGGGGGGTAACGCAGCCAGTACGGTACTTATCCGAGGTCTATCATCTATCTGCATGACAGGGCTCACCCTCGGCCTGCTATCGATAGGCCGCATGCATACGCGGAGATGATAGTGAACACCAGGTAACGATACATGTATGTCTATTCTTCTGATTATTATTTTCACGTGCATGGAGGAAGGCGACATGGAAGCCGTACAAGAAGCAATGTAAGGGACGCTGAATATTGCAAGTTGCAACATGTTTGAACGGGCTTTATTAGAAGAAACCTTCTTCGACGCAACAGCATTCGAGGGCGCCATGCAATGCAGCGTTCCGTTAGTGTGGCATCAAAATGCGACCAAATGCTATATCTTGTTGTTTATTGTACAGCACCTCGACATCTCTGAGATCATGTCTGCGGGCAGCAACCGCTCACGCCATGCCATCAATCTCCATCATCTCTCTTTCGTCGTCCTCGTCCATGTCGTAGTCATCGTCAAGCGCCACGGCGGCAGCTTGTTGCGAGCGCACTCGTTGTGCCATGGTCTCCTCATGTTCCCTCTGGAGCTCCGCAATCCGTTCCTCGTCCATCTGCGCCTGGTGCTTCCTCAGGTCCTCGATGCTCCAGGTGCTGATGCCTTCCTGGTCCTTGGGCCGGAAGGGCTGAGCCATGTCGCGCAAGAAGCGCTTCGCCGCCAGCACGGCCATGTCTGTAGACAGGTTCACGTCGACTTCCTGCATGGCTTGCTCGATCCACTTGGGCAGCTGATCTCGCTTCTTTTGGAATCGGCGATCGGCAAGCACCATGATTCCGTAATCATCCTTGCCTCTCAAGACGCGCCCCAGGCACTGCGCAGCATGTCGCATGGCATCGAAGGACAGGAAATCGTTTTCGCGGATCCGATACGTCTCGCGGAGAAACTCTAGGCGGGCCTTGAGGATTCGGGACTCGGTGTACTGGAACGGTACGCCCATGCACAACACAGTCCGTCCGTAGTGGTGGTCGAAATCGATACCCTCCGACACCTTACCACGCGCGACACAGAGGAGCACAGCGCCACGCCCATTGCAGCAGGCAGTACGATAGGTCTCCAGGGCCAATGACGTCTCCTGTGCGTCGGGCGTCTCGACCAGGATCAGTTTGTACTTCCAGACTTGGTCCAGGATGCCCATGCCTTGCCACATGCTGATGATGGATTCCATGTACAGGTAGGATGGGAAGAAGACGACCATGCCGTCGGGCGTGACCCGAGCAAACTCGGTAAGAAGGTTTCCATAGTTCCGAACCACGCTGGGCTCGTTCCGGACCTGGAAGCTGGTCGAGACGGGCGCCTGGTCGCTCCCGCGGGTGACGATCATGGGCAGGAAGGACTTGCGTGCCAGGGTCATTGTGTACGACTGCATGATGACGGCGCTGAACCCGAGCATCTTGGGATACATCTCCAGCGGCGAGATGGTGCCCGAAGTGATGATGACGGAACTGAACCGATCAAAGACGGGCTTGATGGCAATCGCGGCATCCAGGCAAGTGAAATGGAGCACCGGATTCGGCACCTCTGCCTTCTCCGATTCGTACGGCTCCAGTATGAGCAGGAACCCCTTCTCGTAGGTAGCCACCAGCGTGGCGAAAGTGGCAACCTCTTGCAGAGTCTGGTAGTCCTCAATGTTGGTGAGCTCGAGGGTCCTCACCAAGGACGTCAGCCGCTCTGCACAGAACCGGAGAGGCTTCTTCTCGATGAACGTGTGTTCTCTCAGATGATCGAGAAAAAACGTGGGTGTTTCTGACGTGACCCTCCTCGTCTTCATCCGACTTTTCAGGTACTCGATGAACCTCTTGAGAAAGGCGACGAAATGCTCCGCCCTGCGGATGTTGCCAGGTACGGCCTCTTTCAGCAGATCATCTGGCAGGACGGGGTTGGACATGAAGGCATCTTCCTGGCGTGCCTCGTCCTGGTCCCGGAGACCCTCGACCAGCTTTTGGTACTCGCTCTCGAGCTGCTCCCGGTCCGTCTCTCTCATCTCGTTGATCTTGCGCTCGAGGTTCTGCGCACCCCTGGTCGCTTTCCGAAGCGAATCCTCGGTGATGTCCTGGCTGAGCGACTCTATGCAGACGTTGTCGATGTTGTGCGCCTCGTCAAAGACCACGATGCAGTCTTTTGAAAACTCTTTGGAGACTCTCTCGGCAATCTTGGGGTCGAGGAGATAGTGGTAGGAGTAGATGATAACGTTGCAATACTGCATCATCCGCCTGGCCGTGAAGTAGGGACACTGCTTGTGATCTTCTCCGTACCGGAGCAGGCCTTCCAGTGTCCAGACGCCATTGGGGATCAGGTTGTGGGGCTCCAGCAGGTCCAGGTTGTCGTGGTAGACGCAGACATCGACGTTTTCGCCCTTGTCCTTCTTCTCCTTGACGAAGCCGGCCGTCAAGCTCCTGCACCTGGCATCGACGATGGCGCCACTCTTCTCGCGCTTGACCGAGGGGTGAAGGCACAGGTTCTTCCGACTGGTCAAGCCCAGGCCACGAAAGTCCTCGGCGTGGCCAAGTTCTTGAGTGCGGAACTTCATCAAGGCCTTGAGCTCGGCCAGAGCCTTCTCAATCTCGGACATGGTACGCGAGCAGTAGATGAGCTTTCGGTGCTCCGGATAGTGTTGCTGGTAGGCGACAATGAGCGACAGGAGCGAGACGGTCTTGCCGGTGCCTGAAGGCATCTCGAGCACGCAATGGCCGCCGGCATCCAGCGTCTTCTTCAGGTCGCACATGTACGCGTACTGCTCCGGGTACACCCGTGGGTACGGGAAGAGGACCGGCAGGTCGTCGATGAAGAACTTCATGTTGGCGGTCGACGATAATTGTGATGATGGTAGTGAGTTGGATTTTCCCCCTCGAGTATTGTGGCTCCCCAGTGTTTATTCAGTCTGCGTGCTGCGGCAGAGACGGGGTGGTTGCAGGATGCCGCATCGGGCCAAGAAAAGGAAAGAGATGATGATTTCACGAGACGGTATGCTTCTTTTTCCTCGGCAATTACCCGACAGCGTTGTATCTGTGTTCTATGCGGCATCAAGCCCAATTGGACGTGTTCGTCACAGGCCGCTGGAGGCCAGGTCAGAGGTCGAGCTCATCCAAATTCCACCTAGCCACCTGCCAATGTCAAAAGAGTCGGTCTCAAGGACGACTCTGGCTACGACGTCTTGAGCACCGGACCAAGACCCTAAGCGGAGGGGTTGTTGATGATATTCTTCTTTCGTGCTTCCAGTCCTGGAGTCTTCAGATGCGGATCGCTGAGCGTCGACGGGTGCAGGCACCTATGGACCAAAAGTGCATGATGAATGAATCACCTTGGCAGTGTTTCGTTGTTTTGGCAGCGCCACATTCCAGTGACTAGGTACCTGCCTACGCTAGGCTGAGTAAAATTGTCACCGGGATTGGTGCACCGCCACACCACTTCCAGCCACTTGACCACCCGCTTACATCAAATGTGTACGCATCGATGAAGGAATTTATCCAGTGTATGCCAGCCATCAGCGACCCCCATATCAGCGGATAATATTCTTTTGATTTACGCATACGATACAGATAAGTTTTTTTCCCGAAACCATAAAAAGCTTCTAAGCCGGAAGAGACGGAGAGAGCGGAAGGAGAAGCGGTCCATGGCTCCACGTCGTTCTAACCAACTATACCTCCCTCATCATGTTTCTCCCATTCACGAGATACGAATTGATTTGGTGAAGAGATTCAAGTATATCTGCGACACTACCGGGCCTAAAAAGGAAATAAAATTCCTTTCTCAGTCATATAATTATCTTTTTATTTTTTGTAAACTGTTCTCGATGAACAAGCCCGCCCCGGGTAGACTCCGTTTCGATACCATTTTGGTCAGTGGAATAGTACTAATCCCGTTACGCTTGCTGGCTTGCTGTTTGGCCGAACTCTAGAGTCTGTACTTTCTATGTCACTTCTGGATCCCACGTACGCAGATCCGTAAGGCGTAGTCTGTGCACATGCTGCATGTACGCAGCTATGTTGTACGTATAAACAGCCCTATATGCGGAGTTCGCGTCCTTTTTTTAATTATTATCCTACCCTCCTTTGCGGCACATAACTTAAGCTCCATCTCCAGATTATATACCCCATGCTTTCGACTAAGCGACAGTCCTTTTCAGATGTGAGGCTATGGTTCACTTCCTCGCGATGATATCTGCCCAATGAGTTGTGAGACGTATACGTACTTCGTATACCTCCAGCATCCCGTTTTGTTCTTGTACTCTTCCCTTCCCCATTTCCCCCCTCCCTCGGTCCCGAACCATCTATGCCTCGATAATCAGGATCAGAACCACAAAGATACTATCCAGAGAACGAGGCGAAAAGAAACCAGCTGCAGAGAACAGCTTAAAAGACGGGGAGAGAATTTGTATGAGGGGAAACATAAATTGGAAACGTGAAGGCCCAAGCAAATTATCGTCATTTTGTTCTAGTGAGAATTCTCATTATTGCTACGAGGTATAGTAAGAAAATCTCTGTGGATGACCACCTCAATGCATATGGTTCCAGGGTTTTGTGACATTCTGAGGTACAGCATCAGATCGGCTCCCCATTCGCCTAGAATACGTTGCGATCTTTCTAGAAGGAAAAAAGACCGTGTAGCACACCCCAGTCGCACCAAATACCAGAATACCGAGTCATGGAGGGTACTTCTCCTCGACCGCAGCTTTCGTGTACTATATCACCCTCAATCGCTGCTCGGTTGTCAGCCAGGCGAGTCTGAGGACTGGATGGATTCCTCATCGAGGCCGTTCTTCAGCGACCAAAGCATACAGCACAGGTGAATGTGGTGGAACTCTAGAGACAGACACGACCGCTTCCTAAATATGAACCAACGATTGCTGCTGATCTACGTTCTTGTTGCAAGATTTCCACTCATCGCGACGATACTCCTGCGAGGTGCAACTGAGAATCGAGGAAGGATCGAGGAATTTACGTTACAGCAGAGAACTCATCCTCGAGAACTCGTTGTACAAGTGTGAAGAGAAGCAAAAGGCGATGGGGCCGATGGTAGCACTCTGGCTTGTTTGCATTCGAGTACTTACCATCTTAAGAATAGAGTTCTCTCACATGTTTACTACCAGGACAGTACTCGCAAGTTTAGCATCGCAGTCATCAAGGAGCGCAAAAACGGATTGTGTACAAGTTTGAGAGCATAAGAATAACGACATGACCCTAGTTCTCAAGCACGACTTTACATTTACCTGCGAAAAGTCCAAGTCCCGGCCATCAGGATTATCAGGTTGCTAAGCATGGTAAAGTCATGTTCGATACGGAGTGAGCTCTAAGTAGGAACAGTCTCCCAGCAAGTACAACACAGGGAGAGCGCAGAGACTGGCTAGGCCTGCGACTATGATTCGCATGATCTGATCCCAAGGATACGGGGAGGAGTCAGTGAGAGGAATATCCTGGAATTATTCTGTGGGCTGTCTATTTACTGACCACCTCACCTAGTCCATGCTGACCGGCCAGCCCCTGGCAGCCCAGAAAGATTGGAAGTTGGCCTGGCTGGCCGGCCGACCGCTGGAAGTCTGAAGTTTGGACGAGCTGCGGGCCCGGGGCTCGTTGGATGGGTCCCGTCCTGCGCAGTACTTTTTGACTAGCCTCAACATATCCACTGCAAAATCCTCCCCGGGACGAGCTGTGGGGGCCCTTGGAGTTTCCCAGTTGAGGTAGTCCATCTAATGTATGTAGGTATGTATGTATGTTTGTATCCGCGGTACCTGCAGTGTCCTATTGGCAAGCGTCTCCGGATGCCGATAATAAGGAGGAGCCCCAGAAATGCAAAATAATACAATCATGTAAAGAAACGCGCCACTGTTGGCAGGTTCGCATCGCGACTCTCCTCAGTTGCCTCCGACGCCGGCCAGATCCGAGGGTCTGTCCAAGTTGAAGGCGGCAGAAAACATGACAGCATCTGTAAAAAGAGGTCAACTCGTAGACACCCAACACTGACTGCATCGCAGAAAATGCCACAATAGCGTGTTTATATTTGGAGTAGTACTCCGATGCTACTGCGACTCGCCCCGAGCCTAGTGTGCGAAAGTTACGCGCCGATGGGCACGGCATTGCCAAAAATAAAATAACCCCCCCGAATCGTCGATTGTTGCATGCAAGACATGATCTGATCTCACCTGGCACATTGGATCAATTAATCAATCGATCAATCACGCCCTGCCGTGATGAATTTTTATCTTTTCTTCGGGTCCGTCGACGCGAATGACATGACCAAGTCGAGGGCCAGGCGTGCATGGAAAGGAATCCTTCAGCCAGATAATTCGTAGTCCTCAAGCATTGATCAATGCCATTACTTGACATGCCGGTGCTTACTTTCTGTTTTCCCATCCAAGTGCACTTTTGCTATATTGGGTAAGTGCTTGGGTGACACGTATAGGCAGTATATGGTGAATGAAATCATACGTCAATTGCTCGGACTGATGGTAGCAGTCTTGGCATGGCTGAGCTAAATCAAACTTTAGACAATAGTCGCCAACAGTTGACTGGAAAGTAGTTCGATTACCCTTCCCGTCTACCTGTCATGCGCGGAGAAGATGACTGTCGTCAATCTAGACCCAACGGCTCCGACCGCATGGCCGTTGGGCTATACAACAAATAGCTGAGCGCAGTGCGTCTGTAGTCAGACTAATAAGGTTACCTACCTATCTACAAACTGTATGTAGTGTGCACGGAAATTTCAGGCCAGGATAGTCTCGCTCGTAATCGCCCGCGTGTTACCATCACGCGAGGGGGGATTCAAGTCGCGTCTGGTCTCGTAATGCCTCCTACCTAGATCGATTGCTCTCGTCAAGTTCCAAGTCTCCTGTTTGATCCTTCAGAGTTGAAGATCGGGCAGGCGGGCTAGATTAAACGCTGGCTAGGGCTGGTCTTTTCACCCTCGCCAGCGTACCAGCTGCCAATACCTTATCCTCTCAATCCGGTTATACTTGCGGTCCGTGATCCGTAGGTCCTGCTCGTCATTTCTTCTCCGGCGGCAAATGTAATTTTTGCGAATTCGTGGATCCATCAAGAAGAGCCCCAGACCTCGACACTGGCCGGTGCAGTCATACACGCATACACATACACATGGTGATGCTTGACGTACGGGGCAAGAGCGGACATTCCTGACTTATCAATAGTCTGTGTACGATACCTAGCGCGGTACGCACGGAGACGGGGAAGGATGCAGAGATGGAGAAGGGAAGGGAAGGGGGGAAAAAGACAGACGCCGCCCCTGTAAGGCTACATTAGCCCGTCCAGGGTCTTCGTCCTGGGTCTTTCCAGCCTTATTAGTCACCTTGGTCACCCCTGCAGAGAAAGCAGCAGCAGAGCCGGCGAGCGAACGAGCAACCAAGCAACCAAGCAACCAAGCAACAATGTGCGACCCTCACAGCCCCCTCAGCGTTGGTTCGAAAAGAGTCGGCTACCCAGTCATAAGCTTGCTTCGCTCCCAGGAAATCTCTCCCACGGGTGAGCACCAGGTAATACGTGTCTGGTTGTCGGTCCAGGTAGGTCAGGTCAGGTCAGGTACGTACCTACTCTCCAGAGCTTCCTCCCTCCTCTTCGTGGTAATACGTGGGTACTCCGTACGCACCATATGGGGCGTGCCGACCGTTGTGTTGTACCCGATCTTCATTTCTTGCTTGAGTCAAAGTACCTCGCATCCACACGTCAGGTATTCTCGGGGTCCAACAAGAGGGGCCGCTCTGCTGTTGTTCCCACTCACCCACCCGGCGGCCATAGTTTATTCATATGCCGTCCGATCCAAAAATTTGATCCTACAGGCAGAAGCCTGCCCTGCCAGCCTGCCTTGCCTTGCCATGAGCAGCAATACCATGTAGTAGTAGTATGCGTGTATATGAATGGATACCGACCCAGATCTGCCTGTCCGTCGGTCTCTCTGTCCGTCCGCCATAACGTACCACGCCTAGAAGTAATATTATTATTAGCCCATCTTCCTGGCTATCAGTTGGTCCACTCATGATAGTACATATATGGGTTCGGTCCAGCAACTCCCAAACCGGTTGATCGCTCAGACTCATGCTAGTTTCTAAGAAGACACAGTCTTGAGGAGCTATTCTATGCCTCCTTGGAATTCAACAATAAGAACAAGACCCACGACTTGCAAATAGGCTTGCCAGCCCTTAACATACGTTGGAACAACATTGCATCCACCCTCTCAGGCTCTTACATCATCAACCAGCACCCAGACGTATCCAAGGCCGGTCTAGTCGACAAGTTTCCGAATCCAGTGCTGCTTACACGTCATATCATATCTCGTTGCCTGGTCCTCATAACTCCCCGGCGTCGATTTCGTGATGGATCTGACGCCTCCGCCGCTGAGCAGATCTCCAGCATCTTCCCTCAACACTGACCTGCCCTCGCCAGGTCTGGGAGACTCCCACTATAAGATCCCATCGCTGTATGAGCAGGCCTGTGGGATGGATATGGATCATAGCCTCGAAGCGGAGTCCATGGCGCTAAACACAACCTCGTCAGCAGAGTGGAATGCCACTCTGCTGGCGCCCTCCTCCTCGGCAGATGTGCCTCACAACGTTCTTGCCACGTACGATACCTTTACCGGATACGACACTACCCTCCATTCGGACTACCATAACATATACACAACCTCGCAAGCCCCGACCGCTGTGGGATCACTCAGCCCTCAGCCGTTTCCGAGGACGCTGTCGCATTCTCCAGCCATGGCGCAACGACCATTCTACGGCTATCGCCCCAGCGCCTCTCCACAGCCGCGGGTCAAGATGGAAAGCATCAGCAGCGAGTACCCGGACCCGGAGGCTTCAAGGTATCCTTCACCGCATGCCGGCCCGGCCATGCCGGTGGAGATCGGCGGCTACAGCAGCGCAGCAAGCAGCACCGGCTATCTGTCCGATGCTCCGTCCAGCTCGATGCCCAGGTCCGAATATGGACTGGAGAACAGCGTATACCCATCCATGTCCGCCGGGCAACCAGCTTCGCACCAGCAGAATATGCTGCCGTACCACCGGATGAACAGGGGCCCGCGGCCAAAGACGCGCAAACTCACCTCCAAGGAGGACGCCAACTACCAGTGCGAGGTCAAGGGATGCGGCAAACTATTTAGCAGGAGCTATAACTACAAGGCCCATCTCGAGACGCATGACGAGAATCGCGAGTATCCTTTCCCGTGCACGATGGGCGACTGCGATCGGAAGTTTGTCCGCAAGACGGATCTAACGAGACACCACCAAAGCGTGCATATGAGGGAGAAGAACCACAGATGCGATTACTGCCATCGATCGTTTGCAAGAAAGGACACCCTCCGACGGTATGCTGTAGACTCGCTCGCTCTGTCGAGTTTTTCTGTTCCCGTACTGTATCGCTGACTCATTCACAGGCACATGGAAGATGGCTGCTCCAAACGATTTGATATTGGCACTCTCGACGTCCGCTCGTCAGAGGGCTACGATCCATCATTTAGCCCTCGATCTTCGGCATCCAATCTCATTGCGCCACCGCCGACGCAGCTACCCCCAATGACCAACTCTGTTCCGCGCAGTCCAAGTACGAACCTGTTAGAGCCAGTATCCACGCTGATGCGGCGCGGATATTGAATAGACGCTGAAATTACGCTACTTGAACAAGCAGCCGCGACAGCACAACAAGAATATCTCATCATCAGCGGCATCAAGGAGTTATGGATGATAATTTTCGGAACAACAAAGCAAAAATGGGAGACCTCAAGGTCAAGCAACATATACGTCATGTACAACTACTGTTTTTTTTTTTTTTTTCTTTAACCTGGCATGGCTCATGGCTTGCCTTTTTTAACGATATGAACGATCATCCCTGGCGGCGCCATCACCGGCGGTATGTAGATACCAAAGACGCGATAGACAACTCGACGAATCATGTCAGAGCCATCGCTCAATATATTTTTTATCATGCTTTCAATTCAAGTCCCAGTTGCTGCAGTTATCTACCATCAGTGGACCCGAAAAAAAAAACCCCCGCCTAAACACTCTCGTCAGCAGCGATTGATGAGCGGTCATGGCAGATGCGCGCTTTTGTCGTGCGACGAGCATGGATTGGAGCATTGTAGCGCAACAGAGGAGATAGGTAGGTACACGTGCCCACGATGACATATGGTTACTTGGTACGTGTTGCAGCGAATCCTTCCAGCGGAAGTTCCGCAACACACTCCGAGAAACACCATACATACGTGCCTGTGGAGTGTGAAGTCCAACTTGTAGGGCGTCATGCAGATCGATCCAACGGCGGGGAGGGGAAAGGCATTGGGATTGCCGGGGTAGAGGGATCGGCCAAGGACAGTAGTTCCCATCCAGCATAACACACTCATACAACGTACCTTTCTTGACTTCTGCGCGGGAATACCTACATACCTACTTTATGGCAATCCAAGCCGCAGAACGCAGAGCAGCATGTACGTAGCACGTCTTCCATGCCCTACGTGACTGCGTGATTGAGAAAACCGGAGTGCATATTCCCGGTACCAGGTACCTTGTAGGTATACTCCATATGCGGCAGGGGCAGATCAGCGAGCCAAAAGTCCCCTCTAGTCTATTTCGTAGACCCATACGATATGACTCCCTCGACATGATACGTCGTCGCTCAGCAGGCCTGATAAGTCCCCGGTAATCCATCGATGCCCTCTACTGGCTGGAAGTCTGCCTACTGTACCTCGTACGTACCCTACCATCCTACCTACCTATCGACCGTGAACCAAGCATCAGATCAGGTGTCAGGTCTCTGAGCAAGTTGGGCTGTGACATCTGACGTGGGGAGAGGATGGCGGATGGAGTGGATTCCAAGTTGGCGACGATTGCCAACAGACGGCAAGGCATGAACGAATGGATATGGTTGTACTACTTACGGATGATGGATGGATGGATGGCATCGTGCACCTTTGTTGTCGTTGGTTTTATGTAGTATGAACGTACCGCAGGGGTGTACCGAAAGGCAGGGAAAGAAATGGGTTCGTTGGAAGCAGCAAGACAAGTTCCAAGGTTGGCGAGGGCCCTAAAATCCGCAAGTTCCGAGCAGACCAATGAGGGGCAAGTCCAGCATCATGGTTCTGCCAATAATGTAGCGTCAGATGGGACCTTTTTCTCTGGAAATAGCAGGAGGGTGTGTGATCCGTTGCACTCCAAGGGCAGAGAATGACGGGGGAATGTATGGAGTACTCTGTGTACACTTCTGCTGGCCTGCCAGACTGCAGTGCGCAGCCAATATGTGTAAGTCTTGCAGTTCAGGGTTGCACCGAGCATGTTCGATTTGGGGTGATCAATCGAGTTCCAGAGAGCGAGTTGATGGGAACATTGAAAGGTGTACAACCTCCTTCAACCACCTACGCTCGCCGGTCAAGTAAGAGAGTCTGGTGCTTGTCACATCAGATGCCAAGGAAGCTCTTGACTGCTTCCAGAGCGGCATGTTCCCTTTTTTGAAAAGTGCATTGCAGGAGTGACCCTTGCCATGTCAGGGGTGGTTTTCCCACTAATTGTAGTGTGCACGCTAGGTACATAGGTACACTGCTGCTGCCGCTACCTAGGCACGAGCGTTGGACGCTAACATTATCTCTCTCCTTCTTCCGACTGACCTTGGATGTCATTGTTGTGTGGACTTGATGTGCTTCTCCTGGACGGATTGTGGACTTGCTTCTATTAAGCACGGGTGGACATGTTGAATTTTCCAACAGCTCTTCTGGAGCCAACAACTAACTGCCTGGCTACCTTACTTGCGGACCTTCCTACAGGGGACTCGGCCTGGACTGTCGGCATCGCGCGGGACGCCCACGATTGGCCTGTTCGTTGCGACTATATTCCCGCGGGTGTCGGCCCGGCTGCTCTTGATCCGCCTACCTTTCTATCTACCTAGGTAATGAATACCTACGTACCTAGCCCTAGCCCGAACAAGCTGTTCCGCTGTAGGGTCCCCGTACCAGACATGAGTTGCAAACACAGATACATTACTCTGTACACGCTCACATCCATGATACATGGACCGGGACGTTCACTGCGGCCGCTCGAACACAATTGTCCAACCTGGCAATACTGTACGGACTGCCTGAGAATGGAATTGGCTTTGCAGGGTGTGCTGAGCTCGGCCCCTCGGCTCCGAATCCTTGGGATCAATTGAGTCAAGTCAAGTCAAGTCGTTAACCGTATCGTATGAGGGCCATCAGTGGGGGAGAAAAAAAATTTGACTACCTAGGTACGGTGAGGAGGATAGACAGCTGGAGGCAGGCAGGATGGTTGACTGCCAGACAAGCGGTAACACCATACTACAACAAACGAATCATTCCATGTTGATGCATTTCGAGCAGCGGAAACACTCGCTGGCTGACTTTCACACCAATGGATTGACATTACTGATCATATCATCCTTTGGGGGCCAAGAACTCGATCCAATGCCGTTGGCAAGCAGGGCCGTAAGAGTTGCATTGAACTAGCCTGGGTATGCAAGTCGCGGTTAGGTTAGTTCATGTCTGGTGCTCATCAGCCCATCTACAATTGGATCTAGTGTGTTCGTACCCGTTACGCCGCTTTTTATTTTTGCTCCTCATCTCGCCTTGCTCAAGTTACATTCTTGTCCGGGTACCTAGCTCTTGAGGGGCTTGACGGGATGCGCCGTTGGGCTGCTCCCCTCTCAGCTCTTGGAAGCCCAGACACCACTTCCATATCCATTTTATGTGCAGATCACATGCCTCAAGTGCCAACAAATGCGACACCAAGATGGGATCATCGACGTGAGTGAGAAAATAAGTAAACCCCCCCCTCGTACCCCAGCCCTTGCTACCGAGAAAAAAAAAAATAGAAAATTGGTTCGAGCTGTTAGCCAAGACCGTCACAGAACCTCAGCTTGAACCGATACCGAAAGGGAATACACGAACTGTGCATGCGCAGCAAAGGGCCAGGCGCATCGTATAGGCACCAAAGTATCATGTAGTACGCGGTGGGGTGACAGCACGGGACATGACCCAGTGCTACAGAGTATCATGTAAGCCTTGGGTGTACAGTCGCTAGAGAAGAGGAACCACGTTATTGGCAGCGACGGTAGATAGGTTCGCACTACATGGTAACCAATCTGTTCGTTTACTCGCCATTGATCGTGAGGACCGATTCGATTGGATGGAGCTGTCACTTGCTGCGCCGCCATCGACGCAACAGATGGATAGACACAAGGACAAAGAAGGTGCTGACGTGCCTTCTTTTCAGCCTTACCGTGCCCTTCCCGCCATCTATCTACGAGCAACGCCGCCCGTCCGCATGAGATGCTTCCACGCATTCTTCTGTATGTAGGTTCGAGATGGAACATGCGTGCTACTTGACCTGCTGTGGAGGAGGGAAGCACGGAATTTCACCACTTCTATGGCGTCCACACCTTGTCTGACTGATGGCCGCCGCACATGCGAGTAATAAGTCAGTCGGCAAGGGGGGCGTGGCTGGAGGTGACTGGTCCCGCTCGATATTTCGACTTTTCGCGACCGAGGGCTTCTCTGCTGGCTACTACTCCGTACCGACTTCGTACATGCGATACTTCGCTTCCCTTTCCCAGCGGACACCCGATTCATGTCTTCCTTACACAGTATTCCACACCGGGGCCACTCATAAGATGGGACATAGTAATGTACATACATGTGTACATGGCAACAGAGGGACAGAAATAACTTTGTAGCGACCTGGTCCAGGGACGCGGTGGGTATTTGCTGGTCGCCTCCGGATCCTCTGCTGTTATGCCGTTCCTCTGGCATTCTCTGTCCGTCTGTCCGTCTGCCGTCTCACTGTTTGTGTGTGTGTTTCTCTCTCGTCTCCGCCTTTTGACGTGCGGAGAAGCGGTCAGCGTATGATTTCTTCGAGATTGACCAGCAGTGTCAATTGGCCAGCTCGCGACCCGGAATCCTCTGTAGCCAATCGGATTGCGGCTATAAGATAGAGCTGGCGCAGTCCGGGGTCCCCCTGTCTCTCAGGAAACGTCGAGACCCAGCGGTGACCCTAACTTTGGTGTTTGAGCAACTGGCCGGCTGGGCTCAATGTTGCTGGGGTCAACGAGGTAATCTGGTAATGTACCTAGGTAAGTAAGGTAGGTAGGTAGCCTGGTAACCTGGGAGTTCGGATACGTGATGTTATTTACCAGGCCAGGTATCACTTCAAATAGCCATGATTTTTTTTTTCCTTCCGGGATCGGTCGACTGTCGGTTGGAACCTGCGGGACACACCCGTAGGTGGTCGAACGATGGAGGAATTCCAACCCGCCCAACACGGACATTCCGGCCGCTTATTATACCAGAGCAGTTTTCGACAACCTGCTGATCATCACGAGAAAGCGTGGCTGCTATCGTCTTTCCTCTACCAAGTCTTTGTATGGGCACAGTAGTCTGTAGGTAGGAAAGTACTGATTCATCACCGTCGGCTGACTATCACGGCTGTTTGGATGGCCACCATGTACAAGGGCAGACCCCGTACGGTGCTTTATATCGCTGTCAAGAAATTGAGAAGCTTGCCTGTTTCATCACTTGCTCTGATCTTCAGCTCCCAATCTGGGCAGATAGACAGCCCTGCAGGAAGACACATACAGACAAATCACGAGTAGGAAGGTGGGTAAGATCACTTTCGAGCCACAACAGGCGCGAACGGACAGTCTGTACAGCCAGCCTGACGTAGATCTCTAAGCACTCATTCTGTCCACCCGGTTTCTGGACAACTACCACTCGGTGACCTTGTGTTCCTGTGCCAAGAGTTGCATGGTCTACACAGTAAGGACTGCTCCAGGCATGTTCCTACGACGAGCAAGGCCGACAATGCCGGTTCGAGCTGCATCACATAATCCCAGAATCTCCCAGTGATTCTCAACAGCATAGGATCTCATGGGCTGGGAAACGCCGCAGCCGCTTGTCTTCCATCGCCTCGAGCGGCTTGTGCCTCGGCTCGTGGGCCCTCAGCAACTCATATAGCTAGCTGCAACGACTGGACGAAACAGAGAATGGCCAACTTGGCGAGGGCCTAGGTAACACCAGCCTTATCTGGGTCAAAGGATCCTCCTACAGGTGTGCAATTCATTCAAAGCAGCCTTCAAAGCATGACCCTCCGCCGGGCGTACTGGTATCCAACCCTGAAGGCCAGTCTATAGACAAGCCCAAAGGCCCAACTCACGCCTGTCCATTTTCCACTGCCCTACTGTTTTGTACTCCCCATTCCATAGTTGATTGACATGCTCTTCTTCATGCCATTGGCAAGATTCTAGAAAATGTGGCTTCTCGTCATCATTCCAGCTGGAAGAGACAGTCCATGCTGGTCGCGACGTCAGACTATAGGATGCACGTGTAAGGTAGTCGTATCTTGTATTAATGCCCCGTCCTTGCTGAACCCTCGTCAGCCCTGCCACTTAGGCGTCCACTATGCTTCATGATACTCCGTGCAGCGTTCCACAACATACACGGGTCATGAGGCGCAACCGTTGAAGAGGCTGTAGTATGCACTCGCTCACTGTGCCTCCTGACAACATTTACAGGTGGATGGGCTCGGATCTGGTACGAACTCATGCATGCGCATCTCTGCCCTATAGGGCTGATTCAGACTATCGTCACATAACCTACCATTTATCTGCACGACACCAGCCTTACACGCCCTTGGGCAGGTCGCATGACTCGGCGGACCTTTGTGACTGGCGTTGAAAGCACCCACAGCCCACCCAAGTAGGACGTACTCCGTCCGATTGACGCCCCTCCAAGGGCCAGAGGACTTGCTGCGCAGCGAGTACAGTCGCATCCACACCCATGCCCGGATGCTGCCATATTCTCAGGCTCTGACGGTGACGTTGCATGTACGCGCACGGGGAGGTCGATAGGGCGCATGCAAGAAGGAAATGCGACGCACCGATTTCCCAATACAACTCGGCAAATGCTGCTATACATTTCGGGTTACACAAATGGCATCACACAGGCGCCATGTTATATCGTTTCCTCCATGGAGTCGAACAAGTATCGTCCTTTGAGTTGATTTTGTAATAGAAGTACTGATGGTCACCGGGCGAAGTCACTTACAAGTTGCGCGATATGCTAGGCAATGAACTCCACGTTTCCGTGTCGAGACAGAGCCTTGCAACAAATGAATATTTGGGCCTGCACGGTAAGCAAGTACAGCCTTGGACCTGGCTTCTAGAACCAGGGCATTGGCAAAGTACGAGCACTTTCGAACTTGCTCCGGCGAAGACAGGATGGAAGAGGAGGAGAGACCGCGACAGTTCAGGCGATGGCCATAAGATGTAACTACTTACGATTCATGCCAAAAGAAAGCTCGTCGGTGGATATTCACAGACTCCATGTAGGAAGAAATGTGGAAGGTGGAGGTAGTGCCGCCACCATATAGACACAGACTTGACTCTGGATAATGTCGACGGCTTGGAGCTTTGGATAGAGTTTATATTTCAATCGGAGCGGATCTTGTATGGAAACTTGGGGCGGAATAGAGCAGATGATTGTTTCCGTCTTAATGTGTCAAAGGCTCGCCTGCTTTATACCAGTGATACTGACACAGCCCTGGCAAGGAGTTGTCAGACACCCGCTTAGATCAATAATCTTCGAGGCTCTCTAAGCTGGTATGTGATGCGGTCATTTTAACGTGGCAGCGGTATTCTCGACTCGTGTGATCCGCAAACTTGATCGAATGCCGAGTTTACAGTCTACAGTCTCTCCCTTGAAGGCACCCAGATGACTTCCATGGGACGAACCCTACGAAGACACTGGTTTCACCATTTATATATGATCACACAAGCAGCACCAGCCAGGTACTCACGTCTATATATACTACATCGGGCGATGTATATCGACATTCGGTACGGCCACTGCCAAGCAAAACGTCCAGAGATATGACAGTCAATAGTGACGCCTTGCTGGTCGCCGTGACGAGTAAGGCTCACCACGAGATGACACACAGTAACGCGAACTTGATCAGATGGGGGTGGTGGAAGAGTCATTCTTCTCCATTTCCTTACAGGCGAGTTCCTATAAAAGTGTCCTCTGCAGAAGCTGCAAATACGACGAAAGAAGGTGCAGCGTGACTCGGAAGCACGCCGTCGATCAGGATGGTCTGAAATATGAAACTGTTGGGGCATATCAAGTCACTGAGAGAGATGCCTTCCTGTGGAGCTGCCTGCATTCCCGACGACACCCAATGCTTATGCTTTTCCTCTCCTCCATTACTAACTCTATACACCACATACTGACCAAACCCCCTTACTTGCCCGTGGATCATCGCCGTGCCGCGCTGTTGTGGACTGACTGCCTCGGCTTGGCGATATCCAGTCACCGTTCGCAGCACGCTACTGGATGGCAATGTATCTTGATACTTGGCATGAATACAGTACCCGTCTCCCAACTCCTCAGCAGTATGCCACAATTCGCAACATCGAAACACACATGGCTGTGTACGCTTCCAAGTGGCGTTCTGGAGGCTCGTATTGTTGACAGGAAATGATTCCTTATTGAAACCAAACTTTTTTTAATTTTTTTTTTTTTTAAAATATATACTTTCATTTGGACCAATCCATGTCCAGCTGCCGAAACCTAGACCATACTCTTGGCCAGATTCCAGAAATTTTCCATCTTGACTCTCGCCAAGAAACTTCTCGCATCCTGTTCCGTCTCACATACCCGACTCGAGAATTTGGAGAAAGCTTGAGCCTTGACCTCTCCTGCGAAAACCAGACGGGCTTCATTGGATGATAAGTCTTTCAAATTGCCGGTTGCGTCGGTGGCCTTGAGCCATTCCTTGAGCTCATGGCTAGTTTCTTTGTGTTTGTCTGGCGCGTTTTGGGTAAAGTCAATGCGATCTTCTACGAGCTTGCGATATTTCCTTGCTCCATACGGGCCAGCCTCGCATATGCAGAGGCAAAACTTGGGGCACAAGATGAGAGCTCCGGTGCAGCCCAATTGTTCTGCGTTCTTGGACAGCTTCCAGCGTATGCTTCCGTTGGACAAGTTATTGATCTTGTAGACAAGCAGATGAACTTCGCGCGCGACATCCTTTTCCTGGTTTCGGGCAAGCTTCTCCGTCTTCTCTTCCTTGCTGAGCTTCCTCTCCTCGTTCTCATGAAGATGCTTGTCGCGTCGTTCGTTGATCTCGCGCCGCACGCGGTTTTCGGCAGCGGAAGGGTCCAGAATAGCCTCGTCGCCAAGGACCTTGAACATGTTGTTCAGTGTGACCTTGTTCGGCTGAGGAGGGAGAAGACCGAGTCGTTGTTTGGCGCGCTCTTCGGCCATGACGGCCGACCGGCGCAATCTTCTCACGCGCTTTTGCTCCTTTGCGGTCAGGTACATTGGCTTCACGGAGGGTTCCTTGGCGCTATCCGGGTCTATCGGGACGGGATGCTGAATAAGTGCATGCACCTCTTCCAGGTTGACGAGATCGTAGTTGTTATCTCTGACGAAACCCTCGTCATACCACTCGACCTCGGGCGGGGCGTCCACCATAAAGTTCTTCTGCACATCTGCGTCTTCATCGGCGGCCTTTTGCGTGCTTGCAGCGATCTTCTTCTTGAGCTCCTCGAGCTTCTCCTGCCGACGGATGGCGTTGGCCTGTGCAATGTATTTCCCTGGGTCATTAAATTGCAGCTGCCTTGGTTGCCTAGGTGCTGGACCCTGGATACTGGGATCGTAGTAGGGGTTGGCCCTGACATCATCGACCGAAGGACCGGAAAGGTCAAGTTGCTTCTGTTTCAGCGGCGCAGAGGACTTGGTACCATCATGACGGTTCTGCGACGACCTGTGCTGCTGTGAGTGGCCGGATCTATTGTTGGATCTGGAAGGGCCGCCGATATCACCGAGGAGGGCTGGGTGAAGGGGGACGTTGAGACCCGAGGTCGCCTTGGCCGGGACTGGAGGCTGAGCCGGAGGCTGAGACGGAGCCAGGGCCGGAGCCGAAGGTTGAGCGGCACCTGGGGCTCTAGTCGAACTCGTGTTGATGGCTGCGGCGACTCTTGCCTTCAGAGCAGCCAGCCTCTCTGCCGCGCTCTCGCCACCCTTGGAGACGCGTGAGGAGGCATTCTGAGGGCCCAGCGCAGGTGAGCCGTGTCGATCCATGAGTGATGAGTAGCGAACAGCAAGGTTGGAGATTGGGTGACCACGGCTTGGGACAGGCAGCGGCGCGATGGGCGTTTCTGTCGGAGTATACGGCGAAGATGCGAGCGTTCGGGATCAAGACGAATGAGCGTGGCCAGACCTGAACGCTGGTGCTAGGCGATGCGATGCGATGCGATCAACGAGAATGTCGTAACAAGAGGTGGTATTATCTGGGTGCACACGCTCTGTGAACAAAGACTTGCGCGCATGTGGGAAAGATGAAAGGTTGCGCTGCGAGCCAATGGATACAATACAGAACAGGTACTGACGGTATGGGTGTCTCAGCGAGTGATGAGTTCAGCTCGGTAGGTCACTGGCTAGGTACCTTATTAGGTACGTTATAGCTCTGTAGCTCTGCATAACAGGACCCAAGCCCGCACCAATTGTGGCAGCAGTAGTGCAGCAGAGCACCCGTTCGTAGGTACCTCGTAGGTCACGGCGAAATTCATCAGGTGCATAATATGTAAGGTGGGCGGACAACATTGGAGGTAACGTAGGTAGGTACATACATGGCAAGGTAGGACAGCTAAAACAGGCATCCTGATTTCTGCCGCTGCCGACCGCCAAAGTTTTTCTCTTGGTTTGCACCTTGGAGAGTTCCCAAGTCTCGCTTTTTTGCACCCCACTTCGCAGAGCAGAGCCGGATGCCAAGGATATGCGCCCGTGAACTTTTTTCTTTCTTTCGTCCCCTTCGAAACCATTTTGCATACAACATTGATTGCTTGCTTCAAGCTCTTGCAATAGTGAGGGTATGCACTATTGAGACCTCTAGGCCATTTGCCGGCCTGGAAGAAGAGAAACTCATCGAGTGCTAAGACTCTAGCACATCGCATCGTTTGTTGCGCCGAAACTGCCCTTGGCGGGAGTCTTGCGCCGTCCGACTTATCACCATGAACGTTTCGCAGCCCGTCTCGTCTGTCATTGACAGCGTCGACTTTGACTTCCTGACCCCCGCCGAGATCAAGAACATCTCCGTCAAGAGGATCGAGAATCCCACCACCTTCGACAGTCTTCTCAATCCCACCCCAGGTGGTCTGTACGATCCCGCTCTAGGAGCTTGGGGTGACTCTCTGTAAGCTATGCTCAGCAATTCGGCCACCCGGGCCGTGAAGAAGCCGCAGTATACGTCTTTTCTTACAGCCTTCTAACGCGACATTCTTCTATAGTTGTACAACATGTAACCTAAACGGTTCGAGCTGTCCAGGCCACGCCGGGCACATCGACCTGCCTGTCCCCGTGTATCATCCTGTCTTCATGGACCAGGTCATGCGCCTGCTCCGAGCTCAATGCGCCTATTGCAACCGGTTCCGCATGCGACCTGCCGATCTAGCCCTGTACAAGTGCAAGCTTCGGTTGCTTCAATTCGGTCTACTGGATGAGGCCGTCCTCGTGGAAGAGATTACGCCCAAGAGCAAAAACATCGACGGTGTTGACCCAGCCGGCTCAGACGATGAGGTCGAGGACTCGGCCCACATGACACTCCTGCGGAAGAAGTACACAGAACAGGCCATCAGGAGACATAAGCTCAGCACTGCAGAGATCAGGAAAGGAAAGCATGAGGGTGCCTATGAGGCCAGGAGAGAGCTGATCAAGGCTTTCTTGAAGGATATGACAAAGGGCAGAAACTGCCAGTCTTGCAAAGGCATCTCGCCCAACTACCGCAAAGACCGATTCGTCAAGATCTTTGAGAAGACGCTGTCCACGAAAGACGCCGCCAAGATGGCCCAGGGCAGCTTCAAACGTAGCAATGCCCTGGCCATGAGGCAGCAGGCCAAGGCTGCCCCAAAGAAAAAGTCATTGGAAACAGACGAGGGCATCGCCGACATGGAGCTGTCACCAGCCGAAGACGATGTCGGATTTGAGGAAGACGAGGAGTCGGAGTCAGACGAGGGCGACGGCGAGGAGTTGGATGAAAACGGCGATGTGGTCATGACCGACGCGGCCCTCAAAGCACCAAAGCAGAAGAAGAAGGACGCTCCGCCGCATCGCTATGTCAGTACCAGCGAGGTCTTGGCTCGCCTTGAGCTCCTCTTTGAAAAGGAGCAGGAGGTTGTCACCTTGCTGTACAACTCCAGGCCGCAAGCCAAGTCTTCGAAGACCCTGACGCCCGCCTCTTTCTTCCTGCAAACAATCATGGTTCCCCCCAACAAGTTCCGCCCGGAAGCTCGACAGGGTGATGGCGGTATTGCCGAGGCTCAGCAAAACTCCTTGTATAAGCAGATTCTCAATGCTTCCGCCAAAGTCGCCCAGATACATCGCGAGATTGCTCTGGCCGCAAAAGCAGGCGCGGAATTCGAGGGTCGAAACAGAAACTTCTCAGAACTGCACGAGGCCTGTGTTGCGCTCCAAGACTGCGTGAACTCCCTGATCGACAAGGACCGGAATCCAGTTCGCGGCGCCGCTGGCAAGCGCAACGAAGACGGTATCAAGCAAAAGCTGGAGAAGAAGGAAGGTCTCTTCCGAAAGAACATGATGGGCAAGCGTGTCAACTATGCGGCCCGAAGTGTCATTTCGCCAGATCCCAACATCGAGACCAGCGAGATTGGTGTACCTCCAGTCTTTGCCAAGAAGCTGACATATCCCGAGCCAGTGACAAGCCACAACTTCAGGGAAATGCAGCAGGCTGTCATCAATGGCCCCGACAAGTGGCCCGGAGCTGCAGCTATTGAGAACGAGAATGGGCAGATCATCAACCTCAAGAAGAAGACGCAGGAGGATCGCATCGCTTTGGCCAACCAGCTCCTGGCCCCCACGACACATAATCAGACTGCCATGAGAGGCAAAAAGGTGCATCGCCATCTCGGCAATGGCGATGTTGTTCTCATGAACCGTCAGCCCACTCTGCACAAGCCGTCCATCATGGGACACCGAGTCCGCGTTTTGCCTGGAGAGAAGACCATCCGCATGCACTACGCCAACTGCAACACTTACAACGCCGACTTTGACGGTGACGAGATGAACATGCATTTCCCCCAGAATGAGCTTGCCAGAGCCGAAGCTATGCGACTAGCCGACACTGACCACCAGTACTTGTCTGGTACAGCCGGCGAGCCACTTCGTGGTTTGATCCAGGACCATCTGTCAGTCTCGGTGGCTCTTTGCAACAAGGACACCTATTTTGACAAGGGCGCTTATCAGCAGCTTGTGTACAATGCCCTCCGCCCGGAACATGGCCACATCACTACGGAGAGGCTCGAGCTTGTTCCACCCGCCGTCATCAAACCCGTGCGGCGATGGACTGGCAAACAGGTCATCACGACCATCCTCAAGAACATCAAACCCATTGGTTTTGGTGACTTGTGGCTGACGGGAAAGACCAAGGTTCCAGCTGACCGGTGGGGCGCCAAATCGGAAGAAGGGTCCGTCTTGTTCGTGGATGGAGAGTTCATTCACGGAATCCTGGACAAGGCACACCTTGGACCAAGCGGTGGCGGCTTCATCCATGCCATCCACGAGACCTGGGGCCCAGAAACGGCTGCTAAACTTCTGAGCTGCATGGGCCGACTCTTGACCCGATATCTCAACATGCGCGCCTTCACGTGTGGCATGGACGACTTGACCCTGACATCGGACGGCGAGACGAACCGGAAGAAGCAGCTCGAGGCGGCATCCAAGGCTGGTTTGGAGACAGCTCTGAAGTTTGTGAGCCTGGATCAGCAAGGCGACATTGACGCGCGTGATCCCGTGCTCTTGGAGCGTCTGGAGGCGGTCATGCGGAATGACAGCCAGCAAGAAAACCTCGACGCGTTGATGAACGCCGCTTGCTCCGTTGTGTCGAGTGGTGTTACCAAGGCGTGCTTGCCCAACGGCCTCGAGAAGCACTTCCCCAAGAACCAAATGCAGTCTATGACTATTTCTGGTGCGAAGGGTAGTGGTGTCAATGCCAACCTCATTTCTTGCAATCTTGGCCAACAAGTCTTGGAAGGCCGCAGGGTCCCCGTCATGGTCAGTGGCAAGACCCTGCCCTGTTTCCGGCCATTCGAAACCAATGTCAGAGCGGGCGGTTACATCGTCAACCGTTTCTTGACTGGAATCCGGCCCCAAGAATACTACTTCCATCACATGGCTGGTCGCGAAGGTTTGATCGATACAGCTGTCAAGACGTCGAGATCCGGTTATCTCCAGCGATGTTTGATCAAGGGTATGGAGGGTCTCAAAGTAGCCTACGATACCTCGGTCAGAGACTCGGACGGGTCTATTGTCCAATTCCTCTATGGTGAGGACGGTCTGGACATTACCAAGCAGAGATACCTGCACGACTTCGGATTCGTGCTCAGGAACAGGGCTTCCGAAGTTGCGCAGCTGTCCATTGACGAGAGAGGCTGGGACCAGGACATCTTTGCTTCCAAGGACTACGCTCAGAAGTATATGAAGAAGGCTCTCAAGGAGTCCAAGTCGAACGACGCCCGTGCCCGGGATCCCATCATGGCCGAGATGAACCCTAACCGCAACGCTTTTGCCACGTCGGAGAAGTTCTACGAAAAGGTCACAGACTACATCAAGGAGAACAAGGACGGCCTGCTCAAGGAGAAGGGCGACAAGAGCAAGTCGGCCGATCTCATTGCGCGCAAGTACGCCGAGATTCTCCTCCACACAAAATATCTCGGGTCGTTGGCGGAACCCGGCGAGGCCGTGGGTATCGTTGCCGGACAGTCTGTGGGCGAGCCGTCCACACAAATGACGTTGAACACTTTCCACTTGGCTGGTCACTCGGCAAAGAACGTCACACTTGGTATTCCTCGTCTGCGAGAAATTCTGATGACAGCGAGTGACCATATCTCTACCCCTGCCATGACCCTCATTGCCAACGCGGAGCTGAGCACCGAACAGCTCGAGCGCTTCGCCAAGGCCATCAGCGAACTGCCGCTTTCCCATGTCGTTGACAAGGTGACGGTCAAGGAGAAGGTCGGCAAAGGTGCCGGCTACCGCTTGGCCAAGACCTTTGACGTGCGCCTGGAATTTTTCAACTCCAAGGACTATGCCAAAACCTATGGCATCAAGAAGTCCGATGTACTCGATGTCGTGTCGACAACGTTCCTGGACAGACTCGAGAAGCAGATCAAGAAGGAGATCAAAGCCAGAGGTGACAAGGACAACGGCGCTGTGCCCGAAGTCGGCACAAAGGCTGGCAACGTCGAGATGGCCGCCCCGGATGCCGAGAGGATACGCGACGAGGATGATGACGACGACGAAGAAGGAGACGACGATGCCACCAACGCCAAGCAACGGGCTAACCGGGCCGAGGCCGTCTCTTATGGTCCCAATGACGAGGACGATGACGAAATTCAGCAACGGATGGAACGCGAGGCCTCTCCGGACGTCGATGATGATCTCCCCGAGGATGAAGGCTTTGGCGGCAGCCCGGAGCCCGAGAGTGGCGACGAGGGCAGTGGCAAGGCGAAGAAGGCCACGGCCAACAGGAGTAGGGAGGCGGATGTCATGGAGAGAATCAAGTCCATCTCGCGGTTCGAGTGCGACGAAGCGCACGGCGGGTGGTGCGACTTTGCTCTCGAGTTCGACGCCAGCATCCCCAAGGTTTTGATGCTGAACGTGGTGCAGGACGCGATCCGGAAGACGCTCGTGCAGAAGATCGAGGGCATCCGCGACTGTACCTTTGTGGAGCAGGACACGGTCAAGGATCTACGCACGGGCAAGACGAGCAAGATACCCGTGATCCACACCAACGGCGTCAACTTGGTCGCAATGCAGAACTATGGAGATTTCATCAATCCCAACAAGACGCAGACCAACGACATTGCTGCCGTGCTCCGGACGTATGGAGTGGAGGCGGCACGCAACAACATCATTCAGGAGTTGGCAAACGTCTTCGGTGGTCACGGCATCAGCGTGGACAACCGTCACCTGAACCTGATCGGCGACTACATGACAAGGAACGGCGGCTTTTCGCCCTTCAACCGAAACGGCCTCAAGGGCAACGTCAGCCCGTTCACCAAGATGAGCTTCGAGACGACGCTGGCGTTCCTGAAGGACGCGGTGCTGGATGGCGACTGGGACGATCTCACGACGCCGAGTGGGCGTATCGTAATGGGCAGACTCGGCAAGGTCGGAACGGGCGCCTTTGACGTCTTGACCCGGGTCCACCCCAAGAACGGCAAAAACCAATGGATCTAGGGGCGGAATTCAAGACTAGAGGACCAAGAAAGAAAGAAAAGAGTAGACGTGGAAGGAGAAAAGGAAAGGAAAGTATGAAAATGGAGTTAGGTTTTTCTTTTCAAACTCGGTTGAGTGTTTTTTTTTCTCTTGCTGCGGTTCCGAGAGCCTTACGGATGTATATAGAAAGAGAGATACCAGTTAACTGCTGTGGCGTAACGACGTCTGTAAACACATCTTCTTTTCTGCATTTGACATGTCCTGTAAGAAACACGTAATCCAAGTAGTATTGGTTGCCGCTGGTGGACACGTGTAAACGAGTTTGAAGCACCCACCGTCTGCCTCGCCGACAGGACCAGGCTGACGACTTGATGGCTTCTATTCTGATATTGGGGCTTTGCTTGTTCCCTGGCGCTTCTTTCTGCTCGGTTCCTGGAATCGACAGTGGCCTATTCCAAGTGATGCATTCATTCCGTACTCTACCTAGGTAGGTACTGCTAAAGAAATCCTGGAGGTATTGATGGTTGCTATTACTAACAGGGGGGCCATTCCAGAGAGCGCCATCCTTCCAGGTAATAAAGAGTTGAGCAATAACCTGATTGCTCATGCAATCAACAGAACATTTATCTGGCACTCGATTCGGTTGATGCACGCGCGGATCATGGACTTAGATGTGCGCGTGTGCATAGCTCGATCCATCTACGCAGTCCCAGTAAGGAAGAGAGAATGGTGACCGGGGCGCCTTGGGGTCTGGATTCGACTTCCCAGGCAGGCAGCCGCTGCGTACAAAAGACCGTTTCCATCAGAGGTTTCTTGTCCTGCGCGTCAGATTCCGACATTCCATCTAGATCGAAGTCGTCCCCCCGTCCCTGCCAAGAGAGAAGTAAAAGTATGGAGGTGGGTGGACATTTACGTGACACGATCCGTTCCGCGAGGTCAGCGTGACGGGGCGCAAATTTCGGGCGCGACGGAGCAGCAGCAATATGGATTGACAAACAGCGTAACCCGATGAGAGTAAATACCTGGTTTATCACTGTAGATGGCACCACTGATCAGACTTGCCAGCCATCAGATGTTAGTAGTAGCAGTCGGGCACAGAGACCATGGACACATGGATGCATGGCAGCTGCAGAGGCTGAGTCCTCCCGAGTGATGCACAAGGTGGCCTTGGCCCTGGAGTTCGTGATGCTAAGAAGCCATGCCTGGGGTGTTCACTATATGGGAGCAGGCGCGTTTGGCCCCTCGTCATCCATCGCCGGCGCGTCCCCGAGAGTAGTCGGGGTTGTTGATCACAGCAAGACAGGTGCACGCAAGCAGTAGGCAGCAAGAGAAGACGATCTTTTTGGTTGGTTTGTGTTTGTTCTTGATTCAGTTCATTCCTTTGTTCAGTATCGAGGTGGTCTGTCCCACCTTTCGCGCCTAGACTGATGTACAACAAATCCATGCAAGAGTGCTGTTCGTCACTCTGAAAAAACAACCGCATCATAAAAACGCCATGATTACCATTGCCCTTTAGAAAACCCCAAGTCATCAAAGCATCCCAGTGTGTAGAGTATCATTGTGAAAGTGACACATCTTTTCCTTCGCTGTCGACCCCGAAATCAAAACCTAGCTGGTAGGCATGACTTAGTTGCGCTCACCACGGAGACGGCGGGCGAGCTGGATGTCCTTGGACTGGATGGTGACACGCTTGGCGTGGATGGCGCACAGGTTGGTGTCCTCGAAGAGGGAGACGAGGTAAGACTCGACCGACTCTTGCAGGGCACCGATGGCGGAGGACTGGAAGCGGAGGTCGGACTTGAAGTCCTGGGCAATCTCACGAACCTGCAAGTGAAGAGGTGAGGTTAGCTACTGTTGTTGTGTGGAGTACGGGCAGGAGCGCGTCGCGACGCGTCTGTGACTGCGCAACGTGGCGGCGATGAAGACTTACCAGGCGCTGGAAGGGGAGCTTGCGGATCAGGAGCTCAGTCGACTTCTGGTAGCGACGGATCTCACGGAGAGCGACGGTACCGGGCTTGTAGCGGTGAGGCTTCTTGACACCACCGGTGGACGGGGCGGACTTGCGGGCAGCCTTGGAGGCGAGCTGCTTACGGGGAGCCTTGCCACCAGTGGACTTACGGGCGGTCTGCTTGGTGCGGGCCATTGCGAAGAATGTGGTTTGTGTTGTTTTGGTTGATGAGATGGGGATGCGCAGATGGCAAAAGGCTGAAAAAGTTGATGCTTTTTTGGTTGGGTGTGGATGCGGGAGTGATGATGATGATGAAAGGAGAATGGTGCTTGGGGTTGGGTGCGGGGGGAGTGTTAAATATGTGAGAAACGGGGCGGGCTGATGGGCTGATTGCGCGCGAGGTGGCTTTATTAGGGAAGGTGCCTGGGGGGGCGGCTGATTGATTGATTGACTGACTTGCAGTGCGTGCGTGCGTGAATGGGATTTTTATTTTTTTGGCGCTAGTGCCTGTTGGAACACTGGCAAAAAAAGAGAGTTGATTTTGCGGCCAGACAGGGGTCCGTTTCTGACAACAAAGTCGCTTTGACTTGGGCGGGGATTTTATTTTTTTCTCCTCTAGAGCGGGGCAGGCGCTAGTGCTGTAGGCAAGGTGAAAGGCGCCCAGCAAGCCCGAATAAAGCCAGCCTAGCAAGTCAAAGGTGGGGGGCCCTTGGAGCGCGTCGAGGGAAAAAAACACACGCATATGCCGCCTGCGGATCCAGATCAGAAGGAACTCTTTGAAGCCTGGAGCCTCCGATTTTTCTGATTGGTCGAATGCAAGGCACCCAACACGCTAGTATGTTCATTTTCGCCTCTCTAGATCAGCGACATCTGATCCAACTTGCCATTTTCCCATCTGGATCGGGCAAGGCGCCGATAAGCCTTGGCATCAAAGGGAAAGGCCAACCACACACAACAGTTCTGGAGGTCATAATGGATTGATTATTGCTTGTGGCCGAGTGGCTGTGGTGTTGTGATATGTATGCATGTATTTTGAGATATCAACAGCCAGCTGTGCCTGGTATCATAATGCAAGTGTTATCTGCCCATAGTATTCTTGATATCATGGCTGGCATTGTATATCACACTGGTGGTGTCCTGGTTGAGATGGGATAATTGACATGATCAACCAAGATATCTCGTTCCTTGAAAATCGACAATACTGACAGCTGGGCCAAGTGAGTCGAGGCATTGCTATAGACATGTACGTATATTTAGAATACATCTTCTCCAAGCATTGCGCCTGCTTGGCCAGCCCACAGAACAAACGTCTTGTGGAAGGGGGGTGACATGATGATTATAGAAATAAACTTCCCCGGAATTTCCAACTCCAAGGTGAGCCAGATCCTACCGACGGCATGACTAGCTCCATCACTATCCATGCACCGATTCTTGAAACGTCGGATGGATCATGGAATAGCATCGCATCACGCGGGCACTGTATGGAGGACACGCCACGAGAGTTGCTTGAGGAAAGGGTGATTGGCCCAAGAGTCAACGCTCAGAGTGATCATGTGGATAGACTCAGGCTCGGGACAAGGCTAATAGACAAGAACAAGGTGCTGCTGCCTAGTGGCATCAAGCCAGATTCCATACTGTGTGTGAGTGACGGGCATCAATCTACAGACTCTTTGGGGATAGAGGGTGCCGTGTGAACGTTGTAGCAACCGTACGTACTTCTGATTTACAAGTCAGTAGTGTATGTGTAGGTATATGTTAATAAGAATGGGACGAATAGTCAAATGCAATGTCATGGTTGGCTGGATGGGTTCTCTCGCTGCAGTAACGAGCGTGCATGGCTCCCTCGACCCCCATATTTTTCTTTCTCGGATCCCTTGTTTTTTTTTTCCTTCCTCCCAAGAGTCATGGTTGATTTCCCCGTCGTTCCCAATTCGGAACCGCAGAGTTGGGAAAAACGCGTCCATCAGCTTGGCCCCGGGCGGGTACGTACCCAGGTGCTAGCGCGTACCTACCTAGTGCCGCTCCACATCCGGGCTGATTCGATTTGGACCTGCCGTACGGCCTGCCGATACTTAAACACGTCCAGTTCCCCACGTTCAGACCTGCTTCTTCCCATTATTAAGACGACCATTCCACTCCCAGCGCCCAACTTTCTCAGCCTCAATCCCATCTCCCCCCCAGATCCCACCAAACTACTCTCACTTTTCCCCAACCCCAATACAAAATGACTGGACGTGAGTACAACCCCTCCATCTCTTCTGCCCCGGTGATCCGTGATCTCGGCGTGTCCCCCGCGCCCGCTGCCTCGGATCATCCGTCGCGGCGACTCGCATCTCTCCTTCATCCGTACTGACGCGTCTTCTCTCTACAGGCGGCAAGGGCGGCAAGGGTCTTGGCAAGGGCGGTGCCAAGCGCCACCGAAAGATTCTTCGTGACAACATCCAGGGTATCACCAAGCCCGCCATCCGTCGTCTCGCTCGTCGTGGTGGTGTCAAGCGTATCTCTGCCAGTAAGTAGTCCCTCCGAACTGCATTCTCTCCTCCGTCGGTGCTGACCGTCCTCCCAGTGATCTACGAGGAGACCCGTGGTGTCCTGAAGTCCTTCCTCGAGGGTGTCATCCGCGACGCCGTCACATACACTGAGCACGCCAAGCGCAAGACCGTCACCTCGCTGGACGTTGTCTACGCCCTGAAGAGACAGGGCCGCACCCTGTACGGTTTCGGTGGTTAAGCGTCTTCACATTGTCAAAGGGGTCTACATATTTGGTTTTGTGGTTTCACGTCTGTTACGATGTCATTTCTTGCGCGAAGGTGGTCACACTTCATCAACACAAGTGACTGGTCATGATGAATCATGGGATTGGGTTCTGCTTTTGGGTGTTCTGAAATCAATGTACCATAAAGGGAAAGGGGGTCAACTATATGGATTGTCCGAATAGGCATAATCAATCCGTCGAATGACATTTGAGAACAAACCAACCAACTCTCTCTCGCCTTCTCTCGGTGTGCTGCTCGTGTGCCTCTCGTCCTGTTGGGTCGGGTCTTCTTGCCTGGTCGCGTCTCTGGTCTTCCCCGTGGCAGACCCGCTTATACGCGTCCAGCTCGCCATATGTGTACATTGTATTGTGATTTCCTAGAGTGGCGCGTGCATGCGCATCGACGCGCTCATGTCGTCCGGCGTGGTTCGGTTGATGGTCAGCTGGTAGAGTCCCGACAGAGTATGAGTCACATCTTGGATACGCCAGTGCCGTTCCAAGTAGGTAGCCGTGCAGGCCATTGGGATAGGTGATCTAACCGATATGTAAAACGTGATACAGTACATGCTGTGAGCCGCCGCCGCCTCGAGGCAGCCGCAAGTTTGGGGACATCGTTCTGTCGCGTCGCCCGTTTTCTTTTCCGGGACGTGATTTCATTTGGCTGTTTCGATGCTGCCCCGAGGCAATTACATGCCGAGGGCAATTATAGTAAAATGATACACCAGTCGACAGAGTGAAGAACAGCAAGCCCGGGTTCGAGGATCCAGAGGGCTAGAGACTTATATCCTACAACTGACTGCTGTCGTAGTGGTGAAATTGAGCTGCTGTTGCCCATGGTTGGTATATGCTGTATGCGTGTCGTGCAGCAACGTGTCTCGTGATCTCGGCCTGGCGACGATCTGCATTGCACTGTCCAAATCGCATCATGTGGCTGAATCCATGTTCTTGTTTTTAATATCAACAATACTTGTATGTATGCGAGCCATGCCTCACCAGTTTCCTCTGTCGTCCCGTACCTCGCCCGACTTGGGCTCCTTCGTAGACCATCCCAACTTTTGTTCTCTTGGGCCGCCCTCGATGTAACCTGGCGATCTGGTGGACAGTCGCGTAAAAATGTTTGGCACTAGATATCGTGGGTGAATGGCAGGGGGATGGGGATGGAATCTATGGAAGCGTGAGAATAATTATGGTCCAGTCATGATTTTAATTCAGCACGGCTTTGTCAAATCACGAAGGACTAAAGCGCAATGGACGCCATCTTGCCAATGCATCATGTTCCGAAGTCCAATAACGCGGGGATATCTTGGCCGAGGGGGCATTGAAACATGAGTAAGATGTTGAGATGGTGATTCTGCAGTTGGTATCGTGACAGCGACATCCAATATACTATCAACCGCGATTCGAGGATAATGGCCTCGCGACAACCATAACGTGAGAACCTACCTGCATATAGTTACGCTCCCACGAGCGTTGGTTAAGATCCCGTCCGTGGGCTCGCCTCAGACTACGTTCTGTCCAGCCCTGGACTCGATTCATCTCCCCCGTCAGTGTCTCCCCATTCAGTGCTATGTTTTTTCACGGTGACTTATTGGCGAGGCAGATAGGCAAAGACCTGAACGCAAATGCATCCATGGAACGATAGCATGCAAGATGTTGAGGTGATGGAACCTGTTGGAGTTGTGGTTTATCGATGGGTATACGCATATTGATCCTACGTGATGGCAGTCGTCGTATCGAACGCCAGCAACAGAAGACAGCCGCACGAGACCATTTCGTGGTCATGGCAGCAAGTATATTTTTTCCAAAGGGCACCCGTGGGAGATAACCTCTTATGGTGTATAACGCGTCGCGTGGATGCAGCACCACGACAACTTTCAGCCACAATATTCTACATAATCTATGGAATGTTCCAATCGCTCTTCCGGCACGCCAGGTAGCGAAATATCGTGTCTAACTGTAATTAACTCCATAAGCTCGAATCCGGAAGCCTTTTCTTTTCATCTTTCGGATGCTGCTATATGCCTGGCCCGCTCCCGGAGTTAACGCAGTACAACAGCAAACCTCGTGAAGAATATCGTGTCTCATTCCCTGGAACGGACGATGCGTATCATGCCCATATGAAAACTCTTGACAACATGCCCTTCCAGCCAGCGCCAGGAATTGAAAAGGAGTCTGTCCACCGGCGCTTCGAGGTGGCGAGAGATTCTAACGACTACCACGGTAAAGAGTCCACAACGTTGTGACATATTCAGACTTGACGTGTGCGCCTAGGTTAGTGACCTCATCCGCCCTCCATTGGGACTCGCCACACCCTGGTGGTCCTCAGTGGTGGTTACACAGGCGCAAAGACTGATGCCCGAATTGCCGTCGTGAGCACCGTATCTTCGAGTACATTGTCCATTCGAGTGGGGATTAGGAGTGAATACCAGACCCGCGATTGGAACAATATACGAATATTTTATACGATCACGGACCCATCGTCACTGCAATCCTACTATAAGGTGACCGAGGAAGAAAAGAGAAGGAGGAATAGTCAGCGCTACGAGAGAAATATCGCGCGTACGGGGATTTCCAAAAGGCTAGCTGTATGCATTGCCTTCCACCATGATCATAGTCACTGCCCCCCCGGAAACAGATGATGGACCCGACCCGCAGATGTTTGTTTCCTTGCGAGGCAAAAATCCACATGGCAGTACTCACCAGATCGAGGCAGAGACCCTCCGCAAGCCTCACGGCGTTGTACAGACTTCCATTACTCACCGTGGTTCAGAGAGGAGTGTCGATTCCAGAGAGTAGTCAACTGACCCAGGCCGACGACTGGCTCAAGAGCGAGAAGAGGCCTCCTTGCCATCGGACACTGCCCACCCGAGGGCGATATACACACGCATCCCAGAGTATGGCACCCACTACGATAGCTTTCAGATATGGTTTCTGGATAGACACGATGGGGGTGGTAAGGTTGTCTGTCTCTACAGCATGCATGTACGTAGATGGATTCCCGGTAATAGGTGTGCGCACAAGCCTCCCATCAACCAACCAGATCTCGTAGAGGTATATCTAGCAACATGTGTTATGCCAACAAGGAATCCACCTCGCACCTTGGTCGAATCATGGAAGGTCTGCAAACAAACCCAAGACAGTTTGTTGAGGCTTCATGATGGTTGGGATCTCAGCCACAGCGCCCACCCAGCAAGCAGCAGTGTGCCATGTTTAGAACAACGGTGGCAACGGTCGTTCGTGTATAGGAGGTATACAGCAGATGAGGTTTGCCTTCTCCATGGTTAGCTACACGGAGACTGCCACCTCGGCCATGGTATAGAAGTGTGGCTGTGCTGGGCTCGCATAGCATTCCATACACAACCAAGACTAGGACTAAGTAAGAGGCGAGGAGGTTATTAGTGGGTGAGCTGCTGCTATTTGATACCTTACCCACATTTTAGACGTGCATGCACCCAGTGATAGGCGACAAGCGTTCCCGTTTGCCCGCAGATCTGCCGCCCAAAGGAGGGAGGAAAAATATGGGAATCTCGAATTGCCAGTCAGTTGCCAGCCGTCGGTTACCTCCAGACTCCAGTCAGAGTCGAGACCCAGACATTGAAGCCCCGACAGAGAGTCGAGACTCGGGCAGGCTGAGCCGTTACTTCTCCATACTCTGCACATACTGCTACATACATACTACCTAACCTACATACCTACCCAAACCCACCACAATATACTGGTTGCAAGATTGTCTATCTGTGCCTCGGCTTCGCTCATCACTTCGAATCGTGTCCTGGACTGAGTATTCGTGCGACAATATTGCATGCAGATGTATGGTCATGGTTCGAGGGTCAGCTGCGGCAGTTGACCCGAATCATCCATGCCTGCCATGGGCCATCCATCTGCCATTTACCAGCCCAGGCCTCGCCTTATGCAAGGGGGAGGGAAGAAAAGGGTCCCGCGAAGGAAGAATAAAGATAGGCGCGGCAAGGCCGATGCCGATGCCACGTTGTGTGCAGCACAGCCACCATCGAATTACTAAGTAAGTGACAGCGCGCATATACCACGTTTGCAGCTTGCTCTCCCCCCGGTGCTCGCCCCACCGTTCCCGCGATCCCACACCTATCCGTTCAGTTGATTGATTGACTGATCACCTGGGCGGCCGGGCGATCCCACCCACATTCCAGTCCATTCCAGCGCCCGGGGGCCGCCGGCTGCTCGCTGCTCGCTGGAACTTGCTCAGCTCAGCCCAATGCAACAAGATTTCGTTCTGCGTCCCCGAGACGTGGAATAGGAAAAAAAAAAAAAAATACTTGCCCAAGGCTGGTTGTCTGTCTGTACCTACCAGAATGGGCGAGCGATTGAATGGGTGGCTTCGGACGACGTTGCATCATCGGAGATAGAGAGCTGTCTTACAAACCTTGGAACCGCCCTCTCTGTTCGGAGATAAGCATGAAGCATGTCGGCCATCCAGTAGTTAGTGTACAATACAGGGCGACCAGCCGAACATGTCTGTCACACATGACTTTTATGACTGTAATGTCGTGGGTCATCAATGGCGTGCCTAGGCCCTGCCTTGACAATGACTAATTCTTCAATCCTTATTTTTGTTATGTCGCTATTCTCAGTGTACACTACGCTCCGGCGACTGTTGGTGTCGATCTGGGGAGAGATCAATGCAGCCTGCCAGTTTCGAGGCTGAATTAGTCACTGGTGAAAGAGCATGGGCATGGGCGGGCAAGGCGGGGAACAGTAATCCCCGGACTGTTGGGGAACCTACACTACAGCTGATGGCCGGATGAGTGAAAGAGATGACTCAACAACTACCTGCGCCGGCTATTCCGCAGCACTGAGAATATTGTTGTCGGGAAGATGCCGAAGAGCGAGGAATGCGTCTGCTGCCTGCTGTCTGCTGTCAAACCCGCATACGGAACCCGGGAACAGCGGTATACTATCACCAGTACGGGCAAGCCGTGGGAGAAAAAAAAAAGTTATCTGATGCACACGGAAATCCTTTTTTCTTCTTCTTTCCCTCCTATAGCCCGATTCAGCAGCAGCAGCAGCTCCCGAACGCGAGTTGAATACAACTCGGCTCGTTCGGGTTGTGGCTGCCGATGCGACCGCCGCTAATGCGCCCTCGATAGAATGCACTGCTGTTGATCTAGTATGTGTCCCTGCATTTACATATGATTGGAATGTCTGTCTGCAGGTAGACATATAGGGCAAATGTAACCCCGGGGGAAGAATCGTGGCATCGATGACTTGACATTGGAACTGAGAGCCTGGACAGCAGTCACTGCTGTGAAGTCCAGGCTGTTGCTAAACATGATGATACCTTGAAGCTGGCTGATAGGGATCTTCATTGCACATGAACTTGAGTTGTCTGTCTGGCTGCCTACAGCACCTGTCCAGGTACATACTTGTCATCTTCCTCTCGCCACACTCCCGTTGTCCGTCCGGATGCAACATGAAGCATGGGAAAGATACTCGGTGGTAGACAGCCAGCATGGCAAAGTTGCAACATTCCCATGGTGGCAGTGAAAATCTCCATCACTGTGGCGTACCTGGTCTGAATCCGAATATGTAGTGTACACTACAGGCCTGGCAGGATATAGTTGCCTAATCTGGTTCCGAACCCAAGCTGGGGCTTCTCCATTCTCTGGGCTGCAGAGCGTTGCACTACTACTACACCGGACTCGCGGGCCTCTCTGTATCTCAGGTCCATTTCAGCATTGTGGCTTGCTCGGCTCGGCTTGTTGGGCACACACAGAGAGAGAGGTCCTTTTATTGTGGCAGTGCACCTGTGCATTGGGGGACGCGGGACCAGCTCGGATATGTAGCAGGTGGTACCCCTACCTATGTAGCTGGTCGTGATCGCAATTCGACCGTCGAGACTCGAGCCGTATCTAGAGCATTCGCGCACCTTGTACAGGGATCGTAGCGTGCGCGCGATTGAGCCGACATGGGGCAATGATCGACGCCAGAAGAGCCGAACCCCCCAATGGATGATACCAGTGCCCAGCCGAGCCAGCCAGCCACCAACCAGCTGCAGCACAACTTTTCTACACTACAGAAAGAGGAAAAAAAAAAAGCGGATTCTATATACGGATCACGTAGTCGAGTGTATTAGTGTACCTACACAGCATAGCGCAGTTCACGGGGAACAGGGCCGGACTGGCGAGAGCCTCCGATGGCAGTGACTGACTGGGATGACACGATCTCTGCACTTCTACAGCACTATATCGTACCTTGCCCAATACTCCATGCTCCATCTCCAAGGGTCCAGGCTCAGGCTCAGGCTCAGGCTCAGGCTCAACAATGTTCATGCTCACTCACTCGGGCTCTCTCGAGTCTCGAGGCGTGGTAGGTCCTCAGGTAGAGATGTCGTCGAATTTGTTGGGCATTGGTCAGCTGCCAGGCCGTGTGATGCGTGCCCACCAGTATACAATGCGTTCAAGCGTATTCGGCTCTCCCATCCCGTGCACTACGAGTTTTCCTGGGGCCTACCTACATAGTACATCGTATCAACAGCCACAAGAATACACGTATGCATACACAGGTCGGCCGGCGCTATCTGGGTGGGCTCTCGGCTTGCAACCCGGCACACGGGAACGAGAAATACGCCTGATAGCAGATGGCCGAATTTCGCACCACGGAGAACTTGGCCAGGCGATTATGCATTCGTCTATACAATCAATAACGATGAATGGATGACCTAGGAAACCCAGGCGTGGGCATCAATGCCCCGATTGCAGGGTGCCGGAGGGAACACGGACAGAGAGCGCGGGAAAAGCCAAGAAGCAGAAGAAGCAAAGTCAGTCAAATTCAGGGTCCAGGTCGCACAGGGGCCCAGGTAGGTTCGTTCTCCCCTCATTACGGCATGGCGCATAGGATACCTCTCAGTTCTCCCCGGCAGGTATCTTTCGAGGGTTGGAGGTGCGCCGTGGCCCCACAGCTACATGGTCTCACGCATCCCAAAGTAGCTCGGCCAAGCTGGCGTCCCCGGTAGCGAGGCTTGATGGATGCACCCTCTTCATGCCCAGCTACGTCACCTCCATTCTCCGGTTGCACTCAATTGGCGTCAGTGACACAAGCGCACGCCCTCTACCTGGTGCATTCTGTACACTGCTACTTTACGTGCTCTGGCGTCCCACACAACATGCCTGAACAGAAGCCTTGCAGATAGATGATGGGCGACCCCGAAAGAGAAGAGGGAATTCAAAGGGTCCCGTCCTGCTGTTCTCAGATCATCCGTCCACAGAGGGAAAGAGAACGAAGCAGCGAGCGGATGCAGCGAGGAAAGGCCTGGGGAGGAAAAAAAAAAAAATAGAACCCTACATGGAATGAATGCATGCATCCATGCATGCAACACCCCACGAGATGGGCAGTGCAAAAAGAATAATTCATCCATGATCTCGACAGTTGTGACAATTATACCATCCAATAATGGTGACATGTAGATGTCGCCGCCTGCCCCGGGATATGCCGTTGCTCGAGGTCAGTTTGTCATCATACCATGTCTGGGATCGTATCACCATCACGGTCGCCTGGATGACTGGCAACACGTTGATCCGCCCGGTGCATAGTTTGTTGTCAAGTCCGAGTAAGTATGTACTCGACAAGACCTAACAAAGAGGCCTCGCACCTTTATGGATTTGTCAAGACAAATCAATGCCCCGAAGCCACATGACCAAGACCGTTGAAAGAGTCGAGCTCAGGAGGACCGCCCGGCCTTTAATCAGCAAGGTCTTGTCGGACCAAACCTTCCAAGGGATTCCAGGAACAAGGATTTCATTCTTAGATAATGTAATTCAGCAAGCTATACGCTTTCTCGGCCAACTGAATTCCGCAGCAAAAGTGGGAAAAGGACAGGGAAGGTAGGGGAGAAGTAAAAAAAAATAAAAACAGTAACCTAGTAGGTAGTAGACGCACACATGCTTGGGCCGGAAGCTGGGCTCCGCGCAACCCCCCTCCTTTTCCCTCCCTCTCGGACTATAAAGGTATCTCGCCACCCCACGCCTTACCTAGACCCACTCTTAGACTCACTCTCACTTACACCAAAACTTACTACACTCGAAGACATCATCATCATCATCATCCTTCTCCCACAAGATGATTTCTGACCACAACCACATCAACCATAATCACCACTTACACCAACGAGCGAGTCCCTACCTCTATCTCGACGACGGCCTCGCTTCTACGCATAACAACCACAACATTAACAACCATAGCAATAACGTCGGCTCCTTCGACCCTCATAGCAGCATAGCAGCCTCGACGCTCTCGCTGTACAACAGCAGTAACAAGCACAACAACAACAACAACAACAACAACAGTAGCCACCACCTGCACCCGACGGCGGCCAGCTTCAACCACAGCAACACCGCCATCCAGGCTCTCAACCAAGTCCCAGACCTGATGCCGTCCACCGCAGATCCATCGTCCTGGTTTGACAGCTACCAGCAGACGCCGAGGGGTGCCCGTTTGGGACACAACCGCGAGTCGTCCTTGTCATCGCTTAACTCGAACGGTCCCGCGTCGCCGTACGATGCCAACACGTCGAATCCGCACATAGCCATTACGGACTCGAGCGAAGCATTCCACGATCTCGGCAACGGAGACGGCAATTATTCATACCAGCTCGGCAAGCCCAACAGCCTGTACACGAGTATCCACGGTTTGGGTTCCGTTCAGTCCCACAACATGTTGGGCATGCCTTTTTCCACAGACAGCCTGTCGACCTCGTCGGCAAACCAGCAGCAGCAGCAGCAAACCGCCCAGCAAAAGTTTGACCGAGGGCTGCTGCCCTCTGCGGACGTCGTATCGGTGGGCTCGGTGCAGACCAAGTCGCATCCTGTCTCGGTGGCGAGTAGCACGGTTGGTGGTGACTCACAACCTGCCACGCCGTCCTTCCAGGAACCTCTCGAAGATGAGTCGAGACGGCGAAAGAATGGTGAGCTCCCCACGCGCAACCCAAGGCACCTACGGCGGTCGTGGCATGGCCCAGCCGCACAAGGCGACAGTCTCGCGGCATGTGACGGAGCCGTGCCACTTCTAGAAGTTCTAAGCTTATACCACGATGCAGGTTACAACAATGTCACCCCCAAGTTCAGCAGGACCATTACAGATTCCTTTGCAGACGAGCTTTTCAACCCGGGCTTCGCCATCACATCTGCTTCGCCACATCCGCAGGCTCAGACGGCCACGTCGCCCAACAATGGCGTCTTTGCAGAGTGCCTCGCACTTGCCAACAACCAGCACTTGAGCGCTGCGCAGTCGCCAGTGTCGAGCGTCTCGCGCACCGACTCGCCGTTTCGCCACGGCTCTCCGCTGGCCCCGGCGTCAAGTGATTTCCAAGTGAGGCTGAACTCGGCGCAGCAGATGCGTGAGAAGCAGAAGCAGGAGCAAGACGCGCAGGCCCTGCAGGAGCAGTTGGCCCGATCCGCCAATCAACAGCAACAAGGAACCCCAAGCACCATTTCTCCCAAGGATGCCGTCCTCGATTTCAATGACAATGACGAATCCTCCAACTTCCCGCTGTTTCCCCCACAAGACGCCACCACCAACTTGGGATTGCACCAGTTCAACAGACAGTCGCAGCAGCAACAGCAGCAACCACCACAGCAGCACCAACACCAGGCGCAGCCCCGGATGCAGCAGCCTCTTCAGGTGCAACAACGAACACCGCTCCAGACGGCATTCGACTTCCCCTCGCAGCTGCCGCAGCAGTACCCATTCATCTCAAGGCCCCGACCGCAGCAACAGCAGATCGTCACTCCTTCGTCTACTTTCTCCCGGATGAGCTCGATTGAGACGAGCGGCTCCAACGGCAGCGATGCAACGATTTCGAGGCCGGCCAGGACCATGGCTGACGGCGGAACATACACCTGCACCTACCACGGCTGCACTCTACGATTTGAGACGCCCCAGGCACTGCAAAAGCACAAGCGCGAGGGTCATCGCCAAGCCAACGGCCTGGCGACCACGGCACGACCACCAGTGGTATCGACGGCGCCTGGCACACAAGATGTTGTGCTGGGTAGCCAGCAGGGACCTCACAAGTGCGACCGCATCAACCCAAGCACGGGTAAGCCGTGCAATACCATTTTCTCGCGGCCCTACGACCTTACACGCCACGAAGACACGATACACAACAACCGCAAGAAGAAGGTGCGCTGCGACATCTGCACCGAGGAGAAGACATTTAGCCGAGCAGACGCGCTCACCAGGCACTACCGCGTGGTGCACCCAGATCGCGAATTCCCAGGCAAGCACCGCAAACGAGTGCTGGACGCATAACCGTGAGCATAGCGAGCATTTACGCCCACGGCGGTGTGGTGGTGCGAGCCCCGGGCTTGGGTCTATGGGCAATGACGGTTGGGTTCGGGGCTCCGTCCACTCAGAGCCGGGCACTGGGGGGCACTGGGGGGATCGGAAAACCCCTACAAAATCCAGGGTCCTGCACCAGCAGACGTCAATATGCAGGGACTTTGACTAGCGCCGCGCCAGGACCTGTCCAAACGGGGCAGTCGATCGGCGGATCGCTCTGCCATTGGCTCGATTCCCTACAGCCCCGCTTCTTTTGGGTTTAAGCGGGCAGATCTGTCTGGATCCCATGACGTCAACCTGGGGGTTCTCGACTCGCGCTGATCCCTCCCGCCCGATATCCTTCCTCCATTCATTGTGGACACTGGCATCACCACCGACATCATCGCTTGGCTCCCTGACGGGAACTCTTGCATCATCTTGCTCTCTTGGTCCGCGTTCAGGGCTGGCTAGCCTGCCTCTCCCCCACACCATATCTGCGTCCCTCGACGTCTCTCGTCACATCCTCCCACACTCTTCGACGCGGTATGATGCCAATCCTCGTCATCGTCTTTACACTCAATTCCAGTTTCATCAATTCCCGGTTGGCCCTCAATGAGCGGAGTGGTCGTATCGCTGTTGTTCTTTATTCCTCGGGAGACCTGATCGTTCCGCTTGCTATCTTCTGCCGGCTATCTTCTGCCGGTTCTTGCTGGCACACCATCCCCTTTGTGGGTAACGGGATTCGATAGATTTTCGGTTGGACTGTCTTTGTTTCTTCATCTCTCTCTCACCATCCCTCCCTGCTCTTAATCCCCACGTTGCTGGTGGCGCACAGCACACTGGGTTGCATCATGAGCCCCCCATTGCATATTAATATTCATGTAAAATTACCAACACTTTTTCCTTTCATATATCCTGCACGTCTTTGTAATCACATTGTGCTGTACTCCTGGTCCTGTATATTTATGGCTGTATCGGAGTTGGAAAAAACATGCTTTGACGCACGCAAGCGATTCAGTTCATTAGATGGCAAAACGATGGGTTACGACGGTCACGACTATTGGATGATGCTTGGTTTTGTAGATGACGAAGAGGCGTCGTGTGGTGTTTAGCGGATCAAAACAATAGAGGAGACAAAAAAAAGCGCAATGCCAATTGATTGCATCACTAATTATATATTACATATAAAAGATTTATTGTTAAACATGCAGATATTATATGCCCTCACTTGACCTATCACCTTCGTGATGTACACATGTTAATCGCTGGCAACTGTACTTTGAATCAGTTAACTTACGCCTGCAATCCCACTCGTCGGAGCCATTTTCTTCATCGGTCCACCCCGTAACGTGGTCAAGATGGTGGCAATCGATAAGCCGGGGCTTTGAACGGACAGCTCGCGTTGTCGATTGTCGCCTTCAGGTCAATAAAGATATTAAATCGTGGCTTTGCCCGCTCAAGACCCTTGCCCAGCCTGCCGCTGTGAGCCACAGACCAGGTACATGTAGCCGTCACTACGACATGATACTGCAACCTTGATTCCCATCTCGGGATTTGATATGTCGAGCCTACCTACTACCACTTACTTGGTATTCTTGGTGGGTGGCAATTGAATGCTGCCCATGCTTTATTACAAGTCAACCCTTATCCAGTGGTCCTAGACATCCAAACGATATTCAGTCACACGTGCCTGTAGAGTGCAGTAGCCCCGGCCAGATATCACAGACTCTATTTTTGGCTCTTCCTAACCTAGTATGTTCACAAAACCAAGCAACCTCTATTTGCTTATTTTTTTTCCTCCTTTGCCCGCCCCATTGCAGCATTGGCAAAGACAAAACACTCATCGTCGCCGTCGATAGTCTAGCAGATAAACATGCCAAGACCGTCAAGTGCCCCTGCCTCCCTTGCTGTGCTCGCCACTAGAGATGCTACCTAAACATCTAGAACAGCAGCCCGCACATCAGAGAAGACTGGGACAATGCCGGTCCATAATTGAAACTTGGTTGCAGTTAGCCTCGGCATCGGAAATGATTACATGAGAAAACTTGAAATAGCTCACCTGATAGAATCCTTGGGAGCAGAGGACCTCGAGCCCGGGCACGGTCCGCCAGCCCGAGTCCTCCGCCATGCCCATGAGCGGCGTGTGCTGGGGCTTGTAGGCCATCTCGAGAAGCACTCGAGACATCTTGATCGAGTTGGGCTGACGTAGAACTGTTCCCAAGAGCTCCTTCATGCCCGCGTCAATCGGCTTATCTGCCGGGATGGTCGTAATCATGACAGCCGGCAGAACCTTGACGTGGCTGGCATCTGTGAGAACCTCGAGCGCATAGTCGCTCGGGAAGGACCGGCACAGCTCGTCGGCGCTCTGCCGGTTGCGCGCAACGACATAGATTGGGCTGTAGCCCATTGAGTGGAGCGCATAGATGCCCGCCCGGGTCGTGCCGCCAGAGCCGACCACGAGGGCGCTGGCAGGCTTGGACTTGGACGCCGAGCTCACGCCAGCCCGGTTCAGCGTGTAGACCATGCCCATCCAGTCCGTGTTGGTGCCGACCAGATGGACCCGGCCCTCGGCCTCGGACTGGGGGATGATGGTGTTGATGGCCCCGATGATCTTGGCCGAGTCCGTGACCTCGTCAACGTACTGCATGATGTCGAGCTTCAGGGGGATCGTGACCGAGGCGCCGCCAAAGTCGGGCGACCGAATGATGTCCTGCACGGTCGAGGCGTCGTCCGTCTCGTGCAGGCTGTACTGGTGTGGCAGGCCCGTCTGCTTGAACATGGCGTTGTGGAGCGCCGGTGAGCGCGATGCCGAGATGGGCTTGCCAAAGAGATAGAAGTTCTTGGCCTCGATCTCGCCGAGGAGCGCCAGGCCAGCACGGATTTCGGCGGCCGAGAGCTGTCCGGGGGCTGCCTTGAATGGCAGGTCTGGGTGCGAGACGGGCGTCATGAATCCGTTGAGGACTCGTGACAGCTTGCCAATGGGTCCCATGTTGAGGGCAATGATGGGCTTGTCGTGGGCAGCGACCATCCTGTCCCTGAAGTTCTTGCACGCAAAGTTGTCGTCCATGGTCTGGGCGACGCCGATCAGTTTGATGATGTCGCCGTACTGCAGGGCCCGGTTGTACCACGACTGAAAGCCGCCGTTCTTCCAGGACAAGGTGCCGCTGGGGTCGTGGTGCGACGCAATGATGCGTGTAGAGCCCTTGATGCTGGCGATGGCGTCCAACGTCTCCGAGGAGAGGGTCATCTCCAGGTCGATGTACTCGACGCCCATGCGGATGGCGATCCGGTAGAGCGGGAGCAGCTCCTCCTCCGACTGGTAGGTGAACCTCCCGCCCTGGTCCTTGGATCTCACGGTAAAGACGATGGGGACCTTGGCCGTGGACCTCAGGAGTGACAGCTGGCTGACGAGGAACTCTTGCGAGAGATCCTGCAGCAGATCCACTCTGAGCTCAACTGCGTCCGACCCGACCACGACCCGCGGCAGGACATCAATGGCGGCCGACAGGTTGGGCACCGTCAGCGAGACAAAAAAGGATGTGTGCTTCTTCTTCACCCCTTCAAAGTGCCGGCTCTGCCCGCATATGAGCTTGACAAAGTCCTTGAAGTCGCTGGGGGCCTCGCTGATGCCGTCGAGGTACGGGCTGTGATATTCGTAGTTGCTACACTCTTGGTACCACGGCTTGCGGCGCTGGTACACGCCCCGGATCTCTTCCGTGTAGGCGGGCCTGCTCTTATCCCGCAGGAGGTATTCCACAATCTGTTCCTCGTCGCGGTTCACGAGAAGCACGACGCCGCCGCCTCTGCTGTACGAGCTCAAGAGCTCACGAGCTGGTGGGCTCTCGACGATGCCACCACCGCACGAGAAGACGTGCCCGTGTGACTGGTTCTTGAGCATGTCCTTGAGGAGGTCCAGCTCCGACTCTCGGAACTTGGCCCAACCGTCCTCACTTTCGCGGATCATGTCGGGGATGGACTTGCCTATCCTTCGCTCGAGCTCCGTGTCGAGATCTGTAAAGGGACGGTTCAGAATATTGGCCATCCAGCCGCCCGTCGTGGTCTTGCCGGCGCCTCGCATTCCAATGATGAAGACGGAGGGGCCCTCGTCGGGCTTCTGCGCCTCCTCGTGGCCCGGCTCGGCGTCAACGCCGAGCAGCTCGACCCTGAACGACTGGGCCAGGACGTCCCACCAGCCAGGCCACGTCTTTCCGGTGCATTCGCGCTCGAGCACGGTGACTGGGTTCGGGGACAAGACGGACAGGACACTAAAGCTCATGGCGACGCGGTGGTCGTCATAGCAGTAGACGCCGCCCTTGGGCTCGAGGAGCTCTTTGTAGTTCTTGCCGGTGATCTCTATGCCGTCTTCAAGCTCGCCGCTCTGCACGCCAAACTTGGCGAGTTGTATCCGCATGGCCGCGATACGGTTGCACTCCTTGACACGCTGGTTGGCGATGCCCGTGATCCTCGTGACACCAGAGGCTACAGCCGCGAGCACCGAAGCCGTCAGGAAGGCATCCGTCATGGGCTCCATGTCCACGTGCTCGATGCCCTTCAACGTGCCCGGCGCCGGGCCCGTCACGGTCGTCGAGAAGTCGGTCTGCTCGACCTTGCAGCCCATGGGCCGCAACACGTCAATGGCGAAGCGCGCGTCGCCCTGGAGAGACTTTGAGCCAATGTTTGGGATGGTGCACCTTGTTCCGGTTATGGCTGCCACTGCCAGCGGGTAAGTAGCCGAGCTGGCGTCGCTCTCGACGACATACTCTGCTGGGTTCTGGTAGACACCCTGGGGGATGTGGTAGGTGTGGGGCTCGTCGGGAGACTGCGTCACCGTGATCCCGAAGGCCTTCATCATGGCGGTTGTCATATCAATGTACGGCTGAGAGATGGGCTTGCCACCGACCAGGCGCAACGTGACCGGGTTCTTGGCGTAGGGCGCACACATGAGGATGGACGAGACATACTGGGAAGAGACAGTCGCGGCCAGCTCGATGACACCACCTTCAATGCCACCATTGGCATTGACTCGGACGGGCAGACTCTTTTCCTTGTTCAGGTATTCCACGTCGACGCCGTTGGAGCGCAGAGCATCCACCAGCGGCCCAATCGGTCTTACTTGCATTCTGGCGTTTCCGGTAAGCACGGTGGAGGTCGTCTGGGACGGGGAGCACAAGGCCACAACGGAGGTGAGGAAGCGCGAGGCGGTGCCGGCGTTGCCCAGGTACAGTGGCTTCTCGCTGGCCTGCAGCGCACCTCCCTTGCCCGACAGCACCAGGACCTCGCCAGCATCCTCCCAGGAGTAGGTGGCGCCGTTGAGCTGGGTGATGGCATTCAGCATGAACTCGACGTCGTCCGAATGAAGAAGGTTCTTGATGCGGCATGTGCCACGGCCCAGCGCTGCCAAGACGAGGGCGCGGTTGGACACGCTCTTGGAGCCGGGAGGTGTTACTTCAACATTGAGATGCGCAGGCACGCCCGGAACCACGAGGGTGGCCGGCGACAGGACGACTCGGATGGCCTTGTCCTCGACGACGCTCGCCTTGAGCTCGTGGGTCTTGCCGATGGCAGACAGAAGGACGATCTTCTTCTGCTTGCCGACATTCTTCTTATCCACGGCCATCTTTTGCAAAAGGACATCTACAGGGCAGTGCTTGCCTGCAGTCAGCTTGACGACCCGCTTGTCCTGCAGCGACGTGGGCAGATCGTAGCTCGCGATACATTTGACAAGGCGGGCGACAGCGCTGGGGCGCAAGACACCTAGGTAACGAGCCAGCTCGGCCTCCTTGACCATTCCGATGGCGACGGCCTCGCCGTGCAGAAGCTGAGGTGTGAGGATGGCCTCGATGGCGTGCCCGATCGAGTGGCCAAAGTTGAGCAGGTTGCGAAGGCCGCCCTCGGTCTCGTCCTGGGAGACGACTTCGGCCTTGGTGCCGGCAGAGCCGAGGACGATGCGCTTCAGGGCAGATCGGATGGGCAGCAGCCTCTCAGAGGGGTCGGCGGTCTTGGAGCGAATGGCGGCCAGGATTCGAGTCGCGTTTTCCTCGAGGAAGACGAACTCGGCCTCGTTCCAGATGGCTGCCGTCTTGACGACCTCGGCCAGGCCATTGATGAACTCGCGGGCAGGAAGCGTCTCGAGGAAGGCCAGGTCGATGTAGATGCGCTTGGGTTGCCAGAATGCGCCAATGAGGTTCTTGCCCATGGGAGTGTCAATGGCCGTCTTGCCGCCGATGGAGGAGTCGACCATGGCCAGCAGGGTGGTCGGGACCTGGACGAAGCGGACGCCGCGCATGAAGGTCGCGGCGACATAGCCGATCATGTCACCAATGACGCCCCCGCCTAGAGCCACGATGACGGTGTCTCTGGTGCATTGCTGGGACAGCAGCCAGTCCTCAATCTCGGCCTTGGTCTCGCGACCCTTGGAGGTCTCGCCCGGAGGGATGGTGTAGGTCAGGAGGCGGCTTTCGGTGTTGCCGAGGCGGGCAGCAGCCTCTTGGAAGGAAGCCTCAAAGGTGGGAACGTATCGGTCGCGAAGGTTGGTGTCGGTGATCAGCACATAAGTGGAAGAGGATATGTTCTCGAGGAGGTCGCTGGCAACAAAGCTCTGCCAGATGCCATGGTCAACGACGATGGAGTCGGCGCCGAGGATGTTGATGCGCGTCGGGCCAGTCTGGCCATTGACTCCGTTGGCTTGGGCAGTCATGGCGGCTGTGCTGTAGGAGACAGAGGGGCGGGTTGGTGCTTGGGGGAGGTTCGGCAGGAGGCGGACAGGCTTTGCCTATGATGATCTGAGCTCGATGCGCAGCATTGACACCAAACAGAAAGGTTGAGCTTGGCTGGCGATTCCTAAGGGGGAGACGATGGCTCGGTCAGTATGAAATGTGACATGTACGTGACAGACGTGTGCCAATGGACAAGAGTGAGTCAGCCGGTAAGTGGGCGCAGAAAAAGTGAGCGTGTGTAATGTAGTTTGTTTGTACAGAAAGCCGAGATGAGGCAGGAGAGAAGAGAGAATGTTGTTGCTGATGTGGGACGCGGAAGGAGTGGGCAGGACGGTGAAATATACGTACAGACTCAATCCAATGGAGCAGACTAGATATCGAGATCACCTAGGATCTGAACCTCTCTCGATTTCTCTAGAGTTTACTACCGTAAGCAACCGGATTGGGCAAGGGAGTCATTCAGTTGGTCGGTCGTAGTGAGGTTGGTTTCGATGACCCATCGGCCCTTGGTGACTGGCAGTCGAGCCAAAAATTTTAGAGGATCCGGGGCCGTCTTCGGACCTGATTTTCGGGCTGGCAGGGGGGAGGTTAGTCTTACTACACCAGCATAGCCGCCGCCCACCAATCACATGGCGGCATTGAATAACACACATCACGGGCAATGGAACGTATAATCAACCCGTCCAGATGTTGGAGTGAATCAGTAACGGCCCATTGGTTCTTTTGGTTCATATTCAAGTCCAGAAGTCGAGCTTTGCGCAGAGAATCGTTGCGGTTGTCCATTCCTCACCGGAGCCACATGACGAATCAGATCGGTCACTTATCTCTGACTGCAACTGCGATTTATAGACTTCTCGAGATCAATGATTTCCTGACTTTTTCTATGCCGCGAGCATGTACATACAGTAGGTATGCGCTCCTGCTTTCCATCGAAGCTGGGCTGGCTCGGCTGGGTTCGCATTCATCAGCAAGGTCGGGAGCAGAGTCAGTCTGGCACTTCCCACGTGGGATCCTGACTCTGTGCCACCGGGCTAGGTTAGGTTAATAATATACAGTCCAATTGGCCCCCAAAGAAGGCGCCTGCGGGACAATGTTTCTACATGCTCATTTGCCCGCGTTCCTTGCTTATATATACAACACAAGCAGGTCATTGAGAACTCTACGCCAGAATGGATCGCAGTTCCTCGGTACCTGCAGCTCTTACATATTGTCGCAGACTCCATACTGCATCCAAACCACTGTCGAATGCAATGGTATGTTACACAATCAGGGCTTAATAATCACCCTGCATCAGGTTCAATCTGACTCCTACCGTATTGGTCGCCTTGGGAGAGCAGCAGCCCTGGTCCCCGAGACCGCGCCGACGTGAGGCCTTGGTATGTAGGTAGTCTGGAGACCGGAGATCGTCTATATATGCAGTACTCCCCAGACTGCGCGCCAGTCTCGCCCAAACAACATCACATATAGCACTTGCTTCGCTCAGCCACGTCGAGTGTCGTTGTTTTATGGTAGCAATTCGGAAACTCGAAACTCCCTCGCACACGGCCCGTCTACATACACACCTGGCTACCTGCGTGTGCAGGTGGGTGGACTGGCGCTCGTGGTGAACAGTCTTCCTCGACTGCCCCGATCAATTATTCGACAACGCCGCGTTTGCTAAAGGTTTATTCAGTCCCGCGGTTGCCGATCTCTGGTCATGGAAGCCGATGAGATTGACAGCGTGGCTCGGCCCTTGTCTGCAGATGTGAAATCGGACGTGCCCGAGAAAATCGAGACGTCGCGGGGTACCGCCATACCTGGCCATTCGGACGCGACCGTCACTCGTATGCGCTCGAATAATGGCCATGGTTGCGCCGAGCTAGATGATAGCGCTGACGAGGCCGAGGCTGTCAGTCGTGTCGATGGCCCGGTCAAGGATCCATTCGAGGTGTCGTGGGACGGCGACAATGACCCGTTTTGTCCACGAAGCATGTCAAAGCTGCACAAATGGACCATTGTCCTGATAGTAGGATTGGGTAGTTTGTGTGTGTAAGTGGTCAACCTCGTCGTGTCCCTCGGGATGGGAAAACATGCATGGCTGCTGATCCGGTCTGACTTCTTCTCTGCAGAACATGTGCGAGTTCCGTCTACACCTCGACGTACTCACAGATGAACCCCGAGTTCGGCATCTCGACGATAGTCGGCACCCTCGGTCTGTCCACGTTTGTCCTGGGAAGTACGTTACACACTCCTCGCCTGACTCGTACGCCGACTTGGGGAGAAGGACCACTAAACGGATGTTCTTGCAGTTGCATTGGGCCCCCTCCTGATGAGCCCCTTGAGTGAATTCTATGGCAGGCGGCCGATCTACCTTATTTCATGGTAAAGCAGAAACTGCTCGAGGCTATTTGGCGCCGACTGACTCCCGAGTAGGATCATGTTCACGGTCTGGATCGTTCCGTCTGCCGTCGCTCGCAATGCCACGACTATGATCGTGGTGAGTGCGCCTGGCCTCGCTCGTCGTGTTCCGTGGCCCGTTCTGACGTGCCCAATCTGTCTAGGCACGATTTTTTGATGGCTTCGCCGGAAGTGCATTCCTCAGTGTCGCTGGAGGTACCGTGAACGACGTCTTCCGAAGGGACTCGATTCAAGCACCCATGACCATTATATCGCTGAGCCCCTTCATCGGTAAGTCCACGTGTCGGGTCGCACGAGCCTGCTTTCGTGAGCTCATGGCGAGACAGGTCCGAGCTTGGGTCCTTTGATCGGGGGCTTCATCAATTTCAATGCGCACTGGCGATGGACGTACTATGTGAGTTAGCCAACCGCATCACGGTATGGCGGCGTTGTCTCGCCTGACACGTCTGTGCTAGTTTTTGCTCATATGGGCCGTGTTCATGCTGGCCTGCATTGTGCTCCTCGCGCCCGAAACCTTTCGTAAGAACAGCAGATGCGTGTTCCCTTTCCATGAAGAAGAAACTCATTTGCGGACAGACCCGGTCAAGCTGAGAGAAAAGGCACGTGCTCTGCGGAAGGAGACGGGAGATGATCGCTGGAAAGCCCCAATGGAGAAGCACAACAAGTCGGTGGCCAAGTCGCTCGGGTACTCGCTCCTGCGACCGTTCCAACTCTTGGCCTTCGAACCCAGTAAGCAAACTCTGTTTACTCTGTCTTGTCCCAAGCTGTTCGGGTCAAGCTACATGGACGGTCTGCAGATGACCTCGGACGACACTGGGGAGACTGCCTACGCGTGTCGTCGGCTTGCGCCACATGCTGCCTAGAAAAACAACTAACTCGAGACCTTACAAGTGTGCCTTCTGCTCTGCCTCTTCTCGGCTATTCTGCTCGGTATATTATACCTCTTCTTTGGCGCATTCAGCCTTATATTCGGCAACGTATACGGCTTCAACCTCTGGCAGACAGGTCTAGCTTTCCTCGGAATAATGGTAGGCATGCTCGCAGCCTCAGCGACGAATCCGATCTGGCACCGAGTGTACAACAGACTGCTGGCGCAGAATGGAGGCATCCCGGAACCCGAGTTCCGGCTCCCGTCGGCCGTGATGGGTGCCCTCCTGGTGCCGATCGGATTGTTCTGGTTCGCCTGGTCGGCTTACCCTTGGGTTCACTGGATCGTGCCCATCATTGGCTCCGGCGTATTCGGGATGGGGTGAGTTATGAAGATTTCCGTGTCCTGTCCTCGACACGACCGATACCGCGGCGATTAGCTTATATCATATTTTTTTTTAAACCAGGACACTGCTTGTCTTTACTGGCATCTTTACATTCCTCGTCGATGCATACCCGCTCTATGCAGCGTCGGCTCTCGCGGCCAATGCATTCGCGAGATGCGCATTCGCAGGTCAGTGTCGTGCCCGAGGCCGAACCCTCCCCCTCCTCGAACCTTGCACTCCTCTGCCCGTCTGGACCTGAGTTATTGCTTGCCTCGAGCCAGTGAGAGCCCCATCGGCTGATGCAGTTTCTCACTATAGCTGCCTTCCCGCTGTTTGGGCTGCAGATGTATCAGAAGCTCGGGTACCAGTGGGGGTCGAGTCTGCTGGCATTCCTCACAGTCGCCATGTTGCCATTTCCTTGGATTTTCTTCCGCGCTGGCAGGCGTCTGAGGCAGAAGAGCAGGTTTGCAACAGCCTAGGCCAGAGCAAGCTGGTATGGATATATCGCGTTCTTGAGAAGCATCTTCGAAGTGGCGACGAGGCCGCCGGCTATACACAAGAAGCGTATGGATGTGGCCGAGTCATGTGACACCTGTGTACTGCTCTCCCATAGTAGACATAGGTCGGTACTGAATATACTGAGTAGTTTTGATGTTCAAGTGCAAGATGAACTCGGGCGGCTTGACAAACCCAACGCGCAAGCTGCATTGCAGACTGCAAAGCAAGCACAAGCACAGCCCGGCGCCGCCCATGCCTGGCCGCCTCGCTCCCTGGAAAACGTGGGGCGTGCCTAAGCCGCGCTTGCGCGTCTAACATGCCCGGTAGAGCTGGATTTGTTTATGTATGTATTCTCGAGCCAGATCTAGCCGCAACGGCTACACTACAATCATACCGGAACCATATTCATCCCCTAGCACGAGGCCAACACGATGTGACGCAAGCTCTCTCGCCAAAGTTGTGAACTATATAATCGAATAAAATCCATTGAGGCCGCGGCTCAGACTGGGCGATGTCTCGACATTCTCTCGCTTGATTAGACTCGCCCAGTCGGGGAGCAAAGAGATCAAAAAGATTGCATGTCTGGCAGATAGAGCGTACTGTGTAGGTAGAAAACCTAGGCAGGTATGTACTAGAGACGGTTGGGTGGGTAGTGGAGCAAACCGTGTCTGTCGTGGCTCAAGCATGACGAACACGGCAGGCTTGGCGGATGTGCTGTGCTGCCGATCAACGACGGAATTTGCTTGGGCGAAGTGATTGATGTGGAATGCGATACAGACTCCACTGATGTTGGTGATTGCGTCCGCCCAGATGTCAGAGGCCTCAACGCAACAGCTGGTACCGATTACGATATACCCAGGTCGGGCGATTCGGGTGTGATGCAGACAGAAGCACTCACGCACTACATTACGGACAGACGGCGTGATGTTTCATAAGGGACATACGACGGGTAGAAGGGCGCCATTCGATCGCCTCCAAACTCGAGGTAGGGATCGTGCACGACACTGCGCAGATCATAGCACTGCCGCAATTCCGTGCCTTGTGTGCTCTGTGTGGTGTCGCCAAACCTGCTGTACTGTGTAGTAGTAGGAGTAGGCATCTCGTAATCACTGCTGGCCCAGGCCGGCTGACGTGTGGTACATGGCAAAAACGCACCGGGGTAGTCTGTATGTAGTCTCCTTTTTTTTTTCTCCCGTCCTTCTCTTTCTCTCGAAATATCCGACCCCGAGGAGTTCTGAGTGTGTTGTCACCGCCCGCTGATTGCAAACGGCTAGCCAGTATGAATGTAGTAGTAGTATTACGAAGAAGACATCTGCATCTCATCACCTCTCATTAGCAAGGGAGTAAATAATGAGGTACACCGTATCTGTCGACGCCGCAGTGAGGCGGGCCGGGGATGGAGTGGCTGAGGCTTGGGACCAGCATGGGATTGTGAGCTGAGAATGAAGACCGGTGGCTGGCTTCAGCCAAGAGAGGTCTGTCTGTATTCGTCAACAACGTAACGGCTACACCACATACGAGGTACATGCCTACTGTGTAGCTTGGTGGACAGGTCCCATTGGAAGCCTGCTAATTTTAGCTGTCCACTCCACGTCTCACGTTTTGCTTTAGCAACGCGGGACATAGTTAATGGTACAGATAGGTAACTCACCTCCGGGGCGTGTGTACTTGCAAATGTGTGCTTGTTGTTCCCAGAGCTGATGTATCTTGCTCGCTAGTGATTCACAAACACCTATCGAGATACCCAACGGTAGTTGAGCGGGTTGGTGTGTGTTTTCTTCCCTTTCGTCCTTCCCTCTCAGCCCCCCGTGTGTAGGTAGGCTGTGACTACACAGTACCTTTAGCTGACCTAGACTACTCGAACACTAAGGTAGTAGCTGGCGTTGGATATCCACGCTCAACCTCAAACTCGGCCTTTTCAATCTTCTTTCCCCATTCACATCAGGAAGCGCAATCTTTCCCTTCCTGCAAAAGCACCACGGCGAATTTTGCTTTCCACAAGATTCGACACTCGTTTCGTCACCGTTGATCGATAGTCCGCACCATAACCTTTGCCTGTCTCCCTGCCGTAAGAGACCGTCTTGCTACCCATCCGCCATCGAAGCAAACAACCGCCAGAAACTTTGTTTCCATACCTGGATTGTCTCTCTGCACAACCGCGGCAGCTCTGCGCTGAGATCGTCGCCGCCAGCCGCCGACCTGACGTGAGATCAGACCATCCTGAGAGGGCCGTCCAGGCTCAAGACAGTCGCTGCCCCAACCCTGCACTCGCTACTGGCTGGCCAGAGAAGGGAAAGAAAAAAACAACAACAGAAACCTTCAATTGCTGTTGCCTTTTGACGCCGCGGCTACCGCCACAAGTCACGCCCCTCCCCGCGAGAACGGCTGCCACCAAGAGCCAGCCGCTTTGAGAGAAATAGGCAACACAAGCGAGATTTGATCTCTCTCTTCTTTTAATCCCCCCCGCGGAAACAATTGGAGCCTGCCAACGGCAGAGAAGCCAGAGGAAGTCCACGCGCGCGGAATTCCTCTTTCGCCATGGCGGCAAACGACTACTACAACACCCGGCCGTCGCAGCCACAATACTACAACGCATACGACGACGCCGATGACCTTCGCCACCAGGGAGCAGCCACCCCAGCGTCCTCCGTGTACCCGCCCTCCTATACCACGAACGCGCCGCATAACAACAACCCGCTCCCAGACCGTCAGCCTACCGTATCGCCCTTCCAGACCCCCTTCGATGATCACGTCTATCCCACCGGCTCCCACTCTGCGGCCGACGCCATGAGCAGCCAGCACAGCTTTGCCCAAGACACCCGATACCACAGCCCTGCCGCCGGTGATGTTTCACCCGTGGGCGATGACATTCCTCTCCGACAGCATCCCGATGCTGCTGCCAGCAGCAACAAGATGGGCTCACCGGGCTATGCCATGGACTCGACTGACCACGTATACGATGCTCCCGCCGGTGGCCGCTTGCCTGATGCGGAACGATCCGCTGGCAAGGGCAGGATCCGCTTCGGCGAGTTGGGCATGCTCGGTTCAGGGAAGAAGAGAATCCCCATATTCGTCTATCTGTTCTCCATCATACAGATTGCCGTCTTTATTGGCGAGATGGTCAAGGCAGGTGCGTATCGATTTCTCTCGTCTCTTCCCGTGGTCATTCTTCCTCGACCATCACCCGCCTTCCAGCAATGTGCTGCTGCTAACATCGAGAACAGCCCAGCTGACCGGGAGTCCAATCCAAACCCAGCCATCCTTCAACCCCATGATCGGGCCTTCCTCTTATGTCCTTATCAATATGGGATCGAGATACGTCATTTGCATGCATCGCGTCCAGAATGTCACAAACTATGATGGCCAAGGTACTATCAACTGGCCGTGTCCCTGGAGTACGACAAATGACGCAGACTCCTCCGACAACCAGTGTACGCTCTCACAGCTGTGCGGCTTTGGCGGCGTCCCAAACCCCCCGACTGCCAACGCTACAGTTAGCTTCAACGAGGCTGCCTATCCCAATCAATGGTGGCGCTTCATCGTGCCCATGTTTCTCCACGCCGGCATCGTTCATATCGGATTCAATCTGTTGTTGCAGCTCACGCTGGGCAAGGAAATCGAACGCGCCATCGGCTCCATCCGCTTCTTCCTGGTGTACATGAGCTCGGGCATCTTTGGTTTCGTGATGGGCGGCAATTTTGCCGCCCTCAATATCTCCTCCACTGGTGCGTCGGGCGCCTTATTTGGGATAATTGCTCTGACGCTTCTCGACCTACTTTATTCGTGGAAGGAGAGGCATAATCCTGTTCGGGAGCTCATGTTCATCCTGCTGGAGATTGTCATCTCTTTTGTCCTGGGTCTGCTACCTGGTTTGGACAACTTTTCTCACATCGGCGGATTCCTAATGGGCCTGTGTCTGGGGATCTGTGTGCTTCACTCACCGAATTTCCTGCGCCGAAAGATTGGCGAGGACCACTTTACAGGTCCCACGTACTCTACCGTCAACAATTCTAACAATGGCATCTCTAGTGTGGCCTTTCCCCCTTTCCTTAGAAACCCAGTTGGGTTCTTCAAAGGGAGGAAGCCCTTGTGGTGGGCTTGGTGGCTTGTCCGAGCTGGTTTCCTTGTCGGCATTATTGTCGTGTTTATTGTTCTTTTGAACAACTTTTACACGTATCAGAATACTTGCAGTTGGTGCAAGTATTTGAGTTGTCTGGTAAGTAAATTCTATACGTTATCGAAATAATTTATGCTAATATAAATATCAGCCTGTCAACGGTTGGTGCGACCAAAACAGCCCATTTAGTTTGTAGAAATAATTATATTATTTGAATAAATTTTTTAAATTTGTATATATTTACAATCTTTGATAATATAGGTATTATATTATTAACGCGGTATAATTAAATATATATATAATTTTAAATAATTTAACTAAGTTATTATATAAATTTTAACTTTTTTATTAAATATTTTACAAAGCATAATAATTTAATACCAAACATTTTAATTATTATAAAGTCGATTTAATCTTAAAATTATATTATAATATAAATATAATAATAAAAATTAGCAAAATTATAAGATTAATTTTATAATTTACGGAATTTTATTTTTATATTATAATAATTCAGGATTATAATAAGCCACGCTAGCTAATAACGTAGCGGGAATAAAGCAGTCGCGCCGCAAAATAAAATAATTTATTAATGGATATATAATATATTTATTATAAAGACTATCACCGTATAAATTATTAGAAATATATAATAAAAGCATAAAGATTTATTAATTTAATGCCAGAGTAACACAGCTAAATAAGTGTGCCTTCGGCATATTAGCTAGCTAGCGTTAGCTGCCAGCTTATTAATAAATATACTTATTAAAAGGTTAGCACAGCCTAACATTTATTATATTACCCCTTTTTAATAATAAAGATTTGTCCCGAGTCTTTTTAATAAAAGGAATTTTTTTTAAACCGGTTAAAGCTTAAACCGACAATTTTTCAATAAAAAAAATACCCTCGGGTCCATTTATTATTATTACACTATTAAACTTTTATTTAATAAGCTTTAATAATAGCTTTATACGTCGGGGCGTTAAAGATTTTAAGCTAATTATTACGAATATACACTTTTACAAAAAAACGAGTATATATTAGCGCGTAAATCAGGATAAAAGGCATATTGCGGGGCTGCCATTAAAAGGATAAAAGCTTAAAAATAAAGCAAATTTTATAGCTAATAATACTTAGTTAACAAAATTACGGTTTCGGCGCGTAAGCTATAAAATATTTTTAAAAAGTAATTTAAAGATAAATTACGGTTAAAATAATAATTTAATATAAAATTATTATTTATTATCGTAATTTAACATTAATATTAATAAAAGGATAAATAAATTTATTAAAGATAAATTTCTTATATTATATAAATAATTATTATTTTAATAATTAATTTAAATATTTATTTTTTTACGTTTTACGTATTTTAATAATATAAACCTTAGTTTTTTTTTATATTTTGGTTTATTTTTAATATAATTGTTATATTTTAATTATTTTTATTTAAATATATATTTTTGCGAAAATACTAAATAATATTAATAGATATATTTTTTACCGGAAAAATTCCTTTTTTTATTTAAAAACTTTTAGCGTAATTTATAACAGAAAATTAAAAAAAAACAATTTCGAATTAAATAAAGGTTAATACAACTTTATTATAACTTAATTTTAAAAATTTTACTAAAATCGCTTTCGTAAAAACTAAATTATTAAAAATTTTATAAAAGCCAATTAAGCTATAGCCGGGGTAGCCAAGATTATTAATACCCCCGTTTATTCCGAAAAGCTTAAGCTTAATATACTTATATTTTTCGATAATACCCCCGGAGCCTTTTAAAGATATTTAGCTTAGGTTAAAATTTATTAAATTTTTTACGGCAACGATTTTATAACGGAAAAGTAAAAAATACTTTACGCTTTATTTTTTTTAAAAAACGAGTATTTGTTTGGTTCGAACCTTACCTTTTTAACGTTATTAAAAACGAATAGTAAATAAAGCTATGCAAAAGGGAGATTTAGCATATTTTTAAAAATTACGCAAAATACGAAACGGCGTTTCGATTTTTGTTTTAAAACCCGGACGAGAAAAAATAAGCTAAAAAAGAATTTAAAGGCCTTAAACAAAAAAATTCCGTATTTAATTATACGGCAGATTTTAAACGTATTATCGCTAAAATAAAATATACGGATAATATTAAAATTATATTTTATTATAAAAAATTTAAAAAAAAATATTAAAAACGAGATTAGCAGGATTTTCGAATTTTTAATTAAATTCGGAAAATATAACGAGCCTGTATTTAAAATCGATAATTAATTATACGCCAAAAAAACGAGAAACGCGGGCAACTACCGGGATTACGATACTAAACCCGACCTAGCGCGAACACCGGAAAACTTCGCTAAAACTATAATAACGGACGAAACAAAAACTAGAAAACCTAAACCTTTTACGGATATTATAATAAATTAATAAACTTAAACGCTATTTAACGACGATTATAAAAAAATAAATCTTTTGTTAAATATTATAACTATAATCGAATAAAATACTACGCCAATAAATATCGTTAATTTAAAAAAATATTTAAACTTATACCAAAAAACAAAAAATAGTTTAACGCCATATAACGGGAAAAAATATTATATATATCGCTTTTTTAAACCGTATATTTTAATAATAGTTGTTAAACGTATAAATTTTACAAAAACGATAACGGATAGTATCCCTAAAAGCCACGAACCTTGGCAGCGACTAAACTAAAACGAATAATATACTTCGGAACCGAAAAACAAATAATCGATAATAACGATAACCTCTTATTTAACGCCTTAAAAAACAAAATATATTATTAAACTAAATAAGCCGAGTATTAAACCTAAAAAACTAAATTAATCGACGATATTAACAGCGAATTTGCAAAATTAAAAAAAAAGAAAATTTACCTACGGAACGAAAAAAAAAACAATTTATAAAATATTTAAAACTTTTATTACGGAAAAGATATTCGATACCTTTTAAAATAAATAATTACGCGTTTATAACGAAATTATATTTTTTGCCGCCGAGTTATAAGGTATAAAATAATAATTAATAAAAAATTTTCAAAAAACTACCGATACGGTATAAAAACGACGAACCCTAAAAGCTATTTTTGGAGATAACCCTCGATTTAGTACTAAAAACCTTAAATATTATAAAATCGAATAATACGGATATATCGATCCAGGATGCGACGAATATTTCGAAACAAAACTAAAATACGGAATTTTTCCGCTACGTATAAGATATTTAGCTATTAAAAAACCTTATAAAATAAAAAAAATAAGCTAAATAAAAATTAGGCGCTGCGACGCAAAAGGCTTCGTAATAATTATTACGTATTTTAACGACTTATCCCGATACTCGATAAAAAAAAACTAATCCTAATTAAAATACATATACGACGAATATTTATATTACGTAATAAAAAAAACCAAAACATAGCGACTTATTAAAAAGCACTAAGCCGCCGGACGAATTACTATTAAAAAAACCGGCAGGCTTATATAAAATACTAGCGATCTAGTTAAAAATACCTAAAATTATATTATACCGCCAAAATACGAATATAATACCGTATAAAAACTAACGATAAACGTAACTATAAACGAATAAAAGAATATAGAAATTAATATAAAAAAATCTAACTTTACCCTTATATATAATAACACGTAAAAAGCGAACCTTAAAAAACAAAAAAAAAACGAAGGCGAAATATATTACCGCTAAAAACGATACGAGACTCGGGACTAACGAGACTAGCGAATATTTACGAGCGCCGAAAAAAAACGCGCTAATAAAAAATTAATAAAAACTCGGGAAACGAGTTAGACCATTTTTAAAAAAATAAAAACGGTCCTAAACGAAGTTTATCTACGCTACCGGGAGCGATAATACGATTACAAACTATTTAACGATATAAATACGAATTAACGGATACGATATACGAGCCTTAATAAATATAAAAGCTTAAGGAAATTTTATTTTATTAAAAATCGTTAATAAGTTATAAATATTATAAAAACAAAAAAAAACGCTTTACGTATTTAATACCGTCGATAAAAAGCTTATTTTATACGAAAATAAAATAATAAATATAAAGATTGCGTATATTTAAATTTATATTTAAAACTACCTTAAATATTTTACGTGCGATATTACGGATATTACGGATTACGATTTAGTTTTAGGGATATCTTAGTTACGGGTAAATAATTTTAAAATAAGCTAAAATATAGGCTAATTTTAATAAGATATACTAGGAAGCGAGTTAACTTTTAACGGATATTAGAAAAATTAGCCTTTACGTAACTACGAGATATTTGGATTATACGTTATAGCTAAATATATTAAGCCGAATATTATAAAAGAAATCCCCGAAAAATATAAAAAGTTTAGCGACTTATTTAATAAAGTACTAAAAATAAGATTACTAAAATATATACGATTTAATTGTAAAATACCTTTTTAGGAAGGGAAAAAACTATATTTTATGCCGATATACCTAATAAGACCTTAGCACGAAAAAGCATTAAAAACCTATATTATAAAAATAAAATAAAAGGATAAATTAAAGAATTTATATCGCTAATAGGCTATTTTATATTTTTTGTATTAAAAAAAAATAAAGACGGAACACCGAAATAAAGATTTTATATCGATTACCGCAAGCTTAACGATATTACGATTAAAAATAAATACCTTTTGCTTTTAATTAAAAATTTACGAAATAAATTATACGGAGCTTAGTGGTTTATTACCTTAAATTTGCCTAATACGTACGGCCTAATTAAAATTAAGGAAGGAGAAAAATAAAAAATAGTTTTTAGGACGAAATACGGATATTTCGAATATTTAATTATATTTTTCGGATTAATTAACGTATTAGCAAATTTTTAAAATATAATTAATATAATTTTACGAGAATTCCTCGATAAGTTCGTAATAATATATTTCGACGATATATTTATTTATTTTAAAAATTTCGAAAAATATAAATAGCACGTTACCGTTATATTACGAAAGCTATAAAAAGCAAATTTTTTATAAACCCTAAAAAAAGCGAATTTTATTAAAAAAAAGTTATTTTCGTGGGATACGTTATATTACCCGGAGAAATTAGAATGGAAAATTCTAAAATTTTAACAGTTAAAGAATAGCAAGCGCCGACGACGGTTATAAAAATTAGATCTTTTTTAGGATTTGTAAACTTTTACCGAATATTTATCGAAAGATTCGGACGCCTCGCCGCACCCTTAACGCACCTAACGAGGAAAGATATATTATTTAAATAAACTAACGAAAAATAAGAAGCTTTCGACGTATTTAAAAAACGAATTATAAATTAGCTAATTATGAAAATAGTTAACCCCGAAAAAGAATTTAAAATTAAGACCGACGCCTTAAATTACGTTATAAGCGGATAACTTAGCTAACGAGACGACGACGGGAAGCTATACCTTATAATATATTATTTTAAAAAATTTATTAAAAAATAATTTAATTACCAAATTTACGATAAAAAATTTTTCGTAATTATCGAAATATTCCGAAAATAAAGATATTACCTAAACGGAACTAATTACTAAGTCAAAGTTTATACCGATTATAAAAATTTTATATCGTTTACGATAAACAAAAAATTTAATAAACGATAAATACGATAAGCAAAATTTTTAGCAAATTTTAATTTTAAGATTATTTACCGCAAAAAATTAAAAAATAGCAAAATAAACGTTTTTAGCCGAAGACTAAATTACTATTAAAAAACACCTAAAGAGATATATATTATTTTTGTTAGTAACCAAAAAAGATACCTAATATTAATAATAAATTTATACGCGGTATATAAAGTAACCACGGATTTATAAATAAAACGAATAGCAAAATGCCTAGACCTTAACGATAACCTGGCAGGAAAATCTAAACCTTATTAGCAATATTATAATAGCAAAATACGAATTAAAAATCCGTTATTTTACGATTTTATTAAGAGTTATTACGAATTATTTATTAGTGGCTATTAAAAAATATTTAAAATAACTAAACGGATATAGCAACATTTTGATTGCCTATAACTACGTAAGCACGTTAGCGAATATATTAAAAATTGCGATTTGTATAATAAAACAAAATTAGCACGATATAAACTTTACGGAAAACTATAGCTAATACCGCCTTTAAATAAAATATAAAAGTTTATCGCCTTAGATTTTATTATAAAGCTATTATTATCGAAAAAACCTTTAACTAAGACCTTTTACGACAATATATTAATATTTATAAAACGATTTACGAAATACGTTTATTTTTTGCTTTATAAAAAAATAAATAACGTAAAAAAACTTATTTATACGTTTTTAAGAATTATAACTAGCTAGTACGGTATTTTAAATAAAATTATTTTAAATAAAAATAAACTATTTATATTAAAATTTTGGAAATTATTTATAACGTAACTAAAAATAAATTATAAATTTTCGATAGCTTATTATTTATAAATAGACGGATAAACAAAACGAGCCGACTAAATATTCGAAAAATATTTACGCTATTATATTAATTATAATTAAAATAATTAGGTTATATTATTATTAATAGCGTAATTTGCCTATAATAATATTATACGAGAACCTATAGGAATATTATTATTTTACGCCAATTACGGCTATAAACTAAATATAACCAAAAAACTTATTATAGGAAAAAAACTAATAAAATACGCTATTTAGCACGTCGATAATTTAAATTTTTTTTAAAAAAACCTTTAAAAAAACTTTATTGCCTTTTAAGCACGCACGAAGGAGCACGCCGATAAAAAAAAGATTAAAAAACTAACCTTTGCGAGGGGAGACAAAATTTATTTATTACGCAAAAATATTAAAACAAAACGACTAAGCGACAAATTAGACTTTAAGAAACTCGGATTATTTAGAATTAACAAACAAATTTTAAAAATTAATTACCGTTTATAGCTATTTAAAATTATAAAAAAAAATACCTAACGTTTTATATTTCCTTATTCGAACTAATACCTAAAAACGCGGTTATCGACCAAACGCTAAAAATAAAAGAAAATTAGCCAAAATATAACGTTAAGGAAATTATCGATTATAAAAAGGTCGGACGAGGATATTAATTCCTCGTAAAATAGGAAAGTTATTTATTTAAAAATAATACCTAAGAACCTAAAAAATATATTAAAGATTATGCCGTTTTTAAGCAGTATTTTTAGTTTTAATAAAAAGACTAAGGTTTACAAAATTATTTCCGAAGCTAAAAAAAGACTAGTTTATTTCGTTCGGGATACCTATCGATTATAGATTATTTACTACGAAATGCTCGTGATTTTTTAAGATAGGAAAAACGTTATTTTTTTGGTTTAGAATAAAAAAAATACTATTTTCCTTGTTTAATTTTAATATATTACGTTGCACCTTTATTATAGGTTTTTTTTTACCCGCTTACGGATTTTCCGGATACGATCTAAGCGACTAAAAGCAGAAAATAACTAAGACTAGATTTTAGTTATTTGTTAATAAAGCGATATTAGATCCTCGCTCGTTTTATTTTCCTCCGTATTTAATTTGCGTTATTAAGCCAGAAGTTTTTTTAAAGAAAAAGCCATTAAAATACTATTATAGGATTAATTTCTGCGAATATATTTTAAGCAACGCGACGATTTTTCTATTATTTTATATTTTTTCGAACGTTTAAAATAAAATAAATAAGGTATATCGGTAATAAAATTATACGAAACGATATTAAGCAACAAAAAATCGCGTTTACGAGTTTTTTTTAATTTCGATTTTTTAATTCGACCTGATATAATAAGCATATATTACGAACAAAGCATAGGGAAGAGGGAAGAATCCCAGAATTACGGGAAATGGGACCGACGATTTATTTATGCGATTTAGAGTTTTTCGAGGACAAAAGATATAGAGAGGGGAGCTAATATTACGAATATACACCCTTGCAGGAAGATAATATATGTAGGCCCTTAAAAAAGGGAAAAAGGCATATTGCGGGGCTGTTATTATTGGATAAAGACTTAGAGCATAGACTAGGCCTGATAATTGTTGCTAGTTATTAATAAGATTATGATTTTGGCAATGATTTTAAAAATGGATTACTATTTTTAATTATGATTTAATAAAGGGGATTATTATTAATATAATAATCTAAGCAAATATTAATAAGGGAATAAATAGATATATTAAAGACGGATTTTTTATATTATATAGATAATTATTATTTTAGTAATTAATCTAAATATTTATTTTACTTATAAATAAAGCCAATTAAGCTTTGACGACTATATTTGTGAATTAGTTTTATAGTTATTTTTTGCTTAGTATATCTTTTTACGTTTTACGTATCCTGATAATATAAACCCCAGTATTTTTTTATACTTCGGTTTATCTTTAGTATAGTCGTTACAGAAGATCTATTAGTATATTGGAAAAATAACCAATATAAATACCCTGTTTTGGCAATTTTAGCCCGGCAATACTTAGGTATACCCAGGGTAGGAAACGCAGTCTGCAGTTAGTTGGTGCAGTTTAAGTTAATTTTAGTTAGTGCAGTTGCAGTCCGGACGTTTACTAATTGCATGTAGTTACTTGTTAGTTTAAGTCCGGATTTTTACTAACTTAAATTAACTTAAGTTACTGTAGTTAATAATGTAGTTAACTATAAGTTAACTGTATATTAACTGCAAACTGCATTTTTGAATTTTTAATAATCCTTTTATTAAATTTTTTAATTATTAAGTTTAATTTTTTAAATTTAATAATATTAAATAACTAAAAAATTTAATATATAATAATTTATAAAAATATTATATTATTTTATTAAATTTTATGATAAAATATAATATTTTAAAATAAATAAAATATAATTAAGTTAAATAAACTATTTAATTTAATTGTTTTTTTTTTCTTCCGAATTATCCGTTTTTTCGTCGATATATTTGTTAAGTTCCTTTACCGACTTAATTCCCTAATTTTTTAATAAAGTTAAAGACTTAACCGTTTCAGGTGCTAATTTATTCCTATTTTTAGAAATAATAAAGCTTGAAATAGAAAATACCCGTTTTAAAGCAGCCGAGGTCGCGGGAATACCTAAATAACGCCGGGCTAAAATGGCTAAAATAGGGAATTTATATTGGTTATTTTTCTAATAAACCAGTGGCTCGTCCTATTTTTATTGGTTAGATAAATTAAAAGATTAATAAGTTATAATAGAAAAAATAAAAATAAAAACATTTAACTTACGTGAATAGTATGAACGCCTTCGTTAATATACTTCTCATATTCGTTTTCGATACGAACTTTTGTTCGATTTAAGAAAATATCGTTTTTTTTATCCGAAGAAGAAGCCTTTTTATTTAATTCGAATAAATTTAAATCTCCTTTTTTTTTTATCTTATAAATTAAGTTAATAAGATGAATTAAAATAAACTTATATTTTAAAAGTGACTTATTTAACGAATTTTCTTTGGAAAATTCGAATAATATCTTGATAAACCGTTGGATAAAAAACTAATAATCCGTTATTTTGAAAATGTGATATTTTAAATCGTGGATCCAAAATAATACTTAAAATAAACGGTTTATAATATTTTAGCTGATTCGCGGTTATTTTCCGGGGGAAATAAGTATTTAATTTATTTCCCCCGGTTATAATAGCGTTATATAAATTAGTTAAAATTGGAGCTTATTAATTTAATTAGTAATTATTAATTATTTATAAAAAATAAAAACTTACTAATGTTGGAGTTTCCTTTATTTGTCGCTTATATCTTCGATAAAGGCTTTTTAAATTTTTATATATTTTATAAATATATAAAAGACCTCGGGGCAAAGTAGTGTAAACTTCCTTTTGTAATTTTACCGAAGGTTTAACGAATATTTCGAATATTCGCTTTAATTTAGTTAATAAAAACTAATCGGCGTCGTTGAAGAAAATATTAATAAATTTTTCGTTTTCGGTATTTCGAAAAACGTAAATTAATGAGTTTTTTAACTTAAGAATAACCGAAATTATACGATAGGTCGAGTTCCACCGAATATAAGAATCTAATAAATAATTAGGTTTTTTAATTTTAAATAAATTAAAATAAAAACTTACCGTTCGGAATTTTAGTTTTTTTATAGTCGTAAGGAAGTAAACTTTCGGTTTTAGCTTTTGAAATACCCTTTATTAATAATTTCCGGATTTTAGAGGTATATTTCGTTAAAATAGTAATTCGACGGATTCGATTAATTAAATTTAAAAGCATAATAAGCAAAGAATAATAAAATTAAATTATAAATTTATAATTTATTATTAAAATCCGAATTTTTTGGTATTTCGAACGGTTGGTTATTGTTTAGCGATGGAACGTATAAATTAACGTAATTTATTGTTAAATTATCGTTTTTTTCGGTATTTGTTATATATGTTTTTAAAATCGTTTAGATTATAATATTAAAAACGTGGGAAATATAGCGAATATCGTTCGTAAATTCGGTAAAAGCTTCGGATAAATAATTTAATTTAAACGATTTTAAAAAGGTATCGTTATTTCGGGCGTTATTACGGGTAACCCTGAAAAATAATAAATTAATACCGTATTTTAGCTATTAAATAAATAAAATTTACGAAATAATATTTTTTAAATTTGTAATTATAGGATAAAGAGATACCGATTTTTTAAATTCGGTAAAAATATTAAAACCGGTATACTTATTATTAATAGGATCGAAACCGATTAATTTATAAATTAAATTAAATTCGGCGTTGATAAAATAATAAATAATTCCTAAATAGGAAGTTTGGTTATTCGAAAACTAAATATTAATAATAATCGAAAATTTGCCGAGTATTTTAACGTTCGAATATAACGAATTATTAAAAACGGATAAAAAATTCGTAAAAGTCGAAATTAAAATCGATTTTATTTTATATCGGTTAAAAATAGGCAAATCCCTAAAATTTTGTTAGTTATTAATTTAATAAATTATTATTAATTAAAAAATTATTACCTTTTTAAATATTTAAACAAATTTTTTGTCGAGGTAGAATCTAAAATAGCGAAAGATAAATTATTATCAATAATAAAATTTAATATTTTATTATAAAATTTATTTTCGTTAAATTCGGTATCGGTATTTGTGCGAAGGCGTTTTCGAGCAGCCGTAAATTTAAATATCGATCGATATAAACTAAAGTTTACCTCGGAACCTAATAAAATATTAAATAATTAGTTTATTATTAAATTTATAAATAATAATAAAAAACTTACGCATTTTCCGATTTTTTTCGGTTTTTTTATTATAAGCGATTTCGGGATGTTTTTTATTATAATAACGTTGTTGGTTTAAAGCGATAAAACGCTTTATTTTCGTTATAATTTTATAAATATACCTAAACAAAAAAAGTTAGTTTTATTTATTTAATAATTAAATATAAAAGTCTTAAATATAATAAATAAATAAATAATAAATAATAATGTATATAGTATAACGAATTTCTATTTTTCGTGGCTTTAATAGATTAATAGGTAATAAAACTCGGGTAAATAATTTATTTTTAAAAATATAAATATCCGATGTTTCGATAGGTGGTAGTTTAAAGTCGAGGCTGTTTTCGTTATTTTTATTATATTTTGATAATAGAATTGATTGTGATTGGGAGGATTCGGCAATAGAGTCGGTTTCCGGTGCCGTAACCGAAAAAACTGATTCCGAATCTGACTCTATTATAGTTTTATATAAAACAATAAATAAAAAAATTCAAAAACTAATAAAATAAAGAATAATAACGTTAAAAATTAAAATTTTTTCAAAAATAAGAGAAGGAGTTTTTTAAGGGGTTAGACGGTCCCTTATATAAAGATAAAAATAAAAAATAAAATAAAATAATAATAATAATAAATATAACAGTAAATTAAACAGTAGATTAAATAGTAGATTAAATAGTAGATTAAATAGTAGATTAAACAGTAATATATAATTAGTAATTATTATTAAATAATAAGAGTTAAGTGTATAATGAAAAAAAGATTGAATAACGAAGGGGAATCAGGATATTTATAAAACTGGATATTTTCCAAAAACAATAACTAAAAAAAGAAATATAAGCATCAAGTATTAGATTACTAACGATAAGCATTAAAAACAGTAAGTTAAACTAAGAAATAATAATTATAATAAATAGTAAGCAATAATAAGCCATAGTAAGCATTTGAAAAATCGAATGAAACTAAAAAATAGTAATTATAATAAATAGTAAGCAATAATAAGCCATAGTAAATATTTGAAAAATCGAATGAAACTAAAAAATAGTAATTATAATAAATAGTAAGCAATAGTAAGCTATAGTAAGCATTAAAAAAAATAAAACTAAAAAAATAGTAATTATAATAAATAGTAAGCAATAGTAAGCTATAGTAAGCATTTAAAAAAATAAAATAAAACTAAAAAAATAGTAATTATAATAAATAGTAAGCAATAGTAAGCTATAGTAAGTATTTAAAAATAAAACTAAAACTAAAAATAGTAGTTATAATAAATAATAAGCCATAATAAGCATTGAAAGCAGTAAGTTAGACTAAAAAATAATTATTATAATAAATAATAAGCAATAATGAGCCGTAATAAGCATTTTATAAGTTTATAAAATAATAAAACAGTAAATAAATAATATTAAATTTAAATAATTAGAATAAATTCTTTCTGTTTTTTTGCAGTTAGCAGTTAGTGCAGTTACTGACTGCAGTTAGTGCAGTTAAGTTTAAGTTTTAACTGCACTAACTGCAGTCAGTTGCAGTCCGGATTTTAACTAACTGCAGTCAGTTAAGTTGCAGTCCGGATTTTATGCAGTTAAGTTAACTGCAATGCAGTTAACTGCCAGTTAACTGCATTCCTACCCTGCTTACTATTAATAATATATACCATCATTATTTAATCTACTTTATAGTTTTATATTTTTATATTTTTATAATAGGATTTATCCTGCACTTTTGTTTTTATAATAAGATTTATCCTATATTTATATTTTTATAATAGGATTATTCCTGCATTTTTGTTTTTATAATAGGATTTATCTCATACTTAACACTTTTTTAATATTGGGAAATTTAACCCTCTAAAAACACTTTTTTGGTTTATTTTCTATAATAAATTCTGATTATTTAGAGTCATATTTTATTTCTATTTCTACCTCCCAACCTAAATCTACACCTTCTTCTTTATTTTTCCCCCCTAAAAAACCGGCTTTACCAAAACATCTCGAAAATAACGAAAACCAATCAACTTTCGAGCTCGAACCAGTCGAAGAATCCGATATTTATATTTTTCAAAATAGATTATTTACACGTACTTTATTACCTATTAATCCCTCTAAAAAACGACAAATAATAATCCAATACAAATTATAAATTATTTATTTATTTATTAATATTTTGTTTATTAATTTTTTAGGTATACTTATCAAGCTACCGTTTTTATTAAACGATATCAAGCCTCAAATCAAGCTCGGCATTACGAAAATAAACATCCAAACGTTGCTTCGAACGAAAAATCAAAAAAAAAACCAAAAAATAAATTAACTATTTAAAAATAAATAATTTACTTTTAGGAATTTCATTAACGGTAAGGATTATTTTTAGGATCGGATATTTTTACGAACGAAAATTTTTTCGATTTAACTTCAAAAAAACGGGCTCGAGCATCGATAATTATTTAAACTTTCGATAAAAACGAGTTTTATAAAAAACTTCTAAATATTATTATTAATAATAATTTGTTTTTTAAATTATTAAACTCAGAATTTTTTACAAATTTATTAACATATTTAAAATCGTAAATTTTATTTTAATTAATTTCCTTTTTTATAAACCTTTATTTTTAACTAAACTTTATTTATTAATACTTATTCCAGTGATTTACCTATATTTAACCGTTCGAATATTAAAACGATATTAAATTCGAATTTCCAAACCTTATTATCTGTTTTTAATAGCAATTTAAGCTCGAATATCAAAACGTTAGGAAAATTCTCTTTAATTATCGACGTTTAGACCTCCAATAACAATATAGTTTACCTTAGTATTATTATTTATTTTATTAATTCCGATTTTAATTTAAATTATAAATTAATCGGTTTCGATCCTATTAACGAAAAATATACCGGTTTTAATATTTTTAACGAATTCGAAAAATCGTTAAATTTATATCTTTAATTTATAAAATTTAAAAATATTATAAAGTATATTATTTTCGTTTTTTTGTTTTATTAACAATTTAAATATTTAACTAATTTATTATTATTTAGTATTACCCGGGATAACGCACGGAACAATAACACGTTTTTAAAAATATTTAAAACTCGTTATAAAAACGAGATTTTTTTAAACTTTTATAACGATATCCGTTGCGTTGCCTATATTATTAATATTACCGTTTAGGCAATATTAAAAAAAAATTATATTAAATAATGAAAAAGAAAAAAAAGAACTTTAACGTTATATTAATATAATTTTGTCTTTTTGGGTAAGGATCAAATTGTTAAAATTGTAAAAGGCTCTATTTTTAATAATAAGTTATTTATTTTTAATATTATTTATTTATTTATTTTATATAGTTGTTAATTATTATTAAATATAGATTTGATTAATCGAGTTCGTCGGATTGCTATTTTAACAAAATATACCGGCGATATCTATAAATTATTATTTAAGGGAATCTAAAAAGCTAAAACGGATGGTTTTTTACCAAATAAATTTAGTAAAACAAAAATTCCTAACGGTTCGTTTTCCTTTTTTGTTTAATAAAATTAATATTAATTAAAATTTATAAATTTTTATATTCGATAAAACTTTATTTATTATATAATTAATACGGTTTTGGAATTAAAAAAACTATTAATTTATGTTTATAAAAATATCGAATATACCGAATTTATCGACGTTTTTTTCTCCGATACAGACTAGTTTTTATTATCCTAGTTAAAACGGATTTTTAAGGTCTTCCTTAAACCCAGTATTAAATTATAAGGGGAATATTATACGATTTTATTTACGGCTTTGTTATACGTTTATTCGTTTTATAAAAAGCTACGGGCTATTTACGACGAATATAAAGCGAATATACGGGGGTAACTATATTTAGTAAGTTATCCATTTATTATTTAATTAATTTAAAGTTCTAAATTTGTGAGGACTATCACCGTATAGGTCATCAGAAGTGTGTGGTAGAAGCATGACTATTTACTAGTCTAGTGCCAGAGTGGCATAGCTATGTAGGTGTGCTGAAGGCACACCGGCCAGCTGGCATCGACTGCCGGCTGGCAGGCTGCCAGCCTACTGGTAGGTGTGCCTGCCAAAGGGTTGGCATAGCCTAACAAAACTAATATTTTAATAGAAGCCGATATTAAAAAGTTTTTGTACGGCTATCTAAGCTGGTGTATTAATATTAGGTATTTATTTTCCCCGGAAAATAAACGACGATTATATCCGGAGATATTTGCCAATATTATTGGCTATTATTTTAGATCCACGGATAAAAATATCACATTTCCGCCCGGATAAAATTTTATATTTTTACGAAAACGTATCTGATAATATTTTTTATATTTTTAAAGAATAATACGAAATGTAAGTTATTTAATTTAATTTTTGATTTGATTTTACGAACAATATTAATTTATTTTATTATTAGGTTAAGATTAGATCGAAAAGGAGAAACCGAAACTCAAAACGATTAAAACGAAAATAATAATAACGATTTTAACGAAGATGGATTTTTTATTAATCAAAAATTTATCCGAATTATTAACGAATACGATTTTTACCTTACCGAAGGTTTATTGCTAGTAGATATAAGTTAATTTTGTTTTTTAATTAATTAATAAAAGGACTAATTATTTTGATAAAAAAATCCGCTTATATATTTGAAAAATAACTAGTATAAATACCCCGTTTTAGCTATATTAGCAAGGCGATATTTAGGTATTCCAGTTTTTTTTGCTGCTTTAGAACGGGTATTTTCTACTTCAAATTATATTATTTCTAAGGCAAAAAATAACTTAAATCCCCAGACTATTAAACAATTAACTTTGTTAAAAAGCTAGGGGTTATCAACTTCTAAAGAAATTCGGGCATTTATACAAGGGGATAATAACGAAGAAACGGAGGACGAAAAAAATTAGTTTTTTTAGTTTTTAGTATTTATTTTCTTTTTTTTCTTTTTTTTTCTTTTTATCGATAATTATATTTTAGTGACATAAATACAATCACGCTCGTTAAGTTTAAAAAATCTATATATATTCAATTTTTATTAACTATTTTATCTAATAAAAATAAATAACTTTTTAAAAAACAAAATTTTATAGTGTAGTTTTGTAGTTAGTGTAGTTAATAACTAAACTATATGTAGTTAGTTTTAGTTAAGGCCCTAACTAACTATTGTAGTTTTAGTCCGGAATTTTAAAAACTACATATAGTTAAACTAACTATAAACTATATGTAGTTTGTAGTTAATTAATTGTAGTTAACTAGTAGTCTGACTAAATGGCAACCCTGTTAATAATAATTAAAATCGATATTTCGAATTTTTATAATTATTTTGAAATTTTGATAAAATATTTTAAATATTTTATTTAAAAATAATAAAACAAAAAGAATTCTTCAAATTCGAAATATCGATAAAGAATCAAAATAACTTATATACGGTATTATTAACCTTTTTAACTTTATATCGCGGCTATTTAGTATTTAAATTTAAATAAGACTTTATTTGAATATTTAATCTTTGAGTTTTGCGTTAATAACTCATGGGTTTTAAGTTAACTCAAACTCAACGACTAAATAATTTAATTGAGTTTCACTTAACGATATTAAAACTCAAACTCAACTCAAACTCATGAGTTATTTAAAAATGCTAACTGCAACTCAAACTCAAGCTTGTAACCCTGCTTATATCTATTAGTTTGTAATTATTTTTAATTATAAGTAGTTAATTAATTAGATAAATAAACTAACTACCAACTAAAAATTTAATGTTTTTAAATAACAACTTGATAAAATATATTATAACGTTAAACGTTAAATAAGAGCTTAATAAATGAATTAAGTAAGTATTTTTTGTTATTAATAATATTTAGATTATAATAAATATTTTAAGAAAGGTGTAGTTAGTTAAAGCTTGAGTTAAAACTATTTTAATTAGCAGGGCCGCGAAAAAGTGACTTAATCACTCATTTCAATGAGGTTCACTTAATTTAACGAGGTTGTTAACTTAACTTAAAGTGAGTTAAGTTAGTAAAATAGTAAACTTAAACTGATTTATAGGCAGTAAAATCCAAAGTTAAACCTAACTTTAATAACTTAACTTTTTATGGTAATAACTGCTAACTTTATTTTCAATATTAAATTTATTTAATTTCGTAACATCTACATAATTTGATCATCATTAAAATATTATTGTTACCAGCTTTATTATTTATTAATAGTCTATTTAACTTGATTAGTTAAAATATATTAAAACCATTAAACCTAATTTTATCCTGGAATTTTGAAAATAAAATATTAATATATTTATTTTAAATTTTAAAAACAACTTAAATACAGGTAAAACGCAGGAAACTGTTTAAGTAAATATTTTTTATCAAGAGAAGATTGATTCGAATTTTCTGTTATAACCAGGGTTGGGAATGAGTTAACTCCGAGTTAACTCAAACTCAACGATATTAAAACTCAAACTCAACTTAAACTCATGAGTTAGTTAAAAATGCTAACTCTAACTCAAACTCAAATTGCCAACCCTGTTTATAACAAAAGTGCTATTTATATATTAAAAATAAATAACAAAATAACAAAATGTAGTTAAAACTTAGTTTATAGTTATGTTATAAGTCAAATATTATAATCTATAACGGCGATAAATTATAATATAAGGTATTATATTATAAAACATTTAAGACAAGGATTATAACTAAGTTGGAAACGGATAAATCTTTTAATAATGCCCTAAGAAATAAGGTATTTAAAGTAATCCGTGCGCTAAGCCCACTTATTAAAAATATACCGTTACTTTGGGACCTTTTATTACAGCTAGCGTATACCTTAGCGCCTTAGCGCCTTGATATAATAACTAATATAATAGCCAGCCGTGATTACCCCCCTTTCCGGATATACAAAACTTGTCTCCGAGTTCCTAAATTACCCTAATTAATTATCGAACTCCAGTCTTTTAAATAAAAGCTTAAACTAAACAATAAAGCTATATTTTCGAACGCTATATTATTATTACGCAGGGTAGGAATACAGTTAACTGCCAGTTAACTGCAGTGCAGTTAACTTAACTGCATGAAATTCGGACTGCAACTTAACTGACTGCAGTTAGTTAAAACCCGGACTGCAACTGCACTACTGCAGAGTAACTGCTAACTGCAATAATAAAAATAATATTATTTAATTAACTAATGACTAAAAACGAAATCTTTTAATACGTTTATATTAAACTTTTTATAGAGCTTTTTAATTAAATTAAAAACTTTAAAACTTTTAAATATTCGAATTTTTATTAATTATTTTATTTATTTAGTGCAGTTAATGATAAATAACTGTAACTAACTTAAGTTAACTTAAATCAGTGAAATCCCGGACTTAAACTGACAAGTAACTGTATGTAATTCGTGAACGTCCGGACTGCAACTGCACTAATTTAAGTTAATTTAAACTGCACTAATTAACTATAAACTGCCTTTTTTACCCTGTTACTACGCCATCGTAATTAAAAACTCGACAGCAATAATAATAAATATTAGTTTGCGCCTTAATTAGTTTTTAAAATTTACTTTTTTTCTTTATTTCCCTTTTAGTAATTAAAAATGTTTTCGTTTACTTTTTCGCATATTTTTTTCGTCGGGTAAATCGTTATTTTCGTGTTTTTTATCGGATTTTTTTTATATTATATCTAGTTATTATTATAGCCGCCTCGGAGGTTTAAGGGCTTATAAATTCGTATCGTAAAATGCCTTTAGCTTATTTGCTATGTTTTTAAAATTCGAAATTATATATTATTCCGGATCGTTTGGGTATTTTATTTATTCAGCGTAGTATTTTAATTTATTATAAATAATTTTTAACGCGATAATTTTATCGACGGTATATTCGATTTTACTAGGCAAATCTAAATTTATAACTTTTCCGGCCCGTCGCTCCGGTTTTTGTCCTGGTAAATAATTATTTACGTATTTCCGAAAGCGGTTTACTAAAGATTCACGATTTCCTTTCCATAATTTTGGTATTTTAAAAATATAAAAATATTTTTTTATTTTTTTTTTAATTTTACGTTTGCCTTGTTATCGGATAATTAAATTTATCGTTAAATCGTTAAATTTCTTTTTGAGTTATTTGAAATATAAACCAAATTTTTATACCAAAATTAGGCTTTTTTCGGTATACGTTTGTTATTTTTATTATTCGTTTTTATAATTTTTAAATAATTTTTTTGAGCAACCGTAATATTATTTATAATTTTTTCGGCAATTTTTTATATTTTTTACCTATTGACTTTTGTGAACGGATAAGCTTTAAAATATTTTCCTCCGTGCTTTTTAATTAAACGGCAAATTTATAAAATATTTTATTAATATTTTTCGTAAAAATATTTTAATAAATATATAAAGTATTGGTATTTATACGGCGTTTATTATTAGCAAGGTTTCCGACTAATTATTTTAATAATAATTAATAAATAGTTTTAGTTTTTAATTTAAATAAGCGTTTATATTTTTTTATTTAATTAATATAATATCCGGCAATAGCTTAAATCTTTTTCGTCCGTAAAATCCGCCATAAATTAAAATCCGCGTTCGGTATATATATCCTCGGGAACTACGATTTATCGATACGGTTTTTCGTAAAATATGTAAATTATATCTTTAATAATAACGGTTTTATAATATAATATTAACTATGTTATTTTATTTAAATAATTAATAATTAGCAAAATATTATTTTTTTGTTTTCCGGGTAATTATAACGACTATACTAAGGATAAACCGAAGTATAAAGAAGTGCTGGGGTTTATGTTATTAGATACGTAAAGCGTAAAAGATATATTAAGCAAAAAATAACTATAAAACTATTTTATAAGTGTAGTCGTTAAGGCGTATTAAATGCTTTATTTATAAGTAAAATAAATGCTTAAATTAATTATTAAGGTAATAATTATTTATTTAATATAAGAAATTTATTTTTAATATTTTTTTTATTTTTTTATTAATATTGGTTTTAATTATGTTTATTTAATATTATTAACCTTTGTTTAATTAGTTTTAATTAAATATACCTAAATATATATTTTTGATTTACGTAATCTTAATTACGTAATTTTTAGTGGGTTGGTTTATTTTTTGTTTTTATTTTGGCCGTGTTTTTGGCCCGTATTTTTTTTGGTTATTCGTTTTGTAAGGGTATATATTCGTAATATTAGCCCTTTTTTTTATATTTTTTGTTTTTGAAAGATCCTAGGTCGTATAAGTAGGTTTTCGTCCCGTTTCCTTTATTATGTTTATTTTTTCCTTTTTTTTATATTTTTGCGATATATAGTTATTATATTTAACCGTGCTAAAAAGGTTAATAAATAAAAAATTCGTTCCGTCCCGGTTTTTTCGATTATTCGTCGTTACGATTTATTAGGATTTTTTTCCGATTTTAGTTTTAAAATTATGTTTTATATTATTTATTTTAAAACGAATAATAAATACGTAATAATAAAAAAGGTAGCAAAATATAAGAAATATTTTCGTTAAAGTTATCCCTGCGATAGGTAAAAAGTTTTATTTTCGTTTTTTAGCGCTTATGGGCGGAGTATTAACGGCTATCCCGTAAGGAGGTTATCGCAAAAAAGCGTTTTTTAGAGCTATAACGTCGTTATTAAAAAAAGATAAATAAGGCTATTACTCGGTTAATTCGTTTCCGGAAGCTAAAAAAATAGCGCGTACGTATAACGTAAAATTGGTATAGCGCGAGTTTAAATTTTTAAAGGAGTTAAAAGAGCAAAAGCGCCTAAAAACGGAGGTTTTTATCTTAGCTCCCTCGGTGCCTGGTTTCGATATTATTAATTAATTTGCTATCGGCCTCGAAAATAGCTTTATAGACCTAGGTTTATTTATCGAGCTTAAAAATATTATTTTAAAATAATATAGTTTTTAATATATTTCCTAGGTTTTTATATATTGTTTTTAGGTAGGTTATTTTTTTATTTTACGAGGAATTAGTATTTTTATCCGACTTTTTTATAATCGATAATTTTTTAACGTTGTATTTTGGCTGATTTTTTTTATCTTTAGCGTTTGGTCGACAATCGCGTTTTTGGGTATTAGTTCGAGTAAAAAAATATATAACGTTAAATATTTCTTTTTAATAATTTTAGGTAGTTATAAACGGTAATTAATTTTTAAAATTTATTTATTAACTTTAAATAGTCCGAGTTTTTTAAAATTTAATTTGTTATTTAATTGTTTTATTTTAGTATTTTTGCGTAATAGGTAAATTTTGTTTCCCTTCGTAAAAATTGGTCCTTTAACTTTTTTTTGTCGGCGTACTTTTTCGTGCGTGCTTAAAAAGTAATAAGGTTTTTTTAAAGGTTTTTTTAAAGTTTTTTTAAATTATCGATATACTAAACAGCGTATTCCGCTAGTTTTTTCCCTATAATAGGTTTTTTGGTTATATTTAGTTCGTAGCCGTAATTGGCGTAAAATAGTAATTTTTTTATAGGTTTTTGTATAATATTATTATAAGTAAATTGCGTTATAGGTAATAATATAATTTAATTATTTTAATCGTAATTAATATAATAATATAGGTATTTTTCGAATATTTAATTAGCTTATTTTGTTTGTCCGTTTATTTATAGGTAATAAGCTATTAAAAACTTATAATTTATTCCTAATTACGCTATAAATAATTTTTAAATTTTTAATATAAATAGCTTATTTTTATTTAAAATAATTTTATTTAAAATACCGTGTTAGTTAGTTATAATTTTTAAAAACGTATAGGCAAGTTTTTTTACGTTATTTATTTTTTATAAGGCAAAAAATAATCGTATTTCGTAAGTCGTTTTATAAATATTAATATATTATTATAAAAAGTTTTAATTAAGGGTTTTTTGATAACGGTAATTTTACGATAAAATCTAAGGCGATAAATTTTTATGTTTTATTTAAAAGTAATATTAGTTATAACTTTCCGTAAAGTTTATATCGTGTCGATTTTGCTTTATTATATAAATCGTAATTTTTAATATATTCGCTAACGTGTTTGCGTAATTATAAATAATTAAAATATTATTATATCCGTTTGGTTATTTTAAATACTCCCTAGTAGCTATTAGTAAGTGGTTCGTAATAGCTTTAATAAAATTGTAAAATAATAAATCTTTAATTCGTATTTTATTATTATAATATTGTTGGTAAGGTCTAAATTTTCCTGCCAAATTATCGTTAAGGTTTAGGTATTTTATTATTCGTTTTATTTATAAATCCGTAGTTATTTTATATACCGCGTATAAATTTATTATTAATATTAGGTATTTTTTCTGGTTATTAGCAAAAATAATATATATCTTTTTAGGTGCTTCCTAATAATAGTCCGGTTTTCGGCTAAAAGCGTTTGCTTTGTTATTTTTTAATTTTTTGCGGTAAATAATTTTAAAATAAAAATTTGCTAAAAATTTTAATTATCGTATTTGTCGTTTATTAAATTTTTTGCTTATCGTAAACGATACGAAATTTTTATAATCGGTATAAATTTTGATTTAGTAGTTAGTTCCGCTTAGGTAATATTTTTATTTTCGAAATAGTTTGATAATTGCGAAACGTTTTTTGTCGTAGATTTAGTAGTTAAATTGTTTTTTAGTAAATTTTTTAAAATAGTACGCTATAAGGTATAATTTCCCGTTATCGTTTCGTTAGCTAAGCTGTCCGCTTATAGCGTAATTTAAGGCGTCGGTTTTAATTTTAAATTTTTTTTCGGGATTAGCTATTTTTATAACTGGCTAGTTTATAATTCGTTTTTTAATCGTATCGAAGGCTTTTTGTTTTTCGTTAGTTTATTTAAATAGTATATTTGTTTTTATTAGGTGCGTTAAAGGTATAATAAGGCGCCCGAATTTTTCGATAAATATTCGGTAAAAGTTTGCGAGTCCTAAAAAAAATTTAATTTTTATAACCGATTTCGGTGCCTGCTATTTTTTAATTGTTAAGATTTTGGAATTTTTTATTTTAATTTCTCCGGGGGATATTACGTATTTTACGAAAATAATTTATTTTCGGTAGAATTCGCTTTTTTTAGGGTTTATAAAAAAATTGGTTTTTTATAGCTTCCGTAATATAATAATAACGTGCTTTTTGTATTTATTAAAGTTTTTTAAATAAATCAATATATCGTCGAGGTATATTATTACGAATTTATCGAGGAATTTTCGTAAAACGGTATTAATTATATTTTAAAAATTTGCTAATACGTGAGTTAATCCGAAAAATATAACTAAATACTCGAAATATCCGTATTTCGTCCTAAAAGCTATTTTTTATTTTTTTCCTTTTTTAATTTTAATTAGGCCGTACGTATTAAGCAAATTTAAAGTAGTAAATTATTAAGCTCCGTATAATTTATTTCGTAAATCTTTAATTAAAAGCAAGAAATATTTACTTTTAATCGTAATATCGTTAAGCTTGCGGTAATCGATATAAAGTCTTTATTTCGGCGTTCCGTTTTTATTTTTTTTCGGTATAAAAAATATAAGGTAGCCTATTAGCGATATAAATTTTTTAAATTTTTTTTTTTTATTATTTTTGTAATATAGGTTTTTAGTGCTTTTTCGTGCTAAAGTCTTATTAAATATATCGGTATAAAATATAGTTTTTTTCCTTCCTAAAAAAGTATTTTATAATTAAATCGTATATATTTTAATAATTTTGTTTTTAGTATTTTATTAAATAAATCGCTAAATTTTTTATATTTTTCGGGGAATTTTTTTATAATATTCGGTTTAATATATTTAGTTATAACGTATAATTTAAATATCTCGTAGTTACGTAAAGGTTAGTTTTTTTAATACCTGTTAAAAGTTAATTTGTTTCTTAATATATTTTATTAAAATTAGCCTATATTTTAGCTTATTTTAGGATTATTTACCCGTAACTTAGGTATCCTTAAAACTAAATTATAATCCGTAATATCCGTAATATTATACGTAAAATATTTAAAATAATCCTAAATATAAATTTAAATATACGTAATTTTTATAATTACTATTTTATTTTCGTATAAAATAAGCTTTTTATCGACGGTATTAAATACGTAAAGCGTTTTTTTGTTTTTATAATATTTAAAATTTATTAACGATTTATAAGAAAATAAAGTTTTTTTAAGCTTTTATATTTATTAAAGCTCGTATATCGTATCCGTTAATTCGCACCCGTATCGTAAAATAATCGGTTATTATACTATTACTCCCGGTAACGCAAATAACTTTTATTTAGGACCGTTTTTGTTTTTTTTTAAAATAATCTAATTCGTTTCCCGAGTTTTTATTAATTTTTTTATTAGCGCGTTTTTTTTCGGCGTTCGTAAATATTTGCTAATTTCGTTAATCCCGAGTTTCGTATCGTTTTTAGCGGTAATATATTTCGTCTTCGCTTTTTTAAGGTTCGTTTTTCGCGTACCGTTATATATAAAAGTAAAGCTAGATTTTCTTATATTAATTTATATATTTTTTATTCGTTTATAATAATTTTTATCGTTAGTTTTCGTACGGCGTCGCGCTCGTATTTTGGCGGTACGGTACGATTTTAGGTATTTTTAACTAAATCGCTAATATTTTATATAAGCCTACCGGTTTTTTTAATAATAATTCGTCCCGCGGTTTAGTATTTTTTAATAAACCGCTATATTTTGGCTTTTTTTGTTACGTAATATAAATATTTATTATATATATATTTTAACTAAAATTAGTTTTTTTTGTCGAGTATCGGGATAAATCGTTAAAATACGTAGTAATCATTACGAAGCTTTTTGCGTCGTAACGCCTAATTTTTACCTGGCTTATTTTTTTATTTTATAAAGTTTTTTAATAGCTAAATATTTTATATATAACGGAAAAATTCCGTATTTTAGTTTTATTTCGAGATATTCGTCGTATTTTAGATCGATATATCCGTATTATTCGATTTTATAATATTTACGGTTTTTGGTGCTAAATCGAGGGTTATTTCTAAAAATGATTTTTAGGGTTCGTCGTTTTTATACCGTATCGGTAGTTTTTTAAAAAAAAAAATTGCTAATTATTATTTTATACCTTATAATTCGGCGGCAAAAAATATAATTTCGTTATAAACGCGTAGTTATTTATTTTAAAAAATATCGAATATTTTTTCCGTAATAAAAATTCCGAATATCGTATAAATTTTTTTTTTCGTTCCGTAAGTAAAATTTATTTTTTTTATAAATTCGCTGCTAGTATCGTCGATTAATTTAGCTTTTTAGGTTTGGTATTTAGCTTATTTAATTTAATAATATATTTCGGTTTTTAAAACGTCGGATAAAGTATTATCGTCGCTATTTATTATTTATCCCTCGGTTCCGAAGCGTATTATTCGTCTTAATTTGGTAGCTATTACGGTTCGTGGTTTTTAAGGGTATTATCCGTTATCGTTTTTACAAAATTTATACGTTTAATAATTATTATCGAAATATACGGTCTAAAAAAGCGATGCGTATAATATTTTTTTTGTTATATAGCGTTAAATTACTTTTTGCTTTTTGGTATAAGCGTAAATATTTTTTTAGGTTAGCGGTATTTATTAGCGTAATATTTTATTTTGTTATAATTATAATATTTAATAATTGCCTTGTTTTTTTATAGTCGTCGTTAAATAATATCTAAATTTATTAATTTATTATAATATCCGTAAAAAATCTAGCTTTTTTAGTTTTTGTTTCGTCCGTTATTTTGGTATTACCGGGGTTTTCCGGTATTTGCTAAAACTCGAAATTAATATTTTGGCGTATATTATTTTTCGGTTCGTCGTACGTATAATTAATTATCGATTCGTACGACTAATTTAGTATATTTGCTAAAATCGGTAGGTAAATCGAAAATCTTGCTAATCTCGTTTTTGATTTTTTTTAAAGCCTTTAATAATATAATATAATACGTATATCGTTAATATAATTAAGTTTAGCGATAATTGTTTTAAATTCGGTGGTATATATTAAAATAAATATCTTTTATTTAAAGGTTTTAAGTTCCCGTTCGGCTTATTTTTTTATTAAGATTTTGGAAAAATAATTTAAACGCGGATTCGTATCCGGCGTAAAATTTAAAAATTTATTTCGTTTTTTCCTTATATTAGCTTAAAAGCTATTTATTCTTATTTATTTTAAAAAAATAAAGTTTAAATTATACGAAAATACGTTTTTTTTTAAAAAAAAAAACGGCGTATACGATTCGCTAAAGGTTATTTTAAAAACTAAATATATTAAAAAAAAATATACGCGGATTTACGCGAGGTATTTTTTAAAAAAATTTAGGGTATTATCGTATATAGCTAAGGTATTAAATTTAAATTTATTATATTTGGTAATTAGGGTAGTTATAATCAGGGTAAGAAAGGCAGTTTGTAGTTAGTTGGTGCAGTTTAAATTAACTTAAGTTAGTGCAGTTGCAGTCCGGACGTTCACTAACTGCATGCAGTTACTTGTCAGTTTAAGTCCGGGATTTCACTGATTTAAGTTAACTTAAGTTAGTTGCAGTTATTTATTATTAACTGTATTAAATAAATAAAATAATTAATAAAAAATCGAATATTTGAAAGTTTTAAAGTTTTTAATTTAATTAAAAAGCTTTATAAAAAGTTTAATATAAACGTATTAAAAGATTTCGTTTTTAGTCATTAGTTAATAAAATAATATTATTTTTATTATTGCAGTTAGCAGTTATTTTGTAGTTAACTGCAAAAAGTGCAGTTGCAGTCCGGGTTTTAACTAACTGCAGTCAGTTAAGTTGCAGTCCGAATTTCATGCAGTTAAGTTAACTGCACTGCAGTTAACTGCATTCCTACCCTGGTAATAATATTAGCTGCTTTTTTTATAGCGGTATTAGATTTTTGGAGCTTTTGGATAAGTTTGGATTTGTTATTTTCGGCTTTTTTAAGGCGTCGGAGCTTTTTTAAGATTAAGTGGTATTAAGTTTTGGTAATTTCGAAGTTATTATTATCCGAATCGATATTTATAGCTTAAAGTAAGGTATCGTTTTAAGGAGTTTGCCCTTTATTATTATTGCTACTTTTGCTAACGGTAAATATTTTGCCGAATATTATTTAGTATTTTTTTAACGGTAAACGTACCTAAACAAAAATAATTAAAATATAACGATTATATTAAAAATAAACCGAAATATAAAAAAGTACTAGGGTTTATATTATTAAATACGTAAAGCGTAAAAGATATATTAAACAAAAAGTAATTATAAAATTATTTTATAAATATAATCGTTAAGGCGTATTAAATATTTTACTTATAAGTAAAATAAATATTTAGATTAATTATTAAGGTAATAATTATTTATATAATATAAGAAACTTATCCTTAATATATTTATTTATTTTTTATTAATATTAGTCCTAATTATATTTGTTTAATATTGCTAACCTTTGCTTAATTAGTTTTAATTAAGCATATTTAAGCATATATTCCTGATTTACGTAATCCTGATTACGTGACCTTTAGTGGGTTGGTTTATCTTTTATTTTTGTCTTAGCCGTGTTCCTGGCCCGTATTTATCTTTTTTTGGTTATTCGTCCTGCAAGGGTGCATATTCGTAACAATAGCTTTAAGCTCGGTTAATATCCGGAACGGTTTTATACCGCGGAAATAATAATTATTCCGAAACCGAATAAAACCGCGGTATAAAAACGAATCGCTAGCGGTTAGCGGCCGATTATTTTTATTAATATAATCGGTAAAATCTTAAAATTAATATTAGCGGAACGGATTTTTACGCTCGCTGAAAAATATTTATTATTTTTTTCCGGGCAAATAAAAAATCGCAAAAAGCGTTTTACTAAATTAGTTACAAAGGTAATTACCGACGTCGTATATATAATTTAGGACCGTAAAAATATTATTTCGTTATTATAATTAAATATTAAAAAAGTTTTCGATATAATTAATTATTATTGTTTATTTTATATTATAAATAAACAAGGTTTTTTTATTTAGGTTAAAAAATAAATAATTGACTTTTTAGAAAACCGGGCGGTTCGTTTCCGATTCGACGGGGGAAAATCGGCGGCGATCCGTATAAAAATTGGCGTTTTTTAAAAGTTATTATTTTTATTTTATTTTATTCGTTTTTTATAACGTTATTTTATATAAAATATTCGCGAGCGCTAATTTAAATTTAATTATAATCGGATTTATAAACAATACGAATCTATTAAGCGTTAATTACGATACGGCGATAACGAGCAGGCGGCTCGAGGCTGCCTAAAATATTTATAACGAATAAATATCGGTTTATAATATAAAATTCGTTCCGGAAAAAAGCGAGCTAATATATTTTATTAAAAATTATAAAACCGAGCCGGCCTAAATCCGTTTTAAGCCTGTTACCGTATCGCCGGTTAAATTATTACGTTTTTTAAAGGTATAATTGAACCGGAAATTTAATTAATCGGCTTACGTTATTTAAATACGGAAAAAATCGGCCGTTGTCACGGCGCTGGACCTTGCTTATAGGTAGGAAATAAATAAACCCCGGGCGCCAGCTGTAGGCGGCCCGGGTGGACCGATATAGACCCGTAAACTAACGATATTTTTATTATTTCCGGCCGAATTAAAAATATAGCTTTTCGAGCTACGTTTTATTAATAAAATTATTTATAACCCTGCTAAAACCGTAAAAAATAAATTATTATATAACCGTTTATATTATTTATATTTGCCGACCGTAATATTACGTAGTTTTTATTTTATAAGCGCCGTATTAAATCGCTATATAATAAGCGACCGGCCGCTTTTACCGTTTTTATTAAAAAACGGCGGAGCGCTCGCTTTTTATATATTAGGGAATACCGATTAATAATATAAATATTTTTATTAAGCGTACGATTATATAAGCTAAAAAATATCCGAAAACGTAAAAATATACGCGAGGATCGATTAATAAAATACCGAAAATTTCCGTTTTTAGGAAAAAAATACTAAGCTACGAAAACGTTTCGTAGCGGCTTAGGCGATTTAAGGTTATTAAAAAAAATTAAACGAAACTAAAAATTAGCTTATTTCGATAAAAATAAAAACTTAATTCCGCGAACGTATCCCCGATATTAAAATTACCGCTTATAAACCCGATACGACCGCGCCCGAAATTAATATACCCCCCGATTCCCGATTTATTATTTTTAATTAGTTATCCGAAAGATTTCCCGACCCGGATAAATTTAACGGAAACCGTAAAAATTTCCGCCGTTTTATATTATAAATTTATAATAAATTTAAAATAAACCGCGACCGATTCCCGATTATTTAAAACCGTATTACCTACGTTACGAACCGTTTTAATAACTTTATTTACGCCTAAATCCTGCCGTACGTTGAAAAAAATATTAGCTAAAAAATTACGAATAAATTTTAAAAATATTAAACCGCGTTTTTAGAAACTTTAACCTAATTAATAATACCCGTAATAATTTTTTCCGCCTCCGGTAAGCTAATAAAAATTTTAGTATTTTTTTCGCAAAATTTTAACGATTCGTTTTAAAAGGAAAAATATTTAAAAATAGCTTATTTACGTTTTTAAAATAAGCTATATCGCGAAAATTACGCGTTATATTTTTATATTACGACCCGCTTAGCCGAAAATATTATTAATACGCCGTTTTTTTGCAAAATTTAAAAAATCGACGTTTCCGATTTTACTAAACTCCCGCCTTAATTCCGAAATAATTTTGTAGTTATACCGTTGCTGTTATTCTCCGTTAATTTATTACCGTTAATCCCGATTAGTCGAAAAAAAATTAAAAGGCCCCGAAAACCGTTTCGCTTATCGTTATTAAAAAAGATTTTATAAATTTAAATTCCTAAAAAAAATTCGCCCCGGGAAAAAAAAAAGGAGCAAAAAAATACTTCCGGTACGGTTTTAAAAATTACCGCGTTATTATTTGCCCCGAGCCCGATATTCGCCTTTTATCTTAATTCCGCCAATTCCGTGCTAATTATATTTATAGCCCCGATTCCGCCCGGTCCGTTAGCTTATTATTTAGTCCGTTTAGCTCGATAAATAATATAAATTTGGATTAAATCGTATTTAGGCTTTTAAAAAAAACGCTGTTTAAAGACCGCCGTTACCGTCCGATTATTTGCCGCCGCCGCTAAAAGAATTTTTATTTAAAAAAACCAACTAAAGGTTTTATTTAATAATTTTATTTATTACCTTAGAATTAAAAAGCAAAACGTTTTTAATTTATATTATAATTAATACCGGAGCCGAAAAAAAAGCTTCGTAAATTAAAGCTAGGCCGCGAATTACAAGCTACCTTTAAAAAAATTAAAAAAGCCGTTCGGACTAAAAATGTTCGACGGACGAAACGCTAAAAATAAAATAATTACCTACTACGTTAAAACCCGATTAAAACCGAGGATTATTACGAAAAAATTTAGTTTTTCGTAACGTAATTAGCTTATTACCTTATTATTTTAGGAATACCTTAGCTAAAAAAATACGACCCGAAAATTAGATTTGCTAGCTATACGTTTATTTTCGATAACGAATATTACCGAAAATATTATAATATTCCCGCCCGCCCGATAAAAATTAAAATTTTATATAACGTCCCCGCTAAAATAAAACCGTATAATTTGCCTCCCCGATTATTCGAATTATAATATTTAAATATCGCCCGAATTTTATTAAAAGCTTATACGATATATAACCGGAAAAGCTATTAATTATTTATTATTATTATCGAAAATATCGACCGTTATTTATAAAATATAACCCCGCCGGAAGCCTAAAATTTATTATTTAAAAAACTAAAAGATTACGCCGACGTTTTTTTACCTAAAAAGGCCGAAAAACTACCGCCGTATCGAGATTACGATTACGATATTTGTTTATAAAACGGTAAAACGCTACCGTTTAGGCCGTTATACCCGATATCCCGTAACGAGTTTATCGTATTTAAAAAATAGTTTAAAAAAAACCTACGCAAAAGGTTTATCCGCCCGAGCTTATTACCCGTTGCCTTTTTTGTTTTATTTATAAAAAAAGCCGACGGAGGTTTTTGTTTTTATATCGATTACCGAGGACTAAATAATATTTTTATAAAAGACCGTTACCCGTTATTTTTGATTAAAAAATCCCTAAATAATCTAAAAAAAAATATTTTACGAAAATCGATATCGTATTTGCTTTTAATAATATTCGTATAAAAAAAAGGCAAAAATACCTAACCGTATTCCATACCCGTTTTGGTTTATATAAGTTTTTAATAATATTTTTCGGCTTTATTAAAGCTTTTATAACTTTTTAAAGGTTTATAAACGATACCTTGCGAAAATACCTAAACGTATTTTATATTATTTATTTAAATAATATCCTAATTTATAGCCGTACCCGAAAAAAATATTTAAATTACGTCCGCAAAATGCTAGAATCCTTAAAATAAGCCGGCTTATATATTAAAATCTAAAAATACGAATTTTTTAAAAACGAGACTATTTTTTTTAGGTATAATCGTTAACAAAAACGGAATTTATATAAACCCGAAAAAAATCGAAACGATTTAAAACTAATAAACCCCGTTTTGCCTAATAAACGTTTAAGTATTTATTAAATTTAGTAATTTTTACCGACGCTTTATAAAAGATTTTTCGAAAATTATTGCGCCGATAATAATTTTAATTAAAAAAAAATACGCTTCGATTAAAGTTTAGCTTGCTAAATTATTTTTAACCGTTTAAAGCACGTTTTTACGATTATACCTATTTTAGTACCGTTTAATTAAAAAAAAGATTATTTTAAAAACCGACGTATTTAATTATATATCCGCCGGAGTATTATTTTAGTACGGGGACGATAAAATTTTAAAGCTAATAGCTTTTTTTTCGAAAAAATATTTAGTTATTAAGTATAATTACGAAATTTACGATAAAAAGCTATTAGCGATTATCCGTTATTTCGAAGAATAAAAACCGGAATTAAAAAGAATAAGCTTTCCGATTAAAATTATTATAAATTACCGGAATTTGGAATATTTTATAACGACGAAATTATTAAACCGCCGCTAAGCTAAATAATCCGAATTTTTATTCCGTTTTAATTTTAAAATTATTTACCGACCCGGAAAATAAAAAACGAAGCCCGATACTTTAATTAAAAAGTCAAAGGACCTGCCTAAAAAGGGGGATAAACGTTTATTGTATTAAAGCTAAATAATATTAAAAAAAAACTAATTTTGACGATTTTTTGCTTATAGGCAAGAAATTAAAAAATAACTTTAACGGTTTTTTATAAATTAATAATAATTTTAAGCTACCGAACGAAAAATTAATAATTTATAAAAAACCCGAAAAATAACCCGTTAAACTGCCGCTAACCCCGTTATAAACCTTTAAGATCCCGGATTTTATATTTGTTATTATATTAGATACCGTATTAAAATTAAACCGTTTTATTAAACGAATATAATTCGCGGACCCGATCCTAAAATTATACCCGATTACCCGAAGCTAATTCCGAAAATTTAAAATACCGGATTATTAACCGTAATTTAATCGAAAACCGTTATAACTTATATTACCCGCCGAAAAAACCATACCGTTATTGCCGTTTTAATTATAAAGCTTATTCGATTTAAGATATAATATAAACTAAAAATTTAAATCGATTATTTTAGTATTAAAAAAAAAACCCCGGTACCGTAAAATATTTTTAGCCGAGTACAAATTATCCGGGGGATATTTATATTACCGCGAACGTTTATACGTTTTAGTTAATAAAAAATTATACGCCGAATTTTTACGCTTATATTATATTAGCCCCGTTACCGATTATATAAACCGGGCCCGTATTTATAAAATTTTATCCCGGGAATATTATTAGCCCGGTATATTTTTTTATATTAAACGATAAATCCGGAATTGTTATATTTGCAAAAAAAAAACGATTACTTCGAAAAAAGCCCGCTAAAAAATATTAAAATTATTTCCGATTTTTTAAAAAACTTAACAAAATATTTCGATAAATTTTATTATATATTTGCCTAATAATTACGGTTATAACGTTATTTTGGTAATAATCGACCGTTTAATTAAAATAAATTATTTTATTTATTATAAAAAAATTTATAACTCCGAAAAAACTATTTATTTATACGTTAAATATATTTAAAAGCTATACGGTTTACCGAAAATTATCGTATCCGACTAAAGATTTTAGTTTATATCCGATTTTTAAAAATATTTAATTAACCGTTTAAAAATTACCGTATTATTATCGACCGCGTATTACCCTAAAATTAACGGATAAATTAAAATCGTTAATTTTTTTTTAAATAATATTTAAAAAACTACGTATTTTATTTATAAAACGACTAAATACGTTAGTTATTTTTCGCCGAATTCGCGATTAATAACGTTTTAAACGAAAGCTTAAAAATTATACCGTTTTTTGCGAATTATAAATATTATCCCCGTTTCGGATTCGAACTTATTTTGCCCGGACGCCGTTTTGCCGTTAAAAACGCCGAGGAAATTATTTTAAAAATAATTATTATATATAAATATTTAAAATCTAAAATTTATATCGTATAAGCCCGTTACGAAAAATACGCTAACCGGAAACGTTAGCCCGCCCGTAAATTTTATATCGATTAAAAAATTTGGCTAAATACTAAAAATATTAAAACCGTCCGTTTTTAAAAAAAATTCGATTAAAAAAATTTTAGGTTTTAGAAAATTATTAAAATTATTAGCCCGTACGCTTACCGTTTAAAATTATTTATATTTATAAAAATTTATCCCGTTTTTTACGTAAATTTATTACGTTTTAATTTTACCGACCCTTTGCCTAAATAACGTTAAAATTTGTTATTTTCCGTCGAGGTAAATAATATAAAAAAATAAAATATCGAAAAAATATTAAATTCCCGTTAAAATCGACGAGGCCGTAAAAAAAGGCCTAATTTAAAATATACCGTTAAGTAAAAAGGATACGACGAATTTACGGAATCCCCCGTTGCCTAGCTCGAAAACGTATAAAAAGTTATAAATAACTTTTACCGCCGGTACCCGAATAAGCTTAGTTTTAATTAACTTTTATTATAAAGCTAAATTAAACTTTATTAATATTATTAATTTATTTGCTAAAACTTTTATTATAAAGTTAAATTAAATTTTGCTACCGATACCGTCCCGTTTAATAAATCTTTTATTATAAGCCTAAATTAAACTTTGCTAATAATCCGCCGTTAAACCCTGTTTATATTAATTATAAAACCTAACCCCGAACCGCCAAAGTTACGTATATTAATACGGAGCTACGGAAAAAAAGAAAAAAAAACTAAAATACGTCGCAAGAGTTCCGCCTTAAAAAGGGAGTATTATTACGGCGCTAAATTTTGTTTATAAACAGGAAATAAATAAACCCCGGGCGCTAATTATAAGCGGCCCGGGTAAACCGATATAAACCCGCAAATTAACGATATTTTTATTATTTTCGCCCGAATTAAAAATATAGCTTTTCGAGCTACGTTTTATTAATAAAATTACTTATAACCCTGCTAGAACCGTAAAAAATAAATTATTATACAACCGCCTATATTATTTATACCTGCCGACCGTAACAGCCGTTTAAAAATTCGTTTTAATTAAACTCGTCGGTTATACGTAAAAATACGATATCTTTTAAACTCGGTTATTATATATAGCCGTAATTCGTAATTACCTTATTTATAAATCGGTTACGTAATATTAAATATTTACGGAGCCGTTTAATTTAATTAAATAACTCGAAAATATTTAAAACGGTTATTTACGTATTATATACGGCGTTTATAAAATAATATTTTCGCGGTTATTAAAATTCGAGGCGGTTAAACCGTTTTTTAATATTTATTTATTTTACCGTAACGTTAAATTCGAAAAAAAATTTATTAAAAAATAAAATAAGTTATTTTTAAAATATTTACGTACGCGCCGCGCGTTAGTTTCGGGCCGATTCCGGTATAAAATACCCGGGGATAAAAAACGCAAAATAAACGGTAAACCGCCGGATAATTACCGAAATATAAGCTAAACCGGGAAAAAATAAACTCGGACAAAACCCGTATTATAACGCGTTATAAAAACGTTAATTTTAAAAATAAAAAGTTATAACCCCGGACCGGAACCGGATAATTAAGGCACCGGCGGAAAAAAACGTCCCGAAATCGACGAAGCTCGGGAAATTTAATAAATATTAGCGTTTATTACGGAAATTCGTTATAACGCTATTTTAAATTAAAACGGGTAAAATCGGGTTATTAAATTTTTTATAAAAATTAAAAATATTCGGGATTTATTCGTTATTATACCGTTACGGAATCGCCCCGGAAATAATAAAATATATTATTTATTATTGCTTTTTATTAAAAGGTAAATAGGCCGTATTATAACGGTTACTCGACGGTAATAATTTTTTAGTTATTATTAAAAATATCGAAAAGCTTATAAATAAATTATAAAAAGCTATAATATTAATAAAATAAATATTAATTACGGGTAAATTTATTTAATTATTTTCGTAAAAAAAGGACGGGAGCTAGGCTAATAAGGTAAAAATTAGCTTAATACGGATATAACCGTAACGTAAATATACCCGACCCGCCGGCGTATTATAAAAAAATCGGTAATAGTTCGGGCGTAAATATATAAATAACGTAGGATTTTAATTTAGCTCGGGGTATAAAACCCGGTTTTAACTAGTTTTTTGCTTATAAACAAGAAATTAAACCTAGCCGGGCTCCGGGCACGGTTTTGTTTATAAGTAATTTATAATAATACCGAAAAGTTTTTTAATTTTACGGAATATTTAATAATAATAATAATAATAATATATTTTATTTTAGCGATAATACGTTTAAAATTTACCGCATAATTAAATACGGATTTTTTTATTTAAAGCTTTTAAGGTTTTTTTTAATTTGGTTTTTTTCGTCCGGGTTTTAAAATAAAAATCAAAGCGCCGTTTCGTATTTTACGTAATTTTTAAAAAAAAAATTAAATTTTTTTTATATAATTTTATTTGTTATTCGTTTTTAATAACGTTAAAAAAATAAAGTTTAAACTAAATAAATATTTGTTTTTTAAAAAAAACGTAAAATATTTTCTGTTTTTCCGTTATAAAATTGTTATTATAAAAGGTTTAATAAATTTTAACCTAAGCTAAATATTTTCGGAAAACTTTAAAAATATTATCGAAAAATATAAATATATTAAATTTAAATTTTTCGGAATAAACAAGGGTATTAATAATTTTAGCTACCCCGGTTATGATTTAATTAGCTTTTATAAAATCTTTAATAATTTAGTTTTTATAAAAGCGATTTTAGTAAAATTCTTAAAATTAGGTTATAATAAAGTCGTATTAATTTTTTTTTACTCGAAAACGTTTTTTTTATAAATTACGCTAAGAGTTTTTAAATAAAAAAAGGAGTTTTCTTAGTAAAAAATGTAGTTGCTAATATTATTTAATATTTTCGCAAAAAATACGTATTTAAATAAAAATAATTAAAATATAATAATTATATTAAAAATAAACCGAAATATAAAAAAATGCTAAGGTTTATATTATTAAAATACGTAAAACGTTAAAAAATATTAAGTAAAAATTAATTATAAAACTAATTTATAAATATAATTATTAAAGCGTATTAAATATTTTATTTATAAATAAAATAAATACTTAAATTAATTATTAAAATAATAATTATTTATATAATATAAAAAATTTATCCGTTATATTTTTTTTATTTTTTATTAATATTTGTTTAAATTATTTACGTTAATTAATAATTTTATATTTTAAAATATTATATTGTAAATTTAGCCAAAACTCCTAAATTTATAAATTTAAAGCAAATTCTTAAATTTGCGATTTAAAAGCAGATTCCCGGATTTAATTTAGCGCGTCCGATCCTAGCTTAGTTACGTAATCTTTGTTTTATTAATTAATTATCGCGTATCTAGCTATTCTGCCTTAAGTTTGTCCTTTTAGCCTATCTCCATCTTTTTGCGTTTTAGGCTATAAAGGTGCATATTCGTAACACTAACGGCGATATTTATATATGTACTAACAAGTCGCTAACAAGGCAACTTTGTCCGATTAACATATATTACAGCCAAAAGGTCATTGTCTCTTGCATTATAGCAGCAAAACTAAAATAAAAGACCTGCTTAACTGGCAAAGCTCGAACTAGGCGAAACATTATTTATCCAGCCAGAAGGGAATTGCCACCAGCAAAAAACCAGCAGAAGCAGGGAGAGCAACCCGCCCCTCCACGTCCGGTGGAGGTCGTGGTTCACTTTAATAACCAAAGGTCGGCCCTGCATTCAACAACACGCATCGCAAATCGTCGGCAGCTCATGTCCGGTGGGAATATGAGTCGTTGGTTGACTATTCACCGCAGGCTGTTTCGTATTATACATAAGTTGGTCCGGATGACCGTTTATTAGCATGTTATGTGGCTTAGCATAAATAAAGAAGATTGGTACTGCCCGACATCACCTTATCTTGTTAGACTCGCGGCCATGTGGCCGATACGTGATACTGATTCGTTCGAGTGTCGCAGAGCCGATTCGGCGGCTGGTCTCGATAACTTTGATCTTGCCCTTACCTTCCCCGTCATTGGTATGAGCATACCATCACTAGGCCCGGTCAAGCAGAGTCCCAGACACGGCACGACGTGAGCTCATGGCGTCGCAAGGGCGCAATACCAAGTGTCGAGCACGCATGGCCTTTTGATTTCCCGCAAGTACATTGCAATTATCCCGTGGATAAAGAATCCTTGGAAATATGGTCAAAATTTGTAGTCACCCGTGTTTGAACCGTTATACCAATGTTACATAACCGTGAAACTCCTTTTATTTTATTTTACCATGTACGTGTCTTCGCACAATTACAACTATGCGCTCGCTTCCGTGCCGTTTGTAGTGGCACCATTTGTTACACCGTTTGTGCCGTTTGCGTCGCCGTTGGCAGCACCACTCGGGTCAATAGACAAGTGGAAGCTTCGAATAATGGAGTCGGCGTCGTCGATGGCAATTGGTCGCACATCTGCCATGGCCTTGATCTTGGCGGTACTGTTGTTGCACGCAGGTCAGTCTCCGAGGGTCACGCGCACACGAGTGGTTCAGCACCGAGGGAACGGGGGACTTACCACTCCTTGACTTGGTCGTCCGTCATGCTGAGGCCGAGCTGGCCCACGCGGGTCTTGACGGCATTCCAGCCCGTCAACCGCGAGGCAAAGTGGACGTATCGGGTGAGACCAAAGTCTGCCGGGTTGATGATCTCGTATGTCGAGGGGTTGTTGAGGATGGCCTTGGCGTGGATGCCAGCCTTGTGCGTGAACGCGCAGAAGCCGGTGATGGGGTTGTTGAAGGGGATGTTGATCTGAACAGCCTCGGCCACCAGATCCTCGATCTCCTTGATCATGCTGAGCTTGTACTTGCTCTTGACGTATTCGGGGCTCGTGACCACCATGCGGGCCATCAAGGCGCCGAGGGGGCTGATGCCGTTTCTCTCGCCGATGCCGAGCACGCTGGTGTCGATGTGCGTGGCACCTGCCTCGAGGGCACAGAAGCTGAAGGATGTCAGTCAGCTCAGTGGTCTATAAATCGGGGACTGGGACCTCGCGGGCCGCTATCACGTACGCGTTGGCAACGGCGCATCCCGTATCGTCGTGGAAGTGAGTTTCAATGTCACAAGCTGTTGCGGGGGATTAGTACAGCTTCCTGGGCTGGAAACATAGCGGGCGGCTCGTATCACTCACAGACCACACTCCTCAGTGTGCGAACAAGCTACGGAAATGGTCAGCTCGCGGCTCAGGAACAACAGTCGCGTGCATATGGGCGAGCTTGGAAACTTACGTCGTAGACTTGGCGAGGGCTCGCGCATCCAACGGTGTCTGCCACACCGACTCTGTCGACACCGGCCTTGTCGACGGCAGCATAGAGGGTGAGGATATCACCCAGGTCAGAGCGGAAAGAGTCTTCGCTGGAGACTACAGAGCTGTCAGCGGAGGTGGAGTGGAGAGATTTTGGGAACCAGTCGACCTACAGCGAGCCTCGAGACCCTTCTCCTTGACGTACTTGATCACCTCGACGGCAGTCTTCTGGATGTAGGCCATATCCTTTCCGTGAGAATGCTCGCGGAGGTGCTGCGATGTGCCAATGACAATGTCGAGTCCGTCAACACCGGTATCGATGGCCAGCTTGACATCTCTCATGTCACAGCGAACGTCTGGCGGGGTTTTCCTGTTAGGCTTCTTGGAATCGTCTAGAGTCAAGGATTTTCAGAGGCGCACGCGCGTCTACTCACGAGTAAGGATCTTGGCCTGCAGAGGAACAAGGAATTAGCGATGCCGCCCAGAGAAGCTAGGTTTTGTGTGTGCGGGCAATGAATTGGGCAGGAACGAGTGCAAGGAAAAAGCTGTCGAGGGTCGACTCACCTTGAGTCCAAGTTTGCAGATGGCCTCGCAGTCCTTGCGCGACTGCTCGGAGGCGGCCGGAGAGGTCAGCTCGATGCAGTCAACACCGAAGGCATCGAGGGCTGTATGGTGCGAGTTAGAAGATGGTGGACATGGGAGTCACGGAGAAGAGCGTCGGACAACACACCCTTGGCGCTGTGAACAGAAGGGTGCCGTTAGCACGTATTATGGTGGACAGATGGAGGGACCGCGAAGACTTACATCTTGATCTTGGTTTCAGTGTCAAAGTAGGCATTGGCGAACTGTTCACCCTCTGCGAGCGAGAGAGAAGAAAAGTCAGCAGGTGGGACAGAGGAGGGCGCGGCTCTGCCGTCCGGCGCAGACAAGACACGGCCACGGAGACGCGGGAGCAGGAGCAGGATCAGAAGGGGCGGCTCGAACCTCGCAGGGTGGACTCGATGATCTTGAAGCTGGCAACGTTGCCGCCAGCTCTGTAGGCGTTGCCCTTGTTGCGCTCGTCGGAGCTGGATTCGGGTGTCGGGCACATGGTGGGCAGTGATGGATTGGCTTGCTGCGTTGTTGTTGTTGTTGTTGTTGTGTCTGCCTGGAAGTCTGTCTGTCTGTCTTTCTGTCTGTTCGTCCGTCTACTTATCGATCGATCGTGGGTATTGGTTGTGGTTGTAGTGTCGAAAGATTCAAAACTTTTTTTCCTTGTCTTGGGTAGCGGCAGCGAGGAAAGGAAGAGAGACGGGTGGGAACGAGATGTGACGAGTGAGGAGGGAGGGTTGATGTGGGGTCGGATTATAGTCGCTTTTCTTTCTTTCTTTCTCTACACTCCAGGAAGGACGTCTCTGTCTTTAGGGGCGTCGAGGATGTTAGGAGGATGTCAGAACAGAGAGGAAATAGGCATGGACAGGTGTGAACGGTCAAGAGTTGGCTACGGATATATATAGAGAGGTCCGTATACAACAAGACATCCTATGCGGACTCTCGCTGGGGTGTGACTCGACTACCTACACTGCAACTACTACATACACAAGACGGCTGGTCATGTCACAGTCTGGGGAAATCTGGCATGGAGGCGGCAGATCTCTCTTCTCTGCCCAATTGTCAACGGGCAGGCCAATGACGACTTGCTTGGGCTGGTCGGTCTACAGTGGGTTTACTCTTCAATTCTGCTGTGCTTTTTCCCCCTTCCCTTCTCCCAGTATATTGGTGCATCCCTCTTGTGTAAACGATACATGCCGTGCACTGCTAAATTTTCTAATTTTGAATTTTTTTTTTTCCCATCCTGGCTGCGAACTCGGACCCCCCACAAATCATAATTGCAGCCTTAGTAAGTCTGGCCCCTCTGTCGCATTTCCGCTGTGCCGTTTTTTTCTTTCTTTTGTTCATGCACCCTTGGCACGGACCTTGACAGGCACCCCCACCATTCAAGCGGTTCTACAATTTTTTTTTTACTCCCCCCAATCTTCGCCCTCGATACACAGTAACGTATTCCCGAATGTGTGACGACATACACTCGGCTTGACTGCCAGTGAACGGCGCAGGGCGGTAACCTGTCTCAGCTCTAGACTATATCGAGTAGTGCCTGAACGATTTCCTGTCCGTATTAACCCTATCTACCTTAGGTAAAGAAGCACATGCTCCGTCTACACTAACTCGTACTCACTTTGTGAGCGCCTTACTACGCACAGCAGACAGCAGACAGACAGAGTAGAGGGGCGGGGAAGATTCCAAAGACTGGCCAAATGGGTTTTTTTTCTCTTTTCTTCGAAGGGGGGCTGGTGATTGCCCCGTTGCCCAATTGACTCACTCAATTGACTCCGGTACCTTGCACCCGCGGATCTGCAACTACCTACATCGGGGTGTCAAGTATCAAGGTACGGTGCGCACAACTATGCAGAGTGCAGACGTCAATCGGCTTGAGTGGCCGGCCGCCAGTGGTGGTGGTGATGGGATGCGTCACAGCCCCGCGATTCCAAAACCCCCGTCCATTCGTGCAGCATTCTCATCGGGTTCATCCAGGTACGTACCGGCGTAGTGTACTGATTGCTCTTAGCGACCTCGGAGCCACCCCACCTCTGACGAGTCTGAGTCAAGGAGAAGAAGGGACGGGGAAACCGATCAAGACTTCCCGGCTCAGCTATACGCAGAGTCGAGGAGCTGGATATGCTACGTGATCCTGGATACGTGCACAATTGTCCAAGGCTTGTCTTGCCTGCTCGAGCGTTTTCGAACAGCTTGGGACGCCTTACCAATTCACCCTTTCTGGTGTAGTGTTGAGGATAGTAGGTAAGTGGGAGTCGCTCGGCTCTCGTCCATGCCCACAGCCGTGTGCCTGGTTGATGCATGAAGTCGACGGGACACAGACAATTCGGTTTCTTTATCTCCAGCCTTCCGGCTACAGATAGGTAGATGCCCAAGGGACATCTCATGGCCGTGCTATCTCAACCACAAAAAAAGATCCCCCGGCAACTTGCAGTTCTGCGTGGTGCTATCAAGGCATCGCATACCTCACAAAATATTGGGATCGCATTGCTCATGTCTTGGAGAGGATGAAAACCATGGCAGATGCCCGTGGCGGGCTGATTCGAACTCTGTGTGTGCAGTCGGCAACAGAGGTATAGAGTAGTCTTTGGGTGATACACATCACTATGACCCCATCACGACTACCAAGGCCGGTCAGTCTCCGTATACAGGTCTGTGACTGAATACTGACAAGGTCATGTTAAGGTCAAGTCACTGCTCTGGAAAACAACAGCGCTTCGCCCCCGTATCCTAGGTAGTGTACAACGGGCTGGCTTCGATGATCCGGGGGGGTTCACGAGTAACCTGGGCTACTTGGCGACTCTGATATGATATAGGTAGGTCGACAGTCGACCGGGTATGGAACTTGGAACAGTGGACGGGCAAGGTTGAGTAACTTGACCACGACTTATGAGACTTTGCAAGCCGCGAGTGCACGATAAATAATGAATAGACTCGGACGTGGTGTCAGAAATATCTATACGCGCGTAGACGATCGTGTCTGCCCGGCAGGCAGTGCAGAGATCAACCCTCACGTACCGGGGAGTGCAATGCAGAGTTGTCACATGGCCTGAGAAGAAGAAAAGGACTCATATACCTGGGCCAATCGATTGCCATGGCTTGAGTGAGCTATTGATTCCCTTCTACTGGGTAAAGCGAAGCTTCATGTATTCGTGGGCTATGCCTGCGGGAATGCATACCGTCGAGTTTTATTCGCCCATCCGTGCCTCCATCTCACCATTGACGACGCCTTTCTTCGGCCAGAGGCTATTAGCATCACAAGATGGCCCTGACCGTACCAGACGGACTCCTAGGTCGGATCAAGAAACCTTTGCTGCCAGTTGAATATATCGATACTCGGGGCTCTACGCCGTGAAACTCGCAAGGAAAGTACGGAGCCGGGCCAGAGTGCTGCCAGCACGGTGGGCATGGCAATGGTTGTATCGTGGTTCTGATACTCAAAGCCGTGAAATGAAGCGTCCTTGCGGCACCCCTCGTATCAACTGAATGCCGACTGGACCAGTGACCGTCCTCCAAGAGCACTGCACCGCGTCGAGTACCTATATCCTTTGATTCCGACGAAAACACCAATCCACAGTGCCATCTGAGGTTGCTCACGTGCCCGGCGTGGCAAGTGTCTGCGTGTGAAATGCTCGTGCTGGAGGGTTCGGAATCGAGCCATGTCGAGCCGGGGCGGCCCCGGCCCCGAGAGGCATTTCAACGTTGTCCCACTCGGTCCGCCAGCCGCCGGGGCAGTATCGTGGCTCGAGGGGGCTCAACGTCTGGATGGGAATCGTTGTATTTGCCCTGCTAGGTTGCGGCCGAGGCCCCATCTGCACAGGACGAACCTGTGCCTGGCGCATTGCCGGGCTGGCTGTTTTCTGGGTTCGCACATTGTCCACGGCCCATGGCTGGCGAGCTACGGACACAGGATGGGAAGCCAGCGGCTGGTATATGGTGGATTCTCGCCCGTCGGTGCGTCCATGCATGGATTCACGTCTCGGCACGCCCTCGCCGGTAGCTAGGTCTTCGGCAAAGGCACTCACGCGGCACGTGAGCAGCGACGACGTCGAGAAACCAGCCGTCGCAAAGGGCGTTCTGTCTCTCTCTATCGTACATAGTATGATGGCGAATGAGGGCCTGTCCACGGAACGATCAGCCAAAGTGAAGAAGAAAGAAACTCACCTTACCGGTGTGGGATAGGAAGTTTTACAAGGCCCCAATGCAGATCAGCAGGTTCAAGATGGGCGACTTGCTAGCCAGGCCATGAAGCGGTGATGCCTTGCTGATCATCGCAGCCGTCGCAACGAGGGCACAAATCCAAGTAACAATCGACAGCCGGGCAACAACAAGTGCGCTCGCGTGAAGGCCGTCTCCGCACGTGTATGATGGTCCCATTTGCGTTGTAGTGTTCCTCCGCAGCGCTGCTCTGATATGCAATACTACATAGAGAAGCGAGAGGATCGCGGCGTGCAGTATAAGATCTCGTGAAAGGGAGGCGCCCTGGACTTCGGCCGGGTCCAGGATGAGGGCAACAGCGAGCGCGATGCCCCCAGCCGACGAGAAGAACAGGACGCACAAAGCTGCCAGAATAACCCGTGGAAGCTTTCTCCGTCTCTGGCGCTGGTTGAATTGCTCAGTCGAGCTGCTGATCGTTTGAGGACCATCGTTCTGTTTAGAGAACGCGACTCGACCCTGCCAAGAAAGCTCTGGCGCGAGTGATGCCATTGCGCATGCCGACATTCAGAACTAGGATCACTGGAAGTTCGAGATCTCCATCTGCCATACGGTCCATGAAATATGACAGACGACACATGGTAAAGGCTGCTGCTCCGCCTTGGATCGCAGCATGAACCAACCACGTTCGCATAACCACCAACAAATATGCATAGACGCGCCCGCAGTACGGTGGGAAGGGAACTTGAGAGAGACTTGATCACTTCCGATTTCCCGACAGGAACGGTGTGGCATGCCACTGAGACACCCATAGTAGCAACCAGGGCAACACAATCCTAACAGTGGTGGCAAGACATCCCAAAAGTTCGTCGGTGGATGGGTATGAGACACTGCAAAACAACAAGCCCCGCGGGTTTCGTAGAGCAATCTTACATGCTCGGTAGTACTTGACGGTTCTATAGCAGCTGGCTTCGAGAGAGGATAGATATATTGAATAGGTCCATTGACCCCAAAACAACAACACAACAATGAACATGTCTGTTCACGTCTATCAAATGAGTCCCATATTTTCCTGAACGCCTTCTCCAATGCCACTGATGATGCTCAGCCACACTGGAAATTACAACTCTAAGGTGTTGCATAGATACAAGACGGATATGGCATATTCAAACAACAGTAATGTAAAAGTACTGTGCTACTATCGTAACATGTAAGTGAGATCAGGTAGGCCCTGCAAAATTTGCTGGGTGATGAGAGCGTCCGAATCGTCGAGGGAGCTCTCGGCTGGGCTCCTGTCGACCATGGTCGTGGAGTATTCGGCGATTGAAGAGCTCACCCGAGATGTGGCACTGCTGAAGGGTCCAGTTGCTCTGTCCCTGGGTAGCGATATCGACGATGACGGCTCTGCTGAAAATCGATGGCTGCTTGGAGCAGTAGCTGGAGATTGAGTTACACCCGTCGGCGCCTCCAAGGCACCAGCGTTGCTAGCCCACGGATCCTCATCTGGACTGGCCACCAACTGGACGCTCCGGCCCCGGCAGTGGACCTGCAGTGCCGAAGCACTGGCTTCTGCTTCTGCAACCGTTTCCACTGCTTTGCGTGGCTGGATGTCGACTTGGTCCTCACGCATCGGGCGGCCAGCGACACTTCCCGAGATGGACAATCTCGAGGACACGTCCAAAGTACTCTGTGACATGGGATCATTCTCCAATGCCGTGAATGTCTCCTGGGTGGGCGAGAACACCATTTCTCCCCAATCATCGTCATTGTCATCATCGTCTCCAGGGGTCGCAGCCGAGGCGTTGATTGACTGTGACTGCGGCAGGGCTGGAGATGGTGGCACTGGAGAGATGGGGCTCACGGGCTTTTGCACTGGCCTCTCGATGTCCAATGAACGCAGGCTTGATCGAGCTGTCATGATGGACGCTACCGGAGGCCGCGTCCCCCAACCAAAGCTTGCAATAGGCGAGGCAGAGGTAGGTGGTGTACCGGCGCTACTCGGGGCGAGCGAGCCGCCAGGCCCTGGCATAAGCCTGGGTTCTTCCATCACACTGTTGAGAGAACCGATAGAGGATGCACTGCGGACCGAACGTTAGCAAATCGGCACTCTAGTTGGCTAATGGATGAGTCTGTATGTGTATATCTCATGTGCCGTGAGGGCCATCCCTGCTTCTTCCGAGGCTTGTGAGGGTTGGCCCAAGTCGCAAAGCTCAAGAGACACCAGGTTGAATCTGAGAGGGTGGAATACTGACGGAGTATGCCCCATGGGGGCGGTCGAGCTGCCCCTTGGGCGTGCCCCGAGCGATCTGCGAGCAAAGACCTTGTCCAGAGCCACGGGCGCAGCCGCTGAGTCCCAGTTGAAGGCGCTCGTTCTCTTGCCGCCACCAAGGATGGGCTTGCCAGAGATGGAGTCCTCTTCCATCCACCGCCGAACGATTTTGATCGCGTCGTCGTGGAGCTGCGATGTCTGCCATGTCACACGATGGTAATTTTCATCGTCTCCTGAATCGTGCTTCCGCATTGACCCAAATCGGGAAACACGATACCATGCCTTCCTTTCGTCGACAGTTCCAAAAGTGTCCGTAATTATGTGATCAGACAGACGTTCCGGATTGCTGCACTCCTCATAATCGGGTTGGAGTTTTGATTGGAAAGCTTTGTCTAGCCACTTCACATCCGGTTCGAACTTGATGACGCCAAATTTCTCTGTGAGCTGCTGTAAAGCGAGGACGTGTGCATCATCGATTGGGTCATGGTTCTCATTGCTTGATTCATGGCTGCCGTGGCTGAGCCTATTCGGATTCTGGACTTTGGGTGTGGAGGACCTGTCTGAGGACATGGATGTCCTTGGATCTTTGGAGGCACTCAGATCCTGACCCAGGTCGCTTTCCAGCTCACAAAGGCCAGCAGTTCCATCTTGATCTGCAATTTGTGAGGAGTCCAACGCTGTTTTTCGACTCACTGGACGGCTCTGGCTCCCATCCGATGCAGCCCGCGCCAGCCCGTCATACAGGCCGACGAGGTCCGACACTTTCGAGGACGCTTTTCTGGTCAGATTCCTTGGAACAAAGCTCAGCTCTTCGTCGATCGATGTAATTGGCGAGTCTTGCCGCTCCAAGCCCGGTGGACTCTCAAGAGAGAAGGTAGATGACGGCCTTGAAGGGCTTTCACGTCCCTCGGCCTCAGCTGCCAAAGTACTGCTGCAAGCAAGGGCTGTGCCTCCCTCTCTCGGGTCTTGTGATTGAGCGTCGCCGCGGGAATCGGACGCCTTGGCAGCGCTGAGGTGCGGCGCTTCGACTTGGATGACCACGTCGGCGTCGACGGGAGTAGTGGCATTATGGTCCAGTGCTGCGGAAGGAGTCGTATTGCTATTCGGGGGCGGTGCTTCGTCTCTGTCGCGCCAGGGTGCCTCATTTGCCCAGGGGTCTGGAGAAGACTGGCGGAAGTAAGTCGACGAGCGCGAGCGCATGGGCTTCAGGCCGGGCGAAGTGGCCGTGCTGCTCGGCCAGGCGATGGGGCTCTGCTTCCCGGGCGACTCGGCTCCTCGCGGGGCCAGTCCCGGCTCGGCCCACGAAGACCATTGCACATTGTTATCGTCGGCCGGACCTGGGCTTGCCCAATCCCCAAAGCCGTGATCAGCCCAAGGAGAATGGGCGGGCAGATTTGGACTGCCTCCGAAGAAGGCCTTTGGGGGCAGGCTCAGCAGAGACTTGGGCGGCGACGGGGATGGCGAGTGATCATTCTTGGACGGCGTGTCGGCGGGAGCGGAAGCCCAAGGTGAGCCCCAAGGATCGTCCATGAGGGCGGAAGTCAATGGTCATTGTGGTTGCGGAAGTCTCGGCCATTCAATGGCAGGACCGGAGCATTGACAGGTGGCCAGTCGCGAGTCGTGAGCACGGGAGCGTTGTTGTTGTTGTTGTTGTTGTCGTTGTTGTCGATGTATAATGGGCCGGAGCGAAGAAGGGAGCTTCAACTCGCTACCGTCGTGCACGGCTTTGAGGTCAGTCTGGTGGTGAAGCCAGCCGATGCGCTTGGCAGTGTAGCAGAAGGTTACGTTTCGGGACAGTTGGAGATTTCGGTTCAGGTACAGGCCAGGACAGGACAGGACCTAGGTGTGTGCATGTATGTATGGCGCAGAACCGGATTTGGGGTCGTTCAGGGGCGGCGTCGCATTACCTACCTAGGCACCGCCAGACAGGCTGATTTTCCCGACTCCTTCTTTCCAATTGCATAATGTAGCCTTTTTCAAACACACGGGCATACCGATGCACCTGTTTTTATGAGCGATTGTATTGATGGTAGGTTTATGTTATGGTCCAGGATCCAGGGGACAAGCAAGACTGTCAACAGGAGGCGCGAAGCACTAATATCATTACTGTATTCCATCGCATTGACTGGAAGTCAAGCGGCAGCTAGGTAGGCGACTAATGTACCTTGCGGCGCGGGCGCCTCGGGGCGGTCTAATAAGGTAAGGTAGAGCTGGAGCTTTCATGTTGTGCCTGAAAGAACCCAGGGTAGATAATGGACGAAGTAAGTAATTAGTACCCATGCTGCTACGGAATACATGTCTGTTCTGAGGCTACGTACAACCTCGAAAGGTCTGATCGACGGCCTGTCTGTATTGGCAGTACTATCTACTGCGGTACAGGAGATCGGGGCATCTAAGACAACGCATGTGCGCTTATCACAGAGTCGGCTTGTTCGGAGTGCGCAGGTACCTAAGGTTAGGTAGGTACTCTGTATACTCTGCATGTGGGCCAATCAGCCATGACTAAAATGCTGATAAATTGGCCGTCGCCGTTCTTCGGCGCCCCGACCTTACAATCTACCCTCTCAGGCTGGGTCAAATAGGCACTTCCATGATCTTGCAAAGAGCATGCATTCACCCCAAACCTCTACCACCTACTTCTATATCACCTAGACTGTGAGCGGTCTGTCGTCTGCATAATCGCCACATCGACATGTCTCTAGCAAGGGTCAAGCACATCGTCCTGGTACGTCCTCTTGTTCTGGCCAGATGCGTCGTCTTTCGCCCGCGACAGCCTCATGGGCAATATCACTAGGACGTGTATACTGACACAAAGGCTGCACAGGTCTTGTCCGGCAAGGGCGGCGTTGGTAAGTCCTCAGTCACGACCCAGCTGGCCCTGTCCCTGTCGCTGGCTGGTCACTCGGTCGGTGTCCTCGACGTCGATCTCACCGGACCCTCCATGCCGCGCATGTTCAACATCGAGGACGCAAAGGTCACACAAGCTCCAGGTGGCTGGCTCCCGGTGCCGGTCCATGGCGCAAACCCGGACGCTGGAGTGGGCGAGCTGCGATGCATGAGCCTGGGCTTCCTCCTCCGAGGGCGTGGCGATGCCGTGGTGTGGCGCGGACCCAAGAAGACGGCCATGGTCCGGCAGTTCTTGTCCGATGTCCTATGGGGAGAGGTGGACTACCTGCTCATTGACACGCCCCCGGGCACCTCAGATGAGCACATTTCCCTTGCCGAGACGCTGCTCAAGGACGCGAGGCCTGGCCAAGTCGCCGGGGCTGTCGTGGTCACCACGCCGCAGGCTGTAGCCACGGCAGATGTGAGAAAGGAACTGAACTTTTGTTCCAAGACCGGAATTCCCGTCATTGGAGTCGTGGAGAACATGGCAGGATTCGTGTGTCCGAACTGCGCCGAGTGCACCAACATTTTCAGCAAAGGAGGAGGACAAGTCATGGCGCAGGAGTTCAATGTCCGCTTTCTGGACGCCGTACCGATCGATCCGCAGTTTGTTATGCTGATCGAGACCGGGACCACTCCGGTCTACCCACAAGGAACATTGGTCCATGGTCAGGATCTCTCGCAAAGCTCCATGCAACGCACCGACGGACCTGCCACAAAGGATGCATCTTTGCTGGCTGAGAAATATCGCAACTGCTCGCTGGAACCCATCTTTCGCAAGATCACCCACGATATGATTGCGACAATCGGCTGATGGAATCGACACAATGGCTTCGGCGGGACACGGAAGAAGCAGGAACAGAACAAGACCAGATTGGTGACAATCTGCTTGCGGGATCGAAATCCATGAATACGCTTCCATGTCGCCTTCCCAGGCGCCCTTGCACGTCGTCACAGAAGGAGGTGACGATTCGCCATGAAGCTCCACAGCACCAATTTGTCGTAGAGGCTGTTCCCAAGCATGTCTTGGACCAGTTGTCAAGTCCATGGACGGACGAGCATCCAAGCTACATGAGCAGATGGGCAGTGGGCAAATCTTGGAGTGCAGGCCTCTCTACCCTGCACTCTGAAGTCAACTCTAAAATGTGCGACTCGGCAGCTGCTGGTGACGCAAAATGGCACGTTGGAATGGTTGCAATACCAGATGACGAGAACACCGACTAATCACTCGCTCGTCGGCTGGTCATATGCAGTCACCGGAGAATACCTGTCCATGCGGTGAATCCAAGTGACTTGACCCGTCGGGGAAAGCACAGACAGCTATGTCTACCTAGGGATCAGACATAGCGTGTTTCGACCCACGTCGTGAACTCAAGGGTATGCACGGTTGTGTGCAAATCTTTTGGTTATTTGTGGTGTATAGCGTGGCTGGGTCAAACAGTTCCCGCTCTGCGCTACACGAGAGGAAGCAGTATGCTCCGATCGATGCTGTACATCCCGCTGCCAGAGTGATAGCAAGGTTGCATGGAATCAAGGTCAAACACGGAACGACACTGCACGGCACAGGCGACGGACGGGAAATGTATGCCTTCCGTTATACTCGCAGTACAGTTTGCCTTCCATCGTGTGTGTGTGTGTGTGTGTGTGACTGTCTATAGTATCTATCTACATCTTCAATTGCTGTAAAATGCGATGTAGGTGGTTAGAGTTCTTGTATCGGAGGCAAACATGTTTCCATACAGTTATGATTGTCGTAGACAATATAGTCTGCTCTACGTACGTACGTACGGTGCAACAATATTTGCTACCCACGTATGATGTTCCTATACTCTTGCTACAAGAGGATACTATACTTGCGGGTTATAGTTTTAGATTGGAAGAATTGCTGCAGATCACAGAACGGGGCCAGGCCACCCCGGGCATTTTAGAGTTGCATTTTTATTTTTTTTAATCGCGCCCAATTACCCCTCAGGCCTCGACGACCAAATTTTTTTTTCCTCTTTGCGCCCAAGCAAGGTCCCCACTTCAGTCTGCGGTGACCTCACAAACCCACCTGCTCTGACTGCAGAAAATCGGATAGGCTGGCTGTCCGATTTTTTCTCCCCCCCCATCTGCTGTTTACTTTTCAGCTGCCTTGACTGCTGTTCAGAAATATCGCACAGCGAAAAGCAAACAGAGAAAAATTCTCTGGATACCTGGACCCGTCAAAGACCCTCCTTGGCTGACGAGTCCGACCTTGTGATTCGCCCCGTCCGCCGTCGTTCATCAGAGCTTCTGCTGTCTTTTGCTACCCCAGCCCTTTCTCCAGTCAAACGATATTAGTAGCAGCTTTATTGTTATCATCCCAGGAAGGACAAAAATCTCTTGACCCTACCGAAATTGTATCACGACTACTTCTTCGTCTGCGTCAACCCTGAGGAAGAAGCCGACCTTGTGCGATTCGTCCGGCTTTCTTGAGAGAGAGACCTTCCTTCCATGAACCCGGCCGTCTTGCTACGCTTCCTCTTCTCCAAGCCAGCCAAGTATGTAGTCATCTACCACTAATCTTGCCAGTCTCTTCCCTCCACCTTCGCACATGATCATCCAAGTCCTATATCTCGTCTTTCTGTACCCACTCGCCGCCGCCGCTCTCCAAGAACAAGTTGCTAACCCTTCCACAAGGCCTCGATAATACTCATACCGAAGACCCAGCCTGAAGAAATTGCCGCCCTCAACGCGCCCGCCCGTCTTGTAAACCTCCCAACCAACAATCCCCTCGTCCCGATACTCCACCACAGGTATCGGCAACCATCTCTGCCCAGAGCGAGGCGACTCGAGAATAGCCACCATTCCTTCGTCACAGGTCCTCGTCCTCTTGCCGCGTGGCCGACCTCCCTAACGTCCCACACGTGAGACGTTTAAGCCAACTTATACCCACACATTGCAGCTGGCGCCGCCAGCATCTATCTGCTCCCACCCGACCTGTGGGCCTACTCCTCAGACGAACGCCGCAAGGTTCGTTTGAGCAGCAGTCAGTGCTCCGCGGTAGCTCACTATATCGCCTGCAGCCGCCGCAGTTGCAGATCCTCGCCAGCAAGCAACCCCCTCAGCAGAGACCACAGAATAGCCGGTGCCTCGCTGCCAGGCAAGCTTCTGCTCGGAGATGGTCGACTTTGAACAGCCCACCAACGAGTCCATCGCCCCGTCCGAGGATATTCCTCAGCTGACCATCAATCACGATGTCGCCGCTGATCTAGATTCAAGCAGTGCCTTTGAAGGTAACTTCCCTGCATCATCCATCGCCCCCCGCCCGGGTAGCATTGCGCTGACTTGATGACAGGCCCGGAGAAGCTGCTCGAAGTCTGGTTCGCCCCCAGCGCCGATGCGCTCCCGGCCGGAGCCAAGCCGGAGGGCTTGAAGGCTGTAGCCGCCGAGACCTGGGTGCCCATGCTGGACGAGGTCCACTGCAAGGTCCTGTCCGTTGTCAACTCGGAGCACATTGATGCTTACCTGCTCTCCGAGTCGAGCATGTTCGTCTTCCCCCACAAGTTGATCCTGAAGACCTGCGGTACCACGACTCTGCTGTGGGGCCTGAAGCATCTTCTCCGGATCGCTGCACGTGAAGCTGGGTTTCCCTTCCACAATGTCAGGTCTCTCGAAGACGAGCATGTGTCTGCGACTCCCTACCGGGTCTTTTACAGCCGCAAGAACTTTCTCTATCCCGAGAAGCAGCCACTCCCTCACCGAAGCTGGGGCCAAGAGATCAAGTTCTTGGATGACATGTTTGAGCACGGGAGCGCCTACATGGTGGGCAAGATGAACGGGGATCACTGGTACCTCTACATCACGTCTCCTCAGGCCTCCCTGACGCCCCCGCGCACTCCTGATGAGGAGCGGACGCCGACTGTCGGCTCGGCGTCGAGCGGCCAATGGAAGATACCCACCGGTCTCGCTTCGGCCTTCAACGGTGCTGCTGAGAGCAACGACGAGACTCTGGAGATTCTCATGACTGATTTGGATCCCGAGAATGCAAAGCAGTTCTACCTGGAGCGCGCGAGTGCGGTCGCGTGTGCCAAACTGCCCTTGCAGGTAGAGGAGGCCCGCCGCAACGCTGCAGACAGCCTTGGCGACTTGTCGGGTAGCACCTGCACGATCCAGACCACCAGCACGGCTGAGAGTCTCTCCGATGAAACATTCGATGACACGAGCGTGGCGAGCGAGTCGGACCAGCCAGGCGCCAACACTCCCATGTCCGAGATCGACCCGCTGAGTCTCACGACCGAGGGTCACGCACTCGGCACAGTGGTCTCGGACTGCTGTGGTCTCTCCGATGTCTATCCGACTGCGAAGTACCCCGACGCTCGTATCGACGCCTACATGTTCAACCCGTGCGGATTCTCCGCCAACGGAGTCATTCCTGCGCCTCCCGACGAGGGCGGCGAGAAGTCCACTCACTACTTCACCGTCCACGTGACCCCCGAGCCCCAGTGCTCCTACGCGTCTTTCGAGACCAACGTCCCCGGCGGTCAAAACGGGCGCGAAACCTCCGAGGTAATTGAACAGGTGGTGGGCATCTTCAAGCCTGGGCATTTCAGCATCACCCTGTTCGAAGCCAAGGATTCCACCAGCGGCGATGCTGCTGGTGCCACCACCACTACGAGCCGTAGCAAGCGTGTGGAGAAAATCAAGGGATACCGCCGCATTGACCGCATCGTCCACGACTTTGAGGATTACGAGCTGGTTTTCCGGTACTACGAGCGCGAGGGATGGGTTGGCGGCAGTGGACTGCGTGTCGGGGAGGAGCTATGAAGACGGCATATCTCTGGATTCTGGACGCGTCTTGAAAGTTGCACAGGTCGTTGCGTGACGTGTTGGGTTCTTGATTCATCTGCTCCGGCCCGTGCTCTGCTTTTTGGGGTGTCTCTATCTTTTCCTTGTTCCCTGTGATTTCGGCCCTTGTGATGGAGGACTCTTGGGCATCCATGTCGATATATGCGGCGTCATGCCACGATACGCTTATTTAGGATACGAAAAGCTGTATGTATCATGTTTAGCCACATGTACTACTTGCCTTGTGTGCTCGCGGGCTCGATTTATTCCATGTAGCAAATGGTTTTGTGACCCGGCTCTTTGTGTATTGCCCTGCTTGGTCAGCTTAGGTCGACAGCTCCATCCATCGTTACGAGCGGTGTTCATGAGAGATTGTTGTCCTGCCCTGGTCCCATTTGCAATTAGACTGGGACTGAGACGGTATCGGGACCAGGAAGACAGCACGTCAGACTGTGATCCCGCTAATCCCCAGAATAGGAGCAAATAATGACCAGTGCCTCTCGTGTTGCCGAGGAGGGAGTAGCACCGTGGCACTTGACTAGACTCAGCTTTCGAAATTGACGAAACTTCTGGCGGAAGGGCCGTTTCGTGCCTCGTTTCTTGAGAGCCTGGACAAGCTCCAGTCACCAGCTATTCGAGCACTGGGCAATGTAACGTGTATGCGATGCCTTTTTGGGATCTTCATGTCACCTCGTGAGAGTGCCAACACAGACAGCACCGGGTGCGATCTCGAGATTCTGTGTCTGTCGTGACGTGCGCGTCTCAGCTCGTGCTCTCTCCCTCCCTCTGTCCATACCAGACGAGGTTCCGTCGTGTGAGCGTTCACATTTCGTACGTCCCAGACTGAGACGGCAAGACTGTAGCCGCCAGCCAGCCATTCGTTTTTCTCTCTCTCTCTCTTCTTTTCACGATATAAGACAGCGGCGTCTTCCTGTCACGGACCGAAAGCCCTGGAGGCCATGTTCGACTACCGCCAGGACTGCCCCGTCATCATACATAAGCACTGCTGCATCGATTCACGATGCACCGCACTCAGATGAAGCTCGTCGCCACCGTCCTGTCTCTGGCCGCGTCGGCCCTCGCTTTGGGCTACCCGGATGCGGTCGAGCTCGCCGAGAGGCAGTCGAGCGTGAACGAGGGAAACCTCATCGAGATCTGTCCAAACCAGAACTACGAGGGGCTGAACGAGACGATCACATGTATGAACATCACTGATCCCACACAGCCAAAGGGGTACGGCGGTCGTACTTGCAGTAAGTCCCATGATGATGTGGTCTCGGCCGAGGCGCTTCCTGGTTTCCGCGACTAACATTGCATTCTACGTCAAGTTTCGTTGACATACACGCCGCTCCGGGTCGGGTCACCGCAAGGCGTTTCGTCGGCAAGGATGTTTGGTGAGCGAATGAACTGTACTCTGTACAAGTAAGTGTCCAAGACCCGCCCCCGGCCTACCAGACGGAAGGACGAGGCGCGCATGATCCTCGGGAGCGGGCGGGTGGTAAAGAAGTACCCTTTCTGATCGTTTACGCCAGGACGGAGACCTGCTTGCCCGACAGCCCGGAGAACGGATTCGTCATCCCCCAGACGGGCGCCGCGGAACTCCCCCTGGCGACTGTGCCCAGCGACCCATATGCCATGGACGACCAGACCGTGGCATTCAACTGCAAACCGTGGTCGCTGTAACCATTTGCTGGGTATTCCCGGCTTGCGGGGGATGTGCGAGGCAAAGGAGAATCCTGGTCTGCGGCAGGCGTCACTCTGGGACTTGATGACAAGATTTCTAGAAGAGGGGCGATCAACTGTGTAGTGTGTACGAGGTTGGCCTTGGACACCATCTAATAATACCGGGTGCGGCCGACGAGACGCTGTCATGAGTTTTCTGTTGCCAAGCCCCGTCGTGCCAGTGACAAATCGCCATGCCTCTTGTAAAGCTGTAGCAGCTGGTGGCGTGTACTTCCCCGTTGCTGTCCTCATTGTTGTATTCCTGGCTAGTTTCTTCCTCGGAATCATAAGCTGCGATGTCCCATATGTCCGTCCGGTATATGTAGTTCGATTCCGCCCAGCGAGAGATATAGGTATACAGAGACAGTGAGGGGTCCAGAGTGACAGAGAGAGGGAGGAAAACAAGAAGTCAGCGACAGCCGAGTCGCACGACTGGGTGGATGGATGGTCAAGCATGAAGCCAAGTGCGAGAGGTCAATGCTCATGAAAAGAAAGACGACGAGGTCAATAAGCCAAGAAACCTTAAGTTAGTGGCATCCACTCCCTATATGGCATGTGCCGTTCTTTGCCTGCAGACAACAACACTCCATACCCAGATACCGACGCATCCGTGGATGTTCTCGAATATGACGGTACTCCCGAAGAGACCCGTCGGTTCTCCTCGTGTGGTTACGCTCCGAGTGGGTTGAGGTACATGCAACAGATACTGGACATTGTTGTTTATGGAAAAGCCAAGATGGGCCATGTTACCTATTGGATATTACGCCGCGGTTTCTTCTTTCCTTCTTAAACTTTTATGTATGTACAAAGTATGTATTGGGGGAAATAAGGCTTACTTATTAACCCAGGTGCTTACGTTTGGGTACGGAGTACCGAGTACTACGTGGGCAGATCTCACCATGGCGCCGTTACATGTAAGATTAGCCCGTGAGAATTTTAACGTGGCAGAAGGCTGGAGGTAAGAGACAGAAGGATGATGGACCAAATGCGCAGCACCCACGACCGGGCTGGGGGTTTGTAAATATAATGTATACGTGTATATCATAAGAAGAACCAAAGCCACGGCGCTTTGCCCCATGATCCTCGTATGGGCATATAAAACACAATTGTGGCATTTACTAAAGTGGGATGGATGACGGGCGCGCGGCCGCCTGCAGGAGGCAGGGGCACGGCACACGGCATACAACTGCAAGGGGCATTTTTGGACGTGTTTATACTTGATAGTTTAATTTATTTTTAACAATTCCCTTGGTCTTGAAAGCACGGCAGTGCCGCAGAGGGGAGTCATGATGAGGATGGTGACAGGTGCGCGCGAGATCCGTGTAACGAACAGCCCCCCTACTACGACGCTACCCTAGGTAATAACCTAACCTAGTGTCGGGCGGCCGATCATTGATCTCCAGTCACGATGCCTGGCTGTCTGTCTGGTGGCTCCTTTTCCGGGGCTCGAGTGTCCTGCTAACAGCACATGGTCTGCTTCTCATGTCTGTCCCCGTCTGTCCCATCAGAGCTGGGATGGAAAGATGATACTCTAGGAACTGCCTATGAACGAGCAAGCTACTGTGTACTTACAAGTCCAATTCGATCGCGTGTACGTGATGAAATCCTTGTCTTGCCCCCGTTTTCCCCGTAAGAACCTTCCAAGGACTGTCCTGCTCGCCGGCAGCAGAAACTGGCCCATGGACCATGGTTAAATAACCGTAAGCTCATCAGTTGCCAAGCATAGCCGCGAAGGAGTCCATCCCTGCTCTACTTATTACCCAAAGCAAACATGCACACAAACACTCTTCTGCATGTCGTTCATTTCCTTTCTTCTTCCTCTTGTCGCTGGTCTTATAAAACTCCTCCAGCCCGTCGCCTCTTGACACAAGACTCGGGGTTCTAGAAACATATCGAGCCCTATTCCTCCCCACCTCCTGCCACATTCATTCGTTTTGAACCCTCCGGACTCTGGCAGCCAGCACCATTTATAGAATATTAAGATCCTGGATAAATACCCACCATGAGATCGTCACAGCTCTTATTTTGCGGCCTCCTGGCTGTCGCCTCGGCGGCCAATTGCACCCAGAAGCTTCGCAGCGTCGTCTACTTTGACCAGTCAGTATTCCCCAAAAGAGGTCTGCGACCAGCTGGGTCACCTCACGGTCATTACTCACACCGGCGCTCCAGATATCACACCACTACACTGCCGTCCAAGAATGTGACGGCTGGTATAACCCACGTCGTCATGGCCTTTGCCAACTCGTCCCTCTTCATCGGCGACACCCAGGGGGAGTACAGCCCCTTTATGGAAGTCGATCAGGTGCGCTCCATGTTTGACCAAGACGCCCAAGTCGGAATTGCCATTGGCGGTTGGGGCGACACGACTGGGTTCGGCGAGGGTGCCAAGGATGAGACGTCGAGGGCGACCTATGCAACAAATGTGGCAGCCATGCTGGACTCGCACGGCTTCGACTTTATTGGTAGGTGATGCCCACAGGAGGAGGAATGGGTGCTGGACATGGCTGCTAACACGGCGGCCCAGACGTCGACTGGGAGTATCCTGGAGGAAATGGAGCCGACTACAAGCAGATCCCCAATTCGGACAAGGTCGACGAGATCACCACGTTTCCTCTGCTGCTCGGTGCCATCAAGTCCGCCATTGGCGACAAGGAGTTGTCCATCGCAACCCCGGGCCTGGAGAAGGACATGATCGCCTATACGCCCGAGCACGCCCAGCAGATCTGGGACGCCGTCGACTTTGTCAATATCATGACCTACGACCTCATCACCCGCCGCGACAACGCCACCAAGCACCACAGCGACGTCCAGGGGTCGCTCGCAGCCGTGGACAAGTATCTGTCGCTGGGGCTTCCGGCCAGCAAGATTAACCTCGGCCTCGCCTTCTACGCAAAATACTTTCAGACGCAGCCCGGCGTAAACTGCACCGAGATCGGGCCCGTAGGCTGCCCCCTCGTCAAGGCCGAGAACGACGACGGCAGCGACGCCGGAACCAGCGGCGCTCTGACTTTCGAGACCGCCAACGTGTCCCCGACTGTGCCGACCAACCTCACGACCAGCTCGGACGGCAGCTGCGGCGTCGGCACCTTCTCCTCGTGCCAGAACTATAAGGAGGGCGACTGCTGCAGCTCGTCTGGCTACTGCGGATCGACCAGCGCCCACTGCGGCACCGGGTGCCAGTCGGCCTACGGAACCTGCACGGGACCGTCCGTTACGGACTCCTTCCTGGACGCACTCGAGTATGGGGTGACCGACGAGGTTGCCGGTGGCCAGTGGTGGTGGGACGAGGAGGCGGAGATCTTCTGGACCTTGGACACGGCCTCTCTGATACAGCAGAAGTTCCGCGATATTGTCGCCGCCAGGGGGCTCGGCGGCATCATGGCTTGGTCGCTGGGAGAGGACAGCTATGACTGGAGCCACCTCAACGCCATGGTGCAAGGTGCAAAGAGCCTGTCGCGGTAAGTCCGCGGGTTATCTGGGTGGTGAGCCTGGTCCAGCGTCGGACGACGCCGTCCACAAGACTGTTAGACTTTTAGATTTGATCAATTACTGAATTCCACGGCACGGGTTCCTGCCGATTCGAAACTCATACTGAACCCGGGCTCATTCTTGAACAGTCGATAATACGGCTAGGGTCATCTCGACTTGAAGTTTTTGTTATCTTTCATTCCTCGCTGACTCTGTATGAAGCGCTCTCTCCGGCGGTACAATTACCGAAGTCCTGCCACTATGTCACTGGCCTCTTTCGCATCGAACGCCTTCGTGTCTCTCCCAGTCAGGCACGACGAGTGAGCCCAACAGCCTGAAGTTGTAGGGGACAGGTCTAGCCGTGTTCGAAGTTCTGCCACGTTGCCGCTTCGAACTCCGCCGCCCAGGATGATTTCGATTCTGTTGCTCGTCTTTTCCAGTATCCGGGCCAGCTGGGGGATATTTCCTGCAGCGTCTCCTGGCCCTCCCGATGTCAAGATTCCGTCGAATCCCAGTCGCACCAGTTCTGCTAGTGCCAACTCCCACGCATCGTGGCGGACCAGCTCATCGAATGCCCGGTGGAATACGGCCTTGAACGGCTTGGTAGCATTCACGAGCCTCCTACACTGGTCGACGTCCAAGATGGCACCATTGTGCTCGGGGCCGCTGGGGTCGTCTGTTTTCCGCCCCTGGCCGGCTTCTCCCAGTGCCCCAAAGACAAAACCGTCGCCTCTTTCTGCCTTCATCAGCCCGGAGGCTTTGAAGCCGAGTATGGATTCCTCCATGGCATCTACTTCCCCGTCCGTGTAGATGAAATCGCGGGCACCGGAGGCTGGGGGCCCGCGGGGCCGGATCATGATGCGGATAGGCACGCCCAGCCCCTCTATAGAGGACAGATCCTCAATGTCTGGAGTCAGGCCTCCCGCGGGATATGACCCTTGGGCGTTCAGCTCTATGCGTGATGCCCCGGCCGAGACAGCGGCGCTGGCAAACGCGGGGCCGAATATCGGTACTTCTAGGTGAATCGTCATCCTGCTCCCACCTGCTGGACTGGCAGGGCGTTCGATACTGTCGAGTTGGCCAAAGTTGAGTTCAATCGTGGCAAGCAGTTTGTTCAATTTGCCAAGGTGAGGTTGCAACCTCGGCGAGTCGCCCAATCAGCGCGGCAAGTTTGGGGAGCGCGATTGGCTTACTAATCATTCACCACGCTGCTGTTTTAAACGCAACAACACGCAACCGAAAGAGGAAGAAGACAAGGGGCAGAAAGAAACAACAGGCATCATAGAAAGGATAGGCAGTCATTCAGTGGATGGCATTGAGGTCTTGATTGCTATAGGGTACCATGCCCATCGAGTGGCCGCTTGCGAATCGGTACACACTGCAAGCTTTCAAATATCTCGGGGCGATTGCAGCAACGATTCGATTATACTAATCTCTCTTGGTCTTCATGGGCCGTTAGCCATCTCAACCGAGATTTCGACTGACAGTTGTCAAGTGAACAAGGGAAGAGAAGGAGAAGAAAACAAGTCCTATGCTCATGGTGTCGGTTCCTCTGCTCCAAATACACACAGGAGCTGGGACTTCACTCGCACCAAGCTGGCAGAGTGCTTATTGACGTCGGGGCTCCTTGATGGGACCTCTGGGAAGTACAGGTCCAGACGACGCCTTGGGGCCATTGAAGATTTGGCGAGGGACACCCGTGAAGATGACTGTGGTCTGAGTCTCGCTGATTGCAGAGTAGCGAGTCTCGGTCTGGACGGGAGGAGGACGAGTCTCGGTCTGAACGGGAGGAGGGCGACTCTCTACATGGTTGTCGCGCACCTCGGCGGCTCTGGCTCGTGCACTCGAGCGGGCGCTGCTGGAGTTTCTCATCAAGGGGTGGTCATGGATACCTAGGTAACAACAAGGCACACTGGTCAGTCCACAGTAAAGATGGGAGAAGACACGAGTCCTGCTGCGGGGTCTCCACTTACCGGCAGCCTTGAGATACCTGTAAACGTATCTTCCGGCATTGGGAGAAACATGCTGCTGTTCGATGTTCAGGAAGTAATGCTCGACTACAACAAGTCAGTAAACCACGTTCCGCCGAGTCGAGAACAACTGTCCGTATGTCACACGCTGAAAAGGCCCCCAAGCGTTCAGGGGCAGGCGTGCATGGGATGCTGTAGCGGGGGTACGGGGAGAGACTGGAGTGATCAGAGCAGTCCCGATGCAGCCGACTCCCTGAGCATGCAATGGTACACATCACTGGCTGTGAGCCGGAGAGCCAGAGAGACGAGGAGTGGGTTATTGATTCACACGATGGTGATATGGAGTCATAGGCAATACTTACAGAGGGCCGTTCCCTTGTATTCGCGGCGCGCGTCCTCCTTCAGGGCCGAATTCATCTCTGCTGCGAGCTCGTCCCAAGACAAACCTGCTGCAGCACCTTGCTCTTGCTCGGCTTGGGTTGCCTTGTTACTCACGACGATGATACGCTTCGGAGATCGTGGGATGACGATCTTCCAAAAGTACCGCTCCTCTTTGTCGGACCAGATTCTTCCTGTCATTGCTCCAATGTTGCTGACTCTCCTGTCCGAAGAGCCGAAAGTAATACGATGGGGCAGCGTGTGCAGGCGCAATGAGCAAACTGCCACGCACCAGGTTTTTGGGAAGTGTGGCAGCAATGAAGGTGAGCAAACCGAGCAGTCGTTGGCTCAGCTGTAGCCTGGGCGGTCGAGCGAGGAGTGTATTCTGAGGGGTTGGGGGACGACGGGACCAGAGCTGAGACTGGAGGAATGGGAGAGAAGGTGAGTTAGTTTGTTTGTTTGATGTTGGAGGGCGGAGATGAAATCAGTAGGTGGTCTGTGAGATCTGGTGCCTTTATAGGCGAAAGACTGGCTGCAAGTCAACGTCTGCTGTAACGAGCAGGATGACGGCTGTGAATCAGAGATCAACTCGCTTGGAAGGTGCTCAGCTACTCGGAGCTCCCAAGTCGCCTGCAATACTGGATGGAATCGGCTAGAGGAGCGATCGGGTTGGAAAGTCACCCACCCTTGTAATTGTGTGGCCTGTCATCGTCAAATCAAAGGATCAGATACGGAACTCTTCTTCTGCTGGCCAGGGCTTCTATTTCTGACTTTGTTCGTAACGAGGGCTCCTTGCTCCACAGGAAGACGTGCCCTGTAAAGAGTCCCTAGAGAGAAAAGTACCACAAGAGGTGGGGGAGTTCGTGGCTAAAGGACGATGGGAGTACTTCAGACGCACGTAAAGGCCAAGGCGGGAACCTCGAGAAACAGAGACAAGCATTATTGGGGCTGTCCAAGGGTTTCTTTATATTACGGATCTGGCACATCTTGTCAACGACCAATCGCTACGAAGGGTGTTCTTTGCTATCCGAAGCTGGCTTGCTAACTTGTTTCGATGACTCGTGAGTACCACCGAGAGAAGAAGCATCAAGTGTGTTCTCCGCGAGCCGCAACCGATTATTATAATCATAAGCGGTGACTCAGTCAACTATTCATGCCTGCAGGTAATAGTGATCTGGGCACGCAAGAACCTTCTCCTTTGATGGACGAAGAGGAACCGGTTGAGAAAAGACAGTTCTCCTACGTTAGTTTACCCAGCCAGTTTGTTTAAAACAAACCACAACTCTCAATCAAGACTGCCGCCGAGTACACCAGAGACAGAGAGGAGGAAATGTATTGAAAGGCTCAAGTACTTTTGTACAGCTACTCAAATGGACTGGTCGGTTCTGGTGCCTTGTAACCTCTTGCCAGGAGGAAAGAAGCCATTCTGTACTCGAATTTGGTGAACTAGAACAAGACGCATGTCGTCAGCAGAGAGAAAACCACGTGAAAGCAGTCATCAAAGCCATGTTCGTCTTACCGTGCTCTTTTCTGCCAGGGGAGCGACGCCGTCCCTGATCCAGATGCCCCTGCCGCCCATCATATTGGCAAGCATCATATCCGTCATCAGCCGGTCGCCAATAACGACGACCTGGCTGGGGTGCGTCACGCCGACTTCTGGGTGTTTCCGGAAATGGGCCATGATCTCGTCCTTGCAGCCGGGCTTTTTGATCTTGTGGGACAGAACCGTCACGCCCGTGGCAGATTCCAGCTCGCTGGCCAGGCGGCCGTCGCGATCATAACTCGTAGCGCCTGCCGTGTTGGACACGACCACAAGGCTCTTGCCAGGGAATTCCTCCTGTAGCTGCCGGAAGCGCTCCTAGAAGTATGTGATGCGTCAAGTTCCGCAAAAGGAGAAGAAAGTTAAAACACGGAGGGACTGGCGACGATGAAGTACACATCCAACGTGGGAAGCAAACCCTCTTAGCTAGGCACTCCTCGTCTGGAGCTCGAGACGTCGTGGACTTACAGCGTAGGGAGGATGCACCAGATTCGTCTCTGGATACGCAAAGCAGTCATCCTTGTCGAGCACGACGGCCTTGATCTGCAGCTTCTCACTCTGCCCTGAGAAGGCATTCCTCAGGGGATATGGGAGGTCGCTGAACTGGGACACGGTTGCGTGAGGCAAGCATAGCGAAGGTTTGGCCAGTAGCTTGAACACATTGAAGAAGCCCGAAAGATTGAGATTCATCGTCTCTATCTGTGTGTTAGGGAGGAGGTAGCGATGGAGTTGCCTCGGCCGCCGGTAGACCTTAGCAAACTATCAAGGACTGCATACACAATGTCCGTGTTATGCAAGCTTGAAGAGATGATGGACAGTATGCAATAAACCAAGCGCCTAGGTAGACAGGCAGGCAAGCAAGGCAGGCAACAAGAAAGGACTTCAAATGTTGACAAGCAAGAGAAAGGAAAGAAAAATTGCGGCAGACTCGACGAGAGAGTACATGCAGATGTACATGAGGTACGGCGAGCTCATGTGGAACTTGGCGGCTAGGGTGGGCAACTTAGCGTCTCTGTTAGCGCCACGCCTCTGGAGGTAGGTACATGGCAGCCCGGGGTGAGCTCGATAAGGTACCTAGACGCGTCGGCGGGCGGCTCTGACGCGACCTGACCTGGGTAACTGATGTACCTGTCTACCTCTGCCAGGGCCGTCTCTGATATGCATGCTCAGTCCGATTTGGTGTTGCTCGTGCTCTGGAGCACATACACCACCTGGATGTGAACCTGTGAACCGCCGCGACTGCCGCTATACTTGTGCTGGAGGGTCCTGAGTGGGGAGCCGAGGTTGTCACCTTTTTGAATAATAATAATAGTATTCACTCCCAGCTCGTCTACTCTGTCGCAAAATGGCGCCACGAAAGAAGCAGCCTGCCACAGGAGCATTGGCGAAACCACCAGCACGCAGAGCTGGCCGCCAGGATGCCGCCTCCGACCAGGAGGACGACACTGGAAGCCAATTGCATGTCGTTCAGAACCTACCCGTCAAACGAAAGCGAGGCCGCCCAAGCAAAGCTTCACTGCTGGCAGAGGCTGCCTCGGCTTCGCAGAAGTCCGTCTACGACGTTCCGTCGGATGACGACGAAAGGGGCGACACTACAGCTGTGCCTCCGGTCCCGGCTTTGACAGGGACTCCGAGGAGCCGCAAGACCAAACCAGCGTCCGACTCTCCTGCACCAGCGAAAAGAGGGATCACAGCGCAGGACGACTCGACGACACCCAGGAAGCGCAACGGTCATGGGCCGGAAGCAGCCGAGACCCCCTCGCAGAAGGCCAAGCCCACGCCAAACGGGGAGACGCCCAGGTGGAGGAGAAACGATCGCTCTGCTCGCAAGAAAAGTGCGAGGGCGCTGATCGAGAGGATCCAGGGCGACGCAAGTGATGAGGACGATGAAGATAGAGACATTGCCAGGGAGATCTACGAGTCTAGCGGCGATGAGGATCAAGACGATGATGCCGGGGAAGGGCTTGCCGAGGATATCGAGGCCCGGGACGATGACACGTTGCCCGATCTCGCCGCAACCCCATCAAAGAGGCCGCGTGGCCGGCCGAAAGGCTCGTCCACCAAGGCCCGGAGGAAATCGCCGACGCCTCCTCGGGATCTTCCACCACACGAGCTCTACTTTGCCCAGAACCGGCCTGGCGCATCCAAGACCTCGGCCAACAGCCTGGCCTCGCTTCAGCTGCTCACTCACGAGGAGTACTTCTCCATCTGGAATGACTACAAGGACCCGCACCACCAGGACGTCCAGTTCCTGCAGGACTTGCACGCCGACTCTTTTCCGCAATGGGCATTCGAGCTGTCCCAGAACTTCAGCATATGCTGCTACGGCTTCGGCTCAAAGCGTCCTCTGCTACACAAGTTTGCCAAGTTCATTTATGACACTTCTGCAAACCACATCAACCACAAGATTGTCATCGTCAACGGCTACGTGCGAAACACGTCGATCCGCGAGATCCTCGGGACTGTGGGCAGTGCAGTCGCCCCCGCGTATAAGCCGCCAGCTGGCAATCCTTCGGCCATGCTGACGGATTTGAAATCGTTTCTCTCGTCACACAATGTCTGCGTTACCATCATCTTGAACTCTATCGATGCCATACCCCTGCGCAAGCCGGGCATGCAGGCCGTCCTGGCCCAGCTGGCATCGCACGCCAATGTTCAGTTGGTCTGCTCTGCCGACACCCCAGACTTTACGCTATTGTGGGACAGCGGACTGCGGTCGGCCTTCAACTTTGCCTTCCACGATTGCACGACCTTTGCACCGTTCGCAGCCGAAATTGATGTGGTCGACGACGTCCATGAGCTGCTCGGTCGCAAAGCCAGGCGGGTCGGAGGAAAGGAAGGTGTGGCGTACGTCCTGCGAAGTCTACCAGAGAATGCAAAGAGCCTGTTCAGGCTGTTGGTGACCGAGGTCCTCGTGGCCATTGATGAGGAAGGGGTGTCTGCGGGCGAGAATCCCGGTGTAGAGTACAGGATGTTGTACGGCAAAGCGGTCGAGGAGTTCATTTGCAGCTCCGAGGTCGCTTTCCGCACATTGCTGAAGGAGTGAGTCCAATCTGGCGCGAAATCTCACCACTTGCATTATATACTGACTTTTGCCCCAGGTTTCACGATCACCAAATGATCACAAGCCGAAAAGACGTTCTAGGTACGGAATTGCTGAGCGTCCCGTTCAGAAAGGAGGAACTTGAAGCTATTCTGGAAGACCTCATGGGCTAGATAACAAGCCTTTGGCAAGTTGCCATTTCTCCAGGGATCTGCCATGGAGACCAGGTTTAATGTAGCTAGTCATCAGACCAACATGGTACCTACTCTGGCCTTTTCGCCATCGCCGCTCCAACAACATGCATACATTACAACCGTAGGAAGTTCCAGGTCCTCGGGTGTCGCCCAATTAGTCGACATCCTTCATCAAGTCACTCTTCTCGTCCAACTCTGTCCACTTGGGCTTCCCGTCGGGAATGTCTAGGACCCGCCTCGAATAGAATATGTGCATGCTTTTGAAAGGTAATCTTAGTCATGTCTGTTGAATCGGGGCACCAGACGATGAAGGGCAACCTACGTTGGATCAAAACTTTTCTTCGCCTGCTCGTCTTTGAACTTGATGATGGCAGGAAACATGAGGACCATATTTCGTCCCTCGTCCATGATGGGCGCATGGCAATATGCACAGCTGACCTTGCAGGGGAGGTCATGGTATGTGTGCTTCTTCTCGGAGTGGTAAAAGGCCAACCCCTTGGCCCCGTTCTCAAAGTGTAGATCTTCTTTCTTGAAGACTGCCGCCCACTGCAAGGGAGCACCTAAATGGTACATTGGTCAACATCTTCCTCACAATGACATGCCGGCCACCTTCAAATCTGTGAATACAGTCGACGGATATACGAGGGGAAGGACGCGTGTGGTCTGACCTACCGTGTAGACTCTGGCAGTCCTTGCAGTGGCAGTATTTGCTGGCAATGGGTGCATCTCTACTCAGCCAATATCTAATTCTCCCGCAGTTGCACTCGGCCGTGTGCTTCTTGTCGAAATGCTCATTCTCGGGCGAGGTGCGGTATGGCGGCTGATTGCGCCACTCGCCGCCCTCCTTCTGCTTCTCCCTCTCCTCGTCCTTCTGGGTGGTGGTTGTGTCGTGCTTGCCACAGCTCTCGTGGTCGATGCCCTGAGGATAGGGGTCCCTGTCCACTTCGCCGGCGACGGCAGACATCTCATGGGGCTCCTGCTCAAGGTGCTCATTGGCATTTGCAGAGACCTTCTGCTTCTTGGCGGGCGAGGGAGACATGGCGGGCGGCTGTTTTCCCAAAATCCTAGTACTGCCGAATGAGCGAAGGTGTCGTCGTTGATGGACGCAGAAGAATGAGGGCACGGTATAGGAGATCTGATCTGTGTTCCGCCTGCTGTGGTATCGTGATGACTTTACCACCGGCAGCAGTTGCCGTGTGTCTGTGAAATGGTGGCGTAAAATACTGCGCTCGATGTTTCCAAGGTAGGCTATGTGCCGTCCGTGAAGCATAGCAATTATACCAGATAGGGAGTCGCTGAGTAGCTGGATAGGCATAGAAAATGGAGTGGAGGGCAGAATGAGATTATAGTCAGAGAGAAGGCTGTTCGTGTCTGTCGAGACGAAAGCTCGTTCTGCCCTGCGTTTACATGACACCCTGATGCCGTCTATCAGCTCTGCCACGCGATCAGCTAACCAAGTCATGGAATCAATCAATGGGTGCATATTTCGTCCAGATCGAGGTGTCATTCAATTTAGCGCTGGGCCCTGGAGCTACTACAACGGGGCTCAGATATGAGTAGGTATCTTTTTTTTCTTTACCTCGAGATATGCATTTACCAAAAGCAGTCAAGGTTTGGTCACCCAAGGTTCATGTAGGCTGGAGACAAGTCTCCGAAGGGCCCAGCATTGAACCCAGCAGCCCGTCTCAAGCAGGCACATTACTGTGGCCTGCGAGGGTGGACATTTTCGCTGGTGTCAAGATGGGAGATCGTCCAATATTGCCATCTCAGAATGGCGTAGTCGAGCTTTTTCTTTCTCTTACCCAATTGACTTTTTGTTTGTTTCTTATTCTGCACACGAGGAACCCATATACGCTCACTGGCTCTGACCCTACCTTTCTTCTTTCTTCTGTCGCCCGGATCTCATCTACTCAGTGTTGGCGTCCAGATGTGGCCGTCAACATTATGTCATTACTTTGTTACCGCACCCAGCCTACCACATAATAAGGTACATGACGATATGTGGGGTTTGGTGGTAGGCGGGTACGGCATTCAGAGTAGCGACAGAGACAGTTGATTGAAAAGGCGATACTGTACATACCATATCCGAGTGTGTAATCGAGCACATGGAAGTGGAGGCTTACTTGATAGCTAGCAAGAGAGTATTCAGCATATTTCGTCCGAGATAATAAATGGCATCGATTGGCGCAGGGCAACGTCGCAAGGGCATGGTAACGTAAGTAATGTATAATATTTTCATCCGTCTCGTTTACTGGCTTGGGTCCTTTGTACCGAGAGAGATACCTGAACCTTCTTTTGTCTAACGTACTTATTTGCAAATATGTAATGTATGATGCTGGCTTTCCGAAGTAGCGCAGAGGGGGGACAACATATCTAGACTAAGGTACGGGGTCTAAACTTTGATCCATCAAATACAGGCACGGAAAATGCAGAGCAAACGCTACCTCGATCCCATGTATCTTATACGAAATAGCTGTCTGTCGCTACATTTTCTACTTACTTGAAGCAAATCCATGGTAGATTGAATGAAGGAAAAAATGAAGGCAGAAGTGATCCTTCCTTGTATCATCTGACTCCCTTTGAGGTATGCGCATGTGCACAGTCTGACAGCTGCAAGCGCGTGACTGGTGGCCAACTGCTGTCGGTTTGGCAGAAAATTGACAAGGACCCAAGCCAGGCATGCCGCCGCGCTTCAACTGACCTAGGTTACCTACCTACGATAAACCTCATCTGACCGGCCGCCCTGCCCTACTCGAACAATCGAAAATCGAGCAAATCCAATCCCGGGTCAAGATCAAACATACGTAGCTGCATCCTGAATCGTCTTCCAGGGTCTGCCGCTGTGCAAGGCCAAGAGGAATCCCACACGCGCTTGGAAGAAACGCCCCGGGGCGCTCTCACCCAATTCTGTACAAGATGCGGAAGTGTGACGGTGAATGAATCATGAAAACCAGCCGAGATGAAGTAGACATCTCCATACCCAGCCCCTACGAAGGCGTGGGCCCCGTCATCCCCCCGGGCTCGGACGTCAACTTCCCGGACAAGCAGCCGCGCAGCAATGCAGCCACTGCCGCCTCCGCCGCCGGTGTGCGCGCCCTGAGCGCCCAGGCCGTGGCCTTCTACTTCCGCGCCCCCGTCAAGGCATTTTTCCGCACCCGCGTCGACTACCTGGCCTACGCCCGCTCCGTGCACCTGGCCCACACCGAGGTCCTGAGGCAGGCCGTCGCCAGCGACAAGACGCAGTCTCGCTTGGGCGCCGCCATGCGCCAGACGTGGCTCTGGATGCGCGGCACGACCCCCGGCGTCATCACCAGCGTCGTCCAGCATCACGGCTGGGGCATCATTCCCCAGCAGATCCTGCCTCCCCTCATGGCCAACGTCAGTGTCGGCGCTGTGCTCTACACCAGCTATCTTCAGATCCTCGGCCTCCTCCACGAGGAGAGCGGCAGGGCAAGCAAGCGCGTCTACCCCCCGCCAGATCCAAAGCACACCTTTGCCGCTGGTTTTCTCGCCGGTGGTCTCCAGAGCGTCGTGGCTGCGCCCTTGGATGCCATCCAGGCGAGGTTTGACCACCGCGACATGATGCCTGCTGACGGAAATGGTCGCCCCAAGAGCATGTGGAGCTTCAGCGCCGAGAAGCTGAGGGATATTGGCCTTCGAGGCATCTTCGCCGGCTGGGGTTTGAGCTTTCTGAAGGACGGATTCGGGAATGCCATCTTCTTCAGCACATTCGAATATCTCAAGGCGCAGGGCTACTATCGCTTTGTGACCTGGTACTACGGCGGGCTAAGCGAAGACATTGTAGACCTCCTGGCCCTGAAACGATCTCTCCCCTGGGATAAGCAGGCAAGGACAGAGGCCAGCGGAGGTGTCGAGAGAGGTGAAGAGCCCAAGGCCATACGGCCTCACTACGCCATAGAGCCTGCTTTCCTGCTCCTGGCCGGAATCGGTGCCTCATTCGCCCAGCAGGTGGTGTTACACCCGCTCACGCACATTCAAGTACGGCATTGGGACCACCTCGAAGAGCTCGACGACAAGGCCGCGCGCCTCCGTGCGTCCGCCGCCGCCAAGTCCGACAAGCCGCATCGGCGCTGGAGAATGCTACGTGCTTATTACCATGCCTACCAGGAAACCTTTGCCCGGTGCACCGCCGAGGCAAGCGGCGAAGGTCTGAGCATCACCCGATGGCTGTATCGAGGATTTTGGTGGAATACCATCCGGCAGGTCCCGAGCACGAGCGCGGGACTCATCATATTTGAACTCGTGCGACGCAAGTACGGGCTGGGCAGCGACGAGGTCAGGATCACGCGCGACGGGTACGATATTCTCCTCAGATGAACTCGGATTACTAGGTATATAGATCATGGCACGGCGTTTTGGCTTGGCTTGGCATACCCATAGACGGACAGGAGGGACAATCTCTGCTCGATTTAGCACATTGTATATTTGTTTGGTTGATAGGTCTGCGCGGGGAATCATATATAGAACTACTAATTGCCTTTTATTGGTAGTCGAGACACAATGGCTGCTTCTTTCAGTACTCCATATCCGTACATGAGTAGAGGCAAATTATATGTAAATTTTTGCTTGACACACCGAGTATTAAACAGCGTGGAGAGTGCCGCCAGTAACACAATACGAACAAATGCACCTAACTACGGGATTTGAGTTGACTTGGTCCAACATATATAAGCGACTAAAAGGTGAACCAAGAAGACTTTTTGTCGGGCTTTGAAAGACGATCTCCGGGATGTGGAGACCTCCCCCCAGCCCGTACGATGACGCAAAAAAACCGCCGACGTCCGGCAAAGTGGTAGCTTCACATTCACCAATATTTAGAACGACATACCGAGCCAAGTTGCAAAGGCGCCCAGAAGCAACTATACATCGTGTCCCCTTCTTCTCCTGCTGCTGCTGCTGCTTGCTCCTGTGGGCCGGAATTGAGCCCAGCAGTGACGGCTTACGGAAGAAATAGTCTTGAGAAAGCTATGCTGCCGTCGCCATGAAGCCGACCGATGCGCTGAACAGTGACGAGGCCAACGAGGCTCAACGGCAGGCTGTCCGGGGCGCCGGCTATGGCGCCATCAAATGGGGATTCGCGTCCGCCGTCCTGGGAGGCATCGGATATGCCATGTCGCCCATCTACCGGGGCCTGACCATTCAATTCAAGGTGTAAGTTGTTGTCAAGCCAACGAGCCCGCGGCTAGATCACGTCCTCTGTGCGACCGGCGCAACCTGCCATTGCCCGCGCGGTGGCCTACCTACCCTCTGGACAGACGGGCGATTTGCTCACAACACGCTCCAGGTATATTCAAATGTCGGGCATGATCTTGGGAGGCATGCTGGAGGCGGACGGCGCCGTTCGGCAGTACGAGGCGCGGGTGAGGATGCAGAAGCGCCTGGCCAAGGATCGCGCCATGTGGGAGACGTTCGAGAAGGAGTATCAAGAGGAAGGCGGCCCAGCCCCTCCACCTAGGCCCAAGCATCTGAGAGACGGCGAGCAAAAGTAAGACGTTGTCCAACCGCCGCAAGGACGCCGTGCCAGGAGGTTTGCCTCAAGTGGTATTCGTGGCGCAGCTCGGAAAGAAACGACGACTACCAATGAGCATGTACAACAGCTGTAATTATCTGGTCTCATTCACATATATCCTTGATTTGATCCATGCTTTCTTCTCATTCATCTTTGGGGGAATAAATCATTCAGGTCATCCCAACCAGACCTGCTATCAAGTCTTGAACGCCGTGCCAATGCAATTTTTCTTCACTTGCTCCTAAACTCATGCCGACCGTGCACCGTGGCCCCATGCCGCCTTGGACAATCTCTACTTCGACCGGGTCTCGAAGCGTTTCGGGTCCATGTTGATTTTACACAGCCGGGCCACGCACCCGCTGAGCTGGAGCAATGTTTGCACACCCTCGAGAATTTTCATGTGTGTGAAGCCAATCTCCTTGATGAACTCGAGCTTGCTGTGCTCGCTCAGCGTGGGTATGGTCTTGGTGACCCGGAACATGGTGCTGATGATGTCGTGACAGCTGTAGCCGAGGTCCCACAGCTCGCGGAGGCTGTCCATGGCACTGTCTATCTTGCCCTCGTAGCAAGCCTTCAGCATGGCCTGCACCTTGATAGGGTGCGGCGAGTCGACGACCTTGAAGACGTTGTCCCCACTGACGAAACCAAAGCCGGCAAAGGTCGACTGGAGGTTGTTGATTGCCTGTCGCATATCGCCCTCGGCGCTGAAGACGAGGGCCGCCAGCCCGTCGTCGCTGTACTGCACCTTCTCCGCCTCGATGATCTGCATGAGGCGCTTGACCACCTGTGCGTCGGTCAGGCGGGCGTATCGCAGGATGGCGCACCTCGACTGCAGCGGCTCGATGATCTTGTTGCTCTGGTTGCAGGCAAAGGCGAAGCGCGTCGTGTTGGAGTAGATCTCCATGGTTCGCCGGAGGGCCTGCTGGGCACCGCTCGTCATGCTGTCGGCCTCGTCGAGGATGACGAGCTTATGCCTGCCGGCGGCCAGGGTCACCTTCTTCTGCGCGAAGCCCTTGATCCTGTTCCGCACCACGTCGATGCCGCGCTCGTCCGAGGCATTGAGCTCCAGGACTGCCTCCTTGTACGACTCGCCTAGGAGCTGCCGCGCCAGGCACAGCACGCTCGTCGTCTTTCCAATGCCAGGCATGCCCGAGATGATGACGTGGGGCATGTTGCCTTCCCTGGCAATGATCTTGAGCCGCTCGATCGTCTCCGTGTTGCCCACGACATCGTCGAGGAAGACGGGCCTATATTTTTCTACCCTGTAGAGCAGTGTCTCTCGTGAGCGCTTGTCCCGGGATGGCCAAGAAGGAGGGAGGGGGAGTGCCACGAAATACTGACCATGGAAGCTCGTATGTGACGCCATTGGCAGAGGCGTTGAGAGCCTTTTTGGCAGCTGATGTCGACGACTCGCCTATTTCCTGCTTCTGTTGGGCGGCAGGCATGGTGTCTAGTATCGGGAGGATGGGTCTGCCAGGTTATGGCCCGAGAGACAGAGGGGTATTTCGAGAGTCGCCGGCACGAGGCTTCGATGTGTATTCAGTGAACCAGTAGGTATGTAGCGGGCGGCCGCAGGCATCAATTGACAATGACTGGAATCGAATCAAATCAATTTACGCGGTTGACGGGTAGAAAGACGCGTCGCCGAAGCTTGGTCAATCTAGTCCCGATTCGGAATAGCTCATCTGGAGCTTCAGCTGGCTGCGATTCGAAGTGGACTTGATGTATATATTCTGTACCTAGGTAATACCTGCCTATACATTATATTATTATAGTATTAATATTATTATTCGTAAACTATATATATATACGTGTATGCCATGATGTAGGTGTGCTCAGGTTTTGTAAATGCGATGTAGTTTGCTGCACATTTGGTCACGTCTGGGCTGCGTGTACTAACAGTACTCAAGTATGTAAGATTTTTGTATTTCTTACGATATATGGTGTATCAAAATCTCAATCGCTCTTTTCTTTTCCTTTTTTTGGTCTAGTATTCTATCATATACAACCAGGTGATGATTAGTATGACTAGGTCACCTTTTTCTACGTGCGATAATCTCCATTAATCGTAATGTACTCGTGCGAATAGTCGCAAGTCCAGTACGTGGCTTCTTCCTTGCCGGTACCCAGGCGCACCAGGATTTCGAGGTCCTCATGCTCGAGAATCTGGGCTGCTCTCTCCTCGTCGACGCTCTCTGGCTCGCCGTCGACCAGCAACTTGAGCTCGGCACTGCCGTCCGTGGGGATGAAGGACACGTTGGTCTTGTCCGGGGTAATCTCGGCGACCTCGTTGACTCCGGCGCCGGGCTCCGTGATCAGCGAGTAACCAGTGGCGCACAGGATACGCCCCCAGTTTGCGTCCTTGCCGTAGAGGGCCGTCTTGACAAGGGGCGACCTGGCAATGGTGCTGGCGATCTTGCGGGCACCCTCCTCGCTCGACGACTCGGTCACGCGGATGGTCACAAACTTGGTGGCACCCTCTCCGTCGCGGACAATGAGCTGGGCCAGCTCCGTGGCAAAGCCGGAGAGAGCTTGCTGGAAGGCCCGGTAGTCGGCCGAGCCCTCGGACGAGATCTCTTGGCCGCCAGCCGCGCCGTTGGCCAGCAGGGCGACGGTGTCATTGGTCGAGGTGTCTCCGTCAATCGTGATACTGTTGAAGGACTTGTCGACGGCGCCCTTGAGCAGACCTGGAAGTAGCCCGGGAGCAATGGGGGCGTCAGTGGCGATGACACCAAGCAGGGTGGCCATGTTGGGGTGGATCATGCCGGCGCCCTTGGTCATGCCGGCGATGCGGTACTCGACAGAGGGCGACGAGGGCAGCGTGAAGGACTTTGAGATGAGCTTTGGGAACGTGTCCGTCGTGCAGATGGCAGTAGCACACGTCAACCAGTGGTCATGCGTCGAGCCGAGTTTCTGGTAAGCCACGGGCACGTTGTCCAAGATCTTCTTGATGGGCAGCCTCTGCCCAATGACACCTGTGCTCATGACAATGGTGGCCTGGCTGGCGCCGAGGGCCTTGTCTGCCTCGGTGGCCATGGCCTCGGCGTCCTCGAGACCGCCCTTGCCGGTGACGGCGTTGGCGCAGCCCGAGTTGATGAGGACGCCCTGCAGGTCGGCATTGTTCTTGTGCTGGAGCAATGCGCGGCTAAAGGTGACGGGGGCGGCCTGGAACTTGTTCTTGGTGAAGACGGCGGCGGCGGCGCAGGGGCGGTCCGAGGTGATGAAGGCCAGGTCCGGCTTTGTGGTGTTGCTGGGCTTGACTCCGACAACGGTGCCCGAGACCCTGAAACCCTGGGGATACGAGCCGCTGGTGGGAACGTACTTCTTCTTTGCGGCCGGTATCGAGCTCCCGCCGGGCGCAGAGTACATCCTCCTGCCCAATTGGGCCGGGAACCGATTCATGATCCTCATGGTCGAAGGCGGGCCAAACGTCAAGAATGGCTCTGTTCACGGTCACGGGCTTGGAATTGAGTCACAGTCACCTTTTTATCAACCTAGTAAGGGTATTTATGGGAGGCCTGAGAAATAAATTTCAGAGCTCCGCTGGCCGCCCGAGACACCCCCCAGGCATTGGAGATAAAGCGGGGCCAATCTAGTACAATACTAGACAAGGTAGGTACATATACATCTCAACATGGTAGACTATCTTGGTACTGTATATATCTCTTTTCTACTCCCATCAACTACGACTCATAGATGCCTTGTTTGGTAAAATTTATTGATTGATTTCTGTGTCAAGCTATATGCGCAGGTATTCTTTCTAGTGGCGATGCATTCGCGAGGATGGAATGGATGAATATAATACAACAAGTTCATCGTCAATACTAGAGTTGGTTTATTTATATCAGTTGTATATAATTTCGAATCATAAACTCCACGACGACGGAGCGCCACGTCGCCATGATACATCCAACGTCAATGTATACTTGACTGCGACGCTACTCCCTCCCGAAACGCTTCGGCGAAGGAGGCCCCGGGAACTTGAAGTTGATCTCTCGGGACTCTACTGGACTGCCCGTACTCCAACCGCCCGTCCTCTTGCCTTTGTTCCCACCAATCACGCTTATTCCACCTCCATTGGATCGGCTGGTGCTTCGGGGCGGGAGCGGCGCATCCCATGCCGGTTTCTTCTGGTCCCATGCCCGACTGATCAGCGGGCTGGCCGTCGAACCCGATGTCGGGCTGGCATATGTCGCCTCGGGAACAGTTCCCATCTGCGGCACCGAGATGCCGTACTCGGCAGGGTTGTACGGCCTCAGAGGCAAGAGCTGCGACGTGCTCTTGGTGCTGGTCGTGCTGGCGGGCGTTGTCATGTCGTCGATGGGCGAGAAGCTCTTGGACTTGGGCGACGTCGAGTAGTGGACGCCGCTGGGCACCGTAGGAGCAGCAGTCGTGATGTTGGAGAGAGGCAGGCTTGGTCCGTTTCGCCTAGCCCCGCGCGAAGACTCGAGGCCCGTCTTTGTGCTCCAGGTTGGCCATTCCGAGGCCGGAGAGGTAGTGCCGGCGTTGATGGAGGACATGGGGCCGCCGAACCGCTTCTCGTCCTGTACAGGCGCCTCAGAGGCGCTCGAGAAGAACGTCGGCGAGCGAGGGGACAGATGCGTCTGGCAGCGGAAAGATAGAGGGGAAGAGGGACGCTTCTTATTATTGCGTTTGGCCGAACTGGTCGCAGAAGGCCCCTCGAGGCGGACTCTGCGGTTGCGCCGGGTTCGAAGCCGCACGAACAGAAACCCGGCCACGGCCAACAAGACGGCCACGATGCCGATCGCGATGCCCACGATAGTCGTGGTCGGCAGTCCGCTCTGGCCGCTGGCGCCGTCATCGGAGGAGGATGGATCTTTCGCGCTGATCTCGGTGGTGGAGAATACAGTGCCATCAAGCCCAACAATCGTCCCTGCCGCCGGCTTCTGCTGGCATCCGGCCTCGAGGGCTACGAGGAAGTTGGCCATGTAGTCTTGCCCATCCGAGGCAGCGACACAGGCCCTACACTGCGCCACGGCCGACTCGGTCACGGCGCCGCCATCTGCGCTGCAGTAACCATAGGCCTGCAAATTCTCTGCGTCGAGATCATCCTCGGTGAATGCTGCCTCTAGCCCTCCACATGCCGTCGACGTGGAGCAGGGCGTCGATGCAACATTGGTAGCATTGGGAAAGCTGAAGATACAGTAGTCCAACGTGTATCTTAAATTGTCTACAACACCAGTCAGAAGGGTCATGGCATCGGGGTATGAGGGAGAACGGCAGTGCTCACATAAAAACCAGCCCTGGTCGCTCTCTTGGCCTTGGTAGAATGAGCTATCCTGCAGGCAAGTCATGCAGCTCGAGAATTTCCGTCCCGCGGCAGTCGCATTGAAGTCCGTGTCGTAGCAGGTGATGTCGTCGTTGATTGTATTCGAAGAGTTGGGATCCGAGACGTCAAGGTCGCTCGAGTCAATACAGAGGGAAGAGCATGGGGAGTTGGGCGTCACTTGGAGCGGCGCCGCGTACCGCACAAAGGCAGCCAGCATCAAACCGATGGCGGAAACGGGGAATGCCATCTCTCCGGGAGATTGATAGCGTGTCGAGTGTCTCGAGGTTGTTTTCGAGGTAGAGAGAGATTGTATAAGAGCTGCAAAAGGCTCAGTGGCAGTAAATGCAAGTGGTATTATAAATATTTAAGCAAAGTAACCAAACTGTCAGCCAGCTGCAGTTCGAGTAAAAGAATCAGATTATACAAGGAATGGAATGCGAGGAGGGCAACTCGAAAAGACTAGAGATCGCGAACATCGACTACTCGAGGAACGCCGGAAGGTGATAGACAGCGCGTCGGGATGGGTCGAGGTATATAGCCACGAAAGGACGGGCTGCGACGTGACTTGTCCATCTCTGCGTCTAGTCCAAGTGTGTGCGCAGATATGCATCGAAGCGCGGCTCTGACCTGCTCGTTGGCAGATGGTCGCAGAGGTTGCAGAGGGTGGTGACATTTTCGAGTTGAGAAATGACCCCAACGTCGAGACTATTGATCCAATTCTCGGCAGCACGCACATCAGGTACAAGGGGGGGGGGGAAGTCATCACGTCCCAAAGCGGTAGGACGCCCGTACCAGTAGCTCGGATGCAGCCATAGCAGTGCGCGTATCTGGGACCTGGGGAGAAGTTGTAGGGAAAATGGCCAATCGGAGAGCGTCTAAAATTTCTGGGAATCGATCTTTTCGAGCCCACATTGCTACTATCAAGCGCCCGTAATGGCCCCTTGGAACCCCTGTGCTCTAGGTAGGCTCGCAGTGGGTGCAATCAGTAATTGAACACCCAAGCCCAAATCATAAGAGGCTCACGGGTTTCGTAATGGGACTTGATGGACAAGATGAGGAAAATGGAGCAAATATACCAGACATTGGTCTTCTTCCTTTGCCTTATTCTTGGCCCGCGGCCGTCTGGCGGAGTCACTGCGTTAGTCGTGAAGACTACAGATGGCGACGCTGTGCCTTTTGTACTCCTTGCGTACTAGTATCTGATTCTATTAGTTGACCTCATCAAGTCGTTGCAAGTGTCATCTGTGTAGAATTCCATACTGGCCGGAGCCCGGCAATTCTCGATAATCAGCCAACATGAGACAATGGCTCGATTGCAATCCATTGGAAACTCTGCGACTGGAAGCTACCAATGCTGAACCTACCAGTCAAGGGACCGACTGGCCAAAAAAGAGATAATAGTCAGCTGTCGGTGTGCAGAATTGTGATGAGAGGCGCTGCAGTGTGCACAAGCAATGGGCGCTTACAGTATTTCTCGTACCCACCCATGGACGATCTTGGAGCAGGACTTGTGCGCAATTGGTCAGATTCTCTCAACTGCCGGAAGCATGCCAAGCCTGAATACGCCGGGCGGCTAGGCTATAGCTCGTGTATATCCCGGAACCGAGGACTGTCCTGTCAGGGCCTGAGGCTAAGACATATTCGGGCATCTACTGTCTAGGTAGGGACTCGTCGAGGGGACTTGACTTTATGTACTAGAATAAAAAGTATGATCAACAGAGTGTATGACCTCATTCCGCGCGCATATAATATTCATTATTCACGTTGCACATGTGATTGAGTTGAATTAATAAATCATTATTGATCAAGCATGGTAATATCATTACTTCTACCATGTCAGAACTGAAATGCCGTCATGACCAGGCGCGCCCGGGTATCTCTGGTGATCTCCACACCCGGGCTTATAGATTAGATATATCTAGTTCCCAAAGAATCATCCTGAACGCCATGCGATTGTACCCAATAAACAGACTGTTGTCACTGGTGGCTCACGACCCAATGCCATCCACTCCGTCCAGCACGACCTTCTTGTTCGATATGCCTATCTTGTTCTCAAACAGACACCGTCCCTTGGCGCAGTCGGCGTGGAACACTATAGACTTGCCGTCCACCGTCGGCGTCGCTCCGCCCGGCGCGTTGAGCCCAAACGAGTCATCAGTCACAATGAGCGGCGTCGAGCTCTTGGTGTAGGGCCCGAGGACGCTCGCGGCGGTGGCGTAGTTGACATTGTAGGTCGACTCCGTGAAACATCCGGAACTGAAGAACATGACGTACAGACCATCGCGGTCCAGCATGATGGCCGGCGCCTCGACCAGCGGCCCATCTGCGTCGCCGCGGTCCAGTATCTGGGTCGCGTATCCGATCTTGGTGATGCCGTCCTGGGCAACCCGCTGTAGCATGATGGGCGTCGGGACAATGGGCGCGACCTCGTTGCCACAAGATCCTCCGTGCCCGATGCTGTTGCCGTCCACCTTGTACACGACGTAGCGCTTTCCGTCCTTGTCTTGGAAGCCGGCCGGGTCAATGGAGCCACCGACGCTGAGGTCGCAATTAAAGGGCGTGGCCGCGGGCTTGTAGGGTCCCAGCACGCTCTGGGCCGTGGCGGCTCCGATGCAGTGGAACCTGGTGTTGTTCCTGACCTCTCCCGAGTAGTACATGACATAGGACCCGTTGTCTAGCCGGCGAACGTCCGGGGCCCACGTGTTCTTGTTCGTCGTCCAGCCTCCAGCGTCGGGAAGTGCGTCCTGATTGATGTATGTCCACGGGCCGCTGGCGGTGAACGCTCTTGCGACCTGCACCTGCTTGCCGTTGCTGGCTGTCGCAAACGAATACCACAGCCCGTCTGCGTCCTGCATGATCGAGGGATCTGGAAAATCCGCCTCGAACTCGGGAGTGCCCGCGCGCTTGAGCAGGTGGCGTTTGAAATCGAACGGGGCGGCAAGGGCAATAGAGCCGAGCAGGCCAGAGGCCAAGAGGTATGAGAAGGCTCTCATTATGAAATGTGTTGCAACGAGGAAGAGGTATTATATGTTCTGTCTTGTGACATTAACCTTGAGCAGGATCCTGTGGGATTGTAGAAACTGCGAAAATGTTCGTAACCCGCCAGACAAGACCTAGCAGTTTTTATATGTGATTCTGGGTGTGGTAGTGATGTTCCCATGTATGATACAAGTTTGAATTAGGTGTGAATATAATGTATGAACTGGTCGAAACAGTAGGTAGGTAGACAACATAAGAACTGCCGTATATGATGATGAATATGATGTGGTCTAATAAGAGGAAACAAGGAGGAGAGAGGGCAACGTGACTCTTCTCGTATATTGCTGGTATAATGAGGTACTATTCCGAGGAAGCAGGCCAGCCGAGACTGATTCAGCCAATTGATAAGCACCTTCGGCTGCAGAGGGCAACTGATATTATATACAGACCTGTACCTACCTCACAGACCGGAGGGGCTCACACACAGCCCCTGATGACCAGACGAACGAACGACCCCATACCATGGAGAAGAGAGAAAGAGACTGGACCAGCGTACCAAACCAAGTCGACTCGAGCCGGAATCCGGAAGGGAGATTGGCACCTCCATACTACTTGATGCACATACGGTTTGCATTGGCCGTGGCGCCAGCCCACAAGACTAATGGGGCCCATATAAGTTGATCTGCTGGTGGTTCTATAGGCCCAAGCCGCCTGCTTCTGGGCAGGGCTGAAGGAAGTTCGAGAAGAAGCAGAGGCCCCACCAGCACGAGGCCCCCCGGTCAGGGTAAGACAAGATGTGCTTCACTGCTCCCGGGGATGCGCTTCTCTTGATCAGGGATAGTGGACCCGGGGGACCCTTCGGCGACGGGGCTTTTCGAGTATCGCATTCTCAGTTTTGTGTGTTAGCCAGGAGAAGCACGCGGATCGGATTCTCGGTCGGACCAACATGTGCTCGTGGCCATCTCTCTCGAGGGGACCCTGGATCTGCGGCGAGAGGCAAAAGTGCCCGAAATCCCTGCATGCCATAGCCAGCCAGCCAGTCACGGAGAGGGCTGGACTCTGGGAAGGCCTCTTTGGGGAGGGACGGATGACGATGTCGATGAAGTTGGGGGATGCTGATCAGCATGGGCTGGCTCTACACTACAAAGCACTGCTCAGCGGCACCGGGTGGGAAGATGGAGATTGCCGCTGATGGTCCTCATTCAGTTTCCTCTGGGAAGCATCATCTGTCAGCAGAACCACGAACCACGGCCTGGTCGGCGCGAAACGCTATGTTCAGAGCACGTCAATAGTATCGAGGTCGGAACCAGTTTTGATCGACAGGGCAAAGGGTTTTGGCCTGGGCGGCGTTAGGCTCGGGGCTCGCGGGTGTTCGCCCACCAGCCCGAGTCCAGTCTAGCAAGCAGACGTCTCATCAGTCATCATCAGATAATACAGGTCACTCGCTTCTGTGGAGCCCGCCGGAGGCTGATGAATGAAGATGTATATTGGGAATAGGAAGACTTTCTTCTCCTGCCCCGTTGGGCCATTATGCAGAAGGCAAACTCGAGCAAGAGCATCGTAGTCCTTGGACACAAGGCATGGCCACTTGATGCACCTCTAGATTGAATTGTGGGGTGCCCAACGATCAGTTGAGCTAGAGGATGGGAATTGCTTGACCTGCCCAACGTGCGTAGAACGATACAGCCAGCTATCATCACCATGTGTGATGACAATTTGGGGTTTCGCATTTAACCTGACATTGATATCAATTATGTCGCCCACGTGATTGATCATGTATGGATAAGATCTGGGTCGGTACGTCCGGGACAATACGCGGTAAAAACAATCTTCATTATCGTTCTCATTACCATCGTCATCCCATCTGCCGGCCGATGTTTGTACACTGTAGCAGAGTGTACCTTTGGTAGGTGCACCATTGTACAATAATCATTACCAGATAGATATTCACACAAAAGTCGGCCAACACCACTGCTGAACTCCCCGCTACAGCACAGCCGTCGCCGCCGCATCGCAATGCGCAAATGCACCGACATTATAGAGTATTTATAGGTACCGAGCCAAGACACTATTGGGTCGTGCCCTGGTCGCCCGCCTTGTCTGGACCAAATGTCCATCGAAATAGCGGAAGAAGAAACCATTGATAATTGTGCGCGACCGACCCAATGTCTACATACAAAACCAAAAGAATCGAAAATTGGCAGACTGGCAAACTAGGTTGGCAACTCCCGCTCGTGCCTCTTCATGGTCGCAGCTTGGCACAAATTATGCTGGAGACTCGAGACGATCAGACTAGCGAACGCGTACGCCTCTTGCTCCTTATCAAGTCCTCAGCTCAGCCCCAGTCTTGCCAGTCTCGCCAATGCAGTTCTGTACGTATGTCCAGGCAAAGCGGCAGCAGCACAGTAATCGCCTCCCCCCCTCTACCATACAATAGGTGGATCGACACACGTGGACCGTCAGGCGCTCTGAAACTTTGGGACCCCTCCAGCAAGTCAGTCCAGTACGGGCAGAGGGTTCAAGGAATCAATGTGCATTAAACCTTGGGCGAACCCGTGTTTCGAAACGGCCTGTCTATTCCCAAGCTCGGATGAATCGGGCGCCTACCTTAGGTAACGCATCCGGCAGAGACGGTTTCGGTAGGTATATTGGAGAGCAAGCTACCCAGACAAACGACACAGACGAGACGTCCTGAACCAGCGTTTGTCTATCGAGACTTACAGTTCCTCTTGATCATCAAGGAACGTCGAGGGGGAGACGAGTACTGAGACCAAAAAATCCCATCGTCCGAAGCGCAAAAGTAGGGCTTCCCATGACAGGAAAAGAGAGGGCGGAATGGTCCGTCTGGTATAAGAAATAGTACAGATTACGGAGCACCTTCCTAGTCGTTGGCACTTATGATCCGATGGGAATGTTCGTGACTCTCGACTCTGCTCCGAGTATAATGGACGAGCTAAACTCTGGGCGCTGCAAACATCCTTTTATCTTCCCTTTCTTTTTCTCATCTCTCACTTGATGAACACCACATTGATACAACTGGGAGGCACATCAGCTCTATGTAAATGTCCTGTCTGTCAGACGCACGACGTTGAGACACGAATCGTATGCCGTGGCATAGGTAGGCCGGGGTAGTCATCATATCGGTCATCACACTGTTGCAAGCGATATTTCGAGTCTTGATCATCCAAATGCTTGCAGTACTATTACTTGCTGTACTACTACCTGCAAGCTTCTCGAGCATTTTTCTCTTTCAACATTGGTGGATCAGCCCAAACCCACCGCTCGTGATCTAACATGAATCGCCAAACAAAAAAATCCGAACGCCTTTTTCCATGACCCTGGGGAATGTACCATACATACAGCGAAACGCCGTGGACTTCAAGAAAGATGCAGACAAGAGAGCTGGCCCGACTATGGCCATCGTCTACCCAAGCAACCTCGGCGAGCGGTTGCCGTGGTCAGCTTGGATTTTGCGCTCTCGGTGTGTTGCGTGTTGAGGGGGCAGAATCTCTTAATCAGAATCGTCCGAGTCGGCTGCCGAGGCCATGGAAGCCCGCTTGGCCTTCTTTGCCTTCTTCTCAGCCTTGAGACGCTTGCGCTCAGCCTTCTCCTCGGCCGTCTCGCCGTCGTGCTTCTTGCGCTTCTTCTTGTCCTCATCAGCCGCAGGCTTCTCCTCCTTCTCGGCAGCAGGAGCCGGTGCCGGGGCGGCGGCAGCAGCAGGTGCTTCCGACATGGTGACATCGGCAACGGGAGCAGCCTCTGTGGGCTCTCCAGCGGGCGGGCCAAAGTCCTTGTACGACGAGGTCCAGGCTGCGGGAGTCGACTCGTTGGGGCGACCGAACTTGTCCAGCTTGCCCGAAGCCTTGAGCTTCTTCTTCTCGCCGGCAGTGGGACCAAGTCCCCAGCGTCTCGGGTACAGGTCGCGCTCCATGATACATCTCTTCACCTTGGCAACGACACCGTGGTCGCATGTGCTCATCTCGACAGTGCTCATCTGAGCGATACCGATGGCGATGGCCTCGCCCTTGGTTGTGATCAGTACGACCTCCTCGTGGACGTCGATGTTGGCCTCTGTAAAAAAACGGCTTGTCAGTACTGGTGCAACGGGCCAAGATTTATTAGGCAGAGAGGAGAAAGTGATCCGACGTACCGTATCGGAGAAGACCGGGGAGCATGAGCTTGGCACCATAGCAGATAGCGTTCACAGTGCTGTCCTTCACGACGATTCTCTTGTAGCCAACGAGCAGGGTCTCGAGGGGCTGGATGATCTTCCTGAGGTAGGCCTCGTTGCGCTGGTTGTCCAGCATGTACTGGGCATCCAGAACGTCGTGCAGAGTGACCAGGTCCTTTGTCTCGTCCATGGCACCACTGCGCACTCGGCGCAGCTCCTGCATGTGACCACCGACTCCGAGGAGGAGACCCAAGTGCACACACAGAGTTCGGATGTAGGTTCCAGCCTCACAGCTGACCCAGAAGACACCCAGGTGGCGGTCGTTGTCGAACTCGATCAGCTTGCTCTCGTGAATGGTACGGATACGCAGCTGACGCTTGACGGCGGAGATCAGGGGAGGGCGCTGGAACAGAGCACCGGTCAGGGTCTCGAGGGCGCGGGCAAACTGGGCCTGGCCGCCTGGCAGCTTGTCGTGAAGCCTGATGACGGCGACATACTCCTTTCCGGCACCCTGCTGGGACTTGACGAGACGGGTGGCACGGTCGATACAGACAATGAGACAGCCGGTGACCTTGGGGTCGAGGGTTCCCGAGTGACCGGTCTTCTCGACGCGCAGAATTCTCTTGACCCAAGCGACAACTTCGTGACTGGAGGGGTTGGAGGGCTTGTCCAGGTTGATGATACCAGAGCTGATGTAGGACTTGAGGTCGCGGTTCATGGGGGAGCAGCCATGGTCAATGGGGGTGAAGTGACCAGTTCGGACGAGCACTGTAGCACACAAGCCGTCAGTCTCAGCCTCTGGACTCTGTCTGATGCGAGTGCGCAGACACACGAGAGCGGTGTGCGCACCAAAGGCAGCAAGCATGGCCATTGCCGTCTTGCAGCAACATTCATCGAGGTTTTTCACTTACGCTTGTCGTAGTTGCGAAGCAGCAGCGGGGTCTGACTCCAGTCAATGGCTGGAGTAGTAGCCTCCGGCTTGATTACAAAGTTCTCGGTGGCAGCCATTGTTGCCGTCGCTATTGGGGGGATGCGTTGTGAAGTTTGCTCGGCAGCAATGAAATAAACGGACGGAACGCACCTTGAAAAAAAGTGCTTGAAATCGATCCAGAGCTCCAAAAATTTTCGAGTGACAATGTGGGGAGCAGCAGAATTAACGGCGGCCAATTGGGCCAATCAGCCGCTAGCGCCCGTCTCTAAAAGCTCCCGCCACACACGCGACCAAGTGGCTTGCGCGGGACCTTAGAGGATTGAAAAAAATTACCAGGGAAAAAAACTACACCCAACCAGCAATCAACACTCGACCCAGCCACAGACTGAGCAGCCCCGCCGCAATCGATCGATACTCGACCCAGCTGATAACGATAAGGTTCGTCTCGGAGATGTATTCTCGTGTCTGGGACTATTTTATTAGACGACGGCAATAGTTTCTAGACGGCATATATCTCTTAATTCTGCATTCCATCTTTCCATCATTCAAAAACAAGAACGGCACAGGTGATAGATAAATTAATTCTCCATCAGTTTGCATCACTTGGACTTTTCTTGCAATTCCCAGAATCGCTTCCATCACTTTCTGGTAGATCATGAGTCAAAACCAATGCGCACTTGCTGACGTCTAGCTGGAGATGAATATTATTAAAACAGCGTCTCGTATATTGATCTACTATTATGTAAGACAAGCCCTGGAAAAGGTGCTTTCACCGGCGTCAAGCCGCGGTTGTTCAATTCTTGAACATGTGGTATCTTCCTCCGATGCAACAACTAACCCAACGGTCTCAACCCGTATTCCTCCGGGCGCGAACCGCAAACTCCATGCTGGAAACAAATAATCGCAAGAACAAAGCAAAAATCACACTTGGACGGCCGAGAACTCGACAAAAAAGAAGTTACACGGCTCTACCCGAACGAAAGTCCTCTTCCGTCAGGGACCGAGGTGGCTCCGGTCCATGCCTCCCATAGCCGGGATGGCTGAGGACCGGGGCCTGTGGCGGCGGCGGCGGCGGGTAAAACTCTTCCAATCCAATTGCCCCGCGGTCTTCCTCCTGCATTTCATAGTCCTCGCTTTCTCGTGCTTTGTCCTTGCCCTTCCTGTCGGACCATGAGTAGTGGGACTGGTTGCCGTCCGGGCTGACGGCGACGCCAATGTTCTGCGACGCCGCAGCAGCGGCCGGCCACTGCTGGTGGTCGCCCTCCACGGCACTGACGGGACTGTTGAACTGCGAGCTGTAGGGAGAAAAGTATCGGGGATAGGTGGCGTCGTTTGACACGCTGATGGGCGATTCGTCCCAGCTGCGTAGTGGTCGTTGGCTGATGGGCGTCTCGAACATCTCGCCCGCGCCACCCGGGGTCGGCCAGTGCTTCATCTGCTCGTCTCTGCGGCGGAGGAAAGCTCGTCTCTTGCGCTTGCCGTTTGTCACGATGCAGAAGCCCAGGACGGCGAGAACGAAGACGGCACCACCGATGGCTACCCCGACGATCCCACCTAGGCCCAGAGGCCCGGAAGGCCCTGAAGACGCCACTGCTGCTGTGGGGGTCGGCGTGGTGACCGAGACAATGTCAGATGAGAATATGTTGCCCTTTATAGCCAAGGTTGAGCCGTCTGCCGGCTGCATCTTGCAGGCGCCTTCGAGGATTTCGACATCTTCCGCTTGTTAGTAACTTCTTGTCGTGGGCGATCTCACAAACTCACAATTCTCAAACTGGTGGCCATACTCCCAGGTGTCTAGGCACTGGGTGCAGGAGCTCGCCTGGTCAGTGCTCCAAAGACTACAATATCCATACGTCGTGACGTTGGTGGCGAGCCCTTCGTACTGCAAGGCGTCCTGTAGTGGCCCGCAAGCATGGCTGAGAGCAAGTCAGCACGGGGACATCGACGACAAGTATGTGGTTGGCTTACCTGGTTATGCATGGGTTGCTCCCAAGAGAACTTTCGTTACTGAACAAACATGTCGATGTAGCAAAGCGCATATTGTCTGGGAAGACGGTATCCATTAGCCATGTCGCGCATATAGCGCATGTGACAGCACATACAGAGCATGGACTGCAAGTCCGTGTAGTTGGTTCCATCCGTCTGCGTATAGTACGAACTGGTGGATTCGCAAGTGAGACATGACTGCCAGACCACACCGGATGATGTGGAATAGTCCGTGTCTTTGCAGACGAGATCCGAGGTCGAGGTCGAGCTGAGGACGTTGCCGCATTTCGAATCGCACGGCGAATCAGTCGCGACATAAATGGCAGAAGCGACTCCCAGGAGCGCGATGTCGAGCACCAGCGCAGGTCTGAATGCCATTGTGGGCGGCGCGACTACGAAGGTGGCTCCGTATGCGGGTTCCTGAGCAGCTGGGAGAATGAAGCGTCGAAGAGGAGAACGAGCTTTTTTGAGTATGATGGTGTCGAAATCTCCACTTCGGTGTAACATGCAGAGTCGCTCACAACCGAATGTGAACTTCGCGGTCAATTACCTGCGTATATAGCTCGAGACCAGAGCACGTTGCCGCCAGTTGCTACTGGTTCGCCAGACAGGGTGAAGAGAGGAGGAAAGGCAGACACAGATGGCAAACGTTCGGCTTTCATGCCATTTCGCAGCGATCGTGACCCAAAAGGTTCCAACACAAGCGCGGCCCCCTTGAGGAGATGCATCCTCAGGCTTAACTCTTAACTTGCCACTGGGAACCGGATCGCATCGGGTCACCAACTATTACCAGGCTTGCAAGTCGCTGGCCTGGCAAGCCTGGGGGCCAACGGCGGCTGATTCGCTGCTCGACGGCATTTCTGCCGGTTGAATATGGGGTCCAGATGCAATAGCGACCTGGATTGGCCACTGGGAAAGCTCAGCACCCCGACATGCGGCGCCGGTCACCTGCAGGTCTGCCAGGGCCCCCAGCTGTGCTTTGTCACCGAGTACTGTACGAAGTAAGGACAGTACGAAGGTAGGTGAGATGCTGAATTGACTCCTCAAGCAAGGGGGCTAGCTGGCTGACTGGATAGCAGGATACATGGCATGCCAGATATCGAATCCAGCAGCGCGATTGGCGGTGCTATACTGTTGTCAAATTGCCGTAAATGGCGCCCCCCAAGGTGCGTACTCTGTAATTTGTGGTGATGGTCCAATGTAGCCAGCCAGTGGGAGCAGCTGGAAGAACGCCATTGCGGGCAGAATGTCAAGATGTGGTGGGATGACCCCTGCTAGATCGTGATAGCCCCTGTCACTCGGCATGCCAATCAAATCCTCCAGCCGCCTTGATGCGACCTAGCCGTTGCTTTCTCTCCAGCCAACACATCGCGTTCGGCGGCCCAGATGTCCCAACCTGGTGCCCCGTTCCGAAGTGGAGCGCCAACAGACCCTCCATTGAGTACTGTGCGGCCAGCCAGCCATGAGTGTCTGCTCTGTCGTACTATCCAACAGCCAGGAGGAAATGGTATCCATCATCGCTAAAGCAGGCGAGGTGGTCACATATATCGCACGGCATCGAGTGTTCCGTAGAACATGAGCTCCGTCTAGTACTCCGTGGGCGCTTAGCAGTTCGAGCCAGACTGCCGGGACGAATCAAATACACAGGAAATGAATGTCCCAGCTGGAACCATCTCTCTACGGGCCGAACTATCGGAAATGTACAGAGTATGCATACCATACGTGCCGAGTTGCAGGTTGAATCCAGTATCGATCTACGAGGTAGGTTAAGCTACTGTTAAACGATGCCGCGAGCATCTCGGACAGGTACCTAGCAAGCAAATCAAACAGATGGTGACCTTGTATGGCGACGAGACCGGCAGGATTAGCTGCTAGGGGCCATGTTGGTGCTTGTTGGTCGATACTGACCAATATACAATGTTCCAGTCACCAGAATTTGTCGTCGTGCAAGCGAGTGTGCAATTGGAATTTCTTGTTCACGTGCCCATGTGGTATTTGATCATGGCATTTATGATGGGGCACCACCGTCGTCTCATCAAGGAATCGCGCCGAAATCAAGGGACGAACATATGCCAAGTGCCATCATAATCATAACTCGTGCTTTATAGATACAAATCTAAGGGTGTAAATGCGACAATATCCATTGTGCTATGATCTTACATGTGCCAGACGCAGATCGCTTAGCCAGCCGACAGACCAAAAATACCGAGACATCGAAGCATGACAGGCGTCAAGTAAATAGTCGATAGGCATACATACGCCTTGTATCGCCTCGAGGCCGAAGACACGCGCTCACCCAACTAGACCCTTGGGCCTATCAACCTCCAAGCTGATGGGACCTGACAAACTCTTTTCGAATCGGCCCATTGGCACTAGAGGTTCTTCGTCCCAATCGGGTTGTAGGATCATTGCCTTTGGCGTAGGCGGTATGAATTCTGACATCAGACCCAACGTTGTCGTAACAGTCTGAATTGTGGTGGCATATCTACTGAGATTGTACTCCGAAAGCTCACGTGGTGCCTCCCGTGAGGCATCATGTTTCGATGACTTTGGTGGCGGTGATGTACCGGCGACATCCACTCTCATCTTGGTACTGTTGCTCCTCCTGCCCCGAGACAGGGTAGCTGCATCATTTGAGCTTGTCTTTCCGTTCTCGGGCTTCGCATACTCCGAGAAGACACTCATAGGTACTGGTATACTCCAATTGTCGATCTTGGACGACACTGACAGAACGTCGTTGGATGCCTTTGGTGAATGCGTCGCGTCTGCCCACTTTGCCGTCCGTTGCCTGCCGCGGCTGAAAGCCCGTGTATCTGCTATTTCCGGGGACGCTTTATATTTACCAGTGGCTGTAGACCTTTTTGGCGATCTCATAAACGAGTTATCTGGTGAACCGGGGTATTTAGGAGCTCCACGGCCTCGAGAGCTTCGTCGGTCCGAGTCTCTTTCCACGTCGTTGGTTGGGCTTATGCCGTAACGTTCACGACGGGTAGCGGCGTGAAAGACCACGAAATCGTCATCATCTGCATGGCATTCGAGACTATCGCGTCTTGAACGTCTCTCGCCCTCTTCGACGACGATGAAATCGGCACCAATCGGTCCCGCGTCGGGCGTGCGGCTCGGCTCGGGCTCCCGGCCGGGTGAATTCGTGCTTGCGTTTCCTTGTGTCGGTGGAAGACGCTGGCTTCGGCTGTCGCACCGCGGAGATAGATCCATAGGAGCAGGGCGCATCTTCTGAGTTTGACTTAGGCTTCTTGCCCGATGCGGATTAGAAGACCGAATAGAAATGTCTACCGATCTGGTGCGACTCTGATTTCTACTTGCGTTACGAGATTTCGGTGACTCGGGCCGTATCATTACGCCTTGCCTGGACAACACATCATGTGGTTGATCGAACACGACTGGTGAAGATTTCCTAGCCAGAATTGATCCAGAGCGTTCACCGCGGCCACTACGACTAGCATGTCGTGATTTTGGCGAGGACGGCCGAGCCGGCAAAATTTCCGCTGATGCGTCTTTCGCGGCCAGCCCTTTGAGTGCGTGAACCAACTCATGCTCGAGTGTCTTTTCGATTCCACGGGGCGAAGGTGCCTTGGGAACATCATGCTGCTGTTGAAGATCAGCGACTCGATATGGAGACGTCGCTAATCCTGCGGGGTCAATCGAGTGCCGAACCGGAGAGGCTAAAGAAAGCTCGCGAGAATCAGACTGGTCAGAGGGCACCCAGAAGTAGCGCGGGGACGTTGGTGACTCCTCGAAAGGAGTTGTTGGGCAAACGATGCCTAACGACGCTGGAGCATCACGGCCGACAGAAACATGATCTCGGGATATGTGACGAGAGGAGCCATTCGGCAGCTCCGGCAGCGTGTCGGCCGCACCAAGACCATGCTGCGTTGGCGGATTTGAGTCCGCCGCGGTCGACGGTACCGAGAGAGCACTCGGCGCCAAAGATTGTGTCTCCTGGTCGGACGCACCGCTGTCTGGCAACGGTTGAGCGGTGTCTTCGGTTGCGGCGACCGGCTTTACCTCCCCATCGGGCCGGTACACCAGTGTTGCACAAGGCCCAAGGCTCGTGTCGACGAGCAGCAGCTCTTTTTCGCCACGTCCTAGAATGCCATAAACGTTGACCTCGCCGTGGCGGACACCCAGAACAGTGCTTGTCCCCGCGTAGACTGCGTCTTCCTCGATGCCAGTGCGATTTGCAAAAATCACAATGACTTCCTCTTCATTTTCTGCCCGGATCAAGGGCTCGAATCTCGTGACCCAGTAGGTCAGCGTCTCCATGTCGGGCTCCTTGGGTGTGCGACTGAAATGGCGCCCATCTTCTCTGGTAAGCCACGCCATGGAGATGACAACCACATTGGCAGCGACGTCTAGGACGTGAAAGGCAAATTCATACGCGGACCAGGGAGCTTCGAATTTGTAAGGGCTAGATTCAAGTCAGCGATTGGCATCTCATCGGTGCTTTTGCGGACTGCCACTCACTTGATATCCATACCTACATGGGAGATTTGATTAACACCACCGCACTCGATGTAGATTTTCAAGTTGACTTACATATGCCCATGGCAACATGCCCCAGACCATTGATGCGTCCCTGGAAGAAGCCATCTGGTCCCTCGAGTGCCCACGTCTCGTCGGTATAATACAGATGAGACTTCCGGTAATTGGCGATCGTCTCTCCCTCTCCGTTGACGACAATGACAGAGTTATAATACTCGGCAGATGTAGGCCAATTTCGAGAAACGTCGACCTTTTCGGGATAACCAGCGGCTACCACACAATTATGCTTCAGAGCAGTGGTTCTTGCCCAGAGAGAGGTGATACCAGCACAGGTCGGTTCGAGGAACGGAGAGATTTCGGCAAGCGACTTGAAGTTGTAGCCTGTCATGGTCAGCTGAGAGCTTGGACGGCCCGAGAGCGACGAGGGGAAGGCTTTATGGTAGGCGAGCCAGGTGGGTGGCTTTCGCTGCGATGCGCTGGGAAATCCGTCACTTACCCGTAAACGCCAACTCGGGCAGCACGAGGAGATCCAAGTCCTCGGGCGCTGCCCGGCTCAGGACAGCGTCGGCGCGATTCAAGTTGTTGTTGACGTCGCCAACCTGGGGCGCAAACTGAAGACAGCCTATCCTCATTTTTTCCCCGCGCGATGTGCGATATACTAAGGCCGACGCTCTTGGTTGACAGGGACCGCAAGGAATGACGAGATTACAAGAACTCCCGGCTCGGCGCGGTCGCCTGGAGACGTCGCCGTCGTGACGCGGGTTAGCTAGGACCAGTTATCGCAAGCATTCGAGCAAGACAATTCTGACGAGGCAGGCGCAAGATGCACAAAGGTTGGAGGGCGGTGGATATCGCACGAGGACTGACGACCTGGGGTAGACGCAGACGACAGACGGGCACAACTTACATTCAAGTACGTACAGACGCGCTGACCGCAACTGGATTAGGTCCTAATGTTAGTACGCAGATCTGCAAAGTTGGGGCACGGGGTCCTGGCTTGCACACCGTCCTGGGGCCGGGTCTTCAGCCCAACACCTACAGTAGATACAGCCCCCTGACTGGCCCAGAAGACGTTGGCCAACGGTAAAGACGCCTGAAGCGCCCACACTCACACTTTCACAGGTTCCTACAACCACTCAAGTCGGGTTTGTCTTTATTCGCTTGACTATACCATTATGACTGAATTCTTGGCGTCAGAGCAGACATGATGGATATCGTTTCGAAACATCCTCGCTATCTCGTTCCGTCATCCGGCGAATAAGCAGTGGCACCGGTCGCGTGGTCTGTGTTGATCCGTTCCACCTTTCTGCCTAGGTATGTTCTATAGTCGTTGGTCGGAGTAGAGATAGATACAGAAACCATCGATTGCTTTGCATTCTTGCTGTCAACGCCACGACCCGTCGCTATAGACTCCAAAGCCCGTGCTGATATTTCACTCACTCTGGGAACAATGATAAGTTTGCATGGCCCACATGCTATAGTCTACGACTTCTGGGGGCTAGTGCGGTGGTTGGCGGTCTGTATCGACGAATACCTAGGTAGTTGTGCGATCTTAGATTTGTCGTTAGGGTTAACTCGATGGCCCCTGCATGTCTATTCAGGTTCAGGTTTAAAATAAGCGGAAGTTGCCAATAATATTTCATTTGTTTCCTCCTAGTATTTCTGAAAGTTTTGGCTACCAAAAGTTGATCATTCGTAGTATTTCGTGACGACGAGTTCAGAGATGTACAAATAGGCGGGTGGGCAGTTCATTTCTGGCACTGAAGGCAGTCAATGTCTTTATACAGAGACTTAGATAAGTAGGTGGATGAGTAGGCCGGCGGATATGCGATGTGTACTTCACGTGTGTGTACATCGACCAAGAAATCATCGCATTCTTGTCAGCCAGTAGACATGCATGCAACTCGGATGCAGCCACTATCACACCCCACGTTGCAGTACTCTTTATGACCGATCCACTTCCAAACGCCGCGCCAGAACTGCTGAAGAATACAAGTCGGCTAATTTCGACATCAAGATATCGTGTAGAAGATAACAGGCACGAAAACCATGTGATTTTTGTCGAGAAAGGTACACAGTTTCAATCTCAGGACGAACGAAATGTGTCCATCAGTAAATCAACGATGCTTGTCTGGTTGCCCACGAAAGGCTGCAAACCATCTACTAACCCCCTGGCAACTCATTGGATTTGCTCACGCTTTCAGGTCATCCACGCATATGTCGTGCTTGTCGGATTCGGATTGGCTCAATGTTTTGCAGATCAGCTATGTGGAAGGCCGCATAGCAGGCCGGCGTCTGCACATCCATTCAAACGGGCTTTCCTTCGAAGCCCGGGTAAGGTTGGCCCAGGATTGCAGTCTTCAACAGCTTTCAAGAGTTGTCTCGTGCCAACCCCAGGCATCCCCGAGTCTGCCTGCCTATACCTAGCCGCCGGAATCCCTGCACTCTGTTTCCCCCTCTGCCACTGAAAGCGCACCACCCGACCAGGGTCATAACGCTGCGCGTCTATCCAAGCCAGCCCGCTCGCGTCATTGGTCAAGGGGATATATGCCGCCGGATGTTGGCCGAAATGGCTCTAAGCGGAATGCGGATGGCCATCCACTGTATCGCTTGCCACGACCATTGCAGTTGGCTCGTCTGCGGATTGTCCGTCAGTGTTTTTGAAATGCTTGGCTATTTCCAGTTCATCAAGCCATCCCAGGACCAGGATCTTCGGACTTAGAAGGATATAGTACACCACAACGCGTCTATGAGCCGCCCGACAGCCTCGAGTACAGGTCGCTTCTGCGCTTGGGGATCTGTACCGTGTTGCTGACATTCGCAACCCTGAACCCTCTTAATGTAAGCGTGTCTCCCTTTCGTACTGACTGCAACCTGTAGACTCTCGTTCTTCCAGAAAATTGAGGTTCGGTCTTGTTTCTTTCTTGTCTCTTTCGTCCTTCTTCCACCCCCAATCAACGTGACGATTGAAGTATCACTCGGAGAGGTATACAGCAGGTGCCATGAACTACTGCTGTAACCACTGTCGATGAACGCCTCTCCCCCAAATTATTATCTCTCGTGGCGGTCATAGTCCAAGTGTTAAAATGTTCCTTGCTATCATCTGTTTTGTCCTCCTATCCAGAGCTTTTGTTGTTGTTGGGTTGCAAGTTAGCCCAGGTTCAGCATGCGCCACTCTATGTCTCGACAATCCAGAGTCGGATCCTCTGGATCCGGCATCATCTACAACGACCGTGTCGGACATCACATGCAACGATGACGAGTACGACTCAACAGGGAAAGGAATCAAGTTCAAGAACTGCCTCGAGTGTTTACAGGAAAGCAACGAGGTCAACGGGACTGAGAACGACGTTTCGTGGTTTTTGTGTCAGTACATGGTCAGTGAGATATAGGCCAGAGACACTGCTGACACTCCATCTCAAGATAACGTTCGTTATGCCGTAGACGTATGTGTCTACGGATTCCCAAATGCCACCAGGTCCGTCTCGTCGCCTTGTGACATCGACTACGCGTGCCAGCCTCTGAAATCAGCGCTGGAAATTGGTGGTTTGAAAATCGAGAACGCAACGGAGTTGGATTATTGTGATGCAGACGACGGCAAGTTCTCTGGAGCGCAAGTCGAGGCCTGCATTCAGTGCTTTGACAGTAGCTCTAGCCAAGCCTTCATGGCGAACTGTACGTTTTCCATGAACCAAAGCAAATATTTGCTGCCATATTGACAAATTCAGTCATTACCACACTGAAGGCGGGATGCCAACAGCGACCCGAACCCGGTCAGCTACTCGGCCTCAGTGGCTCACCCTTCAGCGCCTCTCTGGTCAATATCACCAACCCTCCGAGCAACGAGACTCAGTCTAGCGATTCTGCAGATGGAACAGGCATGACAACGGGAGCTGTAGTTGGCATCGCAGTAGGTGCTTCGCTATTGTTCCTGGGAGGTACAGCCCTCTTCTGGGTGTACTACCGCAAGCAGAAGCGCCTCTATAGTGATTACGACGATGCCCAGTACGATCGCCGTGCTGACAGCAAGTCAATATCGCCAGCTCCATTGGGAGGAAGCTTCCATTCCGCCAAAACAAACAATTACTCTCACCTAGGCGACTACGAGCTGAAAGATGAGCATTCTTATAAATCTAATGCGGCTTATTACGATGTCATGGAGAAGCGACCCCAGCCCAGACCACAACAATACACATTCGACGCCAACCGGGCTGCGTTGGGGACAACTGGGACACTCCCGACCCATCCTGCATACATAAATGGCAGAACTAGTCGCAACTCGTCTCGTGGTCCATCACCTCAGCCACCGAGGCCAGTCAAATCCAACAAGCCAGACTCATACGCGCTCGCAGCCTACCTCAACGCTGCCGATGAAGCCATCAGATTGCCTGGTCCACCATTGGGCCCACCGCCATCAGTATATGGTCGAACAATACCAAATAATACCCACTGTGGGAGCCAATTGAGCACTTCGTTCAGATACAAGGCCAATGGACCCTCTGCCCAAGACATCCCCCGAAGTACGGCGGCTCAGCCGCCATCGGTACCACCACCACCACCACGCCAAGCAAAGATTCCATCAATAAGTCTCCCTTCGGTACCGCGGATTCGGATACCTAAGAAATACACACCGCCTCAGATTCATGTACAAGAAGCAACGCCGGTGGTGGAACAAGGAGAAGTTCTTCCTATAGGCATCGAAATTTCCAGACCTATAGTTGAGCACAACCAGCGGTTTGTGGACAGCTCTTTTCAAGGGCGTCGCGACATTGACCAGTCACAACCACGGCCAAAAATAATCGAGCAGACAGTATTGGACCGGAGGCCGAACATTTTCGTCCAAGACCTGGCAATGCAAAGTGGAAAGAGCACCATGTATGGCTGAGCCTCGCGCACATACTATTTGGAATGGGACAAGTAGCGTGATCGAAGATTTATAATATACCCCGGGAAAAGGAAAGGCATCAGATCACCAAGGCGCCTCTAGCACGTGAAACTGCGAGTAACTCTCATCCGCATATGTGGGCAAGACGATACTGAAGTATCATCTTTATGACTAATTCTCGGGCATTATCTGGTTATGTGGCCAAGCACCTTGGCATCGGAGAATCATTGGATCCACTGCTGTCTATACCACAGCGCGACGCTGAAACTCGAAGGAAAACTGATCGCTGGGAAATACAGTGATCTTTGACCTGGAGACGTCTAGCATCGGCCAGACTAGGACTCAAGTGGTCCCGGATTTCTAAACACCCAACAGTATAAAAGTGGATTCCATCTTCAAAGTGTATGCATCTGGAACACATGGTCCGGGTACTAGCTTCCGATTTGTGTATCTCAGGATGATTTTATTTAAATGTCTACCAAATGGCGCTTCTCGGTCTATCTGGTATGTCCTTGACCATATCCGTCTCTGAGCGCCTTGACGGGTCCGAAGGCTGAAAAATTGGCGCTGTGCCAGGTTTGACCTCTGCCTCGCCGTCTTCAAAAGCCAAAACCATAGCTGTTGGTGTCTTTGGCTCAGCTGCCACTATATCCGATGAGTGTTTTGTACCCGGGATACCTTCTATGAGTGAGCTGGACGCTATTGAGACTTGTTCTCGGTCTCGGTCTCCACAACACTGCTTGTCAGAGTCCCCCTGTGGCGACGGTGGAGGTTGCGTGTCTGCGGAGTGGTGTCTTCTCCCCCCCTCGCCGGCTGATCTTGCCTGATGCTGACCGTGGACTGGACAACTGGGAGACGTCCGTACAACCTGTGTTTCGATTATGTCGTCGTGTCGGGCATGCGAGTGCTGGCTGTTATCAGAATGCGCGCCATGCACTGGGCAGCTCGGCGACACTCTGATGACCTCCGTTGCAAATATATCAGAATGATCCTTTGCTGCGGAGAACTGTTCTCTTGATCGCCCACGAGTCGCTGGATGTCCATCGTGCCAGCCACGGCGGGACTGTGATCGCCCCGGCGGTTCAACGCTTTTCGGTTCGACGGCAACATCATCCAGTCCTGGCTGTCTACCCCTACTGACATTGCGAGGAGGAGACTGATCAGCTACTGATCCCGGATTTTTAGTCTCCTCTAGTCTGCTTGTGTTTCTTGACTGTGGTCTATTCTCGTATCTAGATCCCAGAGGGCCGATGTGGCGTAAGTTTCCGATTCTGGAGTTCGGATGGTCAGACAAGCTCGTGACAGAGCTACTTCTTGCATGCTGACCTGGCCCTGACGTCGCCTTCTCAGCGGCAACTCCGCCAAGAGAATTCGAATAATTTAGAGGAACTGGGCTTGCAGAATTCAAGATTGAGCCGCGTGACAAGTTAGCTTGCCGTTGCTCGGCAATTAGTTCATCTGCTGGAAGCCACGGACGTGACCGACTGGCATTTCGATATTTCGGAGACGATGGACGCTCGGAACGTTGTCCTGTGGATTCTCCCTCGCTTGACTCAATATTCCCACCAGACAAACTACTCCGAATCGAGTCCAGTCTCTGCGAGACGAAGGCCATATCTGGTCGTTGATCAACGCGAGAGTCAGATCTCTCGAGCCTATCGGTACGGCTGGCATTGCGCGACTTTGGAGAATCAGGGCGGACTGGATGAACCTCCGCTGTGACTGATGCTGGTCGCTCCATAGCGGCATGCGTAGTGACATCTGCTACACCACGATGAGGAGTAGTCCGTGTAGATACTCCATGGCTAGCGGCATTCGAAGGGCTTTGATTTCTCTGAGTCATGCCTGGTATCTTGCTTCCCGTGGCAGGAGAACGTGAGACAGGCGGCGTATGCTCTCGCACACTCGTGGGGGACTTCAAAAGCGAATCCGAAGGCACCCAGAAGTAACGCGGTGAAGCTGGAACTGCCTCTTCGAAGGGCGTGATTGGCGCCAAACGGTCGTGGCTTACCAGAACATGGCCGCTGAAGAGATCGTTGGTTCTTGAGGAATTTGGATGTGGCGTAGCGACATGAGTATATGACGAGTTTCTTTTCTGCTGCGATCGGCTCGGACCTCGGTGCTGGGTCAACCTGGGGCGATGCGATTCCGGGACAGGACTCGGCCCCGTTGGTGTTGGGATCTCGGTACTCTTTGGTATGGGTTCCATCGCAGCATCCTCTCTCAACTTGGCGGCCACCTCGGCTAGGCTGGGAGAATATGGAATCTCCAACTTTGGAGACTGTGGCCTGCTTTTTCTGGTGGCCGAGGACTTGGTCGCATCTGCAGACGTATTCAAAAGTGGGCGTGATCTCTGTGTATCCTCGGTCATGCTCTGCCAGGTTTGTGGACTGGTGCTGTCCAACTTGTCTGTAGGAGGCTGAGACCTTGGAGACGCAGAGCTTTTGTTGGAGTGCTCTGAAGAGGAAGACGGCTGAGCAGCAGCTCCCTGTGGACCAATCTGTGACGAATTGGCCGATTCTCCACCTGGACGGTAAATCAGCTTGGCGTAAGGAGTGCTGTCCGTGTCGACTATGAGCAGGTCCTTCTCGCCGCGACCCAGCATGCCGTACACATTCACCTCGCCGTCCTTGATGCCTATGACTGCGCTCGTACCAGTGTAAAGAGCATCGTCCTCGACCCCAGTTCGATTGCAGAAAACGACAATGATCTCGTTCTCGCTGTTTGCGCGAATCAGAGGCTCGAGCCTGGTTACCCAGTATGTCAGAGTTTCCATGTCCGGCTCTTTTGGCGTACGCGTGAACATCCTACTATCTTCCCGAGTGAGCCAGGCCATACTCAGGACCACCAAGTCGGCTTCAACCTCCAAAACATGGAACGCGAACTCAAAGGCATGCCAGGGCGCCTCGAACTTGTAAGGGCTATCCTAGATTAGCGTGGTGTTATTGAAAAGGACCAGATGTTGACTCACTTCAGGTCCATGCCTACAACACAGATCAACAATTATTCAACGAAATCTGTATGACGTGCATTACTCACATATTCCCATAGCACAATCACCGAGGCCAGGAATATGGGCTTCGAAGAAGCCATCCTGCCCCTCCAAAGCCCAAGTTTCATCCGTGTAATACAAGAAACTCTTGCGATAGTTGGCAATCGTTTCTCCTTCGCCGTTGACCAGAATCAACGAGTTGTAGTATTCCGGAGAGGTCGGCCATTTTTGAGCTACGTCGACTTTCTCCGGATAGCCAACAGCGACAACGCAATTATACCTTAAGGCATTCGTTCGCGCCCACAAGGAGCTGATACCGGACCTCGAAGGCTCGAGATGAGGAGAAATCTCTTGAAGGGATTTGAAATTGTACCCTAGTTCGAGCGATTAGAGTTCGTGTCATGGTCGCAGCAGAACAATATTTTCGAAAATCTCCAAGCAGCGTAGTGATGTGCTTCCACAAAAACGCAGTCATACGCGTCAAAGGATACGCGGCTGGTGTAACCGCAGCCGTGCTGAGGCAGAATATAGAACATGACACATACCGGTAAAGGCCAGCTCAGGTAGGACCAAGAGATCAAGATCCTCGGGGTTTGCTCTACTTAAAACAGCATCGGCGCGGTTGAGGTTGTTATGAACATCTCCGACTTGAGGAGCAAACTGAAGACAACCGATCCTCATCTTGTAGAACTGCTTCGGAACCCCTTGAATGCGTCGAGGGTTAGTGCCGGCTCCCAGAAATGTTCTCTCCCCAATAGAGACAAGTCCCTCGCGCTTCAGAGTATAGTAAACGCAACGGTGAAGACGACGAAGCAAACATTGGGACAAGATATATATATATGAGCGCGTGGGTGGATTGGGTTGAGTAGGCTGAACCAAAGAGGGCCAGCGCATCAGCTAGAATAGTAGAAGACAATTTACAATAGGAACTAAGGACCATACGGGCCGTTGCGAACAAGTCAAACATAACGGGGCCATCTACATACTAATCAATGAGCCAGGGCATCGGCCACGCAGATCTTGGTAGCAAGGGAGCCTATGGCGTGCACGAGAAGGATGGGAAACATTTCCTACGCTTGAGGCGGGGGACTCGGATGATCAGATCCTGGCAAGGTGCCTCCTCGCCCAAGCTGATTTCCGCATCCAAGTGTTCCGGAGTCGGGAAGGTTGCTGATTGGCGGTCAGCTTGGTATCGAGATATCGACGGGCCAACGAGAGCTCAATGCTAACCGCTCTGTTGCTTCGGGGGTTGTAGACGACCCTTGCTTGCATGGGCTTAGCATTCATCTAACCTTAGGTACTCTATCAAAAGCGGTCCGACCCCCATCAGGCTGGCCAACCCAGCCCCTTCGAAGAGGTCGCACTTCAGCAGACTGCCAACCTACAAAAACATTGTAATTCAGTAGGTAGCTAGGTAGGTAGATGTACTGATACACTTCTATAGCAAGGCTGAGAGCGAGGGTCATAATGTCTCTCTCCCATCATCTCCACCGTGTCCCTTGGAAACAACAGGACACGCACACGGGCGGTGCGTTTTGTGGGCGTTCCGCTTTCTGCGATCATGTGGCTCTCGCCGTATGTGCCTACGCATAGCCCGAAATAGGCGATTGGGGGCAATCGAGGCGAAGCGGCATGACCCGACAGTCTGGTAACAACTCAAATGTCCGGATGGCCCATCCGTTGGCACATTTCCTGCAGATCAATGTAAATGCGATTGGGCGTCGACGTGGCCATGCATTGTGTACGCGCTATGCCCACGTCGCTGGACCAGTGATGCCATGAAAACAAGATTCGCACGGGCAGCGAATCGTGTGGTATGGCTGTCCATTCGTTGATCACCTTTCATTGACCATCTCGGTATACGGACGTGGAGATGGCAGCCGAATGTTGATGGCATAGGGTTACCTACCTACCCAATCGCCCTAATAATGTGGGTTGTACAATATGCCAACCTTTCGTCTTTGGACAAGGGCAATGCTGATCCATGTGCAAGAACTGTACCATTGTCCATATGTAGTAATGTACGGAGTATCTGCATTAGGGCTTTCCGACTTCACCCTTGGCACAGGTATATACACCATACTCTGTAAATGCCTACCTACCTACATATGTAGGTTTGCATCCTTGTTTGAGTTGGGCGAAAGTCGCACATCAGTCAATTTCGAAATAAACCATTCTCGGGCTGCGACCAATAAGTCATTAAACCACCTCGATCATGAAATTATAAAACACACATGTGTGATATGGAGTGTATTAGCCACTACCTGAAAACCAGGTGGCAATATATTTAAAGCAGCCAAGAAATCATGACATTCCGCTACCCTAGTCGGCGACCCGGACCGGCACTCCTCCAGGAATCCGGCAGTGGTCCACCTCGGGGCTGTCCGCCGCTGGGAGGGACAAACGTGGAGCCATACGAGGTGTTTGATACTCGTGGCGTAGACATGAGCCACGAAATCCACCACGGCGTTGGCAGCAGATTGGGTCCGCCGCCGAACTGAGGATACAGCCTGGTACAGAAGTCGTGGAAGTGCGCGGCGACCAAGCCGGTCAGGCCAACCTTGACCATGAACCATCCATTCAGCAGGTTCAGGAGGAGCAGAGCATAAGGCATGAGCTGAGCCGGAATGGTGACTACGTAGAAGTGCGCCATCTGACCTCTCTGGTCCTGGGTAGCCGTGTAGCAGATGGCGATCAGCAGTGCCGGCAGGTAGGAACCAGCACCAACAATGGTTTGGTTCAGGAACTGGTGCCTCGTGTCAGCGGCCAGTTCATACGGAAAACACTTGGGAACGACAACAAAACACGAAGCGAGTGCATTGAAATGTAGGGCGCTAAAAACCACCTGAGAAAACTGTCCGAAGACCTCGCTCAAGTCATCCATATAGACATCCCACCATGCCCACATCGCGACTGGCCCTTATTGAGGTATGCGAATGATGGACCAGCCGTGATGCAGGGGTGATCTTCCTCAATTCCAGGAACCGCTATAGCTGTAGAAGCAATCCACTATGCGGGCAGATATGTTGAGGTGTAACAGAAGGGTTACGGGGTGTTGATTCACGTCAATGGCGACAATGGTTGAGACCAGTACGGGTAGACGGAATGGCCAGGCAAGTAGAAGACCATTCCGGAGCACGGAGTTGGGGACGAAACGTGGAAAGAGTTGTAAAGACCTACAATGATGACGCTGCCGACAACCATCAGGTACCAGATCAGATCCTCCTTCCGCGTGAACTTGGAGTTTGACTTCTCCAGCTGACTCAGGTAGGAGTAGACAAAGTACGTGTCTAGAAGGACGCCGATCTGGGGGCCGGTGATCAAGAAGCTCGTTACGAGGCGGTAGACGGCGGGCGGGAACTTGAAGAGGAAGCGCCAGTGAAACCAGAAGGGGCCGCTGGAGAACATTTCAGTGTAGACTCCGAGCGAGCAGACAAATACGAGGGTCGCGACGGTTCTGTTTGATGGCTTGTTAGCAACTCTTGTTTCGCTCACAGGCAGGTGCGCGCAGAGGATGGACGATAGACTTACCTAGCTACAGCCGGCGCGGCCCAGTAGGCATCCACAACGGTAGACATTGTGTCTGCTTTTACTACGATGTACGATGATCCAAGGATGGAGCTGTGGTTCAGAAAAGAATGTGCGATGTCTGATGTGCTTTGTTCTGGGGTAGTTGGCCGGCAAAGGTAGAATTCGCGGGTTGAAGGGTGATGTGGAAAAGTTGAGGACACGAAGCAGCTCGCCTCGAGGGTGGTGGGAAGAAAAGAGAATGCGGCGCAAGACTAATAAGTGGAAGGCAAAGGGGAACTGGTGAGCACAACGGACACACAAGTGGGCAACTGCGCCGCTCGTCGCGTTCCGTGTCCCTGCTCGCAATTGGGGTCAACCTGCTTCCAGAAGGAAGTGAAGTGATGAGAGGGAATGGGAAGGAAAGGACAAATTTGGATGCCCATCGCGAAAATCTGGCTTTTTCTGTAGCTCCTTCAGGGCTCAGCTCCACTTGCAGTAGCTCGGTACCCGCCGTGGCCGGGCATTGGCCCTAGCTCCTCAGCAGCTTGCTGAAGCTGTTCGAAGCGCCTCAAAGCTGAAGAGAGGTACCAGCCTCAATATGTTCCGCCGGGCTTCACTTGTGGCTTCACCCAAGGAAATATGCAATTCGGGTTTCTTCTCACCATATAAATTGCATGTCAAAGACTGATAATGGTAAGTTTACAGCCTCTAGCATTGTAGTGTATGTGAGTAGATCTAGCTATACCTGCGGGTCAACTTGTCCCTCTTACACCGTACATCTATATCGTTTATCTACAGGCACCATCTTGTTCTCTAAGACTGCTCTATATTGTGAAAGAAAGACAGCCAGGACGCTACCAACTAGGGCGTGCTACGCCCGTCAATGCTGCTGACCTCACAGTCTACCCTGCCTCTCGCCCGGCTTGAACTGCCTCTGGATGATTCCATCTTGATACTCTGTAGCCACATGCGTTCCGTTGGGACTCCAAATGTTGCTCATGATGATCCCCCGTCCAGCCTCGACACGCGGGAAAATGGCTTCCTGTATCCACCACTCATTCTCGCCAAGTTCCATCACGGCGTCTGACGGGTTCACATGGACGACGAACGAGTAACTCAAGCTCGCCGCCCGACCAAAGCTGAAGCCGAACCCGATGTGGTTGCCGATCATGAGCAGTCCGTTCCGGTCCGCCGCATATGCGTGCACCATCACGTGGGCATCGGGATCCGATCGAGGAAGCGGTGCAAGCAGTCGATAGAGCAGAAGCTCGCGTCTCTCATGTAGGGGCTTGCCCTCGTTGAAGCCCGTCATGTCGACCTTTCTCATTTCGACAATGGGGAACGTGCCCACTTCTTTCCAGGTCCCCAAAATCTCAATAATGCCGGCGATGTCGACCAGCGGTGCCGGATCCCAGAACCACGGTGGCCGCAGGCTCAGTATGTCTGCGTATCGTGTCTGCGCCGATGGGGCCTGCACCTTGACTTGCGACTCTGTGGCTGGCCTGAAGGAGACCAAGGCACTGAAACACACGGGGCCGAGGGTCTGTCCGGAGTCCGCCACTGGAAAGTGGTCACCCTCCGGATTGCTGCTTGGACTCGTGGGTTGCCGAGCTTTAACCAAGAGGTTATGGAATGACCGGTTTTCAGCAATCGTGGAAACTTCATATACAAATGGACGATCTGACAGACCCCCTTCAGAGAAATATCCGTGTATCGTCTGGCCACATCCATTAGTATTCTTGCAAGGATGCTCCTATCACGATGTCTATCTCGAGGTGACTTGGACGGGCACTCTCCATCTATTCATGCAACGTTCAATTCTTGGGCTACTCACATGAATTCCAAAGTGGTTCGAGCCGGCAACACTAGAGACGTTGCCTCTGACAGAAGCGAATGTCTTTGATGCCGCCAGCCCAGCTTGGCTGTACACATGCCCACCAAACGCCGCCCTGCTCTTGTACAATTGCATTTTCCCACGAGCAGAATCGGTTGGGATTGGCAGATCGCAACCGGGAAACCAAGGCGCTCTTTGACTCATGAAACGCTTGATCACAGCCCCCTCGCGGACGACATCTGGGAGCTCAATCAATTGCATCTGCTCCTGAAATGTCAACCGCTCGCCAATGTCCGGGACTGTTTCTGGTGCCATGCTGTGAGATTCCGACGTTGGGCTGGCAAGGAGCGTACCCCTCCCCACCTCCACGCATATGAGGATAATATGCTCTGATGTTTGCGATTATCTGTCGACCAAGTCCTTATGCTCAAAGGAACAAATCATTCGTGGCCTTGTGAACTATACATTGGCAAGCACTGGGCAATATGGTACAGAAGCCATGTTGTAAGTTGCATCGTCGTCGCTAGTCCCGAGGTCTCGGGAACCACCTTCGGCTATACCGCATCAAGCCTGCCCATCACTACTAGCACACGTGACGGGCGCGACACGGAAGCCAGCTGAGAACAGAGTGTATGATTCTATTTTTCCCAAGCTCAAGCGAGAAGCTCAAAAATACAATGCGTGCCTTTTTGGTAATATGATTCGTGATCTCGACTGATCTTCGTGGAAGCCACCCATGAAGGAGCAGCATTTCCTATTAGACATTATCGACCAGAGTTGCTCAGTGAACCCCATACCAAATCACAGCAACCCTCAAGCCCTATCACAGTTGATCAGCATCCCATGATGTCAGCCTCTTACACTCGTTCTTTATCGCCAGGTCAATGTTACAAAAAAGGACCGGAAAAGGACTAGCACCAATCCTAACAAGGCAGCATAGGCGTTGTTGCCTAGAGGTCAGGTCATGTAATTTGAGGATATAAAAGAGGTCATGTCTTCCTGCCCACCGTCCTGTTTGTCTCTTCTCTCTTCAAACTTACATGTTTCGTCGTTGGAGAGATCAAGCAGACTCCAACGAAGGGCAGAGGGCCTACAGTGCACATCGTGGTGTCATCTGCCCTTTGGATGGGCTACCGCTCACCGGGGAGACTAATTTTTGTTCTTAAACATTTTACCGTTTTCGTTATGCTCGTCGCCTTGTGCGCTGGTATGAGGAAGAAGGAAGTACTCCAGCCTTGAACTCGGTCAGACGACTCGATGGCGACGAGAATCATTGGGCCGTACAGCAGAGGTAAAAACCAAGGAGGCAGGAGAAGCAGGAACAAAAAATTGTCGAGTCAAATCACGACAATATCTTTTCTAGACAACACCGTTCTATAAATGTGACCACATGCAAAGTCGCATGTTCCCCGATCCGATTTTACAGTTTTTACATTCATGGCTTGATCATGACGAGGATATCTCGCATCTAGGCGAAGTCGATCTCCCAGTCTGCACCGACTCTAGCGCCAATGCGCCCAACAGTGGCAAAAGCGGCGCGACCACCCTCGGCCTTGTTGAAGTGGAAGGGGACCTTGGTCTTCTTGCCCTCGGAAGAAACCTCGATCTCTGTTCTGCCCTCCCAGGACGACGGAGCGCCGACAATGATGATTTTATCGAAGCTGACATCGTGGAATTTCTTGAGCCAATCGCCCTCACGAAGTTTCTTGCCCTCGTCGCTCGCTGCCGCGGTAGAGGTCAACAGTCGTTGATGGAAGTTGAAGATTCTGTGAATGTATTGGCCCTTCTGATAATCGAAAGAGTCGCCATCATCCACATATAGCTCTCCGTTGGCGGTCAAGTCCTTGCCGAGAGTGATGACGAGCGTGTAGTCATCGAACTTCATGAGTTGCGTGGAGCGGCGAGGAGTGTCGCGGCGGGTGAAGATGTGGCCGCCGCGCATCAGAATGGGGATCTTCTCGATGGGAGCGTCAATCGAGACGGTCTTGCCCTGGTGCGTGGGGAGTTTTTCATAGGTGAAGTAGTCATAGTAGACTGCATCGTCCGGTATGTAAACATCGGCCGTGACCTTGTCCTTTTCGACAATGGGTTTGACCAGAAGACCAGTCGTTCCCACAAAGAATTGATCATCGACTGCAAAACCACTCTCAACGCTAGGATGCGTCCAGTACATGGGGCGGACGATGGGGCTGCCGTCCCGGTGGGCGTGGAAGAAGGCGGTGTACCACGACGGCATGAGGCTGTAGCGAAGACGCAGAGCCGCCGTGATGATGGAACGGTATGGCTCGGCAGCCATGTAGGGCTCGCGACGACGAGCGTCAATGTGTGCGTGACCGCGGAAGAAGGGGTAGAACGCGCCGGCTTGATACCATCTCGACTGCAGCTCGAGTTCGGGGTTACCAAAGAAGCCACCGACATCAGCTCCGGCGAAGGGGAAGCCAGAGATTCCATTTGCGAGGATCATTGGTACGGCTGCACCGAGATGTTCCCAGCTGGCCTGGTTGTCACCAGTCCACATGGCGCCGAGACGCTGAGAGCCAGCAAAGAAGGAACGAGTGAGAATGAAGGGGCGGCGAAGTTCACCCTTTTTGCGAGTCAAGAGTGCTTCAAAGGTTGCGTTGTGGAAGGTCATGCCATTAATGTTGTGCACATCTCGGTGTTCCCATCCACCGTGGTGAATGTTGTCCTTGGGCATTGTGACCTCGGGGCCGTTGAACACGGACGGCTCATTCATGTCGTTCCAGAGGTAGGTGTTCTCCATGGTGCCCTTGAAAGCATCATACTTGAAGAGCGACGTCCACCACTTGATGGCATCTGGGTTGAAGCAATCCACCCACATGGAAGAGCCGGGCCAGCACCAGCCATCAAAGTCGTTGCCCTTGTTGTTCTTGACTGCCAAGCCCTTGGACTTCATTTCATCGATGACGTGGTAGCTACCCGTGTTCTTGATATGAGGGTCAATGATGACAACCAGCTTCCTGCCATGGTCGTCGAGTTGCTGGCCCATAGAGATGGGGTCGGAAAACATGTTGGGATCCCATGTGAAGTACTTCTTCTCGTCGGTATACTCAATGTCCAGCCAAATGACATCATACGGGATCTTGAACTTGTCCATCTTGCGATCGACCTCCTTAACATCGTCGTCGGAGACGTAGTTCCAGCGGCATTGATGATAGCCAATGGCAAATTCTGCGGGCATGGCGGTGGTGCCAGTAAGCTCCCCATACGTCTTGCTGATGTCCTGTGGAGTAGGGCCGAGGAAGACAAAGACGTCCAGCAAGCCAGACTCCGAGATCCAGTGCGTATGTGTGCTAGTCTTGGATCCTAGACCAAGTGCGAGGGGGTTCTTGCTCTCCTTGGCCTTGACAATATCGATCCAGGTTTCGGCGCCGTTGAGCCAGAACACTCCCACGGTCGAGTCCTTTCGCTGGGCTTGCATGAAGGGAATAGCACCATAGAGAGTCATGGGGCTATCCAGGATGTACTCGAACACGTCGGCGTTGTACAACCTGTAGGGCTCATTGAAGTTTCCCTCGCCACCCCGGGTTTCTCTCAGTGACAGAGGTCCAGTGTGCTCGGGAATGCCAAAAACATGCTCATAGCCGGGGAAAGTGATGTCGAGGGCAACACTCTCAGGGCCCCGCGGCTTGGTGTCGGTGTTTCCTCCAAAGGTCTCCTCGAACCAGGTACCCTCATCAAGGTATGCAGGGGTTTCCGGGACGTCGGCCTTGGGCGAATCCTCTTCCTTGTCACCGTCCTCGCCCTCTTTCTTCTCGGGCTCGGCCTTTTCGACCTTGGCCCTCCAGTGTTCCATGTTTAGTAGTCCGCGGTCATTGAGCTTGACCTGAACAGCGCCATCACGCTTGAAGTCGATGCCGAAAGGAGCATACTTGATCTCGGCCTCGAAGGATGCTGCGGGACCATACTTGACGGTCATGCCCGTATCGCTCTCTTGCGCAATGGTGGCTTCCTGGTCGAGAGTGAGGCCGCCAACAATGGCCCATTTTTCGGCTTCGTTGTATCTCTCTTTCCTAGCGGGGCTGTCATGGCGCAGTTCGATATCTTTCAATTGCCGCTTCTCCTCGTCGACGGTGACTCGTGCTGCACCCGATTTGAGGAACGAGACAGTCACGGGCAAAGTGACAGTTCTTCCATCGTCTCCCACCGTCTTGAGAATGGTTGCCGAGAATTGGCCATCTTTGAAGGAGGCCTTGTCGGATGTAATTGCATAAGGTGCTTGCCATGCGGCGCCCTGGATCTCGACATGGTCGGCGTAGGCTCGATTCCGCTTACAGAAGCCCGACTGGCTGCACTTCTTGAAGTCGTTCTCTTTCACCATGACTGTGACGGGCAATCAGCTACTCGTGACCGTGCTACGAGGACGGGAAGCAATCCCGCGACTTACCGGCCGGCGTGAACAGGGAGCAGAGGACGGAAAGAAGGCAGAGATAGGATGTCCATCTCGAGGACAGTTGACTTGAGCTCCGCATCTTGGTCTATACCCCAAGACGCGGGGGAGATCTAGTCGAACGGAAAGCTACTTTTGAAATATGCACAGGCGAACTCATTCGCTAGCAGACCATTGAGCGGGTGCGGATGTCAAAGGAAAGGCCTGTTGAAGATTGATGGATTGGTCTTTGTGAGCGTCGAGAAAACCTCCCCTCGACAGATGGGATTCTGGTTGTGTCGAGTAGGTAGCAAGTTACGAAAGCTCCAGCTGTCCTTGCTCAGGATGACGGTGTAACGGAGTACCGCTCCCTGGTAGGCCTGGGTTAGCTCCCAAAGGAGCTTGGCTCCGCCGAGTCAGGTCTGGGGCCCCCGCCGAGCCCGCTGTTCTGCACTCCATCCAGAAGCTGGTCCAGCCAAAAAAGAACAAAAGCCAGGGACGACAACCACTGCGAGCTTCGATGTTGTGGTTCTCTCTGTGCCGGGGTGTCAGGGAATATGCTCGGGGGCGGTCTGAGGTCTCATGCTGATTGATAGTCAGTGTTCTCGAGCACTTCTCGAAAGCAACACCGACGATATCTGGTATGACACTACACTACCATTTATCAGCATATACGGGTGGTAATATTCTATCGTACTATGAATCATGCTTTGATCTGGTCGTTGTTCCTCTCACATGAGTACGTACGCGTCCTGATTAACACAAGTTATCGACACAAAAGTGACCTTGCTTGCTCAAACGTCAATGGAATAAATCACAAAACATGTTCTATTATAGCCAGTCAGGTTGGCAGTTTTGCCACATGCATCGTGAGCCATGATTTGCATATTTTTTTGAACCTTGAAATGAGAAACACCCCAATGGCAATAAATGATCGTGATATTGGACCTTCTTTACATTTGTGTTCGACTACCGAGCCAATCTACCTATCTAGGTACCTGTTAGGCGCTCTTATCTCAGAGCTTTCAATGTTATCCATATTGAGCTACAAAGTGGCTCAAAGTATTTGTTCCACTTGTTGGCCTTTGTATGATCAGATATGCACCTTGCTGCTGATGGTAAACAATTATCAATAGCAAGTTTGGCAAGCCTGGCGAGGAGCTGGATTTTGTCATGTCACAACCGGCAGCCAACGTCTTGACCCAGGGTAGAGGCAAAAAAGCCAACATTCTAGGCCAGACAGACCGCCTCGAGCCAAACGATGAGACACGTTCTGAGGCATCCACATCTCTCAGCTCTGGAGACGCTGCAGATGCGCCCAATGCAGCCAGTGGACGAACTCCCTCTCCTCATCCTGCTGCCACGCACCAAGGGCCAGCAGAGCAAGAGCCAGAGCCAGCCGAAGCTCTACCACTAGCACCCCTAACACATGCATCGCCAGCGCAAGCGCAAGCAGAAGCTGAAGCAGAAGCAAAAGCAGAGAAGAAGCAGGACGACGCTATGGGCTGGGCAAGCCGAGACAAAAAAGCCAATCAGGCACATCCTGGCCAAATGGCGGGGCAGGGCCGCAGAGGGAACGGACGACCCCTCATCCCGTACTTTTTTCTCGTTGCTGGCCTGCTGCTGGTTTTCAGTCTCTTCTTTCTCTCCTGGCCGTCGAACAACAATTCCACTCCAATCATCCCACCATCCACACAAGAACCCGTTTCTATTCCCGACCCAGAATTCAAAATGGCTACCGAGCAGACGTGAGTTTTCTGGCTTCGCCAATTGCCATCCGAATGCCAAGGTGTCCATTGGTTGGCTGACCGACTCTTGTGTAGCTTCATTGCCATCAAGCCTGATGGCGTCCAGCGTGGCCTCGTTGGCCCCATCATCAGCCGCTTCGAGAACCGCGGGTACGTCTCCTAGAGAAAGAATGTCTCTCTCCGGCGAAGTATCACAGCTAATACTGTCCGTCTAGCTACAAGCTGGTTGCCCTGAAGCTCGTCTCTCCCTCCAAGGAGCACCTGGAGACCCACTACGCCGACCTCAAGGAGAAGCCCTTCTTCCCCGGTCTGGTCCAGTGTATGTGCCAACCACTCTGATCGAACGATACCAGCAAGCAATATGCTGACCACAATATAGACATGCTGAGCGGTCCCATTGCCGCCATGGTCTGGGAGGGCCGTGACGCCGTCAAGACTGGCCGTGTCCTCCTCGGTGCCACCAACCCCCTGGCCTCTGCCCCCGGCACCATCCGTGGAGACTTCGCCATTGACGTGAGTAGACCCTTCGTCCCAACCATCTTCAGTCTTGCGGATATGGGCAGATGCATGCTAACACTTGTTCTTATAGGTCGGCCGCAACGTCTGCCACGGTTCCGACAGCGTCGAGAACGCCAAGAAGGAGATTGCTCTCTGGTTCAAGGAGGGTGAGGTCATCAACTACCAGAGCCACAGCGCTTCCTGGATCTACGAGAAGGCATAAATCACGCAAATCGTTTGCAGACAGGAAAACACTGTATGACTTTGGTTCACTTGTTGATAGAAAGGTCTCCATGTTAAGCCTTACACAAGCACAAAAATAAAAATGCGGCGCCTATAGATGACATCAATCGTTGCCAATTCTTCTATGGGTGAATATATTTGAAACGAGCCACCGCGATCAAACAGTCAACGTGTGCAATCGGGCTTTGGGGTTATAAGTCTTCAGCCCGTCACGCAATGGATCGACTTTTGAGTATTGTATTACTGGCCGACGAGGTGCACCAATTGGGAATAGGTCTGCATTGACTTGGTGTTGCCTTGAGTAGCGATGCGTCGTCCAAGTACAAAAATATGGTACAGTATATACAGCGCGGCGAGGCACTCGGGCTGCTCAAGCCCGCTTGAACAGACTTCTTCGAGCCCAGGCCATACTCCTAACAAACGACGGGGTCACCCATAGCGAGAATGCTATCCTCGGGATCAGAAGGATCTTGACGATGGCATAGGCGGCTACCAGCTGAACGCCGATCTTATAGCCAGCCTCTGTGTTCCGGAGCGTAACCTTTTCCCTCGCCAGCTCCACTGCGCGGCGCGTTTTGCTCTTGGCCTGCTCGGCCGCCTCTTCCACGCCGCTCTCGTCATCAGCTTTCTGCTTCTGACCTCTGATCCTGCCCCAGAGCGCGAGAACGCCCTTGGACTGGCCCTTGCCCTCCTTTTCAGCCTCCCGGGTCAGATCTTCCTCAAACCTCTGCTCGCCCTCCCTCGCGTCCTCTGCGCCCATCCCAAAGAAGTTCTTCTTTCTAAAGTATCGCAACACCTTAAACGCCCCATCCTGTACATATGGCGCCCAGGGCCCAAAGACATAGCCTGCGGGCACGATGTCGTAGTAGTGAAAGGCGGCGGCGAGCCCAAATAGGGGCACAACGGCCGTCAGCTCGTGGATCAGCAGGAAGCCGACAATGTGCGACCCGGGCGCGGAACGAAAGTTCTGCAGCGGGGCGTGGAACCGCTTCGGAAGCCAGCGCTGGGTGCGCGTGATGACCTTGTCGAGGCGGCCGGCTTGCCTTGCCGTGAGGTCGGGAGACGGCTGAGAAGAAGCTGTCGCTGTCTTTGGTGTGGAGGAGGGTTTCGTGGACTGGAAGCGCGCATTCCTCGTTCGCAAGAAGCTCTGGCGGAGGGGCGCAGATGTCGCAAAGGTAGACAATCGAGTCTGTAGTGAGCGAGGGAGCGACATTGTCGTATCAATTCACGGTGAACTCGTGGCTGGCCCCACGGGTATTGCGCGAGGTTGTTCGTCCAAGGAGTGATTGACGTCACACTGTAGTCGACCCTTTCTTCTCAAGCCTGGTCGGAGATCATGTTCTGATCAAAGTCGAGGGCAGTTCGGAAAGTAACACCAGGGAGCATAGGGATAAAGCGAGGGCGGCGTGGAAGTTGGAACACTGCTAACCTAGTGCCCAGTCTCTGTTCAGAACCAGCCAAGAGTTTGGGACTATTGGGACTATTGGGACTTGGTTGTTCTGCTCAAGCCCGAGATACAGAATGAAAGGCCGTTTGGCGGGGTTGGTTGTGCGATCGATCGCCAGAGCTCTTTCCAAAAGCTAAAGCTCTCCCCCTGTCTAGTCTCGGTACTGTACTGTTCTGATACTCATGTCTATAAAATGCCTTTTCAGCAATTTGCAAACACAACAATCTGTTGGCATTCCTAGATTTCGGAGATTGGTCAAATTCGTTCTTCATCATGATATTGTACATGTTCTTTGAATTGAGGAGCATCTACCTGTGCCCTAAAAGTCATCATTACACAATGCGGTGACGGGCCATAATTTGTCGTGTCTTCTACACGAGCATTTGCTGTGCCTGCATTCCCTTGCCCTCTTTCAGAACGCCGGCTTTGCGCAGACTCGTGATGCAGCCCTCAATGACCTTTGGGTCGACTCCAGCTACGTTGTCTGCAAACCGAACCGTCTTGAGCCACTCCCGAGCATCCTCCTCGGAGTAGTCCAACGCGGTGCTGATGTACTCGACCGACTCGTCAGGATGCTCGAGGAAGTACTTGGTTCCCTGGTCCAGTTTCTCGTAAAGGTCCTTCAAGCGGGAGTCGTCGCTCAGCTTGGTGCTCGAGGTGGAAGCTACAATCTTCCAGCTGCTCCAGGGCGTGTAGATCTGGCCGACCTTGCGGATCTCGCCCGAGTCGTAGTATCGCTTGGACGTGAAGTGCTCCCACATGAAGAAGTCGGCAGTGCCGTCATTGACGGCATTGCGCAGCTTGTCAAACGTCTGCAGTACGACAAAGTCTTCATAGGGCGACGACGAGGGGGAGAGCCAGCCCTGCTCGTCGGCAAGCACGTAGCCCATCACCTGCGAGCCGGATCCCAGGCGAGAGATGCCGATCTTGGAGTTCTTGAGCGAGCCCACGGACGAGATCTCCGGGCGCTTAGCTCCAGTCGAGATAGCCCAGCCTGTTGTGCATGCCGTGTGAGCCGCGCTGCCTCGGAGGAAGTACAATGCAGTATTGTCGAGTGTTACTTACACAGAGGGGTCTGAACGTATGTGCCCACGATTCTGTAACCGCCGTCACCGGGCGTGTCCTCTTTGCCCAGGCCGGCGACCCAGGCCTCGGTCAAACCAATGCCGACATCGATCTCGCCTGCCCGTAGGGCTGTGACCATGTGGCCGGTGCCAGACGGAAACGGGATCAAGGCGGCGGAAAGACCGAAGTGTTTCTGTGCAAAGTGGATAGGTGTGGAGAAGTGCTCCGGAACGAATCCGACGCGGAGGGGCTGCTGCGAGTCTGCCATTGTTTCGTTTCTTTTTTCTTTTCCTTTCCCTATAGATTGCTTTTGTCTCTTGCTGATCCGGGTACCGTAACGGTTTTGCTGGTTGGTTGGGTGGTTATTTGTCGTTGCACAGGAACAGGTAGGTAAGTACGTAAGAAAAATAGGTTTGCCGCCTTGGTATTTAGGTAGGTGGTGAGTGATTTTGAGATGGGGGTCTATGCAGACTTTTCTCTCTCTGTCAGTGTCTTTTGGTCATCGAGGTACTACATGGACATGGAAATTCTCATCGTCTCATGTCACCATTTATTTTTATGCAGGGACCTCCGCAGTTCACATTATTAAACTACTGATAGGCCTGTGGACATGACGTGCCAATTAATAATGGCGGGGCAGCGTGTTTGAACTTTGGGTAGGGTTGCAGACGTCTCACCCTGCTGCTGTGACGTGCTTCTAGTATGTAAGAATCTAGCCACTATCCTGCTCGTCTTCTCCTTGACCATACTTGCTCATGTCTCAGATAGAACGCCCATGTTTGAGATATTCTGTTCAGAACTGATAGATCCTTTGTAATCAGCAGGACGGATCGCGCGGCTTGTTCTCGCGTCGGATGCCAAAGTACATGATTCCGGTCAGAGCTCAGCAAAATGTCTACCTATACAACCAATTATTCAATCTCCTAACCTTAGTGCACCTTGGTATGCTTACTCTGTCTACTCCCGGGTTTGCCGGCAACGTCTCATAAGTGAGAAACTATACAGTTCATGTCTGATCACGTCGACATGGATATGGGCTTGTAATACTGGGTGATCATCATATGCTCAAGTACAGATTCCTGCTTGTCCCGGAAATAATGTACGTAGTTGCCATCATGCTCCTACATATTTATCACATTCCTTGCACAATGAGACATGTCGTTCACACAATTGCCTCTTATTCGAGTAGTCAACAGGCATAAACGAGCATCGCCATAAAGGCAGCAAGTTGAGCAAAATCACAATAGAGCATGGTGAACATACCGCTTAACGACTGTTTACTGCCAGGTCGGAATCAAGTCCGGATTGTCAACCAGGAGAAGTGATATTGATATCTATTAAGATGCGGGCTGAGCATGACACCGTCTATATTCTATATCGGCGGACACCACTACGTGGGCCCTTCATAAAATCATGCAAATTGTAATAAGCGAAACCTTGGGAGTATATGGGGTCGAAGTCCAAGCCGACAGTCCTTAGGACACTGAGCTCCATTCCACATGGACTGTTTCATCGGCTCCGATCAAGATGTCGGCCTTGAGATCGCTCAGCAGTGGCTTCCTAGAGCTGATCTCGAATATCTTCCCGTCGGCAATGCCCTTGACCTTGGACAGGTAGGCCTTGCTTGCTTGTTGGACTCCGGCAATCTCCGTTCCGATTTCCCATAATGGGACTGCGCTCCAACCGTGGCAATCACTTCGCATCATGCTTTCGCTCTCTGCCCAAGTGGTGAGCTTATCATCAATCATCTTCTTCCAGGGCTGAATCAAAGTCTCCCACGACTCCTCATAGATGCCGGCCTCACTGACTGCCCGGAACACGTAGAAGCCCATGGCCAGACTTGCCTTGGTAAGCTTGTGCTCTTCTCGCTCGAGGACCGTACGGCGCATGAGGCTGGCGGCATTGGATGCTTCCACGGCGCCAGACAAAACGGCAAGCACTTGGACGTGCTGACTGCGCTCATCCACTGCTCCCGGGCCGTCGAGGAAGAAACCACTCTCCTTGTCGAAACAATGCTGTTTTACCGCCTTGAGGAGCGATTCATGTCTGGAGAGGTATTCCTGGGCGGTGTCCTTGCGACCAAGGAATGTTTGCAGCTCACTGGCCTTGAGCAAAGTGTAGGCGTATAACAACGTATGATACGTCGCGGCCCCCCTGGAGTAGTACGCCTTTGGCACTGCGAGGCCAGTAAAACCTCGCCCGGGCGTGAACCAGCCGTCTGCCCAATCTACAAAGGCCCAGCAGTCGGGATCGAACTGGCCCACAAGGCCGAGATCGTTGATTCTGGCATCGAAATAGTTGAGAATACCATCGACTGCACCGACGTATGATTTGACCAGTTGATCATCGCCAAAGTGTACCATGTGGTCGTACACCATGAGGACCCAAAAGAGCGAAAACGTCGGAATGTTCATGCCACGACCTGGACACGGGAAATGCGTCTCGATCAGACCATCTTCCCTTCGAGATGCGTGGAATTCTTTCATGGCCTTTCGCGCTAGCCTGTCGTCTCGTGAGAGGAGGTAGGTGAATAGGATTTGACTCCTCGTGTCCATGGCAAATTGATTCTGCTCGTAGAACGGGCAGTCTTCGTATGTTTCGTGCATGCAGTTCCGTAAAGTATTGATGCTCACATCCCAGAGCTTTGAAATAAAAGGCGAAGATGTGTCAATGGTTGTGCGGACTTCGAGAGGATAGTGCGTTGTGCGGTAGCTGAAAGAGCTCATGGTCAAGGGGCTAGACTTGGTGGTGATCGTCAACCGGATGTAGCGAAACGTTCGGAACCAGAATGGCGAGTAGTGATTCTGACCGGGATGAACAGTATACGTGTCTGTCATGCCGTAGAGTTGACCTTTTTGGAAGTCTGTCCTGTCGCCCTTGACGCGAGAAGTGGACTCCTCCATGGGCTGCTCGTAGCATTCCGAGCAGAGTATCTGAATGACGGGCAAGTCCTCGTCTTTGCCTTCAAAGGTAGCCAGTAGATCCAGAAAAGCGGTGGTCAGCGTGCTCGACTCGATCTCAACCCAAGTATTGGTATTGGCCGGAATTTCGAGTGCAACATCGCCGGTCAAGAGCTTCGTCCAGGCGTCCTTTGGAACTGGCCCGTCCAGATTGACCACGCCCTGGAAGCGGGCATCAATTTCGGGCAGGACTGGAATTTCTCGTGGGAACAGCCGACGCGGGTCTAGGATGGGAGACATTTTCCTCTGCGGCGTGCCAAGTATCGTGGCGGCCCAGGCGCTATCGTCAAATTCGACTTTGTTCCAGTCGAGCTCCAGCAATGGACCATCAACATTCTCGTTCAAGCTCAGAAACTGGGGACCCAGGCGGTAGTCCCACGCGGAATCTGGTACAAGCTGAGTGGCTTCATCCACCTTTGCCTTCCAACTCTCATCTGTATGAAGTGCTTGGTCCTGCTGCCGGTTTAGCCGTGTCCCTTTCCAAGTTGTGCTTTAGAGAAACTCACCCCCAGCTGGCAGTGGACAATCAAACCTGGAAGCGGGCTTCTGATCATACTGAGGCAGCCATCATGCGCCATTGAGAAGCGCAAGACCCTGGCAGCCAGCACATTAACACCGGCTTTCAAGAAGGGCGTGATGTTAACCGTCTCGTAATTCCAGCGGCTGAGGTAGCTTTTGCATGGCCCAAAGCTTATGCTCTGGCCATTGAGATAGAGGCGGTATCTCGTATCGGCCGAGACGTGGAGCAGAACCTCATCATCGGGCTTCTCCTTGACATCAAAACTCTTGCGAAAATTGACAAACTGTCCCTTCTTTGTTGAATCGTCATAGCCGGGGACCCAGATCCATTTGGCCTGGCCAGAGGCGAAGGGACTGTTGGCAGACATGATGCAGATTGCCCAGATGCTCGTCGGTACGGACAGCAGCAGAAGAAATGAATATGATTCTCTGAACAACACCGGCAAGCACGAACAATGTACGAAGCCAAGAAATATTGCTATGCTTGATCAGTGAGCATTCATAACTTCGCGATGTCGCACAAGGGTCTCGGGCAGCTCTACGCCGAGTATTGGTATCGCTGGGCCTGTGACAAGTTGGAGATTTGGGGGTTGGCCCCAGTATTCCGGCAGATAGGGATTCTCCAAAAGCGGCAGTTCCGGACGCCGGCACATATAGCACGCGCGGCTTTTCCGGGCACCCACATCACGACCTTCCCCCCTTAGCACCAGAAACCCGATCCATTGCCACCTTGATGTAATGCCCTGGAGATCACAGTGGATAGGAAGTGCGACAATACGACTGTCACGGGCCTTAGCGTCGATACCAGGCCAGTATCAGACAGGCGTTGCCCGTTGATCCCTTTCCCCATGGGGGATTATCTGCTTGCCGGAGGGATCAGTGCTCTAGCGGGCATGCAGGACAGGCCCCAGTGCGGTTGAAACTCTATTGATCGCCTATTATACCAGATTGGACTGAGCTGCTGGCTGATATTCGTCGAATATATGTAGTCTGGCCATGGTTGCTGCGAACGGCTGCCAGAATTTTGCAAGTCAACAACATACCATCATCATACGACATGGCTTCCAGCTTGCAGAAAAACTCGGCCGCAGCCAGCGAGCCTATCCAGACCTCACAGCTTGGAGATCTTAAAAGCCAAGCACCACCGTCCGTTGCTGGCAACGACGATGATCATTCCACAGCCTGGAAGGCTCTTAGACATAGCCCGATCATCTTGGCATGCTGCTTCTACGCCAACCTCGGAGCCTTCATGTATGGCTTCGACAATATTACACTGTCATTATGCCTCGACATGGCCCCCTTTGTGTAAGACGGAGAGACTATCCATGTGTAGCTTTTGTTGATGATTGCTAAATGTCTCAAAAAGCATGAAATTCGGAACTCTCGTTGATGGCGAATATGTCGTTCCGGCCTATTGGCAGTCCTTGTGGAACGCCATCCCTCAGTTGATGACTGGTATAGGGGCTTGGATTTCAGGTCCGGTTGCCGACAGACTTGGTCGAAGGTGGACCATGTTCATTGCTGGCATCGCTTCCGTCGTAGGAGTTTCCATCATTTACACCTCGGAGACCAACGGCCAGTTCCTTGGTGGCAAGATGGTCAACGCGGTCGGGCTCGGAATGGGTAAGTTGCCTCTGACAAGCCATAGATCCTGCCTTGGTTACTGATTCGATTCTCCTCAGCCCTGGCGTCTGGACAAACCTACATATCGGAGATCACTCCCTTGAAGATTCGTGGTATTACGCTGGCCTCGTATACCTTTTGTCTGGTAAGTTTTAATGGACCTAAATATTGTAAATACTTGGCTAATTCGAGATCAAACAGGGCGTCGGCTATCTCATCGCTGCATCGATCTCATTCACCCGGGTCACAATCATGGACGAGTCGGCATACAAGGTCTTGTTCGCTGCGGAATGGTGCTGGCCGGCCGCTCTAATGGCAGGAGCCTTTCTGATCCCCGAGTCGCCCTACTTTCTCGTTCGAAAGAACCGCATCGAGGACGCCAACAAGTCTCTGGCCCGACTACATAGCAACAAGGAAAATTCGGTGCAGTTTGCAATGCGCCAGATACAGGATGTCATTGCACACGAGTCAGAGATCGGCGAGTCGAGTTTCCTGGAGTGTTTCCACGGGACCAACTGGAGGCGAACCCGAGTCGTCTTGTACGGTAACGGCCTGGCACAAATGACGGGGGCTGTGTTCCTCAACAACGCACCCTACTTTATGGTTCTCGCCGGTCTCTCTTCGACAGATGTCGCCATGATTATCGAGATTGGCATCGCCATGTCCATTTTCTCCAGCATTCTCACGTTTTGGGCCATGACTTTCATGGGACGCCGGGCGCTGGTCCTGGGTGGAACAGCATTTGCCGGCCTCATGTTTTTCATCATGGGTATCTGTGCCGCCGTGCCCAACCAGAACGGCGGAACTCGGTGGGCCGTCGCCATCACGCTGCAGCTGGTCTGGCTCAGCATTGGCCCGGCCAACGGCTCTGCGCTCGCTGTGGCTGCCGAGGTGTCTACCATGAGACTTCGTGCCAAGACGCTTGCCATTGGATTCTTCTTCAACTACTTCTACAGCACAGTCTGGAACATTGTCGTGCCGTACATGTTTAACCCCGGCTATGGAAACCTCGGGGGCGAGCTGGGCTGGGTCTTCTTTGGAACGTGCTTCCTATCGTTCCTGATTCTATTTTTCGAGATGCCCGACACCAAGGATCTGACCGCAGCCCAGATTGACGAGAGATTTGAGAACAGAGCCAAGACTAGAGGTTTCCGGGCCGAGAACTACCAAAGTAACCCCCCAAGTCTCAAGGATATGGAGATGGGCAAAGCTGAGGAAGTTGAGACCAGGAAAAAATAAGAAATTAACTTGTTTTTTGACCATTAGATACTAGAGCGGCATGGATATATCAAGGATTCTGCACATTGTCACGGAGACACTACTGGGGAGCTAGGATGTTAGAGACGCCCTCATGGACCTTCCATCAGCATTTACTTTTGATAATGGACAAATTCTATAATACTGCAGTCGAGGCGCAATCCAAACAGGAGACTCTGTCCCTTAACCTGACAATATCATACAGGCCAACGTACAGTGAGGCATTCTATTCTACAACTATCTAGGTAGCCCAACCTGCCACAATCATGCTCATGCTGGATCCTCCTCCATGTGTGTGGACAAGACCAATGCTATGAATCCTCCAGCTGTAAGGAATGCTTCAAACGGGGGTCAGCAAATCTTGAAAATCGGGAGCCTCGCCCTCGTGAAGAACCTTGGGTCTACACAGTAGTTTGCAGCAGAGATGCTTCAATAACTCAGCCCCAGTCAGCCCTTTCTCACAGGCAAGTAGGCAGTGCCTGTCCATGATTCAGATCCTTATTTTCGCTAAGAGAAAGCTCGGGGTCATTCGACCGAGCTCTGACAGGGTTTCCCCAGATTTTCCTGCCCGCACGTTAACAGCCACAATTTTGGGGTTGCTGCTTTCTGGGGCCGAACACCACCTGGGGAGATACCAACGAAGCATATCCAAAGCTGCCTAAGGTATGTAATCCATGCAACACCTAGTTCGTACCCTCTCCCGCATATTGAGAGACGAGGCTACTCCGGAAATAGACCCCTGATCTCGGGAGAGTTGTTCTTGCTCTGACGCTCACTCGCGGGACCTCAGAGAAGTTGGACTGACTGACCTCAACCCCACATTCCGCGACTATACCTTTAACCCTACACGCCTGAGGCTAGCCAGAAGCTCGGGTTATCCGCTAAGGCGTCTATATCAACTCTCCCGAATTACGAGACACTCGTCATTGCTGGTCAGTCATACTCTTTTCTCTTTTAGTCGGCACGAAATACGCCGTTAATAGTGATTAATACGGCTCCACAACCCGGATATATACACAAAAAGTCTAACAGCGTTTTATGGTAATAATGTTGCATTGAGCTTTGCTCCCCCATAGTCCAGTTTTATACCGTCATGGGTCTTGCTATTCTACAGTGTACTGGGAAGACTTCTGGATCGAAAGCTCTGCAATCGTGAGCAAGAATACACTGTTGCAGGCGGTGACTACGCTGACAAGCTGCACCGGGTTGTATCGGGCGGGCCTCGAGCTATGGAATTGTTCGCAGCCAGTACTGAATTTGTGACGGATGCAGATGGCAGCATTTCTCTTTGTGGCGATGTTTTGATTTTACTAATTGAAGACTTTTGGTTCTTAGAAGTTGTAAGAATTGATGATTAGCTATGTGCAATGTTGTTGGGCTTCCGACACCGCATCACAGGCATAGGAGCACATACTTGCAAATGGTAGTCTAAAGCTGCTGCCCCCTTTATTACCAGGGTAAGAGGGTAGGTTTCAAGTCATTCAAGTCTTCGTTCGTGTGTCCTTGGTACCAAGTTGAAGAATTCACTGATGAAGCCCATTTAGATGACTGTGTATAATTATAGGCACTGGCCTCTCGCCTCATCTTTATGAGCGATGTCAGCTAATGGCGAATACGATGTAAGAAGAGGGAAAAAAAAGAGAGAGAAAAAAAGCGGCGAAGGCCGAGTTGTTCAAGTTCAACACCTGGGACGGGAAGTTTCTAAATTTGTGCTATCCTTGAATCACTAGCGGCCTCTTCCTTGGCCAACAGAGCAGAAGAGCCGGCTTCCCGGGCATGTCTGATAAGCGATTACAAACCTGAAATCGTCGGCCGATTCTTATCTTGTTTCTACGTCGCGAGACATTCCAACTTGTACCGACCTTTTGCTTGTCTGGATGATATAATCGAGGACTCTGAGGTCCACATACGAACCGGCCGCGTACCCACATCTTGCCGTAGTATACACAGACGACCCACAAAGTCGCGGGAAAGGGCGGCTCATTGCGACGGAAATGGGGACGCAATTGATTCCGCGCCCTAACCGAACTCTTATAGTCGACCGAGTGCCTACAACTGGCGCTTTGTCTCGGTGTCCTCGATGCTGGACCAAGTCGAAGAAATTGTCGACTCGTTCCATCTGAGCCCACTTTGCGACTATCTCGCTGCAAGTGAGAGGCGTTCCTTATCCACAATGGCATCAAGTTTCGGATCTTTATGGACTCGCGAGGACGATAAGGGGAGAGGGCCGGCTGGAATGTCGGCCTTGCTAGATCCTCCTTGGAAGGGATGAAAATTTGCTGGAGGTTACCTCTATCAAGGGCCCGGCGAGGCTGGTGCATAAGATCTCTGCGTTCGAGCTGTATTTTGTGTCGGAATTCGTTGTAAGAAAGTTTCTTATCAGCGCCGTAATGTCTCACGAAGCGCCGCAAGGCACTATAGCTCTTCCAGAGATGCAAAGCTCTATCCAAGTCAATGGGAGAGATCAAAATCCAAGGGGCTGTAGTGAGATCAGCCTCATTCATTTTGCCACGGACGATCCAGAAAACCCCTATAACTGGTCAAAGGTATGTTCCTTTGACATCTAGAATGCCCAATCACCTTCGGAGTCTTGAACGAGGAAGAAAAAGAAGAAGAGAAAGAACAGCATCAACAGTGCAAGAAGCCTTTTCTGACTCGAAGCAGCTGCGAAAGATTATCATTGTGATCACGGGCATTTTGACCGTGATAAACAGTACGCTCAGCTCGGCTTTACCCTCGAATGCGATCACATTCATCGCTCCAGATTTCGACATTAGTACGACCGGCGGAAATCCCCAACTCGTGTTGCCCATCTCCATATACCTCGTCGGCTATGTGCTGGGTCCCCTGCTATTTGGACCTCTGTCCGAGGTCTACGGTCGCCGGTTCCCCATCCTCCTCACCTTTGCCGGCTACACGGGCTTCACCCTCGGCACCGCGCTGGCCCCTAACTGGGCGTCCCTCGTGATCTTTCGACTGTTGGCGGGAATCTGCGCCAGTGCCCCGTTGACAATTGTTGGCGGAATGTTTGCAGATATATACGACGACCCGGTCACCAGGGGGAGGGCTATAGCTTTCTTCATGGCGACAATCACGACGGCGCCATCTGTGGCACCCGCCATATCCGGGTCTCTGTCCGAGGTCTACTCGTGGCGCTGGACGTTCTGGTCGGCGCTCATCATCGCCGGTGTGTCGTGGGTACCACTCGTGTTCCTGCCCGAGACATTCGGTCCGGTCATTCTGAAGAGCCGGGCAAGAAAGATGAGGAAACAACAATCTACAGACGGTCAATCCCACGCCCAAGTCTATGCGCCGATCGAAGTGGAAGTCAAGAACTGGCAGCACATCGTCAGTGTTGTCCTGGCGCGTCCATTGCGGATGATGGTGACGGAGCCCATTGTCATTGCTGTCTGCTTCTATCTTGCCATTGCCTATGCCATCTTTTACATGTTCTTCCAGGCCTATCCCATTGTGTTCAAAGGGATATACGGCATGTCGGCCAGCACATCTGGTCTCATGTTCTTACCCATCGGCGCTGGGACCTGCGCGGCACTGGTCCTCTTCTTCCTCTACGATGCCTTTCTGCAGCGTAGTCGACTGATGGGAAAGATATGGACACAGCGCGAGGAGAGCAGACGTCTTCCTCTGGCCTGTGTTGGTGGACCTCTTCTTGCTACATCTCTTCTATGGATGGGCTGGACAGCACGCGCGGACGTCCACTGGCTAGTGCCGTGCCTGGCTGGAGTTCCATTTGGACTGGGCAACCTTCTCATCTTCATGGCACTGCTCAACTACCTTGCTGATGCGTACAAGGTCTTTGCAGCGTCTGCTTTGGCCGCCTCTGCTTGCACGCGTAGCGTTTTTGGAGCCGTCTTGCCCCTCGCGACGACTTCAATGTACGAGACCCTGGGGGTGGGGTGGGCTTCGACGCTTCTAGCCTTTGTGAGCTTTGCAATGTGCGCCCTTCCTTTCATCTTTATCCGTTATGGGGAGGTGATCCGTTTCAACAGCGCTTTTTGCCAGATGCTCAAGGAGAAAGAGACAAACGACCGCGAAACATCTGAGAGTTCCTGAGTAGAAATTTGTACATCGGGATGGTTTAGAGTACATATACTGAGATTATGTAAAACTGAAGACTCTTTCTGAGATCTAGCCGCACGAAGTACATATTGACCTGATAAATGTCCTCACTTGTCTCTACCTGGTGCTTGCGTAGTGCCAGGGTCCTAGGACAGACGCTTATTCCTCAAAGTCAAGGCTGCACAGAGTGCGAGAATAGAACAGCCAAGAGACACACCTTTCTCATGTGTCAGAGTAGTACGTGTCTGGGAGAGAGCTCAACTTACTGTATCCCCACCGCAAGCCATCGACATAGGCACTTGTTACCGCGGTCGCTAATTGACCGCGCAATTTGAAAATGTATTCAACATTTTCCGCGGCCTTGGATATGATCTATTTGTCTCCGGATTAGATGTTTGGTGAAAAAGGTCCGCCGTGACAGACTCACTTCAAGTCTTTCTCCAAGACCAAGCCCCATGTTCGTCAGGCTCTGGTTGAGGGACTTTTGCATCACCTCCAGCATTATTGCGCTGGTAGCGGCTATACCGGTAATCATTCCTATGGCCGTAGATAGGAACAAGCCCGAGACCACGGCGGCCTTGTGTGCTGGTTCCACGATCGCGTTGATACCTACAAAGACGGCCGTGTTTCCCATCCCGGCGCCCAAGCCACTGATGTGATTCAGTCATATGCGGTATTCTAATCATGGGAGCAATATCACTCACCCGAGAATTATGTAAAGAGACTCCCACCAATTGGTGTCCCCTAGCCATCGTAAGATGAGCAATGTGTATGACAATGACCCTGCAAGAGAGGCTATAATCATGGGCATCTTGTAGCGCCCAGTGCTAGAAGTCAACGAATGTTAGCATACAGATGGGCAACACAGGAAATATTGATTCACCGTTTGATGAGTCTTCCCGTGACTAAACCTCCGATGGCGTTTCCAAAGACGGCAGGAAACAAGTGCGCACCAGCGACAGTGTTGGAAACCTTCTGGGTGACTTGGAAGTATAGCGGAACTGCGAAAACAAGCTGCAATCAAAGTGAGCATTAATTGTCCAGACGACGGTATAACCTGATCAGTCAAAAGCGCAACGGCTTACAGATGTTTGAGCAGCAGCTAGAAGCCCAATGACAAGATAGCAGGCGAATATCTCTCTGTCCTTGAGCATCCGGACAGGGAATACAGGGTTAGGGGCAAGCCAAGCCTCGTTGGCGATGAACATCGCTAGGAGCAGCACGCCGACAGCGAGTAGGACAAAGATAATGGGATGCTGCCATGGAATCTTCACTCCTCCGAGCTCGAGAGGTAGCATCAACACTAGGACCGACGTTCCCAGCAATACAGTACCCGCGAGATCAACGCGTATGACCAAGTTGCTCCGCATATTGGGTCCTCGCCCTTGAGCCGCGGACGCTCGGCGGGTGTTGGGTATGGCTATGATGCAGGAGACAATCGCTATTAGGAACATTGGGGCCTGACCCAGGAATGACCTGTACTTCTTTAGCAGCTGTGATCATCTGCTTTCTCCGTGCAGACGCCTACCAACGCCATCCCACCTGGTCTGTCAAGAATCCTCCTATAGGACCTCCCAGGCTTCGTCCAGTTGTGCTGATAACGTTCATATATCCGTGCCAGGTGGCAACTTCCCGGAGAGGGATCAGATCTGGGAGCATGGAAGTTAGAATCCTGAGATATCGCGTTACTGAAAGTCTGCCTGCCTGTGACCAAGACCAGCCCGATACTAGCCATGCCAGAGCCTCCGGATCCGGATATGGCACGGCCGAGGATAACCTGCCACATTGATTGTGCCAGCCCTCTGATGCGCGTGTTGTTAGCCACGTGCTCGAATGATCTGCGTTAAAAAAGTAGACTTGCATGATGGTCCTGATGAGACAAGATCAGCGCACAGATTCATTCGACAGTCAAGGGATTGAACCTTACAATCCTGAAGCAAAGAGCCCGTAACAGAAAACAAGAAGCCACTTGCGCCCGTACACGTCGCTCAGCTTTGCATAAAGGGTCTGCGTGGCAACTCCAGACAGCAGATAGCTGATGAATATCCAGCTGGACTGGTCCAGGGCGTGAAACTCTGAAGCTATTCGAGGGTGAGTGGCCAAGACGATCGACCCATCGAGGCTGGAGGTGAACAGCCCTGTCTGGATTATTAGCCATCTGCTTCCGGTTCGCCAAGGTCTACCCGTTTAACTTTTCTTACCAATCGCCAGAACCGCAATGACCTGTACCAACGAACGAGTGTCTAGTGCTGGCTTGGCCTGCTGGTTGTCCGACACGCTGGCTGCTGCATTCTCGGCGTCCGGTTCACCGACTATCACGGCAACGTTCGACTCTGCTTCTGACGGGTCTGTACCTGCGCTAGAGACCGAGGGAATCTCTGAGCGAATACTCGACGCAGAGTCCAAGAGCGGGGTCTGTTCGTCGCGTTCTTCTGGCATCGGGAATGATCGCTACGAGCCACGTGGATACGATAGTCTACAATACTTCTTCGCAGGGCTGCTAAATCCGTAAAACGAACAATTATGTCTTGAATTCAGTCGAAAAAAAAGAATTTCTACGCCGCTTTGGTTGAGTCACGGTAATCTGAACAAGCTACATCATAAGCGACCTCGAGGATGCACACATGGGCAGGGATCGGAAGTCGTTGCCCAATAGGAAGTTGCCCGTAGCACGTGTGAGAAGGATGTGATTGGAAATATAGCCGAAAAAAGATTCAGTCCGACAAAAATAATGTTAATTTGTCGATTCAGTCATGTTTCGAAGGAGTTGGTAAACATCCAAGAAGCTATATTTTCGTGCGCCTGATTTGTGATTTTACAATGCCACGAGATGTTCTTACTCCCACTGATGCCAATTGACATCAAATGTGTCCTCCTTTTGATTATCATCAAAGCGAGGCCCCTCGGCGTCCAACAAGAAACCCATCTCACACCTATCAAAGACGATGTTTCTTGACCTTTCGGCGTAGAATGTATCGAATCTTGGTGACAGAGCATCTCTCAGGGTATCTACGCTACCTGCTGGATGAAGCGCTTTCCAAGGACGTCTGCACGTCTCGGATTTACAGTTCTTCAGCACGAACAGCAACGAGTCTAGCCTGGAGACCACTTTCTCCAGTGGCTCGCCCAGGAGGGTAGACGGGGCCTTCTTCTCAGGATCGAGAAGATTCTTCATCTGACCTGGATCAGTCTGCGACTCTGTCAGCTTCATGTATATCTACGGCGAGTTTAGAGCGTGCAACACACCTTCAGATCATAGAGTTCACGGTCATTGTTGCACCAGACCTGGTAGTGTAGGTCGTAATCCTGACTGATGACCCTCAGCGCTTTATAGGTGTTGTTCAGGTACAGCCTCTGCCACCCATCGAAGAGCTTCCCCTCGTTCGAGGCGAACCCCCAGTGCTCCACATTGACATGCTCGTGTCGGCTTTGGCTTGCCTGCTCGAGTCCTTCCTTTGTCAAGGGTATCGCCAGGCCGTCAAAGTCATCCCTCAAGGGAGCGCCGGCAATTTTCAGCAATGTCGGCGCGAAATCAGTGTGCGTGGTCACGATATCAGCCACCGAGTCCTTGGGAACACCAGGTCCGCGAATGATCATTGGAATGTTGATGTCCTCCTCGAAGCTGTGAAAGGTTAGCAATAATTGTTCGTGGTTATTCCCCGCAAATTGCCCAACTGACCTGCACTGTTTTGCCGGCTGGAGACGGTGCTGACCGATGTGGTAGCCATTGTCGGTAGAGTATATCACATATGTGTTGTCTAGCACGCCGTAACTGTCGAGACGCTTCACAATGTCATCAACGAGGGCATCGACACTCTGTAGCGTACGGAGTCTCTGCCTGTAGTAGTGGTCGTTGTAATCGACGTTCTCTTGTGTCTGCTTCGGCAGCGTCTTGATCCAGCTCGCGCCTGAGGACTCGTCCGGGTTGAAGTTGTCCGTCCGGGGAACCTTGGCGTCTTTGAACAAGCCTTCGTACTTTGCCTCGGGCTCAGGCACAGAGAATACCACGTCGCGTATATCAGTATGCTTTCCCTCGGCGAAGCTCGGGGCCCAGATGTTTGCATGGGGGGCAACCGGCGCTACGCCCAGGAAGAATGGCTTTTGCCCTTCGACGGCCTCGTCCAGCAGGCCCAAGGCCTTTTCCGACAAGACTTCCACGCTGTGTCTTCCTTCGTAGCTGACCGGAGGATCGTGGTTGCGTTGGTACGTGCTATTCTTGTACCAATATGTAAATGGATCAAGAAGGAAGTCCTGAATGCGCAGTCATCAGCAGATGCATACATATGCCTGGTTATGCCGGGACTCCCACCGATGCAGTCCAGCCAGCCGCGTGCGGAGAGTCATAGTTTCCGACCGCATGGGCGTTGAACAGTTTACCCGTATAAAAAGTGCTGTAGCCAACTTGCTGCAACCATACAGGCAGATACTTGTCATTCAGACCCTGGCTCAAAAACTTGGGATAGCCGCCTGCATATTCGTCAGCATTTGCATTATCGCTATGTAAATGTGATATAAACTCACCATATGGCGGAGATACATTGGTCACATTTGTGTTGTGTGCAGCCCTCCCCGTCCACAGCGTGACGCGCGAAGGACAGCAGAGGGCAGTGGTACAGTAATGGCGTTTGTAAAAAGTACCTTGGTCGATGAGATGTTTTTGTACAAAGGGCATGTAGTCCAGAGATTGCATATGGAGGTCCTGGTCGTCGGTCAGGATAAATACAATGTTTGGCCGGGACTTGGGCTCCATTGGCTGTCGCTCGGGACCCATGGGAACCTGACCGGCAGGTTCGAAATCCACGGCTCCATTGGCGCAGACGGTGCTCCAAAGGGCGAATCGCGCCAGATGTCCTACGAGCTTCATGCTGATCGAATGAGACGCAACAAGTATGGTATGAACTAAAGTCGATTGAGGCGTAAATGATTATGTATGTCAGAGGCGTCGTCGAGGAAGTGATGCGTAGTGCCGCGACAGTGTTCTTGCGCGCAAGGGCTCGACTACCGAATTCAGCAACTCATGCCGTCCTCGCATGAGAAGGCGAATCTGACAAGTCGGGTAAAGAGACCGAAACTAGATGAGCTCATAGAGTAAGGTTATTGCGTGCTTGAGAGAGCATATTTCCGATGGAGAAGTGACGCCTCGATCAACCACTGCGAACTTGGTGAGATGGTATCAACTGACCATATCGCGCAGATGCTGATGCTCCCTCCACCTGTCTGGATAGTGTGGTGACACGGCCAATGAGGTTGGCGGCGTGATCATCAATCCGCCGCACAGCTGCCATGAACCCCGCATCTGCAGAGTCTCAAAGAGGCAGTTGTTGAGTAGGCGAGATGTTGGACCACTGCCCCGGATTTCCAATGTGATTTCATATGAGATGTATCGGTAGTTTTATTGGTGGCACAGAAGGTTCTTTTTTTGTATCTCGGCGCTGGAGCCGGGCCGATGGAGGGTGTGTAGTTGATATATCAGCTCGGGGAGCGGCTCTTACAGCCTTTGAAAGGGGGAAAAGGGTGTTTGTGCTTCTTCTAAATATCTGCTTCGTAAGTGCAAGTAACATTTACAAGATGGCGACCGTCATTCCAGACCAGATCGCGGCCGACAAGGTCATGTCCAAGGATGACGCCGAGTACGCAGTTGATGAAAAAAGCGACACTTTCCGACCTTCTGCACCGCTGGGGAAGCCCATCGACGAGAAGAAGTTCTGGTTTCAGAGAACCAAGAAGAATTCGTATGATCCGCACGCCATAGCCACGCTGGTATGAGAAGCCCTGCATAATCAATGACAATATAGTAACCAGGCTGATATCCAAACCAGCCGAGCGTATTCGATGTACCCGAGATTGCCGATCAGTATAAACCTCGAGATGACTGGTGAGCACATCAACCGGCGCTTTGATAATCAGTGCTAGCGTGGACTCACAAGGAATAGGGAGAATATTAGACGGTTTGATCCTTCAGCCCGGTGGACTTGGGGAGAAGAGTTCAAACTCATTCGTAAAATGGACTTTCGAATCATGAGCTGTCAGTCGCCCGTTTGCTCACATTGGCCTACGTTTGCAAGTGTATCCTGCTAACTTATTTCGCATCAGGGTGCATGGTAATGTTCATGGTGAGTGATTCAGGAATTTCGTGACATGTTGTACACCAGGGGATTCCTAACACATGTCTTCAAAGGCAATGGAACTCGACCGAGCCAACTTGGCACAGGCCTTGTCTGACACTTTCTTGGAAGATCTGGGCTTTGATACGAACGGTAAGGTTTTGAGGGAAAACATCTCTCCATATGCACTATTTACTGACTCGCCACAGTGTATAACCTCGGAAATACCGTCTTTGCAGTCTGTTTCCTATCTGGCGAGTTCCCATCGCAACTTCTGAACAAGTGGCTTGGTCCAGATCGTTGGATCCCAACCCAGATTGTTCTTTTCTCCATCGTGTGTGCGTCTCAGTTCGCGCTCAACTCGAAAGCTTCATTTTTGGCTTGTAGAGCTTTGATTGGCTTCCTACAAGGAGGCTTCATCCCAGAAGTGCGCATACTCGTCTCGATGCCAATTGATCCAAAGGTGTATGCTGACATGTTCCCAGATCGTGCTGTACCTCTCATACTGGTACAAGCATCACGAGTTGACACTGAGATTGAGCTTCTTCTGGACAGGGATGTTCATCGCCGACATATTGGCTGCCATCATCGCATACGGCCTTCTTCATATGGGTGGAGTTCAGGGCTATTCGGGATGGCGGTGGCTGTTCCTGATCGAGGTGAGGCCAAATGATGTCTCTTGCATCTGGCTCCGATACTGACAACGGCGTAGGGATTGATCACGGCCACTGTCGGCATCATCTCGTATCTTTTGATTCCTCCAGGTCCCACACAAACCGCGAGTTGGTTCCGCGGAAAGCATGGGTGGTTCACAGAACAGTATGTCAACGTCAACCCACGATGAGCATGGAGTATAAGTACACTGACATCAAGGAAAGAGAGGAAACTATTATGGTGAACCGCCTGATACGAGATGACCCAGGAAAAGGAACAATGCATAACCGACAGCCCGTCACCCTATCATTGATCTGGATGAGTCTGAAGGATCACGATCTTTGGTTCGTGCCATAACCACATCTGATGGTAGCGACTCGACATGAGCTAATACAAGTAATCTCAGGCCCCTGTACATAATCGGCATGTGCTTCAACATTCCCACGCTAACGCCGACGCAATACCTGATCCCTTCACTTCGCGCACTCGGTTTCACGACTTTCGAGTCAAACCTGCTGACGATACCCTACCTGGTGGTGAAGAGTGAGCGGAAAGATCCACGACATGACGAAACCTAGAAGCGCAAGCTGACCTTGATGCCAGTCTTCCTCATGCTTGGATTGGCGACGCTCGCAGAAGTGTCCGGCCAGCTCGCCGGGACCGCTTCGCTGCTACAATTCTGGTCCCTGCCATTCCTCATCTACCTCCGCGTGGTCGATACGACCAAGGTATCCAAGTGGTTGACCTGGGGTATGACGAGTCTGCTACTCGCCGCTCCTTTGGGTATGTAGATGCGAATTTTGCGGTCCTCAAAGCAATAGAGTACAGCATTCTAACTGCTGGTTACAGGTCATCCCGTGCAAGTCGGTTGGGTGTCTCGAAATGCCAGTACGGTGCGTTCCCGGACCGTGGGCGCGGCACTCTACAACATGTTCCTCCACGCTGGTGTCATTACCTCGTCAAACATCTACCGAACCGACGATGCCCCCCTGTACCGCCGCGGAAACAGCATTCTAATCGGCATCGCCTGCCTGAATATCGTTCTGTACGGCTTGGCAAAGCTGTACTATGTCCGGCGGAATAGTTCGCGTAACCAAAAGTGGCAGGCTCTGACTCCAGAGGAGAAGCTGGTGTATCTCTCCGACTCGAAGGACTTGGGTAACAAGAAGCTCGACTTCAGGTTTGCCTCGTAGGCAATTGGGTTACGAGATGAAGTCGTTGTTGTTGGCCGGGTGAAGCTCGAAGATCTGTCAGTGCAGAGTGCCTTTTCGGTGGTTATAATCAAAGGCAGCCACTACAGCTTTCGTATACGATAAAGCTGCAAGAACCACCATGATGTGCATAATCTGGTGACTGGCGCCGAACAGATCAAAGCGACGAGGACAATACGCTTCGGGAAACTATTTTTCATTAGCCCGTCTGTCCTGGCCCATCCCGTTGCGTGATCGATGTTGGCACAATTATTACCTTGAATGCGTAGGCAATAACACCGGTTCCATTGCAGAGCGCCGTGACGCCGATCCACGCGAGGCCGATCCTAGTACTCTGCTGCGCAAAACCATACAGCCAGAGACCATGGACTATGGGGACCAAGAAGGAACCAATGCCGAAGGAGCCAAAGAGTACAGCGCGTACGTGCCCGAGATGGGGCCCCCCGACCGACGGGTGGAATGTTGCCAACAGGCACAGCCCGGCGAGTAGAGTCGTCGCGGCCATGTATGCCATCTGTGTATGGGCTCGGAGCGGAAATGAATAATAGACCAGGGGAAAGGTCGAACCCCACATCAGCAGAATGATGCCACAGAAATCGAGCTTGATACCCAGAGCGTACGACTGCCTACTGCGGTGCATGAAGGTGTGAAATCTGGAGATGAGGTCAGACTTGACGTACGTGACCTTGGTCGATGTTCCATAACAACAAGGAAAGAGACTTGCATGGTGGAAAAGGCGAAGCATAATGCTACACCGGATAGGTATACGCTGCACACCAGGACATCGGAGACGGTGGCGGACTCTAGTCGTGGTGGAATTCCGGTGCTGAAGACAGAATAGGGCAACGACAGAAAGACCAGCGCCCCTAAGATGTGAGAATGGATGTTGACTATCAACAAGTCAGCAATCTAAATGACCCGTGTATTTTATATAGTCCCGGGGACCCGTACCTGATTCATTGTGTAAATAAGCCCAGCTGTAAAGACAGGCAGATAGTGAGTCCGGTATAGGCCTTGCTGTCTCGTCAGTTTCTCCACCTTGGTGAGGCTTCAAATACATAGCTGGTATTTACCTATACCCCGTCTGCAAATGCTCACTACCTTGTCTAGATGGGCAATGTCAGATGAGATGTTGACTAGTATATCACTCGTTGGCGCAGGTACTCACTGCCGCCAAGTCGCTATATTTGACCATGTCAGTAAGTCACTCTCTTGTTAGACTATATGCGCTGGTATATTATATATCTTACACAGTTCAGAATAGTCGAGTAGAAACTGCGATCTAGCCTGAGCAGTCATCTGCTTCTTCATACTTGGGCTCGGAGGTGCGGTTTCATGATGACCGGAGCGGCTCCGAGCGCGGGCAAAACCCAGATAGCTAGCGGCGAGTGAGTAGGAAACAGATGGCAAAGGAAATCTTCGCGACGCATCCATCTTCAATTGGCCATGCGACAAGGCGTAAGTGTGGATTTTATATGCTCAATTGCAACCTCTAGAAAGTAAATAGACATGAAAGCAAGAGAGAAACAAGCCCAACCCTCCGGGACATGGTGCAACAGAATACCGGCATTTTCTCTTTCCAAACCTCGGTGCTCTTGGAGCAACATGAGAACTACGCATCGGGGCAGATGCAGAACTGCGCATTGATCTGCGGATCCCGGGAATGGTCAAACGTCAAAACACAACTGACCCCTTGTCCAACCACCAATAGCTGGTCGGTCTCGGCTATTTTCAGTCGCGAAGAAGTGGATCGATACCCTGAGATCCAGCGACCATCAGACAATGAACCGAAGCATTGATTGATGCTCTCGTGGCCGAACAAGCAGTAGATAGCAGCTGAGCTTGTGTAGAATGTGAATTGGTCAGCTGCAGACGGAATGTGATCTGTACGCAGCAAATTCGAAACTATTAGCATTCGTTTCAGCGATATATCGTGTTGTGGAAAAACAGAAAAGCGAGCAACGCAATACTGCCACTTGTTAGTTAGGACTTTGATCAGTGATGGACAGTTGCCGCAACGGTACCTAGGTAAGTAACGTAGGTGGTAGATGCGTGAATTATTGGCCCCACGTGGGTCAAGACTCAAGACGGATAGACAACCGGTTCGTGAGATACCCGCCACCTTGTATGGTTGTCAACCAGTCCCGTTCCGCGAAAACCAGCGGCCGTGCTAAGCTGGTGCACAGGACAAGATTGCAGAACAGCGGCCATGCTGTAGGTAGGCAGTTCTGTATGTAGGTAGCTAAATATGAAGAGTACGGAGGGTCAATCAGATGCAGCCCGCTAATTGGACACTGGCGAAACAACGTGACAATAGGCATGCATGCAGAACGGGAGCAGCCCGTCCGCAGATGTGACAGAGTCAACCTAATCGACTCTTTGCTTGCTTATTGTGAAGATCATGGCCGGGATCGTTTGAGTGGGATTTCATGAGTCTTGATCAAGGCGGCTGCGATCGCCGTATGATCAGGTTTGGACCTCGTCATGAGGGAATATGCTGACTGGCTGGCTCTCGAGGATGTCTTGAAAGACGCGAGGCAGTTCCGCGCCGGTGCTGCGGGGTCTCCTGGTGGTTTGGCTGATCTTCTGGTCTTGGCCACACTGTACTGTGCTTGATGAGCTCCTTTCTGTCCTTCATGCCTAGATGATGCGATTGAAGCTGCCAAAAAGACAAACAGCAATTTGTTGGCATAGTAAGCAGCTCCAGTTGACGTCAGGCATGAAGTTGGATTATGACAAAGACATAACCTCAATCATTTTCATATGCGAATCCTACAACAATCCTGTTTGTTTTAGGTAATCTGTTCAAAAAAAAAAATACATACTACATCTATTCCCACAGCCTGCCAGGAAAAAAAAAAAATTATGTGCACCAAAACCTACCTACCTCGGTATGTGTGCTTGCTCGCTCATGTGGCATCACCATCATCCCACCAACCTCTAGGCTCCAGGATTTCGAAATGGAGGAGCTAACAGTCAATACCGGAAGAGCTATTACGCACTGCTAAATAGCCATTCGGCCATTTGGCAAGTCACTTGATGGGAACCCCAAAAATAGCTCGTGGAGTAAGACGACTCTTGCCTCCTGAGTCAGGGTCTGTCTAACTCGTACAAGACACTGCAATGCCAAATTGTGTATGTTCATGCTTGCTAAAAAAGCACAGGCAAAGCAATGCGAGGCAAGGCAAGGCAAGGCAAGGCAAGGCAGCGCGAGTGGGTGACTGACTGCCGAGTGAACCCTAAAGCAACGGCTACAGGTGCGACATGGGTTCCGCGACAAGGTTTCCTCTTCGTATTGTTCCTCTCTTACTCCACCGAGTCTCTGCCAAGCGTGAAAACGTGGAAGCATTGCGTGTCTTCAAAGGATTGAACGCAAGTCGTAATGGCATAGCCCCGACATCCAACAACTGTAGTGTACTGCCTAGACTTTACACTACTATCATGGTGATGATGTGCTCAGGAATGCTGAATTCCCCGCCGTCTGTTTCTGGTGTGCGTGTCTAGCTAGCCTCGGGGCCTACCATGGTCTGGCTGAAGACATACAGCAGGTCAAATGATAGACTATTGATATCGGTAAGCATGTCCCGTCGCGCCGGTTGGGAGATCTGTTCACTAAAAAAGCCCCCGGCTTGTGAGACTTGATACTCGGGAATCGGAATGCAGTGCGTGATTGTCCGCCATTCAGTGAGTGAAGTGTTCAAGTGTCCAACGCTACCGAGTGCGCTGCATGTGTTTTAACAACGTACAAGATTCTTGGAGGGTGGCCTAGAACAAGGTTAGGTCCACTAAATGGAGCGCACGGAACATGGCTGAGGCCCTGGAGCAGCTCCTCTTTTCGCGCCCTTGAGCGGATACAATGACGCCGTTGCTGGTCTTGGCCCTTCACGTCCGGGCTGAGGACCTGGGGTCCGCGAGGGAAGGAAGCTTAATTCTGTGGAATCCCTGCTGCATTTCTCTTCCCCCACCATCTTCTCCCCCCTCATCGAATCACACTCGTCGAGGCAGTGTTGTGCAATTCGAAAGAATGTGAGCCGGCTTAACGTGCTGGGTAAGGTCTAGGTAGATGGCTTGTGTCCTAACCTGTTGTTGTACGTACCTACATGCGCTCAAAGTGGCGATCAGGTGGAAGAAGATACAACTCGGTTACTGGGAAGAAGAGACAAGAAACCTCGAGCCCATCGTACATTAGATCGTCTCGAGACCAGACCGGCCACACTGAGCGACTTATTATTCCTACCACCACTTACTTGGTCTACCTACCTGACCGCCTTGCCTACTATTCTTGTTGACATTACTTACTACTGCTCTGACCAAACACACTTTCGGTCGAGGGTATTCCGCACTCAGCCTCCCCCCCTGGCACATCCATCCATCTTAGTAGACGCGAAAGCTGAACGTCAGCTACAGCCAGCATAGCTAGCTCAAGCCTCAGCCAATATGTCTCTGGTCCTCTACCCGCGCTGCCATTGATCTTTCAGCTGTTGCTTGCCGCTTCTCTTCTTCCTCTTTTTCGTTTTTCATGATCAACCCAAGACTTTCATTAGATGTCTTGGCGAATACGGATGCTCCAGAGGAACCCTCATCACCTTGGCTGCCATGTGCCCTGACGACTCATCTCCAATTCGACCTCCCTTCCCTCTCGGCCACCAGGTGATCTTGTAGACCACAGGGCCGCTTTCCATACGGCATCCGCCCACCATGGACGACTTCCCTTCGCCGGGTCCCTCTTCTGCGTTCAAGGGCGGAAACAGCCGCCCGGTCCAGCTGGGACAGATCAGGACGCACTCTGCCACCTCGGTTTTCACTCCTGGTCATAAGCAAAAGGCCAGCGTCTCCACGGCAAGCATCGACGAGCCGCGATTCGATCTGCAGCATTATCGCGCATGGGCTAGGAGACAGAAGAACAAGGCCCGTTTCAATGTCTGGGCCAGACTTGACAACGCCTTCAATGCTTGGTACCAGAAATGGATCATCGAGACATTGTTGAGGCAGTAAGTTGCCCAACCTATCCTCTCTGCTCCTCTCGTCTCTCACAATGCGGCGCATTATGAGCACCAATGATGACATAACCTGATAACTTCTATACACAACGTTACACTATACCCCAATCTCACTCATTCGCCCTGCGTGGATATGTGCATTTCTGATTATAGACTTAGATATCCCCTCCCACCGAGCAGTGATGGCCGTCATATCCCCTTGCAATTTGGCCACGTGCGCAAGACGCCTCTGAAAGACGAGCGTACTGGGCATAAAAAATCATACGTCTCAAATTTCATACGGTCTACTCGTTATACATTATGGAGTTTCTTTCCAAAACAGCTCTACTTCCAGTTTAGCAAGCTGGCAAACTTCTACTTCCTCATCATCGCCGTCCTACAGCTCATTCCGGGCCTGAGTACCGTGGGAAGCTATACTACCATTGCCACTTTGATCCCTTTTGTTGCCCTCAGCATGGCAAAGGAGGGATGGGATGACTACAGGAGATATAGACTTGACAAGAAGGAAAACCGCAGTCAAGTCCTGGTCCTGGACCCTGAAGGAACCGTTGGTCAGGAGGGATTATCCAAGAAGACCGCTAAAGGATCTAGATCAGAGACTACAATGGCTGAACTGGACGACTTTTCCTCCGAAAAGAACCTGTGGTCCAATACTCAGTGGCAAAACCTCAGGGTCGGCGACATTGTACGCGTTCGTCGCGACGAAAGCATGCCCGCTGATATTGTCCTATTGCATGCCTCTGGTCCGTCCAGGATTGCATATATCGAGACCATGGCCCTGGACGGCGAGACGAATCTCAAGAGCAAACAGGCCTGCCCACTGCTCGCGAAGCGTTGCCATGACCTCAGCAACCTCCGACGATGCGATGCTGAAGTTGTGTCCGAGGATCCCAACCTGGACCTATACAACTACGAGGGTCGCGTTACCTTGGACGGCGAGACCATGCCTCTTACTCTGAATGAGGTTGTATATCGAGGCTCCGTCTTGCGAAACACTTCCCACGCCACTGGTCTTGTCATCAATACTGGAGAAGAATGTAAGATTCGCATGAACGCCAATAAAGAGATACACGCCAAAATGCCGGCCATGCAACGCAAAATCAATCACATCGTCTTGTTCTTGGTTGCCTTTGTCGCATTCCTGTCCGTGGGACTGACGGCGGCGAACACGATCTGGAAGCATCACTACCTTCCTCATGGCTGGTACATCACCTCGGTCGCCGTCAAGGAGATTCTGATTGGCTATGTCATCATGTTCAACACCCTCATCCCGATATCGCTAATCGTCAGTCTCGAGGTCATCAAGCTCGGTCAACTTTTCCTTCTCCAGGATGTTGAAATGTACGATGCCGAGACCAATACGCCAATGGTTGCCAACACAACTACCATCTTGGAAGACCTTGGCCAGGTCAGCTATGTCTTCTCAGATAAGACGGGAACTCTGACTGAGAACAAGATGCGCTTCCGCAAGCTGAGCGTGGCCGGAAATGCCTTCCTCCATGATCTGGACGTCAGGCGTGATGAGGAAGAAAAGCAAAGGCGGATGGCGAATCAGAAGGGCAAGGGGAAAATCGCCGGCATGGACGCTGTCGCTACCTCGGGACATGGACGTATCGAGGCGCCCCGAACCCCGCTGATCGATCACGAAGCAAACGTTCCCAGGCGGTCTTCGAGCATAGCCTGGGCGTCGACAGGCCGCCCCGCGCACGCGCAGCCCGAAGTCAATACGGAAAGCCTGCTGCATTATATCCATCAAAGGCCAAACACTCCCTTTTCTAAAAAGGCTCGCCATTTTCTACTCTGCATAGCCCTTTGCCACACCTGTCTTCCCGAGACCAAGGATGACGGCAAGATCGAGTTCCAAGCAGCCTCCCCTGATGAGCTAGCTTTGATACAAGCGGCGCAAGAGCTTGGGTACTTGCTCATTGACCGTCCATCCCAGTCTGTAGTGCTTCGGATGAAGCAAAACGACAACGGCGATATTTCGACTGAGAAATACGATGTCCTCGATGTCGTAGAATTTAGCAGCAAGCGGAAACGCATGTCCATCGTGCTTCGCATGCCCGATGGGCGTATCTGTGTCATCTGCAAAGGAGCTGACAGTGTAGTCTTGCCCCGGCTCAAGCTCGCCCATCTGGCAATGCAGAAAGCTACCGACATCAGTCGCAAGGCAACCCTGAGAAGAAGTGTCGAGGCTACTCGAGCCCTACAGCGGAAGAGCATGCAGCAGCAGCATAGTATTGACATTGTCAGAGCTGCCTCAGCCAGACAGCAGCTTTACAGGGGCGTGAATGCGCCGAATCGAGCCTCGATTGTGAGCGGCGAGGTGGCTCACTGGCTTGATGAGAGGGAACATGAAGGCTTGGACGACGAGGGACACGGCGAAGCATACATGAGCCCTGTCATGATGCCTCCCGTCTCCCCCAACCCTGGAGGCGAGTTGGACGGGTTAGTGGATGAATCCATCGCCTGCTCTGACAGTGCCATATTCGACCGTTGCTTCCAGCACGTTGAGGATTTCGCATCCGAAGGACTCCGTACCCTGCTCTATGCCTACCGCACGATCTCCGACCAGGATTACGCAGCATGGAAGAAGACGTACCAAGCCGCCACGACAAGCCTGGTCGACCGGCAGAAACGCATCGAAGAGGCTGCTGAGTTGCTCGAGCAGAATTTTGAACTTGCTGGCGCGACGGCCATTGAGGACAAACTCCAGGTCGGAGTTCCAGAGACAATCGATAAACTGCGCAGAGCCAACGTGAAAGTTTGGATGCTGACCGGAGACAAGCGTGAGACGGCCATCAATATCGCGCATTCTGCGAGGATCTGCAAGGGTTTCTCAGAGGTCTACGTTCTCGATGCGACAAAGGGCGACTTGCAAGAGACGGTCGCTTCTACCCTTGTCGAAGTCGCCCGTGGCATGATTGCCCACTCTGTCGTTGTCATCGACGGCCATACGCTCAGCGTGGTCGAGGAGGACGAGACGCTCAAGGCCATGTTCTTCGATCTGGCTGTCCGATCGGATTCGGTCATCTGCTGCCGCGCGTCGCCTTCCCAAAAGGCGACTCTGGTGAAATCCATACGGGACGCTGTACCGACTTCCATCACACTTGCCATTGGTGACGGCGCCAACGACATTGCCATGATCCAAGCATCTCACGTCGGCATTGGCATATCCGGCCGCGAAGGCCTCCAGGCTGCGCGCACCTCGGACTATTCGATTGCGCAGTTCAGGTTCCTGCAGCGACTGCTCTTCGTTCACGGGCGGTGGAATTATCTGAGAACAGGAAAATACGTCTTGGCGACATTCTGGAAAGAAATGTTCTTCTTCCTGGCCCAAGCACAATTCCAGCGTTGGAACGGGTATACAGGCACCTCTCTGTATGAAAGCATTGGCCTTGCCGTGTTCAACTCACTCTTCACCTCGCTGTGCGTCATCATTCCGGGCATATTCGAGAAAGATCTCGGGGCAGCCACACTGCTTGCCGTCCCGGAACTCTACACAGTAAGCACATCTCAGACTGCATTGAAAACATCCTCGTACTGACTGGCGTTTACAGTATGGCCAAACCAATGAAGCCTTCAAGTACAAGAAATACGTCGGCTGGACCGCCATGGCAATTATAGAAAGCCTCATCATGTACACGGTTGCCCACACGCTGTACGGGTCGCACTCGAGAGACCTATTCGCAATCGGGCAGCTCGTCTTCACCGTGGCCGTCGTGTTCATCAACACCAAGCTGTTCATACTCGAGATGCACAACAAGACGGTCATCCCGCTGATAGGCTGGCTCCTCATGGTCGGCGCCTGGTTTGCCTGGAACCTCCTGATCGCCGCGTCCGGCATAGCACACAAGAACCAGCAGATCCAGTTTCCCGTCAACAACAACTTCACCAAGGGGTTTGGAACGCAGGCCCTCTGGTGGATCACATGCGTCCTCACTCTGGCGGCGCTGACCATCTTTGAGCTCTGCGTGTGCGCGCTGAGGCGGGTGTACTTCCCCAAGGATCAGGATCTGTGGCAAGAGATCGAGCACACCGGGGCGGCAAAGGTCCTTGAACAACATGCGACCTCAGCCGATGTAGAACGGGGCGGGCACCAACAAGACGAAAATGTCTCTGGTTTGGGCGTGGGCCTGGGGAAGATTGACAGCGGCGGAACATTCGAGTCCTAGATAGCAGTTGTAACAATGCAATCTCTATACACAACCATGTCAGAGATGCACCACACCACATCGTGGCTTGTTTTGAAATGAGGAGCAGCACCTTGAGGATTCATGGCATGGCCGATTCATGATTTTCTCCACGGTGACTGGAATCCCTTTATGCGGCGCTACTATCAACAAGGGGCATGGCACCGTGATGCAAGAGAGCAATTATGTGTTAAATCATTCTTTTATTTCCCGTATTATAACCCGTGCCGTGAAGTCGTGATAAGGAAAACACAGCTGCACAAAGGATCTCTTGAACTATAGAATCATGACGACAAGATAGACAGTCATGGTCCTCAAAGGTACACCCAGATCTCATCAATATGATCCATCTAGGTTTCCACCGTAGATGGTTCATATATCAGAAACAGGTACTACCATGTGTTCATTTTCCGAACTCGAAGCGCCCAATCGCGCCTCGCACAGGGCAGTGCCCGTTGTTTCCAACAGACATGCCCACTCGCCAGGACCGGCTTTCGGACACGAGAGAGACCTGGTCGACACCCCTCCGGCTTCATCCACTAAAATTATTAACCAGAAAACCCAAGCCTCCTGGGCTTTCCACCAATTTCATCTATTTTGTTGCTTGCTTCCTGCAGCCGAAAGATAAAACAAATATTGCCCTGTTTCATGATGCGAAATAAAGGAGAGGGACAGCAGAATTCAAGAACAGTTGCCAAGAAACAAACGAATTCGAGTATCGCAGAGTAAGATACGCAAAATAGAGCGAAAAGACAATCCACAGTATTATCGCTTGTGTCGCTGCTGCCGAGTCATGGTGGGAGTTTGGACTCGAATGGAGAGATCAACCACTCGACAAAGTAGAACAACGTTGGGGAGGGAATTGCCCGAGAAGAAGAAGAAAAATGTACAATCGCTGTGCCAGACGCAATGTCGAATGCCAAGGTAAGGTATCGCCATGCAAGATCCCGCGGCTGGTAGAATTGACGAAGGTGGTAAGAACTGAACGAACAGGGTTCATCCGCCGGAGGGGTGGTTCGGACTTGAGAGCGCAGCAGATAAAGGAGATGGTGCCACCAAGAATAAAAAAAAAGACAAGAGGTATATATTGCCGAAACGCCAATCCAGCGAACATCAGTGGTATCGAATCCAAAGCCAAGTGCGTGTATATGACATGACTAACTCAGCCATTTCCCTGAGTAGATTTCTTCTCATTATTGTTGGTGGGCCATGCTCTCGGGAGTGCTGACGTGGTCCATGCCGTCAAACTGTACCAGCTGGTTCATGTCCAGATCGGCTTGGTTCGAGTCGACGTACGCTGGCGAGTGGGGGTGCATTGGCGAGTGCGGATGCATTGGCGAATGGGGGTGCATCGGCAAGTTGATGGTGTGCTTTGAGTACATCTCGTTCAGACTGTGCCCGTCATCCGAGACGGCAGACTCGCCCATCGGGTAGATGTCGGCGGATGCGCTTCGCATCATGCCCATGGGAGGAGACTGCTCAACGATGGCGGGATCGCCGTGCGTGAAAGGCAGAGGTGACACAGACTGAGGGATCATGCTCTGAGGCTGCACCATCGGCGACAGGAAGGTACTACTGTAAGGCGTGTTGTAGCTTGACGCCGGGAGGGGCGTGTGCTCAGGAGCCTGCGAGAAGTAGTTGGAGTTGGTCGAGTACTCGGAGGGCGCGCTGGTAGCCGCCGACAGCGGGTATTGTCGCATATCCATGCCGTAGCCAGCCTGGGTATCGATACGAAGACCCGGGCCGACCGGGCTAAGTTGATGTGGGTGCTGAGGTACCGGCGCGAACATGTTGGGGCTGTGCGGCTGAGCGTGGGCCTCGCCGGGATGCTGAATGAAGAATGATGGCATCGGGTTCTGGAAGAGCGAGAAGTCAACCGGCGCAGGCACAGAGCGACTGCGCTGGCGCTTGTGGCCGGGACCGCGCATGCTCGCGTGAGCGGGGCTGATTCCCCATTGCGATTCCTGAAACATGCCCACATGAGGCTGAGCAAAGTTGGGCTGAGACGACGGGCGGTTCGTAGGCGACACGGGTGCCGACATGGACAAGGCATGGTGGCTCTGGTCGAGGAAAGGACTCGGGTTGTGGCGGTTCATGAACGACTCGAGCGACACGAGCTTGGCCAGCTGGCCACTGAGGACCTTCGGTGTTCCGCCCAAGTGGTGGATGAAGCACTGGGTGGCCTGTTGGTCCTCGGTGAAATCGCCGCACTGGAAGAAGCCATTGGAGTTGGGAGAAGAGTCCATGAAGAAGTTCGGCGGCCGGTTCAATTCGATGACGATACCGGCGGGCTTGCTCGGGTCGCCCTCGGGGTTGTCGAGGTAGATGTTCTTGATGGCGCTGAAGTGGTACTCAATCTTGTACCCAGCCTGGTCGTTGTTGATGTAGTACGTCATGGTGCACTTTTCCGGAGAGTAGAAAATGATGAGATCCATGGTGTTCTGTCCAACGCGCGTCCATTTGCCAATGGTCAAAGAGCGGCAAGTGAGATGGTGGATGAGGACCTTGCCTTGACCGCCTTGGTCACCACCCAGCATCATCGAGGTGCCGTAGGGGACCAGACCGGTTCGTCCCAAGAAGGCTCCCCCCATGGCCTTGCCAGACTCCATTGCCTGCATGGCCAGGTATGCCCTCATGGATTCGGGTATCGAGTCGATGTCCTCGCCTGTTTCCAGGCTCTTCTTGGCGAGAAGCTTTATCTTGGCCCGTCTGCATCCAGCGTGAGCAATGCTTGGCCTTTCACACATTTACGAATGGGCGTCACTCACCTATTTTGGAACCAGATCTGAACAGACCTTTCGGTCATGTTGATCTCCTCCGCAATTCTCTCCCTGACATTGGCAGTGGGGGTCGGGTTCTTGTTGAACTCAATCTCCAAGGTAGTCAACTGGTCTTGGGTGGCGCGTTGTCGCTTCTGATTCTTCTGCTGCTGCGTCAAGGTGCTTTTCCGAGGGGGTCTTCGCGACTGCGACGACGACCCTTTGAGGTTCGAGTTGGACGCAGACGAGGACGTTGGCGAGGGCGACTGGCTCGGCTTGAGGCCGAGGGACGCGCTCGTGGGTGCTGGAGTGGACAGCATGTCCGAGGGCGAATGGGTCGTGTCCACGGTAGGGAGGACGGAACCCGAGGGTTCCATCTTGATCGCGTCCATACTGTGATATCGTATCTATATCTTCTTTTTTTCCTTCTTCTCTTCTTCTTCTTCTCTCGCCTGAGGGATGTGAATTATCCCTGATCAATCTCTTGAAATATAAAGGAGTGTATGGATTATATGTTTCAAGGGAGCTGAGACGCGCTTGACTGTCCGCAAGGCGTGGACTTTTTTCAAACACGTGAGCTTGGCCTGGTGTGAGGCAGACAGACTCAGAGGCTCGAGGCTTGTAGAACTGTTCTTGAAGGAGTGTGGTCCTAATCCAAGTGTAGATGTAGTGAATGGAAAAGGAGGTAGTATTCTGATTCTTCTTTTGGTATCGTGAAAGAGTGAGGGACCGTGCAATGGCAAGTGTATGTAGATGGGACGGGGCAAGCGAGGCCTAAGGAACGAAATGGACCCGGAAAGGAGTGACGAGGTCCGTACTGGCAGGAAGTTGCGAAATAAAAAAGTGAGCGTGTGGTCGAAGCAAGGAAAAACGGAGAGGAAAAAAAAGAGGAGAGAGGAATTATCGATTGAACGATAAGACCAACGACGATGAACACGATGGATGAATTCAGGTATTGAAGGGGAAAAAAGGGAAAGGAGGAGAGAGGGAAGGGGTGCGGCACATACTAAAAAACCCGAGCGGGTCTCTTGGGTGGGTTTGGGTTCATGTTCCTGGATTCTGTGTGGGAAGGTGTCTCTTCCCCTACTGGCAGAGAGGACGGACTAGGTTAGGTAGGGGGGTAAAGAAAAGGGACCCCAACCGGGCGGCCATTGGTACGGCCATGGGCCCTGCCATGGGCCCTGCCATGCCATGCCATGCCATGCCTCGCTCTCGCCCACTCACGATGTAGTGCAGGTACGTACATATAGCGCTGCTCACTGGTGGAGAGGATCAGAGAGGGCGAGCCAGCCAGCCAGCCAGCATGCGACGACTTGGTGGGCAGCATGGTCCGGCGGTGCCTCAAAGGGGGGAGAAGAGAGAGAGAGAGAGGATGCCGGGCTGGCTGGACTGGACTGGCCTGGTCTGGCATGCACCAGCACCAGACTCCTATTCTTCTTCCCACCTACGAACGGTACATAACATGCCTACCTAGGCGCGCACAAAAATACACAACGGTCCCTCCTACATTGTCTTGCCTTGAGACTCTATCAACCGAGGCCAAGATGGAACTAGCCCACCAGTGAGTGCTGTTGATCTTGGCAGATCATGTCGTGACGGCTGGGTCTATCCGCAGTCTGAGTGACCGTTTTCCCAGAAGGGAAGACAGACTGACGACTGCTGGCCGCCCAGCAAAGTCGTTGCAGACAGATGAGCCGAGAGAGTGAGGCAACGGAGCACAGCAGACAAGCACAGCTGCGGGGGGGAGGCAGTTGATTGGTCTCCTGGCCGGGACCCCAGTCGAGGCACCAGACAGTCTTCTTGTGCTGTTTGAGTACGGAGTACCTACCATACACGACCTACTCTGTAGTACATCGCTGGGCACGCAAATAGCCAGGGCAGTGTCGTACTCTCCGGCCCTCTGCTGCCACAGGCTTGCACGGGTATTCCCCTTGGGGGATAGGGCACCCACACCCAGGTCGCCATACGGAGTACCGTCCAACGTCCCTGAACCTCTCCCCCCAGCCTGTCCAGCCAGTGGTTCAGGGCGGGCAGAGTGAGAGAGTGTGTGTGGTACTGTAGAAGAGCGACAGAGCGTTTCCATTTCGGGCGCAGCGGTTTCGCAAGTGTCTTCTTGGTCGGGCTCGATCGCTGGCCGCGGGTGGGACAGAGAGAAGAAAAAAGAAAGGCAGAGGGACCCCAGTCCGACCCAGTCTGACCCATCACTCGACGCAGTGAAACTGACGGCAGTCGGGGGATCTGCGATGGTTTCTGCGCACCTGAGCAGCAGCAGACGACGTACCTCGAACGCGGCGCGCTTCTTGGCGGGCTTTTTGGTGCTGGATGACTAACACACACTTGATGCCAGGCCACCATGCCACTCACTGCCAGGCCGGACCATGTCGCAGCTAGAAATGGGACGCCTTTTTTTCGGAGAATCTGCTTGGGGAGAGTTTGAGTGGGAAGTCCAGAGATGGGCAAAGTTCCCAGGGCACGGGAACGAACGAGGATTGATGGGGACCCAGGAGCAGAACGGCAGAGCTAGCTCTCCTAGCTCTGCTAGCACCAGCAAGCGGATTGACAGCCTTTAGCGCAGGGGCAGCGATGCGCCCCATGTTTCCTGTACGTACGCAGGTAGCGACTGGGTACAACCCCTGACACTTGTCCGACTTGGGAAGCCCACAGACAGTGCGAGCTTGTCGTCGTCGCTTTCGTCTCTCTCCCTTTTGCTCCTTGGCTTCTTCTTGCTCTTCCTCTTCCTTCTTACCCCCCGGCAACCGACTGACAACCTTCTTGCACCACATGACTAAACTGCTGCTAAGAGGAGAGGGCATGGGAGGCATTGAGGTCGGGATCAGGCATGGCAGATGGGTCTATCAATCCTGCTGATGGGACCTTCCGGCAGGGAAAACGGTGGGTGATCGTTGTGCTCTCTCTGGGCGATTGCCGCCTCCTCGGAAGACCAAGAAGGCAGAAGCAGGTAGGTATGCGCCGCTATGTCAGCTCTTGAAAGGGATCCATCAGCAGGTGAATCGAGCACCTCCGCGTGTTGATGAATTAACTATGTGCATGGCTGCATCGCATTCCTCATCTTTGGCTTACTGGCGCGGCCATGACATGCGACATGACACTATATAATTATTATTTATAGTAGTATATCTGGCTCTCTTAACTTTTGACGCGGAGATCTTAGTCTTTGAGCTACGAGCTACCCAGCATGCCCCAAATGCTAATTGGGTAGCTTCTAGCCAGATAGGATAGCACCTGCTGTTTAGTGCCTCGAGGAGTCGAGCTACAATGTATGGTACGATTTCCAGAGCCTCATACCGCCTTTCTAATATAGACGGAGCCCCGTCGACTCGGGGATCGCCATGTGACATTTTAGTCGGTGCCTTTGCCTAGCACGCACCTGGCAGATATGTATGCAGACATGTAAAGGCTCATGGGTTGTACACGCCGTTCTGTGCTGTAAATGGAATGCATCCCTACTTCAGAAACAGCTGGTTTATAGCAGGCTTGTACGCTGGAAGTTCTCCATCTCCATGTTTGCTGGGAAACCCTTCCACAGGAAGAGACACAGTTAGCTTTTAGCTCGTTTGAGCCTGTATGTATGTGTTGGTCGTACCGTGTTCCCCATGGCATGGTCGGCTCGGTAGGTATGTAGGTATGCATGCAAAGTTGGCGGGCTGGTGAGGTGTATATAAAGTTCACCACAGTACAGCGAGCCGAGACACCATTCAGTGGACAGACAATTCACGATCCGCGGTTGCTGTGTGGCTATTAGCAGAGCCGGACTTGCGCCTATGCAAAGCTGCTCGAGAAAATATAAATAGGTACCCACGTAGCAGCGTAGGTAGGAAGGCGGACCTTCTTATTATAACTGGTCAGACCTCGCGCGACGAAGGTGCCCAGGGCACGGCATATACTATACATAGGCTTCTCAAGATCGGTCGAACAGCACACCACTTTTGTGTTGATTAGTATAGTTCTTTGCCAAACATCAGCAGAAATGCCCGATGCTGGTTGATGGGCAGACGTTCAAAATCGACTATCGTACCCCCCAGCCAACACCCATGGCCATATTGCACCGACTACGGGGTATATCCGTCTTTTGAAGAGCATTTCCAGTCATTTGACACAAAACGATTGGACCCCCCAGGGAAGCACTGGCTGGAAACGTCGTTGTCGTCATCGGAAAGCTGTCCTCTGATGCTGTAGTGTACAGCCTTGAGCATCAAGGTACAGACGTAGGTACAGCAGGCCTGGTTATGCAGGTCTCAGGCATGAACATGCAACAAGCAGATACACGACAGACTCGGTGGACATCTGGAGCCCGTTTGGAGCCTGGCGCGTGCTCGTGAACGAATCAGAAAGTCAGGTCGGGCCATGTCGACGCGCCGCCGGCATCCCACCCGTCTGGCAAGCCAGGGAGGGCCTTTTTTTCTTCTCGCACTCCAGGCTGGTTGCATTCGTCTTGCATCTTTCGCATGAATCAGCGCGAAGTGCGAGGATAGGGGCCACCCACGCCAGGCATGGTGTGTCTGCAAGGGTTCGAGTTGTGCTGCTAGGATCCATTGAGCATCTCATCGCCTCGTCCCTCTGCGACAGTGCGACATGCCCTTTAGGCTTTTGCGTTCGGTAGTGCAGTGCAGATCTGCTGCGTTTCGCTGTCCGGTTATCATCCATCAGTGGCCACTGTGGGATGACTGGATTGGTGGATTGTACAGCACCATTCCGATCACCGTTGATCTTGTCATGACTCTGCAGCACACCCTTCAGGGCAAACGACTGCGACGAGATAGCCTCGATAGCTGCTGACTTCCATATTTCATAGGGGCACCGCGGGCTTGGGCCCTTGTCAACTCGATCGCTCGGGATCTCCACCACCGGCGCCTTTCTGCCACCAGCCCGCTTGCCCGCTTCAAGCTCGCCCGCTGCTGGGAACCTCGTGTCGGCAAGACTCGGATGAGTCGGTCGCTTCTGCTTAAACGGCTCTTCGGACGCCGAAGGACATCTCTCATATCCAGTCGCGTGGTCAGGAAAAGGCTACTATGTATTACCAACGATCAGTATGGCCATCAGCAGCAACATTAGTGCTATCCAGTTCGTCGTTCATCAGATCAACAATGGCATGAAAGCTGACCGAGCACTGATGATTTCTACCTACAGCTGAGGAAAAAATCGCCGCCGGCTCAGGCCATGATCATCCACCATCCACTGCAAGCAAGCAAGCAAGCAAGCAACACAAGACGAACGAACAAACGAACATGCTTGATCCATACATCCATCGCATCCCATTCCATCCCATCCTGCCCGTTGTGGCCCATCCCTGCGCACTTCTTTTTTACCTGCTTGCCTGCAGTAGAGAGTCGAGACGGCATCCTCGTCTGCTCCAGTCGAGCATCGATGAGCCAATAGACCTGGGCATTGGTCGGAACCCCCCTTGTCCGAAGCAAGCAGCTACCCACCCGACTTGCTCGTCGTCCGTTTACGCCTCCGCCGCTGTCCACATCCGGACTGGCTCAGCTTCGTACCTGCATCGGCTATCACACGGGCCATGAGCATTTTGGTTCCTGCAGTAGCTTCGCTCAAGTGCGCTTGATGGACGAGCCCAAGGTTGCGCATAGTCGCGCACTGTGTGAACCAGCAGGCCAGTCGCCGTCTGGGAGGGTCTTGCATTCTGGTCTAACGTCGCCCGTCTGACAAACAAACCCGCTGGCTCCTTGGTCGACGATCCGTTCAAGGCTGTGCATGAACATCCCACAGGTCTTTCCTCCGACTAGACCGAACCGTCGCTTTTCCCATTCCCATTCCCGGGATCCTCAGCAGTGGTGTAGTACGAAAGTCCCTGTGCTCCAGCAGACAGCTTTCGCGCCCATCCATCAAGCGCCGCGCTTATTCACACGTCCCTCTCCCTCGGGCTTCAGCTTTGGACGCCGCCTAGAGAGTATGACAGATGGGCTCAACTAACAAAAGCCAAGAAGCTTCAGCCTCAACGATCTTTCTTCTAGCTCAGGTAAAAGAACAACCCTCGAAGCACAAGAAGAACGACCTAGCAAGCGCCACTGCTGCTGCTTATCTGGTGTCATACGGCTCCGGCCACATGAATGGTTTGGTTTGGTTTGCTTCAATGGCCTTCTTTGCTCATGACGAAACTGCCAAGCATGATACATACTTTTACCCCACCATCTAGCGTTCTCTCTCTTCTCTCTCCCTACCTGGTACGATGTACACTACCCACGATTGCTTCCTAGGGAGGGAGACTTCATCAGTCTTCCGTCTCCAGAGCGGCCAGCGTTGTTACGGTTGGAAGCTGATTCTCTGCTGCTGCTGCTGCTGCTGCTGCTGCTGCCTGCTTGTGCCTGACTGGCATTTGAAACCAGCATCGCGATCCCACACACGCGTGGCTTGCTGCTTGCAATCGAGATGGACTAAGGGCTTATTTCGCCGGCCATCTTCTATCCATACCTCACGCTTACGCGCGTCTTCTCCATTTACCGGTTGCGGAAGACTTTTGTAACAAACAGCTAACTAGGTTATCTGTATCTGCGTCTAGGAAAAGTTCCGACGCTTACAACGGCTGGCTTTTGAGCCAAAGTTGACATGCAGGTATGGGGCAAGCAGAAAGAAAAGAAACCAGGCCATGATGAGATGCCGTGCCCCCCCAGACATGTCAAAAGGTAGACTCTCCAGTCCATGTGCAAAGTCATAGAAACGTCGACGCCAGTGCTGTCGCATTGAAACTTGCACATCGATATGCTTTGATTCTGCAGCACCAATCTAGTTGAATCAAGCTAAAAATTCAAGTTATGCACACACATTGTCCCAGACTATCCGAAATCGATATAATTCTCCTTCGTCCTCCTAGAAGATGGTCTAGCAAATAGTACTAGTCTCCGCATCACGGCCTTTTTTTACGAAGTAGTACGTTGGCCTGGCCATTACGCTACTTATGCCGAGATGCTTCTCATCCATGCCTGCGTGCTCGTCGTTGAGCCCCCTGCATGTATGCATGAAGGATCGGCCCAGTGATGTTCGCAAGAGCGTGTATGCAGAGAGACTGCTGTACTTGCCTGCCCGTTGTGAGATGGCGCCATGGTCAACTGCTTTTCCATGTCTTCTCTGCTCGATTCACTGGTCGGTTTTCGGCGTCGACGTGCCTCGAGAGTCGAGACTGAAGAGTCTACAGTACCTACAGTACCTACAACTCCACGGTTACAGCACACACTAGACCACGGCAAACATGAGTCCGTAAAGTGTAGTGAGTGGGCAGTCGGAAGAATCCACTTTCGTTCCGAACCTCACATCCTGGCATGTTGACAAGCCGCTTGCCTTTTCGCTATTGAAATGCCTAGGCGTATGGCAGGGCCGGTAGTGGTCCTCCTTGCGGCACCATGGCCCGAGTCCATCGCGGAATACAGAATACAACCAGGTCCCTGAGAGCAAGTGTTGCAGGGCCAGGATCATGGACACGTCCCGCAATTCAGGAGCAAGTCAAGCGCTTTACCCCACTGCGCGGCCCCAGAAAAGCAGAAAAGAGTCAAGGGGAGACTCTCTTGAGTCTTGGCTCCGGACCCAGCCGTCCCTGTCTAGGTATACAAACTTTCCATTGTCGTCAGGTCGACAGCGCCTGTCGGCCCCTTCTATGCGAATACCGACTACGGGAAAAACGTTCTGAATCCGACGTGGAATAGTGGGTTGGTCTTCATCTCTGTGCGCACACAACCTATATATCGGGAAGGGGCACGGCTGTGCCATGCTCTGGGCCCGCACGACATCATGTTGGCGACTTGGTGCCACCGTCTTGCTTGATCTTGCAACGCGAAATGCTTCTTGCCAAGCTCCATCGCCGGCAACAGTGTCGATGAATTCGTCTTCTCCTATTATCTGGAACAAGCTCGCGCATCAACCTACGGATCTACGCCAGCATGTTCGTCTAAACTTGTACACGCGTTTCCTTGTTCGGAAGATTACTGTATTAGACCCCAGACCTCTCTACGTGGGCGACAGGCACCCTAATCTGACCTGGCTTGATCCCAGGATGTTCAAGGATTCCAGTTTGGGATCTTCGGGCTCGCCAAAAATGCTACAGACTGACGAACCCAGTGGCTCCGGGCTGGTTCGTTTATCTGTCGGCCTGCCTGTCACCGATCCCATCGCAACTCTATACTAGGAATCATGCATTCCGAATCCACCCCTTTTTTTTTTATCTTTTTTCTTTTGTTCTTGTTTCTTCCCTTCCTCCTCTTAGGAGCACGTAGTCCGCAGCGAACCACTCAGATCGTCGTCGCCGTCGCGCAACCTGGAACACCTCGCAAGTGAAAATGCTACGACGTGCCCCGGATCAACCGTTCGGTCAACTCGTTTCACGTCGGACGCTTGCTGCTTCGCAGCCCATCTGGGAGTTTCAGTCTCGGAATTACCATGTGAGGCTGTGCAGCTGAAGAATCGTCATAATTGAAGATATTTTCTGGATCTCTCTTTCTTTCCTCCCGGGTATTGAGACGCTTCACCAAAGCCTACTGGAGCGCACATGCTGACTAGGTGGATGTAACGAAATGGATCGAAAGAAGTATTCCGTTGTGGTCTGGTAAGGCAGCTTGTAGTGTAGACTTTATCCGTATAAAATATACTACTAGGACATAGTCATGTTACCAAGACCACTTCTTTGTATTGTCCTGACCGCAGGGCGTTAGCAGGCAGGGAAAAGCCACAAACATTGAAGCATTGTTATACAGACTGAAGCATCCGGCAAGGATCAATTGCGATGCTGCTCGTTCATATCAACGAGAGTGGTAGAAGATCATGCACTATTTTGGATTATCGGTAGCCATTGTCTTGAGTTCTTGTGATCCTGACAATAGTCACCCGTATCATAGACGAATATGCGGATTGTTGGAATAATCCAGTACCATAAAATACGTTGTGCCCAATCTTGGAATTTGTTGGCCCCGCGGACAGTGAGAAAGAAGTTGCCATTGACAGAAAGTATTTGATGTTTGTCAAAGTAACAGGAGTCAACAACAGCATGCGTAAGCCTGTTCAGACATCGGATTCATCAAGTAGGCTCAGTGATGAACTTGTATGAGATCAGTCATGGCTCAGGCAATTCTTGTCTTTCCTTTTTCTTTTTTTTTTCTTTCTTTCCCGGCACAGGATATCTTTGCGGAGTCTGGACAAGCCCGCCTGGATAACCGCATTGTCCAGAATGACTATATCAAATATACCGACCTATTTTTGGCATGTGTTTGGACAGTCATCATTACGATACAGCCTGTAGAATGTTGATGGATTATTCTTCATTGAGTTCTTCACCTTCAGTTTTTGAAGATCATAAATTAATAGGCCAAGTGCCATCACACGCCCATTAAAGATCCTTCATGACTTCTCCAACAGCCTTTGCGGCCATCCGTTTCCTCTGGTCTTCCGGCAAACCCGCACTCATGTCTCTTACCGCTTGTAGTTTGCGCATCATGCCCTCAAGCTTCTGGATTTCGTCATCGTCTAGTTGGGCATCTTCATTGCCCTTGTCCGCTGTTTTGGCCGTCCCTTGCACTGGCTCGCCCTTCACGTCGTGTTCTTCCGTGTCCTGTCCAGCACTCCAGATGGCTCGTTTTAGACCCTCGAAATCAGCCTTGTCGAAACCAAAGTCTAGGCTCTCGGGGTCTAGATCCGGATCATTGACGGATGAACCGACAGCTGGATCAGTAGTTTCATCATCGCTGCCATCAAGTGCAGCCTCGAAATCTCCAAAACCCGATCCGAGATCGCCGTCCATGTGCTCCCAGTCATTTGCTTCTAGAGCTTCCCTCACGCGGGGGATGCCTGTCTTTTCTGTTCAACGGGTGAGTGTTCATCTCATCAACATTGTCAAAGACTCCAACCTACCACCGTATTCATTCCTCGCCTCGCTCGTCTTTGCGCGGACCTGCACAAACTCGAGACCATTCTCTGCTGCACACTCGTCCCACTCGTCGACGTCATCAAGCTCGCCAAAGCCCAGACACAGACCGACGCCTTCCCACTGCCAGCCGCCGAGTCCGTCCTTGACGACCTTGCCGACGTGCTCAATCAGGTCCTTGGCCGCACGGGCTTCGTCGCTGTCGGATTTGCTAGGCAGCGGAAAGATGACGGCGACGCCGCCCAGAACGTCGAGGACTTCCTTGGCCTCGGGCGAGAGGAACGAGGCCGACCATTCCGCCGGGTCTGAGATGAGATCCAGCCAGATGGGCACCGTTGCTGTGTAATATTGTGTCTTGAGCTCAAGATCATGGGTGGTGCCCGCCAGAGTATCCGCCGACTCGGGTGCGGTGCCCGTCAGATCTGGAAGCATGTCTCAGCAATCATCGTGATGCAAGCAGAGATAGATGCATCTTGACCCACCTTTCACGAACCTGCTGAGATGGAGCTCCGAGTCGGCCAAAGATACGGCCAGGACCCGGCGGGGATTTGAAATGTCCATGGCCGGAATGTGAGATTTTGGGGTTTACTTGGTGATATCTTCCCCGGCACCGACGAGATGGAAAGTGGTGGACCGACGGGACCAATCCTGGGGTCCTGGTTGAGCTGCTGCTGCTAGGTTCCAGGGAGGTCAGTGGTCGTTGGACTGAATTGGACCCTTGAATCGCAGGTCGATGGAGGGGCAACTTCTAGTGTACTCTGTAAAGAATCGCGACTTCCAGGGTTCACCCCGCCAAAAATGTGAATGACTAAGCCGATATGCGACCGTTGGAAAAAGAAAAAGGGATGTCCAACGGCTGTCTGATCATTCGGGTTTGATTGGATAGGTGTGATGAGAAAGCAAAGAAAGCGTGATTCTGCTCATCCTGTTTGCCATTTATTCAATCGACGTCTATTTGTTTCCTTTTCTGCCTTGTATGCGATCCGCAACCGTTTCGCCATGCAATTCCCACCAATTCAGGGCAAATGCCCGTTTCCTCCCTCCATCTCCCAAAATATCAATGCTGCCGCTGCTCCTGCTGCTGTTCCTTCTCGAAGGCTCAAAGTTCAACCCCGTCCGCCGTTGTAGTCGGCGCCTCCCGCCTTCCGTAACCGGGGGACGATCTCCTTCTCGGTGACGTCGCTCTTGTCCCTGGCGTCGACGGTGATGGAGTGGTGGGCGAGGACCCTCTTGACGTTGCCGCTCTCGATGCTGACGCGAGCCTTGCGCATGACCTTTGTGTTCTCGCCGATCCAAATCACCAGCGCGAACTTGACCCGCTTCGACTCGGTGTCGTTGGCGTACTCGACCCGGACGTATGCGTACTGCGCCTGGCCCTCGTCCAGCTTGCCCGCCAGCTCCTCGAGCCCGCCCGTGCCCGTGCCCGTCAGCGTCAGCTTGTCGCCCATGGCGCTGGCGTACGAGATGAGCAGCCAGTTGGTCTCGTCCTTGTCGGAGCGCACGGCGTCGTAGGCCGCAAGGACTTCGGGCGAATCAACTCCGGACATGGCGGCGGCGGTGGAGGGAGTTGTTGTAGTAGTGGTAGAATTGGCGCTTCTTTCTCTTCTCTGCTTTCAGGTGAATGAGCAACTGCGCGACGCCAATTGGCTCGTGTGTTGGATCGAGTGTAGGAGTACTGCCTCGACGGTAGTATGATAGTATGGAGTGATAGAATGGATGTCGCTGCGGATTACAACAATGATCGGCTCCGTGTCTCGGCCACTGACTGCTACTGGCGCGGCCATCGATTCAGGGGCTCAATTCCGTATCAGGGGGCCCCGTCGCCTCTCTAGCACGAGGAGCACGATCAGCTGCCCGCCACCTGCGCAAAGTCAAAGTTCCCCCCATCAGAGGGATCCCTCCTTTTCCTGGTCAGTCCTAGGTAACAAACTTTCTTCTTCCCGGTCGTGGCCGTGCCGCTTGCATGACAACTGTGTTACCCCTTTCATCAGACTCTGAGACAGTCTGGAAGAATGTGCCCGTCACTTTTATAACCGTGGGATAGTCAATACTCACCAGCCATGAATGTCTGCTTGCCCGTCTTCCCTGGGTGAACCTAGGTATGCATTGTCATGACAGATTTGTACTTGGCTACAAATCAGAAGATACCAACCATGGTTTCATGGCTTTGCAACGTCTGGCCATTCCTACCGTCTGGTAGATACAGTCTTGTGTCATTGTATACTCCATGACACCAACAGAGTAGCAATGACAGGACCGAAAGACAAGAGAGAAATGTCCACGAGCAAATCTCATCGACGCTGGCAACTCCCCCTCGAGCGCTTCTTATAGGCAGATAGATCTCAAGCTGGTCATCTCGGGAGAGGCTGGATCACGCCGTTGATCGAGCAAGTGCTTGCCGTTCATCTCGTCTTGCTGCCAAGGGAATCAAGGGATTGCCTGCCGACTGGACGCTCAGTCACTACCATCCAAGGCCCTCATGACATAGCATCCCGTAACCACACTGCAATGGGTTAGCAATATCCGCTTTGTGGGGTAGACAATGGTCGATCCCCAATCTCTTCATCTGGGGGATGCCTGTGCTTGCCTGCGCATCCCCCGGGGTCATCGAGCCAAATGCCCATGCATGTTGTATCGACTGCCGAGCCCACAGACGCGGAAAACCGAGTTGGGCAACTTGGTGCTGCCGCTGCCCATGTTCGGGAATCAGGATGCAACCGAGAAGGAGGGCCACAATGTTCCTGCCAAGCCATGCCATATTAATGAGCGATATTGTGCGTGTTTGACTATTATGTCACAGCGTGATATATAGCTGTCGATCAGTGTAGAAATGTATAAGTCCTCTGCTGGCCGCCTGTTCGCGTTCGAAACATGTGATTCTTTCCTTTCGGTAGCGCCTGTGCTCTCGAAGAATCACCTCGAAATGTCGCGATACCTGTCTCTTGCGCTCCTCACAGTCCCTGCCGTCTTTGGCCTGGACTGCTCAGAAGAGTTCATATCGTCGGCCATTGCAGACTACGAACATGCCACGGTGAACTACGTGTACGCAGTAGCAGAGGGCGATTCCTTCGGTGTTCCGTCGTTGGCCTTTCCCGACAACGCCACCAACCTGCCTGCAGTATGCGCTGTCGGTATCAATGTCAAGTCCTCTGAAGACACGTCTTACAACTTTGGTCTTTTCCTGCCCGACACGACATGGAATTCGAGGTTCTTGGCGACCGGAAACGGCGGATTCGGTGGTGGCATCAACTGGTAGGCAAACGGTCCAAACATTGACACGGCCACCGTTATGTTACTGACTTTCGTTTCTCAGGCCGGACATGGGCATATTCTCGCACTACGGATTCGCCACCATGGTATGTGTATCCTCTTAATTCCCAACTACAAGATGCAAGACTAATACGGTTCTGGCATCATAGTCTACAGACACCGGTCACAACGCGACAGCAGTCAGTACAGGTGATTGGGGATTGAACAAGCCAGAAACACTAGTCGACTGGGGATATCGAGCCATGCACGGGTCTGTCGAGCTGTCGAAACACATCATCAGTGAATACTATGCTCAGCCGACTGGTATCCAGTACTCGTACTATGCCAGCTGCTCGACTGGCGGCCGGCAGGGTCTGAGAGAAGCTCAGCTTTACCCGCAGGACTTTGATGGCATCTCTGTTGGCGCTCCTGGTTCGTCTCACATGAAAAATATTCCGACAGCTATGTAAATACTAACATGGGCGAATAGCATGGTGGTCGCCTCACTTGGCTGCGCAGACGCTGCACGCAGGTCTCCTCAATTACCCAACCAACTCCAGCTCATATGTCGATCCCTCGCTATTCCCTGTGATCGTCACCGAAATGGTCGAGCAGTGCGATCCCCAGGATGGCCTTACCGATGGTATTATCTCGGACCCGTTCGGGTGCGACTTTGACTACCGGGCATTGCTCTGCGCGTCTGACAACAGCACCACCGACTGCCTGACTTCGGAACAGCTCGAGACGGTGTACAACTTCTACAACGACTGGACGGATGAGAACGACACGCTCATCTTCCCCGGAGCGGCCCTTGGAGCGGATGCTAGCGCCCTGATGGGAAGTATCATCCCTCTGGGATACGGTTACTTCGAGAATTGGGTGCTCAACGACACGACGTGGGACTATACTCAATTCGACTATGCGGACATTCAGCTGGCCGACGAGATCGACCCCGGTAACGCGACCGCGGACGCCTTTGACATGTCCCCTTTCATGCACAAGGGAGGCAAGATCATGATGTACCACGGCGGCGCCGACATTTTGATTCCCACCGGGAGCAGCAAGGTGTTCTACGACAAGGTCAACGACACACTCACGCCCCAGGGTGTGAGCCTGGACGACTTCTATCGGTTCTTCCTCATCCCAGGAATGAGCCACTGCTCTGGCTCCGACTCTGCACCTTGGTACATTGCCGGTGGCAGCCAGAGCCTCGACAACGTCACCCATTCCGTCCCGGGCTACGAGGACGCCAGCCACGATGTGATCCTGGCATTGATGGACTGGGTCGAACACGGAACGGCTCCAGACCAGCTGATTGCGACCAAGTTCGTCAATGATACTGCGTCTCTCGGTGTCCAGGTTCAGCGTCCGCTTTGCGTCTACCCTAAACAGGCAAAGTATACGGGATCGGGCGATGAGAACGCCCCGGAGAACTGGGAGTGCCAAAGTGTTGAATAGATATTTGATACCCCGGATGATTTCTGTTATTGCCATCAATTGAGTGTCGCATCTATTTTCTGTATCCGATTGCGCTAGTACGAGCAGTATAGCTCTTCTCTTCCCGTTGACTCGTCTCACTTCCTGGCCAAGACGACCCAAGCTTCGGTGCAAATTCCTCCATAGGTATCCTTCTCCTTCCGCATCGCCTCCCTGATCGCCTCAGGCCACCTTGCAGCTTCTTCCTCCGTCAAACCCCGCCGCGCCGCCATCGAAGGCGGACTGGCCTGCAGAAACTCCATCAGCCCGTCCCAGTCGTCGCCGTCCTTGACCACGTAGCTCGTCTGTGCGGTCTGGACCTTTTCCGCATCCCACCCAGCCTCGATGACCATCCCGGCCAGATAGCCCTCCTGCATGAGCTCGGCACCGTTGACGGGAATCTTGTGCCCCCGGGCCCACTCCTCGCCCTTGACGTACGCCTGCGCGCCGTCGATCATCTCCGACACGGGGAAGCGCTTCCAGTTCAAGTAGACGGCCAGGCCGCCGGGCGCCAGGACCTTGTAGGCCTCGCGGAGCGCCTTCTGCTGCTGCTCCCTGGTCCCGACGGTCGAGACGCTGAAGCTGTCGACCACGTGCGTAAAGTGGCCTTCGGGAAACGAAGCAGACAGGTCCAGCGAGTTGGCCACCTTGGCCTCGGCGCTCTGCCAGAGCCCGCTGTCCGCGTGTCGGGACTGCAGCTCCTCGAACGCCTGGATCATGCCCGGGGTGAAGTCGGTCAGCGCTATTTTAGGGCTGAGGCCGCGCTCCTCGCACCACGGGATCAGCGCGGACGTCGCGGTGCCGGGGCCTGCGGCATTGTCGAGGATGACGGAGTCGGACGTGATCCCAAAGTCAAGCTGCTCCAGAGCGGCGGCGAAGTTGTGCCGTGTCGTGTTGCCCGTCAGGCGCGCGTAAGACGGGGCGATGGCGGTGAAGTACTTCTGGCGGAGCTCGTCTGGGCTAAGGGTTGACATCTTGGGAAATGTGATCAAAGGTATTCTGAATGGAGAAATATGTGTTTAAAGTGTGCTGGATCTGTGATTGTTCTTGTTGAGATGATGATTTATCTGTGCAAAACCGAGAAGGTGATTGTCTATATATACTCGGGAGTTAGTATAGAATCTTTCGGCCGAAACACTTCGGGTGTGATGAGGGATCGCTAGGCAAAGTCAGATAGAATGGTAGATGAACAGCTCCGAGATGTAAAAAGATCGACCTATTGTAATTTTCAAGGACATACGAGAACTGCATGATCTAGTCACTCGGCCGAATCCTTCGGTCTTGTTTTTAGTGGATTCTCGTTAGAGGGTGGACTCGGCCGGACCAGGAGGGTGAGTTTCTGTGTCTATACTCGGGTCAGCTTTGCTTGAACCTATTCAAAAGAAGAAATGTTTGGCTTTTGAGTTGCTCTTGACACATTTTTAATCTTTGATGCATTAGAGGCAAAATGGATGTATTTTGTTTCTCATGGCTGCTACCCACAGCCACATGGTCAAGGTCTTCGAATCATTACCCGGAGTGATTTTGAACATCGAGCGTTGTATTCATCCAATTCTGTTGCAGACTCCAGTAACAATGTCAATGAATACACTCTGTATATGCTCAGCGAAAAAGTCTAGGAGATCAGTGCTGTATATCAAACCGCAGTCGGCCTACCGTCTAGAAGCCACGTCTCCAAACATCCAGGCACAATAGATTCCGTCTTCAAAGAGGACCAAAAAGTCATCATCTCCGACTATTCTCATCATGTCCGGCGAACTCCTCTGGACAGACGCTGGGCAGCAAGAAACAATACCGGTATTTCCGTCCAGGAAATACTCAAGGTCATCGGACAGGCCATCGGACTTTGTTAGAGCACCGAGCTTTACCATCTCATCAGGTGGCAACCGGCATCTCTTGAACAAACTCGTCTCAGCCGGCTGAGAGTTCATTGTTGTAGAGTAACATGGGATGGCGCCGAGTGGTTCTTCGCCTTGCCCATCAGTGCAAGCCTTGAGAGAAACGACCTGACATCCAGAGCGCCCATATGGGTTCGCAGCGCCTAGAAGACTATTATTCCAAATGTGAAATGTTCTTGGCTCGCAGGAGGTGTACGGCACATGACGTAAAACGTCGAAGCTTTTGGTGTAAATATTGAAACACACGGACACAAGAGTGTGACGGTTGGCTTCTGCCTGCGATGTTCGGCAGTGGCAAGATATCTCGTGGCAGACCTCTAGCAAATCATGTTGCTCGTGAGGTGTACGCATGGGGTAGATCGATAGAAGGTTATAGCCCCCTACCGAATTGATCTTTTCCCAGCGCAGTTGTTTGGAAAGCTCGAGAGCACGCCGCGAGAGCATATCTCCACTCATGGTATAAGAATTAACCAACGTCCCGCTGTCAACTTCATGGACGGTCAAAGACCCGACCGCAAGCATCACAACGAAGAAGTGGCTCTTCTGGGTGGGATGAATGATGAAGTCGATGGCTACATTTGCGTTGCCTAGCCACAGCCCTACACGATGAGGCCCTAGAATGCCGGGCACAAAGTTCCCTTGGTCGCCCCAGGTCACAGGTGCTTTTTGGTAAATGTTGGACATGTCAATCTGCCGGACCTGCTGACCAAAGTCCCAGAGGTAGACAGTAGAGTCCTTTGCGATTACAAGTACGGTCTCCCCTTCGGTCAGACATCGCTTGAAGTCATAAGGAAGCTCAACCTTGTGATAAGAATTGGTCTTGAGATGCCACACGTGTAACGTGCGTTCCTTGCCCATGACGAACAGCTGATTACCCATGGTGATTTGATAGCCAGACTGATCTCCACGATGGTCTGGAAATGAGTATACTCTGCGGCTTCTGGTCGCAAGGTCGTCAATGACGGCGATATAGGGTAGAGCGTACGACTCTGGCCACCACGCTATCCTGCCAGAGTTGTATACCCTGAACCTCGCGAACCGGGCCAGATCGGGCTCAGGCTCTCGTACATCCGAATACCGATGGACGCCGCCATCCTCGGCAGAGACAGCTTTGCTGAGCTTGAAGAAGCGCTCAGTCTCGAGGTCCAGCCTGTGATATAGCGCACAAGAGAATTTTCCTTGATTGCGCAAGAGATTCTTGACCAAAACATTGCGAAAGATGACACCCCTCTCTTGGCCCGGCGCCGCAGCAGATACAATCTGCTCTCTCAGACCAGGGAACCAACGCGCCGCCAGCGAGGGCCAGACCTCCTCACTGAGCCATATATAGCGCCACGAGCGACACACATTCAGAGCAAGGACGAAGTCTTGTGGTTCGAGATGTTCTAGCACATAGAAGTGAAGCTCTAGGGGCAGGCGGCTGAGGCCGTCATTGGCGCCTTCTCGTGCAGGCTTTTGGTTCTTGACGTGCCGTCGTAACCACGCGACGATTGATTTCATCATTTCGAATCATGGGCTAAGGAAGACCGCGAAAGAAGGGCCAGACAATGGACGATGGGCATTGTGAGTTCTGAACGAAGTTCCTATTTTGAACATGTTGGTGGCAAATGAAAGCTGAGAAGGATGCCAAAGCGATCAGGCAGCACGGAGAGCCCCGCAATTCTTTGGGTCAGCCCCTGTGGAGGCTTACTCTGTATATCCAAGCTTGTAACATGTAACATGGTAATTCCATTTTACCATTTGACATCTAGCACAGCCTCACACCGTTTTCAAATATTATCAGTTGTGAAGAAAGACGAGTTGATGGTCAATCGCATGTCAAAACCCAAGGGAACAGGGAATTGGCGGTACTTGTTCCTCGATTATACGCCGGCCAATTCCGTCCTCCTTGACCTCTAGAAAGCCATTAGTACTCCAGAGGACACTGAACTTCCTGCCGGCCACGGCACTGACTGATGCGTCTAATCTTACAGCCGTAGCAGACTCAAGCTTCATCGATGATGTTCGGCGTGACGTAGTGATCAGATTTCTGGGCGTTCAGCCTGGAAGTTCTGTGTCCTCGAACAGTCGGTACGAGATTCTGTATCTAAGTGCTAAAGACTTTTTGTTTTGGGCCCCAACGGGCTGCTGCCTGCACGTCTTACCGCATAGTACCACGCTTAAAGATGCCCAGGCACTTTGGACTTTATGATTCTAGGCAAAGGGCGATCATTTCCATCTCATAACGAGTATACACTTACATTAGCACTATCATTCATGCATGGCAAACAGGCAGAACCTGGTTCTCCGCAACGCAAGCGAGAGGCACGAAGCATAATGCTCGAAGTCCTAGCCGCGCATCGACGTCAGCACGCAGCAATACCCTCAAAGCAAAGAACATGGCTACCTTTGGATAGACCATGATGCAATTACAGGCGAAGGTCCATGTCGGTAATTCTTGAACGGGACAATTGCTGCCTTCGCTTATTTGCCGCCAGATGTCATGTATAAGAGAGCCTCAAGTCGACAGTGTCTTCTCTCTTTAGTATTTTTGGAAATAAATCGCATTTGCTTTCTTGTGTCATCCCCTCAAGATCTGACCGTTTCCGACTTGTTCGACTACCGGTGAAGCATCATGGCACAAACACGAAAGAGAAACACAGGCAGCAGCGCAAAGACGGCCGCAACCAAAAAGCAGAAAACTGTCAAGGGAGCAAAACCGGTACAGCCCAAGATTGCCATTGACGAGGGATTCGAGGAAAGCAGTAAATTGCCCGACTGTACTCTGATGACCATCTGCTTATTCAAACCACAGACAATGTCGCTGTCCATATCGACGACGATGGGACCTCGTGGGATGCGTCTCTGAATCTGAGTAACGTGTCTGGCAACAATAACAAATTTTACATGTTGCAACTTCTCGAAGACAGCAAGAATGACACATACTACACCCATGCCCGTTGGGGAAGGTAACTGCTACCAAATACGGTCCCCAATACAAGTGCTTGAATGGGCTGCTGACGATGGAATCAAGAGTCGGTGAGACTGGCCAAGTCAAGACGGTAGACTTCTCGTCACTGGACGACGCAAAAGTCGAGTATGAGAAACGATTCAAGAGCAAGACTGGCCTAGCCTGGGAGAAGCGTGCGGACGAACCAACAGCAAACAAGTATACCTTTGTCGAAAAAGCCTACGATGATGAGGCAGAGAGCGACAACGACGCTGTCGCTGCAGACGGGGATGCGAAGAAGGCCGAGAGCCAACTCGATCTTCCTACCCAGCGTCTCATGGAGCTGATTTTCAAGTACGAACATCGTTATATGCTGCCTCTTTAATATCGAGTCTGACACCAGTCCAGCGAGAACCACTTCAACTCCGTCCTCGAGGAGATTGGCTACAATGCCGACAAGCTTCCTCTGGGCAAGCTCGGCAAAGCTACCCTGAAGAAGGGTTTTGAGGAACTCAAGGAGCTTGCTAGCTTGATCAAGCACCCGAGTTTGGCCCAGAACAAGTACAGTAGGGATCGCGACGAGGTCATTGAGGAATGGACCAACAAGTACTATTCCACGATTCCCCATGCGTTTGGGCGCAATCGGCCGCCCATGATCGACAACGACCATATCCTGCGGAAGGAAGTTGCCATGCTCGACACCCTGACCGACATGGAGGTTGCCAACACCATCATGAGGGCCAACGACAAGGCAAAAGATGGCAGCTCCGTCAACCTACTCGACTCTCGCTTCAAAGACCTGGGCATGAAGGAACTCGCCGTTCTTGACCACAAGTCTACCGAGTACAAGCAATTGTCCGATTATTTAATCAATTCAAGCGCAGCAAGCCATGGGCTACGTTACAGGTTGCAGGTAAGACCTCATATGCCATCATTTCAGACCGATCGCAGGCATGTAACCTAGTAATTTAGGACATTTTCCGCATCGAGCGCCCTGGAGAACATGACAGGTTCGAGAAGAGCACCAAGACCATCAAGGACTCCAACCGACTGCTCCTCTGGCATGGCTCGAGAACCACGAATTTTGGTGGAATTCTGTCCCAGGGACTGAGGATTGCTCCTCCAGAGGCCCCCGCCAACGGCTATGCCTTTGGCAAAGGCGTCTACCTCGCCGACCTCTCCTCCAAGTCGGCCAACTACTGCACGGCCGCCATGAGCGGAGGCGTCGGCCTGCTGCTGCTCGTCGAGGCAGAGCTGAGCAATCCAATGTACGAGATCGACTCCGGAAACATCAATGCCGCGGAACTAGCCAAGAAGCACAGCTGCATCGCGACCAAGGGAGTGGGAAAGCTGGGCTACAGCAAGTGGAAGGACGCCAGCAGTGTGAACCCTGCTCTGAAGGGCGTGAAAATGGTGAGAGATCTTTCCACTACTTCTCCTTGCCAGCATGCTAATGACAGTACAGCCCGATGGAAAACCACAAGACAACAAGAACCACAAGGGAGGATATCTGCAGTATAATGAGTACATATCATACGACATCCAGCATCTCAAGTTGAGATATCTCTTCAAGGTCGCCATGTAGTCAAGGAACATTGCGAAGTGGTTCGAGGTACTTGGTGTCGTCTGGTCGTCCTGGTCAATATATTCGTCCTTCATGTAAGCCTCGAGTGCATGCGCGTTTCCTTGCAAGTGTGGCAGGGAAAGGTTCTAGTCGCCGCGGCTGGGCTTCCTTGAGCACCTCAGACCGGCAGGCTATTGCACGACATGACTGTCACCGAACATTATTGACTGTCCAAGCACCTATCAAGGCGTATTCACCAGCAGACGCCTCATTGAGTGCACTCAACAGACTGTATGCCACGACATAACTTTAAGCCTCCACACAAAATCGTCGTCGTATCAGCGCCGTTTGGGTTTGGCCATTCAATACATAGATGCCCGGCACCAAAGTCACAGCCATTTGCCGGTCCATAACAACCAAGTCACGCATACGCAAGCACACGAAAAATAAATGTAGATCGCAGAATGAAACGACATCGACACGGAGTAAGATCGATGCCGAGATTAACGAAGGATCCGTCTTTCCCAAGATTGTTTAATCTCCAAGCTCCTCCGTGTTACATGACCAAGGCGCAGCGCCTATCGAAGCGTGAAGGCGCCGCATGATCTGGAAGGCTCGTTGCTATCTGGGAGAGGAAAAGGGAAAGGAGAGGCTCACAAATTTTGGCGGTGCGATTTTCAATTTGAACTGGACGTGGGTGGGACGCGACTGGAGCCTGCGCACGGACCATAGAGCTGAACCACTGAAAGCTGTGGCTGTGGTGGCTGATCTGATGAAATGTGGAGTGGAGACGCTGGAAAGAGGCTGACTTTCTGTGCTCTTCTGATTGGTCGAGGTATTTACCGAGGAGCCGACCCGACTGCTTCCGCTTTGGAGGACATCATCGAGAGCCTTTGGGGGTTCGATTTGGTCTGAGCAGTTGTAGTGCGTCGATTTGATTTGCTTCCGTTTCTGCTCCATCTGCAAAGGCATCCAAACCGGCCCAATTGCCCACACCCTTCTATCTACGGCGACGAGGGAACGACTATTGTCAAGATGATCGGCTCAAGAGTTGGTGTTTCGGCCATGCGCCAGGGTAAGTCGTCTCTTGTCTCTTGCCTGTTGGGAGGGCGGCTCTGCGGAGGAAGGAAAGTTGCGCGTTCTCACGAAAGCGGCATAACGAGGCGTGGAATTCCTTGCGATTCAAGGCTGCCAGGGACAAATACTACGACACAGATGAACCCGGAATGCACAATAGCAGGATCGAGAGGAAGCAATACGAGAAGGAGCCGCCCAACCGCCCAACGCCGATCACCAGGAACTGCCAACGATGAGCGGAATTGCTAACCCTTGGTATCACAGTCGCAAAGAGCCCCAATGCTGTTTTCTTCTCCCAGAACCTGCCTCGCCTGGCCATGGGCATGCAGGCTAGGTAGGTCACCTCTCCTTCCCCCGACCAACTTCTCGAAAGCTGACCCGTCGACTTCCACCAGACCCGTTTCCACCACAAAACTCACCGAGACCGACGCCCAGGACCTCCTGGCCTCCCAGCGCCGGAGTCGACCAGTAGCACCGCACCTGCAGATCTACGACCCCGCCCAGACCTTCTTCACCTCGTCCATCTGGACGCGTATCACCGGCAGCATCTTCTCGGGCGGCCTGTACGTCTTCGGCGCCGCCTACCTCGTCGCCCCCCTGCTGGGCTGGCACCTCGAGTCCGCCTCCATCGCCGCCGCCTTTGGCGCCCTCCCCGTCGCCGCCAAGGGCGCCTTCAAGTTCCTCCTCGCCTGGCCGTTTATGGGCCACTGCGTCAACGGCATCCGCCACCTCGTCTTTGACTTTGCCAAGGGCTTCAGCAAGTCCAACATCAAGACCGTCGGCAACGTCCTCTGGGGCACCACCCTCGTCTCCGCCCTGGGCCTGGCCTTCCTTTTGTAAGACGAGCAAACAGCGGATTTGGCAATGTCAATAGAGGGAAAAAAAAGCAGAACAGAGAATTCAAGGGACGACTGAGCGAAAGTCGCAGAAATATCCTTGTTCCAGTCCATTTAAGCGACCGGCAGGCGACGGCTGGTCATATATCACAATTATTGGAAGCGTACACGGATCTAGAGGTTGACGAAAGGCGTCTTGTACATGTTTAGAACTGTATGAATTTTAGTGAAATGCAGTGGAATCAACAAATTGTTCAATCCGCCAGGCATCTCTTGTACTTTGAAACATAGTTTTTTCAATTGCGTTGGTTCCTTTGATGCGTGGACATCGTCAAGTTGAAACAATTATCATCACTGCATGCAAGCTCATTGTAGTTGACTGATAAATTCATGCTTGTATGCCTTCAGAGTTGTGAGACCAAATTCCAAAATGACCGCTTGACGCCTGAACCCTCCAATACCAGTCTCCAACTCGACGCATGAACGAACGGTATAGAATATCAACCAATGCCTCAGGCCCATCCGTTGCCATGCCAAACGCCATTCGCCAAAGTAGATGCAAACTCTCCGCCATGGGGTATAAGTAGGGAACACCACAACTGACTGCCACTCAACCTTGGCCATCCTACGCGACTGTACCAAAGTGTCTTCTCAGTATCTTTTCATACGCGTCGTCGTCCCGCCCACAACCCGTCGGTCGAGGCACCAATCGAAGATGGAGTCGACTAATGTGCACTGAACGCTCTGGCGTCAAGCACAGCCTGTACCAGCTGATGATCACCCAGTCTCGCGACCCTCTCGCCAATCAAGTCGCCAAGGAACTCCTTGAGAACCGAAGATTCGCGATCGCTGATGCCATTGACACCGTTCGCCATGATGTTGTTCTGTTGAGGAAGCAGCGTTCTGAGGACTTTGACGATGGCGCCTAGGATAGCCTCAAGCTCTATTTGATTGCTATCATGGCCACCCTCCTTGAGCTTTTGCAGCATGCCGTCCGAGAAGCTCTTCAAGTTTTGCACGGCCAAGACGCGAACTGCTTCAGGACCTCCTGCGGCCGACAGACCCAGGATCGCGCCGTACCACACCGATGCCGGCATGTTGATGTCGAGAAAGTGCTTGAGACACGTCCGAGTCGTCTTGGGTCGGAGCGCCTTGTTGGACGTGGCGTACTTTGTGCAGATACGACCAATGAGACTGGCGCTGAACTCGCGAAGCAGGTAGACTTCGTTGAGCCAGTCCTGTCCGTTCTCATTGCCCAACTTGCGTCCCAGCAGACAAGTGATGACGGGTGCAGAGAGGGGGCTGGCATATGGCTCCAGGTAAATCTCGGGGTTCTCGACCATGGCATCCGTCAGCTCCATCATTCGGCGAAGGACGAAGAGATCGTCCATGTGGTGGGTGACTTCGCTGCCAATGAAGTTCACAAAGTATGGGACAAGCTGGTGGATGCCGGGGTCGGACTTGACTGATTCGAGGGCCGCTGCACGAAGCTCTTGGGCCACAGGCTCGGGATTGTCATCCAACAGCGCAGACTGCACCTTTTCGAAGTAGAGTGTGAGCTCGGTGCTGATGATGTGCTTGACTGCTGGCCGGAAGCTGGCGCCCTGGTTGCCGGCAACTGCAGGCAGGGCTGGGTTGACGCCTGGTCCCTTGGGCAGGAGTTCTTGCGATCGCGACTCATTCGTGCTGGGGTTCTGGGGGATGGAAGGTTGAACGCCCTCGATGGCTAGCCAGTGACCTGGAGAATGTGGTTAGCGAGCGCCTCCGACTTGCATTGTATGGGGGACAAACCGGTAAAGTTGCTGTCACGAGGCACTTTTGGCAAGGGGTTGTTGATCAGCTTCTCAAAGTCGACTTCTTCGTCCTCGATGTAGAAGATGGGCTGGCCAGTTCCTATGCCGGCTTCACCGTATCTGAGGGGTCTGGTGCTGTCGTAGCCGTAGAGCGGCTCGACGTCGAGGACTTTGAGGGCGGACGCGATGTCCTGGGTGGTGAGGGTCGAGCGCTTTGCGCCCTTCATGAATCGCAGGGCTTCGATGATGACTTGTCCGATTCGATATTCGACGTCTTGAGCGAGCGTGCGCAGGGCCTCTTCGTTCAGGTTGCCGATTCCGAGGGACTCTGCGACATCCTTGACGTTATCCGGATTCCACAGAAGGGCTGTATCCTTTGGCTTGGAGGCAGCATCTTGCGGAGCGGGAGCGCGCGCAGCGCTGTTGGATGCCATCGCGCAGGATGCTTGAGCTGTCTATCGTCGGTTGGAGATGTAGCGATTGGATCTGTGAGGATGAGGAACGAGCTGAGAATGGCCCGCAGGGTTTTTCGTGGATGAATGGATGGATTTCTTCCAGGAGTTGTGCGTGAGTGCGGCCCAGGAATGAGTGTCAAGGTTGTGCCAAAGTCCGAGTGGCGTGTTGGCGCTGGGCGAGTCGCGATGTGTAAGGTAGGTACAGTACCCGCGTGGGGGAGTCGGAACTTGGGCGCTACCAAGGTAAGGTACGTAGGTAGGTAGGTACGGTTACGCTACCACGGTCAGAGGTAGGCGCATCACCATCTGAAGATGTGGAGTGGATGAAGCTGTCGGCAGTGGTGAGGGTTTCGATGATGTTCAGTTTCAGTACGCAGGTCGCGATGCACGAAAAGAGGTGTGCGGTCGGATCGTGATGTCTTTTTCGATGTTGAGGGTTGCAACGAAGGTTGTTCCTGAGCTTCAGCAGTGTTTGCGGCTGTTCAGGCCAAGGCTGGCCGAGCTAGGGAGCGAGCTTGGGGTAAGACGAGGGTTGAGGTTCTTTAAGTGGGTCCGCCCAGCCTCTGCCTCCCGCCGCGCTAGCACGTGGTATTGCAAGAACTCCATGATCTTGCTCATGATGAAGCTATACTAAGTTATCGAGGAGTGGTGCATGTGCTACTTATTGGCGGTGTAGCAGATCAAGGATAGCATCGCGGATTTCAAAACTGGAGTCTTTGCTCATGTTGCTCCCAAGTCAATGTCCATTCCCACCATGTCCTGAATCACATAGACGAGCGAGTCAAACAGATAATAAATGCCCGTGACGATCTTCTATTGATGCAAGAGCACTTTTTTATGTGTATCGCTAAAACCACTATCTCCTTTTCTTTACACACAGCATATGGTAGAGCTTATTGCTCATGCTTACAGTCTCTCACGGCCGTAAGTAGGAGCCGCGGGAGGCTTGTTGTCCAAAATCTTCTCAATCTCCTCCAAGATCTCGGGCGTAATCTTGTCGGAAAGCTGGAGGGCCTTGATGTTGTCCTCGATCTGCTCAATTTTGGTAGCACCAAGAATAACAGTGCTGACATTGGGGTTCTTGAGACACCAAGCGAGGGACAGCTGTCCAACGTTGCCGCCCAGCTTCTCGGCAATGGCAGTCAACTTCTTGACCTTTTCAATCTTGGCCTTGCCCTCTTCTGTCTGCAGGGACTTGATGCTGTTCTCGAAGAAGCTCTTGTTGGTGGCGTAGCGCGAGTCCTCGGGAATGCCGTCGTTGTACTTGCCGGTCAACAGACCAGAGGCCAGCGGCGACCAGATGGTAGTTCCGTACTTGAACTGGTTGTACAGAGGGGCGTACTCCACCTCGAAGCGCTGTCTGTGGAAGGCGTTGTACTGGGGCTGCTCGACGACCGGGGCAATCAGGTTGTACTTCTCGGCAATCTGGGTGGCCTCCATGATCTGGACGGCAGACCACTCCGAGGTTCCCCAGTAGTAGGCCAGGTTGAGGTTTCTGATGGCCTGCGTGAAACCCTCGACGATCTCCTTCATGGGGGTGGCAGGGTCTGGGCGGTGGGCGAAGACAATGTCGACGTAGGGCTGCTGCAGGCGCTCCAGGGAGCTCTTCAATCCCTCGACAATGTGCTTCCAGCTCAGACCGCGGGTGTTGGGCTCCTTACGACCAGTGCCGAAGAAGATCTTAGTCGTCAAGACATACTCGTCTCTTGGCCAGTCGAGCTCCTTGAGCGCCTGGCCCATCTCGACCTCGGATTCGCCCGAGGCGTAGGTCTCAGCGGTATCAAAGGTGTTGATACCGTGGCTCCAGGCCGTCTGCAGGCACTGCTTCACGATCTCGCCCTTTTGGGTACCTCCGTAGGTGAGCCATCCACCGAGGGAGAAGACGCTGACCTTGAGACCAGTAGGCCCCAGGTGGCGGAACTTCATGTCCTTGGGGTCATATGCGGAGCGAACGGCAGGCATTTTGTTGTTGTTGTTTGAGAATAACGAGGATGAAGAGGAATAGTGTCTTGCAACAGCAGAGATAGTTTGTTTTTGAGTACTGAGAATTCGGGGAGCACGCAGATACATGCCAATTGGGAGTTTGAGTGATTTCTCTCTTTCTGGGCACGCAATTGCTTTGCACTCCACTTGCAGCGGCTTGGTATTTATGTATGCAGACGAAATGTACGGTACGTACGGTCACTGCTACAGCTACAGCTACCTACCTACGAATACGGCATGACATTCTCGATACGATAGGCAGCTACAGGGGGCCACAGAATGGTGACGTGACGCAACGGTTCAACCCCGCGCTGTCTTGACGGCTATAAGGGAGAGGGGCAAGATTAACGCCGCCGACAATTAGTAATCGAGTTCTGCTGGGTGCAGACATCCGAGGCCCAAGCAATGAATGTGTGCATGTTGCATGGTATTGGAACATGAAGCCATCTTGAAGTCGATAATATAGGATGAGGTATGTTTAAGAGAGGTTTTCTTGCCTGACAGAGCTCGAAAACCACCTGCCAGTCCATTGGACTCAAGCTGCCAACCCGACTTGAATGCCAGCTGCCGCATCAGCACGCCAGCTGAGATCATACATCAGCACTAAGAAGTACCTGGGCCTGGGTGTCCTGTATGAAATATTACAGATGAGGAGGTGTTTCTCAAAGTTTATTATGATATCAGTTTAGGTAGGTACTGGTATTGGTTCTTGCAAAACACCCCTACCCAACTTGAATATTTTGAAATTCTTTCTGTCTTTTCTGATGAAACACGGCTTCCTGTCATGCCATCCAGCCAACTTTGAATACTACCAGGCTCATATATCTGTTATATTTCCCCATGACGGCATATCTGGTTATAGGAAAATTGGTTTTGTTCTAATCGGCACAACTTTTGGTCATGGAGCCTCCAAGCCAAGAAATTGTCCATGACCATCGATCCTTTCAAGCCTGCTACAACGACGATACTTTGATCATGATGACTTCCAGATCTATGCAGCCTGTAAAGGCAACCAATCATGTCGACTATGCTGACAGAAACGATCACAGCCCTGCTTTGCCAACGCAGTCATGGCGAGACCCTCCAAGGTAACCTTCGCCATTTGAACCTTGCATGATACCTGGCCAGAAACTAAGAGAGAACAAACCAATCAAATACTGGTTTCGTGGCTGTCTTGCTGACAAGTAAGACTATAGCAAGCCAAGGATGCGCTTAGGTTGCGCGGTCGATTTAAAGGACGTTGGTGGATGAATCAGCTTCCACTTGGTGGCCTGCCATCAGTCTAATAACAGCAGTTTTAACTAATCCCAACTCCCTAACTAACCAATACGCTTATTTTACGTAGATCCTGAGTACTTTGGTCGCGATGCAAGGCTTGGAATGTATCTTAGTGCAATGCATCTTTTGGTGTAACTTGTGTTGGTTCGGGAAAGTGACACATGGAGGCGAGGATGAAGTTTGGGGTGGGTAAGAACGTGGCCCGGTCTGAAAAGTCGGGCCGGGCGATCTCAACGATACCAGAGACATCTGACTGGCGGTTTGTTTTCTATATAAGTACATAGCTAGAACGAAGAGTTTCTCCGAGGATTCTCGTGCTTTTCAGATCTTCTCTGATCTGACTCCGTTTAAAGTGCTACGCCACTCTTTGCAGCATAAGAATAATGGTTGCAAAAGATATTTACCAGATCCATCCCCTTGGGTATGATACCCAACCAGAAGTGGAAGAGTTTCCCCTCTCGTCAATCGACCTCACATGCGTATGTACATATAACCAATATGCTTTCGTCTTCAAGTTGGACGAGTCAACGGACAGAGTCGCACTTGCAAGACTGATCAAGCAAGGACTCGAGGCCACTCTGGGACAATGTCGACATTTGGTTGGCACTATTGAGAAGAGTAAGGCAGACGAGTACTTAATCGTCAAGCAGCGCAGCAGCACGGTGCCCTTTGAGGTCCAATGGCTCGACGGGCCGGACTCGCAGGCCAAGTCGTTTGAGGAAATGTCGAGGCTTCACTTTTCCGGAAAGGCGTTTGGGGACAAGTCATTCATCGGAATCGAGGGCATGACCTTTGGTGCGCCCTGCTACCTCGACAGCAGCCCAGTGGTCAGCGGTTTCAAGCTCAATTTCATCCCCGGGGGAATGATCCTCTGCATCCATCATCACCATTATACCGTCGACGTCAAGGGCACGCACAGCTTGATCATACAGCTAGCCGCGAATTGCAAAGCCTTGTCTAGAGGTACCACACCGCCGTCCTGGAATGACGCCTTCATGGATCGATCACTCTTCATCACGCCGCCACCGCCCCCAGAAGAGAGTGTCGAGGCACCTCCGATGCCTCAGAAGCACCCTGATCACCTGCCATGCTACCAGTTGATCTTCCACCTAGCCAAGAGCAAAGTGGCAGAGATCAAGAGAATGGCGACACCGACTGATGGCTCGTGGGTATCGACGTATGACGCCATGATCGCGTTGTGGTGGCGGATCTCGACACGCACACGACTGGCGTTCTACCCCAAGACGGATCTATCACAGCCCGCGCTCTTCTTCGAGGCCGTGACGATGCGGCACCGGCTCAAGCCCCCGCTGCCCGAACAGCTCCAGGCCAATTGTCTCAACATCGGCAGCTCGACCCAGCTGGAGGAGCGGCAGCAGCTCACTCTTGCGGAGATCATGTCGGAAGACGTCCTCTTGTCGCGCCTTGCCAGCGACGTCCGCGCCATAACCGATACATCAGATCCCGCGTACCTCTTTGACAATATCAAGAAGGTCGCAAACGTGCGGGACAAGGCCTCCCTCATGTTCCGTCTGGATTCATTCGCGCCTTTGTCCTTCATCGTCACGGACTGGCGTAATAGCCCAATGTGCGAGGAAGACTGGGGTTTCGGCCGGCCGGCCGTATTCCGACACCTGACGAACCATGGCTTCGAGGCCGAGACCATCATGGTAGTATCACCTCCCCGAACTGTCGAGGTCGGCCCCGACGAGGGGTACGAGTTTCTCATCCCTTTTGAAGAGCACGATGTGGAGAGGCTTTTGAAGGATCCCGACGTCATCAAGTACTTTGACTATAGGGGGTTGCAATAGCTTGGAGTCGAGATGAATCGTATTACTTGACAGAGAAAAATTGGTACGAATGAACATACTTCTGAATACTCTTTGTTGCACATACAGCTGATCCTTGTCTATCTCTATAGCCTGAAACATTGTTCATGGAATCAATGCTATTCCAATACTAGCACTCAATTTGCAGTCACTTCCGAGGGAAGTCTATGGCCTACGGGCCGTCTCAACAGCTTGTTGCGCTTGGGCGTGATCGCATCCAGCTCATATGACTCTTGCAACCCGAATGACCGTCGCCTGTATGAAGGTCCTAGAACGGCATGTTAGCATCCAATGTAGTAATTGCTGAATACCACCACAGAACGAATTTACCAGATTCCCAGCTCATCCAGAGAAATGTCCCGGAAACAGCCAGAGCTATAGCTGCCGTGATAAAGGCGCCACCGACTCTGTCGATGGTGCGGATGTCATGCAAACGTGGATGGAGAGATGGCTTTGCCGAGCCGGCAGTGGGGTCGCCTTGGCTGGTTCCTCCGGTCGAGTTGGTCACAGGCGCCCTGGCGGCCTCCACGAGCAGAGAAGACAGGGCCCCAAGAACGTTCATCTGCTGGCAGGCGCCGATAGACTTACCTGCAGAGCCGGGCATCCAACTGAATGTGCACATTCTGCCATTATCGCCTTCGGTACAGTGGTCGGCGGCGGCTCGGGCGGACGACTTGAGGACGGGGAAGATCCGAGGTAACGTGAAAGGGGCCAGCTGGGTCGTCTGGGCAAGCCAGCGGTGGACGTAGCCCTTGAAGCTGGTCATGTCGGTAGTACAAGTGTTTGTGTATTCGCAGGTGTTCTCGACGAGATATCCGTCTGGGGCAAAGTAAGATAGGGTGTGATTGACCAAACCCTCCAGGCGCTGACCCCATTTCGCATCTCCATTTGTCTGCATGGAATTCGTATTAGTGAATGTCGTGTTTCTCACATACGAGGGCGAGTTCTCGTGGAAACTTACGAAATTGTACAAGTTTGCAACCCCCTGGATCAAAGCGGCAGCGCTGTACGAGAACTGCGCATTGTTTCTCGAGGAACAATCCGGCTGGTGATCTGGTTCTGGACCGAACGTCCAATGAATACCGTCATACACGTTGTACTGGTCATCGACGATGAGATAATCCGTAAGCCAATTCCAGGTGTCTTCGCACCACTTGACATATGTTTGGTTGTTCGTGTATCGCGCCAGTCGAGCGCCGATGTTGAGAAAAGCTACATTGGCAATGGCTAATAATGGTCTTGACGTTAGTATCGTTTCAGAGCATCTTGAAAGACTTGGGGGAATGTACCATTCTTGTAGTCGTAGCCCTTGTTCTGAGGGAACATCTGCCAGCGGAGCCCCATGCCGCAGAGACTGCTGTTTCGACGATCTTCGCTGGTCTGCTCGTTCCAAACAGCTTGAGCCAGTGCCAACCATTGGGGGTTGTCCTTGGGAGGATCGGGAAAGTTGACCTCTGCTGCCAGCATTGCAGACATGCCCCAGAAAGACTGATCGTCATTTCCGGTCGAGGCTGTCCAGTTGGGATCCAGGAAGTCTCGGTTAGGTCCGCTTTGGTGCAGAAGGGATTGGTTGACGAGAGAGTTGTACGTGTCGTCGCCAGTGTAGTGCCAATAATCCAGCATCGTTCCCCATAGAGCGCCACCTAGCCACCTTAAAAAGCATTAGTATCAAAAGAACGAGAACATGAGACGACCAGTTTATGGAACGGAGCTAACCAGTAATAATCGCCATCGGGCGGAGGGCCAGGAAGGATCCCAGGTGTTTGTCCAGGCTCGTTACCGTGATAGAAACCCATCAAATCGGCGGCTACCTGCTGGGCGGCTACCTGCTGGGCGGCATCCTTGATAGAATCTGAGAATAGTTTGCATTAGTTTGAATGCATGCGAAAACGAATTAGAGACTTGTCGATAAAGGTGACATACCCGGAGAGTCGAGGTCGACCTGGAGGGTGGCCAACACAGCGGCGCCGAGGCTGAAGAAGTGAACGGCTGACTGCAGCTTCATTTTTGTGGCATCCGAAGATGGAACGAAGTTGGAACCTCGATCTCAGAGAAAACAGTACCAGTCAATGGATTGCAAGGTCAAGCTGTTCCCTGGGTGGTTGAATGCCGGCTGTCGTTGCCTTCTGCTTTTTGAACATCTGTTGCCACGAGCAACATGCAAATGGCGAGCGCACAAGCTCCAAGTCCCATGCAGAAAATCTTGTGTCAGTGAAGCTGCATCAAGCTATGCCACCAAACCCAGGTTTGAAAGATATTGTCGTTTATGTTCTTCATGTACGCTTTGCAACGGCCGCCCATTACAGTGCGACTCGGTCAACAACAAGCCACCGGTCGACTCACCATTTCCAGCTGGACATTTCACGACGAGGAGCAGGTATTATGTTCCCTTCATCGCACATCAAAGTCCATTTGATCAATTAATTGCTGGAAGCAATATCGGGTTTTTTGTACGGGGAAAGCGGACCTGCATCTTTGCACGAAGCGTTCAACATTGCAGTTCGTGTCAGCAACCACATTCATTCAAAACATCGATACTTGCCAAGGAAAACTCTTTACAAAATCTGTTTTCAATAACGCATATTCAATAAACCGCCCAATTCCCAATATCTTGTACGAAGTTCAGGTTTACGCTACTTCTTCACGCGTCTCGACTCCTGGAAAAGGCATGCAAGTCGCCAACATGCAGCCAACACTGCCGAGTATCTTTTGAGGCATCCAGTATTGAGATGAAAGAACCTCAAATCAACGACCTTCTGCTGCCGTAGCTTGCATGAAACTGTCTACATGGTGGTTGCACAGATATAATGCGGACGGTACTGGATTGAATCAGAAGATCAATTCCCGTACCACAGCGTCTTACATGGGTGGCGGCAGGAGACAAGTACAATCAAGGCATCAACGAAGACCAAAACAAAAAGAAAAGGATCCAGACACAGGGAACAAAATCAGAACAGAGGATAAAGATTTTAGAGTTCGAATAACCACGATACATCATCTGCGTGTATAAAAGCCAAACCAGCCCAGGTGGTGTTGTTTCCCTGAGACACCCAGTCCAATTCGGGCAGTTCGAGGTTGACGGCGGCTGGGATCGGCAGCAAGAGCGCTAAATAGGTACCTACATAACCAAGACACCCCGGCAACCAAGCGCACCGCCATTGATGGGCGAGTCGGTAACGGGACCTTATCAATGCGCAGCCATCACGCGCCCATCCAGCATGACAAACGTCCCGCCGATCTGATTGACCGATCTGTCTACAACAACAAAAAGCTCCCCAGCAATCCAGAACTTACATATATTCTATATTCCTCCAGACTCTTCCATTTGAATCGCGAGAGATTTTTACACCTCCCACCCTACAATGACGCAACATACCCCCGACTTCCTCCGACAGCGCAACTCCAACTTGTCGCTGCGCATGGCTGCCATGGCCAACGCATCGGGCGCCACCTCGCCAGTCCCCTACGAAGCACGATTTAGCGCACAAGAGAGGCAGAACACGGTGGCCGCGAGAGATGTCAAGCCCGAAGACTACACGAAACCCTTTTGCGATTTCTTGCAAGAAAATCCTACCGTCTTCCACGCTGTGGACTACTTCAAGTCCAAGGCCTCCAAGCACGGGTACACCGAGGTTAGACAAATCCAGGAACGACCATTCGAGGTCATGTAGGCTGACGCAAGAATTCGTTATAGCTCTCTTCTCGCGAGGACTGGTCCGGAAAGGTAGTGCCTGGTGGCAAGTACTTTTCCACCCGCAATGGCAGCTCGATTATTGCCTGGACGGTAGGCAAGGCTTACAAGCCTGGTAACGGTGTCGCCATGATTGCCGGACATATCGATGCCCTGACGGCGAAGCTGAAGCCTGTCAGCTCCAAGCCCAACAAGCAAGGTTACCTCCAGCTCGGCGTTGCTCCGTATGCAGGCGCCCTCAACGAGACATGGTGGGATCGTGATTTGAGCATCGGTGGAAGAGTCATTGTTCGCGAGGAGTCGGGCAAGACGTCGAGCAAGCTAGTCAAGCTGGACTGGCCCATCGCCAAGGTCCCGACCCTGGCGCCTCACTTTGGAGTTGGAATACTGGGCCAGAACAACAAGGAGACCCAGGCCGTCCCAATCATTGGACTTGACAACTCGGATCTTTACCCAACGGCCAACGCCGCTCCGGTAGAAGCTCTTGGTCCCGCCGGGACATTTGTCGCAACTCAGCCGCCCAAGCTTGTCAAGGTCATCGCCAAGCAGTTGGGCATCACTGACTACTCGCAAATCGTCAACTGGGAGTTGGAGCTTTTCGATCTTCAACCCGCCACCGTTGCTGGACTGGATAAGGAGTTCATCACTGGAGGTCGGATCGACGACAAGCTCTGCAGTTGGGGTGCCTTTGAGGGCCTGTTGGCGTCGACACTCAACGAGGATGAAGGCACGATCAAGCTGGTAGCGCTTTTCGACGACGAAGAGATTGGCTCTTTGCTTAGGCAAGGTGCCAAGGGCAACTTCATGCCTCTTGTCATCGAGCGCAGCGTTGAAGCGCTGTCGGAGAAGGCGGGCAAATCCTTTGGTTCTGGTACCATTGGCCGGACTTATGCCAACTCGTTCCTGGTCTCGGCCGATGTCACCCACGCTATCAACCCCAACTTCACGGAGCGTTACCTCGCCGACCACGCGCCGCGTCTGAACGTGGGCATCACCATCTGTGCCGACAGCAATGGCCACATGACGACCGATTCGGTCTCTACTGCTATCCTTACGCGAGTATGCGAGCTTTCCGGCTGCACGCCGCAGGTCTTTATGATTCGCAACGACTCCAGGAGCGGCGGTACCGTCGGTCCCACGCTGAGCAGCATGATGGGAGTCCGGGCAGCCGATGCTGGCATGCCTCAGCTCAGCATGCACTCGGTTCGTGCGACCTGTGGTGCTTTGGATCCTGGCCTGGGCGCCAAGTTCTTCAAGGGCTTCTTGGATCACTGGGAGAAGGTCGATGGGGAGTGGACTCAGTAGAGTTGAGCTCTCCTTTCCGTTGCATAGAAAGCAATGTCGTGGGACGACGCATTTACAGGGAGTTTAGACTTTTGAGCATATACATATCCACGACTTATTAATTGTAGACATGGGCCACGAGTTCACAAATGGTCATCTCAACAGCTGCGGGTGCCTGCATGTTTCATGCAGACCCTCTTTCTCTCACTGTCTCGAACTCTGTTATAGCCTCGGCCGTGATATTGAGAACCATGCTTGCCATTGCATGCGGGAATGATATGCAAAAGCTGCCAACCCAACCCAAGGCAAGATCTAGATCATTCGATACGCTAAATGGCGGAGGGCAGCAGGGGACCTGGGCATCGAAATCGCACTCGGCACGATCCGAGGTCTGACGTATGTTGGCCATTTATAGCACAGCCTGTTCCTACCATTTGCACGCAGCGTCTCATTAAAGCCAGAAGGTAGGGGAGACTCCGAGGATTAACAAAAGGAATATAAGTTATTTGCAACTGCTCTTTTTATATTACAGTAAAGAAATAATGGTAGCAATCAATGTAGGTACCTGTGGTCTTGTCGCAAACTTTTAAAGTACAGCCACTACTGCCTTACACAGCCTGTACCTTGAATATTCACCACCATGCCTAATCCGACACCGAGCAAATTTTTGAAAGATCATGACGTTAGTCCAACTTCAGTAACTGGGCACAAGACCAAGAGACAACAGCCACCGGCTGCGCCGCGCGCTCCGACCCGAGGCTCGCTCACTGCATCTTGTTTGCAATTTTTTCCCTCCTTACTTCCACCACAATTGCTCTTATATATGCATTGCGTACCTGCCTGTTCCATTCCGTGTAATATTTGAAAGACCTGATTCCTACGATACCCAATACAGACCGTTTTGATTGAATACCTTGCCTCATTTGCCTTTCTTGTCGCCCAGTTTGGAATAGGGGCTGTGCGCACGTTCGTGACGGACAACGCACTGGAACTTATTGACCACTTCAAATAGGAGGAAGCCGCAAGACGACGACGACAGCAATCCTTCGACCAGATATATCCCGGCGCGCGCAGAGACGACGAAAGCAAATCATCAACGCCATCAATCACACATCTACAACGCGCGATGGCGGCGTCCTATCTAGCCAAGTTGAACCCGGTACCGGGCTTCGCAGCATTTTCCGGCCCGTACAAGGTTGGCACTGTGGATGTTGAGATTCCCGTCGACGAGCTGGACTCGCCGGCGCCAGCCCCCGACGGCACCGACATCGAGACTGTACAATATAGAATCTTCTATCCGACCACTGCGGAGTCAACCGGCAAGAACATCACTTGGCTCCCTGCGCCTCAGCGGCCGAATCTCGCGGCTTACGTCAAGTTTCTTGGGGCTGGCCCTCTACTTGCAGACGCCATTTCGTAAGTGCTCATTCATCATCTGCATCTTGGGACGGGAATCGCCTTCTTGAGAGCAAAGCTTTGATACGGCTGAATATGCTGACGGGCTGCCTGCAGTCTTCTTCCGCGACACCTGCACTACACGACGATACCTGCGATCAAGAATGCACCGATCCTCGAGCCGAACACGCCGGACAAACGATGGCCTACCGCCTTCTTCTCTCACGGGCTTGGCGGCAACCGGAACGCATATTCGCAGATAACCGGACAGTTGGCCTCGCACGGAGTCGTGGTCATATGCCCCGAGCATCGCGATGGCAGCGCAGCCGCAACCTTTGTCCGCCTTCCCAATGAGCAGCACCGCTATTTCATGCGCGACCGGCGGCGGGAGATCCCCTACAAGCGAATCCCCCATGACCCGACCGAGGAGGTGCGCGAAGCAAGAAGTGCTCAGCTTCGTATACGGCTATGGGAATTAGGCTTGATACACGATGCCGTCCTCCGGATGGACAAGGGTGCACCATTCACAAATCTGAACACTAGTACGCCCTCGCTTGACCAGTTCGTCGGCCGCCTGAATGTTCACGAACCCGGGAGCATCATATTCGGAGGACACAGCTTCGGCGCCACCACGACGGTCCAATTCCTCAAGTCAGTGTACTACGTAGGGTCCCCAGCTGTGGCCGCAATGAAGAAACCTCTCTATACCCCCTCGAAAGACTTCGCACTATGCGCCCAAGTCACGCCAAAGACCATTACAATCCTGCTAGATATGTGGTGCTTTCCTTTACTGGCAGAAGCTTCGAGTGCTTTGTTCGACCTACCCTTGCCCGTCTACGCAGACACTTCGTCGGCGTCCGGAGGGAACGGCCTCTTGGCTGTCGAGTCTGATGCGTTTGTCAAGTGGAAGGAACATTTCCATGTGACGGCGCGAGTCCTGTCCCCGGATCCCGCGGCGCCGGTCGTCGAGGCGCGCGCATTCGAGAGGCCGAGTGGCATCAAGCTCCAAGAGCCAAATTTCTTCTACGTGCACAACTCGGCTCATCTCAACCAGTCCGACTTTGGTGTCCTGTTTCCCTGGCTCACCAAGAAGATCTTTGGCTCGGCAGATCCTGAGCGCGTCCTGCGGCTCAACATGCGAGCGATTCTACAGACATTGAGAGTCAACAATGTACCTGTCGGAAGGACGTCTTACGGCGATCTGGTGGACGGCGCCCCGGAGACCAAGATGCTAGATGGCGAAGATACTGTCGACGGCGTGCAGGACGACAAGGCGATAGTCGACCGCAGTGGCAACAGTGGAGTGGAGGCCTGGAGTTGGATCGACATTGTCGGCATGGGCGACGAAGCCAGCGCCTCCGGCAACGCTGATGACGAAAAGGCGGCGGCTGAGGCTCAAGAACCCGAAATGGCCGCCGAGATGGAGCCGCAAGTATCAGAAGGCGAGGCTATAAAGACGGTCGTATCTACCGCGGCGTAATGATCGTGTCTTACGGCATGTGTCTTTTCCTAGTTGGACAAGAAGGTTTGCTTTCATTTGTTTCTGGGGTAGAGAAGGGTTGCCTGTTGGGTTGTTTCTATTGATAGCATTCGGCGTTACGGGATAGGTTTTGCTATGAAGATGAGATGGAATAGAGAACAGCCAAAAATAGATTTAGGAATTTGTTTCTCTGGTACAACTAATGGGAATTAACTGTGAGACATGCACAGCTCATACGGGTTTCGAGTGAAAATATACTTTACCAACACGTCCTGTCATGCTCAGTGTGTGATAGTTAAATCTGTTGTATGCTTTAACACGTTTATCCCTTACAGCATTGCAGGAAGTCTATGTTTAGACGTATGACGTAGGTTTATTTCACGACGGTCGCTGCCATCTGACGTGTGGTGTTGGCTCAGAGAATGGATAAGACAAGACTGGTGCTTGCTCCCACAGAGCTCATGAAGTCGGTATGGTCATTATGGTAGTCCCCGAGCTTGCACAACGGTGAGGCGAGTGAATCTTCACGTTGCTGAGATCCAGAGTCTGTACCTAGCTGTCCGTTGAGATGGAAACATGTAGATTCGAATCAAATAGTGGAGTCTACGACCAATGCTCTGCAACATGTAGGCCATGCATAGATTGCGGAATAATATAGGTGGTATATTGCAGGTGTCTGATCTGCACCCCACGCACAGCTGTGGTTCAGGGTAGAAGTACATACAACGCTGGTGTCCTAATTGAGGTTAAGAGGGAAGACCCCTAGATGTTACCCCTCATGACACAGCATAGGACACTCAGAATCCAAGCACTCCTCTTTCTGCTCTTAGAGTACAGTTGGTAGTCGGATGATATGGGATTAGTTTCATGAAAAGCCTCCCGACTAGAAGATCAGCCTCCACGAGTTGCAAACATCGGTATCTGGTAGTCGTAAACAGTCGGAACATTGTACAGAGTAGCACCTCAATTGTGGTATCTCAAAGGCGCAGACGGTTTTGCATGTGAGGCCTCAGCTGAGTGTCGAGGCCCACTTGGAGGGGAGAGTGGAATTGTACGGGTACGTCCGGAAGTGCCAGCTCTCGAGAATTCCGCAGCCATCGTAACTTTGCGAATCAATGGTCCTTGTTTATCTGGGTGAAATCCACATTGAGCACTGCAGAGCATCTCCCGGTGAACAAGTCATATGAGTTGACATCCAATTGATGAAATCCTGCCAGCTACAGGCCTCCTACTACCTCGTAACATAGCTGTCTACCTACGGCGTACGCACCTCGCCAGATGGGATCAGCAGTAGAGCTTCAAACTGAAGCTTGGTGATCCTCCTAAGAGAACCACTTTTAGAGCAACAAGCTTGATCGGCAGGGATCCCCGCGCCAAGGCGAGATGCATCTGGACAAAAGGTGGAAAACAAGCATCGCCAAGCCACGGGCAGCATTCTTGGCGATGCAGACCAACGACTTCAGTTCATCAATTGTGTTCCGTTTCTTCAGTATCTGCTTCGAGCTATATACTGATCGATAGCACAAACAACGAATGAAATGGTGTCGACATATTCCGCGCCCGGTAACAAGTCCAGCTAGATAGAACACGACAATTGCAAAAGGACTCTTCTCAAGGGATCGATACATAGCACGATGCTCTCTCCCCACAACGCCGCCATCAATGATCTCATGATGAAACATGGCGATCCAGTCTCAATCAACACCAATCGTCACTGGATCCCCGTGGGATTAACATGAACCGCCAACCAACCACCTTTAGTAGCTACGCACTGGTACGTGAATGCTCCAGACTCCGATGTAAACAACGCATGAAAAGCAGCCGCGAGTCAACCAATGAACCAGACACATGAAGCCAGCTTGTTCTTCCTCTCAACCGACACCGCCTCGTCAGACCCAGACCCGGACAGAACAGACCATAGAAGATCCAGAATCCAGATGACCCTGCATGCATGAAACCACAACACCGAAGCTGAGCGCCCCGGCCCCATCTATCACTATCGAGTTCCGGCTTGTGATTTCAAGCTTCCCCATGCCAATGATGTCAACCCGTCTCCCATTTCGCGGCGCAGTCCCTTCTCGATGGGGAACAGCCCTCGGCCGGAACGGGCGAGCAGGACACGTATCCTTCCCAGGGCAAGGAACATGGCCACCTTGATGGAACCACTGATGAGGCTCATCGGCAGCATCGTGTCTGGCCAGAGGAGGGGCACAGATTCAGGGTCCTCCTGCCTCCAGTCATGGACCAAGATTCTGACCTAGCAACTTGCTATCTCCCCTGCTTCTGCCGACGTGCTTTGGTGGGATGGGCGACATTATGCCATCTTTCCAGGACTCAATGCCAACCTACATAGGACCAGGCGCAGGGGCGGGGTAGCTTTTGCCATGACCAAGCATGACTAGTAGCTGTTTAGTATACTTGGGGCCTGGATCGATCAGTTTAAGCTCGTCATAGCTTGCTGCTCCAAGCAGTGCGGTGATAACCTACCTGCCTTGAACAGCTCGGCCAAGGTTGCCTTTATCGACACGTTAATTCCGACACACTTTCAGCCATGGTATCACTCCCGTCCAGGGGCAGGCCAATGAGGACTTGCAAGCTCAATTGGCATACACTCACGCTCACAGCCTCCCATCTTCTTCCTGTCTTGTCATCGGCGAGCTCACGCAAAGATGATCCCGGAACTGCTCAGGGGAACAGCCCATGGTGGAGCAGAACAAGCTTTACGAAGCTCAGTGGGCGACCCACTCCCGAGCACCTTGCCGCATAGCCGACGTACTCTACACTACGGCGTTTCGTAACCCACATTACGTATCGAAGCTTCGAGTGCCGGGGGAGCTGACCGCAATGCCATCGACTGAGAAAAGAGAGGAGAGGGGCTCCAATGGAGGGAGCCGGCGATGGCACGTCGCGCTGGCGCCTCTTGACTGGCCCAGCAGGCCTCCCGGAGCTTGAATTCTAGGAACCCGGTCGCTCTGATACAGGCATAGCCCACTGGCTGTTGTAGATCCAGCGTCTATTGGTTTTCAGCTCGAACTAAACATGTCATATCAGATCCCTGCATGACGCTATCTTGTGCCTGACAAGTCCAACGACCGTCTTGATGCTCAATGTTCAACCGCCTCAGGCGTGCGTCAGAAGTGGCGGAGCGTCAGAAGTGACCGATAATGATTGAGCATTGAGAGCAGAGGTCCAAGTATACTTAAGGCGGCACTTCCACCTCATCCAGAACTTCATTTCTTCTCATTCATCACATCATCTACACTCTACGCAACCTCAACTCCAACTTACAAACAAACTCTTACCCTTTCACCCCCCTCAACCACACATCAGTCAAAATGTTCGGATTCGGCGACGCCAAGGAGTCTCGCGACGAGATCTACGACGGTGAGCCTCACCAGTCCAAGGTCAGCCACGAGCTCGTTGCCGGTGGTGCCGCCTTCGAGGCCATGAAGCTCTTCGAGGACCGCCAGCGCGCCAACGGTATGTTATAAACTCTTTCCGCACGATATCATCTTCGTCATACTGATCATGTACAACAGGCGAGCCCGTCAAGCACGCCTTCGCCAAGGAGGCTCTTGCTGGCATTGCCGGCGCCGAGGTCGACAAGCTCTTCGAGACCAAGGGCCTCGACTTCCTCGACCGCGAGGAGGCCAAGCACAAGGCCAAGAAGCAGGCCGAGCACCTCTACGACGAGCACTACGGCCAGTACGACGAGTACAACCCGTAAGTCAAATCCATTGATATTACATTGCAAGACCGTCTCACTAATATATTCAATTATAGTAACGAGCAGGGCCGCCACCCCACCCTGGACTACTAGATGGTTATAGAGGGATAAAGCGATAGAATACTCAACGAATGAAAACAGTTAAATGACCAAGAAAAAGCCAGATCAGAATGCCGTCAAAAGTGATACCCATCCCCTCGTGAAGCTGTCGACAGGCATCATGATAGCCTTCTGACAATAACACTTCCAATGACCATATTCTTGGCTCGCTGATGGTAGCTTCAATTGATACAACCTAGGTTTCTGTTCTAGCAGCCGTATAGCTCCCCTGTCAATTCACGGAGCCCACCCATTGGTTGTCCCGCTGCTGCAGCTAATTCTCAAACTCAAATACATGACTCGATCGGGAAGATTCTAGTATCGCATCAGCAACGTCCAACGGGGCCAGCATGGTCTAACATGCAACATCGAACTCTCTTTTCTCTCGCTCTTCTTTCATACCCTGTTGAAACAGTAAGTCTGCGGATAATATAAAAAACCCATTTGGCCCGCTAGAACACTACAACTGAACTAGAGTATCTGCATCCACCTGGGCCGTTGATTGATATTGATCGTATGGACACCCAGAGCAGAAATGAAGAATTAAGATGAGGATCAAAACCAAAAAAAGAAGAAAAGAATGATGACAAAAGCATGATTCATCCGGGGGAGGCTATTTCTTAATATGGTGTAAAGCCTTCGACCCATCCATGCCAAAAATATTTGCCCAAGGTCATCATGAGCGTCCTTGCAAAGGCTTAGTGTACGAAATGCTTCTCTGACCTGCGCGCTCCAGTACGACACATTACGCTGGGAAAAAACTTCAAACTCGAGCTGCTTTTCACGAAAATAGGCCGACCCAATTCCGAAAAGGCAATGAAAGAACAAGCCTGAAATTTGCAACAGCTCAGTATAAACAAATACCTAGTAGAATTTCCCTGATCTCAAAACCAATACTTCATAAATAGTAGCGTTACAAACTTGACGACACTTGTTATAAGATTTATGACAAGCGGTTTGTAACTCCTCGCCTGGAGAAGTCTGAGAGTTGTCGTTGGGATAATCATCGCCAACCACGTCGATATATAATCAGGGCAGGCTCTTTTCCACACCAACCTATTCAGTTCACTCTACTGCTCACCCGCGAACACGTAATGGTTACAAAGTACTTTTTTTCTTTTATACAACTTCACCTTCGACGGTGCCGGTGTGAACATGTACAGTTCTCCCTGCCCACCAAAGTCATCGCATAGAAACCCGAGATATCGCCCGGGCCCACCGACGACGAGGCCCACCGGTACGGCTTGGCATATAAGCCGTCGATGCCGACGGTGCCGACTTCCTCTATCTCCTCCGAGGCGCAGCAGTGGCGTCTTTGCAACAGAGTTCTCAGAGTTGTCAATGTCCCACGATGTTCAACTTCAGACCATGTACCTGCACAAGCCAATGAGCGATAGTGAAAATAGGCGAAAAGTCACCTCATCAGAATTGTCTTTTCCATTGGAGGGGCAGCACTGAATATACCTTACAATGTTGAGAGCCTGGGACGTCCTTCTGCAATCGTCAAGGCGATATGGCTCAGAGATAACCAAGTCACGGCGGTTCGAAGAACAAATCATCACTGTGTACCAATCGCTGGATTGGTATTGTTTGGGGTATCAAATGCAAGCATTCCTCTGCTTTGCGCCGAATCTATATGCGTGGTGACCGTGATACGTCTCCTCTAGGCGGCGGAGGCGGCAGCGGCTTTGCTGTTGCCCTTGCGCTGCTTCTTGTTGGTCTTTCCCTTTCCTTGTAGAAGCTCGCGCTTCTCCTGCTTGCGGGTAGCTTTATCCAAGCTGCCGATGACCTTCTTCTCCTGTCCACATGGCCACTGTTGGTATACTTCGGCTTCCTGCTCCTCGGTCCACTCTTGCGGCAACACGGCAAAGACGAGATATGACGTGTGCGTCTTGATCTCGGCCTCCGTTCGATGTACGAGATTGCCGAGCATGTATGGAGGCAGGGATGGTTCAGGCTTCTTCTTTGAAGACGATTCCTTGGTTGAGCCGTTTGTTTTCGAAGCCGTGGGTTCACTCGTCTCTTCCATATCAAGGTCTCCATCGGCGTCGGCTTGAGCGGCCGTCTGCCCTCGGCCGTGGAACTCCTTGAATCTACCCTCGACCTCGCGAAGCCGATCGAGGGCCTCGGACACATCGGCAGGGCTTTGGTTGGCGGCTCGATCACTAGACAGGCCCAAGCGCTCGCGAACGACGCCTATCCGCCTGTGGGCAACCTCGACCATTTCAATATCCATCCACCCTAGCCGGCGCATCGCATCTACAGTCCGCGTGACTTGTTCGATACATGGCGAAAAGGTGCAGAGGTGTACCGGGCGATTCGCTCGTAGGGGAGACACCCAAGGCTGGTCTGCGGGCGCATTGGCCGGCCGGCTTCGTGACAGATGCGGCAGTGCTTTCCACGGCGCAGGGAGGTCGAGGAAGACAGATTCGGCTTCCGGACTCTCCCCATTGACCAGAAATCCGTCATTATAGACGTCCCGGTGGGTCATTTGGACCAGTTCCCTGAGCCCATGCGCCTCGATCTCTTTATCCATCTGGTGGTAACGTGCCTCGTTGAACTCGAAGCTGAAGACTTTCCCCTTTTGGCCATCCGTACTTGTCGGGTATCCATTGTAGACTGCCCGTACCGAGGCGTGGGTGAAACTTCCACTTCCAGCACCGGCCTCTATTATCCTCATGCCCGGCCTGGCGCGTATGCGGTGCAAGATGTAGCTGTAGTCGGGAGTGTAGACGACCTGCGTCCGGTGAGGCAGACCCATAGTCCACAACTCAGGAGTAGGAGGCAAGACGTGGACAAAGCCGCTGGCGGCGGTCGTGAGCTTCTTTGCAGTCGTCGTCGACGGCTCTTCGGTGTCATTGCTGGGCTCGTCGGTTTCCTCGCGCACCTTACGCTTCCTGCCTCGCGACCCGGTGTCGACAATGGAGGCACGAATTTGCGAGCCCCATGGCTGGTTGATCAAGGTCGAGTGAGGGAAGGAACCGAATCGTGTGTTGATGACGTTTCCCTCGGCATAACCGTCGACTGCACCCACGGTGCCATTGAGGATGGCGGGCACCAAGTTGTCGCGGGACAGATGTACGACGGCGAGAGAGTCGGTCTTGGTACGAGACCCAGAGTGGAGGAATGGCGATACGGTGCTCATTGTGAACTCTCCATGAGCTTGTGATGGGGCGGCGAGAGGATATCAAGGCGGATTAGGGTGGGAGGGGTGGTTGTACAAGAAATGTCTCGGGGAGTTGCAACATCGAGACAGCAGATCTAGGTACAGCTTCAAAGTTCCAAAAATTTCAAAATAGAGACATACCAAGGTGGGGCACATGCATTGGATGGGTTCGACCCCGGCCCAGCACCGATAGCGATAGCGATAGGAATTATGGCGCTTCTGCCCCATGCTGACCTCATTAATGAGTTGTAACACTACTGGCCGGGCGCCTGTTTGGACTCTCCCAACCTTGTAATTCCCCAAGATCACATGTGATAATAAATTGATTATGAGTATACGCAGCACATACTCTTGCCACTCAATTCCACATAATACGTTCTTTCCGTATAGCTAGCTGTACTTTTGGTGTTTAGTACGACCAAGTCAAATAAACTGATGGGTTGGATTGGTTATTTAGCTATCATAGTGGATCGGAATACTCAAATCCATCACATATCGTTCGGAAGGCATCTTGACTTCACCCAAAGATACCAGGACTGTGACGATTGTATCCGCATCTTGAGAAATTTGGCTCTCTTCTTTTTCTTCGCCAGGCAAGCAGGGCAGCCTCGACACAACGAAGGACTACCAATCCCATTGGGAAACACCATCACACACCTTCCATCGGCACCGAATCTCAACATTAACATTAATAATGTGGATGAGGTCTCGGACTTTTCGCGCTCTGGGACTCCGTGCCGACTTGGAATGTGCCAAGTGCTTGATAAATCAAAGCTGCACTACCACGGCGATCGCGCACTCCGCGATCATTAGGTCTGACGGACGCACATGGTGTCCTTGTCCGAAAGAGCCGCTTAGCTAATCGGTCTTTGATAGACATGTCAATAGATCAATGTTAAATGCTATATAAAATGCGGAATTGTTCTCGGTATTCGTTGCTGTTCAACTCGCTAGAATCCAGTACAACTATTACCCAGGAAGAACGGTCATTTCGCTTGTCAACTTGATCGCAACTCATATTACGAGATGGAAATTCAATCATAGCCTTTGACGCTGCAGGTTTTGTTCCTTGCAGTATTAGTTTCTCCAGTCCTATATTTATTCACAAATGTCACACGAGCTGGACTTTCCTCCTTGCGCTCTATTCCAGGTCCATTCTTGACACGCTTCACCAGTCTGTGGCTGTTGCGACAACTCTCTCAGGGGCAGTTTGAACAGACCAATATTCAACTGCATCGCAAATATGGTTAGTTATTCATAACTCCTCGGATGTTTGAGCACGAAACCCATTTTTAACTCCACATAGGCAAAGTAGTGAGGCTCGGCCCCAATGAGTACAGCATTGACGATGTCGAGGGCTTGAGGACCATATACGGGCCTGGAACTCGTTTTGAAAAGTCGCAATGGTATTTGGCCTTCGATGAGCCTGCTACGCCTCATGCTACCATCTTCTCAATGAAGGACATCAAGGCTCATGGGCAAGAAAGACGCAAATATGCTGCCGCTTACACCATGTCGACCATGCTGTCCTACGAGGCCCATGTTGATGAATGTGTCGAAATCTTGGACAGGAAATTCCGTGAATTTTCGTCTACCCAGAAGGTCATCGACTTTGGCCACTGGATGCAGTGCTATGCTTTTGATGTCATTGGAAAGATAACGGTGAGCTCAGACTTTTCTAGTCAGTCGGTCCATGTTTGTTAAAGATATCAACAGTTCTCCAAACGATTCGGATTCCTCGATGATGGCCAAGACATTGAGAATCTCATCCGTTCGCTGGACGACTTCAATCTCTATGGCTCGCTCGTCGGCATCATTCCCGAATGGCACAGGTTTCTCTTCCCTCTGGCCAATCTGATCAAGAAGGGCACCGGATTACGATACGTCTTTGGGTTCGGCCAAGCGGCCATAGATGAACGCAAGCAAGACGATAGTCCACACGACGGCCCCAGCGACTTTGCCACCAAGTTCATCGAAGCCAATGCAGAGAACCCCAAGTTCACTGATTTGAATGTGTTGCGAGGTTGCATGGCGAACATTGTTGCCGGCAGTGACACAACATCTGCCACTTTGAACTCGATATTGTTTCGCATCTTTAGCGACAAAAACTGTCTTCAACGCCTTCGGAATGAGATTGATCAGTTTCCCAAGGAGGGCGGTACAACTCAACCCATCACGTACAAGGAAAGCTTGCAAATGCCATATCTGCAAGCCTGCATCAAAGAGGGACTGAGAATCCACCCCGCCACCGGCCTCCCTCTGTTCAGGGTCGTCCCTGCTGGAGGTGCTTCCATCGCAGGTGTTCAATTTCCTCCAGGTGTAAGTGCGTTCTTCCAAAGAACCGCCGAACCATGCTAATGAATATGACGCCTACCTCAAGGCCGTGGTAGGCATCAATTCCTGGGTTGCGCATCATAGCAAAGACGTCTTCGGCCCCGATGCAGACCTCTTCCGACCAGAGAGGTGGATTGCCACAAACGAAGAAGACCAGAGCAGGGTCTCAACCCTCGATCGCTACTTTATGCCTGTAAGTACAACCCTCTACTCGGTGCCTCACTGGAAAGTCCCGCCAGACTAAACAAGTCGATAGTTTGGACACGGAGCCCGGACATGTCTGGGCAAGAACATCTCATACCTGGAGATCAACAAGGTTGTGCCGTGGATCGTGCAGAATTTTGACCTCCAGATCCATGGCGGCAAGGCGGAAGAAGACTTGTTCATGAAAGCCAAGAACTATTTCTTTGTCAAACAGTGTGATTTCAAGGGCACCTTGACCTTGAGAGGACAGAGTGCGTAGTTGGTGGCATGAAGTATGGTAGTCAAATGATTTGATTCAAATTTCAACACCGAATCAGAAATTTACTTGTGTTATATAATACTGAATTTGAAGACTGCGTGCAATAATGGCATTGTTCAGGTACTTCCAAGCCTCATCCGCTTGTGAAGGACTTGTACTGCTGAATATATCTGGTGATACCATCCAAGATGCGTAGCTTGAAACATCTCTTTGAACTAATTGTGCTGCGACATCGAAACTATCAACCTGCCATTTGTCGTTCATGATTTCAATCGTCTTCGTCATCGCTGTCGTCACTATCTTCCCCATCAGCTCCATTGCCTTCAGCAAAGGGAACCGCTCCCTCTGCTGCTTGAGCCGGTGGCCCAGCCAGTGCTGCGACTCTATCAAACTCGGCCTGCGGCAGTCCGGCCAGTCCGAGCTGCGCCTGGAAGCCACCGAAGCCCACGTCGTGGAAGTTGAGGACGGCGCCGCTCGACGCGGGGTTTCCGACGGCCTTGCTCCCGAGCGCCCAGCCCATCTCGACCGTCCCTCCGGTCTGGGACGGCCCGAGCCCAAACCCGGAGCTGAGGCACCCGTCGCACAGGAACGTGTACGTCAGGAACGACGCATTGGCCGAGGTGGCCTCGGCGATCGGCCGCACCGAAAACGGCCCCGTCACCTCGGGAGGGTTGTCGTCCTCGTTGTCGGCCTGCCGGAACGACGAGACGACGCTGCCGCCGTCGGGCCCGAGCCACGCCGCCATGAGCAGCGGCCCTTCCATGTCTCCCGTCAGCGACCACCCACCCCAGCCAGCGCCATTCGCCAGGGGGAAGGTCATGTGTCCGATGAACGAGGTCGCGTTGTCCGTGCTCGGAGTATCCGGGACGGCGATGGCGAAGCCAAAGCCTGACTTGGCGCCGAAGAACCTCTGCATCGGCAGGCCGGTCGTGGGCTCGGTAAAGTTTGCGGTGATCTTGGTCTTGTCGTCGCCGTTGTCATCCCCAGCGACTTGTCGAATTACCATAAGGACGAAGAGGTAGCGCAAGGCCGGCCTTAGACTTGATAAGTGGTTCGCGAGATTGGGCCGCATGTTGATTGATTTTGCGTTCCGAATAGAGGGTGTTAGCCTTGTATTCTGGGGGTTCCTCAGAAGCCTGAGTTGAGGTTATTCGTCGTCGAGTATACAGCACCTGTGTATGTACATAGATAGAAAAGTCGACATCTTGACTTAGGTAGCCCTGTAGACACTATATAACATTGACTTATCTGAGCCCAGCAGTATCTACAGTAGATAGAATAAAGCGGTCGTTACTAACGAAACTATTCTCAGACACATTGGCAAGTCCTTTGACCAATGAAATGTGCTATTTTGGTAATATCCAGGTCGCCCAAGACGATGTGGTGATTGATATGTGCCGTTCAGCCGACACAAGAGCGTTATATCTCCAAATTACCTAACGAGTATAGCTGTCGATTGTGGTATACGGCAGCAATTGCAACCTGAGCCGTGTCAGGACTGTCACTAAGGCTTGTCAATCTTGACACATCTCGTCCTCCCAACATGGGCAAGTCTACAGACTCAACCAGAGTCTTGAGCCACCCGCCAAGTGTGGTCGCGTGTCATGTTCCCGCCTTTAGAATAAGCTTGTTTGAAGTACCCAAGTGACAGGGAAGCTTTTGGCGGGATCGACCCGAACGCAGTGTCAATCGCGTGGGGTGCCAAGGAAAGCCAAGTTGATCTCAGTCTGGGGATGAGACGCCAGATGCGCCTATGTTCAGCTACCAGGTCTCCATCCGTATATACACACGGACAGATCGAGGTTAGAGCTGGTATGATTCCTGACAAGAAGATATAACTAGTCTCAATGGAATGCTGCTCGAAATGATGGTGTTGGCACGGGTTTATGACTCAGTTCAACGTTTGTAATTGATGCCCTTTCCAAACACTGCGCAACACTTGGCTGCAGTTCGAAATGGGCGACCATTGCTGGAACGTACTTGGCAACAATCTGGGTTGCGATGATATTCATGTCAGTCCTCAAATTCATATGAGCTTCTATCCCCCACCCAAGTTGGTAGCATCGTTGGGTGACCAACACGGTCACCCAGTCACCTCGAGCAAACGCACGCCACCAATAATATGCCACAGCTCTCTAGGCAGCACGAGGCAACTACTTAATGCCAAATGTGGCCGGTTTCCATCACCGCAGTGGGGGGAAGAGGGCAGGCACCCTGTGCCAGAGTTGGCAGAGCGCGAGGTTGCAAAACCAGTGACCGTGTTCAACTCTGCCCTGACAGCCAGCAGACTAAGGCGCAGTGTTAGACCCCCGTAGCCCCCCGGGTTGGGTGCGCGCCTGAACTGTTTTGCCATTTTTTTCTTCTTCGATTGATTCTATTTTATTTTTATTCTTGTGCAGTCCAATTGATTTGACTTCATGCAGTTCTGGCAATAGAATTGAGCCGCAAAGGCAAGAATTGTTTATAGATGAAATGTGATAATATCAAGAGTAAATGCATCGCCTACCTGAAAACATCGAAATAGATTATGGCCAGAGCTCTTGTTTCTTCCAGGCAGCGCCACCCTCAGACTTATACACAAGACGCTTGTGCATGCGATTTGTTGCACCTTGCCAAAACTCAACCACAGTAGGCGCTACCGCATATACCTTCCAGGAGGGCATGATTTTCTCTGGGTGCTCCGCAAAGAGTGCCTCGGCGCTCTTCAATGCCTCCCTTAGCTCGTTGGGCGATGACATGATTTCGCTCTGCTTCGAAGCGGCCGCGCTGATCTTGGAGCTGATGGGCCGCTCGGCAAAGTCTTTCGCACAATCCTCCAGGGACTGAGGGTGAGCCCTGCCGCGAATGCGAATCTGGCGTCCCAGCTTTGACCAGTAGAACGTCAGAGCAACCTCTGCGTTCTTCTCGATCTGTCGTCCCTTGGGGCTCGTGCTCTTGGCAGCAAAGTGCCAACCGCGCTCATCGAGGTCCTTCAGAATCAGGACGCGAGCATCTGCATGGCCCTGCTCATCGACTGTAGATAGGGTCATGGCGTGAGGTTCCGTAATGCCCTGAGCAATAGCCTCATCTAGCCAGACCTCAAATGCTGCATGTGGAGTATCCGGCAAGGTGAAAGGGTCAAAGTCCGGCAGAGGACCTTTCAGCGATGAGAGGCCTCGCAGTTTTGCTCTGACTGTGTTTTCCTGTTGCGCCATTGCGATGTGATCAATAATTGTTGGAAGCAAGACAAGAAATCATTGGATCAGAGTTTAATTAGTGTTATGAAAGAAACAGTTCGTCAGAGACCTCTTTGAATTGTATATGATTATAAGTTTGGCCAGTGGTCCGTGATGGAATCTACAACATGAGTCACCCGGGTGAAGGCCGCTGTCGGCGCCTTCTGTGGCCATAGGCGAAAGCTGAATGAGCTGCAGCCAGCGGGGCCCCTGGGCGTATCCAACTCGTATACGCCGGTAGGTGCTCTCTCATAACAGACAACTTTTGACTACGGCAAGTATCTGCCGACTATTCGCCAAAATGGCGCATAGTAATGAAGGAAATATTGGAAGAAGATGCAAGTCTTTGGCGAACGCCGTTTTATGCAAGACTGTTATGCGCATGTCATGGTGGTACATGTACTGATCAAGGTCATTGTCACAGATAAGAGCAATCAAATGTAATAAGTAACTAGGTGTACCAAAAATTGAAATCCAGACTGAATGTAGGCGTATTGTGGTATTACGAGATGCTTACGTTGTAAGTACCGCCAGCAATATCATTCACAACTGCCAGTGACTCCCCTGTAATGTCCACCTCAGTCGTGCCGCCGGTTCCTTGGAGTGACAACTTTGTCCAGGCAGCAGTGACTGCAATTTCGAAGCTTCCCGTCGTCCCCTCCGGCGTCTGCAAGGACCCGGTGAATCTGTCAGTGGTATTGCACCAGTCCACGGCAAATTGGCCCAAGGGCGTCTCATAGCCGGCCTGAATACTCTCAACGCCACCCAGAGCCGGCGCGATCTTCCACGTCTGGCCCGCTGCGGTGACGAGCTGGAGTCCCGCGCCGAGGAAGGTGAGACTCGAGGTCGGGCCCGTCGACCAGCCGTGGGCGTGGCTGACGCGCTGGTCTCCGTTCGGGTAAGCAGGGTACGCGAGGCTGCCGTCGGACGAGTAGCCCTCGATGAAGGTCGAGTTGGTGGTGCGCTCATCATCCAACATGTAGTCGGCCCACATGAAACCGACGAGGTCGACGGCCCTGTCCGCGCGGCCGACCTTGTAATGCGCCTGCACCTCGAACCCGGTCACGAACGGCGAGATGGTGATGCCGCCCTCGGGGGCCGGCGCGCCGTACGGTCGGATCCATCGCCCGGCCAGAGCGTCGCTGACGGCTGCCGCGCGTGTGCCGTTGACCACGCCCGATAGCACGGCCCAGGCGTTGCCGTCTTGTGGGTGTAGCACCTTCTGCGTGTCATTGTCCCAAAAGAGGGATGTCTCGTCGTCCCAGAGAAGGGAGTTGGCTGCGGGCGGGATCCCGGCGGCTGATGTTGTCCAGTTGCCCACATCACTCGTGTCATTGACGACTCCTGCCAATGTCACGGCCTTGTCGAGCGTGTAGTACAGAATGGAGTTGGCCTGTGTAATGAAGAGTTAGTATGTACCTTTACAAAGGATATTCTTCCCTATATACCTCAATGTTGTGGCCGCCCATGCCCACTCGCAGCCAGTCGGCGGAAGACGTCACGTTGGCCAATCCAGTCGAGTCGATGAACTGAAGCAGATAATTGACGCCAAGCTTGTACTGGTCCCAGTATGAAACCAGGTAGTCTACATCACCCGTGAAGAGATAGTAGTCGTAAATATCATTCAGGGTGTGGCAGTGATACGTGAAACTCCACAAGAACAGGCCGGTTTGACCTGACTTGTTGCCGACGAACTCGCTAAACGGTCGACCAGCGTACGGAAGGCGTCCGTCAGACTGCTGGAGATCCATGAGTGAGTCGATGCCGTTGCGGATCGTATCGAGGCTGTTGGTCGAGACAAATATAGATGGGCCGGAGATGGCGATATCACCGGGCCAGACGAGCCTGTCCCTCTTGGCTCCGTCGACAAGAACCGATGTGCCATCTAATTGCAATACTTAGCAGAAGTTCTTGTGTTACAATTTTCCTGGTAGTGGAGTATCTTACTAGCAATGGTATAAGTGTACTCCCAACCCTCAAGAGGCAAACCGAGTGAGTTTCCCGTGCTTGGGTCGATAGAGCACAGCTGGTTCGTGTAAGCTCCGGCATACCACACACGGTTCAGCTTCTCGTCGTCGCTGTGGAAATATCCAGTGTATGCTGCCGGATCGGACATCTCGGGTGACGCCGTGAAGTGTACCGTGAGGTTGGAAATGCTGACGGTGCCGGTGGTGTTGTGGACGACGGTGAGGTAGCGGAAGCCACCGCGCTGGTGAGCCTTGTCTGCTTGATAGAGGCCGGTTCCTGTGAGATTGAACCTGAGCGGCAGGTCAACGCCCTCATCCTGCGTTGCATCGCAGTATTCCGCACTGATCCATTCCGAGCTCTCTGTGAAAGTGAAGCCAATGTCCTCGTTGTCACCTTCCAGTGAGTCGATCTGAAAGCCAACCGAGCCGGCAATGTTCTTGCCAAAGTCCAACGTCACGTATGAATCTGGACCATTGAACGTTGTCGAAGACTGGCTCGTCAGGTCTACAAGGGCATCGGCCGCTTGTACATCTCCGCCGGTCTGGCGCACAGATGCTGGTCTGATCGTTCTTGACGAAGATGCCAGAATGTACTCGCTGAACTGCACTTCAGCGGCGGCCAAGGCGGCCAGAGCCACCTGCATTTGGGTGATGGTGCTCAGTCTCATGGTGAATACCAGTGTTAGACTATACGGCGAAGTCCAGGCTGATCATGTGGTATTGACTAGGCGGGTCCATCAAGGCAACCGTCTCCTCATGTTATATATGTGTTGTGGATACAACACAAATAATATTTCGCAGTATACGTTGTAGTTGCTCGTCATTTCGGATAGATGTTGACCGAATGTGGCTCCCTCAAGGTTCCAGAGGCGGAGAACTGGCCATGCCCGATGGCAAAAGTCACCAGTCGGCCTCCCATCTAGACATGGGGGACCACAAGGGATCACAACTAGCCCTCCTACTCACACTCTTTTCGAATGGGTTACCAGCTCTCATCTTTGATGCCTCGAATAGCTCATGGACCGTCCAACCTCTAAATCGACGACGAGAATCACACAACTTGCAAAATTGCACCGCTCCAACCTGTACTGAGAACATGTTTACAAATCATCCATCGAATCCACTGGGAGCCAAGCCGATCATCGCAGCGCCCAAGCCGGCGCGCCGAGGCTAGCAAGACGATTGTGCAAATCTTGTGTGCCAAGGTCTTGTCTCCGCCGCCTTCGGAATTTGTCCGCGGAAGAACCCGTCACACTCTGGCCCGGAAGCGAGCCCCTTGCAACATATCGCGATCATCTGCGAAGCGTAAACTCGCGATATGCCGATCTTAATTCCCAGCAATCCAGGAAATGGGAGCCTTGCACTGTCATATCTTACCCCGCGTTGTCGTGCAGGTGAAATGCTGGCGAATCCGGGGGCGGGAAATCCGGGGAACCAATGTGGGGATGAGAAATCCGGGGTTTTCCCAATATTCCCTCGATGAGCAGGGGATAATGCCCCTATTGCGGCCCAAAGCCGTGGCTCGTGTGAATGTTACCGAACTCTTCGTTCTTCTTTGGAGAGTTGCATGTCCTGATCATCGCTCGACTAGAGGGTTTAGAAGATCATCCTCCCTTCAAAAATCTGGAAATTATTTTTTGAAAACCAAAGAACACTGTACGGCAGCTACCAGTGACATTCCTAGATATGTTTATAATGATACAGAATAGGACGAAAAGGCGTTATGGAGAGCAACTGCCAAGCTGCTAAGCTCACTATTTGCGGCTATACTATTCCGCATCGCACCTCGTGTCATGTGTAGTAGGTACTTGGCAGGAAGATATGACATCATGTAGATCTATTCAACGGGGTTATACGAAGCGGGCACAGTTGAGTGCTTTAGAACCATGTCGAATTACTAAGTACTTTGCAACGGTAATAATGATAATTATTACTTTGACATTACACAACTCTCATTCGTTACTCGTCAATCATTCTGCCCTAGTCCTTTCTTCTCAACCCATTCGGTACACGGCATCCTTGCGGAAGTGGCGGGAGATATCATTATCAACGCCGCAGTTGTAGCACTTGTGGAAAACCTTGGCCCCCTGGTGTCCGGGACCAAAGTGCTCGCTACTCGGGCCTTGCACGGTTCCCAGTGAAGACTCCTGCTCGCGCTTGGATGACCGGTTGCCGAGATTATCTCCGCCCTGTCCACCCTGCCCATCTTGCCCGTCCTGGCCTCCTTGCCCACCTGGCCCTCCTCCTTGTCCGTAGCCGGAATCACGCTGGCGCGACATCTGGTCGTTTGAGTCGGGAGAGCCTGTCTTTCCCATTCCGGTGGATGTTTGCGGCGCATTGCCGGAGCCCATGGCACTTCCCACTCCCGAGCTGCGGTTCTGGGTGTTCATGCCCTGGCCTTGGCCGTGGTGATGGGTCTGGCTAGGCAAGTCGTCGCGGAGGCGAATGGGAATGTCATTGCCTCCGCCTGAGCCTGGTCCCATGGTTTCCGCGCCGCGGGTACCCATGTTGTCACCCGCTTGACCCGTGCCATAGGGATCCAGCATGCTAGTCCCGACACCGGTACCTGGCTTGTTCGCAGTGCTGGAGCCGCGCGCTGGGTCGAGGACGCTCTGATACTCGCCGTTGCGGTATGATAATCCAGGGTTGCCTCCGCGTAGATCCGATATCTGGTTGCGGTTTCCCAGCTGAGAAGCACCGAGCCCGGCAGCTGCGCCGGCTCCAGCACCGGCACCAACACCACCCGTGCCACCGCCCATGCCGCCTTGCGCGCGGCCGGCGCTTGGCGGAGCGTCGTAGTCGTTGATGTTGATGTTTTGCTCGCGAAGATTCTGCTCGCGAAGAGCATCGCCAGACTCCATGGGGATCTGGCCCATGCTCGATGTCACGCCACCACGCCCAGCACCTTGGCTTGCCGCACCGCCTGCCATGCCACCTGCCATACCCCCTCCCATGGCACTTCCCATGCCGCTGCCCATACCGTTTCCCCCACCTGACCCCATACCAGAGGCCTCTTGGCGGCCCGACTGCCAGCCTGAAGCTCCAGTTGGGCTCAATCCTTCGCCGGGCGCGGTGTTGTTGTATCTGTCATTGACGTCGCGAGCGGCCATATCGCTGCCGCAGCGGTTGTATGCCCCAGCTCCAAGCCCGCTGACCCCGGACCCTCCAGCTCCAGATCCTTGTGCTGCAGCACTGTTGGGCTGAGAATCTCCCCAGTAGGGATCGCTGTTCTTGTTTATCATATGACCGCCGGCAGCTCCGGCTCCTGCGCCCATGGCTCCGCCACCGACGGCACCAGGTAGACCTTTGCGGAGGATACCAGATTCTCGTTGATTGCCTCCCAGAACGCCAGATTCTCGCTGGTTTCCTGGGATCTCGTGGCTGTGGCGGCCAGTCATGCCTCCGGCCCCGGCCCCGGCCCCGGCCCCGGCCATACCGCCGCCTCCTGTGTTGGAGCCGTAAGTATAGTCAGCGGAACTTCTACCAGGAATGTTGCCTCCGGTTCCTGCCATGTTGCCTCCTGCTCCCCCCATGCCTCCTGCTCCCATGGCCCCAGCAGCGCCAGTGGCCTTGGGGTCTACGATATTGTTGCCATACTTGTCGATCCGGTTGAAGCTGCGAGGAACGTTCTCATCGGGATACCCTCCGGGCCCCTTGCTCGGGTCTGAGCCACGATGGTGACGGAGGTGAGTTGGCTCGTCGTCCGTGAGTACTTTCTTAATCTTGCTACCGATACCCATTGTGTCAGAGTATATGCGTATTTGGGATCGATGTATAAGTTTGTTTGTGAGTGGTGTGTTTATGTCGCTGAAAATGTGAAACTTTTGGCTGTCAATGAAGAACAAATTCGAATTGCGACACCCCGAGCGGCTGAAGTAGGCACTTCTATTATACGTTGCGATCCGGCTATGGCTTCATTGCTCTGCACGTCATACCCGTTCATCGGCTTGCCTAGCCCTTGGAGGACTCCAATTCTTGGTTATTCCTGTGTCACGGGCAAGTGACATCAATTACCCGTATACTAGAAACAGGGCCAGTTCGAGCTGCGGCCACCCGCTGCCCGCCGGGCGGAAAACGATGTTCGCATCTTCTTGGTGTCACAAGCAAGTCCTGACTTTTTTGACTCTGTCGCCGCATGGGAGCCGGTCGTAACTGAAAAACCTGCTCTGGGCCTATGCGGGCCTTGGTGTTGACGGCAGTTCTGAGACTAGGGTCGTGCTAGACGGCTGCAGGAGGAGATGTGCACGGAATAAAGTTGTAGGCCTTTCGTCATGACAGCATGCATAGCACAACTCTATTTGAGCATGAGGTCAGAGCTAAGAGGTTTGAGAGGTAACCCCAGATTTGCTTCCCGGATTTCAATGTGGGACTGGCCATTCTATCCGAGACGACCAACTGCTCAACGGCCCGGGGAATTTCAAGTGGAGAGCCGGTTCAGGGTATGCAGTGCCAAGGAAGAAGGGTGCGATTGCGTGGGTGGGAAATATGCCGACAAGGCTGAAGGTCTTACTATATTCAAGGAAATTAGAGTGATGTTCAATATAGTTGAAACACATCTCACGACCCCGTATGAGATGTGGATAAGACTTGATGGTTTAGAAGAGTCTAGTTGTGATGACTGATATCACTACCGATGATCATTCGTCCAAGACGGATATCGACCGTGCCAGAGACTAACTCTCTCAATTTCCGAGATACATGATTCAATCAACTTTTGTCCGCGCCTGAGTATGTCGAACGTCTTTCGTGCTTTTAGTGTATCAGGAGGGGAACGGGCTAAACTGATTCTTTCACGTGACTACGGTACACTGCATGATACGGCTGTGTACGAACGCTTCTTGTTTTCCAAGGGTTCAATATCTGCAGTCCCCTGGTGCCGGCACTGTGGGAATAATCTTGAATTGTCCTGCCAGGAGAAAGAAATCATACAAGACTCCTGTTCCTATCGTGCCCAAGCCGTCATGCTCAGGCTAACCACAGTGAAGACTACCGTGAGGGAGCCCAGAGCGCCACAAGTCGTAGATTTGCGCTATTCACACCGCTTTGTGCGATGACGCATTTTTAGATAAAGTAGCAGATATCTTATAGGGATGACTAGATCCACGTCTAGATAACAGCACTTGGTCCAGCCGAGCGGCCAGTCCCGCATTCTGCAAGTGTTGATCGTCATAATGTATGGCACTAGATTAGCAAGTAGTAACTCTTGAAGAAATCATACAATGAATCCGCTATATCCAGGTTCTGTCCCGGCATCTTTGAACATATACTAGCACAAAGCTCTGTTGCGTTGAGTGACATCGTTGCAGCGCCTCGGGCTAGTTCAGCGATAGGAGGCCGCTGGCCGACCTAGCCAGCGAGTCAAACGTTCCAATGACCAACGACAGCAAGGAAGAACATATATATGCATTGGCTAGAGCAATTCATCGGTCGGCGGTGTTTTGAAGTAGGCAGTGGATCAACTTGAGTCGACACACGGTAGGACCATATGTGATGTTGTGGGTATCTTCAGATCTCATTCATCCATACAGACAGACGGTGTTGATATCTTATGAGGATGTCCTCTTGGCTAGCACCTCCTTCGCCTTGATGGCGGTAGCCTCCACAATCAACTCATGCTCAGCTCCATGCATCTTGGCCTCGAGCTGCTCGAGAGTCTCGCCAGCTTCGATGACGATATCCTTGACCAGGATGGGAGAGCCCCGATCGACCTGCTCGATAACGTGGTGGATCATGATGCCAGTCGTGTTGTTGGGCAGCACACCGGCCTGGAAATCCGCATAAGCTCTGGCAATGGCCCCGGCGCCATCGTAGCAGCCGGGCTTGGCGGGATGCAGGTTGATTACATCGACGCCGGCCGCTGCGAGGGGCCGCAGGAAGCTGGCGCTGAAGACGTGCATCCAGCCGGCCAGGACGACGAGCTCGGGCTTGTCCTGGAGTATCCTCTCGGCCAGGGCAGCATCGTACTTGGAACGCCCCTCCTTGACTTTCTCGGGGTCCTTCTCGCCGGCTTTGAGAAACTTCTGGTTGACCTTGTTAAAGTAGTCGGTGGGGATGCCGGCCGCCTCGGCGCGCTTCACGGCGTAGGCGTCCTTCTTGTCCACGGTGACCTTGATGATCTGGCCCTGGATGACGCCGCTTTGACAGTTGTCAATCAAGGCTTGCAGGTTGGAACCATTTCCGGAGCACAGCACGGAGAGGCGCGCCTTTTCAGCCATTTTGAGCAGTTTTCGGTTTTCTCTCTTTGGATTTTGTAGTAAACCAGATGCACGGGCTGTCCAATGCGGATTGGCAGGCAAGCCAACGAGGACTGATGCGGGGTATAGGCAACAAGTCTCGGCGATCAGTTGGATCCAACAAGGCAGTACGGGGGTTCAAGAATTGAAATGAGATTTGTGAATGCCTTCTACAGAATAAGGAGAAGATGCGGCTTTCGATTGATAAAAATGTATCACTCAATTGATCTTACGGGAATGAGGCTGAACGGGATTAGCGCGCACAGAAAAAATCTGGAATCTTTAGGCGGGCGGGACGCGCCAAGCCACGTTGAGCCACATATTTCAGTCATGATCCTCCACGATCTGCCCTGCCTGCACTCTGCGAAATGGCTTTCTATTATCCCGAACTGGTTGAAGATACCGAGTTAAATGCAAAGATTGGAATCATTGAACAGAGATATGGTATATGCTTACACGAAGAACAAGCTGACAAGCAAGCATTTCCATGAAGTAATTCAGAAGCAGAACTCGAGTCCGCGGGATGGGTCATCCGGTAATTGAAATAAGGTAGGGAAGGTGCGCCGCGGATGTGGAGCTGCTTAGTTGACCTTAGGCCCTTCTACAGCTTCCGTGACTTTCTCCATTCTGTCAATTTCATCCTCAGAATAACAGTCACGCCCTGGGACAGCCCTTTCTTTATCCTTCTCCCTGTGGGCTCTGGAGAGATGTCCACTTGTATGGTGAGATTCAATATTTATTCGACTCATACACCAATTGTTTACCAGGATTGGAACGCAGCAACCATGCAGAATTCGAGTCCAAGACACAACCACGCTGACAGGGAGATGCCCGTGAATCAAGGCAACCGCAAAATTTGACGAAATGCAGTCGATGCACTCAGAAGTATTGTTATTGAAGGCGGAAATTTCATAAGATCTGCCGAGCATTTGCCCATTTTTACTCGTCCCAGATCACAGCACTGAGCCCATCTTCACCACCATCTGTCCCGGGAGTCGCAATGGCCAAATTGGCAACGAGGTCACCAAGCTTCCCAGTTGCCGCATCGCGTTGAATGATGGCGACATTCGAAGACGTCTGGCCGCCCACGGCAACAAACGTGCCGGCCTTGTTGATGGCAAACGTGCGAGGATACCAGGCATGCGCATTGGTCGCCTCGACAAACGTAATGGCACCGCTGGACGCGTCAATGCTGTACGTCACGATCGAGTCCTCCTTGGCCCCAAAGGACTTGTCGTTGCGGTTGACGGCGTACAAGAAGTTGCCCGACACGTGGACCTCGGCCGCCTTGGAGCCGGCAGGCGCCGTCTTGCCCGCCGCGTACGTTGAGACGGTTTGAGTCTTGGAGAGCTTCAAGCAGCCTGAGCTGGGATACGCCACTTTCCATGCCGACACCGAGTTGCCAAGCTCGTTGACGGTGTAGAGCATCTGGCCGTCGGTGGATCCAGCCTTGGGAGACCACCAAGTCCCATGGCGAGGGCCGTCTCCTGCGCCTGCCTCGCCCGAAGTGCAGGCCGTCAGCTGTCCGCTCGTGGCATCGATACTGAAAACGCGTACGAGATCGGCACCCAGATCTGGAGCGATCAAGTATTTGCCGGTCGGGTCGGTGATGACCGAGTGCGGGTGGGGAGCCGTCTGCCGGCTCTTGTTCGGGCCCGGCGCAGACATGTTGAATTTTTGCGTCTGCACTGCTTGGGTGCTCGAAGTCAGGGGAAGCTTGAACGTGGTGAGCGTAGATGCGTCACTGAAAAACAGTCAGCCACTGAACGATCACGGAGAAACTCATACTGGACTCACTATTCCACTGTAGCAACAAACCCTCGCCCGTCCGAGCCGCCGTAGAAGGACCCATGAACTTCTCCGCCCTTTGTCTTTGCTTGACCCGTCTGCTTAAGGGAGCCATCTGTATCAACAGTATAAGTAGTCGCCACTCCGCCGCTGACACCTTGTTGACCCGCGCCAGACTCGTCAAAACAGTAGAGCGTTCCCGTGTCAGAGTCAAGGTCGAGCCAAGTGGGCATCTTTCCGCAGCCGCCCGTCGACGAGGTCGACTTTAATGTGCCAGTACTGCCATTGACCGTCAAGTCCAGCGAGTAGACTTGGCCAGTATAGTGCGAAGCCAGCAGCTTCTCGGCCAAGACAGCCGGCACAAGCGCTGACAATACCAATGAGACGACGACGACCGACATGCTTGCGACCAGATGGAGACTAGATGTCAAGAAGACAACGGGAAGCAAAGTGACAATTCTGCATCTCTTTTACGTTCTGCTAAAAAGGGCGCGAGGACATTACTGGCCACATCGAAATTACTTTTCAGAATTTCCAGCCCAGACACGTGAGCTGGCGTAGGCATTTACTGGTCCCTGATATGTCGACCTTTTACCCGTTTCGGCAGCATCGTGTCGCGGATTGATATAGGTTATTGAGCCTCCGTCTACCGAAACGGCTAGATCCGGAAGATCGTTGCGACAGTCCCAACATTGAAGCATGCGCGATACCACCCAAGGCTTGCGGCTAATTGGTAACTTAACCGCGATCCGAAGACAGCACAGAACAGGAAGCGCCAATATCAACCCGTACGAAGCAAATATGATCCGCGTCGGAGTAGTGGAATGGTCAACCCATTGATAGAGCTTCCTTCCAGCTGGATTCTTCCGTTCTGCCCGCGCAACGTTCCCATCACAACGGCCCCCACCAGTCATTAGGCATGTCCGTTATATTATACCCAGATTATTCCAGTATACGACAGTAGTAGCGGGAAAACAAAATCAGTTCCACATCGCGAGAATCGCCTCATCTACCACAATCCAACGGATGTGCGGCGCTGTATCTCGTATGTTGACGTTCGATAAGCAACATCATTTCGGATGGCGCATCCGTGATTTCAGCTGATGGAAGAAAAGTTTGCCACAGTGAGAAAGATGTTGGGATGCTTTAAAGAGCCCTGATGGCTTTATGAATACCATGGTATACTCCGAGTCGGGCTTTCTCCTTGTTACCGTTGCCTCACGTTTAGTGGCTTGTCAAGTTGAAACAAAACGTTACGCCTCGGTGTGATTCGTTTACTGCTCCGTTGTAACTTGGAGTTAACCCGACCTGACGACAACATCCGGTCAAAATGCGTCACCTCACGACCGCCTGTATTTTCCTGTCTGCAGCGTTGACCCAGGCCACGGCCATCAACAAGCGCGCCGCCTTGGACGACTGTCTCAGCTCGGCCGCCGTGCCTGTTGACGCTGCAGGCTCGGCCGACTGGAATGCCGATGCCGCTCCGTATAACCCGCGCCTGACATACAAGCCTGTGGCGATTGCCGTTCCGACCAAAGTTGAACACATACAGTCTGCCGTGTCGTGTGCTGCCAAGGTTGGCGTCAAGATCAACGCCAAGGCCGGCGGTCACAGCTATGCCTCCCTCGGGTTCGGCGGCGAGGACGGCCATCTAATGGTGCAGCTGGACCGAATGTACAATATCACCCTGAATAAGAGCACCAATATTGCAACTGTCCAGGCCGGCGCGAGGTTGGGTCATGTGGCTACAGAGTTGTACAATCAGGGACAGCGGGCGATTGCCCACGGAACTTGTCCAGGGTAAGTCGCTGCTCCCTTTTGAACTTATTCCTAGGTTGCCGTCGATCAAAAATGGACAGAAGGTAACCAGGAACATAGTCTGAGAGACTGACGTACATGGTAGTGTCGGAGTCTCAGGTCATGCCCTCCACGGCGGGTTTGGCATGAGCTCGCATCTCCACGGCCTGGCGCTGGACTGGATCGTGGGCATGACGGTGGTGCTAGCCAACGGAACGACAGCGCACTGTTCGGCAACAGAGAACTCGGACCTGTTCTGGGCCATGCGCGGAGCCGGGTCCAACTTTGGCATCGCGGCTTCGTACGAGTTTGACACCTTTGCCGCACCGTCGACCGTGACCGTCTTCTCGGCCTCGCTCCCTCTGACCAAGGCCAACGGTGCGACTGGGATGGCGGCTCTCCAGGACTACGCTTTGAACACCATGCCGGCTGAGCTCAACATGCGTGTTTTTGCGTCGTCCTACTTCACGAATCTGGAGGGGCAGTATTTCGGAGACCCTGCTGGGCTTGCGGCCGCCCTATCGCCATTGTTCAACAAGACCGGCGGCTCGATATCGCAATCGCAGAGTATGGGTTGGCTGGATGCTTTGAATCATTACGCGAATGGAAAATTGGATGTCACCCATCCATACTCATTGGTAGGACTTTCCTTGATATCAATTCTTCTGTCTCGATCCACTCACTAACGAGTAAAACAGCAAGAGACAATCTACGCCAAGAGTCTGGAATTGAAAGGCCTCAACGGGACGGCGGCGACAAACTTTGTCAACTACTGGTTCGACGTGGCCAAGAAGGTCTCGACGCGATCCTGGTACTTCCAGCTCGACTTTCACGGCGGCAAGAACTCGGCCATCGCCAACGCGACCCGGGCGGCGACGTCCTCCTACGCGCACCGCGACAAGCTCTTCCTCATCCAGTTCTACGACCGCCAGTACAGCGGCGCGTACCCGTCCGACGGCTTCTCCTTCCTCGACGGCTGGGTCGCCAACGTGACGGCGGCCCTGACCCCGTCCGACTGGGGCATGTACATCAACTATGCCGACTCAAGCCTCAGCCGCGCCACGGCCCAGAGCGTCTATTATGGCGCGAGCCTGCCTAGGCTGCAGCGCATCAAGGCTGCTGTCGACCCTACCGAGCTTTTCTACTACCCGCAGTCGATACAGCCGAATGCAGCCGCGGTCTGAGATTGATAGTCACGATAAGAAACCACGTAGAAAGGGAGCAGGGATAAAATAAGTCTTCAACTCGATATCTTGTTTCTGTGAATCTTGTCGCTCCGTATGTGTTTGTCAAGCCCTTGTGATTACTGTAACCGACTTTTGCATCTAGCCAAACAGGAAATCTAAACCCCTGTCATAAAAGTTCCTTGACGAAAGATTAGTATCTGATTGCGCCCAAGTTCATCTCACGGTAATTGACTTACTTGGCAGGCCGCGGAACATAGTTCCTGGTGTACTCTTCAATACCGGCAAGGTCCTGTTGGAGATCGACTTCTTCCGGCTTGTAGAACCTCGTCTTGTGCACAAGCTTCCATACGATAAACAGCACGGGGAAAATGAAGACCATCATGTAACTGTACATCGGCACGATTAGCTCCGCTGGCAAACTGTATAGAGTGTGGATAGATAGGTACATACCTGAAAAGAAAGGTGCTGACATCCCAATAGCCCGGGAGGAAGACGGTATACCCCCCAAAGAAGGCCATGAAGAAGCAGGCGCCACAGGCGTACCAGGCAGCGTAGGGCTGGAACAGGCCGCGGTACGGAAGCGTCCTGCGGTCGATGCCCTGGGCCTTGAGCGCGCGGTAGAAGCAGATGTAGGTCGCGGCCATGACGCAGTAGTTGATGACCTGCGAGGCCGTGATGAGGGACACGAACCAGCCCAGCACCGTCGCCGTGTTGGAGCTGACCTGCAGGAACGAGAGCAGCGCGATCAGCAGCACCACGATGACGCTGTAGATGGGCACGCCGTTCTTGAGGCACTTGGTGAGGAACTTGGGGGCCTTGCCCTCGAGTGCCAGGCCGAATAGGGAGCGTGACGCACAGTAAACGCTGCGTATGGGAGTCAGTCGGGGTTTACATAGCAATTGGCTCTCGTGAAGAGACATGGGTCAGTACTTACTAGCTGTTGCCGGCAGAGAAGGCTGCTGTCAGGACCATGGCATTGACAATGTGCGGTAGCACTGGTATGCCCAGGCGGTTCATGGCGACCACGTATGGCGATGCCGCGGCGCCGGGCTCGCCGTTTGTGTACGCGTCGCTTAGGGTCTGGTCATTGTACGGGACCAGGATGCCAACGCAGAGTGCGCCGAGCATGAAGAACGAGGTCAGCCGGTAGAAGACGGCGTTGAAGGCACGCGGCATGACACTGCGCGGGTTCTCGGCCTCGCCCGCGGCCATGGAGACGTAGTCGGGCCCGGCAATGGTGAAGGCGGCGGCAATGAGGCACTGCAGAAACCCCATGAACCGCCCAGTGTCACCAGTGTGATAGTACTCGGCAAAAGCGCCCGGCTCGTACCAATATCGAAAACCGAAGCGGTCGTGCTGTGGATTACCGCCCAGCATGACAATAAAGGTGAAGATGATGAGGCCGACGATGAGCAGCATCTTGCCCAGGGCCGCCCAGAACTCGGTCTCTCCATACCACTTGACAGCCAGGATGTTGATCAGCCCGTAGAGGAATATGATGATGGCGATGATGCCTCCCACCGGCACAGCGTCGCTCCAAAAGTGAATGATCAAGTTACACGCCGTGACCTCGAACGGCACCAAGGCCGCCTCGAAGATGAAAAAGTTCCAGCCAGCAGCAAAGCCAATCGCCTCGTCCACCCAGCGCCCGGCGAAGCGGATGAACGGCGACGAGATGGGAAGGTACGTCACCATCTCGGCCGTGCTGATCGTGACGGCCAAGATGACGGTGCACCATATGGCAAAGGCGAGGAAGAGGCTGCCGGGTCCGCCCGCGATCAGACTCTTGCCAATTTGGACGTAGAGCGCCGTGCCGATGGTGCCACCGATGCCGATGAGTTGAATGTGGCGCGACTTGAGCTTCCTGTGCGTATGGTCAATCTTCCCCTCGCGGAACGATTCGTGGGCGCTCGGCGGCCGACCTGCTGCCACGTATTTCTCAGGATCATTGTCGTTCTTGTCGCTTCCCAGGCCATGCTGAGTCTGCGAATGAGCGTAGTCGACGCCCGTGGAAGCCATCTTGTGCCTCTACGCTCTGGATACGTGTAGATGTTGATGTAGGAGACCTCGCGCAGATAAGAGCGACTGCAGATCAATGGAGAGACTTGAGCAGCAGAGAAAAGAACTCGACAATGAATTCCATGGGCACGTATCGTTGAGGGTGAGGAGTCTCTCTCGCCGTGCGACCAGGTCGTCAAGAAAGTGATCAGCAGGGAAAACAAAAAGGCTGAGATGCTCGGGTTACCAAGACTTGAGATTACATGTGCCAACCCCAGGAATGATGCGCTGCCAAGTCGAGGTATTCTAGGCTTGGTATCGGTGAGTGGGGGACAGACGCGGAATAGTAGTAGTACAGTATGTATATGCAGGCTTCGCATTTACGTTAGCGTCATGTGAGTGATATTTGTCCCAGAGTTTTGGGAATATGGAACAAACTGTGCGATCGTTCTTTCTTGATGTGATTTCCATAGTAGAAGCTAAGAATTGCCGTAGTATCACAAAGCTGGACCCAATAACATACATCAAAGCTGCATTGTCCGACTCATGGTCTGCGTGCGACGTCTCCAGGAAATCCTTCAGTTGCTACCCCGACTCCAGACGCAAAGTTCCCGTCGGCTGCTCGCTAAGCCGAACCCTGCTCGACATATCCACACAAGACGCTTCCTCGGCTTCCAAGAAGCTGGGCTTTGCGACTATTACTGATTAGCAATAGTCTAGACTCTGCCATGTCTTTTCGACAGCACCATTGCGCCCAGAACACCTTGTTTCTTGTCATATGTGCTCGAATGGCAAAGGAGCTGTGCCATTGCCAATAAGCATATTGCGTGAAACGACCCGACCAAGCGCCACGCTGAGGCTGACGCACGACTCAATACAGATGCTGAGATGAGATAAATAGCACAACTGTGTGACGAGTACGGTTCGGTCGGCTCTCGGAAGAACGGCAATCTCGTTGGTTGACTGTCAAACGGGTTGTTCTTGTAAGGATTCGAGCTGCATAATGGGCAGATGAGAGTGATTCTGGGCGACGAACACCCTTGCTATTCGACCGCGTTATCCATGTTGTGGCGAGTCGAATATCGTCCTGGTCCGATCGACAAGACCAGCAGAAACCGTGTCACCCACAGTCTTGGCAAACTCGAATGAGTGAAACAAGATGCCAAGTTCCTGGCTGGTAAACCAACTTGCTCGGTCCATGTTTCCCGATCCCAGAACTGTATACTGGCCGTCGACAATCGTTAGCTTGAGATGAGAGTGGACTGGTTCCTCCGTGACTTTGTTCCTGGCGTTTTCCGGCTTCGAATGAAAGTACGATATTTTGAGTGAGCCGATCCTTTGACGTCCAGGCTCGAGATCCATCATGGGCTCGGCGCTTGAAGCACTTGTAATCGATCGAGGCTTGGCTTTGCTGTCCACGAGTCGGTTGTATCGCCGAATAAGAGATCGGAGACACAGAGCAGTCGTAGTGCCAGAAGTGACAATCTGCTCTAGTAACATCATTCCCTTGCTCGTGACAATAGTGACCTGGACGCCGCGTTGCAGCGCGTCTAAGAGGCCGTTCATGACGGCCGCGCTCGTCAAGTTTGGCGTTTGCATATATATTGATCTCTCGGCAAGCTCGAAGAGCCTGAGTACGGCGGCATTCAACGGCGTCGACGGGGGTATGGGGTGACTCAGCCAGGGAAGTGGCCGGAGCCTCGGATTTTGATGATGTGATGACGGCAAGAGCACCGTCGCAACCGTGAGAACTTCGAGCAATGCAAATCGCCTGGCAGGGCTCTGGATGGTGCTCAACCCGACTGCTGTCGCAGCCGGATACGATGAGATATTGGTGAATACACCGTTCAAATCCAAGTCTCGCTCCCAGGTATCACGGTAGAATGCCACCAAACCTTGTACTGCGTTGCCTGTGATCGCAACGCAACCCTCGAGCCATGACTCCCAACTAATGTTGCAGCTCGGCAACCAGGCTATCCGCCGGTCTACAATGAGAAACTTGGGATGCATGACGCTGAAGGGTAAGAAGAATAGGCTTTTGACTTGGAGGTCAATTCTACCAGCCTTGAGCAGGTCAGGGCTCGGTAGGCCAAGGATACCCTCCCATTTCTCGGCTGGATAGATGTATCCATCGTTGGATGTCGTGTGGAAAAGCTTCTGTAACAGAGATCTCGAGGAGAAGCATATGCGGACACGTAGCCAGGGAAGATCACCGGCGTGTGGTTCGTCCTCCCGGGTAAGCCGAAGTCGATGCTCGGCCAACTGCGCCAGCGTCTCCTTCAGCCCCGTGAGCGTGGCAGATGGCGCCCAGAAGCAGGTGACGAGTATCACCTCGGACCTTGCCTGGAGAATTGCAGGCAGGAGAGAGTTTGTGTAGATGGACGCTCCTGTGCCAAGTTCGAAAGACTTTGGGTGAGAGCTGGTGATGAGGGAATCTATCCGCGCCTCGCTGTGATAGTCTGGGAGCTCATTGCTGTGCTCTTCACGCGACCTCTGAAGGGCGCATTTCCATGGGCCAACCAGAGCACCCAAAGGCTCCATTTGTCCCTTGTCTGGTAAGTATTGAGATGGGGGTCAAAAGAGTTTGGAGTCTGTACAGTGGCAATATGATCATGGAAGTATTTGTTTATATTGCGCCAGCATGAACAGTAAAACGCTGAATGCCCGGTAACAATTCATCACTAAATCTGCTCGTTATGGCGCAAGGTAGGCGCTATGGTCTCCCCGTGGCTTCCATATTTGGAGCAACATTTAGCGCCAATGCTCCTGTCAGTGAGATCTAGTGGATTTTTACAGCACACATGTTACACCTTCAACTGTCTGATTACCTACTTTTTTTACACCTTCATCGTCACAAATTGGCGACATATTTGCGTATGCTCATTATTATTCATTATCAATATGGCTTCATGAATCGCTATGAGGAATGGCGAGGTCATGCTCATGCCAACTGCCTCATTTCGATCGCGCATATACCACTACCCAACATATGGTCCTTGTCGTTCCCAGTCCACGCTGTCCAACCACTGCATAAACATGGAGTCGTCGTCATTGCTGACGATCCAGTCCGGCGGGCAGAAACCAAAATCGCCCGGCACTGCTGAGCCCATGGGCATATAAGGGACGCCCGAATTGCTGACGGTATCCATCTCCAGATGTCCATCGCCTATCTGCGGCGCCAGCTGCTGTTGTTGGTGCTCGTGAGGACCTCCACACTGTTGGGGTGCCATCACGGGCTGGTCCGTCGGTTTCGGTGCCAAGATCTTGTCGAGCACAAAGATGAGCATGCGCCGCCCGTCCTGGCTCATGTCGTACATGGTGTCGGAGGGATCGACCACCCCGAGCCTCGCCGCGAAGACGGAGAGGTCTTGTATCGTTTGGCTCCGTGGCAGGACTGGCTCTCTGGGATATACGGGGAGCTGCTCCTGCTTGAAGAGCTCGGCGGCAATGATGATTGCTGCCCGCAGACCGTGCACGACCAGGATCGACGTGATGTCGAGCTGGAATTTGGACACCATGTCGGGGCTGTGCCCGACCTCGAGGACCTCTTTGAAGATGGTTTGGGATATCTGGATCAGCCTCTCCGAGGTGGCCACCTTCCGCCTGATGAGGAGACGTTGCAGCATCAGCTCGTTTGCCCTTGTGCCGTGGCGGATGATGGTCAAGTACAGTTGCTCTAGCAGATTTTGTGTCGGGTTGAACTTCTGATGCCTCGCCTCACGGATCCAGGCGGGGGTGCGTTGCCAGTGCTCCTCCGTTTTTCTCTCAATCTCGCCCGCTTTCTGGATGAGCTCCTCCTTTGTACAGTTGCGCAGCGTCAGATGTAGGACGTCTTCCCTCCTTTGGGCAAACCCAAGCCAGACGCGATACCACGTCCCCCGGTGAAGGCGGCCCGACCTGCTGTACCCGTATTCGTCCATTTGTGTGAGGAGAGTCTGAATCTCTTCGTTGCTTTGCATAAGCTCGCCGTCCGTCAGGTCAGATGGTGCTTCCAGATCCCAGTAGTGGTATGAAGCACGAGGCGGCCGTCCAAGGAACGTCGCATTGCCAATCTCTGCGGCATAGGCGTTCGCCCGGGCTCGCTTGCGCAGCTCTGCCAGGAAGTACGGTACGTTCTCATTGGCCTCGATCTTGTGGTGCCATTTCAAAAAGACGACAGTCGAGACGATTTCTCCAGTCTGTCTATAGCTGTCGTAGGTGTGGATGCCCTTGACCAAGGCGGAGCAAATGTGATCTTCCACGAGAAGCCAGAGGAGCAGATCATTGACGGCGGCACATTTCTGGGTGAATGACACGCACGTATTGGAAATGTAAGTGGCCTGTTTAGCCAAGGTGAGGCGATCGACATTGTGCTTCTGGAATGCAAAGTGGGATGCTTCGCAGTACCTGGCACAAATGCCCACGATGGCAGCAACGATGCCGATCACCTCCCAGCGAATGTTCGGCCCCGTTGCCAGGTCAATATACTCGGCCATGGTCGTGTTGCCGTTGAACACGAGTGGCGCCTGCGTGTTGCGCCACAACAGCTCCGACAGTTGGTACATGCTGTTCTGGTCCTGCGACTCTAGCACATCACCATGGCAAAGCCATAGCTTCCGTAGCCAGCCCTTGACGACTCCCTCAATCGAGATGTCGTCGGCTCCTTCGCATACTTCAAACCACTTGTCGATAAAGTCATTGACTAGCCAGCGATTCTTGAGGAATGAGAGGAGCCGACATCCCTGGGTGATGGACTCGCCAGCCACCAGGAAGTTTGGCTGATTATTAGCAGTCATGTCCGTCGGGAAATTTCCGTTTGTGTCAAAATTCTCCCTGAAGATGGACCGGAAGCTGTTGTCTGCCGCATAAGAAATGTCCTTCTTTATGTATGGCTCAGCATCTAGACGGAAGGGCGGCGCAGAAGCGGCGCGTTGACTCTGGGCCGACGAGTCGGCCTGATACTGTCCACTAGGTGGAAAAGCATCGTTCCTGCCAGTCCGGGGACCTTCAATGGACGAAGCTATGCTCTGAGGGTGGCTCTCATCCGCGGACCTGGACGGCGTGGGGAGTGGCCGCTTTGGTGCTTGGCGAGGCGCACGGTTCTGGAACTGGAGGATCAGCCAGGTTCCAGTCACAAGTTGACTCGGGCGGAGGGTGATCAAGTCCGTCTCGATCGGGCCGCCCCCCGTGGACGTGATCATTGGGGGCGGGCCGAGTAGACACGACATCATGTGTTGTTATGGCTTATAGGACCAGCACAACATGTACGTCACAAGAGGCAGGTATGGACATTGTATTTATAATAGAGCTCGATAGAGAAAAGAGGTACAGGCATAATGCCCAGTGGAACAAGCAGATGAAAAACAGAGTTGGATATGAATGATGAACAACAGAATGATAAAAGACAGTGAAATACTATACTGACCGGTTGTGTTAATGGATTAGGGTGATATATGCACTGGTCCACGCACCGCCTCTTTATGCAACGTCCACAGGTTGGCACGGTATCTATATTGGGAATTCAATAGTCAGTACCGATTATGTGATCGAGCCCGTGGGGTTTCAATGTTGCACTCTCACTGCCATTTTAGGGTAAAGTAGTATGTAGAAGAATTAGACGGGGGCATCAGAACGACGTACGATCGCATCTAAGCTTGGACTTGCGGCATGGCTCGCAGGACTGCAACTTTCCATTGCGTCGGTATTTCCCTACGTGGTGGGCCGACGACGACGCGGCGGCCGCTGTTGGATCTGGTGCTGCTACGGCCATAACGTCTTGGACGACGTGTTGGTATGCCATCTTCGGGGCAAACAAACCCCCTTCCCCAGGCGAGGTAGGTATATGATGGGACGGGACCAGTCTTTTCGGCGTTGGGAGTGGCTTCGGAGTTGGCAGCGTGGTGGGTTATAGACGCCCAGAAATCTCGAAGCGATCCTCGAGTTCGGGTCTTTCTACGAGTCAGCTATAGCGAGTGATCGGGTGAAAATTGGCAATCAATGAGTGACGAGAGCATTGGGAAGGTTTTATGAACTCCGAAGAGAGAAAGGGAAATGGGCATTCGCTCTCAACCACTCCCCCATCAACCCATGTATGTAGGGGACTTTTGGCTGTGCCGCACCGCGGCATTGGGAACTTGGAAGTTGGGGAGCTGGTAGGGTCTCTGGATAGCCTAGCCCAGATCGGGGTTCTAGGTCCTCGGTTGCAAGCGAACTCCGAATTGGGACAATTGCCCCGGGCTATTGAACTCCGACTGAAGCCAATTACTTTCTGCTATCTGTCTACTCTGATACGAAGCAGCTCTTATATGCTAAGAATGCTCGTATCATAGCGGGGAATGCAATCATAACTTTGATCAGTTCTGATATGTCAATCTAGGCAACAGTATTTGATGCGCATGGGCATGTCGACCATGGCGCCACGATAGACGTTTCGGAAACGACTACGGTCGCGCTTCTCTTCCCGGCTTCTAGGCCTTTATTGGCCCATGTCGGAAAGTCCCAAGTTATCTATCAATGTCAGATCACACCATCGGATCGCATACAATTGCATCAATTCACCCGAGCCCGGCGTACAATGCGCGTGGCTGTACCTGACCAAGCAGAGGATCAAGTTCTTCATCAATTGGGAAATGCATGCCTCTTATACTCGATCCACATTACTGACTTTGCTTCCATATGCTATGGATAGGTAGACATGATTCCCTAATTGTCCACTCCCTTGTGTGATGCTCACGGGAGCCAATTGACATTCAAGATACCCTGTGGCCAATGCTATCCATGCCTGTATGACAGCCCATTTCCCTTTTTACAATACAACTGATTTCCAGATCAGATCATTTCTCAAACGCCTCTACCATATCTGGCAACGCCAATGATCACGCTTCTTTGCGCAATGACTCCTCAACCGCTCGCTATCGAGTCCTTCCTGCAAGGGTATTTATACACGCACATGTGTACAGCTTCCCTCCGCAATAGACTCAATCAGTCGGAATCATCGCTACTGATCCAAATGACTTTGCCCTTGCCTGCGCCTCCATACTCGTCGCTTTCTTCTAGATCCAACACATCGTCCCTCAACGACTGGCCAATGCTGTCCATCGACGGCCACCGCGAATCAGGTGCCATTGTAGAGATTCTCGTCGATTCGCTTCCACCCATCTGTGTCATTCGTATCTCCTTGGGCGAAGGAAGGCTCTTCTGGCCGTTCCATTCGTGCTCCAGGTTTCTGCCTGACCGGAGAGTGACGGTCGTCTTTGTCGAATTCTCCCACTCCTTGGCTTCCCTGCGGGCCTTCTTGGCCGCCCTGGCCCTCGTTCTCTCTAGTCTCTGTGCAGGGGACAGTCCCAATGCCGACCGTTTGCGCTTGCGTGGGGGCGGAACATGTGCAGTGTCCTTCTTTTCTTCCCTTTGCTCAGCTTTCCACGATTTGCCCTTGCGCGGGACATGGATGGGTGGTAAAGCGCTTCCGCGCCACGAGTCGAGAACTTCGTTGACCTGCTCGCGAATCTCATCGCGAACGTCCCAGCGGCTACCGCCTTGTCGGAGTTGCTTGTCGTAGTCGGTATGGCAGTGGCGGATGTGAGCCACGACGGCCATCTTGGCCCTCTGCTCAACGTCGATCTTGGACGTCCTGCCCACGCGGCCGCTGCCCTTCTCCATGGCTCGGGCCACGACCTTGGGGACTGCACCGTCGGGCGCATCGGGGAACAGCTTCTTAACTGCTCGGCGAAATTTGAGCTCGAGGGAAGCGTCGTGCTTCTGTACGGCGCTGGCGCGGTCCTCGCGTGTAGCAGCCTCTAAGCCGGCGACTGTGTCTCGGACAAACGCTGGCACGCGGAGGCCTACGGTGCGCTTGTTCTTATCCAATACGACGTAGACGATCCGGTCGGCGGCCTGTGTTTGCTTGCGGCACTGGGCTGTCGTGTAGACGTTGCCTTTGGGGACAAAGACATAGCCCTCCGGCATTGGCGTGCCTGTTCTCACCACCGGCTCGCGAACGGGCGCGGCTGGCATTGTGTCGATGATGAATGCGTTGCCGTGAAATGATTGAGAGAAGATGAGCGTCGACCAAGAACGAACGCGACTCGTTCGCCGCTGAAAAGCCGTGAAATGATTGAAAGATGATGAGCGCCGACCAGAAACGGACGCGAGTCGTCCACCGTTAAAAAGCACAAACTTTTTGAGTGCTCTTGGAACCTGGTGGGTTTTCAAGCCTCAAGGTCGCGTGAGTAAACACGGATTTGTTTCGTTGAAGGCCCTGAAGGCATTGTCCGGGCGGCGTCGTGAATTTTGTTCCAGAGACAAAGCCGCTGCAGCAAATGAAACGACTGGGAAAACCGCCGCCCCCAAATGCAAGTTTCAAACAAGAGAACAATCCATTAGCAGGACTAGTAGAAAGGGAGCAACAGACAATGGAATAATACTGATGGGTTGCAAGCCGTAGACTGGGTGATTCAAATTCAAATCCCAACCCAGACCAAGACAAACTGGCCATCAAGCAAAAGTTGCACATGGTGGGGCAATTGATTGTATTGTCCACTAAATACAATGCCAAGAGTCAGCCCACATGCCAGACCATATTTATTCTCGATCGTATACTTTGCATCCAAGATCTCCTGTGAAGATCAATTATTAAACTGGGGTGACCACAGGGCTATGACAATGGGGCTACCCATTCGAGCACGACCGGAAACAGGATGAGGCCGAAGCTGGTGCCATAATAGGCCAACAATTTTCGCGGTGCACTCCACCATCGTTGTTATGTGTGGTCACGTAGAGTATCGACAAGCAGTGATTTGATCATTTAACTTTATTCATGTCAATTGTGTAAACAGAATCGTCTGTATAATTCCCTTACAGCCCGATCCTGCTTTCATGGGGTATCATAGGTTTCCACTCCGAACTTCGTATTCCGCCCGCTTTCATCCTCTGAATGCGATGCATTTACTTGAGCTCGTTCTTACCATCGGCCTGCTTGAGGATGTCGTGCTCAGCACCACGCTGGCTCGTCTTGCCGGCGTCGTGCTGGTCCTGATACTCCTTCTGGGCGGCAGTGTTGCCAGTCACGCTGGAGAAAGCAGCACCGACGGTGCCGGTGACACGGTCACCAACACCCTTGGTGTAGTCGTTGACCTGACCCTTGGCCTCCTGTTGCTGGCCCTCGAGGTTCTGCTGACGACCGGTTTGCTTAAGACCCTAGTGAGATTCAATGTTAGAATGCTTGGTCGGAAGGTACATGAGTCTGGGAACTGGAAGTGCTGCTTACCTCTGAGCCAATGACTCCACCGAGAGTCTCCTTGGCGGAACCGACAGTCTGGTTCCAGCTACCGGCAGCCCGGTCAGGATCGTCCTTGGTGACGCCAGAGGCCGAGGCAGTGAAGCCGGGGGCCTTGACGGTGGCGTGGGAGGCATCGTGCTCGACGTCGGCCTTGTCTTGCTTAGCCTGGCCGGCGGTTTGGTCGCTGGTGTTGCCAGTCAAGCTGCCGACGAGGTTCTGGACGGCGCCAGTGGCAGAGTCGACGTAGGACTTTAGGGTGGAAGTGTTGTCGTTGTTGGCAGACATGATGAATGTGGTTTGTAGTTGTTGTGAGAGATGAGTGACGTGTGTTGTGTAGAGTGCGAGAAGTTTGTTTGATGTTGCTTGTTTGATTGATGAGAGAGGATGATAAATGGAAGAGCTCCAGGAAAGACCAAGGAATATTATATACACAGAAAGACGGTCTATTCGTGATGGTGCTCTTGCCTACTCTAGTCCCCTTTGTCAGTCATTCACTCACTTACAAGGCAAGCGCGTGGCCCATGATATCATTCCTGTTGCCCGTGTTTCAGTGACGAACAGGCAGTAGCGCCAGAGCTATTACGCAATATCCCGCCTTTGTCACCCAAAACAAGCCCGATGGTCTCACATGGAAATTTCCAGGAAATCGCCAAATCGCGATTACTAGTCGGATGGCGTTTGGGAAGCCGCGTCTAGATGTCGGCAAGACGCGGACCATGATGTCATAATGGCGGGGCAATGCTCCCACCCCGCCCAAGGGCCCCAAGCTGAGGACTCGGAGGGACATGAAGCTGAGCTCTGAAGTGCCCCGCAGTTCATTACAGCTCCTCGGAGAGGGTTGGAGAGGGGAGGGTTCAATAAGGTATCGCCTCCTTTATTCAGTACCCAAATGAACCACTACATCACTCTCAATGAATGCTGCATCAGATACCCATGGCTCCTTGTCAGGCACAAACACGTCAACGTGGAGTCTTGTACCTTGCAACGATCGGCATGACGAACTGATGTCTGACGGCTGGAAATGTTGGGTGATCCCTTGTTCATTCATGGCAGTTTTGCTTCTCAATGTCTTGGATTCCGTCTTCTGCGTCGCCCAGCCACGCAATGCTTCCATGCAGGAACCCGGGCTACCACCGGTAAAGTTGACATGAGGCAAATGTTGTTGTCCCCCATGAACTTATTTTGTATGGTTTGAGGCCCAGCAGTTAAAGGATATCACACTTCGCATCGTACTCTCTTGCCATGGATCACATTACCGCGAGGCTTTAGCATAGACAAGAGGGTGATAATCTCATTGTCGTTCCGCAACTTGAGATTCCCCTCTAATTTCCACTGCGCCGTACAAACGAAAAAGTATTCTTGTTCCTCCTGCGCTACTGCTAGAGTCAAAATTCTCGACGTTTGCCCTTCCAAGCCCAGGTCGAAATCTGGACCAAGAAGACGTGCTCCCCAGATATCCCTCAGATAATACACAGGTTTATTCACTTCAAAACATGCTGTGATAGCCACTTCAGATCCGTAGTGGGCGCTACAAGTGTTGGATGCTTGCGTCTTATCAAGTTGCAACACAGTGTCATCAAGATCGCCTAGTCTTGTTCCTTTTCGCAACGGGCATGGCTTCTTGCTCTTCCTCCTCAGTCTCGTTGTCTTCGTCTTTTCTGTGTCCCCAGGGCCATCGATTTCGTCGTTCTCTTCATCCGATGGATCTTCGCCAAAGTATATTTTCTGGTACCACCAGATCATAGCATCTTCTTCATCATCTACGCTATCTTCCCCGGGACCGTCCAACTTGGGACATGATATGGCAACGTGTTCATTTCTAATCGTTTAATCGTCAAAATCTTCAGGCGCGTCGTCGTGGCCAGGTCAATGATGATGCCCAGGCGCAATAATTTAAAGGCTCGCCAGATTCTGTACGCCCGCTGCGCCGGGTAGCTCGATGGTGAGCCGAGGTCTGTATTACCCGAGCTGGACAGCCCGGATGGCACTGTGAAGTACAAATCAGCATCTCAAGCGCCAGACTCTGGTGAGTCGAAATTAGAAGAGCCTCTAATCAATCTTACTATCCAGCGGCCATTGCCTCGCGCCACCCATCTGTATTGACGGCCTCTTCAAAGTTCACCCAGAGGACTTCGTCTTTGCTACGATTCTCTCCACGGAAGGTCCAGACCTTGAGTCTTCTCAGAATTCTCATGACATATAGCAAAGGAGATGTAGCCGGTCTGCCACAATTCGGTAGCTGTTGGTGCAGTGGCGTGTCTGATGGCAGACCTCGGAAGCAATATTCCGCTCTCGAGAAGAATGGCATGTAGCGTAAGGAAGATTCGCTCGTTCATCAATGGATCTCCCACCGTTCTCGGCCTGTGTAGCGTCTCGGGCCACGGGTTGATATGGCCAGGGACTCGACCACTTCGTCGCGGAACAGCATCATGCGGTCCTCCTCGTTCAACAGTTTCTTCACCTAATCCTTGTCCTCGATTCTCATGAATATCGTGACCCAGTGACTCGGACCGCACCTCACCGGCCACAGTACCCAGGGCCTCTCCCGCACATCTTCGAAGAAACAGCTTACTGTCCCCAATCTCGCTTTGACATCAGCCTGTAGAGTATAGAGCGCCTTGATGAACCCCCTCGTTTCATCTGATCTCATCAGGGTCAAAGACTCGGCCGCGATCTGGCTCTGGCATGGAAACCACATTCGTGTTGATGAGCTGACAGGATATGAGCTTCTTTAGAACCTCAGACCAGGAACGTATAGACGCAATTTCTTTTTTCTTACTTACCTCATGGTGCTCATACTGGAGGGCGTATTTCATACTGTCTGGCTCCACATGCTGATCTCGCGTCATCTAACAGAGATCCATGCTATTCACAGCGTCGGAGATGCCTTTCGCGAGAGCATCGGCCGGATCCTTGGAGTCCTTGTTGTCATTTTTACTTCGAGTGCTGTGATTAAAGCTGCCCGCGTCGACGATCCTGGCTGCGTTATATACTTTGACAGGGCCTCTCTTTCTTTTTTGCACCACTTTCTCGTCGCGGTTTCCCGGAAGACGCTTCGTCATATCGATGGGGGAATTGAGAAGGTTTTGCGGAGGGTTTTGAACAGCTTTGAGAAAGGTCAGACCTGAGCCACAGCATTTCTTCGAGACCTGCATTGGGTAGGCTTTGCCTAATTGCTATAAGCCGTCTCGGGGGATCTTTGAGGTGCTTGATATTGCCACGTGTGGATATACGTTTCTTTGTTCTAGGGCACCTGGACACTGGTCGCGAAACGACCGCACTCAAGCAGGGAAAAGACAAAGGGGGGAACGTCGAATTCTGAAGCTCTACTGAGTCTTTCCGAGCTCTTATCTAGATGTTGTCGAGAAGTTATGTCCATGTCAAGCTTGTTGACAGCATCATCTCACATCATCAATATCGATCGACACTATATTGCATCGCGAAATATGATTCACGAATCTAGACCAACATTACACGGCTCTAATCCAATTTGTTTGTGGACGCAAAATTGATTCAACGTTGAAATGAATATTCATCAGCAGGCCGTATCTGGTACCAAAGTTTCTACTTTGCATGCAACTCGTAGAGCAATTTGGAACTTTGAAAGAACTGAACACGGGATACTATACGTTGCAGAAACCAATAAATAATTTCTCAACCCCGCGATATTTTCATGATATGTCGCAGAACCCACTCTTTTCTCGATAGTTGGAATTTTGGTTAAAATACTATTACATATATCTGGGCATGATATATTTGTCTCAGTGCACATATTCCAAAGTCGGATAATACACGGCTGACCAAAGGTCGCGAAACTAAGCACGGGATCACGATGTATAGTAATGCCGAGTATAAGAAGCCTGTCGTGACATATGCACGCAATCGTTTCCGATGGGATCCAAAGAACACTCGCAACAAAATATTGACTGGACTTTGAACTGGTGTGGGGGTACTGAAGTACGGATAAACACCAGGAACGCGAAGTAATTAAGTTTTAGACTAGGCCAGGATCTTCTCTCACTAAAACAACCGTTGCCTTGAGGCTCTTCACCATCGTCGTATTTGCCGCCGCCAACGCTTACGCGGGATCGATGTGGGCATTTGCGGATACCGAGGCGCGCCTACTTGTCTACCTGGAACTTCTGGATGCAGTATGCGTGCCTCACATTGAGACATGATAGTTCTGGCCGGTATAGCGAGCTTGAAGATGTGAAATGTGACATGTGACAAAATGAACGAGATCGGTTTCTGTTCTTTCTACATTCAATAGTGTTCTCCGCGACCCCGGGCTCGGGCCTCTTTCTGCTTGTTTCCGACCTCCTAGGCACGAATTATACCCAAACAGGCAGTCGGGGTGCGCCGGACCGTTGTTAGTCGCAGGCCGGCTCTTCCACCGGCACCACCGCCAATTGGCAAGGCGCCGATCTGCACCGAGTGTTTGGGCTCGGAGATTTGCTTCGTATCGATCTAAACAGCTACCCCGGACCATGGGATCTTTAAGTAGAAGAGATCATCCTCACGTCTTGATGTCACAAGGACGTGGGAAGTCTTGTCACCATCCGGTTCGAGGGCGCTTGGCAGGGGAGACTTGTATTTGTATTGTCGCTTGTCATTTTTCATTTCTTTTCTCTCTATGCTGGTCTTGGAGTCAACTGTTCGTGCCAAGCAAGGGTAGGGCAACCTCAGGGCTGCTCAGAAAATGTATTTCGGCATCACTGCGACGGCTGTCGCCAGCCTCCTGCTGGCCACAGTCTCGGGGGCACCAGGATCGGTAAAGAGTGACGACCACATCGAAGGAAGAGGACTCGTCAGCGGACTGGTCGGCGGACTAGTCGGAGGCCTGGAGGGCATCGTTGGCAACGTCGAGGGTCTCTTGGAGGGCGTCACAAACGCGAGCGGGATCCTGCAAGTACTGGAAAACATCGAACCCAAAGCGACGCCAACCGACGTTTCGCAGGCGTCGAGTACCCTGCAGGCCATTTACAGCACGACGTCGGCGAGTTTCTGGGTAGAAGTCGGAGCCCAGATCGAGGCAGGTGTGGTGTCTAGCGACCTCGTCGGATCCGTGGACAATCAAGACTCTGGAGAGAACAGTCAGGTAAACAAAAATACCAGAGAGCCGGAGTCGGCAGTCTACCCGCGCAAGGCAAAGGGTGATGCGCCATATTCCTTGAGCGAAGAGCAGCTCCGTCAAGTCATCTACATCCCTGATGACTTCACGTACGGTGACAAACCACCCACGATCTTCGTCCCTGGCACTGGTTCCTACGGTGGCAATACGTTTGGTTCCAACCTGCGGAAGCTGCTCACGGGTGCCGACTATGCGGATCCGGTCTGGCTGAACATCCCGGGAGCAATGCTGATGGATGCCCAAGTCAATGCTGAATACGTGGCATATGCCATTAATTACATATCCGGCATCAGTCAAAACAGTAATGTTAGCATCGTCAGCTGGTCGCAGGGTGGTCTCGACACGCAGTGGGCGTTTACTTTTTGGCCGTCAACACGATCAGTGGTCTCGGACTTCCTGCCTGTATCTCCCGATTTTCACGGTAAGCGATACATCGGCTGATAACTCGATATGCCTTCGCTGGGATTTTGCTGACAAGGAACTTCCAGGTACTGCCAACGCCTATCTTCTCTGTCTAAACACCAACGACACCCCGGGTCTGATTTCATGTGCCCCGGCGGTGCTCCAGCAGCAGTACGACTCAAACTACGTGACCACGCTTCGTGTGAAGGGTGGCGCGAGCGCTTACGTGCCAACCACGACTTTTTACTCGTCCTTCTTTGACGAAATTGTCCAGCCGCAGTCGGGCACCGGAGCATCCGCCTACCTCCTCGACCAGCGGGATGTCGGCGTCTCCAACAACGAGGTCCAAGACGTGTGCGCAGGCCACACAGGCGGCAGCTTTTACGGACACGCCGGCGTCTTGTACAACCCGCTCACGTATGCGCTCATCGTCGACGCCCTGACCCACGACGGCCCGGGCGATGCTTCGAGGCTGGAGAGCATCGCGGACGCGTGCGGCTCGTATGCTGCACCCGGGCTGGATCTGACGGATGTGCTGGAAACGGCCGGCCTTATTGCTTCTGCTGCCCTGACTATCCTGGCGTATCCCGACAAGCTGTCGACAGAATCTCCATTGATGAGCTACGCTACATGATTGTACTGGCATGGGGTCTGGTAAATGACAGAGAGGGCTCTGACAATCCTACTCACTAATATAATCTCAACATTTATTAATATTTATTGGCATGGTGTACGACTCTTGGTATCTAACATGAAATAACTAATTGTTTTGCCAATATGCCTTTTGACCCAAAGTCAGAACCAGAAGTTTCGCAACTAGCATATTGTTCATCGTGTCTCTGCGACCTTTTCCACACCAGCAGTATCGAGGTGTTTCTCAGGAGCAACAAGATCCTCAGCGTGCCCCCTAGCCACTTCCTGACTCTTCACCTTGGTTGCGCAGTTTCCTCTTCCTAGCACTCCGCGGACCACGTTCATCCACATCTCCCTCGCCTGCCACAGAGGCAAGAACAATATGAGGCCGGCGGCGACGAACGACCAGATGAATACCACAACGGTCCAGGCAGTGAAGAAGTTGCGACTGAAGATATAGCCAGACCCATACAAGGAAAAGGGAATGATGACTAGAAATATTAGGACCATGACGCTGGACACTATTTTTGCGTTCTTAGATGCACGAGCCAGGCCGACGGGATCCCAATCATCGCCAATATCCGTAACGTCTTCGCGCGAGTACATCTTATCGCTGGGCCGCGGCTCTAGAGGCTGCATCAGGAACAGGCGGTCCCAGTCGTACGGCGTGCGATGCAACGGCCACATGGCAGCATAGATGATAAGGGGAATGAAAAGTCCTGGTTATGTCAACAATCGTGAGCAGCAGCGCCTGTAGGCGCTCTTTTCGGAATGAACTCTTACCGACGGTGCATCCGATGAACATGACCCAATTCTCGTAGAGTGTCGTCACGGTCACTTCGCCGTACATGCCTTTGGCCGAGCCAAGCCACGACGCCAGCGCGCAGATCGATCCCACCGGTGCCGCAAAGGACATGTATGCAGGGCTCACGTACGCCGAGTTGACAGCCAGAATGATTGGCACCACGGCGGGACCTAGTAAGACACCCAAGAACTCGAGAATCCAGCCCATCGAGATACCGGAATAGTTGAGCGCAGTTGCGAAGGTGCCAGAGAATAGCGCAAAAGCAGTCAGAGAGATATGCGAGACCAGTTTGAGCCTCTTGTCGCTGGCAGTCGGGTTGATATCTGGGTGGTAATCATAAGCTTCAACAATGAGTGGCTTCAAGGGTGTTTCATCAAGACTTACAGGGCTGGTAAACGTCAAAGGTGACGATCGACGCGTGCGCTATGATCTCGGCACTGAAGCTAGAAGTCACGGCCATGAAGACCATCAGCACAACGGCCACGGCACCACCCTTGCCCATGACGGCCTCAGCAGCTAGCGGGAGGATCATGGCATTATTGATCTGGTAAGCCGTGACGCCGCCCTCGAGCGGCCAGTATTCGGTATTGGCGAGTGCGATTGCCACGTAGCTCATGGTGGCACAGAGACCGAGCGGAATGCTGAACCAGGCGAACGCGCCGTAGAAGTACCCCATGACCACAGCACCTGGCTCGCCTGCAATCGCTTTTTGTCCGTACTGATGAACGAGTTAGTGATTCACATGTGCGTGGGATTTCTCCCATGGAATCTTCACTCACAGACGGGTCGACAAAGACCGAGCCAAAGCCTGAAACGAGTATGACTCCGGCGAGAAGCAGAGCTTGACCCGACTGCATGGTAAGGTACGAACCGTCCTTGGCTCCGGTGACACCGCCTGTCAACATTGCCTCGGGACTCTGAAGAAGATCCCACAAAGCCCCGGGGGAACCGAGTACGGGGAGCGATGGTCCTGTCATGACTTTGAACATGAACACTAGGAGGATGACATAGATTATGATGGTGCTGTAGAAGATCAGTACATCGGCTTGCCAATCAAGGTCTCTTGAATCACATACTGTAGATAGTCGGAGAGAATAGTGGACTTGAGGCCACCAAGATACGTGTATACGACCACGCCAAAAGGGATGAGGTAATTCATCGCAATCTGTGATTTGCGTTAGCGGCTGTGAAATGACGAAGCCCGTTTTCCTACAATATCAGCACCCGTCGTGACGGAGAACGCCGCAGAGCCACCCAAGAGGAGTGCCGCAGTGATCAGAATCTGCACCGAGACTCCGTAGCAGAAGAAGACTATGTGAGTTCTAGTGCCAAATCGGATGCGGAGAGCCTCCAGGATCGTGTTGGCTCTCGGCGCACGGCGCTTGAGCTCGATTGCCATGATCGCGTAGAGGAGAATTTGGACAGTGGCGCCAGCGACAAACCACCAGAGACCGGCAAAGCCGAAGAGGTATGTCAATCGAACGGAATTTCTGGGTTCCATGTCAGTTGTGAGTATCGATAATGCCGGCCGTTGCCGCACGAGACTTACAACAGAGTCGCGGCATAGCACCACGAGCTGACAACAGCTGCAGCGACGAGGCCGCTTTTGACACTCTTTTTGGCCGTCATGAGCATATTTGTGTCCTGGAGCTTCGCTGTTAGACCTGCACATATGTTCGATGGACTTGCTTCGGTGAACTCACCGTCGACTCATGCAGGTATTTGCGCGATACCCAGGTGATGAGATTCATCTACAGTACAGAAGTAAGTCGAAATACTATCGCAATCTGTTCTTTTTGAATCCTACTCACTGTCAAGGCAAAAACGATACCGAATCCTGGAATTGAATATCAGGCGAGAGAGCGTAGTACTAATAATATGCGAAGCTTACCACAAACCAGACCATATGCGACGCCTTGGGGCAACGGCGGCGTCCCGGAATCAGACATTGTGCAAATGAGTCTTTTGCATCCGTGGATGTGCTAGGATAGACAAGATTACGATTGTCAATCTGCGGTCGAAAGGTGCAAAAAGTCAGAAGACTTGAGTTTAGGTTTCATAGCTACTCTTCAGGGTCGGACCAATTACTTCATGCTCATGTATCTTCTATCTAGTCCCTTTAAAATATTCCACGGATAAGCCATTGACAGAAGTGTGCTTGTGCGAAGCCGTACTGCCAGTCCAGGCCTTGCAGGCATATCACAAAGGAACGGCTTCGATGCAGGATCCCGAAACCATATCTTCAGGTAAGCTTCAACTACAAGGGGGTGGAATGGGTCTTATCTCTACAATATAATGTTCTATACCTCCGTACAACTCCTTTAGATCGACCAATGGTACTGGACAGAGCCTGTATGGTTGCTGTTCACGTTGCACCGGGATTGTCCCCGCGCCAAGTACTTACGACATGCACAGTTATCGGATGCTACCCGCGACGCCGCCGAAGATAAGCAGGGACAATATGATTTGACATACCCGACGGATCAACTTTGGGCACGACCATCTCCAAATGAAGTGTTGAAAGGAACCGCTGTTTCGATCGAAATATGAGGAATCGTGAGAATTTTCATTAAATCAATGCATGAAACAAAGTTCAATCAAATTCATCTAGAACAATTTTCATGATGGGCGAAGCGGTGCAAGACTCATGGCAAAACATTGCCGCTCGCAAGCAAGCTGAGCGTGCCTCAAAAATTCCGTCGGAATGGGCCATCCCCGCATCGCTCGTCCCTCCAGCAGACGAAGACTTTGTTCAGGACTTTCCCGCCAAGTCCGGCCTGTTTACAGAGAAGGAACTCCTCATCACGGACTCGACGGCCTCGGAGGTGGTAGCCAAGATCGCCAACGGCGAGTGGACGGCTCTCGAGGTCACCAAGGCTTTGTGCAAGCGTGCATCGATTGCTCAGCAGCTGATCAATTGCGTGACGGAGATATACTTTGATGAGGCTTTCGCTCGGGCTGCAGAGCTCGATGCCTACTTTGAGAAAGAAGGGAAGACTGTCGGCCCGCTCCATGGGTTGCCAATCAGGTAGGTTATCACTGCATTGCCACACAAACTTCTTAATATTGAATAGTCTGCATATAGCTTGAAAGACCAGTTCAATCTGAAAGGCGTCGACTCCACAATCGGCTACGCGTCATGGGCCGGCAAGGCGATCCCAGAGGAATCCACACTGGTCAAGCTCCTCCGAGACGCCGGCGCGGTCTTCTACGTCAAGACCAACGTGCCGACGACGCTCATGATGGGAGAGACCGTGAACAATCTCTTTGGAAAGACGTCAAACCCTCGCAACCGCAATTTGACCACCGGAGGCTCTTCGGGCGGCGAGTCTGCTATGGTGACGTTCAAGGGCAGCTTCATCGGCGTCGGCACCGACACTGGCGGCAGCATCCGGCATCCGGCGTCCTATACGGGGCTATACGCGCTGAGGCCGGCGCATGGAAGGGTCTCGTACCAGCAGGTTACCAACACATTCCTTGGGCAAGAAGCCGTACGTTCATGCGCCGGGCCAATGGCCAGGTCCCCCGAGGACATTCGGCTCTTCATGTCCGGACTAGTCGCCCAGAAGCCTTGGCTGCACGATCCGCAAATTGTGCCCCTGCCGTGGAGGACTGAGGAGGAGCAACTCCCAGAAAAGCTATGTTTCGGCTTTGGAATGGGTGACGGTTATGTGACCCCTTCGTAAGCAGTTCCTTTCATGTGTTCAAAAGTAGCCGCGATTGCTCATTTTCTTCAGTCCACCGTTGCGAAGAGCAATGGAGATAACAAAGGCGAAGCTCATTGATGCGGGCCACGAAGTCATTGAATTCATTCCGTATGAGACCAAGGAGGCGACGGACATCATACTCAAAATGTGGACGGCCGACGGCGGCGAGGAGATTCGACGCGATGCCGGGGCCACCAGTGAGCCGTTGCCGGCCAACGTCGATCGGATATTCGGATCGGGGAACCCGTCCCTCAAGTCCATGACCGTCTTTGAGACGTGGCAGAACCAGCAGAAGAAAGCACTGTTGGCTCAGAGATTTCTCGAGAGGTGGCAAGAGACAGCGGAGAAGACCGGGACGGGGCGGCCGATTGATGCCCTCATCACTCCAAGCACGCCTTTCCCGGCAATACGACACGGGACGCAGTACAAGTGGAATTATGGCGTCTTGTCACCCCTTCTCGATTTGACCACCGGTGTCTTCCCGGTGACCAAGGTCGACCTGGAGAAGGATCGGATCCCATCGGATTGGCAGCCAATTTCAGACAAAGACAAGGAAGTCATGGATCTATGTAAGAGCTCCAGATAAGAATTGACGAGAGCGATACTAATCAAAGACCAATATAGATGAGAAGCCGGAAAATCACGAAAATGCTCTTGTTGGACTTGCTCTGATTGGTCGGCGACTCGAGGAAGAGAAGATCACAGCGCTGCTGAAAGTGATGAAAGATGTGGTTGGAGTAGATTACTAAGTAGTGAGGCTCATCCCTTGATAGAACCCCATAAATTGAGGGACAATTTGATATGGAAATCAAGCGATAATGAAGTTGTGGTTGATCAGTATATGTAGATGAACTCGTCATTCTTACCATCAGTCAGATCCATATCCTTACTTTCCGCGCCGTGCTCGACTCTATTCTCGTCAGAAGCGGTTCCAAACCTCCTGTCCATCGAGTGGTCGTAGATTTCCGCATTCTTGCCGGCTCTGATTCGATGCTTTCGATTCATCTTGTTCAGGACAAACAGATTGGCAGCCTGTATGAGGACCACCACGATGAGCGTCACAAAGATGGCCAGCACACTGCGCAGCCCCGAGTGATAAGCCGGCGCCTCATTTGCCGAGAACAGCAGCGGCCCGACAATGTTTCCCGCAGACGAGGCGGCATTGTATAGCGACATCATGACCGACTTCTTGGTCGTACCGCCAGTGTTGCCGACGATCCAGGACACGATCAGAGGGTTTGCGCCGAAGAGAAAGGCGAGGAAGTAGTATGCCAGAAGAAGAGGGCCTTTCTCCGACTTGTCGCGGCTCAGCATGTAGAGCATAGCAAGACCCACGACGACTGGGATCAGGATGGCGTCCAACACTGCAAACTTGACCTTGGCCCTCTGCGCTGCCCATGAGGCTGCGAGGATGACGATCATCTGTAGCGCTCCAAAAGGCATATTGAGTAGTGACGCCAAGTACTTGTCGAAGCCCAAGCCCTGCAGGATCAAGGGGCCAAAAGTGTTCTGGACAGCCGCGCCAACGTTCAAAAGCAAGGTCATGCCAATCCAGAGATAGCTTTTTGGCTCAAGCGCGAGTTCTGTAACATGTTTCCACTTGAATTCTCGAGACCCGACACCAGTCTGATTTGCGCGCAGACGTTCGAGGGCTTGGTCTCTTTCCACTGCACTCAGAAATCTCGCTGATTGGATATCGTTGTCGAGCTTCCAGTACACAAACGGAGCCGTGATGATGGTGACCAAGCCGACAAAAAGAAATATACTGATTCAAGTCAGGAACCATGATCAAGTCTCCAGTCACTCCGCGACTTACATCTGCCAGGACTTGAGCGTCTCGGACGGGATATGACCAAGGCCGTAGGACAAAGCAGAGGCGACGATGGTGGCCGCTCCGTTGGTACTGTACCAAGCAGCGACACGCAGAGGCTGCTCAGCGCGACGGTACCACTGGCTGGTGATGACAGAGAACAAAGGCAGACAGCCCGCCTCGAACAGGCCAAGGAGAAAACGGGTCGCCATCAGCCCACCGTAATTATGACAGGCCGCCATACAGGCCTGAGCTACACCCCAACCCAGCACCAGAGTCGGCATCAGGATTCGGTGAGGCACCTTGACAATGAGCCAAGCAGAGAACGGCTGCCACGCGAGCTGGGCTATGGGCGCGATGGATCCGAGAAGAGAGTATTGGCTTGCAGTGAGGCCGGTATCCGGCAGGAGGCCGAAGAGGGCTCCGTAGCCCAGCACCGACTTGTCCAAGATCTGGAGAAAGTAAACCCAGACGAGAATGGCCAAAATGACTTTGTCGGTCTTGCGACGAATGCGTTTGTCCTGGAAATGATCAGAGGCATAACAAGCCGGGTTGGTATTGGAGGCCCGATACTGACATCTTCCTCTGTCAAAATGACCCGATGAGTGCTATCTACAGCCCTGGCATCCTCGACTTGGTGGGCTGAAGCATCGTCATTCAAGACTGCATCGGATTTCCTGTCAGCCATGGTGCGATGTAATGGCTTGAACGACTGTTATATTCTTCAATTTGACGAACAAAAGCCAGTCAAACTCCACTGGTATTGTGTACAAATGGAATCTGACATTGATGACGCCTTGGTCGGCAGTCGTAGATGAATTTCGACCTGAACAAACCCCTGCCGAGGCCTACTAACGCACCACGGAGTTAAGGTTAGCGGTGTTGTGCCAAGATGCGGGGGGGGGGGCACATTGGGGGTTGAGATCCGGGAGTCTGGGGTAAAACGAGGGTTGCGCAGGGACTTGGCTGCGACGGAATGCGAGGTGATGCATCGCAATGTCGCACAAGAATTCCTTGCTCGAAGGCTAATTAATCACTTGTTACTACGAAGTAAATTGCGCCCACCTACTCCCATTTGATGGCCGTAAGAGACTTCCTTCCTCATTCTAGGTGAGTAATATGCGTGCTCATATTCTAAAAGCATCGAGCACCTAGGTAATCTTAACCACCAACTTTTTACCAGAAATCGATCCAGATTTCAAGATTGCCAGGCCCCGTATAATACTTTCAAAGCCATCTCCAACCACCTCGATAGGGTGCGGCTGGAGCAGGCCCTTGGTTAGTAAATCCTGGAATATTCTAAACATTCGCGCCGCCAGCTCGCGTTTTTCCTCGCTGGCGGCTCGTCCGTACTCCCCAGCGAGCTTTGCTTCCTTGCCCATGCCCTCCAGACACATGATGAAATCATGCTTGACCGCGTCCCGCGTCTTCCAGTCGCTGGGGATCGACTCCAGTGACGCATACCGGCCGCCAGGTCTTCCCAGAGCGCCGTAGCAGCAGCTTGTGGACATCTGGTCCGAGATGCAGTCCATCGCGTGCCGGAGACGACCCTTTATTTGCGTCCTGATGGTCTGCGCCACGTCCGGGACCTTGTAGTCGAAGACGGCGCTCGCGCCCAGCGACTTGACGAGGTCAAAGTTCTTGGGCGAGCAGGTGACGATTGGGTCAAGCCCGGACCTGGACACTGACTTTAGTAACCTTTCATGACAGGAGAGGCAGATGTCATAAGAAACCGATCAAACTTACAACTTGATCAGCTGAATCGCAACCGTGCCACAAGACGTGCTTCCGCCGTACACCAACACGGGCGCAGGCTCGGCGGCAGGATCCTCGGGCGTCGGCACGATGCCGAGCGCGCCCCAGAGAGCGATGCAGCCGGTCAGCAGGGCACAGCCGAACGTGGCGGCCCGCTCCAGGGACATGCCCAGGGGCACCTTCAGCACCAGGTCGGCCAGCACGAGCACGTACTCGGCGAAGCTGCCGCTCTCGTGGTCGCCGGGGTTGGACCCGTGCACGATGCCGCAGACGGCGTCGCCCAGCCGGATGTCGGGCCGCGAGTCGCCCACGCTGGGGTGCAGGGCGACCACCTCGCCAGCAAAGTCCATGCCGATCACGGCCCCGCCGCTGGGGAAGGCCGGGCCCATCTTGTGGTCGCTGGGGTTGAGCGCGACAGCCGACGTCCTGACCAGGACTGTCCCCGGCCGCAGGGCTGGGACGGGCGCATCGTGCACGATCATGGGCTTGCCCGTGGCATCCTCAACCACGGCTGTTTGTGTTTTCGGTATATCCATTTCCTGGAAAGAAGAAAAGGGCGGTTACAGCGTCAGAAGGTCATGCGCTTGAGGATACAATCGAGAGGAGAGTTGCTCTTTTGTGCGTGTCGATTCTGGTGATATTATAAGGCTCCGCTGCACACGTTCCGACTATACTGTGATGTTTGCGATCTGGCTGGGGCAGTACTGCATCTTATACACCTTAGCCCCCGGCGCAGACTTGGCACCAATGACAGCCGGGGACCCCCTAGGGCCCTGTCATTAGTGGCCAGCCCATTATACAGCCCCCAAAGGAATGAATGACCCAGCCGCCAAACTGCTAGGGTATATGTGGATATATGGGAGTGATCGCGAGATTCGTCTTGGATGAATTACGATGCGAGTTTCATCCGGTTCTATTTATGATAATCACCTACGGGGTTTGACCTATTATTATGATATTCCAAACCTGGTATTCAATTATGATTATAAGAGGTATGTGAAAAGCTATTGCACGGAGCTCAAGAGGATTCCAGATGCCAGCAGAACACCAGGTCAATGGCATAAACGCAGAACCCTTTAAGGGTTGGCTCCTGACGCTGTATTTAGTTTTGTGCCACTCGTGACACTAAATATCCCCTATTCGATTTTCAGATTTTACCATTGTCAACCTCATGGACTATCGGCCGGAGTATCACGTTTTTGCTTCTCACTGGCCTCGTCCATGATGCCGTATTCTGTCTCGAGCTCTTTTCTGAGCTTGACATCCTTCTCGAACAAGAAGAGGACAGTCGCGGCACCACCAAACGCCACGGCGGTCAGGAAAACAAGCTGCAGCGCTTGCTTGTAGACATCCAGAATCTCTCCCCGAGCCGGCTCCGCAAAGGAGTTGACAAAGTCGGCCGAGGCGTGCTGATACCCGCCGCCGCCCATCATCAGCCGGCGAGCCTCGGGGTCGGAGATCTTGTAAGCAAGCTGATCGATGCGATTGTTGAAGATGGTGGCCGGGACGGCGACACCCCACACGCCGCCGACGGTGCGGATAAAAGTCCAAGTCGATGTGGCAGACGCTTGATCCGATTCAGGAACCGGTGCCTGGAAAGCTGGCAGCAGCGTATCGAGGACCATGCCCGCGCCGATGGCACAGAAGCATTGCAAAAGTGCCCACTCTGCCACGGTCGTGTTCTCGTTCTGCAGCGCGAACAAGCCCATACCGACGGCAAAGATGGTCTCGCCAATGATGTGCAGAGCCTTGAACCGGCCCCAACGCGAAACGACCATGGCCGAGACCATCGATCCGGGAATAGCGACCAAGGACAAGGGCAGTATACCGACACCGGAGCGCTCAGCTGAGTACAGAAAGACAGCCTGGAACCAAATGGGAAGAAAGTACAGAGACCAGTACACCAGCATCCAGTGGAAGAATGTGCTGATAGCCACAATGAGCGAAGTTCGATGACGGAACAAGCGCGGCGGCATAACCAAGTACGGACTGTCGGCGTTGTATGCTTCCCAGGCAGCAAAGAGCCCCATACCGAGGAAGCCCAGAAGCAGCGGAACAAGCGTTTGCCAGGAGCCCCATGAGTGAGTCACGCCGGCCCCGGCCAGGGCGTACAACATCGCAACGGTACCGAGCACGACGAGAGCGTTTCCGATCCAGTCAATGCGTCCCAACTTCTGGCGCCAGGTTGATTGTCTGTCGTAATTGACACGGAGGAAGAAGTAGAGAAGGGCCAAAGATATTCCACCAAAAGGCAAATTGAGATAGAACGCCTTTATGTGAGTTAGTATCAACCCGCCAATCGTCTCGGGTGGATGTACTCACCCATCGCCACGTTGCCTGATCAGCAAACGCTCCGCCAATAAAGGGACCGAGTGCCAGTCCGATGCCGAAGACTGAGAGGAGAATTCCAAGATAGTAGCCGCGCAGTCGCAAGGGAACCATGTCCGCCAGGATGATGTCTTTTGGGGAGAGTGTCCATGTTAGCACTTCTACTGCATTAGACAAGAAGAATGTGACTGACTGCAAAGCATCACGGCGCCTCCTGACCCGGCGCCTTGGATCGCGCGGCCGGCAATGAGCATTCCACCGTTGGACGCGCCTCCGCAGATGCCACTGCCGAGGGTGAACAAGGCAGTTCCGGCTATCATCACCCAGCGGCGACCAAATATATTACAAAGCTGGCCGAATAGTGGTTGTACTGCCGCGCTGCACGGTAATCGTGTTAGCATCAAAATCAAGCATACCTAGCCATGGCGGGAGTGGAACGAATCATACCTTGATAAGAAGAAAGCATTGGAGATCCAGATGTAGTCCTCGCCCATGTTCAGATCAGCGACGATTGCCGGCCCGGCCGTGACGACGACACTGTTCTCCAGCGATGCCATGACCGAGACGGCACAGAGGGCGGTCATGATGCCCCAAAAGCGGAAGCCGCGCTTGAAGGTGGGTGCCGCCGCGTCCATTGCCTCCGGGTCAGTGTGCGCCGTCGTCGATGTCAAGCCCGACTCGGGTTCATCTTTGATGGCAGTATTGCTTGCCACCGAGGGCGCGATCTGACCCGCCGCCGTTGAGGCCGGCGATTCCGCAGGTCTACTCATTGTGGTGCCCGCTGTGGTGAGTCGTCGTAGGAGGTGTCACTTTGAGTCCTTGACGCGGCGACTGCAAGATACAGAGACGGAGACGGCTCGGGTCCAGGATGAAGTCGCAGATTGGCAGCCTTCCCTTCATACGATCAACTGAAATCATCAATGACGGCTGATTCTAAATCCTTTCACTTTTTACGGGCAGGAGAGACGCGATTGGGGGCTATTTCCGGATCCAATTTCTCTGGCAGTCCCAAAATACATACTGCGACTGCGGCGTCTGCATATGATCAACATGGCACAGCATTCGGCTCAACTGCCGCAACAGCGCGGTGACATGCGGTTCCTTTGATGGAACCCTGCATTCGCAAGGCCAACTATCAGCCCATGTCGTCCTGACCTCGGTATCCTTGGAGGTACCTTTAGTCGTATCTAAGCTTGTATTCCATCAGGGGCCAAGGTAAGGCAAGGCATGTACCTACTTCGTACGCCACGACACTGTAGCGACTGGGTGTCAGAATGGCATCAGAGCGTAGCCGGCACCTATTGCTGACTGCATTTGCATACCCGCCATAGGGCCCAACTGCCTCCCCAGGCTTGTCCGCATTTGCCGCTGAACGGCCCGCACTATGTTGTGGTGGTGGTTGAGAAGGATTCGGAACCCTGAAGATGGCGCCGGCGGAGTCCAACTTACAACGGCGACTGTGTGGGTGGTCAGTCGAGGCGGACAGGGGAGTAGGAGCTTCAATGCCGCAATACCCACCCTCGTTCGCTCAGCCACTGATGTCAGGTCGCGGTACGGTGATCCGATCCCCTGAAGAGCTTGAATACACGCGAACACGTTGGCGGGCGAGGCAGGTTGGTTGGTGATTTATTGAGCGACTGGAACGGTCGACGTTCCCACTAATCTGCAATGATGTTCGCTGCTGCTTATGCGAAACGGGGCATGTCAGCAACGCCTGGAGAGAGGTGGAGAGTCGGTAAGGAAGCTGGCTGCCTACAACGGCGTAGTAAAATAACACCAGCCAGGGGTTACCGTCCATATCAGTGGTAGTAGCACCGCCTATAGGCTATCACTGCAGTTGCTAGTGCTGTACAAGTCACTAGCATACTGCAGGCCTTAACCTTGTGGTATTACCCAGGATCCCTACGTGTACCGTACTGTGTAAGTCAGTCCCGCTACAATATTTGTTATTATTACCGTAGACGTACTAATCGCGGCTCATGGGGGCCGTTCACCGGGCGCTAATTTGATAGGTTACCCACCTGGGCAGTCTTCAAACTAGGGTTAGGTCAGATTTTGGGTCAGATCAGACCATCAGCCTTATGGTGGTGGATTCGCTCCTCCCACAGTATTAACAGGAGACACCTTGGCTAGACTTCGCTAGACTAGGCAATCAAATGCAACATGATTGCCAACGTTGCCCAAGTCAGAAAAGTCCCTCGCATCTGGTCGCTAGATATGTCGAAATGCAGTCACGATCATCGCCAGATCGCCCCTTACTATTCAGCTATCCTCGGCATCCTATATGCGACCAGATACCACTTTCTGCTTGCCCATGCCCAGATCGGATTGTATGCGGACGCGGGTGCGGCTGCAAAGCACAGCCATGCAAAGGCCCCCAAAAGAACTTTTGTGACGTACCTTGCACGACCATTGATGATTTTTCCTTTCTGGTGCAGTGATGATCATGATGAGAGATGTATCAGTCATCTTCATTTCATCCGGCGCAATCTACGCGGCTCACTTCCTAGCGCCCGTTAAGCAAGGCATCTTCCGAATCAAGGCTTTCAGATAGACGGTGTATTCGGCTACGCAGCTCGGAGTTCTATCTCAATCTAGTTCAGTCAGTGCTACGCCATCCCTGCAAAGAACAAGGACCGCAAATGCGCTGTCACGAAGCCGAATGAATGGTTCACTCTCGGCCCCCTCAGTGATCCACCGGCTTGAACCGAACCCAGAGGTCGGGTTTTTCCAGCATGCCCCAGAGCTTGAAGTCTCTCTCGTAGTTGACGTCCTGACCCGGCAGCAGTTCCACATCAAATGTCCAGAGCACCTTGGCAACGATGAGCCGAATCTCATGCCACGACAGGGTCATGCCGGGGCAACCTCGGATTCCCACGCTCCATGGGTGGAATTCGTCCCTGGCATCGTTCTCGTAGGCTGCATCCCAGTCTGGATGGTCCCGAGGCAGCCATCGCTGGGGGCGGAAGCTGTAGGCGTCGTGAAACCACCTCGAGTCGCGCGTGAAGGCGTAATTGCCGTATTGTACTTCCACCTGAATTTTGAATTAGCACCACTCTACACGATCTGTCATTGGAATAGGAAGCGACTTACTCCCTTGGGGATAAAATGCCCATCGACCGCGGCTCCAGGACTCACGCGCGGTTGACCGGTGGCCCCGACGACGATGATCCGAAGCTGCTCCATGACAGTGGCGTGCAGAAACTTGAGGGGCACCAGGGAATCCGCCGTGATCTCCTCATAGCTAGCAAAGCTACTCCTGATTTCCTTCACCAGACTTTGGTAGCTGGGAGGGTCCTGCAGAATCAATGCTATAATGCCGTGGAAAGAACTGGAGATGGGCTCGTATCCAGCCAAAAGCAGATGGAGACAAATGGTCTCGAGAGACTCAAGGTCCTTCTTGGAAGGGATCGGGGCTCCGGGGGCGAGAAGTTGGTCGAAGTGGTCTGGGTGTTGCGTCTTCCCGCGGTCGTCGATGCGCTTCATGAACGCCTTGTTGTTGGCACCAATGGCCCTCACATAGTTTCCGATGGCCGCAGGTGGCACGGAGAAATACTGCAACCATCCAAGCAGCGGGAACTTTTTTGCGTTTGTGTGCATCGTTACGAAAAAGTTGGCAGCCCAGATGGACTCCAGATAAGGTGAAGACTTCTCTGCAAAGCGGACCATTTGTCAGCTAGTGCTCAAGGAGAATGCGATGCCTCTATGGGCACTTTGACTCACCCTCTTCCAGTTGATTCATCTCTCGGCTGTATCCCAAGTCGGCTGCTATATCCATGGCAAGCCAGTCTGCCCACTGTTCAAGAGTCAAAACGAGCCAATCCTCCATCTCGTCGAACTCAAATGAGCACTCACCTGTCTCAATTCGATGCCCTCCTCTCTGCCGCCAATCTTTTTCATCTTTTCGACAAATATATCAATATACTTGTGAATGATTGGTTCTTTTGTTTTCAGTGACTTGGCGCTGAAGGCGGGCAGGAGCCACTTGACTTTCTGACGGTGCTTGACTGGGTCAGTTTCCCATGTGATGCCCTGATCGGCCCAACCAAGGCTGATGAAATCAGCTTTGGTGAAGTGCTCGAAGCCTTTCTGCTGAGACGCAAACATGTCTGCGTGCATGGTTTAGCAAAAGCGTATCGTGACTGGGAAGCCAATGGGGGTACATACCTGTTCCAGCCTGAGGAGTAATGAACACCAGCTCGTTTGGTGCGATCCGCACAACGTCGCCTGTACAATTAGCATATATTGTTCATCGTTTGAATTTGGTGTTCTTCTATGATGTTTCTCACCATATTTCTTGTGGGCTTCTGCAATCGCAAAAGGATATTTGCCAGTGATCCTAAAGTCCTTAGATGAGCACACGATGGGCGAGCATATAATTCACAATCGACTTACCATTGATACGCATACCAGACATTCGATATCGCCGCCAGCTTCGGTCCCGGGTACTTGGCTGCAGGATGAAAGTAGAGATTATAGATGCATCGAAACGTGGCATATGTTACAATCTGTGGCATGGGTATCAGTTTCAAGTGCAGGATCAGCCGACGTCAGTGTCCGGCAGGAATGATGGTGCTGTATGTAGCCTGGCTCACAGTGACAGCAGCCAAGACGGCCTTGTGGGAGCCAGCGCTCTCAAGTGCGGACTCGAATATCTGAGGCGCCATGGTGTTGACAGTACCGTTACGGCCTTCAAAGTTGGTAGGGAGTCAGTTCCTCTCCGGAGAGTATGAGAGCAGCAGCATTCAACCACTGACAGGTTGTGGATTTAAAACAAACAGATTCGCTGCAAAGGATCAACGCGATAGATAATATAATATCTATTATTACCTACAGTGTCTAGCCCAGGTGGTCGGTACTTTCTTAGGCACCTGGGTATACTCCACCAGGTACATGGTAGAAAGCAGGCCTCCAGTGGATAACCACTAGAACCGAGAAATCCTGTCCCCTTGTAGCAAGGTGGTTGGAACTTGGTTGTTCGCACTGTCCGGGCTGTCTCAGTGGGCCCCGGGCTTAGTATTTACCCCGCAGATATTTCTGGCACCACCCAACGCCCGCAACGGTTACGGTACGTGTCTGGTGAAGATGAATGAGTTGATCGCGGCAGTACATACTTGTCTTACTTGGGTAGTTACTGGCTGTAGAACGATACGCAAAGGTCTAATAGATGGTATTCTTTTATTTACTCGTGTATAATGTTGAAGCTACATTGCAAAAATCAAAATATGGTCAAGTTGGTTCTTGATCGTTTCTTTTTGGCCGATGGGTATAGGTATGTGCTGCCTGTCGGCCTTCAGGTGCGAGTGAGTGAGTGAATGAATGAATGCGCTACTGCAGCTCGGAGAGGCGCTTGTGGTGTGATATTGATGGCTCATAGGTCTGATCCACAACACTCTTCATCAGAACCCTGTTGGCGTCGGTCCCACCCAACAGAGCCTGCTCCCCAGAGCCCGCCGAGTGACGGGCACTCTGCGTGCTGATCTCCGTGGTGAACTGGTGGTTCTTGTCCCGGGCTTCCAAGTCGTCGTGGCCGTCGACAAAGGTGTTTTCGCCGCTATACCCCGAGCGGCCTGGCCAGCTGTGTTCGTATCCGCCCATGCTATAGCCAGTGCGCGTCTCACCACTTGGCCTCTTGAAGAGCGGACCATATGTGATTGCGCAGCAGCATATGATGCTGAACGCCATCTGGAGCGTCGCCCACAGTCCCATCTGGATCTGGTTGTGGACGTTGACGGAAAAGGCGAATCCAATCTTGACAAAGCCAATGACGCCGGCGAACCCACCGACTGCGAAGAGGCCGGCCAGCTGCCATTTCGTCGTCGTGCTTGTTTGCAACTTCCGGAGCACCATGATTGCAAACAGCGCCAACATGAAATCCGCCAGCGAGTTGAGCGTCTCGTTCGCCGCCAGATATGGTCCGATATTAATGCAGGAGCCTCCGACATAGGTAAGGTCCCAGTACTTGTAGACGGGTGTGCATTCGAATGCCTCGACGAGTGGCGTCTCGATCGACCACAAAATCTGAAAAATCCCGAGGCCAAATATCCAGGGTCGGTAGCTTCTGTTGATACCGAAAATTCGATGGTATAAACACAGGATGCTCAGCTTGGCACATAATTGATTTGGTGCAAAAAAGAGACTCGCGACCCAGATGAGCTGGAAAAGAAAAGTGTTAGTGATAAATCGCATCAGAATTCATCGCCAAGGGCTGGTGACTTACTCTGAAAGCATCGGTGATCTCGTCAAGTTGCATTTGCGCGGTGTCCCGCCCATTCAATATACTCAGTGCTGCAGAGACTGGATCAGCATATCCAATTCCGGACGGTAGCGAAACAAAAAGATTGTGTACTTACCGAAACAACTGAGCGCGACCCAAATAAGAAAGAATACGAGCGCGCCGAGCGCCAGCCAATCTTCAATGCCTTGTCTTCCGAACGAGATTCGCGATGAGACAAATCGCAGCGCCGTCGCGAGCATACATAGTGGCGTGAAGACGATGAAAATCACAAGGGCGGCACCTTGTAAGCCGTCGTCGAATACGTGGAACCCAGCCATTTTTTCCTCCGTCGATTTTTATGTGCTCGAATTTCGTCGCGAGAACCGGATGCGATGGAGGGGCCTCGAAAATATGTAAGACAAATGTTAGAGCGACGGACTCCGGGGTAGCTGAGCATTTTGCAAGTCATCTGTAGATTCCCGGCAATCTTCAGTCTTTTGGCCAGGGGTCCTATTCCTTCGTCCTCCGATGTGCACAGTGAGTGTATCGAGTGGCCGGGATGCGAATCCTTCCGTATCTCACATCACCACCATGCACCTCAGCACCGTGCCGTCCGCAGCTGGAGCACTCCGTACTCCTACATGAGATTACTAAACCCTGGCACAACATATGCATGGTCAGCAAGGGAGGTCGGCGACGGACCAATCGTATCTTGGGGGCAATTACCTCGGTCACCCAGCCAGTCAAAGCGACAAAGACTCTATTTTTGGCCTTGAAGAAAACGCTTTGCATATGCAACCTTTGCAAATGCTACACAAGATTGCAAACGTTGCACAAGATCAAAAGGTTGCACAAGATTGCAATGTAATGTAGAAAACGTGGCCACGGGTGTAACAATCGCTTCATAATTTATTGTATGCCAACATGTTTTCTGCAGCAGCTGCAGCCCTATGCTGCGAGACCTAAGAGATCGTGTATTACAAGATATGGCGTTTATCTGAACCTTTGCTTATACAATTCAATGCCTGCTTGTTAGTCAGTTGAAACCCGCGGAGCGATGTACTTACCAAGCCTTCCGAAGTGTTGGGTGTGCTCCATCATCCTCTTGATCCTGGACGTGCGAACTAGGCCAGTTCCACCTGAGTCTTCCTTCCACCAGTGTCAGGCTATGTTCAGATACTAGATCCACAAGTCGTCTGCGCCAGGGCAAGATGGTCTTAAACCCGGATGACAAACAAGCACCTTGTTGCAAAATGTATCTTACAATAGACGCCTCAATTCATACAGGAAAATTGGCAAATGCCAGGTACAAGTGCTTTTGGCGGGCTTACAGCTGACAGAAACCGGTGACTAGCGCCGCCATCTATAAAAAACTGTCGGTTTTATGGTAGTCACTACAAGTACCTCGTATCACCTACGCAATTTACCCATAATTATGTATATGGATCTGCGAAATATATAAGTTCAATCGCAAACCACTTGTTTATACTTAGACGGGATCTCTGGATCGGGCTTATATATTCCGCCGTTCACTGCAAAACTTGCCTGTAGACATAACGGAAACCCTTAAATATCTCATTCCCGGCGGGGCGGGCCGTTATAGTTTGGGCTGTGTGTTATCTTGTGAAAGGATCCGACAGTACCTAGCTGCTAGGCATGCCGGTAAGCAAAAATGGTGAGATGGGCAAAGACGGAAGAGACGTTTTCCATATCTTACTGCGGTGTATGGGCCTTGGGGGCGATGATGTACAGCACCGCTCCTAAAAGGCCAAATGCAGGCGAGTAGCGGGGTGTGTACCGGTGGGGGCGATGCCTGCGTACCAGGTAAGTACTCCTTCGACAATAAACACCCATGCGCACCAGGTAGGTGACGGGCATCTGTTGTCGATTCCCTGGATGCCTCGGTCTTACATGTCAACATAACCCATGATGATGATTTTTCAATGTCGGTGCCTCTACCGCACACTAGAGCCACGATTACCTATTGCATCGTCACCAATCTAGCTGTTATGGTGATTGGGATTTCGCGATCGAGCCAACGATGTCAAGCAAAGGCACAGCCTCGGAGACGTATACCTTTACAGGCGAGCCCCGTCTTTTAAAGGCGACAGCGGTTATTACTCGTCCATCGCTAGCCCGGATGGCTGGCTCCATGGCCAAGGTCGAATCGAATTAGCATAGCCAACCCCTGGTGATTACGGAGGTACTAACAGGCGAAATAGATCTAGACACAAACCCATATATGATGAATCCATGGTCTAAAAGCCCGTGGGAGCTGTTCCCACTGCAGTGCTAGTACATACCCACGGTACAGAATTATGGTATCACTCAGATTCGTGCCAGTCATTCCTACCTCTTGATTCATGTCTGTCTAAGCATTCATCCTCGCCGCCTCACACAACGACATTATGGCAAGCGCAGAGCCGGTAGCTGTTGTTGGCATCGGCTGCCGCTTCCCAGGCGCCGCTAACACTCCGTCGGCATTGTGGGAATTGCTCCAGGCCCCCAGCGACCTGTCCATCCCTATACCGGGGAGCAGATTCAACGCGCGCGGCTTCTACCATCAAGATGGCCAGTATCATGGCCACGCCAACGTCAACAAGTCATACTTCCTGTCTGATGATGACACGCATCGCCGGTTTGATGCTCAATTCTTCGGCATCAGCCCTGCAGAAGCGAAATGTGTAGACCCACAAGTCCGGCTCTTGCTCGAGACTGTCTACGAGGCACTGGAGCAGGCCGGCTCTTCCATCGACACTCTTCGGGGATCCAACACGGCGGTATACTCGGGTGTCATGGTACATGACTAGTAAGCGAGTTCTGAGATCGATGAATGAATCTCCAAGGACAAGTGACCAATGGAAACAGTGGTGCATTCATGTAGCTATGTTTGGTATATTCAGCTAATTCTTGCACTTGTAGTGAGCACATAATGAGCAGAGACGAGAACTCGATGGGGACGTATCATGTCACGGGAACTGCGAGTTCTCTCATATCAAACCGAATTTCTTACTTCTTTGACTGGCATGGGCCATCCATGACCATTGATACGGCATGCAGCTCGAGTCTCTACGCCGTACATCATGCTGTTCAACAGCTGCGATCCGGAGCCTCACGGGCTGCCGTCGCCACCGGTTGCAACCTCTTGCTGGATCCCATCGGCTATGTCACTGAAAGTAAGATGCAAATGCTTAGCCCTACTGGTCATTCCCGCATGTGGGATGTAGATGCAGATGGCTACGCCAGAGGAGAGGGCATTGCAGCAGTAGTTCTCAAAACGCTAAGTGCTGCTGAAGCCGATGGCGACCATATTCATTGCATCATTCGCGAGACCGCGGTCAACCAAGATGGTCGAACTAAAGGAATCACTGTGTGCGTATATGACCCTCGTCCCTCTTCTTCTTCTTGTCTTCCATAGAATCTTGGCTTGGTGCTTTATTCAATTCATGGGAGGAGACTACGCTGACATGGATTATGAATAGACCGAGTTCAGCGGCACAGGCTTTCATGATACGGGACTGTTACTCACGAGCTGGTCTTGATCTAACACAGGCTGCAGATCGACCGCAATATTTTGAAGCTCATGGCACAGGCACTCCTGCTGGCGATCCTATAGAGGCTGAGGCTATCCAATCTGCATTATTTCCTTTCATTGATACCCAGGATACCACACCTCTCTATGTTGGCAGTGTCAAGACAGTCATCGGTCACACCGAGGGTACTGCTGGCCTAGCTGGCCTTCTCAAAGCGGCATTGGCAATCCAAAACTTACAAATTCCACCCAATCTACATTTCAATCGGCTCAGTCCTCGAGTCAGCCCATTTTATTCAGGCCTACAGGTTCCCACGCGCAAAGAACCATGGCCTTCTGTGCCGTTTGGCACGCCTCGGAGAGCCAGTGTGAATAGGCAAGTCTGCTTTTCTGATCTTACGCATCAGACTATCCAGAGGCGAGCTGGTGCTTACATTTTCGTCATCTAGTTTCGGCTTTGGCGGCGCCAACGCCCATTGCATTTTGGAACACTACGAACCTCAACCTGAGCGCATGGCCAAGGCTGAGGCGCTCCCCATTACTCCCTTCATCTTCTCCGCCATGTCGGAGTCGAGTCTTAGAGATTACCTCGACAAGTTCCGGAACTTCCTAAGCTTGCAAGGAAATGATACAAATCTCCAAGACCTGGCGTTCACGTTGAATTCTCGACGATCAAGATTCCCCTATGCTACATCGTTCTCTGCATCGACAACGGCCGAACTGGTACAAAAGATTACTCGGGAACTCCATTCTGTAGCGTCTGACACCAGTAGCACGATAGGAACCCGAGCCAGCGTACGGTCCGATCGAGCTGGACCATCGATTCTGGGCGTCTTCACTGGACAGGGTGCTCAATGGCCGCGGATGGGAGCAGAACTCGTCGCACACTCGGCTGCAGCTCGAGCAGTTATCGAAAAGCTAGACGCACAGCTAGCAAGACTTCCGCCATCAGATCGCCCAAGCTGGAGTATTTTAGAAGAGTTGCAGAAGGACGACCTTTCATCTCGTATCGATGATGCGGCTTTCTCTCAACCGATTTGTACAGCTGTGCAGATACTTCTTGTCGAAGTGCTAAAATCTGCCGGGATAACATTTCACACCGTGGTGGGCCACTCGTCGGGCGAGATCGCAGCTGCATATGCCGCGGGTAGAATCTCCGCTGAACACGCCATCTGTATTGCGTACTATAGGGGACTAAGCGTGGTCTCAGCGGACCGGCCAGATGCAAAATTGGGGTCAATGATGGCTGTGGGAACCTCCCAGGAGGATGCGGAGGAATTGCTGCAGGAGCCCGAGTAAGTAAAAATCGGTCTGGATATCGGATTCAGAGCTACCAGTCTCTCAAGTCCTTCCTTGTGAAATCTTCGAGGACTATTTACTGACTCAGATTTTAGATACGAAGGTCGTGCCTGGGTGGCTGCTGTCAATTCCCCGGCCAGTGTCACAATTTCTGGGGACTCCGACGCAATCAAGGAGTTGCAAATCGTTTTCCAGGATGAGAAGAAATTTGCCCGAGTCCTCAAGGTCGACCGAGCTTATCACTCACCGCACATGCTTCCCGCGTCGTTCTTGTATTCAGCTTCGCAAGCACAGCTGGATTTCAGGATACAGCCATCTACCGAGTGTAGCTGGATATCGAGTGTCCATGGTACCGACAATATGCTCATGTTCGGTGAACTCAATGGCCAGTATTGGAATAGCAACTTGCTCCAGCCAGTGCTTTTTAAGCAGTCTATCGAAACGGCATGGAGCGAAAAGGGCCCCTTCGATATGGCCATAGAGGTTGGACCACATGCTGCCCTGAAAAGTCCCTTGATGGAAACTGTACACCATCTCACCGGCCAAAGTATTCCGTATACGAGCCTTCTTCAGAGGGGCGTGAGTGCTTTATACTCAATTCCCGATGGCCTTGGGTCTACATGCGTTCACCTTGGAAAGAAGTCCGTGGACTTGAGGGGTGTCCAGAATTATTTGTCCGGAAGCTCAGATTTCCAGGTTCTCAGCACCTTGCCTCCATACTCGTGGAATCACGAAAACGAGTACTGGCATGAGTCGCGGCAAGCCAGGGCACACACTCAGAGAACAGATTGCACGCACGATTTGCTTGGCCACCTGTCCCCTGATTGCGCCGACCAGAATATGCAATGGAGGCATCTCATACGGCCCAAGGAGATACCGTGGCTCAAAGGTCACCAGCTCCAGGGACAGATCGTATTTCCAGCTGCTGGGTACGTCGTGACTGCCTTGGAGGCCTGCCTAGGTCTGGTCAAAGAGGAATCCGCCGACTTCATCGAAATTCTCAATGTGCAGATTGATCAAGCCTTGACATTTGATGACGAGAACACAGGCGTGGAGACGCTTTTCTCACTGGTCAATATCGTCCGGCAGGGCCTCTCTATCACAGCTGACTTCACCTTCAATGCAGCCATCGGCAAGCATGAGGCAAAGCTTGGCTCCCTTGCCCATGGAAGTGTTTTCATATCCCTTAGTCAGCCCTCTGACACTGTCCTTCCGAGCTCTTCTTCTTGTCCTACCAACATGATACCTGTCAAGAGTGAAGAATTTTACGGTTCACTGGCGCGGCTTGAATATGAGTATTCTGGGCCATTCGTTGCTCTTTCGGGGCTCAAGCGAAAGCTAGGAGCTGTGGCAGGCCATGTTACCAACGTCGAAGAATCATCTCTGGTCATCCACCCAGCCCTATTAGATGCAGCTTTCCAAGCTGTCATCTTGGCTGCGAGTGCCCCAGACGACGGGAGGCTATGGGCCATGCACGTACCTAACAAGATACAACGCATCAGAGTCAATCCCTCTTTATGTTCAAACCACCGCAGCCGTGGCGAGCGGCTTCGCTTGGAATCAAATGGCCCAGCTAGCACATTCTTGTTGAAGGGAGACGTGACAGTCTTCCCCACAGAGTCATCACACGCCATGGTCCAAGTGGAGGGACTAGAATGTGTCCCATTTGCGGCGGCAACCGCAGAAGACGACAGAGTCATGTTCTCTGCCACGACTTGGGGTCCTGCATTTCCCGATGCAAACAGTGCCGCCTTTGATGGCTTGGCAACAGCGGAACAACAGAGTCTAGCTCTTACACTCGAAAGGGCTGCATTCTTCTACCTCAGACGGTTGGAGCGCGAGATTGCCCCGACTCATCCCTGCAGGACATCTGGCGTCTTTACTTCCCTCTTCAACTTCTCTTCGCACATACTGAATACCAAAGATAGCAGCCATGTGACGATGGAGCCTGAATGGACGGAGGACACAATGGAAACAATGGAACAGATGCGAATCTCTTCTCTGCACAGCGCAGATGCCAATCTGCTTCATGCCATTGGATCCAAGCTGCCTGAGATCGTGACGAATGAAACGTCCGCTATCGAGGTTGGCATGCGCGACGATAACTTGACCAATTTCTATCTCCATGGTCTCGGCATGCCCCAGTACCTCCAGTACCTAGCTAGAACGATCGGACAGATCCTGCATAGGTCACCACGCATTCACGCCCTCGAGATTGGAGCAGGCACGGGTGCCGCGACAAACATCATACGGCGCGAGACGAATCTTCCATTCTCGACATACACTTTTACTGATATCTCTTCGGGCTTTTTTGAGACAGCGCAGACTAAGTTCGCAAGCCACTCAGACACGATGATCTTCAAAGTTCTAGACATCAGCAAAGATCCCACGCTTCAGGGCTACGAGTTGCACTCATACGACTTGGTTGTCGCCTCCATGGTGTTACATGCGACACGGTCTCTGAAGGAGACTCTGCTCAATGTACGTCGCCTCCTCAAACCTGGGGGCTACCTGGTTGTCCTCGAGGTTCAGGCCGATGCGCCGGCACGTATCGGTACCATGTTTGGTGCATTTCCTGGATGGTGGCTTGGTGCCGACGACGGCCGGATCTTGTCGCCCTGCGCAAGCATCCAAGAATGGGACACGGTTCTCCGCCAAACTGGCTTCTCTGGCTGTGATACTACGACACCGGATCCGGATCCGCTTGTGCAGCCTTTCACACTCTTCGTATCCCAGGCGTTGGATGATAGAGTGCAGTTCCTTCGGTCTCCACTCGCCTCAGTACAGAAGATGGGCGTACAGACACTGGTGTCTGATTTGATTATCTTGACGGATGGTGATACTCGCCATGCAGCGCTTGCATCACAGGTACAAACCTTGCTGCGACCGTACGTTGGGCGGACCACGACCACTTGCGATATAGATAACATCCAGCGCCAAGAGGTCAACTCGGGCACGACTATTGTGAGTCTGTTAGAGCTGGAGCAATCAGTCTTTCAGGATCTCTCCAGTGCAGCATGGGAATCCCTCAAGGCTACGCTGCAAGAGGCCGGGTGTGTCCTCTGGGCCAGCCGTGGGCGCAGAGCCCAAATGCCCCACTCCAACATGATTGTTGGATTGCTTCGTTCCGCCCTCGATGAGCTTGCTAGCTTGGATATTCAGTTCTTAGACATTGAAGACCCTGAGAAGCTGACTGCCATTGTCATTGGAGAGTCGCTCTTGAGATTCAGTGCTGCGATCGGGTGGACAAAGAAAGAAAAGTACGAGGGTATTTCACTAACCATAGAACCGGAGCTTGTCATTGAAAAGGGAGGCCGAGTCGTTGTGCCGCGCCTCAAGGCATGCGATGCCATGAATGATCGGTACAACTCCTCTCGGCGTCTCATAACTACCAAGAGACCGGATGGCGATTTCAAGATCACCATCGAGCCTGTGGACTCCGGATACAGCTTACGGTCTAGCCCCTTCGAAACGTTGGCAAGTCGCACCCAATCTCTGGCACCCAAGGTCAAGGTCTCACACTCTCTTCTGTGGCCTGTACGACTTGCAGGACGTGGACGCTTGTTCCTCTCCATTGGTCATAATTGCGATACTTTGGAGTCTGTCGTTGCACTTTCAACGACTAACTCATCGATCGTAAGCCCAAAACACTTGATTCCCATCGGATCCCAGGTGGCAGAGAGCACAGCCGCGCTCTTTCTCGAGTTGGCTCTCTTCCATCATATCACCTCGCAGGTACTCGAGGACCTGGAGGATGGCGACAATGTGTTGGTTCATGAAGCAGACATCGGACTCTTGAACACACTAAAACAGGAAGCCCGGAACAGAGGCGTTTCTATCATCGCAACCACCACGCGAGTTGACTTGCCAGAGGACTTCATACGCATTCATCCAAACACCTCTGATCGGGATCTGCAGCGCTTGAACCTTCCTGAGATGGTGGTCTTCTTGGATCTCACCACTGAAGATGAAGGTAGTCGTGTCGCAGCAAGAATCAGTCGCCATTTGCCTCTTTCCTGCAAGCAAGAAACCAGCCGGACCCTGTTCGGTGGTCCCGCTCAAGCAGTCTCGAAATCTCGAAGCCGTCAAGTAGAGAGAGAGATGCGAGAAATTGTGGCTTTGACAAGCGCGCAGCTGCACTCTACCATTGGCACTTCGATGCGACAAGTCCCACTGAAAGACGTGCAAGAGATTGACCCACGGCTCGTCCATCAAGTCGTAGTGTCTTGGACAGGCGACTGCCGAGTACCAATAGGATTGAGGCCGATTGACGAACAGCCAATGTTTTCCCAGGACAAGACCTATTGGCTCGTAGGTCTCAGTGGGACGTTGGGTCTCTCACTCTGCGAATGGATGATCCGCCACAGCGGCCGATATGTGGTCATCTCCAGTCGAAATCCCAACGTGAGCCAGCAATGGTTGGAAGAGATGACCGCGATAGGAGGAATCGTCAAGATTATGCCCTGGTGAGTTTTGACCATGCCCCCTGAACGCGACACGATACTGACTGAAGCCTCCAAGTGATATCACCCAAAATGACCAGCTCGTTGCAGTGTACTCGGAGATATGCAGTACAATGCCACCTTTAGCAGGCGTGGCCAATGGCGCGAGTAAGAATGCCTTGTCTCCAGAGAATGATTCAAAAGCTGACTTTTCAAGTGGTTCTGAATGATACTCGTTTCAGGGACCTCAGCTTCGATATCCTGCAACAGGTCGGGCGAGCCAAGATCGAGGGAAGTATCAATCTGGAAAGTCTGTTCCACGATGCGGACCTTGATTTCTTCATCTTCTTCTCCTCCGCCTCGTCCATTATTGGTACCCCGGGGCAAGCACCCTACTCGGCTGCCAACATGTTCATGGTAAGTCTTGCCGAGCAGCGAAGGCAGCGCGGCCTTGCTGCGTGTGTCATCAATATCGGCCCTGTCTACGGCGTCGGATATCTTGCGGAACGACGCCTAGACATTTCTAGCATGCTGCTACTGGGGGTTCGACCAATATCAGAACAGGACTTTCAACAGCTCTTTGCCGAGGCTGTGCTATCTTGCAGGTCGCGCCAGTCTGATATTGTGGATATCACGACCGGTATCGAACCAGTCAGGCTCGACGACGATACTCGTCGTCCCAAATGGGTCTCGAATCCTATCTTCAGCCACCTCGTCCAAAGTCGGAAGGCGCTTGCGCACGTCGCAAGTACGAAATCAAAGACTTCTCTCAAGGCAAGGCTGCAAGATGCGCAGAATATCAATGAAGTCGATGAACTCGTGAAATCGGCACTGATCGAGAAACTCGCCAGTTCACTTCAATTGGACGTCAAGGCATCTGAAGATGGAAGCATTGATCAAATTGGATTTGACGAGCTCGGCGTCGATTCCTTGATGGCGACCGAAATTCGGTCATGGCTGATCAAAAGCTTCCAAGTCAACATTCCCGTCCTCAAGATTCTCGGCGGCATGACGATCGGGGAATTGGTCTCAATGACGGTGGAGAGTCTTGATGCGACATTGATCCCGAACGTACGAGTTCCGATTTCGATCTCTACTTCAACTGCCAGCGAGTCCTTGCCAGACACGGAGTTCTCTCTTCAAAACGATGCGTCGGAGGATGAGCCATCCTCACCCACATCCGACGAGGAAAGCAAAGACGAGACCGCCTCCGGAGCTATCCCACATGACGAAGTGAACGCCACAGCCGATCTGTCTCTGACCCAGAGCATGTTCTGGATGGCTTCCAACATGTTTGACAACAACGCCAGTCTGAATGTCACCGGCGTCGCCAAAATCACCGGTGCTCTCCGGGTGTCCGAGCTGGGACGAGCTGTACGTGCGCTTGGTGAAGACCATGAATGTTTTCGGACGTGCTTTGCCGTCATGGATGGAAAAGTCACCCAGAAAATCATGAGAAGGTCCAGCTTGTATCTGGAGACCCGCAGTATTTCCTCGGCTGAAGACGTTGACGTAGCACAACGAGAGGTGCGCAACCATGTCTATGACTTGGTCAATGGCAAGACAGCAAGGGCTGTTCTGCTCTCCGAGTCACCAAATACTCACTACTTGATCGTCGGAACAACACATCTCTGCTTCGACGGATATTCCGTCCAAGTATTCCTCAAAGACTTGTTCCAGCATTATGTTGGCTTGACTCCGGCCAAGCCCGCCCCAAGGTACCGCGATTACATACAACTGGAGTCGTTGGCATTGGCTTCTGGTGAACTAAGCTCCCAGTTGCAATACTGGAAGAAAGTATACACCGACTTCCCACCGGTGCTACCGATTCTCCGAGTGTCTTCTGTCACGTCGCGGGCGAGCCTGGCATCTTTTGACCATGTCAGCTCGGCCATCAGGATCCCACCGCGGACGAGATCTCTGATCCAAAAGGCTTGTCGTAAGGCTCGGGTGACCCCCTTCCATTTCTTCTTGGCTTGCTTCAGAGCCTTGATATCGCGATACTCAGAAGCCGAGGGCCTGGCTATCGGCGTAGGAGATGCTCACAGAAACGAGGCGGGGGCCGAAGACTGTATTGGCGTCTTCGTCAACGTTCTCCCCGTGCGCTTTCGCACTAAGCTTGTCGATAGCTTCTACAAAGTGGCTCAAGACACCAAGAACGCTGTGTATCAGGCCTTGGAAAATTCTACAATTCCTTACCAAGCTGTTCTCAACGAGTAAGTTATTGTATGCCGACACGATATGGATGTCACTCATAATGTGCAGGTTGGACCCGCCGAGGTCGGGCACGTTCACTCCCATCTTCCAGAGCTTCATTAATTACAGACAAGTCATGGGGAAGAGTGCCTTGAGTGACCTTGATCTTGAGCTGGTTTCTATTGAGCCATCGAGAACAGGCTACGATCTCAACTTGGACATCATTGACGACCCAAGCGACTGCCGAGTCACCCTGTTTGCGCGCAAGGATCTGTACCAGGAACAGGAGACTGGAGTTCTCATGACCAGCTTTCGGAGACTAGTCGAGCACTTCTCCGAGAACTTGGAGGCAACAGTCGCAGAGCCTGACATCTACGTTCCAAGTCAAGTCCAGAAGGCTTATGAATTTGGTCAAGGTAGGTTCCGAGCACCAATACTGACAGGGAAATGCTAATATCCTTTGTAGGTTCATTTTGTGATTCAAAGTGGCCGCTCACAGTAATCCACAGGATCGATGAGATTGCTGCCATGTATCCCGAGCGACTAGCAGTATTGAAAGATACCGGCGGCGTCACATACTCCGAGCTATTGCGCCTGTCCGGATCTATCGCGACGGCCCTTCTTGCACGTGGTGTTACCATGGGTTCAAGGGTTGCACTTCTGCAAGAGCCATCGCCGCATTGGATTGCCTCGATACTAGCAGTCATGCGCATCGGCGCCGTGTACCTGCCACTTGACCTTTCGTCTCCCTTGACCCGGCTGGCGGCGATCGCCAAGGACTGTGGACCTCGTTTCGTCTTGGTGGATGAGGAGTCGAAACAACACGTAAGGGAGCTCGGGCATCCAGACATGTCGGTCATCGACGTATTCTCAGTAGAGACCAATGGCCCGCCGCCCCCAGTCGCTGCCGTTCCAGAGGGCGAGGCTATACTGCTATACACCAGTGGATCCACGGGTGCTCCGAAAGGTATTATGCTGAAGCACATCTGCATTCAGAACCAGATCGAGCCAGAGAAGGAAATCTACAACATCGATGCGGAAGTTGTCCTACAACAGAGCGCATCGGGCTTCGACCTTTCCTACATACAGATATTCACGTCGCTGTGTTTCGGCGGCAGTTTGTATCCGCTACCACGGCATCTTCGCGGTGATGCGCTCGCCATATCCGAGCTCATTTCCGCTAAGGGTATCACGTACACGCTAGCGACTCCGACCGAATGTTCCAGCTGGCTCCGGTATGGTCGGTCCGACCTGCTGTGCAGTTCTTCGTGGCGCACGGCTGTCTGTGCCGGCGAGGCCATCTCTGGAAGTTTGTTGAAACAGTTCCGAGATCTGCAGAAGCCGGACTTGCGTGTTTACAACTCATACGGACCGACAGAGTTGGGTGTGATTGCCTCTACAGAGATAGACTACGCGCATGTGGAAGAGGCGACGGCTTCGCACAACGTCGCAGCTGGCATCGCATTGCCCAATTGCTCAATACTCGTTTTGGATGAGCAGATGCGCATTGTACCACCGGGAGTCCAGGGAGAGATCTATCTCGGAGGAGCGAATGTTGCATCGGGCTACGTCAACAATGCACGTCTAACAGCTGAGAGATTCGTGTCGGACCCGTTCGCATCGGATGAGTTCAGGTCTAGGGGCTGGACTGTCATGCATCGTGTAGGCGATCTTGGCCGGTGGACTCAAGACGGGTCAATCATGATTGAGGGGCGAGTCTCCGGGGACACACAGATCAAGCTCAGAGGTCTTCGAATTGATGTGCAGGAGATTGAGGAGGCACTTATGGCTGCAGCCGCTGGCTCCTTGTCCGAGGCTGTGGTGACGACTCGCAAGACCTCGCCCAACACTCCCGAGTTTCTCGTGGCACATATTGTGTTGCACCCTTCCTGCACCGAGCAAGGACGGCAGGACCTATTGCAAGATCTTTCTTCGTCTCTCCCGTTACCACAATACATGCGGCCAACCCTGCTGGTACCAGTCGACCAAATGCCGAAGACAAGCTCTGCCAAGCTGGATCGCAGGCGCATCGGGTCACTGCCCGTTCCTGAAGTCAATGTTGGCAGCAGCGGAGCATCTCCGGTAGCACTGTCCGACGTCGAGAAAGCTCTGTGGGATATTTGGATGGAGATACTGCAACAACAAATCATCGCAGAGCAGGAGATTACGAAAGACTCAGACTTCTTCGTAGCTGGTGGTACATCTCTTCTGTTGCTTGAGTTGCAGGCACGAATCCACGCCAAGTTCGGCATCAAGCTGTCCGTTGTCCGGCTGATGGAGTTCAGCTCTCTTGGCGCCATGTCCAGCCTGGTTGACGAAAACCATGTGCATGTGGCAAAAACTGTGGACTGGGAGAAAGAAACGGCCATACCCTCAGAGATTGCTCAGCTGCAAGATAGGGTGCAGGTGACACCGCAAGCAAGTGGCATCGTCGTCTTCACCGGCTCGACTGGATACCTGGGGCAAGGTGTGCTAGAGGAGCTTCTTCGAGACCCCCTCGTGGTGAAAGTGCACTGCATTGGTATCCGTGCCGTCCATACTCGCGACACCATGCAAGGCCTTGAAAAGGTTCAGCTGTGGGAGGGCGACCTCAGACGCCCCCGGCTGGGCCTGAGCGAGGAGGATGCCCACATGATCTTTAGTGAAGCAGACCGGATCATCCACAATGGTGCTGAAGTATCGCATCTCCAAACTTACCACTCACTACGGCTCGCCAACACGCAGTCTACTGTGGAGATCGTCAAGATGAGCCTCCAGGCCGGACGGCGGATTCCCCTGCATTTTGTCTCCACAGCCCAAGTCGGTGTCTACTTTGCTGAGAATACGGGTCGGCTTTCACTTTCCGAGATCTCGGTCTCGGCCCATCCGCCGCCAATTGATGGGTCCGAAGGCTATGCCGCGGGCAAATGGGCCAGTGAGCGCTACCTGGAACGGTTGAACGAAGAGACCCGGCACGGCTGGCCTGTATTCGTACATCGGCCGTCGCTCATCTCGCGGCCGCCCAACGCCCCGGCCTCGGACCTCGTTCACAACGTGAGGCATTTCGCTGCAAAGATAAGGGCGGTGCCCAAGCTCACGCACATGCACGGATGGCTCAACACCGTTGCTCTCGCCGACGTCGTTTCCGGTATCGTAGGCAGTCTCCATGGACCGGACGTGGCTTCAGCAGGTGTGCGTTATAGGCACTATTTCGGCGAGGAGAGACTCCCCGTGGACGATCCCTTGACCGCGCTGTTTGGCCCGGAGAATGGAATCAGGAGAATGCAGGGCGGTCCTATCGAGGAGCTCTCGCCAGAGGAGTGGACGAGGAGAGCAGTCGAGGCTGGTTTGCCGGAAGGAATCGAGCAGTGGATGGACAGTGTTAAGACGCAGCGAGTCCAATATTTCCCCGAACTTCTGCATGGAGGAGAAAACTGAAGCAGTAGACATTGATGGGGCCTTGAAATCAGATTGGAGTTACTGTGGAAGGCGATTGGGAATTGACTAAAAATAAGGTAATGGGTTAGACGTTGAGGCTTAGAACTCTTTTTCTTGAACAGCTATAATGAAATAACCGAATCAAATCAACAGTACTTCCAAGAACACTCTTTTACTACGGTGCCTAGAATTAAGTGTCCTAGAGTAGCTCATTCTACTGAGGGCTTCTGGGTGAAAAGACCAGGTTGGGGCCATCATGATCAGCAATCAGAGCATCGTACAATTGGAACTCATCCACGCGCGGCCTGCTGCTTGACTGTGCATCGCCACCGCCCAGTTTCCCTGCTTCGCCGGCGGCCTTTTCGAAATCAAAGTACCAGAGCGTCTTTGCTATCACGAGGCTCATCTCAAGATACGCCAGTCTCTTGCCCAGACACGACGCAGAGCCCACGGCAAAAGGGATAAACGCAGATTGCATCTTGGCCATGCCGTCCGAGCCCTGCTCGCCCGCAAGCCAGCGCTCGGGGCGGAAGGCAAACGGCTCCGGAAAGTACGCCTCGTTGTGCATCAGGCAGTACGAGTTGACGCCGACATAGGTGCCGCGGGGGATCACGTGTCCGTCGACCACAAAAGGCTCGGTCGACTTGGACTGGGGATCCTCCTCCCGCCAGGCCGTGACGGTGGTGGACGGCGCCATGCGCAGCGACTCGTCGATCACGGCGCGCAGGTAGGTGCAGCCGGACAGCTCCGGTCCGCTCTTGATGGCCGCGCCGTCGGGGAAGGCCGAGCGGATCTCGGTAGCCAAGCGCTTGTAGACGTTCGGGTGGCGGGATAGGTAGAAGAAGATTGCGCTTATCGCAGTCGATGTAGTTAGACCACCTGTTTATTGCAGCAAGTTAGCATTTTCTTTCGGAGGCAAAAGTAGGTATAGACACCAGCTCACCTGCGGGAATGACAAATGTCGCCTCGCCCCAGACCTCACCCATCTGGCGTGCGGGTAGTTCTTGCTCCGTTTCAAAATCCTCTGCCACGATGGAATAAATGTCATGTCTCGCGTGCTTGGGCAGGGCGACACGCCCACCAATGATGCCGTCGAGAGCACTGCGCCAGGCGCGGAAGTTCCTTCTGCTTTCTGGCAGAATCTCAATGATCTTGTGCATGAGACCGAGGGTAGGCCACGCCACTGCCGATGGTCAGCCATTACATTTGCGATCGGAGGTAGGGGGAAAGGACATGATGATGTGTGTATACGTACTGTAGACGTTGGCAAGTCCGAGTAGGCTGGTCATGACGCTGGGCAAGACACGATTCGTCGGTTGTGTCTGCGTACCGAGTGACTGGCCAAATCCAATCTGGCCCGCAACGTCGGTGGTCAGACGCCCGCAAAGCGGAGACATGTCGACAGGTTCGGCGCCGGCCGCGTGAAGCTGGCGCATGAAGATATCAATCTCGCCGTGGATTGTCGGCTCAAAGGATCGTAGGGCGCGATCAGAGAGCAGCCGCCCGTAGATCTTGCGTTTTTCTTGGTGGCGGTGCGGATCCATTGTGCCAAAGACGTTGTGCTCCTTCTCATATTGAGTCTGGAGATAGAGGCGCGCTTTATTGATTCTGGGGTGGAGGTATATATCTGAGTACATGGTGAGCCCCAGTCTGTTTTGTTTATGGTGATCATGTAGGAGTACTGCGTACCTTGAACTGCAGTTGGCGTATTGAAAACTAGACGGTCTGGTCCTTGTCTGTACACGGGGCCGTATGTCTTTAGGTCATCATATGTCGCGATGTGTAGCTGCCTCTGAGCAGCGTAGTAGGCGCTGTAGGCATTGGAAATTCTCCCAAGCAGCGGCCCGGGATACTTGCGCAACGGGTCAAAGGCGAGACGATATACAATGACGGAGAGCACCTGAGCGTGTTGGTGAGCGATTGGACATATAACATTCGGTTGTGAAGGAGGTGTTCATACTAGTGGCAAAAGGACGGAGGCGGTATATCTTGCCAGAGTCGAAGCTGCGTCAACAAGTGCCATGGCTGTGCAGCTAACGAAGTATCAGTCAAGAAGTAGTAGTAAGCGCTTCGATTTCCAGTTTCGAGTCTCAAACAGCACCCGAGTCGATACACTTCTGGGTTCAGCGATGAGGTCTTACTTCCAAAAACGAATTTTAAAGCTTCCCTTACGTTATGCTGCCTTGACCATGCAGGCCAGCTGGCCACGCAACATAGAAACGTTATGCTACCTGCATGTCATACCACGTCGGGCTAAAATATTACACCCTTCAATTATTCAGGCGTCGAGTGGGTGAGCCTCCATATTTGTGGATTAGAGAACCTACGGTATCCATGTACAATTCTAATGACCATCACTTTCGGCCATCGTCTGTCTCACCCTACACAATTTACTGAGCGCCTGGGGATTGCCTATCTGACAGGCGACGTCGAGCATTTGCCGGATTTGGAAATGATATGTACAGAGTATGGAGTAGGTATCTACTCTGTACGGACAACCACCTACCACAGCGACACCGAACTAACCCGCCTGCCAGCATCCGTGGGGCATGCATCGCACTCACACGTTACCACACGCAGACAATGACCCAAGATGACAACGTTCGAGATTTTGACGAGAATTAATTCACTTTGCCTTTTACGCGCACATGAGAATCAGTCTCCGGAACACTTTCGCAACTGATCACAGGCGAGACGGACATTCATCGAAGTCATAAGAAGAAAACTGTGTCTTCATGCAAATTGCTTTCATTTCCCACTATTGCATCCTGATCTGTGGAAGTCTCGAGGAAAAAAAAAAAAAAAAGAGGTCGCCGTTGCATTCTTACACCAGCTTTATTTCAACCTCTTCGCTACCCAAGCCAGTTCCGTCAGAAAACAATAATGCGACACCGACTCTTTTGAACGTGTTGCTGTCGTCGCCAACGGGTTCCACCACAAGGCCGAGATGATAAGTCGTGGCGACGTTAAACAACGTGAAATCCAAACAGCTAGCCTTGGATAAAGTCAGCCTTCACTATTCAGCCTCCTCAAACTTTGACTAACCTTGTCATGATGTGAGACCGGGAAGTCTGAATACATGCTGTCTGACTCTTCATCTGACTCTTCATCTGATTCTTCATCCGGCTCTTCATCCGGCTCTTCAACTGGCTCTGCATCCGGCTCTTCATCCGGCTCTGACACTTGATCTGACTGTGACTTTGACTCATCCAGATCAATTCTCGCCAGTAAAATGCAAGAAATATCGTGTTGGTCCCTCGGAACTGAGTCCATCAACGCCAGTCCACGGAGTGATTGAGTTGCTCGGAACTCTAGTAGTAGCCGGTGAAACCTCAAATCTGGTTCACAATGCCAGTCTTCAGCGAACAATATGTGCGGGAGTTTCATACGTATCATATCGAATCTGCCCTTCATTGTCGAGGAAAGCAATGCAGTAACACAGCAATCGTGCAGATGAGGCTCGATTGTTTCCGCTGTTATAAATTTCCCTGACAGAAGTAGAATGTTGGCGTCCGTCATGGAAGTAGTGCTCGCAGGCTCGTACGATGTTTTGCCCATGTTTTTGAGTAGCCAATCCTTCGGACTTCCAGTCGAAGCCCAAGACCAAGAAGGCAAAACATGTAGGTCATCTTTCTCCTGACTCTGCTGTAGCGAGATCCAGAGCGCATCAGAGATGCAATCATCTGCCCAGGTCCCATTATTGTACCCTTCGCGACCCCCTCTTTTCATTTCGTTGGCGACACCTTCAACAGCTTTCAGACGGTCGGTATGATAAGTCAGCCTTCGGCCGGTGTAGTCCCCTAGAAAGTAAGCCCAGGACCTGTCAGAATACATGGACAGATCCGACGGAAATCCCCGCTCACCGTGCTCTTGGGAGGCACATGACCAGGTCATACCACATGGCATAAAGGATACTCTTCGTCGCGCCAAATGCCACTCTTGTAGTGCCCAGCCTCTTTGTGCCAGTGGGCCCTTTGAGGGTCTCATCAACCACTCTAGTGGTGCAAACTTCAGGTGATATATCCCTGCAGCATCTCTGGCCCCGTATGTGCGTTTTGTGTCTGTCTGTGTATTGTCTTCGATCCCGCATAGAGGAAGCGTGAAAGAGGATACGTTCGGACGATCGCCAATAAAAAGTCCCCCCGCAGAGTCACTGGAACCCGAAGCGACGATCACGAGAAATGCGTTTTTATACAGTGATCCCATGCGTGATGCTTCCCTGTTCCAGTCAGCTGTATCATTTTGAATGATGCAGAGAGAGTCGATCCAGAGATACTCAATCCCTAATTTGCCACAGAGAATAATGGAGTCTTGAAAAGTCTTGGGTAGCTTGTCCCATTCGAATGCTTCAAAATGCCTCTGTATGTTGGAAGTTGTTGACCTCAGCGGCATCTTCTCCGAGCTTCCCCAGCAGTAACTCAATGCGCAGTATCGACCCTTCATACCCTGGGTCTCAATCAGCCTCACTACCGGATATTCTTTTTGGGGTCAAGCTTGAGAATGCGCGTCGGTAGATAAACTTCATCTTCATCGATGACCTCGCCAGAGTATGGACATACGTGGCAGTCGTGCGTGTCCGAACACACAGACAGCCATTTCTGGACTAGTTGGACTGTCCTCTCCGGATGATCTTCGGTGATAGGTGGGCGAGAGATCATGAATTCTGCAGCACGACTTCCTGTTATCTGGTAAGTAAATGTTATCAAATTGCACTTGACTCGGCTTTATAGTGTTGAACCTTCATCTGCCCAGACGTCGAGGCATATCGTGAGCCGATCTATGTGCAGAAAAACCTCGCATGCTAAGCCATTTTCGTCACCAAGCGAACTTCGGCGCACGTATATTCTGCAAGAAGTCTTTTCATCATCTGTTACGCTTAGCCAATGCTGATGGTGGCCAATTCCACGCAAGTATTCATTGATTCGATCGCAAAACGAGCAGTGGGTGGAGGGAGGCGTCAAATCTATTTTGGTGGACTGAACAAGTTTATAAGGGCCTTGTCCTGGTGTATTGATAAAGCGGTTGATTTTAATGCAAACCTCACAAAGCTCGGAATTAAGTAATGTCGAATCCATAGTTCTCATAGGCCGACAAATCCACAATAGGGATCAGCAGGCAATGAGACAAATGAACAAAGAAAAAAGCACAGCAAAAGTTTTAAGAGAGGAAACGATAGGGAGAAATAGAGCTTTGTACCACAGAGAGTCACTTCTAAGGCAGCCGCACAATCGGGCGACAGCCGCAGGTATGACCTCAGCTTGCATATGTGAGTGGCATTTCGATCATTTACATGATTTATGCGACAGTGGCGCCCGCATATTCGCTTATCAAGACTCTATATGATAGGACAGGAAATAGCTGCTGCCTTGATTTCAATCTTTCTGTCACCCCGTATGTAAATGCCGGCATGCTTGAACCACAAGATGCCACATTCTGCCTTGTACTAGATGATATGCCACAGCCTTACGTATGGGCATTTTGCCTACCTAGCTACCTATCGTAGCATCTCACGAACCTTAAATCAGTTCGGTTGGCGATGTGGCACAACACGTGCCAGGTATTTCCCACCCATATTGGCTATTGATCTGCATGCTGATTTCAGCCATTCGAGCCACTCTTACCATCTAAACCACCCTTTCGACGCCGCTGGTGAATTCTTCGGCTTCGGAATCTCGCCACGTTCAAACCAGGAGTCAATGTCTGGATTGGTAACATCCTGAACAGACCAATAGCCCGTGTACCCATTAGCCTCGTCAAGCTTCGTCAGATAGGCATTGGCCTCGGAATCGTCATGCAGGGCTCTGCGCTCGTAAGAAGCCGTGTCCACGGCATACCAAAGCGCGTCGTCTTCCGGAATCTCGGCCAGGCCCCCGTAGGATAGAACTTGGGACCTCTCGTTGGGGCGCATGTTCCACTCGGGCAGGGGCCTGTCGCTGCCGTCGAACTTGTACTCCCACTGCTGCGTCCCCTCGATCTTGCATCGGCGGACCATCGGCTCGGTCTTCGATTTCATGCCGATGGGGTTGTAGACCAGGCTCTCGAGCTTGTCGCATTTCTCCTGCAGCTCCTTCCTTTCTTCGTCGTTCTTTGCGTCGTCCCGAGCGTTCAGGGCGTCCCGGTGCTTCTTGCGCGAGCTGTACATGCGGTAGCCGACCACGGGATGGACAGACTCGTGGGTGCGTCCCCGCGTCGTGAGCTTCTTGCTCTTGTCATACCCGCTGGGTGTTCGCGCCAGATCGCCGTTGGCGACGTACGTCCAGGTGTAGCTGTCGATGACGGAGCCCGTGCCCCAGCCAAAGTCGAAGAACGTTTGGTTCTTGGGCTTTTCCTTTTCCTTGTGGTGAACGAGGGAGTTGTAATTCTCCTTGGTGGCGTGAGCGACACCTGAGACAGAAGTTGAAGCCCAGCGGTAGCCTGTCTGCCAGAACTTCTCATTCTTTTGCTCCTCCCTCTCTTTCCTTGTCCTCTCGTCCTCCTGCTGGGCTTGCTTGTTGAGGTCACTGAGATGTTCGCCCCTTTCAATGCGGTACTTCTCGTGCTCTGCCGAACTGATGTTGAGATGTGGTCTCAGTTGATCCAGCATCCAAGAAAAGGCAATATCGGCGAGCTCTGTAGTCATTACAGTCAGCAATCAACGTCATGTAGTCATGGACTAGTAGCGGTATTAGGAGGCTCAAGCATACCTTCCATATCTCCGTGGGCTTCGAGAGTGTCACTAGAACCTCCGCCGACGTTGATGTGAACACCTGGGAACCAGACCTGTGAAAGCTCAGGCGGCGGCTTCTTGTGTTCTTCCATTTGGACCAACCTTGTCCGGGCCGCGTTGTACTCGTCATGGGACGTGGTCTTCTTCTCTGCAGAAAGCTCCGGGTTGCGTCGGTCGTTTTCAAATTTATATCCACATGCCGTGACAATTTCTTTCTGGGCCTCGATTGCCTGGGCCTCAAGTCCCTCGATGGTCTTCCGTGCTGCGTCGTATTTCTGTTTGATCTGAAGCTTTTCTTTCACAGGCTTCTTGCGATCTGTCGAGGCCGCGTGCCACTCGTCAAACAGTGCCTCGAATGTATTGTGCTTCTCCTTGATCTCAGCCCCCTCAAACGGGTAGAAATCAGAGAGATAGAACAGGGTTGGAGTAAAAGCCTCTCGGCGTTCGTCCAGGGCCAGGGCATGGTATGCACGCTTGATGTCTGCAAAGGCCAGTCAGTCAATTGGTTCCGTGCTTTATAACATATTTTGGACCTACTCCGGTTCAGGCGAACGTTGAAGAATTCGTAGTCCTTAGGATTATAGCCGAGTAACCACCCAACCTCATAGCCACGGAGCGAGGGCATGCCCAGGGCTCCAACAGTGTCGTACACGCCGACAATCTCAATCTCGCGCGATTCGACAGTCCTTGCCCAGTCGCCTTTGGGTCTACTCTCCCACGTGTAGTTGCTATTTTTGTATCCAGGAGTTTCAGGCAGCGGCTCAGCAAGCTTGCCGTCCATGAACTCCCAGTACGCCTTGCTTCCCCAGAACCTGTCCTCCGTGTTGGCCTTGTACAGCCCCCACAGCTCGGAAAAGTGCTGCAGCATCCGCGGCTCGCAGATGCCAATGTCGGAGATCAGACCGGCAATGGAGCGGGCCGTGAAGGCGCCCCGGGAGAAGCCGAAACAGTAGACCTTGTCTCCCGGCGTCCAGTTGAGGGCGATGAAGCTGTACGCCTCAATGACGTTGATCTCGAGCCCGGAGCCGGTGGCGCCCTCGCTCTTCCTGCCAAGAAGGGAGGTGGTGCCCACGCCCGAGTCGTACCAGACCACCTGCTGCCATTCCTGACCGTCGGCATCCACGCCGACTCTATCGAGTTCACGGGCCAGCCGTGTCACGTTGGAGGGGACGTTCTTCTTGCCCGAGGTGGCCGACTGCCACGTGCCATCGCAGCATACGATGATGCGCTTTCGTCGGGCGGGTGGGGTCTCCTGATTCGACATGATGAGAGTATATAAGGGTTAATGATATCTTCCCCTTGATTGAATGCAGTCGCACAAGTGGCGGTCCATGATGTGAACTGTGCCTGGACCTTATATACAGTGACAACCTCCCAGATAATCATCGACTTTGTTTCGTCGACATGTGCAAGTCTCAGCCTCCCGAACTATAGAATACAGACCAGCTGAAATAAGGGCAGAAAACGTCTCAGCTGGACACAAAACAAAGGTTCTGGCCATGCCATATCGCAACTAATATGTGGAATTGGCTACCTCGCCAATAGTATAAGTGATTGGTTTTGGTTTAGTTTTGTTTTTCAGCCAGCCACTGGACTGATCAGCTGGGGTCGTGCTTCAGCTTGTGGGGACTTCCCCGGCCTTAGGCGGGCGAGGCCGGAGCTATTCTCCCCAAAAGCTTCAGTCTGGGCGGCGCCTTGCAAGAGACTACACCAACTTGAGTGGCTCGGTCTTGTTCCAGCCCTAAAGCTTTATCTTCATCCTTGTATTAATGGGCGCAAATGTTCCAGGAGGGGAGAGCGACGAGGGGAAAGCGAGGATGGCATGGAAAAGAGGCTTTGGGCATTTACGAGTATCGAAGTGCATCTAGATCTACGATGCTAGCCTAGCGACCATAGTGGAGCTTCAGTTGGTGTTCTAGCGTAGTGGCTAGGTACCCAGATGCGACGATAAGATCTAGGATCTGGCGGCTACTTCAAACACTTAGATGATGATAAATTCTTTTCCAGACTTTTGATCGGAAAAATGCCGTACTCGACCCTTGCCGATTCTCTCAAATACTTGACCGGTAAAGCTTGTCTGGTGGGTAGAGGAAACGTCTCTCAATACGAGGACTTCGCTCAGCTGATGATGGTCTTCATTCGTAAGGACTGTGCACAGGAGAATAGGGAAAATCCACACGGTGAACGACACCTCTTCGGTCAGCACATCCAGGACGCATGAGCCGAGGGACAGTCCTCCTATCTCGAGGCTTCTTTCACCCGCCCTGCATGCCCTCATGCGTAGTTCGATTCCGGGACTGCTCACGTCCCCCGTTTGTCCCCTCGTACGCTTGCAGTCCACCTGAAGGAGAATCCCGCGCGCCTTGATATGGCCACCCTCGACGATGCCGTAGTCGTCAGCATCGTCCCTGTTAATGGTGGCAGAGATGTTGGCTAGACGCAAAGTATGCCTGGTCTCGTAGCCGTTGTCCTCCAGCATCTGAAACCCCGAAAACGCTCTTTGGAGGGCCGGGTTGACGACTGGTCCGTCGATGCTGGCCCAGGACCAGGTCGGGGCACGGTACTCCTGTACTCGTCTGTGCCGGATACCGTCGCGGTGGTCGGACTGCCAGAGCAGGTGTTTCAGGAACTGATCCTCCCAGAGGCCAGCAATGTAGACCCCCAGCGTGCGCTGCTCACCCCAGACTCTAGCCACTCCAGCCAAAGCGGGCAACTTGTCACCCGTCACGGTCATGCGCCGTTTCGTATACTCGACAATCATATCCTCCCAGCCATCGTGCATCAGTACCTTGGACGGTTCATCTCCCTCGTACCGTGCATTGAGCAGACGCCGGCTGGCTTGGATTCCTGTTACTCCGACAGCGTCGTCCTCGCTGGTCGACAACTTGCGACATTCCCAGTGGATGAGCTCTGGACCAAACTGCAGAAAACGTCCAGATAGAATGCGTTCCTGAAACGTCCAGCCTCGCAAGGAGAGGGGTGTGTTGATGAGAGAGTCCTTGAAATAGGGCAGCATATAGAGACGATACGGTTCTTCGGAGGCATATGGACCGCTCGTGAAGGGCCACGGAATGGGGACAGTGACACGGTGTCGTTCGGACCGGGCCGTCAACAGCGGATCGGCCACCGTCGAGGCCGACAACGATCCGATGGTCAAAGCAGCGCGGCTGTACACTCTGTGCATCGTAGCTGCCTCGCGAGCCCAATCTTCCTTGTCTCCCTGGATGATGCAAAGGGCATCGATCCAAATGTACTGGATGCCGAGTTTTCGCGTAATGGTGATGGCGTCTACATGAGTCGCCGGCATCGAAGAGAGCCGTATTTCCCTTAGGTGGTCTTGCAAGCTGGTGGGTGTAGTGAGAAGTTGGCTTCCAGATTGTCCCCAGCAATAACTCAGCGCAATATACGCTGAGTGATCATCGTCTTGGATATCATCACGAAGGCGCACCGTGTCGTCGCCAGGCTTGCCGACATCTATGACTCGTGTCGGAAGGTGTCTACCACGTGGGTCGGGATCGGCCCAGGCTGAGCATACTGGGTGGTTTTCCCGGCAATTTCTTATCCAGTCCCGTACGTTGGCCATGTTCCTGTCATCATCTGGTACGGTGGATACCATGCGGGCACTGAATATGTCTTTCAAGGCTTCGGGGGCACTGGCGCGTGACTCTGCGAGTTCATGTTCAGTAAATGCCGGGCAGAGAGCAGATTGAATATGGCAAACCATCGTCGAAGGCCATTCGCAATTGCAACTTGAGCTGTTTCTCTTTGGAGAATATTTCGAGGCGGCCTCCGGCGTATACCTGCCACCGCAGTCTGGTAGCATTTTCGTCCTGGACCTCCCCGGAGTGAATACGCAGCGTGCCATAGGTGTCGGGCTCCTGGGGCCGAGTGCCCTCATCGATGATCAGACGGCACAGCGGGCACCCTTGCGAGGCGGCCTCGAGAAGCGATTCCCATGAGGGCTGATGCCACCAATGCAGCGGCTCCGGAGGGCTTCGCTGGGTTAGGTTGATGAAGCGTGGAATAAGCCACTCTTGGGTCGAGCGCATGCAAACATGGCAAAGTGTCATGTTGTTGTTTGCGAGTCAAGGTAGACAGCAGGTCGACCCGACATGCTTGAATTCGTCTGGGCTCTTTGGCTTTCATTTATCGTCTTGATCACTTGGGCTACATCTCCAGCCGCACGGCGTGATGGCGTCCAATTGGACTGCGTGATGAGACTTGCACTAAGAAGTTCGGCTCGCCGAATCGGGACAGACAGGCCCCCTTCAGCACTCCCCAAGTCAACCAGGATCAGTCACCAGTCAGCGGTGGCTGGCAGTCTGGGGAGCATGAAGATGACCATGGTAACATTCCGCAGGCTTGGGTCTCCAACATGGCTTCGCTCGGCCTTCGCCATCAGCCAGACAGTGTATGATTCTGGAGGACAAGACAATGCGCGACAACGGAGGGCTCCGACTGGATCAAGAGGCGCTGTGCGTCGCGTACAGCAGGGCACCTCCAAGACTCTAGTAAACAGTTTTTGCTCATGCCGGCAGTGTTGGATGCAACATTGAATGCCTTCTTTTTTCGGAGACCAAAGTTGCCCATGGACCATAATTAATCAGCAACACCGAGGCGTGCAGATAAGCCCTTTTGTTGCTGCATCAGTACCGTTATTGGTGCCGGCGAGTGGAGTTTCATCTCGTGTCGTACGTTTCTGTCCCTTTTCCGGTTCATTTTCGATAATGTTGTCATTTCTGGACTGGAATGCGCATGATGCCATCAAGGTGTGTGTGTTGGTTGTTGGGAAAAAGTTAGTACGCGAAGTCGCAGAAGTCCAAACGCACGCGGTCTAGAATATAGTGGCCTATCTAGCACTGCCAGCCCGAGATAGGCAGGTTACGGTGCAGGTGGTTCCGGTGGCGTCCTTATTGAGATCCGCTATATCTGTGGTCTTCAGTGCGTCACGGCGGAGTCTTGGTTGGGCTACGGTACTTTCACAAGCGCCGGGTATGTATGGGTACGGGTAGTCTCGAGTCTCGACTTGTGTCTTATCGGGAAAGAACACCAACGATCTCAGAACAGTCCCGTAGAAGGATAGTGACGTTTGCCAAATCTACCTACCGGGCAAGCCCGAAGTGCATAGGAGATGCATTATGCCCAGGCCTTGTTCGGCTCGTTCTGATTGGGGTGAACGGAAGACGGCATCACAGACTGGGAGTGATTCATATCAGCAGTGGTATCAATAACAACAAAAATAAGCACTTGATGGGCTCGTATTTAGTAGGCGGCAGTAGCCTTGGAACGTGGACGCTAGGTCTATTCTGGGCGGCGGTAGGCGCTGCACCTCGCAATCTAAGGCAGCAATAGTTTTCTCGAAACACGAAACGCTTTACGCAAGCCAGTACCCCTGATCTTTTTTTTCCCGCCGATCTTCGTGTTCCTGCCAAGACTTGACCAGACCAAAACCGTTCATTTTCGACACCTCTGCCTCGTCGTCTGCGCATCACAGAATCACACAAAGAATTGCTTGTCCAGGTATCACGCATTTTCCAGCGCCTGCGTCTTGCTTGTATATTCCGCTCCTTGGCGGTATCGTTGGTTGGTGCCATGTCTCAGAATATATCCTCGGCGGGTTGCTTCAACACAAGCGCATCATTTTCGGTGGGAACCAGCAACGAGACCCTCTCTGGCCGCTCGTACCTGCTCTCGATACCTTCCAACTATTCTCTAGACACGCCGGCGCCGCTCATTCTGTCGTTCCATGGAGGCGGCCAATCTCCTTCGACGCAGCTCGACCTGGACCAGTTGACCAACTCTGATGTCAATGAAAAATACATCGTCATCTACCCAGAGGCCATCGATGTAGGTTACCGTGTCAGCGAGGAGGCCGTTCTTCTTGCTAATTTCACTCTCGCCCCCAGGAACAATGGCAGGTCGCCCCTAACAGCACCTCTGACGATATCGGATTCGTGACAGATATCCTAGACGATATCGAGTCCACGCTATGCATCGATATCTCACAGATATATGCTACGGGCAAGTCCCAGGGCGGTGGCATGGCTGGGCTCTTGGCGTGCGACGAGACTCTTTCCACGAGGTTTGCTGCCTTTGCGCCCGTCTCTGGTGCCTTCTACATTGAAGACGCCGACGACTGCAAACCTGCCTCGGTCAAGATCTCATGTTCGGCGGGTCGCGCCGATATCCCCATGCTGGAGTTCCACGGAGGCGATGATCCCGTCGTACCGTACGACGGCGACGACAGCAAACGGGATGCTTGTCTTCCCGCGATACCGCACTGGGTCCAGGAATGGGCAGAGCGGAATGACCTCGGCACCACCAACACATCGACGTCTATCACGAAATCAGCGAAATTGTACCAGTTTGGAAATGGTTCCAACTTGGGTCTTGTCTCCCACGTTTATGATGGCAGTAGTATTGGCCATGTTTGGCCGACCAAGAAATTATTCGCAGACGATGACGACTCGGCTACGGCGTCCTTTGATGCGACCCCGATGATTTTGGAATTTTTTGGCAACTATACACTCGATATCGACAGCAAGAATACTTCATCGGGTGGCGATGGCAACGGCACTGACACCTCTGGCACTGACGATGATGACTCTTCGGCTAGCGGATGCAAGGCAACGGCAATTTGGTGGCTCCTCGGATTCACCATACTCCAATCATTTATCATATGAAGCGACACCTGCAGCCTTTTTGGATTCTAAGCCCCAATAAAGACAACCCAATTGAACCCTCGACACGGACAATTATCACGCTGCACTGGCGACGCAATGGCGTTTCCCTGTATCGTCTGCAAGATGGGTGAAAAACCCACCAATTGAGTGGTTGTCTCAAATTGACTGCACCTCTGGAGCAGTCGGCGGTCATCACAGGTGACGAATCCGGACCCTCAATAGCGACAGGCCCATATCGACAGACTAAAGATACACACGGGCATAATTGGATCAAAAACGCGAGGGCGTGCGTTCCTTATCGGGCGACATCTTTCACATGATGAAAAGGGACAGCGAATTATGGGGCGGGTACGGCAAGGCCTATCAAAGCTGGTGATATAGACACGCGGCGTATTGGTGGAGCATCATGTCAAACCTGGCAGGAAAAGTGCCAAGACACTTTCTGTGCCTCCGGAGCAAAAGTGAGCAGCGTCACCGCTTTCTTGGATCCCCAAAAGTCGATCGTCGCAAAGAAAGGCCGAGCAAAAGACAGATGCGCGCTACCGTGCACTTGCAGCCTCTCATGATGCAGTCGCTATGGAGAGTCTGTATTGGTCCAGGTCTGTCTGTTCTCAGTTGCCTGCGAAGTCGAGTATGGATCTTCTCAATTCCTATTTCCTTGCATACACCTCATCTCTTTAGAGCGGCACGAATTTGAGATTAGAATTAGACGGGTATCTAGATAAGATCGAGGCCAGGGTATGTTGGGGCTTTGACCTTTTATGACGAATATATGACAATTTGATACGGCCGCTTAAGAGAGCTTTGTTGTCGTGGTTGAACCTTGACTGATCGGGAGTTCAACCTAGTCTGCATGCAACTTTTGCACGAGGTCGGTTCCCACTATGACAGTTCAGCCGGCGATGTTTGAAGCCAGTGATTCCTTCCCGCGTCCAATTCCACTGGGACATACTGGCACGAGGGCATTTCCACCGGAACATACTGGCGCGAGGACATTTCCGCCGGACCATACTGCATTGAGGGCGTCGTCGCAGCATCCAACTCCGTCTTTGCGTAACCATGGCCGTCCAGATCTCTCATCCCTTGGTTTGATTCTTGAGGGGCGGCGGCTGCTGTGCGCCTGCGTCTTCTTAGGAGACAAAAGCCGAGCGCGATGATGGCAAGAGCTGCGACTGGTCCTATCACCGCCCCGGCTATCCAGGCCTTGCTTGAAGAGCTACCGCCGACGCTTGAATTAGAGGATGCCGATGCAGTCGTTGGCGCTGAAGTGGCCGATGTAGATGTCTCGCTCACGGATGCGGTCTCTGATGTCGAGGTCGAATCTGGCGTTCAGGGCCAATCAGCACGGGGTTTGAACATCGACCACAACTAAAAGCTTACCAGTCGAAGTTGACGTGGCCGTCGCCAGTTCCCTGTACACGGTGTTTGCCGACCATACTTCCCGGCAGCCGTAATTCGTCGCAGACGGAGAGCCATTAGGCGAACTCTGGAAAATAGTAAAGCTGACACAAGCCAGGCCGTCGCCACTGCACAAGAAGAGCGAAAGATGTTATCAACCTATTCAACCTTTGCGGAGCATTCGCAGGCTCGGCTTACCATGATCCGGCCTCTCCATTGTTCATGTAGAGCGTGTTTGAATCGCATTTTGTCGCCAAGGCGCATGTCGAGCTGCCACTGTCGCAGTCTCCCGCGAATGTCCCCGATGTCGTCCACGCGTTGCCGGCAGTGAGGGTTTCGGCTGTACATTGAAACATAGAGGATTAAGCCTCGAACTACAATCAAGGTATGTAGGGACTTGGTCGATGCGATAGACTTACTTTTGCCGTTGGGGTTAAAATAGTAGCCTATGAAGTTCGAGCTTGTCGAGGTAGCTGTTATTGTAATCGACGACGAAGCACATCTTGCGACGAGAAAGAAAAGCCATAACACGACGCTCCATCCAGCGATTGGCGCCATCACGCTGATTGAATCGTCCGCCCGACGCGCACCAGGTAAGCCAAACACCAGCCAAATGCGATAACAGCGTCGCAGAAACTCACGAACAGGAACAGAAAGACAATCGCGTCGGTCTCGTGCCATGCCTTTTCTATAAGTGATTTCTGCAACCCCCACAGGAACCACCAATGTGCCAATTCTGCGCCGCTGAAGCTAACATACGTACATGCCAACCTGCACGGTGCATTCAACTAAGGAGGGACCCCTGCCTATTTGCAAGGGAGATAGTCCACTCAAAGCGCGAATCATCCCAGGACGGATCCTTCAATCGTCCTGCGATCACCCGCTTGGGATGTTTAAACACTCTCCAGCTTGAGCCAGCCAATCAGAGTGAATATAGGGTTGGTTTCTATTGGTTGTGGAGGCTGAGCGCCTACAGGACATACGTACAGACATAACGAAGAAATGCATACACAGAGTAAATGCCTTTATTTGAAGACCTTTTCTTGCGCGTCGCCTTGGAATGAACAACACCCAGTTCGACGATCTACACTTGAGTCGTAGCCTTCAGGCCACCATCCCGATAGGCCACTCTGAGTCGTTACCTCGTCTCATCGTCCACGGAATGCGTCAGGTAGCTGCAAGATCGCTCCCCCCCGCTGAAGCTCAAGAAGTGACGGATCACTGTAATTAAGACCGTGACGTTAGCCACATTCAAAGATGATCCCCGTAAATCCTGCTCCCACCGTACTCCAGTGTCTGTCATTCCGCGTTGCCACCCGTGGCCTCGAGTACTCAAACCACCCCGACACTATTCCCATACTGTGGAATGAAGCAATGGTGATATATATGTACGCATACGGGGGCAGAGACTTCTCAGCTGGGCTCAGAGAGAAAAAGATAATTACACAAGCTTGTAGTTCCGCACGCTCTCGATTCATGGGCTGATGTAGTTCGTGTGTCGAAACGTTTTGCTGATCAACCTCGTCGGACCACACAACATATAAACAGGGTCATCGGCGACAAAGAATGATTCTTCCTGTACTCGTAAACTTGCTCCCTAAACGATATATTCTCCTTCTTTTGCCTCTTCTTTCTCGTTTCTTCTCTCCCGACTACCAATTTTCAAGTTCTTGATCAATACTGCACATAAGGGCAGAGAGAACCCCCGGCCTATTACTTGCTGCCTTTCTGTCCGCAACCGAAAATAAATGGCTGATCGAATCGCCGGCTTGCAAGACTTCGGAATTGAGACAAAAAAGAAATCCGGAAAGAATGCCCACCTTGCCCTTTCCATTCAAAACTTGTCGCGTAGAAGCCAAGCGTCGGTCCGGAATTGATGCAACAGTTGCTCATCGTATTCATCTTGATTCTTCTTGCACCATTGAACTCCCCGTGGATCGCCGTCCTCTTCGTACCAGGACTTCAATGTCTGCACCTGGTCTTGCAGATCAATGCTTATGTTGCCATGTTCGTACCCTAAGTCGATAGCCTGCCTGAGCTGCCAAATCGCCAGTTCGAAACGTGGGGTTTCCGCGTCTGGATTGAGATCGTACCGGGCCTTGTTATGCAGAGAAAGCATTATCAGACAATGTTGCCGTAATAGCAATGCATCTTCGGCATTGACATAATTCACTCGATCGGGTAATTTGAGAGCAGCTTGATGAATATCGTCGGATTGCCAGCCGAGGTTTCGGCCCCAGCAACTCAATAGGCTGGTGCGGTAGCTGATGTTTTCCATTGGACTAAAGCTTGGTGGAATGGGAACCTCCATGACTGCTTCGAGGCTCGGGGTGTCAGACAGTTGAAATTCCAGGCCAGTCGGGCTGCCGGGAAAGGGCAGATGCCATATACTTTTAAGAAGGGGAGAGAGAATACTTTTTGGAAAATGATGAATAGAGAAGCACAGCGAAGAATTCTCCCTGACAACAGTGGCCAATGCCTCCGACAGCAGCTTTTTGTGGGAGATAACTTCCATGTTTGAGAAGCATTCCATGGCGGCTGCAGAGAGCCGACGCAGGTAGTGTCCTTCCTCAAGGACTTTTTGTGTATGGCCGCTGATGACCTCCCAGAAATGTTTGTAAGTACTCGAATCGCCATATGTCAGAGTTGTGACTACGAGCACAAGTAGAGTGTGCGGACTCGGGGAACTGATTAACTCCGGGATGCTTCGAAATGCCAGCTGAGTCCAGTGGCGACCTCGCTCTCTATCATTTGTCGAAAGGTACTTGAGACCTTGGCGGAAGACGCGAACTGTTGCGTTATCCGAATAAGTTGTTGCCCTTTCTTTCTGCTGGTGGAACCACTGAAGTGCTAGCGCTGTAAGATGCTGGTCACCTGGTAGCTGGAGAGAATCAAGCTTTGGAAATGGTGTTCGGTAGGTAATACAGGCTGGTAAAGGCGTAGTTTCCGTCAAATTGACATCGCCTTCAGCGTCACCCAGGTAATGAAGATACTGACTTAGTTAGTATTAAATCAAGACAATCAGTCATTGGCATGTTTTGTGACTAACCCCTCTGCCGTTGACATCAAACAAGGTGCTCTTGCCGGCTGTCGTGCGATGTCTTTGAATAGTCGCCATGTGGTCGATATCTGTTAGGCTGGGTTGCTTTATGTATCGCCAGTCGTGGAGCTGCTGTTTCCATATACTATTTCTATTACTTATTAAGCGTCGGGCCTTAGTCAGGGCCTATGGTATCCTTACCCGGCTTTGAGACCCTTCCGTTCCATGTGCTCCTTTACCTCTGAGAAGGTCATATTGTCGTCTAGATACATTCTTTTGATCTCTTCCCGGTGGATCTGGAATATATGATACCTGCTGGGGTTTGGAACCGGTGTTCGGCTGGGCCTCTTATCCATGACTTGCTGATCTGATGCGTGAATCGTGCTCGTGTACTGAGAAAATGACGTCTGGCCTCGCTTTTGTCCTCGCTGATGTATCGCGTCTAATGAGATGATGGTGTGCAGCAGGTATAAAATCGACTCGGGGAAAATTCTGGATGGCGATTGTTGATATCTCCAGGACCTGGGCTATTGTGGCTTCCGGAATAAGTGGTGAATTGGCCACGGCGCCTCCCAAGGAAGACACTACCGGACCACCGTCGAAAGGGTCAGGGGCCATGCGCACTTTGATGAATGTCCCTTCCATCTGTCGGCTGGACAAGCCATCACCAATTGGCGGCCACGTTCAGCTACCGACTGCATTCCTGATTCCTACTTTGTGTCGTCCCCACTCTCAGCTGTGTCACTCGTTGGCTTCCAATCCGCGCCGCGGCTACCAAGACAGTTCCGGACCTGCCATGCAATATCTCGCCGATACTATTGTATCGTGCACCAATACACGGGAAACGATTGGCAATACCATGCAGAGTTCTAAAATCTGATTCTACGCGTTACTCTGATTTCTTTCTACAATGCATGTAGCCTGTCGCTCTCCCCCTCCCCCAGTCCTTTACGGATGACCGGCCATCGCCACATGTCCATCGCATTTCCCAAAGCTCTCGCACAGACAGCAGCCTCTCCATCTACATCTGCTACGATATAATCACCGCCCGATCAATCCCGGGGGCATTGTCCTGGCCCCCTTGAAGAAAACTGAGCAGTGAGCAGTTTGTGGTGACCTCATCGAAGTCGATGGCAGCGCAGCCCGGGGTGGTAGAGCACGTATCAAGGCAGGCACGAAAGTTCTCAGTCGGGATCGTTGCGAACTCGTTGTTGCCCCTATTATAGCTCGCATTGCATTGGATGTTAAACGCCACACCATTTGCGGCCTGGTACGATGGCGCAAGACTCGGGCAGTCCGTGGCAACAGGTATGATCTGCACGATATCAGTTAGGTATGTTCTAACATGGCATGCTTTTGCTGAGGTTTTGAGTTCAGAGAAGAGCCCACACACGTCAGAGTCACGACGCTGTATTGACTTACCGATGTAGACGTCACCGTCGTTGTTGTCGTCGTCGCCGTGCTGATAGTGTCCGTGCTGGTGACCTCCGTGGTTGATTGCACCGTGAGAGTTGTAGTAGTCGTGGAGACGGCAGTCGATGTGGTACTGATTGTGCTGGTCACGATTTCGGTGACTGTCCCGGAGGTCATCACGGTCGCATCCGCCGTGCTTGTTGTGGTGGATGTCGTAAATGTTTCTGTCGACTGGTAGCATGAACCTGAATAATTGGCATTGTTTAGTCATGAGTTGTCTAAAGTGCCAGATCCAAATTTCATGTTTCCAATAACATTCTCCACTGAATACTGTGAATGAACAGATGAAAAGAAATCGAGACAATCACGATGATAGCTCGAGTCTTGCTGGCAGCTATGGGGATAATCTCTTACAGTATTGGCTTGCCGAAGCTAGTGGCATAGATAGCAAGCCATGGTAGAGCTGAGTCCAATAATCCGATGTGTACCCTTCGTCAGTCGGAATAGGCGGCGTATATTTGGTAGGAGTACTATAACCATAAGCTACAGCATTACCTTGCGAGTGTTCCTCGTTGGGCGATCCGTCCCATGGGTGTTTGGGCGAGGCATGATTGAATGGTTTGATATGAGCATCTTGCTCGCCCGCTGCTGGTCTCTGGTAATCTGATGGGGAATACTCAAACCCATCGCCGTACGTTGAAGTAGGTATAACATCATATAGTGATTGGTGAGAGGGTCTGCCATGAAATGCAGGCGCGGTAGGTCTTCTGTGTGAGGTCGCCTTTGTCTTCTGACACCCTACAGATCTCTTTGCGGGTGGACCCAAAGATATGACGAAGACAGTTGTGGTGTCCGTTTCGGTCGACACTGATGTGGATGTCGTAGTGAAAATCGTAGTGCTTGTGCTAATGCTTGTAGTCGTCGTCGTAATTGTTGAGATGGCCGTGGTGCTGGCAGTCGTCGTAGTCAGCGTAGTCGAGGTGACGGTTGCGACAGCACCAGAAAACGTCGTCTCGGTGACGGTTGTAGTCACGACATCAGTGGAGGTCTTTTGGCGTATACTGGAACAGAACTTTTGGGCCCAGGGATCGTTGGAGATAGGGGACAGGCTCACATAGAGCCCTTTTTGGCACGTCTCGTCAACGAATTTCGAAGCAACTGGGGTGAGAAACAAGGATGCTGAGGCATTCAACCCTGTGATAAGGCTGAGCGGTCTCATTGTGAATCGTGCTAGGGAGAATTTAGGTGATGACTGGCATTCAAGAAGAAGAACGCAGATTGCAGCTCAATAATAAATTGATCAGACTACACAGTCCCCATGTAATTGCTGGGTTGTTACATTGCCAATGGTCCAGTGAGCCGTCTTCTGAGAGAGTTTATATAATCTGCCGCGCCGCGCAGTAATTACGGCTTTGACTGAAAATTCATATTTCAATTCTTTGTGTCTAACTAGATGGTGGCAGCAATCATACATGCAGCAGTCCCTTCATAGCCTGACTAGCATAATTTCAAGTGCACTCATGTTTACAAGACAAGAGAATCAATGCGAGCGCGATTGCGCAAGATTTCAATAAGTCCACGAGAGCAAAAAGCATTCGCAGCCTAGGATCTCGAGCTATGCCCCGTCGCTTGTCAGCCAATCTCTGTTCCGCTTTACCTCAAATTTCGATATACCGAACCTTACTTATACCATAGCGACTGGCACTCAGCGCGTTTTCCCTCACATGAGCTGTCGCCGACTTGCAGACTCTAGAGCGCGTCGGACCGTGGAATCAATAAAAGTTGGGGATTAATATATCGCCTAGGTTACCACAGTGCCATTTATCACACTGTGACTGTCTTTGCGCGGTCTGCTGTTAGTGTTTATGTCTGCGCGCCGGCGGATTCTCTTCACAGTGACATCTAGCGCGACCACTAGGTAAAGCGCCACACACGCGAAGACGGAGCATTTCGTGGCAGTCGAGTACTTTGTTTACTACCTAGACACGCTCTTCTTATCAGAGAACAGGTTCTCGAACATCTTTTTACCAGGACCAGACAAACTGTAACTTGGACGCCCGCAAGTCGATAGAAACGACCGAGTCGCACGAGACTCAGATTCCAGTTGGCGCCGGGACGGCATCTGGGGGTGCCGCTGCAACGAAAGAAGTTCAAGACCTGGCTCAGGCAGACACCGCCAGCGGCTCCTTTGCTAACGGAGACCCGGAGGTGCTCAAAGAAGTTCTTTCGAGCTTTCAGGAATGTCTCGACGCATTCATCGCAGACAGCAGTTTTGACGACGAACACCGCGCATTTGCTAGGCATCTCGTTGAGGGTGGGACGAATTTGATTAATGTCAAGGTCTGGGCCGATACTAACGGCCAGGTCTACGCTCCTCTCAGCGTAAACTACGGCCCTAGACTGCCAGAAGCCTCTGAGGAGGACGCTGAAGGATCCGGCCAACGTGGAAGGGGCTCAGGGCGGCAAGAAAAAGAAAACGCGAAAGCATAATAGACGACGACAAAAACGCTGAAGCATTGTCGGCGGGGAGTGGAGATAACCTGGATGTACGAAGGCGCAATCTTTGCTATTTCAGCTCAACGACTGTCAACCAAAGGGATACATGTTTGTATATCGACCCTGGACACCTAGCCCTGTCTGCCATCAGTCGATGCACCAGCTGAATTCTGCTCCTTGGATTCATCCTGTCCCTTTGCCAAAAATGCCTCTTTCCAATGGTTTCGCTCGGCCTCGAGTGCTGCGATCTTCTGCTCCAACTCATCCAATCTCTGCGCCTTTCTCTCGCGGGACTTGCGAGCAGCCAATGTGTTGCGAGCTCTCTTCATGGCGGTTGTGTCATTCGGGTCGTCGATTATGATGGGAGGCAACATTTTGTCCCCTCTCTGGGTGCCTTGAAAAGAAACCCTTTTGGAGCTCGGAGGCGGCGGCATCTCCGACGTCTCCGGGAACAAAGGGAACCAGGAATCATCCGTGACAGAGTCAAAATTGCCAAAAGTAATGGAATCGAATGAAGGTGAGCGTGGTATAGCACCAGCTATCGGGCGATCTCCACGTGTCGAATCTGTCCCTGTATGAATAGTATCTAGATCGATCAGGTCTGGAGTATCAGACGAACGCCGAGACGAGATATGTCCCGGGTCGCCCCCCTCAGATTTCTGCGCGTCAGCAAACCTGACGACCACGCCATCGCCACTGTCCGACTCTTCCTCGTTGCGAATCTTCGGAATTTCTGGTCTCTGGTTTCCAGTGCTGCTTCCGGGTGGCATTGCTGGTGGCAAGCTTCCAGACAATGCTCTAGCAGTGGTAGAACTTGAAATCGAGGCGGCGGCCCCTGGTCTCATTACATCACTTCCCGAGGCCGAAGGAGACTGGGCTGGACCCGTGCTCACCCCACGCAACTGCCTCGATCTTATCAATCTATCGAGGTGCTCGTTCTGCCTTTCAGGAGGCATCGAGCGAAAGTTTTGCAGCGTAGCAGGAGGCAAGATTCGCATCGCGGCTGCCAATAGATTACTTCTATCAGGTGTCTCTCCAGCTTGGGGGCTTGGAACGTCTCGATGAAGCCGGAAGCTAGCACCTGGCCCAAGGGGCATCTGCGGTATATTGGACTGCGCCATCATCATGGTTGGAGGCTGGAGCGGAGCGTTGAGAGTGCTCATTGCCGGGCTCTGCGGAGTCGGGAGAGGGCCGCCGTATCCAGCATGATGGCTTTGCATCCCCTTTACCTTCGCCTGCGCCTGTAGCATAGCCTGTCTCTGAGCTTGCATCTGAGCATGCATCTGGGCTTGCACTTGCTCGCGCTGACTTTGGGGTTCAGGCGCCTGGGTGGAATTTTGCATGGGGCCCCCGAGATCCTCTTGGTCTTCCTCACTATAATCAATGCAATTCTCCTCGGATTGGGGTGTCTCGGAATCATTTGGATCGTGCTCGTCGTTACTAGTCTGAACGCGCTGTGGCCTCGATGTCTTTGCCGGTATGCCCTCAGCAGAGTTGTCTCTTGCCAATATTGGTTGTGAAGCTTGTTGTGCAACCGTTGAGGCACTATCGATCTCTTCAACATAGGTGGATGGAATCCATCCTTGGTTCCGGCTGCTCTTGGCTAGCCACCAGCCTATCAATGGTTAGTTTGATCAGAATCAACTTGATCACGAGGATTGGCCGTTGAAATATACCGTTGGTTTCTTTCTCCACAATCGTGATAATCTGACCCGATATCACGCTAAGCTCGTTGTCATTTTGCCCCGAAAAGTCATATCGCACGTGAGCCATTGCCATAGAGTCCTTGGTTCGACGTGTCGCCGATGAGGTACCTCGTTTCTTCGGTCGATCTTCGACCCTATCATTCTCTGTAAGTAGCTCAAAATGTGTCCCGGTACTTGTTCGCGGAAGGGCCCTCTCGGGCGGTTGGCTTAAAGGAAGCGAATCTGAGCCTGGATGAGAGGGAGTGGGAGGCATCGCGTTCGGAGGTTCTGCGCTTTGATCAGAGGGAAGTGCCATGACGGAGATCTTTTCCAAATGGTCGGCCAAGTGTTCCACAATGTTGTCCATGCCAAAGGGCACGGGCTTGTGGCAGAAACGACACATCATTGCCGCCCAATTATCCAACGAGTCGTGCGAGCGCTCGAGGTGCCGCGTCCAGCTCCATTTCGATAAAAAGATGAGGCTCTCGCAGCCGGCTTCCAAACACATGTACGGCTGAAGATCGGTGATAATGTGGACGCTGGTGGCGGGAAGCAATTAGCTTTGAACGTCCGCAAATGGCCAGTTTCGAATCAGCGCATTCGGGAACTTACTTCCAACTGGTTTCTTCCTGAATTCTCAATCGCTCACCACAGGCAATACAACTGAATTCGTGACCCAGCTTGGCCGGTGCCGAGAGCTCGGGAATTTTCAGTACGTTGTTGTTCCATCCGCCCTGGGTCGTCAGAGACGCGGCATATCTGCTGCGAGCTTGGCGGTATCTTGACCTGATAGACGTACCCACGCCCGAGTCATGAAACATTGAGGTCGTGTCTTTGGGTTCTTGGAGGAGGTGCACCGGATCCGCGAATGTCGACAAGGTCGTCGTTGCAATCGCTACCGACTCTGTGGCGTTCTTTTCTTTGCTCTCTTGGAACTTGAGCACTCTCTCCCAATTGGCCTTGCCCAGTCGCTTGGCCAGGTCGTCGTCACATGCCGGATAAAGGCGCCGGATTCTCTCGACAAAATGCTCCGAGGGGTCCCATCCGTCTACTGTCTGAGGATCGACTGCTTCCTCGTTGACTAGAGGGTTGACAACCTGCTCATCAAATCTTGCACCGAGATCAAGGAGACATTCCGTATCCATAGTCAGATCCTCCGCCACCCCGCGCAGCTTTTCTGCACGAGTTATGTCACCGTTATCCTCCTCGGTGTCACTATCTGAAGACTCGTCGCTGCTGGAAAAGTCGCTGTCATCATCACCTTGGACCAGCACCGACAACTTTTCGGCCAAAATTGACAAATTTGCTGCCTTGAGAGAACACTCAGTAGCCCTAGGGCAATGCTGTTCGACAAGTGGGAGAAGTCCTAGAGCAGGTCAGTTATAAAGTATGCGAATGAAAAACAGATCATAGTTCTTATTACTTTTTGTCAAAGCCTTACACACGCTTTTGAGGGTTTTCAATGTAAAATCACCGATGCGTTGCGACATTTTCAATTTGCCCTCAAACTCGCCTTCCTCGATGCCGTACGCATCGGCCCACAGAACCAGACGATCATGACTGCGTTGGAGCTCGAAAATAAGGGACTGTGGTGTTTCTCGCGATAAAGAATGAATCAGCAGAGTGAACAATTCAGAGCAGGCTGAAAATAAAGAAGCCAAGGGCGACTTTTCGGAGGTCGCATCGTGGCTGTCTAGCACTTTGTCTTGCCATCGCTGAATCTCCGGTCCAGTTTCCATGAGGTCGTTTGCTTAACAGCAATGATGATCAACAGTCGGAAACAAGTAGATGTATCTTATATCAATCAACTATCTTCACGAGGCATAATCGAGGGTGGATGATCCCGCCCGGCAGCAAGAATGGGGCGCAGCCGATTTCATGATGATCTATCATTGGACGGATTCTGGTCGCAGATGCAGCTCGGGAGGGACGAATCCTTCTGCCCCGCCCATTGCCGTCGGGTCTTGGAGGCTGAGCCTGAAGATTCTCTCGTCAGCTCTAGGCCTATATTTGCAGTGAATTCACTTTTCCATGGCTCTTCAACGTCAATGAGGCCTGCCTTGAGTCCCTCGACCGATCGCGCATGATAATCGTCGCGATATGGATCCCTTGTCGCTTTTTCTTGGGATAGCCCCTCTGTGTATAAGCGCTATAAAAGGCATCAAGGCTGCCAAGTCGACACTCAAAACGCTGCGACATTCCAAGTCGGTGCTTAAAAGGATCAGGAAAAAGTTTACCAAGGTAAGCACCATATACGTAAAATGGAGTTGATACCATGACTAAATATGCGGCAGGAGACACACATATTTCTCGACGAATGCCATCTCCTGCTTCAGGAGATCATCGACCCCGACGATGTGGTTTTCATGATAGAGGAGCCAGACAACCGCTTGTGGTCTTCAAGTGAGCTAGACGAGCAGATCAAGACGTATCTTGGCAGGAGACATGATGATTTCAAGGATGTGATGCAAGATATACACGATAATATCATCTCCCTTGACAAAGAATTGAGTCTCGTGGCTCAGGAAACAACAGCTGTGAGCAACAGTCAAACTCTTTTTTCCGATATGGACGCATTAATAACTATGGCAGACCACTTCGAAACGCATCAAGGGAGCTATCGATGTGACACACCATAAATCGAAATGGCTGTCAAAGATTGACAACATCAGCGAGCTCAATCAGGATTTGAAACGGCTTCGCAAGACGGCCAAGCAGATCCGACATGCAAAGCCAAAGGTCCAGAAACAGGATACGAAGCAGATACCAACATATTATGAATACTTGTCGCCGTATACTAAATCCTTTTACCAATCCTTGACGCAGAACTGGTCTTGCTCTCAGTCGAGACACATATACCACGACCTGGCTCTGTTCTTGGGCCAAGCTGGAGAAACGGTCGACTTTCTAATGCGCCAGCGATCAGTGTCCGGTTTCAAAACGATTACGTACGTACTCATACAACCCAGGTGCACCGGGTTCAAAGAGAATCGTTCAACTGACCAGAGTATAGCGACACGGTAAAACTCAGCGTCATATCCCAAAGGCTAGCGGATCGTCCCCAAGCGCCGTTGACCCCATGTTCAAGCGTCGGATCTTTATCTTCTTGCGATGGTCCACGGCCCACCAAGAGATTGAAAGCGAAAGAGGCCGACGAAATCTCGCAGGCATCAACGCTCACAGCCAGTGCAACAACAACGGCTGACCCAACCCCGAATTCTCTCTCTTCTCACCTCGATTTGTCTCAATCTGAAGACGTGTGCGGCACAATCTGCCAGAAAGCGAACACGCTAGCACTGCCCACTGCATCCGTGCTGTATATCGATCATACAACTGGCTTTCGTCATGTCCTGGGCCACGGAACCGATGTTTGGTCAAGTCTAGGGCCGTCTAACCAAAGCTCATTTCCTCTCTTGACTGTCTTGCAACAACCAGTCGCCAACAACTTGTCCATACCAGACCAACTTCAACTTGCATTGACATTAGCGCGCGGTATGCTCTTATTCAATCCGAGTCCATGGTGGCGATCGTACTGGAGTCTGGAGAACGTGTACTACTTTCCCAGCAACAATGACGATGCAAATCTAGCGAAAAGCTTGCAGACTCTACACCTGAGTGCCGAGATCGACTCGCGACAGGCAATGAGAGACGAGTCCTGGATGAGTGGCAGACTCAGCCCTGCAGAGCCTCAGGACGCCGGCGAGGCCCAGCTGCTCTATGGAATACGAAACCTGGCGCTGTACAGCCTCGGCGTCGCGCTGCTGCAGATTGACCGGTGGAGCACGATGAACGCCGACGACGTGGTCGCGATCCGGAGATTGGCGCGCCAGACATCGCGGCTGGGCCCCAGGTTTCAAGAGGTCGTCCAAAAGTGCGTGGACTGCGATTTTGGGCAGGGCGACGACCTGGAGAAGCCGATGCTGCGGAATGCCGTGTACGGTTCAGTCATTTGTGAAATTGAAGATCTTATAAGAAGAATTAGCGAGAAATGAATAGTAAAGCACTCGGTGGTACTATTCGTCTGCTTTTGACGAGAGACAGAATTCAATTATCCACATTCAAAACGATGAATGCCACAACGGTGAAATTTTTCGTACTTTGCCTAATCGCAAGGTGACAGCCATGAGGTCGCACAGGTAGTGCAGAGCTATCAACCAGTGCTGACTGACTGACTCCAAGTCACAACGGTTCTGAGTGTCTTACACACAGCACCCCTAAAAGCGGGACACTACTGCACCTATCGTAACCGCCAACCAAGCCTCACAATTGATAGCTCTCCTCTGGATCATCGCATACGAAACATGCTCATCTTTCAATTTCGGACCTTCTATCGCTTGACCGGAGACCCACTAGGAAAGCGCTTCATAATAGTCTGGAGACTGCTTGCTCAAATCACACTGACGACTGGCACTGGCTGAGCTATACTCAAGAATCACCACAATACGGGACCACATAATGGGGACGCTGCATCAGCGCGAGACATTCTTCGCTGGGGGCTCCTACGTGAAGGGGGAAGACGGAATCCATACGCTGCATGGACAGATGTACGTCGAGCACCTCTCGCCCGGAGGGGGAAGCACCAAGCCGTTCCCGCTGGTGTTCATCCACGGCGCAACGCGGTCCGGCAATGTCAGTTGTCCACCCCCATTTTTCCGAGACGAAGGAAGTTATATATTGATTTGAACTCTCAGGACTGGCTCACCAAGCCCGACGGCAAGCCGGGATGGGCTTCGTTCTTCCTGTCGCGCGGGTACGACGTCTACCTAGTCGACCAGCCGTTCCGCGGGCGCAGCGCCTGGCCGCCGAGCCACGGCACCACCCTCGTGGGCTGGGGCGCCGAGCAGATGGCGCGGGTCTTCACGGCTCCCAAGACGTACGAGTCGTGGCCAGAAGCCGCCCTGCACACCCAGTGGCCGGGCGCCGGGGTCATGGGCGATCCCGTCTTGATCAGTTCTTCGCCTCGGGCCTGCAGATGGTCAGCGACCCGGCCCTGCAGGAGCGTGCGACGCAGGCCGCCGGGGCGGCGCTCCTGGATCGGATCCAGAAGCCGGTGATTCTCATCGGACACTCCCAGGGCGGCTCGGCGCCGTTGCTCATCGCGGATGCCCGGCCGAGTCTCGTCAGGATGGCTGTAAACCTAGAGCCGGTCGGGCCGCCCTTTTCCAAAGCCCCCATCGTCAAAAAGGGCCCAAACGCATCGTACGGCGTGACCTTTGCCCCAATGACCTACGACCCGCCAGTGACGGATCCGGAGAAGGACCTTGTCATCGCCAAGTTGAAAGCAGACCAGCCGGAGCGGATAGATTGCCTGTGGCAGGCGGAGACGCCCGCGCCGCGGCAACTGGTCAACCTCAAGAACATCCCCGTGCTCATCGTGACTGCACAAGCTTCGTATCACGCGCCCTACGACTGGGCCATTGCGCGGTTTCTGCAGCAGGCGGACGTCGAGGCGCAGCATTTGGAGCTGGCAGAGGTGGGCTTGTTCGGAAATGGACACATGATGTTTCTCGAGAAGAACAGCGACGAGATCGCCGCGGCGCTGGAACGCCAGATTGATGAGATGCTGGGCCAGAAGGTTTCATAGTAATACTGTTCTTTGGCGTATCAACTCCGCTGATACATGCCTTTTCAATCCCACGCAGATAAGTACTCAAATAGGTAGCCGAACTCATTATTCCCATCATGGCAAATCATACCTGGCTGTGTGATACTGTTCTCAAATCTACATGAAACTCCATGAACCACCCAACGCCGAAATAGTAGCAAACAACGCAAATGGACCAACCCTAAAATATATCTACAAGAAGACAAAACCCCAACAGTGACATTCGCGCAAAATCACTGTGTCCAGCCACTATTCACAAAATCCAAATACACGATACTCTTACTAGCCTTGCCGCACCCCTTGCACGCGGCCTTGCTCAGCGGCTCCCCGTCCTCCGCCGCCGCCGTGCAGTCCAAGAAAAGCTGCATCCCGGCGCAGCGCTTGAGCGCGCACTCGCCGCCGCGGAACATGGCCGGCGGCCGGCTCTCGCCGTAGATCAGGACGAGAAACTCGTCGAGGTCGCCGAACGGCGCCCGGCACCACGACTGCCGCACCGCCGACGCCCAGCCGCGGTTCCACGCCGTGATGGTCAGGCCCAGGCGCTTGAGCCCGCGGCCCGTCGGGTCCAGGGCCGCGACGTCGGCGAACAGGCGCATCAGGTGCCCGTACGCCAGGTCCGCGCCCAGGAGGACCAGCGCGTCCGCGGCCGGGTTCATGTACAACCGCCGTGTGGGCCTGGTCGTCGGGGACTCGCCGCCGTCACCAGCATCATCGCGGACGTTGTACTTGAAATGACCACCACCGCGCGGTCCGGCGCCGAGCGGCAGGGCGACGGAGTAAAAGGCGAGGGCCTCGCGGCGGGACTCGGAGCAGACCGAGAGCGCGGCCGGGTTGCCGCAGCTCGAGAACCAACGCGCCTCGGCCATGAGGAAGTGGTTCCACGGCTCGCCGTAGTGGTGCAGCTCCAGCACGCGCGGCTCAAACGTGCAGCGCCAGACCTGCACCCTGAGCTCGGCCGGGAGCCTCGGGAAGAGCGGAAAGCCTGCCGGTTCGGGCGCCGCGTCGCGCTCGCTCATTTTCTTGTATGCGCTCATGAGTGACGGGGGCAGAGTGAATCTCGGGATTCTACCCGAGGTCATGGGATGGTTCATGGGATGTTTTGAAGCGCGCGATACCAGATAGAGGATCGGCGAGATTGCGCAGGTCGGTACGGACCGTGAATATGATGGAGTGGATATAGGTATGACGTCAATCTAATAGTGAAACCGCCGTTCGGGACTGGGCGCGGATGAGAAGCGACAACGAGAAAGGAGGCCGACTCGATTTGGTTGGATTCTTTGAGCGAAAATTGCCGAATATGTCTGCATGTTTACAAAGTAGGAATCCTTCTGGAAGATCAAGAAGAGAGTTTTCATATGCAGGTCTTCGGAATACCCCATCCATCAAGGTTGATGCTACTGTTTTGGCAGCTCGGAGCCGCCCCCACATTCTTGTTCCTAGAGCTTAACATCATTCTCCTGAGAAGGATTCTGGTAACGTTAGGTAGTATCAGAATTACACGCGGTTCATCAAGAACCAGTAACAAATAATCACATGAAACGAAATGTGTGAACATGGAAATAATCTGTCATAAACAATGTAGTTGTAGTAGCTGCTGTTGTTGTTTTGAATGTGTACCTCTCTCTACACGGAACCCGAATTGTCGGCGCACGACCACGCCGCTGAACCTCCCTCGGTCCGGTAGGACGTGATGATGTCCGAAATGGTACTATAGGTGCCAGCAATCATCAGGAAGGTGCCGACGAGGATCACAAAGACACTCCAGACGACCATGGACTTCCATCTCATGGTCTTTTCCGTCTTGCCCTTTGTCCAGTTGTCGTAGAGCCACATGCAGCCCATGGGCTGAAGCGACATGGGCCCGGCGAGGAGGGCTCCGATCAGCGAGACGAGTCCGCCAAACACGGGGATGGCGCTGGCAACGATGTACGCGATCAAGACGACTCCAAAGGTGCAGCTGATCCAGACAGACCAGTGTGTGACGGTGTTGGCGGTCAAATGCTTTGTTCCACGCATAAGTCGGATGAAAACGTGCTTCGCAGGTAACTAGATTTGGCAGAATTCATGTTAGCATCCCTTCTCTCGATTATTCACCATCTCCTCTGGAGCTCTTACGTGTCCAAGTAGAATTCCAGAAACCAGCAGTCCCGGCAACGCGATGCCATAGCCGATCTTCTTAATCAGAGGCCCAGCGGAGCCGAGAGCCGGCGAGGCGACATAGGATCCGCAAAAGTAGTAGACGACGATGCCGACGACGCAGTAGCACACGGTGACCGTCGTCTGGCACACAATAAGGGCCTTGGTGTAGTGGCGGGGGTCGCGCATCTCGGATGCGATGTTGAAGAAGGCGGGCGTCCCGGCGTAGGCAAAGACGAGCGAAGAGATGGCCGAGAGGGCGCTGGTGAAGGACGGGTGCCCGATGAGCTCGTAGTCGGACTTCCACACGCCTGTCTGAGGGGCATCCGCAGGCCGGTCTTGGACTCCGACGGCAATCGTTACAGTAAAGACTGATACACCAAGTCAGTCATTACGCTTCAAGTCGAGATAAAATGCAACCCGACTATACAGCCCACGCGCAACGTCGAAAGGAAACATACCGGCAGTCAAAATGCACACTACTCCCACCCATGCTAGCCAACTGATTTTACCCAATGTTCTTATACTGGCGAAGATGAAAACGAGCAAGGCCGCTACTGCGACGAAGACGGCCGTGCAAGTGCCATGTTCCGATAGTGCGTTGAAGGCAATGGAGACACTAAGCATAGCCGAGGCGGCAACAAAGGTGAAGTCTGGAAGAAGGATTAGATACTGTCATCTACAGCCGGCAAGGACAAAACAATGGCAGCAGAGAGTGAAGAGAGGGCAACTCACATAGGCAGAATCCGGCACCGAGAATCTCCCGTCCGATACGACCAAACAATATTTGACCGACGTCCTCGATGCCGTAGACCTCTGGATGGTTGAGTTTAAAGACGCCAACAATGTGATTCGACCAAGTGGTGATGATGGCGATCACTATCAGTATGATCACTCCGGGAATCAGTCCAAGGACGTCAAACGATGACGGAATAGACAAGACGCCGAGGCCAATTTGTGTCTTCAGCATCAACACTGCTGTGCCTAGCCACCCAACCTAGTGTCAAGTATCAGTAACGCCGGTTTCGAATCAGGGCGGGCCAAGTAGGGAACACTGTACGCACATCTCGGTAATTCGGGCCTCCTTCTGTTATTTCGCCAAAGACGGCGTCGTGAGTGGTTGTATTGTGCTCGAGGACCTCGCCGTGTTGCATGTAGGACGGCGCTGGGGCAATAACATCCATGCCATTCTGGGCTTCGGTGTCCTTTGCCATTTTTTCCATCTTGTTTGTTCTACTTTAGGGAAGAAGGGGAGTAATCTCAGAGAGAGGCTGTCCAAGAATGGATAGTTGAGTGAATACCTAGGGAAGTGGAAACGCGACGCGGTGTGGGCATCTCGAACTTGAAATGTATCGATCGGGAGGCCTGGCCGCAGGCACTTGCTTCGTCCCTTCCCATCGACGTACGTTACCATCCATCCCACATCCCAGGCAACGCCAGGCCAGGAGCGAGTCCAGCCCAGTGACAAGGAGGCCCATCCTGACATGCTGGGACCCGTCGAAGGTGAAGCCGACTCCACTGATATCCTGTTAGTTCGACTATCTCCAGGTTTTGTCGAGCCGCTAGCATGATTGTGTCGCAGGAATTAGCTGAGATAAATTCGATGCGATCCACCTCCGGAAGCACGAGTGGCCAATGCCGGCACTTTCCCCAGACCCCATAGATTTGGCACCCGGGCCAACGAGTCATCTTAGCGGCGAGTAATACTACGTACCTACGCGGTACGCCCCAAATCGCCTGCCATGGGAATGCGGCTGGGCTGGGAAACGACCAATACAGCATGGTCTATGCGGGGAAGCCCGCCTCGCGGTGACATGCCTCGGATACGAAAGGGGCAGGTATACCCAGTGATATCGTACAAGTGAGGGTGTAATAGAGATATCTTCTACCTAACTAGTTTGCGTGTCTATTCGTGAGATGAACCGGGACGTATCTACTTCGTATCTATTCTGTTGCGACAATAGAATGGGAGTCTTGGCACCATGATTGCGATTCCTGCTTCGATCCTGATAACACGACGCGCATTCAATTGGCGAAAAGGATGATTGCAACCACTGGGCTTGCATGTTATTTACCTAAAATGCATTGGTAATAAACCCGGGTCACAACCCGTGAAAACGGGGAAAGTGTCCGCGCCCCACGGACGGGCCTTCCGATCCGACCTGCAAGCTAAATTGGAGGCTCCCGGGGGGCTGGGCAACAGCAACAGGCAAATGGCGCTGAGCTCTGAATCGGAATTTTCCTCTGGGCACGTCCCGGGCCTTGGGGATTCAAGCAAGGAACCCGACTGTTTCATTGGTAGTGTGTCGGTCTGGACCTTGTCCCGCTCATGCTTGGGCTTTCGAGGCTACCAAAGGCTATTTTGCTGCTCGTTGTCCAAGCCCTGGGTACCTCGGGTACCTACATGTGACATATTGGATCTGCGTACGGCAGTGCCTTCCGCTGTCTTTTGCCGTGGGTATGACGACATTGCCTCGCTGGTGCGCTTATCTATTTGGTGCTTGTAGATATGACTGATATCTGTGGCGTGATAAGAGGGAGAGGAAGATGGAGAGAGATATATAACCGTTTCGTGCAAACGTTGCGAGAAACTAAGTAGAGCAATACTTCTGCCCCGTAGCTGACTCTAAACTTATCGCCCAGCTGATATACAGCAGTGGGAGGATTTCGACAAGGTAGGCTAGTCCCAAGGCGGAGAGTTTCCTATTCCGTTGCGACTTGGTAGGGCTTCATGGTATATTGGTGCTTCTAGGCCGTATTCCAGTCTGATTGCTATCAATCGAGTTCTCAATCTTGCCGTGCTATCTTATTGCACTTGATATCGAGAAGTCTGGGCCACTACGAGGCGGAGAGTTCACGTCTACCATGAAGTGGCGTCGGCCTAAAGCAAGCAAGACATGAGAATAAAGTCGTCTTGGGGAGCATGCCTACACACGAGGACGAGAGAGTCTGGACCTGGCTGAGCACTACCAGACAGAAATGATTTTGTTGAACTGTATTGGTTGTATCTTTGCTTGGTGGAATAGAGAATACTCACTCGCCGCAATCACTCATGTAATCGATTCGTCCTTGCACTAGTCATATGGTGTTATAAACAACTTCGAGTGCTTCACTGTCCTCGTTGGACTCGTTATCACTCATACGCAGTCTCAGTATATGAGTCGCTGGAGGGTTGAATCATCGTAGTTTATCTGTAGCATGCCCGCTCGCTGTCGCGACAGTATGTGTGAGCATACCGGCAATTTCAGGAGTTGGCTGGACAGAATTGCCGACCTTGTCAGTCACCCTTGCTGCTGTTCTCGGTACACGCTCATGTCCAGAGTGCGAGCCATCTCCGCGTCTTGTTTAGGTACCTTTCGGCCCTCGCTTCGCTGGGAATTGTACACTTTGCGCAGGGTTTGCAAAGACACCCGCCATGTACCGTCTCACCCACAGAAGACCAAAACCACGGCAGTTCCGTTCCGATGTCCTGCTCATATGCGTTTTGTCTTTCAGCGCTCCGCTGTAGCTCTACAAATTCGACCCGGGACCAGCCCAAACCCCTTGATCTGAAAGATCTTGTTGCCTAGATGGAAACGCATAGTAAGTCGGGAACAACCAGGATTTCCGTGAGCTGGGAGGCACAAGTACGAACTGTGGTGAATAGCTTTCGAAAAGACATCGGTGGCTTGACCTCAGTGTGAGCAACGGCAGCTCCCGCTGTGCCGGGTATGCTGTACACCTTGTTTTTCGTAAGCTCAACCGGATCAGCTCGGATTTCGTCCCGACCCTTTCGTTTCACTGTCTCGTATTCATCATGTTCGGCTCAGCTGAGATCAGATAAAGTCCCATTTTATTTATTCCTTGGCGGCCCCATATCGCAGGAGCTGTATGTAATCTGAAATGCTACATTTCATCATCTCATCCGTCATGTCCAAAACATCGGTACATTGATAAGACCTTCACCGCATGAAGCAACCTGCCCCCACTGTGACTTGGTCGAATCACATTTCGTTACTCCGTACTCTTGTTGCTCCTGATTATCCGACGCGCTCGTGGCCATGTGAAGCCTGGGATGGGCCGACGAGTCACGTGGCCCATGACAAAAGCGTGTACGTACTCGATTCCTTGGTTGCGGAGAGCATGTACCTGGGTTTGTGTTGATAAAAAGCGCGGTCGCGCCCGCAAATCCACCGCTTCCTTTTCCCCTTCCCCCCAAAGTTGTCACCCCCAGACTCAAGCTCGACAAGGATTGTGATGTTGACCTGCGTCGGATCGAGCCCTTCGATGAGTTCCGTGTCGAGCAATGAAGTGGTAGCTCGACGTGATCGCATCTGAAGCACCCGTTCGGCATTTCTGAACGCTATTCGAGTCGAATCTCATAAGAATCAGCACGGCGTCGACGTGCTTTGTTTGATTGTAAAGGTGTAGAGCCGATTCTCTGTTTCATCTCAAATCGGAGACGAAATTCCAGGCTGTCGCGAACCTAGAAGAGGGCTGAACCTCCGTATGTGCAAGTGTGACCCTTTTCAAGAACGAAAATTTTCGACGGGAGGCGGAGATCTCGCTGGCGCCAATCCTGCCATGTTTGTCCTATTCCCAGTTTCCTCGGCTTGAAAAGTGCGCGCGAATCAGATCTGCTCATACGCACATAAACTCAAACCGCTGAGTTTTGTAATCTCTCAAGTCGGGTACTGTGGTGGTCGCGGCTCCACAAACTGGCGGCCGGGCTAATGCACTGTCAGAAAATGTTCTCCTCATGAGTGGCGCAAGGTGCTCATACAGTCTGCGTCAGGTCCTGGTTGAGCCACTCCTGAGAGAACCAAGAAACTGACTCGAGGCCCGTGTTACCAAAGGACTCAAAGTTGAAGTCGAATCCGTCCATGGCGCCTTCGAAGGCGTTGTTGTTATCCAGTCCCTCGGGCGGATCCACTGGCGGCAGGTTGGGTTTGGGCATGTTCATGTCGTTGATGTAGGTCGGCATTTCTCCAAAGTTGACCGGTCTGGTGGACGGGGTCGGGTGCGACACGGGCGTGTGATGATCGGTGCCACCACTGGCGTTGCTGTGGTTCAGAGGCGAGAGAATAGGTACAGATGGCGACTGGGCTGCCGGTATCTCGCTATAGTCCACAACATTCATCTGGTTTACAGGATTGTGCCGCGAGAGGATCTGCCTAGGAGGTATCCGAGCAGCGTCGGGGCTACCTGGATGGCTTGGGGTTGTACTAGCTGAAAGCCCGTGGGATATCAGTTTTTCGAGGTCGGTATGCTGGGATACATATTAGTCTAGTATATCAGCATCACTGCTTATATAAACTTACTATTGCGAGGCCAGCTGGTATGTGCATCATGTGCCTTGTTATCTGCAGACATTTCTGGGCATGGTCATGCACTTGGTCGGCAGTGAGCTGGAACTCACTCGAGTTCATGTGATGGGCGAAATAAATCATTCGTGCGCATTGGTAAGCGCAAGCCGATAGGTCGAGATCCGTGACCGGGAGACCTCCATCCAGTGACAAAGTGAGCCTGAAGATGTCCACTATGGCGATCGCGTGCTCGTAGCACTGGCGCTCACAGAGAGAAACGAATTGAGGCGGTAGTCGATCTAGCGATGAGCGAGGAAGAGCTTCTTTCAGACCGGTCATGACGATTCGGTATAGGTCACAATAGCACTGGCGGAACCAGATATGGATCATGATGAAGACGCAGAGTCGGGGAGAATAGGCTCGCAGTCGTAGATTGCTCTCCGAGAACCGGAACGAGGCCGGGAGATGCTCGTTGAATAGCTTAAGCTCCTGCGCAAGGACTTCGACGAGCTCCGGTAGCTGGGCCAATTCCGTTTCGGGCATGGCGATGACATTCTTGGTGCAGTACAGAATTCGACTTCTGATCCACAGCAGGCGCACGTGAAGCGCCAGAGATCCAACATCGTCCGAGAACGGGGTCGTTGGAATTGGCTTCAGGTGTCCCGTGACCTGTGGCAGATCGAACTCGAAATTACGCTCGTTGCACGGCAGTTGTATGTGAAGGGCCTCGGACGGCAGGAGGGTAAAGTCCGGGTACCCGCCGTTGATGCCGGAATCGATTGTCAGAAACGCCCACATCAGCCTCCTCCGCGATTCCCTGGCCAGAAAGCAGAGATTGGGGTTCTCATAGTTCAGCCGTAGCGCATAGGCGAATCTTCCGGCCAGCGATGCCAACATGAACGCCGCCGTGAATCGTCGGTTGAGCATTCGGTGCTTCATGATGAAAACCAAGGCCTGAATCTTGATCGTCGATGGGTTTTCCAAGTCGGCCAGAATCATCCTCTGACACTCGTCGATGCATTTCGTGCCGTATTCCCTCATTCCTGGTCCCAGATCTGTGAGCAAGGACGTGATACCCACGAGTGCCAAAAGCAGCGGCTTGTCCATCATTCCGGCATGGTACCTCTGCATAAGCGACGCTCGGTGCAGGAACGAAAAGACCGGCACGTGATGTATGTGACGGAAGAAATTGTTGAATGTCCTTGTGATGATGGTTTCATCGGGAAAAGCAATATTCCTATATCATGGTCAGCAGTTGCTTCGCGAGGTCGGAGGTACCATGGCTGTTTGCTGACGGTTCATGATTCGGAGGCCACGAGCTGTATCCTCCGGCGAAGGCGGCGGTGCTCTCGTTGGCCCCGAGGCGCCCGTTTCTCGCGCACGCATCTTCGTTCGTCATTCTTCGCTTCTCTGGCGGTTCTGAGGACACGGACTCGTGATCTGAGTTGCCCGCCTGCCCAGCGACGGCCCCTGATCTCTTAGTTGGACGATAGACGCAGTCGATGCCCTGAGACTGGCACCTCGCACAGGTGGGCGTCTCGCCGCTACAGCGCGCCTTTCTCGAGTGGCAGTTGATGCAAGCGAGCCTCACCCGCCTTCGCGGCAGCGATACCTGCGCACTATCGCCGTCGCCCTGAGGCGAAGTGTCGGCAAAAGAGCATGTGAATCCCAGGCGCTCGCAGTTGGCACACGATGTCCCGTCCCCGATGAGGCACTTGACCTTTCTCAGACGACATGGTTGACAGGTCTTTTCGAGTTGTTAGTCAATAGTGAGCACGTCATTCATAGAAACAGCGGAGATGGGCCTGTGTGCCAGACAAGGATGACTTTCTATATGAAAAAGGCGATTGATTCATTGATGGATGAATGAAAAGGAAAAGAAAAAACATTGAACATACCCGTGTATTTGAAGAGCGCTTGGCTGGGCGGTTTGCCGGATCGGCCACGGCGGCCTCAGCAGCAATCTCTGCCGCCGTGTCCTTCTCGGCTACCTCGAGGCTCATGTCTTCCATCTCCATGACTGTGTTCTTTGCTGCGCAGGCAGAAAGATATACACACACATACACACACAGCCGCTGTCTTAAAGGCGAAGCGGGACGAAATGTTTACGGCGACGCATCCCACCACTAGTGCACTCGACTAAGGAAAACCAAGAGCCCCGGAACAGTCATCAATCAAGAAACAAGTGTCGTTCCGTCGGTTGACTGATGAGCTCGGGCTCGGTAGTGGCAGGGAGGTGTAGGCGTAGTAGTACGTAGTAAATTAGAGATATCGACGCGGGGCGACGGAGGACGGAGGATGCTTTTCCAACACACACAAGTAAAAGTCACCCACAACTCATCGAGAACTGACTGTACGCACCACACACAACACGCACAAAAGAAAAGAAAACACGGAGCCGGTCGGTTATCCACGTGGAAATGCTGCCCACCAAAACACTCCCAAGAGTCCGAGAGCAAGGGAAAAAAAGATCTGAGCGAGGATTGGATCGAGCCCGGGCGGAGAGGGAGGGAAGCAAGCAAGGCTAAAGCTCTGCAGTTCAGGGCCCTAGGGGGGCGCCGCCGAGACGAGTCAGCGTTGTGATTCGACGCTTTTCAGTGGTTGGAGGTGTGTCTCTTTCTGAGCGAGCCCACTAAAACGGGAACAAGCTACAACCCTGGGCGGTCCGATCAAGAACCTACTGGATTGGGACCCATCGCATCATTATGCGGACAAATTTGCATCACTCATTCGGTATTGGCACGGCATGGGGGATTCCATTAGCGCACCGTTGCCGGAGTCCCTGTTTGTGGCTTTTCTGTTGCCCGAGTCGACTCCAGCCTCCAGGGCATCTTTGGTGGTCAATGTCCTCTGTGACAGTCGGCTCTGTCGGGCTATCCAGCGCCTCACTTCCATCTCGAAGCAGCGATTCCGGACCTCGTAGTCCCCATTATCCACCTATGTTCTAAGCACAAGTTGAGCATTGATGGGAACTATCTGCGGAAATAAACATCCAGTCCATCGATACCGTCGCCGTGGGTTATCAAATCCAAGCCAGAAAAAGACATTGGCAATCATTGGCAGCGTCATCCCCAAGACACGTGTGCAAGTCGGCCTGCATATCATCGAGTCCGAGGCGCGTAATGAGTCCGGCTGACGTATGATGAACCGGCCCAAGGATCGGATAGAATCTACCGGCCTGCGTCTGTCACAGGATGGTATTCATATCAGATACAAATACCTCCATCATGGTGGGATATAACAATCAGCATCGTGACTTGATGACCCTGAGACGACCCGAATACCACATGAAAGTCTGTAGTATGGGGAACATGCTGGAGCTCATAATCGCGGGGTTGACACGGGACGAAGAAAACCTTGAAAGGACCCTTGGGCGCTCTTTATTTTAGCCTCTCTTCCTAGGCCTCTTGTATCACCACACCGACATTACACAGGCCTGTCAAACGCGCTCATTTGAGATGCTGCCATCTTAAGCTCCAATGTCGTGATGCCAAGGCTCCAAATGAGCGGCGCACGTCGAAATTACATACTGCAACCTCTGCTTGGAGGAGCCTCACGCAATTCTGCCCGTCTTGTACTACAGGCCTTGCCTGCATGCGTACGTATATTACCCGGGATCAGTTCTGGAAGCGACCATACAGTAGTGTCCTGTCATCCTCTCTCTTTCTCTCTCACTCGTCTCTATGTCGCGCCGCATCACGTCGCTTCGTAATTGACGCCATGATGTCGCGGGCACAGGCTGTCGGCATCAGATGCGACGACGTCTTACCCGCGAACCTGCCGACAGAGTTGCATACATACATGCCGCAGGGGGGTTACGAAAGTGCGGACGACTTACATAACTCGTCGATGCTTATTACCCCTTGGGACAAATGTGCTGCCCGACCGCCCGGGGTCGATTGTACATGATCTGCAGTATATTGCGTGATGTGGAACCTTCCGACGCAGGAGCAGTGGGGTCTGCTCGGGTATTGTCCTGCACCATGTCGGTTGTCGGTCCCTCGTCGGATCGCGGCGGTAGTCGGTGCGGTAGTCGGACGCACTCCTCCTGCTTGCGGTTGCCTGTTCCATCGTCGTTACCCACACCCTCGGTCGACCTCGCCGGTATCAAATCACAGGCGTAGGGGCTCTTCGAGAAGGATCTGATAAGGCGCGGCGGTTCTGATTTGTGGAAGAGCTGGTGGGTTTCCTTGGGCAGGCAGCTGACCCAACAAGGTAATTGTTCTCAGAGCCATCGATGGTGGTACACCGAAAGGCTGTGATGATCATTGGTGAGCCATTTGATATCTTGATCGAGGTAACTGGTAAGTAAGCATCTCGGTTTCTACTAACAGACCGCTGCGGAGTTACTTCGAAACCGGATCGAAATAAATAGAGTATGCAACTATGACGATCGGGGATCTTTCTGTTGGCCTATACCCAGCGCATCACATATGTCTCAATCAGAAAATATGTTTGAGTGTGAGCTCAAGCGCCACTACGTCTGGGTTCATTCATTTGTTCTAATAATATCTGGGTACTCGAAGCTTGTGGATATAATCCTGTCAATCATACAGTACACTCATGGGCTTATTGCTTCTTGATACAAGACGCAACGGACGCCTTTGTCTCCTGGAAACTCTGGCCCAACGATGCCAACTTGACGATATCAGCATCAAAGCTAATCACTTTGAGAACACGAAACATTAGCATATTTCCACCTTTATCTCACAAAGTTCGTCATCAACTCACGTGCATAGCCCTGATCTGCCTTTTGCTTGACAGCGGGGCCAAAGCCGAATCCGCCACGGGGCTTGTTGTGCTTCTTGAGTGTTTCCTCAAATTTCTTTTCTGCCTCATTCCACTCTGGCTCATCTCCTCCCACTATTAATACGTTGTCAGTACTCAGTCCAATCATGTCAATCACAGTCAGCCCAGTGTAAGAAGGGATTGCAACGTACTTCCCATGTTGGCCGCCAAGTTCATGCTGACGCGGCAGTCCAGCGAGCCGAGCCAGACAATGTCGACGTCCGGGCACTCGGTCAGGATGGCGTCGAGGTTGTTGATGCCCTCGAGGGTCTCGATCTGGATCATGATGGCGGCCTGGTCGTTGACCGACTTGTGCAGGTCGTCCCCGAGCATGGGCGTGTCGGTGACGCCCGGGATCAGGCGGAACGGCGGCGCCGACCGGGTGCCGTTCTGCTTAGTGCCGTACTTGGCCGCCGACACGACGTGCTTGCACTGCGCCACCGTGTCGACCTGCGGGATCACGATGCTCGCGCCGCAATCGAGCGCGTAGCCAATGGCCGCGTGGTCGTGGCCTGGGACCCTGATCGTGAGTGTTAGTAGATGTCCGATGGGCAGCGTCGGCCAAGATTTCGGCGTGCAAGACCTACCTGACGAATGGAATGGTCTTGCCGCCAGACATGAACATGGTCTCGTGGACCATCTATCACAAGTATTTAGTGCGGATCATAAGATATGCATGTGAATGTGGCTGATGATAATGCTGAAGCATAACGTACGGTGGTCATAGTCTCAACGTTACATGCCGTGTGTTCCCAGTCGATCCAAACAGCATCGAAGCCGAGCGGCGCCAGCAGTCGCGCCAGTGGTATCGAGCTGATGCCGTAGTAGACGCATAGGATTGGTCCAATCTTCCTCTCGTGGGCATCACGGATGGCCTGCCTAGCATTGTGAGGCTGGAAGAGCGAGGGCGCCGCATAGGCTGCCAAGCCCATGTCCTCAGCTGGCTTGCTGTCGGTAGCTGCGTTGGATCCCATTTCGTCGTTTTGTTTGGATCTGTTTTGCTAATTCAAACAAGAAACTATTCCCTAGCTGTTGAAGGAGAACAAGGAGTCAAAAGGGAATCTTGGAATTATAATCACAATGCGGAAGAGGTTGACGTCCTCTTATAAGACTTTAGTAAACGTTGGTCAAGGTTTAGTTCTTACATTGACGTAGAGATGTTAGTGTGGATCTATGCAAGGGAGCCAAGCGCGAAAGCAAACATGGCAAACACCATGAGATAAGCCCTTGCTGTGTACCTATAGAACGCCACTAGTCGTCTGACCATGATTGTTGTCCTGCACAAGATGCTCAAAGCGGCAGCTTCGAAGCTATCTCCGTCCATGTCGACAGTCGTGCTTAAGACCCCAACACGAGTCTCGGACTTTATAATCTTATTACCATTCTGGCCGGTGCGTGCAGGCAACATGAAGAAATTCTTGATGTTGAATTCATTGATCAGTGGATGCAATTGACCTGTTGTGAAACCCTGGTGGAACGACCAACCTCGATATCTTGATCATGCATGAAGATGTGACAGACAGTTACTCATCGTTGTGGTAAAGAATCAGCGCTAGAAATTATGCCTAAGACACATCCCTATTCCGATATGTAGGGAGGGACTTTTGGCTAGGCTCCGAGTCTATTTCAACTTGCTCCGTGTTCTCGGGTCCCGATTGCACAAGCCCGCCTGCGGTAATGAGTATAGTCTTCGCCATGTCAGACGCCTCTCTAAGCCGGAACTTAATATAAATTGTGCCTTTCCACCTGCTCTGTGATTATGCCGCAATCCCGATACCTTCATTCCGATGCCTTGATCCCTTTGCTATAATTGATTCAGGAGACCGATACTTTTCCCATTTCGTGAATATCCCAGCAAGCCACTTCCACCAATACTGATACACCCGTGCCATAACGATGTCATTTTGGTAATGATGTAACACAAGAAAATGTCAGCAAGGCCGGAGCTCCATGGAGGGCTGTGTCATCAGCCCTAAGCGACGGCCGCTATAGACCGGCGCTATCATATTCGCGGACTTAAATCTAAAGCGGTAGTGCTGAATGTACAGACTATTCATATGCAGAGTTCGGATTCAAGACCCCCTGCAAATCCGAGTCCCATATGCTGAGACACCACGGAGATAATTGTCTGCGGCCGTGTCGTATATCCCGAGGAGTCCCATATTGACTCGGTCTGACATTCCGCATTGTCTCGCATTACCGATAAGCTCACGAGATTGACAGGTCTTTCATCAATGAGCTCCATACCGCATACTGAACACCGTGACAACAGTAAGGCTCCAGCACGAATAATTATGAGTGCTTCCACACAGGCAGAAGGAGAAAAGGAAGACCATGCGGACACGTAGGCATATGAGTCGGCCTATCGTAAATATGATTGTTTGCACCAGCTTCGCAGTTGCGCTTTGCAGTTGGGAATAGATTTCCAAAGAGCCTCCTGCTGCCTGGCAGGCAGAGATGTGGGGTCAATATCATATGATACGGTTCGGAAGGATCGTCAACCACGATGAAAAATCAAAGAATTGGTCCCCATCTCTTTCAATCTTGGCGAGGAATCGGTGCACCTGAGGTTTACACATCGCAAAAATGAGCAGGCCCCCGAATCTGTCCAATATCACCATCAACGGCGAGGAATACTGGCCCACTCCTCACGAGGTCAACCCGGACATCCCAGAAGATCAGGTATGGACACAATTTCCGTACAGCGAGCTGTATCTCAGCGACACGGAATGGTACGACGCCATCGGCCAGGACTTGATCGCACGGAGGAGGATCTGGGCCATCCCGACCGATTCGGGCCAGGTCGCCGCCTTTGAGAAGCTCCTGGCCGACGTGCCACATCGTGCGCTGGACATGATGTAGGCGGCGGCCCTCAAGGGGCGGCCGCAGGTGATCAGATTCCTCCTCGGCCGAGGCGTCAAGCCCATGCCCGTCGAGGCCGACGGCGACGACGTGATGCTCGTGCCGTTCCATGTAGCAGCGGCGAAGGGCCATCTCGACTGCGTCAAGATCTTCGTCGAAGAGGTACGGCTGCCGACCGATACCCTTGATGATCTGGGCGGCACTCCACTCATGCGCGCATGTTTCAAGAGCCAACCAGAGGTCGTCCGGTATCTCCTCGGCAAGGGCGCGAATTTGACCATCAGACAGACGGCCGGCCCAGATGACGACCCGGGCACCAGTGTATTCGAGTTCGCGGCCGGAGGCAACAGTCTCGCCTGTGTCAAGGCCCTTTTGTCTAGAGCGCAGGAACTGGAGATTGGACCGTACAGCCTCGCCACGCCTTTGGCCCTCGAAGCCGCTGCGCAGAGCGAGGAGCCCGAGATGCTCGACTTGATGCTCGAGCTCGGCAAGTATCCTGCGGTAAACCACCGGAGGTCCGACGAGCAACATGACGTTTCCCTGACAGGTTCGATGAAAGAAGCCATTGAAAGTGCATTTTGCCGTGCCCTGAAGGCGGAAAGATGGGAGTCTTTGAAATCGCTCCGCCCATACATCTATAGCCGATCGCCCGAGGGAAGCTACAACTGGACATCTCTCAAAGATGAGACTTTGGACGCCCTCTGGAACGGCATTCTAACGGCCGTGGAGGATGACAGCGAGGGAAATCAGGCACTGTTTGCATTTTTGGGTGACATTCTATTGCGGCAAAACTCTCGACTCTTGTCGACGACGTTTCAAGAACGACGCCTTGAGAACATTGGTGATGCGTTCTTCTGGGCTTGCCGTTTTGGCTCCGTCGCCATGCTGCGTATTCTTTCCGAAAAGTACGAAAAGGTCGACGTAAACTACTTGTCGTACCGAGTGGCGCCGCTCATGTCGTCGGGCCTCTATATCGCTGCTGGCTTTGGTGAGAACGAGGTGATTGACTACTTGTTTCTCGAACACGGAGGATCGCCTAATCTTCATCTGGGACATGGAAAGTTTGCAAATGGAACGACGCCCTTGTGGGTTGCCATTTGGAACGGACGCCTGGAAACGTCGAAGAAAGTGCTTGGTCATGGCGGACCGGTTTCCGAGCTGGATGACCATATAAGAACTTCCACCGAATTTCCCGTCACTGTGGTCATGACTGCAACAATGGACTACAGAGCCCCAGTGAAGCTGTACTCGCAAGAGAAATGGAGTGAACTATACCGTAAAACAGATGGGACCATGGAAGACAAAGGCAGGATCAAGGATGCAGAGGAAAACCACATGTCCTACCTGGTTCTGAACTTAGAGAAGGAGGACATGGAGTGGTGGGACAAGATCGAGCTGCGCAAGTCTGATGAGGAGCTGCTTGCCATGGAAACGAATGGACGGGAGTGCAAATCCAACATCGAATGCATTGAGAAGAAATCATAACCTTAGTGTAGGCAGTGAAGCCTCGTACGACGATTTGATTCGAATAGTGCAACTAGCCGCTTGCAGCAATCATTAAACACATTCTATCGTGACTTTCTTTGGAGCACCTCAAAGCTCTTTTTTCTTCTTTATTTCTCAAATGACACAGAAAATAGTACGATGAATGAAAAAAAAAAAAAAAAGAAACGAAAAAAGAGGTTCGAGCACAGTCCGAGATTCCCTAGTTTTCAAACATTCCTGCCGCAAATAGAGGGAAAACAAGAAGAGCAAGCGAGCGCGTGTTGGCACTGATTGGCGGAAGTGGAATCGCACATTTGAGTTGCTCTCACCATGGTCAATCAATCAGGAGACAATTGGGCGGTGAGATAGTGACAGAGATTGGCTGTGCGTTATGTGACTTTATCGGGCCATGCATGCGTCATATGGAGCCCAACATGTTCGGAGCTATGGTAACGTATCTACCTTGCCTTGCCTGCCTTGAAGTAATCTATCCGCATTCGGGAGCCAGCGCATCGTTTTCCCAGCAAGGGCCGATCCCGTTTGCTTACACAGCTTGCCAATCCCCGTGACGGTATCCCAAATTCCGAAGATATTGTAGCAGTTGTGGTCCATCACAAAGCACAAAAGCAGTAGAGAAACAATGGCAGAACCGGTCAATACGCCCATGCCACCGGGCACCCCAATCAGCGCGACCCCCCGCTCCGGCTCCCCCGCGCCGCCGCTGCCCCCGGTCTTCCCCTCGAGCGCCTTTCCCCCGTCTCTGACCTCGACCACCAAGCCCGTCGTCCTCCACATCGGCGACCCGGTCAGGTACAACCCCGACACCTTTGCGCTGCTCTCGTCGCTCTGCACCGTCGTGCGCCCCCCGGCCTCGGAGCGCGGCCGGCCCGAGTTCGTCCGCGCCCTGCGGGAGAGGCGATGGGGCGACTTTGCCGCCATCTTCCGCCCCTTCTGGGGCACCGGCGGAGAGATGGGCCGGTGGGACGACGAGCTCATATCCCTTCTGCCGCCGAGCGTGCGCGTCTTTGCGAGCGCCGGGGCCGGCTTTGATGTGAGTACATGAGATTGCTTGCCTTCTGTCATTTGTCACGCAGAAGTATCTGGGGCAGTTGTAAAAGATATAGAAACCATTCCGAGCGTGACTACTCATGCCCAAAGCCAGAAAAGCTGATACACAAAAACTTCAGTGGGCAGACACGAGACTGCTCGCCGAGCGCGGCATCGTCTACTGCAACGGCGGCCTAGCCGCCGCCGAGGCCGTGGCCGACTTTGCCGTGGCCCTGATCATCTCCACGTTCCGCCCGCTGGCGTACAACATGGCGGCGGCCAGCAGCGGCGACGCACAGCAGTTCCAGGCGTGCCACGAGCGGGCCACGGGGCGCAGCCGAAACCTGCGCAGCCAGACCCTCGGCCTCGTCGGCCTCGGCAACATTGGCCAGCAGGTCGCGCGCCGCATGGGCCCCGGCTTCGGCATGGACGTCGTCTACTACGACGTCGAGCGCAAGCCCACCGACCTGGAGGAGAGGCTCGGCGCGCGGTTCTGCGGCTCCCTGGAGGAGCTGTGCCGGGCCAGCGACTGCGTAGTATTGTGTGCGCCATCTGGCGGCGGCGGTGCACTCATCGATGAGAAGAGTCTCGCGTGGTTCGAGACGGGGTCTCGGCTCGTCAACGTCGCGCGTGGAAGTTTGGTGGATGAAGAGGCGCTCGCAGACGCTCTGGAGGAAGGCCACCTCAGTAGTGTCGCTTTGGATGTCCATGCTGACGAGCCAAGAGTCCACGAGAGGCTGAGGGCGTTTTCAGGTGATAGGGCACTCTTGACTTGTCATAACGCTGGCGGAACTGTGGAAACGCATTTTGGGTTCGAGGAGCTGGCGATGAGAAACATCATAGCGGTCTTGAGCGGGAAACAGCCGATCACACCGGTGAATCTACAATGGCTCAAGAGAGATTGAGTATTGGACAATGTCGCCGACTACTAAATCACTTTCAGAGCTATCATGGAATAATTTCTATGTTGGAAACCCATCAGAGAAGCAGTTGCGGACGAGGCAGTCATTTGCATTTTGGAGTTTGGGAGCACTTGAGATACCAATAAAGTAACATTTTTATTCAAAGGAGTTGGCCGGTGTTTGATGAACCTGATTGCCTTGAAACTGCCATTTTTCGATTTTATTCGATCGACGTGTTCCCCTTTTCGAACGCATATTCAAATTGTGTCCAGAACCAGAGCCCCAACGCCAATGCTGTATAAATCATAAGAGTCGATAGCCCTCCACAGGCCAAGCGCAAACTATACGACGCCTTGTCTTAGTCAGAAGCCGGCTTTGGTTTCTTTCTGATCAATCCAGCCCCCAGCGTGTTGACATTTGCCGAGTCATCGTTCGGCAAAGATGCCAGCTCGTCGCTGATAATCTTTGCCTTCTTCCTCACCAATCCAGCACCAAGAGTATTAACCGCAGGGCTTTCCACACTGGAAGTGCCTGGACCGTCGGAAGCTGCATCAGCGGCAGGACGTTTCTTTTTGATCATGCTCGATATGTCATTAACAGCCCCAGCTGTACCGGCAGTCGTCTTGGTGGTGGGAGATTCACGTTGTCCAATGATTTCCAAGCTCCAATTCCTTCCGAAATTGACCTCTCTGGTCCAGCGCGCAGAACTCGTAGTTGCCTGCGGCAAAGTGCCGAATTCGAGATGCAGCAGAAGTTCGACAGCTCGAGTATACCCAGACTCATCGAGAACCACCTGACCTCTGCCTTCCTCAGGCCAAGAATAGTAGGTGGTTTCTGTGTGCTTGGGGAAATGGGTTCGCTGCCGGGTCTTGACTCTTGGCTCACGTGCGATGATACGACCTATAAGAACCTTCTTCTTCTTCTGCGGTCTGCGTTTGGTCTGCTTGAGAGGTGTGGCCTGCACTGTAGGTGTAATCATGGTCTCTAGCGCTCCCTGGCTTGGTTCTGGGGTCAAAAGTCGTGAAGATTGGACTGGACCTGACTGGGCACTAGTCAATGCCGCAGTACCCTTAGTCTCATCTCCCGAGCTCTTGGATGGACGGTTCGATGGGGATGGGTCAAAGACAACCCATATGAAGCCTGTAAGCCTCCCACTGGAGCATTCTTGTCGAAAAGACATCATCTCCCAGAATTGATCCAGACTCCGCGGCGTCTTCCAGCCTCCAGCAAGCTTGGCCTTCTCTGCCGTAGCCTCTTCGAGCTCCTCCACGAATCTGGCCTTTGGATCATCCGGGTATGTCGGTATCAGACATCGTGCCGGGATGTTGTTTCCGTAGGTGACAGGATCAGATATGTAAGGTGAAATGCGTTCCAGCGGATGCCCAAGGGTCCAGTGCTTCATGGCATCTGCAGTCCGGGGCAAAAATGCACGAGTCTCGTAGTCATCCAGACCAGGTATGATCAGGTATCCGTGTATGTTTTCCCACTTCTTTTGTCCTGGCGCACCTCCATCCTCGAGCATAGGATCCAGCACTCGACACCACCACTTAACCAGGCCCCGATCGTCCAGAATATGCTTTCCATTGTTCTTGACGCTTCCGGGGAAGAGATACTGCGATTGCGATCGGGCGAAGAGGTTGACGACAAATTGAACGCCTTTGCGCGCGCGGTTTGCGACAAGATAGGTAACGAATGTTGTCGTGACTTCTCGGATGGGCGAGGGCGTTCCCTTTGGCAGGTTCAAGAGGCCTAGATAGCCAGTTGAGTCGGCCTTGGCGACGAACACGATGCTTGTATGAGCTGTAGTATATATGTATAGCTCTAGCGCAAAGGCTAGGACCTGCTCGGTAGACCCTGGCGCACAGATCGCAACAGCTAGGAAGTGCTTCTCGCAGTACGTCTTGAGTGGCTTCCTGGCCCGCAGATCCTTTGGGTTTCCATGCTCTGGTGCTTGAGTGTTGGCCGGTGGATAGCACAATGGCTCCGTGATGGTCGGGGGTGTTGATATGTGGTAGGCTATAAACTTGACGTCCTTGGGAAGAACTTTGGCAAGCTCGGCAACAAGTGCACTTGTGCCAGCTTCAGGTGAGCTTCTAAAGGTTGCCATTGCTCAGTTTCTGCCGGTGGCAGCAAGTCATGATATCAATTCGAGAGAATGTTTTGATATCAAAAATTGGAGCCAGGGAAAGAGGGCAAAACTAATCACCAGAGAAGAAAAAAGCAACAGCAAAGAACAATCACACACCAACAATCAGAGCCAAATTTGAAGAAGTCATCATCACGCATCCGCATCCGCGCTGAGTCGCGATTGAGTCGCGTCAAAGCTACAGAAGCTGCAGGGGCTTTAAGCACTAAAAGGGAAAGCACTAAAAGTCGGGTTTTAGTGGCCTGGTACGTACTGAACAGGCGGCTCGCCCATCTCCACCGGCGGACCGGCACCACGTGACAGCGCATCCGAATCGGACATGGGTTCCCCAAAAATTTCCCTGTCGCATAGAGCTTCAGATCGACTCGAGGATAGTAGGAAGCAGCGACAGCATCACGACCCGCCCCCAATTCGTGATCTGCAGCCACCACAATGTCTCTCAACGTCTCGAGCTCGGCCAGGCGACTGGCTACTCAGAGTCTGCGCAGCTGCAAGGCCTCGTCGGCTACCAGCTCCTCCCTGCGGCCCTTGATCTCGACGGCGGCGCCCTTCTCGACCTCGACAGCCCGATCTCAAGAGCAGGCCGCTGCCTCTCCTTCCTCCGCCGAGGACCTCCCGCGGTGGGCTCGCACGCCCGAGCGCATGAAGGCAACCTTCTCGCCGCACATCACCAAGAACCCAAGGAATTCGGTGTGGACCACAAACGAAGATCCCGCGAAGCTCGACGATGCCCTAAACAACCTGCTTGGCAATGGTGGCGAGCGACTGCTCCCCGACGAGCTGAAATGGCTCGCCGTCACACACAAGTCCTTCGATCAGGGCCGCCGTGGCTTCAATGACCGCCTGGCATTTCTGGGTAGGCAAATTGCCGTCACCGAGGCCATGCAAAGCATTCTGAGCGAGAACGCTGGGTCGCTGGGGGAGAAGACATTGGAGAAGGACGCCTTTGAGGGTTACAGGGAACCATTCCAGAATGTCATGCTGGACAGGGCAGACCGATTGAGCTCTCAGGTCCCGGATCAGGTCTTCAACCTGGAAAAGATGAGGCGGCTAGCTGTAGAGACGAGGATTAGCACAGTGGTGAGGTGGAAGCCGAGAAATGTGAGTATCTCAAGCGCAGGTATACACGGCAGGTCAGAATACTAACCAGGTCAACAGACGGACAGCCTCAAGGCCTCGGGTATCTCGGCCGTCATGGCCGGAGCGTTATACGCCATCGTGGGAGCCATTGCGTTGCAGCACGGCGGAAGGGTCGCCAGCAGAGTGGTGAGAGAGCGGATATTAAAGAAAGTCAGGGTATAGATGGAAGTGTAAAACAGAGATACCGTGTAATACTATGTACAAAACAAAAAGCACTGTACTTGTGTGGACTGGCCGGTGGCGATGGATCAGCCAGACGAAAATGTGCATACCACTACAATTATGTTGAACGAAGGCGACGTTATCAGGCATCATCTAAATAACTCTTGCATATATAATGTCAAGCTGCGAAAGTCGGGCTACGGCGGATCTGTGCGTACGCAGGAGGGCGCAGAGGGATTCCATCGCGGTACATAACGTACGGTCCACATTGTATTATACCTTGTAAGCCGGGTATATAGATACCACACGACACGCCCAGAGTTTATATTGCAGAGGGTCGACTGCATGCATTCATAATCCATGAAAGTCAGTGCACTCTGATCGGGAATTATTGAGAAGTCAATGCTGCACATTTTGACCATAATTTGAGGATTCGCCGTCATGAACACGAGCAACAGATGCACCTGACCGACCTTTGGCGTGTTTACCTACGTGTACTACCAGCGCGCCTAACCGCAATCGGCGGTCAATAATTTACTTCTAATTCAACAACACCTCATCGTCCATCTTCACTTCTGTCTCATTTTCCTACCTTGATTACTAGGAAACAGCCAAAGTCAAATCACAAAAATCATGGAGCGCTCTCACCCGAAACGCACTCACCGGCCCCTCATCCTCAGGCTCCGCCTGCCGTGGCTCCTCATCGTGCCGACCCTCCTGGCGGTGCTCGCCGTGGCCATGGTGATCCTGCACTCGGACTACGACATACCGGCGCTGTACTCGCAGTGCCGGTCGCACGCCCGGATGCACGAGCTGTCGCGGATCCGCGTCGTCGGCCCGCCCTCGTGCTTCCTCGTCAGCTTCTTCCAGTTCGCCAACGCCTCGGCCCGCTCCTTTGCCCGCATGGCTGTCGTCCTGAGCTTCGTGGCCGCCCTGCTGTCTGTCAGCCTGGTCGAGTCCGCCCGCCTGTGCAACCGCCCGAGCAAGGTCCTCTCCCGGCCCACCATCCCCTGGCTCGTCTTTAATCTAGGCGGCGGCGCCCTCGTCTGGGACTTTGTCATCGTCCCCAGCTTCCTCCGGAGGGCCAAGGACGTCCAGGCCGCCAGGGAGTCTGCCCGGGCCGAGAGGCTCAGGGAGGACGACTCGGACGTGGACCGCGAGGTGCGCTGTCTGACCAGCCAGGTCGAGGCTTGGGCTATCCCCATTGCCGTCGTCGTGGGCTTCGTCGTGCCGAGTTTGGCCATGCTGATCACGAACCACCCCGTCAGCATCGCCGTATGGCTCTTCTTCCCGGTCTGGGTATCGCTGATCCGGTACGCGGTCAAGGTGGTCGGGGTCAACTCCGTCGTCGACCCCGAGCCCTACCACCTCGAGTCGCAGCGGTGGCCTCTGGCCGGGGTCTACGCGGTGCCCGTCTTGTGCTCGATCGTGGCGCACATCCTCCTGATTGTGAACATTTCCAGCCCCGACGACAGCAGAGAGATGACGAGGGCGACCATGCGCATTATTCTGATCGATGCCGTCATCATTGTCTTCACTGTTCTCTACTGGATCCTGGTCGAGGCGGGTGTGCTGGTGTCCTTGGCCTTTATCGTCTTGTCCGTACTATTGGGACCGGGAGCCGGACTCTCTGCATCTTGGTTATTGAGGGAGAAGGCGATTGAGAGATATCCCGACGGCAAGCATGAAGGACACGACAGCTCCGAGGAGCAAGAACGGAGCAACGAGGAGACGCCGCTGCTCCATTAGTATGAACCGGAAATCACATCTGTCGAATCATGAGTCGATCCCTAGATCAAAAGATGATTGCTCCTCTTGTATTCAACCTTATCATATCTGAAACTCAAAATACCGTCGTTTCAAGCGTTATAAAATTTCGAATCATGTACCTTCATACTAATGCTTGGAAAAATCTCATCCGAACGAAAATATGAGATTTCTTCTATGCCACGTATAACCACTTATACTAAACAGCATCAAGCAGTGTGCAGTCTCTAATGATATCATCCCCTTATTCCTCCGTCTGCCCGACTCTTTTCCGGTCCTTCCGGCGCACCAAAATCCAGGAAGCGCAGATGGCCGTGATGGCCACGACCAGGAAGCAGAGACATATCACGTAGGACACGCGGTACGTGGGGCCAAAGTCGGTGTTGTACACGTGGGGGCCTACGATGCCGCCGAACTGTGCCATGGCGTTGGTCCAGCCGATTCCAATGCCCGCCGCCACGGTCCCGTCGATGGCCCGGATGCGCTCCGGCCAGATGACCGGGTACGCCGACCCTGCGCACGACACGGCCACGATCAGCGCCAGGTACTTGACCACGGCGTTGGGCACGGTCACGAGGATGATGTAGCAGATGATGATTGTAGACTCGACTATGGGCTTGTTAGACGGTGTTCCGTGAGAGTTGTCGTTCGGGGGTTGTACTTACTCGCTACGGCTGTCGTCCACGGTCTGATGGTCTTCTTGTGCAGGAGGTAGCCAACCGTATTGAGAAATAAAAACGTTGCCACGTAAGGAGGCTGCGGTGGGGCCAGGTTAGGATCGGTGAGATTTCCATCTTCTCTAATACATGACTTACAATGTTCATCAATTGCGATTTTGAAGTCGTTGTGAATCCTAGCTCATAAATGACAGTAGGCAGGGCGTAACCCACGCCAAAGCCGCCAATGCCATGACAGATCCAGAAGATGGAAAAGGTATAGAAACTCGCGTCCTTGAAGAGGACCTTGAGCGTCGCGACATCCCAGTGGCCTTTCTTGCCAGAGGGGGCAGACTTGCCCAGTCGACCTTGGACGTATTCACGCTCATCCTCCGTCAGGAGCTTCGACGTCTCGGGGTAGTCTGGGAGCCAGAATAAGGCCACGAACGCCAGGATGATGGCGGGGAGGCCCTCCAGGAGGAACAACCATCTCCAGCCGGAAAGGCCGCCCAGGCCGTCCTGTACTAATGTTACTATGCTGTTCTTCTTTGATATTAATGGTAACTAGTCTTACCATGAAACCGATTGCGTAGGCCAAGAGTCCGCTCAGAGCACTCGAGAGCTGTCCGACGGCGTAGAATATCGCAACGCGTTGCGGCAGCTCTTTGGGTTTGTACCAGAATGCCATCTTAGATGTCCATCAGCTTTCTTTCCATATAGATCGACATGCTTTTATAATTTACACGTCTTTATTTATTTGGAAGAGAGAATGATTTACTCTGAGAAGAACGTTAGCTCAGGGAGATACAAGAGTTCATGATTTCAGTCGTACCACATGATAAAGAACGGCCGGGAAGAAACCCGCTTCAGCCAGTCCAATGGCAAACCTCGCGCACATGATGCCCTTGAAGTCCCTGACCGCCGCCGAAGAACAGGCCGCGATACCCCAGCCGAGAATAAGGACAAACATCCATCGCGACGGCCGAAAAGTCTTCAGAAGCAGCGTATTCGGAGGCTCAAAGATCAAATAGCTGTACGAAAAGATGGACAAGGTCCAGGCCCACTGGTCGGCGTCCAGTCCGAGCTGCTTCTTGATGCCGGTGCCGTTCTCGAGGTTGATGATGGCGGCGTTGGAGTAGTTGGCCGAGTCGATGACGCGGAAGATGTAGACCAGGGAGTAGAAGCCGACGAGCCACCAGTCGATCTTGCGGAGGATCTTCTTCTCGAGCTCCTCGTTTACCTCGTGGGTGTCAGAGTGCGAGGAGAGCCCCGATTCGTCTACTACCTCCGGTGTTGAGATATCAACATCGTTGGCCAATGACTTGGCTCGCACCTTGTCAGCCATGTTCAATCTCTCACACGATCAGAAGCCAAATCAAATAACCCCCTGATTTTCGATTGACCAAAAATCAATTTCCATTGCCTCGAAGGAGAATGCGTCTACTTCACCTACCTATTTACAGACACGATACTCGAGTCCTTATCTCTCATCATCACATCACATCTATCCACATAGTATCACGACATAGTATTGAATATGGCGTAGGACGCCTACTGGGACAGTATATCCGAAGACATGGGCTCGGAGCCAGGCCAGCGACATGGTCAAAGCCAAAAAGAAGCTTGGTGATTGGCAAAAAGGTCGAGTTGATCGCGTCGCGGCAATGTTCCGGTTATAACGTGGGGGGAACTGGAATGGCCTTGCATATGCCTTACCTTAGCTGCTTATAACGCCATCGGTAGTCGGGGAGGAGACGCATCCTATGGCATCACGGAGCTCACAATCGGACATTCATGTCCACCGGCCGATTGAGGAGAGCGTGCGGGGCGGCGCAGCGTCACCTTCCAGTCGAGCACGCACTTGTAGCATAAAGCACGCCATATAGCCGGCACCCAATCATGCTCAACTACGCACACAGCTTCATCGGAATACTCTACCGATCCTTACGGAGGTGGGAGGCAAATATGATAAATCGGCGGTTTGGAGCATTTGCTATCTGACCTCGGGTATGATGTACAGGCATATATGATTGTAATCCTGGCGAAACTAGTATTGGAGACAAAACCTCCATACTATCTTTTGAGAATTACCAATCTCTGCTTCAAAATATCATCAAAATGGCCCCAATCGCACTTGATGAGCCAACTGCCGTCTCTTCCACCAAAAAGCTGCTCGTGAAACCATGGAGTCGACCACAGTTGACTTCGGAGAAGCTGGAATGGGCCGACCTGCCCAAGATTGACCTGTCCCGATTTGATGAGCCCGGCGGCAAGCAGGAATTGGCGAGCCAGCTCTACGATGCAGTGACCAAGGTGGGATTCTGGTCCGTCGTCAATACCGGCATTGACGACGAGCGCGTTCTGCGCCAGTTCAGCATCGGCAACACATTCTTCAAGGAGCCTCTAGAGGAGAAGCGGAGGTTTCCTTGCAATTTTGCCGAGGGCGAGTATTTCGGATACCGCGAGAACTCGCGCTGGATTGGCGATACTGGAGTTAAAGAGAATATTGAAATGGTACTTTGAAAAAGACCAACCGTATCATGAACCGTTGCTGACTTGAAGCAGCTCAATGTACCAAAAGCCATCCCTGCATACAAAGACGTAGGAAAGCATCAGGTGGTGGAGGACAACTATGAAGAGATCGCACAGTTCCACCGCGACCTGTGGGAGAAGGTCATCAACAAGCTCTTCGTGCTCATCTCCATGATTCTCGAGCTGCCCGAGACGTACCTGTCGGACGCGCACGCCTACGACGACGAGTCCGACGACCACCTGCGCTACATGATCTACAATGTCAGGTCGCAGGAGGAGTGGGACAAGGCGCAGGCCTACTCCAAGGGAGGACACACGGACTTTGGCAGCTTGACCATGTTGTTCTCGCAGCACGTCGCGGGCCTGCAGATCCGAACGCCAGAGGGCGAGTGGAAGTATGTCCGGCCAGTCGATGGCGGCATTACTTGCAACGCCGCAGACACACTATCATTCCTCACCAAAGGTCAGTTGTATTCACTTACCGGTAGTATTCTGTGGCGCCACATTGACACTAGGTAGGCTTCATCAAGTCCACCATCCACCGCGTCGTGACACCACCCAAGGACCAGATGAACATACCGCGCCTGGGACTGTTGTACTTTAGCCGGCCGGGAGATCACACGCCGATGCGCCCTGTGCCATCGCCGGTGCTCGACCGCCTCGGGCTGTTGACGGATGAGGACAAGGACCTGAGCAGGCCGGTACCGAGTGGCGTCGAGTATGTTCGGGCTCGAGTGAAGGATGTCCACCACAAGACTGTGCTGGACAAGCGCGAGGGGACCTCTTTCGAGTTCAAGGGATTAAAGGTACAGAACTATTATGATTGAGACTGTGAATACTTCATGTTAGCATAGTGTGTACGAATCTTATGAAATTTGAATGTCTCTAAAACGGCGGAACATAATAACGATGTGGCCGAACATGATACAAGCAAGCAGACTCTCTGCCCAGGTGGGCATCAGTAGTGACGCGTCTTTAGGAGATGCCATGGTCAGCCGGTTTGTGCCTTCTCTTCATATCAGTGTAACTTTAAAGGTGACGAATCCTGTGGCCTAGTATCGCCAGTTTTGGACAGGCCATTGGAAGGTCACATCCGGATTGTCTAGACAATTGTCTGACCGAGGTAATCTACATCAGCCCTGATCATGTCACAAGGAGCCCGAACTACTCGAGGGGCTGTCGGAAAGCTCGGCGGAATATTCACACTCAGCCCAGCTGACGAAGGTCAAAATTATAGGAAATTCGAAAATTGATGACCACCGGCTTATTCAGAGCATACTTGCACGATATGATCATTTCAAGACCTAAGCATACCGCATAACATTTTTGCCACTCCAACCTGTAATCTTTTGAGCCTATCTAGATACTGTTCCCCCATCACCTCAACTCCGACTGACTTCCAGCGAAAGTCTATCGAGTCAACCATGAGCTACAACTCATATTGCGACGGAATGTGGTGGAGATAGTCTTCGAATGCTACCCGACAACTGACAACCGCCGCCCGGCGAGGCGCCGCGGCGAGGACCCGGGCGTATGGTTGACGATACTCGAGGTTCTCCAATAAGACCTCCTCCATTAGGCATCGCTGTAACGTCGAGTATAAAATTCTCCTTGAGAAAACTACCCGTGGGAGGCCGTTGAAGGGTGTTTTCAGGCTGGTTGATGCATTTCGCTTATCGCTTGACTCCTTGTGTAAAGGTCTGGGCAGATAGGGCAGCACCACGGTGTCGGAGTCAGCGAACCACGTTGTGCGTGGCCATGAAGTCGCAACAAACACGTAACAGTGGGAGGACTTGGCGCAACATATTCGCAGCCATGAATGCGCCCCGTTGCCTTGAATCCCACGATCGAGGCTAAAGTCGCGGTCAACTTATACTGACGTCCTGCCTCTTTAAAGACAACGCCAAGAGAGGACGCGTCAGTTCAGGCGCTGTACCCCAAGCCCCCGACCTAGCCCGAATAGTCAACTCGCAAGGAGGCGAGCCTATAGGGACGAAAACATTTCAAAGACTCCGGAGGCTCCAAGCGCATGGAGTCTCGGCACGTGTATGCACGTCAACGGGGATCCGACTATAGCCAAGTGAGTTTAATACTCGATCCCTGTCGGCCAACGTGCCCCCGGAGCGACTATGCGGCAAACACAAGGCGTGAATGAAGGCAGACCGGATCGCCGCCGCCCTTTGATTCTATTTTTGAGGTTCACATCAACAAAGCCTAGCCGCACGGAGAATGACTATACAGGAAGGCAAGAAGCAGTCGGGAGCCCACAGTCACGTCGACTCACACGGTAGAAAGTCATGATAGTCCAAGTTCGAGTCCAAGACCGTCACATCAGTGAAACAAGGTTACAATGCGGAGCACCTGTTCACTGGATGCCAGTGTGATAATAGAGTGGACTTGAGATTCGTCTCGGGAGGACGACTTTACCCGACCAGCTCGAAGCAGGGCTATAAGAGCATCGATCACGCTATCTAGTGTCATGATTTTGTGCCACGCTCTCGACGGTCTAAGCACTTTGTATCTGGCATCCTGGTCCCCCGTTTGATCGACCTATCCTCAAAGCTATGGCTCGTTACTTCTCCACCGTTGCCCTCCTGGCGACCTCCCTCCTGGGAGGCGTCATGGCCCACCCCGGCGCCGACGTCGAGGCCGAGATCGCCGCCCGCGCCGCCTGGCAGGCGGACCCCGAGTACCGATCGCTCAAGTCCTGCGAGGCCAACATCAAGGCCCGCGACTCTAAGCTGATCGATGCCCGCATCGAGAAATTCTCCAAGCTCCGCGAGAAGCGCGGCATGGAGAAGCGCAGCTTCAAGGACGTCCTCCTCACCAGCCACCACTCCAACAAGACCGTCACTCCCGACTCCACCCCGGAGGAGATCTTCGGCTCCGACAACTCTTGCATCCTCCAGCCCCAGGTCACCGAGGGTCCCTACTGTGCGTTTCCCAGCATCCCACTTCTTGTTGCCTCCCTCTAACATCACACAGGGGTCTCTGGCGAGCTCGTCCGCGAGGACATCACCGACGCCGAGCCCGGTGTCCCCCTGACCTTTGAGATCCAGCTCATCGACACCACCACCTGCGAGCCCCTGTCCAACGTCGCCCTCGAGGCGTGGTACTGCAACTCCACCGGCGTCTACGGCGGCGTCCAGGCCCGCGGCAACGGCAACCCCAACGACCCCGACAGCTTCTACAACACGGCCCTCCGCGGCATCCAATTCAGCGACGACGACGGTATCCTGTCCTTTGACGCCATCATGCCCGGCCACTACACCGGCCGCGCCGTCCACATCCACAGTGAGTAGAGCCCCATCTCCCGTATTCTCTTCTTCTCTAACACAACCACTCCCAGTCATGGCCCACATCGACGCCACGACCCTGGCCAACGGCACCATCGGCGGCGGGCACGTCGCGCAGGTCGGGCAGCTCTTCTTCGACCAGACGCTCAACAACGCCGTCGACGAGGTGGCGCCCTACAGCACCAACACGCAGGCCTTCACCGTCAACTCCAAGGACGGCATCATGGCCCAGGAGGCCGCCACCTCGGACCCCGTCATGCAGTACGTCTACCTCGGCGACAGCGTCGACGACGGCATCTTCGCCTGGGCCACCGTCGGCGTCAACCCCAACAAGGTCATCAACCCCAAGGCCGCCGCCCACTACAGCGGTCCTGCTTAGGTAGTCAAACATATTTTCTTGGGACGGCAGGACCTTGCCCCCTCGTTCTCGTCGTTGCGCAGAGCATGGCCGGCCTGAATTCGTGGAATACGAGATTGAATATACACTTTTCCATGAAGGACTACTTCTTTTCTTGTTATAATGTATGTAGCAATTTTCCAAACAGCAGCAAAAAAAGCAGATCGCCATCTCGATCAATTCAAAACTGATTCAATGGACGTCGCCCATCTGTCTTGGCGACTTCAACTCTCGTTGAGGGAATCTGCCAACGTGTTCAAGTGAGAGACGGATAATTTCACTGGCCTTTACTAGACTGCTTACCTGTATGAATCTTGGAGTTTCATGTTACAACTACACAGTCGCTCAAACTTCTGTGCCAACTGTCGAGTTCAATCAGAATAGGGTTGTAAAGTAATTTTCTCAAGATATGACACGGGAAATCACCGATTTACTCGTCAATCACTCCGTGAAAGACATGGGTTGGATTACATATTTTTTTCATTTGTTTTTACGTTCAACTCTTTTCGTCCTTGTCTCTCTACATACAAATCCGCACAAACATTTCCATCGAACATCTCCCTGGCTATGCCGTCTGCTCTTGAGCAGCACCTCCTCTACCACGGCCAGCGCCACCTCTGCCTCTTGATCCGCGGCCTCTACCACGTCCACGGCCGTTGTGGTTTAGGTTTGTTGGTGGCGGAACTGCATTGTAACCGCCTTGGGCAGCAGGATCTGTAGCTGGCTGGCCCGTACTCTGAGCATTGTACAGAGTACCGCCACCACGGCCACCTCTGCCTCCGCGTCCACCACGAGCATGTCCATTGGGATTGTGCTGGTTGTGGCCGTTGGGGGCTGGACGGTAAACCAAGTTCGCGGACTGTAAGTGAGGACCACCGTTTGCGTTTGAACCTTGGGCGTAGCCTCCTCTGCCTCTGCCCCGATTGGCCTGTCCCTGCACAGCTCCGGTCCAGCTACCATCGAGGGCTCGGGGAGCAGATGCCTCGCGGTAGGCATGCCCGTTCTGCGAAACATACTTGCCGTTTGTGCGGTTCGTGGAGCCCATGGCAGAGAACGGCTGGCTCGGCGGTGGAGCCTGCTGGCGTCGGGCATTGCTGCTGGCTAGCAGCTGCGGATAAGTGGTGTTGAGAACGGTATTAGCGGGCACTACACCACCACGGAAAGCAGAACATCTGTCGTTCAAGGATGAGCCACCCATGAACGTCTGGTCAAAGATGACATCCAGCATGGGTGTGCTACCAATGTTACTGATGCCCACCACAGTGCCTTTCAAGCCGATAGGCACCTTGCCAGAGTCCTGTACATAGACGACGCGGTCACCAAGGGCGAACAGCTGGTTGCCCAATCGCTGCTCAACATCTTGAGGTCGGATAAGTGCATTCCTGGGGACATCATTCATAACTCGGATGACTGGCTGCGGTGCATCCGCCATCAGCGCGTCCACCGCCTGTTCGATACTATGAACAGCATCGGAGTCGAGCTGCTCGGCATCCAGAGGAACCTTCTCAAAGTTGCCTCTGTCTGTGTTCTTGATCCAGGCGCCCATTTCCTTAACTCTTTGGCTAGCATAGCTAGGGTCAGGGAATATGTCTGTCTCATTGAGCTCGCTTCCTTGAGGGTTGTTCTTGATGGCCTGGAAGAAATCGGGGAAAGCCGCAATGTACTCGGCAATCAGCTGTACGGCTGCAGGGCTGAATTCCCAACCCGTCTTAGACTTTCGAGAATAGCCAAGCACCTTTTGCTTTCGAGCCTCGAACTTTAGGTTGAGACCGAGATTTACTCGCATTCCACCGATGGTCTGCACAAAGAAGGATGCAGTAATCTTACTCAAGACTAGCGGTGGCATCCTCAGCTTCTGTGCGAGTGAATACGAGGGCCAGTAAGGGTTGTCCCGGTCAGCCTGCTGAATGATGGCCTTGGCAAAGGTGGGTTCGGTCTTGACGAAGCGGTCCAGCTTGGGTGCGAGTTGGTCAGCTTCAGGAGGCTCCAAGTTGGGCTTCAAAGTGTAGAGCGAGGTGACAATCTTGGCACGATTGCTACTGTGTCCCGCAATCTCGACTGGACGACCGTAGACAGGACGCAGTACCTCTCGCGGAAGCGAGCCAAGCGCCTTTGCCTGCTGCGAGGACTTGGCCCATGTCTCAAAGTCTCGGTCGCGCACAGCATCTCCCAAGTAGAATACACGAGATTTGAGTGGGAACTCTTCCTCAATAGGCAGAGCCGCCTTTTCAATGAAGCGCTGATCTTCACTGACGACTTCATCCACAATGACTTGAGAAGGATAATCAGTCTCGGCGCCAGGAATGAAGCCGTACTCCTTGACCAATGCGCCTGCATCCGTCTTGACAAGACCTCGCAACATTTCGACGTGGACCATGGATTCAACGTTTCCGATGATGATGCCCAGTCTGCTACTGTAGAAGGTCTCGATGCGGTCGGCCTTGTAGCTCCAGTCGTCGATTTCCTTGCCGTGGTGGTTGCGCGTGACCACCTGGCCAGAGCCATCTTCGGCGAGCGTGTAGTCAAAGAGCTCGTCGGAAACCCGCACAATCTTTGCTTCTTGCAAGAAAGGATATCCTACGAAACATCTCTGGCCAAGCTTGACCTTGGCGGACTCTACACGGCTACGAGCCTCGACATCTGAAAGAGTGACGACCATGCTCTCGTTGCGGCTTTCCTGTTGGAAAACCTTGACACCATGGAAACCCAAGGCAGCATGGTATGGCAAGGTCGCAAGACTGGGAAATCCTGCAAGAGCTTCGACGTTGAGCTTCGCTCCGGGAACGAGACCTCGGTACAGCTCAAGTCCGTCGGCCACGGGCAGATCGTATATGTTCTCGACCACTTTGCAGTGCTGAACATCGGGGAACTCGCCGGTCAAAGACGAAGGGTAGGTGTAGTCCTGTGCGCGGTCGTAAGTGAACTTCAACGTGACACCAAAGCTATTTCTAGACTTCTCGTCGTCGGACAGCAGCTCATTCTTCGTGGCCATGGCGGAAAGCAGTCGCTGCTCGTCGATGAAGGGAATCTTGACGACTGCCTCCCACTCCATCTTTTTGCCGTTCATGTCAAGCTCGAAATCACGAGGGTAGAAGTCGATGATGGGGGAACTCGATTCCGTCATCAGAGGGTGATAGACCGTCGGAACAATCTTCTTACTTCGGTCTGGCAAGACACCCATGAGCTGCTCAAAGGGTCGGAATGGCTGACCCAGCTTGAAGTTGAGGTCTGCGCCAAAGCCCTTCATGACATCTGGCGGATATTAGTGATTTGAAAGGAAAAAAGCCAAAACGCTCGGAAAGTGAAACCATACCAGAAATCATGGGGGAGTAGTGGGATGCATAGTACCAGGGCCAGGACGCGACACCTTGGTAGTAGTAGTATAGTACCCATTGCAATCCCTGAACGTAGTTCTCGCAAAGCTTGCGCAGTTCCGGTTCCTTGGTCTCGGGTGTCCACTCCTCAAACTTTTGTGCATAGTACTTCTCCTTCCACTCCACAAACTTCTCCTTGTACTTGACTTGCATGGAAGCCTGTGCCTCCTCTGGTGACTCGTCGATGATCTGAGCATTGTCGAAGCGTTTCATAACACGGAGCAGTGCCAGATGTCCCTCGTCTTCTTCATCATCCTCGTCGTCCCCGTCGCCTTTGGCGGGCATGGACAGCAGGAGATGGCGTTCACCATCTTCGTCCTCAGAGGTGCGCCACTCCACGTGGAGATTGTCGGCAGCATCTTGGACGAATTTCCGGTCGGCGGCAACCAGCTTGGTGCCCAAGTCGAGGTCGCCACCTGGGCGCTTCTGGATATACTTGCGGATCTGCTTCCACAGTTCTTTCTGGGGCGTAGTCATGATCACCTTGCCCTTTGCCTTTGAAATCGTTTCAGCCTTGGCTTCCACAGCGCGCTTACTCCTGAGCCACTTCTCATCCGAGTTTTCATGCTCGAAATGACGCGTTTCCTCCTTGGACAACTCCTCCAAAAGCAGGCCTAATCTGGACAGGTTGATAACACCGCCCTCGTTGATGTAACCCTCGGTCTTGGGGAGGATCTCCTTGTAAATGCGGAACATGGTAGCCAAGGCACCTTCGTTGATGTGCAAGTAGGGGAGGTTGGGCAAGAAATCGTTTCCGACAAAGAAAGCCATCAAGATGAAATCGTCAATGACCCGCTCCATGTCAAAATCGAAGGGCAATGCCCCCTCCTTTTTCAAATCCTGGAATTCTAGTTCCAGATACTCGCGCACGATGCAGAGATGCATGAGGTAGAAATTCTGATGTTCCAACTCCTTGGACTTGGTCTTGGAGGCACGGCCAAATGTGACTTCCTCTCTCAGCAGACAGAAATGGGGGTCGTGGCTGAGAAGACCCAACATGATCAGATCAGCATCCAGACCGTACAGACAGTGCCGTACATTTGGGTCGTAATCGGGCTGGGCCTTGGCGTTGCGAATGTACTCCATGATCTTGTGCTCGCCCTCACCAGGCACCTCGTGACCAGAAAGGACAATATCGCAGCCCTGCCAGTCCTTATCCTCGGAGACCTTCTTCGCAATGAAATACTTCAGGTGCTGAGTCAATTTTTGCATGAACTCGGTTCCCGGTGTGATACAGTTGCTGTCGAAAGCCTCCTCCTTTGGCATCTCCACACCCTCACGAATGGCCTTTTCACGGGCCTTTTCGGCGTCAAGTGCCGTTCGGAAACGACGCGCGCGCTGCTGGTTCATCTTTGCACGAGGGGCGACACCATCAATGGCCATGAAGAAGAGCTTCTGGGGCTTGATGGTGCCGAAGAGGTGCTCAATGTAGTTGAAGATGCGAATAAACATGTCCTTCTCGCTGAGACGGTAGGTGGCATCGTCGCTATCTTTATGTGTGCAGTTGTGGATGATACCGTTCATATCGAGGTATAGATTGTCGAATTCGGGGATTCGGTTTTCAGCGATGAGCTGGGAGATGGCCGGATAACGCTCCGAGAGCCATCTGAAGAACTTGGGAACACTGGAAGGGGGTCAGCGGGCTGAAGTTCAGTATGTGACAGCTGCGAAAAAGCACGCCGCAGAAGCAGACGAACCCCATGGTTGGTTGCTAAGCTGATCTCACAGCCAAGAAACTATAGAACGTGTATACAGTCAAGGTCGAACAAGGTTTGACTGGAGGCCGATATAGGGATTGAAGACGCTTCGCCAGAAGATCAAGGACCGCGGCGACAGATCCAATACTTGCGCAACTCGACTGCGGAAGTAAATTGAATCAAAAAATGCCAGGGGACTAGAATTAGAGAAGGCGGCGGCAACAAGGACAATGAAGTCGGCCTGTGATGTACGTGGACGAAATATAGAATCCTAAACTCCGGGAGGAACCTATACGGAAAAGAAAGTATTGCAAACTAAAGTCGACAAAGATCCCGTGTAGTACATTGGGACTTTCTGGCAAAGTCGAGACCAACGTATGGGTGTGTTATGTTGGAAGCTTGAAGGTTGCTTGAGGTTTAGGCGGAGAGAGGGACCAGGTGGTGAGACCAAATCGATGACTTCGTCGCTGGGCGGCAAATAGAGGGTCGGCGAGGGTCTCCCACTGAATTCAGGCCCGCCACAAGGCTGATCTGATGCGCCAGAGCTTTGAGCTTTGGGGGGGGGCTCGGGGGGTCTGTGCCCACCGAAACTGCGTCAGCCGGCCGGTAAATACTCGGAGTCAATTCTTCTTGCGCTACCATTCTAGCGTGAATGTACCTGACTTATGTAACTCTGAGCCTGAGGATCCAGCGCCAGGGACCACGAAAAAGAGTCTAACTCGTTTCTGTCATAGCGCGTTTTCAGCTAGCTAGCAACCTTGAAGTGGTGCAGCTTTCTGACCACTTTACGCGAAGCGCGTTTACATTTTGGAAGCTTCTCCCATTTATTTTCAATACGCCATCCCACCAAGAAGATTCCTTTCGCGCAAAGCTCAATCGACGTGCATCACTACACGCGAAGCCAACGGATCATCTTGGCAGAAACTTTGGGCGATTGGACGTCTTCTATCTTTAAACAATTGCACGCCCATTACCTTGGTACAAGATGGCACCCGCTCCGATCGTGGACGACGTCGACAGTTAGTCCTCCATCTATCTGCCCATTGTCGCAAGCAGTACTGACCTTACTCCCAGTGGACGTCCCTACCTATGGTGGCGAGGAGGATGACGAGGCCCAGAGACTCATCAATGAGGAGTACAAGACCTGGAAGAAGAATGCTCCCTTCCTTTACGACATGATTCTGAGGTATGCCACCGTCTGGCTGGATAGGTGTCTTCTCGGCCGCTTTTGGGATCGCCTGCTGACCGAGTTACTTAAGTACCGCCCTCACCTGGCCGACTCTCACAGTACAATGGTTCCCCGATGTCAAGGAGCCCGAGGGACGAAATGTCCGCATCCACAGAGCCCTCATCGGTACTCACACCTCCGACGACAAGCAAAACTACCTTCAGATTGCCGAGGTCGAGATACCCAATAATGTCCGACCGAACCCGCGGGACTACGACGAGGAGCGTGGCGAGGTTGGCGGCCACGGAAAGGGCGATAAGACTGCCATGAAGTGGAACATTGTGCAGAAGATCGATCACCCCAGCGAGGTCAACAAGGCTCGCTACTGCCCTCAGAATCCCGACCTCATTGCCACCTTGACCAGTAGCGGCAACATCCTGATCTTTGACCGCACAAAGCACAGCAACACGCCCAACGGCAAGGTCAACCCTCAGATCACTCTCGAGGGCCACGAAAAGGAGGGATTTGGCCTGTCCTGGAACCCCCACGTCGAGGGCTCTCTTGCATCTGGCAGCGAGGACCAGACTGTGCGCTTGTGGGATCTCAAGTCTTTGGAGTCCGGCAAGACCACTCTGGACGCCTCGCGAACCTACACACATCATACCAATGTCGTCAATGATGTCCAATACTCTCCCATCTGCCAGAGCTTCATCGGTACCGTCTCGGACGACTTGACACTTCAAATCCTCGACACTCGCCAGTCTTCCACCACCCAGGCATCCCTTGTCGCTAGAAACGGCCACACGGAGCCCATCAATGCTCTGGCCTTCAACCCTACGTCCGAGGTTCTGGTCGCCACCGCATCTGGTGATAATACTATTGGTATCTGGGATCTCCGCAATGTGAAGGAGAAGGTGCACACTCTCGAGGGACACCAGGACGCGGTCACTGCCATTGCCTGGCATCCCCATGAGGCCGGAATCCTGGGCAGCGCCAGTTACGATCGACGCATTATTGCCTGGGACCTCGCCCGTGTTGGCGAAGAGCAGCAGCCCGATGACCAGGAGGATGGCGCTCCAGAGCTGTAAGTTTGCTCTCATCCCGACTCTCATAATTTTACTAACTAGCTATTCAAGGTTATTCATGCATGGTGGCCACACCAACCACCTCACTGATTTCTCGTGGAATCAGAATGAGCCTTGGTTGGTGGCTTCTGCCGCCGAGGACAACATGCTGCAGATCTGGAAGGTCGCAGATTCAATCGTTGGCAAGGACGACGCCGACATCAACCTCGACGAAATGGGTCGATAGATTCGACTCTTGCCAGATTCTCGTGAGCAGAGATTCAGTGAGTAGGTAGCGGCCATACTCTGACATGCAGAGTATTTGCGTGTGACGCACACATATGGCTTGTCAGACAGACAGCTCGATAGACACACGCGACGACACAACATTGTCACATGCCTCGTCTCCGGAGTCCGCTTTGAGCAGTGTGGATAGAGGAAATGCAGCACGAGGTAAACCGTGGCGAGAATTCTGATACCCCCGAGATTGAGGAGTGATGGAGAAAATCTTGAAAGCTTGCACCGAATAGTGGATAAACTGTATACACAGCCCATAAGCCATAGCAATTCTGTATGAGACATGAATAAAAAAAAGTCTGTAACACTTAATGAAAATTGTGTCTGCACAACATTCCTTTGACCACGGCGCTGCCTCGAGCTCAGCAAATATGCGCAAACAAGCGCAGACAGACAAGGCGCAAACAAACAAACGCAGACAAGCAAGCGCAGACTCGAGGCACGAGTACCTTTCTCAGCACATTGTTGACCGATGCGATGTCTGTAAAGCGCTGGATGCAACTAATGACACGTATCGAAGCTCTCATAATGCAACAGGGCCAATTGATTCAATACTTGAGAATAATGATAGATCTCTTCTATGCACCGAGTTGAAATGGCCTCATCGGGTCCCAAGGTGATTGGCACATGTAGAGACCACGGAGCATGGAAAGCTCAAAGCCGGGTGGGACCGGTGCGTGCCTGCCGGTGTGGGGCCGCATTCCGGATGGCATCGGCAAACGGCCGAGTCGCCGGAGCTCCGTATCATCGGAGCTCGGGCCAATCACCATCGGAGTTTTGGACCCACTCTGCCGCATTCCAGGATTCTGCCGGCGCCGATTTTAGTCACCGCCTGCGCCGGCCAGCGGTTTGATTGTTCTTAGCGGTTGCGACTGATTGTGCGGCCCTCGAGCTCTTCTATATAACTCTCCAAACGCCGCCGTCTTCCCACTTTCTTCCTTCCTCCACAAGGCCGTCAACAAATTTTGTTTTGGTTACGCTCCTTGGTAACCACCACCACCCTTCCCCCGCCGCTCGCAATTCTTTTGCAGAGCGCAATCTTGATTCCCCTGCTTGCAGGAAGCGTTCTTCCCCCTTTGCCTCGTCAACGCCGTTGACGATCCCCTCTCTTTCTTTCTCTCTCCCGCCTCGCCGAGGCCGACCTTACCCCTACCGCCGACAGCTTCGGCTTCCCGCTGCTCCCCTCGGCGAATCGCCTCCTTGCCGTTCTTGCGAAGTAAGTTAATTTTCACTCCGTCGGCGCTCTTGCCTTTCTGGGTGTTCGCGATTTTCGCCGTTCTTGCCTTTTTTTCGAGCTCAAATCTTTTGCTCGAGCTCAACTCTTTTGCTCGAGCTTAAATTCTTTGCTCGATTTGAATTTCTTTGCTCGATATAAAGTTATTCGCTCGAGCTCGATCTTTTTGCTCGATCTGAAGTCTTTCGCGAGAAAACAATATTGTTGTTTCTCGATTTTTTCGAGCACAATAACTAACAATGGTTTTTTTGTCTAGTCTTCACCATGTCTGACTCGGGTGATCAGACGATTCCCTCGTCTGAGGGCCTCAATCATGACCAGATCATTGGTCGCATGGTTGAGGCCGGCCTTCTGTCCGGAGAAGGCATGAAGACTCGAGATTTTTCTCGTGCTCTGCGCAAGCTGGCAACAGACCAGATGACGGGCGCTGATGGCGCCAATCCGATTGGTAAGTATAACTCCACCGCAACCTTTTTGGAACGATGTTTCGTCCGGTGAATTTCATTCTAACAATGCTTCTCTTACTCCAGCTCCGGACGGAAGCGATCTGCGCCTGCGCCAATCTCAGGCAGAGGAGATTCGATTCTTCTCTACAACCAACACATCGTCGCAGCGCAGGGCTGCTCCCCCCCCTCTGGATCTCACGGTCACTGGCGCAGCACCCGTGGGATTGATCAACGACGCCACCCATTATCTGGCTGTCCCCATGAGTGGCTCTGGCGTCGACGTTGCCGCTGTGCAGGCCCAACTGGAGGAGATGGACCTCTCGCCTGGTCAGAAGCCTATAAAGCTTCTCAAGCACCCCATCAAGAACCTCGGCGCCAATGACCTCGCCGGAATGGAGGAGCCGTTCTTCAAGGTCATCCCGGTGCCCCAGACCGGCGGTTTCGAGAAGTTTTCTCTCAAGACTCCTCTTACCACTGGCCAGGAGGTTGCTTCCAAGCTGAAGCACATGGTTGCTGCCTGTGAGGCTGATATACAGGCCGCCAAGGAGAAACTCGCCAAACCTGTTCAGAAGAAGTATATCCCCACCCGTGCCGACATTCTTCTGAAATGCTCGCTCTACGGACAGCCCAACCTCTGGCGTTTGGAGCAATCCGCCATGGGTATTCAGGCAAGAATCGCTCGAGCAGCTGCTCCTCAGACGACTCTCATCGGTCACCGCAAGCAGCCATTTGACCTCATCACAGCGGTCTTCCAGATCCCCGAGCTGGCCACCCGTGTGATGGAGTATCTCCCTGGCGAGGACATCACAAACCTGTACTGCACTTCGCTGCAAGCCCATGTACAGATAAACACTCGCCTGGAGTCGTCATTCTCGATCTGGAGCCACAAGTGGGCTCCTGATGCCCGCCAGGTTTTTGATTGGCGCACCAGCCACAAGCACATGAGCATTCCCGATCCTGCTGGAGGACTTCTCCTGTCCCTTCCTCCCCGAATCCAGCCCGCATTCCTTGATATGGCTCAGCACACCAGACAGATTCCTTCCCTGAAGTATTTCTGCATGATCGCCAGACGCGACGAGACCGTCGCCGATATCCTAGCTCATCTGGCACGCCAGGGACTGCGCTGTCCTGCCGACACAAAGACATCCGTTCTGAAGATGTGGTCCCTCATGGAGAAGCCCACAAACGACAAGCGCGAGTCGTTCATGCGCAACACGAAGTTCATCACCGACCAGGACCTGGTCAACATGATGATCTTCCACTGTAAGCTCAGTCTGCGCTTCAATGACCCCATCTACGGTTCAGGAACCAACGACCTGACTGAGCTCTTCATGGGACAAAAGTCTCTTATCTGCCTGTGGGAGATGCTCTTCGGTCACAACTACCGCGATACGGTCTCGATGATCAAGCTCAGCACCCGCTACGACGCCAACAGAAGCTGGCGCCTCGGTCAAGACGACACGGGTGTTCAGGGCCTGCGTGATTTCATGCAGCCCACCGGTCCCGGCCTCCTGGGTGTTCATCCCAACGAGATTGGACGTACCAGCCTCGAGAACTGGGGCGCCAAGGGTTCCATGTCTGTTCTCCTCCGACGCCCTTCAGAGTGCATCTTGCGCGAGTCAGTTCGCCGTGGTCTTTCATTCGACAAGCACATGATGGCTTTCTTCCAGTGGGGCTCCATCGACGTTGCCTCGGGCCGTAACCTGTGCCCCAGCGAGGCTGAGATCTACATGGAGGACGCTGATTTCAAGAACCGACGCATCGACACCCATCTGGAGATCACCCCTCTCCACATCAAGCGCTCCCGTTGGGATGAGCTGACCCACGACGAGAGACGCGCCGTTCTTCTGGCCCAGTCCATGAGGCAGGAGCAGGTCAACCAGTGGGACAATCACATGCACGACGTCGAGGGCGCCTCAGAGGAGGAGAACGTTGAGAACAACGAGGTCTTGCATCAGATGGCTCGCGATGATTACGGCGTTGACACCCAAGACCCAACCTTCAGAGTTGATGAGAACGCCAACATTCTGCCCCGTTCCATTGTCCGCCCTGCTCTCATCGCCGGTCCCCGTTCTGCTCCTCTCGAGAGAGGAGCCCCCGTCGACGCCATCATCGAGGAGCGCGATTTGGAGTTGACCGATCCCCGCAACGATCGCATCACCTCCTTGCTCGAAGTTGCCCGTCGCCGTGCCATGGACGGCGGCAACCAGCCTTCCGAGTGGACCCCTTCTCCCGAGGATCATGAGTTCCATGTTCCCTACTCTGCCCCTGCCACCTTCGCTAGCGACTCTGCCGATCGTGGCCTCACCGAGCAGGAGGTCATCGATCGCCAGATCCAAGAGCAGACCGCCCGGGAGGAGCGTATCTTGCAGCAGGTCGCAGCCCGCGAGGATGTCATCTTCGCCATGTTTCGTCCCGCCTCCAGCGAGTACGATGACATCTACGGCTAAGTCATGCCACAGACTTTGGTCCCTGCCCCAGCAGGCTCATTTCATGATTTGCAGTTGCGTTCTGGTTTTTTTTTTTTTTTTTTTTTTTTTTTTTTGCAGTTTTTGAGTTGCCCGCTTTGCACCGCTTGCATTTCCATAGAGACAGTCAGTAGCATAAGCTATAAAAGACTCGATGTACAATAATTCAGAATGATGAGACGATTTACGAGATATGCCGTTATGCAATTGCTATTTGATAATTTTGTGATGTGACCTTTTCTACATTTCGTCTCAAGCCTGACTCTTTGCGATTAACAATATTTCAAAGTAGATTCTGGCTCGGACGGCAGCGGTGTACCGAACGGCAGTGATTCACCGGATAGCAGTGATTCACCGGACGGCAGCAGCCCACCGGACGGCAGCGGCTCTTAGACGGCCATGATTCACCGGACGGCAGCGGCTCACCGGGTAGCAGTGATCTACCGGACGGCAGCGTCTACAGACAGCAGCGATCACGGATGGCAGCGTTTACGGACAACAGCGAGTCTCCGGATAATGACTCTCCGGACGGTAGCATTCTCGCAGGGAGCGTTCTCGGACGGCAGCCACTCTCCGGACAGCAGCGGCTTAGGCAGATTCGACATGGACGGAAGTGACTTGGATATGATTGGCTTGGACATAATCGACATGGACAGAAATGATTTGGACATAATCGATTCGCACGGAAGCACCTTGTTGACAAACGCAGTACCTTAAAGCCGTTCCAATAAGGTCTGATAAGCTTGTAAGTGATGTCTAATATAAGTCCTGTCCGTCCAGGAGATCCATCCATTCACCAGTGCTGACCGTTGATGGTGCCGTCCATGGCTAGTCTTGTCCACTCATAGGTTATATTTGTAGAGATATTACAACTTCTTCCTACAACTTCTTGAAGCACTAGTGCTGGTGTCGATAATGGCCCTGAAAGTGGTTTCCTCGTTCCGTCTGTTCACCATTTTCGTTTAGTCGTCATCCATTCACCGTCAGTTCATTGCAATAAGCTGGTTAGTAATAAAGAAAAAGGCAGGAGAAAATATGTATGGCAAGAGTCAAAAAGCCAGTGACCAGAAAAGGAGGGTAGGTAGGTGGTGAAAAGAATAAAGCCTAGTTTGGCCTGCACAAAACCAAAACGGGTTTTAGTACTATTTGGTGAACGTGGGGTTTGTCCATTTACCGGTGCTGTCTCTTCATGGTTTTTACCGACGCTGGTCTTGTTTGCTTATTCGTACCGTTCATGGATAGTCCATCCGCTTATAGGTTCCGCCTATTGATGTATTTTGTTTATTCACTACCTAGTTTTGTTTGTTCACAGGTTTCGATATAAAAATTATATACACAAAAAAATAGATAGAAAAAGAAAACTTTGCCTTGCGATTGCTCTTAAAAAATCACCTTAGACGGGAACGTTATCTAAACAAAAGTTATCATAACTACTCTTAGTGTTCTCAAAACACAGGTTCGGACAAAAGTAAACATATTTATACTATTAATACTCTTAAAAACACATAGGTTTGGACAAAAACACCACATCAAGTCACATCATCCATACTCTTAGATCACAGCCATACAGTCCGATAAATATACAGCCAACAATGTTTCTGCTGACACGGGACTGAACCTATTACTGTAACTATGTCCACGGTGGAGAAGCAAAATGTGAGCAAAGTCACGTTACCGTTGCCTGTGTGTCTGCGCATAAAGACTCAAGGCAGGGTGGGAAATCGGGTCATTGTCAACATACTACTCTAAAGTAAGTTCAACCATGTCAGACGTCACTTTACGAATACTCATCATGTGCGCTAGAGAAAACGATGTTTGATTTACACCCGAGTGTCTGCAACCAGTCGCCGGATGCTTTCAGCCCTGATTGCACCCTCACATCCGAAAGACTCCTCCACGCCACTTCCAAAGAGACCCAACCCGCCATCCAGCCGGGTCCGTCCTTTGGCTATGCTTTTTCTACCGATGTGGCTGCAAATGATGCATATGAACTATCGAAGGAATGTAGGTACCAGGAAATGGAGAAAGAAAATAACATACAAGACAGTGAGAAAACAAGAACAAAGACAGGAGTAACAGAAAAGAGACTTTAGACACGAAACGGAGGCCAGAATATAAACCCTACACTCCCTGCGCTATGCACCCACCAGTCCGGTTCACAAAATTCCATCCATGTACAGTAGTAACATAGTATGAGCCGGGATAATATAACGTCCCTGCAAATACCGGCAAGTCGGGCAAAACCATGGGCGGCCAATGGTTTGCCACATGCTTCTGCTTGTTGCTTAGTTGGGGGGTTCCTTTTGAGTGGTGCCGTGGCACAACAAACAAGTCCCAATCTCAAATTCCATGCTTTTGTCTTCCAGCATCCCTCGATGAATTTTGATGACACACAACACCACGCCTACCGTAACCGCAACCTTGACTCCCCCTCCTTTTACCCTGGTCCAAGCCTGACAACTCCGCAAGCGGACAGTCCAGAAATATTGCCAAGGGAATTTCCAGTCTACCGAATGGAACATTCTTCCGAGTATGGTGCAGAAATTAATGACGAAATGCAAGCTGGGAGCCTGAATAAAAAATTTTGTAGTTCCAAGCGGATTGCACTCAAGAAGTCGACAATATGAGCGACCGCAAACCTTTGTTTTGCAGTGCCATAGATTGGAGAGTGCCGTTGGTCGAATTGAAACGCATCTTTAGACCTGGCAGGTAGATGTCCAGGTATAGATCGACTCAAGCTGTGTTCAGAGGTCCGGTGCCTCCTAGGCAGCTGGAGACTTGCTCTGAGGACCACCAGCACCCGAGCCGTTCTGGCGAGCATCTCCGCTCACAGTCAGACCACCGATTCCAGTGGACAGGAAGGCAAACGGGTCGTTCTCGGCCTGAGAGCCGAAGAAGTTGTTGGACGGGCCGGCAGAGGCAGGTCCGTTGCCCGCAGACTGGAAAGCAGCCTCTGCTGCGCGGCTATCGAAAGGGCCAGCCGAGTGGGCGCCAGGGGCAGGACCACCGATGTGGGTGTTCAGAGCCGATGGGTAAGGTGCGGCTCCACCGCCAATGCCGGAGGGAAGGGCATAGGTGCTGGGGGGTCCGCCAAAGTGCTGACCATAACCGCCACCAGCTCCGCCGAAAGGACCTCCAGCAGATGCGTAGGGACCGGGACCGGGAGTGCCGCCAACAGAGTGCGAGCCCATGCCGTAGTTTGATCCGCTGTCCATGGGAGATGGATAACCAGAGTCAGCGACAACAGCGGCACCAGCACGGCTGGCACCACATCTCAGACAGCAGACGTTCTTGGCAAAGTTGTGGTATCCGCAGACCTCGTTACCGCACTTCCAGTCACCAGCTCGGAAAGGGACGACACCGCTGCCACCCATACGACCTCCGCCATGACCACCCATGCCGCCATGGTGATGGTGGTGACCGCCGTGGTGAGGGGGAGGCATCATAGGAGGAGCACCGTAGCCGTAGCCGGCGTTACCGCCACCGCCACCGCTTCCACCATAGCTACCCATCTCACTTTGAGGGCCACCAGCCCCGACAGCTGGGAACGAACAGCGGAAGCAAGCAGTTCGTCTTTGGAAATTCGAAAAGCCACAAGAAGGGCAAGTCCAGTCACCAGGACGAGGGCGGTTCTTGCTGGGGGGGAAGGGCGTCAAGATCTCTGCGGCTCTATCGAGAACTCGGCTGGAAGACGGGGAGACCTCGATGGCCTTCTCGTTCAAAGCACGTCCGTTCATACAGAGGCTCTCAGCAGCCTGGTCTCAGGGTTAGCTCTCTAGATCAACATCATCTTGTACGGTGAAACTTACCTCTTCGTGAGAAGAGAATACGGCGAAGCCGGTACCAGTGGGCTTGTGTTGCTCTGGTGTTCTCAAGGTCCAAAAGGCAATGGGTCTGCCGCCAAACTGTGTGAACCAACTCTCGAGCTCAGACTGCGTAGTATCGTGAGGCAGGCCAGACATGTGAAGCACCTTGCTGCGCTCCGAAAGGAAAGCACGAACATCAGCGCGAGCGTCCATGGGCCTGGTCAGGACATCGGGGTGTTCGTGGGCAGGCTGCGACTTGCGGATGAGCCCGCGAAGGACACGAGCCAGGGTCACGGCCTCTTCCATGGCTCGGCGAGGCGAAGCGGGAGCGAGAGCCTGCAGGTGGAAAGGCAGGTTGTGCTTGATCGGAGCGCTCGACTGAACAGGTTCAACCTCTAGCGCTGCGCAGATGTTAGAAAGCATGCTAGGGCCAAACGGCAGCGACTCGGGGTGGTGTTGCTGCCAGCGTTGGTACTCGGTGCGGAGGTCGAAAGTTCTCGAGTGCTGGAGGTAGGGAGGCAGGACGACGGCCTTGTCGCGGGCCTCACGGGGCAGCTGGACACGGAGGTCCCAGGCATCGAGTGTGACAAAGACGAAGTCCAAGTTCTGATTCGTGAGGTGTTCGCTCGCAAATGCATCGAATCTGTTGACCGCATCCCTGAAGGTTCCAGCATTGCGTACGTGCTCCCAAGTGAGAGTCGTCAGGCTCGCTGCAAGTAGCCCGAGTTAGCTTGGTCGTGACAGAATTTGTTACATTGCCAACGCAGCTGCCACCAGCCTCGCAAAGCTTCGCGACTTTGTGGAAACGCGACTGGGAGGGGCCAAAATTTCCAAAACTTACTGCAAAGAGGAGTAATGGGCGTGTTGATAGGTTTCACGAGCACACTCTCACGGTGAAGCTGTAGACGGGTCAGCACCAGCACAGAACGAATGACGCGATCCAAGCTCCTTCGGAACCTCGTCGAGCTCATGTCGGGCCTACCTCTTCCAGTGACTTCGCGTCGAGCTCGATCCATCCAAGCTCAATGACCTCGGCCGAGTCCTTGGTGACATAGACGCCGTGTTCGTCGCAGGTAGTGGCCACATGGATCACGACGTATCGATCAAAGTGCGGCGGCTGAGGCGGCACACTAGACATTTTGGGCGTCGGTTATGTATAGAGCGTATGTATGGTACGGAAGATACAGCGTCCAGGTGCGGTACGTATACCAATTGCGCAGGATGTTCTGAAGGTCTCTTCGGTACAGAAATAATTCCGACGTAGGATAGCTGCCTGAGCTTTCGGAAAAAGAAAGGTCGAAGAATATGGGGATGGAGTCGCTCGGTCGAGTGCCGCGAAAATTACCCAGCAAGATTGAGGTGTCAGGGGTGCCTGGCCAGACGATTGTTGGCGGATTGAATGAACTGGGCCAGCGGATTCTTCTGCTGGGGAGAAAGCTCTCTTGCTTGGCTGACTGCAGGTAGGTTACGATTGTCGTGTTCAAGAACGGACAGGTACTTCCAGCGAGCGAAAACCTGACGAGCACTCAAAAAAGGCGACTAGAAAAAAAAAGAGTACTTTTTTTTTTCTATCGGGTCTAGAGTCGAAGAAGAGACAATCGCGCAGCCGTCGAAAGGTTGACCCTCGCAAATCCCTCAAGCTGGTCGGGTGAAAGAGTTAGCTGGAGGAGGGGGGGAATGGAGAGGAGGTGGGAAAAAGAGAGTGGGTTTTTCCAGAATCGAGGTGATTGCAACAGAGAAGGGGATGAGGTGGTGTTGACTCTGGGCAGTGGAGAGCGCAAGCCGAAGATGGAGTACAGGAGAGGAGCAGAGAGAGACGGGCGTTCCCTGGATTCGCCGACCACAGTTCGTCCCGAGACCAGATTGGGCAATACACACCTGTAGGTAGTTCTTTTAGAGGGCCCCCGGGTGCGCTTGAGAGCTCTAAAGGGTGGTGGAGGCTGCTATTCTCAGTACCTAGGCGCCGCGTCAAAGGGCCTGTTGTTGGTGTGTCGGTTCTGGTTTGCTGCAGCGCCCTTTTTTTCTGTCGATATCTTTTGCGCCCGGCCCTCACTGTGCTATTTACCCAGAGAAATGAATGTCGCTTTATTTTTTTTGTGCCTCCAGTCCTTCTCGTCCCTTTCCCTCGCCTTTGGACACTCGTTAAGCTAAGACCCATTATTGCTCGAAACATACTAGCGCTCAGTGACGGAGCCACTAGAACTGACGAACATGGGCATGGGTCGCTGCATAGCCGGTGGGTAGAACCGTCCTGCAGCAGTTGGTGGACGGACGTGATGCTTATCGAGAAAGCTTGAGCATGGCAATTCATTTGGAAATAGCCAATTCGCACCAGGCAGATTCTATATCGTGATGTCTTCTCGCGTTGAAGTCGACTGTACCTCTGCGAAAAAGGCTCGCAGTTCTTGAGAGCAGTTGGACCTTCTACACCGCCAGCTACCCCATGAACCATGCTACGTAAAGGTAAGGATGCAGGCAACAAAACTTGGCCCCTGCGCCCACCGTACCCGGGCCACAGAGCATACAGTCTCTCAGAGTAGCACTGGTTCTCTGCTGCCAGCTCCGTTGTATGCGTTGCCAGAGCTCCGAGCTGTTGTATGCTGCTCGAAAACAAGTGGCAATCTTCCAATTGGCTGGCGTGATCTTTTTGCGCAGTGTACAATGCCAAGACACTTTAAGCAAGATTATCGTGCGACTGGGGAACGTGGCCCGAGGTCGCTATCTGAGACTTTTGATACTAACAATGTCATAAGTCGTTCTCTCTGATCTTGTACGAGACCCTGAAGCATGTCTCGAACTACATTAATTTACCCAGGCAGGAAGACAATGATAGGGCTCAAGGCTCAAGCCACACCACAAGACGGAGCTCTGGGGCTCTTTGAGCGAGAAGCATCACTCCCAGACAATTGATTCCGGACCAGGGTCTGGTAGCCAGCGGCAGGCTAATTGATACATAACCTGCCAGCCTACAACTTCATTGATGGCATTAGGAAGTGAGCTCATGGTGCAGTAACAAGGTTACCCCGTCGAGCTCGTCACCACGGGTCTGCCACCTCAACGGCTCTGGCTTCAACCACTTCCGAACGGGGACGAATCTCACGCCGGCTAGTCGTTTTGTTGCGCCTCGAGCATCTCGATTGAACCCATCCCGCCGAATAACTACGTTGACATATAGGCCATGGCAGTTCTTTGACGGCCCGGATTGTGCGGCGGTCGAGCCATATATGCTACCAAGCTATACGCAGTAATTTGTTCGACTTATTCATTTCATGATCGTTCATGTGTACCGGCAGCACGGAACTATGCAATGTCCTCTTTCTATTCATATGCTTGTTGGATGCCAGGCACAATACATATTCCCCCCATGACCGTAGCAGCATGTACGAAGTATGCACAGTATTGTAAAACACTGGTCCATGCTCAACGGTCCTGCATCTACCTCGTAGATCGCCACCGTCTCCAGATGTCGCATGTTCCAACAGGCCTTGACCATTGGTTGTCAGCGCCACGGATATACTCAGCACTCGCGGGTTGCCTCTCTGACAATGAATCTAATGCACAAGAGAGACTTTGGTCACCAAAGCACCTTCCTAGCTAGGATCGAAGGAAGTGATATCGGCATTGCTCCGCATGGCGGACTCCCGATGGGATGGGTGCACAAGGTGTACATACCACGCACTCCGTCGCTGGGTGCCGCATTTGTATGAGATGGTGCGTATCATACATACATACTGCCTGGACTACTGTACGTATGAACTCCTCATCCTCGTCCCGCTGTAGTGGTGCATTGGGGGAGGCGCTTATTAGGTTTTGGTAAAACGTGTCTTAGCGTCGCTTCAGTACATGACGCCAATCAAGAAAAGAGACTGGACTGACTGGGTTTGTTCCTGAATCGGACCAGATGGTAATGCGCATTAGTGCAACCAAGCAAGCATGGAGAATCCCATCGGGCCATGCCTATTTACCATATATAAGATGCCATTCCCAGCTTGCCATAGCAACAAGGAGCACATCTAGTATGAAATAAAGTCCATATATAAAGCAGAAGCACTGAGAGTTCTCGCAGTGTCACCAAGAGATATTTCTCCATTTTAGAACAACCTGATTTATCATGGCATGGACGCAAGTAAAGGGCTTTTGTTTTACCAGTGAGAAGTCGAGATGCTGACTCGACTCGAATATCACCTGTATGCCTCAAATTGCCAAGCTTCATATATACAGTAGAGAATGGTAGTCAAGGTTGCCGTCAACGAAGTCAGATGCTCAGATCGTCGACTAATACTTAAAATTTATGCTAACTTGAGTTTAACCAAAAGACTTCCAGAAAATTTCTAGATTGTGATGCTCCAAAACCGATTTTCCAAGAGCAATTGCGCAAATTGTGCCTCGAGTTTCAAGTTTTCAGAGGCGTTCGACAAAGAGAGAATGCGTACTGCAAGTTCCAACCTCTTGAGAGAAGTTGACATAAATCTCAGGTATGTATGATGGATTAGTTGGTCGAGACTCCAGACTCCAAGGCAGCTTGGTATTTAGCTTATAGGACTGTGGAATATCAAGCTTCAAAGTCCCACCGACGTCTGCGCTTTCCTGACAAGGGTTCAAACAGTTCTTGCCTTACGAATGAATTATAAACATGGCCTTTGATATTAGAAGCTATCATCACGTTCATGCCTACTACCAGCTACATGAGAGTCAGATCCTGAGGCGCGACGCGACGCGACTCGACTATGCCGGTTGCCGAAAAGCTTGGCACGTGCGACAGCTGTGTACGTCATCGTGCCATTTGGCTACCAAGGTAGGCGCCAGGCATATGGAAAGTCGGCAGCAGCAGGGCGAAGTTTGTCTCGACGGGGCGCAGGCCAAAACCTGGCAGTCGCGAGCAACAGGAAAGACAATTTCATTAGCCTGGCGGTGATTCATTCGTACATAAGGTGCGACCACCGGACTCTCCCACCTCTTTCGTCGAAATACCTTCAACATCTGCAGCACATCATCACAAGCGAGCATACATACTACTTCAGCCAATCCTCCACGACAGTGAGAGATTATTGAAACGATACCCTCAACAGACAACCCCACCTACCACAACCACATACCAAACAATCAACAACATGGCTGCCTCAGCTCTCCTCGTTGTCTTGATCACCATTCTACGTGAGTTTCGACTGCCCACGGACGCGTCGCCATCTTTCTTCAGTCATTCGTGATCGCTGAACTGACCTCTTACAGTGCCCCCCGTCGGTGTTTGGGCTGTCGCGGGATGCGGTGCTGATCTCTTCATCAACATCTGCCTGACTCTGCTTGGGTAAGTCCTCGAAAAAAGCCTCAGCTCGATACGAGCGGTATCATCTTAATCGTACTGACGCAATTATCTCCTGTAGCTACATCCCCGGCCACATCCACGCATTCTACTTGGAGTACGTCTATTACGACCGCCGAGAGCAGGCGAGAGAAGGCCGCTTTGCTGCCAAGAGAGCCGCTGGAGTGTACAGCGATCGCGTACAGACTGGCGGACATGGTTACGGCACGATGGCTCCTCCCACTCAATAAGCGAAAACGCAAGCTTTCGCGACAAAGAGCGGCGAACGACATAACAACTCAGCCAACGACTGAATAGGTGCAAAACACACTTGGAAGTCGCCTTGGTTCATGCTGTAAAGATACCCGGAACCAATGCTTGGTTCCAGCTTGATTCCTGGTACCTGAATCTCCGGAAGAGCCAGTCTGTGGCAAGAGACACCCTAATAAACAACTTGACAAACTATGACTGGGCAGTGGGAGGAGGTTGATGCCGTGATATACTAATTCTCGAAGCTCGGCGGGAGCTCCCGCATTCTCCCGAGCCGAATTTGCTTTTATGGGTTCGGAGGCTGTTTGGCGTCACTTGATGACGATGTTTTAGATTTGCAGTGCAATGCTTTTCCATCTCTAGCGATTCCAAGATCCCAGTAATAATATGAAATTTACAAGCCGAGAACTTTTGCGGCCAGTAAGATCCGACTGCGAGTTGTTCCTTCACCGACTGGATTGAATTTGTTGTACAGGTAGCAGACGCAGGCGCATCCAGGATAGCCAGTCGAAAAGTTCCGATATATGTATGTAGGAGAAGCACTCGGCCACTTGGTAGTTGGTGATTCGAGCTGGCTATCACGGTATCGAGCTGGTCGATTGGCAAGTTGACGTGCCTGTCGAGCCTGTCTGTATCTCTACAGGAAATGCACAAGAGCGGATGGGATTGTAGACTGCCCGGCAGCCGGTGGCCGGCGACACCTAATGTAATATACCGAACCTGCACGTACACGTAGCACGCTCACCCGAGAGATATCCTTTCTTTTCTTATCTTCCCCAGTTCTCACAGTGAGGCGCAAGCAGATCATTCCCCATCAGTCATTGCAATGCAGGCGCTGTAAAACCACGGTAAGCGGTCCAGCAGAGGCGGGGCAAGCGTTCAGTGTACGAAGTAAGGTTACCTTAGGTGATCCGCTTTCCCCAGCTTACACAGCTATTCGCAGACGGGAGTCAAATTGAAAAGAAAGATGAAGGACATCAATCATTCTTTGCAGCTGAAGAGCTGCAGTACTTTCAGGCATTGCTTCATCGGTCGGAGTCGTGTCTCAACTGCCGCTCTAGAGATACAAAAGCACTATTGCGTCTCACCGTCTAGGCCGAACCGACTGACAACGCAGCAAGACCAGTTTACCCGTGTGTCCGTAGATACCAAGGACAAATATGAAGCACCCGAACGTTTAGAACATCCAGAAGTACCAGTACTGCGTGCTGTGCCTCGACCATGGGGAGCAATGTGGTTGTTTCTTGACGAATGTTCATGTATCTGGATACACTACCTAAGGCACGGCAGCCTAGGGCCTGGGTAGTGCATGTCCAAGCCAATCGATAGCCATATATCCACACTTCTTCCCCTCTCCGATCCCTGTCGACCACGATCGTGCTGCCACGCCTTCGTGCAGGCCGCATTGCTTCTCAACGACCACTCATCGCGAGGCTTCGATCTTCTCTGTGCAGACGGCCGAGAGCAGCAGAAGAAACAGAGAGCCTTTCTTGTTGCGCCTTTTCAATCCCAGCATCGCATTGGTATCAGTCCACCTGTTCGTCCGTCAACGGATAATCCTCCCGTCGGGTCTCGAGCTTGACGATTTCCTGTCTTCTTTCTGCTCTCATTCCGACCAACACCAAGGCTCGCTCGCGCTGGTATTATTTCCACAAGGGCGTCGAATCCCGCGTGAAGACACTAATTGAGGAAATAACTACCTGTTCCATCCATATGCCGCACAGATTCCTGGCCGGCTTGTTCATTGTATCTATCTTCAGCGTCGCCCGGATCCAGCCCGAATAATATACCTGAAGTTGTAGGTATCGAGAGTCCTGTCCCGGCGGTCCAGGAACCAGTTACCAAACCATCAGTGGAAGCTCCAGACTACTCCAGTCCCAGTCCGTCCACCCCCCGGAAGATCGCTTGGGATCTCAGAGTCCCGCCCCACTCCACTTACTTACTCCTTGCACACCCAAAACCCACGTCTCCTCTGTAACAATTCTATTCCTTGCGCGCGACGGTCAACCCATCAACCACCATTCCGCATACACCACGCTCACCTACACGTACATGCGCATACACATACGTGCGTACATAGGTTGTCTTGGTCCCGTTTCCCCCAAAGGAATACCTTACCTACCTTCCTGGGACCCGCTTTCGACGCGCTTGCTGCGTCTCGTCGCTTCTCTTCATCCGCAACGGCCGGCCGTTCTAGACAATTGCTCTGCTGTCTACTGTACATTGGAACTCAATCGCTGCCACTGCTACGTACATACCGTCCGCAGCTGCAAGAGACGTCCATCTCCGACTCGAGGATTGGCCCGGGACTGCAACCGCGCTTCCTCTCTGCTCTGCTTCCGTCCCCAAGTGGAATGTGTTAAATCAACCAAGGCACGCATGTCGCTACTATAAGCTAGAGACGCATACATAGCATCTGAAGCACACCTACGTGCATCCTACTATACGGACCCACGACCACCTACATACGCCCATGGCCTGTCTGCTTACAGGATCCTGTGCAGCAAGCGAGCGTACTGAATCACCAGCCGGACACCATTCCGGTTTCTGCCTCCCTACAATTGTTCGTGCATACTACTATATGAAATGGGATACGTCCAGCGGCCACCCCAGCAACCACCAGGAGCCATGTCTTCGCTCATATCAGACACGCTCCCATCCCGTCCTCAAATTCATCATACAGATGCCTCTCGCTCTGCTCACTGTCCCAGCAAGGGCCTCCCCTCTCCCCGTCTGACTGCTCCTCCTACTACCCGGGCCTCCAAGTCGCGTCGGCACTCGCTTCCACTCCTCACCTTTCCGCCTGTCGCGCAGCCAAATATCTCCAGTATCTCGCTCATCCCCTCCACCGCAGAGGGCAAGCCGGTGCCCCTCGACGACTCTTCGACTGCCGGCCGGACTATTGCTTTGCGGCAACTGAACCGTTCGCAACCTTCGTCGAGGCATCGTTATTCAAAGAGCGGCGGCGCATCCAGTGCTACCACGACAACGACCACAGGGACGCACTCACAGCCAGTGATTGTACGGACGTACTCGGGCCCTCCTCCCTCTTCGGCTGGCAGTCGTCCAGTTAGTCGCAGGATACCATTGTCCACCGTATCGAACGCCTCTAGCGCTTCCAGCTGGCGTCCTGGTCGCAATGGCATGGTGTTGAGCATGGCTCGGAACAAGGGCCAGAAGAAGGCTCACCAGCGTGCGGATGATAAGCTTCCGCCCTTGGAAGCTTTCAGTTTCAAGAGCATCATGGCCGATATACAACAGGATATTGGTGCCGACTTGGATAGGATTGCTGAAATATGCGCCAGATCCAAGTATTCGCTGAGCAACCAGTATGAAGTTCACGTCGCACCGCATGGCTCAGGCGCCAGCTTCGTGACCTCGGTGGCGTCGTCCTCGCGTCACCATGGTCCCACCTTGCAAGCAATATCGAGTGATGACGAGAGCAGCAGCCGGCATAGGAACCGTCGCAGTGGCGTACGCAGGAGGAGTGCAGCTTACGGCACACTGGAGACAATCATGAGTTCTAGCCGATCATCTGAAGAGGACAAGAGCAAGAAGAAGTCGGCGCAAGAACTGACCGCCGAGGTACGAGGACGAGCTACAAGACATCATCAGACCGACAGCTCTAGTAGTGCTGCACCATCAGATGAGAGACCGAAGCAGGTGGCAAGAAAGAAGTCGGCGTCTTTCGCCACGGCGCTGTTGGACAATACCCGTCAGCATGGTGAGGGCGAACGCTCGTCGCCGCGCGCATCGGGAACTGCTCTAGTTGGCGAACCCGCCGAACCCAAGACCTCAAAAAGCCATCTTGAAATTCGCACCACCCATGAAGATCCTGCGGGGAGCAATTACACACACGAGCCGCCTGGAGAACCTTCACATCCCACCATTTCAGAATCTGTGGCGAACGCTGCGATCTCAAGACCGGACGAGCCCAGAAACTCTTCCAGTCTGCTGTCGGGAATCAGCCACTGGATGCCATGGCGGGGTGCCAATTCTGCGACGGAAATTGCCTCATCTGCTCACAAGCACGGAAAAACCAAAAGTTATGCTGAAGGTAGTCTGAGGGACTTATTGAAAGGCGTTGATCTAGATTCAGGACTACCGGCCGACCTGAAGGGTAAGAATACTAGGCGTTGATGACTACCACGCATATGTGTCTAGGGGCAAAAGGATCATGTATGGCTCTCTCACAAAAGAGGCAGCATCTTGTGGCAAATGTTACGCTTGTGCTGTTTGTTATTAGATGATGTACTGGGAAAAGTTTGGCCAAGTCAAGCCATCAAAAAGCCAAAGAGCGGAAAACATGATTTTATGCTTACGGGCAAGGGAGCAAAGCAAAGGGTACGCATTGTATATCTACTAGATGATGACTGACGACTTACGATAGCAAAATACATGGATGACAGGAGTATCAATACGGCTCATCGCAAATATGATGAATGGTCCTCGATCACGACGAAACCAACAAGTGAAGCAGCACGTATTATGATTCACGCGGCATCTTGGTAATGGTCAACAGTCTTGAGAAGATAAAATCATGACTTCTCGATTCTTCATTACTGAAACAGATATATGACATGCTTTCATGATCCGCCCTTGGATTCCCAGTCCTTCTTGATCATCCGCTGCCAGGCCTCATCTACCTCTCCTCCACTCCCGAGGTGAAAGCACTCTAGTTGCCGGCCTGGCAAGCAGCGCGGTCGGCGTTGCAGGTGGCCATGTTGGCGTCGGGCGCGGTGACGCACTGGTTGTACTTGTCGTCGCAGACGTCACGCTTGGCGACGGCGGTCTGGCAGCCCGCGCGGTCCGCGGCGCAGGTGCTCATGTTGGCGTCGGGCGCGGTCACGCACTCGTTGTACTTGTCGTCGCACACGTCGCCGCGCTTGCTGGGCAGGTGTTCCGAGCAGCTGGAGTAGTCGGCGACGCACTGAGCGTGGTTGGCATCGGGAGCGGTCACACACTGGTTGTAGGAGTCATCGCAAGAGTCCTGACGCTTCTGGGGAAGGTGTCCCGAGCAGCTTGAGTAGTCGGCAACACACTGGGCGTGGTTCGCGTCAGGCGCAGTAGCGCATTGGTTGTAGGCGTCATCGCAAGAGTCCTGGCGCTTCTGGGGAAGGTGGCCGGAGCAGCTGGAGTAGTCTGCCACGCATTGGGCGTGGTTCGCATCAGGCGCAGTCACACACTGGTTGTAAGTGTCGTCGCAGACGTCGCGCTTGGAGGGAAGGTGGCCTGAGCAGCTGCTGTAGTCGGCAACACACTGGGCGTGGTTGGCGTCGGGCGCGGTCACGCAGCTGTTGTATGCGTCGTCGCAAGAGGTCTGGCGGGCCTGGAGGGGCGACGCGGCGGCGGTGTAGGCCAAGATGGCGGTGGCGACGGCGGGAGTGAAACGCATTTTGAAAGGTATTAGATAGACTTATGGTAAGTTTGAGAGAGAAGGGTCGTTTGTATTAGATCAAAGAGTGATGAGAGAAGAGCGATTGGATTGTTTGGAGTTGTTGATGGAGATGGACATAGAAAAAGATCTCTGAGAGCAGATCTTCACGATCTATATATACAAGATTCGTATACTCAGATTATACCCAGATCCCTTCTGGCCGAGGCGCTCATATCAGAGTCCATGGAGCTCCAAGCACCTCCACAACGACGCGCAACTGTCAAAAAGCAATGGACACTCTATGGTACCGTCAGTCTACTATGCTCGGAGTTGAGAGTTCAGCTGAACAGGGTCTCGATTCACAGATCAGTGCTCATTTCATGATGTGGACTTGTGCCGATCACTATAGGAGTGTCACCTTTTCGTGGCCGTGCATGATCAGAAAAGGTGGACGTTCTTGGTGGGTTCTGCCTGTTACAACTTACGACAAGGTTGGCTGTTATTGAGAGTATGGGTCAGGAGAAATATCCCAAGGATGAATCTCGTGTTCTTCTGCATGAATTTTCGAGAACTAGAATCAGTCATGGTACTTTTGGAATTGAGTACAGACAGCAGACCAACAAAATCACCGAGCATATTGAGCCATTGCTTCGCGTCGTGTTGATATCGTCTCGAGACATAGACGGAAGTGTATCTCAGACTACGGCACTTCTCCAATGCTCTAGAAGACTTCTACCCCATATTCTTCATCCCTATCACTATTCTGGTCAAAGAACAATGATACCCTTGTCTGAGAAGGTTTGAGAAGATTGGTCGTCGGCAGTTGCTGTGGAGCAAGCGGAGAGGGAGGACCGAGCCCCGGGGCTGCAGTTAGCATGCCCGGCGGGCTGACCGACTACCGAAGAAGGGGTCGCTCCCCTTTTGCCGAAATCCCGGAGAAAGGCAAAGCTCGTAAGGGCACTGCTAGGACGTTGCATTGACTCCACATGCCTTCTTTCCACGACAGCATGGACTGCTCCAAGGCCCGTCTTGCGTTGCCGCCGCCGATCACTTGGCAATGAATTCCGTAATAGTATACACAGTCCCCGCTGACCTCGTTCTGGACTTGATGAGAGGGGGCGGGCAAAGCATGAATGAAGTCGAAGAGCAACTGCGAATATCCCAATAGGGGACGCGTCAGCTTGGCATTGCAGTGAACAACGAACTTGCTGCGACAAGTCATCTCCAAGATCAAATCAGGAGCTTGAAGCGATGATCAGAAGATGCAAAGGTACACGATGACGACGATATAGAATCTTCGACGAAGCCTCGAGTCTCTACTCAATGGACAATCCTTGTATAAAAGGTTTCCGCGATATACTAGACCTACGAAGTATTGATCTCAGACCTCCGACATTTGGCGACCTTGTCTAGATCCACCAGCCACACATACAAAATAACTATAACTCTGATTCTATACTTCATGCGGAATGTTTAATTATGATCATCGTGAGATCATGTTCAACTTTCATCTAATTGGAGCTGGTTAGTACTTGCGTACTCCATACTGCTTTGCAATACAGTTGAGTCGAGCTTACTAAGGCTTAATCACCAGTGAAGAGCCTTTGTATTTGTGTATGTATGTAAATTAAAGAATATCTTGACAATCGAATAGTCATAGACCATTATAAGCAAACTCCTTGGAATCGGTGTATTGTTTTCCAAATTCGCAAGCACAGATATCGTTGAAAACGCGCCAATATTTCCTATTCGGGACGACTGTGACAACTCAGCCCTAACATGTGTGGCTTATATTTTGGCATACGTGACTCCTTATGCATATTACTATCCACTTGTTAGGAGTGCCTGCCAAGATTGCGGAGAATTTCCCAGGGAACCTAATTGCTATTTCTTTAACCTCGTTCCAGAATTTGTGAATTCTCTGCCGTTGATAGGGGAATCAAGCATTCGTATTCAAGATGATTCTCCACCTTCAGCATGGGGAATATGGTCGATCACCGACCCACTTCTTGACCGTCTAACGCGTCTGCGGGCCGGGCGAAGCGTCTAAGCCGACCTGTTGCGGGTTCGTCAACTGCCGGGGAAGGACTGCCGGTTGGTCAATTGATGGCTTCCATGGAATATTCCCTTATTTCCAGCTCGTTTTCGCTCGTCTTCGTATGACCAGCCTATCACACCTGGCAGTCCTGGATCGCACATGTCGGATCCGAAACCACTATTATAAATCTGTGTAATGACTATTACTCGAATGTGTGGAGGTCTCCTCCGAGCCTGTTTGATGCGCACACTGCCACACAGTCGCAGCCACTGGAAGTTTTGCGGACGGATAATTGTTCGACCTTTGCCATGCGGTTTATTGCAAGGTCCGCATCTCTTTGCCCTCTCCGACAAAGGGAACTCTGCATCGCAAGCTATTGGTTTGCGGATTTGATCTGGAGCTTCCCCTGAAGCTTCCGATACCCAGGAACTCGTTATGTTGCCATACAGTCGTCAGTCGTAAGAAGCTATCTTTGCATGAACACAATCCTGTCTCAAACCAGTTGGATCCTCCCAAATCGGGTGCCAAACAAGTCGTTCCAGTCGAATACCAGACACAGCTGGAAGAGAATCAGATACCCGAGGCCGGCAACCAGGTACATGACATCGACGCTGACGCAGCCATAGATATACCCAAACAACTGCAAGAAGCGACCGAAGCTCATATGGCGCTCGCGAGGGAAAGAGATGTTGCTACGTGATCTGAAGAACTGGGTCAAGGCCAGTAGAATCAGCACGACGGACAGGGCCAGCACGGAAGCGATGCTCAGCGACCCGCGCGACCTCAGGCGGCCGACCGTCTTGAGCTGCTTGACGAACTGAAAAGCGACCAGGAAGGCGTCGGCGGCGCACAGGAAGGTGATCCAGAGAGACCAGAACACGTGGTAGAAGGCGGCAGAAGGCCCGTCCTGCTGGAAGTACGGATGTCCGTTGAGAATGAGGAACAACAGCGAGATCGGTAGGGTGACCGCAGAGTACGATATGAGCACCTTTTTCATAATGGCCGACGTGAGCTTGTGCTCGTGCGGATCATCGGGCTGCCAGTCAGAGAGGCGGCGGGCGGGCGCCTGATCTGGCAACACGGCAGGCGTGCGATGGCGGATGTAGACCACGAACCTGAATGGGGCCCCCCGGCGTTAGCCCTGCCGCGCACGCATATACGCATGCATTGACTGCATGGAGATGGGATGAACTAGAAGGAACCCGAGATCCTTACAGAACCATGGCGCAGGCCCATTGGACAAAGACGGCCAGGAAGTCGAGGGATGCCGAGTAGCCCTTCCAGCCGCCTAGCTCTCCGCTGGCCACGCAATTGTAAGCCTTGTAGAAGACGCTATGGCCGAAGCGGAGCGCCAGCGTTGTGGTGGAGAACAGCCCATGATTGAGTATGTAGTATGGCGATATGCCCTTGGTGCCCTCACTTCGAATGCGCAGATACTGTGGGATGTAGGCGCCGATGACGGCAATCCAAAGAAGCCTGTATCTTGTATGTGAACACCACAGCAAAGCAAAGACACAGACGCGCGCGGATTATCAGAGGTCGTTGCGATGGGGCATCAATGAGCTCAAGGGACGGACTGCTTACGACCAGATCACCGTGCGGGGAACAGTATGATATTGGGGCGGATCCTCGCAGGACATGGGTGAGTTGAGAACGTCAGCCATCGCGAAATTGCATTTTGGAGCGTCGACTGGTGATGTTCTTGAACAAACAAGTTTGATTGATGAAGGATGCTAAAACGAGGAGAGGAGATTTGGGGATTACGATTGTGAGATGAAAGCTATCCAATCCTCCGAAGATAAGCTTTCGAAACGGACTACCGCCACAGGAATGGATGGAATGGACGTTGGGATTTGATACATCAGGTTCAGGTAGCCACGTCAAAAAGGCTCACAAGGTTCAAACTGGCTTCAGGCTCCCAAGGTGGGTGGGTGTGGGGTCCATAGCTGAGCTGAGCTTCGGCGGTCCGTCTTGCTATCAGCGGTCCGGCGCGGCCCGGCGGCTGATTGCTCTTTTATGGGAGTCACATTCAATTCTCAATGTTTTCGATCGATGTGCTATATCATATGATGATTTAATGATGTTTGTTTACGACTAGCGCCGCTACTTCTATGCCCAAAAGATGTTGCAAATACTCAATCTGACTCCTCTCAGTTATCTCTTTGCTTCTCCTGATCTAGCCTATAACGAACAGGGGCCAATGCAACTGAGGCAGCAAGTTGGGCGACACTTTCCCCGAACTCTTGAGCAAACATGTGGTATCATTATTCATGTCCCCGATCAATCATCCCCCACATGATGGAGAACGATCTACTCGTAACATTGCTTCTCTTCCATTATTCTAATATTAAACATTACATTGGCCTGTGGAGCCGGCAGCACCACAAGAAGTAGTCCTCGAGCGGCAGCAGATTCAGGAGAAAGCGGTTGCCCCACCATCCAAGGGCGCAGACGCAGGCTCCCGCCACGGCGTCGAGGATGAAGTGGTTGGCGGTCGACACGATGGCGATCAGGATGATGAACGGGTACAGGAAGCCTGCCGTGACACACGCCATGCGGCGCAGAGACGGGAATCTCAGGTGCAAGCCGGCAACCCGCAGCGATGTCGGGTGGTTGTGCTCTGGTGCCAGCGGCAGCATGGAGATGGTAAGACCGATCATGAGAGAGTATCCAAAGTGCAGCGATGGCATGGCAGCTACAATATCTGTTAGTGTCATTCCATCTGTTATGCTGAGCCTCAGGGTATACTGACCATATTGGTTACAGAACTTGTTCTGTGTCCACACACTGCTCTCGCCGCCCTTGCCGTGCACAGTATCGACAAAGCCATAGGTACGACCAGCCTCAGCCTCTGGACCCGTGGCATTAGGATCGCTCAGCAGTCGAGGTGGCATGCATGGCCAGAGGGTGAAGACGATAAAGGCCAACAGATTGCACATGGCCATGGTGCGTCGCCTGGCCTGGTAGAGCGCCGCTCCAGTGGTCTGCGCGGAATCGCCGTTGAGTTGTCTCTCATCCGTTCGCTTTCGTGTGATGGTGTAAAAGTACAAGAACACGAGGAAGAAGATGGTGCCAGGAATGTGGATGTACGAGTATATCCTGTTGATCCAGTGCATCATAGTTTCGTGTTGCATAAAGACCGACTGGATATATGGCTCCCAGAAGATGTGAAGTCGCTGTTCCAAGGCGATGACCTGCAGGGCATGGTGCCGAGCCACGTCGACCGTTGACTCGTCGAGGGTGAGTGCACTAATCGCTCTTCCGACTTGATAAACCTGCGGCATTGTCAGCTTGGCCCTTTGGGCACACCGAACGAGAGAATCTTACCCAGTAGATCAGAGCCCAGTACCAGCACTCGGCCAAGAACGGAAGCTTGCGGAGCAGTCGACTGAGAAAGTTGTCCTGGAAGACCGCGGTATTGGGAGACGTCACCTCGAAGCGCAGCTTCCAGAGCGAGATCTCTCGTTTCCTCCATGTCGGTTCGGACGCGGACAGGTTGACGCCTTCTTCGAGTAGGGTGTCGGCAGAGGACCGAGGCGAGGACCATTCTTCATCTCCGCAATTTTCGTCGCGGCCATGGTCGAATCTCTTCTCTTCCCAGCTACGACCATTCTTTCCAAACAGCTTGTAATTGGTATTCCGGTTCACGTACACACCGCCGAACAGCAGCGTCACCACCACGAGAGGCTCGGCGAAAGCACCAACACCCATGGCTACTACGACTCGGCAGAGAATCGAAGACGGTCAGACAGATAACGGATGTAGGACGAAAGAAGCAAAATGTTCCAGAACAAAATTTACAACAACTACTGGCAGACCACAGGGCTGAAATAAAAAAAAACAGCAGTCAGAGATCACCCCCGGGAAAGGACGGCAGCGAGCGGTCGGAGCCTTCTAGTATCAAATTCCAGGGTGCACAGTACTTGCTTGGCATTATGGGCAAATTTGTCCCATGCAGTTTCCAGGCTCGGGTTTTTCGGATTGGTGCTCGTGGTGATAACTAGACGTCAATGACGCGCAATGGCATATACACGTCCCCAGTGAAATACCCACCAACCGATCGAATGGTCGTGTGCGCATCGGCCCATGATCCCAGTAGATTCGACAGCAGAGACCCACTGAAAAGAACAAACAGCGGTTCTATTTGTCTGGCAGGTCCTGGGAAGCCCGTAACCGCCAACAGATTGTTTGTTATCGCCGAGGTCGAGCACACATGGTGGACACTGAATACTGATAAAATCCCAACCATATGGAGCTCGACGCCCAATCAGGACGCATCCGGAGCAGTTGTATCGGTGGCCGAGGGGGGCACTCGAGTTCAGATTACGACGGAACCGGGGCTTAGGATGTGCCCGTTGGTGAACCAAATAGTAGTATGTAGCGGGATGCGCAAACACTTGCCGTGCGTTCCGGTCAGTTCCCAACTGCCAAGATACCAAAAGTTCGGGCGCGAGTTGCCCAAAGAACACATGACCACTGCCAGTTTGGGAGATATTCTTCTGCTGCTTTTTCTGCCTTGGCCGCTCTCGAACCAGATATGTTCGCCCCGTATCAGCGGCCGGTGAATCAATCATAAGCAATTGGCCGGTCGATCATCTCGAGTCTCACTTCTCACCTCAGGGCCAAGATATGCAGTCAGGCTGTGTTAGGCTTCCTGTGTAGCCGTGAGACAGGCGACGTGGTCTGCTCTGTAACAACGTGTCAAGCAAGGCGAATTTTTTCTTCTTCTTCTTCTGCCGTACGCTTTAATCGCTCGAATCGCAGTGGCTTGGCGGCGGACTTCCCGCCATTGTTCAGTCATGACTTTTGCCGTCTGATAATTCCCCGTTCCTGCATCAATTCGCAACCGCCAAAAGTCCGGCAGCCCGCTAGAACCAGCCGAGTTGGTGACCTTGGGCGCTATCAATACGCTAGAACCCGCAAAAATCCCCCACTATGGCTAGGAGGCACGCGACCATAACGACGACGTCGGTCGGGCGACTGAAGGATACCGAGAAAATCTTCGTCGTGTCCCGGCAGTGTCTTATTAGTGGTCAATGCAAGGCCAAACACCAACGGGATGTTGCGAAATGCCCGACTTTCGACTTGACGCAAATCGCCGCATCGGTCATCTTTTATATCCGAGGGCCGCTGTGTGACTATATTGGCTCACGTCATAGACAGCCTCGGAGCAAAGAAATGTACGTTTCATATGGTACCTACCGTAGGGTAAGATTAAATCGGTGACCAGGCTGCCGAAAATGCATGCGCTCCCGAGCTCGTATTCATGTATTCAGGCAAGGGACACATCCAGGGACAGCATACCGTTGTCACATAGTCGTCCGGCGGCAACTTCTGATGGATCTCGATTGAATACCAGCAATACATTTAACTCTATTGCGTGGGTACTTGCCGAGCTTGCGTCGTCCGAGGGTTGTATCCAGCCGAAAAACCTGGATAGCTGATAGCACGGGGTAATGTGGGAATATGTACTCCTGGTGTTCGCTTCCATGTCCGAACCAGCAGTTTCTCCACCGCAGCTCGCCGAATCACCACTCATCACAATCAGCGTTTGAAATATCTGAACTCCAGCACTCTCAAAGGAGGGTAAGTGACCAAAGTGAAACCTGACCCTACCCAGAGTCCCACATCCGCAGAGCCTGCTCTCGCTGCCAGGGGACCGGTATACCACACCTGGTACATTCCCAGGACAGCTCCGACCCAGCCGAGCAGGAAAGCTGCCAGTGCTGCTATACCCACGGGCAGATACGACTTGTCTTCCCACCTTGCCCAGTCAAGGTTCAACGACCTTTGAAAACACAAGTGCTCCATCAGCACGATCAGGACCATGAGTTCGACCCAGTATCCCATCAGTGCGAGAAAGTTCTGCATAACCACGAGCAGATACTCTCTTCCAGCCAGGGCCAGCGCAAGCTCGATGACAATGAGCACGCACGACCACAACCAGCGTGGAACAGCCTTGCCGTATCTCCCCAAGACCTGGCACCCAAGGGCAGCAGCGTAGGTCCCAGGAATACTGTTAGCGATGACGCCCAAGGCCACGACCACGCCACAAAATCGTCCGAACCCCTTCAGGGGCTCGAACCCCGCGACCACCAATGCTCCTGCTGATACGCTATATGCTTCTTCCCATGCTGAATTACTCGCTATACCCGTCCCAAGACCTATGCCCAGAAGAAATACCAATGCAAATGCCAACCACAGTCCCGTCAATGTGAGCAGGAAGATCTTGGTGCGAGATGTTCGCTCCGGATAGTACACGTAGAAATCCGAAGCCGCGGCACCCCAGGAATTCGGTACGTACAAGCACAACGACAAGAAGCTCAACCGATTGGCAGCGATCATGGCTGTGGAACCAGTTGACTGTGTGTTTACATCGAAATGTGGCCCAGCCGTGCCAGCGAGCACGAAGAGAACGACTAGTTGTGGGATCCAGGCGAACCTCTCGTATGCGTGGAAAGGTTTCATTCCGAACATAGTAACTACCAAACACACGATCTGAACCACGACGATGCCCACCATGATGGAGAGTCCTCCGTTGTTGACTGCGCTCAGCATCTGCCCACCGAGGATGGCGTCGATCGTGCAGTAACCGACCATGAGCACGATATTCAGCAGTGTTGGCAGCTTGGCGGGCCAGTAGCCCATGAAGTATCTCAATACGACCATGGTCCGATTTCCACTGGCGGGACCCCAAATGCTCATGTATGCTGTCGAGATACTGCCTAGCAGAGCGCCGAAGACGGCACACATGGCAGAGTCGAGAAATCCCAAGCCAAAGACAAGAGGGCCGAAGAGACCGACTGCTAGGTTGTTCACGGAAAGGTTCGCAGACAACCACAGGAGCAGAACAGCCAAGTCGTCCCACAGGGAAGGAGGGCGTCGCTCGGAAGGCAGTACTCGCGTGATGCCGCGGGCCTCGAAACCAGACAAAGATTCAAGACGTATGTTCCATGCTGCGAGACGGCCACGAAGACCAGGCTTAGACGCAAGGTGATCAACCTCTAGACAACCGGTAGTTTTGTCGTGAGTCCCCACGGATTCATGTGGAAACTTGTCGTCTCCGGCTATTTCCCATCCCTTTTCAGCATCTTTCGATGGAATCGGTGCCATTGGCACGGCCAAGTTCTTATGAGACGATCGTATATTTCGTAGTCGGTTCCGATACCTGCGAAACAAGTCAGAAGTGAGAGTGAAGTACGCGAAAAACTCGAGTCGCGCGCATTTACTTCCGAGAAAGATATATTCTCTGCTTTTCTAGCAATACTCAGCGAATTGGGGTCACACTAAATTCGTAACTGAAGGGGACTGTTCCACAAGCTGAGCGAATCTGCCGGCGGGGAAAGTGATCTCTGATTGGTGATAGATCAGCTTGCAGCAAATGCATACCTAGATATGCATCTAAATCTGCAAAAGAAACGGTTAGGCCTCAGCCTGTGGACGAGGACAAGAGTTATCCTCGTGGGGAACCAAACAAGAGGAAGATATTCTCATGGCGAAATGAGTCCTCAGATCGGACACCTCAGTCCCACAGATTTTTGCGTCCGCAAGTATGACTATATCGTCGTGGGTGGCGGAACTGCCGGTCTCGTGGTCGCCGCCCGTCTCTCCGAGAACCCCGCCCTCACCGTTGGCGTCCTCGAGGCCGGACCGGCAGCTGTTGGTCTCGAAGCAATCGAAATTCCAGGACTTTATGGCCAAGCTCTCGGCACTGACTATGATTGGAAATTCCAGACGACACCTCAGGTCGGCCTCGGCGGGCGCACGCTGGACTGGCCCAGAGGCAAGGTCCTTGGCGGGACGAGCGCGCTCAACTTTATGACCTGGAACAGAGCATGTCGCGAGGATTACGATGCGTGGAGGGATCTAGGCAATCAAGGCTGGGGCTGGGATGATTTGCTGTAAGCGATAATCCGCGGCGAGTGTCCCCCGTTCGTGCTTTTGCTCATAGTCAATGCGCTGCGGCAGGCCATATTTCAAGAGGTCGGAATCATTCCACACCCCCAATGAGCACAACCAAGAAGCAAACTCTTTATACTACGACGACGATGCCCTGGGCAAGTCTGGCCCCATCCACATAGGTTACGCCCCGGAATATTCTGCCTCGCATTCTTTGTGGCATCAGACGATGGAAGCGCTCGGAGTCGACACTAACAAAGCGCATCTCTCCGGGTCGAACGTAGGAGCATGGACGAATCTTGGTTCGGTTGACCCTGCAACGGGGAAGAGATCCTATGCGATGGCCTACTATCTCCCACATGTATCACGTCCAAACCTCGACCTTCTTACCGATGCTCAAGTTACACAAGTCATTCTCGAGGAAGATAACGGACTCTTGAGAGCGAAAGGCGTTCGGTTCAAGCACGACGGTGTGGCTCTATCCGCGTATGCCTCTCGTGAAGTCATCATCTGCGCTGGGAGTGTCCAATCTCCGCAGTTACTGGAACTATCTGGGATTGGCAACCCGGAGATTCTCAGGAAGGCGGGCATTCCCATAAAAATCAGTAACAAAAATGTTGGAGAGAATCTGCAGGACCATATCAGTACGTCTCCAAACATAGACAATACGGAAAATTGCTGACTGTTTTCACAGTGGCGGCAATGATCTTCGAAGTAGATCCAAGTCTTGCAACTCCCGATGATCTCAAGCATAATCAGGCTACAGCGGATGCAGCTCATGAACAGTATCAGACTTCTCGGACGGGACCTTTATCAATACTTGCAAACTCAATCTGCTATCTTCCCTTTTCTCATATGATTCCGCCAGACCAGCTGGAGTCGTTATCTGAAGCTGCCAACTCTATCATCAATGCCTCTGACCAAGGGCATATCACAGGACAGCAGCACTGGGATCCTGCTTCCTCCACCAAAGTCGGCCAAATCGAGTACATCTTTGACCTTGGCAATTGGAATCCCTATTTCCAGCCACCACCCTCGTCGAATAAGAAATATGCAACGTGCCTCATTATACTACAACACCCATTCTCGAAGGGCTCTATTCACGTCACTTCCGATTCCGTTGACGACAAGCCTGTGATTGATCCTCAGTACTACAGTGGCAACGGACATCTAGATCTCTTCTTGATGGTCCACGCCGCGCGGTTCGCGGCGCACCGACTTTCACAGACCTCACCTCTCGCGAGCATCATTCGAGGACGCGCCTTCCCTCCGCCAACATTCGCGGACGAGAACGAAGACGAGTCGTTCTGGAGAGACTGGTTGACACGCACGACCATCACGGACTGGCACCCCGTCGGCACGTGCGCGATGGGCGGATACCAAGGCGCCGAGGGCGGAGTGGTTGACGCGAGGCTTCGGGTGTACGGGGTCAAGGGACTCCGGGTCGTCGATGCCAGTGTGATGCCGTTGCAGATTGGCGCGCATTTGCAGGCGACGGTGTATGCGATTGGGGAGAAGGCTGCGGCGATGATTTTGGAGGACGCGGGGTTGGGTACTTGATGCTCAGGTGGCAGATGCATATCTATTTCGAACGTGTAACGAGTATTACGAGCTGGAATGATGTCGTGACATGATAAATCTTGATGGAATGCAACAGTGTATTCCGGACACCGAGCGCTATTAAGAGTGCTGTGATGATTGTATTGATAACCTGGAAGGTTTAGAAATGGTTTGTGCAAGGGCCGAGAGAGCACCCAGCATGATGCAGCGTACGTTTTTGCGTTTAATTCGTATGGCGGATGTGTAAATTTCTGGCAAATTCGCATCTCATAAGATAAATTGGCAGTAGTCATCGATCCATGACTGTAACAGTCAGCAGGCGCAAGAAGGAATGCTTCGCTTCTTTCTTTTTCCTTTTTCTTCTTTTTTAATCATTGCGGTAAACGAAGTTCACCATCTCGCACGATGAGGCATATTTTCCTCGAATCGGAGGAACCTCAGCGGCCGTACCAGTTGGTTTCTCTTCACCGGAGATCGGATCATGCTGATCAGCCCTACAGCCTTATCTGGTTCTTCTGAAGTCGGAACAGCTTGAGTAGCCAGCCCTATAGCCTTATCTGGTTCTTCTGAAGTCGGAACAGCTTGAGTAGCCAGCCCTATAGCCTAGTCTTGAGCGTGATGTTTCTGGCAATAGTGTTGACGCAGGCCGCAGCCGCAGCATCCTGAGTGGGATGGTAAACTGCGGCGAACCCTCGGGTCATGGTGACATGACTGGCGCTTCCCGCCCGGAAATTCTGGCAATCGGCTCACAGGTCGCATTCATCTGGTGTTTGCGCCAGTATGCCACACGACCACGAAATCTTCAAGAAACATATATACCTATATATAGGAGAGGCGATGCCTGGCATATTTCCTCATGAAATAAAAAAACAATCTACCCATAAAATATCTCAGTACTTCCAAATCACTCAACACATAGTGTGCGGGGTCTTACGAACAGTTCACTTTCTTGAGTTCTTCTGAGGCCTTTGACACATCGCTGTCATCGACTTAAAAACGTTTATCATCGACTCAAAGCGTTGAATTTGCGATTGAGTAAGTCGATCAGTGTGACCTTGTTTCTCTAATAATTGGCGAAAATCATACAATCACACATGCTGTTACTCATGTGCTGCCATTCTTTTGTTGTCAAACGTTAACTCCAGTATGGTACTAGACTTTTATTTGCTTACAGCACATACTACAGACCTTAGCGTAGCGCGTTGCCCGCTATACTACAGTAACCTAGTGTCAATTCCGTTGCGGACCTTAGTGCAATATGCGCGATAACGAGCTGTATGTCTCCGTTGGGAGGTCGAAAACACCTGCAGTAAGTTACCTATTCTATAATAGAATATCGCATCGAGCCACTGCGCTGGGTGACCAAAAATGAAGCACCGGTATGGCATTTCAGGTAGCTAGGCTATCATCGTCGATATAGATGCATTGCGACATTCGACAATCTCAGGTGATTACAGCCATCAACTTACACGTGCGCACTCAGGTATTTGTTGGACCGTTGTCTGTCGACCAAGACCTGAACCCGACGTATCAAGAAATCCAATCTGTACCGCTGCAGCTCCCGCCAATCCAAGACCCCAGTGCATTTTCTGCGAATTTCAACGAGGAAGTCGTTGCCAACAGTCTTCAGAATGCGACATCTGCCCATAATCCATGGGGGTACAACGGCTGGATGGATGCTGCCATGATGCCAGACCCGCGTCTTCAATTTGAGGTACTTGCCAATGTCTCGTCAATGGCAAAAACTGCTGCATCGCAGCACTTTCCCCAAGCGTCTGAGCACGACCGTTCGATTCAGCAGCGGAACTCGCGAGTCCAATGCACATCGTGCCCCGGGAAGCCCACTTTTGGGTGTCAGAAGGACCTCGAACGACACTGGAGAACCAGCAGCGCTCACTTTAGTGAAGGTACTCAATTCTATCGGTGCCGCTGCGGACAACAGACTGCCCGCAAGGACAACCACAAGCGTCATATCGAGCATTGTTCGAGGTAGTCTCGAATCTCCACTGCTGCAGCACCTGAGAGATCCATTGACGGCCTCAATATATTTCATCTATTCTGGTTGTATCGTGTCCTGGCAGGGAGACAATGAACAGTCGTTTCGGGCATAGTTCAGACCAATACACGGAGGTAGTTCTAGGATTTGTGGACTAGTAGTTTGCTCTTGCTCTTATCCTGTTTTTCATCTATCATCACGAACTAAGTCGGCCTTGAAGATTAAAGATTCTCAAAATAACGTATTACTATTACAGCCCAATGATGTTGGTAATGATGCATCAGAATTTCAATCCCACCGCACATTCAAGAGAAATAAAATTTATCTTGGTCCTCCACCGTAGACGCAGAATATCATGGAAATTTTGCCTTCGAGACGTGAACCAGCACGGCCCCCTCCACTTCATACAGATGGATCCATACTTTTCAAAGCAAGGCCATGTATTGCAAGTGCGCGCGGTTGTACTTCACTTTATTTACGGACGTTTCATGCTGTCATTGGATGCCGGCAGATGTGGGAAAGTTGTCTATCTTATTGCAGTCAGCTTTTTTGGAAGCCATTTCCAATATGTATCATCATTACCGAACCCGTCGGTATCGTCCAATAAGGCACCGCTCCGGAGGTCCACAAATCGAGGCCCAGGTGGCGAGGCCCGGTTGGTGAGGCCCGGATACATTAGTGAGGCCCAGAGAGTCAGGCACGTCCATGAAAGTCTCTAGGTAAGCTGACACAGCAGCTGAAATAAGCAGGATTCGTTGCAGCTGCTGAGCGAAGACAACATTGGCATTCCCCTCTTCCCCTCTTTACGGTGAATACCGGGCAGCTTGGAAACGCGTGCTTAAGCGAGGTAGTTTAACAGCGTTCCATGAAAGTTGCAATTTTCAAGCCGCATATCATGAGTGAATCTATTTATAAATGCTGAACCATAGACCTCGCCGCAAGTACCGATAAGTCGCTCCTTATCGTGTCCAGTCATGTCGGAAATGCCCCCCGCACTTAAAAGTAGAGGTGGTTGGCGCACCACACAGGAGTGGTGGTGCAGTTGGTTGGACCTGCGCATACTTTGTTACGAACTTGGCCCAACATGCATAATCTCTTTTAATCCTACCTAGGCATAGGTTGGTATTTTACAACCTTAGAAAACATGTGAAGCCTCCTTTGAGGGGTCCATGTTCAATATGTTGAACGTCTGTTCTTCTCCGCTATACAATCTTCTGTCTACATATACTTCATGCCATCAGTACTGGGAATGGACCTCATGTTATCTTCACAAGCGTCTTGGACGCTCGCGTTGCTTTCGGCTCTCTGTCTTATCGTTTTATTGCAATCGAGGCGCCAGAGAAGTCATCAGTCCCCACTAGATCGCATCCCTACTACAGGCTTTCGAAGAGAGTGGTTTTCTTCAACACGAGCAACGTCCCGTTCCTTGTGGAAGACAGCACACTGCGCATCGGAAGGATACGCCAAGGTACGACGACAAAGCCCTCCTATCGAATATCAAGGTATCTGACTCCTCCCAGTTCGCCAAGAGTGGAACCCCTTATATAGTCCCCACACTGGATAGAGGCTCGGTGGTTTCCCTGCCAGTGTCGCAGGCTAAGAAGGTTTTCAAAACACCCGAGCACAGCCTTGATGTGTTTGGCACCCTTCAAGATCAGATCCAGGCACGGTATACTGTGCGCGACCAACGGGTTATACAGGACCCATATCATAGACACTTGATTCCGAGCCAGTTGACGCGAGATCTTGATCTGTTTACGGGGCCTATGGTCAATGAGCTGGCACTAGGATTGAAGTCATTGTGGCCTGTTGATTCGCAATGGAAGGAACTCTCACTGTGGCCAGCATGTTTCAGCGTCGTTGCCAGGGTCACAAATTCTTTCTTATGCGGAGAGCCTCTATGTAAGCTGTGCGCTGACAAGTGATTTGTGACCGATCTCTGATGTCAACGAAGGCAGGAACGAGGAGTACCTACAGTCTCTCGAAGCGCAGTCGACTGCCTTGTTCGGTGGTGCAACACTCATCAGCATCACGCCTAAACTCTTGCGTCCCATCAGTGGATACCTTGTCAAGTTGTGGTGCGCTTATCATGCCAAGAACGTCACCAAGATTTGTCGTCCTTATATCGAGGAGAGGATAAGCAAGACAAAAGCTGAAAACGAGAATGAGAACAAGGCAGATTCTTTGGTAAGTCGGCGCCCCGCCACCCTGATGATGAGCAGTCCGTACTCATTTGATGAATCGCACAGAAAGACGGGCTTCAATTGATCATTAATGAAGCTATCTCCCGCAAAGACCCGACACAATTGGCAGTGGATCTGATTTCAGACCGTCTGACAATCACCAACAACGTAACTTTATACAGTGTTACCTTCACCGTTTTCCACGCCATTCTCTGCCTCGCTTCTTCCGACCCGGCGCTGGGATACATCGATGCTCTCCGAGAGGAATGCCAGAATGCATTGAATGCCTCTCGCGGCAAGTGGACACTGGAAGCAGTACGAAGACTCAAACTCGTGGACTCAGCGATTCGAGAGTCCATGAGAATGGTGTCTTTTAGTTCTCTCGCCATATCTCGCACGGTTAGTGATTCCTTCTTAACTCTATAGTGAGACGCCGGACTTAACTTCCGCGGCGCGACCGAACAGGTAATCGATCCCGAGGGTATAGCAGTCAATTGCGGCGACGCAGACGTCATGATCCCGCCGGGGACCATGGTAGCCCTACCGATAGAGAGCATCCACCGCGACGAGGCCATCTACCCCAATGCGAACAAGTTCGACCTCTTTCGGTTCATCAGCCGCGAGCGCCAAGATGACAAGACTCAGCCCGCTTCTTACACAAATATCAAACCTACGAGTTCAGCAGACGATGTATTCTATGGGTTTGGGACTACGAGCCACCCGTGTCCTGGACGCTTCTTGGCCGTGCACGAAATGAAGCTCATTCTGGCTCACTTGGTCCTGAACTACGACATTGACCATACGCAGATGGATTTCCAACCTTCCAACCTGCTGGCTATGAAAGTGCCCAAGACTGACATCAAGTTGAGAGTGAGAGCACGGAGCGTCTGAGGCAGGGTATGGTACAAGGTCTGATATCTGCACGATAATTACAGATTACACATGGTCTGGAGGATCTGTGCCATCCGCGGTTTGATGGAGTATACCAAGACAGAATAGATAGTAGGACCACTAAGAAAGCGTCAATTAGGGGATGGCGACCATGTCTCAGCCCCAGAAAGTGCTTCCCCAGAGCGGGATTTCCCCAGACTCCAGGAACGTTTTGTGGAGTGCCCCCGCATTCCCGGCTGTTGATCATGACTCGGCACGCGGAGATTTAGCTGTTATGCGGAGAAGATAGTGACCAATTCTCGTGCCAAGATTGCCAGGCAAGACCAGAATGGCAAAAAAACTCCGTAGCCGGGTACTATGCACCAGGTTAGCATTACCTGTAAGCCGAAAGGGGTGCTTGCCAGGCGAGCCACTAGCCGGTATTGTCTGAAGTTGAGAAGTCAGCATCAAGTCTCCTATATATAAACATGAAGGCAAGCAAGGAAATCTGGAATTTGATCATCAGCTCGAGCATCGACCGCTGAGTCTACAATATTATCTTATCGGTGTTGCCATTTACTCAAGCGACGTCCTCTCTTCGCCCCTACATGTACGAGCCTTCTGGAGATCGAGCTACAATCAAAAGTGAACATGGATCCGCAGACAATCGACCGCAAGAATGTGCCAGAAGATGACGATGTGAAAGACTACGGCGCCGACCATGTCGAGAAGCTTGACACGACGAACTCTACAACCGAAAACTTGTCCGACTCGATAGAACAGACAAAGCCTTCCAACTCAGTATGGCTCATCACTGCCACGGTAGCCATGGGAGGATTCCTCTTTGGTTGGTTTCCGCTCCTATCAAAGTGTGGTGTGAATAGTCACTCATATCAGTATCCCATCAGGCTACGACACGGGCGTAATATCGGCCGTGCTGGTCAATCTACGAGCGGACCTTGGGCATGTTCTGTCCTCGAATGAACAGGAAATGATCACATCCCTCACCTCGGGCGGGGCACTGGTTGGTGCCATCATTGCCGGCATGTCCGCCGATAAACACGGCCGCAAGTTTGGTATCTATATTGGTTGTTTTCTGTTCTTTGTTGGCTCGGTTATCCAAGCTGCGTCCTTTAGTCTGGCACAGATGGCAGTGGGAAGATTCGTCGTTGGCCTAGGAGTCGGCTCAGCAGCCATGATCATTGTAAGTTGTGACTCTGAGGTGTTTAGAACACTCAAAATGTCCTGACTGACTGTTTTCCAGCCGTTATACATCAGCGAGATTGCACCAGCGAGACACCGAGGACGAATGATTGCATTGGACAACATGAGCGTAACGTTTGGACAACTGATTTCTTATGCTCTCGGTGCGGCACTGACCGGCCCGGCTCATGGCTGGAGATACATGATTGCCATCGGTGGCGTGCCTCCAATTATCCTCTTCTTCCTACTGCCATTGTGCCCCGAGTCTCCGCGCCAGTTACTATCCCACGGCAAGCGGGAGGAAGCCACCAAAGTAATTGCGAGGGTCTACCCACACGCCACGGAAGCGCAAGTAGCGGCCAAAGTGGACAACATTGTACAAGGCGTGGAGGCAGAAAATCACGCCCTGGCGGGCAAGTCGCTCGGGTGGCAGTTCAAGCAACTTCATACCGTGGGCTCCAACCTCCGTCCGCTGGTCTGCGCATGTGCCATCATGGCTAGTAAGTCAATGCCACTCCTTGGTAGAGCCGAATGCTGACAGTTGATAGTCTCACAACTCGGTGGTTTCAACACTCTCATGTACTACTCCGCGACGCTCTTCTCCTTAGTTGGGTTCAATAATGCCACGGCGGTTGCCATTGTCGTCGGTGCCACCAACTTCATCTTCAGCATTGTCAACTTGGTCATCATAGACCGAGTGGGCAGACGCAAGATCCTCCTCGTCACAGTCCTTGGCATGGTGAGTTCCCTATATGCATACCCCAACTGTAGTATCATGCTAATAGTATTGTCCAACAGTCCCTGACCCTCGCTCTGGTAGCCATAGCCTTCCACTTCATCCCGATCTCAAAAGACCTCGTGCTCGAAGCCAACTCGGTCAACTGGGCCGGAATCGTCGTCCTGGCGGCCATCATCGTCTACATCGCCTTCTTCTCCGGTGGAGTCGCCACGATCGCCTGGGTCGGCACGGAGCTTCTGCCCCTCGAGGTGCGCGCCCTCGGCACCATGATGAACACGGTGACGTGCTGGGGCTGCAACATCATCATCGCCTCGACGTTCCTGTCCATGATGAAGGGCATCACGCCGAGCGGCGCCTTTGGCTTTTACTCTGGCATCTGTTTCGTCGGCTGGCTGTTTGTCATCTTCTGCTACCCGGAAGTCAGCCGACTCCCGTTGGAAGAGGTCCGACAGGTGTTTGATCATGGCTTTGGGGTCAAGCTGGCGGGCCGGATGCAGCGGGAGCGGAAGCTGATGGAGGCGTCGCAATTGGCATGAATGGTTTGATCGTTGAAACAAGAATTTCGGAGTCCAATCAACTGTTCTGGTATTAATGCAGAATAGTCTATAGGAAAATGACCCTTGACGTCATTTACTGAGCACGGGAGTGCTTTCATGTCTCTGATGTATTTCTAGGGTATCTCATGTTCTGCAGTTCAGACATACAAATGCGTTAACCGGAACCTGATAAGTGGGGTCGCCTCTTTAACATTTAGTGGTTCAGCGCCTAAACACTTCCACTAAAGGGATGCGATGGGTGCATCACGACATAGACGTCAGGACCAAAATCATTTGGAATTTATACATGCCAAAAAGCGATCTGTATGCATTGGCCATGGAATACGGACAAGCCTTTTACGTCTCCCGAATTTAGGGCCGTGGTTGTCTTTGATGATTGTTAATTGCCACGCTGTCGTCCAAGTATGGTTATAAGGTCGTGACTAAAAATTATGGCGCTGATCTTGCAGCTTGGCGGGGCCTACTCCCCTAAAAATTAACCTTCTTCAACTCTCCGAAAGAGGCGAATCTGTTCAACGTCCCCGGCTTGGTGGCAACTTTTGCCCCGAAAAGAGAAGAGAAGAAAGACTAACTTCATGATCAAAAGGAAAGACCTCGGGGATTTGCGGTCAGCTCTGTCCTGAAGTGGTCCAGGTAAACCACTTGTCAAGTGAGATTTCGTCCCACGTGGCGGATATAGCATGTCCATGAGATAAAATCACGATATCGCGTTCCTCGACGAAAATTACTAGGCCTTATTGCAAGCATAATTTCTATGCGGAAAAAAATACTCTGTACTCGGCACGATATTGCGACACTCATGGCTTGACACCCATGTGCAGGTCAAAAGTGCCTGCAGAAACCCTAGTATTTATAAAAGAACGATAGTCCACTGCGGCTACAGATGATCATGATCGAGGCAGTCTGATTCTCGTCACGCAATGTTACAGTTTGCAGCCAGGTCCCACAGACACTAATGAAAAATTGATTGATACACAATTCAGCAGCTTATCCTATTCTTGTCCATCATGTCACGGTTCCTACAAGCTGTCCGCGTATTCGTCGTACACATTTGCTTAGTTCTCCACGCCCTTGACGACAACGGGGAAACTTCCATCGGTAAATTCGTCGTCTGCATTCCATACCAGCTTGTATGCGCTACTGTCGTTTGTCGAGGTGGCCCAAAACTGCGATTCGAGGTATGAGTTGTTGTTATATACGAGCTGTGTGGCGAACAAGGCGAAACCCGACACGGTTCCGTTGATGTAGGCGATTCTGGTCATTGGCAGCACGCCGAGGGCGTAGTCATCTTCGGGACGAATGTAGAGCGAGCCGGCAGAGGTCCCGTTCAGGTAAGTCGCGTTGGCGATCCAGTTCTCGCCGGTCATGGAGGGCAGGGCCCAGAGGAGTTCCTCCACGTCGAAGTTGGTGGTCGAAGGGTCTTCGATGATGTAGAGACAGCCTGTTGATCTGTTTAGTCAGAGTATAACCATTATACCGACAAAATCAAGACATACCGTCAGTACGGCCGGATGCGATAGGCCAGGCAGAGGAGTTGGCACCGTAAGCGTAAAGAGTTGCGTTGGTCTCGGCCTTTCGTTTCATCAGACCATCATTTTCGGGAATGCTCATGCAGGAGCCTAGCCAGGCTTGAGCGAGCAGAAAGCCGGAGAATAGTCCTAGCTGCATCTTGTCGTAACTTCGTCTGAATTGCGAAAGCCAATTGTCAATTGATTGTGGTGTTGAAGTCTCAACGAAAAAAATCGACAGACTCAGGTCAAATGAATGTCACTAGATGAACCAAGTACTGGAACAAATGGCTTAAAGGTTCAAAAATGTATATCACTCGTATGATCAAGAAGGTTGAGCGCCAACACGAGAATTGAATAGATTAACGGGAGTCGGCATTCTTGTATAGTCATCGTAGACGCGTATCCATCAATTGTTTTCCTGGTGATAGAACACAGTTCAAGATCTATAGCTCCGACTATCGCCGAGCTGTTTCTTTTATTGTGATGCACAAACCCTCCACATTCGAATGCATACTTCAGCTCGTCAGGGCATGTCTTGACTGTAAGTTGTAACAAGGCTTTGTTGATAGCTTGTTGATAGCGTTCTCTGGAATATTCCGTACGCGTGTACTCCTGACCCCTAACGGCTAGCCAGGATCTCATCTAGAAATGCCGAGTCGGGAAGCCCACTTTAGGGGCCGTAGCTGAGGCTGAGTTGGCTGGCAAGCTGGGGGATGCCCACTGTTGTCCGGCATCCACAGCCGCGATGATACAGGAACAGGGACGCCCAAGAACGCTTGGCACGGCATTTGCCTGACTTGGGCTCTTCGTGATTGGTGCAGTGTATAAGAGTACCTTTGAGATCTCCACATGGTGCTGGGAACTACCGGGTAGTATCTGTTAGTCTTTTCATAGAAGACGGCGCAGGCGCACACGTAACGGCGTCAAGGTCAACAGTCGGAAGGATTCTCGACATGTCGGATAGTGCCACATAACGGTTTTCGTCAAAAGGTTTCCTACCAAAAAGTTGCAAGGCCGTGCGCGTGCGCAGGCATTTTCTGATGGCCACGTCTGAATGCGGGCCGACCGAGCGACGACTTTGACTCGCCCGCCCGCCCTAGGATATCGGCTTTCCCCTGTACTAGCTGCAGATATAGGCGACGAATCTGCGATTATACGAGCACAGGAACGAGGCTTTCTTGATTGATGGTCTTCAACTTACGTAAATCGCCAACACCTACACGTTGCATGCCAATGAAGGGCTCAGGTTAATAAGCGCAAGAGTTTTGGCTATCAATTAACATTCGAGATCTGCGAAGCTATCTGGGGGCCCGCTCGAGTCAAGAGCTCGCAAGGTTAATAAAACTCCACAGCACTGACGACGCAATCGCGACTCCAGAACAAACCTTGTGTTGCACAGGGCAGGACAAACAGCTCGGTGATAGCCTCGCATGTCCGAGTAGAACGACTATAGCAACAATGAATAGACAAGATCCAAGTTATATGAAAGTGAATATGTCGATACTTGGACTTCATTGTTGGTTTTGCTCACTCCCTCCTCATCAACAACCAATTCCAAGTTGTGTCAGTTACCAGTCAACGAGACTGGCACTGAAATCACATCATGCATTCCTTTAAGCTTTTCTTTTCGTCGCTCTTTTTCACTAATACTGTCCTCGCCGCCGTGGTAGCAAAGGATACCTCGGATTCTTCTTCATGCACGAACAGCGCGACGGATCGCTCTTGCTGGAGTGATGGATTTGATATCACGACGAACTACTACGACGAAGTCCCAGACACAGGCGTGGTTCGCGAATATTGGTTCAACATCGAAAACACTACGGCATCCCCAGATGGAGTGGAAATGCCCGTACAGCTCATCAACGGGTCATTCCCCGGCCCTACCATTATCGCAGACTGGGGCGATACTGTCAGTACGTAGCAAATTTTGCAGCTTTGAGTATGGGAAATTGGAACTGACTGATCAAAACAAGGGGTGCATCTGACAAACTCGCTTCAAAATAACGGCAGCGGTCTTCATTTCCACGGCATTCGTCAAAACTGGACCGACCAAAACGATGGAGTGCCCAGCATCACTCAATGCCCGATCGCTCCGGGGGATAGTTGCACTTATGAATGGCGCGCTGTTCAATACGGCACAGGCTGGTATCACTCACACTTCTACGTTCAGGCTTGGGACGGTGTCTTTGGAGGAATCATCATCAACGGCCCTGCTACGGCCAACTACGATGTCGATCTCGGCCATGTTTTCCTCAACGACTGGTACCACCAGACTGCAGACGTACTTGTTCTCCAAGCCGCGACCGGTGGCCCACCAACAGCACCCAACGGACTCATCAACGGAACAAACACCTACAATGATACCCTCGGTTCTCGTTTCGAAGTCGACTTTGAGGCAAACATTCGTTACCGTATTCGACTGGTCAACGCTGCCGCCGACAACCACTTTCGTTTCATGATTGACAACCACACAATGGAGGTCATTTCCACCGACTTTGTGCCTATCGTCCCATACAACACGACTGATCTGAGCATCGGCATGGGCCAGCGCTACGACATTATCGTCACGTCCAAGGATCTCACGAGCGGCGACTTCTGGATGCGCTCGATCCCGCAGTCGTCGTGCTCGGAGAGCGACGCGACCGACGACATCAAGGGCATCATCCGGTACGACAGCAGCTCGACGTCGGACCCGACGACGTCGGCCTACAGCTACACGGACTCGTGCGCCGACGAGGCATCGAGCGACCTGGTGCCGTACCTGGCCATCGCGGCGTCGGACACGTACGAGGGCGTCGACAAGGAGGTCGGCCTGCAGATCACCGACAACGCCCTGCTCTGGGTCATCAACAAGACCACCTTCCGCACCACCTGGGAGAACCCCACCCTGCTCCAGGTCGCCGACGGCAACGCGTCGTGGTCGGCCAAGGAGCAGGTCATCCAGCTGCCCACCGCCGACGAGTGGGTGTATCTGGTCGTGCACTCTCCTTTCGCCCAGGACCACCCAATGCATTTACAGTAGGGATTTCCAGAACGACGTCTATTTCGTTGTATTTGACGAGAAGATTGCTGACATGATTTGTAGCGGCCACGATTTCTGGGTCCTCGGCTCCGGCTACGGGCAGTACGACTCGGCCAACGCCAACGGCTTGCAGTTGACCGACGCCCCTCGTCGCGACGTCGCCATGATGCCTGGTAGCGGTTATCTCGTCATTGCTTTCAAGACGAACAACCCTGGTGTAAGCTATGCCCTTCTTGACTTCTCATAGATACGATGAATGAGTCTACTAATTGGTATTGGTATAACAGGCTTGGCTGATGCACTGTCATATCGCGTGGCACACTTCAGAGGGCTTCGCGGTCCAGATTCTGGAGCGTGAGTCTGAAATCACATATGATTATGACACACTGAACGGAACGTGCACGAACTGGAAGGCCTATGTAGCTGCGGATAACGTGGGACAGTACGACTCAGGTGTATAGAGTTGCACTTTTGGGCCATTGTATTGGAAATGAATTCCGAAGTTACAATTTCTGACTGATCACTTTCATTCCGAAGCCTTATCTGGTGTGAACATGAGCGCCTAGAAGAGAAAAGAAAAGCGAGCACGACTGAACCTGGCAGTACTGGTGTGGTGCCAACTCATCCAATCACGCTGGTTGCACCTCTCGGCACCGCTCGTTACTGAGCTGGTTCGTCAAAATTCTGCAACTTCACCGGCCACTCTGCAGCGACTGATCACATGAAGGTCCTGCATGCTCGACGGCAACCTATTCCCAGCAAATTGGGCTGGCATTTGCATTGTATCTCAGCCTTCTCTCACCGGAATGGTCCGTTCTCTATTTTCTCCACCATTGTGCAGCAGCTGAAATGTTGTCCATCCTGAGACTCAGCCGAAAATGCGGCGAAGTACGGACCATCATATTGTGTTATGCAGCCTCATCCGCAGAAGGAAACCGGTCAGGAAATACTGGCGCATGGATCCTTGTATCTGGAACGCCTACATGCATGAAGATACTATAACAACACCCATCACTTTCGCAAAAAACCTCCATCTAAAGAGAACCGAGGCCCAATTGTGGCATTTTTATTTTGATGTTGCAGCCTCGCTGCCTTCTCTCAAAAGATCTGGTTTAGGATTCTTGACATGCTAGGCATTCTTGAACTAAGGAAAGACGAAGGAGAAGCGACCAGCGCCGGTATAGGAACGTTGTGAAGCTGTCAGCTATCTAGTGTAGTAGAATGATTTTCTTTCTGTCCAGCCTGTGCTTCCGTCTTCGGCTTTGGAGCCGAGATATCTGTACCCCAGAACCTCATGAATGTCATACATAATTGCATGACTTTGATGAGGCCAGTCAGTTGTAATATGGATATAATTGCGGGGTAAGGATGAGTTTCCGTTTCCGGGGCTTTAAAAGTGCCAATATCATGTAGCGTCGTCAATTCATCAACAGCAAAGGTTGTTGAAGAAGCCTTTGATGAGGATTTCTCCTGAGATGACCGCGCATTCGAAGGGGCTCCAATATATCGACTTCTTCTCGTTTGCCTGGCGACCTCATCAATACTCGCAGGGTGTGACGCGAGATTGCGTGTCTGCACAATGCGAGGATCTGTTAACGCGAGCAGAGCTTCTGAGAGGTTTCTAGCTGTTGGTCGGCATGGGTTGTCTTGTGCGGCACCTTCATCGTCTGTCGCTCATTCGGATGGGCGATTTTGTTCCCGGGCGGCGGCTTGACCGAGTTGCGCATTGTTAAGCAGAATGTGCTGATTGACCGAGTCGGCTTGATGCTGGACCGGTGCATCCTCTCCAAGGGTTGCGGTGGCTGTATATGGCGTCATTCGTCCATCTCTAGACACTTCTTGGGATGTTGCGCGATGAGATGTGGGTATCTCCACTGGAATAGACATCATATTCTTTTGCTTCATTGCGTGGGGCAGTCCTTTCGCCAGTTCGTCAAGCGGTTTGAAGAATCTGTGGCGACCTCCAAAATTGATCAAAGTAGTAGCTTCAGGAGTGCCTGACCGGCTCGACCTGAACTTGAAGCCTTTCGCCCAGCTTTTCATACCATGTCCCATGTCGGAAATACGGCTTTGGAGATGGCCTTTGATGCCAACATGCATCAAGAACGGACGGCCATCATGCTGGAATGAAAATGCGGTATGTATTGTGCTGTTGTGTGACGATTGTGTCTCGAGCCTGTTTTCTGCGAGTTGCCACTCCAATATTCGGTATGCAGATGGAGTGGTTCTACTTTTCGGATCAGGGCGGACCTGGCTAGAAAATTTCCATCTGCACTCTTCTTCATAATAGGTTTCTGACTAATAGCCCACACCCCCAAAGCTAGCAAATCCCATGTTCACTTCTGGCTTAATACTTCGGCGGCTGGTTTTAGGAGCGCGACGTGCTTCACCATTGATTTCAGTTGGCCCATGAATCCCTATTTGTACTGGGACTTGTTGGTGTGAAGGACGCGGAGGAGGAGAAGGCCATTCTGGAATAACGGTGCCGGCGTAATTCTCATCGAGTCTTACGGTAATAGTGGCAGATTTGAGACGATGGCCCGGGGGTTGGTGAAAGCTGAGGTCGAGATATATGATTCCAGCTGGATTTCTCGCTTGTGACAAAACGCCCCAGTGTGACTGCTCGAAGAGAAATTTGCAATCGACTGTGACTTTTCCGATCGTTGCGACTCCAATTGATGCGTGGTCGGACAGCACATTGTCAAACCTGTCGTATCCAATCTGTGCGTAGCGCCGGAATAGTTGGGGATACTGGCTGTTGACGGGTGTTGTATCTGGGCTAGAGCGCGAAGCGGATTCTCTCAATTCCATGGCAAAGTATAGAGTAGGTAGGAAGAGAAATATTGCATAGATGTCAAGGAAACCGATATAGTCCAAAAAATTATTCGATTTGAGTTCACCTGGATACGTTGACGTACCACCACCGAGATCCACTCTTCACCCTCGTGGTGTGGTATTAAAACACACGCCCGCCGGTCCCCGCTCTTCCTGCGCCAGCTTCTCGCATAGAGTAACATCCTAGTTGATCTATGTAGTAGACTTTGCGTAAATGATTATCTAGGTTGGCTGGCATGGGTGTACCTGCTAGAGAGCTCTGTTGGATAAAGAAATTAATTATGGCTTTACGCTATTCCACGACACAGCTCAGCACTGACGCGCACTTCCAATCCTCCATAGTTTTCCACTTGCATTCTTTCCGAAGCAGAGTTAAATCATCAGTCTGATTCTATTCACCACCTACGCCCGCCGTTGGATGGCGCAGTTGATAGTGTCTCATCTTATCGAGAATTCAAGCAAAGCTGAAGTCATGGACAAAGCAGCTCTAGCTCAGACAGTACGGACATGCTCTAAAGAGCGAACGAACAATGGACAAGGAATGGTCTCACAGGCTGAGGAGGAAGCACAAAATCAAGGACGAAACAGACAGATTGTGCACTTTCGTCGTGATCTGGAAGAGCGCGGGCGGCAGCGACAACGAGGTTCGCCACCTCCTGGCGGCTATCCCTTTGAAGTCACTTACAGATCATACAGTGGATCCAGGGGTCGGAGTCTGAGCGGGAACTGGCGCCAGAATCTAGCTCGACCAGGCCATTATGGCGGCGACAATGAAATATCTCGGAGCCCAACACGACGTGGCGCTTATGAGCTGTTGCCCGAGATGCTACACTCAGTGCCCCGACATGTCGACGGTGTCTGGGACCCGGGACAGTCAAATAATTTGACAGTCCACTTGGATATGGACATTCAAGAAGACCTTGACCAAGAGATCGAGAATTTTTGTCGTCTGTACAAAATTGGCTCATTCTCGCAGGCTCGCAAATTCTTTGACCAGAATCTTGCCGTGCATTTGAACAAACCTTTTGTGTTTGTCATGTACGCCGAGATGTTATTTCGTCAAGGCAGCTACCGTGAAGTATGTGGTCTGGATGCTCGTGTGATGACAAACCTATACGAAGCGGCTGAACAACCACTCTACAAACGTATTCTCAAGGGATTCTGGGATCTGATAGTCACGACAGCCCAACGGTGTACCCTCAAGCCGGAGGACCCCTTGTGGTTCGAAACATTCGATTCTCTTTTAAAGAACCTTCATATCTTAATCTCAGAAAACGCCAATGATAGTATTGGATCTGTTGAGGTCAGTCTCCATTAGTCATCATGATTCTATCGCACTGACAAGCTGACAGATTGCCATAATCTCCTTGATCCTTTGGGTTGAAGGTAGCGCGACACATTCGTTAGCCTTTATTTATCGACGCTCTCCAGGCACAAGCAGCACTCTGTTCCAGATAATTTACGACCAATTGTTGCGAGAGGGGCGGGTATGGGATATGTGTGATCTCTTGAAACACGATTATTTTGATGGAGCATCAGATGAAATCACAAGTCAACAATTTCTCACCAACATAGAGTCATTACTCTACGATTGGATTTCCCCCGACAGCCAAGATTCGTCGACGACGCTTGCTATTCTCGACTACATCATGGAACATTTGCTCACGTACTTTGACCGAGAATACGTCGAGACAAGATCCGAGTTCGACAAGGCCTTGGACTATGCAACATCATTAGCAACCTGGATCGCCCATAGAGATCCCTCAAAATGAAATCTCGCGGCTACACAAGATGGATCGTAGGAAAGGCATACATCATCGCTATGCAAGATCCAGCGATGCGGAGTCAACGGAGGTCGCTACAATCAAGCCCCGGTGTGCTAGTTGGAGGCATGATTCCGATATACATCCCGATCAACTCGGAAAACCCAGGATGGCAGCGGCCTAGAACACTCGAAAAAGTGACCAACGCGATGAGGTTGGCTGTCAATACAGCCAGGGAATTGGAGGATTACGAAACAGAAGCCTTGGCCTTAAAGTTTCTCATCTCAATCACCAACAGCCCAGATCCAGAATCCAAAGATATTTGCGAGCTGGAATATCGGATTCAAGGGTCCATGACTTCCTACATTGATTGCCTTCTAAACAGCTATCTGTGGTCGACTTCTGACGAATCCAAGTCAGGATTGAAAAACAATCTTTTTGAGATAATTTCAAGTCCTGACCTCAAACGTGCTTTACCAGCTCCAACAAAATGGATGGCAAACATGTTGTTTTATGCTTTGGAAAATGAAGGTCCACGGGCAGAAGAAGCAATTGCCGCCGCGGACGACTGTCTGCCGTACTTGAATCGTTCTTTAATGACGCAAATAGAGGCGAAGATCCCCAAACTTCTTTCAACAGGTATACTGGCGAAAGGGTGCCCGTCGACGTCACAGCGAGACAGACAACTCCAACGAGAAACAGGATAATCTGTACGAAGAAAAGATTGGAATCGAGGTCAAACAAGCAGAGCTGGACGCAAGTCGAACAGACGCCAACGCGGAAAAAGCGCAGGCTGAGTCTGAAAGGCACCCCGCCGAAAAACTGAGAAGCATTCTTCCACCAGCTTTCTCAGACCGAAGGAAGATCGAACCATCTATTGAGAATATGGACAACGCAGAAGATAAGAAAGATGGCACGCACCAACGTGAAGCGCCCGAGCAATCTTCGCGATACATGCAGGGCCATGGACCAGCTTCTCAAGAGACACAGAAGCATACAGTTTTACTGACACTTCAAAAGAATGGCACTGGGTTTGAGATTCATGACGTAGACAATTACCCCGGCGGCTCGTCTAGCAATGCAGGTAAGCTTGAATCTGAGGCGCGAACCAATCCAATGCCTACAGCAAGCCACCACCAACCAACAAGACAACATGGCCATTCCACGGATACACTACAGATGGAGAAGCCCCAGTCCTCGAAGGGGGCGACAGACTCCCCGTCTGAGCAGATTCCGCCCGCCGATGTAAAAGGGCATAGCCATGTTGAAGTCGTTTCGGAAAGACCGTCGCAGCAGTTATCATCCAACCAAACCGTACCCAGGGATATTTGCAACTACATCGACGAGGAAAAATTTCCCGGAAACTCGGATGAAGTTCAGAGTGGAGTGTTGGAAATGATGCCGCCGGATGAAGACCAATCACCACCCCCTACATTTCCGGGAAGGTATAATAGGGACAGTAGCAGTACGCAAACACAGATAGCAGATGATGGCGCATACACGACAATCGTTCCAGAGGCAGAGGTGCGTGCAAGCCAACAAGGTGACCCCGTTCGTGGCAAACAAAGGTTGAGCCGGAATGCGAGCATCGAACCGGTTGGCCGTAGTAAGTTCTTCCTCTACTGATAACGATGACTCGTGCTAACCGGTTCAGAACCTACCATGCCAACGGTCGAGGATGGCGATGATGGCGATGATGGCTAGTACGCCAGTCACGTATGGCAGGCCGATGTGGGCGATGAACAAAAACATCAATAAGGTGGAAACATGAAGCCAAAATGCCTGGTTATGAAGGATACTAGGCATAATTTGTATTTCGTATCGAATGGTAGTTTTCTTTCAAAGTACACTCCAGCTCATCAGTATGGCTTTGGCAGGGCAGTCAACTCCTATTGAGGCTGATTTGATATCAACAAGCACTGAAAAGTCGCTTCTATCTGCTAACAGAGCTGCGCGTGCATACCTCGTCACTACAAGTTATCGCTGTGTGAGTAAAATGCGCCAGCAGCCAATCCGGCATTCAACGCTCATTCACGGCCCAGTGCCCTCAGTTTAGCACCCCACACCCACAGCAGTAGCGGCACAGGGCATCCCAGGCCTATAAACAGAAAAGCAAGCACACTGTTTCCCCAACCGTACCCAAGACACGAATAAAGCTGCGGCGCAAATATCGGAAACGCGAAACCCAAGATATTTGACAGCATGCGACTCGCCGCGTTCGCCGATGCCGCGTGCGAGAACTCGTCCAGCAGATAGGCGAGCATGGCCTGCGCGGACAGGAAGCTCCCGCATACAAAAACTGCCACGCCGACATCCACCACCGCCCAGTGTGCGCCCGCCTCGGCCGCCCAGCCGTACCAGAAGAGACCGGCGGGTATCAGGATGACAGGCGGAATGAGACAAGGAACCCGAAATTCGGGATTCGTGCTGCCATCTGGCGAGCGCGCCTTTTGTCTCGCAAACACCCAGTCCATGAAGCGGCCACCGCCCTGCGTGGCGACGGTCGTGCCGACAGAGACGGCGATGTAGTGCAGCGTGCTGATGAACTCGGACTGCCCATAGCGATGGATCCACAATGTGGCAAACGTGGAAAGCAAAAGACAGTAGACGCCAAAGTTGAGAGCCATGATCAGTGCTATGACTTGAATGATGGGCCTTGTCCAGAGCAGCTGCAATGGTCGACGAAGATTGGCGGCCATCTTCGAAGACGCCTCGCGGAAAGACGTCGGTGATGGGACAGAGTCACCAGATGTTAGTGCAGCTGCTTTGCGCTTCCGCGAAAGCAGCACAGGAGTGTAGGTCTCCTTCACGAAGAAGAACCCAATGGCCCAGATCGCAGAGTTGAACATGCTCAACAGGTAAAAGAGCCAAGGCCAATCCAGCTTTTGTGTGATGGCGCCGCCAATAATGGGACCCAGCGCCGGCCCTAGGTACGGTACGAAAGTGGCAATGGCGAGAGACTTGCCGCGATCTTCTTTCCGGTACATGTCAGCCATGATGGGACCTGTCAACTAAGCACCAAGGCGTTAGACATGATTGCGGCAATGGGAGAAAGTATGAACTTACAGTAATGCCCACGCTCGCACCGGAGCCCGCCAGAAACCTGCCGATAACCATCAGCACCGGCGTTCGGCCCACGGGGCAGAGCGCGTTCCAAAGCACATAGAAGGCATTGCAAAAGAGCCACACCGGCTTTCGGCCATACATCTCGGAGAAGGACGCGATCGGAAATGGTGCGAATGCAAGGCCGAGGACGAAGATGGAGAAAGTCACTTGGGTCGTGGACTCATTGATGCCTAGGTCTTCACTGATGCGGCCCAATGCCGATGCCATCATGGACGTTGACATGAGCGTCACTAGCTGTCCGAACGACACGATCACCGAGATGGATATTTTTCGACGCGACGGCCAGTTGTACGGGTTGCTTGGGTCGTCGGGGCCGTCCCAGCGAAGCTCTGTGCGGTCAATCGGCATGTGAGCATACTTCTCCAACTGAATGGACGAGGTCAATTACCTTGGACACATTCTTCCGCGACTTGGACATGTTGTTGTGGTTGCTCTGATAATGGTAGTTCTGCTGGGCGCTCCGGGGCAAGAGCTGCGTCAGGCCGCTCATATGGTATTGGGGACTTTTCTTGCGTCATTTTGAATTGGAGAAAGCTTGTCGCCGGAGTGTCACAAGTTCTTTGAGGCCAGGAGGGGACCTCAGTATTATCAGATGCCAAGCGACCTTATCTGATCTGGAGATAATCGGATTTGTCATGATGACAGCGCAAGGATGTGAGCACGGCAAGGTTATAATGCGAGACTAAGACCAATCCAGATGGCTTCTACAATCCCTAAGTCATATTTCGCGGCTGTAAACAATAGAATGACTCACTCGCTTATGCAGTCAACCGCCAGGACACGCAAGGGCTTGAATCCTCGTGTCGTCAGCCTGTCGGCTCGGCTCACTTATCACTGGGTTCTGAGACCGGCATCGGACTATAGATCGCTAGGCCTACTATGTCCATAGATGAAGCGATCGCATCCCAATGCGTTGCCGGAGAAGGTTGCCTAGACCTGTTCAGACGAATATGATCGAGTGATGTTGGGTCCTTCGCACCACAACCATGATCCGAAGGTCATCGGTGGAGTAAGGTACAGCTTCACGTCATCAGGAAGAAGCATGATCGGAGAACTGACCATTTGATTCCCAAAGTTGATCTGGCCAGTCACCAATTCGACCCTCGGATGGCCTGCACGTTACCTCTACAGAACCGCTTGAATGGGAGTAATGATCATAGCAAATATGCCAGGCAACTATAGGAGTGGAGGCGAGTCTTTAGATAATCTAATCATTTGTATTCTTTGCTGTGAGGAACGAGCTGGCGGACGCGACGGTCTTCCAGGCCGCTACAAGCGAGCATCGAAGGGAACACCAGTATTGAAAAAACGAACTTTAAGCTTGCAAACCTCCTTCCACGCATTGGACCATGCCAATGAATGTTATAAAGGCGAGAAAGACAATTGCTACCCAAAATGTGTACATGCTGAAGAGCGTCATCAGAAGTCCCAACCAGGAGGCTGGACATACTCTGTAGTAAGTTTACAGAGCGTGGAATAAAATAACCATTAGGACATGTAATGTGTCGCCTCTTCCACCGTTGCCACCCAATTGAACGTCTGAAGCACCGAATCGATCAGCGCCCGATGTACCTGCTCATTGGGATCATAACAGGCTTCCTCCACAACAGTGACAACAAAGTCGAGGTTGGTGGCATGCGTGGCCGTGCCGAGCACTGGCCCGCTCGTCGTGATGCCGCTGATGATCAAATGTTTTATTCCCAGCCCGTCGCGCAACAAGGGCACCACCCCCTCAGTCCCTAGGGCAGACGTGTGTCCAGGATTGCGATGAAAAGTGCTTTCGCGATCGTGGCTGGCGCCCGTCATAGCGAACTCGCTGTACTCGGCGGCAATTTCGGGGTTCGCGGCGAGTAAAGGCTTGACTATTGATAGCCATTTCTCCGTTCCTTTGTTGGTCGCCGGCGGGTCGACTGCCGTGTCTATGAGGCTATGTACGATGGCGACACCATTCTCTCGTGCCTTCGTCAGAAGTGATTTGGTGGCATTAATGACTGCTTCCCTCTTCTCTGGGTTCTCGATCATGTCGATATGTGCTTTTTCATAGTCGAGAAGTAAAAGAGCCGTTTCTGATTTGGTGTAGCTTGACGGCTTCCATGGCTCTGAAGTAGCCATGGTATGGAGTCCCTGGAAGATACGACTTGTCAGTGAAGCTGCTCAAAAGATATGGCAGTACGAGAAAGCAATACAAGAAAGTGCAGCAGGTAAAGAAGACGAAAAACAGATGAGCGCTTTTTCAGAACGCTTTGTATTATTCGTATTAATGTTTGCTACGAAAGGATCCCAATACCAACCATTTGTCCAGGGACGTTGCATCGCGTTCAATGATCCGATCACCAACGGCCAACGCCAAGGTTGCATATTGACCAATTGAGTCGCAACGCAAAATCCTTCCTAGAATTCTTGACGCGGAGAGATTTCTCTATGACACGGGATTGAAGACTGGGGCTCTTCAACACATGATGAAAACCATACCTCTACCTCTTTGAATCTCACTGTAGGCATATCACCACACGCAGCCAAATTCCCCGTTTTCTTCGACCTCGTCGCACAATGACCACATATTTCGACCCGGCACGCCACATCGTATGCCTTGGCTATGCCTTGGAGGCAATGGTCAGCTGCGTATTGTCCTTTCTCGAACCGCGCTCCACGATGATCGGCCACGGGTTCCCCAAGCGTATCGCCAACGACTCTGCCACCTGGCCTGTTTACAAACTTGCAGAGACGCACTCCTGGGTCATCGGGCTCCTCATGTTTATCTTTTACTTTCGCGGGCAGACCGACATCGTCGACACCATCATGGCCGTGAGCTCTGCGCACGAGGCTGTCTTCGATTGCTACATCCTCTATAATGGAGGAAACGCTGCGCTTGCTCCATTTCGCTTTACGGGGCAAGTATTCTTCGTTATCTGGGGATTCCTTGGAATGAGCTCTATTCCTGCTGCTCCAAAGGTTCACGCGCCGCACGTCTGACTCGCCAACTCTGATTGATTGGATCGATTGTCGACAAGTCGGCGGACCTGGCATGCTTCAGGGTTTAGGGCTGGGTACAGCGGTGTAGAACATACTGTTCGAGAAGAAATTGAGAGATTTTGATTCATTTTTAGAAAGATTACGGTAATAGGTCTATCACAGGCGTGCTGTGAAGCCTGACTCGAGGTCCTTGATAACCTCACCCGCCGCCCTTTCGCCACTGCGCACAGCTCCTTCCATGTATCCTTTCCACTCGCCCGCAGTCTCCGTACCAGCAAAGTGCAGGTTGCCCAGTGGGTGTCGCAAAGCATCAGGGCCGAGGGTGTCCAGAGTACCCGGAGTGAGAGACGCGCAAGGGCAGCCGAAACCAGCCCACTCGTCATTGACCCATTCGTACATGATGGTCTCAATGAACTCCTTCTCGACGATGTCCTCGGCCTGGAAAAGCTTTCCAATCTGTGCCAGGAGCGCCTTGTCGCGGGCCGGCGGCGACATCTTGGCCCAGTCTTGTCCTGGAGGACCGGCCATGAAGCAGGTTAGGACATGCTTGTCGTCGGCTGGGCTGGATGTGTCGCGTATGACGGCCGCAGGGCCCATAAAGGATTGCGATAGACCACAGAAGCCGTTTTGAACCCAGAATGGAGACTTAAATACGGCCATGCACTTTGTGTAGTAGCCGTAGCCTGAGGCGTCTGCCCAAGCTTGCTTCACCGGGTGGAGCTTTGGCGTGAATTGAATGCTTTGAAGCACAGGGCTAGGTACTGTCGTGATGACCTTGGAAGCACGATACGACACACCGTCCCCACTAATAACCTCAACATTGCCAGGGCCAGACTGGATTACCTCCTTGACTGGGCTGTTGAGACGGACCAGGTCACTGGGAAGAGCCGCAGCAAGGCCCTTGGTGAAAGACTGTGTGCCAGTACGCACACGCAGGTGCTGGCCACCACCCTTGCGGTCCGATCGCATCGTCAATAAGCCACCGCCCGACTTGCAATAGTTGAGGAAAAAGAGGGCAGAGATGTCGGAAGGGTTCACGCCCAGCATGGCTCTCGTCCAAGTCGTGGCAGTCCACATGGCCTTTTCCCCGGCGCCACGAGACTTCAGGTATGCTTCAAAAGTTACAGAATCCAAGTCTGAGTCAGTAGGTCGGAACACGTCCAGAGCCTGGCAATCAGCCTCGACCATGTCGCGCACGCGAGCAATGTCGTCTACACTTGCGCGATCGAACTAGACGGATGTAATTAGCCAATTTTCACAACTCATATCACAATCATAGAACGCACCTTTGGTAAGTCGCCGTATGCAAAAGACGAGACGCTTCCGTCGGTATCTTGCACAGCGACATTGCCTTCTGTGTTCTGCTCAATCAACTCCAGACCCAGCTTACGAGCGAGTGCGATCATTTTCGTCTGGTTCACATCGTTGATCCATGCAGCGCCGAGCTCGACCACGCCGTTCCCATCGGCCAGTGGCTGGCTCCAAGTCTTGCCACCCACCCGGTCTCGGGCCTCCAGGATGACGCACGAGAGACCGGCGTCAACAAGACTGTGTGCCGCCGTCAGTCCGGCCAGACCAGCACCGATGACCACGACGTCGACCGATTTCTGGCCTGGACTAGCCAGAGGTCGTGGCACCGATTGCGGCTCAGGCGGGACGACCACGACGGCTTCAATCTCGACCAGCCACGCCGGATCCGCCAACTGGGGTACGGGTACCAGCGTCATGGCGGGCCGGTGACCCCTGAGAAAGCGCTCAATGTGGCGCCTGTGCTTTCGCTGCTTAGGGTCATAATTGACAATGTACACGACGAGCTTCGCAATGTCCTTGACCGTCGCACCGCCGGCGAGGATGATCTTGCGGACGCTCAACAGGGCTAGGTGAATCTGCGACTCATAGTCACTGGGGATGCTGCCATTCTTATTGGCGCCGGGCTGGCCCGAGATGTGGATTGTTCTGGCGCCGGCCGGAGTGATGGTCGCGAGCGCGTGGTAGAACTGGGAGGTGTTGCTCAGGTCGAGGGCCTCTACCGAAGGTGCCATCTTTGGGTGGGATGATGCGTATCTGCGAGCTGGTGATGCACTGATATGTGAAATGGACACAAGAATGGAAGACACCGTTACTCGTCATTCGTCAGCGCGCGATATACTAGTCTATCGCTGCTACTACTTGCACCTACGTCTCGACAAGCTTTATATCAGTGACAGATGGGTTTCTCGGGGTGCGATGGGTTGATCCCGTGCTCCTTCGGATCGCTGCGAGCATCAATCGGGGACAGATCGGGGATCCAGGACCCGCTCATGGTCCGATGGACAGATAGATGCATGCATATCGTCGTCGACTCGCCGTTGGCGGCCGAAAGATGCCAAGTGGGTTCAGTCTCCAGACCGAAGTACTTTGTACCCTACCTCGAAGTTCACGACTACCTGGGTAGGCAAACATGCAGGTTTGGGTGGTCGGCCTCCTTTAGGAAACCCAGCGCGAGGATGGTGGTGATAAGACACGACGCATCCACCCTCCATAACCCGTCGCTAGGTCCTGCCTATAACCCCCGAAAAGGTTAACTACAGTGGAGTTTCTTGGCGAAGTGTTAGGCACAGAACTCCACTGCATTAGCGCCATGCCCCAGCTTGCAGGCAAGTAACAAAAGTTGCACGGCCTTAGACAACAACACAGATTTTCCTATCTGAATCTTTGCAGAGAACGAGAGATGTGATTTTGTGATGGAGCATGATCGATTGAAACCTGGAAAGGGTTGTCAAGGAGCGTTATTGTGACTCCCCGTCGATCAACAGGCACAATATGATGCTCCGTAGCTCGCTCTCCGGTCCGAACATGCAATGTCATGACCATGATTTCAGACAACAAAATACCGGGCATAGGGAATTTCGGGCTGAATACAACATATTTACACCTTTCGTAGACAAAAGCTCGCCCCGAATCAGATCCATTAAAGTGCTATACAGAAATTGCAATCTCAAAGCACAATCCAATAGTCAGTCAAAATGACAAAGGTTCTCTTGACAGGTGGTTCCGGGTTCATCGCCGGTACGGAAATTCAGTACTCCCAGGCATGAGCAAGTCTAATCATTGAGATAGCGCATATCCTCGAGGTTCTCCTCCAGCACGGACACGAGGTCATAACGACCGTTCGCTCCGAAGACAAAGCTGTCCGAATCCGTAACGCGCACCCCAACGCGCCGCTCACAGTGGCCATCGTTCCGGATATCGTCAAGCCCAATGCCTTCGATTCCGTGGTCTCTGCACCAGGACTCGAAGCAGTCATACAAAGTAGGTGATGCAAGTGTAGTCATCTCCAGAGTCCTCTATTAAAACAACTCCCAAGCGGCTTCGCCGTTCCATTTCAGCTATACCGAAGCAAAAACCGAGCTCCTCGACCCGGCCTTGATCGGCACCGCGTCCATCCTCAAGGCCATCAAAGACTTTGCCCCGGGGGTCAAACGCGTCGTGATCACCAGTTCCTTCGCCTCCATGCTATCAGAGAACACTCGCGGATCCCACAACCATCTTCATCGAGGCCAACTGGAACCCATACACGTACGAGGATGGCCTGCTGGGCGACAAGTTCAAGGCGTACCGGACCTCGAAAACCATCGCCGAGAAAGCCGCATGGAAATTCCTCGACGACTACAAGCCCAACTTCGACCTGGTGACTGTTTGCCCGCCTCTCGTGTTCGGGCCCGTCGTCCACCATCTGGAGTCGCTGTCGTCTATCAATATGTCTAATCAGCGCTTCGTCGACATGATCCAAGGCGGTTGGAAGCAGCACATCCCCGAGACCGGGACCTACCTATGGGTCGACGTCCGCGATGTCGCGCGTGCGCACGTTCTGGCCATGGAGAAACGGGTGGCTGCTGGTCAGCGGTTCTTCTTGACCGCCGGCAGGTTCACCAACAGAGACCTCGCCGATGCCGTTCGAAAGAACTTTCCCGAGCTGTACGGACAGCTTCCGGCCTCGGATGTGCAGGATGGCGGATACCCTGAGGAAGGTATCTATGGCTACGATAACTCCAAGGCGTCCAAGGAAGTGGGTATTGACTAGATATCGCTTGAGCAAAGCGCTGTTGATACTGTAAAAAGTCTGATTGGGGATCGTCACTTAGCTCACATTTGATTATTCTATATTTAAGTATAGTTGGAATAAATATCCTATATTTGCAAGTCAAATGCGCTTGTATGAACTGTTGGAAGCACTCGGGGTACATTCAATTCACAATGACTATTGGTCTGCGATTTAGAGCAAAGCATACCCTTTCCATTTGATAGCCAACATTGCGTCCGAGCAACGTCCATGTCCACGATCCGGAACGTCTGAATTTGCGTGGATCACCAAACCCCGCGTCCGCAATCCGCCTTCTTTTCAAGAAACGAATCTCCGTCGCATCGATTCAAGTTTTGTTTTCAACCGACGTTTTTCCGACCCTCCTGAGGACTCGTCTTGCTCAGCAGCCAGTATTTCGGCCATGCCGGTCTGTAGATCCACCAGTTCTGAGGGAATAAGGAATCGTTCCTGCCGATGCCAAATCCGATGCGAGACGAGCAGCACCAGAAAAATGGCGATGCCGAGATAGGACGTGAGAAAGGTCGACGTGTCCCACTGCCCAGGAAAGAAGACCGTGAAGCCATTGAGCAGCAGGAGCAGCGTGAAGATGGCCATGTTGACATGCGCCGCGTACGGCTGTAGGACGGAAGTATAGGGCAGATTCGTTCCGCCCTGCGCCTTGCAGGCCCGGTCGAACCGGATGAACACGAAACAGATGCAGAGCCAGGAGATGAAGATGGCGCTATTGGTCAGGTTGATGAGCCAGTTGAAGACGACGCTGGTCGACGTCCCAACGTTGAGGTACGCCAGGAGCGCAAAGCACGAGCAGAATAAGACTGCGTAGACGGGCACGCCCCGCTTCGTGCAGCGCGCAAAGATCTTGGGGGCGCTCCCGTGGACAGCCGCCGAGTACAGCGTCCGGCTCGACATGTACAGGTTAGCGTTTGCAGAGGACCAGGCAGAGACGACGATGCCGGCGTTGACGACGTGGTCTAAACCACGGATGCTAGCGCGTTTGATGCCAATGACCCAAGGAGAGGCGGCGGCGTCTCTTGCGCCACTGGTCAGACCGGGAGCGTCGCTCGGGCAGATGAAGCCAATGGCGAGCGCGCCCAAGACATAGAAGAAGCTCAATCTCAGGATGAACGTGTTGGCGGCCTTGGCAAGATTGCGGCGTGGCGATTTCATCTCTCCGCCCGTGAGCACAACTAAGTCACAACGTTAGCAAGACCGCGTGTAGAATTTCACTTGCAGATGGAGACCTACTGAGTTCGGGGCCGAAGCCGAAAGAAAAGGTCGAGTATACGAGGGCGTAGATAAAGGCGCAGAGCCTCCCAGCGGGTCCTTCAACTAAATAAGCATTCCAGGCACCTGGCTTCTGCCAGTACGTGAAACCAATACGCTCATGATTCGGGCCGCCCCCCAAGCACAACACCACCGACATTATGAGCAGCGCGAGCAGCATGATAACCTTAGTTGATGCGAACCAGAACTCTGTCTCGGCGTACACCGCGACAGGGACAAGTTGAGGCCGACGACAACCACCAACATGATGGTGACCCAGACGCCAATATGGACGCCATTGGGCCAATATCCAATAACCAAGGCCGCCGCCGTGATCTCGTACGCCACGATGGTGGCGAACGAATACCAGTACAGACAGGCCATGGCGAAACCGAGGCTCCCGGAAGCGTAACGGCTGGCATACGAAGCCATCGACGAGCCCGGCAGCGGCAAGTAGACGCTGATCGTGGTGGTCGCGGTGATCATGGCGTAGATGAGGAGTCCGAGCAGGCAATAGGCGAATAGGAGGAAGCCGGGGCCGACGCGAGCGAGAGCTTGACCAGAGCCGACAAACAGTCCGGTGCCAATTGTGCCTCCGAGAGCAATCATCTGGCTCTGCCGTGCGCTGATGCCGCGATGTGTGCTTGTATTGGCGACATCTCTGCCGGCTGTGCCTGCTTCGACTTCACCCGGCGAGCAGGAAGAGGTCGGCACGAGCGCATTGGGATCCGACTTCTTTTCGGGTAAGATCGTGTTTTCGGATATCATTGTGATGACCGCGAATTACCAGGAGAGCAAGTACTATGCCAGTATTTGGGAATTTGATATAAGACAACAGATAGTTACAAGGGTTTTGGAATTCCGATAGCGAAATGCACGCATTAGCAAAAGTCTTTTCCCTGAGACCCGTCCATATTGCCGCTGCTGCCACTGTCGAATGACTTTGTATTTATACGCATGTCATTGCAATTGTCTGAAAGCAACAGCTTCCATTGCTTCATTCCAGCTTCAGCTCTTATCTTTGGCGCAACATCACAATCCAGAGACCATGAGTGCCCGGGGTGAATGATAAGCCATCGCGGCATTTCGAGTTTCTCCAAGCTGCAATGGGGACCTGGAAAGAGTCGTCCTGGCGCGAAATGCGTCCTTATCAGAAGTAGGTGCGAAGCATCAACAGCAATGGCTGTCGTGTAGGCAGTCGAGAGCTAGATATCTTATCTACCTTGTGTCAGAGCATATCAAAAACACAGACTTTCACCTGCGGGGTATAAACAGCGCCTCAGATTGGTGCCCGGATCAGGAAACTCTCCCCTGTGGACCCCCAACTTGGAGCAGCCTATACCTGCACTAACCCTACGCGGTCATGGCAGGTTAAAGCTTCGGTCTCAATTGCCTTGTCGCCTTTTGGCCGCTTTCGCTCGGTGTTGCCACTGTCCGAAGGCTATCAAGGAAAACGCAATCATCATACTGCATGTCTTTCAGTTGATCTACGCAAGCGATTTAGAACAGGAAATATACACCAGACAATATGGAGATTAGATTAGAGGTTAGCGGGCTATCAAATGTTTGTCTTCATGCCAACTGAACGATTGCGCCATTCACATTGGCCTGTCACCAGATACTCAGCACACTGACCCCACTCGGATGTCGCCCCGAGATACACTATACTCTGCGACGTGCTTCGTTTTATAAAGACCTGTACGACAAGGCGTGTTCAACCAGCTTGACCACAAGTGACAATTGAGAATTGAAACTCGCCTGATAACCTTTACCTTACAATTCATCCAACACCCAATACATCCCCAAATCATGGCCGATGCAAAAGCGCGCGTCCTGGTCGTCGGCAGCGGGGGCATAGGCACGCTGGCCGCCTACGCCCTGGAGACAGGCGGCAAAGCCACCGTCACCGCAGTCTTTCGATCCAACTACGATGCCGTGGTCAAAAATGGCATCACAATTGATTCAATCCAACACGGTCACGACATAAAAGGCTGGAAGCCCTCGGAGGGTAAGTACATAATCCTTTGACAAAGATGGCGGATGTAGTCGCTAACCACACGTTATAGTCCGCAATTCAGTGCCGGACGTGGAGAAGGAGGGGCTTCAGCCATTTGACTTCATCCTCGTCACGATGAAGCACATTGCAGAGGTGCCGCCGTCCGTCTCGGATGTGATCCGACCGGCAGTGACGCCCGGGAAAACCGCCATTGTTTTATCGCAGAACGGCCTTAACGTCGAGAAAAAGGTCGTCGTTTCTTTTCCCACGAACCCCATCATCAGTAGCGTTTCCACCATTGGCGCAACCGAGAGATCGCACGGAGACATATTTCACGATGACGTGGATTCCCAGAAAGTGGGCGCATTCACCAACCCAGGCGTGACTCTCGAGGTCGCTGATGCGGCTGCGCAGAGGTATATCGATGTCTATCGAGGCACCGGCAAAGTAGAGGTTATCTATGAGCCAGATGTATTAAAGGCTCGATGGCGCAAGCTTGTCTATAACGCGAGCTTCAACTCTGTTGCGACGATATTGCGGACGGATGTTTCGCGGCTACGTATGACGAGACATGCGATTGATGATCTCGTAAAGCCAATCATGTACGAGATCATCGCAGGTGCCAAGGCATACGGAGTTGAGCTCGCGTCGGATCTTCCCGACCAGGTCATTCTGCAAGACGAGGTTGATTGGTACTTCAAGCCGAGCATGTGCCAAGATATCCTCAAGGACAATCTGATAGAAAGCGAGGTGATTGTTGGTGAACCACTTCGCGATGCCGAGGCCAAGGGAGTGGCTATGCCTACACTGAAAGTTGTTTACGGGCTACTTAAAGTATTGCAGAAGCAGACATTGGAGAAGAAAGGACTGTTGGAACCAAAGTTTGCTGACGACAATCCATACAAGGGCTGACGGCTAATATGATAGATAATTCGTATCATGTTAGCATAAGCACTGACTGAGTCGTCCTCACTGCTTCCCTCCAGCGGGACGTGATTCTCGTATCTGTGGCGTTCCCCGGCTCCCAGATCTTGACTAAAATCTCAATACCTGTCCGGGGGCATTCGAAGCCGTACATTTCAACACGGTTATACCAAGCCCGGAAACGCTGCCGAAGCTCTTCGTCAAATGACTCACTGGCGGCAACGAACGCTGGCCAGAATAGTGGTGCGGCCAAGGTTTTTGCCTGCGCCTTGATGTTCTCGATAGCTTCGATGCTGTCGAGAACTTCGCGCACGAACGGGCGCAAGTAATGATGCCCTACGAGTCGAACGTTCTGCGCGAAGTATATAACAATGGCGTTGTAAAAAGTGGTGGTTGTAAGCCTAATGATGTCTGCGTTGATGGACGTTGACCGGATAGGGTGGTCTTCGGGCAATGCTTCTGCTGACCAATTCATGATCTCATGTTCCAGCTCGTCGCATTCCGCCACCATGGGTATTGGGATCATTGCACTGCCTGATGCTCGTCGTATCACGTCCAAGGAGTGAATGACGCGAGTCACCTTGCTTAGTATAACCACTAAGCTCTGCGGTACACCGTATATACCTTGAAACGTGACCATTTGACCAACCGAGTGTTCTGATTCGGGCAAAGTCTCCTTGCAAATTAGATCATGGAGTGGCGTTGAGCCCGATGCAACTGGTGACAACGATCCGGAGAATAGCTCAGTTCCACCTTCCGGTGAGATCGAATCATTATCGGGAGGCACTACAGTGCTTTGGTGGATGGTTTGCAGGTAGAAGAATGTGCGATGTAAGGCGTGAGCCTTGAACGAGTACCGTTTCTTCCACTTCTTGGCATGCCGAATGAGCTCTGCGATACCAGCGAGGTGGAGGGCACAAGATGCTGTATCTCCAGACATGACCTTTTCAGAGTGTAAGCAAGAGATGGCACCAAGACTCTCACCGAAGAGAAACTCACATTGATTGATATCATTGACAACATAGTGGCGAGAAAGTCCTTATACCTAGGCGTTGATTTGGGATTGAAGTCGTGCTCAACTGCCAGTTTCAAGAGCTGAATCGCTTTGCCACGTAAGAGAATCGCCTCATTGCACCAATGAGAAGCCTTGTAGTCTTCCTGGCGATTTTTGTGGTCGTTTGCAATACAGAAAGCACTGATGGATAGCAGGCTACTTTTGAGTGCTGCTCGAATGCGAGTGATATACCCTGAAATGCTCAGTTCGCCAACGCTCTGGACGACTTTTGGAAGATGAACAAGCTTCCACGGAGTCTTCGGATTTCCTAGGACACAGAAAAGATTGACGACACGATGCGAGTAGTGATACAGGAGAAATCTCTCCTGGCGGGACAGATTTACCGGCATGGGTGATTTATAGATTGTCCCGCATGCTTCAAATAGGGAAAGCTGGTTTCGATCGTTGCCTACACCAACGCGATCCTCATGAGGGCTCCTTATGGGCTGTAACTCGTAGGCATAGGACTCAAATGCTGTAGGAGAGTCCAAAACAGGTGAAAATGATGCTTCCACCAGTGGCTCGGGGATTTCCGGATCAATAGGAGGCTCGTCACGTGTTTGGACAGTATCAAGACTTTCTTGCCCGTCTACACGAAACCTACCATAGTCATGGCTGAACTCATCAAGCGGTACATCCGTGTCAAAGTCCTCAAGGAAGTGAGGCTCGAGTGAGCACGGCGCGACGTCGGGGCTTGGATGCCGCCGGGCATTCCCACCAGCATCAAACACGCCCCAATAGCGTATGGTGGAAGTGCGACTATAGTTCGAGCCGCCAAGCGGCTGCTTCGGTACCATAGTATCCACGGCATCCAATATCTCATCAACCTGCTGGCTTGGCAGAGGTGGTACGTCTGGCTCTACTCGACACGTTTATTAATCCTAGGCCCATCCCTGACACACCCGGGAAGCTGATGACATACCAAAAGCTACTCGTCGCCGCTGAAAATGTCCATTGGTAGTTTTGGTCGGCTCCATCGCCGGGTCTTGGGGTGCGGCATCATGAGAGAATGGCGGCATCCACTGTAGGCGTACGTGGTATCCCCCACAAGCAATGCCCTGTTGGCGGCATTGGCTGCACCCTGGCCGCGTCTCGTCGCATTTGACTTTCCGCGCTCGACATGTCCAGCATCCCGTAAAGGTCTTGCTGTGTTTTCGAATTTCGGATCGGCGGACAGGCGATGACATTGAGCCACAGGACTACGATCATTGTCTGTTGCAAGCCTCAGATGGTTCGGTGGAAGAAAGTGTAAAAGAGGTACAGTAGCAGAGGGCAGTAGCGAGCGACAACGCCTGCTACTAATAAGTGGCCCACTGTATTGTCTTGGAAGGGGCGGGTTGCGGGGTGCTCTTTCTTATCTTGACGGCTACAAGCGTTTGCGGCTCGCATTCCGAGAGGATTCACGTTCATGTCAAAAGCGATTGCAACTCTATCTAGAGCTCGCCCTATCACGAGTCATTCATTTGATCAACAAGTCTTGCAGTGGTTTCCGACATACTTCTACAGGAGCGACCGACGCGTTGATCATGGGCGGTGGGACCGTTCAACAGCGAGCGACGGAGTGACCTGATCCCTGTTCGTCGTTCTGAGCTGCCTCGAATATGGTCTCGATGATAGTACAGCAGCCCCACTAAAGCCTCCGCGATGAACTGCCTCAATTGAGAGGACGACTGTCACATTGGTGGCGAGGCGAAAGGACGAAGATGATGTTTTCTCTGCATTATGGGGTATGCCAATTATGCCGACAGGTTGTGAGCTCGTTTAGATCTGTACGACGACACAGTCAAAGAGCCCCAACGAAGGGTTATTCAACGAAGAGTGTTATTTTACAGCGCTTCAGGTCTATTTAGAAGTCAACCATTTCGTATGTTTTGACTTGTTTGAACTTGATTTTCAAGAAATATCAAAACAAACAACCAGATCTACTAAGGACCTTCATACAAGTGAATACTTCACAATCATATTCCAAAATGTCCACAATATCTACCACAACCGCACGACAGGCGAGCTTGGCGCTTTCCGCACCTCTGTCTCTGCAGGAAGATGTGAAGCAAGGCAAAGACGCCGTCGCGACAGGTGGTTACGAGTTCCCTGGAATTCCCGAAATCAACGACCCATACCAGAAGCGACAATGGCAACTAGAACACATGGCGGGCGCTTTCAGGGTGTTTGCTCGAAAAGGTTTCACCGAGGGAACCTCAGGACATATCAGTGTTCGAGACACCGTCGATCCCTCGACTTTCTGGATCAACCCGTAAGTACACATATAGCATACACAGCTCATGTTCTGCGCTCACGGACGACTGATTGGGTGTGCACTTTGGTATGCTCAAGGCTAGTGACATGGTCCATATCAACGAGGAGGGACAGGTCATCGGCGGCAACAAGACAGCTGTCAATGCAGCTGGCTTCGCAATTCACAGCGCGATCCACAAGGCCAGGCCTGATATCAATGCCGCATGCCACACTCACTCCAAGTACGGCAAGGCATGGTCCATTTTTGGCAAGCCGCTGGATATCATCAGTCAAGACACGTGTGATTTCTGGGGTATCCAGGCCGTGTACAATGATTTTGGTGGCGTCGTTCTCACAGAAGAGGAGAGTCGGCGCGTTGTAGATGCACTGGGACTAAAGGGAAAGGTTCTCATTCTCCAGAATCACGGGATTCTCACTGCAGGTGGTACCGTCGACGAAGCCGCATATCTCTATACATTGATGGAGCGCTCGTGCGAGGTCCAACTGCTGGTAGAAGCAGCAGGGCTGGAGAAGAAATTCATTCGAGACGAAAGCGCAGAGTACACGGCAAAAGTCAACGCTGACCCTGTAAGTTCAATCTGAAGACGGCGCCACAAGAACAACTGCTTACTTCTAGTACAGGAAACGCTGTACACTGAATTTCAACCCGACTTTGAGTATGAGATCTGGAAGTCCAAAGGAGAACTGAAGAAGGGCATCTAGACATCATGTTTCAGCCGAACCTGGTAGCTTCAATTCGGGAAGATGATTACATGCGAATTAAATCAGTGTTATCTAGTTGTGAAATTGCAGTCATGTCGACCACAGCATTCACGAATAATAATTGATCAGTGCTGTGCCTTCGTTATTGTTACTAGAACGACAATGGGACGTCAGGCCACTATCAGTGGGACTGCGGGCCTATACAACCGCCGTCCTCCTAACCTTAAGCACTACAATCGCGTGGTAATTGCTGCAAAAAAAGCGCAAAAAAAGTTTTCCAGATTTAAATTCGAGGGGGTTTGAACACCGGACTCCCAAGTTTGAAGGGGTTATCTTTGACTTTTTACCATTCGACCACCGTTTCATTGCCCGAAGGCGAAGGTAGATTGCTTGTTGGTCCTTATAACTTGGCATCTACTTGCCCGGCCGAGCAACCGCAGGACCTGGTATGCGCCATTGGAGAAACTTAATGGATATGGTCACTATGGTAACAGAATTTGATGGGCTAATTCGATATCTGTGAAGAAAGGAAAATAAGGCCTCGCTTTGAGACTGGGATAGTGTCGCTACAGTTGTAAACGCGCATCTCTCTCAACTAACTCCATACCGAAAGTTGGCCAAGTTGGCCGACCTCTTACAACTTGGCCAAGATTCCGTTCGGCTCGAGCAAAGACAAATGGTCCTTCGTGATCTCTGTAACGGTACGGCAACTGGGAGACATCAGTGTTTTGCTACCCCTTGGTGACTGTTGGAATGCTTACCCGGCCAACGCCATGGCGATCAGGAACTCGTCATAAATCATGTCCAGCGCCAGCTTCACGACATTCCCCGTACTATTTTCACATTAACATAAGTTACACGAGAACGCCGTTGTGACTTACAGCAAGTCCCCATATCAACGGCCGCCCGGCGAGCACAAAATCTGCACCCAGAGCCAGTGCTTTGAAGACATCGGTACCTCGACGAATGCCGCCGTCGATACCGATGGGGATGCGACCCTTCGCGACGCCGGCCACGTCTCTCAGAGTGTCTAGGGTCGCTGGCACCGAGTCCAGCTGCCTACCGCCGTGATTGGATATAATGATGCCGTCGATGCCGTGGTGTATCGCAAGATCGACATCATCACTGGTGTAAACTGCCCGTCTCTCCGTCAGTGACTATCTCTCTTATGCTTCTGGAGTCGGCGTAAGTGCAAGTAGCTTACTTCCTTTTGCCCAAATTTGCATCTGGGTTGTTTCGCGTAGGAACCTCATCATGTCGGCCCATTCGATGGAATCATCTGAATTATTGATCAGCTCGTCGAATTGGTCTTCAAAGTATTTGACCAAATTACTTACCGTAAGCCATCCTGTCATCGCCGTCGGCCATGGTCGTCACGTCCACACCAGGAAGCATGTTTGGAAATTCCAAGCCACGTGGAAGAACAAATGAATTGCGATACTCGTTCAGACGCCTACCAAGGCGGGCGCGATCCAGAGTAACCAGAAGCGCCTTGTATCCGGCCTCTGTAAATTGACTTCAGCTTCTAGTATCACAATAAATTGTCAATAGTCCGGAGGTAGCAAACTTACTCTCCGCGCGCTGTATCATTCGCGCCATTGCATCTTTGTTTTTGAGGAGACTCAATTGCATCGCGTACGGGTTCCCACTTCCTTGCGCTATCACGTCCTCGAGATTCGAAGTCGCATATGTCGACAGACCCATGGGGATATTCATTGACGCGGCGGCTCTAGATGTCGCGATCTCGCCGTCGGGGTGAGCGAGACCTTGCATGGCAAGAGGTGATAGTGCCAGCGGGAATGCCACCTTTGTGCCAAAGACTTTCGTCGTTGGGTCAAGATTCGAGACGTTACGGAGTACTCGCGGGCGGATCTTGTACCGATCGTATGCATTCTCGTTGTCGCGAAGTCTGCACGAAGGCCTGTAAGCACGTATATTGCGAACACGTAAAGAAAAGCGATGTCGTGTCATACGTAATAAGGTCCATCGCGCCTTCATTATAAAATTCTGCAATGTTTTTGTAAGTACCCGGCTTTGACCAGAAGATTCGACAGGCCTTACCTCTGTAAGCGATTGGCAGTTTTGCAGAACCCAGCCTCTCGAGATCTTTCATCGAGAATGCCTGGACATCAAGTGTTCGGCCACGGTTTGCCATTTTGGTCACCTGCGTATTTTGAAAACCTGAAAATGTTGCGTCTCCCTTACTGTATGCTCGAGGAATGATTTACAGCTTGCAGGATATTATCATGGTTCTACCACCCGCGAGCAGAACGCGAACTATAAGTGCTAGATCTGGCGACATCATTATGCGCTTTCGTCCGGTAGTGAGCCGTATGAGCCAATCACCATTGCTACAAATAGGTATATACAACAACGCCGATCGCCTGCGGAGGGCGTCCCGACTCACTATGGACATCAAAGGGCGTGGAATTGCGTGGAGTGGAGGTGTGCAGTCGCGTTCACTTGCCATGTACACTATATCGGCAAGATAAGGATGCCCAACGGCCAACTCAAAATGGGCGTCGACTGTTGTTGGAGTATAATCAGTGTCATCTATTGTGATGCCTTATCCCGTTCCCCCTCACTTTTTCGTAAAGGTACAGACTCGATGCATATCATTCAATTCCTGTCCACGCGGGGCGCAGACCGAAGCCCAAACCGCGATCCAGTTGTATCGCTAGTGTTCTGTGGGCTCGGGTTCTAAGCGACATGATTGTTCAGTGCTCTTGGGCATGCAAAGCCGAGTAAAGAGGATGGCTGAGGAGACTCGCATATCTCCTCGTGGGGATGAGAGAAGAAATGAAGCGCATATTTCAAATACCAGCACGGAAGAAAAAAAACTCCTAGGGTCATCAATCGTGGGTTCTCACCCCGTCTTTATGTATTGTGTCCAGGGAGGATACGAAGTGCTCGTAGGGGTGTGCTCCAGCTGAGCAGCACGATGGATCACGCTAGCAAATAACCTTATTAAACCCCAGCAATTCACCCCGTACAGAGTTCATCTGAAGTCCCTTGGCTTTATTTCCATTTCAAATGCCAAGCGAAAACGAGCATTGAAGCGACGACTATTTTGGACGGCCGTCAGCATCCGATGCTAAACCCCAGTAATTATGTCTGCCTAATGCTGACGACCGCTGTGCCGAATTCCGACTGCGCCGCTGAGACGGAGGCATCACGCGGGCGAAGAATCCTTTGGTCCTGGCATGTTTTGGTCAGGAGAATGCTGGCGCCTTTATTTTAAAAAGATGTCGCGATGCCCTCGTCCACAATCTTGGTTTGTTCGTGTTATCATGTCCTAATCCAGACACTTTCTTTTTACCTCAATCAAGTCGCTCATTGGCATTTGCACGCATCAGGATCACTCGGGAAGATGAAGTACACAACAGTCGCCGCCCTCCTGCCCCTGGCATCGGCAGCCAAGATCATTGCGCGCCAGGATACAGATATCAAGTTCGAGGTCACCGACTTCACAGCGGCCTGTACATCTGACAGCGACTACTGTTGGTCCGTCTACCTCATCCCAGGGCGTGTTAATTATATACAGGGGGAAGCTAACAGTTTTGATACGATGTGCAGGTACGGAATTAGCCTTGTCACCAGTAACAACCCCGAGTTCGGGCAGAGCTGTCAAGCAATGGGAAACAGCACCGACGGTCACTTGCCGGCGGTTCCCGAGACCCAGTGCGGGACGGACAAGATCTCGGTCGCCACGACAGACGACGGTGGATTGGTCTTGACGGTGATCGGGGACAAGGGACAGCTGACGGGAACTCATACTATCTCAAGCAACGACCTGAAGACCGAGACGTCGGGCGACAAGGCGCTGCAGTCGTACGCAGGCGACCCCGACTTTACCATCGACGCCAGTAGCGCGTCTTCATCTTCGGGCACGTCAGGTACCACTGCTTCGAGCACTACTACGGTATCAACCTCATCTGTCGCTCCAACTACTACTGAGACATCTACCACCGAGTCGTCGCCGTCGTCTACCACGGGCTCTGCGACGTCGAGTGCTAGTAGCGCCAGCCAAACTAATGGTGCAATTCGGGAGAGCGCATCTACCGCTGCTCTGTTCATATTTGGTCTGTTCGGCTTTGGGTTTCTTTTTTAAAGCGTTTAATGTTTAATTGTGACTCGTCAAGTCAACAGCTTTGCGACATGCTAGAATCATAGTAAGGCTGTCATATAGCCATGGCCATACCTGGGTGTGTGGGCCATGCATGCTTGGTACTGCACTCTGCATTCTGACCACACCTACCCCATTGTCTCACACCATTTTTCAGGTGGCGCTGCGACCAAAACCATCTCAATTCCGCTAGCAAACGGTATCCTGTCAACATATCGGGCACCCCAGATACTCGGCATGAACTGTTTGTGTTGGTAGGAACCAACCCGAGCTAGATTACGTGTATCAACCCCAAAGAGTCGCACTTATTCGATCTTCAATTGCTTCAATTGCAGACCCTGTGACGGATGAGGCCGCATCTGAGGCCTATTTTGACAGAGCCTTGCAGGCTCAACAACAGGCTAGGATTCGATTTCAGCTGCAGATTTGCAGTGGTGGCTACCTGGTGATCGACCACTGACCGTATTGGAGTGGTTGGGGTCGCAGTGCGCCACATGCACGACTTGTCAGAACAATTAAAGGACCACCGCCAATCCAACTCACTTTATTGATTCTTTTGCGAAGCAACACGATGACACCTGTTCTCTCGAACTCTTCAAAGCTGGCAAAATAGCTTCGAGAAGTGATGGCTTTACGCGATGACGATGGTACACAAAGTATCGATCAATTATGCTCTGCTGATGAGATTGTCTCCTAATTACCAAGAGGCCATGCTACATAAGGCTGCGCGAAATGGAGAGTAACGCCACGAATGGTTTCTTTTCATTTCGTCCGGCTGCAGATCTGTTCCAAGTCACTGGCATCGATTGGTCGACAGCGCAGTTTGGATGCAGCTGCATCAGGCTCCGATCAGCTCGGCAACAGTTCCATTCAAGGAGTTCGTGCGTCCTTGAGGTTTCTGGCGCGGATTGAAATAGTGCTTCTATGCCTCCTTTGTGTCGCCAGTCTTTGTCGTCCCTCGGACCGCCTTCGACCGTTTCTTCTCAACATATTGGTGTACTATACCTAGCCGGATTGTCTCAAATACTTGTACAGAAAGCGTCATGCCGCTAGAAAATGCCCAAGTTGCGACCATTGTCGTGTCAGCTGTGGCACTGATGGTGTCGTCGACAGCCTTACTGTGGAGCACTTTGCAGCTGATTCATTCGTTCCTGGGGTCCGCGAAAGGATACTCTCACATCAATGAAGAGGTGATGCCCGGCTGGGAACAATTCAAACATCGCCGTTTTCTATGGGGACAATTCCGCTTTGGAGTCGAGTATGATACTCCAGTGTTCATCGTCTGTTCTGTCGAAAACATCAAATTTCCCATAAATGAACAAACACCGCTCTTCATTGGAGAACCACCGAACGATCGTTCGGGACGAGAGGAGAGAGACAAGAAATTGGGGTACGAAAACGCCAGATTGAACAAAAAGGGCAAGGAAATTAAGCTTGTGCCTGATTCGGAGAAAAATCAGAACGGTGCACACAAATCTGAGAAGAAGCGATCGCATACTCAAAACGGTGTCCCACCTGATGCGAATGAAAAGACGCAAAAGAGCAACAGTGTACACACGGTCGACAACGAGAGAGCCACCTGGGTGACATTACTATCGGCCCTCGATGCGATGGAGTGGGAAAGTTGCACATGGGAACGTGAAGAGCTTAAAAGGAACAAGCCTTCGCAAAGCCCACCTGACTTCAACAAACGCACGCTGGTAGTGGCTGTCCAACGGAAGACCAGAAACTGGGACAACATGCCATCTAGCATCACCAAACCATACGCGACGACCACTATCTGCCACATTATGGAGATGGCCGCGATGCTGGGATTGCATTGGAAGGAGTTCGATCGCGCAAATGAAAGATTCCTCGCTGAGGGTAATGGCTTTGTTCTCAAATCGACGAGCGTCTCTGAACTGGGTACTGTTTTCACATTCCAAAGGCGCGGGAAGAACGATTTTGAGGGGAATCGCACCATTCCCGTCGAGGAGGTAAAAGATTTGGCTTTTGGATTTGTTCCGACCATCTTTGACGGCAACACCAGGCCTGATCGTACTCGGCTGACGGCATTGAACGATGACGAGTTCGAAGGTCTGAAATACCTTCAGATGGGCAGTTCCAACGAGTTAGCCGAAACACTCATATCGCTTGGATGCAATACGCAAGTCTCGGAACTCATTCGGGGAAATGGTACCAACCAGAGACATCTCTACCCCCGTGAGCTCTCTCATCTGCATTGGATCATATTCATGGGAAGTGAAGCTAATACACAGTTTTAGTGGCTTTTGAGGTTGTGGGAATGTTGGGCAAAATCCTCCACGTTGGGAACAGTTTCTTTCGCACCTTGCCGAATCCGACTTTCTATCAATGGGATGTGCGCTACTTCAACATGTCGCAAGCTTTGAAAAGTTTCGTCTCTGAAATCAGGAAGATCCTACCAGACGATTTTGTTGACCCAAGGCTGAGCAATCTGGAGGCCACGGCCACGGATGTTCAAAAAGCTCTCAACGGTCATGGTGAAATAGGCCGTAACCGAAAAATCGTTGATGCCACTTATCTGGGATCTCTACATGCTGCGCTTCAGACGTGCGATGAGAGCCTGAGGGAGCGTGAGTCGGATGCCAGGCGAATCTTACCCAAGCACATCGAGGTCGTTCTTTCGTGCTTGAATCCAAACACATTGAATGAAGATGCGAGAACAGAAGATAAAGCGTGTATAGACGCTTTCGCCGCTCTAAACTCTGCACCAAAAGATACCAAGGAGCAGCAGCTTATAGAGCTTTACTTCAAGCATGTGCTGCCAAAGGTGCAGAGGACCGAAAGCGAGGCAAAGCTCCACGATTCTATCGTCGACACGGGAATTTGGTGTACATTGGTATTTCGAAGCCTTCGTTGGTTGTCTCTCCATGATTTCCACAAGAATGATCGGCAACCGAAGGGGAAGAGTGAGATGAGGGGCAGCAGACTTCCGGTTTATATTATCTAGTCTCCAGATGAGTAATCGCTAGGTCCAATATTACTTCACTGGAGAGAACATCGAATCAAATGCCGTGATTTGTCTTTCCGGCACCAATGCTGAATCATTGAATTACAGGGCTCCCGAGGATGAGTTGAACTTGACACTTTGCAAGTTTCTACTTTGAAATTGTGGAGGCAATCGCTGAATAGGACCTTGAGCATACCCGATTCGACAGCCCTAAGAATATCACTTGGCAGAAGTGACGATGCCAGTGCCAACCTTAAGCTAAAGACTCACAAAGAAGCGCCTATAGAAATACTTCGATACTGTAGTCAACATTAAGTCTAAAGTATTGTGCTGTCGCGCCTGGTAGTGGGAAGCTAGGGCCAATCGATATCAAAGCCGCAGCATCGTTTTTCTCAGATATCGTGTGAACGTTCGTCTAAGTCTTACGTAAGTCTCTTGGCGACGAACTCGATGAGGCACACGTTTGGTTCCATCCAAGCCGCATCACTCGGATCCCAACCCATGTCGGGAAACGAGCGCAACCAGGCCTCCGTCTCCCACGTAGTTCCCGTCGCAGGACCAACCTCGTCCTTGAACATCTTTGCGAAACTCTCAACATTGTGTCGCCACACAGACACGGCTGGCGCCTTGAAGACAACCTCCTTCGCCTCTTTGTTCCCAATCTGATTGCCAACAATCAAGGACCCCGGCTTGGTATAAGCGACCAGAGCTTTCGCGGCCTTGATCTGATTCTCCCACGTCCATTGATGCAAGAGCTGAGAGACAACAACGACATCAACCTTTTCCTTGAGAGCGTTTAGCTCAAGTGAAGAGTCGGAAAGGATATCCGCTTGGATGAAGTGGCCCTTGAACGTCTCGCGGTCGCGAAACAAGTCGTAGCTCACGTCTGTGTAGCTCACAATGTCGACGCCGTACAGCTTGTCGGTCGGCGCGCCATCGTGGGCCAGACGGCGGAGGTCATGTCCAACGAACGTGCCCACGTCCATCAGCGTCGCGCCATTATTTACACGGTCTAGGATCTCGCTGTAGATGGGAAAGCGACACAGCTGCGGAGTCAACCAGGAGCCGAGCCCTATACAGGGGTAAGCGCGAATATCCCACGCTTCGTCTCTCTTTGTGGAAAGTCAGTCGAAAAGCTTGCCCCCCGGGGATGGAAAAGACCTCACAAGCTTGTGAATGTGCGCGGATTGTTCCTCCCGCGGTATGTTGCTGTATTTTTCGAGTAGCTCCTGCGTCTAAAGATCGCTTGTCAATTGACATGTTCCATGTTTTCTCTCGGAGATGGTACAATACCTCTGGAACTAGCCGATGCTCGATGTTGGGACGATAATATGGAACCTTGCTCCTTTCCTGCGACCTGGCATACTCGGGCTCGGAGTAATCTGTGTTTGACTTCGCATCCGACATGGCTGGATTGAATATATGTAAAGATTGCAGTGGCAAGAAAGATTGCATGAGACATGCCAAGGACGGTCGAAGCAGAGTACTTTAAAGACGCACGATTGAGACAATCGTTGTAGAGCGGGGATTTGGCCCGGACATTTGGCCCGGACAATCGTTCATGATGAGCAGTATGTCAGCTATCAATAGGCGCCCCACTAATGGGAACGAACGTATCCAAGCATGGATCTCTGTATATCCCGGCGCTATACTGCGTAGACGAGACGTCTACGCGTTATGCCGATGGCGTGAGACATGGCCGAGCCCGGAGATGTTCCGGTCCGAGATGAAATAAATCATCGACGGGACCGGGCAAGCATTCTTACTATATTGGAGCATTGGCATTTCTTTGCGAGGGGAAACGCCAAGTCGTCGTACAAGAGAGGGGGGTGTTTGGCGATTTGAAAGATGATCTGATCGACCCCTCTCGTAAATAGGACTTGTGGGTTTTTAGCCAACTCTCCACAATGTGATCATATCATTTATCCTTACTAGATCATTGAAGATATACACTTCAGTATAAATTACTGCCGGCTTAGCTCAAGCTCATAGGCAATATGTCATTCGCTGCGGCAAAGGCGATCGCTGACAGCTACAAGTCCGGTCTTTCCTACTCGGCGCAAGCAGAATCTTCATCAGATGTGTTCCAAGCCGCAGTCGAGAATTTAGTGTCGGCTGGCCTAGAGGATGTTTTGTACACACCGGCTCGCCAGCAGGACAACTACGGCGCCCGAATTGACTCTTACTGGTCTGCAACGTCGCGTTCTCGCCCCTGGGCCATTTTACAGCCTCGAAACACCGCAGAAGTTTCCAAGGCAGTCACCGCTTTGGTCCAGACTGACAACTGTAATTTCGCAGTCCGGAGGTATGATGCAAGTCCGAATCCATAAACTTTTCCAGAGACTGATGGTATTTAGCGGGGGTCATACATGCTTCCCAGGTTCGAATAACATCGCGGATGGCATCACGATAGACTTGGGGTTGATGGATAAAACCGAGTACAGCCCCGAGACCAAGCTCGCATCTATACAGCCTGGCGGGAGGTGGACAGATGTGTATGCGTATCTTGAAAAACGTAAGTAGTTCTTGGTAGTCCCATGCAAAGATCAACTCTTCTAGTCCCTTGCTCAATTTTCTCCTTCAGACGGTGTCATCGTGGCTGGAGGCCGGGAAGGCCTTGTCGGTGTGGGTGGTTTGTTGACTGGAGGAGGAATGACATACTACACCTGCCGCGTCGGCTTCGCTTGCGGTAAGTAGAAGGCTACAGTCTAAAGACTCATAAACAAATGCGTAATCACTGACAGCTCGCAATCAGACCAAGTTGTCAATTACGAAATCGTTCTTGCGGACGGGACAGTCACCAATGCGAACGAGAGCATCAATCCAGATCTTTTTCGGGTTCTGAAAGGTGGCTCCAACAACTTTGGAATTGTGACCCGTTTTGACATGGTGACATTTCCAGCACACGATGTTTACGACGGTATCATCACTCTCCCGATGACTGTGGAGGATGCTGTGATTGATGCCTTTGTCGAGTTCACCAAACAGCTTCACGTCGTACCAGATGCGCACATCATAGCCATGTGGTCGTCCGTGAGCCAGCGTGACATTGATTTTCTGAATGGCATAATGCGGGATCCAAACCAGCCTCCGGACTTGACCATGGTTTCAACGATCAACATTATCATGACCCAGCTTGATGGTGTGGAGAATTCTCCGTCTCCACAAAAGTTCAGCGACATCCCAAACCGCATCAACAGCACTATGAATCATGACAGCGTGGCCAAAAAGGTGGCCGGGGTCCTCATGGCCTCAAATGGAGAGTAAGTTGTCCTTCTCTCTTGTTCCTAGAAATCGCAGGAGGCACGACATTTTGACGAAAATGGTATCCAGCAACATATGGTTTAGCCTGGTATATAAGCTGGACAAACGCATCCTTGAGAAGTCATCGCAAATCTACCGGAAGATAGTCTTTTACCTCAGCAACCGCGCACCTGGCTGTGTGGTGCATATGTTTTTGCTGCCGCTTCCTACAACGTATGGTCAGCATTCCCTCGCTCGCGGGGGCAACATGCTTGGGCTGGAGCGACTCAAAGACGATTCGGTACGTCAAATCATACAGTAATTGGATATTGAGATGAGACTCATGACGAAAAATCAGGTTGTCTTCCTCATCACGGTCGAAGGGAGCACGCCGGGCTTCTACGACATGGCTTTTCCAATCTGCCAGGATGCAGTCCAAGAGCTCGAGAGCTATGCCAAGGAAGTCCGCGGGGATGTTGACTTCCGCTACCTCAATTACTGCGATGGATCTCAAGATCCGCTGACAGGCTACGGCGCAGAGAACATTCGGAAGACGAAGGATGCAGCAGCAAAGTACGATCCGAACGGAGTGTTCCAGACGAGAGTTCCCGGTGGCTTCAAAGTCAGCAAGGTGAAAAGTCTCTGACTAACACCTTGACTGAGGCGAATCGCAACGGGAAGGAGGCTGAATGGAGTGATCGTATATTGAGGTCTAGCTGTCTTCCGATGTTGGTCTTTTCATTCATAATCCCTTGCTTACGAAGTAACACACATTCTTGGTGCTGCAATTGATGCACTGCTAGGATTGGGAACCAACACACATCCTTGAAATATTTTCCTATGTTTATAAAACTCAATTGAAATTCGACGTTCCTCGAACCTCATATCTTAAAATCTGGCTGTCCAACTTTTTAATAGCGAATGTTCCTCGCAGATATACGACCGTCATTGCTGTGTCATTCCCTGTTGTTCAAGCTACACAATCTAGGCGCTCAATTGACACCATGTTGATGTTTCGCAACTTCAACCATCGTCACATTCCCGCGCTATACTTTGGCTCCGCCAATTGTCTGGGAGCCATTCTGATCCCTCTCTGCGGGACCCGAAGTGTCATCCAGGTGTACGGTCTGTCACCTCGAAACGCCACCCTCTCCGAGACTTGGCCCGTATTCCAGGCCAATCAGGGACGTCTCAGCCTTCTGCGAGTCTTGATGTATGTCTTTTACTGGTAGGGCGAGTATGCTGCGTGCGATACTATCATTGTGGGCGTGGCATTGCTAGCCATCCATCAACGACTTTCTGGTTTTCTGGCTCCACGATAGCAAGTGATGGGGCTTGTTTCGCCTCTTTGCCACGTTGGCGTACGCCTCTACAGGATAGTTCGGATGGGCACAAAGTCGAATCATGGACAGAAGATCCAAGTGACTACTGTCTAAATAAAGGAAAGGCTACATTTAGGCAACCAGGAAAGAGAACCATTTCTAGGTCGTTTACAGAACAAAGAAAACTTCATAGGACGTAACACAGCTTTGAAAAATGTATGCGTTGCATGTCAAATCATTCTGATAGCAGCCACCTTCCCAAAGCTGGCAAATGGTACTCAGATCATCAATTGTTAATGATTCATTTAAGCATCGAATCATCACGTTGATTGAGCACCTGTGCGCCGTTGAAGAGAGTTATGAGACAAGCTATCATGGCTGAGGGTGCTTTAGGGGGCTAGCCAACGCAACCTCCATATGATGGTTGTCACCATTTGCCCTGTTGGGCCTGGATTTATACTATTTCGATTACAGTTTCATGACAGCCGGCGATGAAGCTTAGCTCAATTAGAGTTCAATCTACAACATGATCGTTTTGATTCTCCACAAGGCTGGACCGACTGCGCGGTAACACATGTCTTGGCTTAAAATCTTCCACGTGGGCGTCCACTCAATGGCGGCGCATGTCAAACCACGGAGAACTCCTGAGCATTAAGGCGCCAGACTTTTGACACTATTTTCAGACAAAGCTGGAGACAGGCCCAGCCTGCGCCATAGTAGCCCTACTGATGGGTCCAGCCTGCACCATGGAGCGCTCCGGTCCATTTACAGGATCGACACTTATGCGGCTGAGAATAACCTTATTTGATTCAAGTAAAACAGATCAGTATAGCATGAGGAGTAGTCAGAACCGAACACCGACGGAGATCGATATGATGTGAAGGTGACTATAGGATTGATCTGTATAAATACGGTAGGCTGCTCGTGGATAACAGATTTCCTTTCACAGCACAATCAAGCAACATTCCACAAGAGTTCAAGCTGATTACACGCATAACCATTGCACTATTCCATGTCTTTTTGCCATATACTTCATCATGATGTTCTCATCTCAATTCCAAGTTCTAGCACTCGCTACCCTTGCTCTTTCACAGACCACGGTGTCTGCTGCGAACTGCGATTGCTGGAAGAACAAGGAAGATGGTCTGCTATTCACCAACTACCAGTCCCTCGACTTCAGCGCTCTCTGCAAGTACGCTGTCCCTGCGCCCGGCCTCATCACCGATGCGAAAACCAACCAAAAGGCGGGAGTGACGAGCTCATATTTCAACTCCGCGGCTTGGACCAACTTTTTCTCCTTGCAGACATGGAACCAGTCTCCCAGCCCTCCCGACTCCACCGTTACCAGGATCAACTCCCAAAGCAACGCCTATATCCAGAACAATACTGATGGCACAACTTTCCTGACACTTCGAACTTACCGCACGAGCAAGTTCCAGTCCACTGTCGAAGCGCAGTCGCCGCTCGATCAGTACGCGGCTGCCTCGATCCGCTACCGGGCCCGCATCCACGGAGACAAGGGCGCCTGCGCCGGTGCGTTCACCTACAAGGCGGATGACAGCGGGGCGGAGCACGAGTCCGACCTCGAGATTCTCACCAGCGATCCCACCAACCTCGTTCACTACACCACCCACCCGGAGGAGGAGAACCACGACTTTGACGGTACCGGCACCATCGCCGCTCCGGACAGTGCCCGTTGGACCAACTGGCAGGACCACAGGCTGGACTGGACCCAGCCCAAGACGACTTGGTACCTGAACGGCAAGAAGAACGGCCAGCTGACGCACGAGTATCCGCAGCTCCCGAGCTATCTCATCTTCAACATGTGGTCGGAGGGCAACCCAGAGTGGGAGAGAACCATGCCCGTCGGAGGATCCGCCTACTTTGATATTCAGTCCATCCAGGTTGCGTACAACACGTCGACTCCAAGCACTCGCGCTTGCAAGAACACTTGTACTCTGGCCTAGGGAGTTCTTTTTCAATAGTTGTGAGGATTGCTTTTTGTTTGATTTCATCACCTATTAGTCATTCGTTCTTGTCCACTTTCCAACCACTTCACATCAGGTAGGGGTTTTCGGTACATATTTCTATATCTAGTTGGCTGTACCAAGGCTTTTCGGGCTGTAGTCGCAGGCTGCAGCTATTGAAGCTTCCTTGGTAAAACGTATATATAACACGGAAATGGAGGCACGCATAGGGAACACAACTGTATATAGCTCAAGTTCCCAGGCTGATATAGCTTGTGCCTAATACACTCATTTTTCTTGAAAAGTATTACCATAATACTCCAACCTAAAATTATGCGATGTCCCGAAGATACGGTACGCCCAATCGGCTACCTATGTCAACGCGAAGCACCCCTGCTTATCTGGGCGCGTTTTTCAGCTTACTGTTCACCAACTGCATAGTTGCTGATTGGTAGGATAGGATACCCATGCTCCTACCCTGCATGCCGCTCAATAGTTTCTGTAACCAACATCTCTGTTACATTCATTCCTGAACACATGAGATCCCCTCTTCTCGTTTGTTTAAACACCATCAAGCAAACCAATCATCCTCCATCAGCTCTCATGTCTTTCGTGTCTGTAAATCAACCCATTTGCCTCAGCTTTATTGGTGTATGTGCTGTGATATACCTCTTCGCTTCCAAAATGTTCGGCCATGATCCCCGCGAGCCACCGCTGGCGCCCCAGTCAATTCCTTTCATCGGCCACATGATCGGCCTTTCGCGAAGCAAATTCAACTACTATGTGCAACTAAGGTATGCGCGACATCCGTCCGGTGTGTCGAGTTGCATCTGACCCAATCCCAGTGAACAGACGAACCTGCCCATCTTCACGCTGGCCCTCCCGGGCCAGAAGATGTACGTGGTGACAAAACCCGAGCTCGTCCAGACGGTGCAGAAACAGCACAAGATCCTCGCGTTTCCGCCCATCGAGGCCAAATTCGCATCTACTGTCTGCGGAACCAGTGCGGAGGCGCAGGCTATTCTGGCGATAAATGTCAATGGCGATGAGCCTGGCCACAGTCTGTCGATGGAGTCCTATGAGGCAATGCGTGCTGCGCTGAAGCCAGGAGGTGACTTGGACAGCATGAATCGTCACATGATCCGAGAGATTGCAAACTCGCTCGATATCCTCCAGCCGCCTGGGAAAGAGACTCGGAAGATCGGGATGTATACCTGGTTGAGGGATGCTATTACAATGGCCACAACCAGGTCCGTCTATGGCCCGATGAACCCATATGAGGATAAGACTGTCGGCGATGCTTTTTGGTATGTCTTGATTCTGACCTTATTGACAACTCGATTGACTTGGAATATTTAGGGAGTTTGAGAGCGGGCTCATGGCTATTCTTATCGGTGTGTTTCCCTCGATCTTTGCTCGGAAGCCAATCGCCGCTCGAGCCAAGGTGGTAGCGGCGTTTGAAGCATATTACAAGGCCGGGGGAGTGCAGAAGGGGTCAGCTCTCGCGCAGAAGCGATATCAAGCCCAGGTTGACAACAATCTAGCCCTGGAAGATATCGCCCGTTACGAGGTGGGAGGCTCAATTGCCGTTCTAGTCAACACAGCCCCCGCAGCGTTCTGGACACTCCTCCTTCTTCATACCCAACCAGGCCTTCTTGAAGATATTCGAAGCGAGATCGATGCCTGCACGACAACTGCCGTCGAGAATGGAGCAACCGTAAAGACTCTGGACATTACCACCCTGAAAGAGAGCTGCCCCTTGATGCTGTCGGCATATCAGGAAGTCCTCCGCTACTCGTCCATGGGTACTTCGGTGCGCGAAGTCATGGAGGATACTTACCTCGGCCCTTGGCTGTTGAAGAAGGGCGCCATGGTTCAAATGCCGAGCCGGATCATTCACCAAGACGCCAACCTCTGGGGTGCCAATGTTGCCGAATTCAATCCACGCCGCTTCCTGCCGGAAGAGAAGAAGAACCGCCCCAGCGATGTATGCTTCCGCGCTTTTGGCGGCGGCAAAACACTCTGTCCAGGTCGTCATTTCGCAACTAATGAAATTCTCGCAGTGGTCGCCGTGTTCATTGTCAGACTGGATATGAAGCCCGTCGAAGGGGAATGGAAACTTCCTACTACCCTCAACACCAATGTTGCCGCTGTAGTCATGCAGCCGGATGCGGATATCGAGGTGGAGATCAGGGCTCGTCCGGGATTTGAAGATGTAAAGTGGAATATCAACCTTCACAAGTCGGAAAAGACTTTCGCTCTGGTGACGGAAGATATCGTTGAGTAGGAGAAATACAATGATCTTACGAAAGACTGCGTACGTACCCAGATTCTTTTTGGCAAAAATACGGTTTCTTCTTACCACCATAACGCTAAGAATAAACTTATTTTGCAGAAGTAGCACAGAAAAAGTCGAACACTTTGTTATTTCTAAAAGAAACCGTCCGCACTTGATCCTTTTTTCAAACGGCAGATTTGCGACCTGTAGCAAAAGCATAATCCGACGTCCGGACGGAAACTTTTGTAAGCGTAGTACCATACAGAAGAGCATGACATTCACCTTTCGAACTAAGATTATGAACATGAAAAACTGTATTTACAAAATGATGTCGGCAATTTATTATCCCTATCGATCAATGAACCTGAATGAGCTACCTAGGTAGACTTCGACAGGTCTCTAGTATCATCACGACCATGCCAATTGTCTACGCATCACCCGGCTCGCCCGCCGTGTAGGCCGGTGGGTCGTTCCAGTTTCCACCGTTCGGGCCCGGCTCCTCGACATTGTTGCAAGCGTACTTGAAGTACGAGTTGGTCGCGTGCCACGCGTAGCTGTCGGCGTTGGTGACGGCAGAAGCGGCGTCGTCATCCTGGTCCGAGTCTACCAGGCCGTGCGCCCGCTGTGGGTAGTACGCCCTCTCCGAGTCCTGGTTGAGCACGTCCACAATTCTGGATCCAAATATGTCTTCGCCGACGGTGCTGTAGTGAAGCACTATGAAACTAGTCAGCGTATCGCTCGGCTTTGAGGTTCGGGTTTATGGAGTAACATACTCTCGTGCAGCAAAAGTCGGGACAAGCTGTCCATGTTGATATCCGGATGATCGAGCGTTTCGCCACACTCGTTATCGGAGGGCAGTGTCGGGAAGTCGTTGAACGATGTGTCGCAGAGATGGAACTTCTCAAGCCCGTCGGCATCATCGGTGTCCTCGTAGCCAAGGTTCTCTCCGCCATCATCGCTACCGCCATCGCCGCCGCTCTCCGTGCAGTAGGCCTGGAAGTCGTTGTTGTCGATGATCATCTCGGCCACAATGGACGTGAACTCGCCGTTGCTTGTGTCTACAAGCGCCGAGTAGACCTGCCCGACCTCGTCGTTGGTGTCGTCGTCGTTGGAGAAGAAGCGGCTAAAGACGGTTTTGTCGTCGTCGCTAAGGTTCTCGTAGCCGAGCACGAGAAGTTGGGGCAGTCCCGTGCAGGCGGCCTGGTGGATCGCCTTTACGCGGGTAAGTTGAGCGTCATCGCTCACGTCAAAGTTGAGGTATTGGAACTCGTTGGTGCAGGCATCACCGTCTCCTCCGGGATATGAGGAAGGCTCTGTGTCGCGGGCGGCGACACGTGCAGGTGCGTTTCTTGTCTTTGTGGGAGTCGCGACAGCGCCACAGGCTAGAAGACCCGAGACGGCAAATGCTGAGCAAAGCATTTTGATATTTGAAATCTTGGACGAGAAGACACGATTGACTACAGAATATGAGATGGATAGCTCAACCAAAATCATTTGTGAGAAACGGCTCAGGCCTTTATACACAACTGTTTCCATCGGATATGATCATGTTCAACTATCACCGAAGCTGACCTCGCCGAACGAAATCAGACTCTTTGTCAGTGTCAGACCATACAGCCATCATCACGGATCATAATCGCTGTAGAAGGATGTAGTTAGCTGACTCGTAGTTCTTGAACTGTATTTGCTCCAATATCGCAAGGCATTTTGTTTGTATAATTCATTCTCTGATCTCGATATAGTCTAATTATAAAGACCAAAGCTGACGCTTGGCAATCCTGGCAATGCATGTCGGCCCACTTGTTCTGTTTCAAGGCTCAGCTGTTCTGAAGAATCCTCCGACTGGTATAGGCATAAAGTAGGATTCAAATGGCTGTGTAATGTATCTTGGCAACTATTCCTTTGGTTGTAGTCACAAATCTGGGATGATTAGTCTAGTTGGCCCGCCTTGGCTGCAGAAACGGCTGATGGGACCACCCGGAGAGAAAGTCCGAGAGATGGGGCAAGTGAGGCACAGTGCCTGAATGTGCATGATTATTTGCTGATTCTCTTGGGGCCATATTACAGTCGCATCCTGCAGCCTTATGATCCTGCCTGACAGTGACGTCACGTCAGTCCGATTCGGGAAATTTATTATGAGACTGCCCACCTTGAGTCACCCGTGGTCTGGTAGAAAACTATTCTCACCAATGTAGCCCGGAACACACATTGTCAGCACCGCAAACCATCTCTCTCTCTCTCTCTCTCTCTCTCTCTCTCTCTCTCTTGCAATTCAAGCTCATCATCAACATGGAAACGAAGAAAGAGATTCCCATCTACATTGACCTACAAGGTAACTACCACCCGACAGTCTATGATCTGTCGGGAAAAGTGCCATTTGAGCTATACCTGCAAACACGCAGAAGCGTTACATCGGAGTCGGATCTGAGGGAGATGGTCATTCGTCGCAATGGTTCCGTCTTTGATCTCCCGGCGGCACTGGACAAAGGTCTGCTAGAGCTGGTCGACGAAGACACCCAAATAGCTGTCCGCCGCCACGAATCCAATGGACAAGGCGACCACGATCAAAATAACTTGCCAAGTCAGATACCAGAGTCGTTCATCAAGCTACCAACAGACATCCGAGGAAGGAATCGCCCAATACAGAGCGTGCCGCTTCAAGCAGCCGCGGCCCTGCGCCCACTGGTTCAAGCAGGGCATCGATACAAGCTGAGACTGCGAGGAAACGACCTTGGTGTCCAGTGGTGGGCTTGGAACAGTCCGACGGCGCCACGGGGAGACTTGGATATCTCTGCGTACCCCCAGGCTTCGAAGCTTGTCTCGACCCGGCCATCGTGGTCCAGGTCATTTCAAGTTGTGTCTGAAATAGCCACGCCCCCAAGTTTGACTATCAAGTTGGATCTGGCGAAAGAAGACCATTTAACCGACGAGGGAGATGACTCTCAATCCAATAATCCATCGCCCGCTATCAGGGTAACCATTACCAACACGCATGATCGCCCCGTTACCTTGAAGACGAGCGGCGATCAACACCATCTCCTGCCGCGCGGCGAGATTATCAATCCAAGGTCGCGCGCAATGTCCACGACTCCAGACCTGAAGAACTTTTCCATCATCGATCAGGACACTCAGGAGGAACTTGTCAGCGACATGCCTAGTTTTGTATCTCCGGCGCCTGGAGGCGGCAAACTATTACGCAAGCAGCTTCTTACTCTTGCACCTGGGGAGCAAATCAACCGGACGGTGAAGCTTCCAATACAGCGCATGACTCCCGGAAAGGAGTATCGCATCAGCTTGAGGCCGACGGGCTGTTGGTGGACAATTGGAACAATCGACGACTTGTTTGGGGACGAAAATTCCCCCTCAACGGCGTGGCCGACAGGACCAGTGCTCCCAATGCCCCTAGAAAGTGATGATGTTGTGGTGTTCAGGCCCACCGATTAAGTTACCTTGAAGAGCTTCGGAGGTTATATCGCCATATCAGCTGCTACAAGATGGCAAAATAAAAATCACATCATGATTCCCAACCATTAGTAACATGAATAAACAAGCGAGACTTCACGGGATTGTTGGCGACAATGTGCGGAAACTATAGTGCAGTGCCGCTAATTCTAGCGGGGCAGTTGCTATAATGGTGGTCCCCACAGACGGGAGACAAAAGTCTTTTTCGTCTTCATACTTGCATCCATCACGAACTACGAGACTTCGTCGATACCCTTACTTGTACTGGCAAGGCCTTGTTCATTGAACTAATAGCAAGCCGCTACTGTAATATCATACAAACACAGCGAAGGCTGGAATGGCTATTCCAAGTACTTGTTATCCTCAAGGGAAGGGAGATGCAGTCCTGACCAGCCCTATCATTATGAATCAGAACCAAGCGCCCGCTAATGGAGCAAGAGGGAACGGGAAGATCGATGTAAGCATGCCGTTCTCACTGCATGAGCCATTCACAATCACACAAGATGGTACTGGATGATACATTTCGTAGCTCCGATGTGCACAGCAGGTGGGACAACAGCTCCAGGCAGCGGTTTGCCTCACATTGCTTTGTTTAAATGTTGTTGATCGCGCAAAATCACCCTCACGCAATGTTCTGTTGGAGTCGCCTGTTCACCGGGCTTTACTTTTCATTGGTTGTCTGTACTGTGAACTTTGGAAGTCATCGAACCATTTCTACCTGAATATACTGCCACGATGGCTTGGGACATGCTCGGAAACAATTGGAACGCCCTAGGCTGGGCGAACCCGTGGGGTCTTCAGAGGCCTCTGGGAGGATCTGCTGACAGGTGCAGTCCGGTTGGCTTATCCCTCCCCGACATCACTGGGCTCAGCATACTCGCAATCGAGGCCTTGGATCAACGCAACTACACGTACGTCCCTGGGCCCTTTGCAGCAGGTCTGCCGGACCCCAGAACAGTCTCGGGTCTCCATTTCTGCAATGTCACCGTCACCTATACTCACCCGGGATGGCATGATGTCATCAATGTCAACATCCGGCTTCCCACGGACGATTGGAACGGCAGGTTCGCAGGCATCGGCGGAGGGGCTCTTACAACTGGCGGAGGCGACCTGGCCGAGTTCATGATGATGCCGATCATGGCCGAGGGATTCGCCACGGCCACCACCGACGGTGGACACTCGACAGACGTCCTCGGACCGGAGCTCAACGACCCCTTGTGGGCTCTGACCAGCCCGGGCCATGTGAATTGGCCGCTGCTTATGGACTTTGCCTCGGTCGCGTTGCACGACACGGCCACCATCGGCAACGCCGTCGCAGAAGTCTTCTACGGCAGTGCTCCGAAATACTCGTACTTCTTTGGTGGCTCGACGGGCGGCCGACAAGGTCTCATGCTGGCGCAGAGATATCCGGGAGACTATGACGGCATAATTGCGCTGTTCCCTGCCATCAACTGGGACAAGTTCTGGTGGTCTTCCCCGTGGCCGACATTTGTTATGGATCAGATGCGTGTATATCCTCGACCCTGCGAGTTCGATGCCATTACTGCAGCAGTCATTGCGGCATGCGACAAGCTGGATGGCCTGGAAGATGGTATAATTTCCAGACTTGATCTCTGTGACTTTGACCCCAAGAGCATGGTTGGAGAGCAGATCCAGTGTGATGGCGCACACGCGACGGTATCCTCTGCCGCTGCAGAAGTAATTCAGAAGGCTTGGGAAGGACCACGAAGCTCTACGGGCGAGTTTCAGTGGTACGGGTACAGCAAAGGAACAAAATTGACGCAGCCTCTCACCGGTCCGATACAGATCAAATGCGACGATGAAGGCTCCTGCCGACCTCAATCAAATTCCGTCTGGGCTCGATACTGGGTCAAGAAAGATCCGTCTTTTGACATAAGCAAGATCACACACGAAGAATGGGACGAGCTTTTTCACGCCTCTGTGAATGAGTACGCCTCCATTATTGGAACTTCGGATCCGGATTTGTCCGTTTTCAAACGGAGGGGAGGCAAGATGATCACTTGGCACGGGACGGTGGACGCTGCAATCCCTTTCAATGGAACCACCGACTATTACGATCGCGTCTTGAGTTGCGATCCCGAGGCTGCCGACTATTACAGGTTCTTTGTGGCGCCGGGCGTGGACCATTGTCAGAACTGCGGAGTGTCACCACCACCTACCATGAACCATATTGTCGACTGGGTAGAGAATGGCATAGCCCCCGACACACTGAAGGCTTCCGGGATGAATGGGCTTGGAGTTCGCGTTGAAAGATACCTCTGCATGTATCCCAAGGTCCAACACTATACGGGAGGAGACCCGTCAGTGTCATCATCTTTCATCTGTGTCTAGATACCGGGAAGATCTCGCGTGTTTCTATTCATGTGAGCTTGAAGGATTCATCGGGACTGCGAGATTCTGACTCCTGTCGTTCAAATGATCAGCTTACAGTTCATTCAAGACTTGCGATCTATGCGAATTCTTCCTTGGGGACTTTGTGTCATCAATGAAGCAAATGACTACCTATAGTCAAGGCCAACTATTTAGGTAGGTGAGTTGAAAAACCTCCCAGCAGCCGGTCGGCCAGGCTGCACTCTAAAGCACCTCCAAGGTATCGACGTGGAATAAATTCCCGCAGCGTATTGGCGATACCCTGCCCGTTTGGGAGTCCGACGCTACCGTATCATTAAAAAACAACGGTTTAATGCTTGATCAAGTCGCATCAGGCTCTGTAGAACATTTCTTTCGCCGTGGCTCTCCGCATTTGGCTACCTCCGCCGCTATTGGAGGCTCTATCTTCTGACCCTTCTCTTAGCCCCCAAGTCTGACAGCCCCAATAAGCAACATTTACTGCTCGGAGGTGTGCCTCGTTCAGATCGGATCAGGATTATCGTCGCGTGGAAGATAACCGTGTTTCTGATTAGGCCATGTTTCGAATGGGTGTGTAGTGTAATTGAAACGATTGATCCCTCCCTGTCCGCAACTCTGTCTGCCTTGCTTCCACCTGTGATTCAGCATCCATTTTCAGGCATCTTTATTCGGGCTCGATATTCATGCCTCTATACTCACAATGTCGACGACCTCTTACACCTTGCACCCTCCGTTTACGACACCCTTCACCGCGCCGTCATCATGCACAGACAGCCTGGCCAACAACGGCGTACGGACAGACTCGGTCGGCACCTGGCGCACCGTCCTGCAGGCAGTATACCCGCAAGATAGCGCGTGCTTCGGGCCGGGATGGACGGCCGCCGCGAACTCGTACGCCAAGGGCGCCAACTTCTGGGCCGGCAACCCGCTGTGCCCGTCGGGCCAGACCGTCGCGCAGACGTACTCGAGCGCCGACGTGACGACGGCCATCTGCTGCTCCGACGGCTGGGGCAACATCTTCGCCAACGGCAACGCCTTCTCGGGGTCTAACTACGGGTTCTGGATGTGCGACAGGTCGTGGACGACGCCGACGACGACCGTCGTTTCCGGGTCCGTGCTGTCCGGCGGCATCGTGACGCCGGGCATCGCGACGATTACGGGCCAGGGGATCGTGGAGTCGACGGCCGAGTACATTTTTATATACTCGACGATAACCTCGACATCTTCCGCGACTGAATCGAGTTCTTCGACGTCGTCCGCGGCCTCGGCTTCGTCGACTGCCACCCCGCTCCCCGAGCCTTCCCAGCCCGGTCTTTCCGGGGGCGCTATCGCAGGCATATGCATCGGCTGCATCGCGTTTCTTGTACTACTCGTGGCAGGACTTTGGTTCCGCCGGCGACGACGGCCTACCGAGAATCGAGAAAGAGTCAAACCTAGTGTACCTGGATACGAAAAGGCAGAATTGCCCGGCCAGTCAAGAGTTATAGCTGAGCTGTCGGGGCAGGGGAAACCACGGGAGCTCAGTGGAAACGGGTCTGAAATGGCACAAAGTCATTCTAGAGCAACAGACACGAATTTTATTTACGAGCTGAATGCGGAGCAAAGCAGATAGTGGGTAGGTCAGTCATCGAATAATTACATAGGCATGACATCTGTATGCGTTGCAAGATTCGATTCCACTCGGGAGAAGTACGACAAGATGTGGTTGTGAACCATTTTACAGCAGGTAGCACTATTCCTCCGATCTGCCCGTGTGAAGGTCCATCTCGTGAAGACCAACCGCTTTGCTTTTCTTGAAAAGCTTCCATAGGGCAATATTCAGAATGTAAACAATAATACCAATGTACGATAGTATGAATGTCGAAACGGTGAATGACGGGATGAAAGCCGTGTACCCTAGATAGAATAAATCAGCATCTCAATAGCCCCCATGAGTGTTAGACATGCGATGCGTACCATTGAAGAAGGTAATCAATACTGTGAGCACGAGGGCGAAATAACTCCCATACGGCTGTAGTGGCCCGCGGTACGGCATCAAATCTCTCGAGATCCCCTGCGCCTTCATACCACGGGTGAATTGGATATAGCTTACTAGACAGCTGATCCAGTTGAGCGTGCCAAAGACAGTGACGAGGCTGACGAGGTACCCAAAGACAGTCGACGAGTCTTTTCTCACATTCATGTACGCCAATGCGGTAAATGCGCTCGTCATCGCCACACCCCACAATGGCACGCCCTTCGCAGAGGTGCGACGGAAAATGCCTGGGGCCTGCTTGTCGTGGGCGAGCCCGAACAGGGTCCTCGACCCAATGTAGATATCGCTGTTGGCAGCACTGGTCACGAAGATGAGCAGGCACGCGTTGATGACGTGCGGGAAGACCGGGATCTTGGCGAGCTTTACGGCCACGACGAAGGGGCTGGCAGCGGCTCCGGTGCTCGACTTGGTCGCGCCGATCAGCTGATCATTCGTGTAGGGCACGCTCATTCCCAGGACCAAGGCGCCGAGGATATAGAAAGCCGTAATTCGGAAAAGCGTCTGCTTCGCTGCACGGGCGACCGTCTTTCTCGGATTCGGAGCTTCGCCAAACGCCACGCCCACGACTTCGGTCCCCGTGTAGGCGAAGCAGGCCTGCACCATGCATGCCCAGAAGCCTAGAAATCGGCCCGTAGCTCCTGGGACCAGGAACGAGCCAAAGGCGCCGGGATCGGACCAGTACGCGAATCCGATGCGATGTCCAGATGGCTGACCTCCCATTGATATCGTAAAGCAAGTGATGATCAGCAACACTAGGACAAGAAGCTTGGTCACAGATAGCCAGAACTCTGCCTCTCCGAAGAACGACACGTGAAGAATCTGTTATGCGGAATGAAAATCAGAACTAAAATCAGAAGAGTGAAATGATACGACCAAATGACGTCCCTCGATCTACTCACGTTGACTGCGATGATGGCAACGGTAAAAGTAGCCACAAATATGCCGACATTGAGATCGGGCCTCCAATACTGAATGATGATTCCCGCCGCTGTCAGGTTGTTCGGTAGAACGATTGCATACTTGAAGAAATAGTTCCAACCAGTCGCAAATCTATTCTTTATCGTCAGCATGCGAGTCACAAGTCCCAAATCGTATATGCATATGGAAGATACACACCCGAGCGCTGGATCCACAAAGCGAGTGGCATAACCAGCGAAACCCTTATCCATGGGCAAGAACGTGGCCATTTCGCCCAGCGCTGTCATGATGAAGAACACGATGGCCCCGACGACGCAGTACGCAATGAGTAGATTTGCTGGGCCGCCGCGGACCAGACCCGTGCCCGAGCCGATGATGAGTCCCGTGCCGATTGCTCCGGCCACGGCGATCATGGAAATATGGCGCTCCTTGAATTCTCGACGGAGGTGCACATCATCCACAATTTCATGGCCTTCCGAGACGCTCGCTGTCTCTGGCTGACTCGACTTTCCACCGGATGGCTTGACATTGCTCTTCGTAGGATATTGCATCTCGCTAGAAGATTAAAGGTCGCTGATTGAACTAAAGCCTAATGGTCATATGTATCCTCGCCGGCGTAAAGGTGAGTAGGATGAAACAATAGCCAGACCTCTGCACGACGACATATATGTGTGGCAGATCCTGTGCTATTTGTTCCCTGTGTGTTATCTGAGACTGCGCAATCAGCTGTACTGATGAGTCGCGAATGATAAGCTATCTACAACATGATATCGTGGCCATCCGGTCGGAAGTTCGATCTTATCGCGATTGTGAAGTCCAGGGAAATGTTGGATGGACAAGGACCATGATTCATACTAGGTAGATTGTGATGGTCAATCATGATAGAGCACGCCGCCATGGAGTTTGGACTCCACGAACCGCAAGCTACCTTCTAGGCCCACATATAATAGTCTTACAAACCGTATCTCGTCATGCTAGACGGACCCGCATTTTAAGCACTATGGAGGTTCAAGTCCATCCATTCATCGATCGTCGGAAGGTGTGAATGTGGAGCATGCTATTGCAGCAGTTCGCGAAGCGTCTCTAGATCCAGATTCCAGATTAATGGATGAGCTACTAGGTGGACGCCATGATTCGATGATCAGCAGTCATGCCTGGCCACAAAGATGATGTGGAAATATACATGGAGTGTGAATTCCGTTGCAACATCATTTGAGCTGCGATACATCCCTACGGTAGCGAGTATAAGTAAGTGTATTAAAGCTCAGGTAGTTGCGTGGTATACTTCACAAACTCACCAAGTCCAGTGTCGCATTGTTGATCATTCTCATTCCATCATGGCTCCCGCTCTCACCGAAGACACATACTCTGCAAAGATGTCGACCACAAACAGATTGCCTGCAGCAGCAGAGAGAAGTGGCGTTGAACTTGCCGAGAAGTTTGCGGCTTTCCGAAACCTGGTGCCTCTCGTTGCTCAACCGGACGTCGTTTTTCTGAATGCCTCCTACGCACCTCCTTCGAACCTAATTATCCATGAGGCACTGACGACGTATTCGTATGAAGCGCTGCGCTGTCCCCATCCCAAGCCCCAATGGCAAGCTGCCGCCGAGGATCTGCGCGGCCTTGTCGCCAGATACATCAACACCAAACCCTCCAATCTCGCCTTTACTCGTGATACGACGGAGGGACTCAGCGACTTCATCCGATCGGCCCCCCTGGTCACGGGTGATAACGTCGTGGTACTCGACACTGAGCACCCGAATCACGTCTATGGATGGATGGCGCTGCGTCGTATTGGTATCGAAGTCCGTCAGGTGCCGACTATGGCAGAAGCAGCCAGCACTGGAGAGGTAGTCGCCGCGACTGCCGAGACATTTGCGCCCTGGGTCGACGAGAGAACCAAGGCGATCGGCCTCAGCTCCATCATGTTCCACAGTGGCCAACGGAACAACGTCGCCGGCATCTGCGCCGCCTTTCGTCCCAAGGGCATTCACGTGTTGCTGGATGCGACGCAGCAGGCTGGTTTTGCCGCTTTGGATGTTGAGGGTCTTGGCGTGTCTGCCGCGGCTTTCAGTCTCCACAAGGGCCTCAACTGCCCGACCGGTCTTGCTTGCTTGTATGTGGACCCGGCCGTCATGTCGGAGCTAGACCCGGTGCCTCCAACTGTCGGGTATGGTGCTGTCAAAAATACTAGGGCAGACTTGTTGGTCCCGGCCGACGCGCTTGTATATCATCCTACTGCTAGCAGGTTTGATCATCTCAATATCAGTCTGGCTGCAGCAGCGGCGGGCAAGGCATACCTCAAGTTCTACTTGGAGTCATTGGGGCCCGACGATCTTGAGAACTACCTGTACGGTCTGGGTGATTGCCTCAGGAGTGAGTGCGGCAAGCTTGGCATCAGCATCGTCGGACCGTCAGATCGCACAGGACATGCGCCACACTTGTACATCCTCAAGCTTTTGGATCCTGTGTGGATGGACCTTTTGCGAGAAAGGGGAATATATGTGACCCAGTATCGCCTTGGGATACGTGTCTCTCTTGGATTTTACAACGCCCTCAGCGACATCGATAGTCTGACCAAGGTTCTTGAGGAAGGTCTGTCGAAGGGATTGCGTGTGTAGGGTCAGCAAGACCAAATCAACATCGAGCCGTATTTTCCAAAATCTGCACACATATAAACGCCCGTTTATCATTTGTTTCGCCATCAATGCACTTTACTCTTGTTTCAGCAGCTGCTTTTCGCGACATTCAGCTGATGGTGTCCCAGGGCGTACTTTGCTACATGCCCAGCCAATGCCCACGTGGTGGAACACTCATCTAGCGCCTGAAGCAAGTAGGCTTGTTCTTCGGGAATTCCAGATATTGCAACTACCTGCAGTGCTTTTGCTATGCCGTAAACGAATATGAACGGCGCATGTCTGAGGCTGCATTGACTGCGATATTTTCGGACGAGGGCAATCATGATCCGTGCAGATGACAAGCAAATCTCTGCGCTATTGCAGGTGTTTCCCATCATAGATGGAGTATTGCAGGTTTGGATGGTCAAAACAATTCTCAGGCTGTGAAAAAGAATACTGAACAAACATATGTTAGCTCGTTGGTACTAGCTAGGCGATTTGAAGGAAGAGGTAGCAAATCTACTAACTGAAGCGCAGCAATCGTCGGGCAGATTCTGTCACTGGTTGCCTGCCACTTATTCCAATGGAGTGACTGGTCGAGGTTAGTTTCCCACCGGCAAAGATCCAAGTTCAAGATATCAATCTGAGCTTTGCTGGGACGCTTTTTCAAGGAGCATAGCTCCTCGAGTGCTCTCTGCATTATTTTCGCCAGCTGGATCTGCATCTGGAAGGATGGTACCAGCTTCTGCACCTGCCCTTCGCCGCTCTGGTTTTGCGTATCGCCAGCTGGTAACCAATCTTCCATGCCGGGAAGATCTCTGCATGTTCCATTTTGTCAGCAGATCAACATGGCTCAGGGTTCGGTGGAACCTACGGCAAACGTTCAGTGACCTCAACTCCTGCATCTGCATCAGAAAGTAAGGCCGGTCTTCCGAGCATCATGCTGATAATTTTGTCGGAAATGTAGCAGCCCCAATAGATACGGCGTCGAATCTCTGAATCTTCCAGAGACAAGGCTTCGTGATCGGCGGGGTTGCAGTGGCTTGGATCATCTTGGATTCCCAAGTCTTGAGCCATCCGAAAAGCGATGCCTAAGTGATAATACCGTCAGCATAGATTTAAGAATTTTGCATCTAAGAAGGACGCACCCGAGAATTTCCATCCGTCGGAAAGTTGTCCGCGACCAATTTCGTACAGGGCTAGACACAGGAAAGCCTGGACTGTTGTAATGCACGGGTGTGCCATTCCGGAAACCAACAATATTGTCTCCGCGGCTGAGAAGAACCTGTCGCTCATGGTCCTCTCTTGCTGCTCTGGGGCCATCGTAAGACCGAGGGCACACAAAGCCAGCATCAAGGGGCCAGACCAGTATTGGCGGTTGCCATGGTCGCTAAAGTGGTCACGGAGAAAGGCCTCGCGGTAGATGAACATGGAATGCGGGTATTGCCATCTGAAGAAAAATTGGAGTGATGTAGTAATTATACCGCTCTGCAAATCGATGCCGAAGTCTTGGGCGACTCGCTGAGTATGCTGATCGATCGCATTATCAGATGTTGTATGAGACTGAAAGGGCCAGCGTTGATCTTGCCGTGACAATGTGGAAGAGAATCGATAGATGGAGGTCGGTCCATGGTACGACATTAATCCTTCGTTTTCCACGAGAAAGTGAGATGCATGAATCAAACTGCCGGGCTCATCTTCTGCATCAAACTCCGGTTCGACGTGCGGCTCTAGATGATCGCCGAGATCAATCTGTTCGAGTATCCTGTCGCGCTCAGTCTGATTTGCCATTTTCATTCGATTGACCAGATTTTCGAGCCATGCGATTCGGTCTTCCAGACCGGTCACATAGAGCCGTGAGATCGGGCGGCGTCTGGACTGCTCTCGATATTCACATTCCTGCCCGGAGTTCGCGCAGTTGGAGCAGGGCTCGGATCGCGAGCATTTCAGCTTGGGGTATGCCGGGTGAGCCATTGTTATACCACTCGCCGTCAAGGAGGCTTACCTTGCGGAATTGGCATCTTGTGCATCTACTCCGAGCTTCAGCGGCATTTTAATCCGGGCGATTAGTGAAGTGACAACCTACGATAGTTTCGGCCGATGCTGCGGCATCTCGTGATTATTTAGGTGGCAGACCCCAGGATCTGTTGGCGACCAGTGTGTGCTTTCGTAGATCTCACCTCAAGGTTGGGATAGAGGTTAGAATCGACCAGCCAGGGACCTGTTGCCAATCCAGCGATCTTCTGCTGGAAGCACAAGTTGAAGATGCAGAGGTAAGGTTCCAACTTCCTACCAGTAATTTCGTCTGGATTGCCAAATGATCGTCCGATTGCGGGGCTGCGATAAGTCGGCATCGCTCCTTCCCCACGCCATCCATACAGAGACACCATCCCAGTGAATCTTGATCGCCCCGGCCGCTATAAAATACGAGAAGCTGCAACAGGCGGTCGACAATTAAAAGATTGAGCGATTCGCGGCCGCGTCACTAGAACGTAGCCAGCAATAACTTAAATAAAGAAAATAAAATTCACTTTCCAAATATACTCATACTCCCAGCTGATACATTTAAATGATCACCTCCATATATGCGGACGCTCATTCGGCAGCACGGTTCTTTAGGCGAGTGCTGCCCACTGCGCGTTTGTTCGTTTGGGGGCTTTAAGTTAGGGCGCGATCTACTGTAACGGGCCCTGAAAGTTCGCCGAAGTGCACTGAAATCGCCGAGGTGGAGGCAAACCAGACCATGTGCCAGAAAAGCTTGGGCGAATCAGAATGGCGAATTTGCTTTCCATAATAAGAAGCTGGGAACTAGAGTGAGACTTCGTTTTTCAAGTATTGGGGCTTCACGACGTCATGGGTCAAATCAGCTTGCCAGTGGAATTTATAGTGCCGCTCGCCCACGACTCACTCCCCGGGTGAGTCACGATGGTCGGCTTGAAAGGAGCATACTAACCTTAATGCAGAGGGCATCTACAGCAAACCGCTAAAATATGACATCTAGCGGCTGGTTCTTATAGCATATCAATCAAGATGCGGCAATACAATATAGAATTATAAAGCCTGTACAGCTGCAATGCTGGAAGTCGTTCGAAATCCCTAGGACCAACATAATCACCTGCACCCTCATTTGAACTCATCAAGCTGCGGCCTGTTTTGATAATATGGCCCAGAGCAATCGAAACACTGACACAAGTCAGCCTCATATTGATGCCCTCATAAACGCCCGGGCCCTCGTCATTGGAGGCACAGCAGGCATCGGCAAGGGTGTGGCGTCTGCAGCATTGGCCGCCGGAGCCAAGGTCTTCCTCTCTTCTTCCAACCCGTCGAAGATCTCTGCCGCCGTGGCCGAGTTTCAATCTATATACCCCGGCGCCACAGTATGCGGCACCGCGGTCGACTTGTCTAACCCGGACATGATTGAGGCGGACCTGGAGAGGGTGCTTACAACTGCCGTCGCGGAGCTGGGCGGGCCCCTCGACCACATCGTTTACACGGCAGGAGACGCGTTCGACTTCGAACCCCTTTCGGCTGTGACTGCCGCAAACGCCTACTCCTCGTGGACGGTGCGATATCTGGGACCGCTGCTGGTGGGCAAGCTGGTGGACGTCAATCCAGGCCTCTTTGTCAAGTCATCCGCGACGTCGTCCATTACCCTGACATCTGGCATTCATGGCAGCAAGCCGTTCCCGGGCCTCTCCAAGAGCATCGCCTGGTGCGGCGCCGTCGAGACCCTGACTAGAGCTCTCGCGGTTGATCTGGCTCCGATCCGGGTCAACAATATCTCGCCCGGCGCCATTCGTACCCCGATGCTCGAGAAGCTCGGCGGGGAGGCCATGGCTCGGTTCGCGCAGCAGCAACTCGTCAAGGACGTGGGAAAGGTGGAGGAGATTGCAGAGGCGTATCTTCTCAGCATGCGTTGTTCCTTTGCCACTGGCCAGCAGTTCACCATCGACGGCGGCTACACATATAAGTGATTTTAGATAGATATTTCGTTCGAAGGCTTTAACAAGAGAATATTTGTTTCTAAGTGAAAGTCGGACCACCCGATCGCCTCTGCTGTAAAGACCCAAGACCATGCTGCTACATCTTCAAGGAACAGATTCCAGGCTTCTCTCTCACAAAGGTCACGGGCGATGCTGCAGCCTGAGAGAGAGTCCACTCTGCAATATCGGCCCTCCGCAAATACATACCCAACGTGCCATCACCAATATAGCCATCCACGACCTTGAGAGGCGGCCCATCGGCCAGGAAGCCAACGCGGAACAGAGTCCAGTCGATGTCCTGTCCGTGTTCGTCAAAGACCGCCGCGATGTCGACAATGGCCTTCCAGACCTTGTGCGCCATGGCCCACAACGCCGTGACGAGGACCCATCGGAGGAGGTTGAACTTGTCCTTGGGGTCCTCGGCGCTAAAGGTGCTGAGCGCGATGATGCGCTTCACCCCGACGTCGCGCATGATTGATAGGATGAGCTTGTACGCGGGCACAAACACCTCTGTCGGCGCGCCGGGCTTGGAGGGCCCAACGACGGAGATGATTACGTCCTTCCGAGCGATGACCTTGCGCAAACTCTCCTCATCATCAAGAGCTCCTTCTAAAGTCTGCGTGCAGGGAGAATCAGTTTTAGCGCATAGAGCTACGCGAGATGGAACAGTCGCGCACTTACGGTAATATCTGGATTTGTACCGTGATCTGGAAGAGTCCTTCTACCGTACGTAGTAACTTTCCATCCTTCTTCCATTGCCCGCTTAACAATCAATTGCCCGGTTGGGCTTGACGCTCCCAAGACGAGGAGCTGGCCGAGTGGCATGGCTGACACCAAGCAATTAATTTAACCTTAGCAAGCTAGGGTCCAGCTGGAGTCGGGTTAGGGCCAAGAGAAGTATGGGTCAAGAGTATACAAGGAATAAAAGCTATTTAAGAAACAGACATTTAACACAATGCCTTTGGAAGAACAATATGTAGTAAGAATATTTTCCAAAGCTCAGGTCGTAACTAGTGTTATTAAAATATGTTAGGACAGAGTTATGCGGCGCCAGCATATAAGAGATCCCGCGGCATTTACATGGGCCCCTACCACATTCGACTGGCCGTTATACTTGCAGCGCCCAGCCACTTGGGTGACCAAGCATATGCGGCACGGACATACTATGTCACCTCAACAACCCCATGACCCCTACTATATGCCAGTTCTGGCCTGGGTCAGCTTCCACACTTTTATTCGTTCAGCCCCTCAATTTCATTCCATATATCAAACTTGATTGCCATTGGAGACAAGCCTGGTAGTAGCCAAGGTAACTACTGAATGACGTTTTGCCATAACTATCCCACATTGCGAAGTTGGAATAATTTCAGCGAGTTGCAGCGGTCATCACCGCGGTAATCATAACTTGCATTGATATCTGGATTCTCGACTCTTAATGCAACAAATACCCATGTCAGCTCAGATCTTTCCAACACCAGCGTTGGCAACCACCGTGGTCGGGACATCGGCCACTCCGTAGTGGCCGACCAAAGAACTCTTGTACGGAGCCAGCTTGGACAGCGCCGCCGAACTCGTCGAGGATGGAAAGCTGCCCGAGCCGGACAGACGGTTCCATTCACAGATATACCCGAGGCTGCTGGTGCACCCACTGGCATCGTCGACAGTGACGACAGAGTACAAGCTGCTGCTGGTGAGTGACGCGGACGTGATGGGCGTGTCGACATTGTCAAAGTAGTTGCCCTCGAGGAGGACCCAGGTGTTGACGTCAATGTCGAAGGCGTGGCCGCCAATGTTCTTGAAGTAGTTGTTGACGCCGTGAAAGATGATCTCCGAGGCGTCGTAGTCGGTGCCCATGTGCGGCGCGCGGCCGGACACGTCGTGGATGTAGTTGCCGACAAAGGTGTAGTAGTCCTTGAGCCCGAGGAGAAGGATCGTCCAGTAGTGCTCGCCGTTGCAGCTGGCCGACCACGACGTGGTGCCGTCGAACTCGTTGTTGGAGATCGTTACGCGTCCTCCGGTGCCCCAGCCAGATACGATCATTTGTCGGCCCGTGAGGGAGACTACCAACGACATGAACTTTTTAATATCAAACAGGGACAAGAATCATCTACTCACACTTGTTGTGGTCGATCCAAACATTGTCAGTTCCGTCGAGCGTGATAATATCACCTCCCCAGACGTATTGAGGGTTCAAGCCCTGTGCCGGTGCAACCGTCAGCAAGCATTATCTTCTCACGTATGTATCGGGGGCATCTCTAATACTTACTGTGAAAAAGATATTCTGGACGATGACGTTCGTGGCGCCTCCGCCAATAGTCAGTCCTCGGCCTTTGATAACACCACTGCTGCCGACTCCGACAAGACTCTTGTTGCTGGCGACCTTGATGGGGCTGCGGGCAGCATTATAGTAAGTGCAAGCGCTCGTGGCGTAGTCGCAAGTATCCATGATCCACAACTGGCCATTTGGCTGGCAGGTATTGGGACAGCACTGTGTAGACGTCGTTCCCATGTAACTGGTGTAGTCCCATGTCTGGGAGATCATGATGACTCGTGCAGTAGAGTCGGTGAGCCATGTCTCCAATCTGACAAACAATCTTTTAGCTCAAGCCTAATATTTTGAGATGTCATACTCACTCTGCAAGACTGGAAGGATACTGCGGCGTGGCAGAGCCGCCGCCTGTAGTCCCTGCGGCGAATCCCGTAGGAGAACCCTTGACCTGAGCAAGCACTTTTTGGGTAGCAAGCCCAGCCAGCAGGAAAAAACTCGAAGAAAGTCTCATCTCGACGACTTGGAATGATCAAACGTGAAAATGAGTGTTTTTTTTTCTTTTTTCCAATGCGACGAGCGCGACTTAATTTGATCATATCCATGTTTCTGCCGAACCCGATGAGAATGACACTCCCCTCATATATACTCCGAAAACATCTTGGCATTCGGGGCTTTGCACCAAAGTCCTCACGTATCAACTCATAGTCCGAGGCATGTGAGGCGAAAACACGGACTAAATAATGAACAATATTCCATAGAGGCAAAGTAGCACCGGTTCGTGGGATGAAGTATACCGGTCGTCATGCACCAATGAAGAATGGATGCGAGCGCCAAGTCATACGCGCTGCAAACCGCGTTCAGTCCGGATTGAGTGTCTCCAAACGCTATCCAGGTGAACGGTGAGTGAGGCTCCGAGCTCTTGTCCGCATGCGGGTTTGGCAGATGCACGGGGAAACCCTGACGTGATAGTCAACACCATCTATTGGCGCGCTTGCGGCAGATGCTATATTAGAGCGCTGCTGGACCAGGTATTCGGTATTTGCTCCATGAACCAACATGAAAGGCCCCTTTCAATATCGATACAGTATTCCAGTAGATTACTCTGTTTTGTCAGCAGCATACCAAGTGATTCGGAGTAAAAGACAGTCGATATTCATATCTACAAAGGCTTCATTTAAATACATGTTGGAGTAGCCGTAGGCTATTTTGCCTTTGAGCTCGTGCTCTGAACATGATTTCAGAGTCAATGGGCCAAGTCAAACACATCGAGCGACACTACTACAGTCTATAGTCCTGGTGCACTGAATGGATTGACCGATTTTCATAATTCAAAGATTGCTGGAAACACAAGGAAGCGGAAGACCAAGCCCTCGAAAAATAAAAATGTTTTCTATGCAGCGAATTTCCGCGAATGGATTTATTTCACAATGGCGCCACCCTCAAGACGGTGGCGTAGGTTGTACAGCAGTCATTTGCGGGGTCTGCCAAGCATTATTCGTAGCAAGCTTCACGGCTCTAAAAGTGTCTGCCAGTCAAAGTCTGGTCAATATTCCGCAATGCGCAAAAATTGTGGTGTTTGATTTGAGCTTGGTAGGCTGCTGTGGCTTATACAATAAAGAAATAACGTTCAATTGTGCCAGTCCTAGGTCCAATTGCCCCAGAAGCACTTGGTACCTCTCCTTCATTCAGGTCATGAGTAGTACACACCCTTCCGTGCCCGTTCCATTTCACCAGGGTCATTGATCACCAGCTCCAGATTGCTCCCTGAAGTCACGCGAACCATGGCACATCGTTTCCATACCTTGGAGAACGAGTTGACACCTGCCCCAGTGTTGTGTAGCTCGTCGGGACATCTCGACTTCCACGACAAGGCCACGATATCTTGCAAATCGTCCCAGGCCGCCACCCGCATCGGAGGCTCTCGCGGCTCGCCAAACCGAGTCAGCCGAGGAATGACTTGACAATAGACCAGCAGACCAAGGAGATAAGCAAAGACTACAATGAGGTAGGCGTACACCATGGACAGAGCAAAGGTCAAGGTTGGCGATGCAATGCCTGCCCCGTATCCGAACTGATCGACTGTGAAGGTCCAAGACGTGTGCGCTGCGAATTCCTCGAGGATTTGATCAAAGTTATCGTACCCGGACAAGCAGTAGGCGGCTACCTCTTGAGACGATGAAATCACAGCGCAGCTTCCGTTGCCTCTCTCGAGTCGCGTGAGATCGTAACCTGTGGGACTCACCACGGAGGTATAGATGAGTTCTAAGAGATTCGGAGTCTTTTGTGTGACGACGTAAGGGTCAGCTGTCTGAGCTGTCGCTAGAGAGAGGCCATTAACGAGGACCAGGCTCAGGATTTTCTCGATATTGACTGCCAGGACACTGACGTTCCAATGCTGGAACGCGGTAGCCATATAGGCTGTGTCACCCATGTCGATGCTGATACTAGGCCCCAGGAGAGAGTCAAGGGTCCCGATTGTGAGTGGTGGATCTTGGGTGGCATCCCAATCGGGGTCTTCCATGAAAGCGGCCATTGTATTATTGACAGGTATGTTGAGCATGTCAGCCCATTCCTGCTCAATGTTGATCATAACACTATCCTTCAAATCGCCGAACATGGCCAAGTCCCAACTGTCTTCTGCGTACGCGGCAGCAGTTTCCACCACGTTCGTCCGGCGGATCGGAAGACTGATTGAACCTGGGACCCAGTGAGGCACGAACGAGCATACACTGATCCACCAGCGCTGCTCTGTTGGAACCACAAGTCCACTGTCCGGGTCAGGAGGTCCATAAGTGACATAGGGCAGCTTAATCGTGGCAGAGAGGGGGCCTTCCGTTATGTTGATCCATTGAAAAACGGGAAATATCTTGGCTCCAGGATCAAAGTCCCAATGGCGATCGTCTATCTGACGATTTAGTTGGTCAAGCTGTTTCCAGCTCTCGCATATTGTATTGCCCAGACAATCCGTGCCGTCTAGTGACCAATGTGGAAGCCCGCTACTATCGTTGCGGCGCAGCGCATCCCGAGCTTGCTCCCAATCCCATAGCTGACACTTGGATTGAACCTGAACATCATTTCTCAGCCATCAAGCCAATTGCAACAAGAGAGTTACACCTCCCTCGACTAGTGTCCGAAATATTACTCACCAATGGTTGGTACAGTGCATTGGACGGGTCGATACTGACCCGGTAGTCCTTGAGCAAGTTGGTGGCTTGCGAGTAGTACAGGTTCAAATAATCAACGAAGTATCCAGTGACTGCCAATGCAGCATCGGAAGCCGTGGTCGCCAAGGTGACCTGTTCGGGATTGGTCGTTGTTTTGCTGATGCTGATCCATCTCCGTATTTCGGTTGAGGCCGAATGCGATGCCATACTGATGTTTGGAATGAGCCGATTGGAAGACCAGGCACTTATCCACTCGTTGAACGTCTCAAATCCATCAGATGGACATATTGGCCATCCAGCCATTCTCGACCGCTGGCATTGGTCGAGTAGGCCAGTCCTGTTGAGCCATTCCGTGTCGAGGTGGCTGGGCCAAGAGTCGATGTCCTCATAAGGTTCTATACCAATCGCCAGGGACAAGGTGTTTGTAGGATCATGGAATTGCCACCAGCCGGTGCTAGGGATCATCAAAATAGCCGAGGCTGGACCCATCGCGATGGAAAGGAGAGATACAAGGGCGATGAAAACTGCAAAGGCGGCAGCGCGACTGCGGAAAGCTGAAAGCAAGCCCGAATGTTTGAAATAAGACAAGTCGCCGATCCTATAGCCCGACGTGACAAGACCTAGTGGCAGGCCGCTGCCCATCAACTTCATCCGATACAAGTCGAGCGCGATGTTCGAGAGCGATAGCAGGACCAAGAGCTCATATAGCTTTGCTGCTATCTGTAGCATATGGAGTATGTCACTGGTGCTGAATTCGCGCCCGTTGATCCAGATAGTCTTTTCAAAGTCGAACCAGAAATGCAGCGCAGAGTTTTGCCATAGAAGAGTGAAGCTGATGACCAGCGCCGGAATGTGCACCGCCAAAAGCGTCGACAACTGCTGGAATGGGCCCCTGGTCAGCGTCTTGGGGTGTTCCTGGCCTTGGTCCCCTTGAATTGGTGCATTTTGCATCGTGACAGAGCTTGTGCTGCCAGTTTGCGACTCCAACAACTTCATGTCGAGTAGGCTGCGCGCCGTGGGGCCCGATTGGTCTTCTTTCTCGAATCCGAAACGCCCAATTCGGGGGCAATCCATTGGGTTGAGAGGTGACATGATGATGTTTTCTTTCTCATAACGATTACATCCTTCTAAGCTTGAAGTGCTGTGCTAAAGTCGATTGGCGATTGAGAGAGTTCCAGCAGCGACGTCACCTACTTGGAGAGGGCTTCTTATTTGAATGCGAGCATCCGCATCCTGAATGCGTCGGTTCAGCCCACGGGGATAGATCATGGTTACGGTCACAAAAGATACCGTTCCTGGGTTACAGCGCATACATACCTAGGGAATGCGTATATTTTTGGGGGCTTTTTCTATAAATTCTTTTTATCGTCGCAACTGGTTGGCTCGGCTGCCGGCTGCGCCTCGAAGATGCAGGTCTAACCAGGATATATCTCGGCTCCGGGTTCGCAGGTTTACTGATAACTTGGTGGTCCTATTGAGAAAAGATTCAGTCTCCCAAGCTTGGGCCATGCTATATCGTCGGTATTAAGTCAATCAATCCAGAAATACAACGTCTCCTGTTGACATGGGCATGATCCATCAAGTCGCGAACACCAAAGTCAATGTGTTTTTTCCGCTTGCATGCTGGAGAACGGTTGGTCGCTGCCCCAGACAGATTGCTTGTGGGGAATGGGGGTGAAGCACCACCTGGGCGGTGAAGCTTGGAGCTTCATGGTGCTGTGTGCTCAGCGAGGTTTGAATAGCTCCACGCTGGTGTAGGAACACATTCAGGGAGTTGGCTCCTTGATTGACAGTATGTCCGTCTTCGTAGGTACTGAAGTGAGGTGAAGAGAAAGACCCAAGTTATGTCGAGTGCTAGGGCGAGAAAAAGGTAACAGTAGTGGGAAACCCCACCTCTCCCTGTGGGGAAAGAGCTAAGGACGTAATTCGTACCTACTGTTAGGTAGGTGTCAAATATAGGGCGAAAAAATCGTCTGAATTCTGTTGTTTTATTTTTTGTTTCCTGCTGTGTATCTTGTGATTTTTTCTTGCTTTTGAGCAGTAGAACAGAGGGAATTTTGGTGCAGTTTTGCTATAGCCCGATATTCACTTGTATCCCGAACAACCCCTCATCATCTGAACCGTTTCACGGAATCTTTCGTTCAATAGTAGGTATCTTGATATAACAAAGCTTATTTCCAACTGTTCCTCAACGCTTGGCTGGGTACGTAATTGCGCGTAGTTTTATACCAGCCTCGATAGACGGTTCATCACTAACAAAGCACATGTCTCAACTTGTTTCCAGTGTTTGTCGTATCCGTTCGCGCTCTGCCCCGTCCATGTCGTAGAGTGCGTAATCGTAACCAGGGAACGGCTCAAGAATAGTCGACATTGGCCGTTTTAGTAAATTCTTCGTCAACAAAGGGACAGTCACGGATGTATTGCCACGTCCGCTCATGGTTTGGGGGCCGCACCAGTCGCGAAGCGCCATTCCGTATGATGCGAAAACCTCTAGATCGACTCGTGTGAGATATGGAAATTGCTCCTCGGTCAATGCCGGAAGCAAACGGTGAAGGAAGGCCGAAGTCAAGTCAAAGCACACCGGTCGGTAGATCTGCCTGATCATGATCCGAGATGTCCCACAAGTGCCAAGCAGATCTTCCTCCTTGCAGTGAAGGGTAGGATGTTCCCCTAGTCCTATGGAGATAGTCTCCAGCGTGTCTCTGGCGCTGCGAAGACGTCAGCGATGCACAACAATTCTAGACGACTCTCGCTCTTCCTACGCAGCAACGTTGTTTCGATTGCCTGCTTACCTTCGAATGAATTTCGCCGTCTCATGGAAAATGGTGATGTCGCTGCGCTGGTCACGAGTATTTGGGAAATGGCCGAGTCTAAGTTGAAGATGCTTCAGCGAAGCCAGACAGCATTGACGAAGAAAATGCAGGGGAAACCACATGGGCCCGGGGAAGATGGCTGCGGCTCCTCGCTCTTGGTCCGCCCTTAGCTCTTCGGTGATTCCCTCATCGTCATACGGGTCAACCCGGTCGTAGTGTTGGCTCACGATCCAGTCCTGTGGTATTGGCTGGCCGTTGTGCAGAGCACCTTCGTCTTGCAAGTGATCAAGCTCGAGACAACTAAGTTTGCTCACATCGAGCGAGGTCACTATGGCTTTAACGAGTCCACGGTGCATCCAACCGACGAGGCGGAGGTGAGTAACGGCAGGAAACAACCTGGCAGGATTTTGAGGGATGTACGGTTGGTCGGCGATGTTATGTAACGATGCGAGGTCCAGCCGGGTGACACTCTGCATGCGACTGAAAACATCCCAGGTCTGAAGGTCGATGTCCGTCAGGCCCTCCTCATGGAAGTCCATCCACACAAGAGTCCATGCAAAGGATTTGACCAGAGCGGCGAGTTCGGGGCGGTCCGTCATGAGGCGAAGAAAGGCGCGTTGGCGCGGTACCAAGCTGCGAGGGCGGAACTCGTCAGAGTAGTCGGCCATGGCAACTCCGCGGAAGAGAGGCAGCTCCGGGGTCTCGTACTCGGGAACTCGGCCGTTGTTATGGCTGCTGAGATCGACATCTTTGAGCAAGAAAGGGAGGGAGAGTATGCGCCATGAGCGGGCAACGAGACCGACTCGAGTGAGAGGCCCGCCCTCTCCCACCAAACTCTCAAATATCAGACGCAAGGTCTCGGCCGGAATGTCGCGACCCATGTTGAAACGGCAAAGTGCGGAATGGAAGTGGTCATGTCAACCTAAAAGGACATGGTGAAGCTGACGGAGCATCCATGGATTCATGTAAGCTGAGGTTAGGTAAGGCCCGGGCCCGGGCCCCTGGCCACCTCCGCTGAATTCCCGGCTTTCAGATTCATATTATTTTCTTCAGGTTTCAGGTGTTCTTTTGATAAACCGGTTCTCATCAATCTGACTCACCCTCCACCGTGATATATAGCCTACTCCGTCCATAACTACATAACAGTACAAGCCGCGACAGTGATTCCCACGGCTGCAACCTGGAATGCGGCACCTAGAACCGTAGCTCCGACTCCTACCCTGTTCAGGCAGGTATCTATTTGATGCTTATTGATGTCCTGTCGTTGATTGCAAAGATCCAATTCTCTCTTGCAATCATTGTACTTTCCCAAGAGGCTTGCGGCCTCGTCGGGGCTCTGTGGGTTTCCGCCAGATGTCGTCTTTCGAGACGAAGCAGACTCCACGCCGTTGATCCCGATCCCCAAACTTCTCAATCGACCTTCCAGCCTATGTGCCTCCAGTTCCATCCCTCTTCGTAGCCGTTCATTCTGCTCTCTATTTCTTTGCAGCCTTTCGAGTTCTGCCTTCAATGCAGCCTCGCTCCTGGCATGCAATGCCTCCGCATCTCCGTGCATCGACTCCAAAGCCCTCTTACTGTTATACAACTGTATCTCCAGTCCTTCCTTGGATCTATTGAGTGAGGAAGCGAGCTCTCTATTTTGGGACCTGGCTGCTCTCCTGGACTCCTTCCTCGCCGCGGCGAGGTTCGAGGTGCAAAGCGCTTGGAGGTCTGCAACCACGCCCAGCATCTCAATCCCTGCGTCCGTTTTATCCAAAGACTTGCGCTCATCAACCATTTGGTTCTGGAGGGCAAGCGTCTTTCTCTTTCCCTGATGAATAATGTAGTCGCATGCTTCCAAAGCAGACCTTTGGTCGTTGAAAAACTTGAAGGACTTGCTTCCAGCAGCTATCATATCACCCCAAAGCTCGTGGTTTTTGATCAACTCTTCCTCTCGTGCCCTTGCCAAGTCCAAGTCTGTTTCCTTGTCCCACATGGACGATCCGAGCAAAATGATGGGATACGCTTCTTCCCCGCAGATCTTCTTCACGATACGGAGGGCCCGTTTGGCAGACCCCGGTGCGCGGGGACTATTTATGGCGTGTAGGTAGATGATGCCGCTGACTTGGACGCGATGAACATATGCCTGGTTCAGGCATGCCGAAATATCTTCGAGTAAGAGGACGTCCGAAGTGGTGCTTCCATCAAAACCAGGGGTGTCGATGATATGAACCGTCTGTCCATTGCGTTCAAAAGTGAACGGCTCAACGAGCCTTGTGCCTGTCCAATTTTCAGCCATCGGATCACTTCTGAAAATGGAACTTGAAATTAAACCCACAAGCGTCCAAGTCGTGACCTATTTCCAAGTTCTGATCTGTACACTGGGAGATAAACGTGCTCTTTCCGGACCCGGTAAGTCCGACAACTGCGATAACGATGTCATTTGGCCTAGATGCAGTTAGATAATCGTAACATATGACCCAGAGGAGCATCTTACTTAATGACATTAGACATTTCTACGACCCCTCGAATATTACGGACCAGCAAGAGTTTTGCTGTGTATCAAAAGGTTTTATCGGGGCCACCGCTTGATCCGCGATTGTGATTTATTAAATGCTTGGCCTTATTGGACATGCGATGCGAGCGCCTAGACTTCTTAGTGCTGAAGTGTTGCAAAATGCCCAATCTTCTGTTGCACGCCCAAGGCAGCAACTATAGCTGCGCCACTTGAGCTCGAAGGATCAAGCCATGCGTAAAGTAAAATGATAAGGGTGATCCATTGCCCCGGATATGACGGAGAATCTAGTATACGCGAGGTATCTACATTGGGAAATCAGGGTATTTTGGCCTGCATGAGCATGGTATATTTGGCCCCCATATGCAAGCGCCCCAGTGCATGACTGTTGAAGACTCAGTACCCAGTTGTGATAGGTCCAACATAGCCAGAGCCTAGCCCGGTTATCTGCCTAGGTAGTATTATCGCCTGCACCACTGAGGCACATCATACATATGGCCCCAATCCTCGAAATATTATCATCCATAAGGCTACAGCCGCATTCTGAATATCTACCTAGATACCTAGGCAGACAGTGATGCACAAATTCTACACAAGCCCCAAAAAGCGACGTTCTTTTGTCTGTTCTCGACTGCAATCGCCTCGGTTAGATCATTACAACTGAAGCAAGATGCGTTCCTTCTTCTCCGGGAGCTCCTCGGCAAGCAACCAGTCGCCAGCTTATAGGCAACCTTATGCCGAAGGGTCTAACACTGAAGGTTTTTATGATGATTACGATGACCTGACAGATGACTCAGACATCTCCTATGAAGACTCGGACCCCGGATCCGATTCAACGTCCCCGTCGAGAGGTTTCCCGGGTCACGAGCCTCCACGACAGCCGGGTCCAGCCGCGATGAACTCCAGTAGACAGCAAATGCCAGGACAATTCCCCACTGAAAGAGGCTATGAAAGCACAGGGGGGCAATCTTTATCTCAGTCAACCACAGGACCTCCTGCGCATGCTCTCCAGCAGTCCTTTCCAGAATGGGCCATGCGGGAGCCGGCGCAGACATATCAGACCTCAGCGGGCTCTTCTAGTGGCTTTAATACTCATCAGAGCACCACCTCAAGACCTACGTTGTTTGCTCGTAAACCGGTCCAAGCCGACTCGATCCCAAGTCAGCAGAGCGTGCCCGCCAGCAGAGCTTCCATACCTCGGAAGCCCGTCAATACCGCTGCGTCGTGGAATAGGTTTGACCATGCGCGAGCCAACACAGCGCCAAAGATGCCTGCCAGAGCGGCTGTCGATGATGCTTCCAAAAAGATACTGATTGCTGTGTTTGGAATGACAGGAACCGGCAAGACATCCTTCATCAAAGCACTGGCCGGCGAAGCGGCAAGCCATTTCAGGATCGGACATGATCTGGAATCCTGTATATACCCACGTTAGATTGCCAAATTGAGCATCGCAGCTAACATATAGTAGGCACCCAGGAAATTGGAACGGTTGACTTCAAGCTCGATGACCGCGACGTCACAATTGTGGACACCCCTGGGTTCGACGACTCCAAAAGGAGTGACACTGAAATACTTCAGCTCATCGCAGATTGGCTCGAGCGTTCCTACAAAGTGAGTTATCGAAACAACGAAGCAGCTCCCCGACCTGGTTTTGTTGCTGACCTCTTCGTAGGAAAAGACGTTGCTTTCCGGAATCATCTACCTCCACAGAATATCAGACGTTAGAATGACAAATTCCTCGATCAAAAATCTCACAATGTTCCGCAAGCTTTGTGGCACAGAACACATGTCCAAAGTGTGTCTGATGACTACCATGTGGGACAAGGTGTCCCAACAAGAGGGCACAGCAAGAGAAGCGGAGCTCATCACGGACAACGGTTTCTGGAGCGTCGCCATGGCCAACGGAGCTTCCGTGAGGCGACATGACGACAAGATCCATTCTGCCCAAGCTGCGATACGCAGTCTGATGGACAACGAGCCAACCGCCATCAAGCTGCAAAACGAGATTGTTTCCGAGGGCAAGACGCTGATCCAGACCGACGCGGGTGGTGCTATCAACGAGGATATCGTGATGATGCAAAAGAAACACAAAGAAGAACTGAAAGCCTTGACGGAGGAGATGGGCTCGAAAATGGCGCAAAGTAGGTGTAATCGATACTGCCTCCTCATTCATATACTAATCCATCACCACCTAGAGAACGAAAGACTTCAGGCTTCGCTTCAAGCCCAGTATAAGCGAACCATCTCCCAATTGGAGCAGCAGTATGAGTATCAAGCGAAACTCGCAGAGAGCCGAGATAAGAGTCGCGAGCGCCAGTGGCATGAAGCGACTCAAGAGCGTGAACGATATGAACGTGAAGTACGCGCTTCTGCTACGAGAGACCGTGAGATGCTTATGGACACCCAGAGAGAGCTCGAACAGACCAAGCTTTTCGTCGCCGAAAGGGACAGGGAAAGAGAGTACAGTTTTCGGATGGCTGCCGCGAGACAGCGCGAGGAGCTCGAACAGCAAGCGAGAGAAAGAGAGCGCTTCGCCCGAGCTGCAAGTGCGAGAGAGATCTACGAACCTCCAATAGAAAGGGGTGGCTATGGGCACGGTGGCTACGACGAGCGTCCACGACGACGAGAAGCAGGAGGAGGACGCGATGGACCAAACACGGTCAAGTCGAGATCGGACAATCCCCCCCTCAATCGTCAGCAGGCGCTCATGACGGCTCAGATCAAGCAGAGGCGCGAGAAGTACAACGGTCAGCCGTATTACACACTGCATTGCTATATGCCCGGAGTGTTCAGCAACAGCGGATGTGGAGAAGGCTTTGACATTGTGAATCCTCGACCTGGAAAGATCCAATGTTGCAATTGTAGGAAAACTTGGAAGTTGGAGAGGGGAAGGCTTCTCTAATGATGAGAAATATACAAGATCGCAAAACGATTTCTTACTCACGAACCGAATGAGAAGTTTATCTGTACCTAGGGCTGCTAATATGGGGCTAGCAATGTGGTGTATTGCAAGCTGAAATTGTGCATAGATTAGGTAACTAGATATGTTTCTGTTTCTGAATGGTAGACAGGGTTTCTTCAAAATTTGTGGCAACGTCTTGTATCCCTGTTGCCATACATGTTTAAACCCCCTAAACTTAAACATCATTGGTCAAAAGTACACGAATGAAAAGATGAACAAGCATTGTCACTTTATGCAGCACTCTGATTGCTGCAAACTTTGGATCGTTGGGCGTGAAGACCGCGCATGAGTGAGCTGTAGGTTGCAATACCCCGCCAATAGGCGCATGCTACAATGACACAGCCCCTTGGGCATTTCTATCTCGGGGGCTATCTGCCGTAGCCAAGCCGTCCACTCTTTTATATATCCTTGCTTGCTCAGTTGAATTTGCCCGCCGAAGTTTTCTCCATTTTCAATGATGCTAATCGAAAGTCCTCGTCAGGGTTTTGACTGTAACCCCTCGATCATTCTCTTATCCAATTCTCCTAAAATCAGAGATACCAGCAACCTGAGCTAGCAAATGTCCTCGACCCAATGTCCATCTGGGACTGAAAGTCCGCGACAATGAGATTACTTCAATTAGACTACGATGGTCGGTTGACGTTCACCAAGGACTACATAAATGAGGATGATATGCCTCCGTATGCCATACTTTCACATACATGGAGCTTGGAACATAGCGATGAGATCGATCACCAAGATATCTTGCAAGGACGATGGCACGGGAAGCCAGGTCTCGTCAAAGTCTTGTTTTGCGCGAAGCAGGCAAAGCATGATGGCCTTGATTACTTCTGGATCGATACATGCTGCATCAACAAAGATAGCTCTAGCGAGCTCCAAGAGGCCATCAATTCTATGTTTCGTTGGTATCAGAAAGCTACTGCTTGCTATATTTACCTGGCCGACGTTGCTCGACGCTGCGGTCAGCAAGACGATTTGATAAGTTCAACTTGGGAATCGGATTTCCGCTCCACCAGGTGGTTCACCCGAGGATGGACACTTCAAGAACTTATCGCGCCAGCAGTGGTCAAGTTCTACTCCTCGAACGGCCAAATGCTTGGAGATAAACAATCTTTAAGCAACCTCCTCCACGAAATCACGCGAATCCCTGTGGGCGTTCTTTCAGGAGACGCACTCTCCAAATATAGTACGATAACTCGCATGTCTTGGGCTGATAAACGGAAGACGTCGAGAAAAGAAGATGTGGTATACTGTCTATTAGGATTGCTTGGTCTTGTTCTACCAATGATCTATGGCGAAGGGCAAGAAGCAGCCTTTAGGCGACTGGTAACAGCGATTCATGTTGCCAGAATGTTCGAAGTTATTGAGGCTTGCGAGGCTTCCTTCTCGAGGATTAGACCACACGAATCCATTGGTCAGAGTGGTGTAGGCACCACGAGAGAACAGTAAGCATGCCAAAAGCTACAGAAATATCTTATTCAGCCCGGCGTTATCATTCAATCGCCCCTCAGAAGCTTACACATCCGTTCTCTGGTCATAAAAGAAGTTCGCGATACTAGAGGGCCTCGGTGCACAATCGCTATCGGCGCATGCCTAGATAGAAACGTGGATATGTTGCACGGACAAGATACTGAGATGGGTATGGAGGCGAAGACGAGAGGATCTTACAGAAAATCTGACAAACCTATATAAACGCTGGTGACTAGCCTTGTACGCCCGCTGATGAATCCTCGATATATCTTACTGATTATTTGTAAAGCATGAACGACATGAAAAGAGACAACTGTAGATCCTTTCCTGATTGCGATACATGGTCAATTTGAGAGGATAGTCGCCAGGCACGAGGCCAGAGACTTGGCAAACAAAAAGAAAAGGTAATATAGGATATCATCATTACCAATAAGATTGTAATTTTCAAGCAACGACATCAGTAGTGGTGCTATCAGTCGGTGGACGCCAAGGCAGGTCAAGGTTTTCCATCCCTGAGTGATGGAATGATGGCGCGTCAGACTCCTCTAATTGCTTTTATATAGCAGATTTGACAGCTGTGACACCCATGAATTGTATTGAAGTTTAATACAGACGAAGCACAGATTATAGTCGTTCGGAAGTTGCATCATACCAAAATGTGTTGAGACTTTCTAGACCTAAAGGCATTTTCAGGCCTCTGTGTGGGAGTCTTGAGGCGTCACGACTGTGTTTGAAGTCCAACAAATACAACCAGTACCGCGGCGTATGCCGCGGTGGCAGAAATCACATCATTCTCCTCACGCAGGTGATACGCGCTGAGCATCCCGGAAAATGTAACGAACACGGTTGTGGACACCAAGCCCCGTATACAAAGTGTTGTGAAGTACCATGATCCACATCGGAACAATCAAGAAGGCACCTCCGGCCATGGCCAATCCTAATCGCCTGTAGAATTGACGATTATCCTGTAGACCCGTTACATCGCTTCGAGTGTGTCCCACGGGATCGGTTTTCAATCGTGGTTCTGGCTCGCGCTTGTCCAACCCAGAAATGTTTGTGTCGCTAATTTTATTTGTAGCCTTATCTAAAAGTCCCTCTTCGTCGCCTCCTCCTTGTACGGTCAGATGAAACGGATCGTCGACTCTTTTTTGAGACGTTGTCTCATGTACTCGTAATCTTGAACGGCTTGGACTGTTGGGTCCCATTAGTGTCAAGCTGTATTGATGGATTGTATAGCTGATTGACCGACCGTAATCGTGAAGTTCATCTTTGTATGATGGTTGCACTTGATTGAACGTCGTGATTTCCACGGCACGTTTAGCCAGTGCGTATTGTAGTTCTCGTAGATGCATCCTCTGCATTGCTGCGAGATTCACAGCAACACCTCTCGTGGTGCCTACAAGGCGCTAAAGTATATACTTCTTGTGTGGCTCGGCAAGCCATGATTCCGGATGAGTGCCTGCTTCAAGATCCATAAGTGTGAGGGCGTATCTGACTGCGAAACTCCGATTGAAGAACCATTTGTTCACTCTTCCTAGGTCAATCAATGATGATCTGAGCCGGATATATATCGTGGGGGTATGCTTCTTCCCCGCTCAGAGCTTTGACAGAATGGTCGACGCATGGAGAAAAGATTGCATGATTACTATACGCATTTTCCAATCAGACGCCTGAGCGCCTCACCGGGTATGCGAGATGTCCTCAATAATACATGGGGACAAATCAGAGATCAATTTGAGTTTCACAAGATGCTACATTGGCTGCTTATTATTGTTGCTGCCCTGGCGTAAGACTTTCGGCTTTCACCTCGCATGTGACGATGAAGCACAAAATGCAGGAATTTCCGTTGCGTAAGAAATATGGCGACTTCCACTTTGCGTTTCAATCATTAACAAAATCTTTTTGCATCTCATCTTTCACATTCACTTCTAGTATATTGATTCAAGCCACTTCTGCAGTGATCCAATGTCTCCAAACAACCTCCTGATATCTGCCCAATTCTCCTCGGACGCACGGACCTTAACAACCAGTTTCAAAGAGCCAATAATAGAGCAACAGCGTCAGAACGTGCCCTCGGCCGGTCGCGGAAATGAAATTGTTCAAACCATACCTGAACATATTACAATAACCATCACAGACACGCAGATCATATTCGAGTTTACTTCGGAACAGGAAGCGCATGATTGGCTCAAAGAAGCACCCTGGTGGGCAGCGATGCCACGCAGCGATACAAAGGCAACTTTTGCTTTGTTCTGGGGTATTGAGGAGCGTCGAGAGGAGCGTCGAGATGCGGGGAGAATCAATTCCTCGTTGAGGTCAACACTCAGCCACAGTCTTGTAAATTCATTCACGGCGCCAAAGCGTATGTCACGCGGGGTCCGAACCTGTTGACGTGTAGCTAATAGAGATCAAGGGCCACCGCATCAAAGAATCAAGGGGATGAGACACAGGGGGAACGAACACCAGAAAGAGTACCTGGTTCGAGAAGAGATTCAAAGCCACGAAGACCATGGAGGTAGATGCCGCAGAAGAAATGGGATATTCTGGGCATTTCAAGTCGCTGAGAATCGGTTTATTGAATTTCTCTAAGTCTGACGTTTCTTCCCTATTGTAACTGGAGTCAGCAATTGTGTTCCTACATGAATGATGCTACAAGCCATGGAGAATTAGTGGCGAATCCAGAATGATCATGATTATCACAAATACTATTCTTAGGACCTAACCAGAGATAATGACTTTCTAATTATGATTATTTAAGTACACACGCAATAGAAGATAGCGAAACGAAAGAGTCATCTGGTTCACATGTTCTACACCGTAAAGCCTCTTCCTATCACTAGCAGGCGGTATCTTTGGTTAAAGAAACATTGTCAAGCGTCAAGTCTGCATTTGACGTGAGGTACAGGTTGCACGTCCAGGCAAACGCCAAAGTGCCCGACGATGGGGCGTTATCGACTGGTACCGTCACGGTCTGCCAGCCTGTACGAGCAGCCGCGATGTTCGCGTACGTGTATGTAACGCTTTCAAGTGTGGTGCCGGCGTAGGAAACCGTTAGCGCACAGTTCGCTGTGGGGAGGATGATGCTGCCGTAGAGTCTATAGCTGAACGAGAGTGTGGAACTGGGGGAAACGTCAGACAAGGTCTGCGATATCGTGGTCGTAGCTAATCTTTGTCCGTAGAGTACGCTATCGCGGAACAAAACAGGTTGAGTCAGTACGGTTCTTACTAGAGATGAAAAACTTGATTGGAGGGCACTCTGCACTTACGCAAACCAGCTACCATAGGGGGTTGTATATGCGTTGTTGGTGTTCGACTGGATATAAGCCAGTGAACTCCGGGTCCATTCCGAAGTGGAGGCCCCGTCTTCGAATCCACCATCGACAGTATTGGTTGCCACCTGGTAATCAGTTAGTATTCAAGTCTTCTCCTTACTTGTGCATCATTCAACTTACGCAGGTTGCAGCAGTGGTGCTTGTAGTCGGTGTAGTATCAGTAGAAGTGGAATCAGTTGTAGGAATAGCAGAAGAAGTCGTCGCAGAAGCCTCGGTGGTAGATTCTGTTGGAGAAGCGTCGGTCGTAGAGACAGTGGAGGAGACCGTCGAAGAAGACTCGTTCGTGGATTCAGTTGTAGTAGCCTCAGTGGTTGATTCTGAAGTGGTAGAGGAAACTGTGGTGGAAGCTTCGGTGGAAGATTCGGTTGTAGAAGCCTCGCTAGTGGATTCACTCGATGAAGACTCGGTAGTGGATGCGGATGTAGAGACCGTAGCAGACACCGTCGTGGGAGCCTTAGTGGCGGACTCAGTTGTCGAACTGGTCGATTCCGTGGTGTCAGATACGGTAGAAGCAGTCTCTGTGCTTGATTCCGAACTAGTCGTGCCACTGGACGGCGCAACTGTCGACTGAGTGGTCGTGATCGTCGAGGAAGTAATGTCACTCGAAGTGGTGTATGAGGCAATGAGAGAGCTCGACGTGAACTCGGAGGAGCTGCTGACCATGGACTGAGAATATGCAGTTGGTACGGTACTGTACGCCGGGGAGGCGCTGTAAGTGTGCGCCCGTCGTCCACATCCTTTCCGCTTAGTGGTAGACACGCTTGCAGATGCTGTATCGGGAATGACTATAGCCTCAACATCGGCCGCCACTGCCGCCACTACTGCCAAAGTGAGCAAGAACTTCATGGTCTCGATAGTGTACAAGGTTGACAGAGTTAAAAGTCCCGGCGCTCATTCTAAATGGTTGCGACCGGGAAGAACATTATATAGATGTGAATGTTCCATATTGAGATTTGCAACTTGAAGGGGCGTGTTTATTTCTTGTCATTGATCCACAAAGCCAATAGTGCCGGCCTAGGTAAGAGCTCGCTTGGTAAAAAGGGCGTATTTGGCTCAGCTCCTCTAATTACAAGCTTAAAGAAGACTGACTATACTCTGCTGCCCTAGATTTCTTGGCGGGAAGTTCTTTCAACGGTTAACAGCTCTGATTTATTCTCTCTCTCCATCTTTGTAGGAGTTTTCTCGCATCTTCTGTGGCATTCAACTCCAACACTCGCAACAACGCAGGAACCAGGCACATGTGTACGTTTACCTTCTCTCCATCACCTATCCCCATGCTCCTACAGCTCTGAGCGGAGCTAAAGCCGCCATGGCGACAACTAGCTTTGCTAGCCAGGGGTTCTCATGCACTAAAACCCCTGTTTTCAGCCGGCCCTGTGATTCCCTCTGGTCCAGGCAGGGCTGGGTGCGACGAGCTTTTCAGCTTGTAATTCCCACGGATTCACCGCCATGGCAAAGACCCTCACTGAGAATCCCCAATTCTAAATCAAGACTGTGCTGTTGCAAGTGTCTGCGCGTCTTGGACGTATTCGTGATCGTCTCGTAGTTATACCCATTCACTGCGCTACCTATTCTTTGGGCCAATGCCGAGTGCGCGGTCCGCTACATTTGGGTTTTCCCAAAACACATCGGCCCTTAGTCAATCACGAACTCACGGAATTCGCACCCGTCAAAAACTGTCCTTTGGTTTGTGATGATGGGACTAAAGTCTGGGTCCTCGTCAGTTTCCGAAAAATCAAAGAAGCCGATCCGGACAAAACTTCTATGCTCATGAACGGACTGCACTTCGAGCAGAACTAGTCCAATTGAGCCCCCCGGGTACAAGTCTTCTGCCGCATCGGATGAAAACACTTCGAGCAGGAACAGGCTTGCGCGTTTGGTTTCCAAGCTACATGAACCCCGCCCGCCGGCCTGCCCTTCGCTATGTATTGGGATCTTGATTTTTGAAGCATGCACAAAATCCACGTCGACTGTATCAGGGAAGAACTGGCGGGCGGCATCTTCTGACGCAGCAGAGAAAAGAGGCACTTGGTCAATACCATGACCTGCGACCAAGTGTTCGCCTACCCACGAGACCTTCAGCAGCTTGCCAGAGGCCCGAATTTGGCCCGATCTCACAGCTCCAAATGGAGCCATCGCATCCGCGGCGGTGACATCAACATCCAAGATCTTTAGAGATCGTCGCTCCGAACTCATGAGCCGACCTCGCGTATTGAAAATAATCGGACCCTTGACGGATGTCCACGACCAAGACGGGGCTTGGTACACGTGGGAGCCTTCCCTAGCCTCGCTCACGTACCAAAGTAGATCCATTGGCATGTACTGCAACCAGTGGCCCGCCCTGTAGCCATACTGCAGAAGCGGCGCCACCCGAGACGCAAGACCCGAAATGGCAAGAGGCCGGTCGGAAGCCACTGTGAGGGCCCGGGAAGTATAGTCCTCGACGAGCTCGATCCACAAGTCAATGAGGTCGCCGTTTTCCGTTTCATACTCGACAGGAGTGGCAACTTCCTCGTCAAAGGTCTCATGGTAATGGGCCTTGTACTGTATAACATCTTCGTCCGTCAGTACTGCCAGTGTCGTAGGAAAGAGCAAGTTGTTCAACAGCTGCTGCGTGTCATTTGACGTGTCCTTGATCCAGCCGTCGACGATCTGCGGTCGAAGCGGCGAGTGCTGACAGACCATGGAACACTGATTTGTCCCGTATCTCAGCAAGCGCTTCGACAGATAGGACTCTTGCAACGTCCAGGCGCGTGTATCAATGTGCTCAGTACTGATATACTCGTTTTCCCGTACGAGAAAGACGTGTCCCTCGATACCGTCTGCGCATTTGTATGCGACTTGGAACATGCGAGCTGTTGCCTTGGTAGGCGCGATCTCGTGCAAGAACCCATCATTGGCAGTCTTCGGCCTGGCTGCAACGATCGTGACGAGCGCGTGGTTGTAGATCTCCGGCATCTGGGCAATCTCTCTCATCTTGTCGGTATCGTCATCCTGAATGATACACAGCGAGTCCACCCAGAGATAGTCGAGACCAAGTTCTGCTGTTGTTTGAATAGCATCTTGTATTGTCTTCGGCATGGCATGCCAGTCGAGATTCATGTTTCCCGAGGCCAATCTCGCTGATGTTGTTTTATGAGCCTGATCACCGCCCCAGCAGTAACTTAATGCGGCATATTGAACATGATGGTCTGGCATCCAAATCGCCGCGTCATATGGTGCGGACCGCCCTCTTTTGATTCTCAACAGCCGTGTAGGTGTCGTCGCTTCCACGACATGTTCGCAACGACCGTGCTCTCCTCTCTGGTGTAGGCAATCGTCCAGAAACTCGCGCATTCTTCGAAATGTTTCCGGTGATCCAGGGGTCCTGGCTAATGGACGTGAGCTTACAGCTACCGCAGCAAGATCATCTACAACCGGTCAGCGTCTTTCAGGTCAAGGGATTACCGTACAATTAAAGGACCTACCTTCGGGAGTTATCACGTGGCAAGCGAGTGCCATGACCTTGACCTCATGCACTTTCATCCTGGTCTTGGGATCCCACAGAGACATCCCATCAACCCACTGGAGGTCGCAAAGATCGTGAGGTTCATTGGCCGCACGGAATCCATATTGGACACCCCAAAACAGTACCAGCTCGTCTTGGCGGCTCTCCAGTTGGCCTAGTAGCGTCTCGTCCCAGCAGGTCCAATCACTGACAACCTGAGTTAATAGGAGGCAGTCCCCATTGCGAGCTTCCAAGATCTTCCGGAGAGTAAAGTTGAAGAACACGCCCAATTTTGGCACGCCGCTGGCCGTCATGTAGTCTGCCCGGTTATCGTCAAGATCTATGAAAAGCCCCTGGCAGAACTCGCAGGCGTGGGCGTCTGATAGATCCATGACCAAGCTTTAATCCAAAGGCTTCCGTCCTTGAATGTTCGGGTTTGGCATCATCACCTTGTACCATGAACGTTGGGTCGTTATCAGCCGCATCTGGCATCATGATACTTCCTCCCGGGGTTTAGCCGATTCGATGGAGATTCCGTCGGACCGAAGTGCGGTGCAAGATGAATCGGTCGTTCAGATCAACACTGACCAATATCGATATTTGGTGTTTTTGTAAATATTAAGAGCATACCTACTCAGCGCATAAGTTGCCTATATCCTTCTTCTTCAGACATTATTGGGTGGAAGGGACAGATTCAAAGCAATGTTGGTATATGTTTCCCAAGTCTCTGCATTTCATGATTTATGGCATCCTGCGCCTTCTTCTTTTTCTTTTTTTTTTTTGGGCTTGCTCAAGGGGGAATTAAAAAGAGCCCCTGAGATAACTACCGCGTCCTGTTGGTCCTTGTAAGTGATAAACAGTGCACCATAATAGCATTATATTCAACCTTCTGTACCTGTCAGTACTCTTATAGAAACATTCAAGCATAGCTAAGGGAATGATTATTTGCTACGACTTGAAATTAAATCGCCTTTGCGGCAGCTATAATCAATCCTGAGCTAGTCGAGACTTTCATAGGCCGTGTCTCGTGTAATGCTGAAATGACGCCGCGCATCATGTGTAGTGACCTATCGATGTGATTGTCGTTAGAACTTTGACGTATCAGGTCGTATTTATAATGATCAATAATCTAAAAAGAGATCCCCGAACCTCGGACGCTGGTGGAGTTCATATACAGCCATACAGCCTCTGCACTTGCCGTTCGCTCGGCAGGACGGCACCGATGACATTCTTCCCTACCATGGATCAGGCGTTCACTATAGCAATTATGCATACAGTAAGGCTAATCAACCCCTAGAGTGGCATCTCGGTACAATGTAGTCGCCACGATGTTCGCTACACTCGTCTGCGAAAGATCGTATTGGACCCGAACCGGACTCGGCTGGCTCGCATTAAACCCGAGATCTACAAGGAGCCTAACCTGTCATAAACCGGTTCGATCAAACCCTAGCACGACAGGAGGTTCCATAGTATTCTAGTGGGGAGACTCTGCAGGACAGCCCCGGACGGCAGGCCTTGACTCTTTCGTTGTGATTTTGACCCTGAACATGACTGATCAGGCATTTCCCCAGACCGGGGAAGCCCTTGATATGGACGAATAGCCCAAATCACAGCCGCCCCTGGAAAGAATGACAACCGGTATTCGTAGCTTGGCAATCCTAGCATGATTTCCCCGCGATTGAACACCGCCACGATGCGCGTCGAAATCATTTCCCCGGAATTTATAGATAACTAATCGGTCTCGGATCAGCAACTGGACCGATCGAGTATACGTAAATGATCAGGAGCCAACTTTTTATATTCAAATTTGGATGATCACAGATTGTGCTTCTGTTACAAGGACGCCTCCACGTTTCCACGACACAAATCAAATCACTTGCAAGCCAAAGAAGTCGGAATGAATCCTTTGCGGATGCTCCAGATATCCGTTCCAGTGGCCTATTGTCTGTTAGTAACAGGCAGTGCAGCTGTTGACACCGGCGCATTGCCAGGTTTTGAGGCGCCTCCTGTGTCATACCGACCAAAGTTCCGCTACTGGTATGTGACTGTTGACATAATAATTGATTGCTGGTGCTTCTCACTGACATTCTTAGGCTACCCGATGCTTCAGTACCCATCCAATCCGTTATTGATGACATTGGTTACATTGCCTCGGTAGGCGCTGGTGGTCTCGAGTTCCTACCATTCTACAACTATGGCATCGGCCCAGAACTGACCGACTGGTCCATATATGGATTTGGCACACAAGCATTCAAGGAAGTTTTCTCAGCAGCCTTGGATGCCAGTGCCGCTCATGATGTCGCGTTTGACTTCGCTTTCGGCGCAAATCAAGGTGCCGGCGTGCCTTCTGCGGTCGAAACTCCGGGATTGGCAAAAGAACTTGTTCTAGGAAATGTGACACTGCGGCCCGGCGAGACGTACAAGGGACCGGTGCCGCAGCCCAATGTGTACTACAACAAGCTCACGGGGTTTATGAACCCACCAGAGCCGTGGGGCTCAAATGAACTTGTGGCCGTGGTCGCCGCTAGAGAGGTCGCCGAAGTACTGCTCGCTGAATACTTCTACCTGTCGACTCTTGACAAGGACAGCCTGACCGACTTAACAAACCTGAAGCGGCAGAACCAGTTATCTTGGACTGCCCCTGAAGGCAATGGAACCTGGGTCATCTTTGGTATCTACGAGCGTTACACGAACCAAAGAAGTTGCACCGCGGCCAAAAACGCCACCACCGTCCTTTCCAATGGCTCCTGGGTAGTCGACCACTGGAGCGCGGCCGGCGCTAGTAAAATGACCAACTTCTGGGATCAGCAGCTTCTCTCTGATGAATCCATCCTGTCTCTTGTCAACGAGGTCGGAGAGTATGGTGAGTATTGACTACTATTCCATGAAAGAGAAGCCCAGGAACTGACATCTGCTGTTCTCATCAGCTTGGGAAGACAGCATGGAACTATCAGCCGCTCTGCCGTACACGCCTGGGTTGCTGTCACGATTTGAAGAGCTGCATGGCTACGATATAACCAAGTACTTGCCCCTGCTTTTCCACGCCACAAATACTTGGGACGGATATCTTCCGCCGTATAATATCACTTACACACTCGGCACGTACCTATCTGACGGCGGTCCGTATGTACAAGATTACAAAACGGCTCTGAGTCAGGGGTATGTCGAGTACGTGCACCATTATGGCGATTGGGCTTTCTCAAAGGGTCTCCAACTATCTCATCAGCCCGCCTACAACATGCCTGTCGACATGGTAAGTTGGCGCTTCACTCCCCTGCCTCTTGTTCACTCAAATGTCGAGAAGAAACGCGTACCGCAAGAAACACTAACGGCATATAGACGCAAGCGATACCATATGTCCAAGTTCCCGAGCTAGAATCTTTAGGCTTTGGAGAAAGCGTCAACGAATACCGGCAATTCACTGGCGCAGCTCACTTGGCCGGCCGAAACGTAATATCGACCGAGGTTGGAGCCGTCCTCGGCGGTGCCTACAAACAGCGAATCCCGGAGCTGAAGAGCCTGTTCGACGGGTCGTATGCCGCTGGCGTGAATGTCATGGTCATCCACGGGTACGCCTACAGCGGGGACTATGTCGGCACGACCTGGCCCGGGTACACGCCCTTTCAGTACCAGTACTCGGAGATGTGGAATCCCAGACAGCCGGCCTGGCGGCACTTTGACGATCTCATGGCATATTCTGCGAGGAACTCGATGGTAATGCGGAGTGGTGTACCCAAGATGGACCTTGCATTTTATTACTTTGAGATCCCCTACCGCTTTGGTGTCGGTGTATACCCCGAGGCTGACATGAACGCAGCTGGTAAGTCCAATAACGACTCACGAAACAGTGTAGTTCACGGCTAAAGAACCACAGGATACACTTTTGAGTATTTGGGCCCCGAAAACCTTGTCTCTACCCCGGCAGTGGTTATCGATGGGGTCCTTGCCCCCGACGGACCCGCGTACAGCGCCTTGATCCTGTACAACCAAACTCAGATCAACCCAGATGCATCTGCAGCACTGGTTGAGTTCGCGAAAGGCGGATTGCCCATCTATGTTGTCGGGTCTTTTCCAAACACCACGATTGGAGTTACGGGCCAGGACCAGGTCTCGGCTAATATGGCCAAATTACTGAAGTACGATGTCGTGCGTGTCTTGAGTACCGAAGAGTTCTCTGCCGCCACATTGGCCACAGATGGTGTGCCGGCTCGAGTCCGCCTGAATGGGGATATTGACGGACCTAGCCTCTACACGTTTTGGACATCAAGCGCCGAGTACAGCTCCGATTATGTTTACCTGTACAACTCTGGAAGCGACGCCGTGTTCAATATATCGTTTGCTGCATCCGCCCAGACTGAATTGATGAGCCTCAATGCGTGGACCGGCGAACAGACCCCAATTGCGTTCTATCAAGCATCGGATAGCGACATCACGACAGAGGTGAGCTTGAAGGCAAATCAGACGACGACAATTGCGCTGCAGACTTCCTCAGCGTCGCGCGATGCGGTTCATGCTGTTGCGCGCTCGTCGAACGTGGAGACGATTCGCTTCACGGATGACGGATTCTTGGAGGCCTGGGTCAGCGACTTTTCCGACGCATGGGTGACCCTCAGCAACGGCATCAAGATGATTCTGCCAGGAGCAAATATTTCCGACGAAGCAGTCACAATATTGGGCCCGTGGAGTATGGTTGTCGAGGCGTACGGTCCATCCCCAAACAACGATACGCTGGAAGGCAATACAACCACTATCGACCTCGGAACACTAAAGGATCTTGCCCCATGGACAAAGATTGATGGTATTCAGAACGCCAGTGGTGTAGGAACATACCGGACCCAGTTCCAATGGTCAGAGAACAGCCAAGTAGCTGCCATCATCAGTTTTGGACCTGTGCTGAACACGCTGAGAGCCTGGGTCAACGGGAAACAGATCCCTGCTGTTGATCCGACCAACCCGGTGGCGGATATCACCAACTTTGTCGTCGATGGGGAGAACAGCATGGAGATCGAGGTAACGACTACGCTCTTCAACGCGATCAAGGCCAATGTGAACCGCATCTTTAGTATAGGTTACGGTCCGCAGACTCCTGCATACTATACCGAGGCGGACTGGCAAGAATCTGGACTCGTTGGGCCGGTTGAGTTGAGCATCTTGCGGAAGATCATCGTGGCATGAAGGTACTATTAGAAATGTTCTAGCTGCGCAGTGATCTTGAACTACGGGCGGTGTACCCGAATGTTATTGATCAAAATCCTTTCATGTTGATTGTCACTTTTTGTGCATTTCGTGTCTGTGTGCGGCTCTAAATCTAAAAACACCAACACTGTCTGGCATGCTAAGGTCCTCGGCCGAAATGATTGCGGCTCTCCAGTCCCTGCATTCTTCCATAGCAATTTTCTTTCACTTTTTCCGCTCCAACGAACTCCAAAGCAACAAGCGGGCAACAAACCGCCAACGTTATGCGATTCTTGACCCCACGGGTCAACGTTGGTGCATCAGCCCCGGCGGGGCCGAATCAAGTCAAGCCCAAGCTCCTCGGCGCTCCTCGGCTGGCGTCTCGTAAAACTCGTAACACAGCTCGGACTATTTCGTATTCCGACATTTGTACGAATCTCAGGCTCAAAAATAATTATCAGTGATAATGCGTCAGAGGCACAGCCTCACGATTGCTAATGGTAGACGGCGTTCATTGATATAACAAGACATCGCTCTTCTGCTCTTCAAGTCTAGTCACGATGGACATCACTCTCAACTACAGTCGCAATCGTTCTTCGGGTCTCTCTACGGCACTTACCCTCGCTACATAATCACAACAGAAATCATGGCCGATCAAATCAACGGGACCGATTCCGCCGCCGCTGCTGCTGCCGCTGCAGCAGCCGCCGAAGCTTTTGACTTTCGGCTATATCGCTACACCCCCTCACTGCCTGCGGCCATCGTCTTTGTGGTGGTTTTCGCTATTCTGACGGCATTGCACGCTTGGAGTATCCAACGGCATCAATCCTTTTATTTCACAGCTTTCACCATTGGTGGTGTTTGTAAGATTCCCTCTGGCCGATGGCAATGCCCCGACAGATATGCTGACGGTCCGTTTTGCTGCAGTCGAATTGATTGGATACGCCGGTCGGATATGGTCACACTTTGATACAACCTCAATCGGCGGTTTCGTAATCCAGGCGATCCTCATCCTGGTGGCTCCCGCGCTCTTCGCCGCGTCCATCTACATGATCCTCGGCCGACTCATCCGCACGCTGCGAGCCGAGGAGCTGTCCCTCATCCCGATCGCCTGGGTCACGAGGGTGTTCGTCATCAGCGACGTCATCTCCTTCACGCTGCAGGCCGGCGGCGGCGGCATCCAGGCCGCGGGCACCCTCGAGCTCTTCCACATCGGCGAGAAGATCATCATCGCCGGCCTGTTCGTCCAAATCGTCGTCTTCGGCTTCTTCATGGTCACGGCCGTCATCTTCCAGCGCCGCTTCGCACACTCCTCGGCCGCCGCCGCCAGGTCCGGCGGCCAGCGCGTCAACTGGAGGCGCCACCTGGCTGTCCTGTACACCGTGAGCGCGCTGATTTTGGTGCGCAGCATCTTCCGCGTCATCGAGTACCTCCAGGGCAACAAGGGCTTCCTCATCACGCACGAGTCCTTCTTGTACATATTCGACGCGGTGCTCATGGCCCTCGTCATGATCATCTTCTTCGTCTGGTATATCGACGACATTGAGGCGCGCCCCGAGAATGACTGCATGGAGCTCTGTTCGGAAGATCCCGAGTTCAGCATGTCATGATTTCGGTAGCTTTGATATTGGTGTTTTCATTTTGTACATTTTGATAAACTAGAATCGGAGAAGAAGGGTTAGAAAGTTCCACATTAAAACTGATGGTCCCTGGACAAGTGCATAGCTAGTCCCACCGATCATAATTCCATACAAGTAAACTGTTTGCTTTGATCAATCGTCCCTCGGGTTAGGCCGTGATTAGCTTGAAAAAATCATCCGGTCCCTGTATTGACCGAAAGACAGGGCATTCTAGTGATCGGCCCAAGATAGATTTTAAGCATGTTTCTCTCAAACTGGCCTTTCTAGAACATCCAAAGTCGTTTTCATCCCATTATGCGACGGTCTTATCGATGTTCTTGTTTCAAAGTAACAGATATGCCATTTGATTAGATCATAGACGGAACAATTGCGACAAGGATTTAGATGCGACTGGAATGACTACCTACACATTATTGGCTACTCATACACAAGTCATGAACTTTTGATGCCAAGATCGTACTCGCTCGTACTCGCTTGTACTCGGGCAGCCCTCGCAGCGCCCCGCAAATTCGCGGATTGTCAGTCACTAATTACCGCATTTGGGTGGTGGCCCGGGTGAATACGAATCGAGTCGTGAGACCAATCGGACTTGTGATTGGACCAACCATAGAGCAAATGAGCAGATACCTAGGCACTGAGTCTACTTCATACATCTCGCAAAACATCGACTTACAAAGCCCAACACGGAAAAACACGAAGGACCGAAAATCCCACCAACCGTTCGTCGTTACGATCTTTGCCTGAACAACACCTTGAGCTTTGTATCCGGAATGCACATAGTCGCGATGAAGAAGGGCTCCGGTTTCGTGCCGGGCGCCAGTTTCCAGTCGTATCTCAACAAGAGCTGAGCAAACATGATCTTGATCTCGTGGACAGCGAGAAACCGTCCGGGACTGTTTCCCTGATTTAGTATCTCTCTCGGCATATCTTGGTCAGGAAGGAACAGGCTCACCATGGATGCCGTCCGTGGCCAAAGATATGAAAATTCGCCCCGGTATTGACCATGGTGCTCGGCTTGGCTTCCGAAGGTGCAGTCTGGTAGAAGCGAAAGCCGTCAAAGACATCTGGGTTCTCGAAGACCTCGGGGTCCCGCTGGAGCGCCAGGCTGACGGCGCCGATCTTTGCGCCGGCCGGAATCACAGTGCCATCGCTGAACTTGAACTCCTTCAACGCGTTTCTTTGCATGGCCACTGTTTAGGTCCAGTGTCAGTAGTCAGTCGCACGAGAAGACTGCAAGCCAAACCACCAGGTAAGGCTGAATCCATCATAGGAGTTCTTACTGAGCCCAGCATTGTTGAATCTCGCAGATTCCCTGAGGAAACTGTCCATCTTCGGAAGTTTTGCCAGCGTCTCGGTGGTGATCTGGCCATCTTCGAGGCTGTCCAAAACTTCATTCCGCAGGATGTCGGCATACTTCTCCGGCTCTGCCGCTAGGCTGTACAAGGCGCTGGTGAAGGTCTGCAAATCGAGATAACTCGCATCAGCTTTTGCACAAATTCCACTGGGATCCCTCTACTGTGGCCTACCATAGTAGTCGTATGGATTGAGGCCACTTCCAAAGCCATGACCCGCTCAGCGAGCTGCGGAACAGTCTTTTCGATAGGAGGTGCTGCATCAATGAGTCTCTGCACGAGGTCGGTGGGCTTTTGCCCGAATCGGTCGAGCTTTCCGTCCAATCTATCTTGGATGTAACGCCGCAGGAACTTTTCTCCCTTCTTGCGATGGCGCATGACTGGCATGAACTGTACTAGAATTCTGGCAGACGGTCAGCTTTGGAGATCTTGTATATCTACTTGTTTCCCTGTTTGACACTTTGGATTTGTTGTTGGGGTCTGACCTACTTCTTGAACCAGTCCGGAAAAGGTCTGATCAGCTCTGCAGTTATGACCACGGCTTGGGCATAGTCGGCTGCGTTGGTGAGGAACTCCTCATTGCGACCTATACAAAATTGAGCCCGGAGTTAGGCAAGCGCGTTGATCGTCGTGCACAGAAGGGAACATCGGAGCTTACAAAATTCGGTGCCAACATAGATCCTATCCGCCATGCACGCGACTGTCATTGCGATGGTGTCGTATAGTGCGATTGGTTCATATTATGTTTCGAATGTTAGCAGGGATCAATGGTGCGTCCAAGTCCAAGAGAATGCCTCACCATTCGAACAACGGATTGAGTCATCAAAGGCTAAACCACACTCATCGTTCATCATGGAGGTCCAGCCATTGATGCTCTGCGTGATGGGGCCTCGAACTACAGCGGTATGATAGGTACGGTGGCCGATTCCGTATCCCATGGTAAAGGGGATCTGTTGTTGCTTCACACGGCGCCAGATAACTATCAGCTCAAACTCTTCGCAAACGACAATTTCATGCGAGACCTCACATCATTGGATCCCTCTTGGGCATTCAGGACGCTATCGGGGGCTCTCAGATATTCAGAAACTTTCTGTTTGTCTGTCACCAAGACGTATTCTCCTTGTATTGTTGCTATCCGCAGGAGGCCATTCTTTGACTTCGCTATTCCATCCTCGACCAGTTTAGTTGGGTTCAGCAGCAGCCTCACTGCGCCGACCCAGGGTCCAATGAATGGCAGTGGCACAAAACCAAGAGGCTTCACGTTTGGCTGCGTTGGTGCGCATGTCAGTCTTGGTCTTCGGTAATGGAGGTCAGGGTGGTGTGGTGACACGGACAGTTCTTGCCCAGTATCGATATCTGTTCACGGCCAGGTATCCCAGGAACACCGCGAGTAGAATCTGGGTGGTAGTTACTGGAGGCAGATGTGCCACGTCCCGCATAGGTAGTCCTCTGGCTTCAGTCATGTTGGCCGCTATGGGACGTTATGATGTTCGAGTCAGAATGGGTGGATAAAAAGCAGTAGTTGTGTGGGTTTCAAAAGCAAATAAGAATCTGATGGTATTATTGATCCGGCCCTTCTGAAGATGTGTAGACTCGAATTACGGCAAAAGCAATATGTCCGCAAAGGTTCAGTAAAAATATATATGAGCTCACTTATTCCTTTGGCCTATTATTCACGAGCAATAAAATGCGGATCACGGTATATACAAACACCCCGAGCGTTCTTTTCTGTTTTGTTTTTTTTCCTTTTTCGTCAGATACTCCTTTTTTCGTCTCATTTTATTCTTTTTTCGTTTTCTTTATATTTTTTTCTTATGCTTCTTTTTCCTGTTCTCTTCTTCTTGCTCCTAATATAATACCCTATGGCGTCCATTCTCTCCGCTGATCTCAATTCACTATGGGCCGCCCTATTGAGTACAGAAACGATGTTCGTGTTCGTGTCCGGACTGCGGCGAAAACTGGTAATCCGAGGAAGCTCTGGAAACGGGGATTTGACGGCTCTGACGTTATTACCTTTCTGCTGCCTCCTTGTGACAACCGAGCAGCTTTGACGGATCCAATAAGCGTGCAGGTCCATGAGGTTCGGGACTACCCGAGCGTCTTCCGAGAATACGAACCTGGGTCGTGCGATTGTCGCATGGCTTGAAAAGCCCTTTTATGTGATTGCAGTCCACCACGATTCAGATATAGTGGTCTAAAGTCAAATAGCTTGCGATAGTAACGAGTCTGAGGTAGTATAGCATCTCATCAAACTCGTGATTTTGAAATTGACTTGTGACAACCACGCCCCCTGGTCCACTGCTCAACGTCCACTGTCAGAGATGGCAACATCCGAAGAAATGGCTGCGTATACGCAGCGGCTTCTCGCATACACACCAGCACAAAACAAGCCCGTGACGGAGATTGCAGTCTTCAAGTTGAATCCAAAGTTTGCCGCGGACCACGACGCAGCAGCCGCCGAGTTCGAATCGCAAGTCATCGAGCAGGCAGCACCAGGAAAGCCTTTCGCCAAGGGCATCCGGCGCGTCAGCTGGGGTTTTTCGAGGAACGACCCGACAACGCTCGTCTGGATGCTCGACTGGGAGCAGATCCAGGACCATTGGGAGTTCCGGCAGACGCCCGGGTTTCCGCCCATCATCAACACCATCAATAAATTGTTCATCCCCGGCCGACCGCTGGTGCGGCATTACGACTTCGGAGGTCAGGGAATGATTGAGACCACTTGGGTTCGGTTGTTTATCTGGGAAAAGAAGATGGATGATGCAACAGCAGAGGTGGCACTCTCAAAAGTCCGAAAGAATGATGCTCCAGAGACCACACGAGCAAGGAGGCAGGGATACGCAGTCGACGTAGATGAAACTACTTGGTGCTGTCTACTAATTGGCTACAAAGACGAAAGAAGAGCTGCGGAAGAGGAAATCCAAGAAGACTTCTCCGGAGAAGATCACGTCCTTGATCTGAAATATCTTAGCAAACCGTAGCTGTAAAGGCCATTGTATTACCACTGAGTGGAACTGACACTACCGTTATGCCCATCTTGCACCAAAACGAAAACATCGAAACCCTGTATGATAACAAACTTCTCAAGTTGATGTCGTTCGGAAATCGTGAGGATTTGGTCACGCTTGATTTCATGCAATACGTAACTAGAAATAGTGCCAATGCGCCGTGGATGTCTGACTCGCCGTATGTACGAGCGTGTACGGAGGTGCCGAAAAGTGGGGTTGAAACCAATTTACCCTACGGGTAATATCTCATCCCCAGCGTCGACCATTCCACCCCTGCCCACCATCGGCGGTGCATGATGGATAGGCGCACCAGTAAAGAGCAGCGCATATCTCTCCAGGAAGAGATATCCAAGATCCAAATCAAGCCGGACCCATACGAACCAGTACCCAGCATCGAGCTAATCCACCCGTAGGCGTCCCAGATTGTATAACGAAAATCATTTCTATCTCTGCCTACTTACAAACAATATAAGTTCTGATCAAATACAGCCATTCCCGTTTCTGGAAGCCTATGATCAAAAGAGTTGGCAGTGCTTGTTTATAAATTGCATCGACCAAAAGCATTTTTGTGACGACTTCTTAGATCATGAGATCGACTCACGACCCCGGCCCCTGCCGCAGTATACGAATTCTCAGTAGAGCCGCTTGAGTCATCAGCTGGCACTTTGACATACCTTACTAATAAGATCATTTACATTCGAGGCCTGTACCAAGCTTGGCTGGTGGGCACCCCGCATACACCCTTGCTATTCGGAACGTATCTGCCGGGCATTTCTACCGGAGGCGCATCTGCACTGGGGTTACCGTCCGCTGGGGTGCAGGAGCCGTGCTTCTACAAGGTACGACCAAAGCACTAAAAATGTAACAACCGTAACTTTTCCAGCGCCGTCACTTTCGTGTCACCAAATTTCATTTTCCTTGCAAGCTCATGGGGCAACCAGGTCCGCGTTCATGTTTTGTGATGCTGTTAGGAACATCATTTTCCGCCAATTCAGTTCGAGACTAAGCTTTTGAGATGGACAAAATCGTCAGAGACACGACAAGATGAGAGACCTCTTCCTTGTGCTTGTTTAGAACCGATGCTCGAGCTCGAGGACATATATCGAGTCAAGATCATGGCATTGATTCCTGTTGATCTCGTCTTCACTCCACCAATTTTCGGCGTCTTGAACACTTTTCTGGAAGAATCATCAAAATGAGACTCTCCGAGATTGCCACCGGCATCTTGACCTTGGCGTCGACGGCTGCCACTCAGTGCGCCCTTCCGTCTACCTACAGCTGGACATCGACCAGCGCGCTGGCCACGCCAAAGTCTGGATGGGCCTCGCTCAAGGACTTTACCACTGTCGTATACAATGGCCAGCATCTTGTATATGCGACATACCACGATACCGGCTCGACCTGGGGCTCAATGGCCTTTGGCCTCTTTTCGGACTGGAGCGGCATGGCATCAGCCAGTCAGACTCAGATGACCGCGAGTGCCGTCGCGCCCACCATCTTCTACTTCGAGCCCAAGAACATCTGGATTCTTGCTCATCAGTGGGGCTCGACAACCTTCTCCTACAAGACGTCGAGCGACCCATCTAATGCTAACGGGTGGTCGGCGTCGCAGCCGCTGTTCACCGGAACCATTTCCGGCAGCAGCACCGGCGCCATCGACCAGACGGTGATCGGCGACAGCACCAATATGTATCTGTTCTTCGCAGGCGACAACGGCAGCATCTACCGGGCCAGCATGCCGATCGGCAACTTCCCGGGCAGCTTCGGGTCCGCCTCGACCGTCGTCCTGAGCGACACGAGCAACAACCTGTTCGAGGCCATCCAGGTCTACACCGTCTCGGGCCAGAACCAGTACCTCATGATCGTCGAGGCCATCGGCGCCAACGGCCGCTACTTCCGCTCCTTCACCGCGACCAACCTGGGCGGCTCCTGGACGCCCCAGGCCACGTCCGAGAGCGCGCCCTTTGCCGGCAAGGCCAACAGCGGCGCCACTTGGAGTAATGACATTTCGCATGGGGACGTAATTCGGGAAAATCCGGACCAGACGTTTACCATCGACCCGTGCAACCTGCAGTTGCTTTACCAGGGCCGCAGTCCCTCCGGCAGCGGAGATTACGGTCTCCTACCTTACCGCCCGGGTTTGTTGACGCTGAAGAAGTAGTGAGGAACTGAATGAATTGGACATAGGCTATTGTTTTCAGGGAGGCTTGGTAAATAATTAGCAAAATTTTACCTTATAAATTGGCCGGTTCATCTGGTTTTACCAAGGGCTTCTTCTGGTAGAGTTTGTGAGATGTGTCTGCCTTTTCTATACACCAAGGGTGTAAGTCCCATTTGTACTTGCAATGGTTTATAGCAACAAAGTTGATTAGAAATTTTGTCGGATGTTCCTGAGTTCCAATCCGTGCGGGAACTCGTATTTGTATCTGCCTGTGCCCTATGGTAGACGGCTTCTCTCTCCTTATTATAAGCTAAGAGCACTCTTTCAGCTATATTATACTCACAAAAGTTTCCGTACAAACTACGGAATGTGTTTTGTCCGAAGGTCGCAAATTTGCCGCCTGAGAAATACATTCAGATGAATTTTTGGAAATAGAAGAAAAATTTCGACATTATTTTGTGCTATTTTCATTTTAATAATAAGTCTAACTTACTGTTATTCAGAGAGAGAAAGCATATTCTCGCCGATATGACCTAGGTAGGTACGGAGACTTTTGTAAGATCATTGTATTTAGTGCGATTTGAATTCATCTACGTCACCTGACTAAAACCTTGTGTGTATGAATTCGCGGCCTTGATGATATTTGGATCTTTCGGCATTAACCCTATTCCTTTTTACAGTGTACTTAGAGCACGTGTAGCCTGTGGATAGATGTCAGCTTACACACACCCATTCAAGTGCATTTCGGTGAAGTTCGGTGAGTGGTCATCGCACGTCTTCAATCTTCAATAGCAAAGCCAGAAGTCGACATTTCGCGGCTCGAGCATTTGAATAACTGACGTAATATGAATGGCCCCTGTGTATGGGCTCCGAAGCGAAAGGCTGTCCGTCGCTCGCAAACGTCGCCTACAACCCTCCTTCTGTTAGGCCCCAAAATCCCCCAGAGGGCGAGGCTGTCCGATTGGATGCCAAAAGATTGGAACAGCAAGTCTCGTCAAGCCAATGAGACCTCGTCAGCTTTGTAGCTTATTATTGACGCATTGCGCCGTCTGTACCTTGAGTATCTACCAATGTGGATGGCCATCTGGCAAATAGCTTTTTGATAGACGATGGTGTGGCCTGAATGTAATGGATGTTTGGGTTGTTTTGAGTTCTTGCGGTCAAGATGAGAAGGCACGCATTCATGCCAGTTGAAGACGTCTCGTATCATTATTCCTAAAATATAAGAACTGACCAAGATACTGGACCTATTATCAACATACTCCTACTCGTTTCAATTGTCCTCGTAGCAAAATTGAATTCTAAGTACCAAAATGTCAGAAATCCGCAAGCTCCTCTTCTCGCTAGCCCTTCTAGGAGAGTTCAATAATGCTTCGTCCACCACACTCAACGTGACAGCCATCAATGCCCGGAACGGCAAATCTCATTTCGAATGCTGGGCACTTTCGTCGCCCTTCATCTCGTCCTCACAGTCTGGTATCGTCGGTACCCAAGCGACACAGCTCGGAGACGTCGCCAACATCACTTATAATACGATACCACCTGGGTATCAGAGCGCGGTCCACATTTGCCCTTCCAACCAGTGAGTCTTGATCACTCCTTTCATTCATAAATGGAGACGCGCGAAAATCTCAAATCATGTGCTGACATGTAACAGGTGGGTGATGGTACTAAAGGGCTTTGCTGTCATTACCTTGCCGGACAATAGCTCTTCCACCTTCATGGCTACCGCGGGCGAACCTGGCCTTTTCTTCGCGGCGGACACGGCGGGCATCAGCGAGAAGGGCCACGGAAGCTACTTTCCTGGAGTCACCGAGACCATATTCCTGCAAGTTCCCACAAAGAACGGCTCGATTCCAGATCATGAGGTGATACATGGAGATATGGCTTGCGGCGCACAGGAATATGTCGGGCTTCGAGGGTAGACCACGTAGCTGGGTTCGCGTACAAATGCAATACTGATCGAAGGAGTGGAAAAGACATGTGGACATTGTTAAGAGATAAAGATTTTCTATACTCGGAAATGAATGAAAGCGTTTCGCGCATGTATTCAAAGTGGCCTGGCAGCGCGACCTATCGATCTCGTTACATAGCAGCATCCGGGCTGTGTCGTTTCTACAACTATCTTACAAAACTTGCCGGGCTCGAGCGTACCCAAGCAGGATTTATTCTATCTTTCTATTCAATAGACATTATTTGATACGATTTCAAGAAAGAAAATCCATTTCAACCAGTTTGTTCCTTGGGTAGAACTCAAGATGTGGTTGCATAACATTATGCATGCATAATATCTCAGGTCCGTGTACTCTGTATCGTGCCACGCTTTTTAAACCCTGGTCACGAAATCTCTCTAGTGAAATAAGCTTGTATCTCGGCCCCGGCCTGGCGTGTAATCCAAGGGCCGGCAGGGGTCTCGGCTCGTAGTCAAGCGGCACAGCGAGGAGATATATAATGGTCGCCAGGCAGCTGATCTCTGCGGCGCAGGATCTTATCTTCGGTCGTTTTTTACGCTTTCAACAATTTGGACTAGAAGGGATCGCTCAGCATGTTTGGCTCACGTTTGGTGCTCCTCGGAGCGTGCCTGGCAGCCATCGATGTCCTATCCGGTAGGTCAGATGAACCAACGCCAACCCGTCTCGATGTGCAATCTAAAACGCTGACTGCATGGTTTTACATCAGGTGTGGATGCACGGGCATGTGACGATGTTGAAGTCACAATTTCGAATTCGACAGATATCGACTTTTACAAGACCTGTCCAGTTATCGACAGCGTCCTGTTTTTCATCGATCACAGCTTCACGGGTCCATTCGATTTGCCCGGTGTTGAGTCCATACCCAAATTGAGCTCTGGCTATTACGGACCGAAGCTCGAGGGGTCTGATTCGGTGGACGATGGCGTGACTACTGTCAGCATGCCCGATTTGCTGAACTTGACGAGCGGCGGAATGCTGTTCGGCTACATTAACAACCTGACAAGCGTCTCGTTCCCGTAAGTTTCGCATTGTTCTAAGAGATCTCATGTCTAGTCATACACTAATACATCGGCATCGATAGAAAACTCAGCACCATCGCTGGAGATATCGCCATCGTGGGCGATTATGAACTCCGCAACGTATCATTGCCAGCATTGTCTACTGTTGTTGGGGCGGTACTCCTCGACGGCCATTTTGACCTGCATGTCACCCGCCTTGGAGCTTGGCTGACGTCTCTCCTACTTGTTTGAAACTTTGCTCACATATTCCAGAATCGATTTCCCATCGCTGAAGTCCGTGTCGTGGATGAGAGTCGAGTCCACCGGAAATATCAGCTGCCCAGCCTTGGGAGCAGCTTTCGCTTCTCTCACCTTTACCGGCGATGACATCGATCCGTACCAAGGGTTTACTTGTTGGACTGGGGATGCGGACAACAGTTGGAATTCGTCAGACCCTACAAACAACCCGGCAACAGGGGGTTCGACTGGGTCAGGATCAAGTTCGACATCAGATACCAAGTATGGCTATCCAGTTCCCAATGCCACATACCGCTATGCTAACAATGAATCTAGAAACAGTGTCGCAAATGCGACGCATGTGAATTGGGCAGCATCCTTGTTGTTGTTCTTAGCATGGGCGTTCTATTGACCACAGCCGTGGCGTAATCTAGAATAAGCGAGTTATAATGATGTTTAATTTCATTCCAGCTTGATTGACATCACCTTTGTCTGTTGAAACGTCGAGCGGATAATCATTACGAGACAAAATCTAATAAGCCGATAGAATACACTAGTATGGTCCGGTGTAATATGTACGCGGTGAAATATAACCGCAGGGAGCGCAAGACATTCGCCCTGAACAATGATGATTTGCCACATGATGATACAAGACAGATTAATACTATAAGCATTGGACTTGCACATGTCTAAGGGATGTGGGCATTGCAGAAAGCAAGCCTGCGGCTTCACGAATGTCTCTCAAATGAATAGGCCTGAAACATCAAACGCTAATGCAGGCATTATGCAAACGAGAAATCACTACGGCTAGTCCCGTTGACTTCTGCCTAGCCTGCAGACAGGAACTTATAAGATCTGATGGGTCCATCGGGACATGTTTTGATCTTGGCGTTCACTATACTCAATTACAAGATGAGCTCCAACAGTCGACTCTGGGGTGCTGACCTTTTCCTATTGGTAGGAGTTTCATAAATGCTACTAACACGGGATCCATCGCAATACTAAGTGCTTCGTTGTTAGGAGAAATGGGATGCAGCTTCTGCACTATCTGACGATGAGCAGCTGACTCACTGGTTCTCGTTATATATCCAGGTGCCGTTTTCCCAACGCTATGTAAGTGTTACCGAGAAGTGACGGTCCTGAGAAGATCAGCGCTCCAGCTGGGGATAGAGCTTGGCGGCAGCCTACCTTGTTCTACTTGGTAAACATGCTGACCATAGTCTAGTCCTACAGACAGCGTGGAATAGACCGAGGCTTGAACACGGCCGCAGATCTTCCGCAGGCAGACCAGGAGCTACTCAGCCGGCTTCGAACGCCAGAGGAAAGGCAAATTGTCGACATGATCTGGGTGCGCACTGTCTACGACGCCGGCACCGACTCAGCATTCGAGGCATTCATGAGGGCTATACCGTGCGAGACAGAGCTTCCCATCTTCCAAAACTCGACCCGCTACAACTTTGGCGGCGGTGATGGCTGGCGCCGCATCTTTTCTCGACTGCCGCAGATCTTGGAGCCCCACAATCGCTCATCAGATGACTACGACGCCAAAAAGCAAAAGGCGCTGGAGGAGTGCATCGAGGCGGAGCGACAAGACACACAAGAAGTTGACGACCAGGGCGGCGATCCCGAGGAGGACGGTACCTATTGGCCAGAGTTATACTCGGCATATCACTACAGGGCCAAGGTCGGCATGGTCCTAGTGGTGGACAGGGAGACGTTGCTCGTTGCTGCGGAAGACCCGAAGCGGGCAACGGTATTGGCGGTCTGGTTTGATGAGATGAGCCATGTCATACGGCAAACGCGCCTAACCGCCCAGGAGACTTGGAACGTGGAAGGGCTCGAGATGACCATGGGAGGAGCGCTCCCGGAGCACGGCGAATGGACTCGTGCTGACATTGGCGAAGACTACGACTGGGAAGGCCCTTTCGGACCGGCATTTACTACTGAATAGCGAGAAATAAGGCCTTCGTATGGGTTTAAATATCCCCAGATAGTAGCTTACATACCTGGGGATTTGCGAGAATCTACCGAGCACGAAAAATGTCGCGAGTGCTGTATCCTAGATGGATGAACCAATACGTGCTCGCCTCTCGTAACGCTTAGTTGTAGGATATTTCTAGGTACAAATCATCTGCAGAAGTCTCCGTACACTATCAGATCAGGTTCACGAAATTGCGCTTGTTCTTCTGAACCTTTTATTTCTCTCTTGATTTGCTTATATAATTATTTCATCAAAAACCGGATAAAAATGTTCTGCAGAAATAGCGGAATCCTTAGTCGAAAGATATAGGTTTCTTTTTCCAAATTTCGTCCCAAATTTTGGGATAAAATCCAAGGGTACGGAGACTTTTGTTAGCATAGTATAGCTGACCAGCCGAAGCGAAAGTTGCAACGTGTCGTTGGTTTCTTCGATTTCGCGCTTCAACAACTGGCACAACATTCTTCCAACCGCCCCGACTTGACTGATCGAAAGTGTGCTTCTTGAGTACCGGTTATGTGAGTTGCTGAGTTCTAGCTCCCGCGTCGCGGAGCAACGCCAGTTTCTTTTGCCCCAGCTGAAGCCCGAGTTCTCTCTTTCTCCAAGTCTACAACCTCCACAGAATACTTCAAGGTTGTCGATGAGTTTCTTCTTGGCGCAATCGACCAAGCATTGAATCGTCATATCAAGGCAGCGGTCAGACTTACACCATAAGTTGGTGCTGAGAAGATTGATTGCAATTCTCGGGTTTCGAGATGAACAAAATTAGACATCAGATCTCAGATCATCTGACTTGTTCAGAATACATCTCGTCGCGAATCCTTAGTGGAAGTGTGACTGAAAGGAGATGAAATATACTCTCGGTATTGGCGAAAATCTTTGGAGAATACAATTAGGTCGAAGCTCTTTCAGGCTACAGACTAGACTCAAAACTGTAGCCCGAGACAAGCCACCTGGCTATAGTTCGTCATCTGAGATCTCGCACAGAATCTTCTCCGTTGGAATCCAAATGATACAAGGTATTGAGAATGTTCTACTCGCAGTCAGGTCGGCATCGCGGAAGCTGATGAGGGCCACGCTGGAGAATACAACCGTCTTGCGACACTCATTTTCACCGCAACAATCGTCTCCTCATCCAATATGTATGAGCTGCAAAAGAAAGGAGGGGGAAAAAGGGGAAGAATGAACTGTAGTTCTGCGTAAACAAATAAAACATATGCGTCAGAGAAACCACTATTATAGAGATCTTTGTGTTGATATTTTCTTTCGAAACTTTGTTTCTGCGGATATGGTACCTCAGCGGTAGGCGAGGCTGGAAGTTCTTCAGGGCGGGATTTTAGTGGCTGCAACCCCTCTAGAGACCACGACTTTTTGTTTAGTGGCGTCTTTCTCCGCCAATCATGTCGGTACTTGAACCCTGAGATCCCCTGCAGCGGCAAGGCTATAGCGGGTCAATGCAGTAATTGCGCGACGTACACGCTGAACCTGGGTCAATTTAGCATTCAGCCCCTCGGGATGCAGTGCGACTGTGACTGCGGTGACTCAATAGGAAGAAGGAATTACGGTTGCGATCGCAAGGAAGCCACCTCCCACGACGCTGATTCTTCCATGCACTCATTTTCTACGTAACAGTGCCCTGGCCCCCCCTTCCTCGGGCCTCGTGTTCTCGTCATTCTCTTCCCCATCTTCCATTTCCTTGACTTCATGAATACTTTCCTGCGAATCGCTAAACGCCAGTTCTCCACCCAATTCGTCGCAAAAAGAAGCTTCACGATACACCCCGCCATGGATTCGATCAAGCTGCACAACTCGCTCAAGCCGGGCCCTCCCGTGCCCTTCAAGCCCATCGACGCAGGCAAGATCTCGTGGTACGCCTGCGGTCCGACCGTCTACGATCAGTCCCATCTTGGCCACGCCAGGAATTATGTCTCGACCGATATCATTCGTCGCATTCTGCGCGACTACTTTGGCTTTCAGGTCAAGTTCGTCATGAACATCACCGACATTGACGACAAGATCATTATCAAGGCCAGAAGGCAGCGACTGCTCGACGTCGAGAAGAAGAAGGGTCATTCGGAGGAGAAGGTCAACCAGCTGGCCACGGCGGCTTTCCAAGCATACGCCAAGAGCAACCTGCCCTTGCTCCTGGTCGAGGACGGCGCCGAACTCGACACCAACAACTATATTCAGAGAAGAGATGCCGCCTACGGTAGCGTGCTGGCAGGAGGCACTCTCACCGGAGAGGGAAAGCCCGGCGACAGCGAAGCCAAGCTCAAGATGCACATCAGCAACATGACGCAAGCCGTCATTGCCATTAACAAGAACAGTGTTTTTGGTATGGCCGACGAGATTTTGCTGCCTTATTTGGACTCCCTGTACAAGGAGACTATTGACACGAGCGACCAAACCATCTTCACCGACCTTACCCAGTACATGGAGAAGGAGTTCACCGACGACATGGACAACCTCAACGTCCTCAGACCCGACGTTATTACACGAGTTACCGAGTACGTTCCTCAGATTGCCGACTTCGTAGAGCGTCTGGTGCAAAAGGGCTTCGCATATGAAGCTGAGGGAAGTGTCTACTTCGACATTGCTGCCTTTGAGAAGGCCGGCAACCCGTACGCCAGACTCAAGCCCGAGAGCCGGAACGACAAGGCACTCCAGGAAGACGGCGAAGGTTCCCTTTCGAAGAACCTGACCGGCAAGAAGGGCTCTGGCGACTTTGCGCTGTGGAAGCAGAGCAAGTCCGGCGAGCCATACTGGCCAAGCCCGTGGGGCAACGGTCGCCCCGGCTGGCACATTGAGTGCTCCGTCATGGCCTCCGACGTTCTGGGCGGTCAAATGGATATTCACTCTGGTGGTATCGATCTTGCGTTTCCCCACCACGACAACGAGCTTGCACAGAGCGAGGCATACTACTGCGAACATGGCCACGAGCACCACTGGGTCAACAACTTCTTGCACATGGGCCACCTGTCCATCAGTGGATCTAAGATGTCGAAGTCGCTGAAGAACTTCCAAACCATCAAGGACGCTTTGGCTTCGACCTATACGGCACGTAACATGCGCATCGTCTTCTTGATGGGTCGCTGGAATGACGGAGTTGAGATCTCGCCCGACATGAGGGCTGCCGCCGATAGCTGGGAGAGCACAGTCAACGTAAGTACGACGTTTCCATAATGTAATGATATTGCTGACCATGTAATACAGAACTTCTTCGTCAACACCAAAGCCTTGATCTTCGAGGCCAAGGGTACAGCTTCCGCCATCAACTCCCAAATCAAGAACATTTCAGTGGTGGACGGGCCCACGGAAGGGCTTGCTGCCGATCTCGAGCAGGCCAAGAAAGACACCGAGGCTGCTCTCGTGAACTCTTTTGATACCCCGGCCGTCATGCGAGCCATCGGCGAAATTATTCGCAAGGCCAACGTCCACGTTGGAGAGCACAAGTCCGACGCAGATTTGAAGTCACTCGAGGCCATCGCTCGTTGGACTACCAAGATCATCGGCATCCTTGGTCTCGACGCCAACGCCAAAGCTCCCTACGACGGCCTCGGCTGGGTGTCAGCAGCAGCAGCAGCCAACCTGGAACCTACTGCCGCCGTGGCTCCTTACAAGGCTGTTTACGAGACTGTCAAGAAAGACGTACAGGCTCTGGATCTGCCCGGCTCCGATGGAATCACAAGTCTGCTCGCACAAAACCCAGATGCCGAATCCGAGTCTTTTGTCAACGCCGGAAACAAGGACCCAGAACAGCTCGCCTATCCCTATCTGCTCGGCGTGTCGAAGCTCCGCGATGAGCTCCGCCGCATTGCGCCAACTGCCGCCGCCGACACCAAGAAGTCCATCCTTGCCCTCAGTGACCGGATACGCGACTTTGATCTCACGAACCTTGGTGTCTACTTGGACGATCGCCCTGATGAGCCGTCTCTGATCAAGTTCATCCCCACTTCCGAGTTGATTGCAGCCCGAGAGGAGAAGGCCGCCCAAGCGAACGCAAAGGCCCAGGCCAAGGAAGAAGCACGACTGGCCAGAGAACGCGCCGAGGCCGAGCGGTGGGAAAAGGCCAAGGTGAAGCCCGAGGAGATGTACAAGACGGGAGAGGCAGCCGAGAAGTACAGCGAGTGGGACGGAGAGGGTATGCCGACCAAGCTGAAGGATGGAAACGAGGTCCCCAAGAGTCAGTTGAAGAAGCTCAAAAAGGATCACGACAAGCAGAAGAAGGCATACGGCGAGTGGCTCACCAAGTTCGGTGGTGCTGCGTCTTAGCCGGGACGTTGGATAAAAAGTAAAATAACGGAGTGATACATGACACAGCATGTTTGCTGATTGATGGATGCTCTGGCATAAAAGTTACAAAAAATGGAGACGATTTGGGATTTCAACAGCGACTTGACGAAATGTGCAAATAGAGTCTAGAGTTAATGTGATTCAGTGACACTGCCCTTCCCATCCTGGTAGTGATATCGTGGCTAAGCGAGCTCAGTAACACCGGTGCAAATGTATCTCACCAGACTATCAGCGTCGCTTGATCTTGCATAGATGAGGCGATTTTCCTAGTATGCTCGCTGCGGCATACATACATCTGCAACTACCCATCCATAGTGATGGGATTTAGTTATGGTCTGATGTTGTACAAGCAAATAAGTTTGCAGATCAACCGGATTGATATCAGGCATATAACAAAGAAGTTTCGTCTAGCATAGCATGGACCTGCCCCCATCGAGGCAAGTATGTACAAAGTAGGTCTCTAGGATCTGATTGTTGCCTGGCCGGGCAAGAATGACACTTCTTGCATCTGCTCTTTCCGTTTGTCGCCCAATGCCACAAAATTTCTTTCGATCCCCCACTGCATGTAGAGGCATTAAGAGCGAAATTTCCCCGACCACACCTAGGTATCCAACGCACACTTTGTTTTTTTTTTTTGGCATTGCCTTTGGACAAAACGCATCTGACCGACCGCGTTGAAAACACGATTCCATTCCCGGGCCAAATCTCCACGCCAGCACATTTCGAGCAGCCGCACGCTGCACATGCTGGATCAAGATGGGTGGAAACTCATTCTCCACCAGAGACCAGCGTTGTCTTCACACACCTCGCATGCCGCCCAACGTCTACCACCGAGTCCGTGACGATTGCCACACAGCACTTAGGCAGCGGTTTCTTGCCGTCGCCTCCCCTATCGAGGCACCGGCCAAGAAAGACTTTGGTGATGTGGACATCTTTGTGGCCTGGGATACCGAGCAAGACTCCCCTGTTGATTTCGAGGCCATCGGCAAGCTTATAGGTGCGCCGCATTCCAGGCTCGAGGGCCTCTTGAATCCTGATGCTCAATATGCCGTTCCTGTAAGTTCTCCATTGTCGCATCAAGCTATCCAACCTTCCGGCCTGGATTTCTGACGCCTCTAACAATCTCTCATAGTGGCCAGAAACCCTGAACGATCCCAGTGACGTGCCAAGCAATGAGCCGCCTCGATTCTGCCAGATCGACCTGCACATCTGCAAGACCATCGAGGACCTCCAATGGAAGTTGTGGTACTATTCGCACGGAGACTTGATGCCAATGACCCGCAACATACTGTGGTCGTACGACTTGGTCATCAACAAGCGAGGCCTGTTTCTGCGCGTACCCGAGCTCAAGAATGGCGCCAAGAAGGTCTTCGTCACGAAGGAGCCGAGCCAAGTACTATGCATACTTGGCTATGACCCTATGACACAAGTCTACCAACAGTCTTTCGAGAGTATTGACGAGCTGTTCGAGCACACTGCCAAGAGCCGCCTCTTCAGAGGATTCTACGGTACGGAGCTTACGGACCAGGATGGCCAAAGTATGGTTAGTAAGTAAAGCCAATAATTCCCCAACATCCCAAAGATATTTACTGATACTCGCGTTTCTTAGCCAGAGACACTTTTAGGGCGTGGGTAGGAGATTTCATACCAACCTGTCTCGATGGATACCCAAAAGTCGACATTTCCAAGGACACCATCCGCGAAGAGATCTTGCAGTCGTTTCCACATACCAGCGCCGATTATGTTGCAGCACAGATGAAGGCTCGAAAACGAGAGCAGAAATCCCGCATCTCGAAGGGAATTAGGTCAACCTTGCGCACAATCGAAGGAGTCACGACAGAGTGGCGTGAGGCCGCGGCTGCAGGGCTGAAGGAAATTGTAATGCTTTCCGATTACAGCCTCGGGTACCGTCCCAGTAAGACACTACAGTCGAGCGATGGCCTTTACATGATGGGCGAAGTTAAGATGTTCGTTGAGGAAGCATGCGAAGCGGTTGGGCAGGCAGCCTGGGATAGGCAATGCCACAATATGTTCTCGGGAAATGCTAGAAGCGCTACTTCAGGAAGCAACGAACTCGATTCGGATACGTCTGAAGATGAGGACGAGTTTCGCTTGCCGCCACAGCCAGAGGGCTACCATCAGACATGGTATCTAGGAAGCGATATGAATGACCTCTGAGCTCAGCCAGGCAGCCGGAAAGTATTTTTGCGACGCCACTGAAGCTATGTCCTGGGCGAACTACACGGATGTCATACAGCCTGCCCTCCACGATACTGCATGGCCTTCTCGGTGACAATACCGCCAATCTTCTCGAGCCTGGCGAGAATTCGCTCGACAGTCCGGGCGACAGAGTTATAGGCAGTCGTGCATGCCTATCGACATACAGGTGACTGATAGAAAATAGCAGGGACTGATACGACGGACTGACAGTAACAGTTGCAAGAGACGTATTGGGTGTTCGCTGGGCCGTGGCTACCTCTTCTGCGAATTCTTCGTATACAAGAACAGAAACCAACACCACTTTTCTCCAACGCGGAAAGCTGTGACAGAATTTTCCGTAGCCATGAGACGCGGTTGAGGATCGATAGAGCTCCAGATCAGATGTATATTAACTTGCATATGTGTGCCGAACACTTAGTGAAGTGGACGCGCATGGCCCACATGATCCCAGGACAGGCTTTGGCGGGGATGCTTTTGGTCGATGGCGCAAACAAGCCTCGAGGATTCTGTTTGATAAGATGACGAATAGACTAATTCCATTTGAGGAGTCCCATATTGCTGTGGCTGAAAACCTTCTGGTCGATGCCAGATGTGCGACGGCTGCGAGCGGCATAAGAGGTGACATCGGCCGGGGGTCTTCCGGGGTCTATACGATATAGTAGATAGGCGCCGGGGCGACGCCGAAGTCGTTATCGGCGACATCGGCCGGCCCTGGTGACGATAACGCCATACCTGCATTGTCAAATGTTCTGCGTCATTTCTGCTAAATGATGATACCTGGTGTTTTGCCTACGGTATCAACATTTCCATGCTTGGAGTAGACGAAACAGTCCCACAGACTCGATTGACAATGGCACAGGAAGCAACTACAGCGTTGAGCGACAAGCTCCTCCTCTACTTCCCCGAAGATCCCCACGAGGAATGGATCAGCCGAGTCAAGTCGGCGCATCCGGGTCTGCAAATAGAATGGCACAGATCTATCACCGCCGAGGGCGTCAGAGTTCCGTTTGAAGACCTGCCTGCTGAGGTCTGGGAGGGGCTGACCATGTTCTGCGGCTTCCCGGCGCCTCCCGCAAACCTCCTGCGCGGCCTGCGCTTCGTCCAGCTGACGTCTGCCGGCGCCGACAAGTGGGTGCAGCACGACAGCTACAAGGATGACAAGGTCATGTTTTGCACCTCGAATGGCATTCACGGGTGAGTTTGGAATTTGGAAGAGTACAGACTTGTATGTGCTTAGAAAGTCATCCTAGTCCTCAAATTGCAGAGTGGGTGATTGGAACGTGGCTCTCGCACCAACACCACTTTTCTCGGTATGAGGCACAAATGAAGCGGGGATACTGGGAGCCGACGTATGCTTCGAAGGTAGAAGACTCGACGGCGACACGCATGTAAGTCCGGCCACCCTTGAAAGGAGTCCGTCGTGTCCCGGCATTGCAGCTGACAGGGAGAAGGGGAATCTTGGGATACGGCGCCATCGGGCGGCAGTGCGCCCGCCTGGCCGACGCCATGGGCATGGAGGTCTACGCGTACACGCGGACCGAGAAGGCGACGGCGGCGTCGCGCCGGGACGACAGCTACTGCGTGGGCAAGACGGGTGACCCCGAGGGCCTGATCCCGTCGCGGTGGTTCCACGGGGACTCGCGCGCGGCCGTCGACGAATTCATCGGGCAGGACCTGGATATTCTGGTGGTCAGCCTGCCGCTGACCGAGTCGACGCGGGGGATCATTTCGGCCAAGCAGTTCGAGATCATGAGCAGGAAGAAGACGTTCCTGAGCAACATTGCCCGCGGCGGCCACGTCGACCAGGACGCGCTGATCCGCGCGCTGGAGACGGGCTTGATCCGGGGCGCCGCCGTCGATGTCACGGACCCCGAGCCTCTGCCCAGCGATCACCCGCTGTGGAAGGCGCCGAACTTGTTGATTACCCCGTAAGTCTGGTCATGACTGTATTTTTCCCTTCATATCTAGACACGATCAGTGTTTTGCAAGGAAAACTGTATATGACCGGCACTGACACGCGCGTATGCATAGGCATGTCAGCTGGTTGAGCAACCACTACTGGGACCGCATCCTCGACATATTGGAGATCAACCTGGGCAGGCTGAGCCGCGCAGAGCCACTAATCAATGTCGTCAACCGTCAGCACAACTATTAGTGAAAGAGCTGAAGTCGGATATACGGAGCGGCGGGCAGCCGATGTTTCGTGTCGGAGAGAATTAACGAAACGGGCTGAAATTGTAGTTCGAGGCTGATGAGGACTGACCGACTTGAGTATGCAAGACTAGCTGCCGACAGGAAGATCGAGTCAATGGTAGAATAGAGTTTCGGCTAGAATCCTGCATCGACGTCGATCGGCCCTTCAGCTAGAACAGGGCCTGCATATTGGAAAATGTTCTGCTCTCCCTCTCGATTGGCTTATATGGCTTACGAGGCTTGTTCTGTGCCTGGCGGTCTGATTATGCCGCGTCATTGGCAATTTTAACCCTCTCGTGCGTAAGGGCAGGCAAGGAGACGTCAAATGACAGGTGACAAGATTTCATCCAGAGACAATGTGGTTGGACAGAGGACATTCTGGGTATATTCATTCCATCTGCCGATTGAATTGACTTTTAAACAAAGGGAACTCGACATGAGGGACCCGCGTCTCGGGAACCTCGTATACTCGTAGTATGTACTCTTCAGATAGACTCTCGGGCGGGAAGGTCTGGAACATGGAGTTGTTTGCTGCCCATATCCCGCAGCAGCGGACCGCGGGGGGTGTCGGTCCATGTCCGCCGTGCTTTTGTCTTCCCACCCTCCTTGGACGCTGTGATCAGTAGGAACGAACCTTGTAGGGCGACCAGAAGGAAACCAGAACGGACTATTTCTACCTTCGATCCTCAGGAGCATCCATCCATCACCACCCAGCGAGGCACACGTTGGATAGTCTGATGGGACTCGACCAGTCGAGACCCCTGGAGCAGGCGTGGCGTACAACCTCGGAGCTAAGAGGACAAGCGCTGGTCCAGTTTGGCGGCCGCGGGAACGGCGGGCGGGCGGAGGAAAGTCTGTGAGTTCTGTCGGAACCTGTCTTGGCTCTACCCCGGGTTCCCCTTCCGAAGAAGAAAAAGAAAAACAAAAAAAGGTGACTTTTTTGTTTCTCCCCTTGCCCTTTCCCTCATCAGCGATAATTCATTACACAACAACAAGCGCCAGCGACTGGCGACAAGCGAGATCTCAGAACTGAACAGAATTCTTCAATCCAGGCCACATCCGCCGATCATTCAAACTTTAAACCTGGGGAAACCCTGAGCCTTACCCCATATGGTTATGATATCATCCGAGCTTCTCTCTGGGAACCGCGAGAGCGTTGTGCTAGCGGAACCTCGACGTGCCTGACTCGCTCCCGGCCATGTTCTTTTCCCCAGCAGCAATCTAGGTATGGCTTTATAGTTTTTCTCTCGATCTGATAGGGCCCCCAACCTTCTGCCCAAAATCGCTCCATGGCCAAAAGTAGCAAAAATTGGAGGGAATCGCTGGCGTGTCGTTCACTTTAGGTGTGGTCAGGTCAGCATGGGTCTCTTTTGTACACCGACCCATGGAGAGCTTTCTCTCAATAAAAAAAAAACATGCAGAAGGCCGGCGATCCATAAACCCACCGCCACATCCGGAGGGGGATTAGATAGTAAAGTAGATCGCTTTTCTCTTGGCGGATATCATAGATGAGGGGCCGGGTTCGTTCGACTCCCCCAGAGATAGTTTCTAAATCGTTGCTGGTTTCTGTCTTCTCGACTTCTAGACTCTGGATATTCAAACCAAAACAAACTTTACAAGGCGTGCCCCGTCGCTTTGCTTTCGTTTGTATCCACTGCCCCGGCAGCCCTATTAACGGGTCGACCTGACGAGGCCTATCGATTTCCGTCAAAGAGTACTGGACTTCTCAGTGGACGGACAGGGAGGTGAAGCCTGCATTCTTGTGACGGAGATCGACCAGCGACCTTCGAAGCGTCTTCGACTATAGCCAATAACCACATTCAGAAGCAAAGCCGGACACGAAGGAGGGCACTCGGCGTATAAGCGAAAATAAGACAAGAGAAGGATATATTCACCACAGACGAAACGAATTCTGCTCCGAACAGAAGACGGTCAATCTTTCCCGAGGAGACAGACATGGGGGCCGATCCCAATGGCTTCCTGCTGCCGTCGTGGTACGTGCCCGAGCAGCCGACGATGATGGACCTGAACGTGGTGAGCATCATCTGGGGCTTCTCGCTCGCCACGGCCGTCTTCACCTTCTCCAAGGCGTGCCAGCAGAGCTGGAAGTCGTACAAGCGCGGCAAGCTCTGCAACGCCTACATCATCATGGTCTGGGCCGAGTGGAGCGTGTGCTGCATCATCTCCGTCGTCAGCTGGCTGTTCCTGTCTCCCAGCTTGAGCATACTGCCGGGCTTCTGGATCTTCTTCTGGCTTTGTGAGTCTTACTTGTGCTGCCTTTATATATGAATTCCAGGTTCCAGCAAGAGTGGCCATGGCTAACTTGGAAACGAACAAGTGTGCCTGTGGGTGATCCAGATCCAGTGCATCCTGCAGATCATCATCAACCGGGTACGCCTGCTCATGGTGGACCAGCACAGGGCCGACGTGCTCAAGTGGTCGGTGGCCGCGTTCATCGGGCTGATCAACGTGAGCGTCTTCGTCATCTGGATCCCGGCGCGGCTGCAGATCTCGGACCGCTGGGTCGCCATCAACACGTACTGGGATCGCTGCGAGAAGTCGCTGTTCGCCCTGTGCGACATTGGCCTCAACTTTTTCTTCCTCTACCTGGTCCGCTCCAAGCTCATCGCCAACGGCCTGCACAAGTACAACAAGCTGCTGCGCTTCAACATGCTCATGGTGGGCATCTCGCTGTCCATGGACGTGAGTCTTTCCTCCTCTTCTTCTCCTGCCCGTGCATCCATATTATTATTATTATTCGCCCTTGGGAACGGAGAACTAACCTCGAACATGACCAGGTCATCCTCATCGGCATGATGTCCCTCCCCAACTCGGCCGTCTACATCCAGTTCCACCCGCTGACGTACCTCGTCAAGCTGCACATTGAGATGAACATTGCCGACCTCATCTCCAAGATCGTCAAGGCGACCAACCACCTGGGCGAGTACAAGTCCAACAAGCGCGGCGGCGTCCAGGTCAGCCAGGAGGGCGGCGGCGGCACGTCGTCGGGCGGCCACTCCAAACCCTCTCAGATCTCGTCCCGGACGTACCGCGGCTCCGGCGTCCTGGCAAATAAGCAGCGTCTGGATTCCATCGACTTGGCCCTCAAGGGTTTCGCGCTGCCCGACTGGCGGAACGGCGAGGACGAAAACACTAGCGGAAATGCCAACCAGCCGTTGACGTCGAGCGCCTACGACTTGGGTCCTGATATGGAGGCTGGCGGGCCGGAGAAGAAGGATCCTGAGACAGGTCTCGAGGACGAAGGGCCGGTACAAGTCCCCCATCCGGCACGCGATGTCGAACATGACGAGAGGTCGAATCAGGAATCGGGCGATAGATTGTCGGCGTCACAATCCAAGTCGTAGGATTCAGTCATGAGAATTGTTTTGATTTTCTTATTAGCGTAGCGTATCATGGCCAAAAGTTGGCTTCATTCAATTTTACAGGTAGATTCTCATGGCTTCAGAAGTTTGTCCGACAAGCGGACTGTGTCTTTTCACTGTGACGTGGCAGCGGTCAGCTGTAACAGGTTTTTGTTCTGACTAATCAGTCTTTGCTGCCTCCTTCTCCGCTGCTTTGGCGGCCTTCTTGGCAGCAATCTGCTTTTCCTTCTCCAATTTCTTGAGCTGGTTCTTGGTCATCTTTCCATCTCCCGAGCCCTCGGCGGCAGCGCCATCCTGCACAACTGGGACCACTCTCTCCGTAGAGCTTCCTCTCCACTGCAGAGGCTTTTGTGCGAAGAAATTGTCCACCACCTCGTCAGTAACCTTTGCTCTCCGTTCTTGGAAGGATCCGACGTATTCTTGTAAGTGCTTGATGCAGATTGCTTTGAGCTGTCGAATGTGTTAGTACATGATGTCATTCTTCATGTAAGCCTTTATTACTGACCTCTCCAGTGAGCAGTTCACCCTTTCGGTAGTCCTCACCCAGCTTCTTGAGTTCCTGCATACCCAATTAGCACAGTTGCAATTAAAGTATAGTATAAAAACGAACCTCGTCATCTTCCATGAAGAAGTTGAGCCACTGGTAGGCGACATCCACATCGGGATTGCCACCCAGACGCCTGTGCTCCTCTACGGTCTCCTGACCACCAGAGAAGGCGTACTTGTTGATCTTGTTCTTGATCTGGTTGGGGGTATCCTTCATGAAAATGGCCGATGTGTCGATACTGGCCGACATCTTGGAGCCAGGTCCCTGAAGGGCATCCAAGAAACGAGCATGAACAAGAGACGGCTTGGCAAACTTGAGCCGGGCTGCGACATCTCTGGTGACACGGAAGTATGGGTCCTGATCGATGGCACAAGGAATCAAACAAGGAATCTTCTGTGTCTTCTTCTCGTCCGTTCCAAAGATGTGAGGGAACGAGGATGCAAAAGCCGTAGCACCTTGGATGCTGCCAAAGTGGATCTTGCCAATGTTGGAGCTAGAAACTGTCAGTATAAATAAAGCGTCTGGGAAGATCCCCCAGGCCTTACCTGTCGTTGAAACCAAAAACTGCCTTGGCCGTGTTGTATGTGACACACTTGGCGAAGCGAGTAATGTTTCTGTAGAATGCGCCACCCATGTATTCGTAATCCGAGAAGATGAAAGTCTTGTCCGGGTTGAAGCCAGCAGCAATGATGTCCTTGGCGTTGGGTCGCGAATAGGCCATGACTTCCTCCACCGACTTCTTCTCGGAGAACAAAAACTTCTCATCTAAGCGCCAGTCAGCTCTGTAAAAAAAAAAAAAAAGGAAGACAGTCTGCCTTGACCTACCATCTGTAAGCATGATGATCAGGGGCACATCAAGGACATCTTGCAACCACCTAAGAACATTTGTCAGTCACAACCCCAGACAGTTGCGTCGGCTGGGATATATGCCACTTACTTGCAAAAGTCAAAGATCTGGAGGTGGCCAACGTGCATGGAATCACTGCTAGGACCTCTGCCTGTGTACAGGAAGAAAGGCTCTTTCTATTCGCTGGTCAGCACCAAATGCGCTCGAGTGCCAATGTCTAGTGAGACAATACCTTTTCGTAACGGTCAAGTATCAGGTTCAGGTCTCGTTCACTGAAGAAGATCCTCCGGCGCAGAAAACGGTGCGGCTTGTGGCCGGTGACCTTCTCGAAACGGTCCAGCAGGGCCTGGTCGATCAACTTTGTGCCGAACTCGTCCACCAACTTGTTGTAGTCAATGGCCTTGGCCTTGCCGTCCTCGCCGACCTCTCCAGCGACATTCCAGGGATCGACGAGCTGCTTCTTGGTAGCGGGCGCAGTGGGATCCGTGGCCACGGCGGGCGCCACGTCGGTGGGCGCCTCGGGTTCGGTAGCCATTTTGACGATATTCGGTGGTGAAGGCGGGAATCACAGGTGGTCGGTATGGGGTCGCTGTGTCGCGGAGAATCGCCAACCCTTCTCAAGATGGAATCAACGAGTATCGCGTCTGGTCAATCGCCTGGTTTTGTGAGTCAACACCAATGATCCGACCCAGGTCACCTTTCTTTGGGTAACTTTTCCAATGGAGGGGCAGCCTCCGATCACTCACTGATGGTGGGGTTCCCAATGGGCCACTCCAGGGGTCCCCCACCAAGGCCAAAAGCGGGATTGGAGCCCTGGCTCTTCTGGCCTTTTTAGCGGCGCTGAGCTTGGAGCGGCCAAGGTGAGCCAAAACGGACTTCGGTGTGGGCTTGTGCTCGGAAAATCCTTTGACCAGTCAGAAGCTCCCCTTGCCTTGCAGCAGCTCATCCACCCATCCAGCTCAGCCCAGCCTAGGTAGATATTGCCTACACCCAGCTCCATATCGAAGCTGCCTGTCGCTGCACGTCGGAACCACTTTCTCGAATACTCACTCTCGTCAACGCGTCGCAACTTCAATCAGCAACCGGAAAGCTCATCAAGCTACATACACACCCCATCCAGGCAAGATGACGTCGACCATCGGAATTCCCATCAAGCTGCTCAACGAGGCGCAAGGTCACGTCGTGACGCTTGAGATCACCTCAGGCCAGACATACCGTGGAAAGCTGCTGGAAGGTACGCGCCGGCCCTCTTCTATTGTTGTGCGCTCCCTATTGACAGATCTCCAGCCGAGGACAACATGAACATCCAGCTCAAGGACATCACAGTGACGGCACGCGACGGACGAGTCAGCCATCTCGACCAGGTCTACATCCGGGGCAGCCACGTGCGCTTCTTCATCGTGCCCGACATGCTCAAGAACGCGCCCATGTTCAGAAGTCGCAACGCCAGAGGCCGCGGTGTCGGCCTGGCCAGAGGAAGAGCCACGGTCAGCAGGGCGAGGGCGAGCGGTCGCGGCGGCAGGTAGAGAAAGAGAGCGAAAACGGAATCAACAACTGGACGACGATTTTCGATGGATTTTGCGCGCGGCTTTTTGGCGTTTTGGGAAGAAAAACTTCCATGATGGAAATACCAAAGACTTGACCTAGACGAGAGGTCACGATTCAGAACGCGGTCACGGCTTGGATGCGCACGACGAAAATCGCAGACGTCTATCCTCACAGAGCCGCCCCTCGCGTTTGCCGGCTCTATGGGAAAACACACAGCACTTCGTACGGGCAGGCTTCAGACTCGTAAAGCTGACTCGGTGTGCCAGGCAGACATTGGGCCCCCGAGCTTGTGTCTAGCTCTTCGCGACAGAAACGCGGCCTGGTGGCTCCGACAGCACGCCGTGGACACTATTTTGATAGGATAATGCCATACATAAAAGCTCAGCACATTCCATGTGTACTTCTCGCGAGACTCTTTACTCCGGCCTCCACTATTGACACATGATTCGAGTCTCGCCAATCCTGACAGGATTCTCTCTCGTTGGATTGTCTCAATGTGCCCTACTCGAGAGTCAAAAAAGAAATTTCCAGGAACCCCGTCCACGATTTGACGAATCAGGACCATTCCACGCGATTGACATCCGTCACACATAATGTTCAGATTCACCAATGTTGCTCAAGATCGTTCCAGTGTACACTTGGCATTGTTTTTCCTTGTTGATATATAGTTGTCAAATTGTCTGGCAGGAAACATGATCCTTTTACCGCAGATTTAATGGCAGCATACTGAAGGCAAGCTCCCAAGTGGTCAGGAATTCCCGACTATCGTTCCGAGACGAGCCGATGACTCGCAAATCAGGAGTTCTCATCAAAGTAATGCTCAACAGTATCTCAGGAAAGGTGTTTTGAGAGTTACGCGACATGCATACATTAACATATAGAATGGTGCCCAGAGAAATGTGCACGCGAATTGTCCGGGAGCGTTCAAGGTCTGCATAATGAGCACGCCATGTCCCGCAGGGATGGTGAAATCACCAGCACCTTGATCAGATTATCACCATTGATGTCATTGGCCACTTCTATTCCACCTTTTTATCTACCGATTCCTTTCTACCGTCCTTTTGGTATCTACTCGAAATTTGAGTTCGTCGCTTGTACATATCTTGCACACCGTATGCCAGTATGTCAATGCTTCAAACACATCGGGATGAAGCCTCCGCTTGGACAGGTATTCGTGATCGGAATTTCTGCCAAGCCTGTTTGCAATAACCAGTAATAAGTGGGAGCAGACTTGATTTCTGGATTTCTGCTCTCGTCATCTTCACAAGGCTATATTTCTTGAGGATATTTCCTCGCCAGCCTGACTCTGTTTCCTTAAAGCTTTGTAGATATAGCCTGGGTTATTATTCATCTAGAACAAGATTCCACCCAATTTCTGTCCTTCATCCTGGTCAGCTTGGACGACACAAGTTACCAAAAGGTAACATTGCATCACGTATTGAACCACTAAAATCGCTCTCCTCAGTCTCAGTCCCGGTTAGAGGAAAATAGACCTCGCCTGCTGTTCTTTTATGGAGCCGTGCATTCTATACTACCTATGCGAAGCGTTAGACTCTGCGATCGTCGCTGCAAGAAAATGGGTTCCTGAACGACGGCCCAATAACGAGCTATGGCGTGCTAGCTTCCAGAGATTAGAGATCATGTTTCGGCATCTCTTATAATAAGATGATAACCAAGATGGTCGTATTCGTTGGCTGATTCGAGAGATTTTGTCAAACTTCTTCTGACAGCGCGAAACCAGGCACTCAAAGCATCTCAACAACATGTCGATATCAACCCGGCTGGCCGGTTTCTACCGATCGTGCCTCTTTCAGATCATCATCGTTGGACTCGTCAGTCTCTGCGAGCCGGGCATCTGGACGGCACTGAATAATCTGGGAGCAGGAGGACAAGCCAGTGTCAGTGCAGAGTCTTTTCAGTGTGCCCCTACTGTATGACAATCTTGCTCACTTGTTTATCAACAGCCTTTCCTGAACAATGCTGCCAACGCACTGACCTACGGCTTGATGTCCATCGGCTGTACGATTGCGGGAGGCGTCTCGAACAAGATCACTCCAAAGTGGACGCTGGTAATAGGTGCCGCGTTTTATACACCTTATGCCGCAGGACTCTATTGCAACAATCGTTACGGAAACGAATGGTTCATGCTCTTGGGAGCCGGTCTCTGCGGGATAGGCGCGTCCCTTCTCTGGGCCAGCGAGGCCGCCATTGCGGTTGGCTATCCGGAGGAGGCGAAACGAGGAAAGTAAGTACTGTCATCTGAACTGGGAAATGCAATGATTTGTCTGCACGGATTCGGCGGGCTAACGGAGTCTCTCTAGATACGTCTCGATATGGCTGGGCATCCGCCAGCTCGGCCCCCTCGTCGGCGGCTCCATCTCTCTGGCGCTCAACGTGACCACCAAGTCGACCGGGAAAGTCAGCTACAACACGTACCTCGGCCTAATCGCCATCTCGTCCCTCGGCGCCCCCTTTGCCCTCCTGTTGTCGCAGCCCCAAAAGGTCGTACGCAGCGACGGGACCAAGATCCAGTACACGAGACAAAAGAGCATCGGCGCAGAGGCGCGCGCCATCTGGAGGCAGCTCAAGAGCGCATACCTGTTGTTACTGATTCCCGTCTTTCTCGCGGGCCAGTTTGGCGTGACTTATCAGAGCAATTATCTCACAAGTAAGTTGGAACCTCGAATCATCCGTAAACGTGAGTCATGTCATTGACCAGTATTATCTGCAGCATACTTCACCGTCCGCAGCCGCGCTCTCGCCTCTTTCCTGACCGCGATCGTCGGCTTCGCAGCCAACATCACGACGGGCCTGTTCCTGGATGTGCCCTCCATCTCGCAGTCCACCAAGTCCCGCGTCTTCTACATCAGCGCCGTGGTCCTCATCACGGCGTGCTGGATCTGGAACGCGGTCGTGCAGGTCGCGCTCGAGTCGCGGCCGGACACGACGTTCGACCTGGGCGGCGGCCCGTTTGCTTCCTCCGGACTCGCCGTGTACATGTTATTCCGCTTCCTCTACGAGGCGCTGCAGACGTACCTGTACTGGTTGATGGGCGAGGTCGGCGCGAAGTCCGGCCAGGAGGGCCGCCGTCTTGACGATGTCGCCCGCATGACGGGCATCCTGCGCTCGTGGGAGTCCATCGGGAGCACCATCGCCTACGTCGTCGGCGCCACGCACTGGTCCAACCTGAACCAGATGATCCTCGGGTTCGTGCTGTGGGGCGTCACCGTGCCGTTTACGCTGGCGGCCCTGTTTGGGCGCTGGCAGCCTGCGGAGGGAATCGTCGCCGGGGAGGCAGGCACGTCTGACACTAGTAGCGTGGAGGAGCAGAGAGTGGATGTCGCACCAAAGAGTACATCTTGATCAGATGGAACTTGCATTGGTGGATGAGTCGTTGCACTGATACCTAGAGAAGGCATGGCAATGGCCAGCCTGACGAGAGAGGCATAGATTATTAGACATTTGAAAATTTAGACTTACATCGTACAACCTCTACACTGGACGATTCTTGATCAGTATTGCCGGAGATCCCTATCGATGGAAGAGCCCTCGAGATATAGCCACACTAGACGAGAAACAGTGAAAAGTCTTTTGCCTTCTCGTCGTTTGTGACTAAATGTACAACCGCGTGGAATATGAATCTGGAACTGGCAAGAACTCTTGGGCCAAGTGGATCACATCACTCTCCTATAGCTCGTTGACACACAGGAGCCCATTGATGCTAGTTTTACTGGAAATCAACAGCTGTGCAGCTTCCGCCAGGAACCAACAACAGTCAATCGAACGCCTGACGAAAACACCTGAGATATACCACAGTCTTGGAATCACACGTATAAGACATTTGACAGATCAGTCTCCCATCACTTTCTGTGACCTTTCACAGTTCGCAGCACGAGAGTTTCCCAGCCACTTGATCAGATCCGGGAATAAATTTGGTGCCTGCCAGATATCGCCAAAAGGATATACTGCAAATCCAACTCTACTCTGAAGGCACTTCGAGGGCCAAGACCAGAGCCACTCTGATGGCAAGGAAAGAACGGGTGCCACCGGACAAGACGAAATAGCGAATGTTGTCGGCACCTTCCCAGTCCAACAATTTCCCTGATTCTTGAGCGGCGATTAGTGCTCGCCGCTTTCCAGACACTCAAAATGGCCTCACATCGGTCACGACGTCCTATGGACGCCAGCTCCGAATCTTTCCTTCATCAGGCCTCCACCCCTTATCCATGCTGCAGTTACCATTCACAACCCTGTGGATGCAACTACCTCCGTCAAACCGTCTTCATCTTTCTCTGTGGTATGTTGGACGATTCCTGGAGAGCAAACACCGATGCTTCCTTTGGTTGACAATTTGGAGCACCTTTCAAGTCTACATTGGAACTGCCCGTGTCTGTGTCTCGAGCTAACTTGACCGTATAGCAGTACTAATGCTAAAGCTCAGTACAAACGCACTGCGAAACATATTACTGATACTCTCCGTCGGGTTCGTTTTGCGTTGGTACCTGAATAAGTCTTCCGAGCTTCATCTACAATTACGTTCGTCAAGAAAGCAGAAGCTGCTACATAAGAGTGTTTCCGTCAGCAAGGACGATGCGGGAAATTTTATCACTATCAAAGAGGTGTCTATATTACAGTTCAAGTGGCATGGTAAGTCAAAATAACAATCCTCTGTCTTGTTGACGTACTGCCCCGAGGGCGAGCCTCGAACAATCGGCGGGCACTTGGGGCAGATTCTGCCTTTACTTGACCAAAGTCACGATTTCACGAGGCAACTGCCATTGTGGCTTGACCGAAATAAGCGCTTATTAAGTGTTATAGTGTCTTCGCACCTTCCACCCAACGACAATAGGCACTTCATGTCGAGGCAATCTTCCTTCATCCATACGAGGGTAAATCTCGACCAGTCCGCAATGGATCATTTTTACAATGCCCAGCTTACACGTTCCAAGGATACGTCTAGCTCGTCAGACGTCCGCATGAGAGCAGACTTTGTATCTAACACGTTCACGGCATCTTACGTGCGCAGGCTATTCATCACTAAAGTCAACCTTCGGGCAGCCACGACCTCGGAACCATCTGTCCGGCGCCTGGCGTCTGATCATCCCAGAAAGCACGATGCTGGCCCACGTCCACATGAGAGCGGAGGGTTGTGGTTTCATCCCGAAAGTAGAGCAGCATATAGCTCGCGTAAACTCTCACGAGGACAGAGAAACGGGCTTGCTCCACAACAGCAAGAATACACAACAAAAAGTCTTAGACGTACATGTTCTAGACCCCGAAGAAGACGAGTCGACTTATACTATGGAGGGTGCTCATCAAACCCGGATCATCATACCACATGTTGAGTGGACCAAGGCTTTCGCAAGAGAAGGCGCCCCGGAACCTGAACCAAAGAAACCGGCTAGCCGCCGTCGGGATACCAATGACGAGAATCCGACCAAGACAGATATGGATGACCAAGCTCCAGGCGATGCAAGATCCGAGACCAAGTCATGTTCGAGTGTACAGCATTCCCAGAGAAGTTGTCCTCGACGTTCCCCGAGAACGCCGCAGATTGGAAAAAGAAGAACATTAGTCAACTCGCCGGACACCCGGTTTCCAAGACGATCGCCGCGCCTGACAACAACTCCGACCAAGGCTTTCGGATATCCAGATCTTTACCACGAGTTGAAGCTCATGGTTTGGGATTGTGTCAAGGAGCAAGAGGCTCGAGTGGTGTACATCCGCAACAGCTCAGTGTCAACATTTGAGCCGATAGTCCAAACACCACCTCCGATCTGGCCCGAAATCGATGAGTCGAGCGAACAGGTTGCAAATCTAGCATATCTCCAAATGTTTGTCGTATGTGGCCCTGATGGGAGGCCCGACGATAGAACACGCCAAGTGGTGAATCCGAGTGTGGACGTCATTGTCTTGGAGCCTTGCAACGGCGAATGCCGCGGGGGTAACTGCGTTCGCAGCCAGTATTCGGCAGCGGACAGGGCCAAGGTCCGTTTTCTGGCCGTAGGAGTAAGTTGGGCTTTCGTTTTCCCGTCTCGTCCTCGCTTCGTTTCATCAGGGGACAATTGCAGGATTGGATCCTCGATTGAGATTTCGATTTGCATTTTCAGTATCAAAATTTTATACCAAGCTCTGTGGGAGAAAGAAAATGCTTTCTCCTCCTTCTTTTCCTTCTCACTTTTCTTCCCTCCCGACAAGTAGTGCTGACTCTGGTTCTATCAGGATGAATCTAGACAGTCTGGCTGGAGGCCCCCCTGGGAAAGGCTTTCCAAAATCTTTCCAAACATCGAGGTGTTGTACCTGTTGAGAAACCCGCTCATGGGCAACAAGCGCGAGCAGTATGCACTCATTAGAGTCCAACCAGATCCACGAGAGGTCGAACTTCAATTACGATTCTCGGAATGGAAAGAAAAGGCCGGCAAAGACAAACCGTTGGCGTCGTTGCAGTATGCATTCGTGACTCTCAAGGAGCCGGCCCCGAAGCGACCGGCCGGGCCAACCAATACGCCAATCAAGAGAGAGTCAAGCCAGAGATACCAGGGCGTACAGGAACGGTTGACTGGCACAGACAAAGACATCATCGTGGGTTGACGGTTTCGTTCGATGAACGGAGCATCGGTCTGTATATAATATACTTTCACTTCTTTTACTCTTCTTATGCGGTTGTTACGGGGTATGGCAGCATTTGGTTTAGCCTGAGAATCAATAGACAGCGCTCTGATGTTGAATAAATGGAAATTACTGCTCAAGACTCTTATACCTGACTATCAACACACAATCTAAGTCGGAGATGTCCGTGAGTGACCCATTACCTCCTAGTTTTCCACTCATATCATAAGCATTAGTAAGTGAGCACCCGGTTGAGCGAGTACCGATGACACCAACCCGAGACGAGACGTCGCCCTCGGAACGCATGGGCCTCTAGAAGAAGACGGAGGCGGATCACGGCCCAAGTTTCGGAACCGCCGTTCCGCGCACGCGCCACCTTTCGTGAACTTGCGACAATAGTGCCCGTCTATCTACGGAAAAGGCAGCAAAAAGCGAGAGAACAAGAGTTTGTTCAGTCACAATAGTACTATGTGTATTGAAGTTCTGCCGGGGTGGGTTCGGTGAGTTTCCACCCCAGCTGTGGGGGGTGCTTCCGTCCTGCCAAGAGGAGCGAAAGAAAGGAAGAAAAAAAAGAACCGACGGGGTCCGTCCGGGTCGGCCCTGGCATATGCACCGGGGGTCGCAATCGCAAGGGTAGGACACGGTCTGGACTTGTTCGGTGGGGATTCGTGACCGCTCAATTGCCTGCGGCTAGACTTGTTACGGGACTTCGAGGTTTTGGTATACCTGGTAGATATGTGTTGTATGGTATGGTATGGTTATTGTAGATATGTATGGTATGTCTGTTTGGGATGGGATGGGATCCTGCCTTGATTTTCTGTTCATCCTACAAATGTCCGACCGCATATTCCTGTCCTGTCCTGAGAGCCGGGGTTTAAAACGCCCTGTTCGAATATCCAGGAAACTCGTCAGGACGCTGTCAAAGGTGCCATGCGTCGGGGTCCCCATCTGTCAACGTCGTGACTTTGATGCTGGTCCCTGTGTTGTGGAGGTGCATGGACTCTGGTGGTGCTTCCTTCGATGTGACAGTCATTCAAGCCTTGCATGGTCTCCGCCAAGTAGGGACCAGAAGGGAGCAAGAATAACGTGGCAAGCTTCTTTGCTTGTCCATCTAACAGTGAAATACTGAAAATAAAATAAATATGTCGGTCTACTTGCTTCAGTAGCAAGGCCTATTCGTGTGATGTGCGCCAGGGGTATCGCAACGCTTATTGAACAAATGGTAAATGAGAAAAAGGTACAGTTGCCGCTCATTTTGGCGGTCTAGCCTCGGAATGCTCAAATTCCCATCATGGCAGGATGTGGCGAAGGCGTGCGGGGAGTCCAAAGGTAGAAGATAGCCACCCCTTTGACGGTGGCTCTACATATCTCCTCGGATTGATCCGTCTGGGAACGACTCGAAGGTGGCGCATGTCCAGCTCTCCAGCGACCTCGACGATGGAATCCTTCCACCAGTCGGCGATGAGAAACGGGTCCGTGGCCTCGTATTTGCAGCCGCCGGGGCCGTTGGGCAGGGCGCACCACACGTAGTCGTCCTCGGCGAGGTCGTCGAGCTTGTAGGCCCGCTTGGAGCTGTAGACGGGCACGGGGGCCGGCTCCGCGGCGAAGATGAGAGAGACGCTCTTCAGATGAGGCAGGCGGCCGGAGGCGACGAGGGCGGCGACCTGGGGGCCGACGCCGCCGCGCGAGATCTGGGCCTCGTGGCCGTCGAGGGCGAGGTGGTGCGGCTGCTCGGACTCGGGCCAGGAGTCGAGGAAGCGCCAGTCAAAGAAGCCGTCGTAGCGGTCCGTCGGGATGTAGAGCACGTCGAGATCGGGCCGGTAGGTGCGCGACGCCCCGAGGAGGACCCCCTCGCTTTCGTTGCTGCTGCCCCCGTCGCGGCGCATCTCGTAGCGAAAGTGCTTTAAGGCCATGGCGCGGGACTCGCGCGAGACGTGCATGAGGCAGTGCAGATCCACGTCGGCCGGGCGTGGGCGGTGGTTGGGCAGGCCGCCGAACGTGATGCAGAGCCCGGCCGGCTCGACCTGGAGCGCGGCCTGCCAGATCTCCCTCTGCAGCTCCAGCGGCAGCAGCTCGAACTGTGGGAACGACGACGCCATGTCGTGAGCTGAGGAGGCCTTCTCCTGAACTGCTTTGCTCGAGATTCCTTACTCGAGATTCCTTACTCGAGATCCCCCTAGGTCTAGACTCTGACGGGGAAACCAGAGCTAGCCGAGTCGGCAAGCTCCCTGTGTCGAGCTCAAGCAGCCCAACGGCGAACGCCCGGCGTCTCCAAGTGGGACCGGGGAAGAGGGGGCGGGCGGCCGTGAGCAGCGAAACCTGGCGAGCTGGGATCCTGATCTTGACTGAGCATCAGTCAATGATCCAACAGGCAGAGACAGATAAGAACCATGTCTCTTTCAAGTTGGCCCTAGCAAGTGACATGCAGATGCCGCTTCAATATCACGATACTATTCACTCGGGATATCGTTCGTGGGTCCCAACGAGGCGCTCAATGTCGTGGAGCATTGTTGATAGGTTCCGTGGTGGTGACATGTGCGAGGTCGGCAGGAGAAGTGGGGTTGGGGATTTAGACTGCGTGCCGCTTGGGAGTTGGTTGGAGTGCCCCGTCCAACGGCGGCCAGGAATCGCGTATCTGTACTTTGTACCTTACCTGGACGTCCATCGTCATGCACGTTGGATCTTTAGTTCCATGTTGGCAGCTGGTCTCCAATCATATTGGAGGATCTAATATTTTGGGTAAGCGGAAGCTGTACCCGCATATGCTGGTATGGAGTATTCGCGGAGTAATGTACGTATCAATATCAGATCATGAATCCATCTATTTGTAAAGTACGACTCGCGACCCTGAGAGTCCACACTCGTCGTATATAGTACCACGAGAACAGGCGAGGGCAGGCATTGTGAGCATCCATTCTGCTGCAGCATTGTTCAGTAATACTATAATCACCCCGACCTGGTTGGGCCAACATTGATTCAATGGATCCCGAGAGGAAGGGCACTAGATTGCTGCAGGAAACGCTAGAATTGATCTGGGGTCTACAAAAGAACGTGTTCGTCACGTACTTATTTCGGCCTCGTGCATCATGTATCGTGCCTTGGTCCTTTTTTTCAATAGTCTCTCTTCCCGGCCTGATGGGCCGAATAGTGGATGGACGGGGAGGAGGAGTTCTTCTATCGGCGAGTGGGCAGAGGCTAAGCCTTACAAACGAACTGTACTATTATTGTCAAGAAGTCTCCCGGTTTCAGAACGGCACGGATCACCCATAAATAATTTCTGGGACTTTTCGTTTCTGTGGTCATCTTCGGAATAGAGATCTTCTGCCACGATTCCCCGGCAGGGACATGGCATAGTGGCTAGGTTGCATTTCTTCATCAAAACCGTCCCCGGGCCCGGCGCTGATTGGCCATGGCTGTTTCTTTCCGTCCTAATGAGGCAAGAATGGAATCTATGTCATACAAAGGCTAAAAAGTATGCCGGGTCATACATACTGTAGTTGCTTTCCGGGGAGCTGAAGAAAGAGTCATCATATGCCAAACGTGTGACTGAAGAAAAGCAGAGACATGGAATCCACTTTGTCTCGGCCGCCGGTTGTCTTGCAGAAAAAAAAAAAAGGAGAACTTTCTGACCATTGACGTTCGTCCTCTCGTTCCCAAGGAGAAAAAAAGACAAAGGCAAAAAGGAGCAAATCGACGAATCAGCAAATCGGGTGGAGCTCTCCCCACGGGATGGCAAACAGAATGAATCAAAAAAGAATTGATTCCAACCGTCGAACGGCAGGCAATGTGTTCCGTACCTCTAGTGTAGATGGCAATAAAGGCGGTGGGCCTTTTCCCCCTCTCCATAAAACATACATACCAAGCTTCGGTTGGCAAGTGTCGTTGACCGCGAGTCATAGATAGAGGAGGACTCTTGATGACGATGACCACAATTCAAAGAAATAGCAATAGCAAATCGCAAGATCCCAGATGCATACAATCCAGGCACGATAGATAAACAGCAAGAGTAGGCGATGCGGCGAAGGAGATCCGATGCATTGCATCCTTGAACGACGGCGGAGAAACATATTGCGCAAATGTACGTGCGGACAGTCAACATACAGCATATAGTCGTGGTACTGCATAGGCTAGTAGTACATACATTGTCAATAATTATTACAAGGGGACGGTGGTACATTGCAACGAGCGAATGGCATCAATGGTATTCCGTACATATGTAGGGTTCTCGATAGACGGGAGAATTTGAGAGTAGAATAGTGCCTAAGAAGCACCTAGAATACGTACGGAATCGAGGGTCTTCCTGCCCTAAGAGAGGCGATGTGTGCTGGCAGGGAACACAATCGGGAATCACAGCAGGTAACACGGTAATAGATAGCAGTTGGAAGGATGGGAATCGTGGTTTTCCTCCATCCTCTCCGCCTCTTCTCTCCATGTTCCTCGTCAAAAGGGCATACTAAGGTACTATACTGACAATTGTGATTCGCCCGGCAGGCTCGCTAGCCACTACCGATCGGCCTTGTGCAGTTGCCATGCATTTTGTATTTTTCTGCTGCTGCTGCTACTGCTGCTCTGTGTTTGCTGTGTGTTCTCCCGCCGTCCTTTTTTTTCTTTATTTTTTTTTCCCTCCTCAGCCAGCCAAGCAGAAGTACCGTACTTTTCGCAGTTTCTGATTGGCTGTAGCCGCCTGTCAATGCGCCAGCACTGCGGATCCGTGGCGCCACCGGTCTCGAGCTTCCTTTTCCCCGCTAAGAGCTGCTAGGTTTAGGTAGGTAGGTGGTACCTGTAGCAGTTGGGAGAGCTCCAGTTTAGCATGGTAGGGTACCTACATTCACTTGGTAATCAAATACTCTTTTCGAACTTATCAAAACGACAAGAGGCATACAAAAAAGTTGAACTTTGCTCGTTCCTGTATTCTTCAATTCAACATACCCTAAGACTCGGTCCAGAAACATCGAAGTCATCCCCTTGCCTGCTCCCCCCCATTGTTCCCCATGCAATTGACTTCGAGACGGTTCCTTAACATGGGCTTCGACATGGGATCCGAGCCGCTCAGGGCCATGCCACCGGACATTGTGCCCAGGAGCGTGGGGCAACTTCACCTGGAGCTGGAGCTCGGAGACACCAAGAAGACAGCACCGTACGGCACGTGGTCGAGCGAGATCACCAAGGAGGCCGTCTTCAGCAGCAGCAGGACCCAGATCTCGCCCAGAGTCGACGTATGATGGACTTTTTCCTTTTCATTTTTATTCCTCGCAATCCCAAGGAAACCCCATGCTGACCTGAGACGCAGCGACGGACTGGGCGGGCCTTCTTCTGTGAGCAGCGCGCCGATGGTGACAACCACCTCGTGGAGATCAGAGATGGAGAGTGCGTCGACGTCCTGCCCCAAGGATTCAGCGTGAGGAGCAGGGTCTACGAGTACGGCGGTGGCCCGTACGCTGTTCTACCGAATAGCCGCGTCCTCTTCAACAACTTCAAGGACAAGTCCGTCTACATCCTGGACGTGGACAGCGGAGACGTCAGGAGGCTGCTGGAATGCGACACCCTCCGGTATGGAGACTTTGAGGCCCACCCCGGAGACGAGCCGTGGGTGCTCGCTGTGCAGGAGGACCACGCCGTCGAGGAGCCAGAGCAGGTCAAGAACTACGTCGTCGCCATCAACACGGAAACCGCCGAGGTGACGCGAGTTGTCGAGGGTGCAGATTTCTACATGTTCCCCAGCTTCAGCCCCGACGGCAGAAAGATTGCATGGGAGCAGTGGGATTTTCCTGGAATGCCGTGGGCTGGCGTCACTCTGCACTGGGCCGACTGGTCGGAAGGCCAGATCCAAGCAGGGACCATTGAACAAATTGCCGGCAGCGAATCGAGCACCGTCACGGAGCCGCGGTGGAGTCCCGACGGAAACCTGTATTTTGCTGAGGAGCGGACAAACTTTTACCAATTGTTCCGGCGGAGGCCAGGCGACAGCGAGGCCACGGCGATCACATTACCAGGATTGGAGAATGTGGAATTTGGCAGTGCTAAGATGACTTGCGGAAGGTATGGTCCTCTCTGAAGTCGCTCACACAATTCTTTCAGAATTTGCTAACCCATTGATATAGCCACACATATACGATCCTGTCCGAAAGGACGCTCGTAGCTTCCGTCAAGGACGAAGGCTGGGACAGGCTTATTTCCGTCGATCTGGAAAATCTCAGATATAGGCAGCTGGATCTGCCATTTGCCAGTGTCTTGTTTGACGGCGTAGAAAGGCTTTCGGGCGACTCGTTTCTCCTGATTGCCAATAGTCCCGTCAGCCCAGACGTCGTATGCAAAGTAAATCTGAACGGAGGCAACACCCAGTACAAGGTCATACGCACATCGACAGATGTTGATTTCCCTGCGTCCGTTTTTTCGAAACCAGAGGCCATCAAATTCCCCGCGAAGAACGGCCCGGAGCGCGACGTTGTTGGCTTCTTTTGGCCGCCACATAACCCTAATTTCCAGGCACCTCGAGGGGAGAAACCACCATTGATCATACAGTCACACGGAGGACCTACGGGACTTACACCACCAGCACTGATGCTGTCGCTGCAGTACTGGAATGCTCGAGGTTATGCCACTTTCGCCATCAACTACACTGGCTCTACGGGGTACGGCAAGAAATACCGCCAGCTTCTCAACGGCAGATGGGGTGTTATCGATGTAGACGACGTCGCCGAATGTGTCGAGTATCTTGTCGAGACGGGCCGCGTCGACGGATCGCGGGTGGGCATTCGTGGCGGCAGCGCGGGCGGATACAGCGTGCTCCAGGCCCTGTGCAACTACCCCAACATCTTCGCCGGCGGCGTGTGCCTGTTCGGCATCAGCGAGGTCAAGCTCCTGTTGGAGACCACGCACAAGATGGAGGCGCGGTACGTCGACATGCTCATGTTCACCGAGGACATGACGGACGAGGACAAGCAAAAGGTCATGAAGGACCGGTCGCCCGTGTACCATGCGGGCAACATCACGGCGCCCCTGCTCATCCTGCACGGCACCGACGACAAGGTCGTGCCCATCTCGCAGGCCTACACCATGTACGACGACATGATCTCGCGCGGGCGCGAGGTCAAGCTGGTCAAGTTCCCGGGCGAGGGCCACGGCTTCCGGAGCGGCGCGAACCGCCTGATATCGCACGAGGAGGAAGAGATGTGGTGGAGGAAAACGCTGGTCAAATCGTGAGAGGGCGCGGACAAAGAATACCTCCCGGAGAGGGTCTCTGCGCCTTGAAAACAGAAAAAGCGAAACCCCCGTCATGATACACTAAAAAAAGCCACGTCCGTAATGATACATGAGATGAATAGTCACTTAGCGAGTTTGAAACAACAATTTATATCCTTCTTCATCCCCTGCAGAAACCGTTCAGATCACTGTTGGTCTGACCAAGTTGCGAGCAATTGTAAGTATTTGTGACTACAGTACTCCTCAAACTCCTGACGAAACTGGCACTCTCTCGAATAATGGCTGTGAGAAATCTATCCCCATCACGACCATGGTTCGTGGCGCATGGATTGTTCTTTCTCACATCTGTCCCTACGACTATCTCTTGAAGAACTTTGTCTTTGTATTCAGCAATCTTCTGTTAATCCATGTCAAACCCTGTTGGGATCACGATCTCAACTGCCATTGGGTCCTTTGTAGATCTGCTGTACATGGACGCAATAGTCCAGGTGAAAATCCTCACACAGATACCGATTCCGCCTTATTCGGTTGATTTCAACTTAAAGTGGTTTTCCAAGCCCCTTCCTGGGTGTTTCAACAAATAGGGAAATGCCGGCAGGAACGAACACAATGTCCTTGATACTATAGCAAAGATATTTTACTTGTCACGACGGATACTCATCTGCCTCATTCTCAAGGATTTATGTTTAAACCAAGCACGGGGTGGTCTACATATGACCGATATGACATTTGTCTTGCCGAAGTTGATCGCCACGGATGACTCAATACTGAGGTGCTACAGCGGCCAAGGAGACCACGATATATGGCGATGTCTTCAAAGGTTTTGAGCTCTTGATTTGATGACATTTGCAGGTATGGTTTCATAAGCCAACAGGCAAGGGTCACACGTGCTTGCTCGGTGTTCATCCGATATGTATTTTATTACGCGAACTATAACGTGCACCATATTTCAAATTAATCGATTCTCTGATCTTGTTCCTGGGTTCCTTCTGAGCTCTTTCCTTATTCTCATCCAAGCGATTATTTCCATACCGAGAGGCTCTTTTAGACCTTGCGCTTGAAATCAGGCTGGAACATCCTTGGTCAGCTCCAGCAAACATACAATATACACAAGGTGCAAAGGCCAACACGTACCCAAATGCGCAGGCTGGTACGGGGAAAGCCGAAGATATGGGCACCAGGCTTTTGTCAGATAATCACTCGCAGTCTCTAGAAGTCGCGAACGAGATGGAAGACACCTGTACGGCCAGAACTTATTGGATGAAATGTTCCTTCCAAGCAATGGGTGATGGACTGGCTTTTTCCGGATATTGCGCACCCACAGTAAGAGTCTAGGCGCCGCCTTTTGCAATACGAACCTGCCTTGGTATTATTGCAAGTCGAAAGACCAGACTTTCTCAGAACTGGGCGTCTCACTGACATGAAATGTTAAGTGTGTTCGTGCCTTGGTCTAGACTTGCCATATGTTCTAGGTCGCGTGCAAGTGATACTTGTAGTGTTCGAAGAGCGGTCAACTCGGCACATTCCCATTGTGACATGATCACAGTTGCACAAACTCCAGTTGTCATGCAGGAAGGTGCGGTCACTGGCAATGGCAGGGATTCGAATGTGTCATCTGAACTTAAAATAAGACCCAGGAGCATGGATAGATCCTTCTCATCGGAATCTTGGATGATTTGTTCCTTGGTTCATTTATGGACGGCAAACAAGTACATATGATTTAATCATCATCATCGGCTACCTTCTTCTTCCTTCCCTTTGCGCCACCCTTGAAGTGCTTCTTGCTGCTTCCAATCTGCACATCCTTGGGGTCCATGCCGGTCTCGAGCGCAATCATGGCCTTGGCCTTGCGACCACTGAGGTGCTTTCCTTGCGCCACCTTGGCCTGGCCCTGCTCCGTGTACTTGTAGTTGAACGGCATGCTGACGTGGCCAGCGTTGTTGCGGTCTTTGGTAAAGAACTGCTTGTCGATCCTTTGCGACTTGGCACCAAGAGGGAGTGGGGCAAATTCACTGTCGGCGACAGACGCGTCGTCTGGGAGCTCCATGGCCTCCATGGCACTTCGGAGCTGAGCACGGCGCTTCTCAGGCAGGTGGGCCGAGTCGTACAACTCGTGGTTGAACTCTGCCGCATCGGGGTATCCAGGCGGCGGCTCACAGTATAGGAGCTTACCGTTGACGTAGTCCTTCAACACAGTACGTGCCGCGCGAGACTCGTCCGGTTGACCGACACCCTGGGTCTGGAAACCACGGGCCTTGGCGTAGGCGGACAACAGCTCACTGGCTGTTGGCCTTCCAGTACCGCCTTCCTCGAGAGGGCGCGTCTTGATATGAATACCATAGATGGCTTCCAAGAATGGTTGCGGAATGCGGTGAGTGACGAGTGCTGCCGGGCCAGTGTACTCTCGCAATTGGTCAATGGGCAAGACACCATTGCAGACCAGATCGGCATTGGTGGTAGCGAAGTTGGGGAACACCAGACCAGGACAATCGCACAAGATGACCTTGTCACTGAGGTGGATTGTCTGGAAATGCTTCGTCTTTCCGGGCGTGGATGAGACAGAGACCTTCTTGGCACCAATCAAAGCGTTGATGGTCGACGACTTTCCGACGTTGGGATAACCGACAAGACCAATTTGAAGTTTTTCGTCGGGGTCTGCATAAGTGTTAGCAGTGGGTTCGCTCAGTGATGGCGCAAAACGTACTGTCTGGATTGGGCTCCGGCGCGTGGGCCAGGAAAATGTCTTCTAACTCCTCAACAGTCAAGATGCGAACGTCTTCATCGTCAAGATCCTGCTCCAAGCTTGCGCCAGTAGCCTCCTCCTCCTTCTCACTATCATCGTCGTCCTCGCTCTCATCCTCGGAGGAATCTTCCTCGGTTGGCTTCGATGCTGGCTTCTTTGCCGAGCTTGAGCTCTGGCCTTGGTGGGTGGGCTGCTCCGATTCGCCCTCGGAGTCCTCGGCGTCGAGCAACTCCTTTGCGAGATGGGCAGAGAAGAAACGATATGCGATGTTCCTGCTCTTGAAGTACTTTGCCCAAGTCCTCCTCTGGTTGGTCGTCATCATATCGGCCTTGTTGACCAACAACAGGTTCTCCTTCGTGGAGTCCACATCTTTGACGTATCCCTCCAAGTCCTCGGAGCGGAACATGAGAGGGTTTCGGGCATCCACAATCTGCACCACCAAATGACTGCGCTCAATGACACGCCACAGCTGTCGCCAAACCTCGAGGTTACGCTCGAACGGCGTCATGAGCAGGTCGTTGTTCTGCTGCAGCTCGGCAAGGCCTCTCCTCCAGTTGAGGAAGCTCTCGCGCTCCAAGACGTCAAGCTCTTCAGCTGTGGTCTTCTCATTCCACTTCGGCCGCCTTGGGACCGTCAGGCGGGCCTTGTGCTTGTTGTGCTTTCCCCTGACTTGCGACTCCTCGGTGGACGACAGGAGGTAGGGGTTGCGCTGGTCGGTGTGGATGATCTTGACGTTGTTCATCTTCTCGGCCGTGAAGTCCGTGCCAGCCAGCTCGGCGGTGGCGAGGAACTCGTCCATGGCGGACTGCTGTGTGACGGAGCGCATCTTGACCCATGACGCCTCTTTCCTGTCGTTTGTAATGTACTGCTCGCCGGTCGCGTGGTTCGTTCTGGTCACGCCGCCGCCCTTTCTGCGATCGGATCCCTTGCCCTTTCCGAAGCGATCGTTCATCAGCGTGTTGCCAAGGCCCACAGAGCCCTTGGACTTTGCGAGAGGCATGCTGTGCAAAGAATTTCCGCGGCTCTCTCTAATGTATGTACGGGCGTCGCTTTGACTTTTTTGTGCGATATGTCAACTCGGACGATGTTGAATCCGAGTAGGAAAAGATATGGACAAACACAGTTGAGAATTGTGGACGATGGATTGAAATCTTCGTCTCGTCCTGGTTTCCCTTGGATGTGCAGTGATTGCTGCCCTCTGCTGAATAATGGCGGGGCTTCCGCGGGGCGAAACTTTTCCTCGAACTTTTTCTTTCTTTGCGCTCTGCGCTGCGTCACAAATGACCCTAGGATAAGCGATAAGCAAGGGTGGCACCCCCACCAAGAATCCTCCCGCCCGTGAAAAAAAGTTCAAGGCAAGGACCCTGGCGGCCCTCTAGGAATCCCACCTTGGCTCGCCCAACGCCCAGCTCAGTCAATTGACAACTGAAACCTCTTCGTCGCAAAGGAATTTTCCACAACTTGACCTTTCATTCGCAGAGATCCCCATCAACTCCTAACTTTCTCTGCGGGACTGCTTTTTGCCTATTGGCACACACACAAATCCTCGGCTTCCTTCAAGATGCCCAAAAAGTCATGGATCAACAAGAAGACGGCCCAGCACTTCACGCTGGTCCACCGTCCGCAGAACGACCCCCTCATCCACGATGAGTCGGCCCCGTCCATGGTCCTGAACCCGACCAATGCGCCCTCGGGCTCATCTTCCAAGCAGCCCAAGTCCAAGCACCTCGACGACCTGGCCTCGGAGCTGGGCGTCGACGCCGAGCTGATCCGCGCCAACGAAGGCGAGGCCGCCAACTACGGCATCTACTACGACGACACCGAGTACGACTACATGCAGCACATGCGCGACCTCGGCGACGGCAACAGCGGCGGCACCGTCACCTTCATCGAGGCCGAGGCCGCCGGCAGCAACCGCAACAAGGGCAAGGCCAAGCAGCTGAGCCTCGAGTCCGCCCTGCGGCAGCTCGACATCCAGGCCGAGGAGGACAAGAAGCGCGAGCTGTTCGACGCCGACTTCCTGCCCAGCAAGAACCTGACCCGGCAGACGTACCAGGACATGCAGGAAATCCCGGACGCGATCGGCGGCTTCCAGCCGGACATGGACCCCCGGATCAGAGAAGCCCTCGAGGCGCTCGAGGACGAGGCCTACGTGGACAACGCCGAGGAGGACGACTTCTTCCAGGAGCTCACACAGGACGGAGACGAGGTGGACGGTTTTGACCTGGAGGACATGGACGACGAGGGCTGGGAGACGGACGGCACGGCCAAGCCCGGCAGCGAGTACCGGGTCGCGACGCACGAGGCCGACCAGGTGCCCGACCTGGTCCCCGCCCTGAGCGCCGAGGAAGCGGCCGAGGCGGCCGACGAGGTGAACTGGATGGAGGACTTCAAGGCGTTCAAGAAGGACCAAAAGGCCACCGGCTCGCGCAAGCTCGGCGCGCCGCCTTCACAGTCGGACCTGCAGTCCTCGATAATGACGACGACGACGAACGGAGGGCGGAGGAAGAAGCGCAAGGGCGCCCTCACCGACACTTCGTCCTACTCCATGACCTCGTCGTCGCTCGTCCGGACGGAACAGCTCGGCATCCTCGACGCGCGCTTCGACAAGCTGGACCAGGAGTACCAGGCCGACTTTGACGACATGGGCTCCGTGTCCGCGGTCTCGACCACTTCCACGGTGGACGGCCCGGTCAGAGGAGATTTCGACAGCATGATGGATGAGTTTTTGGAGGGGCACTCGACGTTTAACAAGAAGTATATCCGCAAGGGCTGGAAGACGGGCACAGAGCAATTGGATGATATCCGTCGCGAACTTGGGCCAGCGCGGATAAAAGGCAAGCCGAGGACAGGAAAGGCCGGAGGAGCTAGGTAGAAGATGATGAGTAAAAAAAAAGAAAGGCGGACAATATACCCCGAGGCTGGAATAGGCAAATACTCTTGAGCATGTCCCCGATAGAAAGGCATCATGGACACCAAAATCGACAACCATCACTTCGAATGTTATAATGAAGAGATTTTGACTTGGTGTCGTCTTGTTGGATTCTGGCGCAAGAACGCTGTCATTTCAGAAAGTCAATTCGCTAGGACCGGGGATGCTATTTCCATCATACGCTACATGTCAGGAGTGCCCTGGGGTTTGCCGTTTTTAATTACAGCATGAAGACCCCCCGTGCGTAGCTGCTGGCCCGATATCCAGCCACCTATGTGAACTACCGTCTCAGCCAAATGCCGCCCCTAAACGTGACCATTTGTGGGAACAGCGGCGACGGGTTTCTGGGCCATACGGGCAGGCGGCGGCTGTGGGCCGAAAGGAGTCGATCGCGGAGCGGGAGGATCGTGGATCTCCTCTTCTGTGTCGTCGTCATATGCGCCCTCGCCTTCACTGCCTTCATCCTCGCCCTCTCCATACTCGTCGTCCTCATAGTCGCTCTCCTCCTCCAGATCGCCATCCTCACCCATGTCGGCTTCACCTCGCATTCCATGAGGTATTCCGCGGCCTTGCTCCTGCATCTGTTTGATAATGTTCTTGAGCTTGCCGTTGAGTTTGTGAAGGTCGTCGATCTCTTTCTGCCTCTGGTCGCAATCGTGGACCAGTTTGGCAATGTTGGATTCCAGGACCTCCTTCTTCTTCTTGAGTCTCTCATTTTCCTTTTCCAATGTCTTTGTCTTCTTACTCATGTCCTCCATCTCCTTTCGAAACGTTAGAAACAGGTCGTTGCTGTTATTAAGCGTGTCCTCAACCTTCCGGAGGGAAGCACAAGTCAACCCTAGCCCTTTGGCGCGAGGTGTGTCACAGGGACTTACCTGTCGGAACTTTTCCACGTAAACGTTCAGCTGGTTTCTTAGCTCCATCTCCGTCTTATGGAAGGTGTTTACCTGCGAATTGAGCTGGTTTGACTTCCTTGCCTCGGTCTCGGCGGCCTTTTTCTGCTGATCATATCGAGCCATATAATATTGTACCTCGATTTCTTTGGTTCGCATATGCGAGTGGAAGTGGAGTTCTCGCAGTTCGTACTGGTCGACGAGAGACTTGAGACGGGCCTTGATCCTATAGCGGGCGTCAGTAACCTGTGCGGCCGCCCTTCCTCGACGCGATTCCATCTGGACATACAAATCTTCTACCTTCCCATTCAGTACCGGCTTTCGAGGGTTGTCCTTTTCCTCCTGGTAACCTTCCAGAGTTTTGAAGATCTCTTCTGTGCGGCGATCGCTATCCCTCTTGATCTTCGCGTGCTGATCTTGCAGTGTGCGATGCTCGTTCTTGAGCTTGTTGTTGTCTTTTTGAAGTTCGCGGCAGAGCTTCTCTAGCTTCTCCTTGAGGCCAGTCTGTTTGCTTGCCTCATTGCGACTGGCGTCCTTTTCCTTTTGAACCTGGTCTGCTCGCTTCTTGTTCTTGGCGCTCTCGCGCTCAAGGCGCTTCATACTGGTGAACAACTCGTTGCACTTTTTTGTCAGGTGATCGATCTTGTCCAAGTCGTTCATCTTATTTGTAGAAGAGAGCAATTCGCGACTGTGCTTCTTCACCTCGCGATCTGTGTCATAACCGAGCGGTTAGCAAATGCCGTCGTTTCCTCGGTTCGGGTATCAGGAGGGCAGATCGGCGACGCGCGTAGTTGGCGGCCGGATGTCGCGGGTTCGACCTGTGCCCTCGACGTGGAATGTACCCTTGAGAAGTTGTCACCTACCAATCTCTTCTTGTTGCTCCTTCTCGGCGGCATTGTCGACCTCGAGCTGAGAGATCCTGGCTGCCACCAGCTTGGAGGCTTCAGAGGAATCCATGGCCTTCTTGCTCTTTGCCTTCTTGTTAGCGATTGCGGATGCGGGTGTCGGCGCAGGGCGATGGTCGTGGTGGTGGTAGTGGTCCGAGGGGATGGTCCCGTTGGTAGTAGGGTTTGAGGCCAATGGCGCCGGGGTGGCTGAGTTACCAGAATGGTGTGCCGTCGCCATCGTCGCTAGAGGGGTCGGATGGCTATCCCGTGGCCGTGACTGTGCAGAATGGGGTTCAATCAGCCGGCGACGATCAAGCAGAGGCGGTTCAATGGCGACAAGAACGGTGTGGTCTCGTGTGCATGGCGGAAGGGGTGCGTTGGAGGGACGACGTACGAAAGCGCATTCATAAGGACGGACCGTGGGCGTGGGTGGGAATACTCGCAAACGATGCTGGTCTAACACATGTGGGCACCCAAAAAGAAGAGGAAGAAAGAAGGTCGTAGTACTGGAACACGGGCGTGAGCTCGGCCTTGGCTTGTGATGGACAGACGTCGCCTTGTGCGGGTTCTCGGTGGTGACAAGTCGGTTCCTATCCTTCGAGCGTCAGCCGTATGGGAGTCTGCATGCAGGTCGAATCGAATTAGAGCAAATCAATGATGGCAAGCAGACTTTGACGTCCACTGGGTTAGGCCAGGTCGTGAAGTGCTTAGCGCCTTTCCGGATTGCCTGGTCAGTGCATTGGAGGGTTCCCCATTTCCCGCGTGTGCATTTAAACCGTCAGACGCCCTCTAATCAGATTGCTGCCTCGACCCCAGAGCTGGGCCCGGTGTAGTGGGTAGTTCGGCATGCTTGCCGCTTATTGGTTTAGAGGGGTAGTTTCGAGCTTTTACCGGGGTGCTCGCCTTCGATCTTCTTTATTATTATCTCTATAAGCAGTATCTCTGGTATCATAGAGCTACCTTGATGGTTGATGTCGATGATCGCGGTATTTTGAGTATCAAGTGTTATAACAAAAGATGTAACCACTGATTTCTCTAGAAGTCTGTCGGACCACATGATGCAGATTTACGCGTTTTCTCACCGAATATACATCATTGAACGCTGGCTCGGCTGGATTCCATATTTTGGCCACCACGTCTCGTTGGGACGTGATTTGTCAGACCTGCGTATTCATCTAACCGAATGAAGCTTCTGATAAGCTATCGGTGCGTCATCCCATGCGACAGCTCCAGTCCCCTGCAAACGTGCCGCCGCCGTTGGTCAAGCACGGAATTTTTCCCAGTCTTCCCTGCACAACTGCTGCGCTCGAGCACCCAAGCCTTCCGGAGTCGACTTTTCTTTCATCGGCATTTCTCTCTTCTTGCTTGTACTATTATTCTTTCTCTTTTGACGTTCCTTACTACCAGACAATATGCTGCGCAATGCGGCCAACGCTGCCAAGGGCGCGGCCAAGAAAGCCGTCACCGAGCTGTCCCAATATCCCAAGCCCGGCGAGACAGTTCACGGCTTCACTCTGCTCCGGACGAAACATGTACCAGAACTCGAGTTGACTGCTCTTCATTTAAAACATGAAAAGACAGGCGCCGACTATTTGCACATTGCTCGCGACGACAGCAATAATGTCTTCTCTATTGGCTTCAAGACGAATCCTCCGGACGACACCGGTGTTCCGCACATCCTCGAGCATACTACACTCTGCGGCAGTGAAAAGTATCCCATTCGGGATCCCTTCTTCAAGATGCTGCCGCGCAGTCTGTCCAACTACATGAACGCCTTGACCTCCTCGGATCACACCTTTTACCCGTTTGCGACGACCAACGAGCAAGATTTCCAGAACCTCATGTCCGTCTACCTCGATGCCACGTTGAACCCTCTGCTCAAGAAGACCGACTTCACCCAGGAGGGCTGGCGCATCGGACCCGAGAATCCACGAGCGGCGGAACAAACTGGCGATGCAAAGCCCGAGGACAGCAAGTTGGTTTTCAAGGGAGTGGTATACAACGAGATGAAAGGTCAAATGTCGGATGCCGGTTACCTGTTCTACATCCGCTTCCAGGACCACATTTTTCCAGCTATCAACAACTCTGGCGGTGATCCTCAAAAGATCACCGATCTGACTTATGAGCAGCTCAAGAAATACCATGCCGACCATTACCACCCAAGCAATGCCAAGTTATTGACCTATGGCGACATGCCCCTGGCTGACCACTTACGGGAAATTGACGCTCAACTTGCCGCATTTGAGAAGATCGACGCGGATATGGATACCAAGCAACCCATCGACCTGAGCGGCGGGCCTCGTGATGTTACTCTGGTCGGCCCAGTTGACCCTCTGGCGGACCCGGACAAGCAGTACAAGACATCCGTCTCGTGGATTACCGGGGACACCAGCGACATTGTCGAGTCTTTTGGCATGTCCATTCTGGCAAATCTGCTCACTGATGGCTATGGATCGCCCCTCTACCGAGGTCTGATCGAGTCGGGTCTCGGCACCGATTACAGTCCCAATAGTGGCTATGACTCTCACAGCGCGACGGGCATCTTCTCTGTCGGCTTGACGGGAGTGCAGGAAAGCGATGTCGGGAAGATCAAGGGCGAAGTTCAGAGGATTCTGCAGGAGGTCCGTCAAAAGGGCTTTGATCGCTCCAAGATTGACGGCTACATGCACCAATTGGAGCTTTCCCTGAAGCACAAGACTGCCAGCTTTGGTATGGGGCTTGTTCACCGAATCAAGTCGCCTTGGTTCAGGGGAACAGATCCCCTGGATTCACTCGCTTGGAACGAGGTGATTGACGCTTTCGAAGCAAACATGGCCAAGGGTGGATACCTTGAGGGTCTCATGGACAAATATCTTTTGAACGACAACACCATGACCTTTACAATGGCGCCATCCCAGACTTTTGGGGCCGATGTCGCCAAGGAAGAGGAGGAACGCCTTGCTTCCAAGATCTCAGAGGCAACGAAGGAAGCCGGAGGCGAAAGCGAGGCTCGCAAATTCTTCGAACAGCGTGAGCTGGAACTTCTTGAGGAACAAGGCAAGACGAACACGGAAGACCTCAGCTGTCTCCCAACAGTTCAGGTTCGTGATATTCCAAGGCAAAAGGAAGCCGTCCCAGTTAGGGACGAAAATGCGCATTCAGCCAAAATCCAGTGGCGTGAAGCTCCCACAAACGGTCTCACCTATTTCCGAGCCATCAACACCTTGGAGAATCTGCCCGATGAGCTTCGTGTTCTGATCCCTCTGTTCACGGACTCGATCATGAGGCTGGGGACAAAGGACCTCACAATGGAGCAGATTGAAGATCTTATCAAATTGAAGACGGGTGGCATCTCCGTGGGATATCATAGCACGTCTTCACCAACAGACTTCCGTCAGGCCACGGAGGGAATCAGTCTGTACGGAATGGCGCTGGACAGAAATGTGCCTGAAATGTACGGCCTCCTACACAAGTTGATTCTGGAGACCAACTTCGACAGCCCCGAAGCATCCAAGCAGATCCGGCAACTGCTGGAAGCTTCCTCGGACGGTGTCGTGAGCGCCATCGCTTCTTCCGGCCATTCATATGCAATGAAAGCCGCTGAAGCCGGTCTTACACGGGACTCTTGGTACGGTGAGCAAGTGTCTGGTCTGACCCAGGTGAAGCTCACTGCAGAGTTGGCCGGACGCCCAGAGGATGACAAGTACGAAGACGTCATCAGCAAACTGAAGCAAATTCAGTCGTTTGCGCTGGCCGGACCCAACGTGCGGGTCGCTTTGACGTGCAGTGCCGACAGCGTTGCGGCAAACTCGACTGCTCTAGCAAACTTCATGTCGACGCGTCCTTCCAAGGCCTTCAGCTTCCCCAGCTCTCAGCCATCAGACCTGTCTCGCGACATCAAGGCCTTCTATCCTCTCCCGTATCAGGTCTACTATGGTGGTCTCGCCATTCCAACAGTGTCATACACGCATCAAGATGGCGCACCGCTTCAGATTCTGTCGCAACTTTTGACGAACAAGCATTTGCACCATGAAATCCGTGAGAAGGGTGGTGCCTACGGCGGTGGTGCATACATGAAGGGCCTAGACGGCCTCTTTGGGTTCTACTCGTACCGTGACCCGAACCCTCAAAACACGCTGAACATCATGCGTAATGCTGGCCGGTGGGCTGTGGACAAGAAGTTTGCAGACCAGGATCTGGAAGAGGCCAAGATATCTGTCTTCAAGAACGTCGATGCGCCTAAGTCTATCAACACAGAGGGCATGGACCGCTTCCGACACGGCCTCAGTGACGAGATGAAGCGGAACCGCCGAGAACAAATGCTTGACGTGACCAAGGAGCAGATCCGCGAAGTCGCACAAAAGTACATTGTCGAGGCGATGGAGAAGGGCCAGGAAAGAGTCGCCTTCCTGGGCGAGCAAAAGGAGTGGGTTGATGACTCGTGGAGCACCCGCGAGATGAACGTCAGTGGCAGTGCCCCTGGCGCCGATGAGGTCGACTAAGAGACGATCAACCGAGACATGTCCTCGGATGATATGTATATATGAAGTACAGTTTTGTAAGATACCGTGCGGGATACCCACCTCTAATAGAGATTTATAATAGCCAGCTCTTTGCACGAGTCGGCATTCTCCTAAAGCAGCACACCCAACCACTACTATAGTCAGCGTTCGGATACCGATACGCCTTTATGCTTTTACATCATAGCATGGAGGTCACAAGAGCAACGCGAGAGCAAGTTTTATGGATGTTGATGTATTGGCAACAGGGTTAGTGGAAACACCTACCCGTTGTCCGTCATGGACTATTCCACCAGGCTCGTCCTTTCAGACTCGGATTCCGTGAGCTTTGGAATTCCGGACTATAGGGCAGAGTACATATTGTGATGCTAGCTTGACCGTGCAGAGCAGTGCGTGTTTGTTCATACTCGGCGTGAGGCCTCTCTAGTCAGGATAGGATGGATATATGGCACATGACCTTTGATTTCAGCCAGGTCAACATCGATATACGAATGAATACCGAGAATGGGCAATTGCTCAAATCAATGCCAGAACTCGAGGACTTGGTCGGATCCATGGAAGGCTTGTGGATTAGTCCTTTCCTGGACTCGATTGTTGCGCGATTTTTCAGACAGCTGCAAGGTGTGATTGTGCTAGTATTGAATTCGGGATGCATTGTACGTATGTACATGTCCCGTCGCTAAAAGGAGGCCTCGATATACTTGCGGGTAACAGGAACGAACAGCCAGACCGGAGTATGCCCATAACGACGGGAACAATTCACAAACCACGGAGATGATGGTACTTTGGTTAGTATCAAGTTGGGAAGATTGAGAATGGCATTCTCACGGACTCTTGTGAGGAGTTGGCTTGGCGCCGGCTTCAGGCGCCACATTGGAGCAGCAGCAAGGTCGGTCTTTTGGTAGTATAGTAAAAGTTGCGGTCAACGGCCCTTTGACCCCTGGGGAAAACCTGAAAGTGCCTTTTTGGCGTGGTGCAGCAGGGCGTACAGAGTACTGTACGTACTTACAGAGTGAGTCAACCACGGCAGCGACGGATACTACGTACCTACAGGACGGGCGAACATCGCAATGTACGTGGTGTAGCCGCGGCTGCAACATTGGAGCGATCTCTCCTGGCACATGCAGACAGCCATGTTGGCTCTGCATTTGCAGACAGACCTGCAGTTCTAAGAAAAGAGGGACGCTCAGGCAGTCGGATGAGACATGGCCAATGGCAGAGGCTTACAGGGCAACATACAGCTCATAGGGTGGATCGCGGCCACTAGGAAGCGTGCCATTAGAAGCACTGAAGGTGTGAGCAGCTTGCTGGCGCGCCAATAGGTAACTGCATTACCACATGGAAATCTTTGCATCGAGAAGATTTTTCCCCCTGGCCGATCGCCTGCCTGTCATCACGATGGTCTGGACGGCCAGATCAGTCAGTCACGCCGGGCGTGGCCAGAAATCCCCCCAGCCCAGGGTCAGGGTCAGGGCCAGAAGCTGCTCGAGCCTCTGGGGAGTTCGTTCCAAGGTCGGAAGAGCCTGGAGCACGTCCCCCGCGCCGCCATTGACTTTTTTTGTTATTTTTCACTTGTGACCTTGTTTATTACGGGTTCATTATAGTGTGTACTCCGTAGTGTACATGGAACGAAGATCAACAACACCAACACAACACCATCTTGTGTGTCTTGTTCCGTCGCCATCTCCAGACGTTCGACGTCTTCTTCTCATTTTAGCCTCCACATAGTCAGGCACAAGTAAATCACTCAGTACCTCTGCCTGAGGCCTCCTCACCACTTGACACATCGATCCAGGGGGGCTGCGCCTCTCGGCGTTCTACAGACGCAGGGAAAAGTGAAAGAGAGAGAAGTGTATGTACTCAACTGCCGTACTGGAATCTGTAGGTAGGGCACCAAAGTAAAGAACGCTTCGACCATTCCGGTACGTCATGCAAATCCAGAATTCAACACCATCAGTGCCCCAGCTTTTTTGCCCCACCGTTGTGAATTTTGGATTTTCCCTAACACACAACTCGAACTCCATCCGCGCCCGACCCCCCAGCCCAAGTTTGTTTCTCTCCTCCCAGTTTGTCTCGACAACTACTTCCGAGTTGTCTATTCCCGACTTCACCACCTACCGAAGCACCTGAGCTACAAGCCATCGAGGCACTCCGCACTATCGCTTTCGCGCACCACGCTGACTAGAGGACTCTCCCCGCAGAGTTCATCTCTCGACCCCCGAAACTCGACTGCCTTTGGTCTTTCAAAGGCACCCCCGCTACTACGGCTCCAGCGGCCGTGAACTTCGTCTCTGACCAAGATTTCAGCCTTCGGCAAACCTTCCACATCATCAACTCCCGACCGCCACCCGCTGCTGAGAGCTCCTAAGCAGCACCAAGCTCCCCCCGTGCTCGATTCTTCTCCGGATCAGAATCCCCCATTCTCTCCAAACCACCAGCTGCCGCATAGGACGACTTCGGAGTCTCTTCCTCTTACCGAGGGGGAGTCGAGGAGACCTCGTCAGATCGCTTCGGGATCAGAAAGCTACCGTTTTCGACCCCCTTAACATCAGATTGTGTATTCTGGTACCCATCTTTTCTCTTATTGGCTAGGACACCAACCATCCTCGCCTCGAATATATATTCCACCAGAGTCACCTCTGACTTTCGACCGAAAGAACATTCAACCGCCTATCCCCATTCTCCCCGTCCTCTCCGTCAAACAACGAGGGATATGGTTATGGCAACAGTCGCCGTCGATCACTTCGCACCGGTTATTTTTGAAAATAACCATAACTTTGGCCGTGCTAGGAAGAATTCTTTCCTTGATCCTCAGCACCATGGCGCCTTGTTAGGCAAACATATGATTGGCGATGCTCTCCGCCGCCGCGTGGAGAGCATCGACCATGAATCCTGTGATCCAGGCGACGAAGACACGTTCTTCGTGGGCGATCTCGGCGAGGTTTATCGCCAGCACATGCGCTGGAAGAAGAATCTTCCTCGTGTGAAGCCATTCTATGGTATGTCTCACATGTCCCATCCCATCCCGCCCTCTCTGGTAGAGAAACTTTGCGCTAACTGTACCGGCAGCCGTCAAGTGCAACCCTGACCCCCAGGTCATTAAGCTTCTCGCGGGTTTAGGCACTGGCTTTGATTGCGCTTCCAAATCTGAAATTGAACAGGTCCTGGACTTGGGCGTGGATCCCTCTCGCATCATCTACGCCCAGCCCTGCAAGACCAACTCGTACGTGCGCTATGTCGCCAACCAAGGTGTCAAGCAGATGACCTTTGACAACGCTGATGAGCTGCGCAAAATTGCCAAGCTCTACCCCGACGCTGAGCTCTACCTGCGCATCTTGACCGATGACTCGTCGAGCTTGTGCCGTCTCAGCTTGAAGTTCGGCGCTTCCCTCGACTCCACTGAAGAGTTGTTGGCAATCGCCAAAGACCTCGGTCTGAACGTTGTGGGCGTCAGCTTCCACGTGGGCTCCGGTGCCTCGGACCCCCTGGCCTTCCTCAAGGCTGTGCAGGACGCTGCCCATGTTTTCAAGCAGGCCGCGTCTTTTGGTTTCGACCTGAAGACCCTCGATGTCGGCGGAGGATTCTGTGGCGAGACCTTCGAGGCCATGGCTCACACTCTCCGTGAGGCCCTCGATGAGTACTTCCCTCCCACTGTCAACATCATTGCGGAGCCTGGTCGGTACTACGTTTCCACCGCCTTCACCATCGCTTGCAATATCATTGCTCGCCGTACCATCCAGGACCCTGCTACTGGCGAGGCTAGCTACATGGCGTACATCAACGATGGACTCTACGGCAACTTCAGCAGCATCATGTTCGACCACCAGCACCCCATTGCCAAGGTCCTCCGTACAGGTCGCCAGACCCTATACAACACACCCTTGGCCGAGTCCTTCCCCGAGGGTGCCGTCGAGGGTCTCGAGTATTCCATCTGGGGTCCGACCTGCGATGGCATTGATCGCATCACTGAGAGTATCCGCTTCGACCACGAGCTCGATGTTGGTGACTGGTTCTACTTTGAAAACATGGGTGCCTACACCAAGTGCTCGGCCACCAGATTCAACGGCTTCTCTGATGCCCACGATGTGATCTACGTGTGCAGTGAGGCCGGAGCTCGTGCTCTCATGGGCATGTGAGTATTTGGACTCTTGTCCGTGGTGAAGGGATTTGAATTGCATAAAAACAAATCAAGTAGCTTGGATGGTTTCATTAGTTCGCAATCGTAAAATGGGGATATAGATGGTAAGGGTTCTCCTTGCTTGAGCAGTTTCTTGGCTAGTTGATTGAATAGACAAATCGCGGAAATCATGTTGGTCCCCAGAACGGTGACACTGCCTATCTTTGTATAACGTGTCGTCAGTTCATACCTTACAGAATGGTATCAGTCGACCACATGACTGGAAGTAACGTGGACGTAGGGCATGCTTTCGATTTATGAGTGGGAAATTGGATGATCCGTGTAGCCTTCCATGACAAAGCTGCGATGAGAGTATAAAACTTTGGTTTCTTGAAGTGTATACTGCTTTTCAAGCAGCCGTCCTCTGAAATTTTTGTTATACAGAGGACCATGCATAAACTAAACACATAGCGCCTTCCTAATAGTTCTCCAAAGCCCTCTCGATTAAAGGCAAGTGGCAGCATATATAATATAACGGATAAACACCATTTACCTGAGCGCATTTGTGAAGCTGAAGTTCGAGGACAAAATAGAGTTCGCGGTCGTTCATAAAAAGTTGTTAGCCTGAACGGGGTGAGCGCCGATCTCAAGTCCGCCGCCGATCATGATTCGTGGGGTCGCTTTTAGCATACACATGACAATTTAACAGAATTTAAGAATTTCCTGAGCCTGCGGGTAGTTAATTTAGCTTGACCCGTACGGTTGGCACATGAAAAGGGTCGAGAGCCCCTACTTTGGTGGAGAACGACTCATCTTTCTGTACATCTTCCCAATAAGGGATTCTGTAACAGTAGAATGGCATCTCGACGAGAATGTCTCATACGCGCTGAGAACGAACTATGAACAACCATACATAGCTTAAGAGTCTAAGCTTTAATTAGTGCCGGCTGGCAGGTTGGTGCTGCGAATTCACCAAACTTGTTGACCACCAGATTCTCTCAGCAATCTTGACCGAGGAACCCTTTCGAGAGAAGACGTCGCCCATCATATAAGAGTATTATAACAATGCAAGTTTGATCTTGATAGAATCCCCCAGAGTGCCACGCAAACTAGAAGGGGAGGTTCGTCCAAATCTCTAGCGAGATGTCAGTGTCAGCTCGCAGGGTCCCTGCATTTCAGCTCTGCGCACTATACCAGCCTCGGCGACTCTGGCGTGTTGATCGCCTTACGATGGGGTCCAAGTCCGGCGTTTTCCTCTGTTGGTTTGCAGTTGATTTATTTTAGAACATGAGAGGGGCTGAAACCTCCTTGCTTAGCCTCGGTCAGCTTGCTGACAAGTGCTGCGATTCCTTGGTCTGACCGAGGAGTGTACTTCAAACCTGCAACTTGGGCTTGCCATTATTTACTGAGAATAGCCTCAGACTATCCATAAATTTCGGTGGTTTGCGGTCTTATCACAGTTGCTGGTATACGGCGCACACTTGAGTGCAGCCACCTTGAATGCCACAAGTCTGGAAAGCCCCAATCATGAACCGTTGACGCCCGAGCTATTCATCGCACTTCAGATCAACGACGAGCGCCTTGGCTGTCTAGAGTCTCTCCAAAACCGACTGATTCTATATCCTTGGAATATTTTATCCTGGGGGCGTGCTCTGCAGCGGCAATGTCGGGACTCGCTGCAGGATGGGAGGCCGACTACGACGGGTCGCGCTGGTTCTACCGGTACAAGTCGACCGGCCTGACGCAGTACACTTTCCCCAAGGCGGGCGATGAGTTCCCGGAGCACGTCGGGACGGGCCACGAGGCCTTTAACCTCGCGCCCGAGGAGCGCCTGGCGAGCAACCGCCAGGTCAGGAAGCGGACCTCGCCCAGCAGCAGTCCTACCCGGGGCAACCACGGCGCGGCGCCCATCGTGGGTGGGATGAGCGCGACGACGGGGTATTTTGATCCGCTGGCCTGGCATGACGACTTTGACGTGTCCCCGGACACGCCGGGTGGTGGTGATCTGAAGGGGCAAGGGACGGTGAGTGAGCCGGCTTCGACGGTGCCGTCGCTGGCAGCAACACCGGCCTCGGCACCTCCTGCGACGCTCGCCAGCGGCTCCCCGGATGCAGTCGATGGAGTTGCCATGGGCGGCGAGAACGATACTGTCAGCGCCGCCATCGAGGAAGCCATCGTACACATGCTAGATGGACGGCCCATCTCCAGAGAGGTTTCTGGAACCCACCAGACACATACGACAAGTTCGCAGTCGTTGCCCACCGGAAACATGGCAGAGCTCCCTAGCGGTGATACCGCCAAGTGCGCCGAGGAGTTGGCTCCCATTGAAATGGATGGAGCTTCGAGCGTGCCGGGCTTTTCTGGGACGCATGTCAACCCATATGCGCCAGCAGAGCTTTCAAATGAGGGTGCATCTACCCGAGCGGAGAAATCTGAACCAGAAAAGTCGAATCCTACGGCAACTTCAGGGAGACAAGAAGTACCTCAAACGGAAAAGATTGCAATGGTTGGCGATATTCAAAGGATTGGAATCAAAGCATGGAAACCAACCGGGCGGCTCGATCAAGACAGTTCCAGCAACACGAGGCCATTGTCAATGAACTCGTCCGGAGTCAATCCACCTAGGCCCAATACCTTTCGAAAATGGAATAGCGATTTAGAAATAACGGACCCAAAACGGCATTCCATATCCGGAACAATGCCCTCTTCCGGGAGCGTCGAGAGGCATCCAACTGTGTTGACACCGGCAAAGGTCCCAAAGACCACAGCCAACCTGAAAACCGATCCTGCAACCAAGGGTCTCCTGCGCTCCCCCATTCCGTCCATCCTGAGGCCAGCACGGGGCGTGGTCCCGAAGCAGGATGTCCATTTACCGGGCATGAATGCACGACACAATAGTATAAGCACCGAGATACCGGTTACGAAGGCCACCACAGCCGAAGCGGCAATGGCACATTTCCCGTCCGTTCTGAAACCAGCCGGCCGTCAAAAGGGCATGGGGAATACTGCCGCGCTCGCGCTCCGTCCAGCGCAGCCAGAGAACCGGCCCCGTGCCGACTCGCTCCATGGGCAGCGAGATATCCCGATCTCGCATTCCGAGAAGATCTACCAGCGCCGCCCCGTATCAATGTTTATGGAGCATAGATCTGTATCGGCGGCTGAGCTGGATGGTTTGTCCTCGGCGCACTCCAGACCGACGGCCCCTCGACACGTCTCGGATTATCCTCATGGCGGCAGGGTGCCGCCGAGGCCATCTACCACTGTGCCTGATCATCCAATGATCGTACACGAACTGAGTACCGGCAACGATGAACAGGCTCCCTCTGGACAGCTATCAGAATTGTCATCTGTCGGTCAAACTTCATCGACGAATGTCCCAAAGGAAGCACAGGCAAAATCAAGTGCACGAGTTGCGCCGCCAGCTCAGACTACACCATATCCCCCATCTGAAGCTCCCAGCCAGGCATCTTCACCCGCAGTATCCATGCCCTCAGTCCACCAGCCATCTGACTCGGCACACTCACTACCGGCGTCCGGAATGAGCGACGTCAAAAGTGATACGAACGTGACGGTAGAACCGATCTATCCGGTCGCGGCTTCGTTCTCGAGTCGAGACGTAGAGGCGGCGTCGATGGTCAACGAGAGGTCGTGGCCGAAGCCAGCCGTGGATTATTCGGGAGATTCCTGGGGCGACGAGTGGTGAATACGGCTGCAGATGCTGCAGGTGGATTCTTTCATGCTTGGCGAAGATATAGAGAATCAGTAGAGAGAGTCCAAGGGACAGTCGTTCATAGAAGAGATGTGAAAGAAGATAATTCAGCTACAATTCCACAAAGGTCTCGAACGCTTTGACTCGTATATAAATACATGCCAAGAGGTCAAGTTTTGTGCTTTAAACTATGCGACTCATCTTCAGTCATGTAGCGACTGCTGCACCCATCTCTACATCACCGGAATCTGATTGCCCATGGTGTTCGTACCCGCAGACAATGAGATGACTGAGATACAAGAAGGGCTATTCCTCGACCGGAGTGGCAAAAAGACTCACGCCCTTTGTTCTTTCCACGGTAATGAATCTTGACGACACTCAATACTCCAAGTGACAAGCCGTCAAATTTTACATCCCATCTGCCATCTCCCCTGACATACACACTTCTCTCTCGACGATCCCCAGCAAGAAGAAAAAAAGACCAGAAAACATGCGCCTCGCCCACGCCATCCTCGCCCTAGCCGCGACAACCACCAGCGTCAGCGCCCTACCGGCCCCGACCACGGACGTAATCCAGCCGTGGCTGCGCCCGCGCAAGCTGACGGGCGACGCCGAGGCCGACGCGGCCGTCGACCCGGAGATGGACGCCGAGCTGTTGTCGGGCAAGATCCAGACCCTGTTCGTGGCGACCTGCCACAACATCTGCATCAAGATCTTTTCGGACCCGGGCAAGGGGCGGGACAAGTGTATGGACGTTTGTCGTGAGTTGCTCCGATTCAACTGGCTTTTTGGAGCTTGATGATGTGGCTGTTGGCTGACTCTGTGCTTTCCTGATTAGATCAAAATTATGACGATCCTGCGGGAAATATGTGATTCATAGGCGGATAATGGCTGGACAAATATTCTTCGAAGTCGGATTGAGAATACGATATTGTTGGGATACTATTGTAGCTAGGCACGCATATCAATTCCAGTCTGCAAATCAAAGCTGAGACCCTAGAGCAGCATTTGAACCTAGATAATAAAACCGTCCGATCCAAATAAAGCAGCATATTCTTACAGAAGATCCGTATCGACAGTTGTGAAGAGCAAAAAAAAAAAAGGCGATGCGACCAGGTTCCGCCGTCCGAGAGGTAGTCTCTTCCAGTCCTCCGAGGGTCGAGTCTGCGTCTACCGCACCAGTCTGGCAGAAGGCCTAGTGGATGGTGATAATTTGTCGACGTCTTGGACACTATCTGCTTTGTTTCGGCGGTGGCAGGACCAGACAAAGAATATGTCGTTTCAGAAGCTGCCGGTGGGTGGCCGCCGATGCGTATGCAGTATCGTAGGCAGGTGTGTATCGCGTACTAGGTTAATAAATTCACGGCAGACCTCATCAAGAAGGTGGAATCAAATAATAATGCTGTGAGACTACCGGCACAAGATCCGTCAAGCAGAATTCATGATCGAAACCAAATCTCAGTACTGGGTTAGCCATATTGCTTTTGTCCATACAAGGCTACTTATGTATCTTTCACGACGTGATGATCGAAGACGCACACATCACAGAAGGAACACACGACCGGATGGAGAATAACTAAATGGATGAGACTATTTTTTCCGAAACGCTTCAAGCCCCTTTTATTGGTATATGCTTCTATCAACTTTAAGATGGCTCCGTCCAGTTTACCTGATCCATCACTTGACCCGCCGAAGGATGTGTGTAGCCGACTCTGAGTCGTAACCGAAGAGGCTAGAAGGTATGTCAGCGAATGGTCTAAACTTGTGGCATCAAAGTGTGATATGGTACTTACTCCTTTGCTGCCCATGATCCTCATGAGCTGCGTAGCTTCACCACCGGCAGGAACATCCGTGTTTGATATGCTAAGCAATTGCAGCTTTTGTGATTTGGGCACGGCCGCCTGAAGACCAGCATTGGAGATCGTATCACCCGAGTTATTCCTAAAGCGTCCAGTCACCTGTACGGCACCTTCGGCATTTCGCTGTAGCTGCAGCGTCACATTGATACCGTTGGCGTCGTAGCAGGGAAGACCAGGAGCTGCCTGTGCTTGAGGTGGAGGTGTTCCCATGCCACCCAGAATATCCAGGCCAGAACTGGCTGGGGGAGCTGCAGCTGCTGGTGCGGGAGAAGCGGGAGTTCCCTGGGAGAAGAGATCCATTATCGATGCGACGTTCGAACCCGGGGGCGGTGGAGAGCCAGCGCCTTGAGGCGGTGGGCTGCTTGTGCCGCCGAGGATATCAGCGAGCAAATCCGCATTGCTCGATCCACCTCCATTCGTGGGCGACGCCAAAGCGGGACCGCCAGTCACATCTCCCATCAGGTCCAGCAGGTCCTGGTCTGTGGAGGGCTTTGCGACGAGCTTGGATCTGCGGTTGGCGGCCTTCTTTGACTTTGTCGTGGCTTCACCCAGGACTCGCGACGACTCCTTGATCTGTGGCGGCGGCATCTTCTCGAGGACTCCACGGCGAATCTCATCGTAGGAAAAGAGGTTGCTGTACTCGACGGCTCTCTGCTGCACTTCGACATCTAAACTAGTTTGATGGTGTTGAATCAGTCGGCGCAACCTTTCGATCTGCGAAGCGTCGGTCAAGCGAGTACTGAGCTTGACTAAAGCGGTGACAATGTATTCGGATGTGACTTGAGTGGCGTAGTTGCTGTTGAGAATAGTCGAGAAGAGATCAATAACTTCGCTTTCCTTGACTTCCTGGACCAACTCCTCTTCCTCATACTGCCCGCCCCTCAGAAGAGAGTCAGCATACTCTCCGATACACCAAGAGCCGGCTTGCGTCAAGCTCTCTTGTGTGATATCTTTCTTCAGGTTAATGTATAGCTTCTGAACGGCGTAGGTCTGAAGCTCGGGGGTTGTGGCGACAAGACGGATGAACGAAGACATGATCTGCTCCTTGACGTAGTTTCCAGCGAGGCTCAACACACGCAGCATGGTATCGACATGCCATCGCTTGTTGGGCGCGTATCGGTCTGCGGCGATACCAATTTGACTCGTCATGGTTGGCTTGAACTCGTTGTCGGCAACTTCCAGGAATGCCAAGAGCTCCCTGATGAGGATGCGAACATTACTCTCGTTTATAAGCGTGAAACTCAGATCAAGAGCTCGCCGACGGATGCTGATATCAGGATCTCTCAGACAGTCCAAGATCGTGTTTCTGTGTCTCTGAACAGCGTTTGGCTCGACAGCAACGACCTTGATGAGCGTGTTCAGTGCAACGTATCGGATATTGTTGTCGCGGTTCGTCAGGAACTTCCCGAGAATGTTGACACCCAAGACCCGGAGACCAGAGTCGGCGTCAATGTCGAGAATTGTTCGGACTGCCTCGTACAGAATAGAGTTTCCAACATTCTTGGTCGAGTCGGTGTTGGTGGCGACCTGGGCCAGGATGTCGTTGATCTGCTCGGTTCCCTCGGGGTCGCCGCGGACCAAGACGCGAAGCAGCTGGAGAATCTTGACCTGCAAGAAGGGGTCCGTAATTCCAGTAACGTCGTGTTCGGGTGCGTATCCAGAAGTGGCCAGCCCCTTCAAGGTCCTCACCAGCACGGGGATGAACTGCTTGTACTTGTCGACGATACCCTCTTCTCCGCCCTCCTCTTCATCTGCCTCGCACATGCTAGTGACGAGCGTGAGACCGCACAGGAGGACACCATGGTTTCGGTCGGAGAGCAGGGCGGCCGCCTTTTCGATAAAATGCTCCTGCAGATCGGGGACCTTTCGACATATCTTCATGGCGCACAGCGCGGCTTTCCTCCGAATATAGGGGTTGTTGGTCGAAACAAGCTTCTCGATGTCGGCAAATAGATCTCTCGACATCTCCATCGATGCGATGTTTCCTAGAGTGCAGAGCGCGAGACCAACAATGTACTGGTTGGAGTGACCGAGATCACTGGCGCGCGGTCAGTACTGGCATGCCCAAAATGACTTGTTCATTCATTGACGTACTTTTGCAGGGAGTTGGTGACGAGCGTCAACACCTCCTGATTCTCGTCGAGCAACAGACTCGTGGCCAGGTGTCCCAGACGCTTGTCGGCGAAGCGTGGGGAAGCCAGCAGCTTGATACATTCAATCTGACCAAAGTGCGTTCTCTCGCCCAGCGTGAAGAGGTACAGAAGCTTGGCGACATTGTTGCGCCTGTTTCCGAAACATGGTCAGTATACCGCACGTCATGTCTGCGAGCCCGCGGTGGAGGGGCCACCAAGGGCGGGCGATGTGTCCGTAGGCGCACCTTATGTTGTGATCGTGGCTCTCCTCTCGGAAGCTGGCTCGAATTGCGGCGCTTTCCTTCTGAATGACAGCTCGCTCGTCGGCGATGGTCTTGGCCGCACGAACGTTGCGGATGAACTGCTTCACTGTACGCGGAGCTCAAAGGGTCAGCATCGTGGCCCCCAGCGACGGTGAATTGGGCTGGGCTATAGGAGGGAGCAGCAGTCCGGGGGCGAACTGACAAGAACTCATCTTGGCGAATTGGTCGAGGCCCTACGAGGGCCAGCTGACGTCGAATGACCAGTGGTGAAGCTGCAGAGGGAACAGACCGTGGACGGGCCCTAGAATACGGACGAGAGAGAAGGCGTTGGTGTCGTCAAGTTCCTAAATGAAAGCAGAGCAGCCTTGTGTTCAATCCCCTGGATGCTCAAGTCTCACAGCTGGCATCAGTAGAGGGACCGTCGATTGAGTTAGACCGGATTGAGCGTGGGTCGTGCTCCATCTGCGCGAAGTGGGCTGTCCGTCATCATTCATAAGGCACCAGTTATGCATAAGAGGTCAGGGCGGCCAAGTTATGCATACCTAACGAAGAGCCTATGCATTTTTATGTTTCCACGTTGGCTTTGATCACGGACAAAGCCAAACTTGACATGAATTTGCATTTGTAGAAGGAATTACTAGACCAAGGATGCAGAGAGCCTCTGATTCAATTTCCAGGATACAATTATGTCTACTCAAAGCGCAACGACGGAGGTATCAATATCAACAGTCTTGAGACATTTGTAATGCCTCGCACGATCCATCAAATCCCAATCAGAGTAAGAAGAAAAAGAAATCATATATAGAATCGCTCCCAAAACCCTTCTACTGCATTACAACTTGGGCGCCGCCGCAACCGGGCTCTGGGTCTTGGTGACCTCGGTGCCCGCCTTGGCACCGCCCTCGGCCCTCTCGAGGATCCAGTCGCGGACCTCGTCGTAGAAGCGCTCGCGGCCCGGGTCGCCGTGCAGCTGGTGGTAGAAGCCCTCGTAGACGCTGAACTGGCCGTCCTCGACCTTCTGGCTCTCGAACCACGTGCGCGCCGTCTCGAAGCTGCACACGCGGTCCGCGTCGCCGTGCATGACCACCATGCTGCGGACGGCCGGGCTGAGCCGGAGCTCGCCCTTGCTCAGCGCCGCCGTGCGGTCCAGCAGGCTGGCCAGGCCCTCGAGCGTGCCCGTGTTGTGCATCAGCTTGTCGGCGCGGATCGACTCGACGACCGCCGGGTCGCGGCACATCTTCTCGGGCGCGATCGGCCGGTACAGACGAAAGTGCGGCATCAACCGCCCCGCCAGCCGCCCCGAGAACACCGTCAGCCAGTTGGGCTCCTCCTCGGCCGTGAACCCGATGAACGGGCTCTCGAGGATCCACCCGCGCACCTGCCGGATCACGTCCTCGTGCTGCGCCGAGCTCGCCAGCGTCGCCACCTGTCCGCCGCCCATCGAGTGCCCCAGGACGAAAACGGGCACATCTGACGGCAGCTGCGACTTGATGAACGCCGCCATGTCCGCGAGGACCTGGGATGTCGGCCCCGTGTTGCCCTTCTGCGTGGGCTTCTTCACTGAGCGGCCCCAGCCCCGCTGGTCGAGGCCGTAGACGGCGATGCCGCCCTTGGCGAGCGTAGGGAACAGGTCGTAGTATCGGTCCATGTGATCAGAGAAACCGTGAAACATGATGAGCTTGGCCTTGGCCGGGCCATCCGTCTTTATGTCTGTCAATACTATGCTTTGGAATGAGTGTGTAGGTGAGAAGACTTACCAGCCATGACTTTGTGTAGAGGCTTATCTCGCCCGGCTCAAATGTGCCCTCGACTTCTTTGACCATTGTTGCGTTGTTGAATTGTGATAGATTTGGAAGATGAGAAAGTGACAGGCTATGTTGATACGCCCCAGATATGCTGACTCGTCATACGTCGTGGCTGATGAACTTACTCAGCTTTGGCCACGGGTGTTTGCTGCCTGCAGAGCAATAAACTAGAGTGCAGCCTATTGGCGAAAGAAGAACGATTGGTATATAAGATCAATGTGGTATCTATACTTTTCAAAGAAAGATGAATGGCTTTGTAAATGATTGGGATCATGAGGATTTGCCTTGGAGGTCCGTTCGCCAATTAGTGACCATGTGGGGGCGCTGTTGGTTATGAACGGTGCAGCTTAGGACATCCGAGGTCCACGGTACTCCCCAAAGGTAAGGTTAAGACGTAGGTCACTCGGTCAGATCATTTCACCATGCACTGAGACTTTAAAGGGCATCTTCAGACATCAAGACGCGTAGAAGGCATTAATTATCATCTATGTATTCTGATATACAAGTTTTCTGTGACAGCCTGAACCTCTTTTGCGAGTAAGAAAAAGTTCAAGAATGTCTACGGCGGTATCATGGAGTGGGGAGGCGGAATATACTCTACAAGCAACGCTACATGTCTAGCCTCCCTCTTTTATTGATTGAGAACCCAGAATCCACGCCCACTGCTAGACCCCGACTCGACCCGTGTTCATACCCAGAAGTATAATTACTGGAAAGCAAGGCCATGTGAAGAGTGTCATTGATCTTCGTTCAAACTTTTAAATGCAGGAATGCCCTCGCTCCGCCCGTTCAATGCAATGAGATATTGAGGATTCGGTCATTAAAATCAGTTGCGGGGCTTCTCCTTCTCTGAAGTCTCTTCTTCACGGACTTCGGCCTCGTCTTCGGCTTGGTGTTCACCCTCCATGTCCTCATCTAGAGCTTGAACCTCGTCGATGGGAATGTGCCTGGGGGTTTGGACCTGTGGGACCTCACCACCGCTCATTTGCCATTCCATCAGCTTGCTGAAGGCGCTGTCGGGATCAGCGCTTAGGGACGCGTATGAGCCCATCTCAGCCACAGTTCCCTGGTTGGATAGTACAATGATCTTGTCAGAGCGCTTGATGGTGGACAATCTGTGGGCAATGGAGATGGTCGTGCTGTGACTTCTGAGAAGTTTGGCCAGGGCGCTGTTGACCAGGGTCTCCGATTCGGCATCGAGGGCGGAGGTGGCTTCGTCGAGGATCAGAATATCAGGGTTGAGAAGCAGGGCTCGCGCGATGGCAATTCTCTGCTTCTGTCCACCAGAGAGCTGGGCACCACGAGGGCCAACCTGTGTGTCCATGCCATCGGGGAAGTCCTTGATGAACTGACAGTTGGCCTCCTGAGCCGCCTTGAAGATTTCACTCTCGGGAGCCTCGGGACGACCGTAAGCAATGTTGTCTCTAATCGAGCCCGAGAAAAGAACAGGCTCCTGCGAAACGACTCCGATGCGTCGGCGGAGGGACTTGACATTCATAGTCGTAATGTCAATTCCGTTGATGTAGATGGTACCCGTCGTCGGGTTGTAGAACCGGAGAAGCAAGGAAGCGACAGTACTCTTGCCTCCGCCCGAAGGTCCCACAATACAGACATTGCTTCCCGAAGGGATGGTAAAGTTCAGCTCGTTGAAGATTCGAACAGCTGGACGAGTGGGGTAGGCGAAAGAAACCTTGTCAAAGGTGACAGGACCCTGGGCAGACTTGACTCTGACACCCTTCGTAGGAGAGATGCCAGGGTCTCTGTCCTGCAGCTCAAAGAGTCTGGTGGCAGCACCGACACCCTTCATCAGCTCTGTAAAGAAGCCGCTCAAGCCACTCATGCTGGAGCCTGCAAACGCAGCATACATCATAAAGGATGTCAAGTCTCCCAGAGATAGTGCGCCGCTCGATACGTAGCCGCCACCAAACCACAACATGGCCAAGATTGTCATATTACCCATCCAGCCGGTCGCGCCAAAGAACGAAGCAGTGTACATGGCGTCCTTCATGCCGAGGTTAAAGATGCGACGGATCTGGCCATTGTATCGGTGAAGCTCCTGGCGTTCTCCGTTGAAAGCCTGACTAGTCTTGACGTTGCTCAGTCGTTCCTCGGCGATCTTGGTCAGCGTTCCGACATTCTTTTGAATGTCGCGACTGATCCGCCGAATGAAGCGCGCATAGCCAAAAGACAGTGTACCGATGAAAGGCAAGGCGACAAACATGACGCTCGTCAGACCAGGACTGATGAACGCCATTGCAGTGATACCAGCAACACCACTGATCAGCGACCTAAGACCATCAGACAGGTTTTGCGTGATGCTCTTGCCAACAATGATGGAGTCAGCACTCAGCCTCGAGATCAGATCACCGGTTCGGTTTGCGTCGAAGAATTCAGCGTCCTGTAGGTATGTCCTCTTGTAGAGCGCGGAACGTAATCGTGCCACGACTCGCTCTCCAATAAACCGAAGCGTGATGATGCGGCCAAAGTTAGCACTCGCACCTAGCGTCAGTACGCAGGCGAAGACTCCAAAGAACTGATACAATGACAAGCCGAATACCTTGGCGTCATCCAGTGCCTTCTTGCTAGCAGCATCCATGACGCTACCGACGACCTTTGGAATGGACATGGTAATAGCGCTGGACATGAGGAGCAGCAGTAAGGCGAGACCGAGGTACTTCAATTCTGGCCGTGCCAGCTTGAGGAGCCGGATGATCTCGCCACGGTTGCCGGATATGTTCTTGTTCTTCTTGTCCTTGTCCTTGGAAAGCCGGGCGCTGTAATTGACTTGCGCGGCTTGTCTTGCTCTCTCGGATTTCTCGAACCCGGTCGTCGACGGCGATTGCGGATCATTGCTGTTGGCAGTTACGGTGGATGGGTTTGTTTGTTTCGCTGGCAGTGTATCATTGTTCTTCTCAAAGAACTTGTTGTCCTGTTCTCTGAGTGTCCTGCCGGCAGAGAACTGGCGCAGTATTGCGACGGGCGAGTCCCATTGCGCGACATGTGCCCGAGGCCGCCATTGCGATGTGGGTGTCGTTAACGGCTGCGACAGATTCCTTGCTGTCGCGTAATCGCCATGCTGTTGCACGAAGCGACTCGTGCTCAGTGCTCTTTGGCCCAGGCCATGTCCTGCACTCATTCCAGGTTGGCCGAGAGGGCTGGAGGCTTGCTTGAGAAAGAAGCCAACGTTGGCGCTGCTCGGAGGGAGCAGCGCGCGTCGCACTGCCCCCGAGACCATGGTGGTAGACGCTGTTGTTCAAGGACGCAATGTCATTCGGAAGGCGTCGCAGATGATCGTGCGCGATGGCATCGTCTCAAGAAATCAATCGAGTTGCTTAGTTGGCGCGCAGTTGTGAGGATGACAGACCTGTCCTGCTACAGCCGGGAACAAAATCACGGGTTTAGGTAGGCTTCTCACCTAGAAATTCCGTCATGGACCGGCGACCGAGCTCTGGGTCGCTAGGCCTAGGCGGATCAAATCGACGCGCTAAGCTCAGCCGTCATCGGGGAACCTGCAGGGTGCAGTGCGGGTATTAATCAGCTGCGCATACCAATAGATGCTCCCTTGCTTTGACGATCAACTTTTGTCTTGTTATTCTGAATCTTGTACATATAATTTTACTCAGTCACATTCCCTCAAATTACTGTATTGAGCACTGAGATCTTTGAATATTTCGAAGAGACGGATAGTCATGTACTCATGTACGAACACGAAAATGTCAGAGTCGATGATGAGCACATATTGATGATCAGTTTACCAACTATTGACAGTGACTAGCCTCCGGTAGATCCCGTCACGATCTGCCAAGGCACTTTATACTAGAAAGTATTAGCAAAATAGTACTTCAAGTTCCTAAGTCCCTAAGTCCCTTCAACACTGGCCATACCAACGCCATTCAGCATTAAGAGGATCTACCTAGAAAACGGGTGTTTCAAGTGAGACTTGATTGATTGAAAGTACGTGAAAAGTCCATGCTTGACTTCAAAGTACGAAATAAGGAGAAGGGACCAGCACCAGGAGGTCCACAGCGTTTTTGCCTGGGATAACAATCGAATTCTCCCACCCTAGGCCTCGGAGTGTTTCGCGTGGTTATCTTGTTTTTTTGTTGTCATGTTACGAACACTATGCAGGTCAACCGTGTCATCGTATCGGTCGGTTTCTGAATGGAGCGGCCTTGATGCCGGTTTAGAATGTGCGTGATGGTGATCGCTGTAAGGAACTACTAATGAATGCCAAAAGATAGAGTGATTCTTCTTGTTATTCTTTATATTTGTTCCGTGTACAGATTTGAATATCATGCTCTTCTCGCCCCTTGAATACATATACGGACAGCGGCTATAAGTCAAATCCTGCCACTACACCATTCGCCGATTCACTTTCCATTCAGCTCATATCTCATAGGGACACCACTCATCTCCGGAGTAGGTATTCGCCCATCGGCAGCCTCGTGTGTGTATACATCGTTGGACTTTATCGTATCCGCGTAATGCTGCTGCGGTTGATACGACTGTTGGTGCCACCAGTCGGAGGGGTAGTTTTCGGAATGTGTCGTCGGCGCCAGATCATGTTTGGTAGGGACAGAGTTGTGTCTTCTCAAGAAGATCATACCAGAGAGAGCGAATATGGCGCCGACACCAGCCGCTCCAACGGCGATGCCCGCGATGGCTCCGGTGTTTAGACTTGTCGAATTTGAGTCGGAATTAGGAGAGCTAGAGGTGGAAGTTTCGAGGGGTGAAGATGATGTTTGAGAAGAAGATATTGTCGACTGAAGACCGGACACCGAGGCTGTAGTGGTTCCTTGCGCGGTTGCACTTGCTACTACCGTGTTTCCTAAGCCTACTTGGAAGCCTTGGACAGCATAGGTGCCCTCGTGGTTCTCACAACAGTCGGTATTGAACCAGCCGCAACAAAACTTGCCATCACCACAAGGACTCAGTCCCACCTTGAGACGATGATTCAGCGAAAGCTCTCAAGAACCGTCGTGTTGTGTGACATGCAATGAGTATACACTTACAGCACCTGATGTATTTGCATTTTTCTCTCCAGCAGTCCGGCAGAGTCCACTGCAGTTATCCGACTCCCAAGTCGGATCCGTGCAGTACTGCCGATACGCAACCGGCGCGCCATTGTTTAAATTGTAGCACAAATTGTTCGGCTGGCAAAAGTCGGTGCCCACACAACAAGTGGCGAAGCCGTCGTCGCCGGGAGGGCACGCGTACAAGAAAAGGTCGGTGCCCGTGCCCATGTTGGAGTACGTTGCTTCCAAACCGTTCGGCGCATAGCACTTCGTAGCGTTCTCTGCCAGTGCGAATGGGAAAGCAGTGGTCCAGAGGACTACAGAGGCCAGTATTGGCCTGTAATGGTGTACGGACCTCATTGCGAGTGTCTCGAGGGCTTTTTCGTACGTCCACGGACGTGCGAAATTCGAATCGGTGGTCTCTTGGTGTTCGCAAAAGAATGAAAGATGATGTAAACTGGAATTGCTACAGAAATACTTCTTGGATAGATCACGATCCATCTGATTGGTTGACGTTCGTATGCAGGGGTGTTCATATCTGGAACCAACATTCCCTTGGCGGGCGCTTAATCAACATGCTCACTCATACCAAATGATCCCCCATCTATTTCGCACATATAAATCTAGCAATCATGGTACCCATCCCATGGCAGCTACTTCTGCAAGAATACAACGCGGTTATTTTTGGGGGGGCGTGTGGACCATATCGCCCGCTTCACATGTGCGAATCAGCAAAACCATGGATTCTGATTACAGTGTAATCGTAGCGAAGTTGTTGTAGTTCTACCTATATATAGCCACCTTTCTCGCAGAACATCGATTTCTTGCGCAATACCTATTTCAAGCCGTCAGGGCTTTTCTTTGATTCAGATATCGTGACTGAACCCGTCACATTCATAAATATCCGCTGCAGTTGGTGCTGTAGGCAGCGTGAGCGGGGAAATGGTGGAACTCCAACAACGCAAGGATTTAATTCCTAATATTGCGCACGTCGCTCTTTGCCTCTCATGCTTATTATCATGCTTAATCTTGTCAACGGACATTCATATCTCGGTTGAATTCACCGCAGCATAATGCAGCATGGCGGCACAATCCCTTTTCGAGGTACTCACATCTGTGGCCTTGGTACCCGAAGCGAAGGCCGATGTATACATAAATAAAGGGTATGTAGTCCCCTCGTCGAGATATCCATGTGCATATATGCCAACAGTTGTCATGGATCCTAACATCGAGATAGATCTATAGTTCAGCAACCCATCGGAGACGCAGCTTTTGGCGGATCCATTCTCAGTCAAGCAGTCTCGGCGGCCTCTGCTACAGTGCCACCAAATTTCGATGTCTTTTCGTCGCAGTCATCTTTCCTACGTCCTGTCAAGGCCAAACAACAGGTTACTTACCAAGTCGAACGTATTACCGATGGCCGCACCTTCTCCACCCGTGTCGTGCGAGCGACTCAGGGCGGCCCTTGCCTCTACATGGCCACTATAGCATTTCAAAAACGGAAGTCGATGCAGGACAGCAGCAGCACTCTCAGGTATTCGGATGCCATGCCCGGCCTTGGAAAAGCCTGTCCCGAAGATATCAAGAAGCAAGACTTCCAACAGTGGTTATTCAAGCTGGATGAATCCGACGTCGAGCTCTTGTCGAAATCAGGCGCTGGTGTAGAGGATCCTTTCGACTGGCGGCTGCTGCCATACAAGTCTGCGTCCGACCCTTCGCAGCTCCGTGCCTACGCCTTTATTCACGCTGACCCACAGTCGATGCGACAGAATGCTTCCCATTTGGCTGCAATGGCATTCTTATCAGACATTTCGCTGCTGGAGCTCACACTGTTTGCGAATTGGGAATCGGTAAATGACGAGGTGAAAGCCCTGGCCATGAGCACTACATTGAACAGTCAAGTCTCTTTCCATGCGCCCATGGCCAGGATTGACCAGTGGATGGTGTGCGAGAGTGGTACGTCGTGGGCAGCAGGCGAGCGTGTCACGACCTGGCAACGGTTCTGGAACTGGACCACCGGCGAGCTTTTGATGTCTTGCTCACAGGACGCATTTGTCAAGCATGAGCGGCCTAATTTGTAGCTGCGTAAATGAAACAAAAGTCATGACGTGAGCTATCGAAGAGTCGGATTCTCACGGCGGATATACACTTCTTGCAGCCTCCAAGTCAATCAATTTGCGGTATTACAAATGTCTCATTGACTTAGCCTTCCTCCTCCACGAACAGTCCGTCGACCATCTCATCATATGCTATACTTTATCTCCCAGTCCCTATTACTGCTTTGCCCACTTGGATTGCGTCGCATTACATGATGGTCACCGACCCCTGGACAGGCGCCACGGAGCTAGCAAGTTTCTTCTCGACTTCCTTCTCGTGGTCGGATCCTGGCTCTGGCAAGGCTTCAGATGGAGGCAGTTCGGCTTGCAATACACCCTCCTGCCTCAGCTGCCGCTTGTGGAGAAAGTCGGTCAATACTGTAGCGTGATGTTAGTATCCCTGAACACCGGTCAAGGGGTTCACCGCTTACAAATAAGTACCACAGCGATCAGAGAAAATGCCAGGATTGACGGAAATCCCTTCTTATAGCGCGGTGCGGTGGTCTGAGGGAAAACGAGGATAGGGAGAAACGAATCTTTAGGCACGTTAGGACTAACCCCATTTCTTAGCAATGTGCTTGAGGAATGTTTGCTTACTTGTTGCATAGAAGAGTCCGTTCATGCTCGACACAGTCAGTGCTCGCTCTTCTGCATTACCATTATTGATCTCGTTTGCCCAAGTCTATGACTGGTGTTAGCTTATAGTCCAATTCGACCCGAAGTCTAGGACCTTACCCATGCGACGGCTGTGACATAGCCTCCCGCACAGAGGAAGAAACCAGCGATTTTCGGTGCATCCGATTCGGGCCATGCCGTCAGTATGGCGGATCCGATGACGGTGGAGCACATCTGTGATTTCAGGAATTAGCGACATGTACATTTGCAAGGCCTTCAAAAACTTACCAGAGGCCCAATCATCCAATAAGAACGATTCCTAAACATATCCGACATCATGCCGTAAGAAAAGTCCGTGACCATGGACACCAGATTGGCGCACGCGGGAATGACGTTGCGAAGCGTGACGGAATACCCGGCCGACTTGAGGTAGACGGAGAAGTACTGGTTGGCCTGGCAGCTGTTGCCGTAGAAGATGTACATCAGGCACAGGGTCCACCATCGCCAGCTCCCGAACATGCGCTTGACGAGCGCGAGATCCATCTTGCCTGTGATTTCCTTCTTGCCCGCGTAGGCGGATCGGCGCATAGCGATTTCTCGGTCCTCCTCGGTGATATACCACGCTGTTGTGTTGTGCGGGTAGTCGGGGAGTAGGAACCAGACAGATAGAGCTACGGGCAGCGACATGCAACCACAGACTGATAATCGTCAGCAAAGGAATACCATAACAGAGTACTTATGTAAGGCGTTTACTGATGTATAGCCACCTCCAGCCAGCCAGCCCCAAGTGTCCATCGAGGGACGCATTGACTGCCGCAGCGAGGAATCCAGAAGTGGCAGACCCGAAGAAACCGGTAATGTGCCAGATGGCTACTCTTTTCGCCAGCTCTGACTTGTTGTACCACGAACCAAGCAGAAAGATAATGACGGGGCTGAAGGCTGACTCGAACAAGCCGATCATGAAGCGAAAGGCGTACATGTCATTACTGTTTCTAGCTGCGGCTTGGGCGAATCTGTGCAACAAGCAAGTCGTTAGGTCGACGTAATCTTAGCAGACAGCGACATAGAAATCAGAATTCTCACGTAAATATGGTCCATCCAATCTCGCATACTACCAAGCAAATGCGCGGTCGGATCTTGAGTGCGATAGCGTTGGCAGGAATTTGCATGATCGCAAAGCTGATTGTGTAGCACACTAAAAGTCTCATGAGTGACAGCTCTCGGTGTCATTGGGTTCAATGTGGCCATACTCAACATATACGTGTACTCATTTGCTTCGATGTCCAAGTCCTCTTTCATTCCAGAGACATCTTGCATTATGTCAGTTTCCTAGTCCCATGAGGGTACTCTGCGGAGTTGACTCACATGCATTCGAGATATTTGACTGGTCAATGTACTTCATCCACTGAGAGGCATCGAATTTCAGCATTGTCCTGTTTCGTCCGGTAGGAAAACAACATGACTTACCCATCCCAAGGTCGCGCATATCAAGATGCCAAAATCGAGCTTCCTGATGAGCGCCCGCTCCTGTTTCTCATTGGTACAAGCCAACTGGTCGGATTTTGGATGTGACATACCTGTGGGCTCTTCAAGTGCTGATCAGCATCCCAAAGGTGATACAGAATCTTCTTTCCCAATGATAGCTTCTCTGGGGGTGTATATTCCGGGTCCATTTCTGCCACTCCCGTTTTCTGGGCATCTCCTGTGTCCTTTGCCGACATTTTGACACGAGTTTCAAACGGTGAAGAGGAAGGTTGATAATGCTATGAAAACGCCCGCGCGGCTTGCGTAGGGAAGTCAGGCTGTATCAATACCTTTCATCATCCCTGGGAATCGCCCGTCTTCCCGATTTCTGGATAAGGCATCGGGACATCAGACCCGGGGGTAGGACCCCGCACAAACGAGAGTGCACCATCTTGCCATCGTTTCACAGAGTTCTCTTAGATAATCACCTCGTGTGGTCAGATACATGGAGCCTGTGACAGGGAGGACAGTCGGGCTCGGCGCCGATGATACGATGATAAGCGGCGCACTTCGGAGATGGGGGTCCGCCCGCTGATTAGCTGTCGGCGGTCGCCAAACAGGAACAGATCCACTTCAGATCCGATAGCCAATATGGTAGACTTTGTGAGCGGCCTTACCCCGACTTGAAGTTTTACACGACTTTCAGGAATTTAACGGCAAAACTGTCGTAAGCTCGAATCCTGCTCTGCAACTGCTGTGCACTTCCAAAGGGAACAAAAAAACAATCTACCAGCAATCATACCATAGGCACTGTCTACTCCGAATCATGTCGCCAACCACGAAACCTATTGAAAGGGCAGCAGTGTCTCCCGAGCAGCTGGCATTGGCGCGCGAGATATGCCGTCCGAACCTGGTCAAGCAGCTCATGCGCGAGAATAAGCTGGCACACTCCTTTGGCATGCGAATCGCCTTTTCGACGGAAATGCCCTTGGTGGCCAAGCGCGCCGGGTACTCTGCGGTGTTGATGAACCTCGAGCACATGGCCATGAGCATCGAGACAATGAAAGACGTGGCAGTCTCTTGTCTTAATGTTGGGTGAGCTGAATTGCGACTAATATCGGTGATGTTTTCGCTGATAATGACACTGCATAGAATAACACCCATGGTCGTCGTTCCCACTTGTTCCTCGGAATGGATATCGCGATGCCTCGATTCGGCAGCGCAGGCTATCATAGTGCCACACGTCAATAATGTCGAGCAGGCGCTGATGTGTGTCAACGCATCAAAATTTCCACCTCTGGTAAGCTTCCTGACGACTGACAACAGTCGAGACTATCATAAAAGGCCAACCTTGTCGCACCTTGGCCATGGAAGCAGAGCTAACCAGGATACAGGGTCACCGATCCGTAACAATGGTCACCGCCATGACGCAGTACACAACAAATCTCAGCTATGCAGCAATTGGCCAGGTTGTCAACGATGAGGTCATGATAATGCCCATGATTGAGACCCAGGAAGGCATTGAGAATGTCGAGTAAGTCCCATGAGCTTTACCATTGAAGCTCGCTCATCTCGTAATATCTCATGCTGTGTCAACGATTGGCTAACATCAGTATAGGGCGATCGCAGCTGTTCCAGGAATTGATGCACTGCTAATCGGATGTGCTGATCTCTGCATGGAGTATGTAACGCGCCCACCAGTACCCCGTGCGATCAACTGACAGGAATAGGTTTGGTATTCCGGGAGAGTATGACTCGGAACTGTTTCACTCGTTGGTCGCAAAAGTAGCGACGGCAGCCCAAAAGGCAAGCACAGATGGCCGGCAAGTCTTCGTTGGCCTTGGCGGCTTAGAACCGCGTCCAGACTTGCTGGAGACACTTGTCAAGAGACATCCATCGATCAGGTATGGCGTCGATACTCCAAGCCCCTTATATTCGAAAACGGGCGCGAATGTTTGCTGACGATTGGGTTTAGATTCGCAATGGCAGGTAGAGACCTTGCCCTGCTGCTTGCCGGCATGAGCAAACAGGCGGCAGCAATGAACGCGATTTCGAAGAGGCTATAGAAAGGTATACGGAAAGTGTGACATAACTATTCAAAGGAATAAAAGACATGAGTTCTATGACACAGCAATACAGAAAACTTGCCTGGGCAAGTCACGAGGGCTCTCATGGTTGACAATCAGCACAAAAATGGTTGAGTGCGATCGCAGCTCCACGGCCGTTTGGCCTGCTACTGAACAAGACGGATGTCGCTGTTCACCATGTACGTGTGGGAATATCCAAGGACTGGGTAGGCGAGACTTTGGATCAGCAAGATCGATCGCATTTCGGGTTCGTTCATGGCCTGAAGGATAAAATCATGTAACATCATGTAATATTTAGTCCTCATATTATTTTTTATCTAGTAGGTATTCCCAATCGTAGACTCTAGAAGCGGTCGACCACGTAAGCTCATGCATTAGGTTGAATGGGTTCGTACGGAGACCACAGTCGCATGTCTGAAAGGCTAGTGTCGAGTTCCAACAACTCACAGTGTTGATCATCCGTCGAGGCTCCATAGCTGGATGCCCGTCAGCATATGAATCTCAAGACACACATAGTACCAATAGTTTACTTCGTGAATTGAGCACCAACGCCTTCGAGCTCTTCTTCTTGTGTCGGTCTCTGTTGGGGAATCGCTTGATTGGTGCTCGATCCAGAGGACTTCTTCTTTCCCCCCTTCTTCTTTGGAGAGTTCCGGCCCCTGTTTGCAGTTGTACTCCAAGTTTCCGAATCTTCCGCCTTGCGGTGATGAACAACCCTGAGAGCAGTGAGAAACAGGACCAAACGGGATCAATAGTGGCTCTGAAATACGTTTGGTAGCTAGTCCATGCACAGCAGAACAGGTCGATGGCCATATTTGAGAGAGTAATGTGGCGTTGGTGAACGAGTTGTCAAATACCGTAATTCTATCGCAAATGTTGGCTGCTGGGGATTCATATTCTCCATGACTTCTTATAGCGCTCATCTCTCCTTCAAATCGTCAAATTCAAGAGTATCTTCGGCAGTCTCATGAGACTCCTATATGTTACCGAAAATTGCAATGATTTGGTTGGTCAGATTCTGGATTTGATCGTAATCCAAAGCCTCATGTGTGGTCTTGTATTCAATGGCGCAATTTGCAACATATCAATGGTCAGAATTTGGACAATGCCAAGATTAGACTTAAGGCCGAAAGTTCGCACTCCAGGTCGATTACGTATTGTGACCTCCCGATTGCTTTGGTTGGCTAGATTGTGGACATACGCATGTTGCCCGGCTATGCACTATGCAGGGCGGACGGTGGTATACTTGATTGGTCAGACTCTGGACATTGGCTGCATGAATGCTACTCTATCTGTGTTTGAGGGCTGGATGCCTTGCGGGCTCGTTCTGGCGAACCACTGATCTACAATGACAACGAGCCTTGCATCGACCGTGCATTCCTTTGGGCAAATTCGCTGCAGCGCAATTGCTTCGCCCCCTTTCCATTTCATAAAGAAATAAGTTGCCTGCCCACCCGATCTTGAGTCACTTTCTTTCTCTCGATTATAACCCACCCTCTGTCATGCCTATAAGCTGTCCCCAACTCTGCGGGGTCGCAACATTGCTTCTTCCCGTCTATGACACCTTTGAGGGCGATGAGCGCCAACCTTAGGCGATATGGCAACCTCTTCACAAGAGCCATTATCTCTGCCTGAGAGACCTCGAGTCATATATGCTGGACAAGAGAAGGATTTCACGCTATGGGACAAGCACAAAGACACATTACGTCTATTGTACCTGACCAAAAACCTTGCGTTGAAGAAGGTGAAGCACCGAATGGAAGTGGAGCACGGCTTTCCCGTATTACCGTAAGTGCTTCTACGTTTCTGTCCGTCGCCTACACTTACTCTGTCATAGACTCAATGACTACGAGACTGTCTTGCGCGACCACTTCCAATTCCGCAAAAATGTTCGCAGCTCAGATTGGGCTTCTATTGGGCACCGCATTGAGAAGCGGAAGTTTGCCGGAAAGGCCAGCAACGTTTACCTTTGCGGCCAGCTGATAACACCCCGTAAGACGAAGAAAGAGATCAACAGGCACGGCCTCAAAGGTGCATCAAACCCACAAGTCCGACAAGGTATGTCCCATTTATTCACTCAACTCTGTTTCAATATTTTAAGCCTCAATCTAGCTCTCTCACCGCTGCTACCCAAGAACATCACAATTCGGACTCCATCTCCTCAACCCATACCATACACAGCAACGCCAACCGTTCATCCTTGCGATATGGTCAGCTCGGCATCCTTCGAAACGACAGGTGTCGTTGTCGTCGCGCAACCAGGACCCTGCCCGGCACTAGACGTCTCCAAATTGATTGATAGGAATGTTCGACTCGAGTTACTAAATACCATACGACTACAGTCGCCCTTCACGAGGTTTCTCGTGGATTTTCGAAACCTGTGTAAGAACACATCTACTACCTGGGTGTTTTGAGTTTCTGACGTTTGCGTGTAGTCATGCCCAACGAAACCTCCGTAGGACATTTCTCGGTGACCTATGGCCAACGCCGGAGCCCCCAGCCCGATCTTCCGAGCTTGATTGCGCAAGCCAAGTCGGAATCGCATTTCCAAGCTTCACGCACGAGCGCAACCAAATTCTACGAAGTTATGTCTCACGGCAATACAAGCAGTCAGGACTCTCAAAATTCCGATTCACTCGCAAGTCTTCCGCGCCCTGTTTCCATCAGTGGAGCATTTACACCCGACCTGCTCTTACAGGCCTTCTTCATCCTGTCCAATCGCTTGGATATGACGGGACTCACCGCTCGCAGACTCCTTGATTGGGTAGGAATCTCAGCCGAACTCACGACTCTCAAGAGCTTTTTCGCCATCAGATCATATACAGTCGCAGCCGTCTGGGAAACTCTCCTAACATCCTCCTCTTATTTAAATCATCAACGTGCTTTTGAAGTACTCCTTGAAATATGCTTCTTAATAAACCGACCTGAGTGGATAATGAGAAGACCTGGGTTCATCCTTTCTTCCGCCGTGCGGTTCCGAGCAGTACGAACCGTCAAACGCTTGTTGACCTTGGGAATGTCACCAAATTGCGTTGGATTTGGTTTCTTTTATGCTCGTACCCCTTTGTCATGCGCGGCAGAATCCCTTCAACCAAATATGATCAAGATCTTGATTGAAAACGGGGCCGACGTCAATTTACAATCAATCAAGCCGAACGGGAGCTGTATCCGATTTGTCAATACTCCTCTGTTCTCCTTGATTAGACAAATAGACTCGCCCGAAAACTTCAATTTACCATGGCCTGCAGACAAACTGTCATGCATTCGTCTGCTTTTGGATGCGGGCGCAGATGTCGACGTTGAAAGTTGCAGTGCCCGCGATTTCTGGCGGCGACATGACCAGTTTGACGAAAAGCCGTCATATGCTTTACAAGGGCGAGATATGATGGCTTCACTCGGATGGCTTACCAGAACCGAACCATCATGGCTTACAGACCGTGCCTGGTTTAAATTAGGTGCTGATCATGAGATAGTTCAGACGCTGATGGGCAATAGCAACAGAGCGCGGCACTACATCACAGTACCTGCCGTCATCACGCAAGCCCGCGCGGGGCTGGCGAATCTCAAGGCTTATGTGCAGAGCCGACAATTCCCTTCGAACGCCAATGAAAGGACCTGTCTACTAGAGATCGCGATCTCCCAAGCTGCCTCGGGCAGCTGTCTAGACACGATTACCTGCCTACTACAATTCGGCGTAGACCCAAACGTTGGCACACTTAAGCATGCGCATCACTTATGGGACCCGGCACTGAATGCCTTGCACGGAAGGCAGTACCATATTTTGCAAGCTCTCAGAGAAAATGGGTCCAACATTTCACTACAGCAAATCATCGAGTACGAGCTGTCTCGACATGATTTCGACCAATTGCTTCTGTTAGAACTCTCAGATGCCGATATTTTGGCCGAAGGCGGGCAGCTGATACTGGCCTTACTCAAACACGCAGACCAGGAAAACCTGCAAGTCTGCATTAAGATGTGCGACCTTCTTTGGTCCAAAGGCGCACCGGTAGATATCAGAAGTGACAACGGACGGGATGCTCTACACTTTGCAATATCACAGGACTGTTGTTTAGACATGTGCAAGTATCTGGTCGGCCGGGGATATAAGGTACATTGCAGACCTAGCAGCGCGACCGAGACAGAAGTACCGTCGACCATGCTACGGGATGCAGTGACAAGCATTTCGCCAGATATGGAAGAAATCTTTGAATTTCTTCTGGCACATGGAGCCAACATCAATTCACCAAATCAGGGCGAAAGCTTGCTGAAGGCGGTCTGTGGACGACGTCGCATCGGACCTAAAGATACATCATCATCGCCAGACCGATCGTCCCCAACATGGCAACGCCAACTGCGCATCTTCGAAAGATTGCTCGACCTGGGTGCCACAGTCGACCCATCACCTGGCCGAGGATCTCTGTGGGGTCCGGAAAACGATAGTGTGCTGGTTTCATTGATACACTCCAAAGTCGATGATGACCTCATCTTCCGCGTCATCGGAGCCTCCAAAGACGTAGATCAACAGGGCACTCCGTTAATGGCAGCTTTCATGCGCGGGCGCGAAGCTGTCGTGGAGCGCCTCCTCTCCCGGGGCGCCAAAGTAAACCATTTGCCAGTCCCTGGCGCCATATCAGTACTTCTGGCAGCGTGTGGATCTTCTTGTTCGGATGCCACGATAGAGCGCCTGATCGCCTTGGGTGCCGAAGTCAACAACCCCCCTGGCTCCAAGCCAAATGACGCGAAGCCCCTCCTGATGGCTACCACACATGGAAGGATCAATGTAGCATGCCTGCTTATCAAGTATGGTGCCGAAATGAATGCGATATATGAAATAGATGAGGGGGATTATGATGAAGCGGAGTATCTTACAGCGTTGGATTTCGCCGCTCGGGAAGGTAGATTGGACATGGTGCAGCTTCTTCGAGATGCAGGTGGCAGAAGCGCAAATCCAGGAGCCACGGGCGTGGAAGGCGCGATCGGGCAGGCTGAAGAATGGGGTCATTATAGTGTGGCCGACTTTCTTCGCGGCTGGCACTGATCACACACGCAGCTTCCCATTTACGTCTCAAGAGATATAGAAAATGAGATGAGAGGGCTAGTAGACGACCATAGACAGAACGCGCTCATGTCATTTCGTTTTCGGCTTGGAAGGAAACCTTCTATTCCTTGCCAAGTACTAATCTACTGCATATGTCGATAGTATTCGTGATCAAGGGACAGAAATGACGTGTTCATCACACCTCCCATATCCGGCCCTTGCATGGGCGGTAATACAATCGAGCTTCCCTGCGTACGAACGATGCAGACCCTGATGATCTGCTCATAGGAATCCGCGACAGCTCCCCTGACAATTCATCAACCTCTACAATAACGTGACCAGCCTCTAGGCTCAAAGGCGACCGTATCCTCCGATTTCATGTCGAAGCCCCAGAGCGAGTTCCATGCAGATTTCACGCTCTTGAAGATTTCCACGTAGAGGGCGGCGGTTACTGGTACGCAACAACAAATGACGCCGATATTGAGCTCGACAACCCTAGAATCCGGGTGAAGGACGTCAGAACTGCCAGGTCCATGACGCAAGTATACTGCGCTACATACCCAAAACTTTGAATGTATACGCCGTCCCAGGTGTAATCCGGCTGGAGGGAGAGCTCTTCCTTGAATCGGTAGACTGCCCCAGCAATCGATATGCCACATGCGCTGATTTCTGTCAGTCCATCATATTGACATACGTCGATTGTTGCTGAGGGTATGCTCACAGAAGGCCGCCAAGAAATACACTGGCCACGCTGGCTCGCTTCTTCAACGAAAGTTTCAGTCCCATGACCGTATTGATGGGTATGAAGAGAACGTAGAAGTCGGTCGCTGCGCTGAAGACGCCCTGTGCCGTCGTCACTTTCAAGTATTGCGTCCCGCATCGCTCGTTGTATTTGATGGACCCCCATCCCCCATCGCCAGACCGGGGGATGCAAAAGACGAAGGTCAAGACGTTGCAAGCCGTGTAGAAGGCGGTGATGACGATAATTCCTAGCCATATGGGGATCCGAATACCTGCCGCGGGTCTGAAGAGGCGGAAGTAGAGAAGCAGCAGGGACAACTTAACAAATATTGCGCTGCAGTTGTAGAGGACCCCGACAACCACTATGTTCTGTTTCACGGAGGCTTGATGAGCAACGTTCTGGCGTGGTCTTGATGCGGACGTGGAGAGTCATGGCTCTTACCTTGAGATACTCTTCGGTGCGTGCAGCAATGGGTTCATCCCAAGTGTGGCGCCCGTACACATCATCGAGAACTGCGGCTGTGAGTATATACTAGACGATATGGGTTTGACAGGACATGCTAAACGCACACGTAGGTAGTATAGAGCCGCAAAAAGCAGTGGTACAAATCTCCGGTAGAATGAGTAAGGCCGTCAATGTGGCAGTGGTAGAGCTCATTGTAACTGACCACAGCAATTGAAATCATGACTATAGGAGTAATTTTAGTCAACTGCTACATGTAGATGCCAATCGTTTTGATACCGATGGACTCTGGAGATCTCTTGACTTACGGTCGTCCGCGCCAAAATGACGCACCACTACGAGACGAGCATAGATGCGCAAAGCAACGAACAGCACCATCGGCGGGAATGTCAGATAAACGACTAATCTACCAACCCATGAGTGCGATGGTGGATCGATGAAGTTGGACTCCACCCCCGGCGGAGGTGTTCCAACTGGCGTCGTGTAAGGGTCATATCCAAGATCCGTCATCTTAGGAGGTATGTTCCTAAGCTTTTATCAAATAATCGTGTCAACAATCGACATTAACATTACCTGGGAAAGTTGCAGGGCGTCCGGGACGACTTCATATTATACTCGGCCATTTACGATGTCACGCTTTGTCAAGATCTACAGCACTCTGCATCATGCATGTGGATATGTGGTATGCGTGTGATCGGTATATCTGTAGGCCACGCGCATGTGCGTATCTATTCTAATCCGTCGGAACAGGTCACGTACAGAATAATGTGTATGAATGATTTGTTCGTCAGTGGTACATCGCATTAAAGGCTCCATATGAGCGCTTATTTTATTTTTGAATTCTTCAACACCCCGGTAGGCCGTGAGTGACATGCGCGTTGGTCGTTGGTCGTTGATCGTGGATGGATACTTATGTATGTTGGCCGTTGGTCCTTTGATCTGACCCCTGACACCTGGACGTATGCACTGGAATTCCGAGGGCTGTTCAATGGTCATCACGATTTATACTTGGTCTGATTCACTGGTATAAGAACGGCCATTGATTTCTAGACTGTCGTTTGTAGATAGTTAGGCGTTTTATCGCAAGCATTCTGGGAAGTCTGCAGGTTCCAGGGTCCACATCATCATCAAAACTCTCTTCGCATTCAACGTTTCTCAAATGTCCCACAATCCATAATCGTCTTGAATCTAAGCATGAGTTTCTCCTTTGCACCCACGTTTATTGGACTCTTGGCGTCTTATCTCTTCATCTGGGCACTTCTATCCTTCACTCAAGATGTCCGTGAGCCGCCAGCTATTGCGACTGCAATCCCTTTCATCAGTCCGCTGATTGACCTAGCTCGAGAGAGCTCCTCATATTGGAAGAGTAATGGGTGAGGTTTTCTCTGGTGTCTTCACGAGAGCTTATGGGAAGGTCGATGATTTACTAACAAGACTACTCCATCCGTAGCGGACGCTGGTCGATCTATACTCTGCGCCTGCCCTTCACACGACTTTACGTTGTGAACTCGACGGCACTCATCTCGGCAGTCCAGCGCCAGACCCGCTCCATTTCCTTTACACCAATCCTCGTCAGAATGGCCCCGACAATCATGGGAATCAGCAAAGAGGGTTACCGTATCATATCGACGGACTCTTTGGAGGATGATAGCTTTGTGCATCAAACGCCAAAGATTATCCATCCAGCGCTAGGCCCTGGCCCAGCTCTTGATTCCCTGAACAGAAGAGCTCTGCAGCTTCTGGCCGACTCTATAGCCAAGACCCCGACCGAAGACGGCCCCGTTCGCTTGAAGATGTATGAATGGATTAGCAACAAGGTTATGATGGCTACTACTCGCGCCATTTACGGCCCTAGTAACCCGTTTCAAGAACCCGAGGTCAGGACTGCTTGGCGGTGAGTGGGAATGATTTCTGTACAACTGGTGCATGTATACATTGTTACAATCAGTCTTCTAACCGTCGGCGCCAGGAAATACGAAAAGGGGCTCATCCCTCTGATGCTTGGCGCACCATCACTTTTTGCTCACGAGTACCTTGCTGCGCGCGAGAGCCTGGCTAAAGCTTATGAAGAGTACTATGCGAACCGCGGCCCTTCTGATCCAGATGCTTCTGCATATATCAAGGCCAAGTATCACTTCGGCCTCGAGAGAGGTCTGCCCACTCCGGATATAGCAAGGGCAGAGGTTGCGAGCTCGATTGCACTGATCGGCAACACAATGCCAGCCACATTTTGGCTCGTCTATCGTGTATTGTCGGATCCTGCTATCCTCGAGGATTGTCGCCGCGAATTAACCGGAGCCGTATCTGACGAAGGCGGAATGTGCGCGGTGGATATTTCTCGTGTCAAGAGCTCGTGTCCCATCCTTCTTTCGACGTTTCAGGAAGTAATGCGATTCCACGGTATCGGCATGTCTGCCAGAACAGTTCTCGAGGATACGACTCTGGATAATCGATTTTTTCTAAAGAAGGGAGCAATTGTGCTCATTCCGGCCATCGCATGCCATAACCTCGCTTCTGTCTGGGGAGATGATGTTGGACAATTCAAGCATAAGCGCTTCCTGCGAGAACCTGGCAGAAAAGGGCGACGGCACGATCCGGTCGCGTTCCGTGCCTTCGGTGGCGGCTCGACTCTCTGCCCTGGTCGCCACTTTGCCGCGACTGAGATCCTGGTGTTTGCGTCTCTCATTATACTGAGCTTCGATGTTCGGCCTATGGACGGACGCTGGACCGCTCCGACGACTAAAAAGTCCAATCTAGGTACTGCCATCGACCAGCCTGATCACGACATCGATGTCGAGGTATCTCCTCGGAGCGGCAAGCCGTGGGTTGTGACCAATTCAGGAGCTGTCCAAGAGATGAATATTGTGGCCGAAGACATTGCGTCTACTCAGTCATGATTTCAAAAGTCCATGCCGTCTGCAATTATCCAAATTGACGGCCAATTATCACTGTGAGAACTAAAATAAATAATCACCTAGGTGCCTAAAAGAATCTCAGAGCGTCTTGTGACGGTGATTAAAATAAGAAAGAAGCCGAAGAGGAAACGAAAAAAAAAAAAAAGAAGAAGAAGAAAAGGCGAAAAAAAACTCCTTTTTTTTTTTTTTTTTTTTAAATATCATGATCAAATTGGTAACGTCGTCTGTTCTTGATCGATGCTGGTGATCAGATAAAATATTTCATATCATTCATATTAGCGGGGGAGATGCTGTAATATTAGCGGAGCTATGCGCTATTTGGTGGTACGTTTTCACCTAGCGAGGAGCCGAAGCCTTGAACTACTTCTATCCAGGTAATCAGCATCACGATCCAGCAAAGTACGTCAATTGGCCGGTAATACACAAGGACTGAGCCGGCGATTGCTTCGAAAGATTTGCATAGATCAACTTACAGATTGAGCCCTCTGATGGCTTCGACGCCCGCGTCAGGGAGATCTGAGCCTAGTGCCAAACCACGCCGGCACACCACGACTGCTTGCATTCCATGTCGCGAGAGCAAGGTCAAGGTGAGCGATCTGCGACCAAGCCAAGTGCCAGAACTTGCTTTCTAAGGAGTGATCAGTGCGACGGCCGCCGTCCTGTGTGTCAGGCCTGTGTCTTGCGGCAGCGAGACTGTAGCTACAACCTTGCTCCGGATCGGAGAAAGTATGTGCTGCCCGGAGGCCTGGGCCATGCTCAACCCTTATGAATACGACATCAAAGGACTGCTACTAATGTGCACTAGGATACCTCTGCGAACTGTAGTCGAGGTGTTTGCTCGTCGGACAGCGCAGCTTGAGGCACGTCTGCGGTCACGCAACAATTCCATTCCAGATCCATACGTGGATGATGTCGAGATGTTGCAATGGTTGATGGAGTCTTATGCCCCTGAGTCGACTGCCCATAGTCAAGCTAGTGGCACCATCGTAAACGGTTCCAAAGCAGTCGGTGAAGAGCATTATCTCTTGCGTGATGCAGTGCCAGCATCTGCAGGTATGACGGACCAGTCGACCAGAGACAGTACATCATCCGTACAGAACCCCGCCCATGTTCCAAATCAGACTTCACCAGATATATCATTTGGAATTTCTCCTTTCTTTCCTCTCGACTTCACAGTAGATCCGGACCTGGCATGGAGTCTGTCAATGATGCCAAATGCGGACTTTGGACTTGACAATGCTCTACCAGATCTCACAAACTCGGACTGGATATTCGACATGACACCTTTGAACAACTCTAGCAACACTGTAGAACAGAGACCGATTGTGCCTCCTCTCGCGGCCGAGTCATCGGATGAGGAAGAGGAGGGACACTCGCACATCACTAAACAGCTCTCGGACAGATTGGGATCACTGATTCGCTGTTCGGCGGACGGGCAGTGGCGATTCTATGGGGCAACCTCAAACTTGCACTTGGTTCACTACCAGCACCATACTCACAAAGTCACAAGCAAGCACGACCGTCTCAATCGGATTGAAGCATCCCTGAACGAAGCAGGAGTGGGCCACATAATTGACGAGGAACTTACAGATCACCTGGCTTCGCTTTATTTCACCTGGCAAAACCCGAGTCTGCATGTTGTTGATCAGTCGGAGTTTGAGAAGGCTCGGAAAGGAGCCTCGAGAGGCGAGGACGAGACGGGCATCTGCTCTATATTCTTGACAAACGCCATGTATGTCTCCTTGGCAATAAGGTTGCCCCTTCTTCCCGGTGTCTTCTGACGTTCACCAGTTGCGCCATTGGGGCACTTTTCGAAAGAAAGACGCACCCCGACTTACCTGCGCCCTTGAGCGACTTCTTTGCGGATCGGGCAAAAGCGATTCTCGACATGGAGCTAGCAAGTCCTCGGCTGAGTACGATACAGGCTCTCGCGATTCTCAGTATCCATGAAGGTATTGCCATTCGAGACACCCGGGCCTGGGTCTACAGCGGTATGTACCTTGGAGATAATTTGACACTGTTATCAGCTATGCTGAATCATGACGTCTGTAGGCATGGCTGTGCGTCTAGCATACGACTTTGGTCTTCATATGAGTCCGAAGCAATACGTCGACACCGGCGAAATGACGCCCACGGAGGCGAGACTTCGCAACACAACATTTTGGGGAGTGTTTCTTATCGATCGCATGTGGGCCATCTACCTAGGGCGGCCTTTTCAGAGCTGCCTTGAAGATATTACCGTTGAGCGACCCTTGTCTGGCGAGTCTCATTCTTCCACGGCTACATCTTTTTGGAAACCATACGGAACTCCAGGAGAAAATCAGATCGAACTTCCCGATATTCAGGGATTTCTGACCGATAGATGGGTTGCTTTATTTGAGATCATGTCCAGATTGGGACACAGCCGTAAGTTGTTCTCTTCTTGTTCATTTTATGCATATAGAATAAAACCTTTTCATCACGACCCAAGCTCACTTGTCTCACCACAATTGAATGTACAACTGATTGCTAATTCGCGTTTTTGTAGTGTAAGAGAAGCAACGGAGTACCCATGACGAGTGAGCTAACTTGTGCCAGTTACTTTCGAGTGAATGCGACCAGAAACGAACTCCAAGAATTGGGAACAGTAACCTTTGAGTCGTTACAGGCGTGGAAGCTGAACTTACCGGAAGAACTCGCTGTTGAACTCCACGATTCGCCGTCGACGGCCTATCTGCCACAAACCTTGGTGCTACAGTAAGTGCTTGAGTCCCGACCAGCGAATACTTCTGACACGATTCTAGTATGCAGTATTCATTTTTCGTCATACTGCTTCACCGACCCTTTGTCGCGAAGAACTATATCCAGCCCGATCCTCCCGTCGGACCTGGTAGGGATCACGCAAGGAGGATGTGCATTGAATCTGCGATCGAGACGGCATTGCTCATCCAAAAGTACGATCAACTATATTCTCTGAAGCGGGCCAACACCCTCATTGTTCACTTTGCATTCACGGCTGCTCTGATCCTCGTCTACGCAGCCGTGTCCGAGAAGGACGGCGACATCCAGGCGCAGCTTTCATCGCATCTGGACACTTGCTGCCAAGCTCTCAGCGAGCTGGGAAGCATCTACGAAGTCGCTGCCAGGACGCTGGACATCTTGCTCTCGATCAAGAGGATGTGGCAAGCGAGGGCTATCTCGTTGTTCAAACAGAAGCGACCAGCGCAGTCTCCCGGCGTGGAACGGCCTAAGCGTCGTACACTCGGCAGAGGGCGTCACTAAATTACAATACCATGAGTGTTAGTTAGAGCCGTTCGACGGTGCCATGAACAACGACCCTACTCGCCCATGATAGCAGTCAGCAGCATATGTATGCGGTTTTATAGATCCTTCTCAAACGACTTTTGCAGCACACTCATCCAGAGAGAATCCGATTGCCATTAGCATGATTCTATCAAGACTTAGACCCAAACCTGCCGCATAAACCGCTGGAACTTTGGGCGAAAGGGGACCTTCGACTTAATACGGATAGCGCATTCAGTGGCATTGGGTTTGCTGGCAACGGTCCATAGCGGCCAAAGTATAAAGCGACAGGGGACCTGGAACTATGTGCGGTTAGCCTGCGATGCCCTGCAGATCACCACCATGCTGAGCTGAGTATAATCCAGAGTCTCCCTAATCTTCTAGACCTTGGACCTATTCTTGGGGTCGAGCGGACACCCATGGCCAATACCTGAACAAGATTTACGTGATCAAGTCAGTTCAAAGTCTCAAGTCATGCACATAAGTGACGTTATGACGGTCGAATCATAATTGATCCTTTCACACCGGGCAAAAGCGGGGCCGAAGCCACACTCGGGATTTGAATTCCGATAGTCACATACTATGGTGATGATTCAGCGTGAATTACAAAGCAAATTTTATATGATGTGACTGCATGTCCATTCGCTGTTTCACCGCGCAGGTATATAGGTCGTCCGTATACCCCTAAGAACATCGCAAGGCATAAGAGTAGAGGATAAAGCACTCTTACACTTCTCATATCCCGCACACGCTCTTCGCTCCCTTCAGAATTCTTCCATCAGACATGGCACACGCACTCATTTTCGGCGCTTCTGGTATTTCTGGATGGTCGTTGCTCAACCAGGCGAGAAGCTATCCTACAACCACATCCTTTGCTCGCATCACTGGAACGACGAACCGCCCCTTGAGCCTGGAACAAGCACAGCTGCCAGAGGATGATCGAGTGCAGCTCGTGCACGGCATCGATCTTACTCAATCTGTTGACACAGTGGTACGATCACTGAAAGACAAGATTGCGGACGTAGACACCGTGACCCATGTCTTCTTCACGGGTACGTCGCAGCAAACTTGTCCAACATTCCTCTAGGGATTTGCCTGACCAATGTACCATCGTAGCCTACATCCAGAAGGATGGTTTCCAAGCTCTCAAGGAGATCAACACACAGCTTCTGGACCATGCCGTCCAAGCCATAGAAGCAGTTGCGCCAGGTTTGCAGTCGATCATCTTGCAGACGGGCGGTAAGGGGTGAGCGATTCACGATCAAAATCGTCTAGGGCAGGAGGGCATGCTGACATTCCGCACAAGATACGGCCTAGAATTCCCCAAAGAAATCTCCATCGTCCCCCCTCTGAGAGAGGACTACCCGCGCATCCCCGAGCCGTACGCGAGCAACATCTTCTACTACTCGCAATACGACCGCCTGGCGGCGCTGTCCAAAGGCAAATCCTGGACGTTCTCGGAGATCCGGCCCGACGGCATCATCGGCTTCACGCCCGTCACGAACCCGATGAACCTAGCCCAGGGCATCGGGTTGTACCTCGAGATCTGCAAGGAGGTCAAGGGGCCGGGTGCTACGGTCCCGTTCCCTGGAACCGAGCACGGCTACAAGTCGACGCACTCTGATACCTTTCAGGACATTTTATCCAAGATGGAGATCTTTGCCGCGCTGAACACTGATAAATGCGGCGGCGGCCGCGTGTTAAATGTCGCCGACGGCAAGACGGCGACGTGGGAGAGGGTGTGGCCCAGCCTGTGCGCGCACTTTGGGCTTGTAGGCACCGGTCCGGATCCGTCTGCGACGCCGCTGCTGGAGTTTGTCGATCGGCACAAGCACGTCTGGAAGGACATTGCCAGGCGGCACGGGCTCAAAGAAACGCTGGCGGAGGAGCAGGGCTGGGGGTTCGTCGAGTTCATGCTGGTGCAGTTTAGCTTCGACAGGCAGTACGATTTGAGCCGGGCCCGCGAGGTCGGGTTCAATGAGGAGATTGATACGGTTGAGGGGTACAAGGTGTCGTGGGAACGGATGAGGAAGGCCAAGATGTTGCCCCCGCTGTAAATATGTATGTCTGTCACTGAGTATCAGTTGTCATGACTACAAGAGAGACTTCGTGGGGATATCATGTCGGTAACCGCTTATCTGATGCCAGTAGTATAGTCTAGGCTCGAATCAATGCGTACTGCTTACATTGCGGCCATGTTGATGAACTTTCAGCCAATATGCCATTGCGCGTGAGAGAAACGGTGCAATCACCGAGTAATCCAAATCCGGAGCCGGGGCCCCAAATGACGCGCCATTCTGACATGATCTGAACTCAATCCTAACCCCACCGCAACTGCGATGGGGTTTTCTGTAGTCCGGACTCCTTAAAGCTCCAGGCTGTCGTGCCGAGATGAACCAATCACCATCACTAAATGAAATTTCAATGACTATCTGCGCAGTCGGACTCAATCCGCAAGTCCATCGACCAAGCCGTTCTGCTTGGACAGCCTCCTCCTCTCTTTGTCGGTCATATTCTCCGCAGCCAGCTGCGCGATGATCCGGAGGGCATCCTGCTCCCTGCCCGCCGGCACGAAGAGGTGGTCGTGGTAGAAGCCGCTGATGGGGTTGACGCCCATGCCGCACGAGGCCAGGCGCTTGGAGATGACGGCGATAAAGCCAACGGCCTCGAGGCTGGACGTGACGTTGAGGGTGATCTTGCGGCAGGGGAAGCAGTACTCGTCGATTCCCAGGGCGTCGGCGTCGTCGCGGGTCAGGATCACCGTGACGCCCTCGGACTCGGCCTCGCGGAAGAGCATCTGCACTTTGGAAAAAGGCGGCAGCTTGGCCTCGTCCCGGACCACGCCGAAGACGTACAGGTCCGGGTGCAGGGTCGTCGTGAGGGTGGCGAGGAGTCTTGTGAGGGACAGCTCGCCGGGGTGTTCCATTAATTGAGGCATTCTTGTGATGTTGATGTTGCTGTTTGAAAAGATGAGATCAAGATGTTGGATCAAGATGTTGTGGATTCTGGGCATCAATATAGAAAGACAACAAACACGGGGGAGAGAAGTGCAGTTATAAGGTCCGGGGTTTCCCAGGTTACAGGTTGAGCTAATCAAGCAGTGCCCCACCAATTATGAGCGCCCGGAGTACGCCCTTTTGTCAATCCGCTGTTTCCCCGTTTTCTTATTGTATGGAAGGCGTACGACTAACCAAATCGCCTGTTCAAATCAAACACTTCCGTCATGATTCAATTCTCGATTCATGTCAGTTCCTCATGTTCACCATCTTGTATTATTCTGTAGATTACGTCGTGGAAGTTCTTCAAGTCGAAGAATATCATGGGCCTGCAATGCTTGTCATTCCTTGGCCAGGAAATAACTTTTTGAATAATATGGTACTCTTGAATTGATTTTGAAAATATACAATTCTTCGGGACTCTTCAGTACGATCTCTACTAATTTCCGAAATCAACCGTGTAGATACGAACACTTTTGTCAAATCACTGTCTCTTTGAAAGAAATATATTAGGGGAAAATGAATGTTGAGCCAAGTAATTTCATATATTCTAACGATAGGTATCCAAAATTCCAACAGAAAGCAAAATCTGCTCCTTTCGAAGACTTTTTCTTTTTAGTCTCGTGAACCTGGGATCTGCCAGTATCGTACTTAAGGCAGCATCGAGCCACCATCTGTTGGTCTTTCCTTTCCTTCCTGGCCAGCACTTCTTCATCTACAGAACAAAGAAGCTGCCACCTGGACGGCCATAATAAGAGTCCCACCTACATATGTACGTGCTCAATTCGGCATTGACTCCAGGCACCCGCAACAAGTATTCCATTTTTTGGCTATTGTATCTTGTATTTAAGGCTTTACCAAGAACGCCCTGCAGCAGATACTTGTACACCAGGCCCGACTCCAACGCCTCGATGCCCGGCCCAGAAACCCCGAGGGCAGCCGCCCCTCGCAGGCGCACGAGCGAAGCGGCGGGTCTGAACGGCTCAGCCAGCAAGACCAACACCAACGGCAACAAGAGATCCAAGTACGAAGTCATCGAGGCCATGATCCGCGGCAAACGAGCTGAGAAGCGCGTCCAGGCGCAGAGCGACACGCTCGAGAAGCTGCAGAAGGAGCTCAAGGACCTCAAGACCCGCTACAACGCCTTCGACGACCCGCTGTACGCGCTGCGGCAGATCGCTACCACCATCGAGGGTATGATCCTCGACGCGGGAAAGGTCGCCAACCACATCCCCGCGACGGTCATCAAGCTGGAAGAGGCGAGGAACACGGTCGAGGACGAGATGGAGGATATCCAGACCATGGTGGACGCGCTGGACGAGCGGATATCGCTTGCCGAGCGGTTCATCAAACAGGCGGAGGAAAAGCTGGATCAGGCGCAGAAGGACTATATCAGGTTTTCGGAGGAAGAAAAGCAAATGTCTTGAGGGCCGAGGCTTTGTCGGAGGTTACTAGTGGGTTCCACCATCGACTATAGGTCATGTTTCAAAGCATGGCATTCATAATACCATCAGTCATGATTCAGCACAAGATGTTTCGCACTAATTAATCGCAGTATCGACGTTACTTGTATCATTTTACTTCAATTGACCTATTCACTTGTTTACGCCTGCACGGCCTCGCTGACTGGACCTTGTGGCGGCCTGCTGGCAGCCATATTGCACTGCCTGAATATCCTCGTCTCGTTCTCGCCAAACGAGCCCACAATCGAGTGCATGACGCCGTGGTTGTTAAACAGGACGAGGTCGCCCTCCTGCCAGTCGTGCGGGTAGATCAATTCCGGGTCGATGGCCCGCCTCTGCAGCTTGTATACGAGCTCGCGCACCTCGGCCAGGTCTTCGATGACGGTGCCGTCGGCGAGGTGGATCCTTCTGATAGGGGTCGGGTAGATCATGACGGCCGGCTTGCCCGTCACCGGGTTGACCCACGCCATCGGGTACACGCGCACCTTGGCCGGGTCCGTGGCGGGTAGCTGGTCCTCGGGCAGCTCGAGGCCGTCGGAGAACAGGCCGAGGCCGTTGGACCGCGCCTTGGCCTTGCTCATCCAGATGTACGGGTGCGCGGCGTACTCGACCCGGCCGCCGCGCACGAGCGCCTTCTCCTCCTCGGACAGCAGCTCGTACAGCCGGTACCCGCTGAAGAAGGCCGTGGTGCCGAGGGGCACGTCCATCTGGGCGCCGGTGCCGTCGTCGTAAAGCAGCGTCTGCCGCCGGCCGCCGGGGACCTGCACGGCCAGCAGCGACGTCACCAGCGGCGGGTCCAGGTCGTACATGGCCGAGTCGATGTGCCAGCGGTAGAAGTGGGTGAAGTCGGCGTCCTTGTCCTCCGGCACGGGGTGCTTGTGGAACGTCTTGTGGTGCGGGTGGGTGAGGCGGATGTTCTCGAGCCCTTCGAACGACGCGACGTGCCCGTGCCCGATGACCTGGACCTGCGGCTGGTGCGGGATCGTCTTGAGGTCGGCGTGCAGCACGCTGCGCTTGTCGATGGACTTGCCGTGGCTGTAGATGTCCGTCTCCGGGTCGAAGCGCCGCGTCAGGCTGTACTGCGCCTTGGGCGTGAGCTGCTTCTGGTTGCGGATGACTACCACTTGGTTCTCGTAGAGGGCGCGGCGCAGTAGTTCAAAGTCGCCGTCTGAGCACGTCTAGTTAGTGATTGTACACCATGGCTGCAACAAGTCTGTCGGAAACATACCCGTCAAGTTCTCGAGGTCCAGTCCGCTGACTTCGGCGCCAAAGTCAATGTCCGACCCGACAGGGCGCTCAATAGGCTTGCAGCTGAAAGTTGTGGATGCCATTTTTGAAAACTGTTATTGAGTAAAGATCTGTGAATGATACATTCGGTATGGGCTGTCCAAAACGTTCTCGAAACATAGAATACATATAGGGAATCTTATCAGGTCCACAGCGGATGAGTTGTGGCAGCTCCTCCGGGCACAGCCCAGCAGTATAGACTAAAGCCACCGAAATGATTGGTCGGTTGCATTCGGCCGGGGCCACGCGAGAGTTCCAGACTTGCCCACTTGGGCAGCCAGGGGATGGGAAGAGCGGGTGAGTCCCCCAGCTCGTCCGTCCATCCACTTTCCTAGGAGATTGTCGACCACTCCGGGCCAATGATTTGTAACTGATTGCTTGTGAAGCTCTTGGATCAGCATCTGGCATGTCCCGGTAGCGTGGCTAGGCTCATCTTCGCCGAATATTCGCGAACGCTGCAAACAAGATCGCCTAGGTCCGCGCGGACGAGATGCTGAACTCGTCCGCTGTGGGTCCTTGACTCCGTGGATTTCGAGTATAATAAAGTCCTACAAAGGAAGTCGGGCGGACTGAATGAATGAATAGAAACTGTAGAACTCAAACTCTCACCCTTTACATTATTCACCTGTCTTTGTCTATTACTCCACCATGTCTTCCCAACTGTCCTTTGAGATTTTTGGCCCCGATGTCAGGCAAGACACGGCCATCGGAGCCGAGGTCAAGCTGCCCAGCGACATGCCGCTGCTGGACCTCGAGCGCCTCACGGACGCGGACAAGGACACCCTCCGCCGGGCCCTGTTCGAGAACCAGGTCGTCGTGATCCGCGGGCAGAAGGGCATCGACCCGACCGTCCTGCCCGAGCTCGCCAAGGTCTTTGACGAGTCCGCCATCGGCATCCACTCGGCCGGAGAAAAGGCCGTCAGTGACCCGAGGAATATCTTGTCTGCCTACAAGGCCGGCCGCATCCCCAAAGCCCCGCAGGTCGGTATCATTGGGTCCGGCAAGTTCCAGGACTACGAGGGCATCCCGGAGCTGGAAGTCATTCACCTGGTAAGTTTGGGGAAACAAGGAACGAGGCCCCGTTTAAGCACCAGCTAACATCATTCCAGGACCACACCTTGTTCCATGAGACCCCGCTGGGTCAGGAGGAGCTGGACAGCGGATTCACGCGTCCCTACCGGTGGCACATGGACACGCCCTTTTACGAGCGCCTGCCCGGCGAAGTGACGGTCCTGCACTCCATCCAGATCCCCACGATCCCAGACCAGAAGATCAAGTTCCCCGACGGCACGGAGAAGGAAGTCGGCGCTGGAGCCACAGCCTGTAAGTCGAGGCACACATGACTCGAGTCCAGTCCCAACTTCAACCCCTTTGCTGACTTGAATGTTTCCGGTCTAGTCTTCTCCGGCGCCCGCGCTTTCGAGCTTTTGACCCCCGAGGAGCAGGAGTTCGCCCTGAACACGACAGTCACGTATGCGCCCCAAGCCTACGAGTACATTCGGCAATGCAAGTCGTCCGCAGACGGCCTGACGATTCCAACTTTTGGCCGCGAAGTGCCCGTCGACCAAGTATCAGAGTGGTCCTGGGACAAGGTGGCCGAGCATCCCGTAAGTTTTTGAACGAGACGAAGTCCCCTCCAGGTATATGCACATTCTGACCGACACTCACAGATGGTCTGGAGAAGCCCGCTCAACCCCTCGCGGCCGTTCCTGCAGGTCCACGGCTGCTGCGTGTACAAGCTGACGACGCGGGACCCCAAGACGGGCGAGGTGGTCTCCGTCATCGACGACGTCGAGGAGGTGCGCCGGGTCGTGTACGCCATGCAGAGCAAGATCTACGCCGCCGAGCGCATCTACGCGCACAGCTGGGTCGAGGGCGACCTCGTCATCTTCCACAACCGCGGCGTCATGCACAGCATCACCGGCCAGCTGGCCAGGAAGGAGACCAAGAGGCTGCTGTGGCAGTGCACCATGACCAGCGGCGCGCCGCCCATGCCGTTCCGGGACACCCCCGGTGTGAACGCGACTGGATTCGTCCAGGTAGAGGCATGATGTCGAGGTTGATGAAAAGGGGGCTGGAGTAGTAAAACAGCGAGATTCTCGGACTGACTGGAGACGAACTTGAATGACTCTCCTAGATAGATGGATCTTGAATATTCCAATGATAACACGACATTTTGAACTCACGTCGCGAATTGACTGCTGCACCATGGCTTTTCCACTAACTGCAATCGCTGCGATTTCGACTCCACGTAGGTCAAGGCAACTACTAATCAAAGTAGATGCTGTTGTCGAGAAACATTTCGTTGAACCAAGAATCGAATCCGGCATCTATATATCCATGGTCTGCAGTGAAATCGCCAAGCTGGCTGCCATTCGCGATTGTAGTTTCGTCTCCGGGCAAACCCTGCTTCTGGGCTTGACCGTTGCTGCTGGGATAGAGCGCCGCCGCGATATAGTCAAAGTCGACCATTGAAGCACCAGCCGCGCTCGGGTTGTGCTGGCGCTGCTCTAGCAGCGAGTCGATCAGGACCACGCCTCGCTGCGCGAGCAGGTCGCTTGTCCGCGTGACGAGGCGGCTTCGCGTAGCCAATACGGTCTCCCTGTGGCCCTCGGTAAGCGACAAGTGCGCCTCGGACCCCTGGTATATCTCAAAGCACAGGATCACGGCCGCCGTGATGCAAAACGCTGTGTGCGTCCAGATGGAGAGGTCGTCGGCCACGACCAGCGCTTCGTGCTCCCGAATGATGGTCGTTGCGGCAGCCGTACAGGTCTTTCGGGTGAACGCGTACAGCGGCATCTGAAAGGAGCGGAACAGGAATGGCCTGTGTATCATGATGATCTTTTCGGCGGCCGTGATGGCGAGACTTTTTCTCGCGACTCCGAGCCAGGGAAATTGGAGCTCCTTTTCGGAATCCTGCCGCAGGAAGAAAGAGGGGAATGTCTTGACGGTTTCTCTCATTCGCCTGTCGATGCTCAAGATGTGCATGTATTGTTCCTGGAGGGGCCGGGCGCTCTTGGCTGGCCCCAGGCCGTCAAGCATCTCGGGCATCAAGGACGCCATCTTGGAGAGGACCCGAACATAGCTGCTCACCGTCGGCACGTTTTCAGGCTGCTCGGCGAGGTCGTGATCGTCGGCGTTGGAGGGGAGGGTCGTCGAGACATGCCCCGGAGATATCGTGTATGACTCGGTAAATGGTATGGCAAAATGATCCTGGATTGTGACTTGGCACCAGACCCGCTTTCCGGTTTCCCTTTCTACCTTTGCCTCCCAGTCTTCCTCGCTGGTGTCCTCAATCCTGTGCAGTCCCAGACATTCGGCAATTCTGACCGCCGCGTTGAACAGAGTGGCGTTGAGCTGGCTCTGTCCCAGATTATGAGCCACCTCGGTCGATATGGCGATCGCCTGTGCAGAGTATATGCTGAGATCGCTCAGGAACTGAAATCGGAACAAGACACTGGTCATGCTGGAAAAGAGCTCGGGCGCAGACGGCAGGCCGTCTCCCAGTTCGACAAGGTTCTTGGACTTTTGACTGTTTTGTATGGCAAAGACCGTGGCGCTCAGGACGGAGAAATAGAGGGCCAGCCACAAGGGGTGGTCGACGACGCCCGACGACCAGAAGGTCTCGCACTGCGCCGAGAATGTCGGGCCGTGGAGGCAGTTGTGGTGCCACGAGAGATGACGCAGATGGAACTGGACCAGGCTTCGCGCGTCTTGGTGGCCCGGCATGAACGGGAGCCCCATCTCCTGGGAGATCTGCACGCCTGGCAAAGCGACTTTTCTGTGCTCGCACCGGCATGTTCGATGGGGGAAGCAGTTGCGAGACACCCTGCCCCAGGCCAGATGTTCCAGTGCGGTTATCAGGGAAGGGTCGCCATCAGGAAGGCCCGTACGCACAGCCCGCTCTGCATCTTGAGCGGATACCGGCGAGTTTTCTTGGACATTTGTCGCCGGTGTCTCCCTGCCGGCCCCAAGCGTAGTGTTCTGCTCGTCACCAAACTGTAGCGATTGAATCCGTGCTTTGAGCTTCCCAATAGTGGTAATCAGGTCGGGACTGTGGACAGAGCCCTCGAGATCGGAGACGATCTCCTCCAAGAACTCGATCTGACTCTCGTGCTGAGCGACGCTCCGCTTGAGGCGGACTGTCTCTCGATAGCATTGCAGCTGCAGCCGGCGACACCGCGAACAGGGCAGTTGCTTGTCACACTTGACTTTCCGTTTGGTGCATTCTGAAGAGAATGTTAGAACATGCGCTAATGCCGGTGTCGGCATTCAAAACTGACCTGTGCAGGCGAAGGATCGTCTCTGGGAAGTCCGCATTGCTTGCATTCGACGCCGAAGTTTGTATAGGCATATGCGACGTGGATGGTTAGGTGGTGAACGTACTGACAGGTCTAAATTTCCACACGGTCTTGCAAGTCGCTCTTCCGAAACTCGCTCTGATTGACATGGCTAGAACTGAAGCTAAACTTTATTTTAATCAAAACTGCCCGTCGATTCCACGGTATATAATGGACTCAAAATGGTTTACAGAAGAACTATATCAGCACAGGTAAGTACAAACAACTGATGGGTGAAGTGCAGAGGCATCAGGCCGTCACATGATGTGTGTGCTTCAATGTCCGCTCTCGCCCCGGCTGCACACTTTGTTGAATTACCCTCCCCGCCGGGCTCACCCCACAGTGCTCGGTCTTGTACCGTAGAGGGGCTCCGCACAAGAAGGAGAGGTTCACATTCTCGCAATATTTCATATAGTCGTGACTCTGGGGAGTTCTATATTGTGCCGCTCATGGCTCGCTCGGAGAAGACTGAGGCGCACATTTTAACTTCTCAGGATGCCATCATCACCTCAGCCAAGGTGCCGGCGCCATGGCGACTCGATTCTTCAGAAACGAATCGCCCAATAATTCAAAGCCTCAATGGAGCGATATATAAAGACTACGAGTAACTCACAGAATACCGCCCATAGGTGGTAGATGTGTAACAACAGGGAGGATGATATAGATTCTTTAGCGGTATATCTTGTGCGCCCATTGTACTAATCTGGTCGAGATCATATGAGATGGCCAAGACCACTCTTCCATTGTGCAATGTGCCATCGTTTACACTACTATCATACCTACCAACAATGTTGCAACCTCATTCGATACCCCATCATTCGTGTGTACGTGGCTAGAGCATAATCATGTTACTGACATATTTCCCGCGCTACCTCTTTCTCTCACTTTTTTCCTCTCTTGGTTTCTGACTTATCCCTTCACCCTGCTCGGGCAATTTGCGGCGCAATTGGCAGAAGAATCATATTGCGTCAGCAAAGTCAATCAGAGGAGCACTCCCCGGCAAGAAATGCAGAGCTGCAGAAGAACCACGCAGCACAAGCGAGAGGCAACCTGTCAGCCTCAGCCTTCCCAGTAAGTCGGGATGCAGGCGCGAGCAGGGGTCAGGAAATCTTGTTATTACCAGGTCAAGAAAAAAAATTTGAAGCAGGTACCGGGCACAGTATGCGCAGCACATCAGTCAAATAGGCAAAAGAACAAGGAACTCGAGAGAAAAGTCGATAAAAAGAACAAGAATCTGGAAGCGAGTCTGTAAAAGCCTCCCCCCCCCCCCCCCCGGTTGGTAGTCTCTTTTCAGCTGAATAGAAAATCTGACAGCGCCTCACTGCAGCGGGCCGGCTTACCGCTCTTCCATCATTCTTCGATTTCGGCAACGCTCCTCGCTTCGTTCCTTTTTTTTTCTTCCTCTTTTTGCTCTCGCTTCTCAAGCGAGGCATGAAATATCGGATGGAAAGGACCCGGTTACCAATAAGCGGCAGGAGGGTTACAATACAGATCACAGGATATACACAGCAGCAACAATATTAGTAACAACAATCACCTCGTCCGCTTGCTTCCGATCGCTCATAATCCTGCTGCCTGGGACCGGACCCGACATCTCGGATCGTGGCGGACAGGGGTCCGGGGCCTGGTCGATTGATTGACGCAGAAAAAAGAACAAGAAAAAAGCAGGGCCGCTGCAGGTACATACCATATTAGCACGATACATGCATGTCGCGGGCATGATTCTCTATTTTGCCCGATTAGGCATGGGGGGCAACGTATTTTGACGCCGAATTTCTCCTCGAGGTCGGTCGATGACGGAAAGGAAAGGAACGCATACCTCTGACCACAATGTCTCATGGCGAGACAAGTAAGCCTTACATGTCTCGCATCAGAACATACATGTCCACAGCTTTTACCATGTCCGGCCGCGCACTTGAATAATCTTGGGGTAGTCGTCAAGGTGGTTATGCTGTCACCACCCGGGATTCGGCATCCGATGTATCAGTCCACGTACGACATCATCGCTGGCACATCTCGGGTGCATCATGCCACATCATTCTTGGTCTTCATATTTTGGTTGGTCGCAGCATTGGAATTCAGTTGTGATCATCATGGAGGTACAGCTTGGTGTCCTCGGTAGATTGCTATTCGTATCTGAATGCTGAGCATGAGGTGTCGACCTCGATAGTACAGTACGTATAAGACAGCTCTTGCTCATCTGGCCCAGGGAAAGACTTGGCTTTCCCAGCTGCGGCTCACAAAACGTCTTTGGCTCTGAACTGCGCTGCCCCTAACCCGAGTCCTCGGAAATGCCATACAACAATTGCAGTGCAGAACGCTCAGCAATAGGAAAAAGAGAAGAAAAACCCACAAACATGACCCAAAACACCCTTAGAACCCTGATGCTGCTCGGCCTTTGCCTGGCGCGAGTGTTCCCTTTCAAATGCAGGCATACAAATACTTTTTTGTTCGTTTTTCCCCCCAATGTCTAATTTCTCATCCCTTGCAAATGAAAACCCACAATTAAAAAAACACCTTTGATATGCGAATCCCTCTATATGTCATTTCATTTCTGCCGTCCAAGGGCTCTGGTGCAGCTTGGCCGGGCCCTGGAAAATAATGCAAAACCATGCTGCGAATTCGTCTCAAACAAATCGCAAGCCCGCGAAATGACCAGATTGCGGACAGCTTCGAAAAACGCCGATTCTCAGTTATGCTCAAATGGGTATTCGCTACAAATTGAATCGACAGGTAGACAGTGGATTTCGTTATTTTTGTTTGTACAATCAGTAATGGCGGTGTCGTGAGCTGTTTGTTGTACATGAGTCGAATCGTGATGACTGGTTCGGTTGTACTATACAAGTCATGAATCAGGTCCTGGCTGCCGAATGTTGCGAGACTTCCGAGTAACCGCTGTCGAGACTGGACTTTTCGAAGGACTTCTCTGAAGTCGCTCTGTTGTTCGTGTTTGACCGGCTGAAAACTTTGTTTCCAAGTGTCTTGAACTTGCCGACAGGCTCCACACTATCTCCAGGATTCACGTAGACGTCTGTGGTTGGGCCAAGTTCGATGCGACAGAATAGTGTCGAAAATAGATACTGGTCGCCGTTGGCGTCCAAGAGAGGCAACGTGCGATAGCCATGCTTCAGGCTGGTGAGCTTGGCAGTGTAGGTGGCCATTGTGCCGGCGCGGTCGTTGGGCTCTCCAGTTGTGGAGAACTTGACACTCCAACGAATGAAGACGAGCTCTGGATACTTTGTGGTGATCCGGAACTTCATCTTCTCGTCAAAGACAGGGTTGAAACCGTTTTCTCTCACCACGCTAGTGGTACGTTTGAGAGGACTGTCTGTAGGAGCAGGAACGCCGACGGTGCTGTCGTTCTTGTCCCGCTTGTCGTTGGCGTGGAAGACCTCCACTTCAACATATGGGTCGAGGGACCTGTTGGCGGCAAGATTACCCGGGCGCATGAGCTGCTGCGCAGAAATGACATCAATGCTAAAAGTGACGTTCTTGCGCACCAGCTTGCCGACTGCCTCAGCTGGAAGACCGTCGGGAAGCATTCGAATTTCTCGCATGGAGTGGGGCTTGAGGACGTAGCCGGACTGGTCGATACCACCATTGAACATGGCTCTGTTGAGCTGCATTCCGAGGTCGAAGGTCTGCCAGTTGAGTGCCGCCATCTGAACGCCCTTTCTCCAGTACATCAACGGGTTGAAGTTGTTCGAGCTCAGCCGCGAGTATTGGGGATACACTCGCATCATGTATCGCATGTTGTGACGATACAGCTGATCCTTGAGTTCCTTGGTTTTGGTGTTGGACTTGAATGTGCCTTCCATGAAAGAAAGAATGTGGTAGGGCATCTTGCACTCAAGGGAATCAAAGCCGTTGAAGCTGACGCCGGTGCAGTACACGCCCAGGTCGCCCAAGGCAGGGACAATTCGGCTCGTCTTCTTTTTGGCTGGCGTCTTTTCGTTGCCACTGTCGCAGTCGCTCGTACTGCTGCTGACCGTTTCTTGGACCTCACCCTCGGTGATTGTGTTGTATCGCTTTTGTACCCTGCGTCGAGACTGTTCCCGCGGAGCAAGCATTGGGCTCTGGGTCAGAGAGTAAGACGGGATGGGGGAATTGTCGAGAGCAGTTGGTTTCGTGTATGGAGAGTTCAAGCTGTTTCCTCGTTTTCTAGTAACCGAGGCTCTGCCGGTGCGCTGCTCTTCTGGGGCTGCTGCTTTGACCTTGACAAGAATGCGCTCTCTCAGTTCGGACGGCGACGGCAATTTGTCAGACGATGGGTCGAGTGCAGTAAGTATCAAACGCGATCCAAAGATTTCCTTCATGGTTTCCGACATGATAGTCTGCTGGGCAGCACTACAATGCACCTCGAGGGAAATCCACAGGGGAAACTTGCTCGTCACAAAGGCGTATTTGTTGACGACGTTGATGACTTCTCGGAAAGAGATGGCGTTGGTCAGAGCGTAGCCGTGCTGGACTGAGGGTTGTCCGTCGTTGCCGTCCCAGCAGTCGATCTCAATGCTCTTGCATCCCCGCATCAATGCATTGATATAGCCCTCGACGCTCGACAAATCCGCGACTTGACGGCCGACGAGGTAAGTGTTGTGGGAGCTGGAAATGAAATACTCGTGCATGGGTCGATCGAGGGTATACTCTGCTGGTTCCGAAGTTAGAGGAAGGTTGAAGGTGGAAGTCAAATAGGCCGCCAAGCCTTGCTCGTTCATTCTTGGGACGTCCATTTCAGCTCCATCGGTGGACTTGGTCTTGCGGGCGAATCGGTTGAACTTGGCCTCCCATGCCTTGGGGTCCGAGTCAGGATCTTCACCCTGGGTGTCGCGAAGGAAGAAGGAGAATTCCGGCCAGCTAATACCATTTGCAGCGTCGATGGCAATTCCTCGGTACAGAGCACGAATGTCAACTCTGTGCTTCATCTTGCGGACAAAATCCTGGAACTCGGTAAAGTTGAGTTTGCCCGTCATTGTGGCATCGGCGGATGCAAACTTGTCCAGCAGGTCTTTCTGCGGGACATGGATATGCAAATTGCGGCAGACACGTTCGACGGCCGAAAAGTCAATGTGCTCCTCATCAGGCGAGTGCGGGGCTCCTTCGTACTTCTTTGCCATCTCGGAGGTCCAATAGGATCGGATGGCCTTGTCGTTGAAAGACATGAGCGAGGTCATCAACTCCTGTCGATGCTTCGAGAGAGCCTCCAAAGCCTCGACCCAGTTGGCGAAGGTCTCCTGATCGTCTGCAATGAGGTGCATAGTCTTGCTCTTCGATTTGTCCGGGACCGCGTACAGGATGGAGAAGAACCGGCCTTGCTCAGAGTCTGGCACATCAAAGTCCAAACAATACTGCTTGGTGTCGGAGCCTATCCGGATCTCTCTGATGTCGTCGACATATATGCACTTGGAAGGTCGGTTTCTGTCCCAGATGATCTTGGCGGCCTCGTGATCAAGAACAAGAAAGATTTTCTTATATTTTCTCTTCTTTGAAATCTTGCGCACCCAGGTACCCTTGACCAAAGCCAATGGAACAACTGGTCCAGCCGTCAAGTCAACTGGGGAAGCGGTGCCAGAGACCGAGCCCGGATTGCTTGTTGAGGACACTTCCCGAATCTGCCCATCGATGAGGCCTAGAGGATTGACGAACTCCTCTCGCTCGTCGGCGGCCGGGAAATCATCGTCAGAGTCCGTCAGGAAAACTGTCTCGGCAGGGGCGGTGTTGGTGCTGTCACTTCTACGCCTCAAGATGCCAGGGCCAATACTACCGTCTCGGCTCTTGGGCGCAACAGATGACTGACGCCGAGTGCGGTTGCTGACGGCCTTCATCTTGGACGACAAGCGACGTATCAAGCCATTGCCGCTTCCCTTTGAACTCTGGTTGAGAGCCTCGGCCAACGAGCCCGTGCTAGGGGCTGAGCTGGGGGCTATGCTGTGATTCATGGAGTTGGAGCTGGGTTTGTGTTTGAGTAAAGGATCGCCAAGGGTGAGAGGTGTTGGGGGAAACTGTTCAGCATCACGGCCACGATAGGGCTCAGGTGATGGTTGTATCGAACTACTGGTGGTCAATATCATGTTCTCTGGAGACATCATGGGAGAGTCATGCTGAGAACTAGATGCCACCGAAGAGGCACTGATGGCTGAGGTAGGGCCCGATGCAGATATGCCGTATGCTTGCTGTTGAAGAGCCGTGTGGACCTGGCTGGGACGGGTACGGCGCAAGATGGACCCTTGCGACGGGATTTGGGAGGCCAGGACCGGTGTAGATATAGTTGCCTGCGATCCTGGACTCGAACGAGGTGGATGAGAGTATGAAGCGGAAGACATGGTGCCAAGCTGTGGGGATGATATGCCGGCAAGCGTTATAGTTTTCTGAGCTGCACGTCGTGGGGTACGCGACAAATGGAAGTCCACTCAGATGACAAAGACAGACATCTATACAAGTATGGGGACCTTTTTTCTTCAAGTTATCCGCCTCATGATTTGGCGAATGTGTGATTGGCTGGGGCCCGAACCGGGACAGGAGAGAGTGCTGGAGATCAAATACTGGCAGGGCCGTGTCCGAGTGTGGAGGCCAGGCCGATGATCTGGGACCAAGATCCTTTATACAAGCAAGCCGATACTACAATAGGTCAATCAAGGCCTCTCACGATATGTCGACTGGGGCGCCTTCTGGTGTCCAGTCAAATGCCGGCAGCCAAGGTGAATGAATGGCCAGGGCGGCGTAAGTACTGCGGGAGTACAAGTACTGTGTTCCGAAGCGGGTGCGTTAAGCTACCGCTGCTGTATGGGCCTGCCGAACAGCATGTGTGCGCGCCCCCAGGCGACCAGGCGTCGAAGAAGGGACGGGTATGGGTCGCGTTGCAATAGTCAACGTTGAAATGATGAGCTGGCAAAGGTGGCATGCACCTGCACGTCGCTTGTTTTGGGTACTCCAAGTTGGGGGTATCGGCGTCAGATAGACATCCACGACCGCAGAGCGAAGTTCTGTCGTTTTTTCTCTCCCTCCTCTCAGCACAATGGACCAGCTGAGCTCCGGGTCTAACAGGCCGTGACCTTTTCTGCGAGCACTTTGGAGCAGGTTGCAGGGTTGGATGTCTCTATTGCCCAGTTGAGTAGGGCCCTTGAACAATTTCTTTCCTGCCGCAACAAAAAATTTTGCTTTCCAGAAACACGTTTATATATGCACACTCTGCTGTAGCCTCGGCGGTGGTCCAAAAATGTGCGCCTCGTAGAATTAAGAATAAAAAAAATTGGTTCAGGACGACACCAAAGAAAAGAAAGAAATTATTGGAAGGAGAGACGAAGAAGAAGATGAAGAAGGAGAAAAAAAAAGGAAATTCCTCTCAATTTGCGATTTCGGCGTGGTGGCGCGTGGGCAGCTCTCTCGGGGCGTGGTGGCAGTTGACTTAATCCTATTGCAAAATAAGTGTGACTCTTCCAGAAGAGAGCTGGCTCGGTGGTCGTCGTGGTCTCGATGCTGCTGCTGCTTGGGGCGTCGGTGGGATTTGCGCCGCGGTCAATTGCCAGCGAATGATGGGAGTTGCGCCGGTCGAGTAGACGTGGTTGAGTATATCAGAAGAAGCAGTGTGATTTTCGCGTTGTCAAAGTGCCTGGGCGACGTGGAATTGTGGTGCGGTGGGAGGTTGTCCAGAGAAGGCGGCGTCTGAAATGTTGAAATCTACTTGTGGTGGCAGAAGACCTCGACGGGCAAGACGGGGTCGGGAAATTATCAGAGATGGGGCAGATGGGAAGGGATGCAGAGGCATGGCCGACAGGGAACCTGCTTGCAGCGAACGGTACGTAGCTCGTCTGCTTGATTTAAACAAATCACGCCTAACTAAATGACAGGCGCGAGGGATGTGCTTGGGTGGGGTTCCCTTCTAGGTTCGGGCGTTTGACTGAGGTACGCTTGGCTTTTGGGTGAGAGCGAGAGAGCTATGTCAGATCAAATACCCAGCTAGGCAATGTTTTTACAAGTAGGTACATAATTCGATAGCTAGGTAGTGCAGCCGAAATGCAATCAATCGATCAATCAATCGCCGCCAACCAAGGACAAGGACAAAGCAGTCAGTGCCCGAGGGCCGACGGGCTGAAAGACGTGAATAGGTAGGTAATCCACGTCACAAGACCAATTTGGGTACTTGGATGCTCGAGCATGACATAACATGGGCGGTCAGGGAAAGGGAAGAACTGGTCATCAATTCACTGTAGAGGGACGACCGCGTATAGTTGTCCCAACGCTTAAAAGTATATCTGCAATTGCCCTGCTGATAACTAGGTAGATGTAGTTTTTTCTCGACAGGTTTGGCTAGGCCGTGTAGGGCAACTTTTTTTTTTTCCCTCACTCTAGTGGTCTTTCACTACGCAGAATACGTCAATGCAGCTTTGTGGAGGGAGTCGGGGCTAGTGAACAAGAGGATAGGGAGAAAAGAAAAGAAAAAATTGGGTAAAAATAGATGGGGAACAAAAAGGCAACATTTGACAGATGGGAATTCAAGAAATAAAATGCCAAAAAAAAAAATTAAAAATAAATAAAAAAAATACAGGGAGCTGATTGGAAAGCAGCAGTGCGCTGGGGGAGAAGATGCGATGCGCTACGCGGCGGTGCCGCTGCCGGTCGATCGATGACTCCTTTTGAGGAAGTACTGAACACGCTGGAATGGCGCGTGGAATACCATCCGTTCAACCAGCTGTACAAGGTAGGTAGGTAAGTGTATTATGTTTATTCGTTGCGATCACACAAGAATCCAGTAACAGGGACTTCCCTAGGATTTGTCTACAACTGTCACGTACCTAGCGATGACACCCATGATCCGCAGTCGGATGGAGCACAACACAGCCAGATCAGAATAACGGGCAGGGCACCAAGCACAGCTACAATTTTAGCCATCGACCGTGTGAGCGATGACGGTAGGTACCTACCATGCAGGCTGCGGTACTCTCTGCCACGATATTGGTGTAACCGGGGATTCGAGGATCAGCAAGGGGCATGGGGCATAGCGCTTGCGCGGGCTTTTTGGCACGGGCGACGAATATTTTAGCATGTAGGTAGGTCAGATACATCGCCCAAGTACTACTGCCAGCATGTATGGTACCCAGCCTGCCTACCCAAGAGGGCCAAGCAAAGGAGACCAAGACAAGAGCCCCGACGTCGTCTTATGGGGAAAGCCTCCCAATACATGGACTTCCACGCTTCATTGGCGCGGTGTGGCTGTCTGAGATTGGAATGAAGAGACTCCTCGGGGACTTTGTGGTCTGCCGAAAGCTTCTCCTCAATTCAGTACCGCGCCAAAAGGACATCTCAAAATTCTTGTGCCTCATCATCTTCATCATCACCACCACCACCACCAACAAAATCAGAGCAAAACGTGAAAGGAAAGCAAGAAAGGGGCCCCGTCTACCTGCTTTGGCACTACATACTTGCACACGCCTTGCCTACTTTAGGTAGTCCAGTACATGACAACAAGGTCGACACTAATGTATGGGGATTCGGGTTTACAGACAGTGGTTGCAGAACAAGAGACGACCGACCATGCAATGACAGCCCCAATCTAACCAATGTTGCGGACGAGTTGAGGCCGTTGTGCTAGCATGCCACTAGAACCTGTTTCCTTTCACTGGACTTCCTCGAGACAGTGGGGAACCGGCTGTTCAGGTACGCAGAAGACCAATGTCTACCCAACAGCGTGTATGAGGGAGAGTGGCCTTGGCTTTTGGAATATGAAGATCAGAGACACGATGGGGAGGAGTAGCATCATGTAAAAGGGGCATCCATCAGCCGAACAGAAAGTCACAATGAGTGAAAACCGCCAGGAGATCCGAGATACAAGCCAGAGTTGGTAACTCAGGTACCACGTATATTCTGCCGCCTCACTGCATGGCTTCATACTAGGTATACTGTTGCACATATATGCAATGTCTGCATCATCAAGAGTATGCAGCTTCCAGCTAGAGGGGCGGCCAGTCTGGGATTGACGGGAATATGTCCAGACGGAAATCTGAGGTGCAGTTCGATTGCGCTTATGTCAAGCGAGGAGAAGTCAGACTTGGAACACGACCGGTCTCCTCTGGGCAAATTTTCGAACAAGTCGAGCCGGACTTTCAAAGCGCGAACCGTTCCTGGGTCTAAAGCAGTAAAGCTAACATTGCCAATGCAATGACTTCATTCTCATGCGTTCATTCACAGCTGAGGTTAGATGCCTGTCCATAACAGCTAGAAGATAATAATCAGACAGGCCAGGAAGTTGGTCAGTTTCCCCCCTGGCCGCCCACTCGGCTTGCGGCTCTGAGCCTCTGGCACAAGAACGTATTGACCAGGGAAAGGCATCTTCGTAGCCTATCAAAGAGACTTCCGTAATATGAGCGCGTATGGTCTCTTGTAGATTTCGGGAACCCATTCGTATACCCATTCCATCCCTGGTATTTTCTGGTCTGTCGAGCACAAATACCCAACCAGCCGGGCTGATGAAAATGCCAGGCAAAATCTTGGCATTGGCACAGATCGAGGCATCGCAACACCCGTTGATCATCAGATGCTCGTTCGAAAGCTGATATAGGCGACGCCCCTACAAGTAAGAGACAGACGCGGGCCAGGCCTCACATTGATTGTCCAGTGTCCAATGCCAAATCCTGACTGTTTGGACCTCCAGGAAACGAAGCCAATAAAACTGGTAGCACGTCCCAAGCATTCCACAACATCAAAAGCACATGACCTGACCTCAATGGCCTGACCTGCCTAATAACTTGGGCACGCTCTTGCTGCTGCAGGATACGTTTGGCAGATTTTGGGCAAGCACTCTGTAGCAACACAGTGCATAGGAAGGAACGTACCAAGTAGGAGGTTGCTTGCCTCAGCTTTAGCGTCCAGGTCACCCGAGGGATCCTAAATTCTTGCCGCGTGCCAGCAAGTTCCCAGGCAGTGCTCTGTGGTGCAAGCATACATACTGCTCGAGCCTACGTACATTGGCCCGTCAACATACTTCATGTTCATTGATTGCTTGTATTCGGTCGACCTCGACAGTTCAGCTGGAGCCGCCTGGGCTGGCTGCAGCCCTCTCGAGATTTGAACAAGGGGTCAGAACGCGGGAAGGGAGAAAAAAGAATTGGTGGGGCACTACATCATCGCCGGTCAAACCCTGATCTGCGCTTGGCCGTTGGCTGACCCCTGACCATCCCACGACGACAACGCGGGACAAGTGATGGAATTGGGCGGTTCCGCGCGAACCTACCACCATCAAACCGGCAAACTTGCTGTGGTTAGGGGCTTCTGGGTGGCATGAGTCGCCAGCGATCGTTCTCGTCCAGGGCAGCCGTAGGTACAGAGTCCAGTAATAAGTGCTTCTGCCACATACCCACGAGGTACTTACTGCTGCTGAATACATACAACCTGCTGAAGCGCAGTGGCTGGCACAGCGTTCCGATAACCGGGTCTTGCCCAAGCACGCTCTTCAGCCCCGGACTGACAGAATAGGTGAGTGAGTGCCTGCCATTTCGTACCATGGTGCGCTTTTGAGCTGATCCTTATTGGTTTCCAGCCATGTCACTGGCTCAGCAATCCGCACGCGGACATCTTCAACGCGATAACAACGACGATGATCCACGTTTCTGAAACAAAGTTTCCTGTATGCTCGAGGCAGGAAAGAGAGATCGACTGCCGATAAACGATACAGCAGAACCCCATATACGGTTAGAACTGGTTGTCCACACAAACCGCATATCCATGCCAAAAGACGCCGTTTGCCTGGGCCAAAGTTGCTTACCAGACCACCTATCACCCACAATGGCGCCATGGATCTGCAGTACTTGGTGAAACCCTAAACCCATTGCCAATTGCCATTTTGGCTCTTTGATGGGCGAAAGTTAACTCCCAGTTGCAACCGCCGCTTCTGCTTACGTGACCGAGCATGGCATCTTGCTGTTTACGACCGACCCGAAAAGCCATCACAGCACAATCCTTCACGAATCTCAAAGACAACAGCTGAGCAGCCCGTGGTCCCCATGGAGTCTTTGCGCAAAAGACCCTTGATTGTCATCAACTGACGATCCAGATCTCCAGGCGCAGATTGGGTAGCAACACAGCAGAGCAGCTGGCCAATGACGGCATTACGGAGACAGCCCATCCTCTGGCGTGTAGTCATTGAACAAAGCACTGGATCAGTGGACACCAGCGAAGATCCTGCTACCTGCCAGATGTCGATCTAGAGGTCGGCATCAAAGTAACATCCAACCGGAAGGGAAGAAGGGAACAGAGCTGAACGCATTGCCTTGTTTTACTCTTCTGGCTTGTTGCGCTAGACGAATGGCAATAAGATCGAAAAAGTCCCTGTTTAGGTAAGGTGCCAAAATCCAACATCGAACAAGCGAGTGTCTTCCGTACAAGTGTCTATGGAGGCTTCCGAGTAATTACTAGTCTTTCAGAATATTGGACGAATTCAGCCGGCAGCCCTCTATCTTGGTTCGGCTTGCAAGGTTCTCATGCGCGTTCTTCACCACTGCCAAAATCTCGATGACTGCGACTTGGAAAGGTCCGTGGGTGCTATACTATAATAAGAGGGTAAACTCGCAGTACAGCAGAACATGGCCAACTATGGAAGCTAATTGTGGTGTGTGGTGACGGTGCGCGGTCCATTCTTGGCGTGCTTTAGTCTGGAAAGCTTCATGTTTGTTTCCGGCATGAGTTCATGAGCTGCTCTCTAAACTGAGATCTACACCCGTCTGGACTGCCTTGTACTTGATTGCAGCATACGGTACAAGGCCGAAACGCTGAAATCCAGCTTCCACGGTGCCTCAACTTGCCAACATTTTGTTGTCGCCGCTACACGACAGGCTTATTAGTCGCTTCCCCGCAACCCAGCGAAGCAAGGCTCTTTTAGCGATCTACCTGCCTATCGTTGTGTGTTGTATGCGGACCTGGGTACCGTATTCTGTACGTACTGTCCCTGGGATGAAGGAGCCCAGTGTAGCCTCGTGGTCGAATACACACTGGTATGTCGTAGACAATACGACTGGCCTGTCGTTATTTCCAAGCAATGCTTGCACAATCGATACATTCGCGACGAGAGACTGCTGATGCCCATGCCCCGGCTGGGCCATTGGTCAGCTGGGCTTCCGATCCGAGGCGTCCTGTGCCGAAAAAGAGCAGAACAAGAGAGTCGAATCAACTTCACCGCCAGGCTTGGCACGGGCATTGCCACACATTCTCACTGCGTTATACTCAATGACGAGCCACCATTGTACTGCTTTGAAAATGAATCCTCCAGATCCTACGGTTATCCGGCTGTTTCTCATCGCAGCACATGACCCCGATTCGAATATGGCCTGCCCATCAGACAGCTAGCAGTCTTGCGCGCTCATTGGTGGTCATTCCTTGGCTGATGACTGGAGAATTCATGGAAATGGATATGTGATGGACTCAGGCTGGGAATTGGCTGGTCTTGGCGTGCAATAAAACAGTATAGGCCGCAACCAGTCATTCATCCTCAAATGTGAGAATACACGTCAAGGACAGCAGCGGTGACGCTCAGCGGTAAAGCCGGCTCCCAGTCCAACGAGCCACTATGGGGATCAATAGATGTTGACCGTCATGGTTTCATTGCATCTTCAGCAATCGAGAGTATCTTGCGAGATGCCTTATGCCGCCTTGGCCACGGGCCCGGCACACGAGTCAAACTGGAGTCGCGACACCACGGACGACGGGCACTTGGAACCACCAAATCAATTCGCTGGGCATCATCTGTAAAAGACAGTCCAAGTCACCGGCGCTTCCAAAAACACTGCGACCGCTACATACAAGACGATCACAGTTCCACCAAATGGGGCAAGCCTACCAGCTGCCCTGGTTCACCAAGACACACCATTGTATATTCTGCCCGTCTACCAATGGGCTTCCGGTCGTAAGAACGGACGCACGTTTTTTTGGCTATGGCGTGGAAGCTGATTGGATGCAGTGTGCCTCCCATGTCTGAGGGAACTCGAGCCAGGGACATGCAGACAGGGGCACAAAGGTCACAAGGACATACCCGACCCCCATCAAAAGCCCTTCTGCTACCATACAAATGATCAGGGGGGTCCCAAAAAATAGCTCAAGACGGCCCCCGACTGAACCTATCCGGAGTCGAATTTCACGATGCCGCTCAACATACGACTCCGGAATGCCGTTTTGGAAGCTTGCCGGGCGCCTCCTCGGCTCAGGCCTCATAACCAACCACGAGGCTTCCAGGCAGCTTTGGAGCTATTGAGAGCTAATGCACTCCGGCTCAGGTTTGTTCAACAATTGAAATGAACACGACATTTTATTAAAACATGACCAGGTCGGAGTTGCTTCGAAACGCTAAAAGCCCCAGACGTTTAGCGAAATCGTGAGTACCAGACTATCATGGACTTGTAAGTTGTGACTATACGTAATTACCCGCTTTTCTTTTGAGTCTTCCAAACGATCTTCAACTAGATCAATTAGATGCTGACATGACAGGCGGCGGGAGCCCTGCTGGCAGAACGCACTACACCATGGCGGAATGCAACTTCGTTTGCAAACAATTCTTTTTGGCGTCCAAGGATCGAAACTCAATGATGCCGGGCGAAATGGCATCGCCTCGGCGTGTAACCCGAACAATGCTGATGGCATGATGCCCCCCTCAACTCCGACGCTGATGCGCCCGTGCCTATTGGAAGAACAACAGCATCGAGGTAGCATGTACAACATCATATGCAGCGCAAACACATTTTAAAAAAGGTCGCCAATCTGCATATCATCCAGCATAAGAGCCGATGCTGCATACAGCCAAACGGATGCAAAGCCACGAATAAATCTCAGCCAATTGGGGGATTTTCCAACAAGTCGAACCTGTACAACATTCAACATATGAAAGCGCATAATCTGGAAGGATCGTGTCATACACCGGTATCTTCGCCTTTTGCCATCCCTTCGATCCACGGCCGGGAAGCACATCACGAAATCGTCTGACACAGGTTGAAGTGCGCGAGGCATCGTCATGATGCATTTGTCGTCTGCGTCCAAATGTGACGATGAGCCAGGAAAACCCGTCGAGCAAGGGACGCATGCAGAAACGCTCGCTTTGGTTTCTTTTTCCTTTCTCCTTGCATCAGCGAAACACTCACCGGATTCTTGAACACAAACTTTGCAGAGCCGAAATAAGCGTCTTTAATCGTGTACGTCAGCTGCTCAGCTGACAAACATGTTCAACAACTGGATATCCAGGCTTCACACCGGGTGAGGTATCATGCTACGGGCATATGTGGTAGTACCTATCCGTCACTAATCAGCCTCGGTCGCTGCATACTGCATCTACAGTCCCATGTTCTACGGCAAATTACGAACCGACTCGAAAATGCCTCGCATGATGAGGCCCGGAGTTGTTCATGGTTCTTTTTCTCGGCTGGAAATGCCACAATGCCATGACACACTTGAGTACGACGTACACTTGTCACAGTACTAGCATGAGGTGCCGCGTCTTCTCTTGATCGCCTTGCCGATTCTTTGTAGACTTCAGACTAATCCGTCACGGGAGTGCCCGGTGCTGCGTGCGGCCATTATGGCAGTTGCAGCGCTACTGCAGTATCAAGGAACAGCTCAGCATCGCCATTGACACCTCTCTATCTCTCTCTCTCATTTGAAAGCTATACCCAGCCGCGTTCGCCCAAGAAAGGACAAACAAATGCCTTCAGCTTGCCCTGGACAACGGTCATGCAGCCAGACACACGGCACCGGTCACCATGCAAGGTCGAATGCAAACTACAGCTGAGCGGCTCTAGTGGCAACACGGTACTCCAGGCGTGGTATGGATCTCTCTCTCTTTCTCTCTCGCGCGCGCGCGCAGTGTCCGGGTGTGATGTGGCCTTCTACCTGCCTGCATACTACTTCAAAGCTGTTGCGGCTGCGGAATATGAGATTGGCCCTCCGTCCTCTTTCAGCTGTACGCGACAACATCCTCCTTGCTACCATGTTTGGGGGTCGGTCTTCGGGCCCCTTGCCCCAGCCTGCATTATCATTATGTCAGGATGCGATGGCGCAGAGCGCGGCAAGATCCCAGATGTTCGTGTTGTAACAGGCGCGCTTGAACACGATGTCTGATGTGGTTCCGAAATTTGACAAGAGGCCAACGGCCACACATGGTGCGCAATGGCACTACATACACCACAGACTCCACTCAGGCACTTTTCGAAAGTTAAGACTTGCCGTTTCCAGAAGACCATGGGGAGCCTCGAGGGTCGTATTGTTAATGGGGTCTTGTGTTTTTTTTTCTTCTTCTGCGTTCCGTGTCCCTTCCTCTCGGAACCTGCCAGTCCTGCCCTATGTCGTCACTCAGTCATCGATTACACGGTTCTCGCTAAAAAGCCCGCTCGGGTGTTCCTGAGCGGGCTTTTTCGCCCGTGGGCTGACGACGCCGTCAGCAGCTTATCCTGGCGCCGGCACAGAACAGACAAGAGACGAGTCTGTCCGCTGCTGTCCGGAGTCCAAGCCAGTCCGCGCTGCGCTGTTGCGCTGCATGACGGATAACGGCACCGAAATGATCGGCGATACTGATTGTCTATGATATGGTCCCCTATGATCAACACCTGCTTGCTTGGCAGGAGTAAGCGGGAAAATAGCCAAGCTTTCTTTCACAAGCAGAGAGAGAGGGCAAAAGAGAAAAAGAAGACCCAACCCAAGACATGGAGGACCAGGTTCGCTTTCCGGGCACTAAAACAACTGGCTCACGCGGCTACTGGGGCCCGTAGACGACCTGCCATGCAAGAGTTGCATGTCTAACCATGCACGCTATAGGTAAAAGTATGGAGGCAAGGGACAAGGACACTATATTTTACTGGTGCCATTCCTCAAAAAGGGGGGGCTCCGAGTCATTCCTTACCACTGCATAGTACCGTGTGTACTAGCAGTTTAGCAGCACGAGAACTCTAATATCCCACAGCTCCATCGGTTCGTCTTGTGTTTTTTACGTTATTTTTTGATTTACTTCGCTCCGGGTCGACGGACGATACAGAGGTACTAATAAACTTGAAGACAAGCGGCCAAGCAGCCCTCCAAGGAGCTCCCCAGCGGGAGTAATCAATTTGACGCTTTGACAATATGCGCATCATCTCTTGCAGCTTGATTGCGCTGTGGGGAATAGGAAGACGATCCGAATCCCGCGCTCTGAGCCCTTTGGGGACGCCGTCTTGTGGGGGAGGCTACGTTTCATGAAATTGCCATGACACGTACCGACTACGTATGCCCTCTCGTCTTTTCGGCGAGGGTCCCTCTGTCGCTGTCTGCGATCTGATTTGAGCATTGGTGAAATAAGGACGGTGCGTTGCCGAGTCGTACGGTCCAAACAAAGTACGATCAAGTCCCTGAATTACGACCATGCATACATGCTACATGCTGCTGCACCTTGGGGTGGATGGGAAGCATGTCCGAGGCTCTATGTAGGTTAGGTATGTACGCCGTACAGAGTACGGATAGGCTGCTGCTGCTGCTGCTGCTGCTGCTGCTGCTGCTGCTGCTGCTGCTGCTGCTGCTGCTGCACTGCTCTGGCCGTCTTGCTGCTGGCTGTCATCAAGTCTGCAGTACGCCTGCCTAGGGTCCAGGGAGGTAGGACTGCACGCATACTTTGTACGCACATATAACACCCAGCGATAAGGTCCGCTCGTCGTTAGGATTTCCGTCTGCAGCCTCTTCTTCGGAGGGGGGGTTTGTCAGACAAGCACCCACGTGTGAACTGATGGGCAACAACAACAACAAATTCTCCGCAGCGAACAAACTTCGCGACAGGCGAGCCAGGGGTCGGCTATAGGTGCCTCTCGGCCTACATATATGCCTACCTACACTACAGCGAGTACCTACCTACACACATCGCTGCATATTTCTAGGTGGGATTGGCGGCCTTCCAAGGCGTCATTCCGGTTCGACTCCACCCCAAGAGTGCCCAAGAGCATGTAAGTATACGATCGGCAGCCAGCAAGCAGAGCCCATGTATTATTATAGTGCCTTCGTCGCTGTTGAAAGCGCGTTGTGCCCTCCCGGGCGCGGGAAACGTTGCGATGTCATGAAAACCTTATCTGGAAGACTGTTTGCTCTCGGAGAGGAATTCCAGAAACTCTATTTGAGTATGTTGAGGCCCCCCGCGCGATCCGGCCAGACCTCGAACCTTGGGGTGAATGTTCCGGTAGGGGCCTTTTCTGTTCTGGCCTCTGGGGAGAACATTCTGATCGAAACATGACCCTCCATCGCCGAAATTGCTCCTCAAGGACACGCTCGCTGCAGTCCTTCCCCTCGGGGCAGAAGGGACCTGGCTGGAAGGGACAGCAGCCAAGCTCTCCAGACGGGCAGAAGACCGTGTGAATCGGAACGGCTCAGACGGAGTACAAGCATCCAGACACGGGATACTTGCCTCGAGACTTGGCTGGCGCACCGCCCGCCGTGGCCTTGCACACTACCTACACTACACCACCAACCTACCCAAACCCAGGACAGATTGGATTTTCTAGAATCCTTCCATGTGCTGATGCGCAAGCCGGACCCCAGCAAACATCTCCACAGGAATGGAAAGAATACCGGGGCTATCAACCAACGTGTCGGATCCATCGGGGGGCCGTTTGCTTTGCTCTGCTCTCTGCGCGCTGCGCTCTGTCCAGCCATGTCACTTTTTTCCCCGTTCGTTCCCTGGCTCGTGACGTGACAGCGGCAGAGAGCGCATAACATTACATACAGGCTCGCCAAGGAAGCTATTCGGCCAACTTTAGCTGACCCCCCAAACGGCACGCACGTATGTATGTGATGCCGTGCAGCAGAGCGTACAGAGTACCCGACGAAGAATATTCTGCAATTGCTAGGTATTTGGACGCGACCGGCGTTTAGCCAACGCGGACAGCCCAGCGCGACACTGTTGTTCAAGAGACCTGTGCTGCTGCTGATGTTTCTGCATGGCTGCAGGATCCATTTCTTGGTGGCTGCACTAACAATGGGATATTCTTAGCAGCAGCCGCAATATCATTGCATGAGAAGCTACCAACCAGCAGCACTGGCCGCCGCAACGAGATCCCCGTACCGGAAGCCCATTCCTGTGCCAGCAGCCGTGGTTTGATACAGAGTAGCCTTGCGGCGGAAGCTTCTCCCGCAGCTTCCAATTCCCACTCGGGGCTCGTCGTTGGTGTATTTCATTCATATTCTGCTGGGGGACCAGGGACCGGATGCTTGGTGGTTGGCATTGATGGGTGGTGGGCTTGGCCCTCTTTGCGCCACCATCCTACATGCTTCTGCTTCTGCTTCTGCTCCTCCTGCTGCTACTACAAGGTGCAACGCCAATGCTCTCGAAAAGGAGGGGTCCTTGGTGACCATTGCACACACCCGACGACAACCAAGGATTCCTCCGTGAGAGTCCCTTGGCCACTTGGATGCTGCTGAGCATTGGTTGCGCCGCGTATAGGCCGCCCAGGCCAGTGTTTTCGCGGCCAACGATGGGGCAGGGGACGGCGAGAGGGAAACAGCAGCAGCAATTCGGCATCACGTTGCCGTTGACCACCGTCTCCATCAGCATGATCTTCAGACTCTGCATGATGCCGTCGGCACTGGCTTACTAACACAATCTATTAGAGTTTGACAGCACATAGGTTCTGTACGATGCAGCAAGTTGGTCTCGAATAAGGCAACGGTCGCATTGTTCCATTTCGCCCCAGGTGCGCGGGTGAGATGGGGATGGGATGGGATGGGATGCCAATGGGACGGGGCATGATGGATGATACATGACACTACCACCATCTCCCCCAGCCCCCCAGCCAGCCAGCCAGTGCTGCACAGCACACAGAGGATGGATCGCCGTCGCCCGCAGCCTATGATACATGACAATTCCCGTTCCCCTCTTCGCCACGTGGTATAGGTAAGCGTGTCGAGGTGTGTGCTGCTCCCGAGAATTTGGGGTGGGTTTCTTCTCTTGCTGGGGGAAAGAAACCATGCTGGCGGAATGGCCCGCTCGATATGATGGATCGACATCTCTGTTTTTTTATGCCATGTTATTATGCTTTTCCCTCGTAACGGTATGTAGCAGATCGTCTTCCTGCAAAATGAAATCACCAGCGTGACACGATGCGCCAGGTCGGACAAACTATCAGCGCCTTGCGAAGATGAAGTCTTGATATCTACTTCATCCCGTGTCTGTCTGCTCATCCATCTGCGTGTCTGTGTTGCCAAGTGGTTCGTCCTGTTTTTAACGGCCGCGGGCATGCACTGTCACAAGAAATGACACCAGAGCTGCATCAGGAAGTTTTTGGGATCTTGCAAGCCTTTTCGATTTGGTGCAGAAGAGGGCATCTGCAGGCGACCCTTTCGGGAACGGTTGTACAGAACCTCGACGTAACAGATAGCGACACTGGCCAATCTACACCGGGGGCCACAACATCACACAAGCTGCAATTTTGACCTTTTCGTCCTACCTGTCCTGGGCACATACCTAGGTAACCTCGGAGGAGGGGAGCTCGGGGGACCCTTTTTCTCGTCTGAAAGTGCCCCCTCCCAGCACCGACTTGGTGAGCAGGCCGTCCGACACAGGTGAGAAGTGCTCTCGATGCGCGGCCACCAATATGGCAACATGTACGTACTGGGCCAGGTCTAATGCAGACAACCTGACCTGTCGCGGGATGTGGGCACCCCCCATCAAGACGCCTGGGGTCTGGATCGCCAGCTTATACAGTAGTAGCAGTAGTATGTGCCTATTTTTTGCTTCTTTTGTTTTTTGTTCTTCATGTGCTCTGTGCCGCGGGCGCTACCAAGCTGACTCAGGTTCCAGTCCCTTCATCGTGACACTCGAAAAAGAGCGCGAACTACTGCGAAGTCAGCATTCGAATGGGTCATGTGATGTGACACATCATCGCTCTTCTCATCATCTACCAACTGCCACATCTCTACAACTGGGTTGCTTTTTCCTCGCCAACTTCTGTAGTGGTCGGTCTGCGTGCTCTCCTTCTTCGCCTCGCTGGTCTTGGTATGGTACGAGATGGGCCATCGTGCCCACACGGGTCTCGGTTGTGAATGATCGAATTCGGACCGGACGGAAGGCTGCTTCCCATTCCACCTCTGCGGGTAGATGTACGTACCGGGTACTTCTGGGGAGATCCGCACGACACAGCCCTACGGTGCCAGTCGATGGAGCGACTGCATACTGCCTGGCTGGCCTGTAGTCTATCTATGTATATACCCTGTTATTGGATCGATATCGCCAGTTCGACCCGGCAGGCGATATGATCAGCCGAAGAAGGCTCTACCTACCGTACAGACAGACAGACCATGTGGAAGAGAGACGGACCCTAGTGCTTCTCACAAGGCCGGGTCGCCGAGGGACCATGTAATGTTTCCCTTGCCCCATGGAGCAAGCATGTTTGCTTACGCAGCTCTGGGGGGAGGGAACATGGAAGCATACGGACGTTCTCTCTTTTGCCTCCTTCCCAATGATATGGGACCCGACTCACGGGCCCGCTGCAAGAATCCTGGGGTCGAGAGCGCGGACGAGGATTTGACCCCTCCAAAGCTGGATGCTGTGACACATTGCCGGCCAGTTATCACATCAGGCCCCTCCTCCCCTGAGCTCGTAACTTGTAGTATATATTTGGAACATTGTTTACACAAAATTCTCATGAACAATAGCTGTCATCAACTCCATAGCCCTTCTCGGCTGCTCAGCATGATTGCCTTAGAAAGAGGGCACGGATACTTTCACGGTAAGCGAGACGAAAAAGGTACCTATCTCGCACTGCGCCGCAGAGCCTCCGGAGATAAATCGAGAATCTGAAAATAAGGTCCTCACGTTCAAAAAGGCTCGAGAGGTTGCGCTTATTCAGGCAACTATGTGCGACTCGAGATACCATGTCTCCCGTAATAACCGCGCGCTTTAAGAACACGACGGCCAGGAACGCAAATTACTTCCTCTTGGTTGCACAAGATGTTGGTAAAAGTGGCAGGCAAAATATATCATTCTGTCGTATTGAGACTTTGACCGCCAGTTCTAAAGTAAGCACGGAGTTGAGCCAGGCAATTCTACGGATCCTGCTGAGAACAGGCAAGATCAGTCTTGATAAAATCCTGATTTGGTCCATTTGAGGCCCCGGTCCATATCATCATGTCCCACACTGCGCGAGTTCGCGATTCCATCTTGCGTTGGCCGCTAAACAGGAACAGTTGCGTATCGCCAGGGAAAGGAGATACTATTATCATCATCTTAGGGTGAGGCAAAGCAGCATGGAAGCTCATACCTGGTACTTAGCTGGCAGTCAGCTGAGCTTGCCAACAAACAACAACAACCCCATGGCCGCGCCCGTACCTGACCCTTTTTCAAACCTGGGTCCAAAGCTATAATGGTCCGTATGACAAGCAAATACAACCAGGCGTCGTGTACGAAGTGAGATGCATGCAATGCAACTCAACCCTCAGCCCCCCTCCCTCCCTCCCTCCTCTCTCCCTCTACCCTTACCCTTGGGGAACATTCCCCCCGCCTCCGTCTTTTTGTCCTGTGCTCGCTCCCTCAGCCTCTTCCGAGCTCCCGAATCCATCGAATACCAAGTCTCGTCGCCAATCGGTTAAGTAGCTTGCGCGAGTCCGAGTTCGGAAGCTCACACCCGGCCTAAACGAGGGACCAGAACCGAGGAGACCGACAGCCATTGGCCTTTTGGCCACGGAGTTCGAGCCGGCGGACTTTCCGTCTTTTGTCAAATTTTCTCTCAATTTTGCGCTGAAGAAGACTTTGGACTAGGTACTGACCGAGGGCAGGAGATCGCAATATGCTACCAGCCGGCACCAGATCAGATGACTGTTTCTGTTTTTTTTTTCCGCCTCGAATCGTTTCAATCCTCTTCTTCCCTCTTTTAGCTTACTCGGTATAGCCTCGCCAATGCCCTCTGCCAGCTCTCTGGGGGCCAGAAGAGAGAATGGGAGGTGAAGAATTGGTCATCTGTGCAACCATGACGTGCTGTTCGGACGGCCGCGTCATGGTTGCCCTGCCGGCTGACGGCAGCTCTCTGTCTGTCTCTCTCTCATCTCATCTCATACACAAGCACCACCCCCGGCCGATGCAGGTCGATTCAAACAGGGAAGGAAGAGGAAAAGGCTCCGGGTTCGGCCGCACGCCTTTGTCTCACCTCTTCTTGCGAGGCCCGCCTCGCCGAGATGGGATGAGGGGAGGGGGCGAGGAGGTGTGTCCGCCCGAAGCGATGGGACATTGCGAGTGACACAGACGCGAGGGCCATCGAACGTGGTATTGGGGGCCGATGGGGTGGCCCCAATCAGTCACCTCCGGCACGCTGCAGCGAGGCAGCGAGATGTTGTTGGCGCCCGCGGGCCCACCTCTGCTGATGCCTTCCATGTACGCGCCCGTTGTTCTCCGGTGCGCCTTGCTGCCGCCGGCCGTGCCATGCCGTCCGCCCGGAGCCCGGAGTGCGCTCGTTCCATGCGCGAGGAACTGGAGCGGCGTCAGCCTTGTTGGAGTGACGGATGGTTGGGTGGGCCGGCATATGGTGTTTCTTTTCTGCGAATTCTGGTGAACGAGACGTCTAGGAAATGATAGAATATCTTTTTCGGGGGCGTCTTGCTTTTGCTTTTTTTTCTGTCCTACATATCGTTCGCTGCCATGTGGAGATCTATATCCGAGAACCCACGGCCCCGACGTCAAATCCGGCGGCCCGAACAGTGAAAGTGTTTTTCTTTTTCTTCTCGGCCAATATGCCACACATATACTCTCTATCTATTTCTCTCTCTCACACCGGATTCCCCTTCGGCACGGGACTGTTTTCTTGCAATTGATTCGTCGGTCACGAGGGCATCGTGATTGGGAAACCACAAGAAATGAACAAGAGGCGGCATCACATGTAGCTTCCCGTTCGGCCAATTGCGCCATCGAGGTGTCAGTTCGCCCAGTTGCCTCTTCTCCGGGTTGCTGCAGCGATCTCATCTCTGCAATGCTACTTTCCGTCGTGGGCCAAATTTGTCGGCTCTTTTGACCAAGGGGTGTCTCTCTATCGTATTAGACTTATTTTTTTTTCTCGTTTCCACTCACCTGCGAGTATACACGGCTGGGCTTGAGAAAAAGAAAAGGAAAGTCTGGGGACATTTGGTGGGGAGAGAGACTTTTCTTTTTCTGGCGCTCTCGGGCGGTTAGATGTTTTGACAGCGCATCGCATATTGCCCGGCCACGAAACTGCCGCTCACTGTCAAGTCTTCATGGAGCACGGTAATGGTTACATGGCACAATATATCACATACCTATCAATTCTGAGCCCCAGGGGCCAGGGCTTTGCATCTCTTATTCGTCCCAATACGTGCCGTGTTCGATATTAAGTCGAGCATGTCAGGGCTTTCCTGCTATATGCTGTGTAAGCTAAACTTCCAATCATGTACGGCCCGTAGGCTAGATCTTGCATCTTTTCTGCTGCAGCTAAGAGTTGTGAAACAGGATCTTTGCAAGGTACCTCGGATGTATCGAGGAACATCAAGTCTCGCCCAACCTCACGGGTGAGCTTCGAGCTCGCACAGCATATATGAGATGAGCCAGCAGTAGTCGTGACAATTATGTATGTGCCACAAGCACAGGTCCTCTTGCACACGGACACAGAAATGCCGTCGCCCGGTTCAGCATGAGATGAGATAATGTGCTCGTGGTCTGATCATCTGACCATGATGTGCAGTCAGGGCTTTCCAGACATTCTTGTCCATATTTCACTCGTGTCTTTCGGGTGTAGCGTGTAACGTTGAGTCAAATGCAAGCCTCGTCGGAGATTTGGTATGACTTGAGCGAAAACGTATGATTGACTCTTCAGGCACGCTGATGAAAGATGAGAACGAATCTGATGCGGTTCTTTTGAGAATGCGCATCTCTCAAGTCTAGTGAGATTTACATTGAAACTGTTAGTAACACTTTCTTTCTTACAACTGGGGCGTTGAGCTATCTGGAACGCCATGACTACTCTCCCACGTTCAAGATTAGTCCTACAGCTCAAAAATGATGTACGAAATCCAAGGAGAAAAACCGCCTCATATTTTTTTCTTCAAGCCTAAGCTGAGTCGCCGTTATAGTCACTCAGAGGCCAACGTCCAGGCAGTCATGGCTTCACTTATCAGATACATCACCAAGTCCACCTCCAGCAGAGCGCGGTACTGGAGCGATACTGTATGATCATTGGACGCTATGCTTGACAGTCATGTCCCCTATACTATCTCATTGAATCCTACACGTGGCCACCTATAACAAACTTACTCCCCTTGTCTGGCAGCGGTTATCCAAGGCGCGTGCGTGCGTAGTCACGTGCGGATTATCACGACACAGGTCAGATATATCCGCGACTACTTGAGCCCCATGCCGATTGTAAAGTATAGTTGAATATACCGTAGGCCATGACCACACTTTTGCGAATACGTTTCTGCTATGCTCGGCCGAGATATTGTCTCCTCAAACCGATGGCCATCGCACTCGTCCATTGAGGAAGAGCTTGCACTTTCCGAAAAACCGACAAGACGAGGCTAGAGTTGCCCTGATTCAAACCAGCATGTCTATACCAGTCATTCAGAAAGCGACCTCTACGTGGTACTCGACCCGAAGAGCGCCCGTCCGTCCTCTGATCCAAAGGTCTGGCCTGCTAGAAAACCTCCGAGGCAGCTGCATATGCGTTTCCTTTCCAGGGCCATGTACACAATTTGTTGCCTATACGTTCATGGTTACGAGCTTGGGGTAAGAAGTTGTGGAAACCATGCAATGCGAGTGATCCTAGGGCGGCATGATATTGACAGGCAAGGAGAATTAACTCGCAGCTTGCCCCCGGGAATAAAATCATGTTCTGGACCGGCAACGAAATCTCATGGTGGAGACCAAGTGTTTCCGCCATAGCAGTCTAGATGAGGCTATAGGAAAAAGTCGTTGCCAAGAAATGTCGATCCCAAACGTATAGTATGATGTGTCATCCGGGATATATATTGGTCTGCCTATGCACCGTGTCGTCTATCCTACAACTACAATGCCATCAAACCGTCAAAGTCCATGCACTGAAACCACACAGGAGGCATTGCATCTTATCGTCGTGTATGTCGTCCTTCCCATCCCCTCCCCTCTCAATGAAACTACGACCTCGCTTCCACTCAAGGGAGCTTGACGCCACCTGGCGAACTTGACGTGTAGGATTCTGTCTTCCCGAGACTGCAGCATCTCCAAAAAACGTCATTTCTCCAGGGTGGACTTGCCTCCCCAGCTTCCCGATCCCTCGAGGCGCAACTTGATCCTCCGCGAATTCTCCGCAGTGGAGTAAAACGAGTTGCAGGAAATTCCCAAGAGGCAGGGGGTCATGTGTGGAGGGTATATGACATATGCAAGAGCAGAGCCGGAAAAGCAAATAGGCAAGCATACATCCAGGGCAGCAGGTAGGTAATGCAATATACATGTATATGCGATGCAGCATGATACATATAGGACGCACGCCTGCTGCAGAGGTATGTACAGTATGTAGCATGTAGCAGGCATTCTGGTTCGTCTCTTTTCTTCGGACCCGGCGGAGCGGATCCCACCCATCTTTCGCAAGGAGGTATCGTAGGCATGTAAGTACCGCTCCGTACGGAGTACATACCACACTACAGATTGCGCCTCGTCTCGTCTCGTCTCGTCTCTCTGCACTCTTTATCAGATGAGCAGCGACACGATGCATAACGCCAGTCCTGCATAGTACTCGGTAGTATGTATGCATGACTCCTCCCCAATGCTGCGTGAAACGCTGCAGGGCTGACATGTGGATGACTGACGGGGCCACATTGGAAGTGGGTATCTTCGGATGGGGTTAGTAGTAGCAGAAGTGGAAGTGGAAGGGAGGGGAGTAGAAAAGCAAAGATCAGAGAAAGAGATTCGGCAGGAGACCGAACGCATGCGTCTCGCCTGACGCGGCAGAGTGGATTCCCTACCTCCAGATTGCAGACAGATTTGAATCCGGTGTGCCAGAGGATTCGGTCCGGGTCTAACGAGTAAGAGGGAACAGTAGCTCCGTATATGTCGCCTGCCCCCTTCTTGATGCCGGCACTCCGGAGGTTTGCATCGGCAGCATGTCCGCGGAGAATTAAATCGTGGAATCATCAGAGGGACAAGATCGGCGGCCCACGTTTTCCGCCCGTTTTCCCACTCTCCTCCGACGATATATGCACTATCTGACTCGACTCCTTAGTGTTCTATATGAGCCGTAGAATTTTGGTTCATCCCAGTCCGTCCCGTCACAGGACACATGAATATAGTGAACAAGATGGCTGATTGTAGGGTTACAAACGGTCGAAAGCCAGGATTCTCCATGGACCCAAGGTACACTGCTATTTAGTACGCGGGTCAAACCTGCTAGATAAGCCGGCAAACCAGCATACGCGGCTTCCGGTGGTGGTGTACTCTGGTGTACTTGTATTCTACTTGCCGGAGAGCAAACACCGGAATATGAGTTCTCTGATTTTCTCGATACCTCATCCGCTTCGACTTGCCATTGTCCAGTGTCTTGGCATGTATGGAAACGGCAGTATTGATGATCTTCACAAGCGATAGAAGAATACTTTGCATACCATGTAAACAGAGCGTCAACTTTTGTATCTTCCGTTTCCCAATGTCCCTGGCTCGGGGTGCAAGCCAAAATTGGAGAGACGGACTTGATCCTCACTCGATTCATCCATCTGCTTGCTCCTGTATGTGAAGTCGTCCAGCCAGTCTTGGCCCAGGTCGGAAATGCCACTGCAAGTGCAGGCCAAAGTGGTGGCTTGACAGACTTTAGCAGATGCCTTCATTCCAATCGAAACCACGAAAGCTTCTCGAACTGAGCATTGTGCTTTACCTTGTGTCAACCCAACTCATACAAGTGGAATTGTAAAAGCAGAAGGAGGAGAACCCATTCAGGAGAAAGGTTTTCCAACTTGTTAAAGTCACTACGCCCAAGATAAAGATCTTGCGCCGACAATAGTACGTTTCGTTGACATCGTACATCATAGTTTGTATAACAAGTGGTGTGTTGATCTGTTGAAATATGGTGCCCATGTAGATACCAATGAACCATGAAGTTGATCTTTGAGTACTGCTCGCTCATGTTAGATTAAGGGGGCAGCAGACAGAAGCACAGTGACAATATGTGTCGCGTACAAGATATAGTATCAAGTTTAAAGATTAGCTTAGCATGTTCGATACCATCTGTGAAATAGTCATGATACCGGTTCACAATTGGCATTTTGGCTTCAGATACAATAGATCAACCAAGATGAAAATCTTTCGGTGAGCAGCAAGACTGATTCCAATTTACGCTGAGTCTTTGGCTATTTCTCCTATCTTCTATTCCGCATTGATGTTACTTGTAGTGATATGTCATTCCTCTGCTCTCTGATCATCGACAACAACTGGATTGGGTCCGCCTTGTATTGTCTCTTGGGCCACCATCATCCGCGAGGTGCCCAACGAATCTTATCTGACCAGTCTTTTTCATGAATCCGCATCGAGCATAGTGGTTATATTGTATGGAATACCCACAGAACGGGGCGATACAGCTACGGTATTTCATGTTCGATATGGGTTTGTCATGGCAATGGTCATAAGATGAAGCTGGTACTTGAACTGAGTACTAAGCAATTCATATTCAAGATTTAATATTCAAGGTACCACTGTGCTGTTTTCCTAACCGCTTCATGAAAATGAAAAGCATTCCTTTAAGCCCTTAGCATCCAGTTACCATCTGCCAGTCCCTTGGCAGCCCAATTCGCCCTGAACGGCATTCCGTCCATAAAAGAATATGCCGAGTCTAAACGCCCAGACTATGCGATATGGTATTGTTGAGAAGAAGAAGAAACAGCAATCGAACAACAAAATCTTTGAACACTTTGATATCATTATATATCATACACATCAACTCAGTCGACTTCGTCGTCATGTTGTGCCCCACCGCCAGTCGGCGACATACTCGAATTCGTGCTGGGTTTCCGAAGCAGACCGCTTGCACCACTCCTCGCCCATGCGCCGTTGGTCACGACGTTCATCGCCCTGTGCTCAGCTGAGCCTTCTTCTTCATCGCTGCTGGTATCAAAGTCGTCCTCGATGTCGGCGCCATACGGGCTCAGCTTTCTCATGGGAAATGAGCTCGCCGGCTCATCGGCATACAAGTTGGGATCCCTGCCAAGCACCCTATCAGCCTTGGACGGTGTTTTTCTCCCAGTTGAGACTGTTGGGGAAGTAATGTACTGTCTAGTTACGCCATGCTGTTCCGGGCCGTAGTCTTGGTGTCGAACAAAGGTTGGCGGCTCGGACCCCCATCCCGCTGCTTGCTCCCGCTGCCTCTGCTCGTCACGATCGCGTGCTATCTTGTCGCGAGCCTCGAGCCACTTTGGGCTCGCCTCCCAGGACCATCCGTCGCCCGTCGTGTTCATGATAGGTAGTGCCCAAAAGAGAGCCCTGTGTCCGAACAGGTGGAGGAGGTTCCTCTTGGCACCGAGGTCGAATGCGCTGGGTAGCTTGTCTGAATCCTGCTCGTCAAGATATTCGTCGTACCGCTTCCTCGCCCGTTGCCTCTCCATTTCCTCAAAAGTCATGTTGGGGTTGGGTCGGAAATGATCGTGGCCACCCTCAAAGCTGACCCGGACCTCTCCCTCCTCCGGCCTCGTCACGCCCGGAATGGCGTTTTGGTGTATATCGAGCAGCTGTTGTCCGTACTTGGGCAACGCGAGGCCGTCGCCGTTGTGCTGGGCGTTGTAGGCGTGGTGCATCTGCTTCCGCAGGGGGGACAAGTAGCGTGTCTTCTCGAGGCACTCAATCGTTGTCTGGCCTCTGCTGGCCAGCAAGATATGCCAGCTGCAGAAGGCACCAACCACTATTCCAATGATGCCCGATATGACAGCGAGCATGATGTAATTTACGGGCATGAATGTCTGGACGTATTGCGTCTCCGCCACCAGCTCCGAATATACCCACGACCCCGAGACGGCAAAGCTGTAAAAGCAGAAGAAGGTCGTGTAGATGAGGAACAGCAGGAAGGCCTTGTGGTTGTGCAGGCCGATGCAAGTGGCAAGCCACGGGCAGTGGTGATCCATCTTCAAAACACATCTCTTGCACGTACTGCAGTGATGGGCGCGGTCGGGCTTCCGGGCTTGGCACTTCTTGCAGAAGCGCAGCTCGCCATTAGATTTGACGGTGAACGAAGTCGCATTCGGGGCAGCCGTGGTGGGCAGCGTCGAGTAGCCATGGGAGTTGGTGGTGCTGCCGGGATCGGTGAAGACGGCCGTCGTATAGCACCAGTTGAGCAAAAGATAGAGCAAGATGCCGCCTATCGATGATTTCGTGCCTGCCCGGGTGAGCGTGTCATGTCAGCATGCAGTCGTGACAGAAACTTGCAGGCGCAGGATGGGAGAGAGATTGGACCTACCAACCCAGCTCGCCTTGGTCTTGTTGCTGCCGATATTCACGACGACCCAGACAGCCCATGTGGTCAAGCCGTAGACGAAGGCCAGGGGAAAGTAGGTGATGCAGGAGCAGCAGTAGCGCTCTACTCTGCGAGCCCATCGGCGGGCCATGTTCGGCGGGAAGGACGATGAAGGAGACGCGGGCGGATCCTCGTCCATGAAGCGCGCCCCCGGGGTTGTGATGCGATGCTGCGTTGCGATGCAGAAGTGATGGGATGCCGGAATAAACAATACAAGGCAGACCAAAAAGTGTCGTACGGATTAAGGTTACCTCATGTTTCGTGGTAGATGCGAGGCTCTATGTATGCAGCAAAGGCAATCTGACACGGTCGCTGAATTACACAAGAACAGGTTGTGATGCAAAAAGAATGGAAAGGATGCGAAAGCTGACCAATACGAATCAATCGGCACAAGAGCAGAACAGATGCTTTGGCTGAGCCCATACACGGTAACAAGTTGTTGGGTGTGGTTTGTGCTGCTATGCTGTGCTGTAAACTGGAGCCAAGCGGGCGGATGCTCCAGTTTCCAGTACGCGCAGCCCCAGTCCAGCCCAGCCCATAGCGCTCTTTTACTGGACTGTTCCCAGCCCGGGCGGCTCTTCCCAAACTCCGCGGCCTGTCAAAACTTCGACCGGAATAGGGGAGGGGCTCAGCTCCAGCTTCTAGTCTCCAGCCCAGCCAGGTTAGAAGAAAGAAATATTCAACACCCTCAGCTCAGCTCAACTCTCGCAGGACTCGTGGCGGTGCACGGATACGTCGGCTCTGGTTCCAAAGCCAAGCTTCGAGGCAAAGAAGCTCAGCAGCGGAGTCTAGAAAAGCCAGATTCCCGCACTTTCAATGTCCGCGCCAGACTTCAACCTCGTCTCTCAATCGGCTCTAGGCTTATTAGCTCTCTAGCTAATATCTGATAAACGACTCTTCCTTCCCTCTTTTTCTCAGGGGAAAGGGCGCTACTACTGAGCCGTCGGTCTTGTCTGCTCTGATTTGCGAGTTGCGAGTAAGAAGTTTTTACATCGTGCCTGTTGATTCGAGGAATTCATTCTGGATTTTCAACGGCCCAACGGAAGCCTACGACTTGGAGAATGGTTGTGTCGAGATGAATACCTTCTGCAGACAGCATTCTGTCGGCATCTTTAAATGCTTGACTTCAAGAACTCGGTTCACCTTGTCCCTTCGATTCCACATAGGTCTAGATCCGGCAACGAGGAAGCTTGACTCATGGCTTCACGTCAATCGAAGCTGAAGATCAATATTAGTCTGCCAATGCCACGTGGTAATCTCACCCGTTGCTATTACCGGATCCTTTAAATCAGATAGCGAGAGAACACGAAAACTAGGACGATGTTAACTACCCACTTGGCAGCTGTGAGGAGCCACCGCTTCAAACTATTGTACCGATGGGTGCTCCTTGAGTTGCCTGCGTGGGTATAGCGCCCCGAGCCCTTCATAATGAGTCGTTGCACTTGGTTGACGTGATAATCGAGAGCTGTTATACATGATGTCAAAAGAAGACAGCATAACGGCACAGCTTATTATATTCCAAGCGTCATATCAATGGCCTTACCAGATTATGCACTCGGTCCAGTAGACAATCAGCCGCTAAAAATTTACATTGGCATCGTTATGCATCAGCAACCCAAGTTCGCACAGACAGATGAGACGAGTATGCATGGACAAATGAGACTAAAGATGAAGGCATTGTGCGAAGTACACCGAGAAGTGCTCTTTACAAGTCAGTTGACAGCAGCTTTGTGAATTGTGCATGCTAGAAGTAAGATCCAAATGACCAACGAGCATACGATAAGCCAAACCAAGCACCATGGATCCTGTTCCATACTGGGGATTTGGTAGCATCAAGAACTCTTCTGTCTTGAGCTGATGTAAAAAGGGGGAATATGAACGAACATTGACTGAAGAGTGCTCGTATTGGTCGTCAAGACCTACATGTTAGGGAGCAGACTGATGTACACAGGGCAGTGGTCTGCGATCGGCTACAACAGTGTGACCACTGGACATTTGGAGGAAATCAAGAACTTCAATATCCAGATAGATCATTACGATGCATTTTCCAAAAGACATTCGACCTGTGTTCTTCTTCAGGAGGTTTGGGGATGTCTTTGCTGTGCTCGTAGAAGGTGTGAGTTTTGCTTGTTTGATGACTTCAGGTGTTCCTCTTCTCCACAGTCGGTCGGTAGAGTATTGTGAGAAAAATCTAAACTACTCTTTTGTTTTTCCTCTTGGAGAAAAAAAAAATGAAGAAGAAGCAAGTTCAGGACTGATCAAGGGACTGACAATGTCGTTGGCGGAGTCAATTTCGAGGAACGGCGGGAGTGGTATCAAACAAACTAAGATATGTATAGGGCTACCGGCTTCTCGGGATAAAGGCATTGCCGCAGCGAGATGGATCGGGCGAAAGAAGCCCAGACTTTCCGGGCATGTTGAGTATATCTCACAAGTGCCTCTCCTTCGAGACCTACACATCAAATCATGTATGTCTGCTGCATGTCATGGTAAAAGTAATTTCTCCCAAGTGGCTCATTGTCATACTACTTTACCCTCTTAACTCAGGCGAGATGGAAAACATCGGTCGAATTTTGTCTTTTGTAACACCAGATCTTGGGTTTTGTCATGGCAAAGGTCTATGTGGCCAAGAGAATAAGTCCACTCGACAAGCTATTGGCATGAGTATGGCAAGCGACGGTTTCTTCATATCATCAAGTCACACAAGACAACCCGACGAGATAGACACAGCGAACTCGATTTTCCACATGCAATTACTGGGGAAAGGAATCAAATAATAAATCTGAAATAAAGGCGATATGTAAAAGCTCTTATGCGGATGGCTACATCTCTTATCATGCAAGACCATCAGATGCGGTCTTATATGAAGGGGAAGACACACACATGCTATTCTGGTATATCTATCCTATAAACGATATATTGTACTCACAAAAGTCTCCGTGTACCTGGATCTTTGACCAAACCTTGGTGATGAAGTTTGAATATTGTCAATAAAATTCTGCTTCCCGGAAAAGCTTTGTGCTACTTGTGCAGGATACGTTCATTTGATATCCGACGTGAATTAAAATAAGGCAGTAAGAAGAAAAACAGCAAAGAGCGCATATTCGCAATCATGTACGTGTACGTTGACTCTTCATAGATCATTATATCTGACCTTGTCCTGTCAACCATTACCACGAAACATGCACGGTACAGGCTTGCTTTGTACCATCTCTACTGCCTGGTTCGCATGACTAGATTACATCAGCAATTGTATGTGATTCCTCGCCTGCACCAGGAAACCAACACCAATACTGACTCCCACGTATTGTTCAAAACAGAATGAGCTCCGGCCCAAGGGTTCGCTTTCGAGGAGCGATCACTTGCTTGTCGCCATCTCATAAATTTCATGCCACAAAAGCTGTTCTATCTTCTGCCTCACACACAATCAACGCAAATAGCTTGCAAGATGACAGATAATGGAGCCCACATTTAAACGATCCAAGACAAATCTGAATTTGCATCGTGGCAGAAAGGAATCTGCCAAAGCCAGGCAAACCACGAACCACGAGCAAGAAACGAAATTCATGTAAAGCAGACCAATCATGATCACGACAAGCACTGGGAAAATAAACCATGAACCTCAACAAGAACGATTAGCAATGCAGTCAATTAGTAAACCCAGGTGAACCCTGTTGGTAGTATTCGCACTCTTTTTTTCCCCTCCAGAATTCCGGCAGCTGGGGAGATCCCGGGTCCCATGGCATACTCGATACCAATGCTTTTGTTAATTTTAATCCGACCCCACGTGGGCCAGCACATACCACAACCCTCTTTCTGGCGATATGGGATGCCTCCCGCCAGGCAGGCAATGTCGTTCGTGACAAGTACCACAATTTCAAAAAATCTCACGATACACCATGCATATCACAGCTTGGCGGGAGCACAGGTGTACTGCGGTCGCAAATGCCGATGTAGTACGATACTTTTTAGAGCCCGCCCGTACGCGCGCATGATAGTGTTTCCCAGCCAACAAATCATCAGAATCTTACCGTGAGCTTCTCCTGTAGGCCTTTCCGAAGCTTGGGCTCTTGATGCATAAAGAATAACGAAAGCCATGAACTGAAGAAGCCAGTAATGAAGGAGATGCCGACGTTGTTCAGGTAGCACGGCAATGGCGCAAATTGACGCTCTCTGGCAGACGCCCACAAAGGTTTATCGGCATTCGGGTTCGAGTCCAGCGGCAGGTCATGGGCATCATACGACGATGTGCGAATCAGACTGGGTTCGTTCCTGATTCAAATAATTGAAGGAGGTTTGAGAGCCACATCCGAGTACGTACTTTGGTCGAGGTGTGACTGGGATTCGCCTGCCTGGGCTGGCGGAGATCTTCTCGTGTTCCGCCTGTACAGTGTAGGCAAAAACGATTGACGACCGCGCTCTCGTTGAGAAGACATCTCGAAAGAAACCAGATCTCAACGAATTCGATTCAAGTTGCATTCGAAAAAGGCTGTGTTCGACAAGAGTCGTGTGTTGTCAATCTAGGAGACAAAAATAGAAGAGCTTCCGCGTACTTTGAACAGAACCGCGCGAGCTTGTCGACTTCTAGGCCCGAGTCTAGAACCTCGACAAAGCACCTATACGAGGGCGATCCTTGCGTGAAACGCTCATTTGCCGAGATCAAGGTTGCAGTGACTCGACACAGCCGCGCCGGGTTCTCTTCTCTGGGAACCTTCCATCAGCCTTCGAGGTGCCGCGCGACAGCTATCGCACGGTGTTTCTTTCGAAAGTCGCCCGTCAAGAAAAATCGAATCGTTCTTTCGGACGAGGCGCTACGGACAGGTTGCATCCCTTACGGCCTGGCGAATCAGGCGGCGACAAATTCATTCTGCCCCTTGCATGTGAAGAGATAGGCGGCGTATCCGTTTCGTGGCGTCCCTGGCGTTCAACTTTGTCAGATAGCGGCACGGGAATGGCTTGTAGTATGCTTGTCAGGGGGCCCGAGGTGACATCCAAAGCAAGCCACAATCAGACATTGAAACGAAAAGACCCGATTTATTTGGGGGGTTCAATGTCGTGACTGCTTTTGGCTGAGGGGTGTTGGATGATCATAATAATTAACAAGTTGCGCCGACATGTGCTGATGGCATGCCACAAGACATCCAAAAAGCTCGATTCTGCCTTGTGATTGAGGCGCGCTGCTTGAGGCGACCAAGTGGTCGAGGCGCGTAATTCCTATCATGACTGAGAGTCCAGGCTTTTTTTTATGGTCCTATCCATTACGTAGATGGAGTCTGGACAGTGGCCGCACACTGGCAGTGCTGGGAATTCGTAACACAACACTGGATTACGAATGCCTGCACCGGTCTGTTTATGTCGATTACTATGCGCTAGAGATCGTCGTCACGATGCTCATGTAGAGAGCGTTTGCGGATCCTATACTACTCCCCGCAAATTGTGTCAACCTTTTGAGATCGCGGACGATCTGGATTGCGACGGGTATTCCTGCTCTCGGATGATTTTCCAAGGTTGTCGTAAATCCGCTGACGAGCATCTTGTCAAATCGAGGCAGTCCGTTATGTCCGACGACATCATTGAGATCCACCAACAGATCCGTTGGATGCTACTATTGTGAATGAGACACGAACAAGTTTTCCATTCCGACGCGCCGTGTTGGCGTTCGACAAATCGCTCAGTGACGCCTGGCGCTCCTCTGTTTTTGCGCACTTTTGCAGCAGTCGCGAGGCATGACGTCAATTTCCCGCCGTGGCGTTTTTTCAGCGGTGCCCGTGGGGGTCATAACTCCGGTAACTTCCACGATGCTTCTCAGCCAGCCGTTTCGAGCGATTACCCAGGTGGAAAAGGCAGGGTCCAATCGGACTAGATAGAAATCGGCAACCCGAGCGTCGGGCTGCTGGCGACAGGAGCACGTATTCGTCTTTTCTTTTTTTTCTGGAGAAGCACTGATGAGATCTGGGATACAGTAGTGAGATGCTCCATATAGTCTGCACGGAGGCTCGGGAGGTTGCGCGTACGGTGACATTCCTATGGGGAAGGAAAAACAGCGGTCTAATTCAGCTCGAAGCTGCCCTTGTGTGAATGCTGATCATTCCGTGTTACAGAGGACACGCATTGGCGATAACATGGCAAAACCATACCAACTTGTTGACGTGTGTGCCCGTCCTATATTAGTCGTATCCACTTCCTGTCCGCGCCGTAGTACCTCGAACGCCAGAATGCTAGGTAGAGAGCTGTTACCAGCCAGGATGGACAAGACACTACAGCACTACTCCGAAACTAGTTCTGCGGTATGGCGACCCGAGTCGACAGCGAATAGGATATCCAGCCTTGATCCGGGAGCTGAGACAAACTGAGAGACGGCGGCACCGTGTCGACTGAGGCGCGCCTGCACCGTTATGGTCCCTGCGTCAGACCCCTGATGGTTGTCGAAATGATGTTTTGATGCGGTGCAGGGTCGCGCATTGGTTGGCCATGAGAGTTCAACTCGAGATGCCGTGCCTGTCGAATGGTCGCTTACACAAAGTCGTTGAAATCATCGCTGTTTCGCAAAACAAAAAAGATGAGATGCACAGCAGCAATTACGATGCCGAGCGGGAAGCGGTGGAAGGCAGCAAACGACCCAACATCGGCCCGTTGGGCAGGTTAGTTACGAGGCGTGGCGTCGTGGTGAGAAGGGTTCAGGTGCCTGGTGCTGGTGTGTAGGGCTGTTAAAAGCAGCTCGCAGACTATCGCTTTAGCGGACTGGTGGTTTGTGATGCGGATGGAGCCCTGGGAGAAGGGGACTCGAAGGAGAATCGCCACTGCTGATGCATTTTTCGTCAGCGACAAAAAGGTATAGCCTGCTGCCACGGTGATTTCCTTGTTGTTATGGCCTCCGAGAGGGATTGGACAAGAGAGAGGCAGCAAAAAGGGGGCTTGCATGCATGATGCTACCCTTGATCATCGTGGGATGGGGAGTTGGTGTTGGACATGTGTTATCTTGTTGGCAAACTGGGCATTCCTTGCGCTCGTGGAATTTGTTTTCATGTTGTGTATGGTAGCACTGTTATATTTTGCGGATGTCCAAATAGAGTTCACTGTCCCCCACTGAATACTGTGGTGCACTCGGGATGTGGAAATCGGACTCTGCTGTAGGTCGAGTATAACACACGCACGTTGATCATAAAGAAACATACAACCTCTTCCGGCCTGTTGAGCCCGCAACACCGACTCCTCCCGTCGAGTTTCACGGCATATTCAGGGGACATCACATAATGTGTTCGGGAAACAACACGCGCCGTGCGATGAACTGATTCAAACGCGAAAGCGAAAACCAAATAGAGAGGTGCAATTTTTATCGCATACCATACAGTATCTGATACAACCCGACCCACACGAGCTAAGACTGGCCCGGCTGCTTGGCATAGGCCCACAGGTACCAAGAGACCCGCTGCCGAGAAACTCCAGCGGCATCGCCTATCAAAATTTGAGCGAGCAGTGGACCAGCAGGCGCGTCATCGGTCCTGGCTTGAGTGTGTGAGACTTGGCTGGGGGTCGACTGAGTGGCCTGAATGGCCGAATGGATGGGATGGGATGGGATGGAACCCACTGATCAATCAATCGGGCGGCCCACAACAGCTCTTGTTTCCATTTCTGGGTTCAACTGAGCTGCACCAGCTCGTTGTGGGTGCACACTGCATAGGCCGTCTGGGGGGTCCCAGAAAAAAGTGGTAGCTAGATCTGAGATTTGTTCACCTCCTGTCCTTTGAGATATGTCCGACTCCGACCCTCGAACAATCGAGACCACCCATTCTCCATCTTTTCCTCTCCACTGCATTCTTTTCCATTCTTACACAAGATCTGCCTATGTCTCTGGAGACCAACATTCGTTTTTCACATTTCTTCCCATCCATTGCTCGATACTCCAACTGAGAGAGAGGTTCCTGGGTTTTCGTCACTCGACACACCAGCCCCAAAACGCCGCCAAAGAAAACCACACCAACACGCCAAAGGATATCACTTCCCTCTCGAGGAACCGAGTGTGGTTATATCCTAAACTCTGGTGTAACATTGCTGGTTCAGGTCACCGTCCAGCGACTCATTATTAATAACCCCGGGTCTTGTACCAAAACGACGATCCGAGCCTTGGGCTGGAATCCTTTGTTCTCAGATAATCTAATTTGGAGATAAGGAACGCCGTTCCTACCTAGATCAACATGTCTGCACTACCTCGAACTGGAACATCCTGGTCCGAGGGCGCAGCACCAATGAATTCCAACGAGGTGGACGAGAAGGACAACTCTCCCACATTGACGCACATTCCCACCGTATCGGATTCGGCAGCAGATCACCACCGTGAGACCGAAAACGAGAAGGAGAGGTTTCCAAACCTCCGCCTGCAGCTGCCCAGAGAGAGCATGGACAGAGCTTCCAATGAGACGAGATCGCCCAGTGGATATCTATCGCCAATGGAAGAGAATAGGGATCGCGAGCAGGCCACGCGCCTGGTGGACGACCTGACCTTGCTGCACATCCAGCAAATGGTCAGCAATCAAGAAGATGGCCTCGCCCGATCGGCCTCGAGGGTCCGTTCCAACAATGAGGTTGTGAATGAAGATGTCTTCAACGCCCCGGCTCCTGGTGTCACTATCGGTGGCCCTCCGCTGGAAACGCCTCCCAGCAAACTGAACGCCATCTTCAAGTACCTGAAGACCCTCCCGCGTATCTTGAAGTACTTCTTGTATCAGCTCCCGATTACCGCCATCCTCCTCATTCCCATCTTCATGGGCATTTTCCTCGACCCTCGGCATCAAGCAGCTGTGGGAGGCAGTGGTGGTACTCAGCTCTTGTGGTTCGGTATCTGGTTGGAGATTGTATGGTTGTCTCTATGGGCGGCTCGTATCGTCACGGCCATCTTCCCCTCGGTTGCCAGATTCGCCGCCAAGGTCGTCGGCTCTGGAAACCCCAAGAAGTGGATGGCCATGGGCAAGTCGCTAGAGCTCCCTACAGCACTCTTCTTGTGGATGCTCGCCGTACTCATCTCGTTTCTGCCCGTGGTCGACGACGAAACCCACAAGGTCGCTGCCGGCGGCGATGATCCTTACCCCAGCGTGGGCTGGATCAGTACCGTCCACAAGGTCATCATTGCCATTTTCATTCTCGCCGCCCTCAACTGGGTCGAGAAGATCATCATCCAATGGATCGCCAACTCTTTCCATCTGCGCACGTACGCCACCAGAATCGAGACCAACAAGCAAAGCGTCGCGTATCTTGTACACCTTTACGTCCATATCAAGGATACCATGGTGTCGGAGGATTCCGTCAAGAACTCGCCCGGCCTTACCGCTTCAGGTGCTCGCACCCCATTCAAGGGGCTCCAGGACAATGCTCGTCAAGCTTTCAACAAAGTTGGTGATGTTGCCAACCGTGTTGCTGGCGATTTCACTGGTCGCGAAGTCCTACTGAGCAACCACCCTCGCAAGGTTGTCTCCGAATTGCTTCGAACTACGGCTTCCGCCCAGGTCCTCGCCCGACGCCTGTTCCGTAGTTATGCCAAGTCCGACTCCGACGTACTCCGCCCCGACGACTTGAACCCTGCTTTCCCCAATCCCGAAGATGCCGAGAACGCCTTTAGCATTTTCGATCGCGACCTCAACGGTGATGTCTCCATGGATGAGCTCGAGGCTTTCTGTGACGAAGTCCACCGCGAGAAGAAGGCAATCGCGGCTTCAGTCAAGGACCTCGATTCGGTTATTCGCAAGCTTGATCAAGTCTTGGTTGTCGTTGTCGTCATCATTACTGTCGTTGTCTTTGTTTCGATAATTTCGGCTTCTGCTGCGACGGCACTCACCTCTGCCGGCACAGTCGTTCTTGGTAAGTTTTTCACGTGTTTCGTGGAAGTTGGGGAAACCTCATGCTAATTCAATATTTCAGGCCTTTCATGGCTTCTCCAGGCAACTGCCCAGGAGTTCCTGCAGTCCATCATCTTCGTTTTCGTCAAGCACCCCTTCGATATTGGCGACCGTGTCACCATTTACGGTAACACCGGAGCCGCAGGAACTGGAGATGACTACTACGTGACCGCAATTTCTCTGCTCTACACGGAATTCAAGAAGATGGAAGGTCACATTGTCCAAGCCCCCAACTCGGTTCTCAACACACTGTTCATTCTCAATCACCGACGCTCTGGAGTTTTGGCCGACGTGTTCGAGCTGCGTATGAAGCACGGCACACCAAGGGAACACATCGAAGAGCTGCAGGCAAGAATGACGGAGTACGTTCTGGAGCACAGACGCGACTTCACCAGCAAGATCATCACGGAAATGAAGGGCGTCGAGGATGCCTACTGTATTACGGTCAACTTCATCTGTTTCCACAAGACCAGTTTCCAGAACGAACTGCTTCGTCTCGTCCGTCACAACAAGTTTGCTCTGGAGCTGATGACCCAGATGGTCAACATTGGAATCGAGCAGCCGAGGAGACAATACCAGATTTCTGGTCGCGATTTCCCTGTCTACCAGTCCAACATTCAGCCACCAGCATACGATGCCGGCGAGCCCAAGCCGGTCGACTACTCGAAGCTGTCGGCATCAAGACGCGCGCGCTCCGGTTCCCGAGTGTCGATCCCGGACCAGGACTTTTATCAAGACGTATTTGTCGGTCGTAGGGCGCACCCGACCTTTGCACACCCCCCTCGCATTGCTGAGGAGGAGCCCGTAGCGAGCGGTGCCAACCCCCACCTCGAACGGACGGCCAGTATGGCGTCTGGAAGCCAGCATGGCGGCCACGGCCACCGACTCTTCGGCAGGACCATGACGATGCGCAGCGACCGCCGAAGCGACAGGGCGGACATGGTCTAAGCCATTGTTTCTCTCTCAGCATGCACATGGTACATCGCACACGAATTACACCATGGCACAACATAGACCCTCCTTTACTGTTTTCACCGTTTTCTCATGATAATGAAATGTATTTTAGAGCCTTCAATTTGGCCTTGGCTCTTCGCAGCGAAAAGGATTGAGGTAGTAGAATTTTAGACATAGACAGCGTACAAGATACTCGACAGAATGTCGCATCCTCCGAGACAGGAGTCATAAGGATAAATATTAAAGAAGATACATCCCACTACAATTCTCGTTCCGTGATTTTCTCGCCGTACCAGCACTTGGTCCGCCTTTGCACCCACGCAACATCAATGTGATCTATACAAGTCTGTATATCGAGCACTACCAAGACATTCCGGTACTTGGTGTCAAGGAGAGGAATGATTTATAGCCCGTCCTTGTTCAAAGTCTGTCGGAAAAGGTCTAGGTATAATATCATCTAATATCAGTAATTTGCAACCCTTGATGTTTAAACGCCACGCTGATGCTGATTCAATTCTCGTCACTCCTGCCTCATGTCCGGTCTTTTCTTTTTACCGGTCCATACGCTCTCTAATCGTCATCGACGTTTCCGTCAGTGTAGTACTCGAATTCATTCGGTACCGGCGGCTCCTTGGCCGACTTGGAATCTGGATCCGCCTCAAACACGGCCGCCGTCGGGGCTGCTTCAGCAACAACGGCTTGGCTCCCCGTGGCGGCCGTCCCGGGCAGATCCAGAATGCCGCCTCCTTCCCTCAGTAGCTTGGTCATGCGCTGCGCCCACTCCCACGGCCTGTCCCGGCCGCCGGGAGCGCTGTTGAAGTACTCCCAGCCCATGACGCCGCCGAAGCCGCCGTCCTTGAAGGTGTTCTTGAGCACGGACAGGGTCGGGGCCAGGGCGGGCCAGGGGACGAAGCCGTTGCCGTTGTCGGGGCTGGTGACGAGGCCCATGACGACCTTGCGCGGGTCCCAGCCGCGCGCGGCGCACATCTGGTACATGAGCGGCGTGGCGGCGTCGCCCCAGCCGCAGTAGAACTGCGCGTTGTACCACGCGATCTCCCGGCCGCGCATCACCTCGAGCGCCTCGTAGTCGAAGCCGCTGAGGTTAGCGCCTGAGTCCAGCAGGGCCGCGGCCACGGGGGCCAGGGTAATGAGGAAGGACGGGCCAAAGTCGGCGCGCAGCCGGTCGATCAGGTGGATGACGCCGCCCAGGGACATGGGCTCCTCGACGTCGAGGTCGACGCCGTCGAGCCCGCGGTCCCGGATCACGTCCCGCACGGGGCCGTAGTAGGCCTCGAAGGCGGCGGCGTCCACCACGGCCGTGTCCAGCCGGGCGTACGTCCCCTTGGCGGCGCCGCCCAGCATGCCCAGCACGGCGACGCCGGAGGCCTGGGCCAGGCGCAGCTCGGCCCACAGCGTGTCGAAGCGGGGATCCGAGGGCGCGTGGTCGTTGAGCGTCAGCTTGGCCGGGTCCTCGTTGACGTGGATGGCGGCGACGATGATGTGCGTAAGCGACACGTCCGGCCGCGTGATGAGCGGCAGGATGGAGATGGGCGTCCCGTCATGCTCGTTGACCGTCTGGTGGTACAGTATGAGGCGGGGGAGCTGGGACCGTGGTATTGGCGCCATCCTGTTTTCTGTTTCTGTTCTCTTCTCCCCGGCTGAATGGAGAAGATTGACTGTGGGAGGATATTGCTCTCCTATATGCAGAGACAGGGACGAGAGGCAGGATCGGCGATAAGCTACAACATGAAGTTGAGGCTTTCCCCCGGCCGAAACTGACAGCTGTAGCTCCTATACCAGCGTCAAACGTGAAACAGTACCTAGATTGGCCGCCAATTGAGTTTCAATTGAGACTCGCTCGCGTACCTATCTTTTTCAATAATGGATCAAATATATGGTACGCTATTCTCAACTTGCCATCGCTGCAAATTGCAGGCGGCTTTATCAGGCAGAACAGATCGATATTAGTTCCGAGCTCAGTCAGTTGTTGCCCGTGTCCAGTCCCATATGCCGCCCACGTGTGCTGACTCCAGTGGAGGCGCTGGGAAATCATCGAAGGAACCCGCCGAAGGGCCAGCCCAATCGGGCTCGTCAGGGGACCTAGGACCCCTCGAAGCTGCGCACAGGGCCCAAGCTTGGAAGCAGCGACGGCCTATCTCTCTGCATGGAAAGATTCAATAAATTCTTCAGTCTTTCCACCTTAACCTAGGGCGTTTGGCGCCGTCGTCATTTTGACGAATACCCAATCCTTCCACCCTAACAATCTCGTCTGGGATATTTTCCCAGAGACGACAGCCTGTGGCTTGATAGCCGACGGCATCGTACTCAACTCCTTCTTTTCTTGGCATCTACTATATCTATCAGTGCCAGATTCAATTGGCATTGTTTGGATCTGACGTCATGAAATTCGCAAAGGAGCTCGAGGCGGACCTTGTTCCAGGTGAGTTGAGCTCTGATCGGCTCGTGAAAATTGGCTGACTAACTTTTATATAGGTGAGAAGTTTTCAAGTTTCCAGGAATATCCTGAGCGCGATTCTGCTCGCCATTGATTCTGATTCATTGGGATCGAAATGCAGTCGTACCGCCAAGCGGATCAAGCGACAGATTGCCGTTCAGCTGATATGCATCTTGATTGCGCGTCATCTTCCCCTCAACCACTGTTGCCACAAGATGCCTAGGCTTTTACTGACCTAAAATTTGCTTCAAGAATGGCGCATCAAGTACCTAAATTACAAGGCCGGAAAGAAATACGTCAAGGCCGTGTCGCGCGCCATCAACAAGGCCAATGCGACTCCTCACATGGGCAAGAAGGCGGACTTGCCACCTCATGACACCCCATCCTATGGAGGAACCTTTCCTACACCGTCTAGGCACGATGGGGGCCACCAGGCAACCAGATCAGAGGACTTCCGTCCATATGGCTCTAGTTCTCTGGGCCCAGGTAGAGCGACGGGGAGCGCAGGCAGGGCGCACGACCGAAAAAACTCTCGTTCCGAACCCAGCCCAATACCTTTCAGACCAGAACGTATGTCGTTGACGCGGTCGCCCGGGAACGAGGGAAACTACGGTAGTTTCGTGCCCACGCCTCCCGCAGCACCTTCGCCTTTGACCACCATGGGTAGCCGTCAGACTTTTGAGCTACCTGCGCCTGCTATGCGCCCTCCATCAAACGCAAGCGACAGTCTTCCAGAGCCAGCGGACACCTCCGCTCACACCTTGGGAAGATCGCTTATGAAGCGTAGTTCAACCATGTTGCCGCTTGCCAACCCACCGGGAGATTCGATACCGACTCGCCAGAAGCTGCTTAGAGCTGACAGCTCTTCGAGTCGCTTGCGTCGAATCTTTTCCTATGGCCAAACACCGCTTCGTCCTGAGAGTATCAAGCTCGATCAAGGATCCCAAGCACTAGATGCTGTCCGACAACGCGAGATGGAGTTCTTTGAGTTTCTTAACACGGAGCTTGAAAAAGTCGAAACCTTTTACAAACAAAAGGAGGAGCAGGCCGGCGAACGATTGGCAGTTCTTAGAGATCAGCTGCATGAAATGCGCAACCGGCGAGCCGAAGAGTTGGCAGAAATCCGAAGACAAAAGGAAGGAGAGAATGGACATAGCCCTGGCCAGGGGGGAGACGGCCAGAACGACCATGATAAGTCGCAAAACCGAAAGGGTACACAAGGCTGGATCGATCCGATCAAGGCTAGAATTCTCTCGCCAGGGCCCAACTCCAAGGCTCTGCTGAAAATGGCGCAGACAGCCCAAGCGGAAGTGCCTCGGGCTACGAGACCGGACCAACGCGACTATGTAAGACGGCTGACGCACCATGAAGTGCCATACCGGACGGCCAAGCGAAAGCTCAAACTTGCTCTACAAGAATTCTATAGAGGGCTCGAGCTTTTGAAGTCGTACACACTTCTCAACCGGACGGCTTTCCGAAAACTGAATAAAAAGTATGACAAAGCGGTAAATGCTCGGCCGCCATACAGATTCATGAACGAAAAGGTCAACAAATCTTGGTTCGTGAACAGCGAGGCCCTAGACGGGCACATCAAGTCCGTGGAAGACCTTTACGCCAGATACTTTGAAAAGGGCAACCATAAAATAGCCGCTGGAAAGCTCCGCCGGCTAACAAGAAAGCCCAAGGACGAATCTGGCAGCACCTTCTTGACTGGTGTTTTCTTGGGCACTGGTGGAGTCTTCGTGGTTCAGGGGCTAATCTATGGCGCTGAGCTCCTGTTCGACGAAGACCCGGTGGTGCGGCAACAGACTAGCTATCTGATGCAGATCTATGGGGGCTACTTCTTGATTTTGTATCTCTTTGCATTGTTCTGCCTTGACTGCAGTCTATGGACTGCCTACAAGGTCAATTATCCATTCATCTTTGAGCTCGACCCTCGCCACCAACTCGACTGGAGGCAACTTGCCGAGTTCCCGAGCTTCTGCCTCCTGCTTTTGGGATTGTTCATGTGGCTCAACTTTACGAGATATGGGTCACCAGACATGTACCTCTACTACCCCGTCATATTGGTCTTTCTGACCCTGTTCTTGATCTTTCTTCCGGCTCCGATCATTGCCCATCGAAGTCGAAAGTGGTTTGTATATTCCCATTGGCGTTTGTTACTCGCCGGGTTGTACCCTGTCGAGTTCAGAGATTTCTTTCTCGGTGATATGTACTGCTCCTTGACATATGCTGTTTGCGTAAGTTGATGTTTTATTCTGCTGGAGAGCAGCAAGTTTGCTAACATGTGTCTAGAATGTTGAGCTGTTCTTCTGTCTCTATGCTCACTTTTGGAACGATCCGGATCAGTGCAACTCGAGTCACTCGCGGTTGCTAGGCTTCTTCTCGACGCTGCCTCCCATATGGCGTGCTCTGCAATGTGTCCGCCGTTATGCAGATACCAAGAACGTCTTCCCTCACCTGGTTAATTGCGGCAAATACGCCATGACGATCACGGCTGCAGTAATGCTTTCTCTCTATCGAATTAATGGTTCGACGACGACTCTAGCTCTGTTTGCGACGTTCTCGTGCCTCAACTCGATGTACACCTCCATCTGGGATTTGTTCATGGATTTCTCGTTTCTACAGCCAGACTCGCGACACCGCTTCCTCAGAGATATTCTGGCCTTCAAGAAGCGATGGATGTACTATGTCATCATGGTCATTGATCCCATTCTGCGCTTCAACTGGATTTTTTATGCGATTTTCACCCACGACAAGCAGCATAATAGTATTGCTTCGTTTCTTATTGGGTTTTCCGAAGTTACCCGTCGTGGCATGTGGGCTCTGTTCCGTGTCGAGAATGAGCACTGTTCGAATGTTTCCCAGTACAAGGCTAGCCGCGATGTACCCCTGCCTTACAAGCTGGATCTCGAGCCACTCGTGGAGAGGCCCAGCGAAGAAGCATCGAGCCCGAGGACTTCTCAAGAGGTTATAGCCACTGCTGTCGATTCGGGCATGGCTAGGAGAACAACAAGACCCGACAGCCAGGCCGCCGCCGAGTCCTCGCCTGCGCAGGAAGCCGGCGAGAGCGGACTACGGATGCGCAGGGGCTCAGACGCTCTCCGGAGCGGAGGCGGGACCATACGTAGGATCATGGCGAACGCCCACAGGCAGGACTTTGAGAAGAAGCGTAGGGCGCCGGAGCCACCTAAGGAGAACGACCAAGATCTTGGAGACGACGGGCCGAGTGATGACGACGATGACGATGATCCCGAGGATGACGAGGATTCCGACGATCTCGACGAGCGCATGGAAGTCAGAAGAGCTGAGCACCTGGTGAGGGGGCCGAGTGACGAAACTGAGCAATAGTGGTGATTGTTGGACTCGGTCAGAGAAGGGATTTCCACTGTACGGTCTATCATAAACATAAACCGACGTGGACTAATTAATGCAAGATACATTTTCATATAATAGGTGTGCATAATTAAATGGTAGCGGCCAAGGAACATCTCGACTTGAAAATGCAACTTTGGCAATCTTTTATTCATAAACCTTTCAAACCAATGATGCACCCCAACGCCATATAATAGGATTTTGAAAATGAAAATCATAATGGGGTGATGAGTCTACAGATTCATATGAAGAGCCCTGATGCCGTTTAATCCAGAACGCCAAACATGCAGAGAATGAAAACACCTAACCTGGTCCAAAAATGAAAGAGTCAAGCAAAAACCATGGCAATCAATCACTTGCCACCAAAGGCACGATCAAGCTCGGCGCCTTGATCGAGATCCCCAGCCATCTCGCAGGCGCCCTGCCGATCCGCCAGACTCATCTCGGCAAACTGACCGGCGACCGACCCGGTCCCCTCGGTACCGGCGCCGGCCTCGGACGGCTGCTCGGCCTTCTTCTCCGGCTCGAGCAGGCGGGCGCTGCTGTCGAGCCAGCCGGGCGCGACGCGCCGCTTCTCGGCGAGCTCGCGGTCCCGGACGCGCCGGTCCAGGCCGGCCAGCTCGCGCTCGGCGTCGGCCTGCATGGCCGCGACGTGCGACTGCAGCGCGCGGCACGACGCGATGATGTCGTCCGGGTGGGCGGCGTGGCCCGAGGCCGAGACTACGTAGCGGGGCTTATCTGCGGACGATGACATGGAAGAGGGGTCTGCGTCGGTGGTGGTCGTGGTCGTGGTGATCCCGCTGCTCGATGGCGGCAGCGTCGAGGGCATCGGCTTGTATGTGTACGGCAGCGTGGCTGCTGTCGGCAGGCTGACGAAGGGGGATACCGTTAGGGGGATCTGGGCGAGGAGGGGGTGCGTGCCTGTACATAATTTGTGGTTAGATCTCTTGTTTCATGGCGGCTAGCAAGTCTTGTCATCGCAAGTTCTTGTAGATAGAGTGTGGGTGATGCAAGTCGGAGCGGGCGAACCGTACGATTGTCATGCATGGTGTCGCTAATTTATGAGGGAAATTGAATGCGCCGGAGCGTTGTCTTGGTCGTCGAGTGTGCGATGTATATTGTTCAATGGGGGATGTTCAAGTACTCGGACGTTTACAGATGACGCTTTCGATCCGAATTGATGGTAGAGGCTCCTTGAATGTTGTTGCTCGTGAGAAGAAGAGTCATGGATGGTCTCGAGTGGACTTGGAGTTTGGGGGGATCTACAGAGGGTCTTAGTATGTAATCATGGAGCTTTATCGCGATAATCGAGATAAAGCCCCGATAAGCCCCGCGATCTCAGCTGCATGGGCGGTTCAATTGAGCTGCATACGTAGCTCGAGGGGTCCTGCAGTTGTTGTTTAAAAATCCAGGGACCAGGAAAAAAAAAAAAAAGAGGCGTTTAACTCTTGTGCGACGACACACAGCCTTGTAGGAGAAAACGTCACAAACTTGGCAATTCTGGGAAACGAAAGAAGAGCTAAACACACTCTCCAGTGGACAATTATTATTATCTCGACGCCAACAACAAAGCGATGCTCCCCACGGTGATCAAGAGCCGCCCGTCGGCCGAGGCAGACTTCCAGCCCCTCAGCGAGTACCAGTCGCAGACGCCCGAGACCTTCTTCGACGGCAAGCCCGTGCTGTATTTTCACGACGAGCACGTCAAGGCCTGGTGCTCGCCCGAGCAGTCGGGGCGCCTGTACTTGTTCTCCGGCAGCGAGGGCGAGGAGAAGCCCCCCACGGCGCCCGAGGCCCTCGCCCTCGAGAACGACGGCGGCAAGCACCTGCGCGAGGACAAGGTCGAGGTCTTCGTGTCGTCACAGTAAGCGAAACCCCCACGATATATCTCACTATGCTTTCAGGATATGGATCTAACTTTTCACCCTCTTCCCTAGCAAACTTATCCTCTTCTCGCACAACACCCAGACCGGCATCGAGATCCCCTACCCGTCCATCTCCCTGCACGCGACCAAGAACTTCAAGAGCCGCGCGGCCCCCGACGACGACGAGGCCTCCAAGTTCCTGGGCGTGTACATGCAGCTCGAATTCTCGGGCGACGGCGGCGACGAGGACGGCGGAGACGAGTTCGCCGACCCCCTCGAGCTCACCCTCGTGCCCTACAACAAGGACGCCTCGGTAGCCACGATAGACCCCCTCAACGCCCAGCGCGCCTCGGCCCTGTTCGCCCAGGTCTCGGCCTGCCAGAACCTGCACCCGGACCCGGCGGACGAGGAGGACGAGGACGAATACTACGGCGGCGGAGACGGGGAAGACCCCATGGACAGGATCGTCTTCGAGGGCGAGGCGCTCGAGGGCCTGCCGGGCGCGTTCCGGGGCGACGACGCCGGTGGCCTGCCGCCGCCCATGCCCGGCAGCTCGGGCTGGATCACGGCCGACAACGTGCAGGACTACTTTGACGCCGAGGGCAACTGGATCGGCGGCGGGGGCGCTGTCAGCGGCGAGCTGGGCGAGGGCGCCGGGCGGGTCCGCGGTAGGGACGAGGTCGACGGCGGCGACGACGATGGAGAGGATGCCGCCGGTGGTGTGAATGGCAGCGAGGCCCAGGGCGACAGCGATCCGAAGCGCCCGCGCACCGAATAGAGACGCGTGTCAGGGGATTAGGATATGATGCAATGTAAATGACAAAATCGGTGTTCGCGGCTATAAGAAAGAGCCTTGACGGTAATAAGATACCCATAGAAAATAGGAAAAATCGAGTTCTGGGAAACTCCAGCGCAATGTGTTTGCATAGTCCAGGCCAAGTGGTTTCAACGACAATAGGAAGCAGAAGATAAAGGGGATCAACGTTCAACAAGGACGAAGACACATGCAAAGTCACACAAAACACAAGAGAAATGCGTATGGGTGATCATCCGGCATCGTGTCTTCTTGGTATACTAATTATACATGTACTCTAATACAAAGGCTTCCATCGTCTATTTTAATCTGCCCAGCGCCTCCGTGGCCTTTTCGACCAGCTGTCTGGCCTTGACGAGCTCTTCGTTGTCGGCGACCGGGGCTCCGCTGGCGTCCTCGGGCCGCCTGAGGACCTTCTCGACCGACGTCTCGACGCCGCGGACGGCCTTGCGCCCTTCCTCTCTCACTTCGCCCTCCCAAAAGTCCCGCGCCGCCTCCCACTGCTTCTGCATCCGGTGCATGCTCCACACGATGCCGAGCGCCGCCACGGCGCCCGCCTCGTAGATGCCCGTGGTCAGGGTGCCAAAGTAGGCCATGGCGCCCAGCGAGGTGGTCAGGCCGGACGTGCTCAGCGTCTGGAGGACGAGCTTCTGCGCCAGCGCCTGCAGGGCCGGTATCGTCTCGTTCTGGAGATAGGCCCTCGCCGCCGGGATGCCCGTCGGCCAGGCTGTAGGGGCTGGGCTCTTCACAACCGTGGTCGATACCACAGGAGGCTCGTAGATGACGGACAGGCCGCTCGAGGCCTTGGCCTCCTGGATGCGGCCGGCCAGGTATATGGCGTTCTTCTCGGCAGCCGGCAGGAAGCGCTGGTTGATGATGTCGGTCGTGAGCATGTGCACGTCGTCGACCCGCCAGAAGAGCTTCCACCAGCCCAGCTTGCGCCACCTGCGGCTGGAGAACGCCAAGTCGAGCTGTTCTTGCAATTCCGAGTGTGCACCCTCGGCCCACGCGGCCAAGTTTGACTCGAGATGCGTTGAGGTCTTGGATGTCGCGGTTGTCAATGTTGTTGAAAGTGCCCTCGCTTCCTCCTCTGCGATCGCGATCGTGGTATTCTGGAGCAGCGATGCTATTAATCGCCGTACAGGCGGCTTTGTCGTGCCAGCAGTGTCCGACGTGACATCAGACTTTACCCATTCTACGAGCTTGGGAAGATTGCTCTGGAACCACATGTGCTCGTACTCCATGGCATCATTCAAGCTCTTTCGAATCAGACCGAGACCCATGGTGGCAGTCCCCACATCGACAGGCGTGAATGGCAGGGCTGCCTCGTTGCTCGACTTGTACTCTGGAATGTTCACTGCCGCCGCAATGACGTCTGCGCTCTCTGACAGCGGTAGCAATGTCACGGACGCGGCGCCCATCAGCCCGTCCGTGACCAGGAGGGCCTTGTGCACGGGCGTCGTGACCGGCGTATACCTCCCGGTGCCGGATATGGGAATGTCGACCGTGGGGACGAGTATCGAGTCCTCGAGCCCCTCGACGGTGTCGTCCGGCGATGCGACGTACGGGTTGGTCTCCATGAGCAGCAGCTCCAGGCTGTGCCCGTTGAGCGTCGCCGACGAGACGTTGACCTCATGCAGAAGGCTTCCCTTGGCGAGCGAGATCATCCCCGAGGACTCCTGCTGCTCCCTGGAGCCGACCCGGATGATCATGGGCTGTGCCAGGTCGTGGCTGTCGACTTCGCGCTCCCATTCCTCCTCGTCCTTGAGCGGGTCGGCGAGCAAGAGCTTGAGCACCTGCTTGGCAGATTTGCCCGAGATAGAGCCGTTGGTGAGACCCAGGATGGCGACCCGGATCGCCTCGCTGCCGGGCTCCTGGCGCAGGCCGTTGATGGCCAGCTGCAGCCGCGAGAGGTTCACGAAGCTGGCGGCATGTTTCTGGAGCTGTACCAAGGCGTCCTCCAGCTCTTTTCTGGGGTCCAGCTGCGGTTCAATCGATGTCGTCGATGTTCCGCTGCTCGCCACCGAGGTGGACTGGTGCAATCGCTGCTGCGGCCCGGCCGATACTCTTCTTCGTCTCGTTCGTCGCGTCGATTGCTGCTGTTGCTGTCTCGAGGGTGACGATGAACCCGAAAGCGAACAAAATAAACAAACTGCCTGCCGCTCGCTACTGCTGACCTGTCCGATCAGGCGACGGGGAGCCGCCGAGGCTCGCAACGGTAATCGTGGCGGCATTATTTTGGCCGCATTGGCAGGAAAGTAAAGAGAGGTATGACGCTAGAATTGACCTCGGATTTCCATGCCAAAAAAAGAGCTCTCCAAAAGCTCTAATCCATGGATCTGACCTAGCAAAGCTGCACGGACTTTCGCCCAGCTGAATTCCCGCAAAAGTGGATCGACATCGTTGCGGCTAAATTCCGGCCGTCTCGAACTCATGTTATACTCGGATTCATTTATAGAAAAAGATTATTCTTCTCGCATATACTTTATTCATGGATCCATTTCCCTTTCAGAATCGATACTGGTCGAGGGCGATCAAAATGATTTCGCAATCAGTTAGGAATCTCAGAGGTGCAGCCAGGACATTGTGCACACGGACGGAGCCAGAATGAGTACCTTGATGTACTCCAATCTAGTATACAAAACTCCATCATCTCAACACTCAGCCAATAGTTATTTTCACGTTTCTCAAGTCATGCTTGTTCCGTACTTGTGATTCATTCCAAAGAGGCCTTTATTCTTGTGTTCTATTCTAATTTGCCATATCCTCTGGCAACAAACCCTCACTCATCATATCCTCGAGCTGATATACAGCCCACTCCTGACCCTTTGGGCACTCAGTCACGACCGAAGTAATGCTGATCTGAGAACCTTCTACTACCTGCTGATGGAGGTGCTGCGAGACTCTCATACGCAAGGATGCCACTGCCTTCGATTCCTGGTCGGTTGAGAGCTTGCTAGCATTGCGGTAGTACCCCTCGGCGTTCTTGGCCAGTGAGGCAGCGGTCTTGATGGCAAGTTCGTACGACACTGGGGGCACGGCAAGGGCGTACAGATAAAGATTCGCGTCTCCGCGCAAAAGGTGGGTTAGAGCCAAATCCGACGCTGACAGGCCTTGGGTCTTCGAAGCACGCGTCAGGTGCTTGATGCAGTCGGTAAGGGCAGTCCACCGAAATGGCCCCTGGGCTGGATCGAGCTCACCCAGTGCCGAGTTGAAAGCCAACAGGGATCGAGCATTGGCGAGCAAGGTCTCGGATGTGCCGTTTTCCACGAGCTCTGGGACGTTGAAAGTGGCGTCGCGCCTCTGCTTGTACTTCGCAGCGTCGACCGTGCCCTCCTTGAAGCCAACCCCTAGGACTGCAGAGACAAATTCGGCTTTGGCGTAGGATATTTCCTGCAGTCTCTCTTGGTTGCCCTGTGTCAAGGACGAAATCTTCTGATCTAGAGTCTCATAGCGTTCTGTAATCATCGGTAGCGTCGAGGGCGGAGCGTCGTCCATGTTTATCAAGATGCTACAACCCAGGGTGAGGGCGTTGATTTCGGCCAACAGCGTTTCGATGAGGCTGTCGTGCGTGACCGGTTCGACAACGGTGAACCATTGGTCATCATTTGACTCGTGGTCATGGTCGTGGTCGTGGTCATGTCCCTCTTGGGCGGAGGAGGCAACGTCGGATGCGGCCTCTGTCTCCATGCCGGTAGCTTGCTCGTTAGCCAGGCGTTCTTGCTCGATGCTTTCTTGAAGCTTCGTCTCTTGAATCGAGTAGCATCTTGAGAGCAGATCCAGAGCTTCCTGAACGAGCTTCAATGCTTCCTTGTCCGGCATTCCATCGTCACCACCAATCTCCTCAGCAATACTGGTCAGGACCTGTGCAGTGTTGTAGAGAGCATCTGGATTATCGGGGTCCAGCTTCAAAACATAGCGATGGGCGTCCAATGCTTGACGGAGAGCTTGCACGACTGGGACCTTGAGCTGCTCCACCAGGATTGGATGTGTCGCCACCTCTAGCAAAACGCGAGCCCTGGAAGCATGTCAGTAAAGGAAGGACATGGCTATGCGGTTGGAAGAGCCTGACTTGTTGTACGCAAGGTCCGAGCTAGAAGGAAAGGCCTTCAATCCTTGGTCATATGTCTCGATGGCGCGCTGGAAGAATCTCATGGACTTGACAGCATCCCCGGCTCGCCACTTGCCCGCGGCTTCCTCAAAGTCCACACCAGCTGATGATTATGTTAGAATTATACATTATGGACATTGATCGGTCTTTTCTTACCTGATTGAAAGTCATCGGCAGTATTCAGTGTCTGGTCTGGGGTTCAGCAAGCAATGTCGCATGCTTTAGAGCTTGCCTTGTGGGCTATCAGTCTGTACCTACCTGTTCCTTCTTCTGTTTGGGCTTTGCCTGCTGCTTCAGGAACGCCTTGGGTCGTTTAGACATGTTGCGTAGAGTTCTGGTCGGAAGAAAAACTTGTTGGTTTCTTGTATAATTAAAAAGCGTCCAAGAAGAAATTGTGAATGTTGATTGTGACGAAATGTATGATGGCAAGAGAATCAATTCGAGGACTGCGAATGACGACCAAGGTACAAGTTTGAACCAGAAATTTTGAGTGCACGTACTCTGAAACGGCCCGTGCACGCAACTGGACCCTGGCGGGAAGGTACGCTGGGGCAGGTCCATGCCAAGACTAGGTAGGTATACTCGCGGCTTTCGCAAAGTGTCGCTTGCATTTTTATTATCGCCTCTCAAGGTTCATTGCACGATATACATTGATACGGTTGCCAAGTTTACGTGTAAATGCATTGATTACAAGCAAACCATGCAACTTCAGGCCTGTGTCGGTGGCTCTTTTTGTTGATATTAAGCTGTACGAGCGCAATCATCTTTACGGTGCCTGCTTGAACAGTGCTCTCTATGTATCATTCATCATCCAGTGAGAAGTGTTGATAAACAATTTCTGGGACCTTGAATCTACAAAATCCGAGAACATTGTATTGTAAGGGTATTGTCAGATAGTACATGTTAAGTTCCCAGACCATGGGGAAATGTTTCTTTTGGTTTTCTGGTACAATGGTACTATTCAACAGGTATATATCAGATATGAATTACCCCTACGAAGGGCAACTTTTCTCAGAGATATGCTGTTATGCCCATCGTTTCCTGACTGATTATACAGTCTGCATGAGTTGATTAGATCAAATTAAAAGAAATCCAATTATTAATTCACGGCTTCAAAGTTGACAAGCCGATAAAGCACCTCTTCGTGTTGCTAGGTCAGGCTGGTATAATTTACCCTAACTTTGTACTCAGCCGCTAATCTGACATTTACCCCAACCCAGACAGAAGACGTTGAATAATTGTGTTCCACGTTGGTGGCGGCGGGGCATCTTGCCTATAGTGGGGGTGGGTCAGAGCCGCTGGTACCTGCCTGGGCGCCGCTCCTCTTATCGCCGTGGCATCATGGGTCTCACGGTGTCACCCCCAGGGATCCATTCAGAGACCTGCTCATCCACTTGCCTTACCACTCTTTAACAACCACGAGTCTTGACTCTAGGCTCAACCTCTCCCTTCTCTTACCAGAGACGCCGCCGCCTCCGAAACACCACGACCAGACTTCCACCGCCGCGCAACCCCAGAACCCACACCGCCGAAGCCCCTTCCGCCGCCACCAAAAGAAAGAATGGCGTCGACCGCCCACCGCCGGCTCCTACAGGAGTACCGCGCGCTGACCAACAACCCGCCCGACGGCATCACGGCGGGGCCCGTGTCCGAGGACGACCTGCTGCACTGGGAGGCGCTCATCCAGGGGCCCGAGGGCACGCCATTCGAGGGCGGCGTCTTCCCCGCCGAGCTCAAGTTCCCCAAGGACTACCCGCTGGCGCCGCCCAGCATGAAGTTTCTGGGGGAGATCTTTCACCCCAATGGTAAGCTTTCCTACCTACCTTCACTACCTATCACCACGGGAGACAGACGGTTGACATGGTTGTAGTCTATCCCAGCGGTCTGGTCTGCATATCGATCCTCCACCCGCCCGGCGACGACCCGAACCACTACGAGCACGCGTCGGAGCGGTGGAGCCCGATCCAGAGCGTCGAGAAGATTCTCATCTCCGTCATGAGCATGCTGGCCGAGCCCAACGACGAGTCCCCTGCCAACGTCGAGGCCGCCAAGATGTGGCGCAACCACCGCGCCGAGTACGAGAAGAAAGTCCGCGACGGCGTGCGGAGGATGTTGGGTCTGTAAAGGGGAGACAGAAAGACGATATGAAAGAGTTGAGGCGAGTCTGGGGGAATCAGAACCAGTAGTGTGGAAGGGCACGTTCCTTCTTCATTCTCACGACCGGACACTCATTCGCTCTGGAGAGGCGACACCGTTCTCTTGCAACATATACCATCGTCCTTCATACACATAAGGACGATCCCAAAGTCGCTATCAAAATCACATTGGTATATTGCACGAACGGGCATATTAGAATTGCAAAGGCAAAGGGTATCTTTATTCATGATTTAGCAAAATGCATAGCAAGGCGTTGACCTTTCATAAGAGTCCACAGTGGACTTGACCCTTCTTTCTTCCTCACATGCTCAGTCGAGCTCAATTATAGCTCGCATGTTCATTTACAACAACTCCTAAATTGACGCCAGTTCACGTTGAAGCGACACTACAGGTTGGCGCCAAGCACGCCGCTGCGAGCCTTCTCTGCATCGGACGAGGGCGGACCGTCGCTGGGGTAGTCGTGGTGGCCGACATGAGCCTTGTGCTCGTCCGTCTTCTCGTACTCGATGAGCAGCTCGCCGTTCTTGCCGTAGCGCCTGGGCTCGCGGCGGGCGACGCCGACCACGCTGAGCCAGCCCTTGGCCCCGGGCGCCTTGTGGAAGATGGTGTCCATCTCCTCGAGCGAGCGGTACGCCGTCTCGGGGTAGAAGAAGTAGACCGATGGCACCATGAAGGCGTTGATGACGGCAAAGATGGTGTACGTGTTGTACGAAATCGAGTCGAAGGCGATGGGCGTGATCATGACGACGAGGAAGTTGAAGATCCAGTTGGCCGAGGTCGACAGGGCGTTGGCGGGCGCGCGGATGCGCAGCGGCACAATTTCAGCCGGGTATAGCCAAGTCATTCCGAGCCATCCGACTGCGAAGAAGCTGTTAAAGACGAACAGAAACACGATGGCGGCGATTTGGCAGCCCGAGTTGTCCGGCTGAGAGTTTGCGCCGGCCAGAATGGCCATGGTCGCAGCCTGACCCGCAGCACCGAAGAGCATGAGCTTGCGACGGCCCACGCGCTCGACAAGGAAGACGGCAGGCCAGGAGGCGAGGAAGTACTCAGTACCGTTGAGGGCGGCTAGCAGTCTCGACATGAAAGACGACATGCCGAGGCCAGAGTAGATGACGGGAGCATAGTATGTGATCAGATTGATACCACTAAAAATAAAGTCAGTCACTGGCGACACGTTACTTGCTGACGAAAAGGACTCACCTAATCTGCTGGAACATTTGGTTCGTGTAAGCGAGCACAGTACGGTGAAAGTTCCTCTCCTTGCCCATGGTGAACAAGTCGGCAAAGGAGCCCTTGCTCATCTCCGTGACGGCGTCCTTGATGGCCACGAACTCGTTGTGGACCTCCTTGGCGTCGGGTTCGGCATCGGCGAGCGCGGCGAGGACCTCGATGGCGTCTTCCTCGCGGCCCTTGAGGATCAGCCAGCGGGGGGACTCGGGCATGGCCCAGACAGTGGACAGGATGATGAGGCAGAAGACGATCTGGAAGGCCAGCGGGGTGCGCCAGGCGACGCTACCGTCGGCGAAACTGAAGCCCAGGTCGATCCAGTACGAAATCATGATGCCGCAGGAGATAAGAGCGCCCTCAATCATGACGAGCTTGCCGCGCTTGTGGGCGCGCGACGTCTCAGATTGCCAAGTCGGTATGGTAGATGTGTTGCCACCGTTGCCAAGTCCAGTAATGATGCGCCCAACAATGAGGTGCGGCAGCGTCGTCGCTGAGGCCTGCAGGATGGCGCCGACAACCATGATGCTGGTGCCGAGCATAATCATACGTTTCCGACCCAGCGGATTGCCGATGAAGATGGTGATGAGGGCGCCCAGGAAACAACCCAGGTTGTACGCCGCGACGGCAATTCCTTGGTTTGTCGATCGCGACGTCTTGAGTTCACTCGGGATGCCATCCTCTTCAGGGTTGATGTCGGGAAAGACTGAGAGGAACTGGGTCATAGTCAGGATTCCTCCCATGACACCCTGGTCTGTTGGTCATATTGAGTTAGCCGCCTGTGATTGTGTTCCAGGGAATGAGTGGGTGTATTTCCGCTGCTTACCGTAACCAAAGAGTAGGAAATCGCAGCCAGCAATGATACTGACGGCATAGTTGAGGGCTTTGCCCCGGAGGCCAAAGTACTTCTTCATGGTTGCGGTTCCAATGTGGTGTCAGATAGCAACTGTGTCGTGAGTCTCATGCGATTGAACGAGTTCAGGCCGCTCACAACGCCAAAAGGATGAGGTTAGAAGAGAGAGTATAACTAGAGATCGTCTTCTACCAGAGTCCGGGCCGGATAGCCAGCAGCGGACGGCGGCGAGTATTTGTATCTAGTCCGGCTGCAAGCATTCTGTCCGTCCGTCCTTCTCTCTCTGGCATCTCCGTCATAATACCTAATAGTAGTCATCGCGGTTCCAAGACAGCGCCAAGACTGTTGACCGTTCGATTAGCCCGCTGGCTAGCATACGCATTGAGGAAAAGATGCATGCCGATCGTTTCTCACATCATCCCCGTCCCAAACTTCTGGGCTACGTACCAGCATTTTCTCAGTTTCGCTTGGTGCTTGGCTGGGGAAAAAGTGATGTGAATGACTGATGATAGGAAGAGAGAGATGCATTTTTTGTGGGCTGCGCTACATGTGGGAGATCCACAATTCTTTTTCGCAACTCCTTGCTTACAATCCATGGAAGGAGCCAAGGTGGGCATTGTTACGAAGTTAGTTGTTTCCCGAATCTTTTCGAGGCTGCCGGCGCTAGGGTAAATGTTCGTTTTGTCGGTTCTTTTTTTTTCTTATTTCGTTTTACGATAAATGGGGAATCCCATTTTGACCAGAATCCCATCTCTGGTCAGAGACACGCATCCTTAGAGCATTTTCTCAACATGAACTCGAAGACCCAGAAGCCTCACTCGTAGAGCCAAGATGCAAGTTGAGCACAATGGTGCTGAACATGACAATCTAGAAATACCCTAACAACAGTCCATGCATTGCATGTGAGACTCTTGCTTCCTTCCTCCCAGGCACGGTCCCTCTTAGTTTTTTCTTGAGCCTCGTCTTTCTTCCAGCTCGAGTTTAATTGGAGAACCGCGTTTCCACCCCCAGCGTTCCTTCATTGGAGATCCGCTTTTTCGAGTCTCTCGGATTGCCTCTTTGGGTAGCCCGGCCGAGGCTACGAAGTGCGCACGATGAGATACGGGGGCAGAGATATCGCGCAGAGAATGATGACTGACGTCATGTTGATTCGAGCCTCTCTTCCCCCAGGCTCTTGACCACACCGATGGGATCTGACGAACCAATAGCTGGGGTTGGCGGGTCCGTTACAACTTACAGGACAGAATCGCGGAGAGGAAAAGCGGGTTTCCTGGGGGCGAGAGTGGGAGCGGAGAGGAAAGAATATCGGGTCCGGCGTCTTCTCGGCGCCTCTTCACCCGCATCTCTCTGCGCATCCCCCGAATAACCTGTGACTTGCACGACACGCGACAGGATTTCAGCCGGATGGAAAAGAATCGTCAGGCAAGATTCGTTCGGATCCGGCACCCGGATCAGACACGATCAGAGTATACACTCGTCATACCATGTCCACACCTAGATACTGTGTAGATGCACTTTTGCTCATTACCTGCGAAAGGGCAAACATGAAGCCGGCCGACAGGGATAGTCTCGGGAGCGGGTGCCGCCGGGATCATGATCATGAACGGCGCGTCTCGCGCGCACTCTAATTGTTGCAGTGGCCTTGGCAAGACACCTACATTATTTATATAAAACTCATCAAATATGACCGGCAGACCTTCTGTCCTGGCAGGGAGTTCATGTTTGATCTCTCGCTGCCAACTATGGACTCAGTCTGTTGAACAAATCCCCATAGATACCGAGCATCACATCCATCAATCGTGGCTGAAGAAGATATTCAAGAGTGCCCCGTGGATGGCTGTCTAATCTCGAGGCCATGACAGAACTCGCTTCTCAATCCGTCACATCCGCATTCGCTACAGTGCTACCTATTGCAGACTGGTACTATTGAGGGCTCCTTGAATTTCACAAAGGTTACATCGCCAGATTGATGACCTATGACCAGAGTGCCGTGAGAAAAGGCAGCCGCCGTTGCACTGCGATCATGAGGCAGTCGGATAACCTTTCGCCAGTCCTTCACGATCCAATCGTCCAGTTCTCGTGAGGCACCGGAGGTCCTTGGCAGAATCACAGAAGCAGAACCATTTGGGATATGGTTGCAGTCTTTGTGTGTGCTGTTCAGGCAAACGCGACCTAGGCCAGCGTTGACGTAATGACCGTCTGCAGAAAACGACAGTGTATGGACTGGATACTCGACCTCGAATTGCTGGGTCAAAGTGCCATCCTGAATATTCCAAAGCTGGATCGTCTTGTCGTGATTCCATTCACTGTAGGCTATAGTCTCGCCGCCAGACGACACAGCCACCGCATCAGCGAAACGGCGCTGATTATGTTTCTGTGTGGGCTGCCTGTCCATAATTCCCTGCAGAGCTCCTGTTTCCGCATCCCACACTTCTACTTTTGAACCCCAAGAGACCGCCAGGAGCTTGCCGTCGGGTGAGAAGCCCCAGGCACGGATAACACATTCATGTGGTGGTGTATTCCTCCAATCAGATCTTGTGGTTGTGATATTGAAGTGTTGGACCTTCTGATCTGTGCGCAGGACGCTGCCCGATACAAGATGTTTTCCATCGGGAGAAAAAAGGACTCGCTGTGTCATTCCCAGTCTCAGGTTTTGCGATACAACACGCCTTAACTCACCTGTTGCGCTGTCCCAAAACAAGATTTTTTCGGGGTGCACAGACACAAGCATTGCGTCCGTGGCATCAAAAGTGATGCCCAGAAGTTCTGGTAACTCCTGCCGGCTATCTGCGAGCATTCGGATCAAACAGCCTGACTTTGTGTCCCAGAGTCTGATGGATGAGCTCGTTCCTCCAACTCGAGCTCGGTCTTCGGTGGCTGTGGCAACAAGTCGGCCATTGTGGGAAAAGGCAATGATTTTTACGGGCCCCGATTGCTTGTGTTGGTCTTCTAGGGAGTTTTCTGGGGCGTCGACCGAAATATGCCAGAGTATTACTTGCCCGTGAAATGAGGACGATACAAGGGTTTGACCATCGGGTGAAAAGGCGACAGATTTGATGGTAGAGCTGTGTCCTCTCAAAGACTTTACAAGTCTACCTCCTGACACATTCCAGAGCATAACCTCATGACTTTTCAGCGAGTTTTCTGACCAGGGTGCAACAGTGGCAAGAAGCTTGCCATCTGGGCAGAGAGCTGAGACATGAAAATGCGCAAGCACCTGTGCTAGGCTATGCTGAAGTCCATGTCCATCGCTCGAACTGTGCGCCGAGATAAATTGGGACAGGGGTTGGTCGGCCAGAGAATGACTATCCCTTTGTTCGTGACTGACGAGCGTTTCCAACCCTTCATTTTTGAGCTCCCAAAGCTCAGTTCTTCCTTGAGAGCGAGCGAGAATCTTACCATCCGGCCAAAACTTAATTATTTCTGGATTTCTCTCATGCCCAACTATGCCAGTTAACCCACCGGATGAGATATCCCAGACGCGTATGGTGAGAACCTCGGTACGTGCTGCAAGCAGTCGATCATCAGATGAGAAGGTTAGATCTCGCCACAAGTGGTCCATGTCACCTTGCTTTGGAATTGTGAGCTCCCGTCTCACAGCTGTAGTTGACGTGTCCCAGATCTTGATCGTGGAATCAGAAAATGACGAGAAAAGCCGACCACTCGGGGAAAACTTGGCAATGCTCGGGCGGTCCTCAGGATGAAGCACTCTCTTGCACTCGCCTGTTGCTGTTGTCCAAAGTCGGAGAGAGTTGTCTTCGTGTGCAGTCAGAAGGAGTTCGCCGTTGGGCGAAAAACTCATTGATCTCGTGCTGAGCCTGTTGTCATTCAAAAGCACTCTTGTAGGCATGCCGGTAGCAGTTTCATGAAGGCGAATGGTTCCATCCACCGAGCCAGTCGCCAGTAATTTGCCGTCCGGTGAGAAAACGACATGCTCGATACCAGATGTCAAGACCATCCCAAATTCGTCGAGGATAAACCGGCACGGGCTCCAAGTTCCCTTGATCCCGGAGATGTCCTCGATGAAATCGGACCGTTTTCCCCACTGTAGATTTCGGATCTTGCTGGTCTTAGGACTGAAAAGGAGTGCTGAACCGTATGTTTGCAGTGGAACTACTGCTATCACGGACGCATTTCTGGAGACGAATCTCTCAAAGTCCGTCAAGATTTCGATGAGACCAGATTGGGTTTGGCAGACTCGATCGGGAACTAATTGATTATTAGTTGGCGGCTGTCTTGGTATCAGGGCCAATAGATTTTGGATGGATGCAAGTCCGTAAGAAATTTCCCCAAAAAGTGACATGCTTTCGAGCCAAACCAGAGTGATTTTTGAGGAACAATAATACCTCACTTTGATCATCGAGCTCTTTGTGGGACGGAATGGCCTCGCGTATCTGGCAGCCGAGATGATCCATCCAGAATACGCAAGAATACCTGTATGGAGCAAGAGGATCTGGTTCCGGCACCACCAAAGACCGTGCCTCGGTGTCGTATGACAGTTTGTATGGATTCTGACTCAGTCCTTGGCTCAAGGCTTTGATAGATCGGGAGACCAGATCCTCGTGCCCACGACCCATCCCATCTGGCTGGATCCTTGTTTTGTAGCAGCCCAGTAAATAGTCCTTGGCCGATTGGTGGATGAATGCGACCTTCTGCTCTGCGACAATCAGGTACGAGCCGCATCTCTTCACCATTTTTTCAATTGTGGAAATGTCCTTGTCCGCGCAGAGACCGGCCAATATGTCCAGTTCGGACAGTTTAAGAGGTCTTTGTACGAGGACCATGGCCGACAATATGTTCTTGGATCGTTGCTGGTCTGGAAGTTCGCCTCTCTCGATTTTGGCCATCATGTGAAAATAGAGCTCATTGAGCCCCCTTGGAGTTTGCTTGACGATCTCGAGCGCGTCAATGCCAAATGGGCGTTGTAGGTTCCCATCCTCTTCCATCAGCTCGATAAACACGAGCGCCACCCATAAGAAGGTATTTCCGGCACGTTTCTGCATCTCTACAGACAGCTTCGCCAAGATGTCCTCGCTGTAGCCGTCTAGATCTTTGAGAGCCGACAGCTTATGGTCGATAAAAGTCTGGACTGGACCGTTGAGCCTTTCAGCGTCAATCTCGACTGGTTGCGAGACGCTCTTATCAAGATTCACAATGGGACGGCTGGAAACCAGCCACCTTACTTTTTCCGTTATCGACAAGGAGTCCCGGATCAAATCCCGGATAAAGTCCAGCCTTTCCAGACACTCGTCGAGGGCATCGACGATGATGTAAGTGGGCTGGAGCCGTGAGTCTTCGAGCATAACTTTGAACAAATCTCGTAGAGACTGGAGTGCCTGTTTCCCCGTAAATAGTGAAGGTCCCTTCCATTTGACGGCCGACTCGAGGTGCTCTGTCAGCTCTGGCTGTTGCACCAGGATCATCCAGACCAAGGACCTCAGCGCAGCAGCCGCGGTCGCGTTCGTTGAAGTATCGCCGGTACCTTGAAAGAAGAAGTAGGCTACCCTGGGAGAGACATCGGAAAACTGGCCGAGAAGAGTTTTGATGATGCTGATCAAAAGCATCGTCTTTCCTGTGCCAGGGAAGCCTTTAATCCACAAGAGCCGGCCCGAGTCGTCGCACCAGTCTGTGAGGGCTGCATACTCTTGTGTGTCTAGAATCCAGTCGCTTGCTGTAGTCAGGAGCCCTCCTTTCTTTTGTTCGAGGTCTTCCATGGATTGCTGGGGGTCGACCAAGAACAGATCGCTCAGACACTTTGCTGTATTGTCATTCTTTTGCGAGTCCCAAAAGTCACAGAACTTTTGTTCAAAGTCTGCTATTCCGATGGATACGTTTTTGACTTCATCAAAGACCCCACCCAGATTCTTCCTTATGTCTTCTCCAGTAAACTGCCTGATGTCGTTTTGGAGGGCGTCGTCGGCATCGGTGACCTTTTTCAACTCTGCATCCCAGTCGTCGATGTTGACAAGACCGCGTAGAATAATCATTCTTTTGGGCCGGAAGTACCAACAGGCGCTCTTCATCTGATACACAAGTAATGCCTTGTATAGAGTAAGAATCTGATCTCTTAATTGGTCTTTCAGTTTTCTGGATTGGTCTTTTTCATCTGTTCGAGCTTCCGTCTGGAACTGACTATCCGTCAGAGCGCAATACCACTTCAACCGCTCATTCACAAGAGCTATTCCCTTGAGGTTGGAGGCCGTCGCCTTGAGTGGTTGAACAAGGATCTGTCCAAAGTCCACATGAGTAAGAACAATATGCAAGCGGTTAAGAGCCTTCCCTTACCTGAAGTCCGATACAGACACCAGCCCATGGCAAGGCAGCCTGAGGACTTTTCTCGATGACGAAGTCAATCATGGTTTTTGCAGTGGTCAAGAAACCAGCAGCATTGTCGACCCACTTCCCAAGTCTTCGCAATGTAGCAACCTTGCTCTGCCCAGCGACGAGCAATGCTCTTAACTTTCGCTCCCTGAGAATTGGATCTTTCGCCCAAGGGGGCTCATCGACACCAGCGATGGAGACCGACTCATCGCCGTCATCGCCGTCATCGCCGACTCCACGAGACAGCGATTCATTTCCCAGTTGAGTAAAAAGGACCGTGATGTATTCCTTGACAAGTTCGGATGTTTCCTTGTCCTCTGCCAGCTTTCTGTAAGCCTCGTCCCACAGGTTTTGGGTCGGGGAAAGTTCGACGGGCTTTTCGGCGTGCGCCTTCTGTTCCTCAATGTTCGGAGAGATCTCGAGAGAAGGAGCACTGGTCAGAGACGCATCCAAAGTTGAAATTTCGGCAGGCTCGGACTCTGTGGGTGCTGCAGGAACTTCGCCCTCGACCTGAGTTGGTGCGGGAACATGGCGTTGCGGGCTTGCACTCGATGAACTCGAATTTACGTTGACATTGCCTAGATACCATACATAAGTTCAATCGACCTTGAAGTATCGTCCTCACATCTAATACTTACTTGTAAAAGCGGCGACCGAGAGTTTGTTCGAGTGCGAGAAACTAGATTTCAACTTTCTCAGCCCCGACTTCGCCTTCGAGAAAATGTCTCTTCCTGTACCCATCGTGGCGGCGGCACTCGCAAAAGAGTATGCCACAGGACGGGTTGATATCCTGTTTTTCTCTCAAATTGCCATATACCTATCAGTATCTGCAGCAAGTCCCGCCTTTTATGTGCTGATAAGGGGGGACGGAGTGCCTAGATGTCACGTGGTGGATCCCTGCTTTACTATTCCTATATAGTTGTATTAGGAAGATGCCGTTGGCTGTAGCAACAAATAAGAATGTGTTACATATCGCTTGCTAAGAGGTCGAGGCGATGTCAAAATTAAAGCTTGAAGCGAAACACTATAGTATCGTCATAAGCTGGTTTAAGAATATCATAGTGCCGAACCCAGTCTTACTAACTTAGCTGACCTAGGACGATCCTTGCAATGTAACATAAGCTGTATCGACATGCGCAGAGGCATACTCCATGTCTGTGGCTTATCGAGGTTCATGATCTGGTTGATCTTCTGTCATAACGTTAAAGGCTACCATCATGCTTATTACCCCACAAGTTGGACATCATTTGAAACAAATATTTACAATGTTCAAGAACAGCAGACTGTCGCGTGCTGCTCACGTTAAGTAATTTATTCATCGTACGTCCGACTTGCTGATTCACAATAAATAATTTTTGTCATAATATAAGCCTCCGCTCTATAGGCCGTTCTCGGCCTTGAATTTGTCCCAACTCTCATTTAGTGTTGCAAAAACCGTGGCTGCGATCAGCTTGACCTCTGTGCTGGCATCTTGAGGAAGCTAGAAAAAAGTCAGTGAGCTGCATAGCTTTCGAAACTGAATTTCGATTACTCACCTTGTCTGGATGGGTTTTGGCAATGGCCTTCATGTAGTGAATCTTGACACGGTTCGCCATGACGAGTTCATGAAGACCGACCTTCTTCCAGCCGCTGTTTTCCCAAAGTACCGTGTCTAGACTGCCGATCAGGGCACGCAGGTTATCTCTCTTGCCGTCGCGCCATGCCGCGATGCGAGCATCCACTTTTTCGCTGAGCGCAAACTTTTCGTCATCGGCTGCTTCTGCTGCCTTGTTGGCGTTTCGGAGTCTCTTGACTGCCTCCGAGTCCTTCTGGGGCGCCAGACTTGAGCTTGCAGGGGGCTTTGGCCGAGCTGCTTGCACAGGTCGAGGCGTCGGCTTGGGCTTGGGAGCAAGAGCTTTCTGACATCTCTGGCGACCAGCAGTCGCAGTGGCACCACCAACTCCTGCTTCAACGCATAGTTGCCACACGTTGCCAGCATCTGTCCATTTCTCCATTTGCTCGAGCGCCTCCGCCTTTCGACTCAAGGCCTTACCATAGAGATCTTTCATATCTCTCTGTTCGCCATCTCCAAGAGCAACCTTTTCACCATCGCCGCGAGATGGTCCTATGATCGAAATTGCCGCATCCGCATCGTCCACGGCCTGCTTAGGGTTGCCGGTCTTCAGTGCAGTGAGCGAGCGATTGGTCAGGAGTACGATACAAAGCGGGTGTGCTTGCGGAACGCCCTTCAGAGAGTTGGTGTAGGCAGTGTGGGCAGCATCAAAGTCGCCACGCTTGAAATGAGCTGTTCCATCCAGACGCTGTCGAGTCGATGCTTGCAAGGCTGCCGGCGCGAGACTGGGGATTTGCCTCGTCGGCACTGGCTGTCGAGGGGTGATGCTCCGTGAGATTGGCTGACTAGATGGCTTTCCGAGGGCTGGAGACGGCTGGCTCGATCTTTGGGGCTGTGGCTTGGCCGCAGGCACAGGAGCAGTGGTGTTGAATAAATCAACTTCTGGCTCAGGAGCTTGTGGCTGGGGTGTTGCCTTCTTCCTCCTGGCCGGGCTGACATAGGCTTGAGCACTCTGTTCCTCTACCAACTGTTTATTGAGACGATTCCTAGGGTCCATTGGTGATTGTGTCTGCTGTCGCGAAGGTGCAGCCGACGGCGGTGCAGGTCGGCTGGGCAAGGCTGGTGATCGATCCCGGGGAAAATCGCGTCTCGAGTCCTGAGGAAACGGTGGCTCTCTTGAGCGGGAGGCATGCTTTTCTGGTCTGCCGCCAGAATCGAGCATCATGGCCTCGTCAGTTGCGGATGCTGATTGCCTCTCTCGTGGCTGGGGCCTTTCAGGTCTCTCAAGTCCCTCATGTTGAGCAGATCTCATCCACTTGGGCTGGTTTGGATCTCCGCCTTCCTGGTTGAAGTCCGCGACCGCTTTCTGCACCTGCTTCTGGCCTTGCTTCCATAGTGAATTGGCCGTCTTGAAGAAACTTGTGCCCATGGCTGCTGCTTTCTGGGAGAAATCACCGTTGCCTGCTGCAGGCGATCGGCTATCTCCTCGTGGCGGCAAATTGGGATTCTCGTCTCTCATCCAGGCAGGACTGGCATTGTTTCTCGAGCGCCCAGCATCCTCCCGAACATGACTCCTTTCGGCGGGGGATTCTCTCGAGGGCTGCTTTTCCCTTCTTGCTGTCTTGTGCGCATCATCCAAAAGCCAACCAACAGCGGCTTGAACATTCAGGCCACCGCCGCTCTCTGTAAGACCCCGTCTGGCATTCTCCGGGGTAAATCCCATGTCGACCAGTTCTGCCACTGCCTTGTCAAATGGGTCATCGGTTCTAGATCTCTGAGGTAGTTCTGGCTCGGAATCGCTCTCGGAGTCTTCGATCGGCTTTCCAGGCTCTGGCTTTGGTTGTGCAGCTTCCGTCCTGCGACGGACCTCCTCGACAGGCCTTCCGAGATCACCGAGGAAGTCATCATCTTCCATCTGGGCGGGGGCTGGCGTCGGCTGCTGTGAGCTTTTTGGTTTGAAATCGTTGAGGCCGAAAGGATCGTCGTCGTCGCCAAAGTCACCACCGCCACCTCCACCACCCGAGGTTGTTGGAACGTTCCAGGCGCTTGCATTGCTCAAGTCCAGTTTAGCAGCGCTGGCCGGCGTGCTCTTGCCAGAGGTTGGCTGTACCGGCGGGGGCAAGTGGCTTGAGGTGTCGACTTTCGTGTGCCTGTTGAAAGCTGCAAAGAGATCATCGTCGTCGTCCTGTGGCTTCTTTGCAGCTGGTGCCGCTGGTGCCCCTATTCCGACACTGGCCAGAGGTACAGCTGGCGATGCAGTCCGCGAAGCACTGGCTGAGCCTAGACTGTCCCAGTTTGCGCCTCCCCAGTTTGCTTGCATCTGCTTCCTCTGCTCCTCGGCCTTCCTCCTCTTCTCGGCCTCTAGCTGCTCCTGCCGTTCGCGCAAGCTAAGGTTCGCATTGCTCTTGGCGCCGCCAAAGTTGACGAGGTTGCTGAAGCTGTCGCCGGCGGGCTTGGTCGATGTGGCTTTGAGGGCGTTCAATCCGGATCCCTGGGCAGACAATGGCGTATTGCGCCCAGAAAGCTGGGGAGGCGGCGTGGGCTGAAGGCTCGGGTAGAAGTTGTTCTGGCTCATGCCCAACGGGGTTGTCGTCTTGGGGGCCCCCTTGGTGGGGTTGGTCGAGGACCAGTCGAGTCCTGCCAGATCGTCCATTGTCGCAGGCGGAGATCACAGGAATTTTATCATCCTCGAAAGAGAGTTGTCGCTTGCAATGGCAGTAATCAGGAAGTTGTGCAACTTGTAACACGCGACAACAGTATGGAGAGCTGCGAGATGCATTGTGTGGCTTGAAGGTTGGAGGTGTGGCTAGCTGTTACGTAATTGCACTGAGTGTTATTAAGGCCGTTTTCGCACTGTACGTCACTTACTTCAACACCAAGAAGATGCAATTGTAACGTTGGCCTATTTATCACCATACTCGTTTGGTACGAGATTAAATCAAATGTTTATAAAAGATGAGATACTCTTGTGATATTTATTTACGAGATTGTGACTTTTGGAACACAAAATTCTCTCATCTTTCGTGGCAGACGTATCTGGCAGTGTTGACGATATGCAGGACGTGTCTCCGGAAGCATGATGGACACTCTCACATATAACCTACTTCTTTTCTTGAAGGCTTTACTCACATGTATGCCTTTGAAGGAGTATATTTTGTCATCTTAAATCACAAAGTAATGAGAAGAACCGACTTGATAGCCGCTCTAGGGGAGCAGGTCCTGTTACAATATGGTAGAATAATTATCTACACCAAGTGCGCATTCAATTGTCCAACTACAGTCTCTATTTCTGACCTCATTCTTTTCGGATACTTGGTTCGATATTTTGTATACTCATCAACTCGCTGTCAATATATGACTGAAGAATAAAAGCGAAGCGCCTAATGGAATTTCGAAGTTAACCCAGGGTGTGACAACATGGACATATTCGAATCCTCCAAGTAGCCAAATAGTTTCTCAGCTTGTCGCGACATTCGTATTGATACGTTATCGAAAATGCCCTTCGTAGAAGTCTCCGCGCAAAGGTGGAAGCCATGATACACGGGGGCAGCGCATGCAAGGGCCGGACGTGGTCAAGAAGACGTTCGAATGACGGCAACTGCAGATCAAGGCCTTCTACATGTCAAAGCGACATATCAAGCATGATATTCAATCGCAGAAGTCTGTATCCAGTAATTGATGATTGGGTCATGATTTTGATATTGTTGAACATTGGAAGCCAAGCGAGCCGGTCAGCGACCCAACTCTTCCATGCTTGTCCATGAACATAGATGCCCATCGATGTGTTTGGAGAGCAATCATACGTAGAAATGTTTCGTGAAATTCCATCGAATACCTATTTTCAAGCTTACAATGACAATTTATGCTCACCACTTACAGCTTCTTGTCTAAGATACACATTGTAGACATCCTCGCTTGGACGCGGTTCTAAATCATTGTGATCGATGCGTCTTAGCACTCGAACCTTCACAAGATTAGTTGAGACTCGGTGTGTCAACAACGGCCGATTCCGCATCATCAACAGGTCCAGTCAAGGAGAGAGCCGGAGTATTATATATCAAGATTGAGATAGTGCGTACTATGGCCGGTAATCTGACCAAGGCCAGAACTTACGACACTCTATTTCTGACCAAGAGCACCCCTTCTCGTATTGCGAATCATGATCTTTACTACCTGCGCCTCAGCCATTTCAAGAATGACCATAATTGCTGTGATGGAATAAACGGTAGTTTCACGAATTGAAAAGGATCCGAAAAACTTTAGTCAAGGCAAAGAACATGTAAACAATCTTCTCGCTTGTTGGTCTCAACTGTTACAGCCCAGTTCAAGTTCGATATCGTGCCTCGCAAGAGTTGAATCTGTACGAGTTCCTTGTGCCAGAACCAAAACTTCACCAATACACCAGTCAAACCTATGGAAACCTTCATGCGCATCGCAACAAATCAATACCCTCGTCCCAGGTATAGCTGTGATGAACATTGCCAGGGAGAACCTCAAAGGGATAGCTCTTGACACTGCAAGCACGTTACTGTTACTGCGACTATGAGAACCCCAGCTCTTCGCTTGTCTTTAAACCAAATCATACCAAGGCCTAATCACCGTGCTGTGTGCGCGATTGATCTCCCCAATAAGCATCACGACTATCAAGGCTCATTGCCATACTCAATTCAAAGCCATGGCCAAATTCTACGCCAAGGGATGGGTAATTAAGCCAAGCAGGCCAAGAACTTCATGGAGAACCACGAGCGATCCGACACAAAAAGCGTCATTCCTGACGCAGAACTGTCAATCAAGACCCAAACGTTCTAGAAGTGAAGCTTTAGGAAGGCCGATCGAGGAACATCATTATTAGATCTTGAACGCCGCCTAGCTTATCCAGATATACAATCGACTCGGATGGAAATCACGACGGCTCCGATTCGCTCTCGAGTTTTCAATAGTCACGGAACTAGAACACCTTGGGCCGGAGTTGCGACCGCAATCAAGTTGTGATCACCGGGCGACTTGGGACCGGGCTTGGACGATATTATAATCGCCCGAACTATATCAGCTCTGCGCACACACGCCCAAATCCATGTCCTCCTCCTTCCCCAAGGTCTCCCCTGGCGTCCGGGCGCAGTGCAGGAATATCATACAGGTACCGTTTCAGAAACCCATCTGACGTCTAAACCCCAAACCCACGAAAGGCTCTCCTCCCCCCGGGCTTCCTTCCCCAGATGGCGATTGCAAAGCTTAAAGTGCGAGTCCTGTCATCTCCAGAGCGAAACTTTCTTTTTTTTTTCCCTCTGGGCGGCCGGACGAAGTTCTGCATCGTTCGAGGCCTGGCAAAACGCACAAGAAGAAGCATAAATCAGAAACACGTTTATTCTTTTGATGTGTTTCCTAAAACACCGGGGCTTTTTTTACGGCGCGATTCGATTGACCACTCGTAGGGTTTTCTCCGATTGATCAGTCGTTCACACACATGCTAAGAATCTAGATGCGCCATTGGGTTGTGACTGTATTCAATTTGTGACAGACTTAGGCAGTGGATTTCATGATCGACCAAGACTGCATCAAAGAACAAATCCACATTGCACGAGGATCATATGCTGTAGAACTCGAATCCGCGCGTGGTCGAATGACGGTGGGCGCAAGTCTGACGGGCCGTTTTGGGCTTGGCCATTTGCTTTTGCTTGGTGCACCATGGCATGTACGTGCGACCCGCGAAGCAACGTTGACCTGAAAGTCGATATAGTTGAAGCCGTTTTGAGTGCTCTAGCGCTGCTACCACACCCAAAAAGGACCTACGTGCCTGCACAACCGCGTTTCGAGGAAAAAAGAAAGTTGAAATGAGTCAGCCTGTCGAATTTTACAGAATACACAATGGGACAAATGCCATCTTCTACCACACGACTCGCGTTTGTCAAGGCTGTCACGGCATGTGAGTGTTATAGTGCCCGCTCCTTACTCGAGTTTCATCGTGTGGGGAATGTTCATGACGTTGGGAGAGAGTCTTCCAAGCCTCGAAAGACGGTCTTTTTGAATAGATCATCTCCATCAGGACAAAGACCACAACAGGATTCGCTCGCGGAAAAAAAGAATCAGACATGGGCAGCTCAAGCCGGACGAGGCATCAATCACATGTGACTGGCAAGTAATAATAACTTATCTCGACCAGGTCTACGAATCGTCTTGCGATCAGGGGCGGCGACGCTTCCTTTTTGTCATCAGCTCGAAACCACGAGTAAATTGACAGACCAGGGAGCCCTTGGGGGAAGAGAAGAGGTTTCCATTCGGTGTGGCTCGGTGACCTGTCAGCCCAGGAACTCGCTTCCTTTTCCTTCAGGTACGGACGCCCTCCCGACGTAAGGGGGAGAAACGGTCGATCGCCATGCAGGAACGGGGCGTTCGTTGAAGGCGCTTGGCCTTGCCCTTGACCCCCCTGGTCTTGGCCTCTTGCCAAAGGAGGCGTCGGGCGGCCGCGAGATGGCATCTGATTGGCCGGGCTGAGCCAACTTGAAACGTCGACCCCTGCCCATCGCATATACAGATCTCGGGCGCCCACTAAAGGGGACAGGATCCAACCCTGCAGGATTGCCCCTCACTACCCCTCTAGCCCCTCCACTTTCGGCTTGGTTTACGACAGTCACAATTCCGAGTCCCCCCCCCCCCAAACTTCTTAAACGCCCGTCATAGTAAAAAAAGATCAGTCAAGACAGCCCGCTGCTTCACACAGAGAAGACCTACGACGCCGGGCCCAGCTCAGCATGGAGTGTGGCTTGATAGATGACTGATAATTCAGTCGCAGGTCAGTCAAGTATAGGATGCTCGCTGGGGAAGATGACTGGTCCCCGGAAAGCTTGGCAACACGACTTTTCGAGAACAATAAGGAGTGGAGTATCTGGGTAAATAGTCTCAAACTTTCTACTGCTGCACTGACAACATGGGAATCCAAACTCGTAAACGTTGAGGATGTATTAGAGCCCAATAACAAAACAGCTCAGTCAGTGCTCTCTCAGGAATCCGGTCCTTGCTGTTGTGCCATGCCAGGCTGGCCATGCATGTGGGAAATCGAACATCATGGAAGCTTGTGTAAGTAAGGAGCAGTATCTAGGCGACGGCCAGCATGATCTTCTCTTTGTGCATGGCATCTTCTGCCAGTACCCGTGGGAAACAAGTTCATGACGGTAATAGTCACCCGAGAAGCGAATACCGTAATACACAATCAACCCGAAAATGCAAGCAGCGACGAGGCTGATATGACACGATACGGGCCAACGGGTTCTTGTGTTCCTAATTGCCGTGTAGTACGCAATTTCATAAAAGAAGAGAGTCCTGTTGTTCCTGTCCAAAAGTGCTGTGGAAGCTTTGCCGAGTGTTTGATGCTATGCAGTATTTATCCGTCGTTGAGTGACTCTGATACAACATATCCAGGCCCGAAGAATTCAAATGATTCAATTTCTCCCTTGGAGCGAGGCATTATACCGGACAGTAGATTCATAGTGGCGAATAGTGTTAAATTCGCATGTTCCTCTTCCCGAGATGTGTATCCAGTCCGAGCAGGAGAAACAGCACCACGGAGTACACACCGCACTCCTATCACGAACGGATATTCGGGCAACCTGTTGTATCCTCCTGATGGAAGTCCAGAGATGAAATATTAATAAGATAGATGGCAATCTGCAAGTGCTAGTTCTGTAGGCCGCTCAATAGTATCTCGACACCAGAACCGTCCTCTGGCACCAGCCTCGGGCCGTTGGGTTAGTTCGGAACTTCATGCGCCCATATGATATCCCTTTCGCGAACTCTCGCGAAGGCCAATGGGGTTTGAATGGAGCCCACACCCAGTGGACCTGCCCTGTTAGATGAAAGGCCGGGACATGCGCGTCTATTAATCAACTGTTTGCTGCGCGATAAATTCTGAGATGATTTTTTAGCCAAATTGATTCATGAGCTTATACTCCGTACACTCATCCATCGTTGGGGCCTTGGCACACTTGGGGCGGGAAAAGGGACAACGCAGACCGACATAGAGCGCAGAAAATAAATGAATCAGCGCTGCGATGTGATACGCGAGATCGTGGCGCGATGACTGCAAGTGTGAAGTGTTGGATGCGACTACATTAACCTAGTGGGATGCGCTGGCGGCAAATGCAATCGTCCACGTTGAGGCTGTTGAATTGATGTTTGCAATCTAGATAGAGCTCGAGTTTTGACCAAAAAACTCCAACGTTGAACCAAAGTGTTTCGCGCTTGGCACTACTGTATTAGAAAGCAACGCCCATCTGCAGTGACTACAGACGGGAAAGCATCATCAGTCACACCCCTTACATGGCGTGGCGTAACTGGTTGTGTGCCTGCAGTTTGCATACTACATAGGCGACATGTTGCCGCAGACAGATCTCTCGGGCAGAGCGGGATGGCTTGCAGTAATGTGCCCCTCCATGTCATCTCCCCCAGAGTCGGGCGCGCGGGAGTGTCAAGATCGCAACCGACTCTTTTTCTGCCAATTCAATTCATCAAAATCCCCCCATCAGCAGCCCAGCACCGTCGCGGCTAAGCTAGGGCCTGCGTACTAACCAGAATGATAGTTCGCGACGGAAGAGCCGTCATCCCTGGGTTGGGACTTAGCACCACTCTGGTGAGTAGGCATGACAGCATAGTCATACGTAGGCAGACCTGAGTGTGTGCCAGGTGCCCGCTGTTGTGTGCCCTGGCATTCCATTCATTCCTGAAGTCTCAATCTCCGCCGGCCAAGGTGCCAAGCATCATGAGGATCTCCAGCAACTTATTGGCGCCGGTGGAGGAGAGTGGCCTGTGCCCCCGGCGGTTCTCAGGGTTCTGGCAGCGTGAGTGGCAGACGTGGGAGGGGGGACCACTGTTGGGCAGATTGCGAGAGTCAGACAATCGCTGTGAGCATGTGGGGCCCGGAATCCATCGTTGCGAGAAAAGGGAAACTTGGTGAGCTTGGTACAGACAAAAAAGGATCGTACCGGAACAGATGAAGAAAAGGTCAGGTACCCGGGGCATCTCATAGGCTGGCGACCGACCCCAAGAAGTGACCAGGGCCGGGCGATCATATTCTAATCGAACAATGCACAGAACGCGCGGATAAGGGACGGTGGTTGGTTGAACACGCACAGGCTTTTCAGATAGGGAAATCTGGGTAGCACGCAAAGAGATAGATTGAATGATAGCAGCTACCTAGGTACATACAAGCCGTACCTAGTCATGGTGTCTTCGCTTGTTCCTCCGACCTCCTGCTGGGATGGAATTGAGGGACTGATGAATGGGATTTGCGCTGTCGTGCGGCTTGACCCTGCGAGTACCCTCTTCAAATTCAGGTACCTTACCTTACCTTTCCAGGTACCCCTGCAATCCCTGCCCACTGGCTGCCGCTGCCGCCACCTACCTTGTACCCACGCCTGGTAGTGAGATGTCCACTTCCACTCCACACCTCTGAGTGTCCACAATCGACGCCGGGCTTCACTTCCCACGCCCAGTTTGCCCAGTATCTGGCACCTCTGGCTTTGGTCCACCACGCACTCACCCAAGTCACTCACTCTCATTGCGCATGCAAACGAACCCCCCCGTCTGGTTTACAGGGGGTACCTATTTGCCTACATCTAGTAATGTAACCGTGGTACCATGTACCCACGATCTGAGTCCTCGGTTTCCCTTTTGACCACACCATATCCATCCACCAGTAGTCACTCACTCTCTCTTTTCTCTTGTTTCCTAATCACCACCACGCATTTCGTCCTCTTTTCGACTACGTGTGTGTCTCGAACATTCACTCGCTTCGTCACCTCCGACCCCATACATTCCTTCAAATCACCTGTGATCAAACTTTCAGGGTCGAAAGACTACTATACAGTACATTCTTTTTCTCACTCTCTCTTCACGCATCTGTGATCGCCGACGTTGTTGTCCAAATAGAAAAAAAATATCAAGTCCCCGAGACAACGACAAACAGACCGTGAAAATTACAACAACAAAAAATTCTGCCACCGCCTGGAATTGATACCTCAGGCAGTTTCGATTTATCCCAATTCATCGACACCGCGGCAGAAAGTTGGAAATCCATCCTCACCGGACCCACTATCGCGAGCTGTCGTCAATTGACAACCGTTTCGGGCCAAAAAGATACCTAGTTACAAGGGAAGGTGCAAACGCTCACAATCAGTGACTGCACTCCCAATTGGTATTTCAAGCTCGAGTTTGACGCTGCTCGACCTCACCTTCCGAACAACGACAACAAATTCGATTCCTCGAACTGTCCGTTGTTCGCATTTTCCAAGTCCGCCGACCATCTCGACGACCTCGGAATTCATCCTTGATATCGGATTCAGCAAACCTCCCACCTCCCAGTCTCTGTGCCAATTTCTCAAAATGGCACCCAGACTTCTCTCGTCCGCCGTTGTCCTCGGCGCCCTGAGCGGTGCCAACGCCTTCTGGCGCATGGAGTGCCGTGGACGCACTGCTCTCGCCCGTATTGACCCCATTGTCAACTTTGGCGAGACTGCCACTCACGTCCACACCCTTCACGGTTCCAGCGGTAAGTTTCACATTTCCCAATTGACTCCCTGCGCGCGTATAATTTTTTTTTGAGATGCGCTGTGCGATATTCCTCCGTTTGCGCTCCTCAACTAACACGTGACAGGCATTTCCGAGTCGGCCACCACCGACCTGCTCCAGGATGGTGACTGCACTTCTTGTGCCGTCACTCAGGACATGTCCGAGTACTGGACCCCTCCCATGTACTTCCAGTACGCCAACGGCACCTTTGAGGTCGTCCAGCAGGATGGCGGTATGCTTGCGTAAGTTGATCTCTTACTGCTGTGTGGAAACTTGGTCGCTAAACATCAACACAGATACTACCTCCTCCGTGACCCCAACGACGATGTCAAGGCTTTCCCTTCTGGCTTCCAGATGCTCGCCGGTGACACCAACCGCCGCAACTACACCCTGGGTGACCCTTCGCAGCCCGATCCCCCCGAGTCCAACTGGGAGGCTCTTGGCCAGACCAACCAGTCCGATCTCGCCCAGCGCGCTCTCGGTTTCAACTGCCTCAACTACGATAAGGACGCCGAGGCCTCTCTGTACCGTCACTACATGCCCGAGAAGTCCTACCTTGACGCCAACTGCCCCGATGGTCTTCGTCTCGAGCTGGCCTTCCCTTCGTGCTGGAACGGCAAGGACCTCGACTCTGATGACCACAAGAGCCACATGGCCTACCCCGACCTGGTCCAGGATGGTAACTGCCCCGATGGCTTCGAGACCCGTCTTGTCACTCTCTTCTACGAGACCATTTGGGCCACCTACAAGTACGACGGTATCGACGGTACCTTTGTTCTTGGCAACGGTGACCCTACTGGATACGGATACCACGGTGACTTCATCACTGGTTGGGACGAGGACTTCCTGCAGGAGGCCGTTGGCGAGTGCACTAACATGTCTGGTCTCTTGACTGACTGCCCCTTGTTCAACATCCAGAGCGAGGAGGACCAGCGCGCTTGCAGCATCGAGCAGATGCCTGCTGCTCTCCTCCTCGAGAACGTCATTGGTGGTGTCGCCGATGTCCTCGAGTCTCTTCCCGGAAATGTTGCGATTAAGTACGGCCCCGAGCCCGCCAACATGGGTAGCGACTCTGATGACTCCACCACCTCGTCCAAGTCTTCGGCTTCGTCTGCCTCGACCACCTACAGCGCTCCTTCCCTGACCTACGCTCCCGCTTCCTCCACCTCGGGCGCCATCTTCCTCCAGCAGACCGCCTCGGCTGCCTCCAGCTCAGTCTCGGTTCCGGGTGCCGCTAAGGTCGCCTCCCCGGCCACGACTGCTTCCGCCAGCCTTTCGGACGCTGTTGGTGATGGTTACGAGACCGTCAGCACTTCGTACATCACCAACGGCAACGTTGTTCAAGAGATTGTGTACGAGGAGGCTGTTGTCACCGTCACTGAGGACACCGTCACCACTATGACTGTTGGCGGTGCTCAGCGCAAGCGTGACCACATGAAGCGCCACAACCACCACCACGCCGGTCACTTTTAAGCGACCAGGCATGGCCTCCTTTTCTCTTCATGAAGATACTTGAACCACACATTTTGCTATGGCGATGGATACTGCATCATACTCCGCGGCTCACGCTCCTTGCCCGGATATGCTTCATGACACTTTTTTCGACTCGGCCCTTTGGACTTTGCACTGTGCGTCATCGGCAGAGAACTTCTGGGTTGGCTTCAGAGCTGCCGCGAAATTTTTCTGCTGGCCGGTGTGGGAGACGAAGTGCTGGACTTGGTTGACATTGCATAAGGGGATTGGTGATTGGCGTTTACAGAAAAATCGGCAGGCTTGTGTTGTGAGCCCTCCCTGATATCGCAGACGGAACGATGATGCATATGGACGAACGTCTCTTCTGGCAAGGGATGTAGATCACAAGAATTCACCGCGTTGGCTTTCTAAAGTTTCACAAAAGAGCAATCTGAATCATTGATCAAAAACTGTTAAATGGCAACTATCGTGATGTGTTCCCTTGAATTGTGAATGTTTCCAACTTGATGTCGAATTCTCACTTGCAAACCATGCTTACGCAGCTGGGACATGGAATACTTCTGGTATCTACCCACAGTCTGAGTCATCTCTGGCAATTGACCTTGCAGTTTTGTTTGTCCTGCCATGTGTAATGGCCATGTATATTGGTGAAGCTATTTTGGCTTCTCAGTATGTGACTACCATGAATCAGCCGCAGATGTCTCAAAACACTTGAATGACTGGAATGCCATCAACAGTCGGGCTTCACATTCCTGCGACAATGTTATTCTCATATATACCTGTGCTTGTTTACCTCACGTGCCTCTCTGATACGTGCTTGGGATGGCTTGTGTCGAGCTCTTGCGTCTTGCTGCATACTTGCACGTCCTGCGCGCTTCTCCAAGTCAGTCACTTGCAAACTTCAGGCGCGTCGTTTGTTTCCCAGGCAGCAGAAGTTAGTGAGCGTACGAAGAAAACAAGACTTGCTATTTACTGCAGAATATTTTTGAGGTGCGGAGTTGTACAGTCCGTCCGTCTGTCTGGACGGGCACTTTTTCGCCCTGCTCTTACTTGCCATGCCCCGAGTCGCCTTCTTCGCGAGCAGCAGCAGCAGCACCCGACGAGACAATGCCGCTTCTTCAGTGGTCCTCTCGCGCCCTGCCATCATAGGCATCGCCCTCGGCGGGAGCTTCGTCCTGTTCCTGGCCCTGTCGCACCTCTTCATCATGCTGGGCCGCCGCCGCGATCGCCGGCGGCTCGCCGTGCTCCAGCGCCAGGCCGCGCACGCCGCTGTGGGCTCGCCCGTGGCCGCCGTCGACCTGTACGAGTCCCACGTGTCGTCAGGCGGCAGAGCGCGCAAGAGCCGCCTCAGGAAGAAGAGCCTGTTACTGTTCGGCGCGCACTCAGCCACGGCCTCGGAGGCGGATATGAATGCCAACAATACCAACAACAACAATGGCAAGGGGTGGCCGGTCTACGAGCCCACGACCCTCCTGCCTCCCGTGCTCCCGCCCGTCTTCTCGAGGCAGCAGAGCTACGACCTGTACCCGTTCCTGCCCGGCAGCGCGCCGGTGCCGCCGTGGACGTCCAACGACGGCGCCAGCACGACCCGCAGCCGGGACGACGAGTTCGAGAGGGAGGAGAGCCAGCGCCTGGAGAAGCAGCGGGGTCGCGACATGTACCAGATGCGGCGCCGGAGCTCGTGGATCGACGAGGACGCGCTGCACGGGCCGAGGGTGAGCCCGAAGAAGAGCAGCGGCAAGAAGCAGAAGAAGAACAACGAAGGCGCGGGGGGTAGAAGAAAATCGTGGCTGTCCGGGAGCCTGACGCGCAGGCTGAGCCTCAAGAAGAGGAGGCCCCTGAGCGACCCGGTCGTCTTTGGCAGCCCGACGCTGCCGCACGTCGGGCCTAGGGAGAGCGGCAGGCCCACGTCGCTGCTGGCTTTGCCGTACAAGATGGAAGCGACATCACCGACCAGGGGAAACTCAAAGGATAGCCCCCTGAAGCCGGGCCAGCATAATACCGTGCGCATCGCCATCCCGTCGGCCGTTGTGTCGACGCCCATCCTGCCCGTGCCCAAGCCACCGTCGGCCTTGATCAACAACCCGAGACACCGCGGTGGCAATAGTATCAACAACAATAGCAGCATCGCTGTCGGTTTGCTCAACGACGCGGCCCAGCTGCTCGCCGCGAGAGAAGGAAACAGCAGCGCCAACACCAGCAACAAGATCTTGGCCCCCATACCGCAGCGCCCATCGGTGCCCCAGCACAGCGCCACCGACAGCGAGCTGAGCGAGATCCTGCGCATGACGACCGAGAGGCTGCAGGACGGCAAGAGGAGCTCGCGGCGGCAGACGATGCTGATCCGGTCGAGGACCGACGGGACGGAGACCCTGACGTACGAGCAGCACTCGAGTAGCAGCAACAACAACGACGACATGGCCATGATGAACCTGACGGTCAACGTCGGAGACGGCGGCAGCAGGACGGCCAGTCCCACCAAGAGCCAGAAGAGCGCGTCGGCCGCCCTCGCGTGCGCCGAGCTCGAGGCCAACGAGGTGGCATCTCCGGGCAAGTCTTGTTCCTCTTCCTCCCAGCACCCGCCGGAACAACAGCAGCAGCAGCAAGCGACGAGCAAGCGACAACATCGGCACAGCCGCCAGATGTCCCAGGTCTCCCTGGCTTCCGAGGCCGACAGCCTGCTGACCATGCGCGGGACGACGTACCAGCCCGAGCACACGACGGCGCTGTCGAGCCCCAGCCGGAACAATAACGCCAACAACGTCAACGTCAAGCAGATGTACGAGCCGGCGGCGAGGCGCGAGGATGCTCCCCAGCAGAAACAGCAAAAAGTACGACCGGGCTCTGCTGCCAGCTCGCACGCCTCGTCGGCGCTCTCGACACTGTACAGCGAGGACGAGGAGGCGGCCCAGCAGAGCTCCAGCCTGCAGACGCGCATGTTCCCGCTGGGCGAGGCCGGCGAGAGGCCGTATAATCCCAAGAGGGGCACCCTCGGCCAGATGGTCCCGTACCCTGGCGGCAGCAGCAGACCACTGCCCGACCCGAGGAGCGGCGCCAAAGATCTACACGCCGGCGTCGATGCGTGGATGCCCCCCGAGACGTCGCTGCAGTTCACCGTCTACGCCATGGACAATGACGGCAATGACGGCGAGGAAGACGACAACGACCCGTTCACGGCCAAGGCGCCGTCTCCCGATCCAGTACGGCTCTCACAGGTGTTCACCCCGATCCCGTCGTCCACATTTGACTTTTCCTCTGGCGGCGGCGGCGAAGACATCGACCCCGGATGGTCCAGCATTGGCGATCGCGGCGCTGAAGATCCACTGTATCCAACGGTGCGCGTGACCAAGCCGACGACGCCGACGCCGTCGCCCAAGAACAAACACAGCCGCCAGTCAACAACAGCAGCAGCATCGCTCGTGTTCCCGCCGCCGCAGAACCTGCGGCCCGTGATCAGCTCGCCGACGCTCGGCGGACGGCGGCGGCAACCGAGCCCCGCCGTTTCCGAAGGCGGCCTGTCGTCCGTCTACGAGAGCTACGCGGGCAGCGAGCGCGCGAACAACTACAGCACGGCGACGCTGTCGACGGTGCCGACCAACGAGAGCGGGGGGCCGTCGAGCGTGCCGAGGAAGATGGGCGCGGCGAGCTACGGCGCTACCGAGACCAGACCGCACGTCGACAGGGAACCGTCCGGGGACTCGGTATACTCGCAGGACCAAGACGCGGATCCAAACAGTCGCCCGGGCCTCGGTCTCGGTCTGGATCTGGGTATTGGCCTGCACCCCCACAACCCATACCATTTCCCCAGAGACGACCTCGAGGACAATGACGAAGACGGCGTCCCACCTTTGGCGGCGCCCAACTCGCAGCGCACGTCGCAGCTGCTCGCGCAGACGGTCGCCGAGCTGCGGCGCATGAACAGCAGCGTCAGCGCGGCGAGCGGGGTGAGCAGCGTGGCGACGGCCGAGAACAACAACAACAACGGTAATGGCAGCGCCAGCCCGACGCTGCCAGCCATGCGTGGCGGCGGGTCCAGCCCGGGCAAGAGGCCCGCGGGGACGCGCAACTACCTGGCTGTAGGCGGCGGCGGCAGTCCGAGACGCGCGGCGCGGCCGATCAGCCAGGGCAGCAGCAGCGGCGAGGCCGGCATCCCGGCGCGGACGGGGACGCGGTCGCGGAGGGGGACCATGGTCAGCGGCAGCGCTGCTGGTCTCGCGGGGCCGGCTGTGCGAGGAGCGGATGGTGGTAGGCCAATGAGCGGCATACTCAGGGAGGGCAGCGGTGGGAACCTCGGGGGGCCCGAGGGCGGGAGGACGGACAAGGAGAAACAGTTGGCTCGGCTGCAGGCGAGGTTAGCAGAGGCTGCGGGGACGAGTTCTGAGAGTTTGGGTTTGTACGATGACAAGGGGTTCTTGAGAAGCTGACCGTTGGCAAGGAGGTAGGGGATAATTGTAATTGTAATTTGAGTACGGGTGGATCAACAGGAGAACTGGAGCAATACGGGACTCTCCCATTCGATTCTACCATTTGAAAATATCTAGGTCAAGTTAGTAATGTTAGTGTATTGTAAGTAGTCAAAATGGTTTCAGTAGTCGAGATGCGAGTATTGTTTATCCTTCATCGTATTAATTCTGTATGATAAGCTCAGATGTGCGAGCCACGACAAGAAAGGGGTATGAACAAGAAAGGCATGGCATGGCTATCGTCACAATCATCACCCGCAGGCACAAAGCCCGCGATCGTAATCCTCCTAATCAGTATCTTGAGGTCGTGCGGGCTGAGCGCCAATGAGCCAACCTACGCCAGATGCCAGCGTTCCCACGGCAGCTTCTCTAAGCTGATCCCTCTTTCTGACTCTTTGACTGTCGTCCTCCTCTGATGCCTGTTCTGCTCCATGTTGCTCACTGCGTTGCAGGCTCGAGAGCGCAGGTAGATTGCGCTGTGCGCGGGCCATGGTTGCCCTTGAAAGATCAAACAAGGACATTGGCGCTTCCTCCTGCTGTCTTGTTGATCTCGTGTTGTTGTGTCTGACCACACCGGCCGGCACCGTACTGCTAAAGGCACCGGGCATGGCCTGGACGTCTCCTTGATCATCCCACGCCGACTCCTGCTGCTCTTCTGCCTTGACGGCAGCATCGAGCTCCTCTTCGCAGCGGCGGAACACATTGAGAATCTCCTGCAGCGTGTCGGGTGGTGCGATGCGCAATGCCGTCGACAGACATTCTATCCGTTGTTCTAGGTGACGAATATCGAGATTGCCGCTTGAAGTACCAATGTGTGTAGGGCGGATAGTGCGCGCTGTGCGGCGGTACTTACCAGCCTGCAGCGCTGCCTTCCAGGAGTATTCATCAGTCGAAGGCGGTACAGCTCCTGACGTTGCTAGTCGGTTGACGACATATGAGTATGCGGTTTCGAAATCGTCTTCTGTCAGTGCAGCATCGATGCACATTGATGTCACACGTTTCTCGACCATTAATTTCTGCGCAGGTATATCCTGCGATGGTGTTGGAAGCCTCTCTGACTTCTGTTGATGCGCTGGCAGACCTGCTTCGACCATGTTGGCGCCGATTTCGAGGAATGCTTGAAGTTTGGTGTAGCTCTTAGGGTTTTGCTCCAGCACCTTGCCGATGATGGAGACTGGGTCCGAGTGGACGCGCAATACGACTGGCGTGAAAGGCTCTCCTTGCTTCAGAGCTAGACGAAAAGTGCTCAAGCCATGTGTAGCTTTTAATAGAGCTTCGATTATCCTAGCAGAAGCGCTGTTTGCCGGGAGCGTTTTGGGAAACTCATGGACACTTTGTGCTTGTTAGCTGTGTCATCCCGGGCACAAGTACGTATACAAACTTACATGTCATCACACTTGAGTAAACCACCTCGCGTGCGATTGGGATTTGATGCATTGTCGTATGCGTTCATGGCTGCTCCAAAGATGGTGCTTTCTAACACCTTTTCCGAGAGTATCTTTTCATACGAGTCTTCGTATATCGACCGTGCAAGGGAATATCCTGATCACTTATTAGTTCTGTCCACTCTTTCGAGAGAGATTTGTACTTACTTCCGCTGGCGAGGAAGGCTTTGAGACATTCGATTTCCAGATATTCCTTGCTAATCTGGCCAAAGACGCCATGAGTCTTGGCTGGGGACGAGGAAGCATCTGCGATTTCCTCAGCGCCCCAGTCCCGCAGCCACAACAATTCGTTGCGTGCTCGGATCCAATATTTATCATCTGCCTTTGCTGCATTGTCGCGCAGAGTAGAAATTAGCTTTAGAGCCTCGCTCTTTTGCTCTCTCTCGTCTTGGAGAAAGGTCAACTCTCCAGCTCTGCGTATAGTGCAAGGTGCGCCTGCCTTGGTAAGAATGTAGGCACTGAGATTCAGTGCGTGTAGCACTTGTGTGGACAGCTCGTTTGGCGCCGTCAGAATGTTGGACTCTTCTAATAAGTCGTTGCGCATAAACGTGGCATTCTTTGCCGATATGACAGAATCATTGACAATGTCGCTGAGGGGCGAGAGGAGTGACGATGCGACTTGAAGAGTAGGTGTTGGATCCTCTCCTAGCAAGCCGGTGACCTTGGTGATGATAGTGTTGACACCGGAAAGAGCTTCGATCGATGCCTCTGGGACCAAGTAGGCAGCTGCCAGGGCTGCGCGGGCGTATCTTGACTCCAGATAGCCTTGCTCTTCGTCTTGGAACCACAAGGAGCCAAGGCCACCAAGATCCACGTCGCTAGGGCCATCCCATTGTTCAATAGCCTTGACAGCAACCTTCCATGACCTGGCTGCTTGTGTGATGAGCCACTCCAGCATCTGCTCCCAGCCAGGACACGACTTGTTCTGTGGTGACTGCCCGTCCTGCTTCCACCTCGATTCGCTGTAAAGCCAGGGCCCTATCAAGCCACGCAAGTCCCGACCGATATCTGACAAGTCCTCCCCTGAACCGGTCTGATCCAGCAGTAAACTGACAGCAGCACGGTCGCTGAGCTGCTCAAACTCGGCCAAGGTCTGGGAGACCGGGGCATCCGGGTAGTATTCATAATTCCGTCTCAGAAGAGGTAGGAATGCCGAAATCATCCATGTTCGTATGCAGGTGGAATGATCCAAGAAAGGCACAACCAGATCCGGCAGTTTTGTGAGCAGACCCGCCTCCTCGTCGACACGGTGCGCTCGGGAAATGATGAACTGGCTCAGCAGGTCGTCTGCGGCCTCTGCTGGGACATCTGGCGAGTTCAGGGGCAGAAGTCGTAGCTTCTTGACTTTCTTTGCGATTTCGGCGTCGGTAAGATCGTCGATGGACGAAGTATCGATTTCATGATGCGCATGATGCTCTTCGGGCTCGAAATCTTCCGATCCCAAGTGGTGGAGGAGTGGGACATATAGCTCGGCCTCTGTAGTTTCGGGGAGACAGGTCAACAGTATGCGCAGCAGGAGCTCCTTTTGCAGCACCTTGTCATATCGCAGAGCCAGCGCCGTCAAGCTGTCGATATCGGATTTGGTGGCAAAGTTGGCAGCTAGAAGCACAACCTTGGGCGGCGACAGGATGGACGACATCTTGCAGGTTTCGCACACATCTTCTGCCCACTCCAAATGCGTGTTGTTGCGACTCAAAACCGAGTTCCGAAAGCTCTAGGAATTCCACCAGTCGGCCGTTCTATTATTATTACTTACACGTCGACGTCAATTGGGAGACTAGAGCTCCGTGCGCCACAGCAGGGGTATGATAACTGTGGCCCGAGCTCCACTCTGCAGCCACACTTGCCAATTGAACTTGGGCCAGCTCCGTGATCCCGACCACAACGTCAAAGGCGTCCATCTCGAGAGCGAACAGTCTGGCGCTCAATTGATTCTTGCACAACGTCGGCACCGCTGTTCACGATCCATAATACACAATGGCCTCCGGTTTCGGTCTGCATGGAGGTGAGATACCTCTGCCGCCTCCAATGGCTCCGGTCCACTAACCTCAGTCGCGGTCTCCAGGCCCCGGCCGATGCTTTCCCTTCTGGCAAGAAGTTCTGTCTTGCTACGTCGTCAACACATCTGCCGAGGACGACTCGGGCAAGAAGAAGTGCGCTCCGATTCTAGAGGATTACTACGAGTGCCTACACCACAAGAAGGAGGTCAGAACACCCTGCGCCCAATAGCGTGAGAGGGAAAGCTAATGAGAGGGTCACTATAGGCTGCCAGGACAAGAGCGCTGCAATCCGCCTTCCGGAAAGCCGAGTCTTCTGCTGGACGCGACAGCGCGCCCACTGCCGGTCAAATAAGGAATTTGGGACTGTTAGACAAGGACGACGATACGAAGAAGGTTCTCGAGAAGTGATGATAGGACGGCAAGGAACGTACCACTTCGACCTCTGCCGGACATGTACATAAGATACGAGGATCGAGTGTTAGAGGGAATAGAAAGAATCATTGTGCAAGAACCACGAGCAGTATTGCGATGTTCCCAATTTCTGCTGGGTGTCTGGATGGTGTGTAAAGCACCAAAGCCGAGGCCCTACATTCTTGAATTCAACATTTGCAAATGTTGAGATGAATCGAAACACTCACGGCGGAGAAGAATACAGGAAATCCACTGGCTTTGGGAGTATGCGAAAGATCGAGCATCATAGGTTTGGCCAGGCTTACTTAACGCCTCAACAGGTATCGAGGTTTGTCTCGAAATATTCCAAATGAATAAGCCATCTTTTTCTACATTGCTGCATTGGGAACTGCGGCGGTTCAGCGGATGTTAATGCTGACATGTTTGGAAGGGGTGCGGTTATCCCAGATTGATTATTCCATTGGGGTATCAAACAAGCTGTTGAGGTAGGTGCAACTCGCCAGCTTCTGTCAATCAACCACAAGCAAATCCACCATCGTTCCTTCGCCCTACTCAATTGATGGTCTAGACGCACCACAAGCCACTTTCTTCTTCGGTTCGAGACCGATTTCATCCCAACATCCACGTTCTTCCTTTGCGCCGTATTTTCATCCAAGCGGATATCAGGAGGACTCCACGTTCCGGCGACCCTCAGACGAGTGTGTCTGCATTCCCAGGATGCCGATATTCCGAGGCATAGACGTCTCCGTCGTCGCCAGCAGAGACGCAAGGAGCTTGCCCGAGTACCCTCACCCCGATGGCTCTTCTGTCCGCCTCATGTCGCCCGAGGCTGCAAGCCCAACCAGGTCCGCCGACTGCTCGATTCTCTCGGACAGTGACCCAGCGCGCCAGAAGAAGACCAACCCCCGCATTTCCGTGTACGTTCCATCCATGCCTGGTAAGTCTTTTGAAAGCAAAAACATTGTTCGTCAACATGTATGATGCGACGGGTATTGACAGATCGGATCAGGCGACCAATTCTGGTTGAGGTACAGCGTCCTCCGAACTCCGGCACCCGCAACTCATCTCTACTTCAAAATGTTCATGAACGGCGCGCTCATCACATCATGGGGAATACTAAGTAACACCGAGAAGACGGACCAGATGCAACAACCTGTGGGTGGCACTGTAGTCAGAGCTTTGTACGAGCCAGGACAAAGATGGAAGCACACCAACACGGATGCGGAAGGGAGAATTATCGGCATGGAGACGCGATACTTCTTCTTTACGCCGACCGTAGATCAGCAGTCGGCCGCCGAGGATGGTGGGTTGATCGAGGTCCAAGTATTTCGCTCCAAGGGTCGCAGGCGGCGCGCTCCTCAAATGGTCGCATTCCGAAATCAGGAAAAATATGGAATAGCGTAAGTTATCTCCTTCCTCTCGTTTTCTCCCATCCTACACTGCCACTCCCATTTCCACCACATCATGACAAGATCACTGACCACAACAGCTCGCCAAGCGGAGGACTTGTCGAGAACCCTCAGGATGCCACTTTTTATGACTGGCTTCTCATTGATGCAAAGAATGCACCCTACGCTTCGTTCCGGTTTCACTACAGGTCGTTGAAGTATATGCTGCAGCTGAACCTCATTCCGCAATCCGAATCGAGACTTCTCCTGCCAAGAATCGACTCGAGCTTCTCTGCCGTAAGCGTGACACCTATCAATGAGAATGAGGTGTCTGTAACAACCATGACGGCAGCTGATGGATTCGTCTTTGAGGAAGAGACTGTGATCGCCCCTGTTGTCATCGATGCAGAGATCATTGATTTGGGTTCCGATGGAGCTGCAGCACACACGGTTGCCGAGGACAACGCTTAGAAAGAGTTGCCAGAGCTCCCGGATGCTGCGCCAGCCGAACAAGATGATCGAGAGTCGAATCACACCCCGGAACTTCCAGCGATTGAGGACATTCTGAATCGTCCTCTTCCCGACACTCCCAAGACAAGATCGCGACATACGTCCCAGTCATCAGTGCATTCCACTTGTCCATCACTTACACCTTCTGTCGCCAATTTCGTCGACAATGGGAGCCTTCTGGACGAAGATATTCGGGTTGGAACCGCACATACTGTACTGAGCTCGGTACCTTCCATGGTTTTACTACCTCAGAGAAAGTCGGAGATGGCCATTGACGTCTCTTTTTCTGACTACGAGCGATCATCCCCCTCTTCTGCAAACTCTTCCTCACGGGGTCTTCCTTCGCCGGAGAGATATTTGACAACGACTGGCAGTGTACTTGAGCGTCAAATTGCACAGTTCACAAGCCCAATTACGTTGCCATCTTCTCCGACTCGTATGCGGCCCAGGATTCCTATCTCACCTTCGGAAAGCACCCTCGTCGGGGACTCTGCTGCATCCCCACTTGGTTCGTTGAGCCTGAGCGAGTCAGAGTGGCTGGGACGAAGCCCTTCGCCTGTGCAACGAAAGTCTTCGAGCCGACTTTGGAGTCCCACACTCGGGAAGAAAATCATGCGGTTGGCCCTCGGGGAGAAAAAAACCAGCAGGCACAGCGACTTGGGCCTCTATTCTTCCAACGAATCACTGAAAGATAGTACCGACGAGATTGGCGTCAACGGAACCGCCCAGACAGCAAGCATGCTTGAGCAAGAGGCATCGTCAGATGCCTCGACTCCGCGATGTGCCACTTTCCCTACGGACTGTCAAGAATCTTCAACCTCGGATTCTCATGCCGAACGATCCAGTGGATAGAATACTTGGGCGTCCTGCAGAGAACCTACTGGACTGCAACTGCACGAGAGACCAGCAGGCAACTGGATTTGAGTATTGGAGTTATGGCATTGAGCTGGAATGTGTTATTGCATTTGAGTTGGCATTGTGCTATAGGGTGAATTGATGGAACAAAGCATATGCGCTTCAATCTTCTTGGCAGTGGCGGTATGAGCGGTAAACCAAGGACTTTTAGTACCACTATGTAGTTCCAATTATGGAACAAGTTGTTGCGATGCTATCGGCTGAGAGATGGATGAGTATAGTATAGTGTATACTGGGAGCATCAGTCTTGGTGCCCATTGTAGTCATTACTCTCTGGTGGCGACAACGTACAATATGATGAAATCGTATGGCTAGGCGATACCAGGCTTGATTCGAAATCAACGTCGTTGAGATGCTTCCTATGAGGGCCATGGTTACATCCAAGAACGAGGTGGTGATTATGGACTTGTTGCGGGTATGAATCAGCTTGACCCACCAAACTCTCCAATCTGGTTATTTCGCCAACCTTAACCTGTTGTTTCCACATACACATCCTTCAGATCATACATGTACTTATCAGCGTGAGATCATACAGAGCTAGTCGTTGTGCCACGCTGCATTCCACTCATGAGATCGTCATATGCAGCGAGAACGTTTGTCACTTTCAATTGTCGCCGTCTATTCTCGACTAGCAGGATGGCATCATCGATTCCCGCCAACAAGACGAGCCACCTCGAGCGGACGGCAGCAGAGCCGCGCGACCAGGTATGATTGCACGGTATCCCTGCAGTAATATGATGGAAAATTAATCGATTTGACAGTCTTTACACACGGTGAAGCTGGGGAGGATTAACGAGATCAATGAGACCACGCGGCTGTTCCGACTGGAGATCCCCGCTTCCGGGCCTGCTATTCGCGCAAGTTCATCCCTCTGCTTCTCAGACTTTCTGCCTTTATCATGGTTTTCTGTATAATCTTTCTTGAAGCCGGTTCATGTAATTGGACATGCGAAGGCAGAATCATAAAATGTCTCTAACACGATCGTATAGTTTCTACCCGGCCAGTGGCTCGACGTCTTCGTCCCGGGGATATCCCGCGCCGGCGGCTTCACGATCACATCGCCGCCCTCCTTAGCCCGCCTGTCGTCGTCCCAGTCCAAGCCTGAGCCCGGATACCTCGAGCTGGCGGTGCAAAAGTCCCCCGGCAATCCACCCGCCGCCTGGCTCTGGCAGGACCCGCCCGCGTCGCTGCTGGGCGCGCACCTGCAGGTCCGCGTGGGCGGGTCTTTTGTCTGGCCTCCCCCGGCGGCGGGGGGGAAAGAAATCAGACGTGTAGTCCTCGTCGCCGGCGGCGTCGGGATCAATCCCCTGGTCAGCATGTTGAGCGCCCTGGCCGAGGATGGGGATAAGGATTTGGACGTCCGGTTTTTGTACTCCCTTCGGGATCCCGGGCCGGCAGGTGGGCGGGATCCCGCGCGGATGTTGTTCCTCGAGCGCATCGCCGATGTGTTTGCGAGCGGCCGAGTCGGGGGCGGGCTGCAGTTGTTTCTGACGGGGGGCGGGGCGGAGAAGAACCAGGAAGACGGGACGATTGCGTTGAAAGGGGGCGAGATCCCGTTTCGTGGCAGGAGGATCACGAGGGATGATCTCCGGGAGGCGGTGGGTGAAGATAGGGAGCAGGCGCTGGTGTATGTGTGCGGCGTCCCGCGGATGACGGATGAGTTTGTCGAGTGGCTGAAGAGCAGAGACGGGCTGGGCATGGACCCGGAGAGGGTGTTGTGCGAGAAGTGGTGGTGATTTCTCTTGTGGGAAGAATATCGTAGGCGTCTTTTATCTGACGGTCTGTATAATATGTTTTTGTGAAAGCGGCATGGCGTGGTAAGTAAATGTGAATTTGTTGCTTCTAAGAACCCTGTGATACTTTGAAATATTAGAACTCCGAGCTCTTGCTTCTCGTCCAGAGGCATGTGCTCATTTTTCAAGTATCATTCTCACAAAACTAGGGACTTTAGTATTCTCAATTTAGTCCAAACATATTCGCCACGGATTTCATCAAGCACGAGTCCCATGTCCTTTCACTTCCCAGAAGGATTTCGAATAATGATACAAAGATATTAATCCAACAGGAAATCAGCTATTGATTACAGTATATCACGTATCCATTTTTCATCAAACCAAAAAGGTAAAAACAAATCTTTGTTACAAAAGAGACCTGTAATATGGTAATGTGAATGGGCCAAGTCTATTTCAGACGAGCGCCCGGAAGCCAACCGCTTGAATCAATCTGACTCATCCAAACTATCGATTCGCATGACTACACCCCAGTGCTGAATCTCCTCGCAACAGTGCGCATTCTCGCTTCCCGGCTCGGCCTCACCGGCTGGACTGCCCTCTTCGCCGCCGACACGATGGGACGGGGCACACTCATTCCTCTCAGATCTATTACCAACACAATCAACACATGTCCTCTCTACAAAGTTGGCAATATTCAGTGATTCTGCATACCTGTACCGAGCCGATACTCGTGCGCCCTCTCGAGCTGCGCAGCGACCTCGCTCTCCTCATCGGTCGAGTACGCACTGGCGCTGGCGCTGGCGCTGCTGCCAAACCCCCCGAAATCGGGCAGGACGTCGTCGCCGCACTCCAGGGCGCCGCGGTAGCTCAGCGCGGCGCTGATGTACTGGATCTTCTCGCGCTGCAGGCTCCAGAAGCCGCCGGCGTCGTCGGCGCCCGACGACAGCAGGTCGAACGCGGCCGCGATGCGCCCGTACTGCTCCAGCAGCTCGGGCAGCGGGTACGCCGAGGGCGCGTACCGCGGCAGCGACGCCGGGTCCCAGATGGACGCCTCGAGCGCCGCGATCTCGTCGATCAGCCGCTGCGCGTCGTCGATCCTGCGCCGCTTGACGGAGCGCGCCGGCCCGGGGCCCCGTCGGGCGCGGGCCCTCTTGGCCGGCACAGAGGCGATGACTTCTTCTTCCTCCTCCTCCTCTTCCTCCTCTTCCTCTTCGGCCTCGATCTCGTCACCGTCGTGGGCGTCCAATCTGGGGTCCACGCCGTCGGTCTCTGTCTGGTTTTCGGGCCAGGCCAGAGAGTCCGGCTTGGCCATGGACATCATGTACGCGTCCTGGGGGTCAATGTGCACGGGTATGGACTCTCCCTTGCGCAGCCTGCTCGGGACCGTGACGCTGCGCGTCTCGTAGCCGTAGTAGTGGTTGGGCTTCATGACCCGGTCGGCGCTCGTGCGGTGGTGCGACTGGCGGTCGAGCTTGCGGCGCTGTGCCGCCCAGTCGCGCTCGTTCTTCTCGGCCTGCGCGTGGTAGCCCTGCGCGTCCATGTCCAGGTCCTTGTTCACCTCCCTGGCCTGGGTCTGGCCGAGGCCCGGCTGCGTGGACTTGTCCCAGCGCCGCGGGCGCGTCCGCCGCGAGCGCGGCTTGGTCGGGTTCCAACTGCGACCGGACCCGGACTTGTTGGGGTCGAGTTGGACGAACTGGAACGCGGGGTCGGTCTTGTAAGGACTCGGAACTTCCTTGACCTCGTCGTCGTTCTCGTCGTCGTCCTCACTGTCATCCTCACTGTCGTCCTCATCATCATCGTCATCATCGTCGTCTTCCTCTTTCTCGTCCTCCTCCTCCTCCTCTTCCTTCTTCGTAGGTTTCTTCTCCTCCGTCTTCGTAGGTTTCTTCACTTCCGTTTTCACAGGTTTCTTCTCTTCCGTTTTCGTGCCCGTCTTGGGAGGGGGATCCGGTGACCTAAAGTGGCCCCTCGTAAGCTTTTTCTCCGTGGCCTGGTCTTTTATGTTCTTGCGCTGGGGTTTTGTCTTGGTGGCGCCGCCCTTCTGGCCGTTGGATTCGCGAAACACGTCAGTGAACCGGCGCTTCCAGTCCGGCCCCAGCTCGCCGCGGAGCTGCTGCATTGCGGCCTCGTCGATATCCTCGCCGCCGCCCTTGAGGAGCGCGGCCTGGATGGCCTTGAGTAGATCCTCCGTATCCTTCTTCTGCTTCTCCTCGTCGGTCTGGACCACGATCACCTCGTCCTCGGACTCGGAGGATTCGGACTCGGACTCAGACTCGGAAGACGATAGCTCGGTATCCGGGCTGTCGGGCGGGGCCACGTCGTTGTTGTTGAACAGGTCCATGGGCCCCGAGACGTCGACGCCCGGGCGCCGGCCGGGCCTGTTCGGTCTGTACTTCTTCTTGTTGCTGATGCGCGCCATCTTGGCGAACGGTCCGCGGCGGACGCCGCTGGTGGCGGCCTCCAGCGTCCTGCCAAAGGACGGGCCGAACTCGTCCTCGAAGGGGGCCAGACTCATCGGCTTCGCCTTGCCCCAGGCCTGCTCGTCCTCGAGCCACAGCCTCGTGGCGAACTCCTGCTGGATCTCGTTGAAGACGCGCCTGCGGAGCAGATCGAACTCGGCACCGCTGGAAGATCCCGCGCGGGACGACGCCTTGGCGAATATGTCATTGACGGAGTCCTCCAGCATAAGGTCGAGCCACTCGGCAGCATAATAGTCGTTGAGCAGTGCGTCATCAGCGGGATCAAGGGCCTCGGTGACATCGTAGTCCGGTTCGTCGGCCGGGTCCATCAACGACTCTACATCGCTAGGATCATAGGGCTCTTCCATCGAATCTTCAGAATCCTCGTCGTTCTCGTCCTCGGACTCGTCCATCTTGTCCACGAGCAAGTCGATGACCTCGGCGGCATCGACCTTTTCGTCGTCAAAGTAGCCAGTCAGGCCGCGGATCATGGCCGCAGGCTCGTCGCCGCGGTCCATGAAGAGCACGATATCAGAAGCCAGGGTCTGGGTGTCTAGAGGGCGAGGGCGAGAGCGGATGGGCTGGAGGGTGCGGCCCTCGTCGGAGTCAGTGTCAGAGTCGTCGGCGAAACGCGTCTTCTTGCCGGAGCGAAGAGTCCTTCCACCCCCGGTAGCAAAGCTACTACTAATCCTCATCGCCTTGGCAAGAGAAGGGCCACCCTTCTGAGAAGCGGCGAGAAGCTCCTTCTTTCGCTGCGCGGTGTAATCCTTGCGGCTCTGGCTCAGCTGCTCGTGGAGCCTGTCGTTGTCCTCGTCGACCATGCGCCCGACCATGCGGTCGAGGCGGTCCGTGAAGCGCTCCTCGGGGCGGAATTGCTTCTGCCTCCAGGTCCAGTCGTACGCGTTGGGCAGCAGCTGGGCATCCTGGCCAACGATGGTCTGCTCATTGTACGAGTGCAGGCTGCCGGATCCGAGCAGCTGTTCCACAGCGGTGCGTTTGGTCCTCCCCTTGAGCTTTTCAGAGAGGGCTGCCTTTGCCTTCTTTTTCTCTTCAAGCTCCTCTTCTGTCGGCAGTGGCGGCACGGGCAAGCCGCGATCGATTCTGTTCTGACGTACAGCATCGGCCTTGGCGTCCTTGCGGGCCTGGGCTCGTTCTCTGGAAACCTTCTTTTGCTGCGCTCTTATCCTGTGCCACGGAGTATGTTCAAGAACTTTTGAAGCGTTAGCAGGTTACGCAGGGAAAAAAAGGACTGGTTGGTAAAGATTGTTGAAGCATGTGGTCTCATACCGTGGATTCTTTCCTCGGCCTCTTCTTGGGCATCCGCTTGTGCCTGTGCTGCTGCTAGCTCTGCCGCCTCTTTCTGAGCTTTATATTTGGCTCTCATATCTGCGATCGCCTGTGCCTGGGCTGCTAGCCTCGCATTTGCCATGAGTCCTGAGTTGGAAGAGTTTTGCTTGGGCTTGTTCTGCTGTCCACGAAGTTCCGCTTCCTCTTGCGCTAATCGAGCAGCCTCAGCGGCCTTCCACTCCAACCTGGCAGCCTCCTCTGCTATGGCCCTGGCTTGGGCCGCGGCGGCCTGCTTTTGAGCTTCGGTTGCCGACGGCCACGTCATGCCCGCCTTTGCCTTGGCCGACTTCTTTGCATGCCCTGCCGCCTCCGCCCGTTCCAGAGCCTCGGCCCTCGCCTTTGCCCTTCTCGCGGCTTCGTACTGCTCCTCAAGAGCCCTGGCGGACTCTTCATCATCGACTCCATTGCCCTTCGTCTGTTGCCCCGAATTGGCCTGGCCGCCCTGCGTGAGTTTGCTGGCGAACATGTTTTCTTTCCTCTACGCGTTTGCTTCTGTTCAGGATACGATATGAAGAATGATGCTAGTCGACTGCTTTATACCATGACCCTTGACGAAAACAAAAAGGGCCAGAATTATGTCGACGAGGCGCTCACCTCAAGCTGCATATAGTCTCAGGCCCCTGTGCAAGTATAGCCAAACCGATTCCTGGGAGGTATTAGATCAACCAACTCTCTGTTCACACGAAAGGTCTGGGATAAAGAAGATAAGATTATGTTGAAGATATCCCAGAGATTCTTTGTGTACATACTTACCGATTTCGGACTATACGCGATGCAGCTATATGCAACCGTTTTCAGAGTGTCTTGTTCTTTGTCTCAGATGGACTCAGGCAGTTCCCACTGACACTGCTGCAAACATCAAAGAAAGATGGCCCAGGCACTCAAGAGTACGGATGCAATGTAAGATGAAGGATGAGGAAGACTGGCGCTGTTTTCAAACATTGGCCGTTCCACAATATGAGCATGTTCCTCTCGACTGGAAGGGCCCGCATGGTATCGGGCTGTGACTGTTGATCGAAATACTTTCTCCGTCAAGTCATCACTAAGAACACACATTACACTTGGTAAACAATTCCAGTGAACAAGGCCAATTTATTTCTATATATATTCTTTCTTCATTAGTCTGAACAGAACACGATTAGTAGTTCATGTGAGGCCAAGCCTGTATGGTAACACAGCTTCTGGTGACGCTGTTGTGGTAAACAGGGGTGGATTGCTGACTGTGCGGCCATTGGCACGACGCCACATTCCATCCGAAATTGGAAATTTGGCACATTCTCGACTTACAAAACTGCGCAACGCGGTCAGCACGCGATTGCATAATGCATTTACCTTGAATACCTTTGGAACATCGTATATACTGTGATTTGCCTCGGGTCATCGGCAATCAAAGTTGTCCCTCCTGAGGTCAGAGCAGATAGGGCGTCAAGGCGGCTGACCAGATTGTGCCTCAATGCGGCGAAGAAGATTCGGTTCCAGCTGGGGGAAGGTCACAAAGGATCGGCGTCGTCGTCTGTCGCTGCTGTTAGAGCCGCGAAGTTGTGGAGAGCGGCATTTATGGCGATTATGCAAGGTAATTTACGGAAAGTCGAGTCGTGTCAAGTGTTGCACCATTGGGAATTTGCGATCAATTACGTGTTGCACTTTGCTGCTGACCATTTTGCTGTTTCTTTGCCGGCAGAATGCTGCTGATGACTTGCAGTCGTCTAAGCTTCGTCATAACTCGAAAATAAACCCCATGGTTCTGACTGAAATAATGATACAAGTGACAGGCCGAATGTGATGCGGCATCCGCGCCTACTGCGAAGGGGGAATGTTGCGAGAGATCCAGTGCGAAAGAGAAGGAAAAGCCGTCGACAAGTCATAAGATCGACCTGCTATGACCCCTCGTCGCCGGTCGCGAACTCAGTGTATTAGATCAAGCCGTGAAATGGGCGTATGCTGGGTGTCTTTCGTTCTTAAGAGTATGTCGAGCTCTTGGGACTGGGTGACAAATAAAGAAAACATGGTGCAGAATGCCTTTTCCTTCCTGCCTGCCGTTATGAACTCCTCGTGTCAAGTGTCAAGCCAATTTTGGGTGTCTGCCGAGAATTATATTGCCCTTGAAAAGAAAAAGAGAAGCAGATGAAACCATCCCATACAAGAGCAGATGCAGATTAGTGCAGGATTATTCATCCCTCACCTTCCTGGTCAATGCATTAGCTGGTGGTGTCGATCTTCACTGTTGTTCTGCTGTATCTAGGGCGCACCTCCGTAAGCGTCGCGGCCGCCTTCGGGTCGAGAGCCAGATTCGCCGCCGCCGTATCCGGAAGGAGCGGGGTCACGGGATCGAGGGGCGTCTCGCTCGGAGCGGTCGTATCCACGGTCAGAGCGATCATAAGCTGGGGCACGGCGATCATCACCACCACGGCCGCCATAGCCTCTGTCGCGGTCATCGCGACCGCCACCAGCATAGCGACTGCCATAGTCGTCACCGCCACCACCGCCACGCTCGCGTCTGTCATAGCTGGCACCGCGGTCGTAGTCACGGCCATAGCCACCGCGGTCGTCACGGTAGGTTCTGTCCCGGTCGTAGTCGCGGCCGTAGCCACCGCGGTCATCGCGGTAACGGTCACGGTCACCGCCGCGGTCATCTCTGTAACCGCCGCCACCACCACGGTAACGGTAGGGGTCATCACGGCCACCGTAACGGCCACCGTAACCGCCGCCGCCGCCGCCGCCACGTCGTCGGTCAGGGCCATCTCCTGGACTGTAAGCTTGATGAAACACAGAAAGGGATGGGGATATTTGCTCACCACGCTTGGGAGGGCCAAAGTACTTGCCGGGAGTGGGAGTACGGGGGCGAGCACGGCGGGCCTTCTCAATGCTCAGAGTGCGGCCCTCAATGACCTCGCCTTGCAAGCCATCCTTGGCAGCGTCGGCCTCCTGAGAAGTGACCATCTTGACGAAACCGAAACCACGGGACTCCTTGGTGTGAGGGTCGCGCATGATCTGGCACTTTTCGACCTCACCATACTTCTCAAAGACCCTGGTGACTTCCTGCTCGGTCAGCTTGGGGTGAATGCCAGTCACGAACAAGTTCGAGCCGGGGTTAACGGAGGAGTCGTCGTCATCGCCGCCGCCGCCGCCGCCACCGCGTCTGTGGCTAATGTGGTCATCCTTGACACTGTATATATCATGTTAGAATCCAAGATTTGAATTGAGGCCGATCTTGAAGAAGCAATCACGCGCAAAGAGGTGCGTCGCGCGCTGGAGCTGGGAGCTTACCGGTCAGCGTGGCCGTTGGGCGAAGCGGAGCGACGAGGCTCATGGCCATCGTCACCGCCAGCAGGACGAGGAGAGGCGCTGCGCGGGTCGCGGTAGCGAGGGGCGTCCTCTGGAAAATCGAACCGTTAGTCATTTATTGAGTGAGAATTCGGAAACGAAGGGCATTATACCTTCGTAGCGGTCGCCCTCGATGTTCTCGTAGTCCATTGCTTGGTTATCCATGGTTGCGCTGTGTCAATGTAGCTGCTGACAGGGTTTGTAAGCACAACGTCTCGGACCGTGGTGAGTGAAAATGCGAGGTGGCGATGCGCGTCTTTGATCAGGGTCGCGCGTCCGGTAGGTGGATGCTGCGTATTGCAGGGCGGATCCGGAAAAGACTTGTTGAGATGGAAATGAAAAACCGAGATTGAGTGGTGATGGGGATGGATGGATGGGAATGTTGAGCGAGGGAGAGAAGTTGACACGGCAAGCAGCGCGGAAGTGGAAATTTGATTGTCGACGTTGCTTTTTTTGGACCAGGCTGAAGTTCGGGTCCCGTCGATTTTTGGGGGGGAAGGGGGTCTGAATTGCTTACCAAAGAGAACAAGAAGAAGACGGAGAGGCTGCACGAGATTGGAGAGCTGTGCAGGTGTTGATGCGATCGAAAACGACAAAGAAGGATGATATCTGTTGTCGACGGGAGAATCAATCGATGGATTGAATATGATGTAGCAGGCAGAAGAGACAGCCTAAAAAATGGTGTCGTCGGCAGAGAGGCTGTTGGCGCTGCCTCGCGGGAAAGTAGCTCCAGAATTCTCGTCTGGGACTTTCGTTGCTGGAGCCACGATTGGTGATGGACGAGAAGAAGGTGGCCACTGAGCAGCCAGGAAAAAAAGAATAAGCGGGGCTCCAAAAGAGAGCTGAGCAATCAGCAACGCGACAAATTTCAGGCAGGCGCGCGCACCACGCCGACCGTTATTTGCCCATTGGCCACCTTGCAGCTAAGGTACAGAGTATGCTGCCAGCTGCCGAGCACCTCTTCTTTGATCATCAACTGCCCGCATATGCTCACCCTAAGGGAAAAGAGGCAACCAGTAAGTTGTGTTACACTTGTAATACCTTGCGCTTCCCACGAAAGGCCACTTATTAATTATTCCTACGGATGGTCAATGCGAACATGCACTCAGAGAACAAAGTGCAACTGGGATTTGCCGGGTTCACAACTATTCGAATTGTATTGAAACGCTCCTTCTGCGCCGTGCCCAGACTATTCCAAGCCAGAGCTCGTCGCCCTATGACGGTGAAACTGTATTTGCTCCTTTCAAATGCATGTTCGTACCTGCGCGAAGCCAGCACTTGTCTGGCAATGGAATTTGAGCAAATTCATCTCTGACCTTTGGACTCCATAGATTTGCCCTATAATTGCCAAACTGACTTAATATCTACGATTCGTATACAGCGTAGTCTCGGATGTTCTGTACAAGGGTCGGTCCGCCGCTTCCGCCATGACTGCAAATGTACCGCGCATCATTCCAAGGAAATCTCAAACTTTCCAATTCTATTATTATACAGGAATCTCACGTGGGCCGTAATGGGACATAGAATTATAATTATGGACACGAATCGTCCAAATGCACGAATGGCTTGAACTTCCGCCTAGTGACCAATATCCACAAACATGGCTAAAACCAAACATTCTTATGTACTTGTAAGAACATCGTCCGGATAACTTCAGAAAGTCGAGACAATGAGCATGGTGTCCCGTATTTTGAATTGTTGAAGTGCTTGAACCTGGCCATCAGACAGTCGTCGCACCTGGAAAAGGCACAAGTCTGTGGCCTTGGATACCCATTGCATCTTAGGGAGGGTTGAATGATTCTTTGGAAGTAAAAAAGGAATCAATTCTGAGATGAGATCATAGTTATATTGAGTATAGCTAGGCAAATGGCAGATGCTATCCCACCTGACCAGGTTACATACGGCGTCTTGCACTATAGATTGACCAGTTGATGACTAGTATATTCATTACTGTTGTCGAGTCCTGAATAGTGACTTCTACTGGTTGCATAAGTGCGGTATCACTCTTTCTAGCTTCAGCCAAATTTTGATCAGCAACAATCCTCTGATGCTCTACAACGAAGATCGTGGCCTTGATCTAATTGTGCCCTGAACGTATAGTAGTGAATCATAGGTAGGGAGACAGCTTGGCGGACTCGAGGGTAGCTCTCAGACAGTGCATGAACTCCACAGAGGACCCAATACACACGTCTGCATACTTAAAACAAACAAGCAGACTGGCGGTGACCAGCTCCAGCTCTGGGTTGATGTAGGATAAATCGACCCCTATTTAGCATCACTCATTATATACAGAATGTCCTTTTTGTGTGGGAGGGTTACAGTGCAAGACTGCTGCAGTTGAATATTACGTCATATGGTTGTGAGAAGAGCTACTCCAGCTAGCAGTTGTATAGCGGGTCAGGGGTTTCAGACATCACATAGCCTTGATAGCTTTGTAAACTTTAATATGCAAATCAGATAGATTCATCCTGGATAAGGCAATGCAAAGCTACAAGCCTTCTATTTCGTCTGGAAACTTTTATCCCCGTTGGAGTTAACACCTATATTCTGCCAACCAGTTTGACCAGTTGCCGGATGGACCAAATGCATCCTGCAATGCTATGCATGCTTCCATAGCTCCAAGGCCGAGTCAGGTTCAACCCGCATTTTGACACGGCACGTGGGGCGATTCCCCTCTGTCGGCGACACGCTAATGCAGCGTCCCTGGAGCCGTTCAGCCATTCCCCAGACTCGTCCGACCAGACAGGGCGTCATACAGCGGATCTCTTGCCATGCGCGGACAGCCCCAGCTCAGTAACCCGCCCAAGCCCGCGGTCGGTTCCTCGGGATCGAGAGCAGCGATGGGGCTGGACGAGCTGATCCCATGGCCTCTAAGGAAGCTGGGCATCGTCCACCTTCTTCTGTCTGGTCTGTCTGACTGACTGGCACATGCTGCTTACCATCCAGTTCTTCTGCTTCTCTCCCCCCTCCTCCATTTACTCATCTTGGAGCTTCGCTCAGCACGCGCACGAGGTTCCTGGTTGAATCAAGAGCCCTTTCTTGCTTATTTACCTAGAATTTATCCTTGGTTTTGAACCCAACCCGTGAGCTATCACCAGTTTCCGTCCCGCCCGCTCGCACATCGAGTTTTGCTCCGACGACCCGGGCTGGCCATGAAGTTACACATCTGGTCGGCGGCCCTGGCGGCCCTGGGATCTGTGTTCCCCGTTGAAGCCTCGACCCTGACGCCGCCCGTCTTGCCTCTAGCTGTGAGAAACCCTTACTTGAATGTCTGGCTCGCCAATGCCCGCCACGAACCTTGGGCCCATTGGCCCATGTTTTGGACGGGCAAGACGTTTGGCTTTGGTATACTGGCATCTGTGCCCGAGACGAACACTGTATATCCTCTGCTCGGGCAGCCACACGCCTTTTTGAAAAGAGACAGCAGGTATGGTCCTCCCTTGAGATCGCAATATGCTTTCCGCGTTCTCACATTCCCTTCTGTGCAGTGATTACACCATTGGATACCCTACATACGATGGCGCCGTCTTTGATGCTTCAACTACGAACCTCACCTATACGATCGCAAGCTCAGAGGCTGCTGGCAAGTCCGTCAAGATCACTCTGTCCTTCACTTCGCCGATCACGCCGACCTCTACCTTTCGCCAGGCGCTGCCCGCGTCTTACTTGAATTTTGTTGTTGAGGGAAACCTGAACATTAGTCTGTTCGTAGACATCAATGGTGAATGGATCAGCGGAGACCGCAACAATGAAGTGGCTTGGGACCTGCAGGAGGCCAAGTCATCCCAAAAGTCTGCGAGCTCCATCAAGTCGTGGAAAATCTCCCGCCTGCACCAGCAGCTTCTCACAGAACACGATGACCAGGCGGAATGGGGAACTCTCTACTTTTCTGGCCCTGCTGATGCTGAGCACCAAGCTGGAGAGATTCACTCGGTGTGTCGCCAGTTTGCCAAGCACGGCCACCTGTCGAATGCCAGCGAATCGTCTCCACGCAGAATGTTTGACAATGAGCCTATATTTGCTTTCTCCAAGCACTTCGATCTGAGTCATAATGTCACGGTCGATAGCGCATTATTCACCTTCTCACTGATTCAAGATCCTGTGGTACAGTATGCGTCAGCGAGGGGCCTCACGCAGATGCGGCCTCTTTGGGCATCATACTTCTTCACAGCCGAGGAGATGCTGCAGTTCCACTACGACGACTTCCCGACCGCCATCAAGTTGGCAAATGACTACTCGGCACAGCTAGCCAAGGATGCGTATGCATCTGGCTCGTCCGAGTACAAGGACATTGCTGAGCTTTCCGCTCGTCAAGTCTTTGGTGCTACTCAATGGTCAGGCACCCCCGACAACCCAATTCTTTTCCTCAAGGAGATTTCGTCGAATGGAAACTTCCAGACTGTCGATGTCATCTTCCCTGCCTTCCCCTTCTTCTTGTATACCAACCCGCAATGGTTGGCTTACCTGTTGGAGCCGCTGCTGGAGCATCAGCTGAGCGGGCAGTATCCAAACGCCTACAGCATGCATGACCTAGGAACCCATTTCCCCAATGCAACCGGTCATAACGACGGTAATGACGAGTACATGCCTGTAGAAGAGTGTGGCAACATGCTGATTATGGCTCTGGCTCTGGCAAACGCGCTGAAGGATGGCTCGCAACCGGCATTTAGCCGCGAGACACCACTTTCTACGCAGAGCATCGACGCCGCGGTATTGAAAAAATTCACTTCCGTAGACCAGTACGGTATGGACAAGACCTTTGAAGACTTGGGCACGACGGGTAGCAAGACTGCCGTCAAATGGGTATCGAGATCGTACACCTTGTGGAAGAGATGGAATGGCTACCTTGTCCGAGAATCACTCATCCCGGCCAACCAACTTTGCACAGACGATTTCGCTGGCTGGTTGGCTAACCAGACGAACTTGGCTCTCAAGGGTATCGTTGGCATTCGAGCCATGGCTGACCTCGCAGCTCTGGTCGGGAATGACCAAGAAGCCAAAGAGTACAAGCGCATTGCCGAGGACTACATTGACAAGTGGCAAGGATATGGTATCTCCAGAGACGGGACGCACGCCAAGTTGTCCTACACGTGGCAGGGTTCTTGGACCACCATCTACAACCTGTACGCCGATGCTCTCCTGTGCTTCCACGTTCCCGAGAAAAAGTCCACCTTGGGCAATAGCAGATTCTGGAACCAAGGCCAAGATCCATTGGACGGCGACTCTGGTCACTCTTCGAGATCAACTTTCATTCCAGACAGGATCTACCAGATTCAGAGTGACTGGTACTACAACGTGGTACAACAGTACGGACTTCCTCTGGACCAACGTAGTCTACAGACCAAGAGCGATTGGGAGTTCTTTGCCGCGGCAGTCACTAGCAAGGATACGCGGTCAACAATTTTGACAAATGTCGCTCGATGGGTAAACGAGACTGTGACAGGTAAGCAAAAGTTCTTCACAAGTCATACGCAGGCCAATCACTGATCATTGTATATAGCTCTGCCCTTTACAGATCTTTACGATACTGAGACAAGTGACTACCCTGGTGTTCAATTCAAGGCGCGTCCTGTCGTCGGTGGCCACTTTGCGTTCCTCGCACTCGAGCGGGCTTGTGGCGGTAAGGCCGCTGACAGTCTGAGCTTCCTGGATCAGCGCAAACCAGCCCACATTGATGTGACATCCGTTCTCAAGGCCGAGATTCTTGAAGGTGATGTACACGATAGCCCTTTCGAGCTGTAGGATGGCCGTTGAGGCAAGGACAATGACACAAGGCCATCCAAGGCTCAATAGAATCCACACATATTGATAGAAAGAATTGAACTACGCTGTGCATCTTGCGTGACTACCTAAGTCGCAACCTGTGCCCAAAAGTCTCTACATGTGTCGAACTGTGTGCCTCGTATACACATAGGACTTCCGTGTCAGATATTGGGTATTATCACCAGGAGGTCCTTTTTGGGACGTTGACAAGGAATATCAAAGCTGACAACGTCCTGGGACCTGTCCACTGTTTGACGCAGTGCAACACTCGAGCTATCTGCTTATGTTGTGCACATCATACGTCTGTATTCCGGCACAGCCTACTGCTGGCCGCCTCTTGAGCAGACGATGCTATGCAAATAAAACAATTGGTATAACAAACTTGAAAAGGCCAAGTCAGATATTGAAATTACATCAAGTTGTTTTCTTCTCAAGCTAGGCGGGCGAGTTCAAAATAAAACAAAAGTAAGGATAATATTTGTACTTTATTATAGTATATCATCCAATCCCTATAATTAATGTTGGGACAAAATTTATATAATAGAAAACGAAATTTTACTGAGAACAAGAAAAATTAGTTAATATAGTATAATCAAGACGTTTGTGCGTAAAAGTACAGTATTAGCAACATATTTCAGTATAAGCGGAATCTGACTTTTTTTGTTACCCGCTTTGCAAGGGAGGTAGGTACCGCTAGAGAAAGACCCACTAGTGGGTGGACTCCATCACCACTACACCACACCACCCCCCTCGCTCTCCCCCACCCACACACACATGTCGTTATCAATTATAACGAGCATTCTTTCAACAACGGTTCGGTAGCTAAGTGGTATAGCGTGGGATTGCAGCTTCAAATAGCAAGTTATCCTAAGGTCACGTGTTCGATCCACGTTCGGACCTCTTCTTTTTTGATTTTTTTGCACTTTCGCTGTCTTTTATTTTGTGCCGTTGATGGTCCTGGAAATATTCTGAGGCTGTGCGCTGTTTTTTCCCCCAGGGCTGCTACGTCTGTAGGTATGTATGGTTGATTCGGTGCCAGTTGAGCCCCGTGTTTCGATTTCTTTGGCTTTTGGACTTTTTGTATATGACTCTACGGAAAGGTGTTTTTTTTTTCTCTGTATGCAGAAGTGCTTGCGTCAACGAGCTATTCTGGTCAGCAATAATCATATCCTGATGGATATACACATGATCGAAGCAGATGCATTTGGGAATGTATCAAAACTCAAGGACGCAAAGTTCATACCGGTCCTGTGCTATTCATATTCTTTCTTTAATTTGGTTATACGCATCACAACTTTTGGTCTAAGCTTGTCTTGCTCTACTGGAGATTCCCAGAGTCTCTTGTTTGCATCGCAAGGGACTCATCTGTTCCGCTACTCGTGGTATCAAAATTTTCCCGAAACGGTGAACGGCCTGATTATGTTGATGTTGTATATCTCTTGAAGCGGGCGACATGATCTGTGGCTTGTTCCTTTCTCTCAAACCACTCCTCCGCTTGGATCTGTCGTATTTCCTCTGCTGAGGAGGAAAACAGAGCCTAAGCCACTAAAAGACATCCTCGGGATCGACCTCGAACTTCTCGCCGTCCTCGCGGACGTGCTCGCCGGCGGTGTCTCGCTTCATGGACTTGCGCATGTCAAAGGCGTCCTCGCCCGAGGCGGTGGGGTCCGAGACGTTGTCGCCGTAGTAGTCCTTGACGACGCGGTAGACGCTGTAGCCGTTGCGCTTGTAGAAGTCGATGGCGCGCTTGTTGCTGCGACGCACGAACAGGTCCATGAACCAGCCCTTGCCGACGTCGCCCTCCTGCTCCAGCCGCTCCGTCAGGATGCTGCCGATGCCCGTGCGCCGGTACGCCGGCGACACGGTCAGCGCCGTGATGTGCGCGTGCCACGGCAGGAAGTGCGGCGAGCCCGTCATCCACGACGGCGAAGACTCGAGCTTTCCCATGACTGGAGAAGATTCATGTTAGCCATGTATTCTCGGTGCCTTCAGTCACATCGGAATGTGTTCCTCTGCGGTGTAAAGCTGAGACTTACTATATGCAACAATGTTACCCCGACTGTCTTCGGCAACGATGAACATTTGTGGCCATTTTGCGTAGTACTGAAGATAGAAGGAAATGTCATAGGTCTCAGTGAGAGGATCTAAGTTGCACAAGGATATCCTGTTGAGATCTTGAGGCTCGAAGCGACGGAAGCTGACCGCCATGATGACTTTGTTTCTCTGCTGGCTGCAAATTGTGTGCTGTAGGAGATATGAAAGAAGATGAATATGTTCAGTCTCAGTCACAACCTGTTTATGTCGACGGTCGAGGAGCCAATTCCCGACTTTATAGAAATTTGAAGACCGGTTGACGGCGATGAACTGAAATCTCCGGAGGCTGACTTATCATGAATCCCAATATGTGTCCAAAATTGGGAATGAGACCTTTGAAAGTGATCTATTCGATGCTCGGTGGAAAAGGAACAAAAGTCCTGCGACCAATAAAAGAGGTTTGATACAAGCTTCCAGAATTCTGCTTAAATCCCTGGCAGGCTTGTAGTACCAAGCTCTAGTGTATGGATGGCTTGCCCTGGTTGGAGACAACCGTTCTTGTCTCAGTATGTTGGAGTGAGCACAATCAGACCCTAGTGATCATAGAAAAGGTTGGGTTCGTGATCCAGGCCGAGGAAGAGGAAGAGAGCGGTTATCCAGTGGCCAATCAAGTCCGATCAAATGTACAAGGGAATATATCTGTAAGACTTGAAAGAGAGACTGTCGAGACCGATACGATATGAAGACAAGCGCAGACAGCCTTGGGCCGAATCAGAACTGGAGATCTTGGTGTTGAAGTTTTGGTGTGGACGTCGTTGGATGCACCTGCCCCACCTATGGCACATGTGCAACTGCCCACTCTTTGGCACAGAATATGCCACGTTCCCATCTAGCATAAAATAAATATGCACACCAGATACCCGAACCAAAAAGTAAGCTAAGAAACGCACCTCGAATGCAAAGCCCAGGTGTCACTTGCGCATTTGGTCCCCGCTACGCCCTGAAGTTTAGGTAGCGAGGAGCCAAAAAATTTCCGTTCAGTGATGCCGGCCAGTCGCTAAATAAAGTACCTAACTCGATAGGTGGTACCTTAGTGTAGACCCCTGAACGCCAACATACGCGCTCAAGGCCCCCCAAGCAGCAGCCAAAAGTCAACACGACCGGCACCAGGAACGGGCGCGCCCACCATCGCCAACTTCGGGTTCATAGCAAATGCGATCGTCAGGACCCGCGAGTCAAGAGGTCCTCGTTTCCCGTTCCCAGGGCCTGGTTCGGTCTCCGTGTTCTCGTCGACTGTAACTGCCTGATGACCTTTTCTCCCTTGGACGAACGCGTTGGATTCATCACATCCACGATACGAACCACTACTACTTACCGGCACCTCCCCTTGTCGTCTTCAGTCGAGACAAAGGAACGCATGTGATTGATTTGCATCATTTCGTTGTTGCTGGCTTGGATTCAACCCGGCCGACACACATTACTCACTTGCTGCCCCATGCGCAGCTCCTTATTTATATTATAGATCCAAGCACATCTGATATACGTATAGCCCATCGTCAACAGGTCCTCCCTGGCTCCATTTTCCAAGCATCTCCACCCTGAGCAGCGACTTGTCACCACGTCCAGGTGCAAGAAAAAAAAAGTAAATATACAACAAAGCGTCGACCAGTCTTCCTAGTTAGCGTCAACACCGAGTCTCCGGTCCAGTAAACAACCCCAAGACACCACGCCGAGCACGCCTCGAAACATAAAACCAGGAGACAAAGCACCATCACTACGTAGCCAGCCCATTTTCTCCGTCAGCCCTTCTTCGACGACGCCGTAATTCCCGCCTTCTCTCCAAAATCTTTGGCCGCCAGTGCCGAAATACCTACTCCAGGAGCCCCCGAAATTTATGCTGGCGTGCACATCTCACCGCACGCGTCACAGCCATAGCCTCTCTCTCTAATTACGGTAGCAACCAAATACCGAACGGACCACCCAGCTTTCTCTCCATTTAAAATCATCCCATCGATCGCAATGACCTCCTCGCCGCAAACACCGCGGCACTCGAGGCAGTCCTCCTTTGCTGGTTCGCCCACCGCCAGTAGACGCCGCACCTCCAAATCCTCCTTTCAAGATCTCATGGCCCCGTCGCCCAACATGAACGACCAAGACATCAGCACATTCAGCGCCGGAAACTTTGACGGCGGTGACAACGGCCTCGGCAATCTGGCAGACGAGCTGGCCGATGCCCTCTCGGGCGACGAAGACGACGATGGATACTACGAGGAAGGAGAAGGCGAGCAACTATCCGACGGCGCCCTCGAGTCGCCAAAGGACCGTGCCGAGGAAATCAGGGACAGCGGTGTGGACGTCGAAGAACACAAGCAATTACCAGCAAGAAACAAGAAACTAGAGTTGAGCCCACCGCCAAATCCAAAGAGCCACCGCAGGCAAGGCAGCGCGTATGACGGAAGCGAATATGGTTCGGAATCCGATCTGGAGACTGCCGGCATGCCGCCCAGCTTAGTAGCCAGGATGGACGCCGTTGAGTCTCTCGCGAGGAGGGGAACAGATGGCGGGCCCGCCGACAAGGTCTTTCACCGGGTAACAGAGGGTCTGCGCGACCTGGGATCACAGGCCAGCGTCGAGGGCAGCACAACAAGGTTGATTACTGCTCACTCTGCGTTGGCAACCCATCTGGCGCACCAGACTCGCCAACTACACAACCTCACATTCCCGCTTCTGTCGCCTTTGGTGATGCCCCCGGACGCGGAGACCATAGATGAACTATTGCCCCTATTAGTCTCCCTATCAGACGACATGCCTCGTCCGGCAACCGCGGCATACAACTCCCTAGCAGCCCTCCAGACGCTCACATCGGACCTGGTCCAGACCCTAAACTACCTTTCAGACACCCTGCACATGTCCCGCCAGACAACGACGACGGCGACGAGGAGGCTCAAGTCTGCCAAGGACATGGTGGCAGAGATGAAGCGCGAAGAGGAGCTGAGGGAGGAGGGTGAAAGGTGGCTCACCAAGGGAAACTGGGGCGAGCGGCTCGAAAAGAGGGAATGTGCTGACGTCTGCCGAGATGTTGTCAGTGGGTTCGAGGAGATGTGCAACGACTGGCGAGCCAAGCTGGTTGCGCAAGCCGAAGCCACGGCATGAAGCAAGTAAAGGACGACGGACTTGCTTGAAAACGGGCTTCCTTGGAGAACCGGTAATATCTCTGTTGAGGCATGGCAATGGCGGTTGTTAGTGCATATACCCCTTTTTGTTGTTCCCAGCGGGTGAGGATGTTGGGCAACACGTTCTAATTGTACAGCCTTGGGAAAATATAGAGACGCCTGAACATTTGAGGCGAGGGGGCTACATATCGATTGGTATAAACCTGCACACACTATGGTCACGATTATTATAGACAAGCGAGATAGCGCGCAGGCGAGCGAGAAAGACAAATAAGCAGACAGACAGACACTTCTCAGCCCCGGTCTTCCTCTGACCGTGACGAAAGAATGTCCTTGCTACGCAAATATGAATGACGTTGATTTACACAATAGAATTGTTGCATACTGAACTGCCTGTTTCAATGTGAAATGTGTGAATTGTTGATTTCAACTATTTTAAATCATTGTTATGAAGACAGAACTGGTTTCTTATTAATAAAGATCTGCGAGCTCACAAAATCAGCAACATGTTTTTAGTGCTTTGACTTCGAGGTGGGCGAATGCGGAATAAATCATTGCTTGTATCATAAATTGGCTTCCTGGGAGCTATGCTATAAGGATCAATATTTTGGGGTATCCACCAGAATCAATATTCCATAGAAAAAGCAAAACCTGATCCCGAGTTCCTCCCCTGGTTTTTAAAAACAAACTGACCAGATCCCCTCCCCAGCCCCCGTGATTCCAATATTTCGCATCACTCATCATGTTCAAGTAATTTCCATCATGGACGCGACCCATGGTCATTCCATCAATGGACACTATAACTGCACTTTCAGGGTAGCCCCTATACAATATTCACATGCTTGATAGACGCTGAGATGACTTCCTCGCTGTGCACTCAGTGCGTCCTCACGGTATCGGGCGTGGCCCTCGACGACCCGTCGCTACCGCCGCCGCGCGGATCGTGCATGGCAAGACCGTTGAGCGCCGGCGTCCGCCTGTGGCCCTGCTGCGCCGAGGTCATCATGCCCCCGGCGCCCGAGCTCGTGCCCGAGCCCCGGGGGCCAGACGGCGACTCGTACCCGCCTCCTCCTCCGCCGCCGCGACCGCGCGTGTGATAGTACTGCTGCTCGTCGGCCTCGGGACTCCTCTCGTGCGCGCCATAGTCCCGATCATTCAATCCGCCATCGCCAAAACTCGTCAAACTCAAATTATCCACACTCGCGCCGCCGCCAATATTCGCCAGCGCGTCGTTGCGGCTGCGCGCGGAAATATACCGATCAACGGGCGGCGCATCCCTCGGCCCGGCGTCGCCCGTCGCCGTAGGGTCCTGCTCGTCGTCGACCAGCACCACCATCCACACGCCGACGGCGCCGTTGGACCCGAGCAGCGGCGTGCAGTGCATCCAGCGCCCGCGGTCCGCGCCCTGCCGCGTCGTCCAGCGCACTTTGGCCGTGACGCCGTTGCCGTCGGCGAACGCCTGCGCGATGGCCTCGCGGACCTTCTGGGAGCCGCCGATCCGCGACATGAGGTTGCTCTGCAGCATGCCCGGGACGCGCAGCCGCGGCGACGCGAACAGGATGCGCAGGGACGGGTACGGCCGGACCAAGAGGTAATGCTCGTAGACGCCGGCGAGGCGGCCGCCGCCGAGCCGGTCTCCGGGCCCCGAGGCGCTGCCGGGCCGCCCGTCGTTGGGCGGCGCCAGCGAGGTTTGGAGTAAGGGGTCCGAGTTGCGCCGGCCGACGGTCGCGTCGTCCTTGATCAGCAGCCGCGGCTTGGCCCAGTTGGCGCCGCCCGCGACGCCCTCGCCGTCCGTCAGCTCGGCCTGGTGGATCCGGTGGTACGAGCCGCCGTGCTCGCGGACCGTCTTGAGCTCGCCGAGGGAGAACATGGACGCCAGGTCGCGGAACTCGTCGGGCTGCTGCTGCTGCTGGGCGTCGCCGTTTTGGTTGTTATAGTTGCCGCCGGGCCCGGACTTGCCGTGCATGGTGCTGCTATTCGTCTGGTGCTGGTGCTGCTGCTGCTGCTGGCCATGAATCCGGACGGGCAGCGCGGACCCGTCGGCCTCGTTCTCGCGGTCGACGAGCCGGGCGAGCGAGTCGAGGCCGGCGCACTCGCGCACCAGGCCCGACACGTCGACCTGGGCGCCGATGTGGTACCGGACGACGCCGCGCGAGTCGTACAGGGGTGCGACCATGAGCAGGTTCATGAACGGCGAGCCGTCGCGGCGGTAGTTGAGGAACGTCTCCGAGTGCTCCCGGCCCGCGTTGAGCTTGTCGCGGATGCGCCGCACGCTGAACGGGTTCGTCTTGGGGCCCTGTAGGAACCGGCAGTTGCGGCCCAGCACGTATGACATGCCGTATTGTGTTGTTCGGTGGAATTCTGTACGCCAAGGCCATGTCAGCAAGCCGGGCTTATTGCGAGGCAGACAAGAAACTTACCTTCACTGGCAAAAATGATAGGATTGTCTGGCCTGGCAGGATCCGTCAGACAGAACACCTCGGCCAAGCCTTCGGACATTTCCCGCAGATGTGGCGGCAGCGTGTCTGCAATGCGCCTCTTGATGGTCACGCTCACGGTCTGGATGTACGTGTAAGTAATATACGCGGGCAGCTCCTCGGAGGCCAGCGTCTCAAAGGCCTTGTCGGCCTTTTCCCTCAGGACGCGGTTCAGCGTCTTGTCGACGGGCTCGGCCGTGTAGGGCAGGTCGCCGACGGCCTGCAGGCCGCCGACGACGGCGTTGGCGTAGTCGATGGCCCGGAGCGCCTTGAGCACGTCGAGGTAGTACTGGAGCAGGGGCACGGCCTCGGGGCGGCACTGGTAGATGAAGTTGGTGAAGCGCTGCAGCAGCACGGGGTCCTCGAAGATGACGCCCAGGTGCTTGGGCGAGAAGAGCTGCTCCGACTGCACCTCGAGCGAGTACTGCCGGCCGGGGGCGTGCGCCGGCACGACCAGGTCAAAGGACCCCGGGTCGATCTCCTCCTCGGCCAGCGGCTCGAGGCCGTCGTTCTCGACGGCGGCCCGGGTCTGCAGCGCCGCCAGCGCGGACCCGCCGTTCTGGTGCATCGCGGACGAGGCCGAGGAGCCCGGCCGGGAGAAGGAGGATTTGGACATCAGGCTCTTGGGCGCCGTCGAGGCGGTGCGGCTGGCCACTCCGTCGTGGATGTACTCGGGTTCGTCGCGGGTGCCACCGGTATGATCCTGGACATACTCGTGGGAGACACGCTCTGGGCTGAAGTTTGGTGGCACAACGGTCAGACACGAAAATACCAAGTGGGCAAATAAAGTGTGCCTTGCCGAGACATGTACAAGGTGTTTCAAACTCACCTTAATGATGTCGCGGGCGGTGCCGCCGCTGGTACTGCTGATGGGGGCTGCTGCCCTTGGCTTTGGTTGTAGGGCCTGCCTTCGATATCTTCCACAAACCTGGGCTTGTTGCGAAAGGCCTTGGACGGGGGAGTGGTGAGCAGCTCGCTCACGGAGAGGTGCCGGCTCGATTTCCGCATGGGAATGTCTGGTATCACAGCAGCATCCCCGTCGCCGTCTCCGTCGTGCTCGTCACCAAAGGCGCTGATCGAGTGGACGTTCATGGGGTCAAGGGATTTCTGCTTCGACAGCCGTCCGAGCAGGCCACTATTACTATGGTGACTACTCCCGCCTTGCTGCTGCTGCTGCTGATGAGCGGCGTGTGTGGCGGCGTAGTGCTGCTGCTGCTTCTGCTCCAAGGGGCTCCGGGAGCGTTTCCAGTAATTGGACATGACGTGCAAGATCCCGACACGAAGGTGTGCCCTAAACCGGGGGTCTTATTCAGGAACGGCCTTTGCCTTTTTCTGCGCCCGTGAGTGTGTGTTGCTCTGCTTTTGCTTTTCCCACTACTGCTGGCGACTGCTCTGCCACGCGTATAGTAGAATGCCGGATCGCGATGGTCCGTTTGGGAGGATGGGATCCTACGTCAATCAAGTTGCGACAAGCGCCGGTTTATGCTTTGCGTCGAGGAAAGCAAGTTCGAAACTAGAATGTCGAAAAAAGAAAACAAGCATCACGACCAAAGACCGGCGCCGGGCCTATCAAGACACTTATACTGTCACTCGACTATAAAGAAGACAAATGACGGCCGGACAGGGACCATGCGTATTCGTACTAGGAATTCAAGTTGCGTGTTCCCTGGCGAGCTCCATCCTGCCATTGGATCTTCTGCTCGCTCATCTCGTCTAGGTGCCACTTGAGCAGGTACACGACAGACGACCGGCAGAGCACATTCGTGTGTGTGACACACTGACATGGATTTCTGTCAGTGACGTTTGGTGACAAGTAGGTACAGTAGCTTACATACGCGCCTACGTAGTGTCAGCATGCGTATCTCGACCCCGTCCGGCATCAATACCGCACGTCTTGGCTAGTTTGGCCCTCTCTAGCGCCGAGTCGTCGACCGGCTCTGGATCCGGCCGAACAGGTAGCGCGGCCGGACTTGGCCTCGATCAGCGAGGGGAGACTGATTAACCAGCTGCCAGAGGGCTGAAAAGCAAGGAATTACTCTGAACGACTTTAGACTTTGGTCGACCGGACTCTTGTCAATGGGGATTCTAGCTCGTCGTCCAGCTCTCCAACCCCAACTCCCCCCTTACAAGCGTGAACCTCCCCTTCGTCCGTATGACGGCATTGCAAACTCTCAGAGAGGGTGACATTTTTTTCCCAATGTCAATCGTCGATTGGAATCCGTGGTCGGGTGTGCGTAACAAACCATACTATGTTGGAAGTACTGTAGCTCTTGATTCCTTGAAAAAGATAGCGATATCCAGAAGCTCCTTAGATGGGATGATCGTATTTCTCCATGTTCCATAAATGGGGTTTCCAATCACTATCCGGCCGAGAAAAAAGAAATTGCCATGAGTTGGAAATGAATCGCCAACATGACCTCGTTCGCGCATACAAATTCGCGATCGCGATGTTTGTCCATGGTGTGTTGGGATCGGGAGATCTCTTGGAGATCTCTTTATGGCCAAAGCAGTGTAGGTAAGCTGGGACATGGGAGGGAGCTTTTCAGCCGCAGACATTCATTCCAGAAAAAAAACACCCCGGCATTGCGGATGGACCCCCAGGCTAAGTTGCGATCCTTGCCGGAAAGAGTATAAACTGTCATCCGTCACTTGAGATGGCATCTCTTTTCTTGTCCACTTCTGGCATGGCAGACAATGGCCAGGGGAAAGAGGTTCTTGGGGTATACCAAGCCTCGCAAGCCTCGGTAGTTGTCACTTTTCAATAGAGGGAAAAGTTGTGGCTGCAGAGTCAGGATCGTATTTCATTACCCAACAGATACCGGAGCTGCTCCGACGGTAGGTATGTACTCCGAATGGTTCGCGGAAGGATTCCATTCTCTTGTATCTCTTGTACACTTGAAGCAGCTGAAATAAGATACGAAAAGCACATGCTTCGTGCGGAGATATCAATTATTTGATGTGGTAACCTACCTACCTAGTCATCAAGTAAACTCCATCGGGAAGATCCAGGGTCCCCGACTGACAAGCAAGACAATTCCCACGAGACATTGTACCACGTTTTTCTTTCAATCCGCCGACAGCCCGTTCCACGTTCCGAGTCTCGTAGATATGACTGCACGTCGTTTTTGTTGTTTCAATTCAGAAAAGTGGTGCAAGTGCACATGTTGTTTTTCTTCTCTGCGAGTACCGAAAAGAAGGCACGTCGACGCAACGCATGGTCGATCAGTATCTGCAAGTCATGCGTCGATCCCTGCTCTGCTCATCCGGGCTGTCGGGAGACCCTGGGCGGAGTGCTATCAATAAAAAAAAGAATGCACGGTACGTTTGCTGGACACCAAGATAGTTGCGAGATTTCATATCCATCCATCCATCCTCGAGTCTGGACCATATGTCAATGCCTTTGTTTTTCCCAGTCTCTCTCTCACGAGCCATATTTCCCCTTCCCTGCCCCGTCGTTGAGGCTGAACTCGCAAAGTATACACCATACCGGGCCTAACGTAGTGCGCGGCAAACAGGACTAGCAGAGAGACTATCGAAATATCCGGCACTACCGTACTTTTCTAAGTTCTTACGGCAGACTTTGGGATCGTGATGGGGGATTGGACCATTGAGTAGAAGAAAAGCACGAGACGGACGCCCTGCAAGGCCAAAGCGCACAGAGTACGATGATGCATGTGACATGTGAATTGGAACTCTGCAGCGCGTTGCTGGGAAGCCATGATGATGCACAACGATCCTACAGCAAACACACGTGAAAGGCTCTTCAACTTGTCGTCGCCGGCTTCGAAGAGGTTATTCGTAACTAGCCGAGAGCGACAACGGTGCTTGGCACCGAAAAAACCCAGACTGTCGTCATTTCCGCTCCAAAGATGGCCCTAGAACCTGCTTATCATGAGGTAGATCCCTCACACTAACACTATACTGTGCCTCGCCGTTATACTTCACCTTGATATAGTGATGATGCCCTCAAAAAGAAGTATCTGACTCGAACATCTTGTGCTCCGTCGCATATTCCAACCATTTGTTCAACATTGCAGTGCCAGTAAGTATCGAGATGACGGGATCGACAGTATATTAATGGAAGGAGCTTATTATTAGCCCTCAAACTTGGCTTGGCTTCTTCTCCTCTATTCATCAGGCGCTGGAAGAACTGGCTCCCAACTCTCGTGTCTGTAATGATTAAAAAAACGCCGGCTCTCGATGATGATAATGGTGATGATGCAAAACGGCCTGGCTCTTGCTGAGCGCTATCAGGCCTCCCTCCAGCTCTATTACAAAAACGCCAGAAAAACGCAAATGGTAGGTGCCGGGCGAGACACCTCTGACGTGTTGCCTGCAGTCAGAAACTCACATGATGGAGCAGTTAGCCGCCTTGGGGAAATTGCTTCCTGCGTGGCTCCACGCGAGGTGCTCGTGGAATTCCTTCAAGTCGGCAAAGCCGCCCTCGTCTTGGTTCCACTTCACCCTGTCCATGTCGTCCTCGCCCTGTTCTTCCGTGTAGACGTCGTCGCAGAACGGACACAATATCCTGGCCTCCCACAAGCCCGGTTCAGGAGGCATGTGGTTCGCTATCGCGACGGGCGCGAACACAACCGTCTTCTCCTCTCCATCCGACGACTTGAATCCCGTCGCCGCCCAACCCTTTTCCTGAGGCGGTGCCATACTCGTGGCGCTGGTGGGTTCCGGGACGTCCATCGTCGGTTGTCTGATCGAGGGCATTTCCCTGAGGTCCTCCCATACCATGTGGCCGTCGCAAAAGTCACAGGCAAATGCAATGTCTCCATCGCCGAACCGTTCGAATTTGCCCGTCGAATTGGACACGGCCAGCTCCTCGAGGCCCCTTTGCTGCGCGTTCTCGAGCGACCGCTGGACTCTGTACACCTGGAAGGCACCGAGACAGCGCGTCGTCGTCTCCTGCTCCGAGTTGAATATCCGTCTCGCTGCCCGACACTGCGCTCGGTGTAGGTCGTGTTTGAGCTCAATGGTCTCGCGCGCCCATATCGGATTGATGGGACCACCCGATCTCACCCATTCCTTGAAGTTTTGCGCATGAAGTTCGAACCGCGTGCATAACAACCGAAGATCCTCGAGTGACTCAGCTGTGAGAACCGTGCTTGTTAGGTCAACCTTTTCTCTTCCGGGGAAGTTTGTCCACGTTCGGGAGTCTGCGATGGAACCATCACTTGACTGTACGCAACCGACTCCCAAGCGTGGTTGGCCGCTGAAAGCTCGCGTGGGCTGATATTCTTCTTACGTACTTTTCTTGTCATGCTCGTAGTATCCTCGCCCGTGTATTAATGACGGCAGAGACTGAAAGTCCTTCTTGGCCTCGTCCAGCGTATCTTCCAGCAGCCTCAGCTGTTCGAACTCGTCGGATCCCCAAGCTCGCTTATCGGCGAACATCATAATGCGGAGGCCATCGTTGATCGAATTTGCAATGATGGCCAGGAGTGAACCGACGGTCTCGTTGTTCATGTCTCCTGCCTCGGCCCGAGACCTCTTTCTCCCCTCCAAGCGGAGGCCGTACGTCGGTAGAGTCGCAGACTTGTTTCTTTGGTTGGCGAGGATTAATTTGGCAAGTAGAGGTTGCTGCAGTTTTCCGAAAGAAAACTTGCTTGGGAGCAAGTTCACAGTCGCCAAGAGTTAAAGCTGAAGTTGGGGATCGCCGTCTCGTTGCGCCTGGATTGCGGGCTCGGGATTGCTGTCTCTCGTTTCGTTTCGTAACTCGCTGGAATGGTTTGTCTATGTCTACAGGACAGCACAAAAGAGACAGTCACACTCGGCAAATGTCGTCACAGGTCTCAAGATGGAGTAGCCAAGTGGACTATGGCGTGGGACGAGTTTGGTGATAGCCTAGTCGGGAGGAATCGCGATTCGAGATATGTAGTAGATAGGTTCGCAGATCGGCCGTGTAACCACCAAAAGGAGGGAATTCCGTCACCGAGTGGGAGTTCTGGCTGGCAGATAAGGGTGTTCTATTTCCAGGTCGACCGACAGATTTCTTTTTGGGGGTAAGGCGTTCACTGGCCTGGCAAAATTGGCTTTTGGCTTGTGACATCTAGGTGGGCGGCCCCCCATAGGATGGGACATAGAGCCCCTGCAGCGTTATGCTTGATTGGAGTAGGTACGCCCACGGGGGAGCCTTTGGGTGCCGGTCTGGCCCGTCTTCGCCGTTTTGCCGATGGCATTAGCGACCACCTGGGCAGATCCCCCACTAGAGCTACGGAATTCAGGCACTGGGAGTCCACCTTGCAAGATTGGATGGCATTCTCGAATAGACGAGACTCGAGATCCAGGTAGGGCTGAGTTGCATCTTGCCCCTATTACAATCGGAAATCCCTGTCTATAATGCATTCACAAAGGTCTAGGGGTCATCAGCAGATCGTCGCCCATCATCCAATTGCATCGTTATGATCACCGCGCAGCGCATCAGTGGCTTACACATACTGCAGGCTTGTCTTGAGGTTCTTATTATAGTAACATGCAGCTACGTATTCTCATCTGACCTTGAGATGTCCGGTTGTAAATAACCAACGAGTTCCACTTCAACCAGGACATCAGGACACAACCCGTAGCGTAGCTATTGCACCCGCGAGTCATTGCTTCTTGTCATATCCAGGCATGGGAATTACTTCCTCTTGGTGGCCTTGCCGGTGTCCGCTCCGGTGGCAACGGGGCCGCCGCTGATCTCCTTCTCCGTCTCCGGGTCAGCTTTGGGCAGCGACTTTGGAACAGCCTTGAGCTCCTCGCTGGGCTCATCCTCGCCGCCCTGTCCAAACTCGTTGACACGAGTGTAGTCGATCTTGTAGGCCCAACGCTGGTAGATGTAAATGAAGAAGATGATATCGTCGCGGAAAGTGGCCAAACGATGCAGGAACGGCATCTTGATGGTGAAGGCAAACAGGTCGTCGATGAAGGTGTTCAGAAACTTGTACATCATGGCCTTGCCCGGCATGTGAGCAACTGACTTCAGGCGGTAGTTGATGTAAAGCGAGGGCACCATCATCAAGAAGCCGTAGGCGTAAACCGAACCGACCAGAGTCGTGATGGTGTATGAGTACCACGACTTGTGTGAGTCGTAAATCAAAGAGTAGACTGCGTATGCAATGAGAAGGGGAACGCCAGCCCAGTACATGTACTTGAAGGCGATCTCATCGTATTCCTTGGTCTTCTCCTCGGTCTCGCTGAGCTTGTGCTTGTCTTCAAACACGACAGAGTATGGCAGCCAGGAGCCAGGGCTCGCCGGACGAAGGCGGACATCGACAACAGTGGTGACCTTCCAAAGCTCAATGACGATACCGACACCCTGGGTACCGAGAATCATCCAACTCGTATTCTGCGAGTTGTCCACAAGGTAGAGGAAAATGACGGCCTGCATGAACACATTGGCCAAGATAGAGCGAACAGAGATGCCAACATTGTCCTTCTTCTTGCGGTAGTGTGCAATGTCGGAACCAAAGGCAAGGGTCTCAAGAATCATGTGAGCGATGCTGACAACAATGGTGATACCCAGGAGGTAGGGGTTCGTGTCCATAAAGATTTCCTTGATCATCTCAATCTCGCTGCCATCACCACCGCCAGGGGTCGAGTGGCCCAGAGCAGCCTGCCGAGCCTGCTCCTTCGAGTTGAGATCAACGGTAGACATCATGGAGAACTGCCAGTTGGCCAGGTTGGTAAGGTCGAGTCGGAGGGGCAGTGTCTTGACAGTCTCGTTGAGAACAGTCATGTGCGTCTTCAACTGCCAGAATTGGTTGATGTACAAGACCGGGTAGTACCAGCCATTCTGGCCGCTGCCATCACGAGCACCAGTTGTCTCAATGTTGAGGAACTGGCGGACCGCAGGTGCCGCCTTTGAGAGCTCCAGGATGCCAGTGTCGGGGACGAAGGACAGGGTCGTGTTGGGATGGTAGTAACTTGCAATAGTCGGGCCAACAGACGGTTCCTCTTCCGGCTCCTCCTCGGCTTCGTCCTTGCCTTCCAACAAGTTTCGCGTCTTTGCAACCTTTTTCTTGCCAATGTACTGGGTCAGAGGGTATGTAAAGTGTACAGCGGTAGCCGGATCGAATCCAGGTTCCTTGGGATCCAGAGACGAGCCAGTCAGGCCGACATAAAAGTGTCCCCAGAGCGTTCCATTGTTCTGGACGGTCGTAGGAACAGCGAATTCGGTCTCGATGAAGCGCTTGTCGCTGTAGTTACCGAGCTGGAAGGACTTTTCTTCAAGAACGCGATACCCTTCTTCGGTCTTGGAGATGGGCTTGGGGACGAACGAGTCGGACAGAGTGACAATGATGTCGAGAGAGCTGTCGGTAGGCCATATCGGGGCGACGCGCTGCGGAATTCGAGCATAGACGGCGCCCTCGTCGAGGGTCTTGGGTCGAAGCTGGTACGCCGGGATGGAGCCCGTAACGGCGGGGACCTTGACGATGTTGCCAGCATCATCCTTCACCTCTTTCGTGGTCTGTGCCTTGTTGCCGCCGGTGAACTGCTTCAACAGCATTTGCATGCCATACCACATAATCAGGCCTTGGCCAATCTTCCACATGATGGATTGCTGTAGCAGCACAGCACTTGGTCAGCCAGCAGACGCCAAAAGGGGCGTGTCCAGGATGGACGCGTTGCTTACACCTTGTTGCTCCTGTCGAGCAGGCCTTCCGGCCGCAGCATTTCCTTCCGGCATCGTGGTAGATGCGCGTCCAAGATGCGCACTGGGTAGATGGGATGAGAAGATGGCTTCTCAAAATTGATACGTATCGCCGACGACGCTGATCGGATTCAGCCTACTACAAGGTGGCCATTGGGTTTGTGAGATTATTTTGTCTAGAACCCCGAATCCAACAATAAGAGTGGGTCTCCTATATCGCCCCGGCAAGTCGGCGAATGGCAGCCCGGCGGGGGAGCACGCATCCCGCTAGAGGCCTGACCTACCGCCCGAGCTGGGGTTGCTACTGGACAAATGGTGGGGGAGCCGCAGCTAGGCCAAGCAGCAATGTCAGGAATGGTTAACTCGCGTATTGGTCGGCAAGGTAGGAGTTGACCAATGTTTGTTTGCAGATCGAGTTGATGTCCATTTGGCAAGAGTGCGTTTGGATGTTTTACGTTACAACAAATATCTATCCACGGACAGCGGCGTGAAGCGTTTGGGCGATCTCCGTCTAAGGATGTAAGACGATTGGTATTATCTAAGACAACACAATGGGCTACGTCATTTGCAGAACCACGATAGCTTCTACTGCTTGGCCACATGATGGTCGGTGGCGCGGCCGTCCGTGTTGCCAGTCGAGCCAGTCTCGGTAGATGAGATGGAGACCCCTTGAAGTATATCATCGTGACTCACCTATCAGGATCCTAGTGATAACCTCGCCTCACTTGAACAAACATACATAAACACTTGCTTGCGCCTAGCCCACCACACTATCAGCTAACTTACGCAGCTTACCGCAAGTCGCAAATACTCATATCGCAACTGTTTGCTCCTGATAAGCTTCCAATTTGGTGCGACTGTCTCCAAGGCCGACTTCGCTTCTATACTGTTGGTTCGTACTTGGAAGCAAAACTCCTTTTTTTTATCTTCTCGCCCCGACCGTCCGGAACAAAAAAGGTTCCCCTACAAACTCTCACCCTAACGTATCACCAAATGCCCAACATGGAATCAGGCGGCGCTTCACCATTCCCGACGACGCCCCGGACGTCGACACCCTCCGGATCCAAGCTCAACCCCAACGCGCAGAAGAAGGTCAAGATATGCGTCTACTGCGGCTCCGCGCCGGGAAAGAGCCCGGAGCACATCGAGGCCGCCCGCGAACTTGGTAAACTGATGGCGGAAAACGACATCTCGCTCGGTAGGTCCGGCAGGCCGAGAAGCAATGCCGCGTCGCAAGCACAACCTCTTGCATCTCCCTGACTCCGATGCTGACATTCTTACGATCCAGTATACGGAGGTGGTACCGTAGGGCTCATGGGCGAGGTGGCCAAGACCATCGTGGCGATCAACGGCCCGGATTCGGTCCACGGCATCATACCCGAGGCGCTCGTTAAGTTCGAGCGAGACTCGACCTACGCCGGCCAAAAGGACGAGAACGGCCACTACGTGCCGGCGGCGGAAGTGTACGGGCGGACGACCGTGGTGCCGGACATGCACACCCGCAAGAAGATGATGGCCCAGGAGGTGCTCGAGGGCGCCGACGGGAGCGGGTTCATTGCGCTGAGCGGAGGCTTCGGCACCATGGAAGAGCTGTTCGAGGTGGCTACGTGGAACCAGTTGGGAATCCACGACAAGGGCGTATGTCTACTCAACATCAACGATTTCTACAGCGGACTGCTGGACTGGCTACAGAAGGCTGTCGAGGAGAACTTCGTGCGGGCAGCTAATGCTGATATCCTCGTCACGGCCACCACGGCAGCAGGAGCAATCCAGGCTCTTAAGGACTACAAGGTGTCAAACTCAAGATATAACTTGACATGGGAAACCCGGTAGAGGCCGTCCCCATGATCAAAACGGACATATGGGTGTTTACAGTCATAGATAAATTTGAGTTAGAACGCCTAGATCCAAAATTGACAACAAATTTCAATAATGAGATGCCCATTCGCGGTAGGGTATCAGAATGCGCATTTTGAATGACCAGCAAGATGCTAACCCAAGGCCAATATACCCTCCATGTGTTCCACTGGCGTATGCATTCGTAAGATACAGTATTGCTATTATCGTCTCTCCCGTGCCCACTCGCTCGAAGGTTCAAGTCGTCCCTATTCCGTTTAGAATTCCGAGTCCTCCTGGAAGAACATGCCGAACGAGATGATAGTCCCGTAGATCAGGAGTCCTCCAATAATGCTCATGGCTGTGGCTGCGGCGTTAATCAAGGACGAGTGGTAGAGTACGACGGGCAATGCTGAACACCTTGATTAGCTACGGCTCCTCCAACGTAGTTTTCTGGACAAAGTGATGACTTACCAATTCCCATGACCACCAAGAAGCCAGTGCAGAAACGTCCCAGATCCAAAATGGCATTTCCGGAGCTCTCAACAAAGTCGTCCGGGTTGGCACAGCGGCTGCAGATCCAGTTCGGAAGCGGAGCCAGCACGTAGGTGGCCACGACAAGCAAAGGCAGGTAGACTCCGTACAAGGCGCACGATAGGATGACCAGCAGAAACCCGACGGCGAGCACAAAGGACAGCGCGATAATCGTTTTGAGGCCTGCGTGCGACATCTTGAAGAGACTTGGAGTGGTCGAGCAGGCGGAGGCCGAGGGTTTATCTGTAGGTGGCTGATCTGTCGAGTCGCCAGTCGCGAACGGGCTGGATTTAGAATCGAGTTCGATAAATTGTAGCTTTTACTCTGGCACGATTAAAAGTGAAGTTGCTGACGGAGTGTCGAGAGGATGCGCCGACGAAGCTGGAGTTGAGGTTGAGGTTGAGGTTTCGATAGGTGGGTGAGGCTCTTCCGGGTCGGATCAGCAGCAGAACAGGACCCAACTGGAGTGTCGTCAGCTCCGGGTTGTTTGGCTCAGAAGCTCGTGCACAGCTCCCTAGCAGGCAGGCAAGCGCAGTCAGGCCCCCCGAATTGAAGGCCACCAGACGTAACTGAAGGTGCGGACCCCTGCTAACGCGCTAAACCCTAATGGAAGCAGCATACACTTGAACTCAGGCGAGGACCTGACGAAGCTCCAGCTGCCTGCCTTACCTATTATTCCCCAGACCAGACCTCATATTCATCAGCCTCGCCAAACAACCACCTCGAAACCACGACATCTAGCATCACCAGCCCACGACTAATTGTCAAGGAGCTTTGATTTCACTCCATCTCTAGCCACTGATTCCGATATCACTTCACCATGTTCCGCAACAATTACGACAACGATTCCGTCACATTGTGAGCTCCAAGCTTGTCCCACCCTGCCAACCCGGCCTCTACTAACAAGAAACTCCCAAACAGCTCTCCGCAAGGAAGAATATTCCAGGTCGAATATGCCGCCGAGGCCGTGAAGCAAGGTTCAGTGGTGGTGGGATTGACGAGCAAGACACATGCCGTGCTGGTAGCGATCAAGGTACGCATTCGCCTGGACAAGCAACACACATACGCACGCCCGCCTGTGCTGTTTAATACAACGGGACACCCATGATGCAAGGAACGCGCGACTGACCTTTTTATTCTTGACAGAGAAATGCCGAGGAGCTGTCGTCGTACCAGAAGAAGCTCTTCGCCATAGATGAGCATGTAGGCCTCGCCATTGCTGGCCTGACCTCGGACGCCCGCGTCCTCTCCAACTTCATGAAGCAGCAGTGCTTATCGCAACGGCTCACCTACGGCCGGGACATGCCCGTCGAGACGCTCGTGTCCATGATCGGCGACAAGGCACAGCTCAACACTCAGCACTACGGCAAGCGGCCCTACGGTGTTGGACTGCTCGTCGCCGGCATTGACGAGAGCGGCCCCCACCTATACGAATTCCAGCCCAGCGGTATGACCCAAGAGATGGTAGCATGCGCTATTGGAGCCCGTTCCCAGATGGCCAGGACATACCTTGAGAAGAACGCCGAGAAATTCCCCGACTGCGGACGGGAGGAACTGATCAAGCATGGTCTGAAAGCACTGAAGGAGACATTGGTTCAGGACCGCGAGCTGACAGTGGAGAATACAAGTGTTGGTGTCGTTGGTCTCGACGGAGCCGGTGGCAAGAAGTCCCTTCAATTCTTCAAGGTGCACGATGGAAATGAGGTCAAGGACTGGATCAACAGTGTGGCCGATGATGCAGAGGCGGGCGGTGAGACAGCAGAGGGAGAGGGCATGCAGGTTGACGAGTAACTTGGTTCAGCGTCTTGATCAGAAGACTATGAGTTGCCCTCAAGTGGTAACATTTGTCCAAGGCACAGAGATGAGAGTTTCATGGCCGAAAATAGACACATTTTCGCTAGGGCTTGACGAAGTATTGCGTCCGCGCCAGGAAGTCATCTAGAGATGTACTATAATGAACATGCGATGAGCAAATTTTGATGTTTTTGGTGTCCTTGCGTTTGGTTTTGGGTCTACAAGATGTCTATATTTCATCTTCCTCGTCATCAAAGTCATCCTCCCGGCCCATCTCGTAGAGGATCCTACCGCCCTCGCCTGCACCGATATCCGTCTGAGCATCAAAGTACGGCAAGACGATACCCTCCCGGTCCCTCCGCTGCTTGTCAGTCAAGCCTAGGCTGAAGGTCGACTCTGGCTCCTCCCCATCCTCTCCGGCCCCGCCGTCGTCCGCCACGGGATCCTTGAACAGCGGGTGGTCACTCAGCAGCGACAGCCGCGACGCGCCGCCCAGGCCGAGCTTCTCGCTGGGAACAAGGACAAACTTCTCGCCGACGGAGCGGCCGCTGCGCCGGCGCATCTCCATCTCGACGACCACGCCCGTAGCCGCGGCCGCCGCGCCGCCGCCCTCGCGGAGCCCGACCAGCACGCCCTCGCGGCCCTCGTGCAGGCCCCACTCGGGCTCGGGCAGGCTGCGGTTGCGGGCCTCGCGGCGCCGGGCCGCCTGGTACAGGCTGCCGACGCGCAGGACGGCGGTGGCCAGGTGCGAGAGCACGGTCAGCGGGTGCGGCTCGTACTCGCCCACCAGGGAAGGCGAGAGCACGACGGGCACGTCGGCGTGGTACAGGCCGACGAGCGAGACGCCGGGGCCTGTGATCAGCGACGAGAGGAGGTGCGGCAGGTGCGAGGCGAAGAGGCCGGCGGGCGGGTTGAGCGAGTCGACGACCAGAAGGACCTTCTGGTGGTTCGAGGGACCGGCCGCCGCCGACTGGTAGTGCGATACGATCTCGGACCGCAGGCCGTCGAGGGACTTGCCGCGGGCCCGGACGAAGACGTCGACGTCTGCGGGCTTGCGCAGCGTCGCGAAGGAGATGTAGACGATCTTGGATCTCGAGACCTTGGGGATGTATCAGCACTTGCTCATACATAGATCAAACGAGCAGACGAGAAAAAAGAAGAACATGTGTGGCTAGTGTATCCTCATGATGGCCAAGAACATATTATCCTTGACGATCATATCATTTTTTTAGGATAACGGTAGCTAGTATCTCCAGCATAGCCCATGAGGATATCTGAATAGATGCAACATGTAGCCGAAACTATAGATGATGCAAAAGGACACAGGCAAAAATCTCGAGAACGAAAAGAAAAGTAAAATGAGAAATCCCCAACTACCGACCTTGGCTCTCGCAATAAATTCTTGAAGCACCGGGCGCCCGCTCTGCTCGAGCGTATCAAGAACCAGCGTCAGCGGGCTGGCACTATCGCGTAGATTGAGCAATTTCTGGAAGAGCAAAAGCGCATGAGATCGCGCGTGGGATTGGCCCGGCGGAGGCATCCTTTTCTCTGCCTGCTCTGGCTCGTATGCTTGTCCTCTACTGAGGCCTTATCGACATACGCCAAGTCTTAAATGATTCTTCCTCGAGGCAGGCTTTGCCTTGTCTTGGCGGGTGTTGGTCGTATGGTTCGATATTTTAGAGTGTTGCAATGACTGCCGACATGTCGGACTTTGAGCCTGTGAAAGATTATTTTGGCTAAGCTACCCAACCCAAAGACCCTGATGTCACCCTAAGGCGGCTCCAGGCGATTTGGCGGGGAGGATTAGCGGCTCGTGATTGGCTGGTCTTGCTTCCATACGTTGCGGTTTATAGACGACGACAACTACAACAACACACCCCAATTTATAACTTTGCTTTAATAATGCAAAGGCACTATATTACCCATATACCTCTGTTCCACCGATCAATGTTAATCGATAGACTGCGGCTAATTGTTGCTCATGTGTGCCACCCCTCACATCGATACCGGATTTCTTACAGCAACATGCCATTTGGATTCTGTGAGAAATGTAACAGTATACTACTGGCGTAGCGATATGATATCTTGTTAGTCTTTCTCGTATCATGAGCATGTTACATTTCGTACTGGCTAGAGATGTGAAACTGGGAGGGCTATCCCCAAACGTCGCAATATAGCCGTCATGTAGCCCATCACTTGAAGCCATCTTGTTCCTCTATTGACAGGTTCGTTTCCCTTGGTGCTGTCCTCGGCCAACTTGCTCTCTCCTGAGTATTTCTGTCTGTCTCGAATTTGATATTGTATTGTTGTTATGGACAAGTATACAGGTTTATTTCTTGTCGGCAGTCTTCTCGCCGCCTCGAGCGTCGCAGTGCCGTTAGACATTGGCCTCGATTCTCGCCGCAACTTCATCGCCGAGGCCGGACTCGCCGTCACAGATAACTACCACCCACTGATCAGAAATCCACTGAGCCGTGGAGCCCTCCTCGATCAGCGACCGTATGGAGATGACCAAGTCGACCTCCTCAGCTCGCGCCAGTCGGGCTCCGGCACCGACCACGTCAGGGCGATCCCGACGCAGACCGAGTACCTGATGCAGGTCGGCGTCGGCGGCGCCAACTGGTCCATGGTCCCCGACACGGGCAGCTCCGACACTTGGCTCATGTCGTCGTCGTACCAGTGCCTGGACCGCTCGCACGCCGCCCAGGCGCAGGCGTACTGCAACTTTGGCCCCTCGTACCCGGGCGCCTTCTCCGGCGGCAAGATCGCCGGGCAGCACATGAACATCTCGTACGGCGGCGGCGACTCGCTGAACGGTGATTTCGGTTATGCCGAGTATGTCTTATTTCCAGTCTCCCCGAATTTATTTAGTACTTGATTAGAGAACCACCCAGCTAAAGCATCATCTTTCCCGCCCAGCGTCACGGTCGCCGGGTTGACGGTGCCGAACCAGCAGATATCGCTCGTCACGTCGGCCAGCATCCGGGGCAACGGCCTCATGTCGGGCATCCTGGGCCTCGGGCTGCGCGGCCTCACCACGGCGTACCTGGGGACGGACCCGTCGAGCGACAGCGACGCCAACGCCGAGCGGTACCCGCCCCTGGTCGAGACCATGAGCGCCAACGGCACCGTGGCGTCGCCCGTCTTCAGCGTGGCCATGTCCCGCAACGACTCGCGCTCCTTCATCTCGTTCGGCGGCGTCCCGCCCGGGGTCAAGACGGGCGAGTTTGCCACGGTGCCCATCTCAAAGGTATGAGTGGAAAGATTATCGAAATTCATCTCCTTTTTGTAAATGTGAACAATCTTGGCTGAGTGAGTAAATTACAGATAAGCATCAACCACAAGACACCAGAGTACTTGTACTATGGTCTCAAGCCAGAGAGCGTCACGTTCAATAACACGGCAACGTCGTCGAACTGGACGCAGCCCGGCCTCATGATTGTCGACACCGGCACAACACTCACATACCTGCCAAAGGACGTGGCTGACAATATCGCGAGCCTCTTTTCTCCACCGGTAAGTTCTGCGTCTGCTTTTTGTACTTAGAAGGAGCCCAAAGCCCTATCGTTGACAAACGATGAACTCTGTACATAAAATCGAGAGAAATCGACAAGCTGACATACCCGTTCAACGTCCAGGCCCAGTACTACGGCAGCGGGACGTACACGGTCCAATGCGACGCCATCCCGCCGACGGTCGAGTTCGGGCTCGGGGGCAAAAAGTTCAGGATCGACCCGAGCAGCCTGATCCTGCCCGAGACCAGAGTCCCCGAGTTCGACGCCGACTACTGCACCACGGGCATCGCCCGGGGGTCCGGCACGTACATCCTGGGCGATGTCTTCCTACAGGAGATGCTGGTCGTTTTTGACGTGTCGGACAGGAAGGAGATGAAGTTTGCGCAGAGGGTGGATAAATAGTGTCTTTTCTTCTGTTGTATGAGTTTCAGTTACTTCATCTATCAAAGTTGGCTCCTCACTTTGTGTTGGCAGTTTTGGTCACTGTCAGCGATGCACAGAATGATTCAGAAGTGACCCCTGAGGATCTGTATATGTCCTCACTCTCCTGCAAGTAGTTGACCATGTTTTGTGCCATCTCGTCGTTCTGCTCGCCTCGTACATCTCATGACAGACTTGATGTGTCGAGTTGAGGCCGGAATACCGCATGTACAGCTGTAATTTGGACCCTTTCCTGCCTCAGAGGGGACAAAGAAGCCTGGATCAAAGGTCACCTCGTTGGGCTCGCACCTCCAACCGTAGCCATTGCCCAGCCACACCAAAACTCCCCGTGTTGCCAACCCAACTCTCTGCCATCCGCGCACCACCCAAACCGGGCACACCGGGCAACCAAAGCACCAAAGTAGTCCTTATGACTCCCAATTCACCCATAGTTTCCCAACCCACAGCGCGAAGGCGTTCATTCCTCCCCCACACTACCTGGGTTGGATGGCCGAGTTGGTTAGATCCGACTCTTGAGTAGGTCTGTGGGTAGCCTCGCTCATTTGGGAGCAGCCAGGCATGGGGTTCGAATCCCCGCTGAGTGCGAACGAAAAAACAAACACTCGAGCACCGCATGGCTCACCTTCCAGAGGATTTGCTCCGGGGGGAGGAGGGGGGGCGTGAAGGCGGGATGTAGTTGGCGAAGTATCTCCCGCTGGATGTCATAATCCTCTTATTAGAAAACAAAAACCGTGGGCACTGGGGGCAGTTTTTTTTTTAATATTTCTTTTTAAGAACATATCCCCGCATATCCTTTTTGGTGCCTCCGAGATTGTTAATGCTGGGCTTCAGGTAATTTAAGAACTGCCAACTTTCGCCGAAAAAATTATGATTGATGACCACTTGCGATACAAAGAAAAGGTGTCTACAACCGTGGACTTGGAACATACTGCTTTCTAACTAAGACCACCGCTGATCGCCATTTCCCTAGTCTCGCGGTCTCTCGAGTAAGAATTCTCTCTCTAAAGTCAAGTATTAGATCATTTCTCTTGCATAAGTAACCTAGTTGAAACCTTTTGCTACCACGAAATACCATCAGCCCGCACCAAAAGCTGTGAAACCCAGCTGCTTGAGAAAGACCCGGCAATGAGGACAACACAGACACCACTAAGCATCAGTCATGTGGTGATCTCCATCGCCGCCCTCCTTGGCCTCCGTCTTGACGCCATTTGTGTCATTGGCCTTCTTCTTGGCACCGCGCTCGCTGCCGCTAGCATTCTCCGACTCGGCCTCCGCGGCCTCGTTCCTCAGCTTGTTGGCCTCCCGGGCCTGACGGATCCACTCGGGGTCGTGCTGGCCGTCGGACAGCTCCTTCTGGTACTGGGCAATGTCGTGGCGGAGGTGGTCGTTGCTGGCCAGCGCGGCCAGGGCCTCGCCGACGTCGCCGTCGCCATTGCTGTCCTGAGAAGAGGACGACGACGAGCTGTTGGTGTTGGGCAGGTACTTTCGGACGAGGGCCGCCTGCTCGGGCGTGAGGAGCTTCCACACCTCGGGGTCGAGGATCATGGCCCGCAGGTTGGCGTGGGCGAGTGCCGACTTTTCGTCGATTAGGAGTTCCATGGTTGTGGTGATGTTGGGAAGAAGCCCAAAAAAGGGTTGCTGTACTTGAAGATACTTGCTGGCGAAGTCTATCCTCTGAAATAATATGGCCTGAGGGAAAAAGTACTCAAGTGTACTTTTGAACTTTCTGGATGCGTGCTTCCAGTTGTGAATAAATGGTTTCTTTGTAACCGTTTGGTGACGTTGTGTGGGAGTGAGAGATCCGGCAAGTTTGCCCCGGGTTTGTTAAAAACATGAGGTGCTCAGAGACTAAGACTGAAACGATGACCACGACAATCCGGAAGGAAAATAACAACAGTCCAAAGGGATCTATCGAGGCACCGGGTCTGTCTCTCGTCGATATGTAGACTGTACTCTGGTGATCCAAGGCGCCGGACAGAGTGTTTGCTCAAATATGGTCCAGACTCGAAAGCAATCTTGGCAGTCGGCGGGGCACTACATCAGATTTGCCCTTGAATAGCTGCTAATAAAACAGGCATGATGCTCTGTACTTATACACTTTGTCTTCGAAACTACAAGTCGGTGTTGTTGAAGGTTGTTTTTCGAGAGCCCCGAAGTTGGATGTGCTTGATTTAAGAATCAGGGACCTATTTGGGCCGGCAGGTGGGGCCGATGTCAGGAACCACTTACTGCCGTCCGTCCGTCTCTTGCATCATACCTGAATGTCTCCGTATGCAAGGCACCAGTTCTCTAGATTATACCTAGTAGGTGCGTATTTCTTTATCGACAAGAAGTCTTAATATCTCAGTGACTTCTCAGCTCAGTAAATTATTCTATACCAACCACTTTCCTTTGGACAAATATGCAAGTAAAGCGACTCAAATGAACCAAATATTACATAATGACTGACGAGGCCAGCAGTCCCCGAAGCGAGAATGACTGTCAGTAAATCCAAAGATACAAATGCGGACCAGCGATTACATAGTCACTTGATATATCACTGATATTTCCATTATGATTATTTTCCGTGTCTACATCATTCAATTGACCTATAGGTATTTATACACGACGTATCGTCCTTCTACGAGATATCTTGCTTGATAGGCGATACCCACTGGCATCTCGTCACAGGAGGTCGGTTGCAAGACGGGGGCGCTGATTGGCTGCAATCCCTCTGTAGCGCGCCTGAACATCCCTGACGTAGATTGGCAGCGGAGCTTAATCACTGACCTAGGGAACAAGCTGTCGCTTTCCCTGCTTTGTTTCGCGACCTTGGACATTTTGTTAGCTGCGATCTCGAATAGAATAGAAGAAACGGTTGAAACAAATAAACTTCTTCAGCATCACACTCACGAAGTCGACTACTGCCTAAACACGCCCGACCACACAGCAGCGCAGCCAGACCAATTCTCAACGTGGCGTCACGAATTGCAACTTGACCCCGAACAAAGCCACGTGTGCGCTTCGCTTGACTGTAGCAGACTCGGGAAGCTTTGCCCAGAGGTCAACCAACGTCAGGGGGGCGGCCAGCTCTCGACCTTTTTCTTCCTCTCTCGAGACATACACACACCAGAAACATACACAACTACACAATGATCAGATCGACACAAATAGCCCGCGTGGGCGATGGTACGTCTGGTTACCTGCTCCCTTGCCTACCAACCCCGAAGACCACCGGCAACCGCAATGGAATACTGACACTTCCTCCCGAAAACAGGCCTCATGCTGTGCGCCTCGGTCGACGACGAGGCCATGGAGTCGTCCCTGGCCGAGATCAAGTCGCAGGTGAAGCTGATCCTGCGGCGACTGAACAAGAACGCCGAGCCGCAGGCCTCGATCGAGTCGGGCAGCTTCACCCTGCACTACCTGCTGTCCGAGGACGGCATCGTGTTCCTGTGCATCTGCGAGCGGTCGTACCCGCGCAAGCTGGCCTTCACGTACCTGTCGGACATATCCGCCGAGTTCCGCAACTCGTACCCGGCGGCGCAGCTGCACAGCCCGTCGCTGCGGCCGTACGCCTTTATGGAGTTCGACACGTTCATCGGGCGCACGAAAGCCACGTACGCCGACAGCCGCGCGACCCAGAACCTCGGCAAGCTCAACGACGAGCTGCGCGACGTCACCAAGGTCATGACCAAGAACATCGAGGACCTGCTGTACCGCGGCGACAGCCTCGACAAGATGGGCGAGATGAGCTCGCGCCTGCGCGACGACTCGCGCAAGTACCGCAAGGCCGCCGTCAAGATCAACTGGGACCTCATGCTTAAGCAGTACGGGCCCTTTGCCGCCCTCGGCTTCATCATCCTGCTCTTCCTCTGGCTGCGGTTCTTCTAGAAGACCGGGAGAAGGAGAAATCGAATATCCCATGGAGAACAAGAACAAAAGAGAAGAAGAGACATTCAAAAGAAGCCACAAGACAGCGAAGCGAGCGCATGTACGATATCTCGAGACAACTATCCCCACCAATATATGGTCATGTTGGGGAAAGGCCGAAAGAGCAAAACGGGGCACGTTTCGGAGGGAAAACACATACAGTATCCCCAGCTCGCAAGACTTGGAGACGGACCAAGAGGAGGAGAATGGATAGCGAGAGAGATCAGTCGGGGCTCTACGATCCGAGGAAAAGGTCGAGGGCCGATATATCCCACGGCGCAGTATCAGGGTCTTTGGGGGCAAGTTTTCTCCCATGCCTCGAGTTACAGCTCCATCGGTCCAGCCGGCCACATTATATATATAAATGGAGGTTGCCCCGACATGGCCGCGGACAGAACCACCCGAGCAGAGCTGGTGTACACTGCATAATAGCCCCGGACTGGGAACTTGACATGTCTACAATCAAGATTTTACATGCCCAGGCGTCATAGGAGTACTGGTACGCTTGTTCTTTTTTAGAAATCAAAACTATTTTTATAATCTTTCATAATATCTTCTCGTGGAATTACATTTCGCTGGTGACTGGACATGCGCTGGGGGCACTTGTTCATGCCTCGTCTTCCTGGTCTCGCACGCGGACCAGGCATTTGTGCCTAGAATGCCAGATCCTCCTCTCCCTCGGACCGAGCACCGCGTCGAGCATCTTCTGGGTATCTGAGCGCTCCCGTCCCACCTTTTCCGACCCTCCCGCATCTCCTGCCTCGCCCTCTTCCCACAGCTTGGTCTCCTCGACGCTGGCCACGAACTCGAAATCGCCTCGGCACAGGGGGGTAAGTCCGATGACGACTTCCGTACTCTGGTGCGGTTCCAACAATGGAAGGAAGCGCTGCATGGTGCCGTTCCAGCCTAGTTTCCGCGTGAAATCCAGCGCCACATTCAGTGGCCGGTGGCAGAGCGTCGGCAGCAGTCGCAGGGTTGGGTATATCGGCTCCAGAGTGCGATTGCGAAGCGTCACCTTGACCTGGGCAAAGCCATCGACGTACATGGTGTTCAGATCACTATCCGTTCCGTCCAGGGGCATGACAGCCACATCGATGGCGACTTCGTCAATCTTGACAGCTTCGACCATGCGTGGTGTCAGGCGCATACTCCGCAGCTCTATAGATCCCGACCTTGGAGGCCCGGACAGTGTCTTCCAGCTCCCCTTGAGGGAATCGACCACGCGCTCGCGGAACCAGAACGCCTCGCGGTTTGCGCGCTCAGTCTCGGGTGTGATCTTGCTCGTGCTGACAACAAACTGGCGCTGCCTGGAGGGGTTGATGGACGGGATGGACGCGTAGGGGTCCTCGAGGTAGACCCTAGGTATTGGGAAGACGACGCGGTTTGTGTTACCTGGGAGAATGAGTTCGTCAATGGTGAAACTCTTCTCGGACTCAAAGTGCACCTCCATGTGGCTTGGCCAAGCATTCCTCAAGTCCATCACGACAAGACAGTACTTGTCTGGGTCGGCTGCCTCGTCGGTCCCCTTCGAAGCGATCTTCTGCCAGAGCGAGCTTGGCACATTGCCTTGCATGGGAAGCAGGTCCATCCTGTTGAGCTCAATGCTTGCATTGACCGTGACAGTCATGTCGAGACAGACCTGTCGTGTGTAGAATTGGCCCTCGATTTCATCCTGGGGTACACCAAGATAGGCATAATCGACTTGAACCGTGCCACTCGTGAAGCCGGGCTTGCCCAGAATCTCAATCTCAAAGGTGCCTGTGCCTCCTGGCGGGATGAACCTTTTCGATTCGTCGACTCTGCGCATCCGCAATGCTGGTCTCTTGGCCAAGGCAAGTTCGTACTCGTAGAGTTCAGCAGGAGTTGCGTCTCTATTGGCCACGGCCGACTGTAGAGGTGCTTGCGTCGAGTCTTGAAATGAGAAGAGGAGCAGATCCGCGGGGGTTTCGGTCGACAGATTTCGTAGTGTGATGGAGAAGACCTGACTTTCGCCCTCAAGGATCATGACAGCCGATTGCGGTAATGTCGTTGACTTGACCACAAGAATTGGTTGGGCGCTTATGGCATTGAGACTCATGCTTTCGGGTTTGAGGTCTGGCCCAGGTCGAATCAACTGGTTGTTCTCGTACATTTTTGCCGTCTTCTCTACCGACGGGAGGCCAATGGCCTTGACCTTGACCTCGCTGTCTGCAATCCAGGACTGAGGAAATATGGGGAATCTCCTTTCCCGACATCCTCGTACCCGTACAATGGCACCAGTGACCGTTACAGACCCGGCCTCTTTAGGTGTGCCAAACACTTTGAGAATTTGTGTGCGGTAAGGGCCAATGACGGTACTCTCGGCGGAGGATTCAAAGGCCGCGCCTGTGGTGTCGAGTTTTATGCTCTCAATCTCCAGCTCAATCTCATAGGGATTCTGAAGGGTGACGCGGAAGGTTGCCGCTTCTCCAGTCACCAGGGTTCGCTCTATCGCCGCTTTTTCTGGTGCTCTGACGAACGGATTGTATATGAAGGGATTGACGTCTTGGGAAGTGCGCACAGTGTTCGCCCCGGGCAAGACGGTCTTATCGTGCGGCACGGGGGCTCGAGTAGTAGGCAAACGATCCATCGAGATGCCCCGGACCAAGAACTCGTCCCAAAACTCGGCGGTGAGATGGCCGAGACCTAACCTCCTCGACAACTCTGACGTCTTCACAATATTGTTGACTAGTCGAATTTGCTCCTCTCGTGAGATTATCGGAGCTGCATCCTCACGGCGCGGTCCGGGTGCAACACCGCTGCCGGCTGTGCGAAGTAAATCGCCCGAGAATTTCAGTACGCCGTTGAAGTCGGGCAATGCCTCTGAGATATTTATGCAAGCTCGAAGAACATTTAGTTTAATGTTCCTGATGCCGTACTGCCTGATCATGGACTGCTTTTCGATCCTCGATATGATGCTGTCGTCTTTATAATCGAAATCGGAATTGTCTCCGGGGCGCGGAATACCATCCGCGCCAACAGCGCCGTAGGTCTTGCATAATACGTTGAGGAAAGCGTCGATGCCGTGCTCAATGTCGCCCTCTCCTAGTTCAAGGGCTCCAGCGCCGCCATTCCCGTTTCCGTTGACGGCATTCAAAGCCATTAAGCCAGCGGCTGGGTGTATGCCGACTTCCGCGGCGCCGCGAGTGCGAGCATCGACGAGGCCACCGATGAGCACACCAACCAGCTCTCGCAGAACCATCGCCTTCTTTCTGTGGAAACCCAATGTGCCCATGACAGATGCAATGCCATTTAATACAAGGGCTCGGTCCACCGTGGTGATGAGCTCAGGCGCTGAGGAGGGAAATGCTCTGAACAAGAAACTCGCAATCTGTGTGCGAGTCGGTGTGATATTCAGGCGCGGTGACGAAGTCAAGGCTTGATGTGAGTTCTTTCCTAGTACCGCCATGTCTAAAAATGCTTTATCCAAACGCCCCTGGCAAATGTGCAACGAAGTTAGGAGACTGCAAAATCTGATGACAGTCTGGCAGAGAGGAAGTGGTGGCAGCTGCTCTCCCGATATCCTCGAGTATAGCGCAACGATCCTCTCTAATAATTCGGGCAGGACTGCCTGGAAGTTTCGCAGATATTTTGGCTGGTCGGGTATCACTTCTTCGATTTCAGGCCCCTTGCTTGTTGGCCTGTCCGGCGAGGCGCAAATTGCTGGTACCTGGAATTCGATACCGGCCCAACCCAGCAGAAGAAGGCACACGACGATGAGATCCAGGGCCTTGCCGTGCCACAAGTGATCGTTGATAGATTTGGCGACCGTCGCGCCCTCGGTGAGTTCTTTGAGCGCATCGACCCATCGTCCTGCTTGAAGGTATAGAGAGCCCACCACAATCGTGACTCGCCCTTTGCCTTTGTTGCGCCACCTCTCATTGGGTCCGCCAGGGCCAAAGCCTTGCACCGAGACCTTGTCCGACGATGAGGACTTGAAGCCTTCCGCAGTTCCGGGTCGCGAGGACTTCTGTTCCGGGCTTGTTGGACCGGGGTCGTTGCCATTGGCCATTTCGTCAGCGGCCGCCGGCGCCTGCGACGCTGTACTATTCTTTCTCACAGGGGTCGACGGGCGATTCGAGGGTGTCGAGCTACTGGAACCAAACGGCAAGCCCTTGAAAGCTGCCGGCATAGACATGCGCGTCTGGCTCTTATCCACGGCGCTGCTTGACGACACCGACCTCGTTGGCATGGCAAACTGCGAGTTCCTTCGGAGACTGTTCGCATCTTCTGTGGTGTGCGAACCGTTCATCTGTGGCCTCGAGGCATGGCCCGGGGATTCGATGACCGTCATGGCCTCGAACGACTTGGCCAGAGTGGTCATTTCCGCCAAGAGCAACGAGGACATGTCGCACATGACTGTCTTCATTGTCGTCCGCTTTGACTGCTCAATGGGCGGCACAACCTTGACACCCTCGGGGATGGTGATGGGTTGCCCTAAGGGGGGCACGTAGTCGAAGATCAATACTTGGTGGATGAGGGCTTTCGTGTGCGCATCGCGGAGATCCTCCAGCTCCTGATACAGTGTTCGTATATTTCTTTCCGTCATGGTGGGCGCAGTGAGTGATTGCCTCTTGCTGAACGGCTCGCCCTCGAGCTCGCCTCCATCGGCTATGGCAATGACGGCCAGCGGCTCGCGCCAGAGGTCAAAAGGGGACAGGGCGAGATGCGAGGTCGGCGGTACGTATGTGACGAGGTCGTAAAACATGGCCCCGTGCTGGAACGCCAATGGCGAGAACATGGCTGCGGATCATAGACTGTGAGCATATGTCTTCTCGACTACTACGTGAGGGTCCTCTGGACACATTGCGACTGACTTCGGTTGGGGCGCCCATCGGCGCTGATGTCTCTGAGGTGGACGACATGTTCCTCGTTGAGTCTCTTGACAAAGGAAGCGAATTTGTCCCTAGTGATCCTCCCGACGGGCACTACGAGTGCTCGTACCCTCGCCGGCGCGACGGGTACCAAAGAATCGAGGCTCATGGTGGCATTGGATTCGCTCGCCGACTTCAGGGTGCGACTGTCTGCGCGCTCGATACCGACATAGCAGTTAGGGGGGAGACCCAGGCAGGCGGTGAGAATGAACGACGGTTGAAGCTGGTGGTCGCTGCTCGGTCGTGGTTGTAGCTTGTAACTGTATGGTGTTTCTGAACTTCACAGCGGCCACCTGTTCAAGCAAGCAGAATGACGTTGAGGAGGTAGGTAGGTTGGGTATGTTCCAGGCGCATGTGCCGCACAACCTAGGAGGGAAACAGTGGTTCGTGAATGACAGCTTGAAGCTCCTCGAGCCTCGTGCGCCAATGTCCCAGTCGCGGCCAATCAGTGGAACCCCTGAACACAGGGGTGTATCGGTTAGCAGCAGCAGCATAGTATATGGGGGGCAGCTGCTAAAAGCTGTGGATGTTCCACTACCTGGAATTCAGGTCGGTGGCCGGGGTGTTTTGGTGCTAAATTGGGACCTGTCTAGCGGATAAGGTGCCCAGGTAATACCCGCTGTATGTTACATGTTTGATCACGGTCAATTGACTTACACAGCATTTCGACATTACATTATATACTAGAAAACACATTCAAGAACATGGGATTTTCGTCCGTCTTGTGGGAAGAATTATATCCAGTATTCAAGCATGTGTATATATATGTCGCTCCTCCTTCGCCATTATTACCAAATGCCTTTGCGGCTTGCAACTCAGATTGTATGAACCGTCCTTCAAGGACATGTAATAAATTCCACTTTTCTCTACTGCCTCCCTTTTTGTTCACGTCGAAGGCCCCGCGACTGCCCCTGAGCTGCTGCTACCCGCTTCAGCAGCAGCTCTGGCTTTGCCTTGCTGCGCCTCAGTCTTGAGCTCACTTTCGAATATATCGACAGCCAGGCTAGCTTCCACAAAATCTTCCAGCTCCTCCGTAACCGTCTTGAGCTTCTCCTTGACGGCTTCGGCGCCCTCAAATCCGACTATATGTCGTGCTGGCGGGTTCTCGTTGCCTCCTATCGCCGTGAGCGCATTGACGGTTTCTTGGACCATCTTGTCCAGCGCCGAAGCGGGTAGTTTTGGAAATCGCTGTATTATCTCATCGTCGGACGGCTCCATGGCCGTGTCCGCATTCATGTTCAGGACGTTGCTGAGTATGTCCCGCACGCTTGGGGCCGGGTTGTTATCGCTATCGTAGTAAGGCAGCTGCGGCGAGAACACAATTTTGTTGGTGAGCGACAGCACCTCCTTGTGTGGCTGCACTATCGTAACCTTGATGTTGAAGGGCGCTATCTCGTACGCCAATGAATCGCAGAACCCCTCCAGCGCCCACGTAGCCGCCGTGTACATGGACATGCCAGGCGTCCCAATATGACCGCCGATGCTGGTGAGAATCAATATGTGGCCAGTGTGCTGTGCCCGGAGCAGCGGCAGGGCCGCCTTGATGAAGTTGACCTGCGAGAAGAAGATGGAGTCGAACTGGTCGCGCACAAGGTTTTGCGTGCCAGGATTTGTCGCCAGCTCTTCCACTGTGCCCACGACGGCTGTAATAAAAGCGGCAATGTTAGACACATTCTCTCTTCTTCCTCTCTCGGCGCTCCTGCTTCCTCTGCCCGTCTAGAGGGACGGATGCATGAGGGGACGAGCTCGACACTCACCTTCCGAGGTACAACAGAGTAGTATGTCTATCCGACCAAACATCTCCTTGGTCTCAGCAATGGCAGCGCTGCACTGCCCCATGATGCGGCCATCGCAGCGGATGGGGCGGATGCGACCCAGCCAGCCCTCGCGGTCCTTGCGGTTGCTCTTGCACTCGCTGATTAGCTCACGAAACTCGGCATTGCGGTCGTCGTGCTCGAGCTCCTGTGGCGGCAAGCACGCGACCACGTTGTCGCCATGGTCCAGTAGCTTCCGGATCAGCCTAATGGCGAGCGGGGTGAGCGCGGACGTGAGGAACCATGTCCGCGGCGAATTGTGCGTAGCTAAGTCATCGGATGGCATTAGTCGCGAACTCATATGAGCTTCGAAGCACCATTCGGTTAAAAAGGATGAATATGTAGGTATGTGATGAGAATGAGGGAGAGAGTGAAAGTGTTGTAATGCTTGCGAAGCTCTGCACGCCAAGCGTATAGAGGGGCGCCCCTCTTGTCCGTTTTGGTCTCTTTCCTCCCTCTGTGTCTCTCTTCCTCTTGGGGAAAGACTCCCTCGAGGGTTTACCGAGGTAGATATTCGCAGGAGAGATTGCGGACGAGCAATGAGCAGGCTGAGCGAGGGGATGGATAGAAAAAGAAAAGAATTGCGTGTATGTGTGTAAGTGTTTGGCAGGCGGGGGTGACGTACGGAAAGAGGCTACGGGCAAGGTATGAGAGGTGTGTCGCGCAGGGCCAGCCTCGGAAGCCTTTCTCTCGGACATTTCTCTCGGTCTCGTCTCAGCTTATTATTATAATTTGAGGGCCACACTGCAGTAGGTAACACCACTTTATGCAGCCGCTTTTCATGGCCCGTCTTGGACAACACAATGAGATGATGCACACCGCATGCTTATTTTGCAAACGATGATATATGAGTTAGACAATTGTCATAAAGAAAACATGGCCGCTTGAAGACGAGACTTTGCTGAAGAGACGGGAGGAAGACCAAGTATCGAAACAGGAACAAGACTCTCTTTTGGATGTGTCAGGCCTCTCGAAAAGGGATCACCTTCGCAATGCAACAGGGAGTATCAAGAATAAAGAGTGAGAGAAGGAGAGAATGTAAAGAGGGAAAGAGACCATCCGAAGGGAAACGTCGAGGGCGATGAAACATGATCAACGACTTGAACAGGCAATGCCATTATATTATAATGCTTCCGATGAGCGAGCACCAAGCAGGAATCGTCGGGCCTACTTTGGGTAACCCCCATCTCCAAAATGGCCGTTGTGCCTCTGTGCTTCCTCTTGATCGCCGGTCTGTCCACTCGGCAGTTGTCAATGCCCTGAATGCCTGCCTGACCTTGCGAAAAGCTTTTGCGCACATCCGCCGGAGGCACCAGACCGTCTGATACTAGCTAGCCGTAGTAGCTGCCAGGTTGGGTATAAGTGAATCGCTCCCTGATCGTTTTGGAAAGTTCATCCTACGGCCAATAGCCTACCGGGATCCCTAGGAAACTCGCGTTAAACTTTATCTCCTCCAGGGTCCAAAAGCAGGACTCAAAGGGGCGCCGGGGGGGACCATTTGGCACTGCGACGCTGAAGAGAGAGGAACACCCTAGATGCATGATGGGGGCGAACTTCGAGAGAAACAGGGTGGGCCAAGGGAAAAGGCCGGGGGTGTATTCACGTCTTTGACAGGTCAGTCAGTTTAGTCAGTCACAGTGGCTGTCCAAGATTGCAAGTTCCTGGACCCCAACACGAAGGTTGTGATGGCGGCGTTGGCAGCGGGTGAGCGATGGAGGAGAATACGGGTAGACGGGAACGAATTAGAAACCAGCGCGCGCGCAGAGACACGCAGCTTATCGCCGAATGGCCCTAGAACGGTCATGATCTTCCCTCAGCTCTGCTTACTTCATCGTGCAACGTGCAGAACGAATATGCGACTCACGGGCGCGGTCTGAACTTTGACTGACATGTTGCTCCGGGGCGACTTGCCTGCATGCATACCTACAGTACCTAGCGAGGTACGGTACGGTAGTGAGCTGGCATAGACGGGGGGCGGGTTGAGACGGTAGAAGTTGGTTGGTATAGTGCATGGTTATGGTTGGTGTAGTGCTGCTACTGCCCAGGTAGTGCGGTGTCGTACATACATAGTACATGATCATAGTAGCCTGGCATGGCTAGCCTAGGGCCTCACAGCTCGCTTCTTCTCGAAGTTGGGTTGGGCTGAGATGGGCTGGGATGGAATGGGGATGGGGGGAGGATGACCGAGCGGATGCCATGCCCGCTGTTGCATCCGACTCCACGCCCCGGGATTGAGCTGGAGACAAAACTGCCGCCGAAAGTACCCAATCATGGCAATCAGTGGAACGACACTGCGGGATAGACACGACTTTTGCTGCCCTGGCAGAATCTCAGGGTCGTTACCGACGACCGCAATCAAACGACGAACTGCTAAGCCATCAGGGTGGCGTCACTTTTCATGTTTGTGCATGGTTGGAGGCAAGGAGGGTTCCAATGTCGTTGATCATGCTCAAAATGAAAATGAAGTGGTGTGATTCTTCATCGACACTCGAGCATCAGGTTGTCTGAATGGTACTTTTCGCTCCTCTCGTGCTTCCACTTCTTCTTTTACATAAGCAAATGGGGCGGAGCTCGACGTTGCAGAGCTACGGCGAATATAGAGCTTGTAGATATGAAAACGGGAATAGTATGCAAAAGGCGGCATCAATTGATCGTCTGATCGCAGGGGATGGCCACAAACACTAGAGATCGTGAGCTAGCTCTGACCAAAAGGGCAAAAGAGGGACGAACACAAGGAGAGAGGTCGAGAGGAGAGGCAACAGGGTGAGATGACAGGACGACGGGAAAGTTCCCGAGCGAGGATATGGTTTGCTAGCGATCGCTTGGCCGGGCAGCAACCAGGAGGGGAGCGAGGGTAGCTACACAGTAATGGTTCGGCAGGCATGTTCGGGATGCGAACAAGGTTGTGGTGGTTCTCCTCGTTATTCTAGAAGGACGGTACCTGGCCCTAAGGGAAGTGAACTATTTTAAATGTATGTAAGCGAGTTTTCTCGCATGCAAGCGCAGCAGGCAAAACGGATGGGATGGCGAAAGAGGAAAAATACCCCACGCGATGATTGACCTGCTCAGCCTTGGCGTGGTACAGTGGTAGTGTAGGCAGGGCGGGAGCCGTGTTTAATGACAGCAGAAACTCTAATATATTCATATAAATTGTCCCTTGATCGTGTGGCAGCAAGGATGGATCCCACTTCTGGTCGCCCAATCCGGAGCTCGTCCGGAGGCGGTTTGAGTCAGAATTGCCAGGCCGGTAAGGCGTGATTAGTATATGCATAATAGGGTTGCACTGTTGCAGAGAAAAATGGAAGTGACGAATCCCGATGCCGGGCTATGTGAGGGGCCAAAAACTCACTAAAAACTTTGGATATGACGCCTCAGTTTGTCCGACCACACACGGTACAAACTGGAATCTAGTCATACCATACCCCAGACCGGACACCAACGAACCGGATTCTATATCCTCGTCTTACTTATTAACTCTGCCGCTGCATCGGGACTCTGACCCAGCAAGGGAACCGATCAATCACTAGCCTTCCTTCGTCTTGGTGCAATCCGTCCCGTATCCTCCTACCGTCTCGTGTGCTTGCCTTCCTTGCGGCCTGCCGGCTTCCTGTAACCAGCACCTCCGGGCGACGATCTTCATCTCGTGATTCACCGTCTCGGTTGGAATCCGCATCAGTCCGCTGCCACATACACAGCCCAGAAACCCCCGGTAAGTACTTTATTTGTGCGTGCGTGAGTGTCCGTGTGCCGCCGCGTTCGCGCTTCCGTTGCTTGCCGACGAACAGCTGAGCTAAGAGAGAACAAGCATACATATCAAACATGCCTACCCGTGCAGAGATCACCTACTTTGGCGCTGGCCCTGCCGCCCTGCCCACCGACGTGCTCGAGAGCGCCGCAACCGCTCTCCTGGACTTTGAGGGCACTGGCCTGGGTATCGCCGAGCACTCGCACCGCTCTGCTCTGGCCGCCAAGATCCTCAACGAGGCCAAGGCTGACCTGGCCACTTATCTTGATATTCCTGATGACTATGAGATTCTCTTCATGCAGGGCGGCGGCAGTGGCGAGTTCTCCGCCACTGTATACAACCTTGTCGGTGCCTGGGTCACGAGAAAACAGCAGGAGGCTGCCAAGCAGGCCGGCGACGATGAGGCCAAGGTCGCCGAGATCCTGCAGAAGCAGGTTGCTTCCGAGCTGAAGCTGGACTACGTCGTCACCGGAGGCTGGTCGCTCAAGGCCTACCAGGAGGCCTGTCGTCTTCTCGGAGAGGAGCACGTCAACCTGGTTGCCGATGCAAGAACCATCAACGACAAGAAGTTCGGCAAGATCCCCGATGAGAGCACCTGGAAGCTGTCCAAGGATGCTGCCATGGTCTACTGTAAGTGTTCCTAACATGTGACGTTCTTGGCTTGTACGTGTATCTCAAGAAGAATATGTGTCCAAGATATATTCTATGGTTTCATCATCTGTCTTGGGACATGCCTGCAACACGATCCCACAAACAAGAATCTTGCACACATGAGTAAGGAATTTGACCAGCTAACATTGTTCCCACCTACCAGATTGCGACAATGAGACTGTGGATGGTGTAGAATTCCCCAAATTCCCAGAGATCCTGACGCCCAAGGAGGACGGCTCTGGTCCCATTGTGGTTGCCGACATGTCTTCCAACATCCTGTCCAGGAGAATACCAGTCAAGAACTACCACGTCATCTTCTTCGGTGCCCAGAAGAACTTGGGTTCCACCGGTGTCACGGTCGCCATTGTCAAGAAGAACCTCTTGCCTCCGGTTACTCCTCAACCATCTCCCAAGCTTCTCAGAAAGCTTGGTCTGCCCATTGGACCCATTGTCCTCTCCTACGAGACTATTGCAAAGAACAATAGCTTGTACAACACGCTGAGCATCTTTGACGTGTACGTCGCCGGCCAGGTTCTGAAGAAGCTGCTCGCCAATTACCGTCAATACAAGGTTGATGGGCAAGAAGCCGTATCCAACGAGAAGGCCAAGCTCATCTACGAGGCCCTCGAGAAGTACCCTGAAATCTACAAGATCGTCCCGGACAAGTCTGCACGTTCCCGGATGAACATCTGTTTCAGGATTACAAAGGGTGGCGACATTGACGCTGCTGAGAAGGCCTTCATTGACCAGGCCAAGGCCCAGGGTCTGGAAGGTCTCAAGGGACACCGAAGCGTTGGCGGTATCCGAGCCAGCAACGTTCGTACCCCATCATAATCTCACACACCGGGAGTAGGCTAACATTTCTCTTATAGTACAACTCGATCCCCCTCGGAGGCGCCCAAAAGCTTGCCGAGTATATTCAAGCCTTTGCTAGCGCCTAGGCGATCGATCATATACCGGTACTGGAGCACGGCCGATACGCAAAGATGGCTGCTACCTGCACTAGGCGGTAAGGTCTTTCAACGCATGGTGTGCCAATGCAAGCGCCTGTATATCTAGGTAGATTTATTGGTGGGCTAGACACAGAGAACCTTGGATATTACGCATCTGAGTAGGTAGGCATGAACACCCAGTACTCTGTACATGGGACACGAACGCATATGCATCACCAACGGACCAAGATAGTGGACTGCAAGGTCTATTGGTGGAATGGTGGGCAGCATATGTACGTCCTTGATGTTTAGGGTTTATAATTGCAGGAAAAGGGGCATTTACATGGGAAAAGGGAAAAAGGCGGTTAGTATACCGATCACTCAACGTTGATCACACCTTGCCCATTCGAGGCATATGGCCGGGAAAGACGAACGGGCTCGAGGAAACGAGCCCAACTCAACGACGTTGTGAATGAAACAAACAGGAAATGTTCAACCCAGTGCGTTCAATCCCGGAATTCTGGTTTATATGCGTATACCTTCCAATCTCGGCTCATCTTGCGAGCTCGGACAACTAAACCGTGCATGAGAAACTATCCTATTATATTCGCCAGTTGCCCTGAGCAAAAGGAACATCGAGAGAGGCCACTCCAGAACAAGTCTGCTTCGGTTTATACATGTTTAGCATCTGGCAGAGGTGAGGTACCTCGGGTCCATAGGGTGGCTTACAGGATGGAGTATTCACAAACGCTGATTGACTTGGTTGTCCAATCCCGGTTTTCTTCTGGGTAATCCATCGCTGGCAAACCTCGTGGTCGTTCGCCGCAGTGAGTCTGTAAATCTGCACAGGAAAAACGCTGGGGCTTTCTACTGTAACTGGGGCTTGCGTTTGAGTTCCGGGATGGCACATTCATTCGCCATTTGTTTCCTTTCCTCTCTTATTCCTATTTCTCAACGTTTGATATAGTTCCAACACAGCCAACAAACTGGACACTCGTCGCGTTTTGGTTTGTCGGACGGTTGTCACATCTCACAGTTATAACTTTTTGTCCAGAATACCGCCACGTCCGGTATCTGAATCTCAGATGGGCAGATGCCGGAAACAAACACTCATCATTTGCTGCCCAGGAAGATGCCTAACTGCCAAAAGACATGGACTCTATAAGCAGTTTTGCAGTTCAGTCTATCTACACTACGGATCTGATGATGGATGTATTTCTAACAAGACGGCATCCTGGTTCCAGCACGACTTCTAAGCCTTCATCTCGGCCTCGAGCCACTCCGGGATCTCGGGCACTTTATCCCATCCGTCCAGGTAGCTATCCTTGGGCACGCCCTCGCCAGACGGCTTGGCATAGATGGCCGAGACGTACCACACGGACTCGCCCTTCTTGATCGTGTGCTGCAGGGTCGGGATGACGGTGCGGCTCTCGACCAGGTTGGAGTTGGGATCCGCGTTGACCAGCATGGCGCTCCGCTCGACGCCCTCGCCGCCCTCGAGTGCCCGGATGCCCACAGCGCCCTTGGACACGGCGAACGCGCCCTCCCGGCCCGTCGTCCAGCCCTCGGGCGTGTTGAGGTCGTAGTTGCCGATGATCTTGGGAGACGTGCCCTCCCCCCGCGCGGCGTCGTACGGGTCCAGGTACCGCCCGTCGCCGGCCCTCTGGTTGCAGATGGCAAAGGCCCCGTCGGCCGTCATGACGTCGCGGCCGGCGTCGATCCGGTGCGCGCGCAGGTGCCAGTTGGGCGCGGCCTCGCGGGGCGGGACCAGGACGGTGCGGACCGCCACGTCCGGGAACGGCCTCCAGACCGAGACCAGGACGGGCTGTCCGGAGCGGTCCTCGAGGGCGGCGTGTTCCGACTGTCTCCGCGTCTTCCAGAACTCGCCGCCGTCGTCCGACAGCCCCAGCTGCGACGCCAGCGCGTACTGCTCCAGCGTGAACAGGCCCGGCGGGACCGAGTACCCGTAGGCGCTGCTGTAGGCAAAGGCGCCGTACTTTGCGTGGGTGCCCTTCATCGGGTAGCTGCAGGCCTGGCCCGAGGACAGGAGCATGCAGTGGCCGCCGAGATTGCTTTTAGGTGCAAGCATCATCTGTCAGCAAAATTGTCTTTTACAGCATGATATCCATTGGATGGGGAAGCCTCGAGAAAAGAAAATTACCTCATGATGTGTCCTGGATGTTTCAGTGCCTTGACCTTGGGAATGACATCTCCGAGGGTCTCTTCCTTGGATGTCCAGAACGGGTGTTCGGCAGGCACGGCTAAGCATATAAATGCCAAACATGCCCAGTACTACTTGAAAGATTAGCTGTGGCCAAATGGAGAGAAAAGCTTGAGTTACAGGACTGCCTGGACTGTTGTAGTTTTCTGCCATCTGGTCATGGTCAGTACATCGTTTCAAGCGTAGCGGACGTCTGTTCGGATATGACTACTTACATACATGTTCGGGTACGAGTACCCAATCGTCAGAGTGCCGCTGGAGCTCCAGATGTCGGGCTGCGTCTGCCAGTATCTCAGGTGCCGGAGAACGATGCCCTTGACCATGCCCCAGGTCAGGGGCTCCGGCAGGTCGACGCCGGCGTAGGCGAGGGCGCCCCAGAACGACACCATGGCGAAGCGGTAGCCGACGCTGCGTCCAAAGGGGATCGCGCGACCTGCATGCATATCTTGTCAGCCCTGGTGTTCAGAATCGGGCTGCTGGTGAGAGTTTTCACCTTCGTCGTCGTAGTAGTGGACGAGGTCGAGTGCGGCGACCTGGGCGCGCTTCTTGAACTCGGCCGCGCGGTCTGGATCCTCGTCACCGGCAAGCTTGGCATACAAGAGCTGGAGGAAGTGGATGGCGAAGCTCGACGAGTAGTAGTCCATCTCTGTCTCCGCTGTCAGTTTCTGTACCCACGTTGAGAGTCTGTCGTGTCATTTGGGCCAGCCTACGGTGAATGCCCTCCGGGCCGTCATTGGACCACCCCTCACCGCGGTAGAAGGTGTTGAGGTGCTCAATGTCGCTGTCGAGTCTCTCCTGCGAAAACTTTCCCCCGTTCTTCTTGAGTCCAAGGTTTGCAAAGACTCGGAACCAGAGCCAGTTGGTATTCGGCATGCTGATAGTCCGTGTTAGTCATCACCACTGCAGACCGTCCGGCCACGTTCAGAACTGCGAGAATGGAACATACTTCTTCTCATTGATGGAGTTGCCCAGCCAAGCCTCGACGTTGCCCCTCTCCTTGTCGTTCATGGACTGCCAGAAGACGGGGGCCACGGCGAGGGCGAAGCCGAGCGGGCACATCTCGACCATGCGCTGGTCGTTGTCGCGGGGGTAGCCCCAGTACTCGGGGCTTTCGGGGTCGGTGCCGGCCTTGACGCCGTCGACCCACCAATGCGCGCCGCGGTACTCGCCGCCGCCGGCCAGCAGGCAGGCCAGGCCCCAGAGCGGCCGGCAGATGCCCTCGACCTCGGACGCCGCCTGGTCGAACCGCACCGCCGTGGCGCCGGGCACCCGGACCCGGGCCTTGGCCGGCGAGAAGAAGGGCTCCAGCGGGTCGAGCAGCGTGCGCAGGAGCTCCTGCACCGAGTCCCGGTCGCTGATCTGGACCTGCGAGAATGGGTGGACTCCGTCGTAGCCGAGGACCAGGCCGGTCTGGGGTTTGGAGCCCATGGTTGATTGTTGCTGCTTTATGGATCTCTATAGCAGCAACTTGTATAATAATAAACCTGAATGGAGTTACAGACTCAGAGTAAAATAAGTTTGAAGAGAAGAAAGTACTGATATTTCTCAGTGGTCAGTCGCCTATAATATTCGCGGCTATAAGAATGCTCATCATATCCTATAAGAGGCCCCCGTGCCCTCCCCGGTCAAAATATCCCGAGAATGAGGGGGGACGTTCGGTCGCGTGGGGTGATGTTCTCGCGGCTAAATGTCCGTCTCTGGCCCATGGGAGCGGGCTCGCGGTATGTGATCGCACGTATGAAGGCGATCCGTCGGTATTGACGTAGTCTTCTGGGACCTTGGAGATAAGCAACTTCGTTGATTATAGAGGTTGACGGATTTGTCAAGTTGAATATAGCAAGATTCTCAAATATTGTCCCTCTCCAGGCCCAAGTGAGCATGTCTTACCGCTGTCTGAGAAGAGATCAAGGCCGCTGGGTTGTGGATTTCGGGTCATGACGTGGGATCCAGTAAAAAGGATGTGGTGGATAGCTACGAACATTATCAATATAGATGAGCTATAATACAAACACCAGCTTCTCATTATGAATTTCTTAGAAAAGAGCTACAAACTCAAAGAATGACGTGGTCATTCCTATCTCTATAAAGTAATACCAAGCCCCGTCGCACCGCCTATAAACACTGCCTAGGTTAATGTATCCCCAGATCCATATTATGGCGGAGCATGTAACTGGGGAAGTGCGGGGGCTAGCTGATGTGGCCCGGGGTTGTACAACACACTATAAAGCCCGTTCACCGAATGCCACACCTGGAACCGAACTCCGCTGACGAGCCTCGGAAAGGAGGGAAGCCCTTTTCTGTTTTTCTCCTTTTCTTGGCTGTCAGTCTGACATCCACTGGACAAAAGCCATTGCAGAAAGTGAATCTCATCCTGGCTCAGTGTGTTTTTGACCTCGACTAGCTCGTTGATTTGGCTTGAGCGTGGTGATATTGGACTGTATACTAGGTACGGTACGGAGTATTACTAATTCTTGACTTGTTACCGATTTATCCACCGCCGATACCTCGGGAACATCTTGCGGGGAGGAGAGAAAGAAACTGCCTCGAAATTCAGAATTCAGCATCAATTCCTTTTGATCCTGCTACACGACATTCTGCACCAGTCTTAAACATGGCGACAACGATACCAAGAAAGCTTTGGGAACATCCCGACCCTCAAAGTACTGAGATGTACAAATTTATGCAGAGAGTCAACCGAAAGCACAACCTCAAGCTTAAGGTATCAATGCTGGAATAGACCATACTGAGTCTCGAATATATGCTGACAAGAAGCTCAGACTTTTTGGGATTTGTATCAGTGGTCCACCAACAAGCGCTCGGCGTTTTGGGGCGACGTGTTCGAGTCGAGCAACCTTATCCACACGGGATCCGCCAAGCGGGTGGTGGACGAGAGCAAGCGCATCGACGAGGTCCCCAGGTGGTTCGAGGGCGTCCAGCTGGGATTCGCCGAGAACATACTCTGGAGCCGTGGGCCCGACGACGCGCCCGACGCCCACGGCACAGTCGGCAAGGAGGACGACAAGGTGGCCGTGACCGAGGTGCGGGAGGGCGTCAGCGAGGTGTGCGACGTGACGTGGGCGACGCTCCGCCAGACGGTCGCCCGGTTCGCCTCGGCCCTGCACGCGGCGGGCGTGGGCCGGGGCGACCGCATCGTCGTCGTCGGGTCCAACAGCGTCGAGACCCTGGCGGTACTGCTCGCGACCAGCTGGGTGGGGGCCATTTTCAGCAGCAGCTCCACGGACATGGGCGTCTCGGGTATACTCCAGCGGACGGTCCAGATCAACCCGAGATTCATATTCATGGACGACGCTGCTCTGTACAATGGGCGCCGGGTCGACCTTCGAGGCAAGATGGCCGACATCGAGGCCGGTATGAAGGGCTGCGACCTCTTCAAGGGCATGATTTCCGTGCGTCGGTTCAAGGAGGCTCTGGATATATCCAACATTCCTCGTACTCGAAAACTGGACGATTTCTTGAGCATGGGAAGCGGCAGCCCTCCGCCCGTTGTGCGCCTCAATTTTCACGAGCCGATCTTGATTTGCTACTCTTCGGGAACGACCGGTATCCCCAAGGCCATTGTCCACTCCGTGGGGGGCATATTGATCAACTACTACAAGGAGGGCGTGCTACACGAGGGCATGAATTCGGAATCCGTCTCGCTGCAGTATACGACCACGGGATGGATCATGTACCTGGCGTGTGTCGGTCAGCTGCTCGCGGGCGCGAGGTCGGTGCTCTACGACGGATCGCCTTTTCAGCCCGACCTGCAGACCTTTGTCAAGCTGATCGGTGATCAAAAGGTCACCAAGCTGGGTATAAGCCCACGCTGGCTACATGAGGTTGCCAAGGCAGGTATCTCGCCCCGCGAGTTGACTGATCTGTCCAACCTGAAAGTTGTCTCGTCTACCGGCATGGTCTTGTCCGACCAGCTGTTCGAGTGGTTCTATGATACTGGTTTCCCGGCTCAGGCTCATCTGTTCAACATCTCCGGCGGCACAGATATTGTAAGCATACCATGATCAAATCGGCGACACTACTAACAGTTGAAATTACTCAGGCCGGATGCTTTGGTGCAGGAAACGAACTATCCCCCGTCTACGTGGGAGGCACTCAGGGGCCGAGCCTGGGCACGCCAGTCGCCGTCTACGATTCCCTGCTGCCCAACGGGCCGGGCAAGGAGGTCCCGGACGGCACGCCGGGAGAGCTGGTCGCGACGGCCGCCTTCCCCAACGTCCCCGTCTACCTCTGGAACGACAAGACGCCGGTGGGCGTCGAGGGCTCCAAGTTCCACTCGGCCTACTTTGCGCGCTTCGACCACGTCTGGGCGCACGGCGACTTCATCGTCGTCCACCCCGTCACCAAGAACATCACCTTCCTCGGCCGCGCCGACGGGGTGCTGAACCCCAGCGGCGTCCGGTTCGGCTCGGCCGAGGTGTACAGCGTGCTGGAGAGGCACTTTTCGGACCGGATCGTTGACTCGATCTGCATCGGCCAGCGCAGGCCCAAGGACAACGACGAGAGCGTCATGCTGTTCCTGCTCATGCGCCCCGGGCACCAGTTCACGAGGAAGCTGGTCGTCGAAGTCAAGGACGCCATCCGGAGGGACCTCTCCAAGAGGCATGTGCCCAAGTATGTCTTTGAGACTCCAGAGATACCGGTAAGTGGCCCTTGCCTGCATATTTGATGTGAATTGTCCAGAGTAATGACCGTGTACAGACGACTGTGAACCTGAAAAAAGTGGAACTGCCCGTCAAGCAGATTGTGTCGGGACATGTCATCAAGCCGAGCGGCACGCTGCTGAATCCCGGCAGTCTCGACTATTATTATCAGTTTGCGAAAGACGAGGTTCTAAAGGCGGGCCAGGAGAAGCTGTAGATCGGCAGCGAGGGAGGCCATATCTACGGCCAAGAAATCTTAGAATCTAGATCTTAGATTTGGCGTGGTGGTTATAAGCAGGTGAGACTGTATGTTGGACTGTAGCAAAATAACGACACTTGAACGACTATGCCAATCGATAAAACAGCCGCCTGGCGTGTTTTCCACGAGATGAGTTTAATGGGCCGGTGCTCGGGAGATGCCGTCCAAGTCGCATATTTCGAGACGCAGCCGCAAACCTAACCTTGGTTTATCGCATCAAGAAGAAGAGGACGTACATTCTCGGAAAGAGCTTACCATTGGGCTTGCGTGGACTGTCAATGCGAATGATGAATAAAACAAGATTAAATCCCCTCTCGGATACCTATCTATCGATCCGGGACTTGAGGACCGCTTACGGCGCTAACAAGACCCTGGAGCGCTTGACATGTTCCTCTCGGGTCTCATGAGCACCTCGTGGGTGGATCCCCCCGAACGTGCTTATCGTGAGGAAAGTTACCCCTCCGTCGGTAAAGGTTGCTCTGTTATCGCGTGCTTTGCTTGGACTGTCTAGGACTCTAGGTAGGAACGAGTCGGTCATCCATCTATCTAGATCGTGCCCCGTTGTTGGAAGCGGTCTGAAACACAAGTAACAAAGAATATATCTGACGACATGGTGTGGATTTCCGAATTGAGATGTTGTAAGCACAGACCCGGCTTGGTGTGAGCAAGAGTCTCAGGCACGAGACCTCTACTGTGATTAGGCACAGCGGCGCCGCGTTTGATCAATGATACCATCAACCCCATCCCACGGCCGGGTCTTGCAGGTCACCTACATTACATTACAGGTTATGTACATACATGCCTCAAGGTACGGGCAAGAGAGTGCTACTGTACTGTAATGGAAGAAGCGCCCGGGAAATCCTCCCCTCAACTGACCTGGCAGGGCGTTGGGGCCGGGGGACGCTAATGCGACTGGGCATGAAAGCGTCATAGTCGGAGACCAATCAGGGCTGGTGCTTCCGCGCAGCAGCCCCAGGGAATCCTATAGCAGGTGTCTGTGGTGTGAGTGCTACAGTGTCTGGCTGAAGTTCCAGTTCTAGTTGGGGGGCTACCCAAGCTAATGGAGGATGCGCACCAGCGGCTGCTTAGCGTCATTGCCTGCTTGTTGTATGTACATGCAACGACCGAACTTACTTGCGCTATCTACCCGACCTACATCACCTCTTCTTGAACAACCCACGCCTCAAGGGCTCACCCCATCAGCTCCTTTCCCATACTCTTAATTCAAAGCTTTATTCGAGGCTTTGTATACTGGAACCCGAGTCCGTCGTGCCCAGCTTATCGGAGCGTCTCATCTGCCTTGTTCATCCGGAGAAACCGCCGCCAATACCGAGAACGATAGCTGCTCCATCCAGCAGACGTAACTCTACCGAACCAAGAGAGTAATCAACTGCCTTCTCACGCACCCTCTGGCCGAAGTATATCGTCCGCATTGACATGAGGTCAGCCGACTCAAACTGGCAGGACTTCAGTGCTGCCCGTGGCCCGTAGAACCGTCGACCCCGAGTTCCAAACAGCTTCGACTAAGCTTCGTCCTGCTCTCGCACCTGCAACGCGATCCTTCTTGCCCCTGCCCCTCCGGACATTCGAACCTTCGTCCCAAACCCTCGTAACTGCGGGAACCTCGTTTCCCGCAGTTAATGTCGAAGTGGCAGAACAAGATCCCACGTCCATATTCACCCCATCCGCCCCCGACAGCCCATCCATCCCGCAGCCACCCCAGATCCCTCCCAACACCGTCCTCTCTGCCCCAGCCCCGAACAACGCCGAGCCAAGCTCACACCGTAGTCCGCAACCTTCTTCCGAACAACACTTCGAATCACAGCCGCGTCCACGGGAGCTTCTGCCATCCACGAATCAACTACTAGGCCGGAGAAGACGAGCGCCTAGCGACGACTACGACCCCCAGGAGCCCGGCCTTGGGCTCTCAGAAGCCTCGGCTTCTTCCAATATACTTACATCTCAGCCCACGCCGAAGCGCCGGCGCGCCAACGAGACCATGCTGGCATCCACCGACGCAACGAATGAATCTAATGGTACATCGAAGGCGTTTGCTAATGGAAAGCCGCGAATATCTCCGACATCAAGTACAAATGGGAACCACAGGTCATTTGCCTCGACTACTAATGGTTCCTCCAAGGCTAGGGCGCCGGAGACCTACTATGGCCATGACCGAGAAGAAGTGACCAGGATACTCATCCAGGCCTTATCGGATATGGGCTATCATGGCGCAGCTGAGAGTGTGAGCAAAGACAGTGGCTTTGAGCTGGAGAATCAGACTGTATCAACTTTCCGGAACGCCATTCTCAACGGCGCTTGGGACCAAGCAGAGGACTTGCTCACAGGTGCCATCTCGGCTGATGGCAGGCAAGCCCAGGGCGACAATGGGCTGGTGCTAAAACATGACGCAAGCAAGAATCTCATGAGATTCTGGATACGGCAACAAAAGTACCTTGAGCTTCTGGAGGAGAGGGACATCACTCGCGCATTGGCGGTACTTCGCAATGAGGTCACGCCACTCTATCAGGATCCGCAACGACTACAGCTCCTTTCTGGTCTGCTCATGTGCCCGACTCCTGCAGATCTCAAATCAACGGCCAACTGGGACGGTGCATATGGGGAGTCTCGCAAGATTCTACTCTCAGAGTTATCCAGTATGAGCGCCCCATTTTCTTTCTCGATTCTGTCTCGTTCGAAGAGGTTTGTGCTAATCTAATCGTGGCAAATAGAATGCATCTCAGCGTCGGTCATGCTCCCCGAGCACCGTCTAGCAAGTTTGTTCCAGCAAGTCAAGCAGAATCAAATTGGAATGTGCATGTTCCATTCCAGTGCGGACTCGCCATCGCTTTACTCGGATCACACCTGCGAACGGCAGCAGTTTCCCTCGCAGCCGGTCATCGACCTTGATGACCACCGGGGCGAAGTATGGCAGGTGGTATTTTCGCATGACGGATCAAAGCTGGCGACTTGTGGCGACAAACAAGTCATCATTTATGATGTTCCTTCTTTCAAGCTTGTTCACACGCTGGAAGGGCATACGAAAGGCATCGGTAATGCGGCTTGGAGCTGGGACGATTCCATGCTAGTGACATGCTGTCAAGATCAGTACGCACGGTTGTGGGATGCCAAGGTAAGCATTATTGAAGCGAAATGCTTTCTACGTTCGGCACAGACTGACACACATCTAGACGGGCGCTCTCATGATGACCACAGTGAAGTTTACGGAGCCGGTCAGCAGCTGTGTTTGGGCGCTCGACAACCAGTCATTCGTCGTTGGTGCGCTGGATCGGGTCCATCCTCTCACACAGTGGAATATTCATGGCAACAAGGTTATGGACTGGTCGCCGTCGCAAAGAGTGGAAGATCTGACGGCTTCAACCGACGGGCGTTGGCTTGTGACAATGGACGATAAGAATCATATCCACGTCTACAATTTCAGGAGGCGGGAGCTGGAGTACTCGATCGATCTCCATACCCGCTTGACGTCGCTCGAGATCAGCGCAGACTCGCGATTTCTGCTTGTCAACCACCGGAATGGAGTGGCAAAGCTGTTCGACCTGGCACTCAGAGAACATGTGCAAAGCTATGTTGGAGCGACCGGAGGCGACTTTTTGATTCGCAGCACCATGGGAGGCGCCAATGAGACTTTTGTCATCAGTGGCAGTGAAGGTATGGATTCATCTGTCCATGGAGGGGGAATTATGTCCAAATGGTTACTGACTGAAGCGTTTTCCTAGGCGGCGACATCTTTATTTGGCACAAGGCCACGGCCTTGTTAGTAGAAAAGCTGGCGGGCCATCAACCCAGAACGAACTCGGTTGCCTGGAGTCCTACCAACCCGTGCCTTCTTGCTTCGTGTGGCGACGATGGCAAGATCTCCATGTAAGCTTTCTCTCGTCTTCATGGCTTTGGGAATGCCTATATTGACTCTAGACTAGTTGGTCGAATCCCGAGTGGCAACGTTGGCATACAGCACGGTTCGGGTCCAAGAACGGGCGGGTGCCTTACCAACTTGAGGCTTGATATACGATGAATCCATTGCATTACTATAGGCGTTGGACCGAACCGGATCCGTATGGTGGTACCAGACCTGGCGTTGCGGAGGCATATTGCACTTGAACATGCAGCTCTTTCATCTTGAAGCTTTTTCTCCTCTCCTCCGTGTTTCCAATACATGCGAGCTCCAGGCTCGTCGTGTGCAGCTTGGCTTGGAGATTCCTCGGGGTATGATGGGGGTGGTCAGGATGCCGGGAGTTATAGAAGATGGCTGGATGGGGCCCAAGCCAACAAGCACTGCGATGCAAAGATGATTATGGCACAGCACATGAGAACTATAATTTTCAGAAGGCAAGACAGCACTGGTATGCATCAGGTTGTTGTGCAGCTCAATGTCCTGTCAAGAACTACCAACTACGCATCTATTCAGAGTGCTTTTGCAGTCCAGATAAGTTGTGTTTTTTTCGTGGCAGTCGTCGTCAGCATATCGCCCAGGTGACGAGGGTGTTCAGGCACCCGAATTCTTTTTGCCCAACCAAGCTACCCTAGTGGGTTACCCAAAGTGTATAGTAAGTATGCTGTGACGAGGCAAAACATTCTGAAATGAGGGTTCCTCGTTTCACAGCCCCACGGAGCCCAACATGAGAGATATCGTGTCATGCGGCCGGTATGATGAGATAAGAGTTTGCTTCAAGACTTTCAAATAACGGAGCAGGTATTGATGTTTTACGACGGGCGGCCAAGTAAGATCGATATTGGCATTACTCGGGGACGCCAAGGTTAGTCGTATGTATGCAGGTAACACGATTGAACGTGGTATCAAGTCGGTCTGGTTTAGTATTAGCTCCTAGCGTGTCAAGTGCCTTCAAGATCCCTGCTGCGGCTTTGCCCCCCTACGAGCTGGGTTGTCCCCAGTCAGTTCAAGTTGCCAACTGGGAGGCCTGGGCTGGGCTGGGTGGGCTGGGTTGCTACCTGTAACCTCAGTCGCCCACTGCCCTGCCTGCCTTATGCCCGCCCGCCTATTGATTGCGATCCAATCCAATCTGAATAAAAAGCAACCTGTGATGCGCCTTCACTACACCTTCAACGTCACACCCTTTCCCCCCCAAAACTAGTTTTCTGTCTTTGTGCTATCGAGCTTGTGAACTGTGTTCCTTCTCAAATAATTAATACCTTTGACGTGGATACGACCTTGTTCGGCGCTTTGAGATAACGAGAAAGACCAGAGAGAGACTTGCGACTTTTGCCATCTGCACCAGAGCTACAGACAACTGACGTCGGTCGACCCAGCCCAACTACCAGTCCTCCAGCTACCTTACCTACCACGGCGCTGCTGCTACTACCAGTAACCAGACGTGCCTACTACCAGACCCCTACCTAGCCACCGATAGCGATCCCGCCCGCCTTCGCATAATTGCTGCGATTTGTTGAACTCTTTGGGGCAGCACACCGAAACCAGGAGGATATCAACAACAACCACCAAATCCCCTCGACCGCATTTCTGTTTTTCCTTTTCCCGCAACAACCACAATATACTGCGCTTCCACCATGAGCGAAACAATCGTCACCCCGGGAGGTATCTCGGATCCTGCCCTCATCAAGTACGTGGCCCCTTTGCTTGCTGGCTGGCCGCCCCCGTCCCAAAGTGGCGGCCAACCCCCAAGAGGACTCCCTGCATCGCTGCGTCTCCGTCACATGCTGCTGCCGACTACAGGCGCATCGCGGACTGACAGCCTCTTCTCTTCTTGTTTTGTTAAGTCTGGTTGCTAACCGTGGCGTCTTTCTAGACTCGTCAACAAGCTCCAAGATGTCTTCGCGACGGTCGGTGTCAACAACCCCATCGATCTCCCGCAAATAGTAGTTGTCGGATCCCAGTCGAGTGGTAAGAGTTCCGTGCTCGAGAACATCGTAGGAAGAGATTTCTTGCCGCGAGGCTCTGGCATCGTTACGAGACGGCCTCTCGTCCTCCAGCTCATCAACCGGGCACCCTCACAAGCAAATGGCGTCAACGAGGAGCTCCTCGACTCGACCGACAAGGCCGCCAACCCCGACGAGTGGGGAGAGTTCTTGCACGTCCCCGGCCAGAAGTTTTACGACTTTAACAAGATCCGTGACGAGATCAGCCGCGAGACCGAGGCAAAGGTCGGCCGGAATGCTGGCATCTCCCCCGCCCCCATCAACCTCCGCATCTACTCGCCCAACGTCCTCACCCTCACCCTCGTCGATCTTCCCGGTCTGACCAGAGTGCCCGTGGGCGACCAGCCTCGGGACATTGAGAGGCAGATCCGTGACATGATTGTCAAGTACATCCAGAAGACAAACGCCATCATCCTGGCCGTCACCGCTGCCAACATTGACTTGGCCAACTCGGACGGTTTGAAGCTGGCGCGAGAGGTCGACCCCGAGGGTCAGAGGACCATTGGTGTTCTGACCAAGGTCGATTTGATGGACGAGGGTACAGACGTTGTCGACATTCTGGCTGGCAGAATCATTCCTCTCCGCCTGGGCTACGTTCCGGTTGTCAACAGAGGCCAGAGGGATATTGACAACAAGAAGCCCATCAACCAGTCGCTCGAGGCCGAGAAGAACTTTTTCGAGGAACACAAGGCCTATCGTAACAAGAGCTCCTACTGTGGTACACCTTATCTGGCGCGCAAGCTCAACCTCATCCTGATGATGCACATCAAGCAGACACTCCCCGACATCAAGGCCAGGATCTCCAGCTCTCTGCAAAAGTACACCGCCGAGCTTAACAGCCTGGGCCCTTCCATGCTTGGCAACAACTCCAACATTGTCCTGAACATCATTACCGAGTTCACCAACGAGTGGCGGACTGTCCTAGAGGGAAACAACGGCGAGCTCTCGAGCACAGAACTGTCTGGTGGTGCCAGAATCAGTTTCGTGTTCCACGAGCTGTACTCGAACGGTGTCAAGGCTGTTGATCCCTTTGATATGGTCAAGGATGTTGATATTCGGACGATCCTGTACAACTCGTCGGGTTCTTCGCCCGCCCTCTTTGTCGGTACTACTGCCTTCGAACTGATTGTCAAGCAGCAGATCAAGAGACTGGAGGAGCCCAGCTTGAAGTGTGTGTCCCTCGTCTACGACGAGCTGGTGCGCATCCTTAGCCAGCTGCTTCAGAAGTCGCTCTACCGCAGGTACCCTCAGCTGAAGGAGACTGTTCATAACGTCATTATCAGTTTCTTCAAGAAGGCCATGGACCCCACCAACAAGCTCGTCAAGGACCTTGTGGCCATGGAGTCCTGCTATGTCAACACGGGCCATCCCGACTTCTTGAACGGCCACAGAGCAATGGCCATTGTCAACGAGAGACACAACGGTGCCAAGCCGGTACAGGTCGATCCCAAGACTGGCAAGCCTCTTCCCGCCTCGGCAACCCCAGCCCGTTCTGCCAGCCCTACCCTGGAGGGTCTGGAGCAGGGCAACTCTGGATTCTTTGGTAGCTTCTTCGCCGCCAAGAACAAGAAGAAGGCTGCCGCCATGGAGGCTCCACCGCCAATGCTCAAGGCTTCCGGTACTCTGTCTGAGCGCGAAAACATCGAAGTCGAGGTCATCAAGCTGCTCATTTCGTCCTACTACAACATTGTCAAGAGAACCATGATCGACATGGTCCCCAAGGCCATCATGCTCAACCTTGTCCAGTAAGTGACAGAACCGAAAAAACAGAAATACATGTTTAGGTGGCTAACAAACCGCAGGTTCACCAAGGATGAGATGCAACGAGAGCTGCTCGAGAACATGTACCGTCAAGACACCCTGGATGAGCTCCTCAAGGAGTCCGACTACACTGTTCGCAGGAGGAAGGAGTGCCAGCAGATGGTCGAGTCGCTTAGCAGGGCAAGTGAGATCGTCAGCCAGGTTCAGTAAACTCAAGGCGACGAGAGACACAATATCATGCGAAATGCTTTTCGCTATTGTAACGACCGTGAGCACTTGGGAAGACGAGCGCTCGGGGCATAATGGTTGAGCTCAGACAAAGCTCGGGAAGAGTGCTTCATATTGATACCCAACATTTTCGATACAATGAGGACAAAGCCGGCGTCTCTGGCTGAAACGCAAAGCAGCTTCCCCGGGCAACTGGCGGGAGCTTTGGCCTGATCTATAGGCAGGAAAACTCATGCTTGAAAAGTAAACCGGCGCGGCTTGTGTTTGCAACGAAGCACCACTTCATTTGGCGCATAATGTTTTGACGACGAGGACGGGGAGTTTTTTCTTCTTTCTATTCTTGTTGTCAAAAAAAGAAGACCGAATGATAGCCACGACTTCTTTTTTTTTTATCGATCATGAGATGGGGATTGACGTTGTATGCACACAGACCAAACGAATTCAGAGTGAGGAAGGGGGGCAGAAGGGCAGAAGGGAGGCATTGTTGGTAGATGGATGAATACAAAGATAGATACTATATTAGTAATGACCTTTTGCGTAGTGATTGATCAAGAAGCAGCAGTAAAACGACAGTATTAACTGTTTGTGAGCGTTTGCGTTTATGCGAACAGAGACCGCGGAAGTGTGCGAAGACTATACTAACCTAACACATCCACCTGAACATAGGTGAACCATGGCAGTATATACAGAGAGAGAAAAGAAGAGAAAGCAGAAGGGAGCGAACAGGAAAAGAAGAAGAGACTGAGACTCTGAGGGAAAGAGGGAGAGGGAGGGACACGCGGAGAGAGCAAAGTACAAATGATCCCATGTGACGGTGATTTCTTTTTGAATTCTATTAATTATTCTCGGTAACTACCTAAGCAACCACAATGATTCTGTGATGCCTTTTGGATCATGGAACCTCATTTTTGTTCATTTTCCGTCCTCCTTTTTAACATACGCGCTCATATACTCCGTATGCTCTGTGCGTAAACACATCTCCTTTTTTTGTTGTTGTAAATGCCAAAAGTAATCGGCTCGAGAAGAGCTCCAAAGTTTCACTCGCTGAAAAATCCAACACCGTGCTTTGAAAATGCTTCATCTCTCCGACAGATTTCCCCCAACCAGTCCCCCGCCATGAAAAGTGCTGATATGAACATGCTTGTTGAGGTTCCCCTTTTCTGATGTAAATGCTATTTGGGCAGACGAAAGAAATGGCCTGCGCAGGCAGAGATGCTCTGAATGATGCGCCGGAACTATGATTATTGCTTTTGGGGGTATTGTTCGTCTAACTAACGAGACGCCTTGATGCCACATTGGGAAAAAATGGGCCAATGGGATGAATGTGGAAATGAGCTAACGAGTCTTTCGTCCATGCCACAATATGCAGGAAGAATAATTCCTGCTCAGCTAGGCGAGCCACTGCTCTTCGTCGCGCTTGAGGCCTCTCATGACGAGACCTTCGTCGAATGATTCGTCGCTGTCTGGCTCCTCTTCGTCCAAAGCGGGCACCTCGTTTTCTGCTGGCTCTTCGTACTCCTCGTCGTCAAACATCCAGGTCTTGCCATTGGCCTCTTCTTCAAGAGGGAAGATTTCTCCAGCGTACTCTTCCAAGCCTCTAGGGCCTTCCCACAGCGCCAGGGCGCTATCAGGGCAGCTGTCCTCGAGCTCGCGGTCTCCAAAGTATGGCGGCTGCTTGTCTGCATCCGGATTTGTAGGGGAGAAGAGCTTCTCGAGAGCAACCAGTTGGTCCCGGTATCCTTCTGGAATTTTGCACTTGACCTCGATGGGACCCCTTTGGTACAGCACTCGTCGACCTAATCCCTTCTCAAAAGCCTGGCATGCTTCGAGAGGCGACAAGTGCTCATATGCCAGCGCGATACGCTTGCCATTCCACTTCATTGCTCCATCTTTGAACAGCTGCAGAATGGCCGGGCCAACGTCGTGCTCGGCATCGAGCCATGGGAGTTTGGCGTCGGGATGGAACGGGGCTTGCCACACGAATGACCCGTCAGCTTGGAGATCCATGCAGAAAAGTGGATAGGCCAATGAGGTGAAATTGTTGTTGTAGATGCCCGTGTACACAAAGGTGGCCGGTAGGCCAATCTGGCGGATATATTCTTCCACCTTGTGCTTGGCCGACCAAAGGGGCAATGACGGCCAGTCGGGATTGTAGGCCGCATGATCAGGCATGGACGAATAGATAAAGTGTTGGACCTTGACCTTCTTGGCCGTGTCTGCAATCGCCTCTCCCACTTGAACCTCGTTGCCGTAGAAGGTGGTGTTGATAAAGGCGAGTTGCGCTCCGCAGAAGACTTGTGAGATGAGGTCCTGGTTGACGGTTATACCGGGAATATGACCATTGGCCGTGACATCTCGGTTATCGTCCGGCTTCTTTCGGACGTATAGCTCTCCAACAAAGACCGTGACGTTGGGATTGGTAGAAACCTCGGTGGCGATCACGCCTTCAAGATTCCGCAGTTGTGCACGAACTTTATAGCCGACGGCAGTGGCTATCCGAATCAGCGAAGCTGCTTGGCGACCGCTGGCATTGATCACAGCAATCGTCTTGTCCGGAGTAGGCATGGAGCGCTTGAGAGGTCGGAAACTCAAAGAATTATTCCTTGACATGGACAGGATAGGAGAAGATTCCGAGTAAGAAGAGCGCGTGTGCTTGTGTCTTGCCGTGTTCGTGACTGCTCTGGGCGAAGCATTGGCATGTTCTGAAGGGGCTGGCCTGATGACCAGGTCGGTCCGGATAGGGATTGGCGCGGCAGGCATGGCTATTATTTCAATACGCCGACACCAAAGGAACCGAGATTTGTTTGTCTTTGTTTCTTGCCGAACGCAAAGGAAACCAGATATTGCGGCCGCGTTAAGGAGGGGCGCGAACAGATATCAATATGATGGTTGTCTGTCTGGGAATTGCGGTTTGACGTCGGGACGATACCAAGGGGGAATCCGGGGAGTATCACCGGATCAGGGTATACACGTCTGGAAAGGACCAATCAAGGAAGAAGCCGGTGTGCCGCTTTGACGAAAGGGTGTCGTCTGGGAATAGCGACCCCAGCTTATCGCAAACGTGAGGACGCGGCAAAGCCAAAAGACGAAGCACGTCGTCTCCCGCGGTAAACTGCTGTTGGCACAGGCTGATACTCACCGGGCACGCGATCCGGTCTGTGGAGTACCAATAAGAGGCGCGCGACGGCGTTGAGAAGTGGAAAGGCGTGCTGCAGTTCCAAGGGTCCAATGGCGCGTTAGCTAGGGGATATAGGTTTTTGTGACGCCGATTAGTGATGCTTGCAGGCCGGTCACCAGATGCCAATGGCCTTATCGTTCCTCAAACTGGTAATTTCTGGCGGGGAACAAGAAGCCGCAACCAAAAAAAGACTGCTCAGATGCGAGTTGTCTTGTATGTAAAGGCCAGCCACTACCGGACTGGGCTGGGCGCAGTGCACAACTTTTCTTCTTTTTCCTCTTTTGTTTGTCGATCAAAAGGGAAGAGCCCGAGACTGCCACGAAGAGATTTCGGAGTGAGCCAGACCCGACAGCGAGGGTGCCAGGTGGCCTGCAGATATTGGAGTTGACTTGCAAGAGAAAGAGAGAAAAAGCCGAGTTGGGGTGTTGTGAGGGAGGTAGCGAGGCGACGAGGACTTTTTGAGTAGTCTGAGACAAGCAGACAAAACCTCACTTATTTTTTTTATCCTAGGCGGGTGCCCCGATAGTAGAGGTACAATGACCTAAAAACAGGTAGGATGATTGCGATATTGCGCCTGATGTGATTTGGGGTCCACACTGGGGTTGGAGCCGGTCGCGATCCAATCGGGTCCTACAGCGGAGAGACGTGATGGCAGCCAGAGGTTGCAGCCAAAAACTGGCCGGGTCCCTTTGTGGGCAGCGAGCGCGCGCGCAGAATGTCGGCAGGGCAGGCCGATCGGACGGTATCAAACACGCAACAAGGGCGGTGAGAATGGAGGATGATATCAGCAGGTTCTCCTGTGTTTGTGCAACTTGCAGGAGGATTTGCAGCTTCGATAATGGAGGATTCTCGAAGAAGTAATATCCGCAGAGGTCAAGGCTGCCCGTCTATCTTGTCGGCTCTGGTCTGGGCCTAGTTTGGCTGTATTTCTGGTCAATAACCGCAGGCGGATACGGAAAACTGCTGGAAGGGCTAACTTTGATCATAAGCCGACTTGTTGGCCACCGTCCGCAAGTGAAATGAGACGGGGATTTGTTGTGAATTATGAAGTTATGACGTGTAAGTAACTGGCTGCCGTGGTCACAAACTTGCGTCGGATGGGAAAAATAGAGTTAAGAAGAGATGCCCGTCTCCTTATCAGGGACAATGTGCAGCAGGGCGCTTCCTCGCGCAAGTCAAAGCTCGCGAATAAAGAGGTGGTAAGATGGTTGCGAAGGAGGACGGTTTACTGCGTAATGTGGTCGCCAGTCGTTGCAGATTCTATCCGTGTTTTCGTATCAGAGAATACTGCAGTGCAGAAACTGGGGCATTTACAGCAAAGCGAGCAACAGAGATGAGCTTGTCGTGATGCTGGACTTTTTGGGTTGCTGATAGGCAGATGGCAGTTGCTGTAAGTCGCAGCGACTCATCAACTCAGGATAGTTGGCAGGTGCAGCCCGGACAGGATCCAGTCTCGTCTATTTGGCAAATTATGTGCAGGTAGTAATCAGAAGGAAAGCACCACCCTAGAAGTCGTGAGTGAAGCTTGAGCATCAATGCAACTCCGGACTTCAATGTAATAAATGGTGAAATACACTTCTTTTTGCTGAGATTCAGCAATTTCTCCAACGTGCAGGCAGATTGGGTACGGTATATTGGACCTGGGTAGGCGGGATGCGGTACGGAGAAGAGGAGAGCGCAATTAGGTAACAGAAAGCGAGCGGTTGGTTGGTTTGCTAGCCACAAAATGGAAGTTTTGCGTCAACGTGCTTGAGACTTGACGATGCGCTGGGCTATTTGCTGGGCCTCTCTGTGCTGGGCTACCTCACCTCACTGCTGGGAGGGGTCCTCTGGAGGGGGGCCATTTGGGTCTTCGGTCTTTGGGGAGCCGTTCTAGGTGCGCCTGTGCAACGCCTTGATCGCTACTGGCTTCCAGCGCCTTCTCTCCCTATCATATCGCCAGACCTTTGGGTCAATCCACGAATTGAATGAGCAAATGAATAATACATCAGGGTACTCATTTGTTGGCCACATTGATCCTTGGCAAGGTATTTCGACCGAGGCGGATCGCATCGGGCTTGTCCTCTCGCCCTCGCGGTCTGGGGGCTGGCCTGATGCACACAGGCAAACATACGATATACTGTCTGAGTGCTCGAGGTGTCTGGTGTCTAGGGCCTCGAGGTGACATTTTTTGTGCATCGTACAGCAGATGGAGTTTCGAACACCCATCCTATCAGGAAACCATGGGGTAAGTAGCGTCAGAAACAGGTCATGCTAACAAGGGAAATTTTCTCAGCCGGTGGAGCATCAAGCATCCAGTTCAAGGCTTTGCTTGTCAAGCTTGTTTTGCGTGCTTCAATATCATCCACGTTCTGCTACGTTATCAAGTAATAAGCCAGCCTGGCTGACATCACGAAATCGATTTTGGCTGAGAGGAACCCACAACGGCAGCAGAGCCTGAAAGCGGGAGCGACGAGAGTCGAGCCTTGTTCGCGGTTCGCTGGCGCACGACAGTAACCTAAGGTTAGTGTGTACACTTGGCCACTGTCTGATCTGGTTGATGAGAAGAATGCAGTTCCCGAGTCATGGCACGTGGCCGAAGCAATGCACGCATAGTATATCCATAGTGCACCACAATTTTCTAGGCCATGATGATGCACACTCTCCATCGCAATCAAGCCCCCCTGATCGATAGATCATGTAGTTATCTGATCACGAGACTTCCAAGCTCAATAGGGGGTTAGGGGCTCTGCTGCGCAACGGGGCCGGTTTGACCTGGCGTTGAGCAAGATATCAGCAATATTCGAACAAGAGAACAGTCAACACGGGTTGGCTCTCTCGTGCGGTTTTGCCTCGTACTCTACTCACTACCTACCACGTCGGTATTTGAATGATAATCGACGCAAGGAAAGAAGGAACATGATCGGCCGCGAACTAGCCCTGCCTCGATCTATACTAGGTCCAGGGTGGGAATGCTTAAATGCAGTGGCAGTTACCTGAACGGGATGCCACTCTGTTCTGCCGTAAAGTGTAACACTCAACGGCATGCCTGAGAAGACAATTGGCTTGCCGAAACTGTCCTCATTCCGAATTGATGAGGGGTCTTATCGCAGGAGTTACGGTCTTCCGGGCAATTAATTCCTAGGTTCGGTTGTTCGTTCTTCAGCAAAGTAGTATACCCTGTAACGGCATACATCATCAGCATCGGCTTATTAGTGTTCTTCATCGCGGCGGACAAGGTTTGCGTAACTGCTCAAGGTAGGTTCAGACGACGAGTTCCTGCCTCCGCGTTCCAATCTCCGAGTCCTCCTCTTTCTTATACCAACAGAAAAGCTCAATGTGGACTTTGCATTAATGACCTCTAATAACGTTCCTCCCTCCCACTTCTCACGAGCTTAATTTGGAAGTGCTAAGTACCTGTACCTTTTCACCCATCAGGCCCAACCTTCTCTGTCTGAGAACCTCTTGGGCCCACCGAAAAGAAGACTGCCGGCACAAAATCGATCATTCTATTATCTAAGATGTCCGTCAGCCCGCGATGCAAGACCCACGATCCCCACGAGCCTTGCGTGGAGTTTTGTTTGATTTTTTTCCCCTTCTTCCCCTTCCTAGCTTGTTGAAAGCGTGGATGATGCTCAAGAGCATGCCGATGCAAGCCTTCCCGAATCCCGTGGCCCACATACGATGGTAACGGAGAACGTAGGACCGCCGGCCTTCCACCTATGATTTGGCCAGTTTGATCCATGTGCGCTTCTTGATGTCAACACGACTTGACTACCACCACCGAGGACGGAATATTTTGACTATGTACATAGGTACGCAACATGTCATCTTGTCTTGAGTCGTGACAATTTGACAACAACATCTGCCGTGCCTAGAATGGACAAGCCGACCTCACGCCTCGCCCTGCTTTACAGCTCACTGATGGAAAGATAAGATAGATCGGCCATGCCTCGCACGTTATCATGCCTGCTCATGTCGATCACAGACTTGTGGTGAAAACATTCTCAACACGCGACTCATTTTCCAGAGACCTTGGTAAGACAAGAAGTGACCTCTTTGGATTTGGATTGGCCTCGTCCTTGCGGCCTAACTCGACTGGGCTGTTCGTGCCGACCCGATTTTCCGGTTCTGCCCCCGGGATCGAAGGCCGTAGTGAGTGTACTACATCCTGCTCTGTACCAATGGCCACGATGCGCGAGTAGCCAGACAGACTAGCACGTGCAAACATGAAGAAGGTAGACAGACACTGACTCTCATCCAGGTTCCTCCTCTGCTTTGGACGCACCTTGGCGTCGAGTAATGCGCGACGCCCTACAAGGCGCCACTTGGAATCAACTTGTGCTGGAGTTCCCCAGGTTTCCAGGCGAGTGTGTCGCTAACAAAGCATCTGGGTATCTACCTATCTACTTCATACCGGCCATTGCTGCATATCCATTAAAAGACAGCGAGTGAGATGCGCCGGCGTCCGTCCGGGTTATCGAGATTCGAGTCCGTCAAGGTACTTGGCGCAGTCCTATAGCCTGTTCTTAGCGATATCGCTGCGCCCAACGGCGAGCTGATCTGTGCTAGAGTAGCCTGGCCTCAACCAAACTCGGCTATAGGTGGCATTGAGATTTTCTCACTTCTCTGATTGCTCTCGACGGGCCTATTGGACGGTCATATTTCAGCGCTGTCACGATTGTTAGCAAAGACAAACATTTAATTACGTACCAATACTTGGACAGCCAGTCAAACCAGTCGAGGCAAAACACCGGCATTGAAAAACCTTTTTTTTCTTTCCTCTTCTCGTCTCTGCCAGGCCAAGACGGAATCTCATGGATACTGCCAGCTCTTTGGCAATTGGCGATTGCCTGTCCCGAACAAAGATGAACCCTCTTCTGCAAGAATCTTGCGCATTTCCGCGGACAACCCGTCCCCTCGACCCAGCTCTCTCTCTCTCTCTCTCCCCCTTCTCTCCCCCTCCTCTGACCTGACAGCCCTGCCTGCACTGCTCCTCATCCCCTTGCACCCAAACGGTCACGCTTGACGCATTGCGGAATAGTGGCCCTAGCAAACTTGAGAGGAGCCCCTCCCCCGGACAAAGCAGGCATATCTTATTACACCAACGCCATCCTGCAGCTACGCATTATATTCCGACTCGTAATCTTTGGCGGTGTCTCACGCGCCCATCACATAGCCGTCCTCCAAGATAACAACGTCTCCTTCTACTTGCTGGACAGAGCTACTAGTGTAGCCACCACATCCAATGTCGGTACTGGTGCATCTACCCCGTGCAGTAGCATCATACGAACTCGATGGTCCCGTACCAACGCCTTCATATCTGTCTTCTTTTCGCGGGGTACCCCGCGATTTTCTCAGCCAAGGGCACGGCGAGCTTAATGGGATTTCTCGTGTCTGGCTCCTTTTTTTACTCCACTGCCCGTGTTTGTCCAATTTACTCGACAACACCAAGATCTAGCCCAGAGCCCGGAGCGCCAAATAGTTCCCGATTCGGCGCCCAACTGCCTGCGCTCTGATTGGTAATATGCTTCCATTTGTCTTATCTATTATGTGTCTATTCGTGTTTTATCAATCCCCTAAGGCTTCCGTAGGGAATAGGGAAAAGAACACTAGGCCCCGTGTTCCGAGGAATGTTCCGAGGCCTGCCATGTGCGAGAGTTACTCATGCCAATTGAAATTGCGGTCATGAGAAGTCGATTCCGTCTAGGAAATTCGATTCCGGTAGATTCATCACCCCTTCCGCTAGCTCTTAAGCGCCCAGTTGCACACATCCGCAGAAGCCTGTAGTCAGAGGCATTCCGCCCCGGGACAGCTTCCGATGTCGGGCTACCGAAGGCCTAGCGAAGTTGTGCCGCTTACATTGGTCCTGGTGATGAAGTCTAGGTCTTCCAGGGGGTTTCTGTCCAGCCAACCACGGTCGTGTTGAGAGGCGTCGGGCATGTCAAACTCATTATTGCCGTCGGGGCCCACGTAGGCGTCTATCTGCGTCTGAAGAGGCGAGTCAGTATACATGCCCAAGGGAGAGATTCAGTGTAGGTGGAGGGTGAAGATTGAGTAAAGAATCGTAGGAATAGGTCAACTTACCCAGTCGTACTCGCCCGGACCAAGCATCCAAGGCACCTGTCCGGCCGCAGCGGAATCGCTGTACCCCAGATCCGGCGAGGCATAGCCAAAGAACGAGGCCGAGTTAAATACGCCGCCGCTCCCCGCGGCTAGACTGCTCGGATCCAGGGCCACCCCGTTGTTTTCTGCTGCGTTGAGAGTGAGGCCCGCCATCAGGTCCGGCTCGGCGATCGCCGCTGGAACCGGCAGGCCGTCGGGAGAGACGGCGCCGCTGGGCGCCTTGCCCAAGTGCACCTCGAGCTTGCGCGTCACGGCGCCGATGAGATCGGCCGCTTTCCGGCACTCGGCCGACTTGGTGGCGGTCTGCTGCCAGATGAATAGGGACCGCCGCAGCAGCGTCAAGAGCTCTTCCCTAGTCGGCATCGGCGCGCCCTCGGAGAGCCAGCTGTCGGCCGCGTCTCCGCCCCGGCCGGCGGCATAGTGCTCGCTCTGGACGACGAAGGCGACGACCATGTCGGCCAGCAGGAAATCGTTCATGGCGAGGGACGCGATGAACCAGCCGTTGGGGCTGAGCATGCCGCCCGGGCGGCAGGCCTCGTACAGCGTCTTCTGGCACTTGAGCAGCTCGAGCGCGCCCTCGAGGCACGCCCGGCGCGAGTACGCGTGCTCGGGCCGCGGCGCGGCGTCGGTCACGTACCGCCGGTGCAGCACGCAGCGGCTCTTCTGGAACAGCCCTGCGAGGCCGTACCGCTGGATCACCTGCATCGGCGGGTCCGTCACGCTGTCCTCCATGGACTTGACCTGCATGAAGTCGGGGACGCGGGCGTGCGTCTGCCGCAGGAGCGCGTCCAGCGCCATGACCTCGTCGTACGTCGGCGTCTTGAGCGAGTGCGCCTGCCGCGCCACGTGCCCGAAGACGCGGCACAGCGCCGCCTTGTTGATCGGGTAGCACAGCGGCGTGTAGTCGGCCTCGGGCCGGGGCGGCGGCATGGCCTTGGTGTCCGGGTCAAAGTCCGAGTCGAGCAGGTTGCGCGGCAGCGACGTGTCGCTCTCGATGCCGTGGATCATGGCCGGCAGGCCGAGGTGGAAGGACACCAGCAGGTCGATCTGGATGGCCAGGTTCCAGCACCGCCGGCGCATCTCGCCGTCGTACGGCGAGATGCCGGGCAGCTTGTCGGGGTCCCGGTGGAGGCCCATCTTGAGCATGAGCCGGATCAGCGTCGCGCAGAGCAGGTAGCAGTTGAGCTGCGACTGAGGCGCCGTCACGAACTCGGCCTCGACGTACAGCAGCATGGCCTGCACGGTCCACTGGTTCGGCTGCGCGTACTTGCCGAGCATGAGGGCCGTACCCGCCGCGCCGCGGTACAGCGCGAACCGGTCCATGGGCGGCAGGGGCGGGGAGTCGCCGTCGAGCTCGTGCGGCGCCTGGAACGTCGAGAAGAAGACGCCGAGGCTGAGGACCATGAACAGGATGGCGACCCAGTGCAAGGAGGCTGCCGACGGGTCCCGCCAGAACTCGTTGTACTCTTTGCTGAACGTGGGTTTATGGAGAATGTCTAGATAATATCACGATTGTTAGTTATACAAAACCGCCTTGACAATCTCAACGAGACGTGTTGATTGTGTCGGGATATGCTCACGCTGTGAGGGACTATTCGAGCTGAAATATCTCATCATGAGTCGATCCGCCACGCTCTTGTCCGGTAGAATAGATAATATCTCCTCCCTGGTCCTGGGCCCCGTCGGCGAGAGCAGTAACATCTCGGGGGACCGCGCCGCGTCGTACGAGTCCCCGGTCGTAGTGCTGTCGCCCTCCTCGTCCTCGGGATACTCGAAATAGCTCTTGAGTTCGTCGATCTGTACATCGCGTTATGAATTATTCAATGAAAACAAGGATTCGTTTTTGACATGCCGAAAACACAAAAGATCTTGAAAAACGAAACCCGGTTCAAAATAAGCAGTTTCGATTCAAACTTACATCTTGTAATATGGCCGCAAAGTGTGTGCCGCCGATATAACTCGTCGCGCCCAAATCTCCACTGACGACCTGTCCCCCGGCGTCGGCATCACCATTCTGCGCCGCCGCCGCCGTCAAAGCGCACGACTTGACGCCGGCGGTCTGGTTGCCCTCCTCCGGCTTGGCCTCGACCACCGCGGGCGCCGGCGCGCCTTGGTTCTCGTCCAGCATCCCGCGGACCATGCCCTCCAGCCGCCTCAGCCTTGCCGCCATGGTCCGCGCCGGCTTGGGCGGCTTCTGCGGCCGGGGCGCGTACCGGCACGCGTCGGCGCGGCCCTTCTTGAGGCACTGCGAGCACGGGTCCTGGCGGTCGCACTTGAGCTTGGAGGCGCGGCAGGCGGCGCACGAGAGGAGGACCCGGGTGCGCTTCTGCTGCTGCTGCTGGGCCGGGGCCGACGTGCCGTGGCGGTCGTCCGGGGGCGTCGGGCTCGGGTCTGAGGACATGCTGCCCGTGTTTCCCTTTCCCGTTTTCCCTCGCCGGACTAAGTTGGGACGGGTGAGTGAGACGCTGACGTTATGGCGCCCTCCCGGAGTGAGAGAGTGGCAAAACGGTGATGCCAAGGGGTATGTAGGTATGTATAGAAGGAAGCACACTTCCCGGATCTAAATGAAATGATTATATGATCGATGCGCCACCAGAAACCAGCAGTTACTAGGAGCCAATGAAGTCTTGGTGATGGCCATGTACTGTCAGAGTGTCACACAGACGGCGAGCCAGGTGAGGGGTCCTATGTAGTAAGCAGACTCGACCTGGGGGGCCGTTCCCGAGACTCACTTGAGCTCCGCTTGCTGTGTTGAATCAAGTCGACTGTTCCAGTATTCTTGGTTTGGAAATGCTGTATACTCAATCATGGAAGGTGTCTGGCCTGCAAAGCAGGAGTGTGGAAAAAGAAGTTCAGATAAGTTGTAAGATGGCGTTTATGGAGGTAGCCCGCGTTCAAAGTGTACGTAGGTAGGTTAGTTGCCTTCCTTTGGCTCACGGGCTGCCTGCTATAGTGCTGACAAATCTCACACACTATATGACAACACTGTGCCGTGAGAGCTATCTTACAGACGGTCAACTTCTGTCATGTCAAATTTTTGATCGTATATAATACTGCAATGGCTCGGGGATTGCAGTTGCGAGACATGATCACAGCGCCTCCTTCTCTTCAATGGTCTCGTGCACCGAACTTCTCATTTGAGATCACTCAAAAGTATTTTGGTACCAGGCTTTCTCGTGTATAGAGCTTCAGGACAAGTGTGATAATTGTTTATGCAAATAGCTTATGAGCTCTTTCCATAATATGAATCCAATATCAAAACTGACTCGTCTTATGATTCTGCTTTGCTCCAAGAGCGCAAATGCTTCAATAGAGTTGTGATTCTTTACTCAAACTTCACTTGGACAGAATGAAGATCTCCAGAAATGCGCAAGAGGTTTCTCCCGTTCATCGATTAAACATCACATGCTTTTTTCTCCTTTTCCATATTGGTCTTCTCGTCCTCGTCATATGCAAAATTGGTCCTGCCTTTCGGGTATATCTGAATAGAAGAGGGAGCCCTCCGGGGGCGGCCAAGAAGGTATTAGCCTTGGTGATGCGACTACTCGCGACCGGCACTTGAAGTCGTCGATGCGGTCCAGGTTTGTATTACCATACAAACTGAGTGGTTCGAGTCTTGAAATCCTGCATTCCCGGCGTCAAATCTCGGGAGCCACACTGCAGTGTAGCAGTGCGCGAACGAAGATCGAATTCCACAGCGCGAACCATGACACGTTTGTCCTCAGGTATTGTTGCGCCCCGGCTGATGCTGCCATGAGTGGCTACACTTTCTCGTCGGTCGTTGCTCCAGCGGGCATTGCCTCCCGGGCCAAGGGGTCTATCGCTTTCAAAGTCCGTATAGCCACTGGCCGGGGACCCGTTCGAAATAGATCCGGTCGATCTAGCGCCGGGGCTTCCCACAGAGAATGTCGCAGTTGAGCTGGTCGAGGGGCGTGGCGACTGATCCGGCACTGCTCCTTCCTCCTCGATTTGCATGATCCAAATGCCGATCCGGGCAATGAGCTCGCTGTCCCACATGCCCTCGCGCCGAGCACTGCTCATGAGCAACTGGATTGCCTGTCTTCGTGTTGTAGCGTCTCTGCATTTGGTCGCCACCAGGTATAGAGGAGGCACAATGCCGAGATCAGCGCTGAAACTGGGCTTGATGTGCCTCGCAGACCACTCTCCTCCGCCAAAGATATCGGGGTGTCCTGACTGGTGCTGGCAGAAATGTGGGTTGGGGCACCTCTTCGCCATGGCTTCCCTTTCCTCATCTCCGACCACTTCCACGGCGAGAGTAACGATCTTCTGGAACTGTGGTAAGAATGCGTCAAACTTGGATTCGTTGTCACTGAACGTCATCAAGAACAGTATCTGTCCCATGATCTGGAACATTTTGAGGACAGAGATGGCTGCCTTCTCCTGGCTGCTCTTTCCGGGAGCATTCCTCGAATTCAGTATTGGCTCAAAAGCATGGTCCCAAGATGCGATTTCGTTCTTGAACCCGGCGCCAAACTGCTGAAGCTGCCCTGGTAAGACTCCCATGGGGCTGGTGCTGCTTGTATACTGGAACATGGTCTCGGTGAACCTGAGCATCTTTTCGCACAGGGCGTCCCATGCGAGTCGGGCCTCTATAAGCGATGAGAAGGTTTCGGGTATAGGCGATTGCAAGGTCGAAACCGGGGAGCCGCCTTCAGATGACGGTGAAGTAGGATCGGTATTTTGAGGTGTAAGCCGAATCACAAAGGGTTGCGGAAAGTGGAACGCCATGTCATACGATTTGGCCTGTATGGCCAGGCGTGTAAACATGTGGATGAGATCCTGCTCGACTGGCTCTTCGGGCCGTGGGAGAAAGGCTCTGCGGCGTTCGGCGCGCAATTGCTCCAACAGTCCCAGGCCTGTCTGTATTTGTCGTATAGCTTGTTTATGATCGCCAATGAACGAATCAAAACATGCCAAGAGGACAGTGGCCATGAGACTAGTCCTCTGAGTGGACTGATCGGTTGATGCTTGACTCCGGATCGCTTTCAAGGCCGAGTCATAATTGCGGAAGGCAACTTCCCAGTGAACCATGGCATGGTCGGTCGGGTCGAAGTGATCCGAGGGAGAACCTGGAGGAGATTCGGTCATCTTTTCAAGAGTCTTGTAAAGAGCGCCGAGCGCAACGACCGAGTGACGAATGGCCTCTTCGGAATGGCATTCCCGCAGCACGCTACATGTCCAAAAGGACGAGTCAAAAAAGCCAGAGAGCTCGCCAGCTGTGCGCTCCCGGAATAGCTGAAAGTAGAGACCATCCTGAGGATTAAACGGCAAATTGACACTTGGGCGATGGACCGTCAACGAAGTGAAGACACTTTCGGGATTGGTGATGGGAGTGAGGGGCGGCGTGATGCGCTGCTGAGGAGGCGAAGGTGCCCGCTTCGGCTTCGTCGCTATAGCTATAGTCGGCCGCCGAGGAGCAAGAGCCGCGGGCGCGGGTGAGATGACAGCTACACTTCCATTGACCGGCCGGGGCGCAATGGCGACCTCTTCAAAAATCCTGGGCCTCGGGGGCGGAGGATAGCCCTTGCACTCCTTTTTTGATCGAACGCATTGAGTACAAGCCGGCCGCTTCTCGTCGCACTTGATTCTTCGCTGTCTGCAGTGTCGAAGCTTAGTATAAGGGCTGGATGGATTCTGGGTCGCTCGGGCTATTATGAGATGATTGGCAAATGGGGCGCATACTTGCAATTGTTACAACCCGTCTTGACCTTTGGCTTACTGGTCCTGGGCCTCCTCTGCCTTTGCGCCGCGTCAACTGAAGGGTCCATTTGAGCTGGGTTGGGGCGATTCCTGCTGTTGTCGTCGCCAGTCATGATGTGTGGTCAGGGAATTGGATGTTGGTGAGTGAGAGGCGACCATAGCCTAGAAGCGGTAGATCTCGAGGTACCAAAAACGTCAAAAAGGAATCCTTTGGAAGCTGCCTTGTCGTCTTTCTTGCCTTTTCTTCCTCCGGTTCCCGGCACTTGGCTGGCGGGCAGGCTGGTAGGATGGCAGACAGTGGTGGTGGTGGCGGGGACTTTGTTTTAGCGACGTCGAATACCTGCCCTCAATCCTCCCAGTGAATAAAAGTATATCGACACGGAAGCAGCTCGCAATGTTCGTGGGGGATTCTGCGCAGCAAAGAGGCTCGAACGAGTCGGGTCGTCTATATGTATTATTCCACCTCTCCCGAATAAGAAGTTGAGTCGCCAGCGAGGAAGACGAGAGGGAGAGAGAAGAAACAAGACGGCAATGAAGCAGCAAACTGGGCGCGAGGCTCGTGATAATGTCCGTCGTAGTGCAGGACCGGAGCTTGAGAGTGGGAACTTTAGTGGCACGGGTTATCTGCAGAAGTTGGGGGCTTAGACTTGGGACGGCCTGGGTATAAGTCGTTTTCCCCCCTGCGCTGCCTCCTCAGGGCCCCCCCAGTGCACCCCAGTGCCCATCAACCCTGGCCAGGGTCGTCAATGGTTGGAGATGGGTGGGCGATGCCATGTATGTATGTATGTACGTACATGATTACATTACTTTACACATGCACTGCATCTGAGGATTACACAGAGGGCCTCCAGTCCCTCTCATACGGGCCTCTCCTACCTCTCTCTGTTGGTTTCCATGCGCTGTTCTGCATAGTCAAAAGTACATGCAAAGTAGACGGCCCACGTAGACACAGGCAATCGCTACATCCCACGCCCTACATGCATACCTTACCTACTTTGACCTCTCTACAACACCTGAAGCCTGCCTCGGTAGTGCTACTGATAGGTAGACAGATTCACGTAGCACAACAGGTACCTATCTGTCTTGCCGACGTCTGGGTCGCCTACCAGTTGGCTTCATTAAAGATAGGTAAGCATATTGACGCCGATCCGCATCGGTTGAGATCGTTTACTGTTCGCTGACCAATGTGTTCTTGTACAGTGCGTGAGTAGCGGGTTCGCTCGGCGTCAAGGTGACCATTGACCACAGTAGGCAAAGTACGTGTCCCATCTCCTTGTATTTCTAGGAAACGGGAAACGGCGTAATTAATTACATAGAGTTATAAAAACAACTCATCACTCTAGTCTAGATGCTGGCCGGGAGATATTTAGGTTGATGATGGATAATTCAGTTGTTTCGAGAAAGATTGCAGATCCTGATTGATTGTGAAGAAAACCAACAGCCTTGGTGATCCCATTTGGAAGGTACCTGGCAGAACTACCAACCTACCTTACCTAGAGCGACAGGTTTTAGGAAGTACTTCTTACATGTACTTTTCCCACCTAGTTATGCACTGGGTTGATGAGTGATGAGCCATACATCGAGACATGCTTGACATGCTACTCCAATTAAACAGGTCCTCTGAGACATACCTTCGGGAGAGAGCATGTCGTCGAGGACGGAAAGGATAAGTTTCACGGCCATGTCCCTTTTGGTTACTGTTCAGCGTCTTGGCTTGACAGCGGCTAGCTGAAAGAATACTTTACACTCCCATGCCATGCCAGGGGTCTACCACCTTAGCCTTGTGATATTTTACCTGGATACAAGGGCAGGTACCTGCGACTAACACCTAGCAGATGATAGTCACCTAGTACCTGCGCCGCAGAGGGCATTCGGGAGGGGGAGAGGGAGCAGAAAACAGCTTGAGAGGTAGGTACAGTATCCTGACCAGGGGGCCGCAGGGCGCCGCTGCCAGTAGGAAGCCACCAGCGGGCAAGCACAGTTGTGTCCACACTATTTTGACTTGAACTGGTAGGGGAAAGCCACCTGGCGTGTAACTTCCTGCTTGGCTTCACGAATCGTTGCACGCGCCGAGTCACGGCAGTCGTTTGTCACAACCGAGAAGGAGTTCATGGTCTGCTAATTCGATTTTTGGCATGAACAAGCAGATGATGGACAGCAGGACCCCGATTACCAGGCCACGTAGACCGTTGCACCGTAAAGAGACATTCTGTTCGCCCGCACTAATAAGCATTCTACTCTGTACAGTGTTATACTCGGAATATATATGAACACGCTCGATCAATGGCATACTATACAATAGTAATGTAAAGTACCTTTCCATCGCGGAATTGCGGCATACGTCGACCCGTTTCTGGCTCCGCATACTTTGCAAACTCTACCTACGTTCTGTGCTTGACATTTCACGCTGTAATGTATACCAGGTATCTAGGTAGGTATCCAGGGTATCGTCAATCTACCAGACCCTCGCCATTTAGAGTTTGGCTGGGCCGAAGTGATCCCTGGGCAATTCCTAGTACACTTTAACGCACCCAGCTAGCGGATCGAACCGTCTGCTACGCCTCGACTTCCCAAGATGTGATAGTGAACCATTTCTCTTTGATACAGGGAAACGTCAAAAATACATCCTTGCACCATAATGGCTGAGCTTTAGGATTGTCGCGAGGCCTCTCGCAACTCAGAAACGAATAGTCTCAATATCGACAGTCCACTCGAAGAGTATCAAGATAATCTAGACATGCTTGCCGCAACCATCGTCTCTGGGGAAAGCAATGAGCAGCTCCCAAGCTAATGTGCGCAAGAACTCTCCTAGCGGCTCCCGATTCCCGACTTGGACTTCACCCGCCGTATCACAGTGCATGTTGTCATGGCCTCTACCTACCTGCAGATCCCGACGGGTGGTTTCTCCAGAACCAAACTCCACCGCTTGCGAAGCAGTGTCTCGATTTGGGAGCTCCGGGTTAAAAGACTCCGTACGTACCGTCAATCATCTCGGAGGCATTCCAAGAGGTTAATTCAGTAGTTTGTCGCCCCAGCCTCCGCATGGACTAGGTTAGGTGATGTCTAGAGAGCCGGACACGCAAATCAGTCAGTAGATCCTCGGGCTTAGCCTCGGAAGCAACGAGACGGCCGTGTTTAGATGCCGAATGAGTGACCGGCGCCCGCCGCGGTGTCGTATGGACTTGACACTGACTTGGGTCACCTAGCCGCGGACAACATTGTAAGAAAGCCCCTTCTATTACGTCTCTTCACTCACACAGTTGACCTGTCTGGCCGGAACTGTCGGTCATATACAACAGAGCAATTCGAAAGAACATCTACAGAGTACTACGAATCAAAACGATTCTCGTTTCTCATAGCAGCGGCCCGCCAGTATTGGATGCGTCCTCAGTGAGCTCCCCACCATCTTCAGCCCTACGAGAGCCATGTTCTGCACCGTACAGTGCTCTGCCTATCTCCTCCACATGGACAAACCACCCAAACACCAGAACACTAGGCCAAGAATATCCAAACAGCATTGTATCAGAATCTGCATTCCACACTCCCACCACTCAGAGACGGTGAGCAGTGCATGAGCATCGACACGTCACGTCAGCGCCCAGGCTCGACAGAGTCAAGGAGGCATGGGGTATAAGCACCTCCCGGCTGGGGAACCAACGGTGCACCTCGCTCACAGCCCTCAGCCCTACAAGATCCTTGTTCTGTCGTTCTGATTTGCTCCCCAAACGACTGCGTCACTTGCAATCCCTGAAACCACTGTCTTGGGACAACCTTGGACAGAAGCATCATGGTCATTGCCATTGTCATTTGTCGGGTTTCCCGGACGCAGGAGACGGTCCATCTCGGCCCCCTGTTGACCGGAAGTGGTTCGCCACGTACGGAGTACCTACCTACTACGTAGGCTCGTGGAATGGTGCGCCGTTGTGTAATGACGCCCTTGATGCTTCCGTCGCATGATGGTACCTATTCGGAGGTCGAAATCGGAGGAATAGATATACCGAATGGCTTCCTAACGATATTATGGTTTGCATCAACCATTGTTCTATTCAGCACTTAGTGCTCGAGGCAGAAGTGTATGGTGTTCTTGCTTCCGGATAGAGCACCAAGTCACACTATTACAGATACGGCCGTCACCCTCAAAGAGACATAGGAAAACCTCGAGATACCAGAATTTGGTAGATCTTGAATCTCATCAGGAGCAAGGTCCAACAAGGCAAACGCAAGGCATCGTAGTCGTGAATCTCCGGCGCCAAGCGAGGCGTGCCGATGCGATACCACCCCAATATATGCACCATAGTCCTTTCTGCACACCAAGTAGATTCCTGAAGGATCAGCCCGCCTGCGAAACCAGCTCTAGCGACGCGCGCAACAAGCGCTCTTTCAGAAGGAACCGACCCGTAGTTCTTACTCGAGGGCCCAATTTGCATATGCGCAAGGGATGATTCTCTGTCGGTTTCTTATCGTGATAGCCTACCTTGATTTCAATTTTGAGGTGGTGAGAATCCCTGGTAATTTGTAATAAGTCTGAAATGGATGAAGTTCATATTTCAGCACAGTACTAATTGCACGCTGATTACTTTAGTTATCCTCTGGGCTGCGAAGCACAATTGCAATATCACAGGTCGATTGTTTCGATAGTACTGAGACTATCGAAAGATGTGTACCCTGCCGCTGATCATTGTGTCGAAGATTTCTATCATCAACAAGTACACTTTGTTCCGAAAGCCATCTCATCTTTCGGCTACCCGTCGGTCACAATTTCAATGTGTTGATACAGTCTACGGCTGAGGATCTACATGTCGACTTTCTCTCTGCGAGACTTGATACTTTCCCACGTACTGAACAAACACTACAACCCATTACAGTGTACACTCGTCCCAGCCTTGGAAGTGGAGTATACAGAGTACGATGCGGCAGTTACGAGCCGCTGTGAACCACGCAGCAGCCGACCTACAGCCACAAGGAGATACCATCAGGGCATCAGCAGCCACCTGTAATACTCGGTCCACTGTTGCAGGCTGTGCAGATGCAACAGAAGCGCTTTGGAATATTCTCTCGGTAGACGACCGGACTTGACCGAGAGGACAAGCCACATTTTGAGGCTATGCGACTTGCATGCCGGATGCACGATACAATCACCAGGTCTTGCTCAGCCGCCGAAGAGGGGACCCTCGCACGTACAGTAGCGCAGTATACTCACCGACTCCACAGACTGGCTGACGGAACTAGACAGGGATTGCTCGAGGAACAAGCAAAAGCCGACCCGTCTATTCTACAGTATGATGAACTATGAGAGAGGATGATGCCGAGAGGGACCATGGCGTCATTTGCAGCATTTTCTCCGGCACACAGCAAACGATGACTTGGGGATGAACGACGTCTTGCAGACCGACACGGAGATCGCCTTCACTCTGGGATCGAGATATGCGACCCGGCGGCTAACACATCCAGTCAGCACCGAGAGGGTTCCCAGACAACGGGTAGAATGGTGTGCTGCGATCCACCCTTTTCCAGCCTACTGTGTACAGCAGAGTACTCTCATCCTTGAACACTTCAGAGTATTATCTGCTAAAAATGCAGTGAAGGGAACTGAACCCGATCGCAATTTCATCTGTTCCCGCCTTTCATCCCATCTCAACCCAAATGGGCAAATGGTTACTCAGACATGCTGTTCTACTCGACCATTTTTTGCTAGTAATTAGCAAATGCTAGTCGATCCAAAAGTCTCCTGCATAGGCTATCATTACAGACGAACCAGATATGGACTGGACCACTTTGGCGTTACCCACGCAAGCACGTTGTCAAATCTGCTTGCGAGACCCTTTCTGGTCCGAGGAGCCTCGGCGCTCGCATGGCTCGCTGCTGGCTTGCTGGCTGCAAGCCAGCAAGCCATTGAGGACTCCGCAGCGGTATCTTCCGAACAGTCACCCTGGTGGCACCCCACACTTTGGGCTATATGGAGGCTATTACAGCACGAACTTTCAACAAATCGGCTGGCAACTTGCCAGAGTGGTTAATGGGTGAGACTCGAATTCGCTATCACAGCAACTCGGCCATCTCATGGCTTCGGCCGCGTAGGTTCAAATCCTGCAGTTGTCGCTATCGTCACAGCCTCCAGGAACACCTGGATTTCTTTTTTTGGTGTTTTGCAGCATCGTTTTGAAGTTTTGTCGTGATATCGCGATGAAGGCATTCGAACCCGAGTCCTCTGGTGGGCGCTAGCGCGGACGGCACGCACGGGCCACCCGCGCACTGAAATGTGGGGCGTCACTGCGGAACTACCACTACCCCTGCAAAAAAATGTCCAATTGGTGAATTTGCGATTGGAAGCTCGTCCGATGACGCTTTCCTAGCATTCTGTATTTTTGCTACGAACGAAACACAATCGCATGAGACTGCAGAGTTGCTTTGTCTACTGCGACAACCTGCATCAACACAGCCGTCTTTTTGTATCCGGCATACAACCATTTCATCATGTCGACTTCAGATGCACAAACGCCACAGCAGCCGCTGCCGGCGCAAACACAAGGCGGACAGCTCGCGACAGCTCCCTCGCCTACATCACAGCAGTCACCCTACAAGAACCCTCTCCTCCACACGGCCGCATTGATCAGCACGCCGGTCGCCTTTCTGGGCCTCGCCCTCCCGCCGCGGCGGCTCGACTTCCGCGCCCTGCTGCTGGGCGTCTCGGCCGTCTGGGGCGTGTCCCAGCTCAAGTACGACTACACGGGCCACTCGATGTTGCACAAGTGGTTCGAGAACGACTCTGCCTCCTCCAATAACAAGGCACAAACCTCCACCGGCGGCCTGACCAACGACCTGCCGAGCGAGCGCGCCGGCGAGGTGCAGCGCATGATCCGCGAGGAGAAGGCGCGGCGCGAGCGGACCAAGCAGCTCCTGGCCTCGGGCATGAGCGAGGAGGACGTGCGGCGCGTACAGGAGCTGGAGAGGAAACGGACTGCGACGCCTGGCCAGCAGCCGCAGAGCGGCGACGCAGAGGAGGAGGGCGAGCATAAGAAGGGCACGTTGGAGGCCATCTGGATGGGCGATGCGGACAAGGACTGGCGGAAGAAGAGGGCGCAGCGAGAGCAGGAAGCCCTATCCGAGGGCGGCGACGGTATCTGGGGTCTGATTACGGAGCAGATCTCGGACGTCTTTAGTCGCGGCGAGAGGAAGGCTCAGGAGGAGAAGAAGGCCGCCGAGGGCGAGGAGAAGAAATCTTCATGATCGGATTAGTGGAAGAAACAGATCGACCACACTACTTACCCCTTCGTCCTGGCACGCCGAATGAGCAAATTGGCTCTTTGTGGTCCTTCAGAAGCTGTCCTGTTTGACACTCTGGACCAAGGCCGTTTCTACGAAGAGTCACACAAGAGGAGACATACACGATGTACGATTTGTGTGTAAATGTCAGACATGATATGATTGAAGCGGGTTGGACAAACGCGGTGTCCCCGTTTGCGATAATACCAGTCAACAACTGAGCTCGATTGAGCTCTTGTATATATCTATGTACATATAGCGACTTTTATTTGATTGCGCAAAGGACAAAACCTTCGGACGCAATGGACGGTGGTACAAACCAACCAAGCAGTCACACTATTGATGACAATAGAAATCGCCACTATTCTATATAAACCCTATTTCAACACCAGAACGCCTGTCGAGACAAGATGCAGTAAAACTCTTGCACTCTCTCTCTTTTATTGCCTATATTTTCCATCACGACTCGGCAGCCTGCTCTCCACCCTGCTCCTCGTAGCCATTGGCCTCGGCCTCGGCGTTGGCCTCTCGCTTGGCGTCCCTCTTGGCCTGCTTCTTCTTGCCCTTCTCGATCTTGGCCAGGACCTTGCGGCGCTCCTTGAGCTTGACGGCCTTGCCCTTGCGGCTGTAGACGTCGCCCTTGCCCTCCTTCTCGAGCCGCTTCTGCTTCTTGGCCGCGCGCAGCGCCGCCTGGCCCTCGGTGGCCCTGATCCACGTTTGGAGTTGGGCCTCGAGCTCGTCCGACGTCTCGCCCGCGCCCAGCTTCAGCTCCCCGCGGAGCACGTCGCGCTGCCGGTCGATCAGGGCGAGGCGCCTCCTGGCCTTTCGGTTGAGCTGGTCGCCGCCCTCGCCGTCCTTGGAGTTGTCGTCGTCGTTGTCGGCTGCGTTCTCCTTGTCTTGCTCCGGGTTCTTGAGGGCCTCGGTCCTGGCCTTCCGCTGCTGCTGGCGCTTCTCCCTCTTCAGCTGGCTCTTCTCCTTTTGCGCCTCGGTCTTCTCCCGCTTTTCCTTCTTTGTCTTTTTTTCGGTCTTTTCCTTCTTGTCGGCCTTGTCCTTCTTCTCGCCCTTCTTCTTTTGCTCGCCCTTCTCGCTCTTCTTCTTTTCCGCCTTGTCCTTCTTGTTTGACGTCTTCTTCTCGTTTGGCTCCTTCTTTTCAGTCGCCTCCTTCTCACTCATCTCTTTCTGCTCGCTCGGCTCTTCCTTCTTCTCCTCGAACGCGCCAGCTGCCTCAAAGACCGCCAAGAGGCCGCTCGAGGTCAGGTTGCCGAGCCCGGCGGAGACGGGGACCGCGGACACCTGTGCTAACGCGGGATCGTCCCCGCTGACGCCAGGTCCGGCGTCGGCGTCCTCGGTCGGTCTGGTGAGGGGGAGGAGGCTCGATTGCTGCTCCAGAACCAGCGGCCCTTGTTCTTCTTCCGGCGCCGAGGTGTCCATTGATTCCGCTGGCGCTTCTTGGTCCGAGGAGGATGAGGACTCGGAGTTGGATTCTGCGGGCTCGTCATTTGTCTGTATAGAGAACATCGCAAAAAATTAGCTTCTCTGTCACCGTGTTTTGCGCCAATTCGAGAATAATCTGAAGGGTGTCCGTACGTCTTGCATCACCTCGTCAGCCTGCTCCTCTGCCGGAGCCTCGGCCTCTGCGGTCGCCTCTTTGGTCTCATCTTCCTTGTTCTCGACGGCGGCGACAGAAACATCAGACTTCCTCTTGTTCTTCTTGCTGGTCTTCTTCTCGGGCTCCTTGGGGCTTTCCTCCTCCTGCTCCGTGGCCTCTTGCTTCTTCTTGGGCGCGGCCTTGGGCGCCCTCTTCTTGACCTCCTTCTTGGGCTTGGTCACCCGGTCGCTGGACACCTTGGTCTCTTTTACGGGTTCCGGCTGAGAGCCTTCGGCCCTAGCGGCGGCTCTGGTCTTGGCCATTGTGAAAGGTTGCCGTGGCGCTGTCGTCCAGCCTCTTTACTGGCAAAAAGTTTCGCGTTTTCGTGAGGACAAGCGGACCGAGCCGAGCCTCCAATGGCGTTGAGTTCGAGCTCTACGGGAGTCAATTCGATCAGACAACAAGATGCGACCGAAAAAGACAATCATAAGCCGAAGCAAGAATACAATGCGCGTCGGTCTTTGGCTGCACGAGATTCCTATGCCATTCGCGGTCCGTCACTCAATTGGCTCTTTTGCAACTAAAGGTGGGAGGAACTTGAGAAAATTAAAGCGGGGCGACTCTTATCTTATCGGAGCTCTGGCGGAACGGTTCCGTTGCTTTTCACTTATACGACGACGGACGACCATTGTCTTTATTTGTTCTTGAATACATGTCCTCCAGAGAATTTGAATGCACAGTCAGAGCGAATCAAGATGGTTTTTTCTGACAAGCCTTGTTGTGAAATTCTCCCTAAGTCTTGTCGAAAATATCACCACCAAATACTATGGCTGCGTGATAGCCATACAGAACATTTTATAAGGTATGTATCTTTCTATAATTGCTGATTCGTCTTAAAATAATCAAAATTTCCAAATATAGGAAGAAGAGAAAAATTGATCCGATACTTGAGATGTTTTTCTCTTATTCGAGCGATTTCAGCTCGCTTTTTCTATTACTATAATCAAATGTTGAACCATTTTGCCAAATTGCTACACAGACGTCGTCAGTTGACTTCTGCTTGGTGTATAGCCAGTATTATCGAAGACATGGAGTTCAGTCCTTGGACGGACAAAACTGGCGTTGATGTACTTATGGACTTTGAAAAGGAACTGTCAAAAGACGATACCAATCGAATGATCAAAGAACGCTCAGTAAGGTTTTAGATTCATCACCTGTTTATTTGTATGCTAACATCGCGAAGAAGAGACCGATGATTCCTTCACTTCCTCCGACTGGAGTATCTTCTCCAAATACATACTACTCTTTGTGAATCAACAAACGAGTTGCACTGACAATCATGACTTGCGAGACGTCAGTGTCATGGGTGAACGTCTCCCCGTTGAATACTTGGCGTTGGAATCTCTGCCACGTCCCATTGCGTGGGAAGCTTTGTTAGTATCACAAGATCAGGAGTCTATACCCGTTCGTAGTATGTAGACAAGTGAACAGTCCAGACATGGAGTGGAGTAAGCCTCTGCCTCCACCTTCTGCACAACCGTGACTTCACTCCCGCCCTGGCTCACATCAGGTTTCTACATGAAACGGCCATTGCCACATGCATGGAGGCTCAATGGTCATCGCCCCCCGATCCTGTGTCAGAGCAGCTCCGGGTGTTGACCCTACTTACGTCCGAATTGTGTCCCACTATCCCGGAGGGTTAAAGGGAATCCCCGATCCCGTCCTGCAGCTTGGTTCTTTCTCTTAGTTCACACATGATACATCACCTGTGATGGCAGTACCCATCACGATGTGGTTCATCCCTGGCCAATCTGGGAACACGATAGCTAGATTAAAAACTCGTGGCTCGCATCCAGTATTGCAAGCTCACCAGCTTTGAATTACAGCACACTGATGGCTCCATAGCAGCAGCCCCCGACATGCCAGCTCCGAATTTGATCGTGACACCAATCCTATAGTTGTGCCTCGCCGTTACTTGCGGGTATCTTCAGTGTTCATGACAGCAGCTCTCAATGTCAGCGGTGCTGTACATATACTCCTGTCCGGCACCAGAAGACGACAGTCTTTGAGTTGGGGGTAAAAATGGGGGACAAAGGCAAGGCAGCATGACTACCGAATTGCGGCAGTGATGGAAGATGCCTGAAGTATGTAGTGGTATATAACGAGGAGTTGAAAAAGAACACCGTCGACGATCATGGCCAAACCCACAAACTTCCTAGGATCGAGGAGTTGGTAGAGAAGTTGGGAAATACTATACTCATCGAGCTAGGACGGACGGTACCCATGGCAAGATTGCTACCGACCATACGGTCTTATATGCTGCAAGGAAATAGCTGGCTGGAAAGCAGACTCGTACGAATATGGAGCTTATGAAGGATCCGTCTCCCTCCGTACCTAGTACCTATTCAGAGGCGGAGTGGTACACAGAAAGTGTGAAGGCCCCCGAAGGGCAAAATTTGTCACTAGTGGCTTCACAGTATTGCTGCGAGAGGTCTGTTACCGGAGACCTGTACGTGGTCTACAAGGTTTCTCTACCATGTGGCAGGCATGGCATCCAAGCAAGTCTCTTGGTATTGTTTCGCTGGTCCGAACTACAGTAATACCAGTAAAAATACAGCCCGGTGATGGTAGCAGCACCATGCTTCCACATGGCTGCCGGCGGTCTTGTAGTTAAACACAATCAGGCCTGTATTGGTAGTTTCCTCCCAGTGGATTTATCCTCTAACGACAGAGACTTGTTTCTTGCTTCTGATTTGATTGCATCATGGGATGAATCTCCTCGATTCTGTCTTGGTTACTCTAGCTGCAACACCAACTCGTTCTACTACCCTTGAATCCCTAAGCGACCTCCCCCACTACCTCAACAACCACGTTATGAGCCAGGTTCATTCGTGGCCCAGTCTCCAAGATTCAAAAGATGTCAACACTCCAGTCACGACCAAGCAGTTGCCAGCCTGGAGGTTGGCTACCTCTCTCCTAGGTACCGATGCCTACCTAGCCGCTCTTCGAAACCATCGACCACTTCCTTCCACCTTTCAGGTACTTCTCGCGTCATGCCGGTGGTATATCAGTTGCCTAGCCACCGGCATGATCAAACATTCACCTCGACCGCCAGTTCTAGATGCATTGCCCTCGATATCAAACGAGCCTTGGCCGTTGCGTGCCTTCCCGCCAGACGACATCAAACACCAAGACGAACCTCACCGACTTTTCGTGAGGCAGGTACCCAAGGGAAAGCTTCTCATCTCCATTTCGTAGCACCTTCCTCAACACCAAACTTCTACCCTTGGTCGAGCATCTAGAAGCTGATCACGCCACTCTCTTCTGGCCGACAATCGGTCCCGAGAGACGGCCAAGCCTTGTGCCTTGTGCCTTTTGTCGTCTTCTTCCAGGGCCCATGAAGCTACTCGACTCTGCCTTTTCTTCACCCATCCATCGCCAACCATTCCGCCCGCAACAGAAGATTTGAACACGCTCCATTTTCTCCCTCTGTTCTCGTATCACCAGTCAAGCAATCCACGAGAATCAACTGCCATTTCCCGTCTATCAAAGAACTCCGGTCACCCATTTCATAACCGCAATCATGTCCAGCAACAGCACCGACAAGATTCTTCGAGACCACCCCGAACTCGAGCTCGACCCTACGATGCCAATCCGCTGGTATCGCCCAAGAGATCAGAGCACCAGCGACCCTGCCTTCTCGGCCTGCGATTCGACCCTGCGCCAGAGCGCTCTCACCTTCGATCGAATGGCAGGCGACCAGCAGGAGGTCAAGGACCTGCTGGCCAAGATCAACCAGGCCAAGCGCGACGGCGGCGGACGCGGCCAGGAGTCGATCCGACTCCAGAAGCAGCTCGCGGGCGCGATGGAGACCATGCTCAAGATCCAGCAGGCCGTCCTGGAGGAGAATATCAAGATCCAGGCCGCCTTGCAGAAGCTCGGCCGCGAGTCGGCCAAGCCGGGCTCCAGCACTGCCTCGCCCGCGCCCGCAGAGAAGTAAGTACAAAAGTGTTCTTTAGCTCTTTCTCTTTTTCGTCTGAAGCTTTTGTTTCTATATTATGAGCAATAAACTAATGCATAAGTAGGTGAAAAAGCTCAAGGAATCGTCTGATAGCTAGGTTTGAGCAAAAGTAATGGTTGGTAGAAAAAGCAATAGTAGATTGTACAAGAGATGAAAACGAGAACAATTTTGCGCACGTACTCTAAATCTTTTCTTTTTCGTCCAATACGTGCCTATAATATTTCCGTGCATATTGTCTGATCATTTTGATATAATTGTTTTAATTCGTGCAATGCTTCGAGGACAACTGTTTGCATGTTGCTGCGCATTGTTGGTCGCTGCTGATGGTATAAGACCTAGCCTGTTGATGTTGTCCCGGAACAGAGAAAGTGGTCGAATACAACGAATGGACAAAAATGAATATGCAGAATGAATTGGAATTTGGGCGCTTGGGAAAGAATAGATCTTTCAGGTCGACAGTCACAGGAAAATATCAATACAGCAGAAGTGCAGATTATACTGCAATGCTCGGCTGGGTGCTTCTTACACTTTTCTACTTGCAGTGTGCGGCCACAAAGCTTGGCATAGCGTTAGTAGCCGACATACAAGTTAACTACCGTCAGCTTGTGGAACCTTGTTCCTGATCATCTTAGCTGGAGAGACATTGCCATTCCATTGGTACTGCCCGCGGTGCTGCCTGGTGACAGTCGCCTGGGTTTTGCCATGTATTAGTCTGCAATAACGACCATCTTACCCAACCTTCCAGCCCCGCTGGCTCAATGGTAGAGCATTAGACTTCTACATCTGTTCACACAGAGAGTGTATCTAAAGGTTGCGGGAAATCAAGTTTTTTTTTACCTGGTATCCCTGGAACGTCGCCGCAAATGTATCTGAGCCAAACATGTGAGAAAGTTGGCGATACCAGCCAGAAAATTTTGACTTATTGATCGCTTGCATCTGTCCCGTTTGTGGTTATTAATACAGTATTGTTGTATACTAATATAGAAAAGACTCGCATACTTTCCCTGTATTGATGACCTGCTTGAACAAGCTGACCGACCTTGCTCGGGCTTCCAATGCGTGGCTTTGGTCTTTCCCGAGTATATTGCGCAGTCTCCTGCTTTCTCAGTCTATAGGTCTAGCAGCTCATAGTCTTTCGACTTAATTTATTGAGCACCCTGGCCGACTGATGTTAATGATTTTACCGTGAGCTCGCATAGCATCTCAAGAAAGTCACGGAAACCGTCATCATGCCAAATATTACTCAGAGCATTTATTCATGGCCCTATAAACTAGGGCAGTGCAATTATCTTTGTCTGAGGCAAACCGAATTATGTTGTCTGCCCATTGCCACCAGCATAGCGGCGCTGTGGCCGACGGATACCAGTCTTCTCAAATCCCAATCTTGGTCTCTTAGGCATGCCCGAAACCCGGTGAACGCATTGCTCGCGACCAGATACGGTCAACTCATGAGATGTGTCTCTGGAACGTCTTCACATTATCTGCTCTGGTGATGTTGTGCATGATGATACGATTCGGCCTGTCTTCCTTGGCCGTGGCGTATCTCTTGTAGATGTCGGCCATGCAGTCTCGGACGCTGATGGAGTACCTGTAGACAGGTTTTTGCTGGCCAGGACGATGCAACCAAGCTGTGATTTTGTCCCAGGACCATTTGGGCCCGCACTGTATGAGCACATTGGCGCATTGAAGATCCAGGTCGCTTCCGTGCGTGGTCAACAAAACCCGAGTACCGCTAGTAGCTCTAAAGGCTTCCAGTCCGGAGGTATCATAGAAAGGTGGTGTGTTGGCCTCGTACATGAAGACGGGGACTGGCTCGTCCATCAGCCTAAAAGCAATCTCCAGGACTTCTAGAAAGTAGTTGTGTTGGTCTATGACCACGAAGACATCGCCTGGGTGCATGTATCGATGATGATTGAAGACATCTATGATGCATTTGACCACCGGTGATTCCCAGTTCCCGTCTTCAGCAAGACGTTGCTTCCATTCTTCGATTGGAATTTCGCGTACCTCACTGGGTTCGTCGTCAAGCCTCATCCTTTCTTGGAGACTTGGATGCCGAATCAAACACTCCACCGCATAGAAAGATGGCTGAGAATCCCTAGAGATTGACCCCATGGCTTTGACGAAAATTTCGTTCGCCTCGAATTGGATTTTCTCGGGAAGATCAATCGTCTTGTCAGTGCTTCTCAGAGGAGGGAGGATATCTCTCATAGTTGTGAGTGGCCTTCGTAGTGTAAATGCATCTAACAGCTGGATGAACCGTGTCATGTGTTTACCAGTTGGAATTCTCTGGCGAAGGCTCTGAGGTGGGTTATCCGAGGTGAACAAGCGCTCCATTTCTGCCAAGGACTTGATAGGATGTCCACCCAGCAGATTGAGATAGGTGTAAGCATCGCTCCAGTTGTCCCTGAGTGGCGTCGCAGTCAGCATGACACACACGTCGATGCGAGATCGCAGCTTCATGACTGCCGAATACTCCAAACCGAAGGAGATACGCTTGAAGGTGGGTACCTCATCAAGGATAAGGTATTTAGCCAAGGGCTTCACAACGTCCATTTCCCAGGTACCTGATAGCAAGGCTACTGGCGGTCTTTCCGGAGGATTGACAACCAAACCTCGACTCTTTGCTTGGCGGTATCTTTGAAGCAGATCGGAGAACTTTCCCATTCGAGAGTACTCGGATGCGAGATGGCGATATGATGTGACGACCACCTTGTATTTGAACAGATCTGTTGGTGCCGTATTCTTGTCGTTCAGAAGTAGGACTGAGACAGAATACTGACCGAACATATTGCCTTGATTAGCTGATGAACTCGTTGTAGTACGGAGAAGCATAAGATTGTTGTCATATTATTTCGAACATTTGGTGGATCTCATCAACCCATAGCTGTGTGCGCTCAGCCGGCGCAACGACCACAACGGGGCCACTTCCCTCAGTCTTCTCAGAGATGGGTGCAAGAAGAGAAGACAAGGTCTTGCCAAAAGCCGGGGGGTCAGCGATGACGATACCTCGGAATCTTGAATCCTTTGCCTGGGCAACCACGCCCGCGGCGCGCTTCTGATGCTCGAAAGGTGTGACCTCAAGTTTGAGATGCTTGATGTCCTCGAAGCTATGAGCATTGAGCTTTCCTAACTGTAAACAAACGTTCTTGTCAGTTTGATTTGATACTTGGATTCATTTTGCCAGAGTCGATGTATGTATTCCGTGACTTACGATGTCCGTACTGAGGCTCTCTAGATATTCGACGAGCTCTGGCTCAGACAGGTCGTTTTGTTCTTTCTCTCTTTCCATGATGACTATGCCGTCGTCATCTGAGTCGTCATCGTGGTTGTCGTCTGACTCGCCACCGTGGTTTTCGGGCTGGTCTTGGCTTTTGTGCCACAGGTGTTCAAGTTCTTCCTCCATGGTTGCAGCCAGCAGCTTATGGAGGAGAGATGGAAGCTGTCGCCGTGTGCGGGTGTGTTTCTTGTTGTTGAATCCGAACTGCTCTTGACGAGGAGGAATGTGGTGGTAATTGAAAGAAAGAATGTGGAAAGGTTGGAATGGAAATCGAACAAGCTTCAAAGATGATATTGATGCAGGTCGAAGGGGCCAAAGAGGAAAGACCGGATTATGGAATGGTCCGGTATCAAAAATGATTTGAAATGTGGAAGGAACAAATAGAAGGAAGGCGCGCGTTTTTGGACAGTATATGCTCTTGGATATTGACGTTTCATGCACAGGAGAAACATGTAAGATGCCTCAGCCTTGGTGAGAATTTTGATGGCCAAGCTCAGAGCTGCCCAGATGTCAAAAATACCTCGACTAGTGGTACCTAGAGTTGGTTTGATATAGGATTCTATTTTGATTTTCCATAATTCATATGTGCAAGCTATGGGCCTGTTCAAGTAGTGAGGCTCTTGGCAGGAATTGGCAAACGTAGAGACTTGTCCTCAATAAGCACAACTAAATACACATCTGTAATCTAATAAACGGGTTTCAAACGATCAACAGCAGAGCTGCCCCAGGGCAATTTCTCGCCAGCCAGCTAGAGGCTCTTGATGGGAGCATGTGTGCCTGGAGTGTTCATCCTTCTTCTAAATATGGCATTTGCCCTACATCTCCATGGTATTAGCAAACATCGAGTGCTCGTCTGGTAACTATATAACCAGAATAACCATAGAGTTGCTCAAAGCACAATCGAATCAAGTAGACATATCTCAACACCTGTATGTTGAGTATTAGGTTCACATACGCCTCAACCGATGAGGAGAGACCCCAGACCCCCTCTGAAGAAACACTACCCTTCCCATCTCATGTCTGAATAGAGACAAATTACGTTCCTTCCTCCTGTCCTCGAGCACATTGGCCGTCTGGACTCTTTGAATCATTCCCAGTTCCTGCTATCTTCACCAGCACACTCATTCATCTACATATGCCTGGACCTCGACTCGCAACAACTCCGTCACTCAGCCAAATAATTTCAACAACCCAGTAGTTGCCAATGCCAGAAGGTTCTCGGATCATTTAGCAGCAACCTTTCTTTGACCAGCTCAAAGCAGAGTCCTGGCTTTCCTCAATTTCCAGACTCCTTCTCCAGAAGCTTTCCATCACTCCACGAACGACAAGCACACCCGAATCTTTCCATCATCACTACATATCTAGTCCTCCACACCACTGCTTGGACATCTCTTTCCCAAACTACTCACCATTACACAGACTTCTCACTACAAGCTCTCACACCCACAAGTATCTCTCTCAATCAAAATGCCCAGGAAGAACGCCAATTCCCGCGGTCGCGGCGGTCGTGCGCCCAAGCCAGAGAAGAAACCGCCCAACATCCCGCTCGAAGCACCTCCGCCCATGCACCGGCAAGTCGAAGCCCTCATCAACGCCGCCTACCCGGGCAAGCGCCTGTCCAACGCCTGGGACGACCGCCGGGGCGACCTCAAGCGCCGCCGCACGTCGTCCGCCCTGGCCCAGCTGCCCTGGGAGCTCCCCGGCGAGTCCAGAAAGAACCAGTTCGGCCAGAAGCTCGAGAGCCCGCACTACAAGATGAAGCACCTGCTCGGCGTGGACGAGGGCACGTTCATGCTCCGGGGTCTGGCCTCGCACCTGGACGGCTCCAAGGCCGCTGACGACCCCATCGCCGCCCTGGGCGACTTTGCCCGGGTCCCGGCCGAGGTCCGCGACATGATCCTCGCCGAGCTGCTCGTCTCCCCCGACGACATCCGCGTGCTCAACAACTGGTCCCTCGTGTACGAGCGGTCGCGGCCGAACCTGCACGTGGCCATCCTGAGGGCCTGCCGCGTCTTCCACCAGCAGGGCGTCCGCATGCTGTACGGCGCCAACACGTTCAAGTACCTCATCCGCGACCTGGACCCCTCGCACCCCGACGTGCGCAGCGTCGTCCTCGGCCACGTCTTCGGCCGCAACCACGTCCCGCTCGGCAAGCACGCGCACCTGTTCCGGCGCATCCGGCTCGTCGTCGAGGCCAACCGCATGCACTGGTACGACATCCACGAGGCCGTCCCGCGCGCCCTGCAGCGGTTCCTGTCTACGCAGCTGCACACCGTGACCGTCGAGCTGCCGGCGCAGACGCGTGCGGCGCTGCACCTCGAGGAGGCCGGCTCTGGCGCCGCCGCCGACGACGTCCCCGTGTCCGACTGGTTCCGCAGCGGCTCGCCGGTCCTCCGCGCCCTGACGCAGCTCAACTGCCAGTTCATCCGCGTGCTGGCGCTGACCCACGAGCACGAGTGCTTCGAGGCCGTCATGGACCGGCGCCCTCATTTCACCGAGCGCAGCACGGAAGCTGGCCGCTCCGACGTGTGGAGCGGAGACGTGCTCATGCTGGCCAAGCGCAACGCCGAGGCCAAGAGGTCGCGCGCCCGGCTGGCTTCCCTCTGGTACTGGCTGCGAAAGCTGGCGGTCGACAATTCTGTCGACGACGGCCCGTTCCGACCACATGTTGCAGAGCCCGCAACACCCGACCAGCTCGAGTTGCTCACGCCTGTCTCGAGTGGCAGACGTCCGGCTCGACGTGGTACCAGAGCCGGAATCAATTACCACGTTGGCGACTTCGGAGGAGCGGACAGTGACGACGACTATGAGGACGAAGGCCACGGTCATGACGATGATGGGGAGTCCTTGTTTGTAAATTAAAATTCATGATGACTGTTTTGGACCGGCAAGTTGCGACTATGGATGACCCGATGATCATGTCGTCTGGTGGTCGTCTGATTTGCCCTTTATAATGCTTTCGGTTCGATGGTTTGCTTGCTTTCTTTCACTCCGTCTGACAAACTCGTGCAATCATGCACTGCGAATTCCGGGCTTTTTGTTTTCCCCCATCGTGTCGAAAATTCTTTTCTGATGCGTCATTGCTGCTCAGAAACGACGCAAGGTTGTGCTGGAATTGCGATGTCTTTCCTGGGAATTTCTCAGTCAATGGCTTTGTCTGTTAAAAATAATTCTTATGGTCTGGGGAACATGGGTACAGGGCATGATGGGCAGCATAATACTTGTTTTTATCCGTAATACGTCCGATAGTCTCGGAATCATTGAGATGGTTCGGCCGAAATGATATGAGGCGTACTTTTACTTTAATGTTGCTTCGACTTTGTATATGAGCCATGCGTGATCCAATTCGTCCAAATCGAGTGTTTGATAATTCTGTTGTGTTTGTCAATTGTTTCTAATTACAATGTAGCTATCTTGACCGTCGAGACATCCAGGGTTTCTGTATCTACTAGGACAATCTCTTTGGTGGTTTTGAAGGACGGTACTGTGATGAGTCGAACAGATTGTCCATCTGGTCCGTGGATGACCTTGGTGCCAAACTCTGGTTGGCATCCCACAAAGTAGAGATGGGGGCATGTCTTCATGACAAATGGATCATCATCTTGGAATGGGTAGGCCCCTATTCAGGTTCGTGTTAGTCACAAGAGCCAGTATGCCATGAAACAAGTCATGGGAACTTACAGAGAGTATCTGGCGCTGTCGGCGCGCAGCAGCGCCATCTGCACATGGCCTCCATCATTCCTAACCGATCCTCGCTGTCGACATACTTGAATACGTCATCGACATTCTGACCACCGGTTCCTAGTACTCGCCATCCGTCCAGCTCTGTTTCCCATGGATTCGTCACATTGTCGAGCCAGCCAGCCACCTTTGCATCCGGTGCTGCAGCATATTGTCTAGCGTTGGGAAACATGGCCGTGTGCACAGGCTGTTGGGGATAGCTGGCATTTGCCGGATCTTGTGCGCCCGGTAGCATGGTGATGGGCATGGTAGGGAGGAGGGACGCGAGAAATTCGTCCAAGAGCTGCGAGGGGAGGGCGTTGTACGAGCTTGCGTCGTATCCGTACTTTTTGTTCGTTTTCTTCTCTGGTTGCTGCTCTTCCACGGGTCGGCGGTCCTCCAACGATATCGAGTTTCCAGCTATAATGAGCCGGCTGATCTGAGCCAGTTCCTGTTGCGCGAATGGGTCGAGCGCCTCGCCGAGGAGATACTCTAGCAGAAGATTGAGCTCGATGGCGTGCGAAGCGTCAGAGCTTGAGAAGCCCAGACCCGAAACGATGGCCACTTTGCCTCCACTTCCTCTGGACTTGGAATCCGTCATCTCCTCATCCTCGTCCTTGGCTTTCGTGTTCTTTGTGCCGTTCGTTGTGGGCGGTTTCGACAAGGCCCACCGATCGGGCTGAGGTGGCAGGTCCGGGAACTTGAGATCGTACACTTCCAATTCGCCATTTGCGTTCTCTGTGCCCATGACGGCAATAATGCAGCCAGTCACGAGAAACACAGATTTGAGGGGTTCTCCCACCAGTCGTATCCTTCCGGATTCGTCTTCCAGCATGATCGCATCAGACCCATCCTCAGACCAGTACTTTTGCGTCGACGTGGGTGCTGATATCCATTTCTAGCAACAAGTCAATTTGCATATTCGCAATACGCGGCTGAGTAGGTCGAAAACTTACATCCTTTGAGACGTCTTCGAGGATATTGGGCTTCAGGGCCATGTCCATGTAGACGGTGCCTACTGTCCAGCAGAGCTCTCCCTGCCGAATGTCCAAGACTCTCTCGACCTGCTTGACCTTTTCACCGCCAATGACGGTGTCGGACCAGGCCTCCTCGGCCAGAGCATCTACAGCCGGTTTGATTTTCGTCAATCTCAAAAAGTACATATCAGCGTACTGCTGCTGGTAGGACTTCTGCTTGGCCAGCTGAAACGAGTGCAGCGGCTTGTAGGTGGAAGCGGTCCTCTCCAACTCATCCTCCTCCTTGCCTCTGATGATGGTCAGTATATGCATGCCGATTTCTGTACATGACAATGCGAATAACAGGGGGAAAATCTCCAACTTACGAAGGCTTGTGGAGGAGATTACCCGCAATATCATCTATTGACGCCATGCTGGAGGCCGAATTGTCCAACGATCGAGACAATTGTTGACTTGCGAGTATCTGGTGTGAAAGTTGCCAAAAACCAGGGAGACGGACACGGTTAGCAAAGGGTGACGCGCCTGGAGGACTTTAGACGCGTAAAGTATCATGTGGGGGGGCATATGGGCGGGTTTTCAGCGATCTGTTAGCGCCTACTACTCATTGGCCAGGACCCCTGTATCGCGGGGTAAGGCTACGGGAAGGCTGCTGGAAAAGTTCCAAAAAAATTTGGGAAAAATTGTCTGCAGGCCGCATAGACTCGCGCCCTTGGCCATTTTTTATTTTTTGGCGGACTATCTAAAACGGCTTCCTCAAATTCAACAACAGCAATTCCACGACCCGCGGATTGTTTTGCTGTCGCATTCTATATCCGAAAGTCACCGCGGTATTTCGGTACTTCCAAATATTCAATTGGTCGTTCATAGAAAAATAATTGTACATTTTCCTCCGATCGAAAGCGCCAACCACAACCGCCAAGATGGACGCAGCGACGGAGGCCCAGCAGATTCGGGTCAACTTCACGACCAATCTGCCCGAGCTCCAGCTTCCCGAAGGCAAGAGCCAACTGCTCGTCCCCGGAGACATCAAGCGATATGGCCTCTCCCGCGTGCTCAACTCCGAGTCCATGCTCGACACCGACTCGCCCATCCCCCTCGACTTCCTCGTCAACGGCACGTACCTGCGCACCTCCCTCGAGGACTACCTCAAGGACAATGGCCTGTCCTTTGAAACGACCGTCACCCTGCAGTACGTCAAGAGCTTGATGCCGCCCATGTACCAGGCCAGCTTCGAGCACGACGACTGGATCACCGACGTCGACGCCCTCTCGGCGACATCGAGGGCCGGAGTGTGGGCCGGAGAGTCTCTGAAACACGGCCAGAACCGCCTCCTGACGGCCTCATATGACGGGCTCTTGAGAATATGGAACGGCTCCGGCCAGGTGGTGGCGACGTCCCCGGCGGCCAGCAACGGCGGCCACAGCGCGGCGATCAAGACGGCCAAGTTCATGAGCTCGACCCAGCTCGCCTCGGGCGGCATGGACAGGACGGTGCGGGTCTGGAAGTACCACGAGACGGACGAGTTCAGCGGCGAGGTCAAGCCGACCCTGGAGCTCTTTGGTCACACCGCATCCGTCGAGTCCCTCGACGTCCACACCCCGTCCAAGCGGATACTCAGCGCCTCCAAGGACGGCGCCATCGGCCTCTGGACGACGTCGAAATCCTCGGCGCCCGAGGCGCCCGCCAGCCTCCTGCCCGGCGCCGGCACCAACGTGTCCAAGAAGCGCAAGATCGCCGCGGCCGCGCCGCAGCGGGGCGCGCTGTCCCTGATGCCGATCCACAGCTCGCCCGTCTCGGGCGCCATCTTCCACCCGTCCGACGCGACGGTCGCCTACTCGGCATCCGAGGACCACACCATCAAGACCGTCGACCTGACGACGTCGACGGTCGTGAGCACGCTGACGACGTCGCACCCGCTGCTGTCGCTGGCGTCGCTCCCCGGCATCAGCGCGCCGCTCCTGGCCGCCGGCACCTCGGCCCGGCACATCACGCTGGTGGACCCGCGGGCGTCGGCGACGACGACGTCGGTCATGACGCTGCGCGGCCACCGCAACTTCGTCACGTCCATCTGCCCCTCGCCGGCCGACAACTACTCGCTCGTCTCGGCGTCGCACGACGGCACCTGCCGGATATGGGACTTGCGCAGCGTGCGCTCGGGCACCAAGGCCGAGGGCGGCGGCAGCGTCAGCGAGGCTGTCTACGTGGTCGAGCGCGAGGGTCAGAAGAAGAAGAAGAACAGGTCCGACGTGCCCGGCGCCGGCTGCAAGGTCTTTGCCGCCGCCTGGGACAAGCACTTTGGCATCGTGAGCGGAGGCGAGGACAAGCAGCTGCAGATAAATAAGGGCAGCGACTTGCTGGCTGCCAACGAGTAGAAAAAAGTTGGCTTTTGATATAATAAAAGAAGAAAAAGACTGACGGACATATCGTCTTTCCCAAAAATTAGATTGATACCCCACGCAAATGCTGATATTTTCTTCTCAATGGGTACATAAAAAGTCAGGTGTTTTGTTCTTTTTGACCAGATGGGTTTGCATCGTATAATTCTCCGTCTTTCTTGAATATGATGTAGCAGTCATAGTATGATTCACTTTCCCAACTGCTCGAGCGCTCGAGGACATGGCCGAGAAGCCGGTGAAATTGCTAGAAGCCTTTCAACGTGTTCTCACCCGAAAGTGTAAAGATTCAATTTATACAA